>OX276473.1:12836250-15672500 GCA_946251955.1 Acronicta psi
GCTCTGCTTAGTTTGGGACTAGATGGTGCTGTGTAAAATGTCCAAAAATATTTATTATTATTATTATTATTATTAATTTGAGAAAAATTACGCCATTTTGGCACACTATTATCTGTTTCGTAATGATTTCATAGTAAAAACTATCAACTTGACAGCTGACATGTACCTCCGCTACAAATTTGGGCTGAGTGTATGCTTTTGATGACCTCTTTTGGAATAAAGATAACTTTTTTTACTAGCCCACCTTTTCTCACTGCTGAGCAAAGGCCTTTCTTCCCTCTTTGAAAGCTACTCTGTCTGTCGACTTAAGGATCCAATTTCTCTCGTGAGAGTAGAGTTTGTCAAATAATAATTTATTATTATTTTCTTGTTTTGTCCCACTTTTTGTTATTGATTGGCCTCGATTAGTAATTAATTTTAAAATCATAAAATTATTGCACTCATTTTTGTTTACAATGTTGGTATACATTAAGCTTAGTTTCAAAACATGAACTCTGTTAGGGCATTGCAATGTAAGTATTTTCTTACATCTAATTATAGCTAATTTTATAATATTAAAGACTATCTAATACAGTTTTATTTTATATATATATAGTAACTACCATTATTATAGTTTATTTTGTGAATATATAACATATTTTACAACATGTTTTGTAAAGACAGCCTAAAAATCATAGGTCTAAACATAGATTACTTCTTCGTTGAAATTTGTTGATCTCTTAGAAGTGAAGACACAATTAACTCGAGACAAACACACTCGTTGTTACACGTGCAAGGTTTGGTAAACACTGTGTAAGAAGACCACTTATCCTTGCGTTGAGTGGCGTTTATATGAAGAGCTCGTTTATACAATAACATTTTTTGTAAGTAATTTGTGAGACAGACGAAATACCTATTTAAGGCATTATTATGTATACACGTGGCAAAATTCAAAAGCGATTTCCTCTTGAAGTATTGATTGAGATTTCATAATGTACCGAATAAAGTATTTTTGAAAAATCATCAGGAGGTCATCAAAAACCCATACAACTCAGCCCAAATTTGTACCAGAGGTACATGACAGCTGTCAAGTTGATAGCTTTTACCATGAAATCACAATGAAACTGATATAATCTGCCGTATAGCGTGCGTTTAGCGTGTGTTTGATATTCGAAAACTGACACTGGCAGTTTTTACTATGAAATCATTACGAAACAGATAAATAGTATGCCAAAATGTCGTAATTTTTCTCAAATTAAAAGTTTTTTTTCTCATCCCCCAGTTGACTGATGACATTTAAAAAAATACAGATAGAGAGATAGAGTTTTAACCAGCGTAATAAAGGGTATTTTTTCCAATAAGAGTGCCTTCGGTACATCATTTGGGCCGATTTCTATGACCTCCTTTATTAATTTGAACATTATCTCGAAGTTGCATCGACAATTCACAAAAAGGAACCCTTTCGAATTTGTCCACAACAGACAACCATACAGTAGTTACCTCGACCATGAGTTTTTCTCGTTAAACTCGCTTGCATAAAAAGAATTACTAATACACAGCTGTTTTGGACCACCAAAGTTATATAATCACCAAAGTTACAAATTAAGGGAATACCATACTCCATCGTAGCAAACGCAAAAACTTTGTGCGCCAACAAAATGACGAGAAACAGTGCTACAATACAACAGACATACATATAATGGAAATTGGACGAATAAAACGGGTTAATAATAAGGCTTACAGTTCCCTCTTCCCCACATAATCGGTGGGGGAAACACATTTGAGCATAAATCAGAAGGGAGTAAAAGAAATCCCATACAAAGGATCCCAACTTGATACCCCCATAGATTTGTGATGACAGACAACCAGTAACAAAAGTTTTGATGTTTTATTGGGAAAGTGGGAACGTTTTTCACTGAATCTCGCTTATTTGTGGCGAAACTTGTGTGGGAATTCGTCACGTAATCTGCGAATATGATTTCGACATAAATGTATGAATGGAACTTGAGAGTTTCATGATGATTTCGGTTATAAATGTGGTATGAAAAAGGAACACAATATTAACCTAGATAAGTTTTTCCATTTATACAGGAATGTCAACGTTGAGGTTATGACTAATTAAACAATTTTTAAACGTAAAATATACTGGTTTCTGATAGGTACTTACGCGAATAAACATTTTGATATAAAATTTAAGTTATAACAAACGCGACAGAATCCGTAAAACGTATTTTTATTCCAAAACGTAATTTTATGACATAACATAATTTTCTTTTAAAACAATTTTGTTTTATACTTACTGTATTTCCTTCTAAATTGTTAGTGCAACACACATGAATATTAGACCTATCATTTAATGTTAAATATATTATCTGAGTACATTTTTAATGACTCTAAAGCTGTAACCACTCACGAAAGTAATTGGTATTTTTTAAACAAAACAAATCAATCTTACTTAGGTCTGATTAAATTACTCTCAGGGCAACGATCGGACTTTTTTTACAGAACAAAGTTAACTTAAACTAAAATGCCAGTGGTCCGATTCAAAGCCTTGAGATACACAAATCGGATTTGCGACCGCTTGTATGTACAGTAAGAATGAAGAATAAAAAAACAAACTAAAGAATAAAAGGCTCAAGCTGAGCAAAGGCTGGTCGCGTAGCGGTAAGTAGCTGTTTATTCGGAAACATACAATTTACTTTTTGTTTGAGATAAGAAACCTTTTTATGGATTAATGACACTATTATATTTAGCATTCTCGCAAAATATAGCGATTGCATGTAAGTGTATTGTTTTAAGTAAGGAATGTTGATTCTTTAATAAAGTTAAATAGGTCTTTCCTAGTCTTTCAATTACTTAATGGTAATAAAAGTAGATATAAACCGAAATTATTATATCTTATCTAAAAATAAACCTTAAATAATAAGAACAGTAGTAATACTCCGTTAACTCCCCATAAAACAAAAGGCATAAAAATTACATTATTAAACCACCGTTAAATATTTTAAACCTTAAAATAATAACCCCTATAAAGTGGAGAAAGATCTCATATTTTTTTTCCACCTGGATAAACACATCTCAGTAATGGACATGGTTTCGATAAAAATCCCCTCTGCATAAAGAATCTTACGCTCCCTTGAACCAATAAGATTCGACTGCGATCGTACGATAAGCAATATTCATCGAGAGTTTTATGATATTTTGATGCACAGTGAAAAGTAGTTAAACACTTTTTATAGAATATACGTGAAGAGAGGTTATAAAAATCTTATGTTAGTATGGCCATGGGTTTATGTCTTTTCAAATTAGGTTGTAAATACTAGTTTCAAAAGAATATTTTCTCTTTCTCTATGAAATAAGACATTTTTATTATCAAATGGATAGTCAAAACGATCCCCGTAAGGTTTAATACTGAAATTAAAAAAAAATGGAAAAAATAAAGGTAAAAACTTTTAAGACTTAAATTACACCGTACTATTAAAATGTTTTCAAAACATTGACTTACCACATCGCGTTCGTAACAGGAACAAACAAAGCTGTCTCGATTGTGAACAGTTCACGGGCAACCAAGCGGCTTATTTTGCTCGCTTCCAGCTTATTTTTGCATGAACTTGACGTTCAACATGGCTTGCAAAATAAATAAAATAGAGAATTAACAGCTACTTAATTGTTTGCCTTGTTGTTTGTTAATAGATAATGAAGTAGAATTTAAAAAGCAAAAATAGTGAACGAAATCGTATCTACTCATTTCAGAATATTTTTCTTCTATACAGAGTAAAAGTAGAAAATGGTATATTGCGCTAGTGCCCCACACTAGCGGCAATATATTTATGTCAAACAATATTTCAAACATCACATCATACTATGTCAAACATTTTTTTTGTTTTTATATTACAACAGATTTTAAGCATTTGAAAAACTACAACAAACTCTATAATTCAGTAACGAAACGAGCATGTTTTTCAGACCCAAACAGGATCTACGATTGAACTACTTTTTACACAAAAAGGTACCATAGGTATATCTCACAAACTCACGACTGAACCGTTTAAAGCAGGTTTTACAAGTAAATAAATTATTAGTTGACTTTAACACAATACGCCTTTCTTCCTAAGCCTTAGGCTACATAACCAATGTTTTTTTCAAATTCTTTCCAATTGAGAATCTATAGAAAAAGTGTAAGTTAACCAGCCAACTCGAAATCTTTCTTCACATTCTAAACTTACGTCTTAAAGTAACATACCGTGAAAGTGAATCAGTGCCTCGACCATGAGTTTTTCTCACTAGACTCGCTAGCGACGCCGTAAAATATTTGTATGGAAAACCCTCGCAGCGCCTCTAGCGGTTACGTAAGGAATTAAAATCTGCTATGAGATTACAGCGTTTCGATGCGTAAAAAACCTATTGAAAGTCATTCGATAGAACTCATGGTTGAAGAAGCAATCCAATCCTGCCCGCCAGTCGATATTTTCGTTCATTAAAATGATTGGTAATATTAAATGGAAAATGCTTAAAAAATACAAAAAGATGAACGACTATTCTCGATGTTGACTGCTGGCAAAACAATTTTCATAACGTACAACAGTGTAGAGTTAAATTCACCGAGTAGAAGGGGCTTTGCGTAAATTTTTAGGGTTCTATTGGAACCCAAAGTGTGTGCTAGGCTTTATTTATGGTTTTTAATATTGGTTTGGAGGCTCGGTCTGGGTGTGAAACCAGTCGTATTCGGTTTTGCGGTTGGTGTAAAAAGTTTTGATCACACCGAAATTCATAATAATTCCAATAATAATAAATGTATGATTTTTTTGTAAGTATTTACTTGTGTAGATTCTGGCAATAGCGTTTGCATGAACTATTGTGATTTTCTATGACCTGGTAGCTGTATCTACTAGCGAAAAAGTTACCTCATTTAAAAAAAGAATAACTTATATTTATACTTTATATCTGGAAAGAGAATGTAGTGAGATCTACGTCGCAAAGATTGCCTTTAATTATTGCAGTTTTGAACGTTTTTTTTATATATATTCGTATTTCTTATAATTCTCCATATACTGTCAAGAATAACTTATCTCACGACTACATTATTGTTCTTATCCTAAAGCAATACAAAAAGGTCATGAAAAGTAAAAGTTTTCTTTCCCTAAGATGCGGGGGCATCACACAGCAACAAGCTAATTTACTTTTCCACCCACCCACGGGCGGTCAAATAACGTAATAAAATACCTATACGTGATTACGCCCTCCGGCTCTCTCGTTTACTTCTATAGTAATCGAGTATACACTTCGCGGTCAAATATTCATAAACGTCGTACGGAGATTGGTCCATATTCATATTCTATTTTTAAAAGCCAGAATATTTTTGTGTATACTCGACTGTTAAAGGTTCTTTGTTTATGTATGTGTATTTTTCCTGTAAATGGAAATGGTATAATAGACTTGGTAATAGCTGGATATGCAGGATTATTGATAGTGACTTGAAAAGCCTTAGTTTTATGACGAAAATATAGTTATCATAATGGTGTGATTATTTGAAAAACAAAAAATCGCTTTTGCTCATTAAAATGAGCTAGTCGTTTTATAGGAATAAGATCAACATTTGGTTTAATTTTTAGTAAACCCAACGCAAAATAAATAATGCTAACCCACAAAATTATTTGGACAAAACTAGTTACTTCAAAATTATTTTTATGAAATTATACGAATCTCTCGAGAAATGAAAAATGGGAGGATAAAGATAGATACTGCACTAAGTAATAAGACACTAACTCATCGCCCACGAGAACCACAGGTTGATGATAAAAACCTTCTTTTCATTAAAGCCCAGCCGAAATAACGGACTTATAAAATCTGCCTTTAAAAAAGTAGCCACAGAATTTATAGCTACATCAATCCCGGGTTTTTTAAAAGGCTATAAACGAAAAATTACTAATAAAATTCTCTATAAAAACTCCTCGAAAAATATAAAGTTTGAAAAATAAAATTGAACCACAACAACCTTTTGAAATTGGTGTTTTGATTTCAAATAACATTTAGTGGAAAATGGTTTTGTGTAAGGACAGACTGACAGTCGTGTGATTAGTGTCAAAAACATTTAGTTAAAAATGCATTGCAGCTTTTTTATTTCGCTTTATTTAGTTTACTCAATTATTTAAAAGTGATTCATGAATTTCAAACATAATGTTTTTGTATTTGTATATTGAATGCATTAGTTGAGATCATTTACATCTTCATTATCAACCCATTTAATACCCTACTACGTGTCTCGGAATGAGAGGAGAGGAGGTAGGTTCTTAGTGTAATGCACTGGTCTTTGCGGGTTCGTAGATTTTAAACCCCAGAAATTTACTCAATCGTGCAGGATTTGTAACCATATTTTCCTTCACAGTGCCTTTATTTTGAGTTAGTCTCAACTTGACAATAATTAGGTTTAAAAAAGTTGGTTCTAGGTCCCAACACGGCAGGGTCTTGCCCGAGATGTGACATGGCACTGAAGCTACGTCGCCGGCCCGGATACAGTGTATGAAGAAGCTCATTAAAATGCACGCATCGACTTAATTTTTAACCCCAGACGGAGCACGGTCCGTCCACGTCCCGGATACAGCCCTAATATGTGTGATAGGCCTTTAGACGATTGGCCAGTCTACACGGTCCGGCTTACCTGAGTGCATGCCGGCACAAACCAGTTTGCGCAGGTAAAAGCGTGCGTGTGGACAGCAAGACGGTAGCTCGCGCAGTCCCCAATGTTCCTCCTTTATGTAGTCAGGACTGCACAGGCCTAGACTGCGCAGGCAAGACAGTAGCGTGTAGCCGGCCTATGTCACTGCTTTAGACGCAAACAATGACACAGCCAAACTTTTTTAAGAGTTTTAATAAGGAACTTTTAAGAAAGTATTAAACATTTCGTTTTAAGACAAAACTTTTTTAAAAGCCCAGAAAGTTGTAGCTTGTATTACTTTGTTGTTCAGTCCAAGTTTTATTCAATAGGCCCAATAGACAGGACTTTTTCCAAACCAAAGATATATATGATACTGTAGTATGAAGATTAGTTCAAATATGGGAAATAAATTCTGTCTAAGTTATAAAAATAAAATCACAGTACGTATGAGATTTTTTGTTATGAAGTCTATGGACGCTAGTAAAAAAACCTATGCGTAATTAATTGACTGGGGGACGCCAGTGCGGATTTCGACTGTGGGGACTTCGAGTATTATTATGATTTTCTAAGAAATTATCAGTATCAACTTGGAGCTTGGGTTTGGGGACGGTTAATGATACCAAATAGGCTTGCATATGCTACCTAATAATATGGCTTAGTAGTATAAGTCTAGGTACTTAGCCTTTCGAGGATCGTCTGAAGGTGATAATTATGTTAGTGATCTCTGTATACAGTAGTACATATTTACTTCTGAGTACACAGATCGATGATGGAACTATAGGTACTTCCCCGCTGCCTTTGGTTTGTCTCGTCTGTTTCAAACTCAGTGAAACGTTTTGAGAAAATGTAGACCTTTTTCGTTAAATTTTCGAACCCATATGGCTTCAGGCTGGATAGTACGCAAAATCTCAGAATAAGCTGATTTATGTTCCGAGAGCTAAACATCAAAATCTTATACACATGTTTCGGCTTTTTGCTATAGGCACTAAAATAACGTTATACTCATACAATTTTATTTCCCTAACTTTAGTACAAGGAACTTTAGGAACACCCCGTCCGCAAGGAAGTCCGCTAAATTAACCATATTCAAAGGAATGAGACGTTTCAATTTGTGCGCAGCGAGTTTGTCAGTAAAAAATAGGCGAAACGGCTGACCGGCTCGGACGAAAAAGTGCTAAAGGATTTTGCGACCGCCGCACCATAAAAGGACCTATATAAGTTGGTATAATAATTTTGTTCGTGACGTTTTAATAAATGGCTCATAAACGTTGTGTTGTTATTGATATTCTTGGGTCGGTGACGCCACAAATGTTTTATGATGTCCATAACTGGATTCGGACAGATATTAAACATTTTGCAAAAGAAAAGAAAAATAGGATCGCGGACAGGAGACAAAATACTTTGGTCAGAAAATCAACATTTCCATTCAAGGTGACATTGCAGACAGCTTATATCCTACGGCTACTTCAGGGAAATACAGCCTACAGGTGTGATGACAGTATGTTGTGCCGAATTAAGTCAATTGACTCGACTTATTATCTATCAATTCAGCCGGTAGCACCCACTGTTGAGTAACGACTTCTTCTCTATGTCGCCTTATAATAAGGACAAACTATCGAACTAGGATACCTCTGCCTAATCATTTGAGGTATACAGGGTGGCGGCGATTTAATTACCTGCATCCTTCTAGCAGATGAATCAGACCACGATATAATTATATATTTTTTCACAATTCCTTTAATTTCGTATTCAAAGATTTAGCGCAGACGTTGAACTTATTGTAGATATACTAGGTTTTTATCTATATATCCAGATATAGCAAATACGTACATAAAAAGCGCGTGTCCACTGCCGCGTAAGTCAATGTACGGCGGTGATATAAAGCATTTTGTGAAAATTTTGGTTAACTAAAATCATTTTATCACGGGATTGCATAAAGATACAAATTATAAATTTGTCTAACATGTTATATGCTACCAATACTACTACGTTGAAGCAGTGCAGATAATTCAATCGGGACGCTGTATATGATGATATTATCTTAAATGTATGACAAACAAAGATAAAAATACAGTCGAATTGAGAACCTCCTCCTTTTTTTGAAGTCGGTTGAAAACAGGAGCACTTCCTTACTCCTAAACCCCATTTCAACGTTTGACATCATCGCTTTCAAACTGTATTATATTCTTACATATACCATACGTAGTTCGGAGCACTTTAATGTCACTTAAAGCTGCAGAATTTCCTGGCATTTCGTGTACCTGCGTCCCGTGCCAAGAACTCGTATCCCGGATAATTTACAAATGTTTTTCCAACTCTGAATATACTGTTCGAGAGATCTCATGATCGTGTAAACTTGAACATGGACATTTATTTTAAAACCGATCATGTGTATTAAAGATTTTTTATCGTTATACTAAAATTATTTTCTTGTTTGGACTTCGGCCAAGATTTTGCCACTGATTTATACAAGGGCTCAGAGAAGTAACTGGATCTTGAAATTTAATGATTAGCTTGAGTTACTTAGAATGTTCCTCGTTGGATCCTGTTTCAACAAGGAAATATTCTGGATATTTCCTTGTTGAAACAGGTTCTAACGAGGACTCTAGGGAGGTTTTGAGTAAAACATTTGAATATGAAATAATATACTTAAACTCATATACTAGCGTTTTCTACCGAGAGAAAGAAGAAGAATGAATGAGTTGAATGAACAGACAGTGATTCAAGTTTTTAAAGCAAGGCTGATTACATAAAACAGTTCATTGACACCAATAAAGAACTCTATTGAAAGACTTCTCGGTCCTTTTAAGTAAAATTCTAACTAGGTGCCTTCGGGTAAACACCTATTAACATTTGCTCTTTAGAATTCCCACAAAAAACTCGATCGATGAACATACCATTATTATACACAGCAATTTTCCACACAAAAACATTTTCGTTTGAACACCTGACCGCATTTTTAACACCGAAAAGTTTCTTATACTATTTTTTGCTCCCCTCATTCCCAATATGTACTTTGAATATTGAAGAGTTTCAGTATAACGGACATCGGCCGAGGAGAAAACGTTAAACCAACATGTTTACGCTACACGGCTACACTGGAAATCCGAACGTAGAAAGCACAGAAGTAAAACTGATGTTAATTATTTGAAATTCGAATACTATGTAATGTAACATAAGTATATTTTTTTGTCTCGATAGAGGCCGAAAAATAAAATATTTATTTTTTTAACGACAGACGTTAAATCGTTTCATCAGTTTTATTTCGTCATTTGATAAATTAATCGTGTCGACTGTTTGATGTTAGGGCTATTTGATCAATCAATTAATTGACGTAGGCTTTTTCCTAATTACGATACAAAATATTATATTATTTTTTCCCTCTGCCATGAGGCGACTTAAACAGAATTTTGACTTATATGGATGTTATTGCGGACTGATCAGTGGGTTAAGAAAACAAAAGCCGGGATTAAGAAAACTAGACAGATGAAAGAACGCACAACTCCACACTAAGCCTATAGCCTATTGTGGATTCTTAATTGTGTACTTTTTTTGTGGATTGTGTTTATCCAAATAACGTTAGTCTTTCTTTCTTTTGACTGGGCTGCGTGGAAAACTAAAAAAAGCATCCTCTTTCGAGCCAACCAAGAATTTTGCCAATACAACAGTTACGGCTGAATATCAGTATTTTAAACAAAGCGACTGGCATCAGACCTCCACTACCCAATTTCTGGGAAATACCGATACCGTGGAAAACAGGTTATTGAGCTTTCCGGGCTTCTGACTACCAATAACGAGTGTCATAGTTGTTTGTGTGACAACTGGGAATGTCTTAACATATTTTTTGAGGCACGATAAAAGTACCTCATCCTCCTAGCCTTTCCCAACCACGTTAGAGTTGGCTTCCAGTCCGAAGAGATGCGTCTGAATATCAGTATTTTAAGCGACTGCCATCAGACCTCCGCAACCCAATTTCTGGGCAATACCGATATTCGAAGGATAGACTGGTTGTCAGGCTGATTTGGGCTTCTGAATACCACTAACGATTGTCATAGGTGTTCTTATGACAACCGGGACCGATGGCTTTACGTGCTCGATAAAAGTACCTCATACACAAAATCTTGTAGTGTAAGATAAATATATTTTGTGTCCCTAGTTAAAAATATTATACCAGGAGTAATACTACTGCTTTTGCCCGCATTACGTGAACAAGGATGAGCGTGCCCGGATCGATGGGCACCCATTCCGCCATGCAAATAGGTCCCAACAATAGCTTATAGGCATTGTGTATATGATAATAGTAGCTATTTTTACGTCAACGCGAGACTTCCCAGCAAATGTATGCGATTACCTACAAATTGTGTTGGGATTTACACAATTTATTCCTAAGCTTTTACGGTATACGATGTTTGTATATTTACCTATTTATTATCCTTTATTAGATTCGGAAAATAAAATGTCTGCGGAAATGTATTACTGTTAATATTCTGCGCTTTTATGCCAGGATCCTAGCAAGTGGAATTCTATTGTCTCTGCCTATCCCAATGGGAAACAGGCGTGAAGCTGAATTCCAGAAACATACGTACTATGTTGGTATGATTGATATAGATGGCTGCCTCGTTCGTCTAGTAGTACCAAGCGCGACTGCTACGCTAGAGGTCCTGGGTTCGATCCCCGGGTCGAGCAAAGTGTTGTTGGGTTTTCTGTGAAATTTCCAGTTGCAGCTAGGAGCCTGATTTTGGCTATAAGCTCACCCCCTATTACATGGGACCTAAACATGGCCAGCAAACTGTGGGTTTAGCATGGTTTATGTTAATCTATACTTATACACTAATATTATAAAGAGGAAAGATTTGATTGTTTGATTGTTTGTATTGAATAGGCTCCAAAACGACTGGACCTATTTAAAAAAATCTTTCAGTGTTAGATAGCCCACTTATCGGGGAAGGCTACAAGCTATATACCATTACGCTACGATTAATAGGAGCGGAGTAGTAATGAAAAATGTTGCAAAAACGGGGGAAAAAATTATAAGACCACGCGGGCGAAACCGCTGTCGGTAAGCTATATAGAGGTTCCCTCTATTTAATGTACTTAAACACTTTCAGATATTCATTCAAAGGGGAAACTTCATTAGCTGTCAATAAAAATGTAAAGTGCACAACAATGCAAACTCCTTGGATACAAACTACCTCGGAACTAACAACGAGCTCGGTTAATTAAAAAGCAAACTAAATAAACGTTTGCGTTAAATGAATTTTCTAATTGACTATTAAGTTAGCGGCGAAGAGAAAATATTAAGACTAGTTATTTTTTACCATTTTAGCAAATAAATCTGTACAAAGTAGTTTTATTTTAATGGTCGGCGTAATCGGTATCATTTAGTTTACAATTATGACATTTAAGTGTCAAAAACTATTTCTATTTGTGAAATGATAGCTACTCTGATGGATACTGATGGATCGATTTCAAAGCAGAATTTTTCCTTTGAGGAGGTCCAACACTTTTACTGAACCACAGCCCGTCACCCAATCAAGAGTCTCATAGCTCTGACCATAGTGCCCGAGAAAACCATGTTTTTAGTCACTCGTAGTTCGTTAAAGCCATAGGATAGTGTAACTTCTTTATTTGATTAAGAAAGAATCACCAGCGCGGCAGCGGCTAAGGCCGCGAAGACAATCCAGAAGACAACTAACTGGTTCTTACGCGCAGTCGGAACCCACGAAGGTGCCAATTCTAGCTTTTTTAACCCCCGACGCAAAAACGACGGGGTGTTATAAAATTGACGTGTCTATGTGTGTGAGTGTGTCTGTCTGTGGCATCGTAGCTCCCGGACGGATGAACCGATTTTAATTTTGTTTTTTTTTTTATTTGAAAGGTGAATTATTCGGGAGTGTTCTTAGCTATGTTTGACTGTGTGATGTTTGATGAAAATCGGTTCACAAAATATGGCCGCCGCCACAAAATAGCGTATTTTTTCACACCTCACTCAATATGGGTAGCAAATGAAAGGGCTTATATTTAATTTATATTATTACACTATGAAAAATTTTAAACCAAGATGGCCGCCATCACAAAATGGCAAATTACATTTCGTGTCGGGGGTTTACTAAATTTTTAATTTCGATTATTTAATAGTATAGTATAATATCTACCATTCCACTTACCAACAACGTGTATGAATGCTGAGCGCACTTGCGTGTGGAAGGAGGGCGCGTCCGCAGACACTTCGCAGCGATACCTGCCGGCCAGCGCGCGCGTCGCCTCGCGTAGCACCACTTGCTGGGACGTTGATCTTGACACCTAGAAACATACATTATTGTTCACTTATTTATAGCATACTAGCTTCCCGCCAGCGGCTTTGCCCACGTGGTCTTATAATTTTTTCCCCCGTTTTTGCAACATTTTTCATTACTACTCCGCTCCTATTAGTCGTAGCATCGATGATATATAGCCTATAGCCTTCCCCGATAAATGAGCTATCTAACATGGAAGAATTTCTCAAATCGGTCCAGTACTTTTTGAGTTTATTCGTTACATACAAAAATACAAATCTTTCCTCTTTATAATATTAGTGTAGATAGTGTAGAAATATTGTCATCTGACCTAAGTATATCTAATATACGAAGAAAAAAACGTACCATTTTTAAGCACATTGTACGTTCATAGAGTGGAATGCATAAAAATATAATTTATGTAAAAAATAGAGAGTTTCTTTTTATCTTTTTTTTTTATTATTATTCTCTTTATTTATTTTCATACACATTATTTGTATTTTTAAATATTTTTATAAAAAGCAGAAAATATAAAAACATTTAAAAATATAAAAAATAGTAGCCCACCGGCATCGGGAACAGAGTCCAAGCTACCGGTGGTCAGGGCTCCAGTGAAAGGAACCTCCTAACAATACGTGCCGTATCTAGGAGTACCGCTTTCTGTATCAAGCCCTTGATCCAGCCACTTTATTATTATTATTATTATTTATTTTATTATTATTTTTATTATTTTATTATTATTTATTTTATTATTATTTTTATTATTTTATTATTATTTTATTATTATTTATTATTATTTTACACTTTAAAAATCTTTGTGGGTTTGTATACCGTATGTCAGCATGATAATCATATATAATACACAGTAGTCATGTCGGTGACAAGCCGGGTTCACGGTCGGATCGAAGTCATATTGCCATCCCACGAATTAGTTCCATTACTCCATAAACCAAACGTCTTAGAACCACTGGAGATACGAAAAAACAAAAGAAAACTCACTTAAACAAATGCAGCGGAATCTTTAAAAAAGTAGTGTCCAATAAACGGTTGAATGGCCACAACACAAGTTCAGCGCTGGCATTCTTCAAAGCGACGGGAGCGTAATTAAAACGCTTTTTTTTCTATTTCGATGTCCAACAATATCCTGTGTCCCACTTCTCCTTATTGATCCGACATTGGAAAATAAAATTGCCGAGCGCCCAACCCCCCTTCTTGTTTACTGACCAAGCTTCGAGCTCATTTTAATTTCTCACGATATTTTCCCCTTTATTATCTTTGATGACAGGAAGAGTTGAACGTCCCATTGTTCGAACGTTGCTCGCTTCATAATCCCCCGTCCGAACGGCGGAATAAAAATTTCTATTGTATCGGAATCAGTGGGATTACTTACAACGATTTCTGTCGCGTTTTATTTTGTCAGTTGTTCCGGCTAGGGTTGGGACCGGGACCTTCGTTTCTCGGGTTGTCGATATTCGTACTGAACTCGAACACTCCCGATTTTATTACACGATAAAATTTTACTGTGTTAGTTCGGAATACTGATTTTTATTAGGAAATATTCTTATTGAGATAATTGTATGTTGCCATAGAAATAAGAGGATTATTTTTTTGCCAGAATATAGCTTTCTTTTTTGAATAATTACGTTTGATTGGCGTTGTTTACTCAAGTTAAACTAGAAAACCAATGAAACTTAAGATTTGTTAAAATACTGAATAAAGATTAAGTACTTAGGCCCTATGCTAATACAGTTGAAGTATATTTTTCATTCATTCCCCGAATGTCCCAAAACAAACGATATTAAATTCCGGAGGTCGACATAATTTCCTAAAAGTAGCCTCAGGGTTACTTTTACAGCCCAACAAGTTCGTCACAGAATGAAAATAGAACAGGGAAATATCCACCTTAATAACCAATTATTTTTAGCTGTTTATAAATTAATTGCTTAACTTATAAATTCTAGAATCCTCCCAAAGAAGACCAAAGTTAGTCTAGTCATTGGTAGCTTGAAGTTGGTATATTTAATATCCTACATACAAACACGCCTATCTAGGGGTTGCTTTGCCGGTATATTTAGGTCCTATGTAATAGAAGGTGAGCCTATTGCCCCTAACCTGGCACCAATATAAACTTCAAGTTGCTACTAAGAATTTTATATTTGAACACCTTACAAGCTCGGAGTCGAACCCTAAACCTCACGTATCATTCGAGCCACCGATTAATTAATCTAGTGTATGTATAATCATATTTTTATTCCTGTGTTTGATTTTTTTGCAAACTGTACGAAGAAAATAAGTGCGACAAGTTTACAACACTCCAAAAAAAAAGAACATTTAATTGATACGTCTACGGGCTGCGCCTCAACACACCGTTTACTATGATAAAATAAAATTGTGACGAGTTTACGCATACTATTCCTGTGACAAATTAAAAAGTGTGGCAAGTTCAATAAATCTGCAAGCAATTGCCTGCTAGCAACAGCGATGTTGTATATTGATCCCTTTTGCATATGTTTCCTTCATGTAAAGCTCCTTAACGAGGTATGCAGTGCCATATATTCAGCAGAATATCATATATGGCACAAACGCTTTTGCTACTGCTTGCTAGCAACCAAGGGGTAGCAAAAGCTTTTGTGACATTTAGACAGAAATGTAGGTAGTCAATAAAATTGACCGATCCTGTTTTAGAAATTGATGTTATCAATAAATAAATAAATATCCTGGGACATTTTTACACAGCACCATCTAGTCCCAAACTAAGCAGAGCTTGTACCTACTATGGGTATTAGACAATGGGTATAATAGTTATATATATTTTGTAAATACATACTTATAATACATAGGAAACACCCAGACAAACACAAACATTTATATTCATCACATAAATATTTGTGTCCTGTGGGAATCGAACCCACGACCTCGTGATCAGCAGTCCGGTACTCGAACCACTAGACCACAGACGTCGTCGTATAGGTCGTATATCAATAAAACAGTTAAGTATACTAAGTATACAGACAGCCACTTATATCTATTCCCACGGGATTATAATTAACTAGGCTTTGCCCGCGACTTTGTTCCTGAAATTGTTTTTTTCCTCCGTTTTTCAACATTTTTCTTTTATACTCAGCCCCTATTGGTCTTAGCGTGATGATATATAGCCTCTCTCAATAAACGGGCTATCTAACACTGAAATAGTTTTTCAAATCGGACGAGTAGTTCCTGAGACTAGCGCGTTCAACCAAACCAACAAACTCTTCAGCTTTATAATATTAGTATAAATTAGATCAACCCTGGTAACACAGCGGAGCACGACTACTTAGTAATAATATATAATATTGCTTGACAATCTGCTTCAATAAAAACAAATTACTTTTTATACAGGGTTACTTGTAATTCAACGTATATCCGCCAGGAGCTGATTGGGGGATCAAAATGCAACAAATTGAACACCACCTATGTATGGCCGAAATTCAATAGTTTTCGAGATATTTGAATTTTAGGGAATTTTCGATATTTACCCAAAATTTTACACTAAAATCCAAATTAAAAAAAAACTACACAACACACTGAATAGGTACCATTAAAAAGTGATATTATAGCTGACAGTTCAATTAAGCTACGTACATCATTAAAAGTGCTTCATCCAACAAAATATCTAAATTGATGAGCGATGAATAAAATCGAACGAATATTTTTATTTAACGCTTCAAAAAATGTAGTCTAGTTAAAAAAATACTACATGAATCGTACAAACAACTAAAAAATCTTCCCTATTCTTTCAGCTTTCCAAAAAGGTATAAAAGTTAATTAAAAGACACTTTAATTCATGGCATAGCATGTGTTTGAATCGGCTTGGGGAGTACAGTACCTTCTTTTTAATAAAAAATAAAAAAAGGTTTTTATTTTAAAAATATTTTTGAAGCTTATGGAGAGTATTTTAGACTTGTATACAGATATTCATTCTACTGAATACATATTGAATCAAACTCCATCCCTTGTTTAAAAAATAAACAGCAAAATTCTGTAAAAAATGTTTGAACAAAATAGTTATTTAAAAATGCATATTAAAAAAAATGCAATCCACGAGAACAGCTAAAACTAATCAAACTGTATGAATACTAAAAATATACAGCGGTGCTATAAATCCGGACAACATACTTCAAATCGATTTTAAACTTTATTAACCAAGTTTCAAGATTCAATTCAGGTTGTGATTTAAACGGGAGTTTTGAAGAGTTCTTTATATCGCCGACACCCTACACTTTGGAACAACAACAGGAAACTTTTAAAAAGTTCAAGTATAGAACAAACAAAGGTTTTTATTTTTAAATCTGTTTTACTTGGCGTATTTGAAGAAACAAAACTTCTATAATCTTGGAAACTTAAGTGCTATAATGAAAATAATAATACGGCTTTGTTAAGTTTTAGGATTCGTCAATGGTCATCTTAAAACTGTTATTGCTCATTCTTAAGGCCATTTCAGTTTTTTTTATTATACCACTGAGGTGGCACAAACAAGCATACGGCCCGCCTGATGGTAAGCGGTTACCGTAGCCTACGGACGCTTGCAACACCAGGGGTATCACTCGCGCGTTGCCGACCCGAAAAACCTCTTAGAGGTTTATAGAGGATTCACTGCGCTGACAGTTTGAGGGAATATTCCTCTTGCTGCCAGCGCAGCGCATCCTTAGAAGGAGCTCTGGCGACCTTACTCACTGCAGGAACACAACACATAATAAAGTGTGTTATTTGGCTGCAGTTTTCTGTAAGGTGGAGATACTTCCCCAGATTTGAGCCATAAATGGCTGTGCCCTACCTCTCTTAAAACATTTTTGAACATTGTTTTAAAACTCTGATAATACCACATATTATTGTCTGGAAAAAACATTGACTCGTAAAAGTGTCTTTAAAGGATCTGTTTATAAAAATAAATATATCATTTAATGACAAAATAATGTTGTAATAACGTCTGTTTAAGAATTGTTACCGATTATAATACAAAACTTTTAAAACATCTATAAAATTCGTGGTCCATGAAGTGTCAGTTTGGTGTACGGAATTCAAAAACTGACATTAGATAAATCCTTTTTTACAAAACCTTTTTTTAGTTATTCAACTTACATTTCACACTGTACGTTGCCACAAAGTATACTAGATCGGATGCCATTGCACGATATTAGGTGATTTGGCAAGCCGCTGCCAGACGGGTACCCATCCAAAATGCATTCTCGGCACTAAGATATGACGTTGTTGGAGAAAAAAGTTCTACATCATTTAAATCTTTGTTGTTTTTATTGTGGTAAAAACGACGGAGTATACTAATTTACCCAGTCTTTTTTACACAAGCCGAAGTACCTAGTGCCTAGAGTCTAGGTAGACTAAGGGAGGGTAGACCTATCCCCCACCAAAGAGCCCTGCAACTGCAAGTAGGTACTTATGGCACACTAGAGGTAATTCATTATAAACTTTTCAATTCTAAAAATCCTTAAACAACATAAAATACCACCACGCCTGTATTCAACGAAATGTTAGGCAGTTTGACAGTTCACCGATGATCTATGAGAGGGTGAGCCGTAGTAGAAAATGTTGCAACAATACTTTGCTCGACCTGAGAATTAAACCCAACCAATTTTAGTATTTAAAACATTAGTAAGTACTAAGACTGGTCTTTTACCTGAATATAGCATTTTACAGAGCCTCTTAAACATACCATCATGCCTGTATCCCCCAAGTGGTGGGCAAAGTTGTAGGTTCTAATGTGCATGCCCTACTCGCTGGCATGTTTAGATCCCTTGTAATGGGGGGCGAGTCTATTGCCTAGTTTAGTAATTTCAGACTCCGAGCTGCTACTGGAAATCTCACACAAAAACCCAACAACACTTTGGGGATCTTTAACCCAGGATTTTTAGCGTAGCAGTCGCGTTTGGGACCACTACACCATCGAGACAGTCAGTCTCCAACGAGTGATAATATAAAAAAACTCATGTACACAGTTCTTCAGGACGAATTTCCTTCATTCCTTCATTTAAATCCTTGGGGCACAGTAACCAATTAAGGCTGTCTTATCATGACACGTTTGCAGATTCAGGCAATAAAAATTCGCGTAATCCCAAAGGGCTGGTAACAAAGCCGCGGGAATGTCTAGCTAAGTAGGGAGGTATGAGGATCGATAAGGATTGAGTACGTGTATTGAGGATTCGACTTTTTTTTCATTTTTGTTCGTTAAATATTCATTTGAATTATTTTGTCAATCCAGCATGCCAGAGGTTATAAAAAAGGTGCTTGTTATGAAATGTTATGCCTAATCTTATTAAAAAAAAACTGTATAGTTTATATAAGTAATAAAATTGATCTTTAAACCGATGCGATAGTGACTGTTAGTTTGTTATCTTTTTACGGGTAAAACACTGAACAGATTTCGATTTGGCAAAAAGAAATGATTGCATCCTGGGGCCCTAGACAAGTTGCAATTTGGCATTCGGATTGACCAACGAATAGAAGAAAGTGTGGAAATGACATTAGAGACAGCCCACTAATGACAATCGAATCTTTATCTTCTAAACAAACTGCTTTTTTTTTAACTTAGTACCATATACCAATTTTCTACGACACAGTTCTTCCTTTAATGTTTTGCCAGACTTTTTGCGAGGTCAACCTCATGGTAGAACCTCCTTTGGCAAGTCTACAGTACATTGCTCACTTACATTCTTCTTTATTATTTTATACAGGTTTAAAACATAAATCATTATGGAGACACATTTTCGTAAAAGAAAAATAGTTTCTCAGCCGTGGTTTAAACCTGCATCTGTCCGGACGCTTTAGCCAACTAAGCTACCGACACCGATGACTGTGATGTCAAATTTTGCTTCCACATTCGCGTCATATGACGTCATTATTCACGTCTTAAAGTAACGTCAGTCTTTCACTAAAATGTATATCTTTAAAACATTTAACATTTGTTAAAATAACTAGTTTATCCCGGATTAGTCCTTAGGGTACGCGAGTGAACAGCTAGTTAACTGGCTTACAATTTGTACGAAGGTAACTAAAGGATAACGAAGTTAGTCCTTGACTCAACGTCCTTCAAAGTTTCAGGTAACGACAGATGAACATTACGAAATTATAAGGGTTACATTTCACCAATTCGCATTGCGAAGCCTAACACGATCAATCGTGCGTCAATAAGTTCACGGAAAGTTACATTTCAATAAAGTGACCGCAGACCCTCACGGATTGCGTTAAGTTGGCCCGTATACGGGACATATATAAATATTTCAGATGTCTTCACCATAAGCGCCTCGAATAGGGTTGATACAATTTAGATATTCAATACACTGAGAGAGAAACTGAGAGTTTGGCAACATTTTTGACGAGTTCTTTTCCTAGAAAATTGGTAAACTGAATTCTTAATAAAAAATAAATTATCTAAACCTATAATTCATAGATTATAGGTACATATGAGAATTAATGAATTGACAATTTAGTCGTAAAAGATTTTACGACGTGTTTTACTTCCTAGTAAGTACCAGTTCAATTACTCCGTAGAAAATTTCATACAAATTTGGTACCGATTTTTTTAATTGGCTGCCCAGAAGTGGTGAAAATTAAATAGGCTCTAAATTATTTAAAATAAACCTTTAAAAAGTGACTTAACTATGTACCCGAATACACCGACATCACATTCAAATCCCATTCATATGTCAAAGAACCAAAAAAATAATGCTACACATTTTTTTAAACAAAAGATTGAATCCGAAACCACGATATTTTATCCGCAACCACAAACCAGATATTCGAAAATTCTCCGAACCAAACACTTCGGTCATCAACACAAATAGCTTCATCCCTAAACACGAACCTTAGGATAAAGCTGTTCCGAATAATGGTTAGGTGGCAGCCCTGTGTATAATTAGGGCGTATATACATTGTTAATTTGGTTTAACGCCTGTGGTCAGGTGTAGTGAGCCATCGTGAGCGGATTACGGTCTTTAGAATAGCATCCTTGGCGCTGAGTGCTCAGGTATCTATGAGAATGGTTTGTTGTGAGTGTCATTTACTGTATTACATATTCATGCCTTTTACTAAAGAGTATCAAGATAGTAGGTTCAACTACATAAGGCCTCCAGTTCCTGATCCTGTAGACAAGTTGCAATTTGAGATTCGGATCGACAAACGAATAAAAACAAAATGTATGGAAATGACACAAGCTTTCGACAATTCGGGCTGTACAACTAATGTCATTTCCATACATTTTCGATTGCCGATTCGAATGTCAAATTGCAACTTGTCTAGGAAGGCTGTATTTTTTTGCTTTGTCCACGTAAATCTATTTCTCTCACTAAAGTCCTTCCAAACAGTAAATCTTTTACCAGAAAAAAACATTTAAAGTCAAAGTCAAAAACATTCATTCAAGATAGAGTCCTAGGTAGTACTTTGTAAACGTAGTTTTTACATTTAGATGCCCCCAAAACACCCGCCCTTCACAGAAATTTGATGCTGAGAAGTTTGTTGCACCGTCTCTTCTTCTCTTAGATGAAATAGAATATTTTAATTAATACGTGGTACTTAATTATTTTTCATTGCTATAACCGCTACTAAAATTAATATAAGTCAACACACAATAACATTCCATCACTTACTATCCGACGACGTTACGACACCGTTCCGATAAAGATAACGACACGTCCACTACATGGGATCCCATTAAAACGGGGCTATTACCCCTCACTCGGACAAAAACCGACCCAAATCTAATAAACACGCAATAACAGCGATGAAGGTGTTACAGTAATCGATTCAATTCGAATCGAATGCGATTTACAATCGGTTACGTACGCCTATTATGTTTACAATCGAGATCCGATATTATCGATATGATCATTTGATTGTGATTGGTATATTGTTGATACGTTTTGTTCGTGGTGTTTGTTTTAGCGTGAATTTATGCGAGTTCATTTGAACATGTTTGGTTGGCGAGTTTTTTAACATTTCCGATAAAATGCGGGTGGAGCATTTTTTAAATTATATTTATGAAAAATATACCATAAACATTAAACTGCATGATTCCAAAAACTAAATACAGATGTGATTGTATGCTATTATATTATAAACAGACCGATGTTTTATATTATGCCTAAAGGCCTATAGAAATTCTGGCAATTATTCATTCATTCACCACTGTATTTTATAGAAAAAGCACCCAAAAACACACTACACAAAAGAAAAACAAGACACAGCATTAAAAAACGCTAATAACGCACAAGTTCCCAGTATCCATTTACGTAGAAAGTATTCTGCACACTACTTATTTTACATAGCATAAAGCCGGCCTGTTTTTCGGACCAATGAGTTTCGATATTAAATTTACGAAGTTTTGCGATAGTTGGCAACTTTATCTACTTATTAGACAAAAGTTATCTCGCGAAGTGTCTCCTCTGCAAGCCTTAACTGCTAAATGGATATAAAACTATGATTCCGGTCATTATTGCAGGTTTATTTAGCTGGCTCATTACTTGTCAACGCGACTTCTTCACTAGCGGTTCGGGGCCTAACAAGTTGTAATTTGACATTTGAATCGACAAACGAATAGGAACAAAATAGAAAAAAACAGAATGGAAATGACATTAGTGACAGCCCGATTTGTCGGAAGCCTGTGTCATTTCCATACATTTTGTTCCTATTCGTTTGTCGATTCGAATGTTAAAATGCAACTTGTCTACAGGCCCTGGGCGGACTCTTAGGTTTTTTTAAGAAATTCTCAGTTACTAAGTAATTACTCTGAGTTTGGATTTGCCGGGTTAATGGCAATAGGCTGCTCCCCTATTATTTTCGAACTCTAAGCATAAAGGCGAACATGGAATGAAAATGTGGGTGTAGTAGAACAGTCTAACCCTGCGGTGAATACAGGCGCGATAGTATATTATAATGATCGATGATTCTTTTAACGTACAACGTTTATTTATTTAAATATAAGCTTACAGACTATACATCCAAAACACTTATATTTCAATTTGGAAAAACATGACGAAAAACAAGACGAACTTAAGATATCAAGAAGACATTTAAAACTACATTTACCTATTTGATATGGCTTATCAGAGAAGATATCCAGATCTGTGCTGAGTCAACAGTAAATTAAGGAGCATGATTGCTCTGGCAGTAGGTGCTGCGGCAACTCGCCGTGTGCGCACCTGGGGGTTCAACACATAACTATAACAAAATGGATTCTATACTTCAAACTCAACATCAACACCAAAGTAATAAGTTTAAAATTGAAAGACCTTTAAACAATTACCCTGTCAAAGTGGCTGATAATCCGAAGGTTTCGACGGCCTAAACAAATATTTGTCTTTTGAATAGTATATACTTCTACCCCCAGTTTAGCCTGAGATTATAATAGATATACAGGACGCAACGACGAACTTTTTTATTCAATATCGGGATCTCTTTTTATATAAGAACTTTTTTTGAAAAAAGATGCGGCATTTATAACCGTACTCCATAATACATAATCGATACTAATATTATAAAGAGGTAAAGTTTGTGAGTTTTAACGTTCGGGGAAATCTACGGTACTACTGATCCGATTTAGACAATTCTTTCACTGTTAGAAAGCTATATTATCTCTGTACATAACGTATTTAAACTGTTTCTGATCTGTATAAAAGTGGGACTGCCGAGAAATATAATCAAAACCGATTCGAATCAATAAAGATTATTATTATTATATTACTATTATTATCCTGTATAAAAGCCTGGATTCAATATAATCCCGGACTTATTATGCTGATACGGGACAAGAAACAAAGGAAGATGATACATCATCCACTTATCTTGTCGTAAAAGTTGATTGTAGCAAAGTTAGTTGAAGGTTACGTCAAGGTGACTGTAGTAAATGGCCGCCCTTGACCGGCTTAGCGAGAAGCTAGATGACGTCATGCATAGAAAAGTAGGATTTTTGTGGGATATCCGTTGCCATGATAATTATGATATGATATATTATGATTACCTATAGTTTTGTAGCGACATCTATCGAGCTACATAAGAACTTGTACGAAGCTACAAATTCTGAATCGCGCAAGTAAAGTTTACCGTGCCACTTGCATATATACAACCGCCCGACATCAACCGTTGGGCAGTGGCCCGTCAGGCATAACACCCGCCTGGTCGGAGGATCCTCCCTTTGGTGCGAGGGACAACACTCCACGTCTCTCCACAGTTTATATGCGATTGTACGTAGTAAAACTTTTTAAATATATTGTATGTTAATTATCTAAACATGTGAATAGTGTTCTCTTTAGGAACGTATCTGTTTATTTCATATTATAAATTCATGGGTCCTAAAACCCTGAGATTATAGTGATGGACAAACGACACAATTGAATTTTGTTGATATATTAAATAGGCTTGCATTTGACATATTCCATACATGCACTATGTTCATATTATGCACAGATATAAATAGATTATGAAGCAAGCAGATATATTGATATAAAATTCTGAAAATGTTTACTTTATAATTTGCTACAAAACGGTTTATATATATGTATAATAAACATAACGCAACACAACAGAAAAACAAGTGTTATATGGCGTACTAACGTGCACCCACAGGGTGAATTGCTAATATCCATTGATATAATCATATAATTGGAATCTAGAGAGAAAAGCTTATCAACACTGCTCGACCCGGGAATCGAATCCAAGACCGTAGCGTATCGCTTAAGAACACTAGGTTTACAGGGCAGTATAAACCGACAAAATACAAAATAAACTCAAAGAAACATTATTATTTATAAATAACATTTAGATTGAGTAAGACTACAATACAAATTGAATTCGTTATCTCAATCCATCCCTGTTTACATTCAGTCCCTTGACACAAAAAGCCTCCTACAGTGAATTTGAAATCAAATCACGACTCACTAAGGAATACTTATCTTAAACATAAAATCATGGACTGTGAAATATAATAAAAATATTTTAAGGCTTCTAGGCTTTCGTTTAAAAGCATTTTGGGAATTATTTTGAATGAGTTATCTTAACTGCCTCTTTAGCCTAGTGCTCTTAAACACGACTGCTACGCAGATCGGTTAAAGTGTTATTGGATTTTTCTATAAAATTCTCAAAAACAGCCGAAGTTTGGACTTGTGAGTTAGCAGTTAGCAGCTCGACCTTGAAACTTAGAGTAGCAGTCACTAGTCTAATGAAACAGTAGAATCAATAAAAACTTCGAAAAAAAGGTAATAAATTTTTCAATTTTATCATAACTTTTTTCTCTGTTCACACAAAAGTATTGACGCATCAAAAAATTCAATTTCGCAAAGACCGCACGTAAAAATAATGTCGTAAAACCGTACGGGATTATCTGATTGGATTCGATAATATCTAGCAATTACGGTAACATTGCTTTTTATTAGCGATGTCTTTATTTGGAATGACCTATTAATGTGGCAATGGATACGGTACCGCCGTTAAAATCATAAGAACTGGGATTGCACCTGATTGCGAGGTAATTGAATGACCCGTCTAAATGGGTTTTACACACTTGAACTTACCACATGATTACTTGTGGATAGGTTGCCTGCATGTGCCGTGTCGTGGGTTCGATGCCCACTTGGACATGGTTTTATGGTTTAGCCGCCAAAAGTAGATCTGTAGGCAAACGAGCAGTCGTGCCACGTGATGGCAATTTGAACAACCAGAACACCAGAGACTTTTCTTCGGATGTAGTATTTAGCTCAAGGGAGCGGCCTTAGAGGACGCATAGAGGAGTGGAACAACAGCCTAGAGTTAGAACACTCACGACCTTTTCTCGGCTGCAGCACCACACGAGTCTCTAAATTCGTTCTGAGCAATAGAAGGGACAAAGCTCAAGCTGTCATTGGAGCCGTTACAAGGCACTACACCACAAATGACATGCTCCATAAAATGAAGCTAGCTTTGAACAACGACTGCAGAGCCTGTGGTGAATTCAAGGAAACAGTGCATCACATCCTGTGCGATTGTGACGTCCTGGCGACGAAACAGATGAGTCTTCTCGGCAACGGGTACCTGAAACCAGAAGATTTTAGGTTCCTTCCTCTCAGTGGGTTAGCCACCTTCATGAACCACGTCTTCAAAGAGTGAGGAATATACGGTAATGGGGACAACACAAAAGATCCCATTGGGTCGAAGTGTTGCTGGCTGTTCCAGCCCCCATAGCAAGATAAGATAAGATAGCCGAACTTGGTGGCGAGGCACCGCGCATCTCCAGCCAAATACACCAGAGACGTTGCGTTACTGGCCTTTATAAGGCACGACTGCAAACGTCGGACACATGAACGTGCTTTTCAACAAACACCTGTGTAAAGGTAGTCACCAGTCTGTCCGAGATCCTCATCATATCAACCGAAAATAGGTCCACTGCCGATCTGAACTGCAGTAAGGAATTGTATTTTTTAGCACGTCCCCACGAAAAGTATCGTATATTCCACGGATAGATATGTGTATAGAGTTTGGAAGTCCGATAATTATATGTTTATTTTATATTTGTTAAGTTCATTGCGACATAGGGCTTTAACAATAATTTATTGCCATAAAAAATACAATATGAAAAAAAAACTAACAGAACTAATTTTAAAATTATATTCTAGTACTCAACTCTGGTACCCAAAGTAAGATTCAACTTGTGTTATGGGTACATACCAGGGCCCTAGCACTTATTTTTTTCTACAAAATTTCATGTTGCAAGTGTAACGTGTTCACCTGTAAAGCTAGTTTTCTAGTGCGGGGAGTATGCAGTTAGTGAAATTACTAACCAAATGAGACTTAACAACTGAGGTCGAAGGATACGACTGGTGTTGCCGACGTATAGATGTCACTAACCGCTGCCTATAGTAGGTTGCGGTTACTTACGTGCCGTGCATCATGCGGTTGTATCATTTCATACCAATACAATAGGGGCTATTCCTCATAAACTTCAACCAAAGAATTTCATAGAAAATCGTAGTAAAATCTCCATAAAAATATAACAAACAAATATATGTTAGATCAGCAGTTACTTATTTATATGAAACGGTAAGGTTTTTAGTGGCGGTCGTAAAGCGAATCTTCCTAACAATGGTGGACAATAAAACATGAAAAGTGCGTTAACGGCCTATAAAACCTGTTTATTGGTAGTAGTTAAACAAAATCGAACGGCGAAGAGGTCAAGGTACAGTATGGAGGCTTTTGATCACCTTGTTTGAATGATAAACGTGTCGTTATAAATTAAGTTGTTTTGTTTATTCAGAGTTGGTTGGTCTAGTGGTCCAAAGCGCGACTGCTACGCCAGAGATCCTGGATTCGAATCCCGGGTAGAGCAAAGTGTTGCTGGGTTTTTCCGTGAAATTCCCAGTAGCATCTCGGAGTCTGGATTTGTGCCCGGTTGGTGGCAATAGGCTCGCCCCCTATTACATGGGACCTAAAAATACCGGCGAAATGTGGGTGTACATTAGTACACCTCTGCCTACCCCTTCGGGGCATACAAGCTTGATGGTATGTTATTATAATGACAACACAATATTTTTGGGATATTTTATATAGTACTATCTAGTCCCAAACTAAACATAGCTTGTACTTCTTACGCCTTTCCCTCGAACTTTAGAGTAAAAGACGTTATCACGTTACAGTATAAGGTACCGCTAGATCGATGAACCAAAATCATTTACAAACTATTTAATTAACATTCTTGGCAAGTTGGTTAAACAATTCACGCTCCACATGCTTTTATAAGAATCTGTGTGCTACACACGTAGCGTTAGAAGCTGCTACGAAAATCCGTAGACGATCGTAGCAATGCTACGAGTGCTACGGGGATAGCTTGGACGGTGGTGCTACGAATTGCGATTACGAGGTCGAATGCAAATTGTATCCCGTAATTTGACAGTAAAAACAGTAAAATTTGATGCAAATCTTTTAAATAGGTTTTTGGTGTTATCCTACTATTAATGTAAATGTGTCAATTTGGATGGATGGATGTTTGATACTCTTTCACGCAAAAACTACTGAACGGATCTGGATGAAAGGCACAGAAATAAATTATAGTCTGGAATATCACACAGGCTTTATCCCGGTAAAATGTATGGTTCCCGTGGGATAGATTTGTTATAAGAAGATGAGTAAGTATAGATAATTATGGCGGCAACATAGAATTATTCATCTTTTTGTATTTTTTAAGCATTTTCCATGCTAAGTTATTTTTAATGAAGGAAAAAATCGGCGGGCTTAGTGGTCAGAGCGTCTGGTGTACCGAACCAGAAGGCGCAGGTTCGAATCCTGCACGCCCGCCGATTTTTTCCTTCATTAAAAATAGAATTATTTTTAATGAAGGAAAAAATCCTTCTCCTTCTGGTGGTATTTATAAGAAATACCACCAGACGCTCACCAGACCAGAAAAATTAAGAAATAAAAATAATTATAACAAAACCATTGAAATAAAACTACTTTTTACGGATTTTATCGCGTTATATTGTTATTATTTTAATCCCGACGTTTCGGACCCTTTACAGCGTCCATGGTGACGGGTGACTAAGGTGGTAGGCGTCTTGACGTTTCAATTACTAACAGCTACCCTACATTTTTGTTAATTGTTGGCAATCCGATTCACTCAGAACGAGCTCACCGTATCCTTCGGTCTTGCTGTTTTAGGCTTGGATTTAGATTTAATTGAATCTATAATAGGGTTCCAAGCAGGTGGTAAGACCCAACCATCTTCTCTATTGAAATTTGGATGTTTTTTAATTTCAATGACCTCACGAATCATCCTGGGTAGGAATCGGTTTTCTTTTGCGGGCCTTGTCAAGGGTGTGTTCACAAATTGCAGACTTCCACCTAAGTCACCCGTGACCATGGACGCTGTAAAGGGTCCGAAACGTCGGGATTAATAATATCAATATAACGCGATAAAATCCGTAAAAAGTAGTTTTATTTCAATGTCTAGTATTCGCGTAAGTGTCAGAAATCAGTATATAACAAAACTAAACAATGTATTTGTTTATTTGTTCATAAACTTTATTGATTGCAATTAGTTGATAGCAAAACTGATAGCAACACTATGATATTTGCTCTACCAAAGTTCTTTTTGAACTAGACCAATTACAAAATTCAATTGGACAACAAATACGAGTAGAATGATTATAAATATAATTTTAAATAGATCCCTCTTCTTCCCATGCTTTTTACCTATATCCCAGTAAACGTCGTTTGTACACCAAGTGTACAAAAAAGTTGGCGATTTTTTATCATGTAAATTCGTAAAACTATATTTTTCCTGCTCTAATTTGCTAAAATTGTAGGGAAACGAAAATGATGGCAATAATAGTCATATATGCACCCGCATACTGCACATTTTCGCATAGGCTGCATTTATTATCGTGGGAAAGGATATAGGGCCGCACTCAGAAACGTCAATTAAGGTTAAAGAGTCGTTAATAAACAGTGGCTACTATAGTCCACGCGGAACTAGTTGGCCGCGCCTTAGGTAGGGACGGGGGTGAGGCGGCGGGTTACTGTGAAATAAGCAAGCGGCCCCGCCCCTCCGACCCAGCGCGCGCAGGTGACCCCACCCCACCGTCCCACCACTCACATACCTAAGGTGCGGCCAACTAGTTCCGCGCAGACTTATAATTTTGGCCCTTTTCAACCGACTTCAAAAAAGGAGGAGGTTCTCAATTCGACTGTTTTTTTTTTGAGGCGGTGCCAAACTACTAATTTAATTTAAAAATAGTTAGAAATCATATCTAATGTAAACATGTAATTTTTTGCTTTTTAGTTCCTATGTGTTTTTCCATATTTGAGTGTGTTGTCAGTGTACTAAGATATACTGGGTCCACTCTTAGCTAATGATCCACTACGCTAAGAGACGTCGAGTTTAACAGTTAAGCATTAAAATCCACTGAACATTTTTGACTTGGAATTTCAAAATACCGTCTTAAGTCTCGCTTTTGTAAGCAATCTTAGAGTTCCCATAATATGTTTGCGTCCAACGATCTACTACGTCACTTGCTCGGTAACTCTCCTGAGGTATTCTTAGCTTGTGTACACTCCGACTAAGTTTACCAGGTAAGTCGGTCTTTGGTACCACTCACCCGAGTAAACAGACAAAGATTGCATTATAAACTGGAGTGTGACTCAAAACAATTGTGTTTTTATTGACTTTTTCCGCAGTATTCAGAGGCTTATTTTTTTTTATTCCAACTCCAGTTTGAAATTAAAATTAACCTTCAAAGTCCACACATTCTGATCGCAATATTGTACCAGTGAAAAATATTTCTACTATTATTTTAAAACCATCAACATCATGCCTAGAACCGAACTGGAGTCCGTTTCATAAATGCTTGTTAAAGGTTATCTTGGTAATATTATAAAGAAGAAAGATTTGATTGTTTGTTTGTATTGAATAGGCTCCGAAACTACTGGACAGATTTGAAAAATTCTTTCAGTGTTAGATAGCCCATTTATCGGGGAAGGCTATAGGCTATATAACATCACGCTACGACTGAAAGGAGCGAAGCAGCAATGAAAAATGTTGCAAAAACAGGGGAGAAAAGTTATTGAGACCACGCGGGCGAAGCCGCTGGGGGGAAACTAGTTGGAAATAAAATCATTTGAGATTTAACTGGAACACACGCCTTTTTTCCATAGTTATAGGCAGAAACTATAGATCTGTGGTCTAGTGGTTCGAGTACCGGACTGCTGATCACGAGGTTGGGAGAGTTCGATTCCCACAGGACACAAACATTGGTTTGTGTTGTGTGTTTGTGTTTGTCTGGGTGTTTCCTATTTATTATAAGTATGTATTTACAAAAAAAAAGTATATAAGTATTATATCCATTCTCTAGTACCCATAGTACAAGCTCTGCTTAGTTTGGGATTAGATGGTGCTGTGTAAAAATGTCCCCAGTTATTTACTTATATTTATTTAGATTATTTTAGATTATTATTTATTTATATATAAACACTTGCTTTGATTCTTGAGTATTTCTTTTGCTTTGTTGATGCTTTTAGTTACTGTAATTGGTGGATTCATAGTCTATACTAATATTATAAAGAGGAAAGATTTGTTTGTTTGTAATGAATAGGCTCCGAAACTACTGGACCGATTTCAAAAATTCTTTCACCTTTGGAAAGCTACATTATCCCCGAGTAACATAGGCTATATATCATCACGCTACGACTAATAGGAGCGGAGTAGTAATGAAAAATGTAGCAAAAACGGGGAAAATATTATAAGACCACGCGGGCGAAGCCGCTGGCGGGAAGCTAGTAATTAATAAAATGAATAAAATATGTCACACTATTTTGAAGGATCTCTACAATAAGGTCGGTGTTTGTTATCTCGGGCGTCCCCTTTAAGCGCTACCGTTGACATTATAAATTCCTATGTCCTCCATTAGGACGCAATCTATCTCCTTGCCAAATTTTAGCAGTTTGCTGTTTAGCGGTTTAGGTGTGAAAAAGTCATAAATAAACAGACAGACAGATTTACTATCGCATTTATAATATTAGTAGGTAGCTAAAGTTAGGTGCGGAATTAGAAATTCAATACTGTTTTATAAGAATTACTTTTTGATTAAATTAACCAAATCTCTTCACATTTTTTGCTAAGACCGACATGGTTTCTTTCTTATGAAATATTTTTGACATAGCTGGAACATTTTCTTAATGATGTAATCCAACCTTGGTTCACCCAAAAAGCTAAGGAATTTAATTAGTTTATTTTAGGTTTCGTTTTTATAAAAGAATTTACGGATATCGGCCATATTGAATTTTCTAATTTGCTTTTTTCACGAACGAAATTTTATTATTATGTTATTTTGTTTCTTGAATAATTTCCTTTACCAAAATTTTATTTTGTCTTTTATTTTGTATTTTTTTGTAGGAGTCATTTTTCTTGTTGCGAGGAATATACATACTATTTTACGAATTTTAGATAGATAATAATATGAAGGAAAGATAATTAATTTTCTGCATATGTGTAGAAAACATGTGAGTATCACAATGCAATGTAGCCTATGAATAGACTTTTGAAGAAAGACCCATAGCGGTTTGAATTTCTGTAAGTTGAATAGTCCCAACCCAACTTAATAATTAATTTTACTAGGTAATGACTATAACATTAGATAGTTCCCTAGTAACATTATACTGCTAGGAAATCTCTCTTTTATAAACTCTAGAGCTCTCCATAATTGCATTATCCCTTTGTTATTTAAATTCAAGAGAATAAGACTATAAATACTAACGTACCGGTTTAAATAATTCTCAAACTTCCAAGTTTTTCAGTGGACTCGTAAAAATCCGACTCAGAGAGGGTTATTCATTAAAATAACTAAAAGTGGACTCAGCGAAATAACACAATTTGAAAAATTATTATACCCGACCGCCATTGCTTAGCTCGCTCAAGTTGAGACTTAACTTAAAAGTTCGCCGCTCCCAGATAACGTAACGCCATCGAATTATGGTTCCGATGTAGGTTAACTTAAATGAGTTAAGTGTTTTTGCTGGTTTGCGGATTATGGTGCTTCGCGTGTATCCGATATTAATTTTCACTGCAAAGTTTTGGAGCTATTTTACGTCACAATTTTATACCATATATATACATAACCATGAAGGTTTTACTCGATTGATAAACTTTTTGGACTCTAGCAACCGAGTCTATTCGAAAAGCGAATTCGAAATGAAATGTTTGAACTGAAAACGTCATGTCGCTTGACGTAGTAATATGTCATTATAGATGTTGCTGACATCACTTTATTACTCGTTTAAAAATAGCAATGTGTATATAAAAGAATAGGGAGAAAACGATTTTTGCCAGATATAAGACCTAGCTAGATCGATGTTTCGCCCCGTAAGCGCCCTTGGGGGCTAGACAAGTTGCATTTTGATATTCGAATAGACAAACAAAATGTAAGTAAATGACATTTAGTGACAGCCGGATTTGCCGAAAGCTTGTGTCATTTTCATACATTTTGTTTGTCGATTCGAATGTCAAAATGCAACTTGTCTAGCCCCCCTTATTATATAATCATGTCATCGAAATCTTTAGATTAGTTTCGAAAACGCGATTATATATACCGCGATTATATATACGCGATTATATATAACGCGATTATATATATATAGATTATATATACGCGATTATATATATATACCTACATTTTATGTATACCAATATTGCTATTTTAATAATGATCTCAAGACTGATAAATAGAGGTATGATGGAAAGAATTTTGGCAAGCAAAAACCGAAATTTATATAATACTCACATCAACATCAATCCCAGGCTGCGCGAAGATCCTAGTGAACGGGTACTCTTTAGGCAGATAGCTGAAGAACTCCTGTCTCCCTCTGTACCACTTGACACTGTATAACGTCTCGTTGCCTTCCAGGGTCCATTTGCAGCCAAGTAGCACCGTGTCACCAAGCTTAACAGCGGATGGGGCGATAAGTTGCACGTCTCGAAGGGCTATCGCATCTGTAACAAAGAATAGGATGTTATTTTGCGTGTCTATGTAGACAATGTACGCTATACTATGGCGCAAAGGTTTTCAAGTCATCACGCCCGCATTCCCCGAAGGTTTAGGCAGAGGTGTACTAATGTACAACTAAAGTTCACCAGTATTTTTAGGTCTCATGTAATAGGGGGCGAGCTGATTGCCATCGACCGGGCCCAAATCCAGACTGCTACTGGGAATTTACCTACCTGGGAACCTAGGACCTCTAGCGTAGCAGTCGCGCTCGGAACCACTAGACTAACGGAGCAGTAAAGGTTTACAAATGGAATTTAAATAGTGCTAGTTTTTATTGCATGCGCGAGAAATTTTCTCGACTACGTGCGAAGTCTGATAACCCGCTCTAGGCCAGCCTGGTTGACTATAATACCTCTGTCTGGGAAAAGGGAGAGGAGTCTCTCTGGTCGGTTAGTTTATGGATCAATGTAATGATGGAAAAAAATTAATAAATGTGATTGTAGGATCTTGTTTAGTTTCCAAAACGTATAGTTTTCAAAAATTTCAAATTATCTACAGAATTCAAACAATTTTATTTTTAACCTACGTTTTACCTATACATTATAAACCTATACATACGGTTCTGGCAGTTTAACTTTGAAACTATAAATTAAATGTCCAAAATATAATGTTTTCTTTGCACTATAAAACAATATTTATTGTGGATGCCTTTCGAAGTACTAATCAAAAGTGCTATAAACTTAAATTAATTAATGTCAAATCAAAAGAAAACATTTATTTATGCTTGCAATTAATGAATCTGCTAGTTTCTAAGAGTTACTAACAAAAACTTCTTAACTTGCTGTTAAAGTAAAATTCTAATTAAAATTTTCAATTTCGATGTAACTGTACAACATTTTCTTTGTATAATTTTAACAACAGTTCTTTGATATCAAAACCTTGAGGTACATACAATACATAAAAAAATCATTCATAATTATAAAGAAATGCTTTAAGTTATGGAATATGCTTTTTAATATTCAACCTAGAGCGTGCAATGGCCCTCAGGTAGGCAGCGTGCGGAGATGCACGCGGATTTTTAAGCATATATTACGCTGCTACGACATACTACAATAGTGGGTTTGATTCCTAGGAGTTGTTAAGCAGAGGTTCTATTCAATCTACAATTCACCGGTGTGAGTAAGTCCCATTTTAGTGAGCCTATTGCCATTAACCGGGCATAAATCCAAACACCAAACTATTGTTGAGGATCCCAATAATAATTTGCTCGATCTGAGAATCAAACTTCGGACCTCTGGCTCAGCAGTCGTTATGACCACCCGACTAATGAGGCACGAACTGCTTCGTATTAAACTTATTCCAATCTTAATTTCAGACGATTAAAATTAAAATACACATAAAAAAATCATATACATCCATAAAAGATCACCGAATAAGGGCTATTTTCCCTTGCTCCGCTGTAAATAACATTTGATTCAATATGTAGGTACTCGGACCCAATCTAGCAACTGATACCAACGGTAAATCAATTTAGCGAAGTAATATACAGAAACATTTTGTTCCGATGTCCTATTTTCTTTTTCCTTGGCCAGCATCGTGCGGTATGTCGGTCTAGCGTATGTGTGGTGTGAATGTAAGCGGATAGCGGTTTAAAGTGTTAATCGTTTTGTAGAACTTTTGTTCCGGAATGATATTGATGATATTTTGGAATAAAAACTAGTGGCAACTGGTGCCCGCTAACTTTATACGCATGAAAATCGGTTTTATTACGCACCCCTGTTACATAAATTGAAAAATGTATTCAGCATTATTCATTTTTATTTACGGTCTGAATTGCACTTTTAAGGAAGAGAAATCATTCAAATGATAATAATGTTTTTCTCTAGCATCCGATTTCAATAAAACAACGCCTAAATTATCCAGATGCTGTTGGTGAAAAGCTCAGACTGAATAAAAATGACAATATAAACTACATGGATCAATACAAACTTGTTGCTGGTAAATGCCAAGAACGGTAACCCGCTACTTATGGTGCCACACCTCAACTTAATTCGATAGAAAATCAAAATAAACGCAATCCAAAACAGTAACAGCTCCATGCGCTTGGACGAGAGAATCGGGGCGATAGTCCCATCGTTGTGCCATCAAATTCAATACAAACTCTATCGATCAATACAAACTCTTGGAAACCCGCTACATATGGCGCTACACCTCAACTCAATTGCGCCAGTACATCGCTTAGACCACAAACAATTACATTACATCAGGCGACGCCTGTTCTTAACGCAATTACAAGACATACGTCCGATTTATTTATGATTATATCCACTTACGCTAGACAGGTAGATGGCTAATGTACCTACCTGATTAGCTGGTATAATTACTATTATTTATATATGTGTACTAATATAATAAGGCTGAAGAGTTTGTTTATTTGTTCGCGCTAATCTCTGGAAATACCAGTTGGATTTGAAAAAATCTTTTTTGCATTTGATAGCTCGTATCTTGGGAAAAGGCCTCGACGCTGTCAATGATTTCATTTACTTGGGCTCCAACATCAGCAATAATGGCTCATCTGAAACTGAGGTGCGGAGACGCATCGGAATGGCCAAGAGTGCAATGTCCCAGCTGCAGAAGGTTTGGAGGAATAGGGGTATTTTCAAAAAGACTAAAATAAATCTTGTCAGAACTTTGGTATTCTCGATCTTTCTGTATGCCTCGGAGACCTGGACCTTGAAGGCGAGTAACCGAAAACGCATTGATGCTTTTGAGATGTGGTGCTGGCGGAAAATGGTTGGTATACCGTGGACAGCACGACGGACCAATGTTTCAATTCTAAAAGAACTCAGAATCACCATGAGACTATCCACCATATGCCTACGCAGGATTTTGGAGTACTTCGGTCACATTGCAAGAAAGCCTGGTGACAATTTAGAAAATCTTTCAACTACGGTTCACGATGCTGTCCAGGCGGCGGATGACCGAAACGGGTGGCGAAGTATCATCCGAGATAAAGTGATTCCTAGGGAAGGTCACGACCCTCAGCATTGAGGAATGCGACTAAAGGAGGATCTTGGGAAAGGCTATAGGCTATTTAACATCACGCTATGATAATTAGGAGCCGAGTAAAGGGGGTGAAACTGCAGACACAGTTAGTAAATTATCCGTCTAAATCTAGTTACAGACTAACTAATAGGAGTACGCACAGAATGGCCACCCACTCTCTCACAGTAACGTTTACCGACTGCTAAACAAGGTTAGCGCACATTACGCACACAGTTTCTTATACAAAAAAAAGTAAATAATATATACATTGTCTAGTACAGTATTTTTTTAGAGTTTATTATTTCAGTGCCCATACTACAAGTTCTGCTTAGTTTGAGACTAGATGGTGCTGTGTAAAATATCACAGGATATTGAAAACGCAAGAATTGGTGAAAATCTTCATAAATCATTTTGTCGCCAGTGTATATCAGAATCTTACCGACAAGGGGGTTAAAGGGCTCAAGCATAAGCAATAAGTTTCACTCCTTCCCTATTGCCCCTCTGCCCTTCCCAAACCTAAAATCCTGGGTCCGCCACAAGCCCCATTGGCCTTCCCCTGCCCTATTGTCAGAGCCATGGGATTCGTGACAATCACCAAGACCATGACAGGATAACCTACTTATCTTACTAGATAACTTGGTAAAGTTGAATTTTAACCCCCGACGCAAAAACGACGGGGTGTTTTAAGTTTGATGTGTCTTTGTGTAAGTGCTTGTCTGTGGCATTGTAGCTCCCGAATGGATACATTGATTTTGATTTTGTTATTTTTTTGTTTTAAATGTGAATTAGTCAGGAGTATTCTTAGCTATGCTTGATGAAAATCGGTTCAAGATGGCCGCCGCAACAGAATAGCGGATATCATACTTTTTCGCAACTCCCCCAATATGGGTATCAAATGAAAGGGCTTGACTAGTAGAATACTATGCGTTACGATAAATTTTAAACCCAAGATGGCTGCCACCACAAAATGGTGAGCTACTTTTTTTTATTTTGTGTCGGGGGTTTTTTGTTCACTGAAGCCTAAAATTCCCTTCCCTACTTAGCAACAATTGTCAAGATCAGATAAATTTTACTCATGAGACCCACACTTCTTCACCAATATAATTTTACTCTAAAAATACCAAAATATAAACAGAGCAACGTCAAGGGAAAATGAAAGAGAAACATTTGACAGAAGGTATGAGTGATCGCATGCGTTCGTCGGCTTGTGATTCATCAAAACACGCAACTTTCTGTCGGAAAAACTTCGGCAAAAAATCGGTCAGAAACGCCGCAACTAACGCTAAAATATTGGCTTTCTGGGAAATGTTCTTGATCTATGTAATGTGTTTATACGTGTAAGTGATAGGAGAGTTATAGATTATGGCAAAGGCGTATTTTATGTTCAATATATACTCAATACTTTATTGCATTCCATAATGTTTTATAAAGGTGGACTATAGATAACTTAGATCATTATGGACCCTGTCGGGCACAGCAAAATTATGTTCAGTTAGTTACATCTAATAGATGGGACAGCCCAATTCACAGAGCTTCATTCTAATACGCCTAATAAGTCAGTGTAGGTGGATCCTGTTTCACCACCTCTTGTTAAAATCCCGTTTAATTAATTTGCAAATAATTCCATACAAATGTTTCATTTTTTAAAGGCTATGCGACTATTTTTTTAATTTTTTAATTTTTATTTTAATTTTTTATGGCCTCATGAAAAAGTTGACCATAACTACAGCCGATTAACAAAAACAAAATTTAAATTGGTTCAAAACTAACAATGTTAAAAGCATTTTAATTTTATGCTAGAAAGAGAGCGCACTATACTTACAACTTACGTCAAAAGTAGCGTGCGTCATACAAATTCTATTCTCTCTAATTACTAATTCTAAACACTCGTTTTGCGGGAAAGGGACAGAGCATCCCCTCTCAATCCCCACCAAAAACTTTTAACGCATTTATCTCAGAAATTTCTTGGTCAATTTAATATTTATTTTCAATGTACGAAGTATGCTAATGATATTTTTCACTAAGCGTATGATTATTAACAAATTCAACACCAGTCTTCTGCCCTATTTATCCGGGAATTAGAGGCTATCCAGTCACGATGAAACAGGCCAATATTATTGCGTTTTTTTTACAATTTGTTAATTAAAATTTGTTTTATACTCACTTTTATAATTATGACTACAGTCTGAAAAAAGTTATTAGATTTATAATATCACACTATGCTTGTAATTAAAAAAAAATATACATACTTCTCTATTAAGAACGAGCAAAAATAATGATTGTTCGGAAACTCCTACAGCTAATAAGTCATAACAGAAAAAAGTTAACTTTGATCAACGCTTCGCCATCGCTGTTACGGAACCCCAAAAGTCCCATGATAAATTAAGCGAGTCGGTGTGTCGAAGGAAAACTTCGGGCAATATCTGTGTCTTATTCTTATCTTTCTTAGGGGCAGTCACAATTTGTAAACGGTGTAACAGAATATTGGTAAAATCGCTCTTGAGAATTACTGAAACTGGAGGAGTTAATTTAATGTTAAGTATTTTTAACACTGGCAGATGATCTGTGGGCAAAAGTTGCCACAAATTTGATCACACACAGAACGATGTGATAGCGTGGTTGGCTCAGACGGTGGGGTCGCGACGAGCTCGATTCTCACAAGAGAGATTGGATCCTTAACTCAACAGATATAGCGGCTTAGAAAGAAGGACAAGTCATAGGTCTTTTCGTAATCATTATGCGTACTAATAATTAAGTACCACTCGCTTACAACGGTGCAGGAAAACATTGTGAGGAAACGAGGAAACTGAATGTTTAAGAGATTTTCTCGACAGTGTATGAAGAAGCCCCATCTCATTCTGAGAATATCGAAGAGAAGATGAAAGACCCGCGTTCAGCAGTGGGACGATTATAAGGCTTATAAGGCTTTTTGTAATAATAAATATCCTGGGACACTTTACACAGCACCATCTAGTCCCAAACTAAGCAGAGCTTGTACTATGGGTACTAGACAATGGATATAATACTTATATACTTTATTTTTATTAATTAATTGATTAATTGGGTGATGATGATTCTTAACTGCCTCGCTAGCACAGTGGTCGTAAGAGTGACTGCTATGCTCAAAGTTATTGGATTTTTCTATGAAATGCTTAGAAGCAACTCTGAGTTTAGATTTAGAGCCAAAAGAGATTTGCTCCTGAACAAAGCTCATCCCTCATAGCATTTCCAAAAGTACTCGTTAAATGCGACGTCTCCCAGCGGCCTTTACTAGGTTATCTGACCACCCCGTTGGAGACCGTCACACTTAAAAATTAATCTGCTTTATTACTCTCTGCTTTATTTTGTCCGAAATAAAAAGATAAATACCAACTCCATCTACCGCCAGAATGCATTTTTGTGGCGAGCGAGTAGCATTATCAATAAAAAGTGCAAGCAGTATAAGTTCTAAGTTACTAAGTCTAGAATTTTTCAAAAAATATTAATTATTATTGTTGTTGCTTAGTTTTAATTATACCTACATGTAGATTTTAATCTTGTATCCGCACGGTAGTTTTTATATAGTTTCTATAAGTGGAGACCTATTATTGGCTGTATGTCACCTAAAACTTAGTCTAAGTAAGCCGTTATTTGCTGTTGGTCTTCCAAATAAAAAATAAAATTATAATAATACTGAATTCGGCGATCATTGTACCGATCGTTGTGTCTGCCAATGGCTTAATAGCCAAGAGTCTCGACCAACATCTAAGGAGGCTCTCGTTGAGTGGTTGGATCAAGGGTTTGATACAGAAAGCGGTACTCCTAGATACGGCACGTATTGTTAGGAGGTTCCTTTCCCTGGAACCCTGACCACCGGTAGCTTGGACTCTGTTCCCGATACCGGTGGGCTACTTATTTTTTATATTTTAAATGTTTTTATATTTTCTGTTTTTTATAAAAATATTTAAAAATACAAATAATGTGTATGAAAATAAATAAAGAGAATAATAATATTATGAACTGATTTCCTGGTACCTTGTAATATGACGTCTAATGAACTTCTAAAATGATTTCAGGTTACTCATCAAATAATCGGATTAATTATGTTTCAAGTACTCCCTGACAAATTAAAGGAATTTGATACAGTCAACTTAACTTGAATTAAACAGTAGGCCGTCAAATTAAAATTCTTTAGTCTATTTTGGAGAAAGATGGTACGGGTGATAGTGAAGCATAAGGGAGGTCACGACCCTCAGCACTGAGGAGTACAAATCAAGGAGGAGTCTATTTTGAGACCTTGTTTTTTTAACATATCATACCAATATTCCCCGTAGGTTTAGGCAGAGGTGTACTAATGTAGGTAACACCCGCAATTCCATGTATAGAAATTAAAGCTCCTTTTCAGTGTTGGGTACAGTTTTGGATTGTAATTCAAATAAAATTCTTCTCCTCTTTCTCCAACATTTTGATAGTTTGAGATAGTTCCAGTTTTTTCCCCTCGGAATTTCATGTACATAAAGTTTATTTATTTATTTAAACTTCTTAAATTATCTTTACAGGGTTTAGGAACCTAATGCGATAGCTAAGCCTACTTATAATATTAACTATTTTAAATAACTCTATTAAAATCCTAACAATTACAAAATTAACTACGCAATATACTAACACAAAATTACTTATAACTAAAACGATATAGCCTTATAATTATAACAATGTAATCTTCACACAAAATTAAATAAAAAAAAAAATCTCCGTTATGTTTAGGTCCCATGTAATAGGTGACGATCATATTTCCGTAAACTAGGCACAAATACAAACTGTAGCTGCTACTAACATTTTCAAAGAAAAACCCAATAATACGGTCTGATCTGGGAATCGAAGCCAGGACCTACCTCAAGCGTAGCAGTCGCACTTACGGACCAGTAGGGTAAGCCTGTGTTTAGCCAAAGATGAGCGAGTAAGCTGAGTGTTGCGTTATGAATATTCCACCAATCAGCTGCGTTTGACTCTATTTTGAACACAGCCTATTAGTAGATTCTTTCCTCGAGCATCGCTTAGTTTTCAAAATTCAAATTCAAATATTTTATATAAATTCATCATCATCAGCCCGATGCTGTCCACTGCTGGACCAAGACCTCTTCATGCATCTTCCATTCGTATCTACTCTGAGCTATTCGTGACCATTTTACCTACGAGTATATCAATTACACCATATAATAGGTACGCTTGAAAACGTGTTGCATGGTTCCAAAAAGTGACACTTATGAAGAAGAGCCGGCAAGAAACTTTATAGTCACTCTTTTAAAAAATATATGGTAACAGTTACTAATTTTAAGTAAGTTTTGAGGATAGTGCAGTTTGTGTACGATTAAAGAATATTGTGATAAAAAAGATAGCTTTAAGCAGTAAGAGCTGACCAGTAGTGACCCGCCCCGACAGACAACACCCGTTCACGAGCATGACGTGTGTATCGGCGCCGTTTGCCTCAACTATGTTGCAGGGAATAAAACGACCCGACACACACTTTCTTGCACATCTTTGGTAGAAACGTAGCCTTATGGAACAGTACACAAATACACGATTTCCTCCAAACTTCCCTATTGCATGGTTTATGTTACAATGGATACGTGTGCAACATACGTTGTAATCAATGTAATGTAACATTTGCTGATCTGTGCGCGCAGTGTGTCGCGTGATGTGACATTATCAGCGGACGCCACTGATTACATTGCAAGTTACACGTGTGTAGACAAACCATTAGGGAATAGCTTACATACTGTAACATATGTACAGTCACAAGCTTAGCCATATAAACACTTAGGTACAAAAGTGCTAAAGCGATTTTTTCATGAATGAAAGATTGCAACTTTGAGATAACACTAATAAATAAAATAAATAAATATCTTTGTACATTTTACACAGCACCATCTAGTCCCAAACTAAGCAGAGCTTGTACTATGGGAACTAGACAATGGATATAATACTTATATACTTTTTTTTGTAAATACATACTTATTATACATAGGAAACTCCCAGACAAACACAAATACTTATATTCATCACATAAATATTTGTGTCCTGTGGGAATCGAACCCACGACCTCGTGATCAGCAGTCCGGTGCTCGAACCACTAGACCACAGACGTCGTCAAATAATGTCACTATAGTTCATAAATACTGTGTTCGTAATATCACAAAGGTTCTATTTTTACTTTAGGAGAAATTAGCTTTAGCACTTTTGTTGGTGTAAACAAGTTTTTGCTCTTGACTGTACGTAGATGACAACATTATCCATTGAATTATCATTATGAGACTCGGAGCAATCCTAGGTACCAATTTTTTCACAAAAAAAATCACATGATTCGTTCCACTGGGGAGGCGGTAGGGTATATCGAATCCATACTGACTAAAAACAACATTTTCCTTCCGTATTGTGGTGTAGTAGTGATAACTTTCACTGCGAGAGAATGTTTTACAAATTTTTATTATTTCCTAACTAGCTGTACCCGGTTTTGTGTGTATGTGGCTCAAACAATTCAATTTATGAATACCTTGCAAGATACTGAAATGAAAAACACGAATTACGGAGAAATACACGCAATTTTGGAGTCGAGACAAACTTTGAGAAAGACAGACAGACCAAAATCGAAAAGTCATATACCTATGATTAAGTATAACATATTTATTACATATTTGGAAACCTCACACTTAATATTAGCATTATTAAATCTGGGATTTCAAAAGACGTTGTATAATTATGCATTGCATTTGTCTCTAAATAAGACTGCGACTATATTCTCTCGCTTGTGTCCTTTTCAGTCTCCGTGTGACCCATCCCTAATATAAGATAGAAATACTCCACTTCAATACTGACCGTATTCGTACGGTCAGTATTGAAGTGGAGTATAGAAATCCTCCGAACAATTCAATCGCATGTGTACTGCAAAGATTTATATAAAACATAATTGGTTTCGTATCGGCCCGAGCAGGCCATTTAGGTAATGGACGAACCTTCTGATCTGAACACTGTAACCCGTATTACTTGGCCTTGGTTCACTCACAATTTCGCGGGTAATCCGGCCCAAATGTGTTTTCCTTACAAAGTGATTTCGGATTAAGGTAGGCATTACATACGAGTGCCTTATTTGGAGTAATGGCCTTTTTTGAAATGCGATTTTGTGTTTTTGAAGATGGGTTCGAGAGGCGAGTTGTTGGGCACTCTCGGTTGTGAATTTTGGGTGAAAAGTGAAGGGTTAAATTGCTATACTTCAACGTTTTAGTCACAATACTGTACTAATGTTTGGATCAAAATATTGATGTTAAACTGTAACTTTAAAAAAAGTACTAAATCAATCGTTAGTACCTATATGAATTTAGTTAACTCTACTATTTTATAATTAAAGTTTGATTAAGAATCAATTGCAATAAAAATCAGTATTTATTTCTCGTGAGGGTGCATAAACCTAAACGTAACCCGAGTATAAGTACATGGTTTACGTCACACAAGCTTCAAAGAACAAGACTGCAAACACCAAAGTACAACGATAAAACATTTATTTAATAAAAAATACCTAGGAAATAAAAATGGCGTCCACAAATTTCATGAATGCTTTTACGTAAGTTACATATTTTTTTTTAAAAAGCTTTAAAATTAGTGATGCATAAACAAACTTTTCTCGTTAGCCGCGAACTAAGTTAAATATGCTTGTGCCTGTACTCCAAGTGCCGCATAGTTTGTGCTAGATTCAAACTCTGGACCTTGCACTCGTAATTTTAATGGTAAACAATCCTAATTGGACGGCATTGTTAAAAATGTATTTTATTGAAAACTACTATTTATGTCTTATATCGCATTTTATTAATTTATATTATTATCAATGTCATTTATGTTATTTATCTATTGTATATTAAAACAATATTATAAAGAGGTACTTAGGTAAAGTTTGTGAGGTTGTAGTAATCTCTGGATTTACAGAACCGATTATGAAAATTCTTTCACGGTTAGAAAGGTACATTATCCTAGACATAATAATATATTTTTTACATAACATACCATCACGCCTGTATTCCCCGAAGGGGTAGGCAGAGGCGTACTAATATACACCCACATTTCACCGGTATGTTTTAGGTACATTGTAATAGGGGGCGAGCCTATTGCCATCAACCAGGCACAAATCCAGACTCCAAGCTGTTGTTGCGAATTTCACAGAAAACCCAACAACAATTTGCTCGGCCCGGGGATCGAACCCAGGACCTCCAGCGTAGCAGTCGCGCTTGGGACCACTAGACCAACGAGGCACTTTTTACATAAAATTATAATAATAGTACCAGAAGCGAAGCGAAGGCGAATCGCTAGTTTAATATATTTACTTTCCAAAAAAGACAGCATCGGCTGTCAGGACCAAGCAATTTAAGTTTTCGTATTCCCTGTGATCGTATGCTGTAAACATAAATAAAAATTCGTACATAAAAACCCTGACTGATATTGTAAAGGATTATAGATTATATGTAAATTATTGTATCAATATACCAAAAAGAAACAAAATCGCACGCACAAACCTACGTTTACCTATCCAAAATAAGTAGGTAAGTTTAAAATATTAATTTGAATATTATCACTAAGGCATGGAGGATTATTTATTATTTGCCAAAATATCAGCGAGCCCACACCGCGGTGCGGTCGCCATTGTTTTAACGGAAACCGAGATACATTGCATTTTATGACCGCGCGTTCCATTTGTTTGTTTATTATCAATGTTCAATGGTTTGAATGCGTTGCTGCTTCGTTGAGATTAGAAGTTATACCTACTTGAAATATTATTTCAAGACTAGCTTTTTGCTGCGGTTACACTCGCGTGGATTATACGTTCGAGACATTTTACAGAAGCTCCATAGATGAAGCTCTTTAAATGTTTGTTTTTATCTGTAACCTATCTATACTATAATATTATTAATAGGAAAGATTTGATTTATTGTTTGTTTAAATGGAATAGGCTCCGAAACTACTGAACCGATTTGAAAAAATCTTTGACCGTTGAGAAGCTAAACTATCCCCCGGTGACAGAAGAGTATAATTTATATAAAATACCAAGACCACGCGGTTGAAGCCGCTGGCGGAAAACTAGCAAGTAATATAAAGCTCCTGATAAAAGTCCTGGGTTCAATTCCCAGGCCGAGCAAATATTATTACGTTCTTCTATGAAATTATCAGTAACAGCTCGAAGTTTGGCTCTGTTCCCGTTTAATGGCAATAGGCTTCGCTCCCATTACATGGGACCTAAACACAAGCAAGCTGTAAGTGTAAATTGGTGCACCTCTGCCCAACCCTTCGGGGAATACAGGCGTCATAGTATGGTATGAAAGGTAAGAAAACTGTTTCTGACGTCACCAACGAAAACCACAAAATATTCCTTACTCTACCCATGGTCGAAGTCACAGGCCCTTCGCGGCCCACCTTCATATTTTACTACTTACCCGTACCCTATTTCCCCAAGTCAACAAACAGTAAAGCCGCAATACCGGCACAAATAAAAATGACACCATATTATTTGCCGGCCGATACAGCGGCGGCTCCTTATAAGTTTTCCCTTGTTTTTAATTAAGGCCAGCCCTATAATACAATATCGGACAGCGTATTGTACGGGATCTCGAATGACGTGGGTTGTACAGTCACGACCAAAAATATATAAACACATACAAAAGTGCTAAAGCGATTTTTGCTTAATGAACTATTGCAACTTTGAGATAACACCAATGTCACTACAGTACAGGTTCATAAATACTATGTTCGTAATACCGCAAAATTTTGAAAAGAAAATCGCTTTTCAATTTTGACAAGTGTATATGTTACTGTAAAAGCTCGAACTACGGTAAATCTTAAGATTTAAGTGTAAGTATTTCTGAAAATACGACGATTTTTTCGAGCTTTTACCATTCGAATTCAGTATATGCTAGGTTTTACCACTGTCAGCTGGTAGATGTTGGTTTTAAAACAATGAGAAACCTAACCTAACCTAATCTTTTTTTTTTAACCTAACCTACTCATTTTACATTTCACTACTCATTTTTATTCACAAATAACTTTTAATACGCTGAGCACGTTATGACATGTTTTGTTTTTCAACATTTACCGTGCCATTAATATAAATCCTAAGATTTACCAACGTAATGGTGGTAAAAGTTCGAATCGCAAACCTTTTGGGACATTTACCATTAGGAATTGGTAGATCTTAGGTTTTACTGGAATATCTTAGGATTTACTGCAGTTCGAGCTTTTACAGTAACATATACATGTTTTTTTTCGTGACTGTAATGTAGTGAAATTATTGACTGGACGTAATAAATACCATCACGACTGTATTCCTCGAAAGGCTAGGCAGAGTTGTTTTCCCACAATTTGCTGGTATGTTTACGTCCTATGTAATAGGAGGTGAGCCTATTGCCATAAACCGGGCACTAATTCAAACTCAATAATTTCATAGAAAACCCCAATAACACTTTGCTCAAACCAGGAATCGTAACTAGGACCTCAAGCGTAGCAGTCGCACTTACCACCGGCGGAAATTAGTTTTAATTCCAGTTTTATCTATACCATAGGTATATACTATAATATAATAAAGAAGTACGATCTAATTATTTGTTTGAATTTAATACGCTCCAAAACTAGTGGACCTATTTGAAATAGCTATATATATATATCTTGGGACATTCTTTACACAGCACCATCTAGTCCCAAACTAAGCAAAGCTTGTCCAATGAGTACTAGACAATGGATATAATACTTATATACTTATTTTTTTGTAAATACATACTTATAATATATAAGAAACACCCAGACAAACACAAACACCTAAGTTCATCACATAAATGTTTGTGTCTTGTGGGAATCGAACCTACGACCTCGTGATCAGCAGTCCGGTACTCGAACCACTAGACCACAGACGTCGTCGTCATTTCACCACTAGGTAGCTACAAATCTCTACCGTATAACATAGGCTATATTTTTAATGTATTTATAATACATTTTATGGTTTCATATACATTTTTTCATTTTTATTTATAATACATTTTCATACATAGAGCTTGTTTTTATATTTTTAGTTATTAGTTAGTACTTTTGACGCAGTCAGGTTCTTTGTTACATTTAACAATTGATTTTATTAATAAACAAAATGGCTGCGTTCTTTTAATATACATTTAAAGCAAAGCTCCAAGAACAGTTACTTCAGTTAAAGTGCATGTACATACGTTCTATCAATTAAACCGAGTTCAAAGCGAGACTAGAGTCGCAACACTAGTCCCACTACTCTACAAATGAACATTAACATAAAAGTAGAACGGAACGTGTTTAAGTTTGTCACTCAAATTAGAGCGGAGGTTCGTACCGTTGTAATTATCAATTATGTTCCTAGTCTACGTTACAATAAGGCTTTAATTTCCGTGACACTTAATGAGTTTATAATCTATACTAATGTTATAAAGAGGAAGAATTTGTATATAACTCAAAAACTACTGGACCGATTTTATATAATCACGCCTGAATTCCTCGAAGGGTTAGACAGAAGTATTCTGCTGGTGATAGGTGAGCCAAATCCAAGCTCCAACCTGCTGCTGGGAATTTTATATTAAACCTAAATCATAATGTGAATAGTTAGTAAGTTTATTGTATATTTCTATTTCTGGTGTACAATAAAGTATAAATAAATAAATAATTTACTCAACTTGGGAGTCGAATTCCTCTTACTCAGGAGTTGCACTTATGTTATATTTATGATTATGTTATATTTATTTTCAAAAAAAAAAATACTTGGCAGCTACACATTTTGAATTTAACCTACTGTTAGCGCCTATCCAGAGGTGGGGAAAGGCCATTAGCCACTTATTTTTTAAGCCCGTCTTCCATTACATTACAGCTGCTTACATAAATAACAGTTACGCCTCTGCAATTCTCGAGAGACACTGCATCGATACCGATACCTCACTCCTACACAGCCAGCAAATGACGGTATCGAGTCACTGTGTCTTTTGGGACGAGTCATATTTCTATATGACTACGTTATAACTAGACATATACGTGGGTGTGTCTTTTTATAACACTTTTATTAGCTTGGCATACCAAGCTAATAAAAGTGTAAAGCAAGATTTTGTTATATATAACAAAATCTTTGAACGTGATTTTCACCCCTTTCAAAACGACGGTTTGATTTGAAAACCATTAAAGAAAATCTAAGTAAAAAGTAAAAATTAATAAAATAGTTATAACAATTGACATCAAGCACCTTTCAAATACAAATTTCAATATGTTATTTCAATTAGACCATAATATCTATCTATATCTATCTAAAGCCTGGCAACCAGTCTATCCTTCGAATATCAGTTTTGCCCAGAAATTGGGTTGCGGAGGTCTGATGGCAGTCGCTCCGTGTACTGATATTCAGCCGCATCTGGTTAGACTGGAAGCCGACTCTAACATGGTTGCGAAAAAGGCTAGGAAGATGAGACCATAATATCTATATCTATACTTATCATAAAATATTTGAAAATATTTGATTGTTTGTTTGTATTGAATAGGCTCCGAAACTACTGGACCGATTCAAAAAATTATTTCAGTGTTAGATAGCCCATTTATCGGGGAAGATTATACGCTATATATCATTACGCTACGACTAATAGGAGCGTAGTAGGTTTCAATGAAAAATGTTGCAAAAACGGGGGAAAAAATTATAAGACCACGCGAGCGAAGCCGCTGGCGAAATGCTAAGGTACTTTTGAAAAGTCAAAATTTTTACTTTTGAAAAGCCAATAATGTAGTGCAGTGCAGCAGTAACGGTACTGAAAAAACTATCTGGAAAATTGCTGAGAATTTTAATCTAGAAGAAAAAATCAAAGGGTTAAGACAAACTATTTTTAATTTCGTTGTAAGCAGCAAAGATCTGGCGTATTTAATATCTTGTGAACAAGAATTTGCTTGCCATGGCATAAATTAAATTTGCATCCATATTGCGGTTGCAGGGTTACTATTTATGTTGTCTGTATAAGTCAAACTCCTTTTGAATAAGAAGTCCTCTTAGATTAGGTTAGTCGCCATTTTCATAAAATTATCTGCTTCATTATCTAGTTTTTTTGCGCAACTGCTTCGCTCCTGTTTTTGGCATTTTCTGTGAAATTCTCAGTAACATCTCGTAGTTAATTTGATTTGTGCTCATTAAATGGTAATAGGCTGGCCACCTATTACATGGGACCTAAACGTACCAGCGTACATAGGTGCCGATATGTGGCGTTGCGTGTCGGGTCGTTTTATTCCCTGCAATATGGTTGTGTAGAACGACGCCGATACACACGTCATGCTCGTGAACGGGTGCTGTCTGTCAGGACTGGCCACTGGTCAGCTCTTACTTGCTATTGCAATATGTTACTGTATTTTTTATATTGAATAGGTAAATCTTATGCAAACTGCACTATTCTCACCGGCTATCCAAAACAAAATTGTAAATAAAATATTGGAACCATGATGTTTTTAAAGGAGTATCTATGAAGTTTCTAGCCGGCTCTTCTCCATGATCCACTTTTTGGAACCCTACAAGTTTGACTTTCCAAAAGTACCTATTGATATGGTCTAATTGAAATAAAAAAAACATTTGACTTTGAGAATCCAAGGCGCGTACCTCCAACTTTTCGGAATCATTAGCTTCACACGTGAATCACTTCACTTTATGATTACTTACTCATACAAGAAACAACATACATACATACATAGCTTCACGCCTGTTTTCCATAGGGGTAGGCAAAGACTATATATTTCCACTTGCTACGATCCTTGCACACCAGCTCGCTTCGTCTATGTTCATTAACCTCTCCATGCATGCTCGTCGGTTTAGGGTGCTCTTAACCTTGCCTTTTTTGAGAACGTCCGCAATCTGGTTGTGGTACGTTCGCCGAGGTCGACAACTTCCAACTCTTCCATTCGTATTCGCCATATTTAACAAATAAGTTAATAACAAGCGAATATGCAAATACAGCACCCCATCCATATCCAAGCCAATGTGCCCATTACACTATTCATCTTAGCAATTCAATTCGCCTCGTCTCCCCACTCCGTAACATTGTTTTCCTTCATTCACGTGATTGGGTAATTAAGTCCCTTCCAGTTGATTGCTTGTGGGTTGTCCAACATTAAGTCCTTTAGGACCTTTGGAAGTAAAACACTTAAACCAGGACGTAAAGTTTAAGGCGAAATAAATACGAACCGGGTTTTATGTGCCCTTGTTTTGGTTTAGGAGTAATCTGAATTTGTGACCGGTTTAATAGCGCGTCCACATGCTTTGTTACATCTAATGAGATACTTCATCATGATTGTCTTATACGTAGACATTTCTATACTAATATTATAAAGAGGAAAGATCTGATTGTTTGTTTGTGTGCATTGAATAGGCTCCAAAACTACTGGACCTATTTTAAAAATTCTTTAAAAAGTACATAAGCTATATTTTGTTTTAATAACCAGATTACGCGAACGAAGCCACTGGCGGAAAGCTAGTACCTAATATTATAAAGAGGTAAAGTTTTAAGAGAGGTACGGCACAGCCATTTTTGGCTCAAATCTGAAGCAGCCCATCTGGGGAAGTACCTCCACCTTACAGAAAAATGTAGCCAAATAACACATTTTATTTTGTGTTGTGTTACTGCAGTGAGTAAGGTAGCCAGAGCTCCTTCCAAGGATGCGCTGAGCTGGCAGCAAGAGGAATATTCCCTCAAACTGTCGGCGCAATGAATCTTCCACAAACCTCTAAGACGTTTTTCGGGTCGGCAACGCGCGAGTGATACCCCTGGTGTTGCAAGCGTCCATAGGCTATGGTAACCGCTTACCATCAGGCGGGCCGTATGCTTGTTTGTCACCTTAGTGGTATAAAAAAAATAAGTTTGGGAGTTCGTAGACGTCGTCACAGATCTGTGACGACGTCTGTAGTTTAGAGGTTCGAGTACCGGAGTGCTGATCACGAAGTAGTGGGTTCGATTCACACAGGACACAAACATTTATTGTGATGAACTTAAGTGTTTGTGTTTGGCTGGGTGTTTCTTATATATTATAAGTATGTATTTATAAAAAAAAAGTATATAAGTAATATATCCATTGTCTAGTACCCATAGTACAAGCTCTGCTTAGTTTGGGACTAGATGGTGCTGTGTAAAAATGTCCCAGGATATTTATTTATTTATTATTATAATTATCTACCCTAAGCAAGGTGGCAGCGGGTCGCTAGTATCATGTACATTTTTAACAACACATAAAGTTTAATTTGTGTTACGCCAGGAATGCCTTAGAAAGACTTACACTGGCCTTCATTAGGTCTTTCAAAAAGGCCCGTGCGTATACGCAAACAACGTAATGACGTGTGCATAGGTATCGTGTAGGGAATTAAAACGACCCGAGAACATAAAACAACTTCACATAAATAGCATAAATGATTAAATGAATTTTATATAACTCTTTTGCAAATGAAATCGCCAATTCATTGCAAAACAAATAACATCTAGCTTTTACATGTTGACTGTCACACGAAGTATTAAAACTTATTTGAATAGGTAAAATAAACTAAAGTCAATTTAAAAAAATACATCAAGCGTTTTTATTTGTGGACAAAACACTAACATGAAACGGAGTCTAAATGGTAAAAAAGCCTGTCGATATCATTCCGTGGTTTTATATTTTTGTCTGTTTGATGCATTCAGAATACCATATGAAAGTGGTCAGGTGCAGTCATTTCATTGGGTTCTTCATATAATATTTTTTATTGAGAACTTTACATTTTAAACAATACTTTATTTCTTCACAAGCTATAAAGTATTGTTTCTGCAAAATCTGGCAGGGAAAGGGTTAAAAAAGTTTTTTTTAATATAAAATATTATGTATAAAATGATTTTGTACAACATAATCACATACTTTTGTATACTATTAATCATTATGGTTTAAGACATTTATTTCTCAATAACAGAATACAATTCACTTAGAATGAGAAACAGTTCAATTAATTTAGAGTACAGAACATACAGTGTGTAACAGTGTAACTAATTTTTAATTCTTATGTAGTTACATACTTGCATTACTTAACAATAACAAACACGAAAAACCATATCAATTAGTAAACAATTTTATTGATTTATTTTGGAGGCATGAACAAAATTTAATTTCAGACCCTTTGCTATGGAACCCTAAAAATGCATCGCCTTTCGATATGAAATCCAATCCAACATTTTCCAAAAAATGTCTATGGCTTCTATCTGGGTATATCTAGATAAACGTTCGTAAAAAGTGCCTAAACTATATCCAGCGTAAAGAGACCTCTCCCGCTACCCTCCAACCTTTTAATGTAGAACTTTAAAGGGAACGAACGGTGAATTTAAAGGGTTCAAGCTACGGTAGCCAGTAGTTTGGACGAGGACTCATGCTGTCAACGTTCTCCAGTTTGATTTTTAAAATGCAAATTGAATCCCAGTTTAGGTCTACAGTATGTTGGGCCTAACAACAATTTAGATAAATCATATTTACAAGTCTGACAACCGTAGCGCGCTAAATTCAAATTTTATTTTTTGCACATTGTCTATTCTATAGGTAGGTATGAAAATGCGAAAGTAGCATGTTGCACTAACAAATTAGTTCTCCCTGCATGTGCATAATTAGCGCGCGAGGGGGGGGGGGGGGGGCGGGAGGGCGGGGCGCTTGCATCTCAGTATAAGCGGAATTAAAACTAAATATTTTCATTGGAATTTACTCTCATGGATTTCCGCAAAGTAACGCCTGATTCCATTAATTATAAGGAGATACATCCTAAGGAAAGACCTAAGCTATATTTTGTTTCAAAAAATCTTTTGATATACGTCTAGGCTCCTGACAAATAGTTGTTGTTCCAAAAACAATACCTTATGCATTTCAAAATCCAGTAATATATTTAAATTACCTAACAAACTCAATCACATAGCACACACACATTCTAGCAAAAACTTTTCCATATCACTTAAAGCACAACTTGGCATGTCATTGCAATACTTTAATTATATTCTTTTCCTTATATTTCTTTTTAAAAATTAAAGTCATAGATAGGCTAACATACCTACTACCTACCACTATTTTCTCGTACCTCACGCCGAGATATTGCTACACACGACAAAATACGACGAAAATATTTTGTCACTGAACGCATGTTAGGCCCCGAGAAATCGATGGAACATACTCCGAATGCGAGACAGCGGAGATTTTACCCAGCGACCATTCTGCATGATGGTATTACGAATAGGTACAAATAAAAGCATAAGCATTCAAAGGAAAACAGATCTTGTGTTCAAGCACCCACATAGGATTACTCTAGGATTTTCTTTAGCGTGGGTGTATCCGCATCAGTGAGCGCAGTAGGTTTATATTTGTATTTCTGTTAGAAAATATAACCTCACCTTTGTAAATAAAATACCCTTAATGCGATCTTCAGACGAATCGAAATGAACCTTAGTGTTAACATAGAATATTTCACATATTATTTATACGAAGATCTACAGTTAATAGGTACATACAACCGCCCTGATTAAGCAATTAAGCATTGAGATTGTTTCAAGGAAGCTTAAATATTATAAAGAGGAAATATTTGATTGTTTGTTTGTTTACATTGAATAAGCTCTTGTCCTGGCTATGCGTCCCACATGGTGGTAGAGTCAGCCTTCTTAATAATTCTTCTCCACTTCGCTCTGTCCATGACATCATCTTCTGTAACTGGACTGATTTGAAAAATTCTTTCATCATTAGAAAGCTTCATCTTTACCCGGTAACATAAGCTATAATTTATATGAAATACCCAGATCAAGCAGGCGAAGCCACTGGCAGAAAGCTAGCATATTATATTTCCCACTCTTTTATTTGGTCCCCTTCTTTCCTTGTGTATTTTTTCTACCCACATTCAACAAGCTCTCCCTTTAGAGATATAAGGAAAAGCCAAAAAATAAAGGTCTTTAGAACTTCTTCCTTTTTGAAGTTGGTTAAAAATGGAGGAAAAATCCTTTCACTACCAGAAGAAATATAAGCTAATCCAGTGTGTAGCGGTCGAGACTGCTCGAACCATCAACTAGAATATTTTACTCAGCCGGGTTTGGGGTGACGCAAAATAAATTGGGGAATTTCGGGCTCTTATTTATACACGTTAGCGTCGGTTTGGGGCTGTTCCGCCAGTTGGGTTCCTTTCGTCGTGAAAGCTTTGCTGGTTAGAATGTATGGGCAGTTTTATTAGGCGATCCTTTTTTGGGGAATGTTTAGTACCAAATACTAGTGATGAATACGTGATTGATTTTGGAATTTTAACCTTATAAGTTATCATACCAAATATTATGTATAAAACAATATAACATAACGCTCGTAGCCCAGAAGGGTTAGGCAGATCCCATGGTCATGACTACAAGGTAAGACTATTTTAAATCAGTATGAACCTTTTTAGGTTTATTTTAGGCCCCATGGGATTGATTAAGGTCTTAATATCATGAACTCCTGCTAGGAATTGAGCATAGGACGTAACTTGCAACCACAAGGTAAGTAAATAACCCTTAAACAATTGCAAATAACATTTAGTCTAATGAATCGGTAATAATTAACAAAAATGTAACGGTTGGGGTTGTCTATGAAATTGTAAGTAGTACCCCGGAGTCTAAACTTGTGTACGGTTGGCTCGCCCCCTATTACATGGAACCTAAACGTATCGACGAACTGTGTGGGTGTAAATTAGTGCACCTCTCCCTAACACATACAAACGCGAGAATGGTACCTATATCACAATCGAAAATTAGTATACCTATAGTAGTAATATCAACTTCATATGTTCAAAAACACCTACAAACGTGACAGCCGAAAACGTGTCCGACTTTGTTAACCCTCTCACTTCTTCGTAACATTCAACGAATTCAACTTCCCAACTTGTTCCTTGTTAGTCACATTTGTACAAATTGCAAGTGAGATTTAGAGTAAACCGAATAATGCCTTGTCGCGTTTATCGTCTAGGTGAAACGAGAAATCCTCTCGCTTCAAACTCTTGCTTACTTGTAGTTCTTTGCTTGTTAAGTTTTAGAGTCAAATAGGGAAAACTGTTATGAACTTGCGCGAGTAGGTGTTTTGTTTGTTGCTTCCAATTTACTTTTGTACTTGTGATTCAAGTTACAACAGACTAAAAAAGACCTGATACCGCCAGTTTTAAAAACATCCTTCTATATTTTAACTCTTCGTTATCGTCATCATCCATGGGGCTCGTGGCTAACCTATAACTACGCTGATCAACCGATCTGCAAGGTTAAGCTACGCTGGCCGAGGTCAGTCTGTGGGTGACCATTATTAACACATCGAGACTCCTCCGTGCCTCGGAGAGCACGTAAAACCCTCGGTCCCGGTTGTCATACGAACACCTATGATAATCGTTAGTGGTAGTCAGAAGCCCAAAAAGCCTGACAACGAGTCTATGCTTCGAATATCGATATTGCCCTGAAATTGCGGAGGTCTGATGGCAGTCGCTTCGTGTAAAATACTGATATTCAGCCGCATCTGGTTAGATTGGAAGTCGACCCCAACATGGCTGGTAAAAAGGCTAGGAGGATGATTATCGTCATCATCCACACATCGAATTTGACCACCTATAGGCCTTTTTTGGTAGGTAATGCCACTTTTTTCTGGCCCTGTGCTTACTTCTCATTCATCTATTGTTATAATAATTAAGTATATTTTGTAAGTGTACAGGCATTTTAATACCTACCTCGAGCGTAGATATTTTTTTATATTTTTCATCTAATTATAATTTAACTGTCAAAATACCTTTTGTTATTTAGGTACTTACCTATCTTTATAGTCTTAATTAACTGACAGGATAGTTGACCTAAGTTAAATACAAATATTTTTGTAAAATAGCGTTTTTACAACCTGTTAAACTCTTTCTCTCAATTTATGACTAAGACAGGTATAAAATTTGAAAACATGTCATTAAACTTCAATTTATGTAAAATAGCGCTTTTGCAACCTGTTTAAACTCTTTCTCTCACAAAAATGGCCAAGACAGGTAAACAAATTGAAAACATGTCATTAAGCTTCAATTTATTATAACAACCTTTTTCATCCGGCAGCATAATTAAGTTCTTTTGATTTCAAAGAAAAACTCCGCGCTGACTTGTGGAGCTGGGGCATATTACCCGCAGTGCAGGGCTAATAAGGGTGTATTCTTTCCATGTTCTCTCATATTTTCTCTGGTTAATCCATATTTATAACGGCTGACCCAGCCTCAAACGGCTGCTTCGTGCCGATAAGACCCCAGCCTTTTTATATGAACACTCTTAATATATTTTGTGAGCAACTTGATCGAGTGATGTCGATTTTATTGGTATGTAACGTTTAATTCGTCCATCTTTTTGCGTTTACTGGGTTTTTTGAATACTTTGTGATAAAGTTAAAAAACAAATAAGCTCTCTTAATTTTTTTGCAGTTCACAGTAGGGTCAGCATTGCTAACACTGCTGAGTCGTTTTATTATGTTATTTTTGGATAAAATTAAAAAAGATTATGCTGAAAATTCTCATCTAAAACACATGGCCCACGTTTCCACGATTCTCGATCCCTGCCGCATCCTAGCTTCCTTCCTGCCTATGTAGTGTAGTGATCTACTTACCACGAACAAAAAGAGAAAAAAAGGTTTTTAACTAAGTAAACTGACTGACTGAATTGACTAAATTTAACTAATCACAGTAAATTGACTAAAAATGGTGTATCAAATAACATGGTCTTTGTGCTCAATGCGTTCGCGCATATGTACGCACGGTTATTATACGTCAATCTATAGCATTTCGATATTTCAAATTTCAGCATGCGGAGTCCGCGTAGACTGAAAATGTATTAGCTTGATTTGTAGCCGTAAATGTCGGCCGGGATGGAACGCATACTATATGTAGGTATACTACATACATATAGTAAGCGTTCCATCTCCGATTCCTTGCTGTTGATGTTTTACATAACACTGATTTACCCGCGATTTGGTCCCCGTAGAAGTTGAATTTCTTCCCCGTTTTTGCAACATTTTTAATTGGTTAGCCGCTCCTATTGGTCGTAGCGTGATGATATATAGACTATAGCCTCCCTCATTAAACAGACTAAGTATCTAAGACTGAAAGAGTTTTTCATACCAGTTCCTAAGATGAACGCGTTCAACCAAACAAATAAACTAACAAGCTCTTTAATATTAGTATAGAGTACATATTTTCACTGTTAATAGTTTTTTTTTCAGGTCAACTTCGCCCACAATAAACAAAACATGAACGCCACAGTTCATCACTCTCTCTCCTACTTCACTTGAACAAAACTGCCAACACATCTCGCCAGCTAATTAGTATTCCCACAGCCGTCCCAGTTATCTTCACAAACTAGATGAACTAGATGCTTAGCTTCGAAAACAATGCCCTAACAGTATTACGAAATATAGGTTACTGTGACGTAGTCATAAAGTCGTAAATTATAGTGAAATTGAAGTGGTTTCTGAGTCACAAGTCGTTTGTGAACATGATTTATGTATTTTCGGGGAACTTGGATGAGTTGTGGGGTGACTGTGATACGCGGGATTCGGATTAAGGCAGGTGTTTTCAGGTTATGTAATACCTAGATGTTTTGTTTGTGGTCGTACGTTACTTATGTAATTAATGACATAAATAATTTATCATCACGCCTGTTTTCCCTGAAGGTGTACTAAAGTAAAGCCATAGTTCCCCGCTATGTTTAGGTTCCATGTAATAGAGGGCGAGCATATTGCCATTAATCAAGCACAAATCTAGAGTCCGAGGAATTTCACAAAAAAAAATGGAGTAAGACTTTGCTCGACCCGGGAATCGAACCCAGGGCCTCGATCATAGTAGTCACGCTTACAACTACTAGTCTAATTTACCTTATCTACAAGGCAGCCTAATTTACCCTTCTTTACAATAAATTTACGTTGGAACTCGTCTCTAAGTCTTAGAGATACTTAATAATGCACTAGGGATAATATTTCCTAAACTGTCTAATGTTTCCTGTGGAAACATGGCCTATTCCCGGAGGACACACTAACTAAGTAAGGCTGGAGCACATTAACAATAAATTGCGAGTGTAGTGGCTTGAAAGGCGATAGTTACCAACACCTGCGGCGCTGGACACCGGAGACGTACGGCCGCTGCTTTATGTGTCGAACAACGGCGTATCTGCTAAACTAAGATATTGGGATGGAAATGTCTTCGATATCTTCAATTTGTCTCCTTAGAGAACTGTAGAATTAATATTTGTAACTGCAATTTCGATATTTCAAATATTTGTGGGGAATTTGTGGGGTTCTTAACGATTTTACGGTAATAAACTATGCACGAGGAAGTATTACTGTAATAATATTTATAAGTTTAACAAAACTTACTTAAGTATTAGATTTTTATTAAGCACCTAAAACTCACGATTATCTAATATTTCCAAATTCCGGAGGAGTTTTCAAACATTTTAAAAATTCTCTAGGTAAAACCTGCTTAGGTATTAAGTTTTTTTTAGGTTAAATGGCGCCTGCATCGTAATGACTAAGTATTTGTGCCTTTCAGCCCAATACGTTCAGTTGTTTGAGATGAGCGTTGAAATATCAGTCAGTCAGATCTTTGACTTTAGCATTTATCTAATCACTGCTGATAATGTCTAAACATCTCAACAAATTTGTCAACAAATAGCAACAATTTTGTCATATCTACATTTTCAACGATTCGTTACACGCTCGCAAACTTCACAGGTCTTGTAAAATTCAACTGAAGTGCATTTCACTCGATACCTACAGCGGTATATACTGCTAGTAACAGTATCAAAGTCCATTCTGGAAAATAGCATTGCGTTTGTATCCCTGTTCGCGCGTTGTGCAGCATTCAATCCGATACCTTCACACTTTGTTTTTTAATCGATTTTGCGTCGCCACTACACCGTAGCGACGCCAACATCCAACGACATGGTTAAGTGTTGGAAAAGTTTCAAGCTCTTGTTATCGCGTCGACATTCAAAATGTATCGATATAAACGGTTTATAAAAAAAAGCAAATGTAATAATAATTATATCACACTAGTGATGCGCCCTCGCTTCACTTCGAGTACCTAACTATTATTATAATTCTATGTAAAAATATTTAATCTCTAAGCACTCGGGGATAATCTAAGGTGCATTATCCCCGAGTATACTCTAACAAAGAAATAATTGTCAAAATCGGTTATATAGATCCAGAGATTACCCTCTATAATACTACCCAAACCCAATATTATAAAGAGGTAAAGTTGTACTTTGCCTCTTTATAATATTAGAATACCTAAATGATACAGGGAGAACTAGTACACTTGCGTATTCTAATAAAATTGCTGAATAGTCCATATTTTAATAGCAAAGACTCCTTAGAGTTTTAATGATCTGCTGATCAAACCTTAAATACTATAAAAATTATCTCTTACCAATCGTATGTATTTTACAATTACCATGTCGAATTTAAATAATGATAGGGTTGTCACTAAAACCAGAAATGAAATTAAAACACCAACTCATTTCAATTGCAGATCAGAACAATCAAACGCCAAAATTATTATTCCAAATTCCGTAAAATCTAAAAATCAACGTAGAGTTTTCAATCGTTTTGCACACAGAATATTTAATTAATAAAACAACAGGCTAGCTAACACTCATACTCCGTTCCATATTTCATGAATGATCGCATTCTAATATTAGGTGCCCTTAATCCTAACCCTTAATTACGTGCGCCGTTCATAAATTCAATTTAGCCTGAACCAATTCTAAGGCCGGGACTAGACTGAGACGGGGCTAACTAAGGCGAGGTTTACATGGCCAGTCGCATTACCTCTATTGTTCTAAACGTTTGTCACTGAAGCTAATCTCAAACAGCACGCTTTGCTGTGTGATCAATCGCTGTTTGCCAACCCTATGTAACAGAAGATCAGATAAAGTTGTTAAAATAATATATCACGTGACCAAATGACATAGAACCTCTTTGTTATAAATTGTTTTTATATTGTTTGACCCTGTTTCTCTACTGTTTCGCTATTGTGTGAAAAAATAGCGAGTGACAGTTACGTAAAAGCAATTACTTTTAAATCACAAACGGTACAAATGAATATTAGGTATAAAATATTACATAATCATCACGCCAGTATTCCAAAGGGTTAGGAAGAGCCGTGCTAATATACACCTACGTTCCACCGGCATGATTAGGTTCCATCTAATAGGGGGCTGCCTGGACCAACTCTAAATCCAAACTCGGAGCTGCTAAGAGAATTCCATAGAAAAGCTAATAACAATTTACTGGGCTAATTTTATTATTTTTAGTATTTATATTAACTAATTTTATTTTATAAAAATAACAATTTACTGGGCTAATTTTATTATTTTTATTATTTATATTAACTAAATTTATTTTATAAAAATAATATTCGAAGGCAGATCTGCTACGTAAAAAGAAGTCAAGATAAAAAGTATGATCTAATTTCAGTGTCAAAAATGTCACCTTCGTGTCAATTTACAATAAAACTTGTCTCTAATTGTTTCTTAGTTTCGGAGAATTCCGTTTGACATTGACGACACTGAGACCCCACATTAAAAATGTTTAGTAAGTCCGAAATTTAGAACATTTTTAATTATTAACTAGCCCTAGCCTACTTTATTACGAGTAGGTACCTATTTCTGAGTTTTGTTTTGTTTAGGAAAAAATTTACTGGCGGGCAGGATTCGAATTTCGTTTGGTTAAATATACCAGACGCTATAACCACTAAACCACTGCGAGTCCCACCCAAGTGTCTGAGTGCCTTCACATTCTAAATTTACGTCTCAAGGTGAAGTTATTGATATCTTTTGAAAAGCAATGCTTCTTTCTATCTACATATCTATCTAGCCTATCTAGCCAAGTTGCGATCTAAAGTTAGGATCGACAAACGAATAAAAACCGACACGAAATGTAATTTGCCATATTGTGGTGGCGGCCATCTTGGATTTGAAATGTATCATAGTGTATAGTGTTCTCCTAGTTAAGCCCTTTCATTTGATACCCGTATTGAGGGAGTTGTGAAAAAATATATCTATTATTCGCTATTTGTGTAGCGGCGGCCATCTTGGACCGATTGTCATCAAACATAGCTAAGAACACTCCCGACTAATTCACCTTTCAAATAAAAAAACAAAATCAAAATCGGTTAATCCGTTCGGGAGCTGCCGTGCAACAGACAGACACACACAAACACACACACCACACACACACACACACAGACACAGACACGTCAAACATAGAACACCCCGTCGTTTTTGCATGGGGGTTTAATTTGTAAGCGTCACGTCGTCATTTGTCGATTCGATTATCAAATTGCAACTTGTCCACAGGCCAATACTGTCTCTCTACAGGGCAAAAACCAATCTTCCCCTAATCCATACATCTCCGTTAATGAGGGCCAGTCTATATGGTAGGAGTCCATTGACTGTGTATCATGTTACCCCTTCTGTCACTCCGAACGCAAGCAGCATTGATTAATTTGAAACTAGAAACTATTGAGGGGAGGTAGTTATAATAATTAATTGGCATGTGTGCAGTGCACTTTACTGCTACGAAACACGTCAAGGTACTATCAATCTCGGTGAGTGAGCACTTTTCGATATCAATCTATCTTCTATAGTACTCGTGCTGTATTATGCGATAAATGCTTTAGAACTCGGAGGACTGCATGTCACAATGACACCCTTGAATTTGATGCCAAAACGGTCTCCTCTAAACCGAAGTGAACTAGTCCGCGATCGGCTAAAAAACAAATGCCATGCGATACTAAAAAAGATGGCGTCATTGTTTCTGTGTGTGGCGAATGCGTCTGTCAATTACTTGGACGGCTCTGTATACGACATGTAACATTAATATGCTTAATCTTTAAAATATCTACTACTAAGTTATCAATGATGACAGAAAATCTACACTTGAAAAATTTTAATTTTTTTGGAGATGCATATTATAATGTTTTAGTCCCCCGGAGTGGGAAGTTAAATGATTTGATGATAATGAAATTCAATTCAATCAAGGAAAAGTCATTTTCAAATACAAAAATGTTTAACTTACGTAACGTAAAATTACCACCATAGCTTAATAACCAAAATGAAACGTCAACTGCACGCCCCAACTTTAATTTTCATCCGAAACAAAATCCACTCCCGCAGCCAATATTTTAAATGGCTATCTCGTATCACACAATTTTCTACTAGAAAACAAACAAAGTTGTACATGAAACAAATAAAATGACAGTTGACAAGCGGTGCGCACGTCAAAGCGATGGTTCGGAAGCATTCGGAAGTATTCGGCAGCACTTCAATTTATTGGATATCATTGGATACGAAGCTGTCAATGCCTTTGATACAGACACACAGAGCGATGATTGTACGCTCTGTCAATAGTTTCGAAATTGGAATGAACTCATTGGTAGCGTTATAATGGTTTTGATCTTGTATCGTGGTACACTTGCGGTTGGGTTATAAATTCAGTTTACGAGTATATCGTTTTAACTAAACACTAACATCACTTGGGGATGCACACAATTTTCATTTATTCATTACAAAAACCGCACTTGCCATCCCTTTTCCATAATCCTACCATTACACCTGTATTCCAAGTGGGTTAGGCAGGAGTATTATATTTCACATCTACAGACTTTGTGGCCATAATTAGAGGTGGGTGATCATCCACAAAACTTTGTACAGTAAACTGAGAATTTTCCTACAGAAAATCGCAATTATATTTTACCAGACCTGGGAATAGAACTGACTTCCCATCCGAGTTTTCGTACACTAGACCCATTTAGCTAAAGATAGGAAGTTAGATAAGGAAAAAGCGTAAGTTAAGTTACCCATTTGTCGAGTCAGAACTATTCATCCAAAGATTTATTTAGACGCTACAACGAAAAAATATTGATTCCATATTCAAACTTACAATTAATTCTATTTTCTTACTGGCCAGTTGCAAGATAGCCAATGGCCGCTGGCCCCATAACAATAAATTTCCATTAGTTGACGGGTAGAACTAACAGGAAGAGATAAGTAACTCTTTGTTTGTGCTCATCCCCCTAAATTCATAGTTACGGGACAAGTTTTTGCGATCCCAGCAAACTAGTGCCAATTGTCTTTTGAATGATTCTCGTGTGGAAGGAAGCTTTCTAAGAATCAAAGACGTCTAAAAAATGAAACATTCTAATTACATCTTAAAATTATATCAACTTTAATTTCATCTCCTCCAAGATCACTCTCAGTTAAATGAATAAACATTTTCATGGATCCTTCAAATATCAAAAAAAATCCTGGAACTCTATCAGAAAAAAAATCGTGCAAACGAATAATAACAACTCAAAGAATCCATTAAAAAAGAAATTCCAACGCCCAGTGTTTACGCAACATAATTTTTGTAGCCAAAATGTTGGGTCAATAAAAAATGAATTATTTTTATGAGAATCAATTTCCAATCTTACGCTATACAATTTAAGGTGCAATTTAGGAGGGAAAATGATGTGAGAATATAGCTTAACTACGTGGGTTGACCACTGGACACGTCCAGAGATTTATTGAAAGCATAATTGGTTTTGTTTCGGTCAAGGGCAGGATTAACGATAGTTTTATACGCCTAATGGGTGCAGTAAGCAAGACCAACGTTTTCTTAATGGTTCTATGTTATTTCAAGGGATGTACGGAAACTATTTATGTACTATATGTATCTTTTGTTTATTCTTGTTTGGGTGGCTTTAAATACACATGAGATTAACGTTAAGTTGCCTTGGCAATGAGGTTTCGTTCTAGTTTCTGGAAACTGAGTAACTTACATAACTTGCTTTGTTAGATTGTTGTCACGCATGTATAATAATGTTGTGTCTTCGCTGAGAATTCCCTTTTTGAATTAATGAAGCCACCAAGGACATTTACAAGAAGGATATAATTATTCTCTGATGTCATCAATTCTGGCAAACTTGACAATACTAGCCTAATTAATTTAGTATTCTACTTAATTGCGGTATTGGTCTAGTGGTCGTAAGCGCGACTGCTTCGCTAAGTCTGGGGGTTTGATTCCCGGTTCAAGCAATTCAGTTCAGGATTCAATACTCAATATATTTATTGCACTCCACAATGTTATTTTAACAGTTGTTATCATAACAAATAAGGTATCAATCATGGATTTGTGCACAGTTGATGGAAACCAGGGTTTCTGGTTTTTGACCTTTTTTATTTCACGAGGCACAAGAATTCTCGAGTTTTTTTAAACACGACGTTCTTTTAAAATTATTTATCGATAAGTGAGTGTGCATCAGGACACCTCTACCTAACCCTTAGAGAAACACAACAGTGATGGTGTTATATTAACATACCAGAGCTAGCTTTTTTAATCTGCCTGCTAGCTGGAATTGTCACATAAATATAAAAACGTCTCAATATTAAAAAAAAAAAACATTTATAATGCGACATAAAATTTAAACTACTTACAAATCTCTACACGAGCTTCTCATACATAATTTTCCTATGTTATCTTTATTGGATGCTGTAGCATAAACAACGTCATTAAAAAACTACAAACTAAGTAAGATTCACAGGAAAAGCGCTCAAAAATATTTATTTATTCACGAACATTTTTCGTCCTGTGTCGCATTTTGCCCCGGCAAATTTTCCTAAACCACTGTGCGGTATCTGTTGATATTTACGGCGTTCGTTTCAAAAGTCTTTTTTGTTCAAAATACTCGACAACTCTATTTCAATGCACAGTGGGGTAACGAAGGGCCTAAGGGCGTGGGTATAAACAGTTTCGAATACACTACAGAGACTTTTATGACACGAAGCTGTAGCTGAAATACGTCATTAAGGATCGTGGAGTGTATTTTTAACGAATGTTGCGCATTTTTTGACAGACAGATAAAAAAGGTTGTTTATGCGTATTATAGTGGATTCTCGTGTTTGTATCTTTTGAAAAGAGCAACGAAATTTTTGAAGATTCTAGATTTTAACCGACCTTTTGGGAAAAAACGTTCATAGCTCAGAATTGTTTTTTTTTGTATACAATTATACTGTATTTCGCGAATGTTTTAGGGTAAAGGTATACTAATTACTAACATAAACCCGCAGTGCGTCGGTATGTTTTATGTAATAGAATGCTATACTCTGAGCTCCTGAGAATTTATTGATAGAATTACCGAATAACACTCTCCTAGACTTAAAAATTGAACGCAAGATCGCATCCAGCAGCCACTTTTGCAACCTAAAGACTAATGCCGCAGTTCCCTTCCCTTCGAAAAGGGAAAATAAAACAAAAATACGAATTTTATTTCCAAACATTTGAAACACACCCTGACCTGATTATCCTACTAAATTGACATTCATACATTTCCGTTGGGGTCGTAAGAGGTGAATTTACATTATAAATTGTCGGGATAGCTTGCTTATTTGAAAACGTTCGTGGTGTCAAATAAACCTTCTGAATGAATTATATGTACCGCAGTACTAGGGCACTAATTAAAATGTGTCGGGAGTAATTATTTTGTAATTCTAATTGTACTGTTAATTTGAGTATAAATTTTAAATTAACATTACCTAGGCGTACCAAGTTTTGCTCAGGACAGAGGTAAAACGTCTGGCTGGAACTATTTTATATACCTGCATTACAAGAGCTTATTTTTAGTTTGTTGTTAATTTGTTGCTTTGTGTGTGCAAACTTAAAGAGCCAATGTTTCGGGCCGTAAAGATCGTAAATTTTATTGAAATTGGAGATATTATTTTTCGTGAAAATTCGTCTCAGTCAATGTTGTCAGCGTCCGCGTCCTTCTGATTAAGTAAGCGATGCATCGCGGTCGCGATGCTAAAGGTCGCGATGCTAAAGGTCGCGATGCTAAAGGTCGCGATGCTAAAGGATAGTTTATTGGCTTTAGCCAATAAGCTACCGCGACCACTACGTGTGATGTCGATTTTCTCTTATACATTCTACGTTTTAAAGGTGACGTCAACATTGTATTCATTGAGATCATTCAAAATATTATATTACACGCCATGACCTACTTACAAATAAAATTTACTTATAAAATATACAGCAGACAAAACAATAACCAGTCAATACAACAAATTACTTTCCTCTCATCCATCTCATACAAACTACTTAGAACATAACATAAACCGTATTGCTGAATAACAATATATCCAATCAATCAATCCCGAACTATCTGCCTTATTTGTTTGACAAAGATTGGAAGAAAAACAAATCCAAAATCCATGTACATCAAGGGAACGGTACGAGCCCTATTTGACGGTAGGAAAAGGGTCACAAAGATAGTTTTCCATAAAACGTCGCTTACGTAATATTACGCGGAGAAACGCGTAAAAATAGGGTTGCGCACACACTGATACCATCGTCACCTATATGGTTAGTAGGGTTGGCGAAAAAACAAATTCTATGAAAGAGCTTTGTTGAGAAAACCTAAACAATAAATACATTTTCAATGAAATATAAATTCCAATACTATAAAATAAATCTTAAAAATGTATTACGCATGACTGCATGAGTAGCAAATTAAAGTAAATTTAAGATAATATAAGATAGTTAACTATTTGATTCTTTTTCGCTTTCTGTGATGAAATATTTTGAATAAATAAATTCAAAGTATAAATTAATGAATGAGTTAAAAGAGATGTGTAATAATAATAAACGAACACAATATCAGGGAGAAAATATAAGCTATGAATAACAAAGATATCGATTATCTTTCTAGAAGCAGCAATGAACAAACGACAAGTATGCACGAAATTAATAATAAATTGTTAGAATTGTATTATTATTATATATGATCATATAAATGCAAGAATAAATTTAGCTATGGTATTCCTAAATTCCCTTACTTATCTTTAAAAAACTCTTTTAAATTCCATTTTCCACTGTGTGCCAGCCCTAAATTCCCTCGTGTGTGGTGAGACAACACGCATGCGGTTTATAAAATCACTCTTTCTATGTTAATGTTGTTTTGCGGTGTTTTTGTTTTGTAAACTCTGTGTGTTACAACCTTTAACGATTCCCATCGGAGAGATCGACTGCCGCCATGTATTTAACATAAGTGCAAATTTATACTGTTTAGTCAATGAAATAGTGATTATAACACCGGTTGTACATTTCAGTATTAACAAAAGTACTAAGTATGTATTTACAAAAAAAAGTAAATAAGTGTTATATGCATGTGGATGTACATTAGTACGCCTCTGCCTACCCCTTCGGGGAATACAGGCGTGATGGTATGTATGTAAGGGTATTTCTGTTTATTTATTTATTTACTTTAAGTACGTAACGTTAACACTAATGTTAACGTTAACGCAGGTGGAGAAGTAACATAACACGTATACCGTTAAAAAAGTTTGCATGCCACTAAAATCGAAAAAGCTGAATTAAATGAAACAAAGGTAGGAAAGCCAATCGCCGGTTGTCGCGGTTATCGGAGTAACGCCGCGCGTGGGGCGAGCGTGCGGCCGCGCGCCCACCGCACCAAATTAACATAAAAATCACAGAGCAAATGCTGGTTTTAAATGAAAGAATGGAATCTTGTTCGAGTGGAAATCATGTCGAATTTTTGTGTATACTATACCTCCATATTTAATGTATGTTCGTTCAGTATTCAATTTAACATAACATAGCATACATCACGCCTATATTCCCCGAAGGGGTAGGCAGAGGCGTATTTAAGTACACCCACATTTCACCGGTACGTTTAGGTCCCATGTAAGCGAGCCTATTGCCATCAACCAGGCATAAATCCAATCTTCGAGCTGCTACTGGGAATTACACAGTAAAACCCAACAACACATTGCTCGACCCGGGACCTCTAGCGTAGCACTCGGGGTTTGGACCACTAGACCAACGAGGCAGTCCGTATACCTCCATAGCGAATGCAGAAGTGATGGTATGGCCACAGGTATTTCAAGTAATATACCGGCCAACTCTGGGTGTACATACACCTCCTAACTCCTAACTCTAAGGGGAATACAGGCGTCATGGTATGGCATGATAACAGCCGGGGCTGCTAACTCAATATAGGTATATTCAAGATAGCTTTCCGCCAGCGGCTTCGCCCGCTATCCCATAGGAACCATACATTATACCGGGATTAAAAGTAGCCTATGTGCTATTCCAGACTATAATCTATCTCTGTGCCAAATTTCATCCAGATCCGTTCAGTAGTTTTTGCGTGAAAGAGTAACAAACATCCATCCATCCATCCATCCTCACAAACTTTCACATTTATAATATTAGTAGGATAGGATAGGATATAGAGAACCCAAACCTTCACGTTTATTTCCCTCTCACACACACCTCGGCTTTCAGCGCGCAGACCAGCGATCAGATAAATTGGACGCGGTTTTGTTTGTGCCTTTCATATTCTACTATTTTTAACTCCCCTTCTCTCTTCTGTTTTTAAAACCACGAAAGAATGAACGTTTTTAATGTTTATGATATGAGGTATTTTTATATTATTGTATGTATTTTTCATAGATGATCTATGTAACGTAATCTTTGCACACATCAAGAACCGATGACAATACAATAATTATTTGTCTTTCTATATAATCAAACTAAGAAGTAGAAAATAAATAATAGTTTAAAACTAAAAAAAAACACGCTTTTATAGAAGAGCACACTAAAAATAAATTAAATAAATTATTTTTATTTATTATTTATTATTAGTTTGAATAGTAATTTCATAAAATAAATATCTTAAAAAGCAATGGGTCGCTTTTAAAGATATTTTCGAAATTAGGTACTATCTTGAAATGAAAGTATCTTTTCACTTGTTATGCGAAACAAGTTCCACTGGACGGTGGTCGAAAATCAAAACATTAATACCCGTAGAGTAGCGGCTATTGTAGCCTGTACTATCTGGATTGGCCGCACATCTATACAAATAAATTTAATAAAATTGAAGGTGTTTGTTTGTAAACGCATATGAAAGTATATACGGTGCCTAATTACATAAATAAAAATCATTTTTTTACATTTTTGTCTGTCTGTCTGTTGGTTCCTGTTGTTGGTCTTATCTCTGAAACGGGTGGACCGATTTTGACGTAACTCTCACTCGCAGATAGCTAATGTTACTAGGAGTAAGTTAGGCTACTTTTATTTTAAATAATTGGATTGGTACAGCTAGTGTTGTATAAACTTGATGACTTATTCACCTACGCATCGTAAGAAAGAAATGCATCCAAAATATTCAATATTTCAGTCAAGTTCACTAAGCATCAGTTTACATGTTATGCTCGACTGACACCTCTTTTAAGTTCAGCCATCGGAAAAAAGGATAAAATATTCGCGTCACTAAATTTATATTAATTTTTTGTCGATACGTAGTTCTATATTGACCACAGTGCAGAGGCACGTGTACATAGAGCACAGTGGTTCGAGTTTTTGGGCAAAAAATCGATGTCGTGGTTTCCAGTGTTAAATTATTGCTAGAGTATTTTATTTTGGTTTCACGGTTTCCGTTTAATAAAAAAGGTTTTCAGCAGGTTTGTGAAAAGTTCTTTTGTGTAAATTTTAAACCACATTAGGTGTTATTTCTTTAACCTACAGTGTACTGGTAATGATTTGTTATGATAGTGTCTTTTCTATTACAATATAATAAAATGTATTACCTGATGCCCTGTAAAACCATGTACACAAATCTACAAGATTAATAAAATTGAAGTGTCTGTTTGTCACTAAATGCATATGACAGTATATACGGTACTTAAATAAAAAAAAATCAATTCAATTAAAATTTTCTGTCTCTTTGTTCCGGCTAATATCTGAAACGGCAGGACTTTCACTGGCAGACAGCTAATGTTATAATGAAAAACTATGAACTATATAATCTTATGATACTTTTTTATTATAAATTTAATTCATTAATAAAATGGATGAACACAAGTAACCCAGCTAGTTTTCAATCAATAGAAAAATAAAGTGTCGTCACAAATTGATGGTAACCGAGAGAAGGTAAAGTTGGGTACAGGAATATTTTTACAACGTCACCGTAGATAGTTCCCAATTGTGAATCAAAACCTTGCAGGAACTCACTCAAACACAAACAAATAATGCAACTAAAGCTTTCCAGCCTTCTTCAGATTATCGATTAGACAAGATAAACATGCCCATTTTACTTTAAAAATGCCACAAATACCTAGCAGCACATCCCTAACATCACAAATATAATAAATGGTAACTCGATGCGACTCGACTCGACAATGCGGTCGTTCTGTCACAAAATAAAAACTCAATTTTTTTGTGGCTTGACGTCATACTCGTGTTTGTCATACAGTTCCAACTTCAAACGTTGTAAAGTCATTTTGTGACACTGATGCTGCTGTTTTAACAGTGTTCAGAGTTTGTGTTGTATGGTTATGTAGGGTCCGTATTCTCTATAGCAAAGGTCTGTGTTCTGTATGATGGCAAAGCACGACTTCGTACTTCGTCCTCCTAGTCTTTTCCCAACCATAGTGGAGTCGGCAAAAGCGACTAAATATCAGTATTTGACACGAAACGACTGCCATCAATTCTCCGAACCCAATTTCACGACAGCAACCCATGATCTAAAGATATCAGGTGTGTTAAAGTTGAACGTACGAAGATGTATCTTTAAGTCTTGATAGTCAAACCTCAACCAAATTTATATGGGACCATCTACACATACCACAACGCCTGTATTTCCCCAAGGTTTAGGCAGAGGTGTGCAATAGTCTGCGCGGAACTAATTGGCCGCGCCTTAGGTATGTGAGTGGCGGGGCGGAGGGGCGGTGTCGCCTGCGCGCAGTGTGACAGAGCGGGGGCGCTTGCTTTTGTTCACAGTAACCCGCCGCCTCACCCCCGTCCCTACCTAAGGCGCGGCCAGTTCCGCGTGGACTTCAACCCCCACCCACAGTTCGCTAATATGTTTAGCTCCCATGCAAGCCTATTGATGGTACCATCTCGGGGTACTGTAAAGGACAATGAGAATTCAAAGCAATCTCATGTGAAAGGTCTTAGCGGATAGATAATTTTGACGGAAATCCGATTTAACAACGCTTCGCAATAAAGAAATATCGATGTAAGGGTAAGGAAGAAACAAAATTCGATGAAACGGCTTGTGCACTCACGCAGGTATCCCAAATATATGGATAATGATCTCAGTCCTCCATTTTTTATACCGGTTAAGAAATACATTTTTATAATTATCATCAAAATTTTTAACAGTTTTCCGTGAAACGTAAATTGCCAGCACATTAAAAAAAACAACACATACTTTTTCATTTCCACGCCACTGCAGTGCCTACAATGTAACATTATAAAATTGACGCTTTAAAGGTAATTTTGCTCTGCATTGCAGGAAATAATACCGAACAATGTCGCCTGTTTCTCTTCCGAGCTATTTCGAACAAATTGCCGTTAAAGAATTTTAACTCATTCCTTTGAGCTTTTTCTGTTTAGAATGTTTTGTCTGCCATTTAACCTGAAGGCGAATTCTGACTTTTTTAGTCAATGTTCAATGTTATAATACGAGTATATTATTATATCTTTTATTTCAGGGCATGTAGACGAGTTGTAATTTGACTGTCGAATCGATAAACCAAAAAACCAAATTTTTGGTAATGACATAAACTTTCGGCAAATCGGTCTGTCACTAATGTCATTTTCATACATTTTCTTTCTATTCGTTTCTCGATTCGAATGTCAAATTGCAACTTGTCTAAAATAATTTGAAATTTAAATTGTCCTTCAGATAAGATTTTAAAGTACCTCAACTTTAACATAATTATAGCACTTTTTAAGATATACTTATTCGGTAACATTATCATCTGCCTATCCTTGTTCCAATTTATTTGAGGTCGGTGTAGCATGTCCTTTTCTTTTTTTATTATTTTATTTATTTTAGCGAAGGCTTACAGACTAATAAACATAGGATATAAAGAAGAAGTTATTAACAATTTGCTAATTACAAGCCTCCACATATGGTTAAAAGTTAGTCGATAAGAAAAAAAGAGGGGGAAAAAAAAGAAACATAGGTTTATTTAATTGTCGTCGAAAAATGACTGTGCTAAAAGTCTTCTTGCTCTTGCCACACTAGTGCAGAACAAGTCGATATTTAAGTCCCTAGGCAGTCTATTAAAGCTTAGTGCACTTCTTATTGAGAAAACATTCCGTCTGTAATTAGTCAATGCGAAAGGAACATTTAATATTGGCCGTTGACGAAATCCCATTAAATTCGTGCTCGTGTCTATTCTTTTCTATAGTCATCTCACTACACTCACACACACACGCCTTTTTTACGTCGGTCAAAAAGTCTTAATATTCTGCAAGTTTGCATCTAAACTCGCTGCATACTGCATTTTAATTGAAGGAAATAGTCTTCCTGCGGCACACAAATGCTTTGTTGCATATTTTACCTGGATGGGATCGTTAAGGGGAGCTTACAATGAATAAACGAGGTCTCCACAAAAGGAGCGTGTAATTTTCCTTACATTCCACTTTCATAGTTAATTTAATTTGCAGTCAGAAGGTTATATGTAGGTGTCTTAAAGGAGCAAGTACTGCATTCTGTGGTGTCTGTTTCTAAAAGCCGTTTTTTAATCTATCTCTTTCAAAGGTAAATGTAAGAGTAAACTCTATGTTTGTTCGTTCATTTTGTTACTACCTTTGAAGGAAAAGAAATTAACTTATCTTGTTAATTAAAATCGTATTTTTATAAGAGAAAATGAATTAGACTTTGCTTACAATACATTACAGTTACAGGGCAGGTATATTAGGTATAGGTATTAACATTAAAATCACACAAAATCGAAACACAGATATATCAGTAAAATAAAACACTTTGATACACTGATGCATGATTAATAAAAATGGATATACAGGGCACCAAGACTTTTTAGACATTCTTTATAACTCTTACACTACTTGGGCTAGTAGCATCTGCCTACTGAAAATATTTATATAAACCCCAATAACTAAAGAGTGCCTCGTTGGTTTAGTGGTCCTAAGCGCGAGTGCTACGCTAGAGGACCTAGGTTCGATTCCCGGGTCGACCAGTGTTGTTGGGTAGTAGCTCGGAGTCGTTGCTTGCCCCCTATTACATGGAACCTTACCGGCGAACTGTAGGTGTCAATTTATACACCCTTCGGGGAATACAGACATGATGGTATCTTAAAAAGCCAATAACATGCTTGGACTGGGAATTTAACTCAGAACCACACCTGTGACACTCCATACAAACTTTCCGATACCGCTGCACACTACAATACCAAATGTCAAACTTGTCAAAATTACGTTTGTACACGTGCAAATGTGTGCGTGACGTGCGTAGGGTTTGTTTGTGTTTGTTGGCAGTCCGGCGAGAACACCGGCAGACTGCGGGGGACCTGAGGTACCTGACGTTAGGGAGGGATGGAGAGTGGGAATTCTGTTATTATTTATTCTGTGAACTATTAGCAGAGGTGCGCTTGCAGACCACTAAACCTATGTTCAATGTTCATGAAACCTACTTTTTTTTCATAAAAAGGCACATTGGCCCGTCCTAATTCCATGACGGACTTATTATTTTCATTAACGAAGGAGACGTGACCTAAATAAAGTGTTCTTTGAAGCCACCAAAGGTTTTCGACTGAATTTTTCGTGCGCGAATTGTAAAGAAATCACCCAAGCGGATTCTGATAAAGATATTTCTTATTAAACGTTCTTTTAAAAATATTCTAAGGCGTCGGGGGCCATAATCGTAGCGAAATTTGCGACTTAGACTAATGTAGCTATTAGGTCTAGAAATTAGGTCTAGTACACAACTTTATTGTAAAGTAGTCTGATAATGACTCACGGCCGTTTTGGATTTATTGTCCTTTTTGTTGTAATAAGATCATAATCAACCCATACTGTCCTACTGCTGGGCACGGGTCTCCTATCAGTATGAGAGGGATTAGGCTATAGTCTACCACGCTGGCCTAATGCGGTTTGCCAGACTTCATATGCCGTCGAGAAAATCTCTTGTTGAAATGCTTTCCTTTCCCGTTAAATTTAGTGATAAATATGCACATGATTTCAACAAGTCAGAGGTCTCATTCAATATCCGAGCTGCTACTGAGAATTTCATAGAAAAACCAACACTGATTGCCCTGGGACCGAACCCAGGACCTCAGCCAAGGCAGTCACTTGGGACTATTACCTCAACCATGAGTTCTATCTAATGGCTTTCGATAGGTTTTTTACGCATCGAAACGCTGTAATCTCATAGCAGATTTTAGTTCCTTACGTATCCGCTAGAGGCGCTGCGAGGGCTTTCCATACAAATATTTTACGGTATCACTAGCGAGTCTAGTGAGAAAAACTCATGGTCGAGGCACAGTAGACAAGCCGAGCAGTATATAATACCAATTTTTAATTACCTATTTACTTATGTAAAGTTTAACAAAACAAGGATTCTCTGAAGTCACAAAAATCTACCACTAAGTACCAATAAAATTACCAAAACAGCGCGATAAATATCTCGTCCACGAGAGATCTTTGTCTAGCCTTCAGAGGTCTGTCCCTTGTGAGCTATCACAGTTTTTCTCCCCGTGCATGCAGCAATTTATATGTTAAACCTTTGTAAATGTACAGCGTTCAAGATAAGACGCACAGTAACCGTCGGCCCTTTTCGGAGGCAAGAACTCGGCAAGTTTAAATGTCAGTCCCTTGTGAACGTTGGGCGTTAGCTCGGATATTGCCGGCTTATCGACGCACGAATAACCGAGCAACTTTTTTGATTATGAATGAGGTTTAGTTATTAGTTACTGGTGATTTTGGGAGATGCGCTAATAACACAAAATTATTAGGTTCTTAGCTTCCCGCCAGCTTCTTCGCACCCGTGGTCTTGATAACTTTTCCCCCCCGTTTTAGCAACATTTTTCATTATTACTCCGCTCCTATTAGTCGTAGCGTGATAGTATATAACCTATAGCCTTCCCCGATAAATGGGCTATCTAACACTGAAAGAATTTTTCCAATCTATTTAGTAGTTTCGGAGCCTATTCATTACGAACAAACAATCAAATCTTTCCCCTTTATAATATTAGGATAGATAACAAATCTGTACATAGTATAAAACAAAGTCGCTCCTGGTGTTTGTGCGCTTAGATCTTATAAACTACGCAACGGGTTTTAATACAGTTTTCAGCAATAGATAGGAGTCATTCAAGAGCAAGCATATTATTAATTATATTATTGTAGAGGAAAGCTGAGAAATTCTACATTGCACCCGTACAAAGCCGGGTCGCTACTATATTATGTAATGCGAATGCTGCGCGTGAGGGCCTCATTATTATTAAGCTCGCCCAATGTACATGAGGCCTATAAAATAGATGAGCTTAAGATAAGCATAAAGAAGAGAAGAAGAGGAAGAAGAACCCTTGATTAAATACAGGCGTGTATCACGCATTTTTATTATAATCATAATTATAACTAGTTTAAAAAAAATGTCTCACAAATATTTTTATACGAAGAAAAAGTGTGGCAATCTATGCTCTTTACAAAAAAAATGCAAACGTTGATAATGTTTACTCGTTATAAATTGATTTTATAAAAATTTAATTAAGAAGAGCTTCTGTATTTGAATGTTATCTTATTGAAGGAGATCGAAATACAAATTTCTATAAAAAAAAAACAAATAAAAAAGGTGCTTGATGCTAAAACGTTACTAGCATTCACTATCTGTCTACAACGTTTGACAGCTGCCATCGAATGTGTGACGTCAACGTCGCCTGCTTTCGGTGGAATACAAAGTGGCTCCCTGTATCTCTGTACGGTATTCTGTTTGCCTACAAAAGTTGTTTTTCGCGAGCAAATATATTTTTGACAAACAATACTTTTGGAGTACAATTTTTGAAAGAGGTAAGTAGTTTCACGAAAGACATGTAGGTATACTTGTAACAGTTTTAACTGACTCTGGAAACATAGTACGTTGCTTTAGCGTACGTCTTATTTATATGCTGGTCCCGGGTACGATTCCCGAGTGGAATAAAAATTTGTATGGCCTACAGATATTGAGGAACTGTTTGTAGCAAGTAAATATTGAGTAGGCCACCATAATATTCTAGAATTACTTATTCAGAGAGGGAGAACGGGAGAAAAAAGATTACTGCCCATTTGATACGAAGTGACAACCAAGGCTACAAGTACGGCTATTATAGGCTATATACGATCAGGCTGTGACCAATAAATGTTGCAAAAACTGGGGAATTTTTTCCTTCAGAGAGCTTCAGTTGATATCTCCTATTTCTACGCGAATGAAGTCGCAGGGAAAATCTTGTTCATAATAAATGATTTACCCAATACTCAAAGAGCTATTTACCCACAGCTGCTAATAAAATTATTCCACAAAATGTAATCAAATCAATATTATTCCGAATTGAATCATTGAAATTTATTCCAATTTATGTGAGCATGAACATTTGGATAATACGACATTATATATGAAAATCAATTCGTTTTTATTTTATTCCGATTTTATTTGAACTCATAGGAATAATCGATTAAAGTGCAATAAGAAATTCAAAAATTTACCGTCTTGCTACTTATTTGTTCTATTTTCAAAAAAATTAGTAATATTGGATTCTACTGATTTCTGACACTTACGCGAATTGAAATAAACCTACTTTTTACGGATCTTATCGTTCTGCGTGAATCGGATTGCCAATGATTAACAAAACTGTAGAGAAGCGTTTAGTAATTGAAACGTCAAGACGCCTACTACCTTAGTCACCCGTGACCATGGACGCTGTAAAGGGTCCGAAACGTCGGGATTAAAATAATATCAATATAACGCGATAAAATCCGTAAAAAGTAGTTTGATTTCAATAGTATTGGATTCATTTAATAAATTCTCAGAAGCAACAGTGTGTAGTTGCTATATGTTTGATTACACAACAAAATAATTACGAAAAGTATGAATGTTAAAATATTTTTACAAAACTGCATTTGGTGAAATATTTTTACAGTTGGCTACACTGTAAAACTAAAACTTAACCCAACATGGGGGGTAAATAAAGCCAGTTAATCATTTGCTTTAACCGATACTGAGTGTAAATTGCTTATATCGTAGATTTATTAAACTATATCTGTTTACAGTTAAGTTTACATATTCACAGCATGTTAAATTGGTTCGGAACTAGCCCCATTGTTGGTGACACAATAACGCTGGCCCCTTGATAATATCTAATAGAAATAGGTTGCCATTTATGTTGTAAAAGGATATAGGTAGCAAGAAGAACGAGAAGAATGATTTAATCTGGTCTTTCAAAAAGAAAGATAAAGATAAATAGTATACTTTAAAATGTTCAGAATTTGTAGTACTAGTACATATTCTTACTCTGCCTCCTAGCCTTTTTCCCAAGCATGTTGGGGTCGGCTTCCAGTCTAACCAGATGCGGCTGAATATCAGTATTTTACACGACTGCCATCAGACTTCCGGAACCCAATTTCTAGGCAATACCGATATTCGAAGGAAAGACTGGTTGTCAGGCTTTTTTTAGGCTTCTGACAACCACTAACGATTGTCATAGGTGTTCGTATGACAACCGGGACCGACGGCTTTACGTGCTCTCCGAGGCACGGAGGGGTCTCGATATGTTAAGAATGGTCACCCATCCACAAGTGTAGCTTGACCTTGTAGATCGGTTGATCAGCGGAGTTACAACTTGGCCACGAGTCCCTCTATAGTTCTAGTACATATAGTACTAGTACATATAAATAAAAAAATATTTGTTTCATCTGATGAACAGTATAGGACTCAGATGATTTCAATGCCTTGGTTTTTCGTCCATAAACGAAGAAACAAACACGGCCCGAAAAAAGAGTGTTCTCTATTGGCTGAATAAAAAAAAGATAGCGCTCTCTCCCTCTTACACAGTTATATTTTCTTAATTTTCTATAAAAAAGCGTGTATCGTTAAGAAAACTTACCAACTATTGAATTTGGCTTCAACCAACTAATTCTGATTTCTTGTATTGACAAACTTGAAGATATTGAATTGACTCATAATGTTATAATCGCCTTTTATGACACGGAGTAGACAGGACCCTCAATGATGACCTGATTTCACCTTCCCTTTGAGCTAAAGCTAACGTTCTAGACACCAACAATGAAGTACCAAAGCAAAGCCTTCTCTAACTGCATTACCTTCAAGCACACGTCTATTACACGTGCCTAAGCCCCGTTTACACGTGTCCAGTCTTTAGCATAGCGTAGGTTCTCAGGCGGGTACTACAAAAAGAATGTCATAACCGTGTTAACCAAACATGATTTAGTTTTAATTGTTGTATTATAATAAATATGTCGAATTCTAATAAATATTTGTGGGTTTTAAAATTTTCCTTACCCTGTGTGTGTACTATGTTATATAAGTACTGAGATATTAAGTTATTGTTTAGTAAAATCTGTCTAAAGTAAAATTCTAGTTTACTAAAAGAACATGTTTATTTCGAAACGTTAACGATCTGTATTTGACCAATAAAGCATTTTTATTTTATTTTGTAATTACTGCACTCTACCGAACACTGGAGGCGTGTAAATGCGCCTTCACGTGTTTAGATCAAACAGTACTCCTGAGTCTTACCTCACCTATCTACGCGGTACAACCAAGCACAGTGGGTGTATAATCTCAGGGGGCAATGTCGGCCTGCATCGCAATCTCGCACAGTTTACCATTACAATGGAGCGCTCGACTGTACAGTTAGCGACAAAAGACATATTGTCTGCTCCGAGCTGCGCTTTACCAATCGCTCGTCCAGTAAGTTGGCTTCGATTGTCTTCAATAGCTCAAATCGAGTGGACTCGATGTATTTTTATTAAAAGAAGTCTTGATTCTCTCGTCATTTTCGCTTTTACTACACTGTGAAGTAGAAATGTCGACTGGCAGAGAAAGATATCTCAGTTTATAACTTAATTTTCAAATAACTAGCAAGGAGACTTTGGTTTCTGTTTGTATGTGGAACCAATATCCCCCGTATTTGGAATAACAAAATTTCGGAACAAAACAATTTGTGTATTTATTTGAATTTGAAGTTTAATCAAAAGTCTGAAAAGAGTGATAGGAGAGTAGGGAGGCCTTTACCATTCAGCAGTTCAATAATGGCTGAATAAAAAGCAATACCGAGTTTTAAGGAACAAATTCATAATTTATATATATTCCTGAACAATATATCTCCGCCTTAGAACTCCTTTATTACATCATATACCCTTAACAAGGCCTCTACCGATACCATAATGCTTTTAACCAATCTCTCCTACCCAATTAACGAATAAAATATTACGTGCTCGCTCTCTCTCCTTCTATCGTATACACCTGTCCCTTTCTACCTGTATACGTCACATGTCTTTTTGGCCAAGAGTAATGTATCGGTGATATATCGTTGCGCGTTGCTCAATGACCCGTCACCCTTTATGGGCAATGGGACTACCGGTGGAATAACAGTTGAAATTACAGGGCATTCGTCAGATACCAATTCATATTGCAATTTGAATGTTAGATAAGAGAGGTAGGGCACAGTCATTTATGGCTCAAATCTGGAGCAACCCATCTGGGGAAGTACCTCCACCTTACAGAAAACTGCAGCCAAATAACACACTTTATTGTGTGTTGTGTTCCTGCAGTGAGTAAGGTCGCCAGAGCTCCTTCTAAGGATGCGCTGCGCTGGCAGTAAGAGGAATATTCCCTCAAACTGTCGGCGCAGTGAATCCCCCATAAACCTCTAAGAGGTGTTCCGGGTCGGCAACACGCGAGTGATACCCCTGGTGTTGCAAGCGTCTATAGGCTATGGTAACCGCTTACCATCAGGCGGGCCGTATGCTTGTTTGCCACCTTAGTTGTAAAAAAAAATGTATTTATTAAAATGATTTATTGGGGTTGATATTAGATGGAAATATATCGAATAATATAAATACTGCCTCATTGCTTTTCTATGAAATTGTTAGTGGCAGCTAAAAGTTTTTAGTTGTGCCTTGGGTCCCTAAACACCCAGCGAACCATGGGTGTACATGTCATGAGCAAAAACATTGTATACACTAACAAAAGCACTAAAGCGATTTTCTCCTAAAGTACTATAGGTCACGCGGAACTAGTTTGCCGCGCTAATGTAGGGACGGGGGTGAGACGGCGGGTTACTGTGAACAAAAGCAAGCGAGTATTTACGAACCAATAGTATTATTATATTACATTGGTGTTATCCCAAAGTTGCAATCGTTGATTCATGAAAAAAACGCTTTAGCACTTTTGTTAGGGCTTATAGGCTGTGCTCGTGACAACGAGCCATTCAGCCAGTGGACTAATGTACATTATTAGTCCACTTTTGCCTAACCGGGGAATACGGCGGGATCACGTCAATGGAATCGAACCTGTTTTTGTGAAGGTATATAGGAATTTGCGTTTGTAAAATGCAAGAAAACATTCTAGTATAGAGCTCTGTTTTATAGGTAGGTATATAATATTTCAAGTTCTTATATTCACCCACTGATACATTATTCCGCGCTCCGTCTCCGCTTGTTTTTCACGTCAGTCTGTTTTTATAACCGTCACCGTTCGTGTTGTTCTCCATCAAAAAATATTTGGCCCTGAAAACAAGTGAAGGTGACAGCCATTTTTTGTTTTTCGCGAAATATTTTTTGCGTCGTCACGTACAGTTTATTGCGTTACATTCCAGAATGCGTAGGGTGTTTTTCTTTCTTATATATTAGAATCTTTTGTAGATATAACACATAACATGCTATCACGACTGTATTTTGACGATGTCTGTGGTTCGAGTACCGGATTCCTGATCATTAGGTCATTGGTTCGATTCTCACATATACAATCCTAATACACAAATATTTATGTGTTGAACATAAGCAAACTCTGCTTAGTTTTGGACTAGATGGTGCTGTGTAAAATGTCCCAGGATAGTTATTTATTATTTATTTTAATCTAAAACTATTGTGACAAGTACAGAAGTAAGGCAGATTTTAATTTAGATAGGGAGTTATAGCAAACTATTCGTTCTTAAGTCAAAAGGAAGATCATAATGTATGTATATTTGCCTCAGCATGACGTAATGAAAGAAAAACAAGGCTTGTCGTCTGTTTGTTATCCCACGCAACTTGAAAGAGTCGACTGGAAGAGATATGGTGAGGCGCAAGTCACATTGAAGGCGGAGTAAAAGCGTTCGCCATTTACAGAATCCACCACCACACCACAGATGACCAACGCCATCTTTGTTAGTATCGCATGGCATTTGTTTTTTAGCCGATCGCGGACTAGTTCACTACGGTTGAGGAGACCATTTTGGGATCAAGTTCGAGGGTGTCATTGTGACCTGCAGTGCGCCCAGTCCTTATGCATTAATATACAAAGTGGAAGGCACATCAACGCACAAACGTCGTGACAAGGTATTACTCAAGGTCAAAAATAAAATGACCTAAGTCATTCATGTAGAAAATGATCGGTTATTACAGATATTGAAATTTTTGAGCGCGCAGTGTATTGCTAAAAACTCGATTATAACGCTCCGTGGCGAATGTTATCGCGTGCGCTATCCGATATAATTGAAATAATGTTTTTTTCTTGATAAATCTAATTTGGGTAAATAGAATTAGTGTTTTTTTACACGTTCAAGTAAAAAAAACTGTAGGAAAAATTGAAAAATTGGGTTCAGAATCATGTACCGAGCTCATGGTATTCGGATGTGCGTCGATGTACCTTCCACCTTGTATGTCAATGTATAGTTAGGCACTATACTCTACGGCATATTTATCAAAATAAATATTATATGAAGTTCCAACATTTTATTCTGCAAAGTTGAGCGTGGACACACGGCAGGTACGGACGCTTGTTTGCAAATTGTTCCGCAAACTATTGCGAGAGGAACGCGGGATAGTTAAAGGTTTGAAATACCGTTTCAATGGCCCTCGGGACCGATTTACACTTCAACCACGATATCGGCCGACACTCGACTAGTATTCATTTAATATTGTTGCGAAAGTTTGAGTCTCTTGTGTTACAATGACATGGATTGGAGATAGTTCTCTCTGATATCTGATTGAATTTGACGACGTCTGTGGTCTAGTGGTTCGAGTACCGGTCTGCTGATCACGAGGTCGTGGGTTCGATTCCCACAAGACACAAAAATTTATGTGATGAACTTAGATGTTTGTGTTTGTCTGGGTGTTTCCTATATATTATAAGTATGTGTTTACAAAAAAAAAGTATATAAGTATTATATCCATTGTCCAGTACCCATAGTACAAGCTCTGCTTAGTTTGGGACTAGATGGTGCTGTGTAAAAATGTCCCAAGACATTTATTTTATTTATCGATCGGTTTAAAAGACATTGGTTTATGTGATCTGTATATAGAAGAATATGTTGGGATAGTTTATGTATGTCAGGAGAATGGATGACAGGCGACTAATTAAAGGAATTAATAAGGCGAATGTCTAGAAAGACGCCCTAGAAAGACATACACCGAGCTTATCGATGAAGTTCTACAAGGTCAAGGCGCATGTGTATGACAAGTTATATTAATATGGACGAAGCAATATAGTATTCAAGACTCATAGGAAGTGTCGTTCTGTATTTTCTGACTGCTTATAGGAAATGGCGTGAGTGTCATGTATGTTTGTAATAAAATTTGTGGTTAGGTTAGGTGTACAAAATATACACCCAAAATACGCCATTATGTTCAGGGGGCCAGGAACTGTAGGTATACACCTCTGTCTAACCCTTCAGGGAATACAGGCGTGATGGTAGAAATAAACCATTTCTTATCAATATTTTATTTCAATATTCAATATTTTCATTTCTTGTTATCTCATTTGTTTTAAAGTTACCAACAACAATATGCCGGGTATTTTTCTCAACAAAATAACATCATTAAGTCTTTAATGCAGACTTTGTAATATAATGCTTCAAGAAAAGGTTTTATGTAATTTGATAATGGATAACAGGGTCATGTATTATCCACTAAGTTATTTTTTTGCTACAATAGCAGTTTCAATATGGTTTCCTTTCTTATTTAATTATTAGCTTTAAACTAAAACATTATCTTCATTAGCTCTCTGCCCTTTCCTAACTATATTGAGGGCTTCCAGTTTACCCAGATGCAGCTCAATATCGGCAAGTGATTATATTATTAATTCTTGTTAATATTACTGGAATAAAACTGTTGTGTGTGCTCAATGTGTAAATCCTTTGTAAAAGAATTTAAGTAAAGGTATTATTATTTATCTTTATTTAAAAATTAGTGGGGATATTTTATTATATTTTTACTAATTATTACAATAGTCCTAGGTGTACTCATTAGGCCATTGCAGTTGTCTGTGATATTGCCAACTCCCCATCAGTGTTGCCCACATGCACTTAGTGTTGCCTATAGTAACAGATGTCAATTTGACATATTGGTTAATATGTCAAATTGACATCTGTTACTACAGTGATTGTAAACAGTCGGTAGATAATCTAACTGCCCCGGATTCTGACTAACACCAACATAGGCATCGACTGCTCCACGTAGTTTTCGAGGTACGGAGTCTCATTATGCTAAGAATACCTATCAATAATATGATCACGGAGAACGAAACAAACTTGCAGATTGATTAATCAGTATGTTTATTATTTAGTCGCGAAGCCAGACTAAACCAATCAACATAAACTTATTCATTTCGATCATATACCACAGCCGCACGTAAGTTTGGCTAGTCGAGTATACCATGTCATGTTGTTATTTAAAGCAAATTAAAGAAAAACAAAAAGAGAGTGAATGAGAAGGTGACGGCTTACAGTAATGAATGGAAGATAAAGATTATGTTGCACCGATCCTTAATAAATCGGGATAAGAGCAGAAAGATGATGACACCACAATAAAAAAACAACCCGACACTGAGCTCTATTTATCTCGAACTACCGACAAAATAACTAAAAATATCCAACAAAACAGTGAACAAAGAGCTTGTTAGTATCAAAACAATCGCAGACAAACTCTCATGCATCATGCGTGCTGGTCACAACACGTCAACAAGATAATAATCGTACATGATCATAGAATATGCTGGAAGAGATGACATAGACAAACACGATGTTATTAACAGACCTTTTTTTAAGACAGCCAGTGTACAAGACCTGTGTCAAGTACACACTAAATAAATATCTGTGGACAAATATTTGTCTTGGGTGGGAATAGAACCCACTACACTCGAGTATCGCTAATCAATCAAGTCGCCACGATTTGAATGATTCGTCAATTGATTGGGCAAGATAGAAAAAAAGAAAAAAGGTTGTAGCAAAGACAACCTCCACAAATGGGTGTTCACAGATGCTTCTGCCCTTTAGTGTGTATGCAGCGTCTCTCCGCAGATAATGACCCATCTTCCATCTTGCCCCACGAGAGCAGCTGTGATCTCAGGATCTGATATTTCCAATCACCGACCAGAGTAGAACCAACTTCACTTTGACCTGACGTCACCCACATCTAAAGTACTAATGACAGATTAAATATTTCCAGCACCTTCTAGAATGAGTTTTAATTCAAGCTAGGGGCAGCGAGCGGAAACAGCGCGCGGCGATCCGTCGGGGGTTACATAGTGAAGGGAGACAAATAGGTTACGAAATTGCCATTTACATACATAAATAACGAGTAAATATGTGCCGTGTGTGGTTTTATTTTCTTACGACCGTTTCGAAGACGAGTTATGGAGATAAAATATTTTTGTGGCCTTATTTCTTGAATCTCAAATTATTTTTTAAGTGTATGAATGTTTGGAAAAGGGAAAATGTATGGTAGTATCTTTATCCAGTTAGAAAACATATATTTGTTTAGTTCTAAGATCGATAAGGAACATTACTAAATAACTAATCATATTGCAATAATTATATATTATAATAACTCATAGGTCTACTTGCAAGTTAAAATTCAAATTCAAAATATTTTATTTCAATTAGACCATATAAATACTTTGGAAACGTTAAATTAGTTGCACGTTGATCTAGTTATCGATTTGCTAAGCATGAGGACGTTGGATTGATTCCCAGGCTGAGCAAGGCGATAAACTGAAAAACACTACATTACAAAAGCATAAAAAACCAACCAATGTTTAACTGATTGAAACAAAAATACTGCTATCAAAAAGCCAAACAAAATGGCCCAATTAAGCGTACTAACCAATAAATTTAAAAAGTCTATAAAACTCCCTTTTATTTTAGTCACAAAAAGAGAAATAACTGGTGTAATTTTCCTAAATAAATGCAGTGAAACACACAATAGGCATAGGAAACAATTGGTCTTATAATTTACATCGCCACAACGAATGGTATATGGGTCACGCTGACTTGACGCACACAACTGGGAAAATACTTCAGTCATTCACTCATTCACACACACACGTCACCACTACAGCTCAAACGCTACGCACAGTCACACACATCGCCAACTAGCATGTCACAAGAGCCTATCTGTGAAACATCTATGTGTGCGCGCCGCAACCATAAAAGATCGAATACATGTGTGAGTGAGTTGTCCGAGACCGATTGTTCAGAATGAATGGTTGAATTGGTTATCTGTTCTGTAGCTATTTGCATGTATCATATTCTGTTGTCGTCAGCCCTGAAGTAGACTAATGTGATGACGTAAATGTGGACAGACGTGGCCAGTTCTAGATTTGCGAAGTCAGCTGTCGTGGCGATTTAAGCAATGTTTTAGAAGTACCTTACGAACAGTACATCCTCTATATTTGTTACAATGTGTGCTCTCATTTTGCCTTCATACATGCGCATTTTTTCTGTTACTTTGTTTGTTAATGGTCCAATAAGTTCTAGTATGTATAAGTTCACACAAAGTATACAGTAAATAAAGCCATTTTTCGATGCCATCTGTTAAATAAATAAATATACTGGCCGTGCTCTATGGTATTACGGTTTGATCTAATATTTCCCAACCATATGAGAAATTTTCAAGTTCATAAGAAACCTACCTACCAATTTTGAGTCTAAGCTTTATAGTTTCTGGGATTTCGTGATTAGTATGCAAGTTGTATTTTCTTTGATATTTATAAAAGTTTCTATTTTCCCACGACAAAATGAAGCTTAAGCTTTCACGAATATCAAAACTGCGCTGAATATACTACAGGCTCTATCCAGCATTAAAGCACCTCAACTTAAGCACAACAAACCACGATAATAGGCTTAAAATATACTAAAAGAACATAATAACAGCATCAACATAACAAAAACGTTGTCGAATATCCTTTTATCGAAACTTCTTTGAAGAAAATTTGTACTCAACGATGCGACGTAGCTCAAGGCTCGATTGGAGTTAACTGAATAATATTTTGTTTCGCGTATCGAGATTATTGACGGTAGTTTTAAAAGTGGATTTACATACAGAGCTTGGAGATGTTATGTGTAAAAATTGGGCTAATAGAATATTTGTGCGAGGCATGTGCGATTGTGTGTGTGTGAAATACGGACTGAATATATTTAAACCAATTGGAGCCGGTTAGTCTCTAGTTACATTATTCTAAAATCCCTACGAAACGAACGCGCCGAAACCGCTAAACTGATTTTTATGAAATTTGGCACAGAGGTAGATTATATCTCTCGCGAAAAAAGCCTTAAAGGGGTTGAGTTTTAAGACGAAAATGGAATTCTGTCATTAATAAATAAAAATTTTGAATGATATAAATAAAATTTTTGATCAACCGTCTTTGAAATTTCGACCTACATGGGAGTGAAAATTTAATCGGAGATGAAAGTTCGTATGGAACAAATTAACTAATCTACGCAGACAAAGTCGTGGGCAAACGCTGGTTCAAAATAAATGAGGATGCGACCCCAATATAAACAAATTTTAGGCACGTGCGCCGTAAGAATTGGAAAATATATCTGAATCAAACACATAACCCTCCTCCTTCGGCAGTCGGGTAAAAATATAATCCATCATATTATGAAACCTGTATCAGCTTATTCACGATCCTATCATAACACCACAAACTTCGTCTCCTAAATCAGCCTTCAATCGCCCCCAAAAGTCACACTTTACATTTCAAATAGCTCCAGTAGGCTGATCCGTGAACGTGAGCTCACGTTTTACATGTTAAAGGAAAAGTTGGCGAATAAAAATGCAGGGGCCGATGCAAAACAGCCCGTCAACTGCTCACTATTCACTGCAAGTTGCAGGAGGGTAGGTACTGAAACAATTACACCGCTCTCGACGGGCCAGCAATCTGTTTCTACAGCGGCTTCGAAATGTTTAAACTAAACGGCTCATGTAGCTTTTGACTGACTGAAAGAGGATCTTATTTACGGCTTCGTAAAACTGCTTTTGTGAATCTGTTGTTTACCACCACACTTATTTATTAAAAGGATCTCTAACATTATGCAAGCATGGACAAAAAACAAAAAAGGTTGTAGATCTTATGCTTATGTGTACTAATTAATGTTTGACGACGTCTGTGGTCTAGTGGTTCGAGTATCAGCAGATCGCGAGGCCGTGGGTTCGATTCCCACAGGACCCAAACATTAATGTGATGAACTTAAGTGTTTGTGTTTGTCTGGGTATTTGTTGTCTGGGTGTTATATATTATAAGTATGTATTTACAAAAAAAAGTATACATGTAGCTCCGAGCTCATACTGAAACTTTCATAGAGAAAACCCAATATCGTTTTGATCGACTTGGGACTTGGACCTAGAACCTTAAGCGTCGCAACCGCGTTTAGGATCATTATACTAATGAGGCAGGCAGAATAGGAGAATCTATTTTTGTATGTCTTGATTTCATTTCGGCGTATAAAACAATATCAATACACACTGACCTTCTTTAAATAATATTTTACGGTCTCTGAATTTAGACATACATACATTTTAATTTGGGTAACATTGACTCTCACCGTTCTACGGGACGTGACTTCTACATGAACGATTAAATCAATGTCCCCGAAGTAATCATTAAGTGAAGTTAAGTGAATGTTCAAATCATTCATTAGCTCAATCGTACGTTCACTGACCCGATCAATGTTCATTCGAGTATTACAAGCAATTTTTTGTTCATACCTTGTATTTTTAAAGATTTAAATTACTTAATAATACATTAATAAATTTAATTAATCACATTTTATCTTTTTTTAACATCGCAGTTGCCAGTTTAAAATAAACACGTCATTACTGCTTGACTTTAAAAAGGAAAAGATTATTATTCGTTCGTTCGTCGTATCATTCATTCGTTCTTCAATCTCAACTATTTTGAAATCAGCTTCCAGTACCAGTAGTTGTGGCTAATTATTATTTTACACACAGCGACTACCATCAGACCTCCGCAATCCAATTTCTGTAAATACCAATACTATGAGATTAAAGAGGCTATATATATATATATAATATGCTCGTATGACAATCAGGACTGAACATTCTCTCCGTGCTTCATGAGACACGAGAAACACACTATTGTTACATGAATACCCAGTAATAACCCTCCTCCCCCTTAAAAATAATACACGTGTTCGCCCAACTCGACAAAAATTTATAGAACACTTGATTTCTTTTTTGCGAATTAAGTATGGTTCCAATACTTCAAAAAAGAAATCCACTGTGAACCATAACAATACTTACGGTAGGTACTAAAAAATAAGGCCAAAATGTACAGGATTAATATCTGTGATTGTCCACGCCTACAAGTATGGTCATTAGCGAGAAACGAAGGACTTTTGCACCAAAAGCCAGACGACTTTAATTACTTTTGACTCCCACTCCGTAGAACCCATGTCTGCAGGGTTTAGATCTGTAGAAACATACCCATATATATTGTTTTTTAAAGTATATATTCCTGAAAATATATTTTGGTGTGACACCCAATTTCTGGTAACCGCAATCGGGTTTCAAGACCATGAGGTATTCCTTAGAAAAACTACTGTGCATCAACCATGAGTTCTATCGAATGGCTTTCGATAGGTTTTTTACGCATTGAAACGCTGTAATCTCATAGCAGATTTTAGTTACTTATGTAACCGCTAGAGGCTCAGCAAGGGCTTTTCATGCAAATATTTTACGGCGTCGCTAGCGAGTCTAGTAAGAAAAACTCATGGTCAAACACAGATCAAAGTATCCTAAATATACAAACTCGAAAATCTTAAAAGTGAACTTGCCAACGTTAATATACCTTTTCATCTGGCAAAACAAACAGTTATTAAAATTGGCATTTAGGCACGAAAACCAATCGTGATATTGGCAACGAAGAATAATACTAATAATGGCTGAAGCCGGGTCAAAGAAAATCATATTGAACTGGCAACTTTGTGAGAAAGAAACTTTCTTCAATATAACGAATTATTGGATCCTCCGAAGACGAATAATCATATCGGACTTGTCGAATATATTTTTTTCGGTCCCCAAAATTTCTGTTCCGGTGTGATTAGATTTTTGTCCAAATTGAATGATATGCTTTGTGTATAAGTTAAAGGTATATTGAAATGTATTTGACCGATGTATCCTTCGTTTTGTCATCTGAACGCATTTTTGGGTCGGTGGCTCTCTTGGGTATTACTTTAATATCAGCATGAGGACATTTCAATTTTGGTAACTTTCAATGTGATTTTTGTTGCGTGATAAATTGTGCTGTATAGAGATATGGTAATCTCATTTAAATTCTAGAAAAAAATAGGTTAGTGTATTAATTAGTAATTAGATATCAGACTGTCAATATGACCTAGGTACCATTCGTCATGAGTATTCCTTGGAAAATAAAAACCCAAGGGTAGGTACGTGCTCTTCAAGACGGGGAGAGGCTCTAAGTTAAGAATGGTTTTTCAATCCAAAGACAGACCACGGCAAGTGTAGCTAGTGTAGTAGTTTACAAATCACCTTTCGAATTTTATCATAAACTTTAAAATATTCATCTCATCTTCCTAGCCTTTTTGCCAATCATGTTGGCCGCATCCGATTAGACTGGATGCTGACCCCAGCATCCAGTCTAACCGGATGCTAATTATGATGCCGATAGCGATTAATGATTGTGTCAAAATTTTATAGACGAGGCTTGAATTTCTACTAAATATGCAATGTTCCCTCGACTACCTTTGTCTTAAGAGGTACAAGATGCTCTTATGTTAACTTTGCAAACCGCCTAAGCATCCACGGCAAAGTGTGAACATGTCCCATGTGGGCACAAGCAGCTAACTCATAATTACTCCATCCTCATTACTCTGTGCGCGCGCATAAGTCACACGCTCACCATTAACTTCAAACGTTCAAAAGCAATAAATATTACGAAAGTCGAAACCTCGTTATAGGGCCTAAAACAACGTTACGTTGGGGCTTCAACATTTGCGATAGACTTAGAGCCTGTTCAGATGAGCCGTATTACGCGCGAGTCCACTCGCGCGTTTCAATTTATACAATGAGGAAACGCGCGTAGGCGTCTATGTAGCTGGACGGGATATTATGTAGCTCTAGTATCTCGAATACGCGCGCGTGTCAACGCGTGAGTGGACTTGCGCGTAAAACGCGTCATCTGGACAGGCTCTTAGTTAGGTAAATTTTGTACATCTAATATACTAACTTCTGATACTAAAGCAAATATAATTGACGCGTTTGAATTATTTTGACGTCTGTGGTCTAGTGATTCGAGTACGGGACAGCTGATCACGAGGTCGCGGGTTCGATTCCCACAGGTCACAAATATTTATGTGATAACTATAAGTATTTGTATTTGTTGGGTGTTTCTTCTGTATTATAACTCTATATTTACAAAAATAAGTATTACATATATTGTCAAGTACCTATAGTACCAGCTCTGCTTAGTTTGGATGCTGTGAATGTCACTGACATCTGATGATTACTGACACTTACGCGAATATCAGTCACCCGTGACCATGGACGCCCCGAAACGTTGGGATTAAAATAATATTAATTTAACGTTAATAAATCGTAAAAAGTAGTTTTATTTCAATGTAGACCGATTGTTTTAGTTTATATCAAAACTAATAAAATTTTATATTTTTTTTCTCTTTCACAAAGCTTAAAACTAAATTCATTAAACTTTATACAAGTCCTATGTAGGAGACTGGTGTGTGCATTAGGAAACATTGTCAACCAGATTATCAGGCCCTCGAACGTAGCGTAACTTATTATTATTCAGATAGGTAAATAATAATGCCCTGACTAATTATGTTATCACTATAAAGCTCAAGTAACTCGTTAAAAAATAAACACTAACTTTTAACCAACTAACTCCTGCCTACATATCCGCTAACTTCATGGCCCGACGCACCACCCGTCCGTATTTAATCAAACATTAAGTGTAATTGTATTATGCTTGATTTATGTTCCGGGAGAGCCTCCAGTGCCCGCTGAAAAGTTAATCAACTAAAAGCCTTCTTTTACTTCCTGAATTAAGAAGCGAATGAATTTATTGCGAATTGAACAAGTTTTTTTGTGCCCTAATTAGCGTAGTCAGACTTTAAATTTGGAATTCGAATTCTGAATTTATTTTTGTATTTTTTTAGCTGGACTGAATATTCGAGCTTCAAAATAGATTTATAGAATTTCTTTGATCTTTTAATATGATAGAATGTTCATAACATTTAAAATTGTTCTCAAGTAACATAATTATGTTTTTATTGAGAAAAAAGTTTCTTTAAGCCCAATCTAATTAGTATATTGAAATAAAACTTTTTTTTACGGATTTTATCGCGTTATATTGATATTATTTTAATCCCGACGTTTCGGACCCTTTACAGCGTCCATGGTCACGGGTGACTAAGGTGGTAGGCGTCTTGACGTTTCAATTACTAACAGCTACCCTACATTTTTGTATATACTAATTAGTATATACCTACATTACCTACATCTAAAATCGGAACACTTAGGTTTAAATATTCAAAGCCTCTAATTTATATGACCTACATTTTTAGTTCAACGGCCTACTTACTAAAATGACACGTCTATCTAAAAAAAGTTACTCGTTCTTGTGAAATAATGTGTAACATTTTCTACTTCAGTGATATTTTAATCCATGACGAAACAATTTAACACGGTTATTTTCTTTATTACCTACATTAAAGGCCCGTTTCACTATGTGACATTTTCGAATTTATATGGTGGTTCCAGGCTGGTGGCTGGCTAGGTGGTGAAACAGGCCCTTGATAATCACATAATTCTTAGAAGCAATTCAAACTTTTTTATTTAACGAAAAAAAAAGAAATTTTGAAAATGGAACTCACCGGATATCCAACAAACGAGCAGAACCCCGCACCACAACGTCCCCATCTTCACATACAAAGACTCACACACTGATGACGTAACATCACAACACTTCCAAATTCAAATTATTCCGCGCTCACATCAAAACAGCGCAGTCTCCATGACGTCACAGCTGCCAGAACGTTCTAACACCTGGAACAAAGAACATAGATTTTAATTAAGGAAGGGTCCGCTAACGTAAATTACATGGAATATCTTTCGAAAGGCCGGAACTACTTCGGATAAATATTTTAGGGCAGTAAAATGTTTGTTCGAAATAGTTTATTAGTTATAAAAGGGGCCTTAAATGTTTATTTTATAACCCGGCAAGGTTGTGGGTGAGTCGGGATTCATTTTAGTGCCTAAACGTTATTTACTAGGCGAAATTAGTTATCGTTAAACTGGGAGCAAAAATTTGTTCTTCGGTAGCCCGACCTTTATAACGAAATAATGCCAGATGTCCTCCGTAGAATTAATATTATTACAATATTATTTTTAGCAGAAGTTTTCCTCCGCAATTATCTTGCTCAATAAGGTTGTTCGGATATCAATTGGTGCGTATTTTTCTTACAAAAGCCTGAAATAATAAGATACTTTGTGAAGCCACAAAAGTGTGGTTATACTCAGAACGCTATGTGACCTTGCAGAGTACAACGTTAGTACGCACACGCACGTGTGTTTAAAATTAGAACTGATAGGGGTAGCGTAGCAACATCACGTAGCACCGTAGATCGTAGCGCTTGCTACGGCGTAGCCCCTGAATGTAAATGTCGAACTTGAAATATCACTTTCAAACTTGTGTACTGGTAAGTAGTGTTTTGTTTGAAATATTTTGGTCAATAGTTCTTTTCCTTATGGGATTTTATAAATGATAGTACAGGATAATCTAAGGGCTCTACTCAAAGGCTTAACGTCTTAAAGCTAATACCAGAAAAAAATTATAACTAGAGTTAAGAAACCTGCGCTGATCAATCGTATTTCCCGCAATAGTCCAATATTCCACGCTGGCCTGCTGCGGGTTGGCAGAAAAAGGTCTACAGGTCTAGGTAATATACAAGGTGGAAGGGACATCGACATCAAACGTCGTGACAAGGTTTCACTCAAGGTCAAAAATTAAATGACCTAGGTCATTAATGTGGAAAATGATCAGTTATAGTTAATGCGATTTTTGAGCGCGCAGTGTATTGGTAAAAACGAAAAAATAACGCTCCGCGGAGAATGTTATAGCGCGCGCGATCTGAAATAAAATAAATAATGATTTTTTAATTATAAATCTAATTTGGGTAAATATAAATAATGTTTTTTTACACGTTCAAGTAAAAAAAACTGCAGAAAAAATTTAAATATTTCAGAAGAAAATTACAGAAAGTTTCAACGCAGGGGCGTCCAGAATCATGTACTGAACTCATGGTATTTGGATGTACGTCGATGTCCCTTCCACCTTGTATAATAAGTATCTATTAAAAAGGGTAAATAGTAACAAGTTATAGTGAAATAAATAACCCTCCTTCAGCAGTCGGGTAAAACTATAAGTATAAAATATGTAATACTTTATTGTTCAAAAGATATTCTGTACAAAGGTAGTTCACTAGCCTCCACACTAGGTCATGTAGTAAATATCTTAGGACACTTTTTTTTTACACAGCACCATCTAGTCCCAAACTAAGCAAAGCTTGTATTATGGGTACTAGACAATGGATATAATCCTACTTCCTACTAATATTATAAATGTGAAAGTTTGTGAGGATGGATGGATGGATGTTTGTTACTCTTTCACGCAAAAACTACTGAACGGATCTGGATAAAATTTGGCACAGAGATAGATTATAGTTTGGAATAGCACATAGGCTACTTTTTATCCCGGTAAAATGTATGGTTCCCGCGGGATAGTGGGCGAAGCCGCTGGCGGAAAGCTAGGACTTATATATATTTTTTTGTAAATACATACTTATAATATTTAAGAAACACCCAGACAAACACCTAAGTTCATCACATAAATGTTTATCTTGTAGGAATCGAACCCACGACCTCGTGATCAGCTATCCGGTACTCGAACCACTAGACCACAGACGTCGTCACCGACGTAGTAAGACTGGAAACCGACTTCTGGAACTGGACATCCTCGACTATCCTTTTCTCAAGACAGTAAGAGGATGTTTGATGACTTTAATGGAAACTTCGAGGCGAACAAAAGAGTTTTATAATAAAAGAAATACGCCATTAACCTCTCCCGCGATTAGAATACTACCTATGCAAAAATGTGCAGTATGCGGGTGCATATATGACTATTATTGCCATCCTTTTCGTTTCCCTACAATTTTTGCAAATTAGAGCAGGAAAAAGATAGTTCTACGAATTTCCATGATAAAAAAAATCGCCCATTTTTTTGCACATATGGTGTGCAAACTAAATTTACTGGGTTAAACTGTCCTATTACCTACATTTAATGACAATACGTCAATGAAACTTCAAAATTTGTTTGTCTCCTTTAAGATCCAAAATTAAACAGCTTGAGACAATTAACAACTTTCGATAACTGAAATTAATATTGACTCGATAATTAACTTAAAGGGAAATTAACGTTAAGTGATTAAAGAATTTATTACGCATCTTATTTTGTTGCTTGATAAAGTTAAACCGGGATTTATATATTTAAGACTAGCTTTCCGCCAGCGGCTTCGCCCGTGCGTTGTGGATATTTCTTATAACATTCATCCCCTATAGTGTATAGAAGCCTATGTCCTTTCTCAGGCTCTAGACTATCTGTGTAACAAATTTCATTTAAATCAGTTTAGTAGTTTTGGCGTTTTAAAGCGCGACAGACAGACAGAGTTACTTTCGCATTCATAATATTAGTAAGGATTGCCTGGCAATTTCTTAACTAGCGACGACTTTGCTCAACCCGGGAACCGATCCTAAGTCGCGTTTATTTCCACCAGGGTAATGACAAAAAAATCATTAATTACTAAAATACAAAAAAATAAAGACAGTGTTTTCCGATTTTATTCTTTTTTTAAAACAAAGACCAATATACATTGTATAAATCTTAATCGACCTATTACCCAACCTTAGTACCCTTTACTGTGCCCCGCTATAGTCCACCACGGTGACCTCAAGTGGGTTGGCAGACTTCACATGCCGAGAAAATCTCTCAGGCATGCAGTTTTCCTCGCAATATTTTACCGCACTAATTACGCACATCTTTTTGAAAAGTCAGAGACGCATGCTTTGATTTCGACATCGAGACCTTTAAATTAGCATTCAACGGTCATATCACTATACTCTCGAGCAATGATGAAGTATATTTTTTCAAAAAAAATAATTACAATATCATCATCATCATCATATCAGCCTACATAGGTCCACTGCTGAACAAAGGCCTTCCCCATAGACTTCCACAAGGACCGGTTATGTAACCTGCATCCAACGACAGTTATAATATAATTGTATCTACTGATTTCTGACACTTACGCGAATACTAAGACATTGAAATAAAACTACGAACGTCCGAACAAAAACGTCCATGGTCACCCGTGACTATGGACGTTGTAATTTGACGTTTGTTGTCTATGAAATCCGTAAAAAGTAGTTTTATTTCAATGTCTTAGTATTCGCGTAAGTGTCAGAAATCAGTAGATGCGGGTCCGAAACGTCGGGATTAAAATAATATCAATATAACGCGATAAAATCCGTAAAAAGTAGTTTAATTTCAATATTTGTATCTATTTCATCAGCCCACCAAAAAATTTAAAAATCTTGATATCCTGTTACGTAATTCGGTAGTCATGTACCCGCTCCAAGCATCAATGATTGATCACCGCAGCGCTCGGGCAAGTGATAAAAAATGTACCTACCCTTAAGTTAAAAGGAAAATGTTAAAGTATTAAGGGGAATCATTTCAATTTGATGACCATGGATTATTATAGTGTATTCATACAATACAATACAATCACGCCTGTATTCCCCGAAGGGGTAGGCAGAGGCGTACTAATGTACACCCACATTTCGCCGGTATGTTTTAGGTCCCATGTAATAGGGGGCGAGCCTATTGCCATCAACCGGGCACAAATCCAGACTCCGAGCTGCTATTGGAAATTTCACAGAAAACCCGACAACGCTTTGTCGACCCGGGGATTGAACCCAGGACCTCTAGCGTAGCAGTCGCACTTGGGACCACTAAACCAACGAGGCAGTGTATATAGTGTATTGAGAAGAAAAAAAAACTAAAGTCTACATACTTTTTTTGAATTTTGTTTGCATAGCATCACGCTTGTATTCCACAAGGCAAAGCAAGGCGAGGATAGTACTGTAGTGAGGCAAAGGTGTACTGTAGGACCACAATTTGCCTAGGTCCTAAGTAATTCGTAGTTTAGCGAACTTTAACCGGGCATAAATCTAAACTCTGAAGAATACTGAAAATTTGGTTCATCAAAATTCATTCTTAATAACACTGCTCGATCTGGGAATCCAGCCCAGGACCTGCAGTGTAGTATTCCCGCTTGGGTCTAAAATCAACAAGGCAGAATAATACACCATCTGGTTTTATAATCCGATGATAAGCAAGCGGGCACATAATCCAGGCCAACACGACAAAGTTATAGTTTCTATTTACAATTCTAGCACGACACGACACGGCAACCCAATTAAGAGACACCACTTTATCTTCAACACAGTATTATAACCCTCCACTACCGAGGAGTTCAGACAAAGCACCAACTTTACGACAACACCGCTTTCATTGGCATCACTCAATAAAGATAATAAACTACTGAACGTATTCTCAACGTCTCGCGAGCATAAAACCTATTGTTCACGTGAAATAATCGATCGGTTAACGGGTAATAAACGATAACAACTGCCAGTTACAAGGATCTACATTTCAGTAATACCCGACCTTATAATGTAGCTGGGCAGACCACTTGACAAAGAATTCAACTGCGCCACGGACTGTCGACGATAAAGCAACCGATATTGAGTCCACACAATGCCCGGGTCGGGCATAAAAACCGGGTATAAACCGGTCATAATGCCCGGGAAAGTTAATTAAATAGGTCCGTTAGCTGCCACGACATTTTTCAATCGTTCGCTGAGTGACGCTTGGATGCGGGTTCTGTATTTGCGGATTTTTTAGATTATTGGACTCAGATTTTTTATGATAGAGTGGGTAAATGTACTTGTGGGTTATACTTGATATTACATAAGTTATAAATCTCACGACGCAATGTTATTTTAGACCAATCCTTGAAGATAAGAGAGGTCGGGCACTGCCATTTATGGCTCAAATCTAGAGCAGCCCATCTGGGGAAGTACCTCCACCTTACAGAAAATTGCAGCCAAATAACATACTTTATTGTGTGTTGTGTTCCTGCATTGAGTAAGGTCGCCAGAATTCCTTCTTGGGATGTGCTGCGCTGCCAGTAAGAGGAATATTCCCTCAAACTGTCGGCGTAGTGAATCCTCCATAAACCTCTAAGAGGTTTTTCGGGTCGGCAACACGCGAGTGATACCCCTGGTGTTGCAAGCGTCCATAGGCTATGGTAACCGCTTACCATCAGGCAGGCCGTATGCTTGTTTGTCACCTTAGTGGTATAAAAAAAAGATATCAAGCTCATTCCGCCGTCTCCGTCTGGATCTCCCGCGTTGTTGTTTACCATTTTGTGGGACCCACTCGGTGCATTGTTTAGCACCACAGCTCGTTTGACTAGCAGCAATCATGTCTAGCCCAGTTTCACTCCAAGTTGGCAGCTTTTTATCTGCATTTTAGGGAGTGAGCGTGGGTATAATCATACAAGAAATGATTGAGGGGAATTCCCATGGTATTAGAAAAATTGGATCAACGCGATACAGGTACAAAAAGTTAACTAATAAGCTACAGTACATCATCATCAACTAACTACCCATTGACTGTCCCACTGCTGGGCATGAGTCTCTCTCAGAATGCGAGGTGATAGACTATAGTCCACCACGCTGGCCTAGAGTGGATTTGCAGACTTCACAAGCCGTCGAAAAAGTCTCTTATGGATACAGGTTTCCTCACGATGTTTTCCTTTACCGTTGTAAACAAGTAATAATTATTTTAATCTTAGCAACACGGTTGTTTGATACAAAACACAATTCAACTTTACTCCAATAACTTCTGAATCTCACAAATGGAAGTATAATTAAAATCTATTCGACAACGATCCTTATTGCCCGAGGGCCCGTTCAGCCCACTCCTATCTAAAGTATGAGACCAATAATATTTTTTATAAAGAATCTTCAACTTTATTGGTCGGATTAAAAGCTTTGGAGCAGTTCTCGATCTCGCTTGACCGAACACGAACATCGGTTGGAGTTTTAATAACAGTATTAGGTTTTACAATTTCTGGTTCATTTTCGTGGTACAGTATTAGATGTGGAAAAATATGAATGTTATTTTGTAAAGAACTATTAGAAGACCAATCTGAACGTTTCTAATTGATGATACAATTTTATGTTATTTTTCTAGGTAATTTTATTTTATTTTAGGATTAGTCTTCTAGGAATGTTACCAGATGATAGCGATGAAATACTTTGACGACTAGGAGCGCCTATTTAAGGCTTTTTTATTATTTTCTTCATTTATATTTTTTACATTATGTACCTAAATATTTCATTGAATAGCTTTAGTTTCTAATCTTGAGGAATCAATCTTTTAAAGAGCGAAAACACATAACTTATTAATAAATTAACTAAAAGTTAAGTGCTTGTTCTATTTTCTAAAAAGGTACAAACTTTTCGTACAACTTTTCCATTGTGATATTTTTGCTTGCATTTTTACTAAATACTATTTTTTTTTTAATCTTAAGATTATATTTCACGGCTATTTCAATTATTAAATGATATTTTAAAAACGTCCTTACTGTCGTATTTCTGTCCTATTTCGAATACATTCTAAAAGCGCATTTCCAAAAATTCCATCGACTCTCAAGACCTTTTAACGCTCTCCCTTCAAAGCTTTGATGCAACTCCATTAATAAGAGCTTCCTTAACTAGAGAAAATTGGTCGAGAGCACAGCCCTATATGTTTTATAGAGCTGAATAGAGCAGTCATGACTGTCACAGCCTTACTGACCGAGTCTGTCGTGGACTTCATTACATCTTGCGCTTTTGAATCTTTTTAAAAAGGCTTGAGAGCTGTCACCATTGATGCTAGTTTTAATAAAAGCTGTGCGTTTTAATTAAAAGCTGTCATTGATGCGTTGTTAGTAGGGCTGCTAAACGTGGGCTCCAGCTAAGCTAACATGCATCCCACGACAAAATTTTGTCGACGATTACATAGTGCTTTTTTTCGTATTCGCATGAGAATGGGCAAGACAAAAGAGTAGACATAATTTTGTCGTGGCGCGCATGTGGGCTAGGCTGTATAAGTGGTGCTGTTGTTTTTTACTCAGACAAATGCATTAGTACCGTGGAAGCTTGATCTAAGATTGTTTTATGGTAAAAGAAGTTATTCATGTGTTATTCAAGAAAGTAGTAAATTGGTTTTTCAAGGTTGGCAACTCGTAAATAATGCCTCGTTGTTGAAAACGTCCAAAGGCTGTGATAACCGCCTCCCATCAAGCGGTCCGCATGCTTGTTATAAAAAAAACTTGCTCCATTTTACATAGGACCTTCACGAGTCATCTTTGCTAGTTCAATTTAGAACTGTTCTGCCAAACACCTTACAGGATGGCGTCGTAATGATACATAAATTCATTGGAACGTAACATCGTATTGGACAAAGTAACGTATGACTTCATATAAACGTCGGATATCTGACATTGTAAGGTTACAACTATTTTATTTCTACAGAATCCCCATAAAGGGGAGATTTGTGACACCTCGCTTTTAGTACTGTAGTAATAATAGAATAGAATAGAACATTACACGAATTCAGTCAATATATTATTTATATTCAAACCATAAGTAATAACTCCTAAAAATATCCAACACTACAAAAAATCTAAAATCAAATCGAGACATTTATGAAATTGTAACAATTTGGCCAAGCGCGACTGTTATGCTAGAGGTCCTAGGTTCGATTCCCGAGGCGAGCAGTGTTGTTGAGTTTTCTGTGAAATTTCCAGTAGCAGCTTGGGGTCTATACTATGCCTGGTTCATGGCATTAGGCTCGCCCCCTATTACATGGGACCTCAACATACCTGTCAATTGTGGGTGTACGTTGGTACACCTCTGCCTAACCTTTCATGGAATACAGGCGAGATGCTAGTCTGTATGTAAAAAAAAAATTGATGAGTATGTTATTATTTTATTACAATGATTTTAGTGACGATTCCTGAGTTTTTTAAATTTCCTGAGATAATTAACTTTATAGAGTACATCACTATCTACCCACGCCTTTACAACGCACGGTAACAACATATTATAACATTAAGTACTGACTTTTAATGTAGAAGTAAACGAATAAAACAATAAAAATCACAGCTTCTACAATCCAATGAAACTAACATTTGTTACTGTTGTAGCTAGTATACTTCCGTGCCAAATAACCGCCCAGAATTAAATTGTTAAGAAAACCATATCTTACCAAATGAACATTATCGGTCGATCTAAATGGAACCATATAGTGGCTCCTACGCGTTAACAACACAAATATTTCATTTTGAGAAACTATTTTAGAGTACCTGTTTTTTAATTTCCATTTTAGAATTTATTACTGGTCAATGTATCGACCTCGTGTGCTCAAAAACCAGGTGCTCAAATGGGAATAATCCTTAATTTTCCCATTCAACACTTTTCCACAATTTTCTCTTTTATAAATTGATATCTCCGCGCACAAGGCCAAAGGTCTTTTAGATTATATAAAACTACGCACACTGGTAATAGTATTTGGCATTTCTTATATTTATACGTTAGTGTATACGTGACAGACTTCCAAATTGTATCTTAAGTACAATAGCGCCTATTTTACCGACATTTCTGCGAATAAAGACCAAAGAAATATAAATAGGCATGAGAAGAAAAACTCTTTTCGTAGTCAAATAACTGATCCCTAAGGTTCACTTGTAAAGAAGTCTGAGAGTCTAGCACTTATCTCCAACTTCGATAATCTAGAAAGATTTTAATAACAGGACGAAATTCTCAACAATATTCCCTTAGTAAATGAACGCGATTGCACACTACAGTTCATTACAAAAGAACAATATACATGTATAAAAATAAAACAGCGAAAATTGTTCCCAGACGTCAGCGGCGGACAATCGGACGGGGCGTTATCGCGGCAAAATTCGCGCAAAATTCTCGCCTCAATTCGCTGTTTTCCGCCTTCTATGTGTATAATTCGGCGTGCACCTGTGAGCTGAGCGCTCCAGGCTACGCGATTGCCACTGACACTATCTACCTGTGTTCAGTTTAAATGCACCACCCGAATTGTTCTTGATTCTTTTGTATATATTTTTGTTTTGTGTGACGTTAATGTGGCCGCAAGTGTACGACTTTGTTCGAAAAAAAAATGAGAATTGTGCTAGTTTAATTTTTAAATAGCTTCAGATTTCTTACGCTTTAGGAATTGGAGTTCAAAGAACGTTTTTATGTCTGCCTGTTTGCCAAATAGGTTACTGTACGAGTATTTAACAAAACGATCCGATGTGTTGGCTAAATCTATAATAATATTATACAGCTGAAGAGTTGGTTTGGTTGATCCCGCTAATCTCAGGAACTACTGGTCCGATTTGTAAAATTATTTCAGTGTTAGATAGCCTGTTTAACGAGGGAAGCTATAGTCTATACATTATCACGCTACGACCAATAGGAGCGGAGTATCAATTAAAAATGTTTCAAGGAGGGGGAAACAATTCAACGTGGAACGAAATATGTATATTATTTTTTTAAAGAGTGACTATGGAATTTCATGCCGGCTCTTCTCCATAAGTCCAACTTTTTGGAACCGTGCAACTAGTTTGACTTTTCGAAAGTACCTATTTATATGGTCTAATTGAAATAAAATATTTGAATTTAAATTAATAATAATATCTTGGGACATTTTTACACAGCACGATCTAGTCCCAAACTAAGCAGAGCTTGTACTATGGGTACTAGACAATGGATATAATACTTATGTACTTTTTTTTGTAAATACATACTTATAATATATAAGAAACATCCAGACAAACACAAACACCTAAGTTCATCACATAAATGTGTGTGTCTTTTGGGAATCGAACCCACGACCTCGTGATGAGCAGTCCGGTACTCGAACCACTAGACCACAGACGTCGTCTATTTGAAACGAAGTCGTGAGCAAAGGCTAGTTATGCATACGTACGACAATTAGATCCTCGTTTCTATAATATTATTGAACGTGGTTTTCCGGCATTGAACGTAGAGGGCATTATTTATGAATGTAATGACGTGGACTCTACTCTGTGGTTAGTTTTGCCTACAAGACTTGGTCTAACATGCGGTATACAATGTCCGGCCCATTTCCTCTCAATATTTGCGACTTTTTGAGCAAGCGATTTAGATTTCGGATCACAGTCTGCTATGAGGAGTCTAAGTAGGGAAACCTTTTGGCCAACAGTGGGAAACCTGGCTAATAACAATAATAATGACGTAGCCTACTTATAGTGCAAATATAAGGAACTAGCTTCCCGCCAGCGGCTTCGCCCGCGTGGTCTTATAATTTTTTCCCCCGTTTTTGCAACATTTTTCATTACTACTCCGCTCCTATTAGTCGTAGCGTGATGATATATAGCCTATGTTACTCGGGGATAATGTAGCTTTCCAAAGGTGAAAGAATTTTTGAAATCGGTCCAGTAGTTTCGGAGCCTATTCATTACAAACAAACAAACAAACAAACAAACAAACAAATCTTTCCTCTTTATAATATTAGTATAGATAAACTAAGTAGGGTAAACTATACAATGATTGGCACTGTATGGATTCTCTGATTTATAGTGCACCATTAAATTTTCCTTTTGTCTTTAGCTCTAAACTTTACTACTTTATCGCATATCATCTACTCCCAACAACAACATACCATCACGTCTATATTCCCCGAAGGGGTAGGCAGAGGCGTACTAATGTACACCCACATTTCGCCGGTATGTAATAGGGAGCTAGCCTACTGCCCTGGCACAAATCCAGACTCCGAGCTGCTACTGGGAATTTCACAGAAAACCGAACAACACTTTGCTTTACCCGGGGATCGAACCCAGGACCTCTAGCGTACGCGCAGTCGCGCTTGGGACCACTAGACCAAAAAGGCCATCTACTCCCAATCAAAATTAAATTAACAAATCAATAACCTGTAAGTATCTCTCCGGGCCTTACCTTCCTCTAACAAAGAGCCACATAAATCAGAACTATACACCTCGTGTATTTTATTAGAAGGGCATTTGAAACAAATAATACGTCACTTGTTCGCGATAACACGGTACCTGCCCCGATTCACAAGATCGCATCTGAAATTGCCGGCAAGATTTATAGACCATTGTTTTGTACCGTGTTTTGATTTGTTTCTATGTCGTAAATTCATGAATGGGTAAAATTGGCCTGACATTTTCCTAAAGATAAGTTTGTAAGAACAGCGAAAGACTCTGATTTTGTGATTGATTGCAGTGTTCCTTTTACTTTGTTCGGAATTGGCAAGTGATTGTATTGGCGTTTTTGGTATATAAGTAGTTGTAGTTAGGTATCTTCACTGAGTTATTGTATTTAAAGTGTGTTATGTTGAGGGGCTCGTGGCCAAGTTATAACAACGCTGATCAACCGATCTGCAAGGTTAAGCTACACTTGCCGAGGTCAGTCTATGGATGGGTGACCATTTTTAACATATCGAGACCCCCTCGTACGTTGGATAAAGCCTTCGGTCCCGGTTGTCATACGAACACCTAAGACAATCGTTAGTGGTAGTCAAAAACCTAAAAAGCCTGACAACCAGTCTTTCCTTCGAATATCGGTATTGCCCAGAAATTGGGTTACGGAGGTCTGGTGGCAGTCGCTCCGTGTAAAATGCTTATATTCAGCCGCATCCTGGTTAGACTGGAAGCCGACCCCAACATGGTTGGGAAAAGGCTAGGAAGAAAAAGTATGTTATGTTGAGTGGACTGTATTGTTATTATTAACTTAAATTAAGGACATATTGTGGTGATGACGAATATTAAGCATCGTAAGAAAACTTGCAGAAGATTCAAGGACGGATAAAGTTCACCAAATAGGTTAGTGCTGAATCTCGGAGGTATGTTCATCTTTGCTAAAATAAACGGTTGTATTACCCAAAGGGTTGGGCACAGGTCTATAATACGCCCATAGTTTGTTGACATCAGAATAGCATACCTAACCTTTATTTGTTTTGTGACTATTTTATTACATAACTAGTTATTGTATAACAGTACACTAATTGTGTGCGGGTGTGTGTGTGTGTGAGTGGCAAATATAAAATGCCTGTTCTTGACAATGTAATTTGCTTTACATAAGCCGTGTTTTATAACAAAACGCTTTGTTTGCTTATACTCAGCAACAATCCTTTATTTCAAGCCTTAATAAAGCTTACATAAGAGTCTTTAAAATAGTTCCCTGACTCTAAGAGAAGACTTAAAGGTACAGATTATAAACAGCAGTTCTGGAGAGGTCGAAGTCAAAAGTGTAAGGCGCCAACCGTCTCGAGATAAAATGTTGTAAAATGAAATATGGCTGGCACTACTTGAGAATTTGTTGAATTATGGCTCTGAACATCGCGTGTGTTTTTCCTATTGTTACTGTTTAATGGAAAGGAGTTGACAAATGATTTTATATTAAGTTAGTTACGCGTTATTTTAATTCTGGTAGGAGGAAATTGTCAGCAGGTTAATTAATTGTACAATACAAATATTTATCAATTAACACGACCTATTTATGCCATCGTGTATGCCGTATGGGTACATCAACATCCTCCTAGACTTTTTCCAACCATGTTTGGGTCAGCTTCCAGTCTAACCAGATGCAGCTGTCAGTATTTTACACGAAGCAATTGCCATCAGACCTCTACAACCCAATTTCTGGGCAAATACCGATATTCGAAGAATATACTGGTTGTCAGCCACATCTGGTTAGACTGGAATCCGACCCCAACATGGTTGCAATAAAAGCTAGAAAGAAGAAGAATGTTTTAAAAATACAACTAAACATTACAAAACATAAAATTAAGCTCAAATAAACAGGATTGTTATCACACTTTCCCATCCACACAATGTTATATTACGTCACTATAATAGGGGACAATAATCCCAATGAATTGATAGGGGTTATCCCCCATTAGCATCCCTTCCAGTTGTTGTGTGGCGAATGGGAATAGTCACATTATATTTGTGAATAGAACCTAATATTAGCTACATAAGTAGTAAGTGATAATAATCCTTTAAGTAGGGAGGGAAGGACTAGCCCTTAGACGGGGTCCAGTGGCTATACCGGACTATGGCCTATCATGGTCATGGTAAACGTCATCGTCCTTATTACAAAAGATGGTCTAAGTTAAACCGAGATTAAAACTATATCCATCACTTTCTAACGTATTAAGATAAAAAGGGATAGGCTATTTTAAAACCGGGGTTTTTCTTAAAAGCTCTTTTTGTAATAAGGGGGCATGAGTTTAATTATGCTGAGACTATAAGCCAAGGGAAGGCAAAACTTGTTTTAAGTCGGTACCAGTCCAAAATACTCCCAATATACATATTTGGCGATCCATGTACATTTTCCACACTACCATACCATACCATACATCGGAAATGATAGAACTTGATAAAAAATAATTACTGACTTATTCATTTTTGTTGAAAATCCTCGTAGATCCCTGATCTGACCCGTACCGACTAAAACCGCAATTGTCTTGCCTTGCCCTTAAAATCTTAGTTATGTGATCGGAAACATTCACCAAAGCGTAAATCACGCTTTGCTCTGCCTGGAAATATAAGTCTCAGCAATCACACTTCCAATCACTAGGACAAGACAGTCTTGCTTTAGACCAAGTCATTACTGGCAGGATGCATTAATAACTTTCATCTTCAGGGCACGTGGAATGGGTGAAACATCTTCTTAAAGTTTACACAATGCTCATTCCTACATACATGACTCATCTACTCTCTTTTCCCAGGAGATGGCAGAAACAGGAGACCAACATTGATTTATTTCTTACGTTTTTTAAATTTTTATTTACATAAGGATCTCTGACAAAGGATATACACAAAAACATATTGGTAATAAGTCACATACATTATATACCCAGTGTACTCCTTCAATTATGAGAGATCGCAGCATGCAAAAATTATACAAATAATATTACTAGCGAAGTTCCCTGACACCTACAACATGGGTCTTTTCAAGGCCAGAGTGAATGGGCATCTTATGGGTAGACGCGGTCCATCCTAGACCCCATCTACACTTATCATCAGGTGAGATTGTGGTCAAGCGCAAACCCATCAACGATAAAAAAATATATATTATGTAACTGGCGGAGCAATAACAAATTGAGGTAATTGAAACTAACTGTACTTTTTACAAATACATACAGCACTCCATACAAAAACATTCAACTCGTGGTGAATGAATCGCGAAATGATGATGTTGACTCTTCGAGTCATTTTACACAATGTCCGGGGTATGTAAAATGGAACAACATTAATGGCCGTCAATATCAGGGAACCGCAGGCCGCTGATGTGTGAATCGCCACTTAATCAGACTTAATCGGCTGCATAAATAACTATAATAACATCAATTGAACGAAATAGCCGGTTAACGGTGAAATATATTTAAAAATTGGCAACTTTGGAATATTTTTCACACTTATTTATGTAATATTGTAATTATATTATATCATTATTCTGTTATTAAAAATATTGTTGTATAATAGAATAATAATAGCCATAGCTTATGCCATAGTATAAGACGATGATATAACTTCGAAGAATTGTAATTTATTTTAACAGAATGCATATGGCAATAACTTTTTTATATGCCAGCAATAATATATTTTATAAAGAATATTTATTATACAACGACTGAGTGAACAGAATGTAATGCTTGATATCGACGCTCTGAACTAAAAACACTCCAACATTTTAATCCAACTCAATTAACACTAATGAAGTTTGTAACTTCACAAAATCAACTAACAACAATTATTTAATTAAATATTACATTAGGACTTGCCATCGGAGTCGCCATAAGGCTATAAATTAAATTGTCGCAAAGTACCAAACAGCAATTGTCGAAATTCGTCAATAAATTACGTAAAAGCGTTGTTTGTTAGTTGCAATCGCAATAACTCCTAATTAGTAAGACGGCGACAATTACGCGGGTGTTTGTCCTTTTTGTTTATAGCGGGAATCCCCTTCGAGGTGTTCGATCTGGTACGATTTACGGCGAAAATTTTCTTTGCTGTTTTTGTTGTAAACTTTTCTAGTTTTTAATTAGGAAGAAAGGAGTTTAGTTAGGTATAGTGACAACTTAAGAAGGTTGTATACTTAAGTATTTTAATTAATTTCTGTTAGTGCCCTCAAACGCGACTGCTGTGCTAGAGGTCTTGGGTTCGATTCTCTGGTCGGGCACAGTGTTATTGAGTTTTTCTGTGGAATTCCCAATAGCAACTCGGATTCGGGCTCGATTAATGGCAATAAGCTCTTACCCTATTACATGGGACCTAAATACCGGTGAACTGTGGGTGTGACTGTATATTAGTAAACCTCTTCCTAAGCCTTCGGGCCAAAAACTACTCAGAATGAGTAGGGATAACATAAGGCTAGCAGTAGGAATTGCAACAGGACACTGTGGCCTCAACAGACACCTGACAATCATGAAAATAAAAGAAGACCCCATATGCCCAGCATGCGGGGAAGCAGAAGAAACAAGCTTTCATCTAGTAGCAGAATGCAAAATGTATGCACTACTCAGATGGGAAATATTAGGAACTGATGAAGTAAACGAAGAGCAACTTGCAGAAATATCAACCAAACAACTGTTGGGCTTCTGCAAAGCAATCAGAAGATTCGCGACGCCGAGCACCACCACCCATGAAGGGATCCACTAAAAATGGGGAACTGGGCGAAATAATCCCAACAAGAGGACTGATCGCCCACCTGGTGCCTGCAGGCGCCCCCGAAGATAAATAGAATAGAAGCCTTCGGGGAATACAGAAGTGATGGAATATTTGTGTTTTTTAGGATTCTAAATCAGAAGAGTTGATCCGTAACCCTAAGATACCTATGTTGTAAAATCATTGTGTGTCTAGTAAGGATGTAACTCTTGCTATATATACCTAGGGGCCTAGACAAGTTGCATTATGAATTTCTGCATTTGCAAATTACATTCGAATCGACAAACGAATAGAAAGAAAATGTATGGAAATGACATTAGTGACAGCCAGATTTATCAAAAGCTTCATTTCCATACATTCTGAATGTAACGAATAAAAATTCGTTTATCAATTCGAATGTCAAAATGCAACTTGTCTACAGGGCCTGAAGATTTGAAATTTGACATTCGAATCGACAAACGAATAGAAACAAAATGTATGGGAATGACACAAGCTTTCGACAAGTCGGGCTGTTAGTAATGTCATTTCCATACATTTTATTTCTATTCGTGTGTCGATTCGAATGTCAAATTGCAACTTGTATAGCCCCCCAGGTCCAGGTCTGTAAAAAATGTCACAATTTAGTAGAAGTGGTTTTGCTACATAAATATTACCATCAAAATGTTATTAGGCTCTATAGATCATATTTCAAAATACAGCAGGGAATCAGTTTTAATTTTAGTTCCATTAATTAATGCTATCTCATGTTAGAATTTTTGGGTGTCTAAAAGTTTTTTACTCAATCACGCGGTAATAGTAGAACGTGTTCAAATAAAATTGGCGCAAATATATCTTAAATACGCTTTAGTGTTTTATAAAGTGCCTGATAGATCTGATAAGATAAAAAGAAACTAGCATGAGAATATAACATAAAAAGTCTATTTACTACTAACTAAATCTCTACAGTTCTGAAAAAATCTGGAAAACGAGGTCATCGAAATCGGCCCAAATGATGTACCGAAGGTACATTTATTGGAATAAAATACCCTGTATTAAGCTGGTTAAAACTCTAGTCGTACTTTTTTTTAATGTTGACTGAAAAAGAACTTTTAATTTGAGAAAAAATACCCCATTTTGGCACACTATTATCTGTTCCGTAATGATTTCATAGTAAAAACTGTCAGTGTCAGTTTCAGAATATTACGGTAGTGCCACGAAATTGGGTTATGGAGGTATGATGGCTGTCGCTTCATTTAAAATCCTGATATTCAACCTCATCTGGTTAGACAGGAATCCAAAGCTAGAAAAATATACTTCTAGAAAAAAGCTTCTCTTTGAAATCACAATAACAGTCATCGTAATTATTACGATACGGTATGGTCGTCTTTGTATCTACAAAGCTTTCAGTATTTGAATCCTTTATAAATAATATACAACTACAGCCCCTCACCCGTACATGTCTTTGTCAAAATAATCCAACAACACAGTAAACCCGATAACAAACAGCCTCTCCATTTCAAAGAAAAATCCTCCTTTGACAAAAACAAACTACATTACCTTCTATGAAGCTTCGCACATTTTCCTATCTCAGTTTCATTATTTACCTAGCTCATAGTTTGTATATAAACTGAGTCAAAATTTCACCAGATCACTATACTTTTTCGTTTTTACAATCCATTACCCTTTTTGGTAGAGCCAAGCTAAGTTGATTACCCCCGAACCGTCGATGCAAATCATACAATGCGGAATTATTGCAGAATCGTTATAAAATTTGAGCGTGACTTTATATTAAAGGAAAGGGTTTTACGTAATATATTTTATGAGGATAAATGATGAATTTTATGGTGTTTTAATAAATGAATTAGGAGTTTGAGAAAGGTAGGTTTGAGAGCCGTCTGAGTTTGACGGTTTGACAGCTCTTTTGTTAATGGTGTATCGCTGTGTGTGTAAATATGAACCTTAATTTTATTTAACATAAATAACTGTAGGAAAAATGCAATCTACTCTTTGTCGGCCCAAAATTTATGAACACTTCCATCGTCAAAACCATATTATGTCATTTCCATAATTTTATTTCATCACGATTTTACCGATTTGTCTTTTTATTATATTGCAATCCTCAGGCTTCAGACTATCTGTACCACGTTTTATATTTCCAACTCACTAAGAAATAAGGAGCTGACAGACTATTTACAAGCTATTTTAGTACATAGGAACAAAGTTGTTTGCGTTTGTTGTGTCTTTAAGAAAATTCGGCCTCAATAGAGCATCGATCCTAGCAACAGTAGGAATTTGGGATAACAATAGCTACCCTCATCACTATCATCTTAAAATATCCGAGACAAAACAATCTGGCGGCGCATTGTTTCCAACAATCCAAACAGGCACAATTACTCCGACTCACTAAAATACTCCATGGAACTACCTATTTCAAAACTTGCCACTAAATCCGAAATCTCGGCCCGATCTATGATATTTCAAGAGCCCCTAACACTAAATTAATCCGGCAAAGTGTCACTCATCCTTTATATAGGTATTGCTTGAAATAAGGAAACAAAACAGCCTAGCCCTGATCGTATCACAGATATTGGAATAGGCAACCCTGAATATACTATTACAAAACTACACTACACGAAAACACACTCTAAATCCAAAGCTCAAAGTCCATTTCGTCTTTGTTGTGCCAGATGGTTCCTTTGCATCGTTTACATCGCAGATAACTTTGGATAGTGGAGCTTTAGGTCAACGGTGACGCGAAATAGATGTTATTCCAGAAGTTTAAGTTTGTACGGAACGTGTTGGCATTATACACATGTGAGAACTTTCTTAGACATGTAGCAGCTAAGTTGTCTTTACAAGAACATTTGGAGTGGGTGGAAAGAGCTATTTACATTGTTTCAGTGAGTTTTATGACGATAATGGATCCCTTTGAAATCATTCCTGCAGAATGAATCCACGTTATAGAAATATTTAGGAAACTTCAATAAGTTGCAAATAGAAGGATGCTACTGCATATACTGCTGTCTTATCCATTAATAACTTAAAGGTTAGGTATTGATATAAAACTTTATTTAAATGTATTTGAAACGATTTGCCAAAAAAAATACAAGTAAGAAAGTTACATTAATTGGCAATAACCGCGAGACATAGAAATTAATAGTTGCCGTTATTAATCTATACAATATTAATTAGCTATAGGTATGCTAAAAACGACTATTAAGAAACGAATAATGAAATAGATGATACAGAAAGATCTACAATTGACGAAATGTCCAAAGTTTTTGCCAAAGCTCAAGCAAAGCTGGCAGGTAATACACATACTGTCGCAAAACACAGAACGAAGTTAAATTCAGAATATTTAAACGTATTACTCGACGCGAAGTGAAGAGCGAAGTGAGCGTAGTACATGAAATACTGGCGCAAAGTGAAATGAAGTACGAATGGGCTGCGCGTAATCGCGCGTAAATTACTCGCGTTCCGTTCATTAATCTTATCATTCGTTCAAATGTTTGCTTATCGAAATTTAACCTTCCTTTTCGAATATTTTTTTCTTGAACTCTTATTTTTGCTCCTTAACTTGGGGCCTAGACAAGTTGCAATTTGACATTCGAATCGACAAACGAATAGAAATAGAATCTATAGAAATGACACAAGCTTTCGGCAAATCGAGCTGTCACTAATGTCATTTCCATACATTTTCTTTCTATTCGAATGTCAAATTTCAACTTGTCTAGGCCCCAAGTTAAGGAGCAAAAATAAGATGTCTAGGCCCCCCCTGCCTTGTTAGTCTAGTCCTTAACGTGACTGTTACGCTCTAGGTATTGGGTTCGATTTTCAGGTTGAGCTGTGCTATGTGGTTCTCCTACGATTTTCTCAATAGCAGCTTGGAGCTTGGATTTGTGTCTGGTTAATGGCAATGGGCTACGGACTAAAAGCTATGCAGTGTAAAGCCATCCTTAAATCATATTAATTTTAATATAAGCCTCCATTAGTCCATTTAGCTTATAATAAATACCTATATTACCTATTATGCCTTCAGCGTAATCTCTATCATTACGTTAGCTCCAATCAAATTCATATTTACCTACAAACGGCTTATGGTTATTAATCCTGTATCTATGCAGTATGTATATATAGCTTGCTTGACGAATCTGTACAGTTTACAATCCGATTACTAAATAACAGAGTATTATATCGACTACGGGTCAATTAAGTTAGGTCAACGTATTTTATTTACTTTATGTATCTAAGTTTAAGCGATGTCAGTGATATAACCATGTACTTTTAAGTCATAAGAATGCCTAAGCAGTACATGTAAAATAAACGATCAATAAATATTACATTTCGGGAGAATATTTATCTGTCTTGTTATGTGAAGACTGCCCTGTCTGTGTCTTGTTGTGCAGTGGACTATTGCCTAACCCCTCTTTCGAGAGAAAACCCGTCCCATAATAGAATCGTGAATGAGTTGATGAAAAGTTACTTCTGGTATTTTTTAATAAATTATGTCATGACCAGTAACTTTCTCGTTAACTCTGTTATACTGAAAGACCGGTTCTGTCCTCCGATTTTAACTACATCACTTATGTCCATCCTGCTTCTTTGGGTGCGGAATCCCGCCAACTGGGGAGTCTGGGTATATCGGAGTAATTCAGACCAAGCGGCGAGTGGTGCATTTAAGGAAACTATGCAGCACATCCTGTGCGATTGTGACGTCCTGGCGACGAAACGGATGAGTCTTCTCGGCAGCGGGTACCCGAAGCCGGAAGATTTTAGGTTCCTTCCTCTTAGTGGGTTAGCCGCCTTGGTGAACCACGTCTTCAAAGAGTAAGGAATATACGGTAATGGGGACAACACAAAAGATCCCATTGGGTCGAAGTGTTGCTGGTTGTACCAGCCCCCATAGTAAGATAAGATAAGATAAGAATTCCGACCAAAAGCCGCACATGCCCTTTGCGCCATGTCCATCCTACTAATCCTTAAACCTTCTGTGTCTTACTTACTCAACGTAACATAAGTATGTATTTTCGTATCGTGAGCACGCCTACGCGTAAGAGTCAGTTGTGAGAATTGGTTATTGGCCAGATCGGAATGTTAATACGGGTATAAAGAAAATCCGACTGTTTCGGCGACAATCGCAGAGGTCAAGTGGCGGCCCTATTGATAATATACTACAGATACGTCACGGCATGCACGGAGATATATGGGGACTTGGATTTTATGAGAGTATTGATCAGAGTGTATAGTCATCATCAAGCCATTTACCGTCCCATTGCTGGGATTTTCTTTCAGAATACTTAATCATTACAGAATGGATTAGGGCCGAACCTATTCTTTGAGATCCGACCCCAACCTAACCTGTAAATTAACTAATAACTGCAGATTGGAAAGCTTCACGAGGTATGAAATTTTAATAATTTGACCTTTCTCTCTATATCTAAATAGATAACTAACAAAAAGCTATCTTAGATTTTACTCTGTGGCATCGTGTTCGGAATCGCGGCTGCTACACTTGATATCCTCGGTTCCATAACCAGATCGAGCAGTCTTGAATTTTCTATGATGTTTTTAGTAGCAGCTCAGATTCATTTCATCAATTTGACTAACGTTAGTAAATAAAATGTATTGTGGTCTGAACATAATTTTCTTTCACACCAAGCTACCACTAAATCCTAGCTTTCCTAAGCCTCATATAAAAAAAATAACGTAGAAATAAAGACAGATTTACGACGATTCCGTTGACAAGAGGTCGCGGTCAAGTGCGAGCTTATTGATAAATATCGTACCGACGTCGCGAGATAGGCTCACTAAATCTGTGATGGGAGCCAGATTGGGAAATATATGTCTGCTATTGGATTTTTACGTTGTTAGGAACAGCTTTCTATTATTCTTCTTTGAGGATAAAGTTACATAATATTTGGCGTAGTAGTTAAAGTGGTCTTGCACCGCGTGACGTGGGTTCGATTCCTACCAGAGATAAATATTTGGGTGATCCACATTTTGAGTCTGAATCTACTTTGATTTCTTCTATTTGTAAAGTCATCCGCGAAACAGCGCTTGTATATTTTATGCTCGCCAGTTCGTTGTCTTGAGGTATGTATTCCTTTGAAATGTTTCAATCAAGTAACGCTTTGCTTGGCCCGGGAATACAGACCAGGACTACACTTCATTACTACACCTAATAAGTCCCACAAACAAAAACACTTGAGAATCGACCCGTTACTACATTAAATAACGTTACACAAATAACTGAACAAACTCAAACCAGTTGATAGAACAATCAAATGCAACATGACAAGCGCTGAGAACTCTCACGAAGTTTGTATTCATCAACATAATTGTGACGAAGTAACTTTGTTACCTGTTTGCGTGTCAGACTCACAATTTACGTCTACGTTGCGTCTTAGTTTCAATGGTATAACAGTTACAATATAGAGTATATCATAAGCTCAAGATTGCCATCCCTAAAAACAAAATATCTGTCAACTCTGTCCAAGCTCAAAAATGCCATCCCTAAAAAAATATATGTCAACTCTGTTCAAGCTTAAAATTGCATGGAAGTAGTAAGTATACTTAGTATACGAAGTGTAACGAAGTTTGACATATTAGTTCCATGTAAAATTGTCATCCCTACAAAATCAGATGTCAACGTCAAGACAACTTAGCTGTCAAAAAATATTACCGCCAAAAGTAACGGATAAAAATACTAGGTAGGTATCCAAAATATGTGTTTTACTGAAGAAGCCAACAAATACACCATTATTGTGCCTAAACAAACCCATCCACTAGAAACAGACCTCAGAATGTTTGAAATCTCATATCAGACTCCAAACCCAAAAGGTCAGAACAAAGATAACATACATAACATATTAAAAAAAAGAAAACTTGAGAAAGGTATGTTAAGATGGTTTGGGCATATAGAGAGGATGGATGAACGGAGGTTGACTAAACAAGTATACATGGTGTCCGAATGGAAGAGTTGGAAGGGGTCGACTTCGGCGAACATACCACAACCAGATTACGGACGTTCTTCAAAAAGGCAAAGTTAAGAGCACCCTAAACTAACGAGCATGCATGGGGAGGTTAGTAAACATAGACGCAGCGAAAGTGGTGGGCCAGGATCGTAGCAAGTGGAAATCTATAGTCTCTGCCTACCCTATGGGAAACAGGCGTAAAGCTATGTATGTATGTATAAAAATGACTTTTTTTCTTTCATTTCAAAAATAATAACATGTTCAGTTTAATTTCAGAAACTACCGTACGGATTTTCATACAGTTTTCACCAATAAAAAGAAGGATAGGAGGGAACTTCGTTCTAGTTCGTCATTATCATCATCATTCTCCTGCTGTCATGCCAATTCACTTGAGGCTGGCGCAGAAGGTACCTATATCCTTTTTTTTATAGATTTTTATTATCTAGGATAAATATAGGCTATTATCCGTTACTTAGTGAGAAAACCGGCGGTTCGCCTGCTAACCGGCCGCCGGTTCTGCGCACAGACAGGGCATCTCTTTGAAAGGCCGGCCCACTGACCAAAAGTTAATTACTGCAGTAATTAACTTTCTAACCTACCTTCCTTCTAACCTACCCATGCGAAGCCCGGGAGAGTCGCTAGTATTACAGTATTTATTTAATCGATGTACGTAGAAAGGTAGCTCACTCGTAAAGTACGTCTAACATTGCGTACATACAATATGTAGTATTCAGTTTAGATCCCTTAAGGCGTTACCTAAGTTAAGCCTATGCTTTATTGAATTTCAACCAGCCAGAACCAACGTATGGAATTATTGATAGTTGTGGGTTTGAGCCCTGTTGTTGTAAATAATTTCTAGATACATTATGTATGGTGAGTAGCTACAAGGTAAACATACGGTTTTCTTGACTTTGTATATATTAACCTCCTTGGTAAAACAATTTAATATACAGTACTTACATTAATTAACGGAAGGCGTTCCCTTTAACCAGTATTAATATGCCTAGCATTAAAACATACAATATATACTATCACGCGTAAATTCCCCGAAGGGGTAGGCAGAGGTGTAATGTACACCCTCAGTTCGTCAGTATGTCTAGGTCCCATGTAATAAGAGACGAGCCAATTGCCATTAACCGGGCACAACTCCAAACTACAAACTTTAACTGAGAATTTCATAGAAAAATATTGGGTTTTTCTATAAAATTCCTTGCTCGTCTGGGAATCGAACCCACGATCTCGATCGTAGTAGTCGACTCGCATACCGTTTATTATTTTATTTATTTTATAATGTAAGTAGGTAAGTATTATACAGACTCATTCGACATATATACTTACTCTAAATCACATATAAACCTCCCGGGATCATCATTGCCATTATTCTACGCAAAAAATAATAATAATTCCTACCATTCAATTCCATTTTGGCCTTTATTTCATCACATTGTTCGGGCGAGTCCATTTTTCATGTAATTGCACAGTAACATCATAAGCGAGTCAACTTTTGTGAATTTATTTGATGCTCTTTTTAAATGTTTGACGGTAATGAGTGTACCTAGAAATAAAATGGCCGCAATGCTCACTCGTTTGGGTATTATTAACAATAAAAGTCTAATTTTGGTGGGGAATTATCAATAAAGGTCCAATTTTGTTGGGGAATCGCGTCATATTTCATACGCACTACTGTAAATTCTTGTAGTTAATCGGTAGCATAATTATTTTTGTCACTGCCTCATATAGGATTCATATAAGGGGATTCGGACCGTGAATACTATAACGAAGTCCGCTATAGGTGAGATGGTTAGATGTTAATAAGCGTTGATGAAGCGAACGTGATGTAGCAAGTGGAAATCTATAGTCTCTACCTACATCAATTAAAGAAGAGACTGAAAATTTGTATGTATTTCATATGAAAGATAAAACTTACATTTCATATTTTAAGTATAACTATAGGTTTTGTGATAGCCTAGGGGTATGACCACTGGACTGCCAAGTCAAAGGTCTCGAGTTCGAATCCAAGGCACGCACCTCCGACTTTTAGAAATCATGTGCGTAATTATTACTCGCTTTAACGGTAAAGGAAAACATCGTGAGGAAACCTGCATGCCTGAAAGATATTCTCGATGGCATGTGAAGTCTGCCAACCCGCATTAAGCTAGCGTGGTGGACTATAGCCTAATCCCTCTCATAATGAGAGGAGACCCGTGCCCAGCAGTGGGACAGTATATGGGTTGAATTATTATTATTTTATAGGTTTTGTACCTCACCTTTTGGTGACGAACTGACTTACTGTCCTATCAACACACAGCTCAAACCACTGAATGAATTGGGCTGTAATTTGGCACAAATTCGACGTAGCCATCAACTAAGAAAGGATTTTGGGAAATTTCCACTCATCATCATCATCATGTCAGCCAAAAGAGGTCCACTGCTGAACAAAGGCCTCCCCCATTGACTTCCACAGGGAACGGACGCATGCTACCTGCATCCAGCGACTTCCAGCGACCTTTACCAGGTCATCGGTCCATCTCGTTGGAGGCCGTCCCACGCTGCGCTTTCCGGTGCGTGGTCTCCACTCGAGAACCTTTCTGCCCCAGCGGCCATCGGTTCTACGAGCTATGTGCCCCGCCCACTGCCACTTTAGCTTGCTAATCCTTTCAGCTATGTCGGTCACTTTGGTTCTTCTACGGATCTCCTCATTTCTGATTTGATCGCGTAGAGAAATTTCCACTGGATTAAGAAAAATATTATATACACAAGTAACCAACATTTATTTTTTGTCGTTATATTTACATCATTTATAACACAAAACACACTCGAGACTCATTATTGTAACCAACCATTACCGTATCGTACAAACACGAAGATCCACGCAAAACTTCCCCGGTAATGAACAAACATATATTTAACCGATTATTAAGATTAAGATTGTAGATGTTAATGTGGAACGCGGCGAGAATAACAAGTAATGCGCTTATTGTTAACTTGGAAGTGGGTCATTCTTTTATAGAATAAGTTTTGTTAGTAATGGTAATGAGAAAGGAATTGCCCTCTTATCTTGTCTGGTATTTAAACTTGTTTTTTTATAATTATCTGAAATATTTATCAGTGCTTGCAGTAAAAGCCTTAAAAACCATCCTTAAAATACCTATCTTAATAACAATCCATCACGCCCATATTTCCCGTTGGCAAAGACAGAGGTTAAATTTCCGAGTTTAGCAATCTAATAAATAAATAAATAAATAAATATCTTGGGACATTTTTTACACAGCAGCATCTAGTCCCAAACTAAGCAGAGCTTGTACTATGGGTACTAGATAATGGATATAATACTTAGGTATATACTTTTTTTTTGTAAATACATACTTATAATAATTAGCAAACACCCAGACAAGCACAAACACTCAAATTCATCACAATAAATGTTTGTGTCCTGTGGGAATCGAACCCACGACCTCGTGATCAGCAGTCCGGTACTCGAACCGCTAGACCACAGACGTCGTCAAACTAAATAAGAAGACAAAAAAACTTTCAAATACAATCAAACACGAACCCTTACTTGCTTGTAAACACATGCAAGTTATGGGAGTCAATTAAATGAATGAGTCTCCCATTCGCTTAATGTTGTGCTTGCATGCGGTTAGCCGAGAATATGTCACGGCTACACGCATCCCTTTGTAAGTACAAATTCTAAACACAAACACACATATCCAGAACAACTACCTGTAGGCCTTACAAACATTTTATTCTTCATTCTCTCCTTTTTTCATACACAATTTTAACTCTTCACATAGTCTGTAAATGTGGAAATTACATCACATTTCTAAAGTCTAGTCTAGTAATATAAATAATAAATACATAAATATTTTTGGACATTTTACACAGCACCATCTAGTCCGAAACTAAGCAGAATTTGTACTATGGGTACTAGACAATGGTTATAATACTTATATATTTTTTTCTTTTTGAAACACTCAGACAAACACAAACACATACTAAAAATATTTACATTACATTCATCACATAAATATGTGTGTCCTGTGGAAATCGAACCCACGACCTCGTGATCAGCAGACTTGAACCACTAGACCACAGTCGTCGTCACATATTTCTTGACAACAACGCCCTAAATACTTTATTGACACACAGAGTAAAGAGTAGGTATATCAATATTCGGCTTAAAGCTTGTCAAATAATAATAAATAAACCATATTTTATCAAGTCAAACAATATTTCAGCAGGACCTTTCTAAAAAAGTAAAGAGGGGCCAATTAAATACTAGTGGGCGCTAATTAGGCCCGTCGGGCCAAGACATTAATTTTATTGTTGCAACGGGCGCTGTAATACGGCCTCTTTTGAACGTAACCCAGCATTTTTTCCGGTAAATGGAACCACTTGTGACTGCAATGGCGCCTCCTTGTTGCAAAAAGGCCAATTAGATGGTGAAATATTTTTGTTCCTGGCAACTTTGTTGGAACGTTGTTAAGTGAGTTATTACGTGGCTTTTAAGGCTGGTTTATTTTTTTATTTTAATACTTTATTCACGATGATGTAATGTTTAATCTGAGTTCTCTGAATGTCAACGATATTTATCATGGAATACTGAATTACTTGTTTGTTTACTCTATTGCTTAAGATGAATAATATTTTATAGAGATATTGAAAATATTTATGGGACATATTTGTGTCCCTATTATAGGCTTCTCTAGTGTGGTGGTTTCTATGGCCACCCCATGTATGTTCAGCGATTTTCAGTAGTATAAAGGATAAAATTATTTCGATGGTTCAATGGTTTTTTCATAATGACCTTACATTGGTTTTCTTTAAATATTGTATGGCTATGAATTTTTTTTATGGTAAACCATTACTATAATGTAAAATACCTCTACTTATAAAAAATATAATACATCTAGGCCTTAGAGAATATTACTTAAATTGACATTTATTCAAATAGACAATTTATTTGTAGGTACTAATTATTGTTTGTCTGAATAAATGTATTCTTCTTTTCTTTCTTACTAGTCGAGTATACACAAAGCCTAGGTAATAAAAATGAGATACTAAAAAGTGACATTAATACATTTATTCAAACACACAATTCGCAGGTACTAATTGTCTATCTGAATAAATGTATTCTTTTTTCTATCTTACTAGTGGCGTAGGTATACACAAAGCCTAACATTTTTCGCTAAAATAGCTTCCAGTGATTGCAGCGGCATTTCCTTGCAAAAACGGCAATTAAATAGTGAAATATTTGTTTTGGTGGACTTTTGTCGTAAACTCGTAATGGATAAAGTTGTTCGCTAGTTCGGAAGTATTAAGTGGTCTTTTTGTAAAGCAAAATTATCGTATGTAGTTATTTTTGCATGTTATATTTTTTTATAAATTAGGTTTCTGGTAAAAGTAGGCGCGATGTTTAAAAAGTTTAAATTAAAAAAGGTTTACTAATTAAAAATTAATGTAAAAGTATCTATATTATACCTATAAGAGGCGGAAAGCTAGTAATATATATTCTGCCTCGTTGGTCTAGTAGTCCCAAGCGGGATTACTACGCTAGAGGTACTGGGGTCGAGCAGTTCGGTACCTGGATTGGTACGCTCGCTAATACTACATGGGACCTAAACATACCTCATGTGAATTGTTTGTGTACTTACATTACTACAGCTCTGCCCAACCCTCTGGGGATATAGGCGCGTTGATATGTTATATAATAATCAGAAAATGATTTATTATATGTATTCAGATTGTTTTATATATTAATGTTTTTTCACACTACCAGTCTCTATCTCAGATTTCTCAAAAAATCTTCAGTATATTCTTTCAATTGACTTAACCCTGAAATTTCTCCCCTATTCGACTCTGGAAGTGTCTAAACATACATTGTACATTTACATTTATTCCCCATCACCATGTAAATGCTGGGAGGGTTCCGTTATAGTACGCTTGGAAGTCACATTTGATAGCTGCAACAATGTAACTTTCTGTCAAATAAAACATGGCTGCCCGGCTTTAGAGAGAAGACATATGACTACGGTGCATACATACCTACACACATACTTACTTTGGAAATAAAGAACGAGATTAACTTCTTAATAAAATTATTTTTAATGAAGGAAAAAATCGGCTGGCTAGCAAGATTCGAACCTGCGTCTTCTGGTTCCTGGTCCTGCTCGCCAGCCGATTTTTTCCTTCATTAAAATTAACTTGTAATCTTAGCAGGGAAAATGTTTAAAAAATACAAAAAGATAGTTAATAGGTAATGTGACATCATACGACATCGAACTACCTGTAAAGTTAGTCGTGTCGGTTGTGAAGCATTTTTCACAATAGATGTCGCTACGTCACCTTAAAGACGTAAGTCTAGAATGTGAAGGAAGATTTCGTCAGGTGAGCGGGGCTCGCGATAGCTGAGCGGTTAAAGCGTCTGGTGTACCGAACCAGAAGACGCAGGTTCGAATCCTGCTCGCCAGCCGATTTTTTCCTTCATTAAAAATAACTTGTAATCTTAGCATGGAAAATGTTAAAAAAATACAAAAAGATAATCTATACTATTATAAAATTGTAAAAAAGTCATTTCTGTACATTGAAGATATTTAAAAAAAAACAATTGGGTTAGAGTATATAAACGATCGCGAACCCAAAAATGTGATTTTTAGAATTCTTGTCTGTTTGTCTGTTTGTCTGTTTGTTAGGGGTTGGCGCTAAACCTACTGAATAGATTTGAATTTTGTATTAACTGTTGTAAAGCATAATTTCCAACTTAAAAACTGATGTAAAGCTTTTTTAAATTATTAGTATAGATCCATAGATAGAGCTTGACCTCTCTGTTGTATGCAAGCCCATAGAAAGAAGAGATCATCATTGCTGGTTTTTAATTTTTAATTTTCTATTTAAAAGTTCATCGTTCAACTAGAAAAATGAGGTATATCTCATTCCACTCGGTTGCGTAGATGCTGAGATAGAGCTTGACCTCTCTGTAGTATGTATTCCTATTGATATAAGGGATCATTATTGTTGGTTCTTTAATTAAGTTGTCATATGCGCAGAAATCGTGATTGTTGATTAGTTATAAACGTTTTAAGTGGTATAGACTTAAATTAAACAATAGTTGTAAAGTTTGGTTAGAATTACGAGGTTTTAAGACTAACTGAAGCTTCCGTTTTCTTTTGGACATATTTTCACAAACAGAATCACCTCAGTACCTCATAAAGTACCTCAGTACCGAGACTAATTGTCGACCGGAATCGAACCCACAATATTCATTGAGCTTAGCGCCGTTATAACTTAGTCACGAGGCCCTTTTTACAAACCTCTAAAACACTACTTCAAAATGCAAGTTTTTTATCAATGGGATCAATTTCGTTTCTACATCCACGTAAGCGAAGCCGCGGGCAAAATCTAGTTCTTAATAAAATGCCAAAATAACAATTTACACAGTCAGGATCTAATTAGGACTTAACACAGTAAACATAATACACGTCGATGGGATAGAGGTTTGATATCACTCAAACAACCACCAGCGGCAAAGGTTCGGACATAGCACGTCTTTACTCTGTACTATCCGAGTTCTCGAGCAGAAGAGAGTGAAGTGACGTTCTGACAAGCCTTTTAAATTCTGACACAATGTCATTATGATAATAGGTAATAGGTAGGGAGTAGGCAGAAACTACAGAACTCCACTGGCTATGATTCTTGCATAAGTACTTCTTGTGTATCGTCCCTGTTCATCTTGTCACACAACCACGCCGGTTGCAAAAGAAAATGTAATGCACCTATTTTTTTTTTATCGGGAAGGCTAAAATAATAAATTGACATGGTTCTTCAGTCTGTATAACTGGCAAATATTTTTACTTCAGCATAAATAATATTTTAGACTTTTGTTAAACTTTACTTTTATTTTCCTCGCTGGTCTAGTGGTCCCAAGTGCGACTGCTACGCTAAAGGTCTTGGGTTCGATTCCCGGATCGAGCAAAGTGCTGGTCGGTTTTACGGTGAAATTCCCAGTAGCCCGGAGTCCGGATTTGCACCCGATAGATGGCAATAGGCTCGCCCCCTATTACATGAGACCTAAACATACCGGTGAACTAAAGTTGTACACTAATACAACTCTGCCGAATCCTTCGGGGAATACAGGCGTGATGATATATTTATATTATTAATATTTTATTATGTAGCCCAAAGTATTTGTCAGAAATTATTATTATAGTCCGCGCGAATCTAGCTGGCCGCGCCTTAGGTATGTGAGCGATGAGACCGGGGCACGGAGTCGCCTGCGCGCGGTGGTACGGAAGGGCGGGGGCGCTTGCTTTTGTTCACAGTAACCCGCCGCCTCACCCCCGTCCCTACCTAAGGCGCGGCCAACTAGTTCCACGCGGACTATAAGTACTTCTCCAGACAGAGTAGCAAAGAGGTCTTCTACTGTTTCTAAAATAGTGAATCAACATAAACCAAAAGCCACGTATATCACATTAATGCTAAACCAACACCTGCATCCAACACAAAGCTGACCGCAAACCCGGTTACAATTGAACTTAAGACTAACTTACAGTAAGCAGTGCCTAAGTTAAATTCAAGATTACAGCCAACTTGGTCCAGGCGCTGTTAAATTAAATTCTAAGCACGATCTAAGCACGGTTTAAAACTTACATTCTGGATTCAGTTTGGAGTGCAACTGTTACAGATTAATTGAAATTTAACTTTGATTTACTTTGTAGCAGCGTTAATTCATCTGGCAAAAAAGGCCATTTTCTGTTCATCCAACATTTGGAATCCATAAGAGAACCATAGCAATGCTTTTCAAGTGAATTATAAAAGGGGGTTTTAACTAACTAGTAATATTGAAATGTCATGTAATTCTATCAAGGGTGAGCTGAAGTATAGTTTAAAACTAAAAGTCTAATCAATAACATACATTGTAAAAGGTGCCAAGTTTTCCGGAAAAAGGATTGCAATAAAATTATTCAAGTTCTTTCTTGAGCGTCTTGAATGCTTCATGGTTTTCGATGACCCATTTGGCAATTGTAGAAATTCCTCGAATGACAAGATATTTGACCAAAACTACCACGCATCGTGTTGCTGGAGAGTGTCGGTCGAATTTCTTTCAAATTGATGTTTATACCCTTATAAACAATCTAAGAATCCATAATAGTGTTGTCGAAAAATCGATAGTTTTACAATAGATATAAATAAGTTTAACGATAGTATAGATGCTTCTCTTAGAGCAATACTATCGACCAACAGCAAAACTATCGATAGTATCGCTCGTTGGCAACGAAAATACTAGTAGTATCGATACTATCGTTTCTGCTTAAACTATCGATAGTCTATCTACAGTAGACTCTCGAGCGGCAACACTATTCTAACAATAATCTCATTGTACACCTCTCTCACACTGTACTCGTATAACCTTTTTTAGTTTATAATAACATTTACGGATATGTAGCTGAGCCCTAGAGTCACGCAGGCTAACTAGTCTGACAGGTCTGCCTTGCTGCGTTAGCTTAATCTGACATCCGGTAATCTGACGTCCGCTGCCTTTGTATTTTTAGAAAATAGGCCCAGCTAAAAACGATGCGTTGATTTAAATCCGGCAAACTGATTCCGACAGCCGGTGCGTTTGTTATTGTAGCATAGTTTTTTTATAGATATAAAACTGATATTTTCTTAATCTATACATTTTCTAAATTATAAATAGAGTCCTCTGAAGGGGCCTGTAGTGGTATCATATTGATGTATTTGTTCATCTTGATAAATGGAGCGGCCCTGTTGCTACAACGAACTGCTCTAGTGAACGTCACGTAAGACATTAAAAAGCGAGTGTCTGCTGTCGCGAGTCAATGTATGGCAGTGATGCATAGCATTTTGTGAAAATTTAGGTTTGCTATTTACTTGTAGCACTTTGTCACGGGATTGCATAAAGATGCAAATTATAAATTATGTCTAATATAATATATTAGGGTAATTCCGGGGGAGATGGCCGTACGGGAGAGATGGCCAATGGCGAAAAATCCGACTAATAATAAACTAATGGCACTACTTTCAATTTATTTTGCTTCATTTCGGATCCGGCAAAAAGTCATTATGGATTTTTCTGCAAAACAAACAACGAGAAAAGAATAATTCGACTTTGATTTTTTAAGACCTGTCAGTTTTAATTATGGGGTTTGATATTTTAAGTGATTACAAAAAGGTTTCCAAAGTTTTGTAATTTTTTTGTGCTTTCCTCGTGAGGGTAATCATTTTCACATGTTCCAACCCCAAAATTTACTACAAAACTTACAAGATGTTTTAATTAACTGATGTGGCCGTGTCACCCGGACAATCGGGAGAGATGGCCACGTTAAACAAAAGTAAATATTTCTGAGAAATTCCTATAGTTTCTAGTGATATCTCTGACAGTAAAACTGAAGATAAAAGAAGATAACTGCAGAGGTTGCGGTGATAATAATTTTAAAACACAATTATTCGAAACCCAGATACAATGCATATTTGTAGACTCTGACTGCATGGAAATATTAGGGATATTGATAAAATGTGTTCCAACTGTTAAACAAATGAAGTTAAAGGATTTTAAGGCCAGAGGGATAGGTAAAAGCATTACTGGCCATCTCCCCCCCCCCATACTACGGGAGAGATGGCCAATTCTGCTTTTTTTTTTCAAAGTTAAAAATTACATGTTTTTGTTTGTTTCAAAATAATATTTGTTGTTAATAAGTATTTTGTAAGAATTATAATATTATTGAAGGTTAGTTTTTGACATCATTCAACATTTTATGTAACTTAATTACTTCACAATAGATCTTTAAAGTTAGTAAGGCCATCTACCCCGGACTTACCCTATACGTTATCAATACGATACTGTGTTAAAGTTGTGGAGGTAATTAAATCTCCATTCTGTATAATAATTATCATGGTACCAAATAGGAACGTTTTTCGACATAGGTACTTAAAAAGTTGGAACCTAACCTTAATTAAAATCTTTAATCGCCTCTTTGGTCTAATGGTCAGCGCGAGTTATAGTTTTTTTCTGTGAAATTCCCACTTCCCAGTAGCAGTTTGGAGTATACATTTGTGCCCGGTTGACGGCAAACTCGCCCCCTATTACATGGGACAATAAACAGACCGGCGGCGTATACAGCAGAACCTACCTCTGCCTAACCGGTATAGGAATACAGGCGTAATGATATCATATTTATCATTAAAATATTTGAGGTTTGAGTGTTAGTAACTTCGTAAAATCTAAACATGTTTATAATAACTATGTCAAACGCATTGTTGGCGCCACTCTACAAGTCTGGAGATTTGACTTTGACAAACTCACTCCAAGTCAAGGTTCTCTAACAAATAAGATTTGGTACAATAGCTTGCTGACTGTAGATATAAATTAATATTTTAAGATTTGTGATTGGCGTCGTATTTAAAACGATTGGTTAGTTACCAACCATTTTTGACAACGTCTGTGGTCTAGTGATTCGAGTACCGGACTTCTGATCACGAGGTCGTGGGTTCGATTCCCACAACACACAAACATTTATGTGATGAACTTAGTTTGTGTGTTTGTGTTTGTCTGGGTGTTTCTTATATATTATAAGTATGTATTAAAAAAAAGTATATACGTATTATATCCATTGTCTAGTACCCATAGTACAAGCTCTGCTTAGTTTGGGACTAGATGGTGCTATGTAAAAATGTCCCAAGATATTTAAGTTTAAATAGTTAGTGACGCGCCCCCAGCCTCTGCTGTATAATTTGATAAGTGCCATGCTCGTCTCATTGCCAGACTTTTGTGTGGCTTGTGACCTGTGCTTGCGACTAACACTTGGCAGCTCGGGCGCTCTGGGGGGCTAGACAAGTTGCATTTTGACATTCGAATCGACAAACAAAATGTATGGAAGTGACACAAGCTTTCGACAACTCGGTCTGTCACTAATGTCATTTACATACATTTTGTTTGTCGATTCGCATGTCAAAATGCAACTTGTCTAGCCCCCCTGTTAGGCTATTACCCCTTAACGTTACCGTTACGTGTGTTCCCCGAAGGGTTAGGCAGATGTAGCTAAATGTACACTCACAGTTCACCCGTATGTTTACGTTAGGTCCCATGTTATGTAATAGGGGACGAGCCTCCGGGCACTAGTCCAAACTCCAAGCTGCTACTGAGAATATCATAGAAAAACCAAATAACACTGCTCAACCTGGGAATCGAACCCAGGACCTCGAGCGTGTCTGTCGCGCTTGAGACCACTACGTTAACGAGGCTATGATTTCTGACTTACAAGAATTCAAGACATTGGAATAAAACTACTTTTTACAGATTTTACCGCGTTATACTGATCGACGTTTCGAAACTTTTACAGCGTCCATGGCGAGCCCATGGACGCTGTAAAAGTTGTAAGTGGTAGGCGCCTTGATGGCATAATTACTACCCACTAGATATCTGCCTGGTTTTATTTAGTCATGAGCCCCACCCTAATCTTATTCTCCCATCTCTATCAATAAAACAAGAGCTGTATATACAATTTTGTACCAAATTTCCAAGAACTAATAAAACGAAACAAAATAGAATTCAAAGTTACACAGGTCAGTTGATCTTAAATAGTAGTTACTTTGTGCTTTACAAAACTGTTACTCTGAACTATATTCTATACTAAGAATATACTTTATACATATATACTTCAACGTAGTGTAGTATTGGTAACTTAAAACATGTAAGACATAATTTATAATTTGTATCTTTATGCAATCCCGTGATGAACTGATTACTGTTAACCTGCATTTTCAAAAAATGCTATGTATAGCTACAATAAATTCAACGTCCACGCTATATGTTTGGATACGAAATTAAAGGGATTGCGAAAATGAATCTTATAAGTAGCTCGACCACAATCTTATAAGAATTCCACAGCTTCGCTGGGCGCACAAAAAAATGATGAAGCAGAACGCTTAGTGTAGCAAGGTGGAACGTCCACGACATACCCTCCCGACGCCTAGTGGCTCGATGGAAGAATGGTGATAGTGGAACTTTAGGAACACCTACGCACGTTTGAGTCAAACAAAACTAGAACACAATCCTTCCACCCACGCATTAGCTCAAAAACTTGAGTCAATCGCCACAGAGCATCAAAACTGACACTAGCTTATTCAACACAACAAAGGTCCACGGAACACAATGGACAAAGTTCCCCCGAACAAAACCATTTGCGATGTCTCAATGCTCTTTGTGTTCACTTTATGAATTGTCTCCTGGACTTTTCTCTGCGAATGAAAATTTTAAACAGTATCCTGTTTAATAGGGAGCTGTAGTTATTGGATTCGGCGCTTGTTGCTTTGTAATACAATATTATTACTTTTGACATTTCGTGATTATGATTATTATTAACGCTTTTAACGTGTGAGACGTTTAATATGCGAAGCCCGTAGTTGAGGAAAAAGTTGTAATAAATAAGTTGTTATCTCTTTTTATCCAGTGTACAATGCATTGTACAGTGCATTCAATAAACAATAATAAATAGATAGACAGAGATGGAGAAACAAAGGTTCCTTAAAGCCATAAGATAAAAATATCGTGTCATCATATCAGCCTACAGAGGTCCACTACTGAACAAAAGCCTGCCCCATAGACTTCCACAAGGACCGGTTATATGCCACCTGCATCCAACGACTTCCAGCGACCTTTATCAGCACACCCGTCCATCTCGTTGGATGTCGCCCTAAAATTAAATAACGTGTATTTGATTTAAACAATTTTCTATTCTATTGTTATTCTTCTTCCTCTATCGGTCTATCTTCTTGTCGGTGCAGCATCTTTCACCGCTCTCTATTGAGAGCCAACTCCTGGACCTCCTTTTACGTCACGACTTTCAGTATACTCTTTCATTTGTGTTATATAGCTCATTCTTTGCCTACCCCTTCCTCTCCTTCGCTCTATATTTCCTTTTATGATATTTTTTATGAATTCGTCGTGGGTGGCCTATCATTTTACCACTTCTGGGGGGCTAGACAAGTTGCATTTGACATTCGAATCGACAAACAAAATGTATGTAAATGACATTAGTGACAGCCCGATTTGTCGAAAGCTTGTGTCATTTCCATACATTTTGTTAGTCGATTCGAATGTCAAAATGCAACTTGTCTAGCCCCGCTGGACTCTATGTCTTGTAGTAACCGCCTTTTTTTTGAATTGTTACTGTATATTTATATTTACTCTACAGTAGTATCCTAAACCTTTGTGGATTAAATAATTACATCGGTTCATGTAGTAGTGATAATTCTTCGTTGTGTAAAGAACATTGCGTCTCGTCGGCAGCTTTATTTGTTGATCGGAAAGCCGATTCGAAATACAAAAGATGCGATCGTATTAAGTCCTTACTTTGTTTTATGGCCACTGATAGTTTTTTATTTTCTTTTTATTTTCTCCAAACAATGAAACAAAGGGCTTGATAAGAATGGATTAAATTCTCTTTTCGCATTTATACTGTCAAATATTTCTGTCTTCCAAAGAGAAAGCGAACCAATATTTTTTACTTTCTCTCAAAAATTATAATATTTCCTCTCGCTGAAAATGTAACTCAGTTTTCCTGTTTCCGTTTTGTGAGGCTATAAATTTTATTTTTTAAAAGTCACACACAGAGACACGGTATTTTTGAGTAATGAACAAAGACGGGGCGTCCAATTAAAGGGTGCCCGTCGGAAAGTAACCGGTATTTTTTGTTGCTTGAGTATCACTGTTCTATTTTTGAGAAAGAGGGATTTTTTTAAACATGTCATATAACAAATTAGGTTTTACCACTTGGAGTCTACTTTTATGATGAACAAAATGTAACTTACTTTCGAATTCATACCCTCTCTATAATATCTCTGTCTGTGCGCGAAAAACTTGAAAAATACCGAACAGATTTTCATACGATTTTCACCATAGACGGAGTGATTCATGAGGAAGATTTAGGTATATTATTCGTTAAGGTTTTGTGTAAATTGCCCGAATATGAGTATAATAGTTTAATATGTTGAGAAAAATCGGGGTCGGGGTAGTTTGGTAGTGTAAAAAATGTCTTTGAGAGTTAGTAATTAGTCTAAAAGTAAAATAAAGTAAATACGCACATTCGTACGTACAGTCTTCGCTAAACTTATTGTCCGAACTTGTTGAAGTTGGCACGATCTAACTTTAACCGAGCCGTAAAAATCGGAGAAAGAAAAATATTAGGTTGTAATAAATAAAAACGAAAGCTCAAGTGGTGTGGTTTTAAATAATTTTCATTCAATATTTTTCTTTCTCCGATTTTTACGGCCGGGTTAAAGTTAGCTCGTGCCAACTTCAACCCGGACAATAAGTTTGGCGAGAACTGTACTAGGTATAACTACATTATTTACTGCATGCTCCCGACGTTGCATGTTTCCTGTTGTATAGTAAATGGTACAATTATGGTAAGCGGTGTATTTAAAAGAAATACACTCAGGAAAAATTACACACTGCCTTAATTTCAAATCGTGCTAGACTCGTAATTTAGTTTGTAATCTTTTAAAATTACATTTTGTAATTTAAATGAAATGGCTTTTGAAAGAAAAGCTGTAACGACTTTGAGTCCCAACTAACAACATGTGTGCATCATCATCATGCAACATAAAAATCAATACACAGTTATTAACATAACATTATACCATCACGCCTGTATTCCCCGAAGGGGTAGGGGCAGAGGCGTACTAATGTATAGTTGACCATAAAATTGTTTAACCACTTTTGACAAGAACTTCTGTCAAAATTAAATTTATTAAGGTTCATTATAGACCTTGCAGTTTTGTGATGTGCAAACGACATTCACTCTAAGGGTGGTTAAACAATTTTATGGTCGGCAATATGTTTCATTTCGCCGGTATGTTTCGCCCATATATTATCGCAATTGCCGATATGTAATAGGGGGTGAACTATTGCCATTAACCGGGCACAAATCCAGACTCCGAGCTGCTATTGGGTATGTCACAGAAAACCCAACAACACTGCTCGACCCGGGGATCGAACCCAGGACCTCTAGCCGTAGCAGTCGCGCTTGGGACCACTAGACCAACGAGGCAGTCAAACACAGTAATTCCAATTTACAAAATCAAACAAACAAATATTGAAACACACATTCCAAGAATTAACCCTCCACAGCCGCCAGCACGCATTGGGTTCGCTCGGTCAATTTCGGCTCAGTCAGTCGAGTGACTAGCAATGAGGAAATCCTCAGGGAGACACCCAAAGTCTGTGCCGTAATTCACCTCGCATACTGAGGGTTACGAGCTGTCACATTCAATCGTCAAATCAATTCTTTATTTGTATAGATGAATTATATAACACATATCATGTTATATGTACATATATTTATTATATATTATTATATATTTTATGTTATATTTGTAACTAGATCTCAAATATTTAGATACAGTGTAGGTTAACCGTTATGAGTGAACTATTAGCGTTTTTAGCCGCGGCCCTGCCCACGCCTCGGATTTTACAGTAAATTTTCGCGCAGAAATCGGGGATTTATCATCTTTATACCATCACGCCTTGTATTCCCCGATGGATTTGGCAGAGGTGTAGTTATGTACACCTACAGTGCACAGGTATCTTTAGGTCCCATGTCATAGAGAACGAGCCCATTGCCATTAATTAGGTACATCCAAACTCTGAGTTGCTACTGAAAATGTCATAGGAAAACCCAATAACAGTTTGCTCAATCTGGGAATCGAACCCAGGATCTTAAGCGTAGCTATAGCTTCTAGGCTAATGAGGTAGTGTGCCGGCAATTTTGCAGTATACTCTATTGTTAAAACAATAAAAAAAAGAAAAAGAAAAAAGGTCTCAAATCACACAGAAGCGTGATTTTTAAACGCTCGTGACTTCTGTTAATAAGAAGAACCTTCTGAGTGTATAAACAAGTTGCATTTTGACATGCGAATCGACAAACAAATAAAAACAAAATCTATGGAAACGACTTCAGCTTTCGGCAAATCGGGCTGTCACTAATGTCATTTCCATACATTTTGTTTCTATTCGATTGTCGATTCGAATGTCAAAATGCAACTTGTCTAGGCCCCTCGTCATAACAATGAATCCTTGAAAAGACAAAACAAGTGCTTAACAATGGAACAACCTCTAAAAAGGCATGATGCGACATTTGTCGACAGTATCGAGTGCACAAAGGCAGTCTGCCCTTTGTAACGTGCCCTACTCAGCGTCGAATGCGCCGGCTTTATCTACAAAACGCCATGCAATTTCATAGAACGACTCTTAGTTTACGCAGTCGAGTCGAATCTCATAAACACGTGTCGGAAAGTGTGCATTATAAAGACGGCACTTAATAACGTTTGTCGAGAGTTATTATTATAGAATAGAGTATCATTTATTTTCAAGAATACGGTGATTATATTTTTGTCATTAAAGATATAAATAGCTAAAGAAAAATGTCATATCAAGCAGGCAGGATTTGAAGCTGCGTCCTTCCTAGACAAGTTGCAATATAACATTAATTTAACATTTCGAATCGACAGACGTATAAAAATAAAATGTATGAAAATGACATTAGTGACAGCCCGATTTGTCGAAAGCATGTGTCATTTACATACATTTTGTTTCTATTCTTTTGTCGATTCGAATGTCAATATGCAACTTGTCTACAGGCTCAGGTTAAATAAACTGAACGCCCGAAGTGTTTTACCTACCGCAGAGCGAAATTTGACATATAAACTCCATAGAAGTAATGTAATTATTTTTTTATCGGAATCCTATACTTATCCTTCATTAAAATAATTGAAAGATAGGTTATTAATTCCAAACGTTAGCCAGTAAAGCTACCGAGATCACATGTGTAATTTTGAATTTATCTATGGAAACGACTTCAGCTTTCGGCAAATCGGGCTGTCACTAATGTCATTTCCATACATTTTGTTTCTATTCGATTGTCGATTCGAATATACTTATCCTTCATTAAAATAATTGAAAGATAAGTTATTAATTCCAAACGTTAGCCAGTAAAGCTACCGAGATCACATGTGTAATTTTGAATTTATCTTTAACAAAAAACCATATCCATATTTTTTTGGCAAATAAATAATACTAATGCTACCCAAAAAAAAATCCATACATACAGAAACCAATGAAAATCTCCAGGAGGGTAGTCAGATACTCGTTGGGTGCTAAAGGGCAGTAGTTATGACATGTTACGGCTCGTTCGCGTGCATTTTTAACACAAGGGCCATCGGAGCGGGCGCGGACTCGTTACCGGGAACGGAGTCAAGATACGCGGAGGTTCCTTCTTGAAAATAATTAGGACTGTTTATTATGGGATTGTTTTGAAACCGGTTCCGGTATTAGGAATTAGCCTCTCTAGCCTTGGCGCAACTCTTGCGCTCGAGGTTTTTGATGAATAAATTTGATGAATTTCTGAGTAGTAGATCGGATTTTGTATTGGTGCGATATTGTATGGACAAGCTACTTCCTCAGATACCGCTAGAGGCGCTAACCAAGATTTCCATTGAAAATATTTGACAGATAACAACCCTAAACCGAGTTTAAGGACTAAGGTTAAGCTACTGTTTACATCGAAGGCATGGACATGGTTGAACATCTACAGATTGCCAATTATTTGTTTTTTTAATTTCATACTTCAAGAGAAGCTATTTATAAGACAGAAAATGCTAACCCCAGGTTGTTATTGTATACCAGAATAACCGAAAACACTTGCCCGACTTGCCCACTGAACCAGATCAGTGACGCACTCGCTAGAAATAACTAAATACGACGATATAAAGACGACGTCTGTGGTCTAGTGGTTCGAGTACCGGACTGCTGATCACGAGGCCATGGGTTCGATTCCCACAAGACACAAATATTTATGTAATAATGAATATAAATGTTTGTGTTTGTCTGGGGTGTTTCCTATGTATTATAAGTATCTATTTACATAAAAAGTATATACTTAAGTATTATATCCATTGTCTAGTACCCATAGTACAAGCTCTGCTTAGTTTGGGACTAGATGGTGCTGTGTAAAATGTCCCAGGATATTATTATATTATATTAAATAACATCAAAGCGACGTATATATAGTTCGTATTTCGCGAGCCCCCTTATGTTAGCAAACGTCGTAGTCCACTTCAAGAGATACGATAACATCTGCGTCGGTACGTGACTAAGTGAGGAGGTACGCCTTTGTCTCGTGTGATAGGGTCTCTAGTGCGAACAATATTTGTATTGAAAGAATAAATAAAAAATCCAATAAGGTTAATGCAAACGAACGTTAACGAGAGTGAATCGGTTTCTTCTAGGCAAACGTGCTCCATCGTAGGCCACATCAGGCGAGTTGTGGTCAAGCGCAAGCCTATCTAAGATAAAAAAATGCAATTGAAATCAAATTTTGTACCGCATTACAGGCTTTACGACTGGTTTAGACACAGTCTCCCGTAATATATTGATTTGTAACTCACTACAAAGTGCACTAAGTAATTAATAATATAATAATAAATAGCCCGGGACATTTTACACAGCACCATCTAGTCCCAAACTAAGCAGAGCTTGCCATGGATACTAGACAATGGATAGAAAACTTTTTTTGTTGTAAATACATGGGTATTTTTAATTGTATAAGAAACACCCAGTCAAACACAAACAGTTATGTGCTTTTCTACTAATTTTATCTATTTATATTGGTATTATTTAAACCCTAACGTGTTCTAGGAACATTAAAATGTCCATGGTCATGGGTAGAATGATCCGAAAAAGTAGTTCCATTTCATTAGTACGCCTCTGTAACCCCTCGGAGAATACAGCCGCAATGGTTATTTAAAACCTACCCTCAACACATCACGTCTTTATTCCCCGAAGGGATAGGCAGCGGCGAAATAATGTTCACCTACATAGCGCCAGTATACTTAGGTCCCATGTAATAGGGGGCGAGTCTATTGCTATCAACCGGGCACAAATCCAGACTCCGAGCTGCTACTGGGAATTTCAAAGAAAAACTAACAGCACTTTGGTCGACCCGGGGACCGAACCCAGGACCTCTAGCGTAGCAGTCGCACTAGACAAACGAGGTAGGCAGATAGTTATTTACCTATCAATAAACTCTCACTAGTATTTACAATATAACATCAAAGAGAAGTAAATATAGTTCGTATTTCGCGAGCGCCCTTGTGTTAGCAAACGTCCCAGCAGTCCACTTCAAGAGATACGATAACATCTGCGTCGGTACGTGACTAAGTGAGGAGGTACTGGTACGCCTTTGTCTCGTGTGATAGGGTCTCTAGTGGGAAAAATACATAACGTACGAGAGTACCTGCTTACAGGCGTTGTAACATCAAAATACTGAATTAATTTGAATACTAAGAGCCTGTTACACATCTTACTGATAAGTTCGCGTTAAATTTTCTGGCAGATAATTTCATACTTACAAATTTTGTTACATTTTTTAATTTATTCGGCACTTAATTAGCCGTCCAGAGGTGGTGAAAGAGGCCCATAGACTGCTCAAACATAAGATTTTCTAATGCTTTAAATATATTTTTTCTGTTAACATGTAAAATCACGATATCTACTTGAATCTTCTATCTCTATAACATACTAGCTGCTCCCATTGAGGTAATAATCCAGTGATACGAGTAAAAATTTAGGAATTATCTCTGTATAAATCAGTAAAATCATCTCAATAGGCATTGCATGTAACACCGTTGCAAGAAGTTTAGGTAAGTATAAGATATCGACCTCCACGAATTTCCCAAATTCCCACAGGCATTGGGATTGGGAAATAACTAGCTAGAGGTTACTAGTCTTTTAATAAAATTACTACAACAGTAACCTCACTTCTACTCAAAGAACATTACACACACGGTATTTTCAAATATATCTCACTTTGAAATAGTCACATCGTACAAAGACAGAATATTCGTGTATCCGATTGTGTCTATCGCCTGAGACTGGAAGCCGAACTCAAAGGGAGACATCTTGCGGAAACAATAGGGCAACTTGATAGGACACAGTGTTCAGTTATCTAAGATCTTTAATATTAGTTGTAGATTACATTGGTGTAGCAAGTATGTCTGTGTGATGGGCAAGTAACAATTGCTATACATATATGTGTAGAAGACGTTTATGTGTATGTGTTACAATCGAGTATTGTATGATCGTATCTGTAGTTAATTGAAAGTACTAAATCGTGTTTTTTGTGTACACAGTTCGCGATATGTTTTAATGGGAAGGCCTATTGGCATTTATCGGGCAAAAATCTAAAGTCCGAGCTGCTGTTAAAAAATTATACTATTTTTAATTTGCCCAATCGATCCATTTAGCCGTGCCCAGATAATGGTGCGCTTACAAACCAACAACATAAATTTTTTCCAATCCCGTGGGCACTTAGCAGAAACTATCAGCGTGCCAAATTTCAGCTCAATCCGTTGAGTGGTGTAAGTTCAGTCAGTCAATCAGTCACCTGCTGTTGATACATTATATTTTCTTATTTATGTATTAAGTACAACACATCACATACATTGGTTATCATACGAACACCTATGACAATCCCTAGTGTTAGGCAGATGCCCAAAAAACCTAACAACCAGTATATCCTTCGTATATCGATATTGCCCAGAAATTGGGTTGCGGAGGTCTGATGGCAGTAGCTTCGTGTAAAATACTGATATTCAACCGCATTGGTTAGACTGGAAGCTGACCCCAACATGGTTGGGAAAAAGGCTAGGAGGGTGATAAGGAAGATGACATCATATACATGGAATTGGCATTGAATAACATGGAATTGGCATTGAATAACATCGAATTGGCATTTAATAACACCGAATTGGTGTATAGTCTGATGCACATAACAATTACGGTGTACATAACAGTTATAAATAGCTTCGTGAGTATCTCTAGAGAAAAATATCAAAGAGTTATCCTGCCAACAATAAAAAGAATCAGACATCTAAACAGTATTGAAAAAAAAAGAATTTAAAGAGAAATAATGTGAATATAATTATAGTCGCATTATTTCTCATATCGTACTTACTCAGTCAGTTATTCAGTCACCTTTTCAACTTACAGACTATCGTTTGTCATTATATAACTACGTCACCATCTCTCCAATCACAAGTAAATAACTTCTATAGACAAACTCTCGACTGAACTCGGTTGAGAGGCTCTTTGATATCGGCGTAATTAAATTCAAAATCAATTTTAATAAGGTTAATTAATTAATCTATTTAATTTTGCTCAGAAACAACACATTTTTGGTGATAAAATCTGTGTATAAAGTTATTCAAAATAAGAAAACATCATCGCGCCTTTATCCCCGAAAAATAGAGGTGGGGGGTACATGCTGATGTACACCCCCACAGTTCAGTTTCTACCCCCACAGTCCGGTTTCTAGTATGTTTTAGATTCCGTGTAATATGGGTTGAAATTTTCACATTTTACCACATTCTGAAAGTCTCCGGGGGAGGCCTTTGTTTAGTTGTCCACCTCAGTCAGATCTTCAGATCAGTCAGATACCTCAGGTCCCCCGCATCGTGCCGGTGTTCTTGCCGGACTGCCAACAAACCCTACGCACCTTCACGCACACATTTACACGTGTACAAACGTAATTTTGACAAGTTTGACATTTGGTATTGTAGTGTGCAGCGGTATCGGAAAATTTGTATGGAGTGTCACAGGTGTGTCACACTTTGCTTGGTCTGGGAATCTAACACAAGCACATGCTACCAATAAACCATTGAGGTAATAATCCAGTGGAAAAATCGGAAATCCAAAGTAAAAATTAAGATTAAAATTAAATCTTTGTTCCTCTCTACGAAAAGATGTGATTGTTTGTTCGCTATAGGCTCCGAAACTATTGGACCGATTTGAAGAATTCTTTCACCATTAAAAAGCTACATCTTTACCGAGTGACACAGGCTATTTTTGTAAAAAACTAGCTTTCCGCCAGCGGCTTCGCCCGCGTGGTCTTGATAACCTTTTTAACCCGCTTTTCTGTTGAATTTTCCTGAATTTTCTTTGCTATAAACCTCACGGGCCCGAGACCTTTCCAACGAATGCAAAACCGTGGAAATCGGTTCGTGCGTTCTGGAGTTATAGCGTCAGGAAGGAAACCCCGACTTATTTTTATATAGTAGATAGGTACCCAGACCACGAAGGCGAAGCCGATGGCGGAAAGCTAGTATAGAATAAAAAGAAAACAGGACTCAATAGGCCAACAAACACCAATATAAATTAAAAAACACAACATTTAGGTCCAAAAGAAGCTCTTCATTCGTCTCCAAAACAAGTTCTAGAAATTCAGGACAAATAAACAAACCTCCATTGCACCTCAGCGAATATAATCCACGTAAGTATGAACGCAATTCGCGTCTGGAGATGCACTTATGTGGTTCGAACTACATCGTGGAGGTTCGTCCCGCCCGCTAAGAAAATCTGACATTGCTCAGCAGGTGCACGTTCAGGTGCAGGTGTAAGTTTTTAAATTAGGAAGCGAATGCGATAGACTTCTTGGAGTATTTGTTTTTACAATATAATCTTTAATGTTTAGGGTTGTTAAAGCTTGAAGATGGCTTGAAGTTTGTAATTGCAAAGGAAATTTAAAAGGAACCTTTCGGGGAATACAGACGTGATGGTATGTTGTTTTAAAACTGTGTTCATAAGGATGTATAATATAATGGGGTCGGGGTTATAAGGTTAATATGGGCTCGATTTCCAAGTCGAGCAGTGTTATTTGGTTTTGCTATAAAATCCTAATAATAATGACCGATATACTGCTAATAAAAAAAGAACACCAAAATACTAGACCTCACACTAGAATACCCTGTGTCGTATCGTAGTGTGGTTTAGCTCAAAAGGTTTCTTCATATGACAAGAGAAGTAAACATAATGATGAACTGTGTCTACTAGAGTATACCCTTCGAGAAATAGAGACGTGACGATGTATTTATCTTATAAAATGTATATCAAAAGATATATTTCGAGAAAATTATTATCATTAATTCATAAGAACAATGTTCCAAAAAATATAATTCAAATTCAAAATATTTTATTTCAAATAGACCATATAAATAGGCACTTTTGAACAGTCAAACTAGTTGCTCGGTTCCTAAAAAGTAGGACTTATGGAGAAGAGCCGGCAAGAAACTCCATAGTCACTCTTTTAAAAAAAGATATTGAGACAGTAACATTTTTTTGTTGTGAATAATATGAGTCTATTGCAGTTTGATGTTTAAGGATTAATAAAATAGAAAATAAAAGAAAATAGCCATAGCAGTAAGAGCTGAACAGTCCCGACCGACAGTACCCGTTCACGAGCATGACGTGTGTATCGGCGCCGTTTGACTCAACCATGTTATAGGGAATAAAAAGACCCGACACACAACGCCACCGCATAATATCTAATCTAATCTAATCTATCATCGACTATTACAAAATATAATAATTATAAATAATGTTCATCGTTTTCATTTCAACCCTTCAACGGCTCGTGACAAATGAGACGTAACGCCATACATCTCTGTCACAGAAGTAACTGTCGCTATACATATAAAAAATTACTCGTGTGTATCGTGAGGTGGTGAACTGTGTTGTTTTGGGACCTCGACGGGGCTTTATATTTCATACGAGTTTAATTTACGACTCGACTTGATTGGGCTCTCATGTAGGAATTCAATTTGGTATAGAAGATTTTTATATATTTTTTATTTAAATTTTTATTATTTAAAGTCTGTTTATTTAACTACAGTCTAGTAAGTTCTCGCTAAATTATCTGCCAGGTTTTCTTTACTTTAAAAGATATTAATGACTCTTTCGGAAAAAAAATCAATCTAAGTTCTCTATTGATTGATTGATTGAAACACAAAATATATTATAAGTATATTAGCACATCTCTTTGATTTTTTCTAGCATTTTCCTTGCCACGTCACCTTGAGACGTAAACATGAAATTTTCCTACAAACAATTTCAACCATGTGGGACTCGTGGTAGCTTAGAGGTCATAACGTCTAAGACACAGGGTCGAATCCTGCCCGCAAGTCGATTTTTTCCTTCATTAAAATAACTATATTAGTGTATATCAGTGTTTATCCACCTTACAACTGTAAAAATAAACTTTTCTACATTTTATTTCCCTCATTGCAAAGTTTAAAATATATCAAATCCATCATTACTCCTTCGCAAACAAACAGAGGAAAACATCAGTGAGATGATTGATGCGAGTTACTTACGATGGCTTATGTTCAGGTAAATGCGGACTCCCCGAATTAATCATAAGTGTTGTCCTCTGCAAACGATACCGGTGTCAGTTGTAGGTCGGTTAATAAACATTATGACGTGAGGAGGTGGACGAGCTTTTGTTATCTTCGTGTGACGTGGGAGGCGATATTAATTTTGTTTGTAGATGTGTTATTTTTTAATGTATCTTTTAAAGGTTTTATGCGCAGTCGGCTGTACCTAATCTTGTTAAATATTGTTTTAAAGTGAGAATCAGATTTAAAAAATATATTTTAGAAAATATTAAATGTATTGCGTCAACCTCAATGTAGAAACATAAAGTAAGAACAATGACTCACATAAAGTGAAAACAATGACAATAAAAAAATGCAGGTCCCTTTCTGTCAAATAAAATTCTGTATTAACCAGGCACAAATCAAACACCAAGCTAATACTAAGAACTTCATTGAAGTTCTCAGTAATACTTCACCTGGGAATTGGACCCAAGACCACTACGACCACTAAACTAATCAAGCAAACATTGATTGATGAAATTGTCATCATTGACAACATTTTCCTTTACTAACAATAGTTTAATCGCAGTCACAAACACTGTTTTGTAATATTACAAAGTGCCTAATTATTGTTGCATAAAATAGTGACATAATTACGCAACATAATAGTTTGTCCTAACTATCTAATGTGAACTTAAGCTATTGTGGTTAACTTACTCCTAACATAGACATAATTAGCTGGCCTAAAGGTAACAACATACGTTGGTTAACTACTTAGGAACAAACGTGTTTATTTTGTATGTTTGTATTTAGGCTTTAGTAAGTTAATTTATTTATTTATTTATTTATTTTATTTATTTAATCTTTAGGAAGACCAACAGCATGCAATAAACAAGATAAAAAATATGCACTAAGTTTCATGAAGCCAATTACAGGTCTTCGCGGATAAATAACTTAATACTTTTTTGAACATTAGAACTAAATTAACACATTAAACTTATAAATCTAATTAATAATACATAATTACCAGTTGTACAACTAAGAACCTATTTTAAAAAGAAATCTTGACTAAGAACCCGTCTGACCGTTTCCGGCTTAGCATTAAAAATATCAAAATTGTGAATTTTGCATTGTTTATTTAAGCTACTGCTCGCTCGCCACAGGAATGCGTTTTGTCGGTAATTAGTGGATACCAAAGGCAGATGTATAGGGTTGTTATGCCTTGCTGTTGTCCTTGGCACGTTGAAATGTAATTTGGCCAGAAGATTAGGGCAGTCAACTGATCCGTTTAACAACTTCAGAATATAGGTAATATCTGTTATCTCACGACGTGCGGCCAAAGGCAGAATATGAAACCTAGCACAGAGCTTGAAGTAGTCGTCAGAGGAATAATTAAGTTTTAGACGATAGCATAGGTACTTGACGAATTTTATCTGTACATTCTCTATACGGGAGATATATATATCGTAGCGGGGGTTCCAAACCTGGCTAGCGTATTCTAGTATGCTGCGTACAAATGAGCAAAACAGGATCTTATATGTCTTAGCATTGTTAAAGTTTTTAGATGTACGTATTACAAATCCCAGCATCTGAGAGGCTTTTTTAACAATACTCTCAACATGATCGTTAAATAACAATTTGGGATCGTGAATAACACCAAGATCGCGTACACTGCTGTTTCTCTGTAATTTATGTCCTTTAAGAAAATATTCCGACGAAATGGTATTAGTTTTCCTGCTGAAAGTAACAACTGTGCACTTGGACGGATTCAAGTCCAGCTTATTCTTAGTACAGTAATTGTCCAATTGACTTAAGTCGGTAAGTAATTCAAAACTTAATGGAGTCTATATGTGCTTATAGAATCTTTGCACATTTGAACGATGTTCTTGAACTTATAGAATTTATTCACATTCGAAATTATGAACGCTATTCTTTTTCAATATCAAAAATAAATATTCAGAATAATTTGACATGATAAAAAGGCGTGGGGTGCTTTTTGAAATATTTTCAAAATTACTATTTCTACCAATATCTATCAATAAAATGTTTATAACAGTTGACATCAAGCACCCCACACTTTTTTTAAATAATTATTTTTACGTAATAGTTTGATTTTCTATAAAAGCGTGTTTTTTTACTATTATTTATTTGACATTAATATGACATTGTTTCTTGTTCAAATAAAATTTATGAAAGAGATATTGATGTTTCATTTTAAAATATCGAATGCTTCTCCCTCTGCTTAAAACAATAATTCTCCTATTACCAATCCGAGGACTAATATAGTTGTGGTTAATATGATATCATTACCATAGGACTAAACACCCAAAATTACGCAGATTTGTGGTTGCACAACAATCAATCAAAATTTGAAGCGTCTTACCACACATTACAGAATATAATATCTATATCGTAATAAAGCTGAAGGGCGCTTGTTTTTGTATTTTGTTTAAACGCGTTATTTTTTGGAACTAGGTACCTACTAGTCGAATATAAAACTTTTTTTAGGATTGATAATCAAAAATAGCCTCTGTCAACTTCGGACTTTTTCCTTGAATCATGTGTTCTTTTTAAGACCCTGTTTATGCTTACCTTCAGGTAAGACTAGAATAAGTTCATACTCTTTAGAGGACTCTAGAATATGATCATGCAATTTTACCAGTAGGTAAGTTAATATTTATATACTTACTAGATTTAGTTTTACTGGCCAGTTTTTTACTAGCCAGAGGCTTCGCACGCGTGGTCTGGTTATTTCTTATAACTTTCATCCCCTATTTCAATCCCTTACAGCCCGCATTTCGTATTAAAAAGTAGCCTATGTCCTTTCACAGGCTCTAGACTATCTCTGTACCAAATTTCATTTAAATTGGTTCAGTAGTTTTGGCGTGAAAGCGCGACAGACAGACAGAGTTACTTTCGCATTTATATTGGTAAGGATAGTTATTAAAAAGTAAAAAAAACCTTCAAGTCAATCTAAAATAAATCTACTCGTAAATTCAACATTGGCATTAAATTAAAGACATTATTGCTGTTTCGAACTCGGATTCTCGCTTTTTCCGTGAGGAAGCCGATTTCCTTCCGGAAGCCATTCGTGTTTTTTTAACATAATGGGAAATTTACATTGAGTTTTTTATTCGTTGCAGTACGTTTATTTATATTTAATTATCTTAAAGTCCAAGAAGTACAAAGCTACCAAAGGCACCGTGACGGGGCGGGGAGGTACCAATGTGTGAAATATTAGCGTTATATTACTGTAAATCAAATATTACATCTCCATTTCTAGAATTCGAGAACATTTAAAACTTTGCTCCAATTTCCAAGAGCAAACTAATTAATGTATTCTAGATGGAGTTAATAACTAGAAATATGATTAAATGCGCCTCAAAGGGTTAAATAGAACTTCGTTTCAGGGTTGTTATTTAAAAAAATATATATATGCACATTTGTACAGTAAGAGGCCATAAGTCCATTATCATGTCAAGGATCGTATTTGCCTGCATGTTAGTGCGCGTATACATAAACATAAATACTTAGTGATTTGAAATTTAATACCACTATCATTACATCGCTCTCTTTCCGACTAGATAATTATGAAAGAGATCGTCGATGTATGCAAAATGTTTGTTATAGAAAAAGGTCGTAAGAGTCAAACTTGTTTCATGTGATAGATTTATAAAAATGGTAATGGACTTATGACCGCGACCGTACAGTTAAGAAAGGACAATACAAAAACCCAGGTTTTTAAATAGTCTCTTTTTTGCTATATGAAATTTGACATAACTTAAAAATAGATACGGCAAATTTAATTTAGGTATATTCTGGGCTGAGCTTAAACCATGGCTTGTGTTTGAAAGACTACCTCGTTGGTCTAGTGGTCCCAAACGCAACTGCTATGCTAGAGGTCCTGGGTTCGATCCCCGGGTCGAGCAAAGTGTTGTTGGGTTTTCTGTGAAATTCCCAATAGCAGCTCGGAGTCTGGATGTGTGCCCGGTTTATGGCAATAGGCTCGCCCCCTGTTACATGGGACCTAAACATACTGGCGAAATGTGGGTGTACATTAGTACGCCTCTGCCTACCCCTTCGGGGAATATGAGCGTGAAGGTATGTTACGTTGTGTTTGAAATAGAAAAATCTTTCATGATATCGTCATTGATGTTCAAATAGCATCGCCTGAAATTTTATATCAACGTGATCCTAATGATGATGGCGCCAAACCTATATAATTCGAAGATTGTTTATCCATGCGATAAGAGGAAGAGACCCTTATTTCACTATTTTTAGATGAAGCTTAGTTTCAATTAATTGTTTTTATTGTCGGGGGTATGTTTTCACTAAGATTCTTTCTTTTTCCAAGCCTTTTCCCTTCTACACGAAGCGACTGCCATCAGACCTCCGCAACCCAATTTCTGGGCAATACCGATATTCGAAGGATAGACTGGTTGTCAGGATTTTTGGTATCTGACTACCACTTACGATTGTTATAGGTGTTCGTATGACAACCGGGACCGACGGCTTTACGTGCTCTCCGAGGCACGGAGGGGTCTCGATATGTTAAGAATGGTCAACCAACCAAAGACTGACCGCGGCAAGTGTAGCTTAACTTTGCAGATCGGTTGATTAACTTGGCCACGAACCCGCTAAGATTATACAATGAAAAAAAACTACTTACGAAGGAGACAAACGATTTTAGGGTTAAGTAAGCTAGTAAATTCCCGTTAAATTAGCTGGCAGATATTTTTTTATTATGCGATGGTTAGTGGCTACCCAGATGTGGTGAAATAGGCCCTAAGCGATATATAATAATAACAATATACTTACAGGAATTAAATTTTAAAAGTGGATCTTTTTATATATAATAGAGATTTCCGTTAAAATCTACTTTATTTTTGATCCTCTTTTAAATATTATGTATCAACAGTCTATAGCACTCCCCAGTTTAATATAAAATTCCATTCCAATTTTTTTATATTTTTGGGTTCCCATCAGAATCACTTATTATTCGTCACCCTCTGTGGACCTGCTGTAATCCCCCGGGATCCCGTGGGATTCAATTTAGAAAGATGTTTAATTGTGCCCTTATGTGATTTCAGTATTTAGGTATGTAACGTTTAATCTTTTTAAATAAAATATTTTTGGGTGATTCCCATCAGAATCTGTTATTATTTGTCACCCTCTGTGGACCTGCTGTAATCCCAAGGGATCCCGTGGGATTCAATTTAGAAAGATGTTTAATTGTGCCCTTATGTGATTTCAGTATTTAGGTATGTAACGTTTAATCTTTTTAGATAAAATATTTTTGGGTGATTCCCATCAGAATCTGTTATTATTTGTCACCCTCTGTGGACCTGCTGTAATCCCAAGGGATCCCGTGGGATTCAATTTAGAAAGATGTTTAATTGTGCCCTTATGTGATTTCAGTATTTAGGTATGTAACGTTTAATCTTTTTAAATAAAATATTTTTGGGTGATTCCCATCAGAATCTCTTATTATTTGTCACCCTCTGTGGACCTGCTGTAATCCCACGGGATCCCGTGGGATTCAATTTAGAATGTCTATGAGATAACGATATGAAAAGAACTTCGTTTGTCCTTTTTTGTTTACAGTATTTATGGAACATTTATTTTTAATGCATGACGAAAGACTGTCAAGTCATAGGTTTTGAGTTCGAAAGTTCGATCCAAAGAACCTCTGTCTGTGAAATAATTTCCATGGGTATTAATGAATCATTTAACGACGTCTGTGATCTAGTGGTTCGAGTACCGGACTGCTGATCCCACAGATTGTGGATGCGATTCCCACAAGACTACAAATATTAGTGTTTTAATGTAGCTAGCTTTCCGCCAATGGCTTCGCCTGCGTGCTCTGGGTATTTCTTATAAATTATAGTCTATGTCACAGTATGTTCTGTGTCCGTGTGTCACTGCTAGGGTGCCAGCTGAAAACCAGCGCTGGGTAACAAATACCCCCAGCATAATGCTGAGCTGGCAACCCATTCGGGGCAAGCATGCCGACAGCAGAATATAGTTTTTTGTTGGTAACTCATTACTACTTATTAGCTCTGTGTTTGTCGGATGTGTGTCTGAATAAATGTATTTTTCTTTCTTTCTTTTCTTTCTTTCACCCGGGGATAGTGTACCTTTCCAACGGTGACCAAATTTTTCAAGTCGGTCCAGTAGTTTTCGAATCTATTCAATTCGAAAAATCTAATCTTTATAATATCTTCTTTATAATATAAGTATACATAAGTGTGTGTTTACAGAAAAAAGTAATTTAAATATTATATAAATATACTCATAGTGCGAGCTCTGCTAAGTTTGGGACAAGGTGGTGCTGTGTAAATTGTCCCGTTTTTTTTTATTTTTTAGACACGAGATTTTTTCGACAATGTATTAATTCTGCTAACCCGTAGTAGGCAAGCAAGGTCGACTGTAAGATCTAACTCCTTTGATTTTGGCCACAGAGCCCAGCAGTGGGACAGTAAGTTGATTGGTAAGATTTATATTTTTTTATATTTCATTAGTAATACCTATATTTTAAGTAGGTTTCCATAATTAAAATAGTTTTAAACTTATTTGCATTTATTTACTAAATTTTATTTTATTAACTTATTAACACAGTACCTAAGCTGTTGTACAATGTACATAATACGTGGTACATTTGATACTGAAATTTAATTATTATAGAAGTAGGTATTCCAATGGAAACACCGATTAAATTAAGCAAACATTTCTTGGATTATGTATTATTAATATTCCATTATGTCTATATAATATTCAGTTCATTCCCATTTTCCTCAATTTTAAGCGTAGGTACAATATTTACAAGGAAGCCTCAGGCCCGTCGCGAAATCGGAGCACAAAAAATTATACTTCCTAATTTCCAAGTCGAATCTTAATAAAATGAAATGTCGATCAATTTGTTAAAAGAAACAACGAGGAAAATTAATTATAACATCAATAAAAAATATGAAGTACTTATATTAATTTCCTTATTTGACATTTAATTAAAAAACTTACCTTTTAAAATCTCACAGACACAACAATCACAACACTAACAACACAAGAACGAATCACAAATTATCGTCACAAATCATACGATGGTTCTGTACACGTAAAGGATTGGGAATCGCGGCGCGAACGTAGCGGTAATCTCAACCGGCGCGGTAACACTGAGCTCGTAGCACCGTAGCTCTGGCTACGAGCGAGGCTACGGCGCGCGCATCGGTCTACGAAAACGCTAATTCAAACACATTTATCAGGCTAATTCTGCAAATTGGACTAAATAATGACGTTAGAAGCCTGTGTTCCTTCGCCAGTAACTGTTTGTTGAGCCACTCAATGGTGTTAATAACAACGTCTTCGATGTTTATAAATTAGTTTAAAGTTGATTCACGGGTTGTTTGGAAGCTTGGTGATTTATCGCGGGGCGGTAAGGTTTCAATTCGCAGGCTCGGACATTGTTGAGGCGAGCTCGAGCTTATTTGAGTTTCGAGCGTGTGCATACTCTATGCACGTAGTTGAGCAGTAGTTGATATGAAATTAAATGTGATGTATTTCAGTACAATATTATTATTTTTATTTAATTACCACGGTGTAACAATTACAGTAACTAACAAACCAAGTTTATTAATCTACAAAACAAAGTACCTAAAGTAAATAAAAGAAGGTAAATAACACTTTCATACCTGCCTCTCACAGAACTTCTGACATGCCAGTAAATCTTCGTATTCGGCAAACAGATGGCCTGTTGGATTAGAATTTAAGAGATTATTTAGCGCGGCCAGAGTGCCAGGAATTGGCGACTTAGCATGTGCAACAGTAATAATTTCCTCGCATGTCATTTTAACAACAATATTGGTGAAAATAGCTGTTTGTGTAGCGATTTTAATTTTACAATATTTCTGAATAAACTTATTGTAGACAAAAAATATATTTATGATTGTCATTTCATATTTTAGGTATTTATTAAACAAGAACTTAATTCTAGCTATTGTTATTAAATAAATTATTTACATATTGTACAAAACTTATTTTTATAAATACTTTTGAAATATCAAAACTGTAAACAATGCGACTATTCTTGTGTTACAGCTCTGCATAAGCTCATATTTCTGCAATACATTTGACACTCAAATGTTCGCAATTTATTATCGCGAATGTGCGAATAATTGTTATGAGAACAAATATATCTTCGGGTTGTTTGTTTACTAGTGTTTATGCTAGTATCTTATTGTATAGTAGGTAACAAGCTTTAGTCCGCGGCTTTACCCGCATCTTTTTAAAAGGTTTTTCTATATCCTGTGTATTATTCTGATGTTTAAGCTCCATCCATCCTTTCAAATTTATAACATTTGTTGTACCTATATATTGTGGAGGCTCTGATCCTCCACAGTGCCTACTCGGGAACGATGAAATAAGGAATTGATTTATATTTAGACTTTGTATAATATGAGCACTAAAGAATTGTACACGTCTACTTCTAGAACATTCCTACGTCAATTATTTTATGAATGCTTGATCTGCCAGCAACATGCCAAATATTAGTAGCGACCTTCTTGGCCTCTCCATTATGCTGTGCTCTGGAAAACTATGAGTACCTACATACATGAGATACCTATTTATTTTAAATAATTAAGTTATTACACCGCCGTAAACATACAGACGAACGTTCAACGAATGTTCTGTGTTATTTTGTTGTAATTGATTTTAGTTCCATTTTTATTCTTTTCTAATTATTAATACAGACAGATACAGAAATATGAAAAGCTAGACAATATTAAAATCTTAGGTTAAAAAAGCCATTAGCTACCTTTTTATAATAATGCACAATATCTTTCAAACCTTCAGTCTCAATGTAAGGTTCTTAGTAGGACTTACTTTTAACGTCTAGAAATAAAGTGAAAGGTTTATTTACATTTGACACGAACCAATGATTGTATTTACTGACTCAACCCACGCAAGTTTGATCGACTTCAATGAGTTTTCGCCCACACTAAACCTTTTTTTGAAATAGCATAAATGTCACAAAATAACATTACGAGTATGACAGCGGGCGAGCGAATACTTAAGTCGATTTATTGTGTCATTAATTTAATTATTTTAATCGATTCTTTACGGTCTAAATTTATTCTTTAGCGCAACATACCATTCCCCGTAAGGTTAGGCGTTCTAATCGACACACACTGTTCGCCGAGGTGGCTTAAATTAGGTCCCATGTAATAAGGGGCGTGCCTGTTGCCATTAATAAGGTACAAATCCAAACTACAAGGTGCTGAATTTCAAATTTCAATCTTTGCCCGACCTGGCAATCGAACGCAGGATCTTTCACTAAACAGTCGTGACCAATAGACCAATGACGCAAACCTAATAACACTGACCCACCTGGTAATCGCACCCGGGGCCGCTTTGCAGCCTCGACCACTAGACCAGTCAAGCAAGATTTTGCCCAACAAGCGTAAATGACTAAGTCAATTAGAACTATTTACATTCAATTTTACAGAGTCGCACAGTCTAACTTAATTTGGGGTCAAATTCACTAGTCTGACTACTTAAAAAATATTCAAACAAAATTCAATTCCGATCTAGTCTTGATTTCGTTTTGAAACGATATATAACTAAACTAAAAAAACAACATCGAAACGAAACAAGTTAGATTGATTTGTAATCGAAAACGGACCTAAAAGTGACGTTTACTTTTATGACACTGAATGTCAACCGAAATTATATTTAAACATTTATAAATGAGTACCAGAATTCTCCTTCAGACAGTAAACCCTAAATCTACTCGCAGAGGCTTCCAAAATCTTATTTTAAATCACCTTTGTAAGCATACGCAATTTTAAATGTGAGATCTAACGAACACGTAGAGTAATTAGTTGGGGATCAAAAGTACACGACAGATTTAATTGCGGTCGTCCCGTCTGCAGCTATTCATATTGTGACGTCATTTGAATTTCAACCCCCAGGGATGTGTTTGAGGCGACCAAGTAGGGTTGTGTGCGGTGTTAAGATTTCGTTGTAATTGTTAACGAGTCTGCTTTCACTGTAGTGCAAAATTGATATATATATTTTTAATTATATACTTTATTGTGCACGGAAAATATCACAATAAAATAGGATACATAATTTGATATTTGTTTGATGCAGCTACTTATTTAATTAAAAAAATAGCGATCCACTCTTGTTTACATTATTTTTATTTTCTACTTGGGCCAGGAATGTGGTCTAAAGTCTCTGGGGGGTGAAATTCTGATTCTGATAAAGCTGCTCATTCTATGTTTCTATTATTTTTAACATAATCGTATCGAGTTCGAATTATTCAAATTAAAATTCAAATGATTTATTGCATACTAAGTGCAGTGATGACCAACATGCACCATTAAAAAGGCCTTACAGGACTATGCCGATATGGAACGCATAGAGGAGTGGAACAACAGCCTAGGGTTAGAACACTCACGACGTTTCCTCGGCTGCAGCACCACAAGAGTCTCAAAATTCGTTCTGAGCAACAGAAGGGACAAAGCCCGAGCTGTCACTGAAGCTCTTACAGGGCACTACACCACTAATGACATGCTCCATAAAATGAAGCTAGCTTTGAATAATGACTGCAGAGCCTGTGGTGAATTCAAGGAAACTATGCAGCACATCCTGTGCGATTGTGACGTCCTGGCGACGAAACGGATGAGTCTTCTCGGCAACGGGTACCCGAAGCCAGAAGATTTTAGGTTCCTTGCTCTCAGTGGGCTAGCCGCCTTCGTAAACCACGTCTTAAAGAGTAAGGAATATACGGTAATGGGGACAACACAAAAGATCCCATTGGGTCGAAGTGTTGCTGGTTGTACCAGCCCCCGTAAGATAAGATAAGTGCAGTAATAGCCTAGGGGTATAACCACTGGACTGCCAAGTCAAAGGTCTCGATTTCGAATCCAAGGCATGCAAAGTCAGAGGCTTTTCGAAATCATATAAATCACTCACTTTAGAATAAATAGATAACTAAAAATGCTTATTAAGCTGCTATAGTCCGTTTTTTAATCTCAGAGACTAGATTGACACATGCAAGTGTCAAAATTACAAATAATGATACCAGCTTTTTTGTATAGGGTTGTACCTACGATACCGGTTTGTTGAATCGTAACTTTTAGACGATTAGCTTAAAATTTTTCTATTCCAAATCGTATAATTCAAGCCCAAATTAATTAAAATTGTCCGAATGCACAATAAAGTCTATGAAAGGTAAGTCGTCGGTAGAGTTTTAAGTACCAAATGACGTAAAATTACCTACCAAAAAAAAACTAAGAAAGGACTTTAATAAATTTAGTCTTATGTTCAAACGAGGTAAAAAAGTATTAGAAAACTATATCAATCGCTGTAAAAAAGTTTTAGAAAACTATGTTGATTTCGCTGTCGTTATTTAGTCCTTCAAAACTCTACCTAATCCGACTCATGATTATTACGTTTTAAATAAGACCTACTATTTTTTTCAGGATAACTTAATGTAAAAAACCGACACTTCAATTTATTAGCGATAATTTTCGATAGAGGCACATAACTATTTAAGAAATGCTAAAAACTGGTATCCCACGTAATGTCACTTTAGTCTCTGAGATTAAAAAACAGACTATAAACGAGTATGTCTAGTAAAATAATAATCTGGTTAGCTAAATATTTTACTGCTAAGTATTTTGTTAACATTATTGTGTTCCAGTTTTAACAGTAATCTAGCCACAGAAATTACTGGGCAAATAAACAACTGGCATCTCAAGTAAGCAACGCGCAAGTAATACCACAGGTGCATAATATATGGCCCGCCCACTTCCACTAATTCTCTCTCGCGATCTCTCCTCAACTTCGTACTCTCTCACGGAACTCCGTATTTCGGTCTCTATCTCGGAGAGATATTCTCAACATCGCCCAATTCACGGCTCTTAATCCCAAACATAAATAAAATTCCAAAATTTAATAAAACAAACTCGAAGCCTTAATTTCGAAGACATTGTTTAAAATTGTTTCTTACAACTACAACTTAAAGTCTAGCCGCTTATCAAAACTTAAAATCTATGTCACAACTATCAAAACAAAGCTTTTAACTCCGAAAGTCTTAGTTAGCACAAGGAGCGCACTTTGCTCTGAAGCCTCTGAGTGGAAAAAACAGCTTTTTGCGGTAAACAAATGTACTACACAACATTTACTAAGCCGTAAACGCTACTCGGAAATGTTTGATGCAACAGATCTGGAAATGGGCCATGAAGTCAGCGATATACAAGCGGGAAAGAAAACCGTTTCTATGACTGATCAAAACAGCAGTGCGCCACGATGCAAAATGGATTTAAGGTTCTTTTTTTAATCCCATGGAAATTCCCCTTCAAGCATTAGTTCGTAATCGTCGTCTACTCACAATTTTTTTGTTTCTAATCTAAGCGGTTTTGTCTGCGATTAAATGAATAACCACAAAGTAACTACAACTTTTATATAGCTGAGACAGACTCACTGATGCATTGGAGACTAGCAACTAAAGCTACCTACGCACGTAACGTACTAGACTTTATGCTCCAAACTTGATTGATTTAGACCAACCAAGTTTATCACGCCCTTAATACGTCATACAAGAACTATGAAAGTATTTAGAGTGGCTAATCCCGAATAACGCGTGGTTCTAGCGGCCCAACCTTAAGATATGGCCGCCTTTGCCACAAAGACGATAAAAGCGCGCATGCTGACTGTGCGACGGTGTTGTGCGTATGGCCCAAAGTACACGCGACATATCTTGGACTTGTTGCGATCAGAGCACACGGAGAAAATAAAAAAACCGTACGAATGTATATACATAATATTGGTAAAAAAAAAACAGCCAATTTCGACTGGAAATTAAAGCTAAAACGGCGCCAGTACGTGGTCTCCAAATATTACCAGAAACTTGCCTTGCAACGCAATTAAAATTGGTAGTTTACCAAAACTAATTATCACTCGCTTTAACGATGAAGGAAAACACCGTAAATAAACTGACGTGTGAAGTCTACCAATACGCACTAGACCAGCGTGGGGGACTTCAGACAAACCCCTCTCATTCTGAAAGAAAGTCCGTGCTTTTCAGTAGGAGTGGGTCACTACTGCTATTACTAGCTTGCTTGCTGATCCAATTTAATATCACCTAAGTGAACTACATTGTGGAATGCAGTAACAATTGAGTATTGAGTATCATTGTTGACACGTTTATTTTGCTTTAATAAATGCTTGTAAAACCTTCCATAAAAACATTTGAACTTTGAACCATAAATATTTGGCTGCCACTTATACAAGCAACGCGTATGCTTTGGGCCTACAGTAAAATAAATCCGGGGCACTTGGTATTCAAAGTGTGCGGCGCCACCAGGAGCCAAGCAATATAGTGGCAACATTGATCAATTTGTTGATGCCCGCCCGGCGGCTGCTGGAAACGTCTTCCGTTTAGAGGGTAGGCTTGACCAGGTAGGCAGGAATAAATTTTGGGATTGACAGTAGTTATGTTATGCGTAAAATCTGGATAAGCTTTTGTATTTCGACTACTTTCGACGCCTGAAAAGAGCAAGAACGCGAGTAGTTTTTTTTTTAATTATTTAAATTCGTTCCGAGACAAATAATAAAAAATACGAATTTTAAATTCAATTTTTAATGTATAATAATATTTACCATTTTATTATTATTATTATTTGTAATTTCTTGATGTTTCTCTGTGTTGGACAAATAAAAGTTGTTTTATTTCTTTCTTCTTTTCTAGCATGTGATAAAATCAAAATCATAATAGTTTTACTTTCATACAGACACTTATGAAATGTCGAATCTAGGTGCACGGTTCCAAATTAGTTAGGCAAGAAACAAATTCAAATTTCAAATTCAAATATTTTATTTCAATTAGACCATATAAATAGGTACTTTCGAAAAGTCAAACTAGTTGCACGGTTCCAAAAAGTTCGACTTATGGAGAAGAGCCGGCAAGAAACTCCATAGTCACTGTTTTAAAAAAATATATAAATGGTTACAATAATAATAATAAAAAAAAACTCCATGGTTACTGTTTGTTCAATGATATCTGATACAATAATGTATGGATACTTACATAAATACTCAGTAGCACATGCTCTGCTTATTTTGGGACTAGAAACTAGATGGTGCTGTGTAAAATGTCTCAAAATATTCAAAAAATATTTAATTTATCTCTACTCCAGTACTTTCTGCTGTAAAGAATGACGGTCAAATTAATTCGTATCTAATTACTCCGTTAACACGATTCCTCTTTAATATTAAATCAGATCCCGTCTTTAAGAAATTACGAACATGAGAGTATTTCCAGGGTGACTGAATTCATGAGCATTTCAAATCTGTAATTTTTATAAAAGTATTTGTCAGAGGGGCGTGAATTCAATCTAGATACCTAAGCCTTGGCAGTCCAGTGGTCATACCCCTAAGCTATTACTGCCTTTTCGTAATAATGTGCATAATATAAATAATTAATGATCATTCGCTTAAAACGGTGAAGGAAAACATCGCGAGGAAACTAGCATGCTTGAGAAACTTTCTCGGCTGCGTGTGAAGTCTGCCAACCCGTACTATGATGGACGGATGGACAATAAAGTATTTTTTTTACATAACCAAATTGGCCACTGATATATTTTCAACTTTAACTTACTACTTATTAGGTTGAAAATGAACAACTTTATGAGCAGGTTGTTAATGATACACAGAACGTCACTTGTGATAATTATTTTCCCGATTTTATAAGAATAAGCTCCTTTTTCGCAGCTTACTGATAAGTTCACGTTAAATTAATTGCCAGATAATTTCATAAAAATTTTGTTCCATTTTTTTAATTTATCCGGTTATCCAGAGATGGTGAAACAAGCGCTAAATAATGTAGTCACCCTATAGCTCTTCGTGGCCTTGTCCTGAACAAACAGACAAACAAATTGCCTCCTTATTAATGTAGATGATGAAGTATTTTGAGAAATATTCGCTTAAAAAAATATTCTCACTGTAAACGTTAAACGATAATAAGACAAACAGTTTGAAATAAGTATTTCGATTCAACTGAAATTGTACTTTGTGAATTGTTTGAGTTTTAGAGGGCTGCCGACCCGCAAATGTAAAGTTTGATACTGTCTACTATAGTACCAAGAAAGATTATAAAAGGTTATTGGCTAAAATCAATTCCAATAAATAAATATTTAAGGTTAAGTAGCTGTTTCCGTTCAACAATTTTTTCCCAAAATACTTTCTTAGCGGGTGCGTGCTACGTCATAATGTGCGTCTGATTGATTGAGTCAGTGAATCAGTCACCCAGTCAGTTTCTTACCTTATTTTAGACAGCACCATCTAGTCTCAAACCACAGGGTATATTTATATTTATATATATATAAGATATGTTTCTATTCGTGGTAGTGTGGACGACACAGTTAATTAAAACACAACTGAGTTTCTCTGTAAGAAAAGTATTTATTGTATTAATTTACATTCACAAATTAAGTATGAATTAAATCGCAACAAAAACAAACTTTACCTGTAAGAAAAGAAACGACATTTAATGTTAATAATTACAGTGTCGATTCCTAAATCACTAATTGTTTCTAACCTTTTTAATTAGTTTAAATAAAATTGCCTTCTAATGGCTGCTCATACAGGTTATAATTCACCACAGATAATAAACTAAATATCCATCCGCTTATGTCGCGATCTGTCACGATGACACTTGGAACTTGATGCGCGGGAATATTTAAACCAAAGAAAATTATATTTTTCTTTACATTACTTTATTGAACACCATGATAATAATATAATACAGTTTGATAGTATAGTTTGTTCAGTTAATAGTTCAGTTTATTTGTTTTTTTTTGACGACATCTGTGGTCTAGTGGTTCGAGTACCGGACTGCTGATCACGAGGTCGTGGGTTCGATTCCCACAAGACACAAATATTTATGTGATGAATATACTATTTGTGTTTGTCTGGGTGTTTCCTCTGTATAATAAGTATGTATTTACTTATTTACTTTTACTTTGTATTTACTACTATTTAGAACGAATAGCATTATGTAATATAACCTAACCTAAATTAAAAATTTAGAAAACCCCCGACATGAAATGTAATTTGCCATTTTGCGGCGGCCATCTTGGGTTTGAAATATTTCATAGTGTATAAGTATTCTCCTAGTTAAATTCCCCCTTTCATTTGATACCCATATTGAGGGAGTTGTGAAAAAATATGTAATTCGCTATTTTGTGGCGGCGGCCATATTGGACCGATTTTCATCAAACATAGCTAAGAACACTCCCGACTAACTCACCTTTCAAATAAAAAAAACTAAATCAAAATCGGTTCATCCGTTCGGGAGCTACGATGCCACAGACAGACACACACACACACACAGACACGTCAAACTTATAACACCCCGTCGTTTATGCGTCGGGGGTTAAAAAGATGTAGGTACAATGGTATCATAATTATCATAGTAGGCTACACGGACGGCACCGAAATATACCGGCGAACTGTGTGGGTCTACATTAGTACACCTCTGCTTACCCCTTCGGGGAACACAGTCGTGATGGTATTTACATTGGTGGCTAACGTTCAAAATACCATCATCGGCTCCAAAACACTTCACGTAGTACACGTTTCAACCCACGCAACATACTACTCACCTACCTGAAATAATCCCTAGCTTCAGCCATAGAAAGGTACTATGGTATATCGCATAATCCGGCCGCAGCACTCCGCACCGCAACTATTAACACAGATTTCAACGTATCCTTTACAACGCTCCGCTGAACAGAATCCTTTTAAAGCAAACCCAATGGAGGATGTAGTAAAAAGAGTCGATAAACTGTCGCTAATATATTTCTATAGGTCTGTTTACATCGCTAAGGTGGAAGTTTGGAGCTTCCATCGGTAGAGCCAGTGAAGACTTGAAGGCCGCCCGTCTACACTCACTACCGGTCGCGTATTTGCAGATTACTGTTCGCTTTAAACATTTTTATTTATTTTCTTAAACTGCTGTGAAGTCATGCAATTAAGATTGTTGGAAATTTATTATGACTAGCAAATATACATTCATTTTGATCCTGCTAAAGCTATTTAATTTATTTCAGCCAACAATTGGTTACTAACATACATAGTAGGGTTTGTATTTATACATTTGTGTGTAGCAATTACTTGTTGGCTAACATAACATGCACATTATCTACGGTTATTAAATTTAATAATCAAATGTCAATATCAATCTATTTAAAATGAAAATAACAAGAATCGGAAAACATTAAATGTAATTCATAAAATATGATAAATAATAATGATGCAATTAATATATCAGGGACAGAACGATTCATGTTAAAAGTAGAACGTGTTAACATGACCCAAAAGAGGGAAACTAGCAAAGTAATTGACAACAACCCTTCCCCTTCTACTTTTACCTATGCTGAAGTTAGCCAGCAGAAAACGTCTACACACACCAACACCAAAACGCAAAAAATAAATAATGGTGCGGCCACAAAACAGGCTGTATTACCGTTAAAGACGAACGTGACTACTATTAGCCCCCAAGCGGCTAATGATTGTACTGATAAAGTCATTGAGGACAATGATGCAGGCTGGACGACAATTCGGAAAAAAAGACATAACCGGGAACCAAAAGAGGTGGGAGTGGGAATAAGTACCGAGTTAAAGGGAATCCAAGCTATAGAACGAAAAAAACATTTGCATGTGTGGCGTTTACATCCAGACACCACACTTGAAAGCATTACTGACCACGTGAGGAGCGTATGCGGCCCTGATGTACCTATTATAATCGATAAAATTAAACATAAGACTGAGCGAGATTACTCATCTTTTATTATTGGGGTTCCTGAGCAGTGCTACGATAAATTAAAAAGTGCAGAAAACTGGCCTGTGAACGTAGAATACAATGAGTGGATTTGGTTTCGAAAATCAAAAAAAGCCTCACCAAATTAAAAATATAGAGATATTTTATCAAAACGTCAGAGGTCTCCGTACCAAGTTAGAGGAATTTAGAAATAATGTAGACACATTAAATTCAGACTTATACGCTATCACTGAATCGGGATGCAGTGATTCCATACAAGATAGTGAAATTATCCCTCCGGGATATCAAATACTTCGTTGTGACAGAGCGGATGGTCGAAAACAGGGAGGCGTGTTTCTAGTGGCCACACACCGCTTCGAGCTACGGCAAGTACATGAGACGGACGTATCGATAGACACCTGTGCGTTTGAAATGATTAGTGCAACAGTTCACTTGAATAATAGATGTTTGTTTTTGTGCGTGGTCATTTATATACCACCTAGTAGTTCAGAGAGTGAATACATGATTTTGTTTGGTATAATAGAGAAACTGTCTACTAGATATAATGGAATTGTAGTGCTAGGAGATTTTAATCTTTATTCATGTCCGACAAATGTAAATTATTATTATGAATATTTTTTGACTTATTGCGAATTCACTCAGAGTAACAACGTACCTAATTATTTAAATCGTCAGCTAGATTTGGTATTGAGTTCCGGTTTTAGGGATAAGGTTTCGGTGGTAGCAGCGAACGAGTTGCTTGTGCCTATCGACGCGCATCACCCACCACTAGCGGTGAGCGTGCGTCCCGCGGCAGCGCGGACGGATGTTTGCGACCTCACCGCCGCCGCCGCCCCTGACCCAGCCCCCGCCGTCGCTCTCGACTCGGGCACGGCCCGTACGTATGCAGATGCACGTACTACTACGCCGCATTGGAATTTTTCTAAAGCTGATTTTCAATTGTTATACTCAATGTTAGGTTCTACGGATTGGAGTAAAATGTATGAAATGACTAATTTAGAAGATATATTAAGTCACTTTTATAGTAAGATAAATAATATATTAAATAAAAGTGTTCCTAGAAAGAAACATTGCGCAAAAATGCGATACATTTATCCGATATGGTACACGAGCGAAATAATAAGAAACTTAAAAACTAAAGCTGCACTTCACAAATTGTATAAACAAACAAAACGTAATAGTGATTACAGTGAATACTCTAAATATAGGGCACATGTTAAATTATTAATAGAAACTGCATTAAAGCAGCACAAAAACCAAATTCAGTGTCAATTTGCAAAAGACCCCAAGTCATTCTGGCAGTATATACGATCACAAAGAACTTCAGCAGGTAAGCAAACTATTTTAGATAATGGTAAGCATCTGTCGGACACCGAGTGTGCTCAACAATTTGCAATGTTTTTTGAATCCATATACAGTAGAGATCCACCACGACTTGATCCAGAAGAGGCAGCAAGGACGAGAGCGGGGAGCAGTACACACATTGTGCAAGTTAACTCTCTGACTCTCAAGGATGTACGTGAGGCACTCGAGCGCCTAAAACCGAAGCGATCAGCGGGACCGGATGGTATACCGGCGTTTCTTTTTAAGGATTGTAATAGGATACTCGCGGAACCTTTACTTTATATATTTAATACCAGTCTTCAATCAGCGACCTTTCCAGCTCAGTGGAAAGTGACCAGAGTCATTCCAGTGCCTAAAGGTAAAGCAGGTACAGATATTAGCGGGTATAGACCGGTGGCCGTGCTGTCGACGCCGGCTAAGGTTTTCGAGTCTGCTGTCCAGCGCTGCATGCAGGTGCAAGTACGAGGACAGTTGTCCGATGCGCAGCATGGATTTCGACCGGGGCGCAGCACCGCCACCAATCTCCTCAGCTTCATGACACGGGTGGCACCGGCGGTAGATGCTGGTGTGCAGGTCGACGCCGCGTATTTTGACTTCAGGAAAGCATTTGACACAGTAGACAATGACATCCTGCTACGTAAACTTGCAGAAGTCGGATGCACACCACATTTATTACGGTTTTTCGCTAGCTATATGCAGGACAGACAGCAGTACGTTGACTATAATGGATGTGAGTCAGACTTATATTACACCAGGTCCGGGGTGAGTCAGGGCAGCAATTTAGGGCCTCTCGAATTCATAATAATGATTAACAACTTGCCGGAGGTCGTCAAACATGGTTCATGTTTGTTATTTGCTGATGACCTTAAATTGCTGCTTGAGGTCAAAAACGATTCTGACTGCACACGCTTACAGGAGGACATCAATAGAATAGTTGAATGGAGTCATGAGAACAAACTCTACTTCAATGTATCTAAGTGCTCAGTGATAAGTTTCACTCGCGCGCGTTCACCCCTACGTTATGAGTACGCGGTGGACGAAACACCGTTGCAGCGAGTCACACAAGTACGAGACTTAGGAGTTTCTCTGACACCTGATCTATCATTCCGTGACCATATAGTCAACATTTGTAAAAAAGCATATAGAAATCTAGGATTTCTATTGAGACAAACGCGAGGCTTCACTAATATCTCAGCAGTCAGGGTCCTTTATGACGCGCTGGTTAGAAGTCAGTTGGAGCATAGTGCTATCATTTGGTCTCCGCACGAGATAAAGTACTCGCTTATGTTGGAACGAGTCCAGAACAAGTTCACACGCTACCTGTACATGAAGTTGTATGGGGTGTACCCATTTTACCCGCTGATGTACCCCACTCTTTTTGTACTGGGCATGGTAGGGTACAACCAGCTGAGGGTGCGTCGGGAGTTTACACTTGTGGCATACTTGGTGAAATTACTTCGTGGAATAGAATATAACCCAGATGTTCTACGGAGGTTGAGTCTGTGTGTACCAGACGGCTATGTAGGAAGGCGGCGTAGCCCGCCCCTATTGGCGGTACCAACCGCCAGGACCAACCTTCTCGCTAAAACACCGGTTACTCAAGCCATACGTAATATCAATGAAATCCACAAATGCATTGATATTTTTACAAGCAATCAGAGTGAATTCGCGAAAGTACTGTTATATAATTTATGTTATAAATAAGGAGAATACTTAAATAATAATGTCCTCTTAGTTTAATATATTGTAAAAATTATAAGTGTAGTTTAGTGTGTAAAATATTATTAATGCTTAGATATAGTTTTATAGAAGACCTTGCTGTCGCATTGGGTGACAACCTGTAAAGATAGCTTTAAGGGAAAGAAATATATAAATAAATAAATAAATAAATAAATAAATGTTTTAAATTCCCTGAAATAAAGCACGATATACACAAAAATTCCGCTTGTTAATGGTTCTAGGAAGTTGGAATACCGCGTTCTTACAACTTAACAGTAAAATTAAAACTATAGAGTAAAATATAGAGATAAAATAAACTATAGAGTAAAATTAAAACTATAATTTCTCAAAACCATACTCCCTGCCTTGCACCTGTAAAAATTGCTACCTACTTTATACAACAGTAGGTACTTAAATTAACACAAACTAAGAGATGAAATGAGTTCAAAATAATACTACACTTCATAATAAAAAAGGTTTTAATTAAAACTGCAATACTCCTTGGTTCTGGCGCAAAGTATAACCTAGCTGAATTCAGAACACTTTAGTATTGGGGTGGCGTCGTTTAGGTGGCCGGGTTCCGGCGTCGGTCGGTTTATCTCACTGTTTTAGCACCTGACGCCGGATGGGACTGCGACCGAGCCGGGCCTTTTACCAGTAAAACTACAGGAAAGTTTAACGGTATACTTGTTAGTATTTATTTTTCGTGCTTTTAACTATGGGTCGGTTTTAAACGCTAAAGGGTCTTGATTACGTCATTCAAAGAAATAGTAGGTATACCTAGTTATATCTCGTGTTCGTTCAAAAGGATTTTCATTACGATGAAGTTGAGGTTGCTTTTATACGTAATAAAAAAACCTAAAAACCTAAACCTAACCTAACCTAACAGATCATGATCTAATTAGTACCTCTATTACTAATTAAAAATTTAAAGGGGCTCGTGGCCAAGTTGTAACTACGCTGATCAACCGATCCGCAAGGTTAAACTACACTTGCCGCAGTCAGTCTGTGGATGGGTGACCATTCTTAACATATTGAGACCCCTCCGTGCCTCGGAGAGCACGTAATGCCGTCGGTCCCGGTTGTCATACGAACACCTATGACAATCGTTAGTGGTTGTCAGAAGACTAAAAAAATCTGACATCCAGGCTTTCCTTCGAATATCGGTATTGCCTAGAAATTGGGTTTCAGAGGTCTGATGGCAATCGCTTCGTGTAAAATACTGATATTCGGCCGCATCTTGGTTAGACCCTAACATGGTTGGGAAAAGGCTAGGAGGAAGATCCACGTAGATTTAAATATCATTTGGCAAGGAGATAGATTGCATCCTGAGAAGGGCCATAGGCTACCTTTTGTCTTAAAAAGTCCTTTGAGATGAGAGTAAAACCTCAGGCAATAGTTAGTCTATGCAAAGCTTAAACTGATTTGCCTAGAAGCATGAAATTTTGCACAAGAGTTTTTACATAACGTACACCAGAACTGAGATATTGTTGGTAAATTCCCACAGCATGGGAAAATCATCTCATCACGAATACCACCGCGAGACCCAGCTAGTAGATTCATAAAACATTTAAAGAGTAAACTCTTTTTTGTCGATGAGTTGTAGTTCTACCACAGAATAAATAAATAAATAAATATCTTAGGACATTTTTTACACAGCACCATCTAGTCCCAAACTAAGCAGAGCTTGTACTATGGGTACTAGACAATGGATATAATACTTATATACTTTTTTTTTGTAAATACATACTTATTATACATAGGAAACACCCAGACAAACACAAACACTTAAGTTCATCACAATAAATGTTTGTGTCCTGTGGGAATCGAACCCACGACCTCGTGATCAGCAGTCCGGTACTCGAACCACTAGACCACAGACGTCGTCAATGACATTCTGTTATTATGTTATTATGTTAATGGCCACTCTCCGCCCCTCCCTAACGTCGGATACCTCAGGTCCCCCGCATCCTACCCGTGTTCTTTCCGGACTGCCAACAAACCCTACGCACCTTCACGCACACATTTGCACGTGTACAAACGTAATTTTGACAAGTTTGACATTTGGTATTGTTGCGTGCAGCGGTATCGGAAAGTTTGTATGGAGTGTCACAGGTGTGGTTCTACATCACCACTAATATTCAAAAGAGAAAGGTTTTGTATTTTTGTTTGTAGTGAATAACTCTTTTTGAATAGGTTTGATTTAGTTTTTGAATAGGTTTTGAATAGTTTTTGAGCATTTGTCTACTTTAGTATCTTATCACTAAGTAATATAGCATTTTTTTTATTATAACTACACCCGTGCGAAGCTTGACCGGGCCGCTAGTGTAATAAAAGACTTTCGAATATATTACTAAACCTCAGCACGCGTTTTTATCAGAATCGATCTTATATTAACACTTAAATTGAATCTTACAAATTACTTATTCACAGAAAATACCACTGAATATTTATAAGAAAAGTAATAATAAAATTGCATACAGTACCTTTCTTCGGATCAAAGCTTTTCTTTAAAAAATATACGTTAACTTTGACATTTAAATCCTCGATTTGCAATTTAAATTTAAATTATTGAAAGATGTAATTGCATGACTCGAATTATTGAATTTTCGTCTTCGAATTAAAAAACATTTTTTCATTCATTCATAAGAAATTCTGTTTCTGTGAATGCTGTATGAAAAAAGCTGGATTTGCAAGTCTTACTTTGTTATACCTAAGCCTGTTCTGAAACATACCTAATCGTATTTTACGTAGAAATTCAATCCTAATTCTGCGTCATCTTTATTCGGTGTAAAGTGAGTTATTTTTTTATTTTTTTTATTGTTAGGGTCAAACTGAGGCATTGACGGATTATGAACCAACAAAATTGTGCACAATATTGTTAGTTGCCTTAGGCTAATATTCCGAGACGACGCTAAGCCTAAAGTAACGCTTCCGTATGTCTTTGTATTACAATTTAACATAGGTATAGAACTGTAAGTTTACGCTTAGCGTCGTGTCTGAATATTAAGCCTTAGACTGACTTAGATTTATACTTACGAGTAGCTTTTCGCCAGCGGCTTCGCCCGCGTGGTCATGTATTATACATATAAACCTTCCTCTTGAATCACTCTATCTATTAAAAAAAACCGCATCAAAATTCGTTGCGCAGTTTTAAAGATTTAAGCATACATAGGGATATAGGGACAGAGAATGCGACTTTGTTTTATACTATGTAGTGATATAGACTTGAAGGTCTTAATCTAAGTCTAAGGGCCTATGCCCTATTGCATCACCTTCCAGTAAGTTCCCATTAAATTTGTTGGCAGATAATTTCATTCAAATTTTGTTTAATTTTTTAGTTTATTCGGCGATTAGCGGCTATCCAGAGGTGTGAAAAACTAACGGGTACAGTGGTCCCCAATCTTTTTGACCGGAGTGAAGTTGGCAACAACCGCTGTGCAGAATGCAAAATAGCGTATATGCAATCGGATATTTCGTCCATAAAATAAAAACATAATCTTTTTTCTCTCATCAGCCCGGCCAAAAAGATTGGAGACTACTACTGTAGTTGTGTGTATTGATTGCAATATACAAGATGGAATGGACATCGACGCACATCCGAATATCATGAGTTCAGTACATGATTCTGGACGCCCATGCGTTGAAATTTTCCCTGAATTTCTTCATCAACTTTTCGATTTTTTTTTATTTTTTTTTACTTGAACGTGTAAAAAAACATTATTTCTATCTACCCAAATTAAATTATAATAAAAAAATCATTATTTCATTTATTTCGGATCGCACGCGATAACATTCACTGCAAAGCGTTATAATCGCGTTTTTAGCAATACCACAGAGTATACAATACACTGCGCGCTCAAAAATGTCAATATCTGTAATAACCCACCATTTTCTACATGAATGACCTAGGTCATTTTATTTTTGACCTTGAGTGAAACCTTGTCACGACGTTTGTGCGTCGATGTCCCTTCCACCTTGTATATTAATATAAAAATGACCTTACGACATTACAAGCCATAATATGGACATGCTCTTGGCAATGAACGTTCGCCAGAATGTCAAGAATGCATTGACTCTACTCAATATAGGTATAGTAAATAAACAATGCGGCGGGTCATCGGGGCGTATCTGAACAAGATGTAAGAGGACCCGCAAGACAGCGGTCTCATCTTCTAAAAGCTTTCGTCGATACAAACGTTACTGCAGCACTGAGTTCGATGCTTCGTCTATTTATTGTGTTTATGTGGTGTGTTTTTCTAGTCAAGTTATCATCTTTCTTCTCTAATTTATAAGACAAAGTCGGGTTTGTTATAACACTTATAACTCTAAAGCATTAAAATATTAAGGTGGTTTAATATTGACGCGAGCGAAGCTGCGGGAAAAAGATAGTCTATACTATTATTATAAAGAGAAAAGATTTGATTGTTTGTTTGTATTGACTAGGCTATAATAATTTAATAATAATAATAATTTATTTATTTCTCACCACAAACCAGGTACAATACAAAAATCTAAAACTATTTAAAATACAATTTTGGTCGTGGATCGCTGGTGCCCGTGGTAGGTAATAAAACCTGTATTACGGGTCACCAGGCCTCCACCTCCTCACAACGTTTCAGTATATGAGCACTGGCAAAATAAAACCAAGCAAGAAGAGGTTAAAAGTTTATAAGTAACATTGGTGAGTTTACTAAATTCTAATGTTATAAAAAACACAGGAGGTGTGAATGTATGTATAGTGTGTTTGTGGGTGTGTGTGTGTATGAGAGTGAGTGAGTGCAAGTATTGAGGCGAATACGAAGCCGGAGCCTTCAAAGTTATCGATTGTGTAGTTAGCCAAGGAAAGTAACGTTATTGTAGGATTTCCAGAAGTCCTTCGGTTTCTGTGTAGGATTTGGAGAGGAGCCAATTTAGTAGTGTAGTTTTATATTTACAATGATTTAAATTATGAATGGATAACAACCTCTGAAGTTTGTTGTATAGGTATGGTCCAAGGAAGACGAAAAATCTACGGCTGAAAGATGTTTTAACTGAGGTAGAGGTAGCTACTAGGTGATTACGAGTAATAGATTCCCGGTCGTAGGGTGTTAAAGAATGCTGCTTCATTGCAGTAGCTAATATGAACAGTTGCCTGACAGTGGGAACTTGGCAGTACTCGTAGAGCCGGTTTGTAGGAAAGAGACGAGGCTTAAAACAACACACCTTAAGTACGGCTCTTTGAGCACGCTCCAGTTCTATCAGGGTGGATTTAGCTGCACCGCCCCAGGCTCCGAAACTACTGGACCGATTTGAAAAATTCTTTCAGTGTTAGATAGCCCATTTATTGAGGAAGGCTATAGGCTATATACCATCCCGCTACAACTAATATGAGCGGAGTAGCAATGAAAAATGTTGCAAAAACGGGGGGGAAATTCATAAGACCACGCGGGCGAAGCCGCTGGCGGAAAGCTAGTATAAATACAACGATAGCCTAATGATATGAGTTTGTAACTGTCAAGTCAAAGGTCTTGGAGTTTGAATGGCAATTGAGACTTTTCGAAATCATGTGCATAATTTATTTATTTATTTATTAGTTAAGGCTTACCAACACAATACACAGCATTAAAATGTTGTTAAAATACAATTATGATCTCGAGTGCATTTTAATTAAAGGTAAACACAACAGTTTTAATTCAATTGTGAACATGAGCAAATTAGATTAAAGTTTTTTATCAGAAAAATAAAATAAAGGATGTCAAATAAAACAAGATAAAGGCTAGTTGACACGATGCAATTTTGAACCCTTCCCCGATAAAAATTGTACCCAGGTAAAGGTGTTGTAAAGGCAAATAAATTATATAGAGAATAATAATATAATATATAATATAATAAATCATATAACATTTTTTTGCAATCATAAAATATTAAAGAGGCTACGCACGTGCTTCGCTTTGCAAGAAAATGTATGTAATCGTGGCCACTACAACCCACGAATTGACGTCATTGGCACACGCTTGGCTTGCTCGGATATGGCACGGTACACGAATCCGTGTGTAACGTGTGCTGCAGTGAAACGTAGACCCACGTTGTCAAACAAATGAACCCACGCAGCGAAAGTGCGCCACGTGGCCGTGCACAGCGTGCGCCGCGGTGGGTATTCGCCTTTATGATGTTGATTTACACATGTTCCACTCGGGTAACTAAGTAGATCTAGGTATCTAGGATCTAGGTAGGTAATACCATAGAAACTACTACGCAAAAGGTCCTGGGTCAATGCTGGGTTCGGAGTGTGGATTCGTACCCAGTTAATAGCATTAGGCTTGCCCTATTACATGGAGCCTAAACATTATTGGCGAACAGTACGTCAACCATGAATTCTATCGAATGGCTTTCGATAGGTTTTTTACGCATCGAAACGCTGTAATCTCATAGCAGATTTTAGTTTCTTACGTAACCGCTAGAGGTACTGCGAGGGTTTTCCATACAAATATTTTACCGCGTCGCTAGCGAGTCTAGTGAGAAAAACTCATGGTCGAGGCACTGTTACAGTACAAGTAGTTTTTATATTACGTAACCGATAGCAATATCTCTCTATCTATTTTTTCACAGGTTACGCGATATAAGAATAGCGTATTTAATTTTATTAAAACAACCTACAAAGACTAGCTAAGTTTTCATTAAAAATCTCATTAGCATCATAAATTTAGCACAAAGATTTTCTATAAACATTATTTTTAATTAAAAATATAAATACCAGTGTAGAGAACTATTGTTTTTAAAGCGGTGTGTTTTCGCCGACTTTTTTCTAAACTGGAACAAACGGGTGAATGGTTAGAATGGTAGAATTGAATTTATCCTGACCATTGAAAAACAGCTCGACGCGGTTTCCGCAATCGATCGCGCTATAAAAACTTTAGAAATAATAATAAGTAATACCTTTTATAAGCATTGAGTTGTTATTACATAGGTACTATTATTGTATTTGGCGTGACTGCCAAAACTAGAGAAAAGTAGCTAAATAACCTAAATTAAAAATTTAGAAAACCCCCGACATGAAATGTAATTTAACATTTTCTGGTGGCATCTTGGATTTGAAATTTATCTTAGCGTATAGTATTATCCTAGTTAAGCCCTTTCATTTGACACCCATATGTGAGATGTGAAAAAATATTTAATCCGCTTTTGTAGCGGCGGCCATTTTCTTGGATTTTCATCAAACATAGCTAAGAACACTCCCGACTAATTCACCTTTCAAATCAAAAAAACAAAATCAAAATTGGTCCATCCGTTCGAGAGCTACGGTGCCACAGACAGACAGTCTGCGTGGAACTAGTTGGCCGCGCCTTAGATATGTGAGCGGCGGGACGGAGGGGCGGTGTCGCCTGCGTGCGGTGGGACGGAGGGGCGGGGGCGTTTGCTTTTGTTCACAGTAACCCGCCGCCTCACCCCCGTCCCTACCTAAGGCGCGGCCAACTACTTCCGCGTGGACTATAAACATGGTCACCCATCCATAGACAAACTGAGGCAAGCGCCGCTTAACCTTGCAGATCGATCGCATAGTATAATCATAATTTATTCACGATGCTGTTAAACAAACAGAAACCTAACCATTTATATTTGCTAGACAATATTAAAACTGCATTTCAACGATAATCCATTCTTTGTTTCGACTTTATCAAAGTGACAACTTGGTAACAACGTTAAGTGGACTTCGAAGTCAGACTGCAAAGGAATAAGTTAATTTTAAAATACTTCGGTCGGGGAATACTAAAATATTCTAAGCAATTTACTGTCTCGTTAGCCCAGTGGTCATGCGCAACTGTCGAGGTTCTTAGTTCGATTCCCAGGTCGAGCGTTAATGGGTTTTTCTATGAAATTCTGAGTAACATCTCTTCGTTTGGATTTGTCCTGTGTCAGTATACAGGGGGGCGAACCTGAGCCTATAGACAAATTGCATTTAACATTCGAATCAACAAACAAAAAGAAACAAAATGTATGAAATTGACACAAACTTTTGATAAGTCGTGCTGTCACTAATGTCATCTCCATACATTTTGTTTCTATTTGTTTGTCGATTCGAATGTCAAATTGCAACTTGCCTAGGCCTGTAGATATACTTATGTTCTCCTCTGCTTAACTCTTCGGGGAATACAGGGTTGATGAATAATTTTTATGTTAAAAAAAAACTTTTAATAGAGTGCCGTTCATCTATGGTTTTAGGAAATATTTGAATGGGTTTTGTAACAAAACCTCTATAGTTCACTAAACCCGACAAAACCTTTAATATAATTAATGCCATACTGCTATTTAAACGCCACTAGTAAGTACATCCTATCCTATCCTGTCCTACTATAATTAATATTAATTATTATTAATTAATTATTATTAATATTTATTAAACCTACTATAATATTATAAATGTGAAAGTTTCTGAGGATGGATGGATGTTTGTTACTCTTTCACGCAAAAACTACTGAAGGGATCTGGATGAAATTTGGCACAAAGATAGATTATAGTCTGGAATAGCACATAGGCTACTTTTTATCCCGGTAAAATGTATGGTTCCCGTGGGATAGCGGGCAAAGCCGCTGGCGGAAAGCTAGTCAAAAAAAAAAATCTCTTTCACAGAATTTCCCATCACTATTTTTGGATAAAACCTACTTTCACGCCTAACCAACCAAGTTTAGGTGGTATATACATATACCTCTCACAGTTCCCCAACAATGCACTGCCATTCATATACTCACACTCGACCCGGATAATTAAAACGAAAGCTCAATGAGGCGTTCAATGAATGACATAATTGTTCACTTAGCACGATGATAATTTATGGAACGTTTATTCTTTAGGAGTCTCTCGGGAATATCAGAAAGCAATTTATTAATAAATAGGTGTTTCCCGCGGTCTTACTTACACAAGAATAATTTATATTCTTTTATACAAGGTGGAAGCGACATCGACGCACAAACGTCGTGACAATGTTTCACTCAAGGTCAAAAATAAAATGACCTAAGTCATTCATGTAGAAAATGATCGGTTATTACAGATATTGACATTTTTGAGCGCGCAGTGTATTGCAAAAACGCGATTATAACACTCCGCGGTAAATGGTACCGCGCGCGCGATCTAAAAAAATTAAATAATGAATTTTTAACTATAAATCCAATTTGGGTAGATAGAAATAATAATTTTTTACACGTTCAAGTAAAAAAACTGCAGAAAAAATTGTAAAATTGATGAAAAAGGTTAGGGAAAATTTCAACGCACGGGGGGTCCAGACTCATGTCCTGAACTCATGGTATTCGGATGTGCGTCGATGTCCCTTCCACCTTGTATAAGATAAGCCTATGTCCTTCCTCAGGAAGCAATCTATCTCCTTACCAAATTTTATCGAAATCCTACTGGTTTCTGACCCTTACTAGACATTTAAATAAAACTTCTTTAATTGTCCGGCTTCATCTGCCCGTGACCTGCATGGACGCTGTAAAGGGTCCGAAACGTCGGGATCAAAATTAATATACTTATCGCAATAAAATCCTTTCTTCAGCCACACCTATGACACTCCATACAAACTTTCAGATAGCACTACAATACCAAATGTCAAACTTGTCAAAATTACGTTTGTACACGTGCAAATGGGTGCGTGAAGGTGCGTAGCGTTTGTTGGCAGTCCGGCAAGAACACCGGCAGGATGCAGGACCTGAGGTATCTGACTTTAGGGAGGGGCGGAGAGTGGTCATTCTGTTATTATTGATTCTGTGCTTCGGCAGTTAAGGCGTGAAAAGTCAAAAGGTTTGTGTATCAATAAGTCAACATTTTATCTTATAACCTACTTTTTAGAAAAAACCTACTCCAGATATTTTGCAATCAAAGCGAAGACCATCCTTTTGACAAAATAATGTCGGAATCGCTTCATAAACAAAAGTCAGCCGCCATGTTTTTTAAGGATACCAGTTTATCTGGTATCTTTAAGTGAGGATACCTGAATGAATTGTGATAAATTAACGGACAATTAAGCAAACATGTTGATCCATGGCCGTTTGAAATCTCTTAATGAAGCCTTTATCTTGCAAATTTATATAAATGCTAACAATATTTATCATCATTTTGCATATTTTTCTTACACAAATACGTTCCTCCTCCATGATAAATATTCGTACATTCCCACGTATCGTTACCACCCACGCGATCCAGATAATTAAAACAAAGGCCTATTAAGGCGCTCAGTTAACGACACGATCATTCAGTGAACGTTCGCTAATTTGCGGGCATAACCGACATTATAATTGTCTTACGAGCTGTTAAACTTAATGACTAATTCATTACCGGTATTGTTAGAGCATTGCTGATTAACAGATATCTTTTTAAGGGTTGTTTTAATACAATTAGATGAGTAATTATTTTGTTAGGTAGTGTCTTTATTCATAAAATAACTCCAGAAGAAGACAGTTCAACTCTTTTCAGAACAAGTGAAGGAACTCTTTTTTCTTTGTAACCTTACAACTTCAGCAGTGATCTCTCTTAGATTGTTATTGTTAAAAATTAAGTACTTGTGCTTAGTTATTTCTTGAAAGCATGTTGTGGTCCCCAGTAAGTGAAGGAGTACACTGACTTGACTGTTTTCTTATGTAATATTTAAAAAAATGGTGTATATCCTTCGTTGGGAAACCTAAATAAATAAAAAGTGGGAATCGTTTCGTATCGGTCAAACAGAAGATAGAGAACAGTGGCGATTGCTAGACCGCTAAGCAAGACGAACAATAACTCAACCAACATTTTTTATAGCATAATAAGTTCTACCCATCAAACGAGTGAAATTTTAGTAATCATTTTAAAGTAAATCTACCTAGTGTCTGAATTTTAACACCAGTGAAGTACCCCGTGTTCGTAAATCACCGTGCATAGTTTTACGCTAACATGAAAATAGTTGCTTACTCACAACTTGCTAACCATAAACATGTGTTGAGCACTACAGCGCGCCGCAAGAACTTCATAATTAAACAAACAAGCTGAAAGATTCACAACTTAACCCCTTCCCAGTTTTCTGTTATATCGGTACTCTACTCGGAACATAGCCTTGAGTAATTAAATTTGAAGTAATAAAGCAAGAACTAAAGGCGCCGAAATAGTTTAAAGGATTGGGTGGACGGGGCACATAGCTTGTAGATCTGATGATCGCTGGAGCAAAACGGTTATCGATTGGAGATCACGCACTGGAAAACGCAGAATGGCCTCCAACAGACGATATTTTGAAGGTCACCATGTTGATGAAAGGAAGAGGATAAGAATCCATCAGATATGGCAATTTAAAATATCATTTACTGTTAGGCTCTCTTTGGAGATCCGCAATGTTTTAAGATTTGTTAGAACCAAATAAAAATTTAATTTAGCGGACTAAGCGAGCGCCAGAATTTTTATTCAATTTTCGTAATTAAATCTTGCACCATGCACGGACGGCGAATTAATTAACGGCCCACACTCATTAACGAACAGAAACTCATTTTATAAACTCATCAATTTACTTAAACTAATTTTGTTATGCCTGGAATGTGGGCAATTGTTTTTTGGAGTAAAAAACCAGATCTGTCTGGTTTTTTGTCAGATGTTTGGTTACAGTCAGGCGTAAAATACTGATTTTGAGCATCATCTAGTTAGACTGGAAACCGACGACAACATAGGGTAGCTGAATGATGCTAACTCCTGTCACGGTCGTGGCGAATATCCCATGGCCGAGACTATCAGGGTAAGCCAAGCCTTGACAAGTTTTGAGTCCAAACAGTCCAACAACGCACCACAAAAAACAATTATGACTCTATAGTCATAAATTAAATTACTATTAAAAATTATAAATATATATTACGTAAATGACAATAGAATTGGAAAACCCATACTAACGGCATTTTCTCATCCGTCGCTCTATAAAGAAGAATATTGTTTTTACAGTCCTTGTCTAGAGAATAGGATATTAAAAATGTGTAGTAAAAATAAAATGAAAAAGCGATGCCGCGGGCTAGTCTCGGTTTTGTGGCTTCTAGCCGCATCGCGACATAGACAAGTACATTTTTTTAAATATGGAGTAAATACGACTAGTAGTCTCTAGGACTATATTTAACATTAATTAATTATTTAATGCCCATTAAAGTTAAAACTTAATGCGGTAAGACATTCTATGAGTAAACCTTTTGTAACATTAATAATTTTAATAGGTATTGTAAAAATCTGTTATTTTAATAAAAAAACGACTAGCGGACAGGATTCGAACCTTCCTCTTCTAATTATCTTTGACGACGTCTGTGGTCTAGTGGTTCGAGTACCGGACTGCTGATCACGAGGTCGTGGGTTCGATTCCCACAAGACACAAACATTTATGTGATGAACTTAGGTGTTTGTGTTTGTCTGGGTGTTTCATATATATTCTAAGTATAATTATATTTACCAAAAAAAAAAGTATATAAGTGTTATATCCATTGTTTAGTACCTATAGTAGCTCTGCTTAGTTTGGGACTAGATGGTGCTGTGTGAAAATGTCCCAAGATATTTAATTATACCAGACGCTATGACCTCTAAGCCACCGTGAGTCTCACCCACCAGATTTTCCTAAATTTTCCTTCACATTCTAAATTTACGTCTCAAGGTGACCTTATTGATATCTATTGGAAAACAATGCTTGTGTCCAGAAGACGCAACTTTGAATCCTGCCCGCCAGTTGATTTTTTCCTTCATTAAAATAACAGGTATTATCTTAGCCTGAAAAATGCAAAAAAAATACAAAAAGATTGAAATAAATCACTTACATCTTGTATTGCTTGGGAAACTTTTACTTTACTTTGGGAAGTAAACCCAAGCTCTTTGCCTTAGCAGTCAGACTTGAAGTATCAAAGTAGTTAAAAAATATATATTATAATAATAATGTACTAGAGATAAAGAGGATTGCCGCAGCAATGCCGCCGGCAAGCCGCAGCGTTGTGGCCGACAGCTACACCGCAACACTTAACTAAGGCACAAAATTATGATACAGTCTGTAGCATTGGACTGCCTCGTGACTGCTTCGAGGTCCTGGGTTCGAACGCCGGGTCGAGCAAAGTGTTATTTGTTTTTTCTGGGAAATTCCTAGTAGCAGCTCGGAGTCTGGATTTTTGCCCGGTTGATGGCATCAGGCTCGACCCCTGTTACATGGGACCTAAACATACTGGCGAAATATGGGTGTACATTAGTACGCCTCTGCCTACCCCTTCGGGGAATACAGGCGTTATGGTATGTATGTCTATAGCATTGTACCATTTCATTTAGTGAATATAAATTATCACGTATTATATTCTTTATACTGGCAAACCTTGCGTATAGGACTCAAACCAACTTGCCTTGCTCTAACCCTTCGATCAATAGTATTATTATTGATTGAAGCTCTAACCCCATTAAGTGAAGCAATGATAAAATTAACTACAAATTATTTTATATGTAAAAATGTACATTGCATCTCAGATTTACAGATATCTCAGAATTATTTAAAAATACACCACGGATATACAAATATCTCTTTAACCGATTTTTAACCGTAAACATTGCATCGTTATATATTTTCTAAGTGTTTAACCTAACAATATACTCGAAAAACATTATCACTATACGCTTCCCACATGCTCCCTCCTTGTAATATTAATATCAAGTGAAATGTCTAACTCTTTCAATTGTACAGCAGTCTTTAATATGAAAGCAGCAAGGTCGGAATTTGAATGGCAAATTGTGGATGTGGTGTAATTCAGAAGCGATGAAGGTTTATGGAGTAATTTCATAATATGGAAATGGAATAAATGGAAATAATGACATGTTACTGCCCGAAAACAAATACTTTTTCGTTAAATAGGTTTTTGTGAATGTGGTTAGTGCTTTAAGGCTGTTACACATTTACAGTTTTAATACACTGTCTAAAAATAAATCACTCAAGGCTCCCTATACACCCAAGCCAGCGGCCTGGCCAACGGCACAACTCAGTAACATTGTATTTTGCGATCTTTGGCTTGACTTTGGCTCCTTAGTAGGAGCCTTTAGTAAATTTATTTTTAAAAAATCTGTCAAAAACTGTTCCAAATCATAGAGGGGTGCGCTGTCCCTAGCAAGCTTTTATGATAGCCTGTGTGTGCCTGTGTGCCTGTGTTCATAAGTATCCGAAAAATACAAAACCCTTTTGTTTTATTTGATCGCAAATTTTGATACAGCCCCAATCCATTTAAAAATATTGTTCGAATTGTGAAGGAGCTCACACGATGTCTTGTTCGATATTCAGCTATCCTGCTTAGAATCCAATAATACTCGGTTTTCGGCAGGCACCGTCATTGGAAGGAACTCATAAACCCTTAATGGTACGAACATTCATAAAACCATCAAGTAAAAAAAAAACAAAATCGGTTCATCCGTTCGGGAGCTACGATGCCACAGACAGAAACACACACACACACACACACAGACACGTCAAACTTATAACACCCCGTCGTTTATGCGTCGGGGGTTAAAAATAAATGGGCTCGTAGGATAATAATACCTGCCTCATATCTCTATTTCGATTCCCAGAACGAACAGTGCTATTGAATTTTGTATGAAACTTTCAGGAGCAACTTAAAATCCGTCTTAAAAAAACCGTACCGAATTTCTACTTGTTTTTTAAAATCGCTTAAGTTTAACACTTGCGCCACCGGGCTGAGGAACTAGTCTCAGGGGTGTACAGTTTCCTCTAGCGCCCTGCATGCGGCGCGGTGATACAACAGGTAATGCACAGTGTATGTCAGAGCTTACATACACAAGTTATGCATAATAGCGGATGGAGAGACCTATTGGGATATGTTACTAATTTAAGCGGTATGTTGGGAAATATTATTCAGAATTCAGTTATCGTGTTTAGTTTGGTAACTTTGTGGCTTCGGTTAGAATCGTAAACATGTAAGTGAGACAGGGCCAATAGACCAGATGCAATTTGACATTCGAATCGACAAACGAATAGTATAAAATGTATGGAAATGAAGCAAACTTTCGACAAATCGGGCTGTCACTAATGTCATTTCCATACGTTTTCTTTCTATACGTTTGTCGTTTCGATTGAATTAAATTGCAACTTGTCTAGGCCCCCTATTGTATACAATGTAAGTAGATTAATAGCAGTATTTTACATGAAGCGGCTGCCAACAGACTTCTGCAACCCAGTTTCTGGGGAATACCGATATTCGAAGCATATACTGGTTGTGACGCTCACCACCTATCAACAGTTATTATCATAACTATCTTATTATAAAACGATGAGTAAGTACCCAATATAATTTAACTGACCTCATTAGTCAATTACTGTAAATGTCAAATTAATAACATTGAACTATTATGTTATAGAGTGCAGATGTATAATGTCAGGGGTATAATTTCGATATGACATATCTGTATTAATAATTCAGGAGCCGGCAATAGACGTCAAGTCGAAAACAAGTGACACGCGATAGCTTGGACCGCGTTATGCAACTATATAATAGATCAAGCACGTGTATTACAAGGAAGCATATGTATAATGTATTATTGTAAAAGTAAATTGAATTTATTCTTCATCATCATCAACCCATTAATTGTCCCACTGTTGGACACGTGTCTCCTCTCAGTATGAGAGGGATTACTCCATAGTCCACACGCTGGCCTAATGCGGGTTGGCAGACTTAATATGCCGTCAAGAAAATCTCTCAGGCATGCAGGTTTCCTCATGTTGTTTTCCTCGAGTAATAATTACGCACATGTTTTCGAAACGTCAGAGGTGCGTGCCTACGATTCGAACTCGAGACTTGGCAGTCCAGTGGTCATTCCCCTAGACTATCACTGCTACATTACTAATATATACATTCATACAATATGGATAATATAACGACTACAAGATGTATAAGTACAACTTATAGTACCTAACCGCTTCCATCGCGCACGCTTGACAGATAGCTCGCCCATCAACTAGCACCTCTACCCCATTTCCTCCGTTGCAGTTAAATTGCACCCGAGAATAAACGATCTACCCGACACCTTTTTTCACTATTTTATTAAGTGAATAAACAGTTGGAGCTTCAACAGCTGGCACAGAATAACTAACAGCTTATGTAAGTACAGAACGATCATTTTCTGCCTCTCCTTTGACGGCACACATTTTTTTGTATATTAAACAAGCTATTGTGTACATAACGCACACTTATAAGATTTACTCACGGCTACATACAAATCAAGCTATACCTACACTTCCAGGGGGCCTAGACAAGTTGCATTTTGACATTGACACAAGCTTTCGACAAATCGGGCTGTCACTAATGTCATTTCCATGCATTTTCTTTTCTTCTTTTCAGTACAGGCGAACCATGCATTGTATACAACTTGCGTACAATGGGAGGTCTGCTTATAATGGCAATGTATAGCTTTATGTGTACGCAAGCTAAGCTGTAGTGTTTTCTGTCAGTCATTCAGTGTTAGAGTTTTATACGGAACTAGCTTTCCGCCAGCGGCTTCGCTCGCGTGGTCTGGGTATTCCTTATAACTTTCATCACCCATTTCAACCCCTTACCCCCTATTTTCGCAATAAAAAGTAGCCTATATCCTTTCTCAGGCTCGACTATCTGTGTTCCAAATTTCGTTCCAAAATCGGTTCAGTAGTTTTGGTGTGAAAGCCCGACAAACAGACTGACAGACAGTTACTTTAACATTTAAAATATTATATAGTAAGGATTAATGTTGATGTTTAATTGTTATTTAATTCTTTTATTCTAGTTCTTATTGATCTTCTATTATAAAACTTATAAATGTACCAGACATTGATAAATTGTAAACGGTAAAACTAATTTTAGTGCTTGATTTCCCTAGGCAGGCATAATTCAACCCAGACCAAAGTCTGGGGTGGAATTAAATACAATACCGTTATTATAATTTAGGTTATCTAAGTGTTGTTTTGTGTTTTGTTTGTGTGCACTGATCAGTGTTAATGCTGTATCCCCCGAAGAGTTAAAAGAGGTGTACCAATGTACGCCCACAATTCACCGGTATGTTTAAGTCCCATGTAATAGGCAACGAGCCTATTGCCATTAACCGGGCACAAACTCAATAAAACTTTGCTCGATCTGTTAATCGAATTAAATGGCATTAAAAAATTAATTGTACCGGTGTGTATATTTTTTTAGTACATAGTGACTGAGTAAAGAAAAGAGTTGAATTTGAGAATAAACAAAGGTAAAATATTACGTCAAGAGTTTTTCTTTTGCTTTTCTTTTTTGCTTTGCTTGGCCCAGGCTAAATATTCTGGAACAAAAATAAAAAATAGCAAATAGGTATTTGCGATAAGGTCCCAACTCACTTTATAGCTATTAGAAAATTCTAAGCACAACCTATTCGACTGATTTTATAGAAAATAATCAATTTCTCTTATTCATGCCAATCCACACAAAAACGTATGACAATAGTGTAATAAGAAATGTGTCACTCGCGTATGCCGCCATCTTTGAACCCAAAGGTGTTGAACGTAGTAGGCAACACGGCAAAGCTTTCAACCCATCGGTCATGCGGGCCCTTCCGATGAAAAGTAGCCACTTAGCTCGTCAAATGCCAATCCACAACGACCCGGGGGAGGGGACCGATATACTTCGTTGCACAGCCGCAAAGCGTAGACGATTGTGTAGATACGACAGAGAAACTACCTATCTCTATGATATTATGACCTGCGCAGACAGAAATTAGCTTTTAGGATCATTTTCACCAATCCACTGACTCAAGGCACGATTCTGCTCTCAGAATGAGAGAGGTTGTTTACATTAGTTACTAAAATCCACCACGTCTACGACCTAGATAGCAGACTTCACACGCCATCGAGAAAATCTTCAAGAAACCTGCAAGAAGTCGAGAACAATAGACTCATGGACTTCGGGGATCAACCCGTTTTTCCACCGGATAAACATTATAATACGCTAGGTTTATTAAAATATTGAGTAAATATTATTACTATTACTGGCTAAAACCCCAACAAAACTGCTCGACCTGGGGATCGAACTTCGGATACATACTCACTACTTCATTATTATCACTTTTTCCAGCAATGAGTAGCGAAGAGTCCATTTTAGTAAGAGAGACGAAAAATTGCTTAGATAATATAGGTAAATATTTTTGAACAAAACCGGTAGGAATCAAAGGAATCAAATACGCCTTCGTCACGCCAACAAATTCATTATAGGATGTAATAAAAAAATCGATCTGATGAGACCATTGTCATGTCTGTATATTAATCTATGACACAAATATAACTTATGTAACATCATAAGATGTGGACAGAATTAGTCGCGAGCCAGACCATCGAGCACGACTAGTGGAGTACCAAGTTTAATTGAATAGAAACTATTGATTTGAACGCTAGTTACTTTGGAGACTAAATCAGTGAGTTAATTTTCGCGAAATCTACGTAGAAATTAAACCAATTAATGCAAATAAGTTTATAGGTTTTAACTTTTCTTCCTTGTATTTTCAAGCAGTATAAAGTAAGGAATATTTGAACATTAACTGGTTTGGTAACTGGTCTGGTCTATGTGACTATTTAGGACATGATAATGATGAACTGGTTCTACATAGTCACATAGAAAGTATTATTTTATGTGACGAAGATGGTGTATCCATGTATCTTGTAAACAAACTCTAAACGTTCTAAAGAGAAAATTTTATCCAGATCTCGACGCAAAAGTAATTTGAAATCTGATGCCAATAATGAGGACAATACTGCTCATTTTCCTGTACATGAACACTGCTCGCGGTTTCTTTGATATTCGAGATGTGACGTCAGATGTCATGACGAGACTTCCCAAAGATTTCTCCATAGCCGTCAAAGATATAGCAGAAGGTTTACCCACGAAGAGCATAACGATTGTGAGAGGGAATTCCACTAATATCAGGTACAAATAACGGAAGTTTGAACAATTTAGTTTTGGCTCACTATCGACTTTAAATCGATACAGCAATAACTCAAACTAGCAAAATGGAACTCGAACATGACACGCACTTAATTTAGTTGTTAATATTTTTTAAAGCATAGGTTCTCGACGTGGGCGATAATGCACACGTGTGATTTTCTCATTTATTATGGGAGTTTGATTTACACGTAGTTGGACAATAGAAAACAACTAGAAAATTAGGGGAAATTGATATAACACGTTTAAATATTATCACGGTAATAGCCGTTTTAGATGATCAGTAACATAATTTAATGGCTCTATAAAAATCAAAGTCGGCGGAGAAAAATAAGGTTACCAATGATAACCTAGATAAGCAGTGATAGCCTAGGGTCCTACCCCTAGGACTGCCAACTCAGAGGTCTCGACTTTAAATCCAACGCACGCACCTCTGACTTTTCAGAATCATGTGCGAGGTGAAGGAAAACATCATGAGTTAACCTGCATGCCTGAGAGATTTTCGTGTTGGCATGTGAAGTCTGCCAACCCGCATTAAGATAGCATGGTGAACTATAGCCTACTGCCTAACCTCTCTCATACTGAGAGGAGACCCGTGCCTAGCAGTGGGACAGTATATCGATAACAATGATAACCTATGATTAAAAGGCGCGATGCTTAAATGATAGAAAGATTATGTAATTTCGACTGCGTTTTATTTCATATCAAAGAATTCTTTACAAAATGCCAGACAACTTATTTAACAGACCTTTCTACTTACAGTTCACAAGATATATTTGAACTGATTTGTCTTCTAAGCGAACATAATGTATTGACCACGAATTTGGACATCACTACGAAAGAAAACAAACTAAAGGTACATTTTCTTATCTGTTTTATGTACGAGTATTTTTTCTAATAAATTTACTGCTTACCTATTTCTTTTCTAACACGTTTATATTGTTTTTATTAGCTTGGTATGTACCTATCTATGTAACGGAATGACAAACGACAATCTCAAAACGACGGATTGATTTGAAACTTTCCACACTTATCAAGGATCGATGACAAGGCAATAATTTGTATAGTTTGCCTTTGTAGATAACCAAACTAAAAAATAGAAAATAAAAAGCGTATTTTTATAGATTAAAAATACTAAAAAACACGCTTATAAAAGCGTGAAGCGAAAATCAAACTAAAAAGTAAAAATAATTATTGTAAAAAAACGTCTGTAAGTAAAAATACTACTGATGCCACTGAGGTCTATAAGCTGCGGTTACCGTATCGACGAACTGTATTTTGTTTGTCATTTTTTATTAAAAATAGGTGATGTGGCAACTAGCACTAAGTTCTCATGATAGATTATACCCTAACCCCTCATATTCTCAAAGGAGACCCGCGCCCAGCACTCCTACGATAACGCACAAAACAAAATTGACAAAATCACACGTGTCGATATCATTACAAGATAAATTACACTTGTACATCTCAGACTTATGTTAATTACAGTATTACAAGTTCCTTAGAAAGGCCTTGGATGTGTCAAATCAAAGAAGCAGCCTGATACTGTGTGAGCCGTATGAATGCGAAAACATCTTGTTTGAGGTAAATATTTTTAATTTAGTCTGTATACGAATTCGTGGGCGTATGATAACAAAATCAATTTTCTTACAAGGTGGCAACGCACAAACGTCGAGACAAGGTTTCACTCAAGGTAATAAATAAAATGACCTAGGTCATTCATGTAGAAAATGATCAGTTATTACAGATATTGCCATTTTTGAGCGCGCAGTGTATTGATAAAAACGAGATTATTACCTCGCCGCGGTGAATGTTATCGCGCGCGCGATCCGAAATAAATGAAATAATGTTTATTTACACGGTCAAGTAAAAAAAACTGCAGAAAAAATTGAAAAAAATTTCAACGCCAGGGGGTCTAGAATCATGTACTGAACTCATAGTATTCGGATGTGTAATGTGTATACACACAGCTGTAAAAACAGGCTATAGGGATTATTTTATTACTTTATAATGTATTATGGTGGAATTCATGCCAATTTCATCTGTTGTTGAGAGAATACTAATGCATCCTCACCCTCCTCCGCCTAGCCTTTTTCCCAACCATGTTGGGGTCGCCTTCCAGTCTAACCAGATGCGGCTGAATATCAGTAGTTTAGACAGAGCGACTGCCATCAGACCTCCGCAACACAATTTCTGGGCAATACCGATATTCTAAGGATAGACTGGTTGTCAGGCTTTTTGGGCTTCTGACTACTACTAACGATTATCATAGGTGTTCGTATGACAAGAAGGACCGACAGCTTTACGTGCTCTCAGAAGCACGGAGGGGTCTTGATCCAATCATTTTTTTCCAATCCCGTGGAAATTTTATTTCATTTTCCTTCTAAAGGACAGGCCTGGCTGCTTGCGATTCCAATTTTGAAGGCTCTATCCTACACGCCTTCATAAGAATCTGCAGCACATCTTTATATCTCAGCCACTGACCTCCGCTTTTACGCTTTTCCAGTGGCTTTTACAGTGTCTTCAGAGAACGAAAAGCGGGTTATATCTACTAGCAGTAATTTAAATTACAGGGCATTTCTTTATAATTATCATCATCATCATCTCAGCTAAAAGAGGCCCACTGGTGAACAAAGGCATCCCCCATAGACTTCCATCGGGGCTGTTGGGGGGTGCACGCCGCCCGCATCCAATAGTTAGATTTCTTTATAAGCATTTCGGGAATCGAAATTTAATTATCACTGCATCCCAATGTTTATAATGAACATTGACAGTTTCCAGTTGGTTTCCATTAATTAAAAAGATTACGTTAATTATATTAATAAATCAGCGTTTAAATCTGTTTAAAGTTATTAACTTGATATTAAAGTTATTTATTAAAATCATTGCAGTAATCCGTGACGGTATCAACGTTACATTTTAATTTTAGCCACAAACATGAACTCATTCAACTATTTTTCTATTGTATGTGTGAAAGACGCAGGTTCGAATCCTAACTAAAGTCGATATATTTCATATAATTCACTATATTCTCCGAAAAGTTAGACAGATGTGTACTGCGGTATACTCACAGCTCATCTTCACATTCACTATTTGTCACCAACCAGGCACGAAAGCTGCTATTGGGAATTAATTTAACAAAAAACCCTAACAATACTTTGCTCAACTCGGGAATCGAACCTAGAACCTATAACGTAAGCCGCGATTACAACCACTAAGCCATTGAGACAGTTTAATGCGCATCACACAATAAAGTTGTGTGAAAAAAACTGATTATCACACAACTTTATTGTGTGATGTGTACCTGCAGTGAGTAAGGTTGCCAAAGCTTCTAAGGGTGCGCATCGCTGGCAGCGAGAGGAATATTCCCTCAAACCGTCAGCGCAGTGAATCCTCCATAAACTTCTGGTGTTGCGAGCGTCCATATGCTATGGTAACCGCTTACAATCAGACGGGTCGTATGCTTGTTTGCCACCTTAGTGGTATAAAAAAAGAACCTCTGCCTGTACCAAATAAATAATAAAGGCACGATGGTATGATTTTCTTGTTATTTCAGTTGACAGAGAACAACCTGATCCACAGCATGATCCTGTACATGTTCTACTGGCCGTACGGGCCGGTCAGCGACACATTCCTGAACACCATGAAGGAGGCTATGCGAGTGGCTGTCATCACCAACCCACGAGAGAGTGTGTAAGTGCGTTATATATCGTGTAATATAATGTATAAGTGTTAAGTGTGTGTATTTGTAGCGTTTACTAGCGTAGCGGCGGAACCAGAAGGCACAAGTTGAAAACGTATAAGAATATGTATATATTAGGTCTCGTGTGCTTCTTTTTTTAATATAATATAAGCCTTTATTCAGACAACTATTACATTAATTAAACACTATGCTTGACGACTCTGGTGAGTCGATGACACCGACAACTTGGTCTGTTTGCCCAGCTTTGGCAAAGGCCTCCTCCAATTCTTTCCACTCTCTCCGGTTTACCGCTTTTCTAGTCCATGTTTCCCTGTTATTACCTTTATTTCGTCTTAGGTCGTAGGGTATTTACATTTGATTTTATCTATAATCTTTTTTTAAGGTCCCACGAGTTACTTATATTTGATAATAGATATTTAATCTTCAAAAAATTTCTAATTTACAGTTGTAAATATTGTAATACCTATAGGCTTGATGATTTGATAAGTTATAATCATTCACTAAATACAAAGTCATTTTACTATAAATAAATAACATCCTCATTAGCTAAATACGAAATACATAAATTGTCTACTATATAACATCATCAATATCAATCCTTTTACTGTCGTACTGCTGGGCACGGAATCTCTCCTCTCAGAATGAGAAGGGTTAGGATATAGTCCATGACACACACCTATTACAGGTTGGTAGACTTCACAGGCCATCAAAAAATCTCTCAGACATGTACGTTTCCATAAATGCTCAAGATTTCGATAACGTGTAATATTGCCTTGGATTCAAACTTGAAACCTTGGCCACACTAAGCTATCATTTGCCTGACCAAATACATTACACACAGTTGCATAAAATCATTGAAACACACAAAATTACTTTAACAATATTTAGCTTTTACACTTTCATGAACCGCCCAGCTTACCTTGATTAAGCTTTATTAATCCGATAAATCATTCAACGCCAAACAGGCTGTGAATAAAACAATAAGCTGGCGCTGAAATTACTAGTTGGTAAAGTTAAAATTACGTACATTTTCGTGCGTTGGCCATGCAACTTGTTTTGTAAAAATTCACGCGGAGGGTTCTGTTAAAGACCGAATATACGTTGCATTATGGTTGTAAAGCATTTGCTTTCCAATAGATGTACCCTAAGGGTATGACCACTGGACGGCCAAGTCAAAGGTCCCGAGTTCGAATCCAAGGCACGCACCTCTGACTTTTCGAAATCATGTGCGTAATTATCACTCGCTTAAAAGGTGAAGGAAATCATTGTGAGGAAACCTGCATGCTTGAGAGATATTCTTGACGGCATCTGCCAACGCGCATTAGGCCAGCGCAGTGGACTATGGCCTAATCCCTCTCATACTGAGAGGAGACCCGTGCCCATTAGTGGGACAGTTAATGGGTTGAGATGATGAGATGTAGCTAACGTCACCTTGATAGACGTAAATTTTGAATATGAAGGAAGATTTCGTCTTGGCGAGTAGTACTCGCGGTGGGTTAGAGGTCATAACGTATGGTGTATTTAACCAGAAGACGCAGGTTCAAGTCCTGCAAAACGTATGGAAATGACATAAGCTTTTAAAAAATCGGGCTGTCACTAATGTCATTTCCATACATTTTGTTTGTCGATTCGAATGTCAAAATGCAACTTGCCTAGTGAGATACTCCATACAAACTTTCCGATACCGCTGCACACTACAATACCTGTGGTACCTGTGGACCTGTGGTATCTGACGTTAGGGAGGGGCGGAGGGAGGTCATTCTGTATTATTTATTCTGTGTCCTGGGTTCCATTCCGAAGTCGACCAATGTTATTAGGTTTTTCTATGAAATGATCAGGACTGAAATGACCATTAGTCATCAGTTCTAGTTTTCTCGTCATTCATTTCCTTTATGGCCATATCCAATCATGTCTTTAACAATAGAATGTAATTAAATTTCCGATGAAGCGATAATTACTATAATGGATAGTGAATTAATTGAATAAGTAGATACTCGCCGCTCTGTAATTGGGTTACCGATACACAACGCCATCCCTGCATATTGGCGAAATGCGGAAAAAATAAACAAGATTTCTGATCGTCTGCGCTTTTGGTGTAGCGGTTTTTTTTTAATACCACTAAGGTGGCAAACAAGCATACGGCCCGCCTGATGGTAAGCGGTTACCATAGCCTATGGACGGGGGTATCACTCGCGCGTTGCCGACCCAAAAACCTCTTAGAGGTTTATGAAGGATTCACTGTGCCGACCGTTTGAGGGAATATTCCTCTTACTGCCAGCGCAGTGCATCCTTAGAAGGAGCTCTGGCGACCTTACTCACTGCAGGAACACAACACACAATAAAGTGTGTTATTTGGCTGCAGTTTTCTGTAAGGTGGAGGTACTTCCCCAGATGGGCTGCTCCAGATTTGAGCCATAACTGGCTGTACCCTACCTCTCTCTTTTTTTGTGCACAACTAGTATTGGATGACAAAAAAAGCAAGAAAAATGTTTATTGTTAACTAGCTTTTTACCGAAGCTTCGCTCGCGTCATGTTTAAAATCTTCTGATATTTAATAGTTATTCTGTTATTCGAGATGAAGACATATCCAACATATCAAAAATCATGAAAATCGGGACGAAAACCTGACTTGGTTTTGTATATTAAAAAGATAATGGAAAAACAGACACGTGAGTAGGTAAGCAAGAGCATGAAGAGGGTATTTTGTAAAAAAAGAAGTAAAAGAGTTTTTTAGATAGTATGGATTTGATAGATTCAAGTTAAGTCAATATAACAGAAAAGCTCAAATCTGCATATCCTACATACATATATAAAAATGAATTTGCCGTGCCTTAGTCTCACAAAATGTCTTGACCGATTGTGAGAAAACTTTGGCAAATATATGCACGCCGGATGTTTCTACCAAAAAAAGCATTGCAACACACTAATCAGTTTTGTATATAAAATTGTGAATAAAGTAAATATGACTTTATGACATAATATGCAATTTCGGTTCGAATCGATCCTATGATACTATGATGCTAAACAATATTCGACACATTGTACCAATTTTCACGTCAATATGTCAAACATTTAACAAACGAGGTTTCGTCGGTTATCAAACGAGCTATGACGTCACAACAGATATTGCATTTAGTCGATACAATTTTAAATGGAGCGGAAACCGATGTTCATGAGTAAATGAGGATAGTTATTGAGTATGAACGTTGGTTTAAGTGACAAATACGTTTATTGCACTGTTGGAATTAAAAGTGAGGGGCTCGTGGCCACTTGCCGCGGTCAGTCTGTGGATGGGTGACCATTCTTAACATAACGAGACCCCTCCGTGCCTTGGAGAGCACGTAAAGCCGTCGGTCCCGATTGTCATACGAACACCTATGACAATCGTTAGTGGTAGTCAGAAGTCTAAAAAGCCTGACAACCCGTCTTTCCTTCGAACATCGGTATTGCCTAGAAATTGGGTTGCGGAGGTCCGATGGCAGTCGCTGCGTGAAAAATACTGATATTCAGCCGCATCTGGTTAGACTGAAAACCGACCCCAACATGGTTGGGAAAGGGCTAGGAGGAAGGGTTATTGAGTATGAAAGTTCGTTTATGTGGCAGATACGTTTATTGCACTGTTGGAATTAAAAGTAGTGTAGTTAAGGAAGTGATAGCCTTTGGGGGTTAGACCGGGGAGTATGGGAAACCACCAGCACATAGACGAGGGCAACTGTTTCCTCTTATAAGGTCACCCCAGTGGCCCCTACTGACATATATGTCACCATTGGACGCTATGTCAAAGATAAAGAGAGGTAGGTCACAACATATCGCTCAAATCTGGAGCAGCCCGTCTGGGGAAGTACCTCCACATCCACCTTACAGAAAACTGCCCCCAAATAACACACTTTCATTGTGTGTTGTGTTCCTACAGTGAGTAAGGTTGTCGTTGGTATTTAAGGATGCGCTGCGCTGGTAGCAAGAGAAACATTCCCTTGAACTGTCGGCGCAGTGAATCCTGTCTTGGCAACGCGTGAGTGACGCTTCGGTGTTGTAAACGTCCAAAGGTTGCGATAACCGTCAACCATCAAACGGGCCACATGGTGATATGCCACCCTTGTGGTATAAAAAAGGAAGACCTTTTTGGGCCTTGGACCAAGGGAGAACTCAAGAGAGTTCGAATCCAAGTCACTTCCTACCAAATCATTAAGTTAATTTTTCTCCCATTCAATACCATGATTTATACTCGTACCCATTTTTATTATTAAGCTATATAACACGGAAACCAGCTTGTTTATATAGTTACAGTGCAACACGACCAAACGTCCAACCAGATAAAACTTTGCACTGAAGGTCCATCCGACAAAAATAAAGTACACAATACACAGGCGTCTTAAAGAAAACGTGCACTATATGAAAGTTGGGGGTTTAAATCCTTTACGTACACTCCGTGACAAAAGTCCAATGTTCTTTGTCTGTGGTTCAACGTATTTTTTTTTTGTCGATATTGTACGGGGTGCTTTCTAGATTACTGGACTGGATTTACACTCTTTATATATGGACTGTTATTAAAAATATTTTTTCTAAGGCCAGTAATTTTTAAACTTACTGGGAAGTTGACTGGCGAGCGGGGCTCGCGGTGGCTTAGTGGTCAAAGCGTCTGGTGTACCGAACCAGAAGACGCAGGTTCGAATCCTGCCCGCCAGCCGATTTTTTCCTTCATTAAAAATAACTTTTAATCTTCCTATGGAAAATGCTTAAAAAAATACAAAAAGATAGTTACTGGGAAGTGGTGAAACTTCCCAGTAAGTTATCGTTAAATTACTTGGCAGATAATTTCATACAAATTTTGTTTTTTATTTTAATTATCCGGTGGTTAGCCTGCTATCCAGCGGTGGTAAAACAGGCTCCTAATACTTAAAAGGATCTTGTAGATATAGATAACCACTTTCGCCAATGAATTAATCATCTAAACGACACATATTAGACGATTATATTGAAAACTAATCTGAGCCACATCTGTGACAATCCATACAAACTTTCCGATACCGCTGCACACTACAATACAAAATGTCAAACTTGTCAAAATTACGTTTGTACACGTGCAAATGCAAATGTGTTCGTGAGAGTGCGTAGGGTTTGTTGGCAGTACGTCCGGCAAGAACACCGGCAGAATGCGGGGGATCTGAGGTATCTGACGTTAGGGAGGGGCGGAGAGTGGCCATTCTGTATTATTTATTCTGTGTCTGAGCTCTAACAATATGCCTATTGAAATTGTATACCTACTTCAGTGGATCGTCGAATCATATTTTATATACTACAACGAACCAAAATCTAATTTCTACGTACTATATTATTGATGCGCAGAAGGGCCTATCTTGCTGAAATGTGACTAAACAACCAAGACTCTATTGAGCAAGACAAATCAATAACTATCAGCAAGACGGTAGGACTATTGAAACACAAAACAATAAGTCCATCAAGTTCATTAACATTTTAACTGGCAACATTTCAAACATTTCTGTCTGGAACTGTACGCGGCTGATTGCCCCACCACGCCGCCTACGGGTATTTCTAAAAATTACATTTTCAACCCCACAACTGAAGTTCAATAGCTCCACGACGAATACAAAGTCTTGGACAATCACGTGTTTTGTAATTTGATTGTGCCGTTCGCCGATTGAGACTTGGCCCCACGTTATTTTAAAAGCGCCAAAGAAAATATTCTGCGAGCTTATTATTATTAGCTTGCCACAATAAAGCTGTCATTCTTCATTTTAGTTACGTGCAAATAATGTTTAAATAGAGTTTGTTTTTTTAATTTTCTTGTTGTTCGTAATGAGATTAGGTTTTATTGGATTAATGGCGATGCGGCCCGCATTGTCGATACAATTTCTATTTAATCCTTAACCTGTGTTAAGAAATTTTAATGTTATTAGAAAGGCAGACGGGGCCAATGCTCTCGTATCATATAGCTCAATAAATGTTTAGTGAATTTGAGCGGCCCAATTACGGTGGTTTATTATTTGAAGAGATGGTAATTAATATTTGTGTTATTACTTAACTAACTTCTTATATCGACCACCGCAAAAATACATAGTATTTTTACGTTTTACTGATCCAACAACCCAACTTATTCAAAACTAGCAATCCGATAGTATTGCACTCAGGAATAATGTACCTTTCTAACAGTGAAAGAATTTTTAAAATCGATTCAGTAAATCCAGAGATTACCCTCTACAAACTCACAAACTTTACCGCTCTACCCTATAATTTTTAACAACCAATTGATGCAAAAAATTGGCGTTCGCATACCTTCTGCATTGCTGAGAAAACCTAATCTCTAAAGCATTTCAGCTCTCCAGCACTCCAGCACTCCAGCACTCCAGCCAACTGTACTTATAGGCAGAACTCATACCTAGTAAGAGTGGGTAGATGTTTCAACGAACTGTCTCAAAATATTGATATCGTTAACTAGTGTTGAAAAGGTTTCAACACTAGTGTTAAAAAAAATCATGTGCACCAACTATTTTAAATAATGGAGCTTTTTTGCGTGTTATTTAGCTTTAGCTTGTCTACTGGCAATATCTTTTTTACCTAATTTGTTTATAAGATAATTGTGAAAACTTGTAATTGGCCTTATTTTGTGTTTCCTAGTAATTACTTATTTGCACCTAGCTGTCGGTTTTCTTTATAGTAAAATAAAATTAAAATAAAACCTATGTCAAATCCCTTCGTCACTCCTTTTTTTCTTCGCAGTTTCCGCATATACTATAACCAGGCAACTCCTGATCGTCTGAACCACTTGACTCTGGTCAACTGGTGGGCTGGCCGCCTCTACAAGTCGCCTGTTCTGCCGCCACCTGATAAGGTCTACCATGACTTCAGAGGAAGGGTCTTTGAAGTTCCTGTTCTACATGTAAGAAGTTTTTAATAATCCTTCCTTATTGCAATTGCAAATATATATTTACAGAATGTAATTTTTCCGATGACTTTGATTAAGAGTAGAGTACAGTAGAATACGGAGTAGAGAGATAGATTGATGAACGTGTACCATCAATGGAACGCATGCTAATGGTTTTGAAATCACTTTCCAGTATCCATGATCTATGATTTAATTAGTTCCTCATTTATCCACTAGCGGCACTGGAAAAAAAATGTGTGTATAAGTCTAGCCACTATACACCAACCATAGACGTCTGTGGTCTAGTGGTTCGAGTACCGGACTGCTGATGACGAGGTCGTGGGTTCGATTCCCACATGACACAAACATTTATGTGATGAACTTAGGTGTTTGTGTTTGTCTGGTAGTTTCTTAGATATTATAAGTATGTATTTACAAAAAAAGGTATATAAGTATTATATCCATTGTCTAGTACCCATAGTACAAGCTCTGCTTAGTTTGGGACTAGATGGTGCTGTGTAAAAATGTCCCAAGATATTTATTTAGTATATTTATTTAGTAGGGCCTACAAGGGTCCTCACAATTGAAATCTAACGTTCAATAATCTCAATCATAACTCGGAAATCCGCAATCATATTTGACAAATATTTCCCATCACTGTTGAACTGAGGGTAAACAGCACTTATTTCGAACCATCCCCAGGTACGCCTAAATAAATACTCATTATATTTGCGCAGGCACCGCCGTGGCACTTCGTGAAGTACAACAACGATAACACAATCACTGTAACTGGAGGGCGGGACGACAAACTGCTTTCACTCATCGCGAAGAAATTGAATTTTAAGTAAGGGAACAAAATGGCGAAAGCGATACGCGAACGTGACGACGTTGTGAGGAGGCTGATGAAACTTCACCTTTCCTCACCTTCACCAAGCGCAGTGTCCATGCCAAGTGTATGTCTAGGGAAACAAAGTATAGAATAAAAGCAAAATGTATGGAAATGACATAAGCTTTCAACAAATCGGGCTGTGACTAATGTCATTTCCATAAATTTTGTTTCTATTCCTTTGTCGATTCGAATGTCAAAATGCAACTTGTCTGCAGTCCCTTGACATATACTTTGTTTCCCTAGACATACACTTTCACAAATTGCAACTTGTCCAGGCCCCCAGATAAATTAAAGGAGGCCACCTCCAGAGAAGGTTCCTCTGCAGGTTTAACGGTAACTCAACTAGTGGTGATCAGAATATTATCAGAATACCAGGTGGTGCCCGAAAGTGGTGTGTCAGGATCGTAGCAAGTGGAAATATGTAGTCTCTGCCTACCCCTATGGGAAACAGGCATGAAGCTATGTATGTAGAATAGAGCAGGGATACTATAACCGCAAAACAAACAAAAAGACGGAAGCAAATTAAACAAAACATACCATCATGCCTGTATTTACAGAAAGCTTAGGTAGAGACACTGAAGCATCTACCCACAGTTCATCACTATGTTATATATTGACTTATTTTATATAACTTATTTTGCAGCTGGGGGTAAGCCTAGAGCCATTCACCATAAACAAGTTACTGCTCCTGGGCACAGATCTCCCAGAAAACACCAGAATGGGTGTGGCTAGAATATACCTAGCGTAGTGCGGGTTGACAATCTTCATACGCTGTCCAGAAAATTTTTCAGCCATGAAGTATTCTTTACAATGTTTTGCTTCACCATTTAAGTAACCTAAAACTATCTACAAAAAACCTATAACCTTTAAAGGGGCACAAATCGAAGCTCCAAATTGCTACTGAAATTACAAGCCCGGTGTTTATTTATACTATTATTTTCTACACGAATTTAACGTCTATACATTCGTACTTTAATTAAAGCTGGTTACAGCCAATTTAAACTTTGTGTCTAATCGCCAATCTATTTTGTACTTTACATTTGGAGGATTAAGGTTTGTTTTTCTTTAGATACAAATACTACGATCCTCCAGACAGGAGCCAAGGGTCAAGTATTTCAAGTAACGGAACTTTCAAGGGCACTCTGGGTCTGATCTGGAAACGTGTAAGTTTTGTTACAATTCTAGGAATACGGTTTCTCTTACGTCGGGCTTCGGGCTGTTAAAACAATAGAAGTTTACACCATAGATATAGTAGAGCTAGCCTTTGCCCGTGAGTTCATTTCCGTAAAAGTTGAATTTTTTCCTTCCGTTTTTGCAACATTTTTAATTGATACTCCGAACATATTATTCGTAGCGTGTACATAAGAATCGTGCAAGTTCCATCCAATTATCCAGAAAATTATGTTATAAGTGATTAATTAAGTTCTCATGAAATTCTACACGGGTTTATTGACACATAAGAAAGCTATTACTAATTTCAACGTATCCACGTCGTGTTTGTTACGATATTCCTTCCAACGTTAGATGAATCAATGTAACAATATGTATATTCTTTCTTCCAGAAAGCAGACTTCTTTCTCGGCGATGTTACAATGACCTGGGAACGTTTACAAGCTGTAGAGTTTTCGTTCCTGACTTTAGCTGATTCCGGGGCCTTCCTTACCCATGCTCCAGCTAAATTGAGTGAAACACTTGCAATCATCAGGCCTTTTCGTTGGGAGGTTACTATTTTTTGTGAACTCTTTTCTAGACCGTTAATACGATGCAATGAAAAACTTACGTGTATTTTCTACCTTTCCTTACCATGTTACAACTAGTTTCATAAGTAATAATTAAATTATCCTTTTCTAAGGTATGGCCACTGGTGTTCGCCACTTTACTGGTAACGGGACCAGCGCTTTGGATAGTGATAGCAGCTCCGTCGCTATGGCAACGACGTAAATGTGACCAGCTGGGGCTGTTCAGCAGCTGTTGCTGGTTCACCACCACTCTCTTTTTAAGGCAATGTAAGGAACAGATGGTATCTTCATGTAACTAGACTGATGGACCATGGGGGCCTACTCTCAAATCACGAAGTGCGTAGTTTCGGGCTTCGTTCTGCTTCAGGCTTATCAAGTTTTCCTACTACTCCGTGTCGTAACGTAACTCTTGTTTTAACGGACTGTTAAAAGAGACCATGATTCTCTGAGTTTGTTTCGGCGTTTCTTCTCAAAGGTAGTCAGATAGGAAATGCCGGCGCCGTCTCGAAAAAATTTTTAAAACTTAGACTTGTAAAAGTGTCTTTAAAAGATCTATTTACAGAAATAAATATCATTTATCAGGTATTTCTGGGCTACTTTGGGGCGAGCCCGTTACTTCGTTGACGGAGATAGGGAGTCGACCCCCACATCATACCATCACGCGTGTATCCCCCAAAGGGTTACGCAGAAGCGTATTAAAAATTACATCTGTCCCTTAAGGCACCATTTAGATGATTGTCTAATAATACTTTGGTACCTGTATTGTTTTTCAGTCTTTGAAAATTCCCGAGGCACTCGTACTGAAAAGCATTCTAAGGATAATTTACTTTTTTTTAGTATTTTCCTCGAGGAAAATGCCTGAAATAAAAGTGGAATCTTCAGAAGCTAATGATAATGATAATATACCCTAAAAATTAGAGATATTCATTCGTTTATTTAATCTTTTAAGTACATAAAATGGTACTCAAGGCAAGTATAATGTAATATGGAAGTCTCAGTCGCCTCTGGTAATATAGAAAAGTTTTCAACTAATTTATTTAACCAATATCGGCCAGTCCCCCGTCTTCACACGGAACGACATCTTCCACCTTCATTGTCATATTTCAGCCAGTTTTCACAAAACCTTAACAAATTATACACATAAACCTTCCTCATGAATCACTGACTCTATTTGTAAAACCGGCATGAAAAGCCGTTTCTTAATTTTTGAGTTTATGGCGAAACGACAAACAGTCGTGGCGGGGTCTTTGTTTTATAATATGTAATGATTATATTTTCTTCTCAGCATCCAGCAAAGAGCCATCCAGCACTCACAAAGCACGGCTGGTATCAGTCCTCATCTCATTGGGAGCGACCTACGTCATCGGGGACATGTACTCTGCGAACCTCACGAGCCTGATAGCGAAACCTTCAAGGGAACGCCCCATTGGAACCTTGCCAGCACTAGAGGAAGCCATGAGAGACTATGGATACGAGCTGGTGGTGGAAAGTCATAGTTCTTCTTTGGCTATTTTGGAAGTAAGTTTATTTATTTATTTATTTTTATTTATTTATTTAATATCACCATCATCATAACAGGTCTACACCCAATGCGATAATGTTGTCATACTTATAATATATATTACTATTTTAAAAATCTACTATAATTCTTAGAATAAGTCAACTGCTGTTAAAAACAAAAAAAAAACTTGAAAACAAATACCAACTAAATTTTAAATGCCAATATACGAAAAAAAACAGAATAAAATTAATATAAAATGACACACAAAACAATAAAATTAACAATATTATTGCACTACCAGAATATAAAAAACTATGATGACAATAAATTCAAATACTTATTAATATTTATAACTCACAATGTCAGTAGTCACTTTTACAAGTTCTTGAAATTGTATTAAAAACTTGTCCAACCATGTCCTTAGTTCAGATAAGAGGTTAAAATTTTTGGAGTCAGAAGACTACTTTATTACAGAGACCAGAATAAGAGGTAAGGAGAGTTGTTACCCATCCATTCATATTTGCTAATAATTTTTTATTCAAAAATAGATGAACTTTATTATTTTATTACCGTAGAGGCATTTAGGAAATTCCCACAGATTTTCAAAAAAAATAATATAAGCATAAATATAGTAATAACTCTTGTACTACATACATATTTTGCTTCACAGCAAAATATTTATGCATAATAATAGGATTTCGTGTGTGTAAACTCGATCGAGAGTTAATCTTTTATTTTTTCAGGCTTATCAAGTTTTATGCTTCATAACATGTAAAAACTGATGTAAATAATCCTGTTTTTGATGCCCCGATGATATATTTTTAAATGAACAGATAAAATGCTTGCTTTTACAGTGATTAATTTTCATAAAATTGAACGAGTTATTTTTTTTTTGTTAATAAACGCATTTTATTTAAAATGGAAAATATAATATATAACTTTCAAGCTGTGAAGTCTGTGAGTTGTGATAACTTTTAAGTAAATGTCTTAATAAGCCTTTGATCGAATCTGCCATCAGATCCTAAAATCATTGGTGATTTTGAGCTGTTTTAATCAATTGGCTATGTGTAATTCTAATTCTAAAGATATAGATTTTTGCAAAAGAATAATTCAACAGGTACACCAGAGAACCAGCCACTTAAGCCACTAAGCTACCAAGACCACTGCCTGTGATATCGAATGTCTCTGCAACATCTTATGATGACGTCAGCAACGTTAATGACACATTACTAGGTCCTGTTGCACTAGATGTTATGAAATAAAAAAAACTCTTAATTGTGTTATCTTTTTGTATTTTTTAAGCATTTTCCATGATAAGATTACCAGTTATTTTAATGAAAGAAAAAAAACGACTGGCGGGTAAGAACCTTGAGACGTAAATTTAGAACGTGAAGGAAGATTTGGTCTTGGCGAGTAGGACTCGCGGTGGCTTATAGGTCATAGCGTCTGTCTGTCCGCCAGTCGATTTGTTCCTTCATTATTTTTTTTATTCTTTTAGAACGGCACCGGTGTGTACGGTCGCCTCGCAAACCTGATGCGTCGCCAGCGCATTCAGCGCGTGCGCAATATAGAGGTGGGCGTGCGACTAGTGTTGTCACACAGACGAGTCGCCGTACTTGGCGGCAGGGAGACGCTGTACTATGACACGGAGAGATTCGGTATGGGCGACGTTAGAATTTAGCGCGAGCAAAATGTAGAGACAGGCTCGTGGGTAGCTCTTTCATAAAGACTAGTAGTTCACCTTTGGACCTTTGATTCGCCTTGTTGAATAGTACCTCTCCTATTACCTAAACTAAACTTCGTTCCAGGGTCCCACAACTTTCACCTGAGTGAAAAACTGTACACCAGATACTCAGCAATTGCTTTACAAATCGGCTGTCCCTATTTGGAAACTTTTAATAATGTGTAAGTATATCGTAAATTGAACCATAATGGAGACACCTATACAGTAAATGTTTTACGTAATTAATGTACGCATTACTGTATTACATTGCCGCCTGCCTGTTTGTGACCTTTTCACGCCAGATTTCTATACTTATAATTGCCAAGGAGAAAGATTGCATCCTAGGGTAGGACACAGGTTACCTTTCGTTTCAAATAGTCTTTTGAAATGTAAGTAAAACCGCAGCTAACAGTATTAGATTAGGGGATATTCTTATACTCTTTAGATTCACATAAATACACATTTGTACCCTAGATCCTAGAAAGAAGGAAGGAAGATCATCACAAGAATGATTTACCATGCGTCTTATACTAACTAAAAAGGTCCATCAATCGTTTCTTTTTCACTTAAATATTTTTGTAAAACAACTTGCAGAATTATGACACTATTCGAAGCGGGTCTCTTAGCTAAGATGACGACAGACGAGTATAAGAATCTTCCAGAACAGTCTAGAAGATCGGATCCTGTGACTGAGACCGACAAACAGGGCGGTGAGGTCATGGGGGAATCTGCTGCGGCGTCTCAGACGGTACGTAAACAAGAACTAATTTAAATAAATCCATAGAACCATAGAAAAATGTGTGAGAACTTCATAACACTGTACTTCATATCGGCCAACATCTATTTTTCATACCCCTAAATGATAAGTGTGGCCCACCCCTATATGGCAAAACAACGTTTGATCAGCTAGTTTTAGTATATAAATAAATATTTAGGAAAAGAATAATAATAATACTGAAACTATAACACTAATGTAGGTATATCTACGAGGTTAAACTGGATGTCGCCTCCAAAATACATAGTTGGAAAATGCTCGGATGATTACATATTTTCTTTTCTTTTTTAATCATAACTTCGAGGTGAAATTGACCTTAGACTCCAGAGGTTCTAAACAATAAGTCTCAGTGAGTTACCTAGTTGATTTATTATTTAAGTTTGTTTGCAGCCACAAGGGGAATCCACAAAAGGTCTGGAGCCCGTGTCTTTAAGGATGTTGAGGGGCGCTTTCTGCTTGCTCGGTATTGGACATCTGTTAGCAGGTATTCTTAACAGACACTTTTGAAGAGTCATCTCTATTGGTTGGTTAACTTTAGCATAGGTATGAAGGTCTGATGTCAAATCCAGAGAGATCTAACTCCATTATCATCTTCTTCTCTTATCAGCATATTGCCCTCCACTGCTGAACGTAGGCCTCCCCCAAAGAACCCCAACCCGGTCTTGGCAGCTCGCATCCATCCGCTGCCAGCCAATTCTTTAAATCGTACACTATGCTTACGCAAACGTGGTTTCCACTTTAACACTTGTCTGCTTCATCGACCGTCTGTCCGTCTGCAAACATGGCTGGCCCACTTCCCACTACTATCATCACTAGCTTTAAATAGTGAAGGAACACAACAGATTCTTATAACTACAATAAACTGTAAAAAAATATATATATAACGGAATGTCTATGAGGTTTCTCGCCGGCTCTTCTTCATAAGATCCACTATTTGGAACCGTGCAAATAGTTTTTTACTTTCAGCAATATCTTTAGCAGTGGAGATCCAGCTGCATCGGCGCACTAAACGCAAACACGAGCCAGAACCGAGCCAGCACAGGAAGACACAGAAGCTTCTGGTGTTCGGCAAGTCAGTCGTGCTGTTCAAACGAGGCTACAAGAAGGTCTGCGCTAGTGTTGTCACTGGCATTGATAAGGCTTTAGGGCCGGAGGTCAAAGATTAGATATATGTGAGCCGAAAGTCCAGAAATTACAGCTTCAAGCTTTAAGAATTTCTTTCCTTCATCGAACATCAGAGGTAATATTGTAGTAAATTCCTACCTAAGCTACGACAACGAAAAATGTGAGTGTAACCTCACGGGTCTTAGCTCGGGTTTAGCTAGTAGGTTAGTAGTAGGTACAGTCACAAGTAAAAACATGTATGCACTTACAAAAGGTCTGAAGTGATTTTCCCATGAATGAAACATTGCAAGTTTGTGACAACACCAATGTCACTATAGTATTGGTTCGTAAATACTGTGTTCGTAATATCACAAAATTTCTATTAGTACTTTAGGAGAAATTCAATTTAGCACTTTTGTTAATGTATACATGTTTTTGCTCGTGACATGACAGTTACTTATGTAACTATTAGCTAAACCCTTCACCGCAGCCCATTTTAAAATGCATTTTTCTATCATAATTATAATATGTCACAAGATAGATAGGTACCTGAGAATAATTGTAAGTGTACCTCTGGCTAAACTTTCAAGAAATACAGGCTAGATGGTACTTTGTAGTTTGTAACAGGACTTTCTTCTCTCTCAATTATATTTCATTAATTTCTTCGTCTACACATTACTAATCTTATACTGCTAAAGCTAAATATGTCGACGAAGTTTGCGAAGGGTACAATCCCATATCACTTACTTAGCAGATGCTACTTAGTTTACGTAGAGGCTAACTTGAACTTACGTTTTCAGTCGTAGTTACTTAGTAAGCTAGTGTAATACATAACAATTTGTGTTATTAGTAGGTACAGTTCTCGCCAAACTTATTGTCCGGGTTGAATTTGGCACGAGCTAACTTTAACCCGACCGTAAAAATCGGAGAAAGTAAAATATTGGATTAGAATGATTTTAAACGACAGCCTAAGACTTGAGCTTTCGTTTTTATTTATTACAATAAAATATTTTTCATTCTCCGATTTTTACGGCCGGGTTAAAGTTAGCTCGTGCCAACTTCAACCCGGGAAATAAGTTTGGCGAGAACTATAATTATGTATAAAGACGTAACTTATACTTTATGTAGCATATTTTAATCAATAAAGTGTATAAAATTTGTGTTTCTTATAATTTAGCCTATTATCCACTTCAACCCATTAACTGGTCACACTGCTGAGCATGGGTCTACTCTCAGTGGGGTTAGAATTTAGGCTATAGTCTTCCAGGCTGGCCAAGTGCGGGTTGTCACACTTCACACACCATCGATAAAGGTTGTCAGGCATGGCATATACCTAAAGTATTAAGGCCTTGTGTATACAATCTGTACATCTTTATCTTCTTTACATAGTACGAAACAAAATCGCTCCCGCTGTTTGTTCACTTATATCTTTTATACTACGCAATGAATTTTACTGCAGTTTTCAGCAATAGATAGAGTGATTCAAGAGGAAGGTGTTTATGTAGTATACATGTGCATTATAGTAGAGAATGCACACGTGTGAAGCCGGGGCGCGTCGCCAGTAATGAATAAAGAAATACATAATTAAAATTCCTCAGGCATTCAGGTTTTCTCACGATGTTTGTCTTCACCGTTCAGCCTATTGACACAATAACTATTGTATGTACTCTCAACAAAAGATCTAGGTATACAGGCAGCTTATTTCATCTGTGTTTTGACAAAGAATGTATGTAGTAATCGATCACGCAAATGTGTGTTAAAAAGCAGGTGTTTTACCTACTTTTATTTATACCAAATACTTCCGCAGATAAAAAATATCTCAACATTCAAATACAGGTATAATAAAATAACGCATCGTTGTCAAGTCATGGAAATCGTCAGCTCCCTGTATAGTGTATACCTAACTCTTTGTTAGACTGTACTACCAATATAACGGCTCATCTCCACTTCTGGCTTTAGGTAGGTACCCCTGTTGTCGATTATACATAGCATAGTCATAACAAATTATAAATTATCTAGCCCCTTCGTATGAAATTTTGCAATTTTGTTGAAAACATACTCATCAAGACGGTCTATGTCTGACGCAAGCTTCCTCATTAAATTAGCGAAGTGCGAGCGCGCTAACGAAGTTATTATGATGAAGAAGAACGAGGGAAGAAGGTGCAATCAATACAAACACCGACGTAGAATACAAACAAAAGAGGTTTTGTATATTTATCACGTCATCAGATATAACGTTTATATATAGATATTAGTTTACTGCCGTAAATAATGGAATCATGCGTTACTTTGCGGAAATCCATGACAATAAATAGCAATAAAAACACTTTCGCTCCAGCCGCCGAAGAGTCAACACCTCGGCGTCGCACCTGATGATGTCTCGCGGAGAGGCGAAACACGTGTCATCACATAGGTTTGGGTATGCATGTTGCACTAACAACTTAGTTCTCTCTGCATGTGCATAATTAGCGGGCTCTTGCATCTCAGCATAAGCGGAATTTAAACTAAATATTTTCATTCGAAATTCAACAGTGTCATTTGAAAGTAGTAATATTTTAACGAACCCAAATTCAATGTTTATGGCTCCAGTTTTACCCCAAGATGTAATTAGAACAATACAGTCTTTAAAAAACAAAAACAGCTTTGGATACGATAGTATAGCAACAAAAGTTGTAAAATTTCTGGCAAATAATATAGCTGGACATCTTAGCCACATTATAAACCTAAGTATTAGCTCCGGCGAATTTCCTAATAGCCTAAAAACAGTCATAGTTAAACCGCTTCATAGGAAAATATAACTAATTACAGACCGATAGCTTTGATTCCTGTTTTTTCCAAAGTAGTAGAAAAGTTAATTTATGAATCTATTAACAAATTTCTATGCAAACATGACATTTTGTGTAATGAACAGAAAGGTTTTAGAAAGAATAAGAACATCAATACAGCCATTTACGATTTATTGAATACAGTACTGAAAAACATGGACACCAAAACACCCATTTGCGCCATCTTAACAGACATGACGAAGGCTTTTGACTGTGTCAATCATGAGATCCTACTAAACAAACTGAGTATTTGTGGAATAAGAGGAAATGTGCTCAGTCTCATAAAATCATACCTTAAAGATCGTAAGCAATACACAGAAATTAGTAGAATTTGTTGTAATACGAAGAGCGAAAGAAAATACCTATCTGGAGGCAGAATAATAAAATACGGTGTACCACAAGGCAGCGTGCTTGGGCCACTTCTCTTTTTAATCTATATAAATGATTTGCCACGTCACGTTGAGAATCCCATGGTCTTGTTTGCCGACGCTAGCACCGCGTTAGTAAAATGTAAAAATATAAATAGCTATGAACAGGACATAAATAATACGCTTAAAGACATAATACATTGGCTTGACAGGAATAATTTGGTGATAAACTTAAAAAAAACTAACTTAATACAATTTTATCAACGCACGGGTCCACAACATGTTACTGTAGAATATAATAAACAAAATATTCTCCAAACAAATTCTTCAAAATTTTTAGGAATACATATTGACAGTCAATTAAATTGGCAACCTCAAGCCGATGAAGTTTGCAGGAAACTGAGTATATCGGCATACGTACTTTCAAATCTGTCCAAAAAGATCGACATTCAAACTAGTTTAGTTGCTTATCACGGTCTGGTTGTATCAGTTCTAAGGTTTGGAATTATCTTCTGGGGTAATTGTAGCTCAAGAGAATGTATTTTTAAGGCGCAAAAGCGTTGTATCCGAGCAATGTGTAACTTAAGGACCACAGACAGTTGCGAACCAGTATTTAGGTCTCTAAAAATTCTAACTTTCCCGTCATTGTATATTTTTGAAATAGCCATATTTGTAAAAGCTAATAAACATCTTTTCACCACAGTAGCAGAAACTAGAAAAGGACCTGTAAGAAATCAATACAGAAATCTTCTATATACTGGTTCCTACAACACAGCATTGTTACGAAAAAGTGTATTATGTATGGGTCCCTCAATATACAATAAACTACCTGATGTACTAAAAAATTATACGATGCAAAGATTTAAAAATAAATTAAAAACATTCCTACTAGACAAATGTTACTATTCAATTAATGATTTTTTAATGGACAAAACTTTTTAACTTGACAATTTGTATTTTAATATTGATAACATTTATAAATTATTATTCCAATTTAGACCTAAAATGAAAGCTGAAACATTAATACTAGTTCTATATCACGATTCGTTGTATTTTCCCTACATAAATTTTTGCATGCTTAATCTAAGGCAGAATGTACAGTCAGCAACGAAAGTAGCTGAACACTATGAAATCTTCAAAACGCTTTATCATCTTTATTATTCAGAATTCACTGACCCTTGAAGGCGGTACAAATTCTCATAATAGAGGACAATTATATGTTTTACCTTAGTCAAAATCTAATGAATAGTTTTGGTACTGTGATGTTTTTAAACTTTCGTTGTGTTCAACGACTTTCGTTGCTGACTGTACATGGCTCATTTTTTAAACTATTCCAGCTGTAATTTGATATACCTACATTCAATGCAAATAAACTTTGATTTGATTGCAATTTATTAAGACTGCGATATACGCCGTTGACCTTGCTCGAGTGGGCGTTCCCGATGAATATCCCCGCGCGCGCTGCGGCACCCCCTGGCACTGACTACGCGTTGCACTCACACATTGACTGGCCACCCGACTGCCGTTTAGACTAGGGTTGTCTACATTTTTCGGCCGATTAAATAAATAATTTTAAATATTATAGTTTTTTATACGGAATGATAAAAAGGTTTGTTTGCTTGTTATTATTATCAGTGTTAGACTTTCAGATATTATATGATATCAATTGACAGTTTAAAGGCATGGCATAAAATGTTTTGGAGTTCTTTAAAAAAACACTTGTATTGAATTTATAATACCTCTACTGATAGAAATGTTTTCGTTGAATAATATTTTTTCTATAAGAAATTTAGATATGATACTGAAGGAACCTTTTGCTTATTATTTATTTATTGCACGGAAAACTTACAGCTAATTAAAAGCTAAGTAGCAGCAACTTGGTCAGCTGATAGCCGATAACAAGTTTTTGCTTATAGATATATTTTGTTTTTTCTAACTAAGTAGAAAAAACAAAATGTGTAGGCAAAAAACAAGCAAGTACCTACTATTTACAGATTTTGTAATAATAACATTCTTAATTATTTACTTAAAATTATTTTTTTACGTTTAACTTGCAAATCGCGAGACCTACCCCTCTTGTCGAGTCTTGCCTAAAACTTCAGTTCAGTGCGGGACGAGACACTAATCTGAATGGACCTGCGACACTTTTCTTTGTAAATCGAAGTACTTACATACTCGTAGTTTCGTAATACTTGCATCGATTTTTAGTAATCATATAATGGGGTTATTTTTGTGTCTGTGTACATAATAATATTTAATATTAGCGTGTATTGGTGTACATAAATTATTTAAATATACTTAGTCGTTATTGTAATTGTAATAAAGTAATTCTGTGCGTTATAATTATGTTTATTTATATTATCAAAATGGATAACAAAAGAAAATATAAAAAACATAATTCGAAATTAAAGACTCAAGAGGACAATACAAAGGGTAAAATGGTAAATGGGTACTTTTATAATCTATATATTTTTAATATTTGTTTAAGATTTGATAACAATAGGCATAAACCAAATGGCTAACTCATATAGTGTGCGTAGACCATGCTTCTTATATTTATACACTTGCCTATAGTTACAGTAAATCTAATTTACCTAGCTATCTGTCAATATTGCCGGAGGCCGTAGGTATCGCTGGCATCGCGTGCCCCGTGGAGGTATATTATAATGTATAAAGGATATTTTTTATACAATGCGCAATTTTTTTCAAAATAAATGTCAATTTCATAATCAACACCCCTAGAAACCTCGAAATTGATACCCGTGTCATATTAATGAAAAAATAATAATATCCGCCATCTTGGATTTCAAAATAAATGGCAATTTTGTAATCAACACGCCAAGAAACCTCGAAATTGATACCCATGTCACAGTTATTAAAAAATAATGTTCGCCATCTTGGATTTCAAAATAAAGGGCAATTTTGTAATTAGCACACCAAGAAACCTCGAAATTGATACCCATGTCACATTTATGAAAAAAAATGTCCGCCATCTTGGATTTCAAAATAAATGGCAATTTCATAATCAACACCCCAAGGAACCTCGAAATTGATACCCATGTCATATTAATAGAAAAATAATAATGTCCGCCATCTTGAATTTCAAAATAAATGGCAATTTCATAATCAAAACCCCAAGAAACCTCGAAATTGATACCCATGTAATATTAATGAAAAAATTATAATGTCTGCCATCTTGAATTTCAAAATAAATGGCAATTTCATAATCAACACCCCAAGAAACCTCGAAATTGATACCCATGTCATATTAATGAAAAAATAATAATGTCCGCCATCTTGGATTTCAAAATAAATGGCAATTTCGTAATCAACACACCAAGAAACCTAGATTTGATACCCATGTCACAGTTTTGAAAAAAAAATGTCCGCCATCTTGGATTTCAAAATAAATGTCAATTTCGTAATCAACACCTCAAGAAACCTCGAAATTGATACCCGTGTCAATTATGACAAAAAAAATGATGTCCACCATCTTGGATTTCAAAACAAATGGCAATTTCGTAATCAACACCCCAAAAAACCTCGAAATTGATACCCATATCATTTAATGAAAAAAATAAATAGGTTCGCCATCTTGAATTTAATTTAAAAATTATTTTACATTATAAAGTTAAAATCAATAGGTACCTATAATTTAAAAAATAATTGCATATTAGCACGCAAGGTAACATTGTACTTGAACTTAGTAAAAAATTAAAATAGTATCCCGAGCTGCTAAAATTTTGTTTTGTAGCTAGCACCGTGCTCACCCTATCAAAACATTGTAAGATTTACACACACTGATAAACCCTTTATACTACTACTAATACACAAAAGTATCGAGTATGTAGCTCCATTTTGCGGAAAAAAGTGGCACAGGTCCGTTCAGCACGGCGCCTCGTCCCGCACTAAAGTATTGGGCGACAGAGGGGCTGCTCAGGGAACTTGCGAGTATCGATTACGTAAAAAAATCATATAAAATAATTAAAAAAGTTTTTCAAAAAAGTGAGCCGAGAGTACTCTCGGCATAGTACTATTTAATATTCTGATGGATTAAAAAAAATCCTACAGTTCATAGTTTAAAAGAAAAAAGGTTGTAACGAAGAAAACGGAGGCTACTTTGGTCATTTATTTTTAATACTTCAAATGTTTTTTTAAAAAATCTGGCCCGAGACGCACTTGCTCTGTATCGTGTAGATTAACATATATTTTTTTTGGATTTTTTCCGATAAAGATTAGGGAGAAAAAACGTTTTAATGTACCCCCAAAACGCGCAATCCACGTATGTCGCCGCCTTAACTGCCTTAGCCTAGTGGTCGTCAGCGCAACTGCTACGCTTAAGGTCCTATATCCGTAAGTTTTATTCTAAGGTTAAGAACAGTGTTATGAGTATTTCTATGAAATTTTCAGAAGCACGGAATTTGGAATTGTGTTCGGTAATGGACATATAGGATCGCCCCTTATTTAAGTTGATGTAAAAAAAATTGTGTAAATATCTGTTTCATCATCCCCTGATAAGTTCTCGTTAAATTATCTGACAGATAATTTCATACAAACTTTGTTTCATTTTTTAATTTATCCGACAGTTAGCAGCTATCCAGAGGAGGCGAAACATAGTGTTTGTAATCATAATACCTACAAGAGACAATTCCAGTGTAGGCAACGATTAAAAAAAAACATATAAATTGAAACTGGCCTGTATTTTTGTTAACAATCCTGTTTAGAACAAAAAACTTGTTCATACGTAAATCGAGCTCTTTGTTCGCTTCAAACTAGAAATAAAATCAAAAATTGCCATAGCACTGACCAGTCAGGTGCTATAGATTTCACTGTGTAGGGTAAACAAACAAATAGTCAGCTCTACTTTATTACAAAAATAAATATCATAAAATAACGCAGAAACTGACTTTTGAGCAAAGCTGGGTTTTTGTGTTTCAGTTTTTTTTTATACACTATGGACTTACGTTTGACCACTATTTTAAAAATAAATAAATAAAATAATGTTTTTTCAAAACCACACTAACGGTCCCCAGAGGCGGACTCATTTAGGAAAAGCATTCATTAAGAATTTAAATTTGAAACTAATTGTGTTCGTCACAATAATTAACCTAATTAGTGGCGTTTTAACTTTGAAAGCCTTGTATTTTTAGTTTAGACGTTCCATTTCATATAATTAGTTTAACGGCAGGTCAAGTGGTCCCGGCAATGAAGGGGACATTTTCCCGAGATAAAATAAAAGTACTTTTTATGGGGGTCCGTCTGTACTTTTTATTGGTTTCTTGTACTAGATTTTACGATTTAACCAGCAGTAGTGGTTCATTACCGTGTTTTCATGTCGATCAGAAAGATATTATAAAATAAGATATTCACATCTTTTCTCGTAAGGGTAGGCAGAAACTGCAAAACGCCAGTTGCTCTTCTACGATTCTTACAAAGGTACTTCTTTTACTTCTTGCTTTGCTTGATATAAAATCCGTAAAAGGAGGATTAATTTCAATAGTGAATATTTTTTTAAATTGCAGTGGCGTTTATTACTTGTTATTTACATGATTTATTTCATGAGCGTCTGTACTAATTGAGACATTATAAAAAATAACTAGGCATCTGGGTTGATTTGGAGGAGGCCTTGACTCGAAGGGGTCCTTGCATAAACATAACATTTAAAGAACATTAATCAATTGAAATTAAATGAGATTCATTTTATTTTGAAACCAAATGCGAAAATCTATGTAACTACATCGAATATTATTTTAATCATGTTTGGAATAAATAAAGCTTTATTATTATTTCCTTTATTTATTTATGTAGATACATATTATTTGCATTTCTAAATATTTTTTTAAAAAACAGAAAATATAAAAACATTTAAAAATATAAAAATTCATTGTTATTATTATTACCTATACAAAAAATTTTGGAAAGAAATCAAAATTGTAGCCGTAGAAATATTAATTAATATGGTAGGTCGCTTTACTGTGCTAACAGGTGACTTCACCCTACAAATTTTTGCATGTCGCTTTGTCTACTGAAACCCTGAAAACGGGATGCAACGTCAAAGACATACAAACGAAAATCCGTATTTTACGCATGAAAGGCTGTTGTTTTTGTAAAAGGCCTAGCTTCAAACGCGGCCATTTTAGACAAAACCTATCGTAACATTTATATGAAAACTTATGTAAATATGATGTGTAGATAATAAAACTTTTTCTGAGAACCGTACCGTAAACAGTAAGTACAGTTTTAATTGCAAGTCCGTTTATAGAAATTACTCTTGGAAATGAATCTTCTTCTATACTAATATTATAAAGAGGAAAGATTTGATTGTTTGTTTATATTGAATAGGCTCCTAAACTACTGGACCGATTTGAAAAATTATTTCAGTGCTAGATAGCCCATTTATCGGGGAAGGCTATAAGTTATACCATCACGCTACGACTAATATGAGAGGTGTAGCAATGAAAAAGGTTGCAAAAACAGGGGAAAATAATATAAGACCACGCGGGCGAAGCCGCTGGCGGGAAGCTAGTAATAAAACAAGTCGGGTTTGTTACACCGCGAATACAAAAATAGCTATTAAAAAATAAGTAAATTTCAGAATGTAACGGGGTTCAAACTTGACGCGAGCAAAGTTGCGGGGAAAACCTATTATAAATATAAATTAAACTTTATTTTTTATTTTATTAACGCTTTCGTCGAATTTATTACTCCCGTGAATTTCCCAAAATCTTTTCTTAGTACACACCATTACCTACGCCAAAGGAACATCCAAACAACATACCATCACGTATTTAACATTCGTGAAGGTATGCTGCACCTACGTGATGCTCCGCCTCTGTCTAACCATTCGAGGATAAGCTTTTTTTTTCTAAAAACCGCATTTGGCTTCCTTAGTCCTTCCTTCCTTCCATAGTCCTATATGTCATAGCCGATGCCGATGATTTCTTTCCTTTTAGTAGTTTTTTTCAATCGCCAATTATAAAAGGCAGTAAATTCCTAAATTCAATACTGGGAATTTAATAGCGAAAGGCTTGCCCCCTATCAAATGGAAGTTAAAACCATACCACCACACCTAGCTGGTATGGTTTTTCACTACACTTGGTACACCTCTGCCTAACCCTTCAAGTATACAGGCGTTATGGGTGTATAGTATTGTATTGTATCGATGTAAAATCCAGATATATTGCCACAAGTGCAGCTGCCGTAGTTAGTCCGCAAGTTGTCTACCGACGTTGCTGTATGGTGCAAAGTTAGAGAAACAGGGGGGCTAGACAAGTTGCATTTTGACATTCGAATCGACAAACAAAATGTATGGAAATGACACTAGGTTTTGACAAATCGGGCTGTCACTAATGTCATTTACATACATTTTGTTTGTCGATTCGAATGTCAAAATGCAAGTTGTCTAGCCCCCCAGTATTGTAAACTAGCGTGTGTACCACTAGCGACCCGCCTCGGTTACGCACGGGTCAATAATAATACAATATATCATGCAACCTTCCTATAGAACATGTTAAAAAAACCCTGTCCGATCTGTAACGATTATGATTAAGTATCGATATTAGATTCCATATACGTAATACTTTTTGGTTTAAAAGTAAAAAAAAAACTGAATAAAAATAAGTATTTTTTTTCCAAGTCGAGCAAAGTGTTGCTGGGTTTTTCTGTGAAATTCCCAGTAGCAGCTCGCGGAGTCTGGATTTCCCACTACAATACTATGCTCTTTGGTCTGGATTTGTGCCGGATTGATGACAATAGGCTGGCCCCCTATTACATGGGACCTAAACATATCGTCGAACCGTGTACAATTAATACACCTGTGGAGGGACGAGGTGTGTTGTCCCTAGCACCAAAGGGAGGATCCTCCGACCAGGCGGGTGTTATGCCTGGTGGGCCACTGCCCGACGGTTGATGTCGGGCGGTTGTATAATTATATGCAAGTTGCACGGTAAACTTCACTTGCGCGATTCAGGATTCGACGTTTCGTTCTTATGCAGCTTGATAGATGTCGCTACACACCTCTGCGGCGTGATGAATGAATGATTTTGAAAAGAAATAAGTCAAAGACAGGTGTAACAAGGCAGTCTATTGTTATATCACTACTCGAAATTCACTCAGTCCAGTGTATCGTAAATCGCTATATCTCATAACATAGACCACAAAGTAACATCTGGACCGTAACGTAGGGCCAAATGTTTGGATGTTTAAAGTTTAATAGGGACCCAAGTACTAAAATGTCGGTAGGTACGCCAAAAGGGTAGGTAACTAATTACTTGTACCGACTGCTTGTACTTTCAAGGTCAAGTAGAGAACATTGGATAACAATATCATTCATCACTTGTATTCGTCTTGAGGTTAGGCAGAAGGACTGATGAAGTTATTGTTAAAAAATAAAATAGCCTTTATTACTGGGAGAGATCACAAGATTAAACTTAAAATAACCAGAAATTAACACTATAAATATAAGACTATAGAATGTCTCTAACTCAGTGTGCCTCATGGCAAAGGCCTCCTCTAACTCCTTCAATTGTGCTCTGTCCCACGTAACTCTTCTCCAGTTTGGATCAGCTGTCAATTTAATTTCGTCTTCCCACCTACAGTACTGTCTGCCCCTGCTTCTTTTTGAGTAAACGTGGTACCAGTTAATAACTTTTAGACTCCATTTATCTTAGTTGCTTCTCATCAAGTGGCCCGTCCATCTCCATTTGAGTTGATGTATTCGTCTTAGTATGTCGTTGTATGTAGTTAAGTTATTGTTATCCTAACATTATTATAATACTACCACACCTATATTCCCTGTAAGGTTTGGCAGAGGAGAACAGCCACAGTTCGCCGGTATAAGTCCCAAGTGATAAGGTAAGCTTGTTGCTACCTTGACCCAAACCCAAACAATTGGCCCAAACAAGTAATTATTACACATTCTAATCTGGTCTACAGATGTTCATCCGGATCGGATGTGTTCGTGTTACCACGACACAGGAAGTCACAGTTTAGGATTACGAACCACGGGAACTATAAGCGTTGGTTTCGGTTGTGATATTATGTTCGACTGCGTCATTGGCTTTGCGGTTGCAAGCTGGCCAATAATCCAGGGTTCTGTTCTTAGGCCGGGCAAAGTGTTTTTGGATATTTTTGCTGGGTAATTTTCATAAGTATAGACCAATAAAAAGTTTTCTTTTTTATACATATTTTTTTTTGTAAAGTTTCTTCTTACCAGCTACAAACATTCTAAGCTCTATGGGGAACATTTTTTAAATAAGATGACAAGCCTATGCCTATCAATAACACCAGTCTACTTGGACATTATGATCTTAAGACCACGGTTGTTCGAATCACATATTATATACATAGTAAGTTCGCTGACTATAGCACAGAGAGACAGACATTGCAACTTAATATTGCAATATCTGTCTCTCTGTGTCTGCAATGTCTATTCACTAAGTCATAAATACAAATATTCTAAAGTAATAAGTCCCTTACTATAAAATGTTATCGAATTTACATTACGAAACTAGTGCCATGAAAGCGGTGCCGTGACATTAATTTCATCAACAATTTCACGTGTTAAACGTCAAGTTTTACAGTGCATGCATCGATTTCACGTGTGTCGCGCGCGAAAGTTTGCAATAAATGCTTTGACTTTAACTCTGATGTTGGTTTTACAGGTACAAGTATATAGATTACATTTCTATGACATCATTGTCTATTGTCCAATAAATAACTAAAGTTTTATGAAGTCCGTGATAAATGGCGCGTCTTACTTAATAACAATTAATTAATTATTATTTAAGCCGTCACTGCGGATTGTTAACCAGATGAGACAATGGATTGTTAGCTAATTAATGAAATCTGATTTTAGGTAAATTGATACTCCATTCAATGAAGTTGGGGTGGAGCGATGGTTAAGCGATATAGAGAAACGAGAAACAGAACATAAAATATATATCTAAACTAACAAAGAAACTTTTTGAGGCAATAGGTAGCCTATGTCCATCGTCGAAATAAAATCTATCCTTTATTACTTTAGGTACTTAAATTATAAGAAAACAATCAATTAGAAAAGACAAGTTATTTTTAATGAAGGAAAAAATCGGCGGGCGGGCAGGGTTCGAACCTGCGCCTTCTGGTTCGGTACACCAGACGCTCTGACCACTAAGCCACCGCTCGCCCTGCTCGCCAGTCGAAATCTTCCTCCACATTCTAATTTACGTCTTACGGTGACTTGTAATCTTAGCATGGAAAATGCTTAAAAAACACAAAAAGATAATAGAAAAGACAAATTCTTCACGAAAAAGTATTACAAAAGGAACCGATGCTAACTCCCAAACTAGGCCCAAAATAGTGTTCTTAACTGTTTCTGTGCGATCTGAAAACGACCAACAAACAATTATTATAACATTATCGTTATTACATTAAAAAAAACGTTATCTAACACTAGATTTTCTCTGATATCGTGGGCGTCTTCAAAAACACAAATCCTCACCCATACTCAGAACAACTACCCCTAAGCGTAGGCCAAACAAATATTTGTACCGTGAAGGAATCGACTAATGACCAAAACCACTGCGCCATTCCCAGTCAACACAATATACTATAAACACAATATGTGAATATTATGTTGTACCTAGCTCTCACTGAGACCCTACCCTGTGTTGAAATTTCTCGTTTATTAACAAAACGGACAGCGCTGTCAACAAAAATAATTTATGATTACGTCATTAACAATTGATACGGAACCGTGAAATAATGACTCATTTAATTTTAAACAGACCGTGCATTCTGTTACTCTATTTGCAACCTGAATCATTAATTAAATACTGTGCAACATGGCTAATAAGTGAGAAGTCAATTCCATTATGGATTCAAGAAGATTGACAGATATAAAAAAATAAATACATTTACTTAAAATTATTACAGACATTTTCCTTAAATAATGCTCATATTATTTTCTCTTTCAAATTTCCGGACAATTTGTCCAAATTCGTATTATTAAAAACGCCTGGCTCAAAAAGAAGGGTGTTTGTACATATTTTTATGTACTGTAGGTAGAGGTTAGATCATTTTATAAATAGACTTTCATAACTATTATTACATTACACGCAATCAAACAACACAACATTCACTAAATATTATCTCGAATACAAACAAAAAAATACCAACATTCTTTCATAATAAACGAGCTATTTCATTTTCCAACAAAAAACAAAAACAATATAAAATCTACCTAAATAAAATTGAAAACACCAAACAAAGAGATCGGATCAAGGGCCTTATGTTACACGAAACTAAGTTTACGTTCACAAAACCCATCCAACAAACTAAATAAGAGTCGATATGTCTTTAGTTATACCCGCACGACCTCTGGCGGAGGACGCAGGGACCCTCCAAACTTTAAACATGGAACGACCGCAGAAAACGAGATCATCGCAACCCTATGGGCACATTGTTTAGGAAAACGTCTGGGAAAATTGAATGTGTTTATGTGTGTATAAAAGTTATGTTGACTTTGATTTAATAAAATCAGCCTTAGTGCAGACAGAAACCTATTATCATAGTAATTATAGCGCTCTCGATATCAAATTTTAAATTATTGGGCTCATATGCGAATTAATTTTCATTATCTAACGTAGAAAAACCTCAAAATGTAGTTCCTAAGAAGAACCTCCTCCCTCTGCCTCTAAAAGAACTTCGAAAAAGCTGTTGATGGTTGTCGAAGTCGGCCCAGAACAATGGCTCAGAGCCCACCAAGAATAGATCCGCTTGGCAGCAAGAATAAACACAAAGTCAGTCCATATAAAATATCCATAAAAAGTTAATGCACATACAACAAGTAGGGGTAGCGAACAGCCTGGTAGCGAAGCGGACCGTCCATCGTCACTAACATCAAACTCCTAAGTCCGCATTGTGTAAACTTTTGGGTGACGCCAAAACTTCTAATACGCGTGCATTCAAATGTAGATATGAGGAAATTGTACGTAATAACATTATAACTTTTGGACGGAATTATTTTATTTGAATCACATGCTTTAAAATTTGGCTTTGTCAACGAAAACTTTGAATTGCTTCTTAAAACCCGAGAAAAAGGCTTATATCGGTCCATCCGAAATCGATAAATAAAAATATCGACTAATTGTGAATGGGAAAGCTTGCTGCAAAGAATTCTTTGTAGCATTAACGTGATAAAGTACAGAAAAAGTACTTTCATTTCAATGTCTAATAATTTTTCAACCGTTTGAGAAATAATTCGCCAAATGTGTAACTTAAACATTTTTAAAGTGCATTTTTAAAGTGAATCATGACTAAGTAAACTTATCATTAGGTATGTACCATAAATGATATGATTTTTCCAAAAAAAATTAAAGATCTTATCTCTGGCTTTTTAAATTTCGATATGGTAACCCTAGGTGACGTTATACAACCGAATATCAGGACTTAATTTCCTCTTTATCCAATGTTAACTTCAACGCCTAAAACAACCTCATTCGCGCCTCATTTTTGTAATGCGAAGAGACAGAGATGATGAAGGATGATAAGACTATAAAACTTAATGATAATAATACATACACAGCAATTAATCATAGCTAGGCGACAGGTATACTCAGACAAATTAATTATACAAGCGACTTTGTAATCGCGTCGACGATACATTAGTTGTGAGGAGACATTAATAACGTGAGATTTTAGTGGGAGACTGTCAAAGAGTTGCTGTAATTATATCTTGTACATATAAAAATCAAATTCACCATCACAATCGACGATTTCTATGGTCTAGTGGTACGAGTAACTGACTACTGATTACGAATTTGTGGGTTCGATTCCCACAGGGCACAAATTTATGTGATAAACATAACAACACACCTTCCATTTGACCGCATATGTCCTGTTGATTGTTCACACGGGGGTCTGACAGTCGCGTCGACAAAAGCAGTTCGCGTTGCTGAATTTAGGGCTGGACATGTGTGATCCTATAATATATTTTTATCGGCCATCGACACGCTAAGAAGAACTCTATCTGTTTGCCGAATTTCAGCCCAATCCGTTCACTGGTTTGTGCCTTGATAGCTCAGTCAGTTTTCGTTTCCTAACTTTTTGTTTTATATATACATACAGACTAGTGATCCGCCCTCATTTGCTTCAGGTACTATAATTAATATAATTTTATGTAAAAAGTACTCTATAGCGCTCAGGGATAATGTACTTTTCTATCAGTGAAAGGGTTTTCAATATAGGTCCGGTAGATCCAGAAATTACCCCCTACCAACTCACAAACCTTACCTCTTTATAATATTAACTAGCTTCCCGCCAGCGGCTTCGCCCGCGTGGTCTTATAATTTTTTCCCCCGTTTTTGCAACATTTTTCATTACTACTCCGCTCCTATTAGTCGTAGCGTGATGATATATAGTCTATAGCCTTCACCGATAAATGGGCTATCTAACATGGAAAGAATTTTTCAAATCGGTCCAGTACTTTTTGAGTTTATTCGTTACATACAAAAATACAAATCTTTCCTCTTTATAATATAAGTGTAGATATAGAAGCATAGATTAGTGCACAGAGAATAGAAAACTTTAACTAAGGTCCGCATAAAATCATCGCCAACCAAACTTCATATTAGCCAACCCCCAAAAAGCCGGAACTGAAAATCTCACCGTAATCAAAAGTTGTTAGTGAAAACCCCCGTACATTTCCTTACCACCCTTTACATTTACATATAATTTCAATTTCGCATTTACATTATTCCGTATTCGAGTTGGGTCCGTCGGTCCGATCTCAGTTTGGTACGGGGAGCAAGTAATTGCAATGCTGGACATTGGGCACCCTAGTGGGACATATTCGGGTTAAGGAATGTTTAATCTGTTTCGAAATGGGATTTTTTGTTTAACACTTTTGGGTTCCTTGATTTGCTTGCTGGACGAATGGATTTATTTAAGAGGAAATTGGTTAGTGGATTGATTTATTTGTATTAATCAATGTTTTTTCTTAGACGTGGGTTCGAATCCTGATTTTTTTTCACCTTTTTATATCTGTCATCAATATTTTTTTTATTAAGCCTATAATGTCCTAATCCTGAGCAAAGGCCATTTCCACTTAGTATTTCTTTGTTGGGCTATTTGTATTCAACTTTGTATAATAATAAATTATTTTTTAATAAAAATCAAACCGCTTTCAGAAACACCTAGGAATTAAATATGTATACAGCTCTTTTAATTTATATGGTTTTGATAATGAATTCATCAATAATTTATTAAAACCCGATTTAAAACTTTTCTCTATAGACGATGATATTTAATTCTTATTTTCTACTCATCATCATCGTACAAGAAAATCTCGTGAAACATTTTCCAAAAAAGAACCGCAGCCTTTTAATAATCACGACCAACTTGGTAAAGTTCGATTCGTCTCGAAGATTAATTGTTCAAATCGTTCCCCATTGTCCGCGACGTTGTTGACGCTTTGGGACCCTTTTATGAAATTCGCGGGCTATTGTTTTGGCCGGATTTATAAAAAAGTTGAAAAAAGTTCCCGCACAGCGGCGTCCGTTGCTCGGCGCCCACAAAACACCACAAACTCGGCTCTGCGTTCTATCCTAACAGTTCTACAAACTTTAATGCTGAACAACATATTTTTTCAACTGCAAACAAAAAATTGTAATCGTAATAACGAGGTCACTTTTTGTTTTTCGTCGGTCATTTAAAACTTTCATTAGTGAATTCGCGCGCGCTTAATATTTTTCAATTTATTCCCACTTGAACGTTGAATTGCTTGTGAATTTGTTGCAATGCTGCTGTTGCATTCAAAACAAGCTCCTTTAAAAACATTCTATCAAATTTGTAAAAACAAAGGGTTAAAATTTTAACAAAAAACTTAACTGCCTCTCGCTTTGATAACCCTCCAAAATCATTAATAAATCGTGGAACAATGAGAGATTAATTAATATAAAAAATGTGCTACGCGCAGTATAGACGCATAAGAACTAATTTGAGTTTCAAAGTTGAATACCCATTACTCAGGTACAGCCCATCAATCAACTAATCTCAACGATCTCATTAATTCCAATAAATAAAAATAAAATGTCTGGGTGTTGAAAAAATCAGCATAGGGCTTGCGAGCCGAGGATACATGGGTAGACGTATAAGTTAGCCAATTTGTTATGTTAAAGCTTGCGATGCCGACCCTCGTCCGCTCAACAGATTGAGCCTACGGGAGAGGCGATGGATCAAGCTAAAAATATACAGCCTTTTTACACGCAACTAGAAAGACAAAAACGTTTAAAGAAAAAAGCTTATTTTTTTCTTATGGCAATAATAACTGTGGTTATTTTTTTTACTTATCATAATTATTTACTAACTTATATACTCGTATAGTCTTTCAAGGTTTCTACCAACATTATGAGTCTCTGTTACTTAAATAAAATACTATTTTTCAAGACCCTTGTGATGATGACGTCTTTCTCTGTCTTGTCCCTTGTGAGGCGAGCTTATTGTACCTAGGGCACAAATCTTATCCAAACTACTGTGAATTCCATACAAAACCCGATAACATGTTGATCTACTTGGCAGTCGAACCCAAGACATCTAACATACTAGTCACACTTAGCATCACTAGACAAAGTAACGAGAAATTTCTACAGATATCATAATAAAAAAATATACCACAGCCTAACAGATTACCTTTTATTACGATTAAGTACCTTAATTACTTTAGGTTAGGAAATCTTTCAAAATTGTTCGGTTTTCAAATGATTAGCGCATTTTCGCAACGTGTTTTTAAGTAAGGATATAGTGTTAAATACTTTAATTGCGATAGAATGTATGTTATATCAACTTTATCTACGTATTTTTTTCACGTTCATTTAGCTAGTTTATGATAGATAGACCACCAGTAGTAAAAAAAGCCACCTACCTCTCTTCCCGCTCCATGACACATCAAAGGTTGGCACACCGCATTCTGCCAGGCTATCCCTCATACACACGGCCCCCGAGGATACCTGCTTTGTTTAGTGCGGTCTGCACTGATCAGTTTACTCTCGTTTTCGCCGCCACGAAACTGTTTTACGGTTATCGTAGAACTAGACTCCCGGTTGTAATCTTCATAAAGTAGATACGGTTGATTACTTGTAAGAAACTGGAGTAGAAACGTAATTTTTTAGAATATTGGAAGGGATAACGGCCAACCTTCAATAGATTTTTATCTATATTACAGATAACTGCTTCGTTAGTCTAACGGTCGTAAACACGACTGCTGAATAAGAAGTCATGACATGAGTTCGATTACCGCGTTGAGAAAATTTAAAAACACGTAGGTATGTATTGAAAAATAACTACTAGAATATTTGCTGCCATTACTAGAGTAGAGAGTCGGCTAGAGTAATTCTTAGAGCAAACACTTTTTAGATTACAGAGCTAGTAAAAGTAATCGATACGTCGATTTAATTTTTCTCGACTAAAATGGCGTTGATACCTGACAAATAACTTCTATACTGATGTCATCCAAGTAACCGGTATTAAAGCTACACTTACCTACCCATACTGTACAAACAATCCATTAGGTACCTAGTGCCCCATTCATCAGTCATCAACACAAGCAAATATTTGGCCTTTCAACCTACGTCATTCCAAAAATAGTTGATAAAATAGGCAGAGCGGATTAATTAGTGTGTCCCAGGGTTTACATAGCGCAGTGCTGCCGTCTGGTGGGGCCAAATTAATCAAGCAGTGATCCGACACATTATCTCAGTTCAGATGACTTGAACCCTTACTGTGTAGGGCCATGAGAGTAGCGGGAAGCGTTTGGAAGCGAATAATTAGTACTCATGTTAATTCATTAAATAAAATAAATATTCTGGAACATTTTACAGCACCATCTAGTCCCAAACTAAGCAGAGCTTGGTAAATTCACCTTGAATTAATACCTTTTTTACAAAAAATAGTACTTCTTTTGTGGTCTGAGCTAAATCCTACTTAGTACTTAGTCCTCAGGTTACCTCCGCTGTGTCTATTATTAGCCGGTAGGTACTATCTGCCACTAATTTATTAAATTTATTTTCTCAGTCCATTGCAGTCCTCATCCACCGAAATAAAAACCACATGATCGACGAGCGTCGCACACTACGTTCGCATAGGCCAAGATGCGGTCTCCACTCAAAAACTCTTTTGCAACAGTTGTCAGTTCCCCGAGAGACGTGACCGCGACCGGCCCATTGCCACTTGAATTTGCTTGCAAATATCTCGGTTACCGTGGTCCTCTGAAGGATAACTTCGTTGCGGATTCCTCTAGTATGTATGAGTATTCTGCAGACTTTGGTGTTGTTTTGTCCTCTATTAATGTTTAGTTTAAACTGGGCCTGCAGTTTGAGCTTGTCATGCTCACTTCAATGTCCTGCTGATGATGGCGTTGTGTGTCGGGTCGTTTTATTCCCTACAACATGGTTGAGTCAAACGGCGCCGATACACACGTCATACTCGTGAACTGGTGCTGTCTGTCGGGGCTGGTCAGCTCTCACTGCCTATGGCCATCTTTTTAATTTTAATCTTAATACTCTTTGAATCACACACATCAAACTGCACTATCCTCAAAACCATTTACAGCAAAATTGTTACGATTTCTATTTTAAACATGAATTTAAATGTAAATGTGAGTACTATGTAGGCTAGTTTAAACGCGTTTCATATTTCAACGAATTCTGTCTGTTTTGGGTATTTCATATGACCTACGCAAATGTCTTGCTGATCTGGTATCGTCGTGCGACGGGTCGTTGAGCTCCCTAATAATGGTTGAGCTACACGATGACTGTTGCATGCGTGCCGTCAGTTAGGACTGGTCAACTCAAAACTGTTTCAGATTTTGCCCTACATTGTTTAACTCGCATATCCGATATTTACTACGTTTGTCTGGACTTTAAAAGAGACCATGATTCTCCGAGTTTGTTTCGGCGTTTCGTCTCAGAAGTCGTCAGTTAGGAAATGCCGGCGACATCTAGCATAAAAAAATGACTTGTAAAAGTGTCTTTAAAAGATCTACTTACAGAAATAAATATCATTTCATTTCTCTGAGAGACTCCGAGCTGCAGAGTTGAGACTTCCATACCTCGCTGACTGACTTTAAGTGATAAACCAGTCTGGCTCTTCCACATTTTATGTTATAGAGATAAAATGTGGAAGAGCCAGACTGGGTCTCTATTGGTAGGACACGTCAGAACTGATGTATGATATTGTATAACCAATATAACACAGTAACCGAAATATACTTAAGTAAGCTTAAGTGGGCACGGGCCGGTCGCGGTCACATGTGTCGGAGAACCGACAACAGAGCAAGCCGACTCTATGGCCGCAAGACAAGATCGGAGTTACAAGAGTTAACGCGCGGGTCGCCCTTAACAAGAATTGAACAGAGAACAGGGTGTCCAACATGTTTGCGTCCGCTGACACCGACATTGACACTAATTGAGACGTTCTTCATTATGAACTTCATTATAAAACTATTAGAAATTGCAGGAAGAAAATAAAATCAAATACCATCACGCGTGTATTGAAGAGTTCGCCGGTATGTTTATTGTTTAGGTCACAAATCCAAACTGCTACTTACTGAAAATTTCATAAGAAAACTCAATAACACTTTGCTCAAACTGGGAAGTGAACCCAGGGCGTAGCAGTCGCGCTCATTACCGTCCAACAAGGCAGTTAAAAATATAAATAAAGTAATTCAGATAAAGTTCTTAATCATTTCAATAAAAAAATCGCCACATTAGTCTGGTGATACAGAGATAGGTGCTTCTCTGTCCTATTCTTCCTCCTTCGCTGTATTTCGACCGATTTTCGATTTTCGTACCGACTAAAAACGCGTGCGTGTGGATTTATTTAATTAATTAATTACTACGAATCCACAAATTACCGTAACTAAAAAAAATTGCAACAGAAAACAATTGGATTGATTGTTCCTTGTTAAAATCTATACTAATATTATAAAGAGGAAAGATTTGATTGTTTGTTTGTATTAAATAGGCTCCGAAACTACTGGCACAACTTGAAAAAATCTTTTATTGTTAGACAGCCTATTTATCGGAGAAGGTATATACCATCACGCTACGACTAATAGAAGGCGAAGTAGTAATATTTTTGTTTCCAAAACGGAGGAAAAAGTTATCAAGACCACGCGGGCAAAGCCGCTGGCGGGAAGCTAGTCTATTTATGTTTTTACAAAATCAAGGAAGAATTTAAGAAATAGTTGTGAAAACTTCATGGTGAAGAAAAAAATTGTGAAATATATGGTGAGAAAGTTCAACCATGAGTTCTATCGAATGACTTTCGATAGGTTTTTTACGCATCGAAACGCTGTAATCTCATAGCAGATTTTAGTTCCTTACGTAACCGGTAGAGGCACTGCGAGGGTTTTCCATACAAATATTTCACGGCATCGCTAGTGAGAATAGTGAGAAAAACTCATGGTCGAGGCACAGCTATAGTCAACGGCTTCGGATCGAAACATTCACGACCAAGCAATCAACCCTGGTCAATCACAAAGACTACGAACGGTTGTTTTAAAAGATTACCTACATAAAGCACCTGTGACTTTATTGTGACTTTCAAATCGTCGAATCGTCGAGCGTCACCGACTTGAACATAAACAGTGTACGATATCTTTTGTGTATATGACACGATCCGTATTGACAGCGATCCGTCTTCATGTTACTGCCAATAAAATAAAATACTCGCGTCTAGCAAATGTTGGAGATATATTATATGTATTGTTTTTATTTTGTACTTCGTCAGGTGATATTGGACAAAATGTGACATTTCTAGAAATAAAAACTTGATAATATTTTATAACATAACATCACGATCTATTTAATTTATGATTGTATCTACCTATTTAATGTTTTGATGTTTGGTATTTTGTCTTGTTTTTTAACTGTCAGAATAAATCTTTTTTTCTTTCTTTCACGCATGTATCGTTAAAGGGTAGGTAGAGGTATTAATGTGCAATTGCAGTTTGTTAAGGTGTTGAGGTTGCCACTGCCACCCACTGGGCACATATCATTAAGAATTGCATGGAAAACGAATAACACTGATCGACCTGGAAGTCAAACTCAGGACCTCACGCTCAACAGCCACACTTGTGATTACAGGAGTAATGATGGTCTTTATTTTTTTAAAGCGCATCAACAATACAAACATAAAGACCCTAATCTTTATAAATACAAATGTCAGTACATTTTTTTTACCTGCGAGAGGACTGGCTGAAAGAGATTTAATTATATAGAAATAAGCAATACCTTTGTACAATAGTCCTAATTATTTTTAAATATCTGTTTGGTTCAGTGTGTACATAAATAAATAAAATAAGGCTAAGCGAAGTTAAAGAAATTTCAAAATACCCTCAAAACATTTCGCGTCGATCCGGTTCCCCAAGGTGTCGTTCTAGTGACAAATTCTCGTCGAAAGCCCCGAATTATTTTTGGGGACGATCGATCAATCAGAGGGATTTTGTATGTATGTATGTACTACGTAGTTTTCTATACAGTTCCTGATGTACCGATAATTGATTGTCTTTAAAAACTGCGGTATCTTTATTATCTATACTCTGCAATCTATATTAATAAAACTGTCTGTAATTTCAAATTAAATGTTTATGAAAGTATATACGGTACTTACATGAAAGATATTTTTTTTTAAGTCTATCAGTAACGATCGACCACTAGACAATATTACGCGCTCTCCGAGGCACGGAGGGGGTCTTGGTATGTTAAGAATAGTCGTATTCATGGACTCGTCGTAGCAGATCGCTTGAGTCATAACTTTACCATACCACAAGCCCTCAGCCACTGGACTTTTATACTAATAATTTGAACAGCAAAATGTATTTCTAAATCGATTATGTTTTTATTTCATTGTATATAAGTTTTATATCAAGCACAACTTCCCGCCAGCGGAGTCGCCCGCGTGGTCTTGACAAGCTTTTTCCCCCGTTTTTCATTGCTGCTCCGCTCCTATTAGTCGTAACGTGATGGTTTATAGCCTATATCCTTCCCCGATAAATGGGCTATCTAACACTGAAATATTTTATCGGTCCAGTAGTTTCAGAGCCTATTCAATACAAACAAACAAAGAAATCTTTCCTTTTTATAATATTAGTATATATAATCCGTTCCGTTGCTCTCTGACAAACCTCGGTCCTCGATCAAAGACCTCAGCAAAGTTAAAAATAATGTTTGAAGTCAGACAGGTTAGCTACCCCAAAATTGGTAATGAAACGAAACGAAACCCAACAATACATTTATATAGGTACACTCGACAAAATTGTTTACCTCACAGTAGCTATCGCACTTGAGTCGAGCCTCAAATCTTTAACGATTCGCACCATTCCCACGCCAGTCTCGCACCAAATTATCCGACCGCTGTACGAACAAAAGATTCTATTTCTCGTTTTAAACCCTATCTGTAATCAGGGCACGTTCACGCCCGTCCCATTGCTTAATTCACAAATGTAATTAAACTCAACTTGCCTAAGAAAAAAAGAGGCGAAGGGTGATTTCTCACCCAGAAGGTAAACCAGGGTAAGGCCAGGGGGATACTTTTGTACAAAACCTCTGATAAGTTAATCGGATGATAGAAGTAAGCGGTTGTATGTGACCGGTTTAGAAATAACGGTGTTAAACCTGCCTTTACGTTTTATTAAATTGATGGAAAAATTGTATGTAATATTTGCATGTGGAATGGAGCCCACACAACGTTAGACGACATTGCGGCAGGCCCAAAAGGAGATGGCGGAACGAGCTAGACCTTTACTGGAAGAATTGGCCGCAGATAGCCCTTGACCGTGACGAGTGGAAGGCGGGTAGGGAGGCCTTTGCCCTGCGGTGGGACGATAACGGCTGATAATAATAATAGTAATAAGAAGATACAGAAAGAAACAGAAAGCGGTACTCCTAGATTGTGTATGAAAATAAATAGTCTAGTGTTATTGGGTTTCTCAGTACTTAGCAGATCGGAGTTCAGATTTGAGGAACACTTTTTTTATAACATGGGACACATACTGGCGAAATGGAGGCTCAACTGTACATTATCAGCCGGCGATTTAGGGTTTCATTGTATTTTTTTCGTGTAGAACTCTTCTTAGTATACACTTCCACAACAGGTTCAATTCAAGCAACCGCACTGTTTTCGAGAAAAAAAATCCTAAAGTTTCAATTATTTGCCAATAAATTCACGCATTTCATAACACAACATACCACAGATAATGTAAACATGTCACTCGTTGGTCGTTTCGTTTTACTTCTAGGTAAAGTGACAGTGGATTCAATTGTTTTTTTAATAATAATGCTTTAGTTTAACACTTAATTTTATTTTTAAATAAATAAGCCTGCTATTAACTGGAATTATGCAAATCATGTGATTATTAAGATTAAAAACAAAAGTATAATTTATTTCACTTTTAATAAATTTTGAAAAAAAGTCGAAAAACGAAACGCTATTTGTGGAATACACACCACATTATAATACTTAGGTTTCTATGGACATTCATACAATAAAATTAGATATAAGACATCTCAACTTAGCAAAACTAGTGATGTAACTAGAAGAACTTAGGACGCAAGAGCGAGCGAAGCGAGCTCGGGAATCGGGGCACCCCAACTCGGATAGATTAGGTTAGAAGGGGATGACGGGGGCTAGAGAGCGAGCGCAGCGAGCGATCAAAGCCCCCGTTATCCCCTTCGTGTTAGGTTACTTTATGAGTACAAGTCTGTACTCATCCACATTCAAGGTCACTTCAAGGTCAGGCAAAGGCCAAGGTCACACAGGTCAAAAATATAACTTGAAGACTAAAAAGTAACATTTTTACCTATGTGTGACCTTGACCTTGGCGTTAATCATTCTCTTTAACTGCCAACAAAATATGGTAAAAATCTCCCGATTTTTTTGCTTTGACCTTGACCTCTGGGGCTGGACCTTGGCCTTGGCGATGTCCTCGACCTTAGTATTTCTTGTTAGCAAGATTTGACCCGCCACGCGATCTTCCCCACCCTTAATACTCCCACTATCCCACCAGGCCCGATAGAAACTTTTGGCGATTTTTTTATCGGAGCCTATGGGTTTGCTTGAATTGCGGTTTTCAAAAACACACTATAAACACTATATTCTACCCGAAAAAAAAATCACCACTATAAAAATCGCCGGCTGATAATGTACAGTGCTTCCATAAATATATTTTGCGGACAAAAAATATGGCAACACTACTCTCAAGATACCTTATATCTCGTATTTGCATAGTTGAAAAGGCGCCGGATATTGAAAACAAAGTACATATACATGAACAACAAAAGTTACGGAAATTAACGTCGCGATCGAACATCACGTCACGCCCAATCCTTTGTGCAAAACTCAAGTAATCCATTACCGTATTAATGAAACTCGTTATGGAATTACGAGAGAACATATCAAGTTTGATGTAGAAGTTTGAGTTTTGCAACCGAATCAATTATGTACCGAGTTGTTTTAAAAGGTAATTTGTGAGTATGTAGGTCGCGGTACCGCGGACATACCTGCAAACTATGTAACTAATACTATCATGTACTATTTAATACCCATTAATATTAAATAGACTGTGTTCTTTTCGATAGTCACTTCAAGTACTGGCATCTATACTTGTTATAATAACCCTCCCTAAAATAAATCTTTTTCCCCCCGTGATAAGAACTATTACCTATGCATGTCCCATTGCTTAATTCACAAATGTAATTAAACTCAACTTGCCTAAGAAAAAAAGAGGCGAAGGGTGATTTCTCACCCAGAAGGTAAACCAGGGTAAGGCCAGGGGGATACTTTTGTACAAAACCTCTGATAAGTTAATCGGATGATAGAAGTAAGCGGTTGTATGTGACCGGTTTAGAAATAACGGTGTTAAACCTGCCTTTACGTTTTATTAAATTGATGGAAAAATTGTATGTAATATTTGCATGTGGAATGGAGCCCACACAACGTTAGACGACATTGCGGCAGGCCCAAAAGGAGATGGCGGAACGAGCTAGACCTTTACTGGAAGAATTGGCCGCAGATAGCCCTTGACCGTGACGAGTGGAAGGCGGGTAGGGAGGCCTTTGCCCTGCGGTGGGACGATAACGGCTGATAATAATAATAGTAATAAGAAGATACAGAAAGAAACAGAAAGCGGTACTCCTAGATTGTGTATGAAAATAAATAGTCTAGTGTTATTGGGTTTCTCAGTACTTAGCAGATCGGAGTTCAGATTTGAGGAACACTTTTTTTATAACATGGGACACATACTGGCGAAATGGAGGCTCAACTGTACATTATCAGCCGGCGATTTAGGGTTTCATTGTATTTTTTTCGTGTAGAACTCTTCTTAGTATACACTTCCACAACAGGTTCAATTCAAGCAACCGCACTGTTTTCGAGAAAAAAAATCCTAAAGTTTCAATTATTTGCCAATAAATTCACGCATTTCATAACACAACATACCACAGATAATGTAAACATGTCACTCGTTGGTCGTTTCGTTTTACTTCTAGGTAAAGTGACAGTGGATTCAATTGTTTTTTTAATAATAATGCTTTAGTTTAACACTTAATTTTATTTTTAAATAAATAAGCCTGCTATTAACTGGAATTATGCAAATCATGTGATTATTAAGATTAAAAACAAAAGTATAATTTATTTCACTTTTAATAAATTTTGAAAAAAAGTCGAAAAACGAAACGCTATTTGTGGAATACACACCACATTATAATACTTAGGTTTCTATGGACATTCATACAATAAAATTAGATATAAGACATCTCAACTTAGCAAAACTAGTGATGTAACTAGAAGAACTTAGGACGCAAGAGCGAGCGAAGCGAGCTCGGGAATCGGGGCACCCCAACTCGGATAGATTAGGTTAGAAGGGGATGACGGGGGCTAGAGAGCGAGCGCAGCGAGCGATCAAAGCCCCCGTTATCCCCTTCGTGTTAGGTTACTTTATGAGTACAAGTCTGTACTCATCCACATTCAAGGTCACTTCAAGGTCAGGCAAAGGCCAAGGTCACACAGGTCAAAAATATAACTTGAAGACTAAAAAGTAACATTTTTACCTATGTGTGACCTTGACCTTGGCGTTAATCATTCTCTTTAACTGCCAACAAAATATGGTAAAAATCTCCCGATTTTTTTGCTTTGACCTTGACCTCTGGGGCTGGACCTTGGCCTTGGCGATGTCCTCGACCTTAGTATTTCTTGTTAGCAAGATTTGACCCGCCACGCGATCTTCCCCACCCTTAATACTCCCACTATCCCACCAGGCCCGATAGAAACTTTTGGCGATTTTTTTATCGGAGCCTATGGGTTTGCTTGAATTGCGGTTTTCAAAAACACACTATAAACACTATATTCTACCCGAAAAAAAAATCACCACTATAAAAATCGCCGGCTGATAATGTACAGTGCTTCCATAAATATATTTTGCGGACAAAAAATATGGCAACACTACTCTCAAGATACCTTATATCTCGTATTTGCATAGTTGAAAAGGCGCCGGATATTGAAAACAAAGTACATATACATGAACAACAAAAGTTACGGAAATTAACGTCGCGATCGAACATCACGTCACGCCCAATCCTTTGTGCAAAACTCAAGTAATCCATTACCGTATTAATGAAACTCGTTATGGAATTACGAGAGAACATATCAAGTTTGATGTAGAAGTTTGAGTTTTGCAACCGAATCAATTATGTACCGAGTTGTTTTAAAAGGTAATTTGTGAGTATGTAGGTCGCGGTACCGCGGACATACCTGCAAACTATGTAACTAATACTATCATGTACTATTTAATACCCATTAATATTAAATAGACTGTGTTCTTTTCGATAGTCACTTCAAGTACTGGCATCTATACTTGTTATAATAACCCTCCCTAAAATAAATCTTTTTCCCCCCGTGATAAGAACTATTACCTATGCATACTTACAAACAGTAACCACAACACATAAGTAGGTATACGGAATTATGTTATCAACGATGGAATCTATATGAAATTTATTATTCACTTACCTAACACAGCCACCGCAGTCAGATGCAGGTGCTGAAGAATGCTCTGGATTACCACCAATAAACACTAATCAGTTCTTCTAATCTATTCTATAGTCCGAATTCCACTATGCAAAATATTGAATTATTTCTAATCCATGGCAAAAAACAATTGAATTGTGAATGTTATTATCTCATAATTTTACCACACAACACAGAACAAACACTTCACAGAACATTTTTTACTTGCACAATTTTATTGTAGTCACTAGCGTCGGAATATGCGTGGAAAACTTCGAGTGAGTCCATAGTTGAATAATATGTACCGCGGATGCTATTTCCACATACGACCACACACAACTAAAGCCGAATTAAAACTATTACAAAGAGTAGAAAACCGTAATATCAAAACAAATGTGGGTACATTTCAAATTCAAATTTTAGAACGCGAATCTTTTATTAACTTTTTAATTTGAGTTTATTGAAGGTAAAAAAACAACGCGTTCATCCTAAACAAACGCGCTTGAAAAAAAGCAAAAATAATATCATTGCGACGAAAATATGCGTCTACAGGAGTGCACCGCTTCATAACATCTCAACAAACACACCTGTATGAAAGAATAAAATAAGTAAATTCCGCGCGAAAACGTTCCCACACCGAATATTTAAAATTTCACGAGCCCCAGTCGCGAGGAAAAGCGTAGCGCTTAATCAAAAATAACGCAGCAACAAAATTCAATAAGAGCGACTCATAAAACACGTTAAAATGAAAAATATTAAATTCCAGAGACAAAAAAATATATATTTTACCTTTTGCGAGGGTACATAAATAATTTAATTTTAAGCGCGAAAAGTTTGTGCGAAGACGTCGACTTGAAAATACGGTCTGTATGTGGTATGGAGTCGAATAAATAAGTTGTTTTATAAAATAATCAGCATTTTATCACGTTCCTGAGATAAGTCGACTGACCTCTTTATTTCTTCGACGTATCTTATTTACAGTTCTCGCCAAACTTATTGTCCGGGTTGAAGTTGGCACGTGCTAACTTTAACCCCGCCGTAAAAATCGGAGAAAGAAAAATATTGGATTAGAATGATTTAAAACGACAGCCTACGACTTGAGCTTTCTTTTAAATTTATTAAAATCTAATATTTTTCTCTCTCCGATTTTTACGGTGGGGTACTTTGCTAACTGCGGCCAACTGTCATTGATAGTTCTAGATGACACTGTTGACAGCAATTACCGCTTAGCGATCGCCATTTTGCATATATTATATAACAATCTATAAGCGCTTTTATCAGCTAAACTGCACCGAAATATTGCGTGGACTAAACTAACTTGAAATTAAAAGGCAAATCGAGAGCTTTGGCCTCAAACACGGAACTATCCGCGAGTATCTCTACCTACGTGTATGCAAGTATATATTAGTTGAAAAAATATTTAAGTTCCTTTTGAATTATACTGTAACTTTAAAATCAATGAAGGCACTCAGAATTTTGGCACTATTATTTATAATTATAGTTTATTATTATTTACTTGATTATTATAGTAAAAATAATATTTCATACCGTGTTTTCTTAATTATTCCTCTTAAATAAAGTATACCTACACAATGCTCATGTAAAAAATATGAATGTTATTTTTTCAATTACGCTTGAGAAAATTGCAATGGCTGTTGTGAAAATCTGCGCAGGAAAAGTAAGGATTTATTTATCTTTAAAAACACTAAGACAGCGAAGTTGTTCAGTTGTTGACCTAACAGGCTTGAGCACAACGGTAGTAGCTCTTTTTGCAAGTAAGTACCTACTTCAACTCTTAAAACTTTCGCGAGATGATATCAGCCATAATTTATTAAAAAAAAGACACTTGAGTAGTTCTCTTTCTCTTTTCTCGTCAGGAAAAACGTGTGTATGGGAATAGTCAAAAAGGAGGGGGGTGGGAGAATTGGAAATATTTAAAGTAATGGAACGCTTAGTATATTAACTAACCAACTTGAATTAATAAGACAGTCCTATTGTCGTATTGAACTTCCAAGTTTAAAATATCGATATACTGTATTCATTTTTTTTATTGCAGTATGTGTGGTTATTGTAGATACGCCCAAAATGATTGACCTCAATATGGCAACACCCTCCGCGTACTGATTCTGAAACGATATATCCCCGGGCCGATAAATTAAATAAAAAACTGATTCTGAAATCTACTCAGATCAGATACTTTACAACAAACTTAGGAATAAAATAAAGCCATTATCAAGATATGGGAGTCAAGGGAACCAGGGAATAAAACATAGCTAATCATAACTCGAACGCAATGAATACTAAAAGGGAAGGGCCGCTTAAAACCGTAAAATAATTCCTATGGCCGTGTTCCCCTAAACGGGCCCAAGGCAATGAACATAAATATTTTAATTCTTCGCGGCGCCAGTGTTGCAAGCTAATAAAATAACGGATTGTGGCTACACGGAAAAATAAATTATTAGATTCAGCGACTTTGTTACGAGTACGTTTCGTAGCGGGATTTACGCTTAGCGCGTAGCGTGCCTATATTTTTTGATATAACACTTTAATCTATGGATGTTTTTTTTTATTTAAGGAAAACACCTCTTTCACTAAGAACAAGCCGTGTCGCGGATTGGTGGAAAACAAAATCTGTAGAGCGTACGACACTTGGTGCAACGATGACAGTACCTACGCCAAAAAGTGCAGTCGAAATATTACATTATTACTGATTAGCCACAGATGTCAAACTACATAGCTGTTACAGCGTGAAGCAAAATCAGCAAAGTGAATCGCGATGTGTCTTCAAAATTATTCCGATGACAACGCTTTGCGGTGCTGGATTACGCGGTATAAGGCCAGTCCGTTTGTTCGTGCTTTATATTTTTGGGACAAAAGTGCGGCATGTGGCGAGCGGCCGAACATTTTAAATAATTAGGGATGTGACAATTTATGTAAAACAACCAACGTTGTGATACCATGCGTTTTGTTGGATCATTAATATTTAATTCACAAAGATACCTTTTTTTGTTCACATGGGAAACTTTTGGAGCTTGAATCTCTACTAAACTCTAAACTCTTCACTGCACACTGTCCAAATCTGTGTGTGTGTGTGAGTTTGATGCTACGTGGATTGCGATTTCATAACCGCAAGGGACATTTAAAAAAAAAGTTAATTTATTGTTAGAATCTGTCACTCACATTGTGTAGTTAGGTACTAAGTAACTTTATATATCGCTGTGAGGCCGAGAGTTTACTCTATGCCCAATATTTCTACCAGGAATTCAATGTTCTCAAGTTTTAGGTACTAATAAGAGGTCCCATGAAGTCACATTAAATAAAATATATAATTTATTACTGTTTAGTTTGAACGAACAGCACGAGTTGGGTGAAAATCTTTGAAACCATAAATGCTTTGACTGTAACTGTAATTGTTTGTACACGCCCTCGGATGCTCGCAATTCAATTTACCGGGAATTCTAAAAGTTATTTGCGTGAGAAATACAAGTATGTGTAAGTAAAACCATGGCTCTTTAACATCCGCCAGTAACTTATGAAAAACCGTGGCTTGCAAGATGATTTGGATGCAAATGTAAGAACAAAAGACTAGTCTTTCTATGACATAAATGAGTTTCCTTTATAACAAGTCCTTGCCTTTATCGTATTTTTCTTTTCTATTTAAGTTCGTGCCGGAGCAAGCTGATGAACCACCGATGTAAGCGGTAACTGAGCGAGTTATAACCTTTATGCAGATTTGTTCAGTTAAAAAAAAATGCGTTTCTGAAAAGAGTTTCTAATGACCGCTTTTTAATAATCAACCTTTTAGGCTGATATTCAGAGATGAAACTAAGCATAAACTTAGGCTCCCGTGTGTCAATTTGTCATACAAATTTGACATACGGAAGCATAAGTTCATGTTGAGTCTCGTTTCTGAGTATCAGCCTTAGATCTCTTTGGGAGACCGACCAGCTGTGAAACTACAACTTGCGCTAATTCAAATCAAATTTGCCTTTATTTAATCAGCCTTGCTCCTATTACAAAAATATCCATGTACGCACCTACAAGGAACGTAACAAGTAAAAGTACCTATTTTCTACTCAGATGAACAACATTTACGTAACAGTATCATTGGTTATACGTGGGCTCGAAGTAAAAAAGAAAAAAACACTGTACACGCATTTATTACAAAGTTTTTATGTCCCGAAGGTGTAAGTCGAAACATCAGTTAGAATCAAATTTTCCACCGCATCCCGCCGAGGCTGTTTCATTGAACATCAATCCAGTGTGTTTGATAGATCAGTTCGTCTATCATATTTCTTTTGAACTTATGGGAATCCATTTTTTTAAATATACGCTGCTCTTTTTGTGAATCCTAAAAAAATATACTTACGCTTACGGCTTCGCAACCTAGAAGGGACATGTGCATTTAGCCAATGTCAATTTTTTTTTTAATTGATGTCGTAATTGACAGATTTCATTTTTTTTACTGTGTTACACGACAATTCCATTTACTAAGAAGTATACCCTCACTCGTGACGTAAAGACTCAACTTTCAAGAACAGATTTCTGACGATACCTAGTTGCTTCATCCATACATAGGTTTTAATATTGTTGACTACCAAAAAACCTAATAAAAAAAACGCTAAAACAACTACAACAAAAACAACTATTCGCGATTGAATATCACAATATTGCGGCCACGAAAAAAAATGGAAAGCGCCTTCCATAAAACAGTTTCAAAATGTCGGTCAGTGAATACGACATATGGTTTACGACCAAGCCAGGTGCCACCCGGGTTACGGTGGCGATATAAAATTGATCTAATCTTCGTAACACGGCGAAATGTTCGCGTAAAACCGTATGGATGCTAAGGTCAAACTTATTAGGACTTGCGTTACTAGGTTTATCACAAAAATCTCTATTATTTTATTTAATATCCAGTATTTTCTTTACCTATCTAAAACCGCGGAGGCCGTTTTAGATAGAAAAAAGCACCTTTGGAAAGGACCATTTATAATATGTTGTATGTTTGTCTTATGTATAATAAGTATGTATTTACAACAAAAAAGTATGTAAGTATTATGTCCATTGTCTAGTGCCCATAATACCTACAAGTTCTGCTTAGTTTGGGACTAGATGGTGCTGTGTAAAATGTCCCCAGAATATTTTTTAGCACAAAGAATCAGATTTTATATCATGTAGCAGCTTTTATGTCCCTCTGCTGGGCAAAGTTCAGTATCATAAAATGCTTCAATACTCAGTTAATTAAAACGAATCACAGGGGTAATTTTCTCATTAAGTTAGTTCCAATTGGCACATTGATACACACATGAAAATACAAGAATTACTTTATAGGTAGGTAAACATTGTTCAGGTGTGATTTCGCAATTGTGCACGTATGATGTACTTAACAAAGCTTATTATTATTGATACTAGCTCCCACATTTTATCTTTTATTAAAATTATGAATGTAACAAGAGAAAAACACTTGTCCCAATGATTTATTTTACCGATCCAATTGTTCCGAATAATGTTCGAAAACTATTCGGTAGCTCGAGAGAGCCGAATTCCTAGCGGAAGAAAACTCTTCGCTAGACCGAGAGCTGGGAATCGTTTCTTACGAACCTTCTCAATATTCTGTTTCCACACTAATATTAGACATTGAAATAAGACTACTTTTTACGGATTTAATCGCGTTATACCTATTATTATAATTTAGATCCGGATCTAAATTATAAAAACATAACGTGGTTTCATTTTCCAATAGTTATTTATTAGAATAAGATACCATTATAGTGACGCATTCACGTGTAATAGTTGTGAAATGTTTACCTCTTTACACGTAGGTGTGTTAACAGGTTTCACTTCAGGTTACGAAGTCAATATCTTTATTCATATACTTCTGGTAACAGCGAGGAAACCATGTAAGCTATCAATTTTTAACAGTTTCCTTATTTTAAAGATATATCTATAAATAACAAATCAATTAAAATTTTGTACTTATCTGTCAATAATTTTCTTAAAAAACTTAGAAATCGTCAAATTAGTACGCGAAGAGAGAGAGGTTTTAGGTGGGTAGGTAATTAAAATATAAATCACTCGCAGATCTAATAAAAAGTTGAATAAAATAAATCCAAGAAAAGGTATCCTGGTCTATCAATCCAGGTGGCAGGATATCAGTTAAAATACGTGGCAGTTTTAATTACGCCAGTCTATCGGCATTCCGGCATCCGACACCGGATTGCGTCCGACCTTTATAGGAATCCGTTCCATTAGCCCGGGAAACTTGCCGGATTCTTTAGCGAGACCCGTCTCCTCCGGGCTGCGATTGCGTGTTGAATTCTGTTCATTTTCTTATTAACGTGTCGTTCAATTTTGCTTTGATTAGCCAATACCTACTGTGATTAATTAGACCCGTTATTTTATTCAGATTTCGCATAATCTAATATATCAATTTCTCAGTGTTTGTTACTAAACTTTTCCGAAACGGCTGGGCCGATTTGTATGAAATTTTGTGTGCATATCGGTATCATACCCCTAAGTGATAATCGTGACTCACCATATGAACAACGTTTGCCGGGTCAGCTAGTAATATTATAGTTATAATGAAGTAAATAAATTAGGAGCAGTAGGTAGCCATGCAATACCTACTTCAGTTACCTATTAAACAGCTAGAGGTTTTTGCCCATTTCCGTTTAAAAAATAATAAATCCATACTACCTTGCGAGTTTTCACGCTGAAACCATTGAACATAGATATTAATTTACCATAATTTAAACCATAGATTTTAATGAAATTTGCAGAATTTCACTTAATTGCTACAATATTTATCTGGTAGACATCCAATAATTTTGAAAGTGGGTCTCAGTGACAATATTGTAGGTATCTATATATAGAAAGGAGAAATATGCTATACTCGATACCAGAATTTAATTTACTTAAAAGGTACCACATCACTTTACAATGTAAGTACATCATGCCTTAGGGCGGTGGATGTTACAAATTGTAACAACTGTAACATATGTATATACATTTTATGTACATAAAGAAATAAATATTATTAAATATATAAATATTAGGTAAATGTGTATACCTCGGCCTAGCGGTCTTAAGCGCAACTGCTATGCTCGAGGTCCTGGGTTCGATTCCCAGGTCGAGCAGTGTTATTGAATTGGATTTGTACCCTGTTAATGGCAGTAGGCACCACTTATTACATGGAACCTAAATATACGTTCTTGCGCATGCGAGCTGTGCCCGCTGAACAGATTGCCATAAAATATGGCAAGGTGATCGACTACCTCAAGACTCAAAAAAAAATTTACCCAAATGGTCCTTTCTGTGCGTAAATGACACCGCAACCAAGACCAATCTAATTTTTCCTTTCAGTTTCTGGATATATTATTTTAACAAAAAAAACACGTACAGCAAATAAATCCATTTAATTCTGTGTAACGATAAGCTTATAATACGGTTCACACAAGTTTAAATTCAATACAAATTAACATTAAACGTGCAAGTGATAAATTAGTTTTGTCAAAATCGTTAGGTATTGAAACTTTTTATTGTATTGCGCTATTTTATCTAAATTACTTTTATTTAATTTCAGAGAACATTTTTGAAACCAGTCGCGCCAAGTAATACAAATGCCTAATGTATATAGTATATATATTTATGTTTAGTACGGTTGTATTTATTGAATAGTCTCGTAGACGAGTGAACAGCTTATTAATTATTACATTTGTGTTACGAACAATTCGTACGCAAGTATGTTTTAAACATAGTTACGATGACATAAACATACTTACGATGAAAAACAACACAAATACAACAGCAATAATTTACTTATATTGAATTAATATAATAACAATCCGATTATTTTTTAGAGTAAATATAGTAATTCATCTATATTTTCAAACACCAACCAGGGAATCTCCAAATCGTCTAGGGAGTAATGAGAGCCAAGTTACACGGCGGAACGCCGCAAGTCAATTATTGTAGTTAATACACTTGATTAAACTTCAATTGTAACTTGCACGACAAGTAATAACCAAGATTACCGAATAGGTACGGGTACTGTATCGAGATTTCTTATTTTTGTAATATACTATACAACTAGAACTGTAATTAAAAAGATTGCAACAGAAAATAGGGAAATAAATAAAAACGCTTGCACAGGTAACAAATAATTAAATATACAAATGACCAAAAAACTTATTTGGAAGAGCTATGCTCTATAAAATGCTATGCTCTATGAGCTATGCTAAAGCGGTTGCCGCAAATTAAGTTTTTCTACAGCTTTGTACAGTCATGACATTGTTTTAGTTAGCTACGTAATGCTTTATAAACCGCGCAGAGGGATCGGATACCCCGGCGACCCATTTCGGCATCCAATAATAAGGAGTGAATACATGCTGCCCAGGGTACGATTTCTCAAACACATACCGATAGTATTTCGACTCGGCCGTCTGAGGCTGTACTCCTGCATACACGACATTTTCCTCTATAGATCTTTCAGCTATTACTTCCCCAATTATAGTGAATAACGACTTCTTTACAGAAGCCACACCGTCACTAAAGGCTTCTTTATGACGCCACAATATCGTGTCAGGCAGCAACCCACTTTTGGCGAAACTGCTCCTTAACAAATGCTTCTCTATGCCATTCTGTGGTCGCCTCAGTTTGGGGTCAACGCCGAGGTAGTGGTTGGTGAACTGAATGTCTAAGAACGGTACACGGAGTTCCAAGCTGAACGCACTGGTGGTTCTGTCCGCTCGGAGACCGTCGTACAAGTAAATGTCTGACAGCAAACGCAAGCTCTCCTCATGCGCAACGTTCTCAGAAGGAGCGTCCCTAAAGTAGATGTATCCTTGCGCCAGCTCATCTGCTCCCTCCCCACTAAAAACTACGGTAGTGTTGGTCTTTTCTTTAATATACTTCGACAGCAAATACATAGGTAAGCTGGCACGTATTGTAGTGATGTCGAACGATTCCAGGTGGTAAATAACACTGTCTAAAGCCTCTTTTACATCGTTTTCGTCGAAAAGTACCTCATGATGCTCAGTGCCCAGGTGGTCGGCGACGGATCGCGCCGCTATCAAATCTGGTGAATCACCCATTCCTATAGCGAATGTTTGTATTTTATACGGCACGTTGTGCTTTTTAGCAAGTTTTACTACCAAGGCGGCTATGAGAGAAGAATCTAAGCCACCGCTGAGCAGACAACCGATACGTCTGTCAGACATCAATCTTTTTTCACACGCAGCTTCCAAAAGAAGTGCGGTTTTCTCTTCTATACTCTTGCCTTCTAAATCTGACTCTGGAACAAAAGGCAAGAAGTTCGGTGGCATACCGGGCGATGTATACCGCTCGATAAAATCAAGTTTTACTTTACCGTCGTCTAATATACTCCACTGCGCGTAATGACCCGGCGGGAATTGCCTCAAAATGGAACTGCCGTTGCCGTTTTGTTTTAACTTAATCAGACCCTTGCCTTCCGAAGAGATTCCTAGAACACCCTTTTCCTCATCCCAGTATTCGAAAAGAGGACGGACTCCGTAAGGATCACGAGCGACACAGATCTTCTTCTTCTCGCCGTCGACTAGACAAAATGCAAAGACTCCGTCGAGATTCTTTACAGTTTTTTGGAATCCAAAGTTATGATAAAGATGGGTGATGGCTTCCACATCGCACTTTGTTTCGTATGGGAACTTATGTTGTGCTTGCAGCCGCTTGCAGTTGTAAATTTCTCCATTGCAAATGAGGGTTGTGCGAGGGTAGAGATGCAATCTCATCGGCTGCATACCGTGAAGACCGTCAACAATGGCCAGTCGCCGAAAGCCGAATATCGCGAATGGTTCCCGAGCGTCGGCCTCGAAGCGCCAGGCATCGGGGCCGCGGTGACGGATAGCCACGAAGCTCTCCGTGCATAGTGGACATAAGTCTTCGCTTACGCCGAATAACGCCCAAATTCCACACATTTAGGATCTGAAATAAAAGACAGTACACATTGGAATCCCAAAAAGTTACTATATCAGATATATCTAAAACTGACGAAATCTTTTATATATTTACAAAAAAAAAGTATATAAGTATTATATCCATTGTCTAGTACCCATAGTACAAGCTCTGCTTAGTTTGGGACTAGATGGTGCTGTGTGAAAATGTCTCAAGATATTTATTATTATTATTATTTATTTATTTTTATTCTATTTAAATATTCATTACTTTGCAACTGGGTCAGTAGTCTTAACAAAACATCTACAGAAAAAAGGAACTCTACACAAAACGACCTCTCGGCGTCAACAGCTCGCGTTTGCGAACAAATATCATTAAGCAAATTCCCTGTCATTATCCTGTCAACACGAAACTGTTGGACTTTACCTGGTAACGGCTATCAAATTACTAAGTCAATGGCTAAGAAATTATTCAAGGTGTTTTCCTACTTTTTTAACGACGTATTAGACAGTGAAAAGGCTAAAGAAAGTTTTAATGAAGTCCTGTACACTAGGTAATAAACAAACTTCAGAGAACTTGCAAAGAGGGCTGTTTTTTGCAAGAACAAGTTTATGGATTTCCAAGTTAATAGTCTAGTACACAAAAAGTTTGCCGTATAGTTCCTAACTAAGATCTATCGAGTGATTTCATGTAGTTTGCTTATTAAAAGGAATTGTGCTAAAATTAAGACCAAAAAGACCAAAAAATTATTGCAATGTTCATAAACTTTATCAAACGCAGCAAGATCTTACAAAAGACGAAGATTGCATTAGTTTTACAATGAACCGTGAACCAATAACTTATAGACTTAATTAAGCAACCGAATTTAACTTGAAACTTGAACCATTAACGAGAGCATTAGGATAAGGATGAGTCGGCTAACTCCGAGTTACTAAAGGTTCACTTTAAAAGCATTAATTTACTAATAACGAAGAACATTTTTTACTCCAAAAAGTGTAAGACGTAGAATATTTCGTTAGGGGTCGCTACAGAGCATTACACAAATTACACAGACTAAGGCTGATATTCAGAAACGAAACTCAACATGAACTTATGCTTCCGTATGTCAAATTTGTATGGCAATTTGACATACGGGAGCGTAAGTTCATGCTGAGTCTCTTCTCTGAATCTCAGCCTTAGAGATTTGAGACACAATAAAGTTAAGGCTAAATATTTAAAACAATAAATAAATAACAAACCAAACTCGGTCGATTGAATACTTCATAATATTTAAGTTTATTACGAATCCAATGAAAATCATCGTAACCTTCATCATAAAATAAACCAATCCATCAAAAAGTAATTGACAAGGACTTGCTCACCAACAAATCTCGTCCAATTCTCGGATAATAAATTTGAATACAACAATAACGTCGAATCTCCATACAAACTTAAATTGCCAATTCTAAATTCATCACGGATTATTATTTAAGCAACAAATCTATTAATCTAAGCCTACGGGAGTGGAATACATAAATCAATTAACCCTGACAAGACGGGCCGTGTTGAGGCCGCCAGCCCATTTCGGGGACCACTACCCTATTTTGGCGACACTGTTCCCCAGGGGCGCTGAATCGTCTCCAGTTTAATTCAAATATTACTTGTGGAATTGAAGTGTCGGCTGGGCCACTAGATTCGCGAGTTAAATACGTCCGAATTCTATTATCAAATTGGGTTACACTCGGCCACTGGCGTTGATTTGAATTAGAACCATCAGGACTGGTGCTCAGAAAAAGCGAGGTCAGTATAATTGTCATACTGTCTAATTCATAGAGAATTCCTGATACCGTTGTTTACCAAACTCGACTAATTTAGCCTTACTTTGTCAGTTGCTAACAAAACCGTGAATTATATTACCCGCCTTTTGTATTCCGTTACAGTTGTAGATAAAAGGGTAGAACACCAGTCGACTGTCTATTCCTGTAAAAGTCGAGTATTTACCTGTAAAACGTTATAATCCACGCGGAACTAGTTGGCCGCGCCATAAGTAGGGACGGGGGTGAGGCGGCGGGTTATTGTGAACAAAAGCAAGCGCCGCCGCCCCTCCATCCCACCGCGCGCAGGCTACCCCGCCTCTACGTCCCACCGCTCAAATATCTAAGGCGCTGCCAACTAGTTCCGCGCAGACTATAGCAAATTTGATAGATTTGTAGTACAAGATATTATGGTGTTATTAAAACAAGTTTAGTGCGATGTGCAAAAGAATCAGAATGAATGTTTGTTTGTTCAGTTGTTGCTAAGTAATACACCGTCTTATCTACCACACAGATTATTACCGTCTACAGTAAAACTAATCAAATTGATTACTGCCGTACCTTCCCGAATTCCTCTCGATATCGCACTTTTATAACAACAATAAGTTGTATTGTTATCTAAGTAGTAAGTAATGAATCATTTGCACTCTACACTAATCCTTATCTATTATATGAGGCTAAAAATAAACTGTATTACCATAAACTTTAACAATGAACTTGTCGTTTTGTATAGTGATAACGAACTCTGATTTGAACACTTTCAGATCTACGATAAACTTTTGATATCTACTTAAATAACATAAATAAAACATTTACATAAAAGAAAAATAATAAACACCTACAGAGGAAAAAAAAAAAAAAAACCATTACACTAAGCGTCGAAGAATTCCTCCGCATCACTGTCGTCTGGCAACGTGCCCAGAAGACTGGCAGCATTGCCACGTTGAATGGCAATGCTTATACGTTCCCCTAGAAACAAGCCAGCCCTCTGGTCACGTGAAGAGTCGACCAGTCTCCTTGAAATTTCTTTAAAAAGGAGACGAGCATTCGGACCCCACGAACCGAGCGTTTCGACTCCAAACGGCTCAAATACATAACTACCAGATAAGTTAGTATACTTGCGCCGTTTGAGAGTCTCCGCAGCAGCAGCAGCAGCGCCAGCGCAGCCAGCTGAGCTTGAAAGATGGGATGGAGCAAGGGTGTCAACACAAGTTGCATCCCACACCAAAGGCCTACCCATTTTCCATGGCAAAAGCGTCATTATTTGTAATTATACTGTCTATATACGACTTTTGATATTATATTAATTTCATAATACTTTACTTTTAACCCCATTAAGGGCCTTTCGCCACCTCTGGATAGCCGGATAAATTTAAAAATGGAACAGTATTTGTATGAAAGTATCTGGGAACTTACTAGGATGCGGTTAAAAAAGGAGTATACGTTACTTTTCTGAATTACGAATAAGTATTTAATGCATCTATTATTTCCTTGGCGCGTTCTGCGTATGGAAAAACTATTATGTTGCATAATCGGGCGGCCACCATAAGTAAACAATAATACAGATTAAAAACTCGGCAATCAATCACTAGAACAGAATATAAAAGAAACACTATTGACTACAAACATTTACATATTTTTATATGTATGTGCTCTACTAGGAAACATTTTTTGCAAGCAGCACGACCACCGTAGTTTTCTTTATTTATTTATCTCGGGAATCCCCGAACGAAATATCTACTATCGGTTCTGAAAGAGCTAAGTAAATATTGCATCGATAGTTCGATATTTGTAAATAGATAGTACGGAATAACTGCCGATACACGTCATCACCAGCATCATCCTCAACCCATTTACTATCCTAGTGCTGGACACGGGGTTTCCTCTGAGGAGTGAGAGGGGTTTAGTGCGGATTGCAACTCTGGTAGACATTACACGCGCGCCGCCCGTCGATCTTTCAGGCATGCAGGTTTCCTCATTATGTTTTCCTACACCGTATATTATGGGAGTAATCATTAATTATTTATACGCACATGGTTATGAAAATTCACTGGTATGTGCCTCAGATTCAAACTCGATTCGGCAACGACTTTCCAAGTCAGTGGCTCAAATAAGTTCGTACATAGTTTGTTCCAGGATATTTATGTATTTTTCTTTTTTTTATTAGTACTGTATGTTTGCGCATAAGTTATAAAACAACTGAACAAGATTTTTTTTGTATTGAATACTAAAGGAAAAAGTTGAAACGCCTGTAGCCAATTTGCAATGTGTGAAATCGCGATAATGCAGAAAGTAACAACTCAATAATAATTTTAATTTTCTGCTACGTAAGAGATTAATTCTGAAAACGGGCAACTTCGGACAAAGAGGAGACCCATGCACTGCAGTTGACTACCTACTTAATAGTTAATGATCTAGCAATACCGATTAAAAATACGATTCTAAACTTTAGCATGTTTATAGAAACGAATTTGGCACGTACGAATACTAAAAAGGAAAACTACGAATAAAATAGTACCTATGTGCTAACTCAGGGACTAAAAGAAGATATGTATTCAGTTTTTACGTTTACATAAATACCTATTATGTTGTGTTAGATGACCTAAAAAGTTCCCTAGTACGCTGCGCGACGCTCGGTCAGCGATCGCGTCGTCAGTGTCGTCACCCAGAATACCTACTACAAACTGTGAATGATGCAATCTGTGCAACCAGTTTCAAATATTTGCCGCCTTTTATATACCTAAAAGCTTTCCTATAAAAATCATATAACTACATCTTACGACTGCCTAAATAAATAATAAAAGATAAAATGATATTATATTATGTATAAAAATTATAAATTAAAAAGTTAAATTACAAAATAAAATAGGTATCGTAAGAAATTATGTTATTTTTCTTTAACATGTGCAAAACCTAACCGGTAATTAGCAAAGGTAGGTATAAAAATTATTATAATTTAAACAAATCCGGAAAATCCAGGAATAAATCTGGAAAACCTAAGCCGCGGAAATTTGCAGTACTGAAAAATTCCAATAGATGGCACTACACAATTCGCATCTTTGTTATTAAAATAATCTACCTAAAATTAAATAAAAAGCAGCCATGATCCCCTTCAAGGCTGCAAAACTGGTTAACTGGTTTTTTGCTATAAAAAGAAATAACTTTACTTAAATATTAACTAATCTCCGAAGAATACTTTAGCCTTTGCCTAATATTCAACTAATTTTAAATTCATTTTTATCGTTTATTGGGTCTCGAACCATATTAATTGATAAATCTGACTTACCTGTATTTCACTATACTGGAAATATATTCAGTTTATAATCAATACACGTAGGTTATTTCGGCTTTTCGATGCGGCACAATACGTACGGCACGTTGCTGCCCGGCTTTGACAAATGACAATTTACTTACGTATGACAGTTATCTGACATGTGTCATGACCATAGTGTTGTTGCAGATTTCATCCTTTGACTAGAGCCTTTTCAGCCACTCACTTTTTATTGTTCTATTTTATTTATACATGTCTATAAACTCAAATTGTACATTAATATAGTAACTAATCATTAAAAATTCTTGTAGTTTCCTAATTTATATCAAAATTATGATATATTTTTAATTTACAATTTAAAAGGGGTAAAGTTTATAGGATTGCGAGTTTGTTTGTAATATGGATTTCAGGTTCTATTCTATTTTACCTGACTACGAAAAAGGATGAGTTTAGTAAATATTAATGTTTTGAAATGTTTTGAAAACTGCGCCGTGCACATCATCAGTAGTTTACATCAGTGTTTGAATTTTGTCGTCGTCTTACAGTTTACACTATCTCCATGTTTCATAAATAAGTTAAACACACGTCCCACGCTCGTATGCATCTCTTTCGTAGGTAACTGATTTGTTTGTGTGTGGAATCGTGTACAAGTTTCTTTCTTCTTTGTAAACAATTATTTGCCAATTAATAAAGGGCTTATGAACGTTTTTTTTTTTCAGAAAAGGGTTTTGAATATTGCGTGTACAGTTATAATTTCGACTTTAGCGTGTGAGAGCGAGTTCCTGCTCTGAGTTGGTTTGCAGTCAGCTTGGTACGTAATTTAAGGGTCAGTCCCATAATATTTATAGGTACAGTCAGGAGCAAAACCTGACTATAATAACACTTTTGTAAACCAAACACTTACAAAAGTGTTATTATAGCGTTTCATGAATGAACAATTGCAACTTTGTGATAGCACCAACGTCACTATAGTACCTATTGGTTCGTAAATACTGTGTTCGTAATATCAGAAAAGTTCTATTAGTACTTTAAGAGAAAATCCCTTTACCACTTTTGTCAGTGAATACATGTTTTTGCTCGTGGCTGTACCTACCTAATTTAGGAACACCCTTAGGGCTGCTACCAATGGAAAATTGTTTAAATAGGTAGATATGTACTTTGCACTTATATAGGTTACCCACAACAAACCAAAAACAGCTAACAAGTAAATACTTCCGAAGCCCGTATATTCTATCGGAGTTGGAGAGAACAACAAACCCACACGTGTAAAAAAGGAGCCAAACAACCGAAGTTCGGCGAGTTGGCTGGCAGATGGGGGTACTGATCTGTGAACGACGAAAACTGTCCCCCTGGGAAGTCGAACTTGCAACGCTACAAAAGAAAGGTATTTATAGATACCTACTTACATTATTATATAAACGGCAAGACATCAAGCTATGGTTAGATACCTATATTTCCAGTAAAAGCCAATCGGTGCGGTGCAGCTACAAAGACGGGTCCGTCTTTGTAGCTGCACCGCACCGATTAGCTTATCAATACTAGCTTTCTGCCAACATGGGTTCAGTAGTTTTGGCGTAAAAGCAAGACAAACAGACAGAGTTACTTTCGCATTTGTAATATTACTACGTAGGTACATACTTTATAGTCCTTCTAACAATTTTAGGCTGTGTCAAAAATCTTGTAATTTGGTCTGAGGTCTGGAACTGAGGGCCTGTTTCACCACCTCTGGATAGCCGCTAACCGTCGGATAGACTCAAAAATGGAACAAAATTTGTAGGTATGAAATTATTGGCCAAGTAATTTACCGAGAAATTATCAGGTGGTATAACAGGCACTTATTCACTTACTGTATTCCCTCTGAAAATGTAATCCTTCAGTACCTCAACCATGAGTTCTATCGAATGGTTTTCGATAGGTTTTTTACGCATCGAAACGCTGTAATCTCATAGCGGCTTTTAGTTCCTTAGGTACGTAACCGCTAGAGGCGCTGCGAGGGTTTTCCATACAAATATTCTACGGCGACACTAGCGAGTCAAGTGAGAAAAACTCATGGTCGTGGCACAGGAAAACCATTTTCTATGCGTGTTTTATCATGTTTTTTTAAAGTAAGTATCTACGCTTGTCGACAGGCTTACATTGCAAACACAGGTAGATATAGGACAAGATAATTAGTTTTATGCAAATAAGTCCCCGGGTCCGGAGACGACCGATTTCCTAGAAACCCATCATGGCCATACCGGCTTGTTGTGGATAACACGACAACACCGTTTCTCATCCTTGATTGATAGGTACCTACCTACTGCTCTGTTAGATGACAGGCAGGTAAGCTCTTCAAATAAATAAAATTAAAGTGTCTGTTTGAAATTTAAAACTAACAGTTTTTCACATTAAATGCATATAAAAGTATGTATATACGGTACTTACTTAATTTTTGTCTGTCTGTCTACCTATCTGTTTTGTTCAGGCTAATCTTTGGAACGGCTGGACTGATTTTGACGGAACTTTCACTCTCAAACAGCTAATGTTATATGGAGTAACTTATACATTTTTTTTATGTAGCCTCTTTTGTGTTCCATTGCTGGGCAAAGGCCTCCCCTAACTTAGTACAGGACCTTCCGTCCTGGACCTCCTCATACATTATATGCTTTTTTATTATTGGATGTACGCGCCTTACACCCCTGGGAACAGCTAGTCTAAAATAAAGATTCGAGTTGGATTTACGCCCTTGACCGTTCTTATCTCCTAAGAGCACACTTTCGACATTTTATCACCTATACCTAATTACTAATTTTCCAGTTAACTGAACAGTGAGGCAAAATGATTGACCAATAATCAAAGCGGGAGTGAATGAGTCGGTGTGTACCCTGATTCCCTGCGTGAGAAGGGTGAGAAAAAATTGATTGCATCGAATCAATTCATTTGCGGTTCGTTCAGGATTCGGGGCGTTTTTGTTGACACCTTTGCCTGATTTTTTATTTTGCCTACCTTTGGGACCCGGCGTGGAATGAATCGACACGGGACGTGACGTAGGTTTTAATTAACCGCAATTGTCGAGCAACACTGCTATTTTTACTAAATTAGGCATATTGTTTTCCGATTTTACAGATTCGGGTCATGGATAAAGGACTACCTAATACTTAATTAGGTACATAAAAAACAAAAATGAACGTGCCTTAATAAACTGTCCGTAAACGCGACAGCTACGCTAGAGGTCCCGGATTCGATCCCCGTGTCGAGTAATGTTAATAGTTTTTCGGCTAAGTCTGGCACTTCTCTTTTCAATAAGTGACCCAACAATATTAGCAAACTGCAGGTGTCAGTCAGGAAAAAAAAAGAGTGTACACCAATAAGGTCTAACTTAATTATGTACCTATATTATACTTAATTGTATATCAATTAAAAATACAAATATATTATTAAGTATTGGTAAAGTATTTCTGTGTGTATGTGATGTAACTAAAATCATAATTTCTCGTGAAATTGATTACTGTTATCAAATGTTTCATTTGGCAGGGAAAATCAATGGAAATTCGAAAATGCCAAAATCAATGAACCGTTCATTCCATTGCATTCCTAATTCGATTGTGTATGTGCAAATTTTGGAATCGTACATCTCATTTGAACTTAGCTGTACACGGCACGAAAGGCATGTAGAAAGCCGGGGTGTATTTCAAAGCCTTCAATTTGTACCCGTCGTAATTAGACTCTGGCACCGGAGTGCACGGGGATCTAATGGGGTCTGCATACGGGTCAGATCACAGTGGAGTGGAACACAGGTAAAAACAGGAATAAATTAACATACGACAGGTTGTTAGGGTGTTAAGTGTCCCGTGTGTGAAGAGTGGAGTAGGTAAGTAATATGACGGTGTTTCCACGAGGTCCTTTATGAAGCATTTTTCCCCCGTTTTTGCAACATTTTTCATTGACACTCCGCTCTTATTAATCGTAGCATGATGGTAGTAGTAGCCTACAGCCTTTTCCAAAAAATGGGCTATTTAACACTAAAATAAATTTTCAAATTGGTTCAGTAGTTTCGGAGCCTATTCAATACAAACAAACAAACAATCAAATCTTTCCTCTTTATAATATTAGTATATGTGACTAAACAGAGATGTTCATAAATATCATTGCAAATCGCAACGCAAATACGACGGAATTTAGGTAATGAACTGTCGCGTTGCCGTAAGCGCAACTAGCGACTACTACGTTTGAGTTCCTAAAATCAATTCCCGGGTCGAACAGTGATATTGAATTTTTTCTGTGAAATTCCCAGTAGCAGCCCCCGGTAGATAAGAATAGGCTCGCTCCCTCATACATGGAACCTAAAACATACAGTCGTGATCTGTGGGTGTACATTAGTGCACCTCAGCCTAGCTCCTCGGACAATACAACCGTGATGGCCTATTGCTATGTATATATAGATAGTAACGCTTAAAGTAAGGTGAAGGATATAAGAAAAAGTAACCCGAACAGTTTGACTTTGTAACAGAAAATTCTTGAGTTTCGTTGAGATATTTAGAAACACAATTGACTTTGACTTTCAATGTTTCTTACTAGCTATATGAGCACCAATAAGTATATAATTATACTGATTATGATCCGTTGTGTATGTATGAGAAGTAGAACAATAATGTTCAAAGCCGATTATGTGAACAAGCCCTAGTAAGATGAAATATGTAGCGCCAATGCTCGAAGCTTACTAAAAGCATTTACCTACACAATGGACGATCGAAAACACATAAAGTATTGCCAGGGCATAAAAAAGAGAGTCATATTACAATCTCTTTAATCAAACCTCATCTATTTAAATCTTAAAAAAACAATATTACTATAAATTATACATAATATATTAAAATGTTAACATTAAGTATGTACCTATTACATTTTGTTTTACAGTTATTGTTTACTTACTAATAAAGTCATAAGATTAGTACTAGAAATTTACCAATTGCAAAAACGGAGTAAAATATGAAAATACAACCAATGTATCAAAAGTACTCTAAATTAGTATAATTTACATATAAAAGTAGTATCGGCAAGAACCAAGGCTCTGGGCAAATGATCACGTGACGTTGAGGGCGCATTTTTCCGCGAAAATATGCAGTGCCAAGCGTACACACGAACAATAAGTTCGGCGGACATTTGGCTATTAGCACATTTACATGCTACAAGTTTCTTGCCTGTTGCCTGCAATAAAATTGAAGCAATAATTAAATTGCATCGTCTAAACACTGTTTGTTCAGATGTTACAACTTTTATTATTGCTTCAACTTATTGCATTCAACAGGCAATTAAATTGTTCCATGTAAATTAGCCTTTACCTTCAAGGGAAAAAAATTTGACTGGGTCTAGTGTCTTGCTGCCCTTACAGTGACATCATAATAAAAAAACCAGCCAAAAATTGGCGATTAATTATTATTCGTTCCCATTGCAGAGTCGGCTGCGATACTTTGAAAAATGAAGGTTCAATATGGAAACAGTAGAAATTAATTCAATACGAAATGAAACATGAAAATAGATTGCAGAACGTTGCGTTATAAATATCGATAAGTATCTCGCGTCAGTTAAGTCTTAGCTTAACCGATAGGAAATATCGATACTTATTTAAAGTTTGTGTCCACGGCTTTTACATGTCAACTTCTACAGGTTTATAAAAATTACAATAAATTATAAAAAAGCTTAAACCACAAATACAAACATACATTTACAAAATCCTTACGAGTATTAAAGCAATATTTTTAAACTAGTGTTATCATTACACAAAAAAAAATAGAAACGTATCAGATGAAAAATAGTCGAGAAAACGAAAGAATACTTACATCATGGCGATCATTACTGTTCAGCTATTTATTTATAGTCAGATAAATCGGAGGTTTGTCAGTGAATTCTTTATAAATAACGTTGGCGCGCATAAGAAGATGAGCAAAAATAATTACAAATGAAGATATCTGTTTATTTAGAGCAACACGATTAATGTGTAATACTATTTTTTTTACATAAAAATAAGCATACACAAATGGAAGCCCTAATAAATTGTACTAAACAGTTTCTTATCTACTTAGTTATATTTTGTATATGTTTGCCTAACCTTGCCTTTACCGCATGCCTTATTATCTAAATGTTGACTGTAATATTGTTGTACATATTTGTAGGTAAGTCAGGCAAAATAAGGGTCCCACAGGCGACTGCATAGCATGAAAGTCAACTGCAGTTTTAAGAAGGTTGGATGTACCCTTGCGTGTCTTTGCCCAGTTGACATAAAATTGAATTGTGTCAAAAACTGTTCAGTCTCCCGACTGTTACTCACTACACATGGTACCGACACATCAAAATTAAATTCTGGCTTAAATTTCAAATACAGTATAAACTTTAAGCGGTCCAAAGTGGACAAGATAGAGTCGTTAACAGTAGCCAAAGATATCAAAACGATGTTAAATTCAATCATTCTGGCGTAATCAATACCAGTTTCAATTTAGATTAAATTTTAGTTCAAACTTCGAGAACATAAACATGAACAAGTATCTAGTATGTATTGGAAATTGGAAGGTATTATTTCAACAAATATTATTTTAATTACAAATTCCGATGAAATAGATGTGCAAAATTGGTAATATGTAAACTGTTCAAATCAGCAACAAACTTGATATACAATCATTTGGATCTATAAAAAGTATCAAATTAATTCTTATTCCATTAATTTAAATACAAGCTCGTTATTTCATACACAATACATACTCACAAGTAAACAATTTTTAAATGAGATTTTAATTGTACGCTAGATTTTAAGTTGTATTATTTAATTTTATTATATTAAATCAGGCACTATCGTCTCATTATTAGCTTAATATCGAAATCAACATGCTTAATTTAAAAAGTGAAAATAGTACACACCTTTTAATTAATGTTACGCCTCGACAAACCTCGATAAGTTGGAGGCGGAAGGTTTTGGTGCCTTCGTACTTATTTCAATTATATCATATCACTTTCTAATAAACATCATAGATTAAAGACTTAAAATATTATAAAATTGTCATACCCTTATTATCATTTCATGCGACTTCCAGTGATATCCTATTCTTTTGAATGTCTTAGAAAGACTTACGTACGACAGCCACCAATATGGATTAGTATGAACGAGTTTGCCGAGGCGTCTAAGTCTTCTGAACTTCTGTTTTCTCCTCTTGTCTTCTTCCTTTCTCCCATCATTTCCTGGTGCTGAGCGCGGGAGGTCTGGAGTAGGGATGTGACTGGAACCGGTCTCGCGCCCTCACTGCTTTGTAACCGACTGATTTTTGAGTGGTATTCGTCTTTCCACGACCCATTGAGTCTATTAGTTTGTTATACGGCACACACACGAACACGACATGGAAGGGAATTGTTAGTGTATTTAGTAATTGGACATTCACAATAAAATTAGGTATAATACGTGCATGAGTTGCGTGACACGTAAGGACTTATATGGAATGGTTGTCTGTAAGAAATTGCATCTAGCGATAAGACCGCCAATTGTACTCCTGTAACTTCTGTTATGTCACTTATATTCTTTTTTCCTTTGGTGTACAATAAAGTATATTCTATCTATCTATCTATCTATATTTTAAAAAACACGCTCCCACGTCCGTGCTACAAGTAAGGTTGTTAAAATGTACTTAATGACACACAAGAATATCAACAATTTGTAAAATCAATAGAGGAACATAAAATGTCAATATAGCTGATAGTTGCATCCTGCAGACCATCAGTCCATGTAGCTAAGTGACGTCCTTTTCTGGATTCGACGGGTCGTTGTTTCTAGTAATCTTAATCGGAGGTTATTGCAAGCAAAAGTGGACCCTATGTTTCTCAATTGATAATCCACCATAGGGTTTAAACCACTTTCTTGGCTGTGTATACATTAGTGTTCAAGTTAAAGGTAGATTGAAACCAAATAAAGAACTGTTGATGGTTAAAAATAAATAAAATTCGTCGAAACTCAAACAAGTGCTTAAGTATCACAAACCATGAACATTCCTGATAAGAGTTTTCACACGGTATTGCATATCATAACGGTAATTTAATAAGTGTGTAACAGATTTCATGCTTTGAAATAAATATTAATTTTGTAAATATACGTTAGTTTTTGTTTACACTAAAGCCGAAATACGTCAACTTCATTTTGATTAGATAGGCAAGAAAAAGATACAAAATAAAAGAAATGGTTAAAACTTACGCGGTGACGAGCTCCGAAAGTTAGTAACCCCCCGGTGCACCGCGGGCAGGGGGCGGTCTGCGCGCGCGCGGATGGGCCCAAAGTATCTAAGGGCGAGTGAGTAATTTCTCTGTTCGGCTTTTGCCCCGATTTTCGTAATAAAAATGGGTGTCCTACTTGAATAAATTTTGAGAATTTTTTTGAGAAAAAAATATAACAGGTTAAAAACCATTGCAATCGATTCTGATACTGAATCTGAACAAACTACTTTCAGCTTTCGTATAAACAAAAACTAACGTTGTATAATTTACATTCTATGGATGCATAATATAATTTACATAGATATATGGTATAAGACAACCAAAAAAGATACCGGACACGTAACAAATTGGGGACCCAGGGGGTCTACCACTTTTCTGCGTCAACCAAAGTAACGGATCCGGCCGAAAGTAGCCCAGACATGACGATCCGTTAAAACAAGTGTCAAGTTACATTTTTCGACGAATCATGCGTCCGTAGGTGATACGGAGTAGGAAACCAGAGCGAACGAAGGCTACAGACTTCATGCTTAGGGAGTAGCCCCCCTGATACACAAACCCGAAAAAGTGATCATCACTTTTTACCCAACTGTGGAAGGAGGATTATTATAACATTAACTCAATCCAAATAAATTGGGACAAGAGCAGGAAGATGATGATGACTCAATCCAAATAAAACCTTCCATTTACTCGCTCAGCTTCATCATTCATGCATGGTATCTACAAGGAGGGACATCGACGCACATCCGAATACCATGAGTTCAATACATGATTCTGGACCCCCCTGTGTTGAAATTTTCCGTAACTTTTTTCATCAATTTTTTCTGCAGTCTTTTTTACTTCAACATGTAAAAAATCATTATTTCTATCTACCCAAATTAGATTTATAATTAAAAAAACATTATTTCATTTATTTCGGATCGCACGCGCGATAACATTCACCGCGGAGCGTTATAATCGCGTTTTTAGCAATACACTGTGCGCTCTAAAATGTCACTATCTGTAATAACCGATCATTTTCTACATTAATGACCTAGGTCATTTTATTTTTAACCTTAAGTGAAACCTTGTCACGACGTTTGTGCGTCGATGTCCCTTCCACCTTGTATACAATGTGTTAAAAAAACTGTCCAATCCGAAAGAGGTATAATAGGTATATAAATAGGTTTCCCAATCACAGTACCAAATAAAATAAAATAACTAAAATATTCATAAAATTAAGGCTGTTAACGAAGTTTTAAATGCACTATATCTGTGCAAAAATTACCGAAATAACCCAAAATCTAGCAATTTTCTTGAATATGACAACACTATCACCTGCCGTGGTATATTTGGCACCTATGACCATTATAAAAATATTTACTTTTAGCCACTTTGTCAAATGAGCAAAACCGGACTGTATTTCAACATGAATAAGGTTGCTAATAAGTACCTTGTACGTTCCTCTGCGATTGCGCGTCTCTCGGCAGGCTGGAGCCGAAGCCGAAGTTCCTGGCCGGTGGGTTCGGCTGCGACGGTGGCCGTCGAAACGGCAGCGCTTTACCCACCACAGGCTTCAATATTTTTGCTGCATAAAATAAAATAATTTTACTATTTTAGTGATATTGGACGTCAATATTGAGTCTTGTTTAGTCTCGGTAGTAACCCCCGACGCAAAAACGACGTTATAAGTTTGACGTGTCTGTCTGTGACATCGTAGCTCCCGAACGGATGAACCCATTTTGATTTAGTTTTTTTTTGTTTGAAAGGTGAATTTTATTAGTCGGAAGTGTTCTTAGCTGGACAAGTCCAAGGGGGCCGCCACCACATAATGGCGAATTTTTTTTTTTTTGTATCGGGGCTTTAATAATTTTTTTATTTAGTTTTGTTACACAATGACTTAAAAGCCTACACGTAACAAATATGCTGTGAGGGTACTCATAATAAATAATTGACGTAACATTGCGCGGAGTATGCGCAAGTGCGCGGGAGGTTCATCTGTATGTATATGGGTAAACAGATAATTGTGAATACATACCTCTATCACCGAAATTAATGGTTCTGGGCATAGTATTCGTCCTATCCGTCAGACCTCGCTTAATTGGCGGATTGTTGTCCATCTTAAATTCAGTCTTCACAGGCTTCTTCATCGCTTCCATCTTGCCAGTCAATACGAACGTCGAATTCAAGTCCTTGGGATCAATAACACCGTAGTTTTCAACATCAGATAAAATGTCATATTCTCTTTTAACTTTCTTTGCAGAATTCAAATTTCTCGTCGTGTCCAAACTTTCAAAGGAGTCATTTATTATTATAGTATCATTATTTGCTAGTTTAATTGGTGTTCCCCTGCGTTTTTTGGCCGATAACCTTATTGGCTCTTTATTCTCTATGTCGGTCAAGTCTTCACTATCAGTAATTATGTCCATAGTGGCGTTAACGTCATCTTTTTTCGAGAAACTGTATTCTAAAGTTGTAGAAGGTTTATGTAGGTCTAATGTTGAGATGAATTTAAAGTGCGCGTCGTTTTCGTCGCCATTGTCGGACCAGGTAATGCCTTTAGCCGACTTTGCTTTCTTCATAATTTCCAAGTATTCGGCTGTTAGCGCTGGCGGGGCTTTGTCGTACCCTTTAAGCGTCAGGTATAACTTCTTCAGCATACTAGGCATATCACTCATGTATTCTGTAAAGGCATTTATCTCTTCGTTTTCTATGGACAGTAGCTTCTGTTTCAGATTGTCCCTAGATTTGATCTGACGTAATTCGCTTTGCAAGTGTATTTTGTCAATGAAGTCGTTCAACTCTGGGCAATCTGACAGAGCTTGTTGGCAGATAATGTTTAGTTTCTTATTGCTTTCATGCCATTTGTTCCATACGGCCGAGACCTTAGAATCTAAATTAACAGACTGTTTCATATAACTCTCAGCTGCACGCTCTTGTCGAGGTATTTCTTCGGTGCACATCTGCATTGAAGAAAAAGATAATATAGTGAGTTCAGAATTATTGTAGGCTTTCTATTATCAAACAATAAGTTATTACACATATACGTACTTCTGTCTTCTGATCGTATTGTAAACATGTTTGAAGATAGCGAAATTATGCCATAAATCATGTAACTTTATTAGTGATCACAGAATGAAATGGCTCCTGTTGTTAATGATCTACCTAATAAATTTAGACGAAAACTCTCGTGTCATCCCTCACTACCTTGTTTGGTCAGAAAATGTAAATAATAATAAGAAGTGACCTGCTCCATAGCTTCGGAGGAACAGCGGTGCGCGAGGTCGGCCACGTGCGAGGCGGCGCGCGCGCGCAGGCGCCGGCGCAGCGACAGCACGCGCTGCCGGCACATCAGGCTCAGCAGCCGCCCCTCCAGCGCGCTGTGGGACGCCTCTTCTTCTAGGATCCGCTTGCGCCACTCTTGTTTCACTAAACAAACAATCACATTGAACTATGTTAATCCAAATTCTTATTGATGTCAATAACAGTGTGTGTAAAATTAATGAAACAGATACATTGTAATTATTTTAACATACAAATAATTTTGATAAGGACCTGTTTCACCATATCTGGATAGCCACAACCCGCCAAGGAAATGAAACAACAGAGAAATTAGAGAATTATCTGCCCGGTAATTTTATGGGAACTTATCAGGGTTCTGTAACGGGCCCTTAATGTGAACACAACATTTTGATCATACCCTTTTCCTTTGCTAAGTCCGGCTCTCTGGTCATCGTCATGCTCTCTAACAGCGTCACTTTGGCCACCAATTCCTTCACCTTCTTCGTCAGTTCCTCGTTAACCTTGACGTACTGCGACATTCTCATGTCTCCATCCTCAGCGATTTTCTTAATACTGAGCTGTATCTTGTTGGCTCTGGCCGCGTACTTGAGAGTGTTGTACGTGTCCTCGTAACTGACGTTAGAGGGCGACACATTGGCAATCATGACGGTCTTGCAATTACCACCAAGACTGTCCTTCAGGAGTCTTGTCAGTTTTGAGTCTCTGTAGTAATCATTATAAATTTATTTTAAGTATCATTAGTTCATTACTCATTATTTTACGTTAGTGACTTAAAAACTAACTATGTTTATTACTTAATTGTGTCTGACTGCCTCAAGGTACCCACACTCCCAGCATGAAACCTTAAAGCAGCGATTCTCAAAAGGTAGTCTAGTCTGCATGCTGTCATGCTCAGGATACTATTGGTACTGGCCCACACTGATTCGCAATATTGTACAAAAGCAATCAAGCATGGGCTTCCATAAACATCCCTGATTCACTGCAGAAATGGGGCAACACCATCAGCACTGGGAAAGGATTATTAGACTGGATGCGAAGTTTCAGCAGTAATAATAGCTCTTGCCTGGTTTCACTCACATCCAATAGAATTTATAAGACAAAAGGAAGCCTCTTTACAACACATTGCCAAAGTTTAACCAAATCTGTTCACTGGTTTAAAAAAAAACAGACAGTCATATTTCATTTCATAATGGATAAATAGGCAATCATATCACCTGTAAGGAATGTATTTACTGCCATCAGCTAGTTTGTTGATGCAGTTGCCTAAAGACAGCAAGCTCTTGTTAATGTTGGCGCCTTCCTTGAAGCGGTCGCCGACGCAGCCGGTAGCCGAGGCGCGCTCGCTGCCCGCCAGGTCGATCATCGAGAGCTTCACCATGCGCACTTTACTGCTTGTCTTGTACCGCATTTTTACATAAACCTGGTAAAAATTACTAGTTATTCTAATGTATAATCTATGATATGGAAAGGCAAATAACAATAAATTCAATGTATCACAACATATCATAAAACAAAGTCCTCTGCCACATCTGTTTTCTATACTAATATTATAAAGAGGAAAGATTTGTTTGTTTGTTTGTAATGAATAGGCTCCGAAACTACTGAACCGATTTCAAAAATTCTTTCACCTTTGGAAAGCTACGTTATCCCCGAGTAACATAGGCTATATATCATCACGCTACGACTAATAGGAGCGGAGTAGTAATGAAAAATGATGCAGAAACGGGGGAAAAAATTATAAGACCACGCGGGCGAAGCCGCTGGCGGGAAGCTAGTTTGCAATAAGCTCAAAAATGACTGCACTGCTTTCATGTTGTTTTCTCGAAGAAGGTTTTATATAATTTGTAAGACCACATGGGTAAAGCTGCTGGCAGAAAGCTAGTCTATGATAAAAAAGTCAATATACCTGAAAAACAGCATGACTCCTGGAACTCTCAGCATTAGCATCAGTGGGGTGTTGTGTCCTATTCTTATTGCCATTCTCCAGCATGTTGAGCAGTTCTCGGGCAGTCTTGATGTTATTAAGGGTAAGGCCAGCCACCATCACACCAAACTTTGCATCTTCACGGAGTTGGAGAGGTTTGCTTGAAGGCTTAAGCAAGTCATATACATTTTCATTGTACACCTGTAATTTTAAGAATTTTGTTTTTATCAATGGGAACCCATTGCTGCTGATCAGGATTCTGGAATTTAAAACTATGTTATAGACGGTATGAAAAACCTATATTTCATTACTTTTGATAGATTATTTCCCGTATCACTAATTAAAGAAATATAATAACTAGAGTTTATGATACCTAGAAACCTATTTTAATGCAGAAACAGACAGGCAGCAGGACTTAAATTATAATCCTGCTAATATTATAAATGTGAAAGTTTGGATGTATGGTTGGATGGTTGGATCAATAAAAAGAGATAGATTATAGTCTGGAATAGCACATAGGCTACTTTTTATCCCGGTAAAATGTATGGTTCCCGTGGGATAGCAGGTGAAGCCGCTGGCGAAAAGCTAGTAAGACATCTTTTAAAATGTGATAATCTGCTGGATTGAGGTCAAGAGGCCCCTAAGGATGATGGATGATTCAAATTAAGCAAGGCTTAAATTACATTAATCAGTGTGCTAAAAACTTGGGGACCTAATACAGTTATGCATTTTGATTATTAGACCGCCAAATGAATGGTGAGATTTAAAAAAAAGCTTTGTTTTATACACTTACATATAACAATGTACATTCTACTTCAACTAAATATTTCCTCTAGTTTATAGGTCACAAGGAAACTAATACTTGGTTAATGAGAACACACAACAACAACTAACTTACAAGTATTGCAAAGAAAATTTGTTTGAAACTTAAATGGAAAATTAATTAGGTTGAGAAATCTTAAAATAACTTTAAACAACTCACTTCAATATAAGATACGCTCATGTCAAACTCCCTGTCCTTCTCAAACGAGTTTATTTTGTAAAATAAATGTTCCATAGTCAAGTATGTGATGCCTGGATGTTCGCTGTTACCAATCATAGTGAAAGTCTTCCCGGCGCCAGTAGCACCATACGCAAAAACAGAACAGTTGTAGCCCTCCATCAAAGAATCCAGAATATCCTTTGTAGTCGTCTCAAACACATCCTTATTTGTAGCGTTTTGCCCACAAACATTATCAAACACAAACTTCAACTCTTTATTGGCGCGCTTTAAAAAGTTCTTATTAAGTTGCTGGACTCCTTGGTAGAAAAACGGTCGGATCTCTTCCTTGGGGTCGAACACTAGCATCTTATCGTCGACAACGTCGACCACTACACGAGTGTTCAGCTCCAACTCCCTCGCACACAAGGGTCGAACTCTAACAACAACTTTGACGTTCGCAGACATTTTCTGTGTGGATCCCATCTTTGATGGTGCAATGGCAGTAAACGAACCTTTCTGCTCGCCCAGCCCAGGGGCTCTTTCCATTCCAACCATTTTCGGCGACGCACCACCGTATTTTTAGTATCTCATTGAATAAACAAGACGCCTGCCACCGCAATATCACCAGCACAACAGGCCACAACTTAAACAATAACGGTTTCTCACGTCACATCAACTCCTAAATCTTGTAAATTAAATAATTATCACAAATTAGTCTTCATAAACAGTAAGCGGTGTTTGAATCTTTCGTAACCGTCAAATTTTAAAATTGACACACGCGTTCGGTTCACTTCAGCGCAGGGTTGGATTCAGACCCTCAAAAATTATGCTACATGGAAAATAAAATAATACCATTTGTCCAAAAATTATACTACGTTTTAGACGTTAAGTTTTTTTTATCGTAGGTATTTTTAATATGTAAAATTTTTCGGTGTTTTATATTTTGAATTAAAATGAAATGCTAACATGCACTCACGCCTTTTTCCCCACAAGGTTAAATGCATTCTGTCAGTCTGTCAGTAAATCGTAGATAATTCGTAAATCATATGAAGGTACCATTGTTATTTTTTTATTTTATTAATTCCCAAAAATAGTAGAAATATGCAACTGTTTTTTTTTAAATAAATGACAAGAATTCAAATAAGTTAAAAAAAATATAGTAACTATAAAAGACTCTTAATAGCACGTCTTTTTGATGGTGCTTCACAAGTGGCCAAATAGCAAATAAATGTCTAAATAATTTTTGGCGACAATATTACTTTTCTGTCGCTAACATTATGCAAAAGTCGCCACTTCTAGCGACGAAGTCGCTAAACTGGCAACACTAGGTTTGTAGTTGGTAATCCCAATCCTGATTGTGTTGCCGTACATACAGAAATTCCCGATATCTTAGGGTAAACATTAAAAAGGGCTCACTTAATACAAGTCGGTCGACATCAAAATTATGGTATTTTCACGTAGTATAGCGGCACAACAATACTACATACGACACACTATCAAATAATGGTACAAATAGTATAATTATACTACGAAATCCAACACTGCTTCAGCGCAGTGCGATAGTGTTACCAGTTAAAGTTCCCACTTAGTTTTTTTACGTTTGCAATTCTACCAACATAAAAATGCATAAAATACTTACCTTGGTCCTTAATAAAAATATTAAAATATCACTATAACTATAATATCACTTTTTATAGTCCATGACCGGACATATTGAATAAATTGTGAACCTTCCATTAAAAATAATGATTTCCGTATTTATTTAGTTATAACCATTATCGTATTTTTAAATGTTTTCCAAAAATATATAAATAGTTACCCTCCGACCTCGGGAATCGAGTCCTTATACTTGGTCCTAATAGAAAACTAATTATAAGTACCTAATAGAAAATTTCCACTCGGCGTTGCGAAGTATGGCCTTTATTGTGACATCGTCGCTGTATAAGAAACAAATACAATTTCCTCTTAATTTCCGCCAGTGATCTTATCTGGCCATAACGACGGGCTTTACATTCAACTGGTATTCTTCCTAAACCTTCGGAAATAGACACGCTTTCATTGTCCCTCTATACCTACTAGATAACTCTCTCCAATCCTTGTGGTCTAATAGTGCTTTTGTTTCTTATAATTATATTTTATAGTATAGGTAAATTATAATTATAAAAGAATAACCATAAAATATTTTCATTTTCAGGGATCGATTTAATACGGTCTACAAAAAAGTACTTAGGTAAGCTTTTTTTTGTGGGTCATCATTTTGTTCAGCCCTTTGTAAAGTAACTGGCCAAGTACGTAGCATAATTTATATCTTTTGATACCCTTTTGTCATCTCTTAGTGGCCCCCACAGTTTATCGATAAAGTTACTTTAAGTACTTACAATGTCTATATTTTAAAGCACAGCGAGTAAAATACAAAGGCAGACAATATAAATTGTCCCTAAAGGTTGCTTTGGATGCGATGAATCAAAATATTTATATAATATTAATTTTAATTACGTATGTAGGTAGAGATACTATGCAGCTTAATTTTTTCGTTTCTTCCATTATTTTTACTAGCTGTCTGTTGCGAATCAGAAACATCTATAACCAAGATTATAATATTATTTAAAACGTGTAGGTTTCTCGACACCCCCGGATCTTCTGCTGTCCCCCTGAAAGATTCCAAGGCCTACAAGGGTCGATAACGTCCATTTTGAGAACATAAGATTCACAGCTTTTTAAAAGTTTATCAATGTTGGCGTTCTATTTCAAAAAGGCGGTGAAACAAGCCCTCAAAATAAAAGCAAAATATTTTTGGTCTAATCCAATTATGTTCCATGACTTTTTGACATTTAGGCCCTAAGAAGAAAAATTAAATTGTGGACCTAAATATTTACTGTATTTCGCAAAAATGTCAAAACTTCCATCATTGACATTAATTACCCCCAAGCTTATCATCACGCATGTCATCATCATTAATAAAATATTGATGTTTCTTTTCAAACAGTTATCATAGCTTACCATACATCAATTACTTTATTTCTGTTTATTTTAACAACAAGGTCTTTACTGTGTACATTCTGTCTATGTATGAACACTACCTTGCACTGTGAAGATGTGTTCAACTTGGAACAGACTTCTTTTTATTCGTTGTATCCAGACTTGCCTTATAACCAAGCTTCTTCAAGATTCCCAACGAATTCAGAATATGAAAAACTGGCCTGAACTTTGGCAATTTTTAGGTTTCCTATCCAACGTGTTATTATCTTTTTTTAATATAAAACACGGACAATTTGAGACCCGTCCTTCTTAATTGAAGTCGTTTATTAAAAACATTTTGAGGTATGGTATGGAGTGTCGCCCTAATTAGCAGGTACCTTAGAGATACTTTTTAAAAACGCCAATACAATTTATAAATAAATAAGACTAATAACACGTCTTGAACGATAGGCCATTCCGTATTTCATACATTGTAATTAAAGCGATATGAAATTACATACGTGGAACTGAATAATACTTAATAAATCTGAACGGCAAAAGCACCCTGTTATTATTCGCCACTAAATACACGTAACAACTGCATTTCACATTGAAATTCTCACGGCAATTTTACGGGATTTTAGAGTCATTTGATACCGGTACTCCGTCTCGAAAAGAAGTTTTGAACATGTCAGGCCGTAAATTTTCAATAACGTATATTCTAAAATTTCTCGAAGACCCAACCTACCCTTCTGTGGGACCACATCTCAGACTGCTTGGTTACACGGGGCTTTGGCATCCAAACCTTAACTCTACAGTCGTCCGTTTCAAACAGATTCTTTTCTACGTCACCATTTCATTCTTCTTCAGCCAGTACGTCAAATGCTTGATCTTTTTCAACGCTAGCTCCCTTAAATTGATCCTGCAATATGCTCCATTTCACATGGGCATCGTCAAAAGCTGCTTCTTTCAAAAAGACTATAAGAATTGGGAACGTCTTATCTGCTATATGTCTTCAGTAGAACGAAAACAGTTGGCCAGAAACGATAAGAAACACGAAGGTATAATTCATGCATACATCAAGAGGAATCGGAAGGTGTCATATTTCTTCTGGGCCCTTGCTGCCTTCTCCAACTTCAGTATTTTTTCTGAGCCGTATCAGAAGAATCAGATTAATGTCAACGGGACCAGCGTCTACTTGTATATATTTGATGGTTACACACCATTTCATAGGGAACCTCCCGGATATTACTTCTCCATGTTCATCCAAACTGTTTTGGGTCATATTGTCAGTGCCTACGTCGTAGGTTGGGACACCCTTGTCGTATCCATAATGATATTTTTCACCGGACAGTTAAAGATCACTCGCCTTTATTGTAGTCAGATGATAATTATTTTGAATTCAAGGAGGAGTCATTTAAATATCGCAGAGTGTCATCGTTTCTACATGAAATTGGTGAAGTGAGTATTACTTGCAATGGAATTTGAATATATATATTCGGTTATCATGGCATAAAAAAGCACTAAAAGTGGTAAGTCCCAGCCAGCAATAATTCAAAATCATGCTTTCTGTGTCCTTATAAAGTATTATTTTTTTATTTTTTTCTCATAATCATAATCAATTATTACATTACACATAGTTTGATACTTAATATCGCAATGAATATAGAGACTGGTGTCTGAAGTAGGTAAAACCTGTAGCACAGATCATGTAGCATGATATTCAGCCTCATCTGGTGTGACTGGAACATAGACATATATAAAAATAATGTATTTACTAGCTCTTTGGACTGAAACCACTCAACGTAGGGACAAGGCTAAGATTACGATTACTAGTAGAGTTGATGAGGATTCCTCTTCCGCTTCCTCATAATGAGGAAGTTCCGCAATTTTTGCACTTCCTCTTCCGCTACCGCTTCCTAAAAACCGAAAATGAAAAATTCCTCTTCCGCTTCCTCTTCCTCATAAATTATGAGGAATTTTAGAGGAATTTAATCACGTGTAAACAAGCTCGACAGCCAGTACTCGGGGCGGCGGCGGCGCACCGGGCGCCGCGTTGCTCGAAGGTACCTCTACCTACCGATCGCAGCCGACAAGCGGTATCCTGCCGAAAGCCACCCGCCCGCGCCCTTGTTGCCGACCGACCGTTTATTTCGTTCGTATTCAGTTCGCGAGCGCACGTCTCTGTTTGTTTTTATTGTGTACTGTAAAATGCCGGCTAGAAAAGAAAAAAATATATATTTGGATAGAATACACAATTCCTAACATTTTTTCCATAGAAAAGTTTAATACCTACCTACTCGACGCAATGTATGGAACAGCTCATTTTTTTTCGCGCTTTCGAAGTTTCGGTTTTCAAGTTCAACTATGGGGACCATAGTAAAAAATGTTAGTAATTGTGTATTCTATCCGAATATAATATATTTTTTTATATACATATAGGGTTATTTTTTTATCACCTGCATAACTTTCAGATGTTGCTCTACTCATCAATACGAATAACTTTTACTATGGAGACAACTTCGAAATCGCGAAAAAAAAATCAGCTGTTCCATAGAAAAGTTCAATGACCAACCCGACGCAATGTATCAAACAGCTGATTTTTTTTTCGCGATTTCGATGTTGCCCCCATAGTAAAAGTTGTTCGTATTGATGGGTAGAACAACATCTGAAAGTTATGCAGGTGATAAAAAAATAACCATGTATTTGTTAATTTGACTTAACTTTAAAAAAATATATGATTATTTGAATTCCTCTTCCTCATCCGCTTCCTCTTCCTCTTCCTCATCCGCTTCCTCTTCCTCACAGAAAAGTCCTCTTCCTCATCCGCTTCCTCAAACTCAATGCCGAATTCTTCCTCTTCCTCTTCCTCATCCTCATAGCCACTTCCTCATCAACCCTAATTACTAGGAAGGAGTTTCATTCCACGGATCAATAATTTCAGGAAAAAGTCGTTAAAGTCCTATTATAAACTAATATAATATGTTACTGTTTCAGGTATCACCAACTCTTCAACACGTTGATATCACCTGTTATGTTTGTGTACTTGATTGTAATTTCAGTGAATCTAGGCGTCTGTATTATACAAATCGTGGAGGTGAGAAGTGTGTTGATCATAAACTAATTTTCTTTCTTACTACTACTTATTATGTTTTACTAATTTTTTACTCATTTTACTACTAAAATTGCACCTGCAAATGGGAGTCTTGCCACTCGAAAGCCTGTCAAAGTAACTTTGAACCGTTCGCATTCCTTAAAAAATAAGTATCTACTTACTTAAAAAAAATAAAGCATGTCTGTGCGATTTAAATAATTGTTATCAGCCTTACCATCCCCACTGAAGGCTAGGCAAGTTACTTGACTTAACTTATTTCTTATTTCAATTGTGTATCTACTCGCAGATTCACGACGATATCGCCACGTTGGTGTCAAGCGTTTTGTTTGTAGTCGCATGTTTGATACAACTCCTACTCTTTTATTGGTACGCCAACGAAGTAACTGTTGAGGTAAGTATATTGCCAGTAATATTCCTGGCTTACTTTTTTACTTATATGAAAACCACCCTAACTATTTACATACTGCTAAAAGTCCTCCCTAACAACAGAATAAAACAAATATCTAATCATTTGACCGAAACCGGTGTACCTACTTTAACTCTCAGGGGAATACAGGTGTGATGGTATGACTATGTTATATTTTTAGAGCACATTGGTAAGCTACAGTACATTTGAGTGTGATTGGCCTGAATCAAATAAGATATTGCAAAGGGAGGTGGCACTGTTAGGAGTGACTACATCGAAAAGACTCGTGTTCAAAGCGGGACCCTTCAATGAAATCTCCTTGGCCACATTTATTATGGTAAGCTAATATTATTATTTTTATGTTAGTTAGGTGCTAATCATGTACCTCATGTATCAATTTTATATGGACACCTTAGTGCCAGCATAGAATAATTATTTGACTGTGATGCCAGTACGCACGAGCGCTTTTTCACCGGGAGTTAAAAACTTTAAGTGACACAAATGGATGGATACCCATTTATTGAGATAATTATGATTTTCGACGTAAAGCTCGCAACACTTTTTAAACTCTCGTGCTTACCAGGCCTTATTGCAAGGAGACATAAATAAAAATAAATGAGATAAAAGGAGACATAATATTATTTGCACGTTTCGAAGGAATCGGTCATGAGGGCAAAATATTGTAGAAGGTACTTCTTAAGTCTTGGATATTATTTTCACCTATAAGTTGTGGTCTTGGAGCCAATGGGCCTTGCGTCCAATAGCCAACGTCAACCCCCGCCGTGTCGCATGATGAGGGGGATGGATGAGGGGCGTATACGGGATACGGATGTTGGATGCTATACCTATTGCTGATATTGAAGCCAATATGTGGCCGTATACAGTTACTGGTCATTAAATTCGTAGCCAAGCTTGGATCCAAGTCATAAACCAATATATGGCGCCGGCATTATATCGTCATTCTTCCTTTTACTTATTTGTTTGTAGTACCTACCCACAGTACCCACTTAGTTCTCCCTGGACAGCCGTAAGGGGAATTCCGTATTGGGTATGGTATGACCACAGAGTACTTCTGAAATTGCCAATGCCAAGGCCAAAACTACTTCTGAAATTAGAACATAGAACTGATTATGTTCTTGTGATAATTTAATTTCATTTGATATTTACTTTTTAAAAACAGAACTAGATCAAATGTATAAAAATCATCGACATTACGCAATTAATTAAACTTTGTTGCAGATATTGAGAGCTAGCTACAGTTTCTACACACTATTGAACAGCACGAATTAGAAAAACATGCACGTTAGAGCAGCAGTCAAGTTTAAGTGAAACAAATAATAGTGAATAGCAGTAGTAATTAATAGTTTTTATTATCTCCACTGTAGTTAAAGTACTTACACAATTAAATTTGAATTTTATTTATATTTTTCAATAAAAAATCCTCCTATTCCCTTGTTATTTGTCCTTTCAGTATTTACGGACATAGCTAAAATCTCTCCGGAATTCTGTTGACAAAATATTAATGAAAGAATTACAAAAAATATCTGAAAAGGGTCATTTAATATTCTAAATAAATGTAATTATAAAAAGATGGGTTTTCTTGAGGAATTTATAAATTGATTCTTATAAAAATTCAAATAAATACCCTCTTCCATCCTACCTCTTCAAGAAAAGTAGTCAAAAAGTGTCTTGTTATTTACTTATTTACCCATAGCCGAAGGAGGGTTATCTGTTTGACGCGTATGTATGTATGTATGTCCGTTTCTATGTCCGGTCGTAACTACTCAACGGCTCAACCCATTTTGATAAATGACACCTCATTAGATTCGTCTTGATGGCACGAGTGTCATTGGCTGGAAAATGGCGGCGCTGGCGGGGCAAGCTGTTCGTTCATAAACAAAATTGTTTCTCTGCTTGGCCCGCCTGCAATACATTTTCCAACATCGCAGAGATTTTTAGTTAGTACTTTTTACGCAGTCAAGTTTTTTGTTTCATTTAATAATTGATTGGTGACATCAAATTGTGGCACAAAGGTAATATAAGGATGTTCTACTCTAGGATTATCGTAATCATCATAGCTGTCTTTACCACACAATCCCCAGTGCATGGAATAAGGATACTCAACTGTCGTTTTGGTACAACTGGCATGCGGCCAAAACACTAAACAAAAGTGGGGGATTCCGTAACTGTTTTTCTTATTATTTATTAAAACACGGTAAGCTTTTGTCGTTAATGTCTTCAATATCGCAACAGAGAGCAAACGTCGTTAAAAACCGTGTAAAACCAAAACTGATCTGAAATTTACACCCAATAATTTAACTGAAACTCGTTCCATATTTAAATTCAAATATTTTCTGACCAAATCTTATTCGATCGAATCCATCTTCAATAGACCGGATACCCTACAATACGATACAATCAGACGAATATTAACTAACGCCAGCAAACTTCGAGAACTCCCAAGATTCCGACTAAATCGATTAACGAGAAATTTCGAGCTTAATCGATTCTGATTCAGCGAGTTCCCGATTGCAATGCAGTTGCAGATTTGAATTCGATTAAATGCTGTGTAGTATATTTGCGTGTTCCCTCGTATGAGCTATCACTGACCAAGCGCCTGTGTTTTCAATTACCAACACGATTCTGTCCGTCCAAATTGATAAAAGCTTTTCACCAAACAGAGAAGAATAACGTTAGTGGTGTAAAGGTACATCGGCAACATAACCCATAACACGAGCTGATCTCTGTGCAAATGGCTCGAAAATATTCATGTTCGACGATTTAGGTCGCTCTCGTTGACACGGAACCCATATTCCTTTGTTCAATATTGTCAAACTTAAATGTGGTGTCGTCTTCCAGGATACAAAAGTTTGTGTGCTAGATTTTAACCCTTACTTTTTTAAATAACTGAAAAATAGAATCCCAGTAATGGCTAATAAGCTGTATCTCATGGGTCTTTAACCACATAAGTAATGAAAAAGGAAGGTATTTGAAAATGTTGACGGCCTCCAGCTATCTTAGGACAAGACAATTTTTTTTAGGAAATCTTATTCTTAGTGTGTTCAGATCCGATTATCAGACACAACCAAGTTTATGAGGCACTAATAGGAAGTATCGATAAAAAGCCTTCTCAAACTAAGAGATGGTCGCTGTGCTTATTAGTGGGACACTGGAACAAATGTTATTGTTTTAATGAATAGCATCTAAATAAGTATTATTTTGCTAGTGTTTTTGATTTTTACACTGCACAAGATTTAACTTTTAAATTGTTCTTCTTGCCACCCTGAACAAAACATTGTTGTGCGTAGATTTAATTCAGGAACGTTGCACAGTTGCACGTTGCACACCTTGCAGGGCTACATTTTCTAACGTCGCTGACCCAGCGCAATTTATGTTTCCCAAACTTAAACATAAATAGTCACTGTCACACGGATAGGAAACATTCTCATGTGCATTATTATAAATGGATAATTTCCTTTTTGTTAGTTACTTACGAACTTAGGACATAAATAATAACACGCCTATGATACTATTTATAAGGAGTAGGTTTTCGCTGTTTCACCGCAACTCAGATGGATTTTACTCAAGTAAATATATTTATTTTAATGATGAAACGAACTTACTTACACTTATAGTTATTAATAAAAGCTCTTTGTCGAAGATATTTAATTATAGCCCTTGTATTAGGTATGGGATAACAACCATACTAACGATAGGAAAACCCTTGAATTAAACCAAATTGGAATACGTGTGACTCTGAATTTGTGCTAGATGTGATATTTATTGCCGTCAGGAAGAACGCTGTCATAAGCCCTCTGCACAAGTGATAATGGTTGATACTTCAATACAATTCGAATGATGCTTACCAATTTTAAAGCCTTAGTTACGCGTTTTATTGACCCCCAATTCTGCGACTGACGACGTGTTCTCGACTTGTTCGTGGTTCTGGATCATTCGGGTCTAATTCGTTTGTGTACAGAACCCAGTCCATATCTACAGAATTAACATATAAATTGTTTTGAATCCGGCGACTACACCGCGTTAAATTATTTCGCGAACTTCGCAAATTTACATGGTAATTGCTATAACTCAAGATTTGTTGTTGAATTCCTGATTGTGCGGTTAGACAAATCTGAGTGGAATTAACGAGTTAAGACTCGCGATCTGTTAGTCAGATTAGCTTGATGTGTTTATAAGAACCGGCGTTACAGTTCGAGTTAACTGCGCCCTGCGTATAATGTACAGACTTCGGAAACTCGCCGCCGTGAATGTAATTATTCTGGTAATATTTCATTTAGAGTACCTCCCTGTCGTCGCGTTCTGTTTTTAGGTGTTCACAGTTTCAAGCGGTTTCGTATTCCAAAGTACGTAATGAGGCTTCAATTGGCAATTACATAATCATCGCAGCTTCATTGCCATTTTCTATTTTCCGGGAAAAATTGTATGTAAGTATAGCCTTATTTAAAATTGATTGTACCTAATAAATATCCGATCTTTTGGTTCAAAGGCAATCATGTGACAAAAACATTCACTTAAGTATTATCTAAATCTTCGGAAATTTAGATTTACGAGTGGTTACAGTAAATGACCACCAAATTATTGCAAGACATTTCTATAGAAGACAATGTGAAGATTTTCTTCCTCTATTTAGCTCACAAATTTTATTCACACTTTCTTACAAACTCGTTGCTGATGTAATTATTTAGATTCAATTAAAACTGCGACTTCGTTGTGGATCTTCTGGACTTTAGTGGATCCAAAGGAGTACAACTTTTCGTGGCGGCAGCCCAGGAAATAAATAAAAGTCAAAAACACTCACAATTTAAACTTTAATACACTTCAGTTCCCAAAAGAGCTATCAACTGAGTTGCCAACATAACTTTCACTGATCTAGTGTAGACACACTGCAGACTGGTTTAAATCGACTTTATTCAATAGTGTAGTGTATCTAAATCGTGAATTTATTTACGTTCTGCATTAAAGTGTCAATTATTTAACTACTAAGTCAATTGGATACTACACATCATTAATATTATCAATGACAAAAAAAAATTATCTAAAGTCTGTTGCAATTACAAATTGCAAAGCATATTACGAACTTGGCTTATTTTTACGTGCATCTTTTTCTTGTTTGGACAACATAGTCCGGATCTCATTTTACTAAATTCATTTTTGTATATTTAAAAAACTATTTTTAAATATTAAAAAAAAAATATAGTTACTTAGTGGCTTTCTCATTATTTATCATTTTTTTATTGCCTGCCTACAGTGGCAGACGAGCAGGTGGCTCACCTGATGGTAAGTGGTAACCACCGCCCATGGACATCAGCAGCGCCAGGGACAGAGCTGAGCCGCCGCATACTGTATGTATGTATGTATGGTAGAGAGCTCTTTTTAGGCCTCGTTTGAAGAAGAACATGTCTAGCACACGGGAAACGCCGCAGCAGGTAGTTCATTCCAGAGCTTGATAGTACGGGGAGGAATGATCTTTGGAAGCGGACTGTGCTGGATGAGATCGGTTCCAGGTAATACGGGTGTTCTCTACTGCGGTGTCGAGTGTTGCGGTGGTAAAACGGTGAAGATGGGCTAAGATGGCACCACCTCAAACAGTTCTTCGGAGCACTCTCCGTGAAATAGACGGTAGAGCACACAAATAACCAAAGTTTTCCCGCTGCTCCAGCAATTCCAGTCTATATATTCAGTCTAAATGAATAAATATATTTGAAAAAATGTAAGTATAAATAAAATCAGTAGACAACACGCTCACAGCTCAACGCGCGTCCCTCACAGAATTTTATGTGTTAAAACATCGAGTTACCCAAATCACTTGAAATTCAATCAAGGAGTTAGAGTATTTTGTGAATTCCTGGATACGACTAGATTGGCTTAGTTTGGGATTAGCTGTTGACGTAATTTAACTCCGCTGGCACCTACACTGTAAATAAATAGCCTAATTCAGTCCAACCTTTGGTGGAGATAGGTAGGTATGCTAAAATATATCGAATTAGTGTTGAGGAGAAGTTACAGCCTGTTAACGTAATCCCATGTTGTGTTTATGAGATTAGAAAAAGGTTATATACGCTCTATGGTTTGTAAGAAAAATCTTGCTTCATCTCAAAATTCTTTATTTTTATTCTCAGGAGTAAAATATTCAAAAAAAACACGCTGCAACTGAATATGCCCCAACTCTCTCAACAATTAAAAATAAAATAAACGACATACTAAATGGCAATAAATTAAGGTGTGCTCACATCACATCACGAACGCTAGCGATATACATTATACTATTAGGGTGGATATGAAATTATGAACGTGTTTCTAGACACGACCCTAAATTGCTCTGAAAAGAGGTATATATTTAAAGTCAATTCAATATATATATATATTCCAATCCAAGACTAGCATTAACTGACGACGTCTGTGGTCTAGTGGTTCGAGTACCACACTGCTGATCACGAGGTCGTGGGTTCGATTCCCACAAGACATAAACATTTATGTGATGAACTTAGGTGTTTGTGTTTGTCTGGGTGTTTCTTATGTATTATAAGTATGTATTTACAAAAAAAATGTATTATATCCATTGTCTAGTACCCATAGTACAAGCTCTGCTTAGTTTGGGACTAGATGGTGCTGTGTAAAAATGTCCCAAGATATTAATTATTTTATTATTCGGAAAAGTATTGGTATTTTCAGAAATCAAATTTCTTAATTCGGTCTACCAGAAATGTACACTGCCTGCGTATAGCTACTATATACTTTTACCATTACCTATTACATGGTAATAGTAAAATTCTAAATTCAAATAAATATGTACAATTTTTTTTACTGAACCTTCGCCATTCACTTTCATCCAGCAACTCTGGCGGCAAATTAAATTTCGAAGCCTAGTCGACGCCGTTGACAGCTGACGAAGGTCCGGTCCTACGTTTTTTTTAATCTCTCGTGAGTATAGTATTTATCTATAGGTATTATAGTATTAGATCATGCACATAAAACATAGAAATAACAAAAAAAACTTAATGGTACTTACCTAGGTAAATACTTACAAAATTTTAATGTATTATTTCGTGGTCATAGTGGTATCATAGACCCTGTTCAGACAACAGGGTCTATGATGAATGCAAAACATAAAGCTAGGGCTTAGAATCTAAAATTAATTCATCTTGGAATGCCAATAAAGTGAGCCTAGAGTGTAGGCTCTCACATTCCACGAAACACGGCTTTAGGGCACGGAAAGGAAAATGCGGGAATTATAAATCCGACATACCCTACCCCCTCCCTAAGTGGCAGACGTTTCATGAAAAAATTTTAGTACGCCAAAAAAACTGTTCTGTTTTTACCGATCCTCCCACGGGCAAGACACGGTCATTCGAAAACAGAAATTCCACAAATGTTGTCTGTCGACCTGATTGTAGCTGGAAAACAAGGGTCCATAAAAGTAAATAAATCTAAATACCAACGGTTACGGGCGTTACGGCTACATACGTCTACCGCAGGTTTTCTTACAAACGTGAAGGTGTATTAGACTAAAATGTTGTTTATTGGATCCCTTGGTTGGTTTTTTGTTGTAATAGGAATGCTATAGTTTTTTATTTTTTTGATAAATGTTGTTGCAGAATGGTGCAAGTATATTTATGTGATCCACACCTAAAGTACCTTCGATATAATGTACTAATTATATTTGTGAATGTGAAGTCTTCGACACAAGGCTTGCCTCGTGGGCAAGAAAAAAACGTATTCTTTATGCATTATTTTACAAAAATTTCAGATTTCACTTGTGACAGATAATAACGGTAAACCTGTAGGTACTTTACACCTTATTCTGTCGACACAGATAAGTACATTGCTCGCCTACTCCTTGTATAAATCCAGATTTCTTGTTGTGCACGTAGCATAATTTCAGCGCAAATATTTCGCTCGACTTGTACGAATTCTCGGGTAACTCCCACTAAAGTGACAAAAGACTATGCATTGTAATGCTATGTGAAATGCCGGAACCACTACTATGGGTATTCGAAGGTATTCGGTTCAGACCCTTAAAAAAAACTAAATCAATACCTCGTATTTGGGCAGCTGGGCTGAAAACTGACTGAGTTAAAGTACGTATATAGATATTTATTAGCTACAAAAAATACCATTATTTTCGTATGTTTACTTCTACCACAATCATGCTTTTTCTCAAGCGTGCGAAGGAAAGATCTCCCTCTAATCAAACTAAGTCGCCTACTTTACTTTTATTTGGAACAAGTTAACAGTTTACGTAACTACAGCTTCACGACCACGACTTTGAAATTCGAGTAGATATCGTAGTAAGGGACGCTTGTTACAAACAGGAGATGAGAGTTTGTTTGCAAGCGAGCCGGAATCTCGACGTTATAATGTGATCCGGAAACGTCATACCGGAACATAGTCGCAGTCCTTTATTAGGTAAGCCCCGCACTCCACGCGACTTCTCAGTGAGCTTGAATAAGACTTTGTATGTAAACAACCTAGGCAACTTAGGTTAGATTAGGTGGGTGAGTTTCTAGGCAAGCGTTATTTAAATTACCTACAAAGGTCTAAGGAGATAGGTTAAGTCCCGCAAATTGTTAATGCGCCTGGCCGCCATTTTGGTGACGTCAAAATGACGTAACTGCACTCAGTACCTAACGGTACTGAGGCACACTTAGGCTGAGATTCAGAGAAGAGACTCAGCATGAACTTACGCTTCCGTATGTCTATTTGTCCAATTGTAATACAAATTTGACATAAGGAAGCCTTACTTTACGCTGAGAATCGTCTCTGAATGTTAGCCTTAGCACCACTGGCTGGAAACTACGACGGATGACGTCATGTGGATGTTTATTAGGCAAGGTTCCAGCACAGGGCTTCAGAAGAACACAAAATTTACATAAATAGGTATGTAAGATACGAACATGTAAGACTTTCCACGTACCTAGTACAAAACAAAACCAACAATTATTCATGTCTACGAAACGTTGCAGAACTTGCAGACTAGCGATGACTACTACCGTCTTATAGGTCCCGTCTGCCATTAAAACCTTTACAGTGTGATTAAATTAGCAGATGTCTCGCTGCGTAACTGTCGTACGTTATACCTATATTATAATCCCGCGGCCGCTAATTGGGTAACTTACACGGTAACACGTCTGTTAACTACTCCAAAACACATTGTTTACTGTCTGACTGAAACTGACTGGTGGCTTTGTAGCACAAAGATAATTATTGTTGTTAGGGAGAATACACACAACCTGTGATATAACCTAACCTAAATTAAAAATTCAGAAAACCCCCGACACGAAATGTAATTTGCCATTTTGTGGTGGCGGCCATCATGGATTTGAAATTTACCATAGTGTATAGTATTCTACTAGCTAAGCCCTTTCATTTGATACCCATATTGAGGGAGTTGTGAAAAAATATGTAATCCGCTATTTTGTAGCGGCGGCCATCTTGGACCGATTTTCATCAAACATAGCTAAGAACACTCCCGACTTATTCACCTTTCAAATAAAAAAATCAAAATCAAAATCGGTCCATCCGTTCGGGAGCTACGATGGCACAGACAGACACACACACACACACACACAGACACGTCAAACTTATAACACCCCGTCGTTTTTGCGTCGGGGGTTAAAAATAGAATAAAAAACCTTACGTACCTACTAAAAAAAGTACTCCTAACGAAGGCTACTTCGAGAGCAACTGATTCTAAGCCAAGGACCTTTTTGCAGTTCTAAAATTAGTAAAATTACTTACCTGTTTTTTTAAACTATTTAATCTGTCACGCTCAGCCGCCGCACTCAACTTACTGTGTAAGCTATATCACAGAATAGGTTCCTATGCTGTCCTATGCTGTCTAACTATCATGCAACTAACGCAGTTCGACAATGTGATATCAGCGGAATGATCTACAATCTGTGACGGAATGTAATAAGCTTCGTGCATCACTCATAGGATTAGGAATCAGTGAGTACAAATTCCCAGTTCAGGAACATTATTTGCTCGTATGAATCGATAATTGTTTTCTCCCATATACGTAATTTTCCCCCCGTTTTTGCAACATTTTTCGTTGCTACTTCGTTCCTATTAGTCGTAGCGTGATAGTATAATATAGCCTATAGCCTTCCCCGATAAATGGGCTATCTACCACTGAAAGAATTTTTCAAATCGGCCCAGTAGTTTTGTAGCCTATTCAATACAAACAAACAAACAATCAAATCTTTCCTCTTTATAATATTAGCACATATTAGTATAATATAGAATAAGACTGACGTCGAATAATGATGCGGTTTCTTAGATTTCTTAGGCTAATATTCAGAGACGATGCTAAGCATAAACTTAGGCACATTGTCATACAAATTTGACATACGGAAGCATAAGTTCATGTTGAGTCTCGTTTCTCAATATCAGCCTTAGATTCTTGCCAGGGCCGCATTTAGGGATGCTTCTGGGGGTCTGACGGGCTCAATTTCAGTGTTTTGCTTTTATGTGCAGGTACGTTACATGCGATATACCTTCATATTTTACAATTATCACACATGAATTCGTTGTTACATTTATGGCAAACATAATTAATTAATAACACTACAAATAAAATCTGTAAATAATCTACTTAAGTGTAGGTACATAGTGATCCCCCTAATTTTTTCCCAACAATGTTGGAATGGGCTTTTGTCCAACCAGTTGCTGCTGAATATCAGTACGTCAACCATGAGTTCTATCGAATGGCTTTCGATAGGCTATTTTACGCAACGAAACGCTGTAATCTCATAGTAGATTTAGTTCCTTACGTAACCGCTAGAGGCGCTGCGAGGGTTTTCCATACAAATATTTTACCGCGTCGCTAGCGAGTTAAGTGAGAAAAACTCATGGTCGAGGCACAGTATACCTATTTTTCGTTCACTCGTATCGTTTTCACTGTTTGATAAATACTTATTCATTAATTCAAGCAAGCGAGTTCTTTCTCAATCTTGTACTTTGCGTTTTACTACATAGGTATTGCAGGGTTGATTTTGCAGTTACAGTTCTAGACTTTCCAGAAGAGAACTAAGTAATTTGAAATTAAATTATGCACGCCATATAAATAAATACACTTTAAAAGGTTCAACTTTTCATTTAATTAAAACCATGTTTAAAAACATTCATTAACCATGTACAGGTTGAGAAATTAATGTGTTTTTGGTCTGTTTATTTGCTTTGTGGTGTGTAATTTAATGAATTCATTGAGGTAGCGTTGCATTTATTTAACCGGCTTACTTTTTATTCATACTGCTCAATTAATATAAAAATGCAAAGGAACTCCGTATCTTTTTGTCTATTTATTACCTTTTCACACCTAAATCACTGAACAGATTTCGATAAAGTTTGGCAGAGATAGGAATATCCAGGGATATCTGGAAAAATGTCATAGGCTGCCTTTTGTTAAAAAAGTCTTTTAAGATACGAGTGGAACCAGGGTTAGTATGCCTAATCTCATGCGTGTCTGAAGACATCATTACATTATTCTATTGCCGGCAAATTTTGATCCATTGTTATATTTTAATCAGTAATATTTAAAAAACTTACATGTATAAGGACTATGCCATTTCAATTTATACAACTAAGTATACGGTTCTGAATTCTATTTTTAATCATCCCAATAAACGAGTATACCCGCTGTAGCGTAATAGAGGCTCGTGTACAGAATTTTGATTCGAAAATAGCTTTTAAAAAATTCCCCACCTGACTCTCATATTGTCCAATTTATTTTTCACGGGGAATCGTCTGAATTCTCGCAAGGGATCTTGGTACATAATCAAATGGCGAAGGAGACCAATTTTCCGTGCGATCGCCCACTGAACGCCGTGCACCGCGTACCACCGATATCGGCCAAATTAACCCACGGGCCGCCTCTACATTAGGCGTAAATAAATTGCATACGGGTAAAAACATTGACAAAATTTATTTTGCGGGAAATACTTACAACTTGTAATATTATGTATTTAGATTATCGTAGTATTAGTAGTCCAAAATTATGTTATTTCCAAATATGAACCGTAATATTAGGCAAATCTCAGTACATACATCAAGTTATCGAAATTATACAAAATTAGGAATATATAAATCATCAAAGCTAGACTAACTAACCAAGATTTAGCAACACAATATCGACAGCAAACAATAATAATAGCTTTACTTGAGAATGTGTGCACATTGTAGAAAACTTTTCAATAGTAGGATGCGGTAAACGGATTGTGATGTCTAGTTAGAACGAATCAAATCTAGATGTAGGCGATCAAGAACCTAGCTCTGAGCCGATCTCTGTAATTGAACTGTTAGGCTCAATTCCAATGAGGTTTCTGTGCTGTAATGTTCGCTATTCGAATATTCTAGAGGTTTTTCTAGAAGTCTGCGAAAACTGGGTACCCGTATATATATTTTAAATCGCTGCGACGTATGCTGATGGATTTATTCAGAATTGTAAGACTCTAGAGACGAGTCGAAAATATTGCGAGAACTGAACAAAATTTTAGAGTGTCGATAAACTTAATGTACCTCTGAAATCATAATAAAGGTTTGCACAAGCACTACATTTTAAGTAACTTCGTCATTTTTAATCTAACACAACGTACTTATTATTACATAATAAACGAAGACATACCACAGATTCTACAGTCATAAATTACATCATAGCTCGCACTGCATGGGTAGGGATTCATTATCTCCCGCTGATTAGAATCCGCGGGCTGACACGTCGCGTTTTGATGTATTACCTACGTACTTCACAACGACGGATTTGTGCGAGCTCGAGACAATGTGCTTGTCTTGAGGCACGTTTCATTCAATGAGCTCATTTGTATGTACTTGAAAATTCATTTGCAGGGATGAATTTATATTTATACTAGCTTTCTGACAGCGGCTTCGCCCGCATGGTCGGGTATTTCTTATAACTTTTACCCCCTATTTCAATCCCTTGCAGCCCTTTTTTCGCATTAAAAAGTAGCATATGTCCTTTCTCAGGCTGTAGACTATCCCTATACCAAATTTTATTTAAATCGGTTCAGTAGTTTTGGCGAGAAAACGAAACAGAAAGACAGACAAAGGTACTTTCGCATTTATAATATTAATTTAGATTTTGATGAAACGTGCTTAAAATGCAGTAAAAGCAACGGCAAAGTTTGTCGAATGTAAATCAATGAGTTTGGCTAAAGTTGCAAGGATAATTGGAAAAGACTTTATTAATTTATGAAATCTACTTAAATAACATAATTAAAATATTTACATAAAAGAAAAATGAAAATAAACACCGACAGAGAAAAAAAAAACCGTTACACTAAGCGTCGAAGAATTCCTCCGCATCACCGTCGTCTGGCAACGTGCCCAGTAGACTGGCAGCATTGCCACGTTGAATGGCAATGCTTATACGTTCCCCTAGAAACAAGCCAGCCCTCTGGTCACGTGAAGAGTCGACCAGTCTCCTTGAAAATTCTTTAAAAAGGAGACGAGCACTCGGACCCCACGAACCGAGCGTTTCGACTCCAAACGGCTCAAATACATAACTACCAGATAAGTTAGTATACTTGCGCCGTTTGAGAGTCTCCGCAGCAGCAGCAGCAGCGCCAGCGCAGCCAGCTGAGCTTGAAAGATGGGATGGAGCAAGGGTATCAACACAAGTTGCATCCCACACCAAAGGCCTACCCATTTTCCATGGCAAAAGCGTCATACCATCTGGTCTCTTACCATCGTCACGTACCAAGCCATTAGGTTCTAAAACAGCTGGTACGCCGGCGGTGGCAAGAGCGCGACGAAGAATGTCGTTAATAAAAAAGATGAATAAATTATAATTAACAATATAACTTTACCTAAGTACTTTTTTCATTTAAATATTACGAATTCCAGCGTGAACGTACAAATTTTTCAACTTAACCTTTGTAGCTCTAGTGGATGTGATTCAACATGCAGCTCTCAAATTTCACTTCAAAAGATCAAAAATTTATCCACCTAAAACTAAATAACATAAAAACCTTAGCTTGAATACTTTTCGTAATAAAATATGTGAGGATTTATGAAGGGTTAAAAGTCAGCTTGGACGAAATTGAAAATCGTCTACCTAAATCAAAATCCCAGTAATAATTTATCTTGACTTACTATTTCTCTATGCGAGCATTCGTGAATTCGTGACCAAAGTACTAAACATTTTTTTACGATAAGTTCTAAAACTTGTCACAAAACATCACTTTATCGGAGCAGGATACTGCGCTACCTGTGCGATGGAGATTGCGATACGATAATTTGACAAAAAATCAGGTAAATAGTGCCTGCCTCGTTGGTCTATTGGTCCCAAGCGCTATTGCCCTAGAGGGCCTGTCCTGAGTTTAATTCGCGGGTCGAACAGTGTTGTTGTGTTTTTCTGTGAAATTACCAGTAGCAGCTCCGAGTCTAGATTTGTGACCCGTTGATGGCAATAGGCTCGCCCCCTATCACATGGAACCTAAACATACTGGCGAACTGTGGGTGTACATTGGTACTTACAGCTCTGCCTAACCTTCCGGTGAATATAAGCGTGATGGTATGTTATGTTGTATGTATAAGTAGTGGAAAACGCTTGACTGCCTGCTAGAGGCTCCCTAACCTACCTTTATACCTTCAATATCGGAAATGACTGCAGATTCTATGCTGCAAGTTGCTCCTCTGACAAATTAATTTGCTAACACGATCAATAAATTAAAACTTCGAATCATGGAAATGTGCACCTGTTAACACCAATTTTATCGGAGCTGGAATACTCGTACTTTCTCCTTACACCCCATTAATAATAATCGAAACGTGTCGTGTCGTTCCTCGCAAAATGAAGCCCAGTTGAGCCGCCAAATTGAAATCTCATACGACCGGGCCTTTATTAGGCAATAGCGAGCGATCGTTGTCGACTCCACTCGAGAGGTGGTTTACTCACATCCCATTCTAGGGCAACCAAAATGAGACCATATTTTTTTTTATATCGTATTTTAGCTAAGAGAACTTTGAAAGTTTGAAGTATATTTAATTTATTGCTATCTGGAAAAATCCTAAGAGATTTTGTCGACGCGCCGCCGTGTCGTAGGTACCTCAACGTTAACTCTCTCATTCAGAGAGAAGATCCCAACAATTTATTAAATTACTAGCTTTCCGCCAGCGGCTTCGCCTGCGTGGTCTTATAAATTTTTCTCCCGTTTTTGCAACATTCTGCATTGCTACTCCGCTCCTATTAGCCGTAGCGTAATGGCATATAACATGTAGCTTTTCCCGATAAATGGGCTATCTAACACTGAAAGAATTTTTCAAATCGGTTTAGTAATTTCGGAGCCTATTCAATACAAACAAAAAGGGAAATCTTTCCTCTTTATAATATTAAGTATTGTAAGATATAGATAAATACTTAATAATAATATTAAACTGTCTTTCAAGAAAGAAGTCACATAGTTTTAGCACTGCTGAATCCAACAATGTGTCAAATCAGTAACATTATAGAAATTAATACAATGTGGATTGTGGATTACCCAAAAGCGATATTATATTATGGGATGGTGCGAAGAAACCTAACATAAAAAATATTTTTTTCGCCACCCCTACACAATCTTGAGAACCAAACTCGTTAAGTCTAGTATACTACTAACGACGAGTAGAATCTAAGGATCGCAGCCTCGTCTCGCAGGCATTCCTGACACCTGTCCAATTTGCGTCAAATCATCATCCACATGCACCGCGGATGTCGTTTCATTCGCTGTAATAAGGCGAAAAATTCTTGATTATGAGTTCTAGTTCCAAAAAATATTCAAATATTAATGTTAGTGGGCATTTATAATAACCTGCAAATGTTTGAACTTGTGATGAACCTAGTGGAGTTGGGCAGGACACATGGCCGATGGATAGCAAGAAGAGAAAACACAGTGCAAATCGAAAGGCATACTTAGGAGTTGTGATATATGGCAAGAATTGAGGAAGGCAAATACTAATGTCCGAACCCTTTAGTGGGTAAAATTAAGGTGGTTGATAAGAATTACTATCCTGCTGGTGAGCAGTGAATGAGTTAGACGTAGTCCACCACGCTGGTGTAAATTAGGTTACAAATACTGGGCAATGTTCTCGCCCCTTCGTATTAATTATTCACCAGTAATTGCTTATTTTACTAAAATCATGAAAACTCACTATACTTAATAACCACATTTTAATTCTCCTTGTAAGGGGGCGTCCATAAATTACGTGGGGTGTTTTTTTTTATTTTCTATCCCTCCCTCCCCCCCTGGTGAGATGTCGTCAGATTTTATTCAACCCCCTCCCCCATCCCCCAATCTCACGTGAGATTTTTCAAAATGTGGGTTTCTTACGTAAACCCGTTGGATTGTTATTGTAATAAAAAGAAAAAAAATGCTTCGTGCTTTTATTTACGACTAGTTAAGACTAGTAATCAATATTGCTGAAAGTTTAATTATAAGTGTAATAAAAATAGTTTTTTTTTGTTTCAATCAGAAAAAAAAATGCGTGATATTAGCCGAGACCGAGACGTTGGAGAGAGGGGGCTCTCTCCAACGTAAGATTAGATGAGATTTGACTCGACCCCCTCCGCCCCTTAAATATCTCGCGTATTTTATGAACGCCCCCTAAGTTGTAGATTTGAAACAAGCATTTTTCAGAAGAATCAGCACAAATGAATATCTATACGGTGCCGAACGAATATAAAGCTAAAGTAATGTACATAAATAACTGGTCTTGGGCTTAAAATTACTTTCAGGCAATTTGTCAGGAAAAAAAGTGTCCCGCGTGGTAACAAATGGGTCAACCTTTTTTAGACTAACGGAATTTTCTAATCTGTTATCCCTGTGCGTATTGCACGAAAACATACATTACATATAAAGTTGGATGACAGTTGTTGTACATAGCTCCCTTGGTTACAATATTTAGGCGCACATAAATAAACTTTAATAGCACATCATGAAGAAATTTTAGCGACATTATACCGCATAACTTTATACACATTAATCTATTAGATTATCCAGGATACACTACTAGTAATAAAGGGTAATTTTAATAGGTAAATGCTAAAATCCTTAATTTTCACTGCAAAATAGAATTTAATTTATTTTATAACAGAACGAAATAATGAATGCACCCATCCCCAACCTAGTTCGTCCCTGTGTTTTTATCATACCAATACAACTATTTCTTTTTAATTTAGAATAAAATAATGTCGTCAGTGGAAAGAAAAATACAGATAAGTTGCCGTGATTTCATTTGGTGTTAGTTAAAGGTAAGATCAAGTGGGACAGGCTAAGATAAGCAAAGGCAACATACGGAAAACACCCGGCTACCGTACCGTACCATACTTACCTATAAAACCTATAAAACGTAAAATAAAATCATAAAGCACTTCCAAAGTTCCAACATTTAGGAACATTTTTTTATCAATTCACATTGCAACCTGTCCACACAGGCCTATAGTAATAAAGTAGGCGGCTCACTACTCTAATGCCCTAATCGAACGAACGATTGCTAGAGGCTTCCGTAGAAAAGCAATCGGGTTTCCTCTGTGATTATTGTAGGTTTATTTTTATTAATTGTCACTGGGTGTGTCCATAAAATAAAATAGATTTCTCTAGTGGTTCGAAGCCTTATAAGCTTAGGAACCGCTGTCTCATCTACTCTTCTCGTACTCAATTTCCAGCTGGATAGCAGTTAGCGAGCACACACTACAAATACGAAGTATAAAAATAATGCTAAAATTTCGGTAGGTACAATATTACCTTCCAAAGTTCTTCTTACGTACGTACTTTTTAAACAATATGGTGAGAATTGAGAAATAATCGATATATATATCCCTACTGAGAGTGCATTTTCAATCCTCAGCAAGTTACAACGACTGTTACTGCTGACATAATGTCATTGAGTACCAAAGAAATGAAGAAACAAAGACCCATAACCATACATTAACTAGGTACCTAGTTAATTCTGTATGAGTCAAGCAATTTTCTCAAAACATCCTATCACTTACTCTAACAGGTTTTACGACGTAGTACGACGACCTAGCCGGGATCTCCAATATTTTTATGGGCCAAGGTAGGTACCTGAAGGCGCAATATTTCAATTGTTCAGTGGACCGGCAGAGTTTATAGGCCGGCGTCGAGTGACGTAGTAATACGGACACAAACATTACCCGTTTAAATTGAATTTTGCGCAATTTATCAGCGGACTTCGATAAAATACGGTCCTCTTCCACTTTGAAACGATTTTAAATTTTTAATTCAACAAGAGTACGCATTGAGTAATTTCGTAATCGTAAGTATGTTCTCTCTTGGGTTTCAGTGTTCAAAATATTATCCCATGGGTAATCACCTATTCGATTGATAAACCCTATAAGGAACCGAGTTATTCTATAGTTATCTTAGGACATAGTTCTCCCGTTATGGTCGTGAATTCGTGATCATGACATAGAGGGCAAGGGAAGGCAAATCCGGTATTTAGTCGGTATGAGTCCGACATACCCTGCCCTACCCTAGGAGGAAGGTATCCATGAGAATATCCGCATTAAAAAAGACAGTACGTAGTTCTATGGTATTGGTACCTACCTACTCGTAATACAGTCAACGACCGCAGGTACTGGTAGGTAGGTAGGTGGTCCTTTCGTCTTTATATCCGTCAACTTACGAACAACTTACATAGGAATAAAACTAGTTAGGAGGCTACAAATCCACAAAATAGCCGAGAAATGTACACCAACATAACCAGACAATAGATATTACCCACTAAATGCAACTAGATTAAACATTACTAGCCACTAGAAACCACAATCGCACGGACTCTGTCTGGATAAAACTTCGTGTTGAAGTTCGCGGCAACTTCTAGTAATGCGATTAAAAGTCGAGTTGGTCGTCCGACGCCGCGACAATAGATGTTACTTTAACGTTGTTTGTCTTGCGACATCCAGAACTGCGACATTGATACCATTATTATGTTGAAGTTTTCTTTGTTTTTCTTTGGAGGTGATTAATTAGGATTATAGGATCGTGTAACAAGGTGCTAATTGTGGCTATGCGCTGCGACTGTTTCATCTCCAATTCAATCCGACCTAAATAAGATAGATCCTAGACACAGTCCATATATTATATAAGAAATTCCCTCTATGTACTGTGTCCTAGATCTGGATCTACTCAAGCACAAGCAGGAATATTGCAGATACCTACACGGATAGTTTGTATTTAACTTTCGGAACTGGAACTTTTGGAACCACGAACAAGGGTCTGATACTGATAGACTATCAGACTCTGGTTCGTGGCCGATCAAGATCTTTATTCAAATCAAAACATTCCGTAGTTTTTTTTTCATACTTATAAGTTTTTTAAATTGACTAGACGTCCAAAGAACGAGTATGTTAGAGGTGTGCTGTAAGATTTTAGAAAAAGTACAATCGCTCGCTGAACCGGTAAAATGAATTGCACATTATCCGTAAATACCTGAATAATAAGCGCTGAGCGTAATGTACCCTATCGTACCAAGGAAGGATGCATAAACCGTAACATGATAGCAGCACCTATTGCTTTTATCATGTTCATTCAAACACTGCCAGAACATAAAAAATCGATGATCAAAAACTAGAAACAAACTGGCTGGTCTTGGGACTTCCGCAAGTCTAACTTTGATGAGTTCGACACACGATGGCGACGCGACGCGGACGCCACGACGACGACGTAAAAGCACCCAAACTTGCACAATGCTTCCTTTACTCTCTTTTTATTATACTATACTTTTGAATAAAACCTTTGCTGAATTTACTTTGTCATCGCTATTCATAGTGTTTTAGTTTGTTTTTATTTTTCTGGTATACATGGGTCATACTGTTATACCTACCTACCAGACACCAGTACCCTAAAAATTGAAGTAACTGTATCGGTCTTCGATCAATAATTATTGATCGAAGGTATAGGTATACTTAGGTGTTTCAGAATCTCGTGATAACTGTGATAAGTTCCCGTTAAATTACTTGGCAGATAATTTCATACAAATTATGTTTTATCCGGCGCGTGGCGGGTAGTACTTAATTATCCAGAGGTGGTGAAACTGGGGGTCTACTCCCTAAGCACGAAGTCCGTAGTTTTGGAAATCGTTACCGGCGTTGCCTACTACGTATCACCTACGGACAAATGATTCGTTCGGGGCCTGAACTAAAAAGGAATGAGAAACTATTTGACAGCTATACTTACTCCCGATGTGTTTTACTTTTTACTCATCCGAAAAATAGAAGCTGACACTTGATTTACCGGATCGTTACGTCTGGCCTACTTTCGGACAGGCCCGTTGACGGAGTTAAGGAGTAGACCTTCAGGCCTTTAGTCTACTATATCTAGACGTGACAACGGACGCGAGGTCTAGGATCCAATATCAAGTTAGACAAAATGCTACTAATACTGATAGGTAATATTAAGCATGCAGCATGGTATCAAAAATAACAAAAATATATATATATATATATAGTGTGGGAGACTGGTGGTTTAACTAGACGTAAAGCCTGTAGGTATTTCAGGACACCAACAAGGAAGGAATAAGTAGAACCAATAAATAAATGGAAGGAGTACAAACTAAGGCGAGATGTGGAGTGGTTGACCAAAATAAAAAAAAACTGAGAAGCCAGCTAGTGAATTGTAAATGTTGCCTGTTGTAATTAATTTCTCTTATTGTTGCCTCTTATAAACTGAACGCAGCGAAACCGAGCAAAACGAAATTCAAAACGATGACGAATTTGACGTTTGACGTGCCAAGTTGAGTTGTCAAAAAAATGTCAGCCAACAAGGAGAGTAACCTTGTTCAGGCATATCTTGAATTAAATAAATTTTGCCAAAGTGGTGACTATGATAGAGCATTAAAAGCAACAGGAAAAGGTAAGGAATGTTTCCTTAAAATATTTTTTCACAAACAGCAACCGTTCACTTAAATATGACGATTTAAGATAACCACACTTTCTAACACTTATCTCTTGGGTTGTCCATGTATTTTATCCATATTTATCGTTAATTCTATAGATATAAACAAAATAACCACGTAAAATGTATTTCCAACTTGTGTTCGATCAATTACCATAGTGAAATGTTTGTAAATAATCATTATTTTTAGGTGTCTCTAAATACTTGTCACATATGAAAACTGGTGCTGTATATAAATTGATATTACTTAAATTGTATGTAACAATTAAATACAATGCCTTCGTTTACTACCCTAAGCTCCTTTATAAACTAGTTATTAATTATTTATTATTTTACTAAGCACTAAGATGAGTATAAACTAGTTTCATTAACTTTAATTAATGCAGTGAAACTTTACCCATATGTTACCTAAAGCTTACAATAACCTTACGAAATCGAATTATGGGTTTATTTTGGGTAAAATACCACAATATTGCATGTGTAAAAATCAAAGTATCAGTAATTTTAGAAAATAAAAGTATTTTTTAAAAGATAATTATGGAGGGGAAAGAATATAGGTAACTTGTTGGGTATTAGTTTTACTATACAGACAATCTTTGCTATCCTGTATGTATAGTGACATAAATCATGATAAATATATTCTCTATTTCAGTTCTCCAAATAGCTCCAAATGAGCAGAAGGCATTTCATTGCAAAATCATTTGCCTGATCCAACTGCACAACTTTAAGGAGGCTCTAGCAGTGTTGTGTAACCCTAAGAATGCTGCATTGGCATCAGACCTGCTATTTGAGAAGGCATACACTCAGTACCGTCTCAACTGCCCCAAGGATGCACTGCAGACTGTTGATAGTGCTCCGGAGTTGACACCAGCTTTGAAGGAACTAAGGTAATGACTGTAGATTACAGTCTGTAAATGACACATAATTTGTTACAAACTAACATAGTTACAATTACTTAAATTTGAAGAAATAAGACAAAACAGTATAGTATTCATACAAAATATTTACTGTGTGAGTTGGATAGCCTTGGCTTCCTGACCTAACCAGTCTTTAAGAACTCCCTATCTTTATACCAAACTTAAAGTTAAAATAAGGAACACCTAAAACCTAAGGGAAGAGATATTGATTTATTCTCCCATAAATAGTATTATTTTGGTTTGATCCAGATGTAGTAAATGATAAACACTACATTCATGAATAATGTTTCGCTATAAATGATACTACATATAGTTTTTGTCTTTTACAGGGCTCAAATTCTATACCGTCTAGAGCAGTACCAAGACTGCTACAATTTGTACCGTGACATTGTAAAAAATACCACCGATGATTATGAAGATGAGAGGAAGGCTAACATATCGGCTGTTGTGGCTAATCTTGCAGCACTCAACCCTGTGAGTTCTATGAATAAATTCACACAGTTCATAAAAACAATGGTTATAATGTCATATGACAGTTTTTAACTAGTTTTACAGACATGGATTGTATATTATTTGCTAGGCACATTCTTCCAAGTATACTAACATCCCAACAACTAACAAATTTCAACTCTATCTATTACGGTTTATGAGGTACAGCCCGCTGAGAGACAAACCCTATTCTATTTATCTTCGGGGACGCCTGCAGGCACCAGGCGGGCGATCAGTCCTCTTGTTGGGATTATTTCGCCCAGTTCCCCATTTTTGGTGGATCCCTTCATGGGTTACTGGCGCTCGGCGTCGCGAATCTTCTGATTGCTTTGACAAACCCTTTTACTAAGCCTCTTTCTGTCCCGGCCGTCTGTCTATCATTATTGATGGTAATTAAAAATGGACGACGGTATTTGACTTGACTGGTTTTTTAAGAAAATTTCCCATTCCAGTCAGCCGACCTCCCCCAATTCGATGAGAATACGTACGAGCTCGCTTACAACGCGGGCAGCACGCTGGCCATGCGCGGCAAGTACAACGAAGCGCTGCCCGTGCTCAAGAGGGCCGAGCACTCCTGCTCTGAGAGTGTCATCGAAGACGGAGGCACAGAGGAGGAGGCTAAGGAGGAAGCTGGCATTATAAGGCAAGTGAACAAAATAGTTTAACTGACAGAAATCATTTTACCCATATGATTTAGATCACAGGTTCCTAAAATTATTTCATCACCGACTCATCTATCCTGAAAGCCTCCAACTCTCACAAGGTAGATTAAAAAACCCACTATCACAACCTAGATTTATCACCTCATATTAAATCAATGTTCTCTTTCCAAAAGGGTACAACAAGCATACTGCCTGCAACAGATGGGCAAGGAAAAGGAAGCCGCGTCTATCTACCAGAATGTGTTGAAGGACAAGCCCAGTGACCAGGCGCTTGTCGCTATTGCCAGCAACAACATTGTAGTTATCAACAGGTAAGGTTTCTAACACTGTTGTTCTAGGTAGGTGTTGTTGTAGAATACAAATAATGATGTATCATTTATCTAAATCGGTTGAGCCGTTGTGTAGTTACGAGCGGACATAGGAACGGACATACATACATACATGTCAAACACATAACCCTCCTTCGACAGTCGGGTAAAAACTTTTCGTTGACAACACATTTTTTTTTTCAATTTGATGCTAAATGTCAATTATTCTAAATTCTAAAATCTTCAAACGCCTTAAAAATGTTTTTAGTTAGATTTTGGTATAGACAAATATATCCAACTAATTCGCCGTCAGCCTATGTTACTTGGTAAAGATGTAGCTTTCTAATGGTGAAAGAATCCGAGAGATTGTTAGCAACATCAAGAGTGTGCTGGCGTTTCTTGAGGAGTTAGGGTGGTTTGAGTAAACATTAAACATCCCCACCCGTACGCAAAATACGCGCATTGACGTGGAGTTGCGGAAAACAGCCCACTATACCATACCATACCACGGTGAAAGAATTTTTCAAATAGGTCCAGTAGTTTTGGAGCCTATTAAATATAAACAAACAATCAAATCGTTCTTCCTTCTAATATTAGTATAGAATTATGGATAACGTAACAAACAAATAACAAATACTTAGTAGAATGATCACGTTGATCATCAATATGCTCTTGTTCCAGAGACACAAACGTGTTCGACTCGCGTAAGCGTATGAAGGCGGCGACAGCAGACGGGTTGGAACACAAACTGAACTCGCGACAGCGCGCTGCTATCACTTACAACCAGGCTATACTCGCCATTTATTCCAACCAGGTATGTAGAATAATGAGTTTTTTGAGATTTATATAAAAAAAAACAAGGTGCTATAGAAAATTTCTTTAAACTAGTATATTATGCTAGCAAGGTTTTAATTAATAGTCTGGCTGTTTCATATAAATAATACCTTATGTTACTTGGTAAAGATGTAGCTTTTAGATTTTTTTTACTCGGTCAAGTTTTTTATTTAATACTAGCTTCCCACCAGCGGCTTCGCCCGCGTGGTCTTATAATTTTTTCCCCCGTTTTTGCAACATTTTTCATTACTACTCCGCTCCTAATAGTCGTAACGTGATGATATATAGCCTATGTTACTCGGGGATAATGTAGCTTTCCAAAGGTAAAAGAATTTTTGAAATCGGTCCAGTAGTTTCGGAGCCTATTCATTACAAACAAACAAACAAACAAATCTTTCCTCTTTATAATATTATATTATTAGTATAGATGATTTAACTCAAAAGCTACTTGACCGATTTTATGACCGACAAATAATCAAGTCTTCGTTATAATATTTAGATTTAGACTAGCTATTTCCCATGAGACAAAGGGTACTATGTCCTTCTTTTACTTTGAGTTACTTTAGTATTTATAACAGTATGGATGGAATGTTACTGAATGTTAATGAACATTTTACTGGTACTCTAGTTACGCTTATTCCCTTACGGCAACCTCAATATAAATCTACAAAATATTGTCTAAACAAAGTTCAAACTATTGTCGCGTTTACAGCCCGACTTCTGCAAGCAATGCTGCGTGAAGTTAGTCCGTGAGTTCGGCGGCGAGCGGCGCGCGGCGCTGGTGGAGGCGTCGTCACTCACGAAGGACGGCAAGCGGCAGCAAGCAGTCACTCTGCTGCTGAAACACGGCGGAGACTTGACGCTAGCCGCTGCACAAGTATTGCTGGCACAGGTGAGATGAGATTTATTGCAAAACAGTGGCAACCCTGACTGTTTTTCTTATAGAAAATTAATCAAAATACTTTACAATAAAGCGCCTGTTTCCCAGCTTACTGATGTTTCCGATAGTTGTGTTCCATTTTATTATTTATTCTGCAGTTAGTGGTTATTCAGAGGTGGAAAACAGGCCTTAACTGTTAGATTAATACCGAAATGATTTTTAAAGTTTAAGGTCTATCTTGGATTTAAATTGCACTATATATTTATACATTTATTTATTTATCAGGGCGATCGTAAGGGTGCTGTGAAACTTCTAGAAGAGAGTGAATATAAGTATCGGCCGGGAGTGATTGGATTGCTTTGTACGTTACTCTGTGCGGACAATGAGTTCGAGAAGGCGTCGCAGTTGTTCACTGATGTGTACGCGCATTATAAAGACGACGAGGTATGTACTGTTATTATGTACTTTATATTTTTATGGAACTTTGGAAAAGACGCATTATGTCAACTTTTTACCTGTATAAATTTTTTCGTAGCTAGTTTTTTGCTAACCACCTCGTTTTGTGGGGTTGTGGAAGAGTAGTATTTTTGCGGGACAAAATTACTACATAGTTAACATAGTATAAGCCCAGCAAGTACGGTGGATAACGTCATTATTAGGTTAATTTAGCAACTTGCTGTTTGATTTTTTTGATGTCATATGATGTATGTAGATGTTGGTCAATTTGCTTAATTCGTAAATATATTGTTTGCAGCGCTTTTCATCGCTTATAAGCGTGTGGCGCGCGGCGGCCCCGGTGCACTCGCGCGCAGGCGCAGGCGCCGCCGCGGCCGCCGCGCACGAGGCGGTGGCGGCCGCGGCGCCGCGCGACCGGCGCAGCCTGGCGCGCCTCGTGAAGGCGCTGGCGCAGCACGACCCCGCGCGCGCGCGCACCCTCGCCGACAGCCTGCCGCCGCTGCACCAACTTGAGGTAACAATACAGTTCTCCCCAAACTTATTGTCCGGCTTAAAGTTAGCACATCATTTCAAGCAGGCCGTAAAAATAAAAAAGAGAAAAATATTCGATTAAAATGATTTAAAGCGACAACCTACAACTTGAGCTCTCGTTTTTATTTATTTTCATTCAATATTTTTCTTTCTCCGATTTTTACCGCCGGGTTGAAGTTAACTCGTGCCAACTTCAAGTCGGACAATAAGATCGGCAAGAACTGTACTACAAAACATACACCAAAACTTTGACATAGTCACTTTGAAATTATTAATACACAATTTATTTATTTTTTATTGTATTTCAAAAAGTACAATGACAAACTACAGACTAAAGCTAATATTCAGAGACAATGCTAAGCATAAACTTAAGCTTCCGTATGTCAAATTATAATACAAATTTGACATACGGAAGCATTACTTTACGCTTAGCATCGTTTCTGAATATTAGCCCAAGACAATTCAATAAATAAACACAGCTACAACAAGATACAATACATAAACCTTAAGTTCAATTATTACTGTACATAAAATTCAATGTTTAATATGCTTCATTAGTGACTGTGAATTGTGCAATATAATTAAAAATTGAATACAAAATGTACAAATCATAAAGTATGATGAATAAATACTCAATCGCCAGTCCTAAAGACTTCTAATGGTTGAAATTTACACATATACAACTCGAATACTCATATACAATTCCACATTTCTGAAAATATAAAATTATATCAAAACATTCAAAAATTCCATTACTACAAAATAACTTAAATTTATATTTTTTTATTAATTTCAGACAAAGATCGACATCGACGCTTTAGAATCATCAAAATGGATGATGGGAGCAAAGATTGTCAAGAAGACCGTACAAAGTAAACAGGAACAATCGCCCGGGTAATTATTTAAATAGATCGCCTTACTTACTTACCAAATAATTTAGACTGTAGACTAGGCAGAAGTTTACTAATGTACACCCATAGGTTGTTAATAATGCTAATGTTTCGATCCCATGTAATAGGGACGAGCCTATTATATTACATTTAAAACCCAACAACAGTTATTTTTAACCCCCGACGCAAAAACGACGGGGTGTTATAAGTTTGACATGTCTGTGTGTGTGTGTGTGTGTGTGTGTGTGTGTGTGTGTGTGTGTGTGTGTGTGTGTGTGTGTGTGTGTGTGTGTGTGTGTGTGTGTGTCTGTCTGTCTGTCTGTCTGTCTGTGGCATCGTAGCTCCCAAACGGATGAACTGATTTTAATATTGTTTTTTTTATTTGAAAGGTGTATTAGTCGGGAGTGTTCTTAGCTATGTTTGATGAAAATCGGTCCAAGATCGGCCGCTACAAAATAGCGGATTACATATTCTTTCACAACTCCCTCAATATGGGTATCAAATGAAAGGGCTTAACTAGGAGAATACTATACACTATTATAAATTTCAAATCCAAGATGGCCGCCACAACAAAATGCCAAATTACATTTCGTGTCGGGGGTTTTCTAAATTTTTAATTTAGGTTAGGTTATTAATGAAGGAAAAAATCGGCGGGCGGGCAGGATTCGAACCTGCGCCTTCTGGTTCGGTACACCAGACGCTCTGACCACTAAGCCACCGCTCGCCCGACTCGCCAGTCGAAATCTTCCTTCACATTCTAATTTACGTCTTAAAGGTAACGTAGCGACATCTATTGTGAATGCTTCACAACCGACACGACTAACTTTACAGCTAGTTCGATGTCGTATGATACCGCCTTACCTATTAACTATCTTTTTGTATTTTTTAAGCATCTTCCGTGCTAAGATTACAAGTTATTTTTATTGAAGGAAAAAACCAAACCAACAACAGTTTGCACGATCTGGGAATCAAACTCAGGACCTACAGTGTAGTCGCGCTTACGACCAACAGACTAATAAAGTAGTCAGTGTAATAATAATGATTAATGATAGACCAGAATATCGACGATGGTCGATAGTGCCATGAGTGATTAAACACTTCATAGTTTAGACTCATTCTTATTAAACGACAACGGGTGTTGAAGGTAACAAATAATTAATCTTTATTAATGTTCCCAGAACGCCTGGCTCGGAACTCCTTGGTAAGAAGAAGCAGCAACGCAAGCGCAAGACCAAGCTCCCGCCCAACGCCGACCTGTCCAAACCTCCGGATCCAGAGAGGTAACAAAAATTTTACTTTCTATCGAAAATCTTTTAGAACAATATTTCCCAAACCATAGGGCGCGCCTGCTTAGGAAGAGTAATGATAAGTGGGATGGTTGTGTTTGTATAGCATTTGTATATTGTCGCAAATAAAAATGGTTTGAAAATATTATTTATTTAATAATCCAGGGTGTTTCGACGGATTTTTTTTTAGATACGACTGAATATAGTATCCATCATCATCAAGTAATTTCTATTATTTTATATAGTTCAAATTCAATTCAAATTCAAAATATTTTGTTTCAATTAGACCATACAAATAGGCACTTTTGAATTGTCAAACTAGTTGCACGGTTCCAAAAAGTGGGACTTATGGAGAGGAGCCGGCAAGAAACTCCATCGTAGTTGTACATCATACACAATAACAGTTAACATTTTATGCTCACTGTACAAAAGAATACACACCTATATGTTTTCAATATTTTTGGTCCTTAAGATTTTATGTAAGACTAGCTTCCCGCCAGCGGCTTCGCCCGCGTGGTCTTATAATTTTTTCCCCGTTTTTGCTACATTTTTCATTACTACTCCGCTCCTATTAGTCGTAGCGTGATGATATATAGCCTATGTTACTCGGGGATAATGTAGCTTTCCAAAGATGAAAGAATTTTTGAAATCGGTCCAGTAGTTTCGGAGCCTATTCATTACAAACAAACAAACAAACAAACAAATCTTTCCTCTTTATAATATTAGTATAGATTAGTTTATTAAATAGATTTATTGTTGTTATTAGATGGCTACCGAAGTACGAGCGTACTGCTTACCGCAAGCGGCGCGGAGTACGGCGTGACGTTATCAAGGGCAGCCAGGGCATGTCCACTACTGCTACTGATCAATAGTAAGTTACAACTACCAACATTATGATATTATTATCAAATATTATTTATAGTAAATTCAACGTATTTATCAGCTTCACATATCGCACCCCCGGTGTACTGACACTTTCACTGTCACTCCTTTACTTGGTGCTATAGCGTTACTTTTGTAGTACCTACGCATAGTTTCCGTATGAGGGCGTGACGAAAAAAAAGTTGACGTTGTAGTATAGACTGTTCATCTTATCTACAGTTCGCGCCAAACTTATTGTCCAGCTTGAAGTTGCCACGAGCTAGCTACGGCCGTAAAAATCGAAGAAAGAAAAATATTGGATTAAAATTATTTAAAACGTCAGCCTACAACTTGAGCTTCCGTTTTTATGTATTACAATCTAATAATATTCTTTCTTCGATTTTTACGGCTGAGTTAAAGTTAACTAGTGCCAACTTCAACCCGGACAATAAGTTTAGCGCGAACTGTATATATTCTTACGTCATTGTTTTGTGAGGTGTGAGTTTTTAATGCTTCTTCTGAAAAACTACATTTTTGCATAAGTGACAGTGTCGCACCGGGGGTGTGATTTTGATTGATTAAAAATAAATTAGGAATATACCACAATTTTACTATGCCGAAAATTACATTAAAACTAGTGTTATTTAACCGACGGATAAATAAAAAAATGGAACATAATTTGTTTGAAAGTATCTGCTAACGCAGGAACTTACTAGGAGGCACTGAAACTGGCGCTAAATCCCATATTACATGGATAAAATGTTTGAACATTGTATTTCGGCTTTAACAATGTTTCCTAATTCTCCAGTGATATGAGCAAGCAGCAAGCTACCCCGACGACCACGGCAGCCGCGGCCGCGGCCGCCAAGAGTCCGCGCGTCGACAAACAAACCGACAGCGCCTGGTCGCGCAAACAACAACAAAAGAAAAAGGGCAAGGGACGTAAATGGTAGACAAATTATATCGTGTTTTATATATCAGCTATAATTATGATGTTTTATTAGTATACCTACCTGACCAATAACATCCCTGATTTTTTATTTATTTTTCAACTATCTGTTGCCCACAGATTTACATATTATTTTTTGTTTTTCTTAAATAAAAGTAGCCCAGAGTTACTCCATATAACCATGTGATACAGGTAACATAAAATAGCCAGTGAAAAAAGTCCCATCAAAATAGGTTCAGCCATTTCGAAGATTAGTTGAGAGCAAATAGATAAACAAGTGATGATATCAATATTGAGACGCATCGCTGATAGAAGCCCACGCCAACAGTGACATTTTTGATGAGGAGCATTTGATTAGTTCTATTAAAAATCGAATCAAATCTTTGTTGGCTTGCAGATTTTATACATTCGACATTCACAGTCTGAGTCATTCCTTTTCTCACTGCAACAAGCCTGTCAAGTCATCAGGATTTAAAATAAAATAATATTTTTATTATGTATAGCAAAATATTTATTCTAGAACATTATACTACATTAATCTTTATCTCTTTCCATTCTTCCTTTTAGATTTACCAGGTCTCTGGTTCTTGCTTTTGACCTTAAACGCCTTAGTCTTGAAATTAGTAGGTTTCTTTTGAGATGCCCCATTGAAACCATCAAAATTATTGGATGATTCTCTTGTATTTAGTTTAGATCCTTTCTTTTTACCACCAAAACCGAATTTCTTGTCTTTCATGGCTCGTCTCTTGTTGACCTTATTCTGTGGACCCTTACCATCTTTTCCTTTCTGGTTCCCCTTGCTGCTGCCTTTATTGTCATCTAAGAATCCTAAGTCTGAAGATTTTCCTTTCCTAACACGTTTTAACTGATCTAGCATTTCCTTTTTGTCTGCAGCTTGTTTTAGTCTTGCATCAGTCTGAAAAAAAAAAAGTTCTAACATTAACAAAGGCAGATAACAGATTCTTGTTAGTAGTAAAATAAAATTATTTTAAAATTGTGTTGTAAATGAGATTACTGAAATGACATTTGACTACAAATTAGATTTGGTAGCAAGTAAGACATGAGAAGAAGAAGACGAAGCATAAACTTACACTTACACTTCAGTTTATGCTTAATTTTGTCTCTGAATTACTTTACATTCATCACTGAAGACTAACAAATATGGATATTGAAAAAATATTTATTTATTTAATTATGTACACACTGAACCAGCAAGTATATTATTGATATATCTATATAATTTTTTCAATGTATCGATATTTTTGAGCGATATTTAATATTTCGATATATCGATATAAAATTCCAAGTATCGAAAAGGTATCAAAATCGATATTTTTTTCAGACCATTAAGCATTTTTAAGTTAAAAGTTAACAAATTACCTTTATTTTTTTTGGCTGTTTTATAATTTGGTTTTTAAGTTGACCGATATATCGATATTTTTTGAAAATATTAATATCGATATTGATATTTTTTTTTAAATATCGCTACGATATATATCGACATTTTTTGAATTTCCGACATCCCTACTAACAAATCTTACAGTACACACTTTTTAACTGTTCAAATTTTTTTTATCTATCACTATTATGGAAACCCACTTCTGTGAGTGGGGTATGGTTATAGTTTTTTTATCTACAACTTGTTTTAGTGTTGAAGTGTAAGGGTAAGCATAGACTTATACCTTCATCCCTCTATTTCCTGAAGGGTTGTGTTGATCACCACTTGGTATAGCATAGTATAGTAATAGTAGATAATAGATGAATATAACCATTACCTGTACTCGCTTGGCTATTTTCTTTTGATCCCGGAGCTGTCTCACTTTCTCTGTGCGAGCTTGTGCCGCCTGCTTGGCCATTAAGTTCTTTCGCACCTTTTGCATGTGATCATCTGACTTGGCCATCTCAGCGAAGTAGTCATCTGGTCTGGAAACATAATGTGATTGGTTCTGAGACTGGTATCATACAACCATTATGTTTATGTTCTACAAATTGTGAAGGTTGTGGAACACAATGATTTGTCTCACCAAAAAGGTTGCAGCTTCTGACTACTCTGTTACACAATAATTTAAAATTACAGCTAGTAATACTGACGCAAAATGATGTACCAAAGGTACACTTATTGGAAAAAATATGTGCATTTGGAAAGTATTACGCTGGTTGAAATTCTAGTCATACTTTTTTTTAATGTTGACTGGGGAATGAGAAAAAAAAAATTATTTGAGAAAAATCACGCCATTTTGGCACACTATTATACATTTAACTGATACTGACAGTTTTTACTGTGAAATCGTAATGATTTCACAGTAAAAACTGTCAGTATCAATTTCGGAATGTCAAATGCACACCATTACGGCAGATTAATATCAGTTTCATAGCGATTTCATGAAAAACTATCAACTTGACAGCTGTCATGTACCTCCGGTACAAATTTGGGCCGAGTTGTATGGGATTTTGATGACCTCCTTTAAGTCCAACAATTGCTAAGTCTATCCAAGATAATGGCACTTTGCTAGTGGAAAGTTCAAACAGTAAATTAGTAGTCATACCTTCTGGTAGCAATGCCAAGTTCTTTCAGCTTCTTAATACCTTCCAGTACAGCCGCTTGTGCCTGACGATGTAAGAGATTCTCTCGCTTGAACTCATTAAGCACTGGATCCTGAGTTGGATCATAATTTTGTTTACCTTTAGTGTTCTCTTTTAGGTTTCTGAAATAAACGAAAAATTAATACACAAGTTTAGGTACAAAACTGATATATTTCCAACATTGTTTTTCCTAGACAATCTGATTGATTACATACTTTCTCCTTTGGGCTGTCTCTTGTATTTGCATTGCAATATCCGGTGCCATTGGTGCCACAGCAGTCACAAGATCCAAGGTCTCCAGCCATGGCAATTTCAATTGAAAATCTTTTAGTTTCACTTTCAAATCAGCCACATTGTTAGCATAATGCTTTTCAATCTTTTCGATCTCCTCATTAAGACCAGGTTTCAGCAAGCCTTTTGCAAATGCTTCTTGCAACTATGAGAGAGAAATGGAAATGGTATTTTAGAACATGTTTTATTTTAATCAAAATAAGTCACTGTGAAAGATAGGTACTTACTTCTTCATCTGAATCAACCTCTGAATCCGAGTCGTTTAATACAAAGTCACTCATTATGATCTTTTTCGTACAGGCCGACTTAAAAAGTAATTAGAAATACTATTATCAATTAATTATGTCTTATAATAAAATCGTAATAAAATGTAACCACAACATAACCTCAAATCTCTATTGAAAGAAAACGTGTGGTGTACCGTGTATTTGTATTTGACACTTTTGAGTTTTTGACATTTTTTTGCGATATTTAATATTTCGATATATCGATGTATCGATATAAAATTCCAAGTATCGAAAAAGTATCAAAATCGATATTTTTTTCAGACCAATAAACATTTTTAAGTTAAAAGATTACAAAATACCTTTTTTTGGCTGTTTTTTAATTTGGTTTTTAAGTTGGCCGATATATTGATATTTTTTGAAAATATCAATATCGATTTTGATATTTTTTTTTTAAATATCGATACGATATATACTTTAAGCATTTACGCATACGATACTTTTTGCATTTCCGACATCCCTATGACAGACCCAGTCAAGTCAGTGTTAGATTTGGGCATTTTCAAAAAGATTGTACAAAAAATTTAAAAGGATAGTATTTGTACAAAAAATAAAATATAGTACACTTTATAATTTGGATCAAAAGTAATTAAACTGAATACCAATTTATGCAAAATTTAACTTCCAAGTTTATCAGTTATTCAATATTTTTTTGATCCTTATTAGGAATACAGTTACCACTTTTGCGCTACCGCCTTTGAATTGTGTTGCTAGTTCATGTCTTATCTTAGTAAGCTTATTTACTAAATATTCTCTACAAAGACAAGACTTTTCGTTTCGAAGGGCACTTGAGGAGAGAAGACGTGAAGTTATGTGATTTATTTTGAATTTTAGGGTTTTTTTTTATTATTGTATTGGTAGTAAATGGTTTTAATATTAAGTATTAATGCAAAGTAATGAAATTATAGTATTTTTCGTACTATCCTTAGATGTGGATAGTATATAGTACGAAGCATGAAATTATAGTACAAATACTATAATTATAGTACGAAATCCGACCCTGGTCCCAGTTGATTTAGGTTTTTTTTTATTCTTCAGTCTACTTGAGCAGGCGAAAGTCTTCGGCAGATCATACCGTGTGGATGACCCTGGTTTGGCCACAATCGGGTATTTTAATTTTGATGACGTAAAAATTTAGTCGCTATTTAGTCGAAATTAGTCGCCAAATATCAGATTTAGTCGGTCACCGGTTCAAAAGTTATAAGGGTTCATAGGTGGCCGTGCTGGAGTCAGCCTCCCCAGCTTGGCCACATTAATATCTCAGAAACTAGGGCACCTAGCGAAGATATGTTTTCTTCCAGATTTAATCGCCATTAAGTCGAAATTAGTCGCCAAATATCAGATTTAGTCGGTCACCAGTTCAAAAGTTATAGGGGTTTATAGGTGGCCAAGCTGGGGAGGCTATAATATTTTTTTTCTCCGATTTTTACGGCCGGGTTAAAGTTAGCTCGTGCCCCGACAATAAGTTTGGCGAGAACCTTACTTATTTGACATTGACTAATTTCTGATTTCTTCGTGGATATTTCTGTCTTTATTTATTCACTAGCTTCCCGCCAGCGGCTTCGCCCGCGTGGTCTTATAGTTTTTTCCCCGTTTTTGCTACATTTTTCATTACTACTCCGCTCCTATTAGTCGTAGCGTGATGATATATAGCCTATGTTACTCGGGGATAATGTAGCTTTCCAAAGGTGAAAGAATTTTTGAAATCGGTCCAGTAGTTTCGGAGCCTATTCATTACAAACAAACAAATCTTTCCTCTTTATAATATTAGTATAGATATATACGCTTTATTGCACACCAAAAACACAATAAAAACAGTGAGAAAAGAAATTATACAAAAGTTAATGTACAATAGGCGGTCTTATCGCACAAGGCGATCTCTTCCAGACAACCTTTACACGCACGGATTTAATAATATTTGAATCTACCAAAAGTTTTTAATTGCCGAGGTTAAACTTTTATTAGGTTATAAGTTAATATAGAGAAATTAGTTTGTGATTATTTACGAATGCATCCATAACAGTTAAAAAAATAAAGAACCTTATGAATTCTAGTCTATTTCCCGGATTAAAAAATGCAAATTACAGCACATTGGTTTGACTTACAAATTATCCTTTTTTTATTTATTGTTTTTACCATTTGCTTATAATAAAGAATATAGATCCATAATGATACAATACCTACCATGTTTCTAGAAAGGTTATAACATAGACAAACTTGTTTATGGTTATTACGAATGCATCTGAAGGTATTTAAAAAGGCAACGATATAGTCTATGCCTGAGCCAAAAAAAAATAAGAAAAATGTCTTTTAACTCTACCCATAAACAATAAGTAATTTAATTGCACTACTTTTTATAGTAGAAAATACATTTTCATTAGTTATTAAGTATTTTATTAAAACTTAAAATTAGTTAGTTAATTTATGTTGTGAATTTTGTACCTAATATTTGATTTTACTTTTTTATTTTACATAATTATGTAAATAACACTAATTTGACCGGAAGTACTCAGTAGTTCGACATGTTTCATGAAACCCCCGTTGTTTTGTATCAAGAAAATGCAATGGCCGCCATCTTCGACTCTTGTGAATGTTTTGGTCGTAGTTACGGACTTTGAGGCCTATTTAATACGTGATATGCAATTATTTGATGGAAATAGTTTCGCTACGTCCTAGGTGTTTTAAAATTGCTCATATTCAGGTCAGTACAAGTTTCCTTCATTATTTTCGCTAAAAGTGTTTACATCTGGATTTCATACTGCCTAACTATTGTGATGTTGTCATTTTCTATAAATATTTAACTTATTCTTTCTAATAAACCCTATTTATACATTAAAGTTATCAAAGTAAGTGATTATTAGTTTATTGAGGTGATATAAATATACAAACCTCATTTTCATAAGTACTTATATTTCTCATGTCTTTGTTACTAAGGGGATTTAGTGGATTTATAGTGTGAAATTATTCATTAATTTCACAATACCACTGATATATTCCTGTTAAAATTCTCATATTAGGATAGTGTTTACTTTTTTTGATGTTTATTAGTGAGACATTTCAGTTTCCGTGCTACAATAATGGCGGCAGTGGATTAACCTATTCGTTAAATATACGCATTTATTCCATTGCTGTAGCTATTCCCACTGATTATTTTAGTGTTGTCCTTTATAATTTATCGCAGGGAACAAAATAAAGTGACTTTCGAATAGATTTGTAGAACAATGACCTCGGCGGTCGTATCCTATTTGTGGACTAAAAATATTTTACCGAGAACATTATGGTGTACATCGCACGTATACTTGATTGTTTTGAGGATATATGGATAAAGAGTAGATTTTCGGTTGCAGTCACATGAAATAAATTTTGGGGGCCGAGGTGCACTCCAAGGCGTCATCTCGGGTTTGACCCAAGATGATAGTTTATACAGCATGTCAGCTACATCAGAATACGAACCAGCGGCCCGGCAAGTAAGTAGAATGTTTTTCCTAACATATTTTCTACCACCATGGTCCTTGGGTAGTCCTGCTGACATGGACACTTTGCCAGTCACTTACCACTATATTTGTAAATATTATGATTTTGTAACCAATAACATTATGTTCCTACACTGCCTTCCTACATCCTGCACTTTGAATATGTCAAACAATTTCATTAATCTTGCTTGCACACACTAATTTTCTACACAGTACTTATACAATAATTTTCTAGAGTACAATTTTTTTGAGTTGGGAACTGTGTAATCATCGCTATGGTCCATAATAAATAGCTGTTATATAAATATTCCAATGAACGACTATGTCTTTCAGGACTGATATTGTTAATAAAGTTTTGAAAAGAAAGGTGTATTTATTGATATCCTTATAAGTTTTAGTTTTACAGCTTTGGTGAGTAATGTAAAGATTGATTTTTCAGTGTATTTATTAAGTTGGTTATCACAAGTGTTATGAATGAGGACAGTTGATATGATTGTCATTTTGTGATTCCTGTTGATGTGATACTCTGTATATTATGTAGATGGTATTTAAATTAATTTATTTTATGAGGGACAGTATTTTTGTACTTATATTATCATTTTTAAAATAAAAGTTCTGTGTAGTTGGATCATGTTTAAATAAATTCATTAATGTTTTATTGTATGAATTAAATGTTATAAATTTACTATCATAAGTAGTGTTTTGGCAGATTCATACTGAATAGAAACACAAAGAAATACTAATTATATAACAGTATCACAGTATGTATTTTTAAATGCTAATTTAACTTATGTATCTAATTTTGGCATTTTAAGTAGAATTTTACAAACATTAATTTGGTTAATTCTCTTGTTATAGGATTACGGGCCGGCCACCTCCAGTGAAAATGTCTATGAGCATGTATTGGATCACAAATTAACAAATATGAATGTATCTAGTGTGAGAACTCCTGTATTAAGGCCTGTGCCCGTGTCTCCCATTGAAGGTGATCCCGAACCTGACTCCACAAACCCTGAAAGTATAATTCAATCTGTGCACAAAGTAGACAAAGAAGTTGAATATCATATTTCTGAAAAACATTGTGATACAGATATGTCTGTAGACTCCCTCTCTGGCATTGTGAGGCTTGAAGAGGCCATAGATAATGTGGGGCGCATAACATACCCCATATTACAAGAAACAGAAGATTCTAATGATGGCAATTACGTAGAAAATGCCACTACCCTCATACAAGCACCACTGAGCACAGCAATTGTTCAGAATGTTACTAAATTGCCTCAGAACTTCACAATAAATGTTGATGCAGCTGTTGGAAACATTACATCTATACAGAATGTACAAGATGTGTCTGGAAACCAGACTTTATGGCTACCCACAATACTTGCAACCAGTGCTGCTACAAATGAAACTAAAACTGAAGATGATAGATCACAAGCTGGCTTGTCACAAATCATTATAACGAGCGAAAGTTATGTTAATGACACAAATCAAACTGGAAGAAGAGCAAACATTGTTACTGAGACCAACTTCATAAGCCGACCCAAAACATCCAAAGTCCAGATTTTAAGTAACATATCGATCCCGAAGAATCCTAACTATAACCAGCAATATTTAACTGGAAAAGAAATGGCACCAGTATATGGCACTCAGAACCATGTTTATAAACTGAGTAATTCAGTTCTCTGCACCAAGCCTCCAAAGAGTCAATCTTTAATTGGCTGCTCCACCATGTCACCAAATGTTGTGAATAATAGCCCTATAAAAAATGTGTCGTACAGTCACACATTTACTAAAAGCACAAACTTAAATAAAACTTTGAATAAGGTAAACAATGGTGCTAATCTAAATGCTATGGTCGCTGCCACCTCAGGCAACACACAATGCCATATATTATCTCGTGTTGTCTCTGGACCTAATAAGATGTCAGTACATTCTGGAAGAAAATCTGTGAATACTTTTAAGGGATCTAAGAACTCGGGACAAGTAAGTAGTCAGAAAAATCAATCAAGGCCAATTAAAATAATACAACAGACTGGGTCTGCTAACAAATCCGAGGCCAAGTCTTGGCCTGTCACAAGTGTTACATATAAGAATCAGCAGCCAAGTTATGGAGTTGTTGATTCCAACACATCTAAGATAATACAGAAAGTTGGTAGTCCTACACATAAGAGCCAGCCTTTGTCTCTATCAAAGTTCCCTCCAAAAGGGGAGCGGTTAGTATTACAGTCGCCGTGTGGGCCAGTTTTGATTTCTACTGCACCTATAAGTACCAGCTTACCAAAGGGTCCCCACTATGTGCAGTCAGGATCAACGCCTAATTTGCGATATGTTCAGACGTATGGCCCTGCAGATAATCCAATATCTACAGTATCACAAGTGTCTGCTAACCAGCAATTAACTGCACAGATCCTGCAGTCATTATCGCAACCCAAGTTGATGTTGCAACCAAGTCCTACTCCTATCAATCATATTATAGCCACTTTGCCACCTACACCGGAAGAACCTCCAGAGGTCATCAAACCCATAAATCAAAAAAGGATTGTTGTGTAAGTATGATGGAATTGGAAATCTTATTTATATTGTTGTATAGTTAAATTATTCAACTTGTATCTCCTTTGTTCCAGTGGCGATAAAACAACATTACTCACTGAGGACGACATCATAGGGATGGAAGAGAGGCCAAACCTTTCAGAAGAACTGAGAAGGTATTCATTCCAGCCCTTAGCCTTCGTGATGTTGGACCACACATATGCCCAGCCTGCTCAGAAGCAGCCCACAGCTACACCGCCTACAACACCAGTGTCAACTGGCCCACCTCCCACCATCATCTCACCCACTTTGACTACATCACCAATGAGTCCTTTGAAGCGTAATTCTCCTGTCATCATGTCCACCGCTTCTTACGAAATGCCTTTGACAGTGCCTACCAATGTAATTGGAACACCTATTCCCGTTTCTGCTATACAAATGGCGCCTATAACTTACAAGGCCCAGCCACCTCCACCACCAGATGATGATGCAGCCTCTGTGATATCCTCTATAGATGGGGACAGGAAAGCTATCAGAGGTGGTAGTGACACAGAAACTGCACCAGAAGGCGAAGAGGAGGGTAAGACGAGATGTATCTGCGACTTTACACATGACGACGGTTACATGATATGCTGTGACCACTGTGGAGAGTGGCAGCACGTCGATTGTATGGGAATTGATAGGCAGAACATACCAGATGCCTACATGTGTGAACTTTGTTTACCGAGACCCATAGACCGACGTCACGCCCGTGCCATACAATTGAGAAAGAGGGAAGAATTAAGCGCTCTTGGGGCCTCAGATACTGACTCGTCCGAGAGCAGTCGACCTCCCGGCCAGAGAAGGAAACGATTACTGACAGTCACCACTTATACAAACACAAGTGGGTCTTGTGTCACTACTTACAACTCTAGCATCCCAGTGCTTCCACCACTACCACAACCATCATTGACATTACCCAAACGTGGACCTAAGAGACCGAAGAAAGCAGAAGTGGTTCGAAAGGGCACAAAGAGAAAACTATCTGAAAAACGAGTGAAGCGTAAGAAAGAATTGATGTTGAACAGAAGCAAATATAGCTCTGGCTTGTCAAATCAATCGCACTTCCAAGACTCATACGAACTTGCTGTAACAAACCATTACAGTCCTGAATTGCGAGCCAAGATAATGAAGTACAGTAGTAAATTAGGCAATACTCCCAACATGGCGTATGCTATGAATGCGCATTTGTGTACCACTGTGCCACATGCAGGTGGAAAGATCTTGATTGCAACGAAGGACTTGAAAGAAAACACGCCAGTAATAGAATTACGTGGCAAATATATGTTATCTAACCAGCATAGACCGCAACTGCAGAATTCTGCGAGGGCAGGAAGTCAAAAACCTGGACCCTTTGTCTTCTTCTACAGACTTCCTAAGGATAACACTCAAATATGTATTGACACTAGAACATATGGAAACGAAGCGAGATTTGTTCGAAGATCATGTAAACCAAATGCCGAATTACAACACTGCATAGTGAAGGGAACATTACATGTGTATTTAGTGACTATTGGAATTGTTCAAGCCAACACTGAAATCACTGTTGGTCATGATGCTGATGGTAGCAAGCAGCCATGTGCTTGCGGTAACCCGAAGCACTGCAAAGTTAATGGGCTCAACACATTAGCGGCAAGGAAAAGCCTTGATTACCCTCCTCGCGAGAAGAGGAGCAGGAACAGATGCTTCAGTTCTTCATCGCCGGTATCTCCACCTCTCGCACCCGCCATAACCACGCCAGTCAAGGAACTTAATCCGCAAATAATCGCAGTTAAATCTGAAAAGAAATCACCACAACAGATAAAACACGAGTTTCCTCCTCTTTCGCCCGTCAAGACAGCTGTGATGGCCTTGAACTTCGATGAACCACCTAAACATGAGCCAATAGAAGACATCAAACCTGTAATAGATCTGATAGCTAAAGAAGAAATGAAACCTGAAGAACTTGATGAACCAGACTTCTGTAAAACTGAGCCAGAACCCATTGAAGAGAAATTTGAGGAAATTAAGCAGGAGCCAATTCAACTTCCAATTATAGAAGAACCAAAGCCTGTCATTACGAAAATAGAACCAAAAGATATGAAGCTAGAGAAAGAACCTTTGTACTCTGATGAAGAGAAACCAGAAAAAGTGGAAGATAAGAAGCCTAAAGAAGAACCAAAAATAGAAGAAGATAGACCAGTGACCAGAGAATTTATGGCGAAGTCAGCGTGCCACGACAGATCTTCAAGATCCAGTCGAACAACTTGCGTGAACCAAGACTCCTTGGACGATAAGACAGATGATTCTCAAGATAAAATACAGACAAGTAATAAAGAGAAAGAAAAGAGGAAATTGGTGAGAAACTCAATCGAAACTCAACCTTCTGGCCTTGGAACAAGAACAAATTCTAAACCTGTATCTAAATTACAGACGCGCGAGGAACGTAAGATGGAAGCTATTATGAAGGCGTTTGAACGCATGGAAAAAGCTGAACAGCGCAAACAGGAAGTGAAAGAAAGGCAGAAGAGAAGAGAGTCTGATCCTCACCCTAATGCTAATGATAAGGACGACGAAGATGAGGTCCACAATACTTCAAAAAAGAGGAAAAAGTAAGTACTCATTGTTTCTTCAATTAATTAGCTTAAATTACCGCTAGTATGACGTAGTAACAACTGCCTTGAGCACTTGTGCTTTTGTCTAAATTATTGGCAAAACTCCAATTTTAAACAAAGATTAAGAGTATTATATTATGTAGAGAGATTTTTGTATCCTGTGAACAACCAGCCAATATAATATTACTGCTGCATAAAAAATCAATAGATTGAATATAATTTGATTAGAGCAATGTGCAATAAACTTTAATGCTTTGTTATAATCGTCAATTTATAATGCTTTAATTTCAACCGTTAGGTATTCTAGTAAAGTAATTAACATGAATACCTTTTCAGAGATGTATTTTGATTGATTGATTTATTTTCTCCTATCAATATGGGTACTTACCGAATTTTCCACTACAAAATCATGGGTCCATAACTCCATATAGGCCATATACATACATATTTTCCACGTTCCCGTGGCGTTGAAGCCGATTTCTCAGCAACTGCGCCGATATTGCCGTGTCGCATAAATGAAATGGTGGTTTTAAGAAAATTGTAATTTTTCTGATGATGCAAACAATGAAACAATGCAGTCATTCGACACGGCAAGACATGGGTTTCACTATGGTATGAGATTAATCAAATTAATTATGAAGTCGTGCCACAACTAAAATACTTTTTTATTGTTTTTATGAAATAAAAGTAAAAATATATAGAGAAAATTATAGCGCAGGGATGGGGTTTAATTACCTTTATTTGTATTAATTGTTCCTAAACTCTGCACAGCTTATCAGCCAACCTCAATTATTCTGGATCTTGCTTGTTTCTCGAAGCCGTGCAAATACTTACAAGCCACTTTCTGTAGGCGCAAGGGTCGTGCCCGTACGACATCGCAGTCGAACCGGCGCCGGCTGAACTCTGCGGACAGCGACATGGTGACGTCCGGCGACGAGGCGCCGCCGCCGCTCACGCCGCCGCGAGCCGCGCCCGCACGACGGGACAGCGCGCTGCCGCCGCCTGCTGAACATGACCGGATCAGCGATGGACCTCATGAGGTATGTTGTACACTTTAGTGTTCATTTAATGGAGACAGTACATGATGAGATACCTACATCTAACTTTTAAATTTCAGGAACTTGGGTTAAGCTCCGCATGCCTTTTGGTCGAAGCAGCCGTTGGGTCAGTGGAATCCGCCTTTAAATTACCAAAAACTAAGAAAACAATGGCCACGGAATGGATAGGAAGGTCGCCTGAACGGACACCATCGCCTTATAGGTCCCCATACAGACCTACCTTAGTGTCCGCACCTTCCTTAGAAAGCTTAGTCAGAGTAGCATCGACTATGATTGGCGATTTAAGTGGTGGTCATGATCTGGATCACGAGGAGGATACCAGGGCGTCGCCCCCGAGGACGCCGGGTAGAGATCGAAATAAACCTCCAAAGAAAGCAAAACGAATAACTAGAAGTACACCACCCACGGAGGTAGCCGAAGTGGTCACGCCGGCCATACCGCAACACAGTGCCAAGAAGAGGTGGTTGAGACAAGCCATCAGTGAGGAGAGCGACTCTCCTGTTGCAGGTTTGTATTTAAATCATTATTAAATCATTTGTGTATTTATAAGGTGCAAGTATTTCTATGTTGGTTTTAGATGTTTTTGTTCCAGAATCGCCACCCAACGAAATGGTGACGCCATTGAAGAAAAGACGGCTAGCAAGAGAATCGCTATCATACGAACAAAACACGATTGTGCCTGTAAGTAACTTTAAAACTGTCTTGTAGTATAATATGATTGCCTTCAGTGAAGTTACTAACCCAAAAACTTTATTTACGCAGTGTAATGATGAAACTTCGCCAATTTTAACGTCCGAAGATTCTCCAGTCAAAGATGATATGCAATCATTGACGCGGCAATACAAAGTGAGAAATATTATGGACAGTATATACGGTAGTAGGGATAGAACTCGCTCGGATAGCGGCCAGGGCTCCGACGATCAGTGCAATATAGACCATGACGTATTAAACATGAACATTAAAGGCCCTCATGACAGTGAAAACATTAGGAGAATAATCGGAGTACCAACACCTGAAGAGGAAATACCGCCTGAAATACCTAAACCAGAAGACATCAAAACTAATAATAATAATGTTGAAATAGACGAAACTAATTATAATAAAGTGGTGCCAATGGAAATAGATACTACGATACCTGCACAACCAAAAATACAAGAGTCCGTCGATAGCAATTTAGACGTGAAAGGAATTGAGAGCCCAAACGATAAACTGAACAGCTGTCAGTCGGCGGACACGAGCGGCAACTCATCACCGCAGCGCGACGAGATGGACGACATACAAAAGAAAATACACTCATTCCACACAGAGAACATACAAATACTTAAAAGCAGAAATAAAAAACCTAAAGAGAAACGGAAGAAAGTCAATTTAAACTTTGATCTGAATATGGTTGATGATCAAATCAGTGTTCAGTTGAGGACTGAGAATGACACATCTGGAAAGGCAATAGAGATAAATGGAGATATCCACGACGAAATGAGCAATTCTGTTCACGACGACGTGAAGGTGCACGTTTCTCCTGAGAACATACCTCTGCCGCCTGTCGAGTCGATACCTTTGCCCGCGCCAGAAAACATACCACTACCCGAAGAGCCAAGTCCGATGCCCATAATACCGCCGCCCGAAACGATACCTCTACCAGAAGAGCCCATGAAGCCGGTCAAGATTATACGGCCGGCGTCGCCCGTAGAGAAGCACGAGAAGCTTGAGAAACCGTTCTCAATCGACAGACCGTCCGTATTAGAAAATTCAACTCTACCTTTCTCGTCGCGTTTCAGTTCTACGGGATTATTCTCCGGTATATTCAGCAACATGTCACAGTCGTTCAATATGGACAATTCAATAAACGAGAACGTACCAAACATGTCTATAATAAAGAGTGCAATAGATAGGACTACAAGTTTAGATAGTAGTTTGTTTGACAAAGACAGTATTACGCAGGCGGATGAGCTGAAAAGCGTCCAGGCGATATTAACGCGAGTGAACAATATGGACTCAAATAATAGTGTAATATTGTCGGGGGTGCTAAGCAGTTCTAATAAGGCGGGCCTGCTGCCGCCTTCGCCCAAGCCGCTCACTAAACCGTACTGCCCGCGGACCAACGACCCCAGGCTCAACCCGCCGCCGGTCGAAAAACCTAAACCTGTTAGAAGGAAGGTAAGTTTATTTATGTACTTAATATTAATCTGTAACCCTTTTAATCATACACCCAACGTCTTTGGGTCAAGGTTGGTGTTGGTGCCTATCACCAGCCTAGACTATGAACATAGTGATAATACAGACTTATCAACTTTTACCAATCGTTCTAATTTTACTGGATCCTATGACAAATAAATTATTTTTCCTCATATAAATGTTAAATTGTCAGAGCATTTAAAACCAGACCAAGGAGAAGGACTTGGATTAGATACTGGTAGAAACTTAGGTTGATCTCTAAGATATGTTAATGGAATGGAAATTGAACTTTCTTTATGCCTACAGCCTTGATGATAAAGTATATTTGTATGGAGTGATGTATTATGTAATTCAAATCCGTATCTAGTAATATTTATGCCTATCATACCCTTATCTTTGACAAAGGGTAGGCTTTCGCTTATCCGCGCTGAACTCGCATCAATATCGCAGTAATAATGCATGTTATAATAAGGTACATGTATAACAGAATCGCTCCTCTAGTAAAACGATTCACGAGTATTTCAAAACAGTGCATCGACCGATACGGCGACGGATGTTATTCTAATGCTATACATTTTATCGGGTCTCGGACTCTCGGCGAAGATTCGTGTTGTCGCAATAAATCGAGCATATCAAAATGTATAGTTTAGTTTTTATTTGAATCTGTGATGTTGGTAATTTCTGTTTTATAACATTAGATAGCAGGGTTTATGAATAACAATAACTTTCGATCTTCACCAACCGGACCATCATACACCTAGGCTTATTAAAAAATTGTTAAACCATTGGCTTCCTTCCTTCCATAGTGTTATAGTCTGCGCGGAACTAAGGGGTGGGGTCGCCTGCGCGCGGTGGCACGGAGGGGCGGGGGCACTTGCTTTTGTTCACAGTAACCCGCCGCCTCACGCTCGTCCCTACCTAAGGCGCGCCCAACTAGTACCGCGCGGACTATACTTAAAGGGTACTTCATTTAGCTACAGCTACACTGACCAATTTTTTGCATAAGGTCCTGACTGGCTGTAAGCTGCCTGGAAATGGAAATAGGTATATTATAAGTAAAATTAAAAAAAAATATTTTAGATAGGCGGCATTAGTTCGTAATATACTTTGATAATAATAGCATGTTGTTTTATATGTTAGCTCTCTATAACGGAGTACCGCAAGCGGCACAAAGGCGGGTGCGCGGAGGAGGGTGGCGGCGGGTCTTCGAGCGAGGCGGGCGAGGCAGGCGAGGCGGGCGAGGCCGGCGAGGCGGGCTCCGGTGGCGAGGCGGCGCCCGAGTGGTCCAGCGAGTCGTCGGGCGCCGCCTCGCTGTCGCCGCAGCGCCTGGACGCCGCCGCGCAGGCCGCCGCCGACGAGCTCGAGCAGCGCCTGCACCGGGAACTCGTCGCCGACCACTTGCCGAAAGGTCAGTGCATTCACACTCTTACCTACATGCACCGTTGTTCCTAACACTTAATAAGAGGTCACCATAGCACTGCCTACCAGACAGCATAACTTGCTAGGTGTGGTACCGATTATCTCGGGATCGGCCCTCACTGACTTGTCAGTAAATCAGTGGCATAATGTTCAGAATACAAGCAAGTTACTAATTACCAGATCTTAAAAAAATCGTGTATAGACGTAAAAAAATATAATTGATCGAATATTCATCTAAACTCGATAGAGCACACAATTAGATTCTGCATCATCGCATTACGGACCAATTATGTTGTCAAGTAGAGCCCGCGGGCAATTGAATCAATTGGTTGATGTGCACGCGCACCGGTTATGCGCTGTCATAGACAATTGGCGTCGTTCCTTGTTATGCTTTCCTCGTGAATGCTCTATCGAAGGGAAACAGATTGTCTAATTTAGAAGTCATGAAAAATCTACTGTACTATAATTTCAAGTTTTTTTAAATAAGTAAACAGTTAATTTCTATTGGAGGTGTTATGAACTGTATTTTTGAACTTGTTTAAAAACGAATTAAACATTTTCTTCGATATAATTATACATACGTAGGTATTATTAATATATAAATACGATTATAGACCCGTGTACATTGCGACTGCGTTATGCAATAATCAACCCCGGTTTATCGGTAACTCTTACATTTTTGTGTTAAATTGATTGATAACAGCATTTCATATAAACAACACTGTTGATATATCATGTATTTCCATAGTAACTTAACGCGTGTCAACCAACGTTATTCAAATGTACACGTGTATAAAAATTCTTTACTTATTTATTTATTCATGTGACAAGTAATCCATCGAAGTTTTGTGTTTTGAAAAGTTAGTGTAATAAGTTATTCCTGTGAAGTCTATGAGGGTTACAGTGCATTGTATTTCCATCTATTGCTGTGACCAATCGTTGATTGGTAGATTCTTAAGATTAGATGTTGAATTAATAATTTAATACAAGTTTCGTAAACGACTTCAAATACTTCGCAAATATGCGGTCCCTAAAAAATATGGAGATTTATTAATGAATAGAGGCCTCATTAGGGTATGCAGCAATGTATGATTATATAAAAATATATTAAACATATACATAAAACTTGTATTAAAACTATCTTGTATCTATGAAAAGCTCTGTTAAAACGATAAAGACAAAGCAATAGAGTTAGCGACGCATATACGACGAGCGAGGAGCACCCGCAATAAAGACTAAAATCATTACCGGCGCGACCTTGACTACAAGTGTAAACACTATTGCGCCGCAGAGAATTCAAACTTATATTCATACGAAGTATTTTTTGTTTCGCTCCCACATGCCACCGCGGTGAGATAATTCAATACCTACATAACACCTATACAATATATATTATGTTGTTGCACATGGATCAGATATACATAATATAATTGCGGCAAATTAGTAAAGTGCAGCCGACTAGATTATTTTTAGACCGCGATTGCGGTAAACATGTACCTCGTAGAATGGGGTTACTGTTTTCGTTTTAAGTTATTTGCAAATTTTTGAAGTTTGGTGATTCGAATATTTACTTATATCCGAAGCATTAAAACACTTAAAATAAATGTACACAAAACTCCAATTCTATGAGAACAAGCCGAGCCCGCGTGTCTATTTAATGTAATACTATTTTATTTCACAACCATAATAGTTCCAACGCGTCCTCTAAAAATAAAAACTATAAAGTGTTAATTGACGTATTGTTTAATATGATGTTGTTTGTACAGGTGTGTTTGACGCCCAGCCAACAGCATCGGAGCGACAACGGGAGAACCTTAGCTCGCGATTACGACGGGAGTTTGGTCTTGCCTTGCCCGATGACGAAGAGGCGAGACCACCTACCGAAAACACCGGTATGGCCACTTGGACACATAACGAGGGCATTGTGGGGCATGGTGCTGCCAGTTTGGGGCAAAATAGTGATACATTCGATGCTGGAGTGGGACAAATTAATAGAATAGCGACCCATATAGGACGTGCAGGACACGTTCCTGTCCCATTGAACTGCTATGAAGATCCTTGGGGGCAAAACTATAAAACTTTGGAGCAAACGGGACATCCTGTTGATAACCAATGGAACAATAATGTGTATAGTACAACTTATGGGTATAAAACAGGCGTGAAAGGGTTAAAATGGGGAAGAAGGGGTGTATGAAATTAATTTTTGTTATCAATAATAATTATAGTAGATTTAGGTCATGGCTTCCTACGTTTGGGAATATAAACGAGTCCTAGTTTAAACTACGATCTCGCCAGTAGAAAGAGTATTTGCTTTGTGTATACTAATTATATCTTGTAGTTATACTTAGGGTTATTCTATGGTATTTCACAATATTAAGCATTATTTTAGAATTTACAAATTCGCTAAATGTATTTTATTGCTGTACATAATACATATAGATATTATGTTGGTATTTTTAATAAATAATGTTATAGAAAAGTATAGTGTTGTCATTTCTAAACGCTGGTATGCTTTGTCCGGCAGATGGCGCGGGCGGAGCGAAGCGGTGCGAGAGGTAGTGCGGGGGGCTGTGAGCGCACATAACACATTATTTTTGTAAATCTCAGACGGACTTACATCCGTCGCCTGTATTATATAATAACTAGCGTAAAGGAACTTTTTTATGAGTGTACGTTAAATGCGATGCTCGCATATTGTATATTTCCGTTTCACTTCTACGTTTTTATGTTCCACGGTTTTTCTGCAAGTACAAATTGTTTTTATTTCCCTTTGTACATATTGTATATAGGAGAGTTAAGATATAATATAGGGAACCTACTCGGTAACGTATATATTATGTATAATGGTATGAAAGATTTTTTATATATGTACAATGTTTATGTATCTTATTGATATATTTATTTATTATCGATTTATTCGATAGTGCGTTTAGGGAACGATGGCTAGGATTTTTGTACGCATAATGTTTAAGTAAATTATAGTTGTTTTTATTATTTGTTTTATGTTTTCTAGCATATATAGGGGGTCCGTGGGCTCGTCCTAGTTCTAGGTCTCTTGTTAGTGTTAGAGGTTTCATGTGTAATTAGAGTCGTTTCATTACAGATACGCATTAGCCATTTCTAAAGGTTAAACCTGTGTTGTAATTTAAGCGGAGCATATTGTGCAAAGATTTTTCTTTGGTCCATCATCACAAGTACGAATGTTGAGGCAGCTGGGTAATAGTGTTCCAGAATTTCCTCCACGACACTACTGTGTACTCTGCTGAGGTCGAAAGCGAATATTTATTGGTTATGTTTCAAGTATTATACATGGACAAAATAGTTCATGATAAAATAATATAAATTGTTTTAAATTGCGGAGTGGCAAAGTAGTGTGGTGTACGAAAACTTAGTTTAGAGTGGCTTTAACATCCAAATTGGATTGAAGAGACCGTGAATTGACTGATATGAATTGCAATCACATTAGTTCTAATGAATATACCTGTTTGGTTTGACATGACTAATTAACAGTTTCTAAATAAGCACTAATTACTTGTTAGTACTGTGTGCTTTTTGTTATTATTGAATAATTTGTGTACCCAAAATTGCGATGTGTTACAAATAAACATTTATAGGGTAATGCTGTAGTATATATGTACTGTGTACATTGTTTGCAAGAGGAGGTTTCAATTTATATTCGAGCAACCGTGTGTTGATGATGGCGGCGAATTTCGTATAGGAAATTGTAAACCAGTTATTTGTAACACATAGCATGTTATAGCATATTTTAACAATTGTGAAGTTGTACAAAACACATTTTTTAAATGCATTTTAGAGCTTTACAGCTCTGCATCTTACAATATTTTGTGAGATCTAAAACTACGGCATTTAAAACTGAGATTGTACGAGTATTGTAACATTTTGCCATTCTATTTTGTAATTCGAGTTGTTTGATTTGATAACACTTACGAAGTAAAATGTTATGTACTCACTTTTACAATTGTTTACATATTGCTGACTGTAAATACTTCTATTATAACAACGAATCGATGTTGTGAATAACCTCGGGCTAAATAGTGTTTCTCACCGAAGCACCCAGTGATCTAAGGAAGCTATGTGCAGGCACTTGCAAAATATTCTGTTTGTTATATTTAGGTAGGCTTCCGTAGGAAAGTTTTAGAATACAGTTCTTCTACTTATGAGCGAGCAGCATATGCAAATGACGGATTTTCATATTGGAGGTTGCAGTCTTATTGTCGTAGTGCGGTTTGTTGTCTAAACACGCTATTACAAGTTATGTATAGCGTTATAAAACATTGTACATTGTACACACGGTGGCTTTCAATTCGGTAACAAATTTCACACACGTGGTAGGTATCAATAAATAATTATAATAAAAAGGTACAATGAAAATATATTTTAGTGTGGGTTTTGTCGTTGAATAGAAAGTTACCATGTAGTACACTCGTGTTTGCTACTCATTGAGTGTAAACATTATTACGTTTATCTTGGACGTACATGGATGCGCTTCAGCGAATTATATCTGCTTATATGGCCTTGTCCACGTCGATAAAGTATTCGATCGCAATAATTAGCTTCTACGCAATAACGCTAAAGGGGAACATAATTTTAAAGTATTTAGAGAACTTTCTGTTCTTTTCTGTAAAGTTCAAAGGCGCTTATTTTTGATAGTTATAATTCTATGATCGGTGTTCTTTGGATTGGTGAATTGTTCCCAAACCATTTTAGGTAGATCAAACTGTGGATATAGTTGCAATTTATTTAGATTAACGTAAATCTATGTAGTTAAACTACAGTTTTATAATGCCCAGTGTCTCGTTTCATCTAAATTGTTGCTCAAATTTGTAACACGGGTTCCGCGCATTGCTGTTTTATTGGAACCATTATAATGAAATTAGATTGTGTGCTTTTTGCAGACTAAAAATTTAATGTTCTGCCAACATTCGCAGCTTTTACGTGTCAATTATAAGCCTTGAGGGTTGTCAACTTATACACTTCTAGTGCACTAATAAATTCTTTCAAAGTTTTTTTATCCAAGTGAGTTGTGCGACTAAAAAGTACATATCGAGTGGCGTCTCAATTAACTTGTTCTATGACTTAATTTCCTATTTGGTGCAGCCGTTTAGAATGTTTCTGTGTAGTTGCAATAAGCTTCGCTTGCCCGCAAGGTCGGTCGGGTCGTCACTGAGCTACTACTTAAAAATTAAGTGTTTTACGCATAATCTTAAAACTTAGATTATAGTCAAATACGTTGCAATAAACGCCTTGAAGGCAAATACACATAGTTATTAACACACAGAAAAGTATATTTTAACAGCTTTATTAATCCATGATTTTATTATTTTTGTATTGTATAAAAAGAATTGTAGGAAGATTTTTTATTATTTTTTCTATTGAATCAAATGTAGTGTAGTATGAAATGTTCAGCATGTTCGCAGCACGTCTAGAGTGACACTGTGGCTCACGTGTCAAAATAGATTTGTACATATTTCGATCTGGTTTTAATAAACTGTAAATTAATTGCATAAAATAACTTGTTGTTGGAATGCGTTTTGATGTTCATTTTATAGCGAACTTCCTCCTCACACAATATGCCAAGCAGTATATAAGAGCAAACTTGCCGGAGATAGGTCAATTTACGAAATCTGGCAATATAAGGCAGGCTGCACAAGCCCCAACCTGCGCAAGTTTGCAGTTACGTACGGCTGTCTATATAATAAATGAATTAGTACCTGTAGTATTTTAAATATCTGTAGCATTTTAAATATCTGTTTTAAGTTACACAATGGCAGCTGATTTTATTTGTACATACATAGAATACATCATTACGGATTCAATGTTGGCAACAAAACGCACTTCAACATTTTAATATTTCTGTAGTATATTAGATGAAAATCTTTGTGATAAATTTTCTTTATTATATCAACCCGTAGAGAAGCGTCGGTCTGTATATATAATAATAGTTAATGTTAAGTGAAAGCTATATTTTGTTATGGTGAACAAAAAGCGCACTCTCTATCGTTTGCCATATTATGACCCTAGTATATTGGTACTTCCGACTCCTTGTGATCGCACCCACCTTCGGCTTGTCCCGCTCCCCCGTCGGATATGTTTTATGTAAGGTATTCGATGTAACAATGGAATATTTTGCAATATAAATTAATATAATTTTTTAACGCTAAGTGGATCGTAAATAGAAAGCTGTATATTATCCAGATGTTAAATATTATTATTTCTTTCTCAATGTTTGAACTAAGCATGTAAAATTTAAAATAATACTAGAGAATAAAAGATGTTATGATAATTAATTACATAAAATCTTTGTTTGAATGTAGCGCCTTTCCTTTGCTCCTTACATCTAAATGGTCAAAAAATGATAAACGCGACACTTTAAAATATTATTATTATAACATTTATTTCTTAAACATGTATGTGTATTTACAAAGTATAAAGTATTCTTAAAACTATTATAAATGGTATCTATATCTAAATTTACGTAAAATTTGACACATAACCTGTGGTTCATAAAATATTCAATTTGGGTAAAAATCCAATATCAACACAATCATAAAATCAACTATACCTCTAAATAAAAACCTCAGTCTTTATTTGCCAACAGTGGAAAACTGTAACACAAAAATGTATCCTTCACTACCTCTACACAATATTCAACATAATTTTGTATGAATAAAACGCATAGGTAACATGGCTGTTGAATTTTGGTGGGAAATAATGATCTTAAAAAATATTAATTTTTGTTTGGCCATTATCAGCTTAATTATTATTAATAATAATATTATGTGAATTCTGAGGAGATTATCACTAGTTTGTCGAAGGTTGTTTCTGCAATTGATACTATATCAGCACAATATTTTAAAAAAAAACGAAAAGAAAAGTTATGGTGTACAAAACTTGAACACTAAAACAATTTTTATACATAGATATTGTACTGTTGTACTAATATAGCAAGTATCAAATGTCGAACCATCCTCGAAACTGTTGACGTCCTTCCACAGAGTTCAGTAATATCTGACTACTCATTACATATCACAGCCGTAACTAAGAACAATCAACATAGTCCACACATCACTAGTACTCTTAAATCGTTCCACGATACGCCGACATAGTTTAACACTTGCCCAATAATAATGTCCTTTCACTCAATGTATGCCCATAGAATTATATGTTTACAAATGCCTACACTGCCGACGATTATTGTTCTATACTGGGTGGAAGGGACGTGGGATTCCACCGTATATTTGCATTTGCAACAAGTTTTATGTTCTAAATTAAAAATTAATAAAGATGCCCTTTATTTTTGACTCGCATTTGACTAGAACAGCTCAAGATTATGCCAGTTTGGTTAAAACACGATTTTATCAGCGAAATGGACGTAAATTTAACACTTAACTAGTTCCACGAATTTGGCTATTGTTATACATTCTTCGTAAGTAGGCGTAGCACCAATATTTCCAATGTTGAGTTTGAATTTTCTTTATTTAGTAGGTATTTTTTTTAAATATATTCAGCTCTTGATTAGGTACAAAAATATAGTTTAGAAAAATAGCTCAGCTGTAAGTAAGGCTTCTTATTGGGATTATCTACTTTTTATCCCGAACTCAATCATGAGTTAAAATTTTTGTTTAAAAATAGTACAAATTATTAGCTGTCACTTTCAAATGTAAGCGCCACATTATCGTCAACTACAAGGTGCAGTTCTAGGCACTGGGGATGAGTCTTTGAGCTTATACAGCTCGCCACTGGTCACGATCGTTCGGTTCTCGCTTCATATGGTAGTTGAGACACGGCTGGAAATTGACGTGGATCGTCACAGGATGTAACGGCGCCGTTAGGTGCACCGCTCTCGCGTCCAACCCATCGTAAGAGCCCAGGTGCCTTTGCAGACAGGCATAATCGACACTTAAAGGCACGTAGTACTTGCCTGTGAAATTGAAAATTAATGTTGTTAAAACATGAATAGTAGAGGATCAAAATGTATGCATATTATTATTTTATTTCAAGTTTCTTCTATTGATCTTTATGTGACATACCGAGCGAATTCAACGCGAACACAGGAACATACTGCGTTGGTGGAGGTGGCTTGTAGTCGTGGTGATGATGAGGTGATTCGCTTGATGTGTCCTGAAAAGTAAATGTTGCATTATTCATCCCTAAAGGTCGTTAGCCACTCGAGGTCAAAATAGGGTCTAGCACAAAATGTTCTAACAGCGTGCAGCATGACTTGATTGAAGAATAATAGTACCTGTGGCGAGGTGTCCTGCGCTTCCTCGGTGGAGCCCGAGGCCGAGGTGGAGGTGGAGGTGGAAGGCGCCGGCTTGGTGGCGCGCCGCCGCTTGTGCGCGAACTGCTTGCCGTGCGCCGGCACCAGCTCCGCCGCCTGTAGGCACAATCAATAAATAAATATCTTGGAACATTTGACACAGCACCATACTAGACATGGATATAATATTTGTATACACTTTAATAGAGAAACACTCAGACAAACATTTTAAATTCATCACAAATATTTGTGTCCTGTGGAAATCGGACCCACGACCTCGTGATCAGCAGTCCGGTACTCAAATCATTATACCACAGATGTCGTCAACAGATTGTTCTGGGTAAGCACTGCATAATAAATTAAGTAATCTATAATAAGTATATTTACCTCAGTGTCCTGCGATCTGGAGAATCGCCTTTCAATTGAGTTCTTGAATTTGTACGAATGCAGGTAGTCTTCTGTATGGTCGGGCTTCCTCACTGCTCTCAGAGTGGGCTCTCTCTTGCGCCGCCCGTCCAGTGGGAGGGGTTCTTCAGGTAAACTTTCACCCTCACCCGCCGTAGGAGTCTGCGTCACAGATACTGTAAGAAGAAACAGACATTATAATTAGGTATTACAATCTTTATTTTTCAGCCACGAAAAGGTGATCAAGAACATTTTGTGTGATTATTTTTCACGTAAAATATTTAAAACTGAAGAAAAATTCATAGCACACCCCCTCATACCAGAGTTTATCATAAACACACTTCGTTGCGCTAGGTAGATGTTGTAAACACATACCTACATCACTCATAATTTGCCGTGAAATAGTGGAACAGTAGGCGATTATTACCTCTGTCACAGTCCATAGAGTAGGACTCTTGCGGGCGATCGCCGTAAGGTTCCGGCGCGAAGGCCGGCGGCGCTGGCGGCGGCGCTTGCGCGATCACGCCCGCCTTCACCGCGTAGCCGTGGGAGACGTGCGAGCCATGTGACACTTGCGAGCCATGGGAGACTTGCGAGCCATGCGAGACTTGCGAGCCGTGCGAGACTTGCGAGCCATGCGAGCCGTGTGAGCCGCGCGAGCTGCCCGAGCTGCCCGATGACGACGCCGTCTCCGGCGAGCCCGCCTGCGAGCGAGGCTTCTCGCGAACTGGCACCGGCCCTGGAAACCGACAATACTGTGTTATTGTTATTGTTAGTATATTATATTCCGGTTAGGGTTAAGGTCACGAGAAGTCATTTTATCCTATTACCCAAAAGAGCTCCACCGCTGAAACAAATACAAGAAAGGATGGTTTATAAGATAAAATTGCTTTTGTCAAGACGAATTAAGTAACAACATACCTATTGTACTTTTAAATCTGCCAAACCCAGATTATATTCGCATTACCAAGCAGTCTAGCACCTAAAACAATTATAAAGAGTTGCAAAAAAAATATGTACTAAGGTCCACCAACCTTTAGCCACAGCCTCGCAGTGCCGCTGCATATGCGCGGCCAGCTGCACGCAGAGCCCATCGCTGGGCCCGTAGCCGTGCACCTCCACGAGGAAGCGAAGCACCTCGCCCACGGCGTCCTGGTAGCCCGCTCTGAAGTGCTCCTCCCCCACTTGCCGGTCAGCAGCTACAACAGAACCCCACGCGAAGATGGAATCATCTTCCGGCGGGAACTCCCAACAACATTAGCGTTCTTCAGTGTCAAAGTTATTACGAGCGTTTTTTTTTTATAAACCTTAATGAGGGTAGGGGTATTTTGTGGATTGGTATGAAGGGGTAAATGCGGAATATGAAAATTATAGGATGGGATTGTAGTTTTGTTACCGCGCGTCGGACGGTCTACCTCAAACCATGTTAAGACAGTAAAATTTTACTTTAATCATAAAGTTACAAAATTATTATTATACATGTATAGAGAAGTTTTATCCTAATAAAATTACAAAACATTAAATGGTTAAATTTACGACATGGTTTAAGGGCTTGCGAATTGAGAAGGACAATATAATGAAAGTGATCAATCAATTAAGTAATCGGGCATCAATTTAATATCATAAAAAATATTATAAGAGACGAATTTAGCTTTCAGTTAGATTTTTATAAAATTCTTAACGATCCTGTCTAACCCATGCAGTTTACCAGTTTCATTTGAAACAATGACGTAAATTGAAATAGGAAATGACGATATTTAACTAGATTTATGTGCAGCGACCTTACCGATTAGTCGCACTGTCAACGTAAAGGCATTAGGTACATTATCTTACCTAGTAGAAAAGCAAAACAGTTGACAAAGAGTAAAATCTGTATTGGTTGTGTAAACCCTCTTCCTCTCTCCTAATTTTGCTGTGCCCGACAGGGTCCATAATGATCTAAGTTATCTATAGTCCACCTTTATAAAACATTATGAAATGCAATAAAGTATTGAGTATTGAGTTTGAAAATGTAACTATAGGTATTGTCTTACCAATACAGATTTAAACTAGGTACGTTAAATATTCAATTCGTTCAGAATCTACCTCTATTAAATTTTGTTAGCATATAAAGTACTATTTTGAATTAATATCTTCGGAAATTACAATCAGAAAAGTGAATAGTGGACAGACCTTCTACCTGTCTACTAAAATTTGTTATTTTTAGAATTAGTTATTTATAGTGAACGCATATATCTCATAACCATGTCACTTCACAGCCATGAAAATGACTAAGGTTTTTAATTAATTCGACCGTTGATGCCCTAGTTTTGTGATTTTCTTTTTGGATACTGTTAAAATGAGTGTTAGTTATTTTAGGTCATAGCTCTTTCGAAAGTATTGTACTAACTTTAAATATTCAGAGATTATGCGGGAATACCAATGTAACCTATTTTTTAGGCAAATTTATTCGTAGGTTTGTTATTTCTTTTTGTATTCAGACATCAATCTTAAAACATTTGAAAGCTTCTGAAGAAAACAATGTTACCAGAAGTTTAACCAGAAAAAGGCCTAACGGGTATATTATTGTTGCCTTCTAAAAGATTGATTTTAAAATCTGTGGAAGCTTAAGGACTTTTTTTAAATAAAGATATATCGATTTTACTTTTCAGACTTGTAATAAGTACTGGTCAAGAACTAAATAAAGTTGGGCTGGGACGAGATAGCAAATGATTTATATACTCATGTACTATCTTGGAAACGAAGTATAAAAAGCCTTTTATTCACTAAGCGGCAACATCCGAGATGGTCAAGTATTGTAAAATGCGCCTTGAACGACTGTCACAGACTTAAATTAACAGTATCGTTGACTCAACCATGTGCCTCAATAAATACAAGGCTTGTTAGAAATAATTGAAAAAATACAACCAACAAGGGCTTGAATCTGAGATAGTATGTTTTTAAGTGTACTCCAATTCATTTAATCAAACATGGTTCGCAAAAACAAGCCCATTTATAATCAATTTGTTTTAAATTTTAAACACTCCAACCAATTAGATCATTTAATTCCTATCCATGCTGTCAATATGTAGAAAATGCATCAGCTGAACAACACCAAATACAGTCAACACCGATGCAACATTGGTTGGACTTGGCGAAAGATGAAAATGGCAAACAACTGTTTCATCATCCACAGAATGGAATCAAAGATCTGACGGGTTGGAGCTTAATCCAAAAGTACCTTCTCCTGTTGATTTCCAATTATAACTAACGAGATTACCAAATAAGCGCGCTTTCCGTACGAACCGTTGGCGCGGTCCTGAAGGTATTTGAGGTGGCGTATCGCCATCTCTATAATTTCTGTCTTCTCGACCCTACCGCGGCCCTTCTTCAGGTACTCTGGCGGTATGAGCCGCGAGAGGTCCGCGAGGCAGTTGTTCATGCGGTCCCGACGACGCTTCTCTATTATTCGGTGTGACATCGGATCTTGCTGCAGAAGTAACAGAAATGTAAGATTTTGCCAAAGTCTCGAAAGCTGTCGTGGACGGTTTATTTTTTTCCTAAGGCTTACTGCCTGTTTTGAAAAATTTTAATATCATGCAAATTAAATTGGAATTATTTTTAAACCACCACAACAACTTTGGTTGAGAACATTAATAATTATTATCAAAATTGGACTGTGGTGAATACATCGTTCATGCTTGATGTTTCGAGCTGGTTAGAGTACGAGATCTGGCATGTTATTATTTTATTGTTTTTGCGCGTAATCCTCAGATCAAGAATAAAAAATCCTAATAGCCAGATAACGTAACCCCGGGTAAGCTGATGTTAAGATCTGACCCTCAGAGCTGTTTCACCACCTAGTAAGTTCGCATTAAATATCTTGCCAGATCATTTCATACAAGTTTTGTCTCATTTGAAATTGAATTTAGCTGGCGGTTACCGGCTACCCAGGCATGGTGAAACAGGCTCTAAACTCAAAATAGTCGTAGTAACTATCGACTTGGTTTGCATGCACAGTACTTGCACAACACTTATACGTAACTAGTAAGTAGGTACATAACGTGATTAGGTAAAAATCGGGCGTATTCAGTATGACTTGCCCTCGAGACCTTCCCCTTCTTGAGATATGCGCCGGGCGGGTAGTCCTCCTCGTCTTGAGACGGCGGCGCCGCAAAGTTCAGCTGATCGCCCCCGACACGCCCAAAGCCGTCGTTAGAGTTGTAACTGTAACAAAAACAAAGTATATTGAGTATCGATTAATTAAATCAATCGTTAACCGATTAAATGCCCCAAGGAATCTCTCATAATGATTGCGAAGAGCACTTGAGAACCTCGAGATTGGTTGTTCAATGTTCGTCCTTACTATGTATAGAATATTATGAATGCGAAAGTAACTGTTTGTCTGTTTGTTAAATGGAATTTGGTACAGATATACACAGCCTGAGAAAGCACATAGGCTAGGCGCCGGAACACGGCCCTCTAATTGGCCACGGGCGGCAGGCTTGGGGAAGTCTATCGCCCAGCTCTAGGCCCGAGTAGGTGATGCGGTCGGAGTGTACCGCGTCCCACTCAGTGGAGGAGAGGAGGGTGCACACCACACGCACCCTCCCAACAGAGCCGGGGGCCGCATAGGCGGCCCGTCACCGCCGAAGTCGCGGAAGAATGTCTACACGTACCCGTGACCCCGGCAAAATGGTGATGAGGCGAACACCCGTCTGGTTTTAGTGGATAAACGTCATTTTTTCAACGTCAGGGCGGAGTCCCATACACCGGCGTGACGGTGCATAAAGCATTTCCAGATGAAAAAAAAAGGGGGATGAAAGTTATAAGAAACACCCACGCGGGCGAAGCCGCTTGCGGAAAGCTAGTAATTTATATATCTGATCTCTTCTCTTGCCGCAGCGAACAATGTCCACAGCTAACAATGCAATCACGTGACTCTTAAATACTTTACAAGAAAACACGAGGACTAAGAGTGACGCATTCTAATTTGAACATAAATAATTCAAAAAAGTTGATAAAGGGTAGCAACCACGTGACCGCGGCACGGTTTCAGTTTAAAACTTCTTTTCTTAGGTCTCTGATCAAAGTGCGTAGGTACGTTAATATTAAAAGATATATTGTATAAGCTCAAGGCTGTATTAAGCGACATGTGATCGAAAAACGTGGTCGCAAGGTCAAAGAGAATTCGAAACAAAACAATAGCTATATATCCGGTCAATTATTTGTAGGTACCTAGAGTAAATAGGTATGTCTACTAACATTCTTTAAATTAGTACATAGGTATTGCTAGCTACTGATTTACGTTATGTAAATCGATGTTAATATTTCTTTGTTTTGGTAAAGTGAGTGATTTCGCTTTTAGATATTTAGATAAGATAGATTCCCACGAGATTGAGAAAGACAAGATTAACGCGGCTATCACCGCGGTGCACAGCTAGTGTAGGCGGGTCACAGAATAAATAATAACAGAATGGCCACTCTCCGCCCCTCCCTAACGTCAGATACCTCAAGTCCCCCGCATTCTGCCCGTGTTCTTGCCGGACGGACTGCCAACAAACCCTACGCACTCTCACGCACACATTTGCATTTGCACGTGTACAAACGTAATTTTGACAAGTTTGACATTTGGTATTGTAGTGTGCAGCGGTATCGGAAAGTTTGTATGGAGTGTCACAGGGTAGGGTGTAGGCATCCGTTAGGAAATGATAGGTAAGGTAGGATTAAAATGGGCAATGTGCCCGACTTTTTATACATTAATTAATTTATGCCCTAAAGGCACAAAAACGGCAGAAACCATGGTTTTGTGCCGCCCGTATTTGCCCGGAATTTAGGGAAAAAATGAATTTATGCCCAAAATGCCGGGCACATTGCCCATCTCTAAGCAAGATAAATTTAGGTAGGTACTTAGGCGCTAATCTCAGGAACACCTGTTCAGATTTGCTGAAAAATGTTGCAAGAGCTTGGGAAATTCCTTTTGAGAGCTTCATAAAATTTGATATTGAGTTTTTTTTTATGAACGCGAGTGACACCGCAGGGAACAGTTAGTATTTAAGTATTTGGTACATCACTATGTAGGTACAGTTCGCGCCAAATTTATTGTCCGGGTTGAAGTTGGCACAGTAACGCGGCCATAAAATTCGGAGATACAAAACTAAAGGATTGTAATAAATAAAAACGAAAGCTCAAGGCTGTGTATTTCTATTATGCCTTCTGTGGTATTTTCTATGTTCCTACTCATTCGTTAGCTACGAGTACTTAGCACAGGTAGCGTTGCCAGGCATCCGGATAAAGCCGGATATAGTTAGACTTTTTGATTGCGTGTCCGGCTAAATCTAACGGTGTCCAGCTTGTCCGGCTTTTGTTAGGCGTTTTACATTTCGTAAAGTCTGTCGGTCACTCCCACGGTCCTCAATCCCACCCGCCCAGGATGTTGGATTTCGTAGAATAATTTTATTAGTGTAGCAAATGTCTGGCCAAACTGGCTGATCTGTCCGGCTATTAGGTTTGACGACATGGCAACCCTAAGCACAGGTATAATTCACGTGAAGTTGTCAAACAAGTTACCAAGGTCCAAATCGAATAAAACTCCAACAAAATCGGTGACCTAATGTTACCCAAATCACGAGTGTTCCAACTTGAAAAACGCGACTAAAGTGTGAAGCTTTGATGAAATTATGAATTGCTTGAGGTAGTACAGCTGTGATCACGTGTGTGACCCACAAAATGCATGAACACAAGGCCGCCCGCACCGCGACTCGCGGTTCAACACGATTTGTTCATTTCTGCCGACATGATGCGGCTTCCACGAGACTGTAGAAAACGTTTTTTTTTTTTTTTCATAAAGAAAGTTGAGGTTGCCGTCACGAAGTTTGTATACGTTCCCGCACGTGACTTAAAATCTTTTAATTGGACGTAGTTTTAGAAGTATAAATTGTGATGTAATGAATTGGTCATAGATCGTTATCGCTGGTAGATCTCGGTGGTTCATTTGACTAAAGTATCTGGTATACGTGGTAAGTAGGTATATTTAATCATAGCATATACCAGTCGACTATCTATCCTTAATCCTCATAGTCATAAACCTATCTGATTGGTAGCTACATCTACACAGATGCTTGGGTTCTCGCTTTTATTAACAGACACCTTCTCTTTCTCGTTAATAATCAAAAAATCATTAGAGGTTTTCGAAAAATTTTGAAAAGTTTGAATTGCATTGGTAAAAATAGAATATGGACTATGGTCACAGAATAGGTAATAGCTAAGGTCATCATAAATAAGGACATCAAAAACTGGCGGAGGACTTGGAGAAGACAGAAAGGTATGAGGTATTTGTAGCATAATGTTTCAATCATTTCGAGATCACAGCCTTAAAGCTAAGTCCGTGTCCACGATTTTGTTGGGGACCTACTTATTTGCAAATTTAATTTTTGTCCGTCAAATCTTACAAAATCATGGTAAGCCTACTTTGGCTACTACATCACCACATCGTTGTATTGTGGGTCCAAACAAATATTAGTATGACCCGCACCGCAGGTAGCTGTTATCAGTGTCACTCTTATCAGTTCACATTTTCAAAACACTCAACAGCACACTGTTGATATATTTATAAACAATAAAAAATAGTGAGGTGATCACTGATAAAAAAGATATCCCGTTGTTGTGCAGTTTTATCAATTTATACCTCCAATGACATTGTTTGGTTATAGGTAAGGTATAGTTTAGTTTATAATAACAAGAGGTACATTAATATCACTGTATCGTATACTTAAAAAATAAAATCGTAAATTACTTATAAATCCCTAACAAAATTACTGATAAATATAGAGCCGAGAGGAACGTGGTCCAGAAGTTGTGTGATTTACTGCGTATCAATAACAAGAATATCAGTAACTATACCTACTTTTCTTCCATTTATTAAGAAATTTGGTCTCTACTATCAACTTAAAAGTAGGTAAACAAAATGTGATAAGTGTGGTCACACGACTCACACGATGCTCTGACAGATAAGTATTTTATCCAAGCACGTGAAAACTATAACGTGATGTGAGCTAGTGTGACGCGTAAAACACGTGCCGCCTTATATTTAGAAGTCGCGGCAAAACACGCCCCTTGCCTGCCTGTCTTGAGATTGAGAAAAACTAGCAAGAAAAATTGTTGCTCAAGCAAGTGTTGTAAAACCAGTTTTTGAATCATATGATTTGAATTGGAAATTGGACCAATAGACATGAGGGTACCTAATATTTTAAAATGCACAAAAAACAAGCGAAATAAGCAGCATAATTTTTTTCTATAATGAATGATTACTTTTCTTTTTTTAAATTAAAGTAAAAAATCCTTAGTTTTCTTGGTAACCTAGAGCCTAAATAATTAGTAGTACTAGTAACTTCAGTAAAGTACTTCAGTGTTTTATTTTTTCTGAGAAATTATATTCCAATTATGTTCTTTATCCCGCTGCATAGTATTCATATCACGTTTATTTACATTGCAAGATATCGAATAGCAATATGTTGTTGTTGCTTGATATTCAATGTTGTTAAACCGTTATAACTTATTGCACAATATTTTTTCGAAGTTTGTAGTAGTATGTAGATCGTTTTAGTATCATACAAGTTAAATGATTAATAACTTATGTAGGTACCTATAGTTAATGTAATTAGGTATTGTGGCCTGCGTGGTGGACTGGCCTAACCCCTCTCATTCTAAGAGGAGACCCGTGTCCAGTAGAGGAACAGTTATTTGGTGGTTTAAAAAAAGAAAAGAAAAGTTTTAGGGTTTGTTATCCATTCATATTCATTTGGTTAGTACTGTATAAAATGTCCCAAAATATTCATGCATTATTTATTTATTTTCAGGGTTATGAAATTAATAGCAAGCCTAGGATTACTTTATCCTAGGTTATTATATCAGGGCCAGTCTCCACAAAATCAAGTGGAACCAAAAGCAAACACTATTGCCCTTTGGGCTGTGAGTTCGCCAGTGTCGAATAAATACAACACTCTTATCATGTTTTCTTTCACAAACAGATCTAAAAATAATTCTGCGTACCTATACTCGACAGCTACTGGCATAAAAAAGGTACCTATTTATAATGTTTAAGGCAAAAAGAGAGGTATTGCCTGACCGACATGTTGGATGGCCGACGAAACAAAAGCAAAACGTCTCAAAAAGGTACTAGGCAAGAGGTACTACTTACTTACTTATTTACTCTCTTAGTACCTACCTATTTTAGGTATTTTTGTAGCCTACAAACATTATAATGATATAATATAATGAAGTCACATGACTGCATATTTTTATTCAACCATTTAAATTTTAAAAGCAAATTTTAGCAAGTGACCTCTGCCAACTCAAGATCCCTATTGAAATAGGTCGATAAAACTTGAAAACGATGAATTGAATTCTTGTGCAAAATTTCTTGATTTAAATACAGCTTGTTTGAATAAAGAACACCGCATTCGGTGAGTATTACATAGAAACTTACTTTTAAGTAGCTTATAAGTTTTTCCTAGTTATTATATTATGTCTTGAGCCGACCTCGAGCCTACAGACACCAACTTCCACTAATTGTAAGGAAACCTCCTAGCTGGATAGCGTTTATTGGAAAAACGTAAATAAAATGGAAAAACAATAAAACAACAAGTAGTTACACTAGTTTCTCTACCCACAGTCCCTCATTAGTTCCAAATTCAATGTCAACTGCAATCGATTAATCGATTTAATCCAAGCTCTTTCCTGTTGAACGTTTAATGCTCACTTACGTTTAATGGAACAAACACTGATTACCTTTGCCTCAAATAACTATCACACACACACACTATAGTAAAAAAAAATTGAAATCACTCACGCCAGCAATCCTGGCAGATGGTCGGGCACACGTACGTCGGGCCTCGAAAACGGCGTCAACAGTATATTCATCACAAATATTTACAACGCGACAGGTGAGTTCATGACCACGTTCACTACTAATGAATGCAACGAGACCCCGGGCTGCTACATGTGTTTGTAGGTTTGATATAATTGTCAGAAAGACGGGACAGTCCAAGATTGCAGAATAGGTTGAAGTTGAACACTTAGCGAGTGCGCGTTGATAACACGTCCGTCAACTACGTACTAAATGCGATAGTGATGTGCTAAACTGTGCTTTGTGTTGGTAGGGTGAGTATACGAGAGGATAAATGTGGGATGTTCTCGAAGATGATGGAACTGTTCTTGTTTTGTTATTGTCACATCGATCACAAATGAGTGCATGCAATAAGCAACCTTTTTGTCATTGATAAAAACCAAAGCACGTTAATTCATATACCTACTGCCCAAAATACCTACATCTTTACATACTCATTTTAATATCCATCATACCTACAACTCATGCCACGGTTATTTCTGTAATAACAATGGAAATTGGATATCCGGAATGGGTTAAATCATGAATCAGGACTAATACATAAATAATGCAAATATAAAATCTTTAACGATGCAACAATGTAGTCTGACAAGAAAATCACGTGTTAAATCACGTTTTATTGTAACTAGGTAGGTTTAAATATTACACAGTAGGTAACAAATTCGTGCACACTTGCTTAAATAAGTTGTTAATAATAAATATTTTTTAGTAATGTTGAATAATTTTTCAATGTTATAATTGTTAAAACACGTGCATTCTGTCTGCAAAACTTTGTTACGCAAAACCCGTGTATTTTTTTTCTGCAGCCCTGTCTTATTTCTTGGTTACGATACGATACTGGTACACGTTGATGTATTTTAACTAGAAAACCAAGATTGATACACTTTTACAGAATAATAGGTACCTAAATTGGCCCAAATACGCCGAATCATATTACTCACCTGCCTTACGCTCGCGCGAGCCGTCATGGTCACTGAGTCTTATGCACGTGTCGTTGTAGGTAGAGCATTCCGCTCCAAAAACACAGACTTATTTTGTAAAAAGACTTTCTCAAAGGATAAACAATAAATAATAATTTAATATAATAATAGCTACAAAAATATCATTGTTTAAAAAAATACTGTTATGATCTAATTTTAAGTTTAACGAAATTTAAAATTTTGAAAATATACTACTTCATTAAAATTATTATCTTTATTTTTCAATAAATTTATATATCACAGATAAATGTTTGCAAGCAATAATAAAATACATTCTCTAAGACGTAAAGTACAAAATCATCGGTATCGTAACTGTCTTGTGAAATTTCAGTTAGCCGTGAATCAATCATTAAAATTAATTTAGCTTTAGCCATTCGTATTATTATAAAAATTCGTATTATATTAAAAAATACTAACAACACACTTGATTTTAGTATAATTCGGAAATGCAAACACTCGTACATAAAATATAAACGTAAGTCAAAAGCTAATCTGAAGGTATTTTTTTAAATATCGTCATCCTACCAGTCTATCGATCGATACCTACTTCTTGTCATATATGAATTTACACAATGATTAATATTTAATTATATAGAATTTAAGGGCCTGTCCTGTTTCACCACCACTTCCTAGTAAGCTTCCGTTAAATTAATTGGCAGATAATTTCATACAAATTCTGTTCATTTTTTTAATTAAGTATCTGATTCTGATCTGACGGTTAGCTGCTATCCAAGGTGGTTAAGGGAAAACAGGTCCTAAGTAATATAGACCTTCCACATTAAAATTTGCATTGAATGTAAAATAGACTGTCCTGTTTACACGAGCAATCATGGTCACCATTACTCAGGCACGTGTTTCGCCGACGCCGCGACGCGATTATATACATAAGTATACGTAAAGATACAACACGAGAGGAGACAAATACGATTTGATTTCGAGAGGTAGAGTGACTGGGTGACGCTTTAACTCTGAATGTGTCACACGTATTAACATAAAAAGAAAAATAGTGAAAGGGAAATTATACAGGGATACACATCACTCGTGCCGTTAGGTATCAGAATTTACTTGAGGTTGGAACAGTGCGCTTCTTTTCTTTATGTTCTTAGATTAATCTGTATCACGTCATCTTTCCAATATTTTCTTTGGTGTTACACTTCCCTTCAAAATTGGTAATTTACTTGTTTTAGAAAACTCATGTAATACAGAATAGAAAAATACGTACAGCTTATTAGAGCGAAAATAACTTATTGTATTTTATTTTATGGCACCTGAGTAATCATGAGCATAAATTTATTGTTTTGAAAAGTAACATAATTTAAGGCCAGATGTCGGCTCGGCTCTGAATCGAGAATCTGAATGGGACAAAACTAAAAATCAAGAGCTAAGGTTTTGTCAATGATGTCATTTTTAGCAAGTACAATCACGATTGTATGACAGTAATTGCTAAAAAAGTGCTAATGATCTCAAAGTCACCCTTTCCACAAACACCATGATTGTATGACAGGTATTGCTAAAAATTGCTAATGATTTCAGTGACCTTTTCCGAAATCACCAGTTGTCCATCGACCTTCGTTATCAGACAATATTATATATAACAGAAAATATCAAAAATAGGATCGAGGTCGAAGCGAATTACAAAACGTATCACTCTAGTTCAATGCTCCATTTTCGAACACATTTATTATTATCGTTGCAATTGCAGTGCGGTGACGTCACATGTCACGTGCCGCGGCCGCGATTCACGTTTACTCACGTTTCACGCGGCGGGTCGCGTTCGTAGAATGACGATCAATCGACAATCGTAATTGGAGACGAGTTCTTAAAGTGCAAAATTATAACATTTTTTTTATTAAATTTTTAATGTAAGTACTGTAGAGACCACACAAAGGTCGCTACCAATATTTGATATATAACTGGCCGTTAGCAAGCATTTATATTAAAATAAAATAATGACGTAGACTGTTCTAGAAGTAGTTGTGTCACGGACACCATGACATGTAATCTTGATTTAGTGATCCCAATAAACAAAGTCTATAATTTAACAATACATATAGTATTATTTATAAACCTCCCGTGTACCGTGGAGGACAAGAGCCTCCACAGTACCTACACTCCCTATATATTAATTAATTAAACGAGAATTTATTAAAGTACCTAGTTATAAAGCACGTATGTATACTTAAGTACCTATACATATTTCTTTAATCTTGCCATATCAACAATCAAAAGCTAAAGTCAAGTAGGTAGGTAGTTAGGTACTATTGTTATCAGAATAAAAAATTAGAGACGTTGAGTACCTACTTAAAACAAACACCTACCATCCGAATGTTTGAAACTTAGTTAGGTACCTAGTTACTACCTATGTAGGTACTTATTTTGGTTGAAACTTTAAAAGTCAAATGGGACGAAATTGAAATGTGTCATATCATAGGTATCTAAGATAACATTTAAATTTGAACCTACTGTGGTTAGATTTAGAGTCTAAATAAATATTGCTAACAATTATGCAATTTTTTCTTCGTAGGTATGTAATGTACGAATGTGTAGTCACGTGCACATTACGTAAAGAAATCAAAACGGGCGCATTCGCCGATGGAATGATAATGGATATAAAATCTTATTACTTAACACATAGGTTGCATTGTTGCGGTTGGATGATGCGGGACGATTGCAGTACGTAGCTGTGTGATGTGGCGCAATAGAAATTTTAACAAGTCGTGTTTTAACAATTTAAACGGAGAAGAAATTGTTTTATTCTTAACTAGCTTTCCGCCAGCGGCTTCGCCCGCGTGTTGTGGGTATTTCTTATAATTTTCATTCCCTATTTCAAGCCTTTACAGCCTTTTTTTCGCATTAAAAAGTAGCCTAGGTATTTCCTTACTCAGGCTCTAAACTATTTGTGTACCAAATTTCATTTAAATCAGTTCAGTACAGTCCATCACGCCACCACAGGACAACTAAAATAACCACAAAAAACGACTAGTAAAGTAATATAGAATGTTCATATCCATGAAAGTTCTTATGAGAGCTAACCTGCCAGTCACTCAAAAGAAAATTCATTTCAAAATCTCAATAGAATCTCAGTAGTGTGTCAGTGGAATGGTTATCTTAAATGGCAGAATTGGGGCCCTGGTCTTTGAAAAAACGTCAGTCCGCACTTAGGGTTTGCCAACGAGCTATGGGGCACAGCATGATGGGAGTAACATTAGCAGACCGCATCACAAAATACCGTACTGCTCTCCAAAACCCAGATCGCTGACACAGGCCAAAAAGCTGACAGCTTAAAGTGGAACTGGGCTGGACACGTCTGCCGCATGTCAAATGAGCCGTAGGCTAAACAAATTACCGAGTGGGTCCTACAAAATGGTAAACGACAGCGCGGGAGGCCTAGACGGAGATGGCGCGATGAGCTTCATTCCTTCTGGAAAGATTGGTCCAAAATAGCCTTGAACCGTGAGGAATGGAAAGAGAGTAGGGAAGGTCCCAATCTCTTTCCATTCCTCACCATTTACCATTTTGTAGCACCCACTCGGTAATTTGTTTAACCTAGGGCTCATTTGACATGCGTCAGACGTTTCCAGCCCAGTTCCACGTTAAGCTGTCAACTTTTTGTCCTATGTCAGCGATCTGGCCTTTGCCCTGAAGTGGGACGATAATGGCTAAATAATAATAATTATTATGTATGAAAGTGCCTGTCAAGCAAGAACATCAGATTGAATAAAATAAACTGATATCCCACCCTTTCAGCACTCAACTTCTAGAACAGTGGTTAAAAATTGACCATACAATTGAATAAAAACAACTTTGTTTAAGTATAAAGAAGCTTCTCACTAATAAAAAGCGTTAGAGTTCTTTCTGAGATGGCTTTAGCTTTATCTAGACTTCTTAAACAAGTGTGGTCTGGTGAGCTGAAAGTTCATTCGCCTTTTATACAGCACGTGAGCCGATAAACGTGACGGAATTAAGCATATACCTACGAAATAATTACGATAAGAAAACGATAACCATACGCTAGTTTTGGAATTTAATGTAAATTTTATAATTTGTAAACTAGAAATGACAAATAAATGGACAGTTACGACTGTCGACGCGATTTAACACCGCCTTAGATTAATAACAAACACCGCCAATAAATATTTCTTACTGAGTTTTTGCTGCCTGTTTACTAAAATTAATCAAAATTTAATTTTTGAAAAATATAAAAAGAGAAAATTCGTAAAGCTTTTTTAGCCGTGGACTGGCCCTGGGTTTGATTATTATCGATTTATAAAACTCAGTTAAAATAATCAAAAAGGAAAGTAAGTAATACAAACTTATCAAAGGTTTTTTTTTTCTAAAAACTTCTTTACTATTCTACTACTAGTACTAATATGCAAACAATGAAGGAAAGTGAGGAAGGGGGACAACTAGACGAAGTTTTATAAAACAAGTAAGTTTAAGGACCTGTTTCACAACCTAATAACCGCTAACCGGCAGATAAAATAAAAAATGGAATTAAATTTGTATAAAATTATCTATCAAGTAAATTAACGGGACCTTATCAGGAGATGTTGAAACAGGCCTTAAGTGTTTTATCAAGAGATAGGTTAAATAAGAGGCAGAAGATACTGAACAGAGGTTATTGTCCCATCGAAAAATCTCTTAAAGAGAAAGGAAATCTATGGACTGCCCCATAGATTTCCTTTGTTCAGCAGTCGACGTTCCGAAGAAGGTACTTCGATTGATATGATGATGATGATAGTGATTCCATTTGGTTATCAAACATGTCATTAGATCCGGAGCTGACCATACCCAAATAGGAATAGATAAAGAAAAAATTACAACGGATTAAAGATATTCACGATGACGTAATGGAGAAATTTTAAGGAGTACGCTTATCACAGTGATAAAGGTAACCCTCGTGATAGTACTTAGCGAGATAATTAAAATCTATGTACCACGTGGTCATTGACTGGTGTGTACAGATTTGTCTTATTCTCAATTGCATATTAAAGAAATAAAAACACAAATAAAATAAAAGTCTCAAAATGAAGGTGATGAAAAGGTCAGTCATAATGCAAAAAGTAATACTGGTTTCAGTAAAGGAAGATGAAGATATAAAGAAAGGTAGCAGGAAATAATTTAAAAATAGATAGATGAAAATAACAATGCAATAACAGATGCCTGTAATAACAAAAATAGAAAACTAAATAACGCTTATATAAATCTAAGTCAAACTTCAGAGCCCAATTTGTATATTGAAAAAATTGTATAAGCAGAGGCTGACATTTGTTATAGAACTTTGACCTTTAACAGAGCTTTTGTTCATTATATTTTTTGCGATCATAACGTATTAACAAAAGCCTCAAAGTTATTTTCATTGCACTTACAGGTTTTCCCGAAAATTATTTTTATTATGGAAAAATATCAACATAGGGACACTTAAAAAATGAAAGGTTAAAAAGTTTTTGTTTTCCTTGTTCCTAAAATAGATCGGACCCTTAAGGTTACGAAAGTTTTTAAAGAGATTTAATTGCTATTTTGGGAATCAAGGAAACATGGAATGTTTCGCCTCAGAGTCAGGCTTTTGAGACTATAACTACACACGCACTGGAAGTTGGGACTCACTTGTTGTAACATTATTGATTTTGTAAAAACGATCGAGCATCATCATCAACCAACGAAACAAGGCGACATGGTAAACCTCGGTAACAATGGCTCGATGAGTTATGGACACATAATTATTTGCCCAATGCCTAGGGAAACACAGAAAGACGTGGAAAAAATTAGGAGAAGCATTTGCTCCCAGCAACATAACATAAATTACTTTCTTTCTTATTTCTTACAAAACAGACGACAACCACCGATTAGTGCGTTCAATAAAGTAGTTAGTTATGAATTGTTGATAAGACCACTCCCTAATCGCAATAAAACATTTTATAGCACATTTTGATTTGTCAAGACTTAAAATTTGATTGATTTCACTGTTGTTGTCCTGATCATACCCACCATGTATTTCCCGAAGGAGTTTGTAACAAATGTCAGAACAGTACCTAGATAGCTACAACTTCTCGTATCTGCTCTAGTATAAGTGCAATCGTATATAGAACAATCGTACTTACATACAAGTGGCCCCGCTTTGCCGGTGCGTCACCTTGGCTGAGGTTACTGTAGGGTATCTAACCTTCACTACTTCACTAGTTTACTACTTATCTAGTAGATCAGATATATCATATAATCTGCGGTATTAATCTTTAGAAATGTGTCCGGTACGGTGATCATACTAATAGGAGTAAGTATCTAAGATTTATGAGTATGATGACATCACTAAGTATGTCGTCTAGTAAGTACATAATAATGATAATTTTATCGATTTGTAAGTGTTAGTAAGTACTGTATTGTACTCCGAAATCGTTTTGTGAATAGAAACATCGAACGATCTCATTGACATCTCATATGATTGTAAGCTTGGCAAGCGAGGTGGCCTAATAAGCTTACATTTGTGTTTTGTTTTTTATCCCTCACCATAAGCGACCCACCCCAGCTTCGCTTGAATTAATAAATAATTGTAACTTTTCACGATAATCCCTCATTCAATTGGTGAAAACCGCAAAGTGAGCTTGCTGAGATTAATTCGAACAAAGTGTGGCTGGAGTGTGTAACATTTATACTACATTTATACATATATTAAATTTGGCAATAAGTAAAGATCCTTGACATTGAAAACTCACGTGGACTATCAGTATCGATATCGGGATTAGGTAGGTCTATAATCAAATTAATTGATTTAGCTTTCACTAAAAGCAAATCGTTTGTAATAACAATGTGTAATGTCACAGCACCATATACTTAAACTGTAAACATTGTCCCAAAATAAATGATTGATCTATTTATAAAGATAACGAACGTCCGCGTGGGCGCCAACGTGACGATATGGAATGAGCAAATGGCACGTACAAAATACTTATATGCACGGTGTACCAGTCAACTCTGGTTGAGGGGGTCTAAACATTGCAGAATTTCAGTGTTGGACATGACATTTTGAAGGCAAAGGATATCGTTAATACTTCACAGTATATACTACAGAAATCATATAGACACAACAAGAATTAAAATTCTCGTTAGTAGGACTAACTCTTACTTATTTACTGTCGTTCTAGGTACCTTTATACATAATAATTGCACTTTAATTGTACAAATGTTAAAATCAAAGTCATTCAAACATTTATAAAATTAACATTCCAGATTTTTCTTAACCCTTTTTCGAATTCTCTGCTGCACAGAATTTCATAGAATATAAAACAGTGGAATTTTCCTGTTTCCACAAACAACTAAATACCTTATGTTTATTTCAAGACTGTGAATGTAAAAAAGGGAATGTAGAACAGTGTTAATATTTAAATAACGAATCGGACGGTTATTAATAATTAGTAGGTGTTCGATACACAGCATGGGCCGACACGTGTGCGAGGCGGTCACATTGTGCCCCACGAAGAGCGTTGCGCAACTACAGAACAGTCTAACCGCCTCTGTGACGTAACCTTCAGACGATAACTACTAAGCTACGTGCTAGTAGGAAATCAAACTTTATATCGCTAAAAATACTTCATAAATAAACGTTAACTCAGCTCTCCAGATAGCAGTGATAACAACTTTAACAGATATGCAGGGAGTTCTCCAAAGAGAACTGTAGGTATTGCGAATGCACGCATTCTAGCTAGCACTATTAAGTATTTCTGGAATAATTGCATATGTTCACCGAGTTGTTATTTATACCCGGTGCTCACGTTTTTGAATGCACTTAAACGAATGCAGTAAAGGTCATGGTTTCTAAATGTATTTCTTTTGAAGAATAATGTATGGAAATTCCGGCTCTTTAAACTGCTCACAAAGACAGTCATCAACTAACACAAATCTCGCGGACCGTAGGGCACCAATACACATACCAGCAAACTTTTGCTTTACCGCTTTTATCGCTTCGCCTAATCGCCAATCTGTGTCTTTATCACTTGATCCATAATAATAAAGTCATCTCACGAAAAAACAAAACATGGATACTCAGTCATCAAACTTGAGACAAGAAAAAAGAAACGTCTAATAATAGCACGTATAGAAGAAATTGAGGCAGAAGTTAACTCGAAAAAATATTGATCGGAATGGCCTTACCAATCCAAATGTACGAGTCATGGATGGCACTAATCCAATAGATATTACAACCTGGTGCATAGCCGAATACGTTACGACACTAAAGAATTCGCGACAATAATCTAAAAATAGTAAAATGAGGCACTTGCCTCGGGGTATTCCTAGACCTGGCGAGAGCATCTGACACCCTCTGGCCTATTCTGCTTCTGAAAAAGTAAAAGTCATAAGCATCAAAAAAGTTATTATTGTCGGCTGTTTCCATCGATAAATTATTATAACAAAGACAAACGTTAATTCATACTTAGTTAGTCAATCAACGAATTTTACTCTTTGGTGTTCCACAGGGTGGTATCCTGGGTTCAATATGAATGATGATAAAACAAACAAAATTTAAAGAATAATAAGCTTGGAAGTATTAGAATGAATAAAAAGACAAGCGTGAACAACTCAATTCGAACAACAAATTGCGTCAGAAACTGCGTAAAAAAATATACAGATACATGGTACGTTTGAGTTGTCTAAATAAATTTAACAATGGCCATATTGGCAAGCCTACATTAGGTCTCCAATAATATTTAAATGCGTTTTTATCATATTTTAATATAATGTATATATTCGTCAAGTTGACCAGTACTTTATTATAGGAAACGAAACACGTGCACTAGAATATTAAAATCATGATATTATTCTCTTATTCCATTGGGATGACTTCATTGAGCTATTTTTGGTTTAAGAAGACCTTAACCATACCACATATCCGATGAGCAGTAAAGTATGTATTCTTGCCAGGAATTTAATAATTAGAAAAAAAATATACTTAGGTACCACTGTTCAGTTTTTGATAAATTTAATTTGTTCGATTGTGGTAAATCAAGTTTGCCAGATAGATAAACGTACTAAATAAATAAATAAGAACTCGCAACTCCTTGCTCGTGCTTGATCATAGTTTTTTGGGTTACAACAAAAGAGTAGTAAATAAAGATATTTGATTTGATTTGAGTAGCTTGGTGGCATCAGGAATCAGGATGCTGAATTGTTGATAAGTTAAATTCGGCTCTATGCTGTCTTTATTGCTTTGTTACAGCATTAAAAAACCCCACCATCAGCAATCAAATGATCAATCTTGACTATTTATGCAGACGGATTACCTGAACTGTGTTTGTGAGTGTTTTCTTTGTTATTTAGATCATAGGTAGATTAGATTAGATCCGGAAATTTACTGTAACGGACACATCTGTGTAAAAATAAAAACGTTAACGGAACGTGAGTTTTAGGAATCAATGCATTAAATGTATTTTCTTAAACAATAAAATATTCTTATTCTTAACTACGGTAGTCCATAGCAATACCATTAGTCATTTGTAATTGTTCTAATACAACCAATTAATTAAGTATGCATTATATTAAATTATTCAATAGACTTTGCATATATATATATATTATACATAGCATGTTCATATGTATCATGATTTAATGTAACCAATTTCCACACAGCAAACATGAGAAAATGTTGCCTAATTGAAATTAAATCGTGATATGTAATCATGACGTGAGGTTTGTCTAATGCCAACATAGCATGTCTGAAAAAAAGAAAGCGTCAAAATATTGTCTTAAGATTTATGTCATGACATTGCACATGTAAGTGAAGCGGATGTTACAATATTTTGTGGACATTTTTTTTACACAGCACCATCTAGTCCCAAACTAAGCAGAGCTTGTACTATTGGGTACTAGACAATGGATATAATACTTATATACTTTTTTTTGTAAATAAATACTTATTATACATAGGAAACACCCAGACAAACACAAATACTTATATTCATCATCACATAAATATTTGTGTCTTGTGGGAATCGAACCCACGACCTCGTGATCAGCAGTCCGGTACTCGAACCACTAGACCACAGACGTCGTCAACAAGAGTACCAGACAAACAGCGGTCGTTGAAGTGATTTGATTACGTTGTTGTAACCTGCACAAGTGCACATGCGCGCGCGCCCCGTTCTATGATATTCTTGACGTAGGTCATGCACTATAATCTTGACAAGGTTACTACAGATGCGAGATTGGCTGCAAAATTTCTCCATCTCTAAAGACCAAAAGGCCACTGAGATTTTGGAGATAGAGTAGTCCTAAGTCCCAAGCAGTGTATTAAGGGCCTAACCGCACGCTAACATCCGGATAAATAAAAAAATAGAACATCATTTGTATGATTTATCTGCCAAGTTTCTTAACGGGAACATATTAGTAGGTGGTAAAATAGCCCCTAAAAAGTGGCTACTAGTTAGTTAGTTAGCTAGTTAATAGTTTAATTACATTTAATTAAACTTCACTTTCAAACTATAACAGGCTACCACGGAGTTCTGCTTTCATAAGCGCCTTTTTATTGACACACAGATACGCCATATTGACACCTGTTCATTGATGTAATGACGTCATTGCACACGTGTTGCTCTAATTGCATTGTTTGCAAGCTTTGATGACGATGTAGCGAATTTCAACAATTTCTATTACTGACGCGAGCTATTACTGGAACGTGTACACTGATTTATAGGGCTTGGCTTTTGTTGATAGTATGAAGTGAATTTAAAGGAATTAAAGGAAGTATAATTATAGATACTCGTTGCGCGCACCCTGGGGGGCTAGACAAATTGCATTTTGACATTCGATTCGACAAACAAAATGTATGGAAATGACAGTCTGTCAGTTGTCTAGCCCCTCTGGGCAATCAAGCTCGCTATCAACCTGCATGAATTTAAAAATCGAATGATAGAAAGACTTTTTGGATCTCACTTCTTTCGACAGTCTCCAAAAATGCTTACTAACTAGGTGGTAGGTAGAGGTGCTGTAATTCTGTTTCTTTATCTGTTAGATACTTTTCGGGCCTTTTTGATAAAGGTAAATAATACACAGGCAATTTTTTGTCTCAAACTCTCAGAAAACCTTTTGGGATGCCATGCGATATTGTAGAAATTTAATGTACCTAAACGTTCTATTACGTGTTTATTCAACATAAAATCAGGTAAGGTAGCCATACTTTAGAAATTTTCCGGACATAAATAGCTCTTCGCGTACTTAGCAAAATGAAAAATCTAGGGAAAAATGGTAAGTACTCGTAGGTACCTAACTATGCAGTGTGTTTACATTCAATTTAGAAAACCGCATGTATAACCTAATTAGTAGTAGAGAATAAAATTTATAAATCCTAAATATATCCTGTCACTATCCGTATAAACTTTATATAAAAGGTTAAGCTAAGAGCCTGTTTCACAACTTACTGATAAGTTCCCGATAAATTACTTGGCAGATCATTTCATCCAGAGGTAGTGAAACAGGCCCTAAGGCTACCTTGTTATTTATATTTCGTGTTGCTATTGTTTTTTTAATAATAATAAATCCCCTTACGAACTGAAGAAGTAATTACGGACTCAACGGAAAGTTACAAGTACGTTTATCCGCTATTTTATGTTTGTCATCTGGCAACCCTACCTGCAACACAGTTGCGAAGTGCGTTCACACAGTAAATGCACGCTATTCAGCTATTCACAACACGTGCTCCGCGTTCTATCCTACACGTGTGACGATGTACCGCGATGAACCGGTGACTAATGGACGCAGTAGGTGCCTACTTGCCGGTACAGTGACCACCATTCAGATTCACTACGACCAAATAAATTACTAGTTTTTTTAAGTTGCATGATGAAATAATTATTTTAAAAATCATAGTAAGGTTTTATTGTAAAACGGTTGATGGTTTGTGTTAATCTAGAAAAACACAACATATATTAGAATTAAATACGAAGTTTATCTATACTAATATTATAAAGAGGAAAGATTTGTTTGTTTGTTTGTTTGTAATGAATAGGCTCCGAAACTACTGGACCGATTTCAAAAATTCTTTCACCTTTGGAAAGCTACATTATCCCCGAGTAACATAGGCTATATATCATTACGCTACGACTAATAGGAGCGGAGTAGTAATGAAAAATGTAGCAAAAACGGGGAAAAAATTATAAGACCACGCGGGCGAAGCCGCTGGCGGGAAGCTAGTATGCTATAAATATAATTCATAAAAGCATTTTGTATTTTTTTGAAGCATTTTCCATGCTAAGATTAGCAATTATCGACAGACAACAGACACCTTGAGACGTTTTAGAATGTGAAGGCAGACAGATTTCGACTTACCGAGTAGGACTCGCGGTGGCTTCGAGGTCTTGGGCTTATATTCAGAGACGATGCTAAGCGTAAAGTAATGCTTCCGTATGTCAAATTTGTATTACAATTTGACATATGGAAGCCTAAGTTTATGCTTAGAATCGTGTCTAAGGCTAATATTCAGAGACGATGCTCAGCGTAAAGTAATGCTTCCGTATGTCAAATTTGTATGACAATTTGACAGACGGAAGCCTAAGTTTATGCTTAGCATCGTCTGTGAATATTAGCCTAAGGCTAATATTCAGAGACGATGCTAAGCATAAACTCAGGCTTCCGTATGTCAAATTGTCATACAAATTTGACATACGGAAGCATAAGTTCATGTTGAGTCTCGTTTCTGAATATCAGCCTAAGGCTGAGATTCAGAGAAGAGACTCAGCATGAACTTACGCTCCCGTATGTCAAATTGTCATACAAATTTGACATACGGAAGCATAAGTTCATGTTGAGTTTCGTTTCTGAATATCAGCCTAAGGCTGAGATTCAGAGAACAGACTCAGCATAAACTTACGCTTCCGTATGTCAAATTGTAATACAAATTTGACATACGGAAGTCTTACTTTACGCTGAGCATCGTCTCTGAATGTTAGCCTAAATATTAGCCATAGCGTCTTGTGTACTATAATCAGAAGACGCAGGTTAGAGTTCTGCCCGCCAGTAAATTCCTAATTTCCTTTACTTATAGAAGCTTTCTAGTATAAATATAATATGTAAAAGTAAAACATTTTTTTTTTATACCATAAGGGTGGCAAACAGTCACGTGGCCAGCTTGATGGTAGGCGGTTACCAGAGCCTATGGACGTTAACAACACCGAAGCATCTTTCATACGTTGCCGATGCTACAAAAACCTCTTAGCTCCTTTTTCGAAAAACCCCATGAGGAGACCAGGAGTTTCAAGGAAACCCTCCAGCAGGGAGTTCATTCCACAACCTAAGCGAGCAAGGAAACGCCTCTGAAACACATCGGTTCTAAGTTGTGACTATGAACTCCTTGTGCATGGCGTGCGATATGTTCGAAAGATTCCAATGCTAAACCCGATCGCTATATCTAAGCTTATCGCCAGTGCCTCACCTCGACTCTCAGAAGCTAAAGTAAAAAAAAATCCATGAAGAACGGATAGATATGACTTTGTAAGTAACTACAGTTTAGAGTTTGCGTAACCCCTACGTTATTTTATTATAGTTTTGTTCAGTTAACGGCTTCGTGCTTACAGGGTAATGTGCAATTAAAATAACGGATGCTATGCTAATATTGGAAAATGGTCCTGCGACGTGCGCGCACGCATACAGTGTGCTGTCATAAACTGAAATCTGTAATTGTTTTTTTAATACCACAGTAAACCTCGGGCTGTTTCAGTTCTTGTAACAATAATCGCTATATGGTATGGTCAGTACATTTGCTATCAGACACTAAGGTAATTTTAAATAGTAGGTTCAGGTACCTAGGTAAATCTTATAACAATTTTCTCTTACATTTCATTCACATCCTGCCTGTCCCAAGATAGTTATGATTTGAAAAATTCTTTCAGTGTTAGATAGCCTGTTTAATAAGGAAGGCTATAAATCATCACGCTACGACCAATAGGAGCGGAGTGTCAATTAAAAATGTTGCAAAAACGGGGGAAAAATTCAACTTCTACGGGAACGAAGCCGCGGGCAAAGGCTAGTAATATATATATAAATGTATGTATGTATGTATAATTGTATACCTACTAATTTCTTCATATATTCAATTTCTATATTTAGGTATTTTTTCAAGGCTAGTATTGATGTCAACTTATTCAAATGAAAATTGAATAGCCGTCTTACAAGGTCAGTTTATTGACCTCACAGTTTAAATTCATACAGAAAAGTAAATAAATAACTATTAAATATATAATCTAATGTAATATGTTCTAAGTACATACCTATTACTATTTACTATTATAATAATCTTTTTATACCTAACGTAATTTATTTTAGCACATTACACAAGCTGTAACATAGTAAAACAAGTTATGATGTACTAATCTACAAACTTATTATACGTAAGTATATGGAAGGAATAGTTAGGTACACTTCCAAAAAATAATATAATAATAAACTAAGTACCTAGGTATCACAGAGAAATGTGTTTTTATAAATAGAGATCTCTAAATAAAATGACGGTTTATGCTAAGTAATAACTATGGTGGCGAAAATAATATCTTTAAAATAAAACATTTAAAATAAAACAGTTGGGTATACCTGCAAATAGAGTCAGGCGATTCTAACACGAGCATAGTTTAATATGTGTGCGTGCGTAACGTTATGTATTTTACGTGTCGCCGATGTGTGCGTAGAATCGGTCACGTTTTGCGCGGCGTGTGAGGACTGAGGACGCAGCGAACGTGCACTCCCCGCGCCCTTCACGCCCCGCCGCCCCCGAATCTCGTCACGTGTTATCGCGGTGTTATTTTCGCATTGCTTTCGCTACAAATCTCAAAACTGAGTACCTACTTATCTATTTTATTCGGATGTCGAATTAAATAATTCAAGCTACTACCTCTATATAAACAAACCGCCTTCGAAGACCACACATTTCAAATAAATTTGAAAATTATCGTACACATGGCCATTTTAATATAATTAATCTAAGCGTATATAAATGGTGCATTAGACCATAGATATTTAGACATTCTAGATTAGGTACCTAGGTACGAAGAAAAATAGTGGTAACAGCCACTTACCTACTATTTTTTTTTTTTTTTTTTATGACATAATAATTATGTTCTTTGTAATCAGTGATAATGGTAAATAAGTAAATATTAATAAGTATAATTAATAATAAGGTATTTTCCAAAATCATGCGTAAAAATCGGCTCACAGTGATACAGAAACTTTAATGATTAGTTCTGAAAAAAAAAATTGTATTGAAATGAACCACATTGAACTCAGGGTCTATAAATAGAATAATAGTAATAATAACCTCTCATGCCCACAAAATTTAGGTTTAACAAGTTTGAAGTTTACATGACGTCATCCGGTTGCATGTAGCATAGATTTATAATATACATGCGTACGTAGTATGTGAATATCGACCATAGTTACTACAATATCTGTAATCGGTAGCATTTACTGACCTCACAAAGTCACAACAGATGCTGTTCTTATGGCGGATTCGTTGCAAGATCTTCAACGAATGTTAACTGGTCTCGGGCGGGATTAATAAATAATAATATGTATACGAGATCGATTGTCATCATCGGTGTTTCTCTTGAAGTTGTTTCGGTCGGAATATGTATACATAGATAAAACAGATTCCACTAGGATGGAAAACATTTATTTTTAAACATGGCCAAGTTTCGTTGTCAATAATATTCCGCTACGCATTGGGATTTGGGTATGGACAATGAATCAATGATGACACCAAAGATATTAAAAGTGTACCGTACCTATTAACCCAGTAAGCATCGTTTGCACACCAAGTGTACAAAAAATTGGCGATTTTTTTTTATCATGGAAATTCGTAAAACTATATTTTTCCTGCTCTAATTTGCAAAAGTTTTAGGGAAACGAAAAGGATGGCAATAATAGTCATATATGTATGCACCCGCATACTGCACATTTTCGCATAGGTTGCATTCTAATCATGGGAGAGGTTAAATGTCTTTTGACGATGGTAGATTGATGACTGGTGCTCCATATAGGTATTATGTCGTACGGTGAGTTATAGAAAGGGAAAAGCAAAGAGGCTCTCCACAATGACGTGATCCATCAGAGAACCATAGTTGCCAATACGTCATCTGATCGACAAAGGAAGAATCTCAAGTGCCTGAAGAGGAAATTCAAATCTGAGCGGAGACACCGCGTCTCGGCAAACGTAGGGTAAGACTTTACCTAGCATCAGCATTGTTGAGATAACAAATTATTTAGGTGAAGATAGATAGTGAGATTCGTAATGAATAAATAATATTATTCTATAGGTAATGTATTGAAAAATGACAAGGCGTTTAACGTTTCCGCCATATCATACCAAACCAACCAGTCTTGGTGACCATGACCAACGAAAATAAAGTTGCAATAAGATATACCTAAGATGCGCAGGTAGGTAATAGGTATGCTTGTAATGTTCTCAGATTGTCATGCATAGGCACCTCAAGGTTTATACTATAAAGCTCCATTCCGTACAGATCTACGCCGTGTAAACAAACTGAAACTACAGTTCTCGCCAAACTTCTTGTCCGGGTTGAAGTTAGCTCGAGCTAACATGAACTCAGCCGTAAAAATCGGAGAAAGAAAAATATGTCGTAGGCTGTCGTTTTTAATTTTACGGCCGGGTTAAAGTTAGCTCGTGCCAACTTCAACCCGGACAATAAATTTGGCGAGAACTGTACTTAAAAATGTCAAAAAACTACATAGGTATACCAATTAGCTGCTGTGTGGAAATTTTGCCAATAATTTAGTCAAAATAGAGTTAAGTTTAAATTAATTAAATAATGGGTCATACATATCATAATATTATTGCGAGGGTAATAAGGGTAATAAATTATTTGTAGCAAATCATTTATTACCCTTCTCAGACTGATAATGTCTTAACAGACTGATAATGTCAAACAAGTAAAACATTTGTGACATTTACCTCAATTTAACTGAAGAGGCATTCGTGTAATCATGTCCAATCACTCCAAAGTGGTGTAACTGGCAGCTTCTTTCGTTTTCATTATGAGAAATCACGATACAAAGATGCTGAACAAATCTTTGAAGTCATTGATGATGGAAAATAATCAGTGCGACAGTTCAACAGGCAGGTAGGTAATGCATGGTTATTAGTTTTAGACACATTGCTAGTACCTAGTTATCTTCTGGCGATTATATCTATAACACAAATTCCACCGTGGTTCCACTATGGTGTGGTTTCAACCGCCCGTTTGTGTTTTCGATGGTTGTCTAGAAGAAATTGCTCTTAGCGATTAACCCGCCAAACTCAGACCAAGAAAAAAGTAGGTACCTTGGTCTGAGCCGTCAAATGTACTCTTGTAGTAGGTATTTATCTATCTAGTTTCTTTATGTTTTGTTTCTTAGCGAGTAGGTACTAGGTACTTTTATTCTATTCTATGCCAAACGTATACCTATTTTTTTAGGTACTCTGGAATTCTTTATAGATCTCTAGCTATTTTTTTTCTACGCTATTTAAGTACCTACTTATTCTGCCGTGGTATCGATTGGTAGTAAGTCAAAGGCGGCAATTTTTAAAACAATAATTTAGAGCAAAGTTATTACTGTGTTAATACTGTAAAAACATATTGTTCCCTTTCTTTGGATATACATATAGAACATAAAAATCGTGTGAAAGCACCTATAGGTATGTACTTATACCCCTTAACTTATACCCCAACAACATTAAAAAAGCCTAACAAAAGCCGGACACCGTCAATTTTATCCGGACACTCAAAGAAAAAGCCTGACTGTCTCCGGCTTTATCCCGACGCCTGGCTATCTCCAACGATTGTTAAAACATCGTTGATGAAAAAGAAATCTGTGCATTGTAGAGGTATTCTCAGGTCCAAAGTCTGGCCTTGCATCACCGATTTCTTCGCTAAAAACTAGGAAGGTCGGTATTAGGTACGAAAGTAGGTAGGTATTATGTATAAATAGCCTATTTAAGGTGAAAATAAGGCCAATACCTACTCACAATCTAAAATTACATTTATTCAAAAACTTTTTTGCATTCAAAATCAGCAAATGGCAGACTTGATATTACATTTTAAGATATTTTAAAGCTCTAAAATTCATGAAAATCTAATCAAAACATCTTGAGCGAGATAAATAAGTAGCTATCTAATCCTCTAAGGTGGAATAAGTTAGGCAACAAAACACCAAAATACCTATTTTAAAATAATAATTTCCGGGTCAAGGACGTCTGAGAGTTTTTGTTTTGAACGATGCTATTGGAACCAAAAACGAAGCATTTCTACCTGCAAATTGCACTTACTGTATAAAGATCGTACAGGGTTTATCTATTTTAGCCGTATTCATCTATAAAAGATAACAAACAAGACGACAAACTGTGAAACATTCTTACAAGTGGTAGGTAACTTACCTATATTTTTTTTTATCTGAATGTAGGTTGTAGGTATTTACAGACAATTATCTCTTCATCCACTTCATGAATGAGTAGATAATATTATTTAGATGTCCCATCCCATGCCTGACTCCAGCTCTTAATATATAGACAGGCTACAAAATTACAAAACGTTTACTTGAGTACTGTTTTAGAAAAAAAAAGATACTAAATAACGCGAGTAAAATCTACAATGTATCATAAAAACTTACTTGTCATATTTAACGGAATGCCCGTTCTCTTCCCAATAATGCCGTGTTTCCATACCTAGGTACCTAAGTATTCACTTTCTGTCACAACAAAACAACAGAGCACTATCACTAGATATCGCTAATGATTTAATTTTGTCAGTTTACATTTTTCCCCGTCGTCACGGGTAGAAATAACACTAATTTAACACAAACTTAGGTCAAGTCTTCGCAATCCATTTTCAATAAACAATTGCAGAAAATATTTTTTTTTGTTATCGTATTTAACTGCATGTATAACGACTTTAACCAGTAGCGCGAACGTCGTCTCCCTTGGAGCTTCGCGGCCACTCTGAACGGATGTTCTCCAAACGCCGGCCGGTTTAAGTCACATGACGCGGCGACAGCGTCAAAATATGGCACGAGCATTGGAATGTAGGGGCACATTCCAATGCCCGTGCACACAAATTAAGGGTATTTAATGAAGTCATTGGGTCTTTTTGGTAATTAATGAGGTTGTATAAGTGCAATGTGGTGCAAAGATGTGGAAAGACGCGGACGGACACAGATAGGCATTTGTTGTTTGTTGAATCCGGCAGGCGCGGCAGCCGCGGCCGCGCCGGGCCACGCTTGCTCGCACGTGACCGCTGTGACGCGACGATTGCTTCGCCCCGCGCGGCGCCCACCATATTCCGCGCTTGAGTATACCCTACTGTTTTATTGAAATAGACAAATAATGTATTAATCACGACCAGCTACAGTGATTATAAAGATCTGGTTATATTAAAGAGTAGGTACATACTTTCACGCCTGTATTCCTCGGAGGGTTAGGCAAGGGTGTACACCCACAGTCCGCCGGTATGTTTAAGTAGGTCCTCTTTCTTTATCTTTCTCGACTTTCATGAGGTTATCGTCATGCAGGACGGTGATATCAACAATCATTGCTCTACACTCTTATGTGTCTATCACCACAATATCAGGCTTATTGGCAACAATAGTCCTGTCTGTGATGATAGAGCGATCCCAGTACAACGTGGCATGACCATTTTCGAGAACTGGGAGAAAGAGAACGTTCGATTCCAGAAGAGCGCATTGTATTTCAAAGCAAGTTGCTGGTGAATAATCCAGGCCACTAGGCTATGTCTGTGCAAGTACCGCAAACAACCAAGATAATAATATGTCGGATAGACTCTTCCTGACGGTGACATGCCCGAAACAACGAAACTTGCGGTAGTTGTTAGTCATCAATGTCAGCATGACTTCGTCCATAATTGCACAGACAAATCCTTTGGTTTCTTCAAACAGATCTCCAAAGCGTAGCCAGGACGGGCGCTAAAAAGTCTACTCCTTGGTTCATGGAGAGCCCGATAAAAGCGTCGGTGGATAGCTTGTGCGGGGACACTGGTCCAACGCGTTGTCCCCTTGGAGAGCTTTGTTCTATACGGGACTCTAACCCGGGAGACTCCTAAACTGCACTATGGGAGTACAGCCATGGAGTTTCCCAGGTACCCACCCGGGAGACTCCATGGCTCGTTTCATGGCTTGCAGGCTCAGACCAATGAGAGTGCAGGACCTAGTGTAAAGGATTGGTTTATGGATGTGGGTGTTAGGTGGATTATTAACTTCTATTGTCAGAATAAAACGGCGTCTGCTTTACAACCTCGAACAAACAGCCTTAGGGACGGCAGACGGTGACTCGCCACCTCACTAGCTGGACCCCCCGAAAAGCTGCTAGTACCTACAGACAGAAGGTGGCAACCGGTATGAGTGGCTAAGGGTGCAGTGAGGTGGGGTTTCCCTGCTATTATGCCATTAGACACTTCCACTGGCATAGCTCTGGCGCCACCGCCCACAGCTACCAAATAAGGGCAAACTGGAGCCGAAGCCCTGACCGACTCTCTGTATCAATAAGGACCGCATTGTCGCCACACCACCAGTTCGCCACAAGCTGCCCTGCGGTCTGTGCGCTTATATTGCCCTATTGACACATTTCTTGTTTTATTATCACAGATTAGTAAACAATGTAACGCTTGTCCCAGAGGGGGTTTAGACGCTAGTACTGACTACTATTCAAGTCTTGGCTTAAGACGCCTGTTCAGCAGTGCGAGTGAGATAGTGTTAGTTTAGTGATGGGCGATTCTCGTATTATTATTACTTATCTTTAGTGTGCCAGGGAGAATTGAGTAGTGGACTGTATATTTAAATGCAGATAAAGAAAATGAATGATAACAAAAATGAGATGCCTTTGCGACAAAGTCGTTAGTCGATCTGTCCGTGTGATGGCCGAGCCCCGCGCCGCAGCCGCCGCTCGCGCCGTCGATGTGCTTCCATTATGTGAATGTGTGCGTGAACATTTAGGTAAAATCGGCCAGTGTAGGACCACCTTTAGGCGGCGAATCACGAGGCATACCACTCGTACAAGCTGCCTCGTTCTCATTCAAGAAACGAGGGGTGCGCACAATCGTTTATTTTGGACGTTTGAAGAGGAATTAAAATAACTAAGGATTTATGTAACGTGCTATAAATAACATTCGTAAACCGAATTATATAGGCTCTCTAAATTATTAGGTATTCGCGAAATCAAAAGTTAATTGTTTTGTTAATTTATTGTTTCAATTCGGTTGAATTGCCTCCTTGACTCTAGTGGTCATGCATATGGGGTTCAGGGTTCGAATCCCGATCAAAGTGTAATAAGGTTTTTCTATGACTTTGGATGTAGGCTTACCTTGGAATATCAGGGTACCTAACAACCTATACTGGGGCTGGCATAGGCTGCTCCTAATATACCGTAATAAATAAAATAAAAGAAAAGAAACTCAAATATATCAGTGGAATGTAAATGTTACAGCCCACAGGTTCTCTAAACCTTTGAGAGTATATTTATTTTTGTAGCACAATCCTTTCTTTCTTTAAAAACTGCAATTCAAATTAATAATTATTTTCAACTTGTAATTAGTACCTATTACTTACTGGCTTACTGGTGACAGAGCTAGCTCTAACCGTAGCTCTAAATGTTTCTTTCTTTCTCTGCACGGGTGAAAATAGCGACACCGAACTTTTCCAGAGACCTGGGCCCCAATTCTGCTATTCAACTGACACACTACTGAGATTCTATTGAGATTTTGACAGATTGGGTATTCTGCTAAATATTTAATATCCTACCAATAGTGTTCGGTGGTGTGTCGCTAAAATGGCTTCTGTATTCATATTTCATTTATTATTTAGTATTTTAATAATTGATATTAATTCTATATCTTTTTGAATTTTTTAAGCATTCTCCATGCTTAAATTTAGAATGTGAAGGAAGATTTCGACTGGCGAGCGGGGCTCGCGATCACTTTAGCCATAATGTAACAACGGATAGTGATCCAACTCCTTTGTGTGGACGCTAAATGCCGACAATCGTCTAGACACTGAAAGATTTAGACTTAGAGATTTATTACACTGTGCTTTAGCGGTCAAAGCGTCTGGTGTACCGAACCAGAAGACACAGATTCCAATCCCGCTAGCCAGCCGATTTTTTCCTTCATTAAAAATAACTTATATTAATTCATTACATACGTAAATTATATTGACAACCGGGCTAACAACAGCTGTGTCTGTACGTAAGACAGTTGAATGGTCACCAAATGTCACCAAATGTGTGAAACTATTCTATCGACCCATTAGTTCTTGCTGATTAGGTGTGCATAAGCCTGATATCATACATAATGATTCTCAATTTTGAGGATTTACAGTTGTTAGGGAACCTACCTATTTTTTATATTAGTTATATTTACATTTATAATCACCAGAAGTAGTTACCATGTACCTAACATGGTAACTACTTCTGGTGATTATAATAAATAAGATTAGAAGATTTTTCTGTCTATTTTGGCAAAGTTTTAATAAAAAAAAAGTAGATTTAATACTTTGTGTTGATATTTTGAAGATTTTGAGTGTAATAAAAACAATTAATCAAGATACTATGTTCTTCTTGTTTTTTTTTGCAATCAATCTAAACAGGTTTCTTTGTGCCTACATTGCAAACCTTTATGTTTACTACTGCATAAAAAATCAAGGGTCAAAGAAACGCGCTTCGAAGTGCAGCTTTGGCCCAAACTTTGCAAAAAAATAAAATACTTAGGGGTTGTTTTATAAAGTTTTACGTATGTACATGAGTTGATTATATCCACAACTAAATACTTACATCTATAAAAAAGTCATATACCATTTAAATGGAAGTACTCAAACTAAAAGTAAAAAGTATCATGATTATGGGACAAAGTACCCCGATGTTACGTAGGTACACAGAACATTCTAAATTTGAAATGTTATAAATAGCATTTGGAGAAATCACGAAAAAAAAATAAAGCTACGTAGTATCCATTCATATTTATTTCGGTAACTTGTTTTACAATTACGTCCATTAAAAAGTTTGTTTAATTTCAGAGAATGAATGAAACCTCGCAAAGTTGAACAGTGACGATTACGCTGAAGGTTTATTTCCGTTTGCACGTTCTTGCTCTAAACGTGCACAGGCAGACCATGCAGAGTTGGACGTAACAGGCAAAACGTGCCTTTCACGACTTGCGCACGGGTTTGGGACTGCATCAGTTTCATGGTTACGGATTGGTTTGGTTACATGGGCGAACATAAATTTTCACGTTTTGAGGCACTTGTCCACGGATGGTTGGGTACCTGTTATAATAGTTTGTACGTAAATGGTTTAAGAATAGTAGCTAACTTCTTAAACATGTTCAGGTATTCTGTAGGTACTAACTAACTTAAATGATGTGCTGCAATTTCCCAATGAGGGACAAACAGGGGATCGGGGCCCAATTCCGCTATTTTAGTTAAGATTACCATTCCACTGACACACTACTCGGGGAGGGGAACAAACTTCGACCATGTAGCGGTGGCGCCTTGCCGTAGCTCTGCTCGTCCGATAGTGGAACGGGGATGGGGGAAGGCTCAAGGCTCAAGGCTTTGCAGTTGAGAGGCTTATGTTGTAAGTAGTTGAAGTATGTTGAAGTTTGTAGCGATCGGCTTCACTACGCACCTGTTAAAGTACTTTGCTAGTTACCTTAGCAAGCAATACGTTGAATATGCTGGCCACAAATCGGAACCGTATTATACATTCTCTGGAGTCAGTCAAGGTAGCAATGTCGGGCCCTTGGAGTTCATTCTTATGATAAACGACCTTCCAGCAGAGGCGACTGATTCGAAATGTTTATTGTTTGCAGACGACCTGAAGTTATTTCTATCTGTAAACAGCACGTCGGATTGCGCGCCTCCGGGGAGACATAGACAAGGTCGTTTCTTGGAGTAAAGGTAACAAACTTTACTTCAATTACGCTAAGGCTAATATTCAGAAACGATGCTAAGCATAAACTTAGGCTTCCGTATGTCAAATTGTCATACAAATTTGACATACGGAAGCCTAAGTTTATGCTTAGCATCGTCTCTGAATGTTAGCCTAAGTGTAATGTAAGAGATACACTCGAGCGCGATGATACATCACCTAGAAATATTAGAGTTGCTTAAACTTGGTGCCCCGGACAACTTGGTAGGGTTACGGCGAAGGCCTCAACTCCTGGATGTTCCCGTAGCACGCACTAATCACTAATCTACTCAAATATGCACCGCTGGTTCGCGCGTATATTGAATCTTATAAATCGGGAAATAAGACTGGTCCGATGACCTGAAAAGGATAGCCGGTAGCAGCTGGATGCGGAAGGCAGAGGACCGGGAGAAATGGCGCGCCATGAAGGAGGCTTATGTCCAGCAGTGGACATCAGTAGGCTGAAGTGATGATGATGATGAATCGGGAAATCGATATTTTTCATTGTACCCTGACAAAATTCACAGAATGTGCTATACGATGTATTGAAACAAACAATATTGTGTAATCCTAGCAACTTAAGTTATAACATTGATTTGGTGTACACTGTCATGATGTCATAATTTTGAATAAATAAATAAATAAAAATGTTCTTCACCAGGGCCAGGATACCATCTATCTACCTGTTTTAAGACCTGGCAACGCTACTCCCGAGCCCGTATAATATAATAGAGCCCGAAACGGAAGTTGGGTTCTATGGCGAGGAGCAGCAGGTATATCTCTTAGCTACAGCTACAAATAATGTATCACCATGGGCGTAACCAGGGGGGGGCAGGGGGGGGGCAGCTGCCCCCCCCCTGGAACTTGGATGCCCCGTAGATAAAAGTTATATTAAGATAAAAAAAAAACCTTTTTTCGTGTTGTGTGTAAGACGGAACAAACTTGCCCCCACAAGTTACAATAACACTGGCAGTGACAAATTGTCAAAATAGAAAAATATTCACTATTTGTTGCTTTTTGTCAACAATTAGTTGCTACAAAAACGATTTGGTTGCTCAAACCGATCTTACAAAATTGACAACAATGCTAGCTTTACTTAAAGATAGCATAAACACAGAACCCTCCTCCTTCGGCAGTCGGGTAAAAATAGCTAAATACTATATAATCAGGGAAACAAATAGACCAATATTTGCTGCTGAAGACCTCATTAAAACAACAATTAAAAAAATAACCAGTAAAATATAATTCAGTTGTTTGAGGTAGCAATTATTATTGAGAAACACATCTTTCAAAGATCAGATGAGCTTCCAATCGCTATGCTTATAAACCGGTTAAGCAAACTTAAGTTTTGATTTTTCTTGCTCGACGTAACAAACTGACAATATTGATGCCTGAAAGAGATTTTCTTGCTCGACGTGATAATAGTGATGCCTAAAATTACCAAAAAAAAAAAAATAACCAGAGATTGGATGAAAATCTGACCAGTATTCTTATAAACCGATTATGCTGCGCAAATAATTTATATTGTTTATTTGTTTTGGAAAAATCGAGAGTGACGAGCTTATAAAAAAACCGGTCAGAAACTCATGCGATCCCGGAAAGATATCCGATTTATTGCCGATTTTCAAGGCGTCATTAACCAAGTTGAGCAACATTATACATATATTATTATTGTATTTTATTGATTCCCTAAAAATCTAGCGCTAAGCTAGCATGATCGGTTTACAAGGATACCGGTTCGGATATTAACCTTTACAGTGGCGTATTTACACTACGGCCAAAAGAGCCATAGCCCGGAGCGCCAGGCTCCAAGGGGCCGCGCTAGCCGCACGGAGGTAGTAAGAAACCCCCTTCACTAACGTCGCCTGTCCTAAGTGGGTTTCCTCAATTTACGAGCTCACTTTTACATGAGACAACTGAAGGCAGTAACAAACTAATTGTATTTACCACTCTAACTAACCTAACCGGTCCAAGGTAGGTGGCTCAAATTTTCGAGCTCGCTGCGCTCGCTCCTACATGAGACACCTGGAGGTAGTAGACAAAATAATTGTAGTTACTCTTCTAACCTAGCCTGTTCGAGGAGGGTGGCCTCAATTTTCGAGCTCGCTACGCTCGCTTTTACATGAGACACCTGGAAATAGTAAACAACCTAATTGTAGTTACTCTAGAAGAGTAACTACAATTAGGTTGTTTACTATTTCCAGGGACCAAGCCTGTCCGAGGTAGGTGGCCAAATTTTCGAGCTCGCTTCGCTCGCTCTTACTGTGTGAGATAACTGGAGGTGTAGTAACAAACAAGGATACTTACAAATTATCCTTCTAACCTAACCTGTCCAAGGTGGGTGGCCCAAGTTTTCGACTTCTCGTTTGCTGACTCTTAGTCATCAATTTTCATTGCTACGTTAAGCAATTTTTTTTTCTATTTATAAATCCCGGATAAATCAAGCGTTGAGTTAGCATGACTGGCTTATAAAAATACCGATCAGATATTCATCTGATTTACGGTTTTGAGAGTTTTGTTGATGACTTTTTTTTTATACCACTAAGATGGCAAACAATGATGGTAAGCGGTTACCATAGCCTATGGACGCTTACAACACCAGGGGTATCACTCGCGCGTTGCCGACACGAAAAACCTTTTAGAGGTTCATGGAGGATTCACTGCGCCGACAGTCTGTGGGAATATTCCTCTTACTGCCAGCGCAGCGCATCCTTAGAAGGAGCTCTGGCGACATTACTCACTGCAGGAACACAACACATAATAAAGTGTGTTATTTGGCTGCAGTTTTCTGTAAGGTGGAGGTACTTCCCAGACTTTCCGGGCAACAATAATAAATTTCATCATCCGTCATCATCCGACGTCCGGTTCTATTTTTTTATGCTGACTCTCCAGGTGTCAATGACCATTGCAGCGTAGAGGAAAAAACTATTTTATTTGACTCCAGCAAAATTTATAAAAGGTTGATATTGACCGGTTTATAAAAGGATACCGTATAGTCAGAAACTCTAAGAAAAGCTCCGATTCTATATTTTGTTGTTGACTCTCTATGCATCAATTTTAATGAACACCGGAAGAATCGCGTGTTGATCCAGCATGACCGATTTATAATGCATCAGAGTCATCATCAAAATGTAGAACCGGTGATCGGGTGAATTTCTGACCGATATCCCTATATGCCGGTTATGCTAGCCAATAATGAAGTAGATCTGCAAATAATGTATTATTTATTTATTTTGGTAAAATCGAGCGTTAGGCTAACATGATCGGCTATAAGCGCACCGGTTAAAATTCATCCGATTTCCAGTTCTAAAATTTGTTGCTGGCTCTAAGCTCGCTCTCTCTTGTTTGAGCAATTTTTTTTTTATTCTGCTGAAATTCCACTGCTTCTTTTATGGAGATTAGGTACCGGGGGGGGGGGGGAAAGAAATCCCTTAACTGCCCCCCCCTGGGCCAAAAGCTGGGTACGCCCATGTGTATCACTATGATTCTAATTTATCAGGTAAGTAATATATGTGTATTGTTTAATGCGAAATGTTTGTACGCGCAAAACTTCCGAACAACTGCACCAAATTGTACCTATTGTGTTCGTTATTGTCAGGACAAGGTTTGTACTTATGTAAGATTTATTTTTTGCGCACGGGTCACCAGTTTAATATAAATATAACACCAATAAAAGCAGTTAAATGAATAGTACCAACTTTTGATCTAGGCCTAGGCATGGTATTTTAATATGCCATGGTTTTTATTATAACTTAAAACGTGTGGTTAGGGTTAGATGGGTTCGTCATAATAAAAATATATGCGCAATAAACTGACCAGTCGCGCTGTATTTTGCCGCTACATAAAGTTTAGCCGGTTTCGCCATTGAAAAGACGCAAACAAACGCACGAAGGCAATGATTACGAAGATATATTTTTACATTACATCATGACGCCTGCTGCGTTGCTTGAAACGTCGTATCATCCGGATATCAAAATATAATATGGATCTAGAACCCAAAATAAGACAAATAAATAAATATCAAAATTTTACAATGTTAATAAAGAAAAGTTATAAAATAATGTTACATTATTAATGTTTATTAAAGTGGAATGAAATGGTAACACTTTTTTTTGACGTCGGTAACTGCGTTTCGTTACTGGTACTGGGATTATAAAATTATCGTAATAGTAATAGTAAGTTTTATACTGTAGTAATACATTTTTTCCAATTTGGTTTTAGTTAAGAAATAGTTGAGTGTATTTTTTCATAAAAACATTTGGTAATAACTCACTCCTTATTTAATTATTCTAGGCTTAACTCAACACCTAAACACGTCATCATACATTGCGTAGTGCAAACTAAACGCAAATTGATATCTGGCTGTCAATCAAATTTTACAAAGCAGATTTTCGGAAGAGGCGTACATTATTTTACGTTTTTTGGCTAAAGCACAGTGGTTTAATCATTAAAAATGCTCGCTTTAATCAATCGTATCCTTGATTGGATTAAAAGTTTGTTCTGGAAGGAGGAGATGGAGCTAACGCTGGTCGGATTGCAGTACTCGGGAAAAACAACTTTTGTTAACGTCATTGCCGTTAGTATTATCTAAAAACAATATTTTGTGTTGATATTACTTCCATACATACTATACATTACCTTAGTACAACTGTACATCATGTTTTAAGCCGTGCTTATACGACCAATGATCGAATTTCATGTGCTGATATGTATATTTTTTTATTGGTTTCTGCTCATGATTATGTGTATTGACTGCGTTTCATATTATGTGATCCTATTACTCATTGTTCGTTCTAGGCCGCTCACAACAAAGGAACATTTATAAAGTAATCATTAGGTTACCATAACAGTTAGAGTACATTTACATATTACAGGAGGCTTGGTGAAAGTTACCTACCTTACCTACCTAAATTTAACATAAAAAAGCTAAAACTTGCTAATTACTGTTCATACAGTTAAAATTCTGCTGTAGGTTCTAGCATCAGATATTGTAATTGAAATCAATTTTCATTATAATGAGATAATCTGATTAATTACTAACTATAATTTAAGGACTTATTCAACAGTAATAAAATATATATCTCAATTTTTGTAAAATATCCATAATCAAAATGTATGACTGGAACATTGATTATTGAATTAATTTACTGGATACTATTGACTACAGTTCTCGCCAAACTTATTGTCCGGGTTGTAGTTGGCACAAGCTAACTTTAACCTGGCCGTAAAAATTGGAGTAACAAAATAATAGGGTTGTAATAAATAAAAACGAAAGCTCAAGACGTAGGCTGTCACTTCATATCATTTAAAGCCAATATTTTTCTTTCTCCGATTTTTACGGCCGGGTTAAAGTTAGCTCCTGCCAACTTCAACCCAGACAATAAGTTTGGCGTGAACTGTACATCAATAACCACTAATTTACATGTTACATCTACAAGTAACATGCCTAGTTATGAAGGATAACATTCCAATCAACAATTACTATCTGTGTTGATCCCAATGTCAGTTAATGATATTTGTGTTCATACTAGTTCATTTACCCTTTATCTTATCTCTGGTAGATCCAAAGTATTCTTTATTCAATAAACTAGATCTTAATACAAGGACACCATGATCACTGCAAAATAATAAAAATGGTTTCTCTTGGTATTTTAATATTGGAATTTCATAAATATTTGTCTCACACATATAAATGTAAGAAATCATTAAGTACTCCATTGCTATCATTGTTTGTTTACAATGTGATGTCACTATTTCTTCTGATACAAAAGTTGTTATGGAATAATAAATATTTATAAATGATTTCATTGCATCAAACAATTTAAATTTCAGTAACAGTTTTGCAATCAAATCAACAGAAAGGTTGTCTATATTTTATATTCATGTAGAGATAAAACCTTATTGACTTATTTAAAATTTTGGATGTACATATTGAAGACACCCTCATCTAAATATCATGATAGGTACTTTTCTTTCTAATGTAATCAACTACCAGGAATCTGCATTAGTTAGTCTGCACGATATATGAAAGATGGAGTTTCTTGCCTTCCAACTAGTTTTTGACTTATCAAAATGTTCTAGATTTTAGTGGTTCAAAAAAAAAAAATTCTTTATATTATTCTCATACCCCTTGTTACTTAATTCTATTTTCATATCCATGCACCAGTTGCAATGACTACACAACTGACTGATGTATCTTATCAATGAAAAATTAACAATAATTGAAAAACATGCATAAATTACCATCATGTCTGTTTATCTTGAAGGGTCTGTTATTAATTAACATGCACCCCCAGTTCACCCGTATGTTTTAGGTCCCATATTATAGCAAGCACATTTATTTATTATACAATATTGGCATTAGGCACCAATCCAAGTAGCTAGCGAGAATTTCATAGAAAACCTCAAACCCAGTACCTTGGTACAATAATTAATGTATATTTTTAATTTTATTTCCACAGTCCGGTCAGTTCAGTGAAGACATGATCCCAACGGTGGGATTCAACATGCGCAAAATCACCAAAGGAAATGTCACTATCAAGGTATATACTGTTACATAAAACTGATTACAGTTACTATAAATTATACTACTATAAATTATAGAAACAGTGTTAAAAAAAGTACTAGTACTGTTGTTATGATAAGAGTAATGAGTGTAATTGTATATGAACAGGATAAAATTACTTGGCAATCGAATTTGGTATATAGCAGATTATAACATAGGTATGTTTGTCGATCTAACTTAATAATGTTCCTTTATTCTATAGTACAGGTTCTCTATTGAGATTGATTGACTTTGAGTTGTATGCAAAGTATGTGCATTGTAACTCAGAATGATTGAGGAATATTCTGACAAGACAACATAGTGTTTTGATATATGTTATAGGGACATGGATTCAGAAGAATATGCCGAGATAGTTTGGACTTGTTGAGAGAGTGAAAGTGAATGAAAGGCGACTATCAATAGGAATTTATAAGGCGAATTTCAGCTGTAGCGCCGGGAGGGGACGCCTTAGAAAGACATTATATCATATAAATATACATATATGTCCCGTGGAAATAGCACCCACGACCGTGTGATCACTTGTGACCACGACCAGCAGTCCAGTACTCAGTCACCAGGTCCAGGGATGACGAAATATATGTATTCTTACTAACAGATTTGCGTAATTATTATTTGCTATAACGGTGAAGGAAAACATCGTTAGGAAACCTGCATGCCTGAGAGATTTTCTCGACGGCATATGAAGTCTCCCACCCAACCCGCATTAGGCTAGCCTGGTGGACTATAGCTTAATCTCTCTCATACTGAGAGGAGACCTGTGCCCAGCAGTGGGACAGTATATTGGTTGATGCAGTAACAGATTTTGGGGTTCAAATTAATGGTGTGTCCGTATGTGTATACTTTCAGGTATGGGATATCGGTGGTCAGCCCAGGTTCCGTTCCATGTGGGAGAGGTACTGCCGAGGCGTCAATGCGATTGTGTACGTATTTGTTATTACTGATTTAGGATTAATTGACAAATAGAGAAAGATATTTCTTCCAAGGAAGAACTATCAACAATAAAAAGAATATCCTGATATTTTCGAATGTAACCAAAAAAATTATATATATATTTTTTTCTTTTATGTAATATTTTGTTATATTTTTAGTTCCTAAAAACAAATTTCTAATAATAAATCTTCCTATTTGTCATGCCTTGTTAAAAACAAAGGAAAAGCCTAATGCCTGAAATAGATTCTTAGCCAATCGTTGTCTTTAGCTTTTGGATCATCTAAATTCCATTATAGCTTCTTATGTCATCATCATCATCATATCAGCCTACAGAGGTCCACCGCTGAACAAAGGCGATAGACTTCCACAAGGAACAGTTATATGCGACTTGCATCAAACGACTTCCAGCGACATCGCTCCATATCGTTGGAGGCCGCTGGGCTTTCCGGTTGTGGTGTCCACTCGACAACCTTTCTGCCCCAGCGGCCATCAGTTCTACGAACTATGTGCCCTGCCTATTGCCACTTCAGTTTGCTTACCCTTTGAGCTACGTCGGCAAATTTGTTTCTTCTACGAATCGTCTTATGTAATTTATTATTATTACGTTTTTTCTACAGCTACATGGTTGACGCGGCCGACCCTGATAAGATCGAGGCGTCTCGCAATGAGCTGCACAGCCTCCTGGAGAAGCAGCAGCTGACCGGCATCCCGGTGCTGGTGCTGGGCAACAAGCGCGACCTGCCGCACGCACTCGACGAGCACGGACTCATCGAGCGAATGTAACTAACCTACCTGTTTTAACTGGATCCCGTTGTGCTACCCAAATTGATCTCGATTTTGTCTATACTAATACTTGTCCGGACTGTATAGGAATAGGAGTAACCCATCTGAATTTTTTTCGCCGTTTCTTCTCAGTCGTCGTTATAGTCTGCGCGGAACTAGGTGGCCGCGCGTTAGGTATGTGGCGGAGGGGCGGGGTCGCCTGCGCGCGGTGGGACGGAAGGGCGGAGGCGCTTGCTTTTATTCACAGTAACCCGCCGCCTCACTCCCGTCCCTACCTAAGGCGCGGCCAACTAGTTCCGCGTGGACTATAGTTAGGAAATGCCGGCGCCATCTAGTTTAAAAAATGAAAAGTATTTACTTGTAAGTAAAAGTGTCTTTGAAAGATATTACGACATTATGAATGAACTTCAAATTAAAAAAAATAATAACGGTGTATTGGTGAAAACCGCACGAGTATCCGTTCAGTACCTCAACCATGAGTTCTATCGAATGGCTTTCGATAGGTTTTTTTACGCATCGAAACGCTGTAATCTCATAGCAGGTTTTAGTCCCTTACGTAACCGCTAGAGGCGCTGCGAGGGTTTTCGATACAAATATGTTACGGCGTCGCTAGCGAGTCTAGTGAGAAAAACTCATGGTTGAGGCACAGTGGTATTTGAATTTATCGCGAACAGACAGACAGACGGGGCGGCGGACTTTTGTTTTATAAAAAATATTTAGCTAGTCCAGTGTATACACCTAGGGTCGCTCCAGCTCGGCTAGAACCGCGTTGTTAGCATTTAATTTTAACTGAAATAACTATAATTCCACAGGAACCTGTCAGCTATTCAAGACCGTGAGATATGCTGTTATTCTATCTCGTGCAAAGAGAAGGACAACATCGACATAACGCTACAATGGCTCATTGCGCACAGTAAGTCGGGTAGCGCGCGTTAATCGCACACAATTATCAGCTCTATGTGCAACACATCTTTAGCAATTAAGGCGCAGTTTTGCCTGCCACTTCCTTTCAAGGCCTTAAGGTTTCTTTAAGGGTCATGTCATACGGCAATGTTCTTTCGGCACACATACTCAAAATGCTTTTAATACTGTATAGGAATATCTTGGCCGTGCGAACTCTGTGTGACCTTAAAAGAAAAAAAATACAACAGAATTATAGGGCTGTGACGGGAACAATTTGTTTTCTAAATTTGTGCACTGAGGTTATGCCTTTGTGCCTCGAAAAAAGTCAATTTAGTTTTACTTATGGAATTGACAACTTCAGTAATTGTTATTGAGAGCCGTTTGGACGCAGTATTCTTGGCTATGAGGCTGATGAACCCTGAGGAGTCTGCCAAGCATACTTATCACTTTATACAAACCTGACTTACGAAATGAACAACATCTACTATATTATTACGAATGTTATTGAATAATTTGTTTCTTAATCTTATTAAATTGTACCTAATTTTTATTTTTTTATTATTTGTATACTTCGATCAAAAAGTAACTGCGCCTTAGAGATTGTGTTTAATGAGATGATCTTGTTGCAATAATTTATGTAAGTTGCCACTATGATGGCATTGGAATACTTTATTACAACGAGTTACGAAATCTGCCTTCGAATAAGAAAAGTTTAAGGTGTCGATTGCGAGGCAGTATTAATGAAATGGGGTACCTACGTTCCAGGGATAATTAATTCAAGGCCCAGCAAAGTGGCTTCTTATTGATTGTGACAGTTGTCTGCCTCGCTTTGAGTCTAAGCTTTATGTTCTTGCCTAAGCAATTAAGTTCGTAATTCGTTGTAAATGAAGTTATCTTTATGTCATTTTAGTCGTGATAAATAAATTTAGCTTGAGTTATGCACTCTCTAATACAAATGATGTGGCAAATTATCTTGTCACAACACAACCATTGGCTTCAATTAGTTTTCATTGTTTGAAAATGGTGCCAAGCTGTAATTTCGTTTGTTAAATATGTATTTAATTATTATTATTATATTATATATTTATTGAAACGCAATAAGCCTTTAATATGTGAGAAGATAATGTTGTCACATTAGAAATGTACACATACATCTAAAATATAGTCTCTTTTAGGTAATTAGACGTTGGTTGCTGGGACAGATTCTAAAGTTATTGTGATATTTTGTATCGTCACACACGTAGGATGATAACTTCAACAGTATATATTTCAGTGGATCGATTTTTGTATTGTAAACACTTGATCTGAACATATCAATAGTTCGGGATTAATTTAAATCTTAGCTCATAAACGTAATTACATTTAAAAGTTGCTATATTTTAGAGGCAGTACCAGTATCATGTTAGAGTATTTAGATTCCTTAATAATATTAGCGTTATATATTATAAATATACTTATCTCATATTGTTAGCTAAAAAAATAAGTTTAAAATAATCTAGTGTGCGAATAATTTTGTTGATATGTAAAGTTAGGCGTGAATTGTATATAACATAAACAATCTAATACGTAATTTCTGTTTATATTTGTGAAATATACACTATTTTGAGCTCTGGGCACATTATTTTAATTTGAATTGAAGGACCAAGCAATCGAGTCGGAAATCTATATTAATGTGCCTGACAAAGACTGCGCTTGAAGAAATACCAAACACTGCAAAGTATAGCTACTTACTTACATTTAGTAAAATAGTGTATCCATTGCTCAAAACAACATTGTTACTTATTTATTTATCATTAAACAAAATTATTCCCACAAAAGCAATGTTTTGTCGAATAGAAAAGTCACTAGATGTGTAATTAATTGAAATTTAAAAAAGAACCGCTTCGACTGCACATTATGTTTATGTAATTATAGTTATATCTTGTAATATAAATATTTGACAAAGTAAAGATGAATTTGTCATCGTTCGGGACTCATTTATGTGGAAAATTTACAAATTTATGAAACAAAAATGATAATGGATTACGAAATTTATTTTTTATGTTCCAATCATGATATCGGGCCAAAGTTCGGAGTTTGAATAGTGTAGGCCTTGCTCTGTTAGCCTCATCTAAAGTGGCGTGTTCTGTAATTCGAGATGTAACCGAAATATAACAGTTTTGTGTTAACAGCGCTAAGTATTACGTAACTAACGAACGGATTATATTTTGAAAGATTATCTCAAATAGTTTTTTCTAGACAGTACATTTGGTTCATTATTATTACTACGGAAGGAAGACAAGCCTGTCTAAAATTCGATAAAATAATAATACAATCCTCTCAAACAGATATTTATTAATACTCAGAATTCACAATTTGTTATCAAGAGATAACAAATGATGAAAATTATCCATTAGGATAGGCTTGGCTGATTCTAAACACATAAGCCTTAGATTATTACTGGGTGCTAACCATTTGTTTTTAAAATATAGCATTCCATACTAAAAAAGTATTTGAGGTATTTTTTCAAGTATAAAAATATATGGCTATGTTTATTGGTGCGTTTTTATTGTATGGCTGTAACTTATCTTTTTCTACGAAATAATATATTGTCACATGCAGAGATGTAATGAAAGTGTAAGTGTCTTATTTTTCCAAAGCTCTTTTTCCTGGCTATATAGGAATGGTCAATATTTTGCTCACAGTAAAAATAGTACCTAAGAGTTCCAAACCTGTGTACCATTATAATCTTGCGGTATTTATGTAACATGTACAGTTACGTTTTTCCGAAAATAGAACAAAATAATATGGCATAAATATATTTGGGTTAAATCCCAAAGGTTGGTCTGATCTTTACACCGTTTAAACATGTTGAGTCGTAGAGTTCATCCAAACAAATAATTAACATAATATTAGGTCTTTTGCAAACTAATAAATAGTTTTTTAGGCCTTTTGTTTAAGGTTGCCTCAAAGTTGTTATTTTCCTCGTTACTGAATACAATTGGTGCCTCTAAAAAGGTAAGTTTTGTTTATATGTATTACCTTTTTAGGACAATGTGCCTCGGTATAAGGCCTCTCTCCTCTGTACACTCCTCGCTTTGAAACGGCTATCAGTAGCGAGCAGGTCTAATTATCACATCATTAAACTTAGTTGTGTCGTCATAATTATGTTATGTGTATTTAAAACATCAAGGCATGAAATCATAAGAAAACCCCATATTGATGTTTTTGAAACCACGTTTTCCACTTTGCATGTAAATAAATTAGGTGACGTCAGACTTATAAATCGAATGACAATATTTTGTAAAACACTATTAATTAACAATTATTTTTACAAAATTCAGACTGATTTTTTTTCTTCAGATTTCGATAATTTGATCCCTGTTTACTTTGCTTGACTTCAACTACATTTTAATATTTTTTTCTGAACGAATCGAATTGAATTTAGTTCTTTTAACTACCTACAATATTTATTTAAATCATACTAAAACTATTGTGGTTATACAGAGTATTGTTCTATTTGAAAAGTACTTGTCGCAATTAATGAAATCATTGGAAAATTACTGACGAACATAGCACTTATAAATATTTATGAACTGGATTCATTAAATGGCAATTAGAGGTAGGTACTGAGAAACATAGGCAGACATGGGCATATAATTTATAAGACATTTCCAGACCACGCGAGCGAAGTCGTTGGCGGAAAGCTAGTATCCAATAAACTAAAGCCTCAATAAAAAAATTAAAGAATCAGTTTTTGGCGCCTATCAAAATATACTTACAACTTGATCAACATGGGATAAAAATTGGGCCTGGCGTACAAGCGATATTTATATATTTATACTTTTATGTACACTAGCACATAAGGCGGACTTAATACCATATGGCATTCTATTCCAGTCAACCTTTGGGTTAAATTTATAAAGTAAAAATAGGTACAAAAAAATAAACATTGAATAAGTTAGCGATATGGTGAAGTGAGACTTCCACAAGCCTTCCACTAGGGCCTCAGTAGGTCCTAGGTTCCTCTGTCTATCCTTTCATGGAATACAGGCGTGATACGGATTGTTCTAAAAAGTATCGGACGCGGTGTCAATGTACTCGAGTGATGTCATTGCTATTGTGTATACCTACCTAAACCGACTGCCTATTCTTACTATATACATATTAATTAGGTTTGTATGATAATTTAATGCAGATAGTAAAAATTATCGATGATTGTTAAGTGATAGGTACCTACTTTATTTATTTAACAGGGTTTACAGTAAGCTGGTTATAAAAATTTTGGAAGATAATTATCTTGGAGTAAATATCTCTTACAGTGACAAACGCTTTGTTAATTCATTATTTTATCTGACCTTAGGCAACATTTATACAATATTATCAAAAAAGGTTTCACCTGATCTTCCAATACGCAAGAAATTTCTTAAAATGAATATCATCTCTTGCAAATCAACACGCAAAGCAAATCAAAATTAAATCGATTAAGTGTATTTTTAATCTAGAGCCCTTATCGTAAGGGCACTTGAGTTATTACAACAAACAATTGCTATAGGTAAAAGATGTAGTGAGTTTTGATGCATTAAAATGGGGAGTATAAAAAAGGGATTTTGTGAAATTCCCAGGGAATTGGGAAAAACGACATCATCACGATAAACAGTCAGTAGATATAGATCTGAATCAATTGCTGTTTATTTATAACATATAGAAAGTGAAATGTGATTATGTTTTTAAATAAATAAATAGTATGATCCTGTTGATCCTAACACCTATGATGTAATAAAGAACTTGAGCTACCTTAACTAACATGACGTGCAAGTTCTCCAAGAATGGTTCAACTAATCTATGCGACAAGTACTGTTATGTAGGTAGAGGGTAGTATCGAAATTTAATTGTATGTTATAATACGCGTTGTATATTTAAAAAAAGAAGTTTCTCTCGATAGTTTGTACTCTGTTTTTAACAAAGAAATAAATATAATAAGGGCTGCAGATGTGTTGTATTATTTTAATTCTTCTTACCTTAGAAAACTTATTTTTGACTCTGTTTATCTTGATAGAGACTGAAAAATGACACAAAAACTCCATAGAAATAACGTAAAATTTCTTCTCATGCATTCTATGATGGTTGGGCTTTGGCGGTCCATGGACTATTACCAAATAGATAATTATCCTGTATATTCCCCAGAGTGTCTAGGCATTCACCGTCACCCTATTTGTAGGTGCAGTATACTCCCAAAGCAATTAAGGATTATATTTATGCGAAATAATACCAAATAATACTAGGTAGTAAAGCTAGTTTTCAAAAGATAAGTAGTATTTAATAAAAAAAAAGGTAAAAGAGACTACGTAGACATTAAATTGATTAACTGCAATCTTTCAATGTATCGGAATAAAATATTATTGATTCATTATCATTATTATCATATTAGGCCATCACATAAACATTTAAACCTATCTATTAATTATAGTAAGTCAAGTACTAAAACTAACATAGTTTAATATCAACGCCAATGCGAGTGAAAATTGGCGGATATTCAATTGCTTAAGAGCCAATTTCTTCACGCGACTCAAGTACTACATCTTCAAATCTAATACAATTTTCTCCAAACAAAACATCAGCATTTTTTTGACGCTCCTTAAATTCCAGCCTGTCCAGTCTATCTTCCAACAAAGCAACCCTATCTGTAAGTCCATTCATTTTACTTTCTAGTTCTGCAAACTTCTTATCGTCCTGATGTTTACACCGCAACGAATCCATCTCGTTCGTCAACGATTTCATTTGATCGAACAAGCCGTCAGGCTGAGAACTTTCTAAGGAAATGGAGGACCCTTGTGACGACAAAAGAGGTGTAATCTCAGATTGTTTTACGTAGAACTCTGACTTTTTAAACTCCGTCAATTCATCCGTTGTGAGTAACAATGCCACTAACTTTTCCACGTTGTTTGTATCGATACTAGCAAGAACTTCTTTCAACTTATCGACGTAAACCTTCTGAAGGGTCGGCCTTAATCCACCAATCAAATTGTGTTCGCAATTCCAAAAGAAAGGGATTTCCTTCTTCTGTAAGGCCAGGTATAGCTCCTCGACCATAGTACGGAAAAGGACGCTCACTTTGCTTTGCCAATAAGTTTTATCTTGCATATCATGGACTTTCTTTAAGAAGAGAGTTTTAATGTAGTAGCTAGCAATAGCCTTCATCTCTAGAGAGTCACGTAATTTTTTTACCTGGAATTGTAAAAGAATTGGTAAGTAGGTAATATCAGGATGTTTTATTTCAAAAACCCTTTAAATGCATCTACTATTTGGGATTAACTTTGAAATTGGTTTCAAAATAAACGACGGTAAAAGATTCAATATGTACAACTTATACCTTTTCTATAACCTTGTCTTAAAGATCATAATATTACACCTAAATATTACACATTCATTGGATACATTTAAAAAAAAAATCAACCCTGTATAATAATATACCTATTATGTACACTCACCAGTCTGATGGTCATCTTCAACGATCTGCAGTCTTTAATAAGTTCTCTCTCCTGTTCCTGGAATGAGAGACGCCAGCACCGATTCTTAAGGGTGTCGTCGTTCAGCGCCTTGTTAGGCTTAGGTACCACTAGCCAATCTTTTGCTTGAATACCTTCGATTATCCTGAAAAGGCTTTTTGCTTGACATAACATTCCACCGAATGGTAAAGCAAGAAGAAATTACATTTATGTTAGGAGCAATAATACCTATGTCTCACTTTAATAAGTTTTTGCAGACTCAATATTCATTGTATACGCAGTTTTTTTTGTTTAAGCTGACAGACGAGAGACGTTGCTGCTGAAAATGATTTAAAACGACAGCTTTCGTTTTAATTTATTACAATCTAATATTTTTCTTTCTCCGATTTTTACGGCCGGGTCAAAGTTAGCTCCCGCCAACTTCAACCCGGACAATAAGTTTGACAAGAACTGTACTCTCGACCATTCCCACACGGAATAACCGGAAATGTAGCTAGTTCGGTATCATCATCATCACTTCACCTACCTACCTACACCTACTGATGTCCACTGCTGGACATAAGCCTCTTTCATGGCGCGCCATTTCTCCCAGTCCTCTGCCTTCCGCATCCAGCTGCTACCGGCTATCCTTTTCAGGTCATCGGACCAGCGAGCTGAAGGGCGTCCCACACTTCGCTTGCCAGTTCGTGGTCTCCACTCTAGGACTCGTCTGCTCCATCGGCCTTCGACAGACATGACCGGCCCATTACCACTTCAGTTTACAGATTCTGCGAGCTATGTCGGTAACTTTGGCTCTCTTCCGGATATCCTCATTTCGGATTCGATCCTTCAGAGAAACCCCAAGCATAGCTCGCTCCATCGCACGCTGAGAGACTTAAACTTGTGGACCAGTCCTGCTGTGAGTGTCCACGCCTCGGCAGCGTAGGTCATAACGGGCAAGACGCACTGGTCGAAGACTTTCGTCTTCAGACTCTGCGGTATAGGCGACGAGAAGACTTGACGAAGCTCACCAAAGCTTAGTTCGGTATATATATATATATATATATAATAAATAATAATATAATATCGATTACATAATTCTGCCTATCTAATCCTGTCTGAAGAAATATGTAAGTTACAAAACTAACCTGTAGCCATCGGGAGCGCGCGGCAACATGAATTTGATGACCGGTACCAAGTCCACATCCAGTTTATAATATTCGTTCCCTTCATCGTTCCTAATGCTCAATGTGTATGCCGGCCCGGACTCTTTGTACGTCAGCAAGTACACATCCCCATTGACCGTCACCTTGCCTTCCATTGCGTTCAGCGCTTTCTGTACATTACCATGCATCCATTGACGAAATTTGTTCTGAAGAAAGTATTTATCTGGATCTCTCCATTCGCGTGTCACCTTATGACACCTTTCCCAATCTGGCTGTTTGTCTAAATGGTCAAAGGCGTTGGTGATCTTTAGTTTGACGAAGCCAGGCTGGTCGTTCTCAATGGTAATCTCTCCATAGTTGATGGGTAAGCGAATTACGATGTCCATATCAAATTCGTCCATTTTAGATACTTTGATGCCGTCGGAGACGCTTCCGGCGTACATAATCTAATCAAACAGAAGTTTATGCTTATCATAGTAATATTTGACCAAATTTTATTCTCATGAATAGAACAACGACGCCATAAATGAATATGATTCATGATATAAAAGCTATGTATGTATGTACCTGGCTACTGTACTTCTTGAAGTAGTTACATTGTTCTCCCATCTTTTGCTTGACTTGTTCAAAAACACTTTTGAATACTTCTTGTGACTTCTTAAAGTCTTCATCTTTGATTGCAATGAACTGCTTAAACACCTCACTCAAGTACAAATCCAAACTTCTCTTTTTAGAACTCATGATTCACTGAAAATAACACATACAAAATTATTTCATTCTGCATAGAAAAGGAATAGAAATTTCCTGGAATTAAAAATGTTGGTAGGTATATCCTGGATGCTGTGAAAATTTTATTTATCCTAGATAATAAACAATTAGAGATATAATACTATTATTATCTACTACCATTTCTAAGGCTGCTAATAGCTATAGTATTATGCTACAGTATTACTATACTGTAGCAGGGGGAGGCCTTTGCTCAATTTTGGGACAGTTCGGGCTAAAATAATAATAATAATAATAATTACTATACAGCACTACACAGTGCTACAGTGGTGAATAGTATTATGGCATATCTCACAACAATCCTACTTTGTATGAAAAAAAAAACACAGTAAATTAGACATTGTGGAAATTATTTAATAACAAAAATTATGAATGGGTCCAAAAAAGGATGGTCACAACTTTAATCACCTTCAATCTAGTTCATAATGTTATTTATTTTAGTCTGGTGAGTCCTACAAGGGTCAGTGGATACGAAACGAGGCACTATGAAAAAAAGACTTCGAAAATTTTTGATTAAAATCCATCGCCTAGTGAAGCCTTCGGGTCTCGGTGGGATTTGGGAGTAGTAGGGTGGGGAATACAATGGGACACCCCAGGGTCATTGACTGTGTTCAAGGTCGTACGTCGTACATCGACCGTAAGATCATGGTCATCGACCCTAAGGTCAAGGGCATTGTCCAAGGTCAAGGTTAAAATTCAGAATTTCATTGTCCGCTATTCTCAGGTGTTCTAAAAGTTCAATGTTCATGGTTAGTGACCTTGAGGTCCAGGTCAAGTTTGGAGTCAAGGACAACTATAGGCAATAGTAATAAGGCGTAGTTGACGGAGCCCCTCCTAACCTAACCTGTCCGAGTCGGGGTGCCCCAAGTTTCGAGCTGGCTTTGTTCGCTGTTGCATCCTAAATTCTCCTAGTACAGTAATTTTATTGCATTTTGTACCGATCCCTTCGACATTGTTTTTACAACAAACACCTAGTCGGAGACAAAAAGCACCCAGACGCTTTTAACCTTATATTTATGTGTTATATACAATAGAATCATGAAATCAACGATTTGCGAAAAAAAAAAAAATTTAAATATTAAAAGTCCCTGACGCCTTAAGTGGAACCCTTGGACATCGTGTTTATGACAAACAGCTGGTCGAATCCAAAAAACACCAAGAGGCTTGGTATGGTATGGTATGGTATAGCGGGCTGTTTTCCGCAACTCCACGTCAATGCGCGTATTTTGCGTACGTGTGGGGATATTTAATGTTTACTCAAACCACCCTAACTCCTCAAGAAACGCCAGCACATTTCTGATGTTGCTGACGATCTCTCGGAGGGTACTTTTGTTACCGAAGTACTTAGCCCTGTATGTAGCGACCCCAGCACAGTGCAAAAGCACGTGGGCCGCTGTTTTGTCCTCATCTAGGCATGCTCTGCATGCAGGGCTGTCGGTGACACCTAAAACATGCAGATGTTTATTGAAAAACCCATGACCTGTGAGGGCTGCGGTGATTGTCCTCAGTTGTTGCTTAGACAATCGTAGTAATTGCTTAGTGACATGAGAATTAATTGTGGGAAGTGCCTCCTTAGCCTGCCTGCATTTCTCATGATTTGTCCAGTGGTTGTTGTGTAGATTTCTGGTACGTTGTCTTACCAGAGTGCGTAGCTGACTGAAGGGTAGCGGTACTATGGGTTCTGGGCCCACCGCATCCATGTCCGAAGCCTTCCTGGCGAGCTCATCCGCTGCGTCGTTGCCCCGGGAGCCGCTGTGCCCTTTGATCCATTGAATGGTAATGTTGTTTTGTGCACCTACCTGATTTAGTATTTGGTGGCATTCGTGTATTAGACCAGAGTTTATTGTGTGGCTGTTTAGTGCTAGCAGGACAGCCATGCTGTCCAAGAGTATCCTAATGGAGTAGTCTTTTACCTCTCGAGCCGCGACCGCCACTGCTGTTGATATAATACCCATACATTCTGCTTGGAATACAGTGTTGTGGTCTCCTAGCGGAATAGACATCCGCATGTTGAGGTCCTCGGAGAAGATCCCACATCCGGTGCCCGTGCTGGTTTTGGATCCATCTGTGAAGATGTTTAGCTCTGTGGGGTTTGAGCCCTCGCCTCTGTAATCCTCATGAAGCTGGATCTTGTATTTTTTGTCGAAGATGAATTCCTTCGGTATGCGATCGTTGGTCGCTTGCACGATAGGATGTTCGTCAAACAGTTCACTGAGTATTGCTGCATGCTGTGTGTTATTTCCTCGCCAGAGTGCCAGAGATTTAAGGCGCAGAGGCGCAGGCTCCTGCTGTATGTAGAGATGCAGCGGTGGCAGGTCCAACATAACTTCCAGGGCTGTGGTGGGGGTAGTTCTCATGCATCCTGTTGTTGCTAGGCATGCTAGTCTCTGGAAACGCTGCAGCTTGTTTGTGACACAGTCCAGCTTTGTTCTGTGCCACCAGACGACAGCGCCGTAGCTGATAAGGGGTCGAATCACCATCCTGTACAGCCACTGAATAATTTTGGTTTTCCAAACCAAGAGACTTTTAGTCTTATATTTATGTGTTATATAAGATAACATCGAGAAAATAAACGGTTTGCGAAAAAAAAAAATGTCTGCGAAAAAAAATCTTTTTCCTCAGTGCCTGTTAAGTACACTCCAACCCCTACAAGGCTTATTTTTAATTTTGGGGTATAAGTTTATAACATAAATACAACAGAAAAAACTTTTATCAGAGCCCCTAATTTGTGATATTTTAAATTGTTTTTATTTTTAAAAAGGCAGCTCAAATCTTGGTCTTTGATGTACAAAGATCAAATTTGCTAAAAATAATTAAGATTAGAGGCTTATTTAAGGAGACCTTTATGGAAACAAAAAAAAGGCCTAAGACTAGTATTAAGGACAAAACCAGAACTATATGACACCTCACATGAGTACCTTATTGTATGTCAGGCTCACATACAGCTTCATACATTGCAAAGTAGCTGCTGCAACATAATATTTATCACAATGCTTGTTTTCATAGGGAAATGGATTGGACATGGATTATTTTATTGATGCTAATTATAAAGGGTCGTAGAGTAGATTTCAGACTGACTAGCTCTTGAATTGAGAAAACATAATTTTGTACTTTACCTGATTTAGGTATTCCAACTTAATACCTATCCTATCTTAGACTTTTTGTCTGGGAAATTAGGCTAGGTATTGTAGAATTCATCGTAGGCACGTTTGTACATAGTGTCTTCTTAGTTTTAGATCATAAAATTCCTTTATTAGTAAGGGACTTACCAGAAGAATAATCCTCTTCGAAACTTGTGATTATAAAACTGAAGGAATAACGTCAGGAAACTGGCCAGCGGTTCCGCCCATAATCTGTTGACGTTGAGTGCAGAATGTTCCATGTTTCTATGCAAAACAATTATATTTTTACACTTGAAACTTACAGGGATTTCCATGATAGGAAATCTTCGGTGTTGACGCACCTAAAAGCCAAATAACACTATGATATTGATTAACGCTCTTTGTGGGTAATTACGATTTACGATAGTTAGAAAATTAGGCCAAGACGCTTAATAAATGTCTTTCGTCTTTTTAATAAAAACGAAAAACTTAAAAAATATGCAACTTTTTGTTTGGTTTGTTTTTGATTTTGTTTGAATTTTTTTAATGATTTGTCAATTTGACATTAAAATTTACAGTGACAATAAAAAGCAAGCAAACGTCATCGCGCGTTGTGGAATGGATCCAAAGAGCTAGGTTTTAGATTTTTGATTTTCTATATAAAAGTCCATCGTTCAACTAAAAAAATGAGGTAGGTATATCTCATTCCACTCGGTTGCGTAGATGCAGAGATAGAGCTTGACCTCTCTGTAGTATGTATTCCTATTGATATAAGGGATCATTATTGTTGGTTCTTTAATTAAGTTGTCATAATATACGCAGAAATCGTGATTGTTGATAAACGTTTAAAGTGGTATAGACTTAAATTATTAAACAATAGTTGTGAAGTTTGGTTAGAATTACGAGTTGTTACGACTAACTGAAGGTCCAATTTTCCTTTGGAGTGATTTCGAACAACACAGTTTCACAAACAGTATCACCTCAGTACCTCATAGAGTACCCCAGTACCAGTAACAGTTGCTCAAACCGAGTTAAAAACTTTGGCGAAGTAATAACTACGCTAAGCGATAGGTTAAGCAGCGGTTTCTACGGTTAGACTATGGATGGGTGACCATTCTTAAGACATCGAGACCCTCTGTAGTCTGTACCTTATATAGCACGTTATGAAATGGCAATTGATTCAGCATAGTAGACCCTATACGAAAATCTATGAAAATCAGCCAAAAAACCAGACGGTCAATTTAAAGCTAGGATCTAGGATACCTATCGGTTTTAACCAGTCTGAACGCTATTGCTTTGTGTAAAATATTTATATTTAACTACATCTGTTTCGATTGGAACCGGAGCTTAACATATTTTCGGCATAGGCTAGGAGTCTAGGAGGATGATGAAACTGCTATAGTGAGCTGCTTTTTATCTTATTCGGGATCGATTTCTTTCAATTTTGTTTCTTAATCCACGGAGAGCGAAGCCGCGGGCAAAAGCTAGTTATTATAATAAAATTGTTATTTCATAATATTTCTTATTTTACCGCTATTCAAGAAAAATCTATAGATGTAGCAACAAATATTTTGTTGTCACAATTGACTTTTTATAACAAACTTGGGTATTGGTCCTTTACATTGATATAAATACTAGTCAATGGTCCTGTAACTGTTTTATTGAAAATAAATAAATTAATGTTATTAAATTATTCGTAAACTAAATATCTAGCCAAATGAATTTTTCGTAAAAAAATTATAGAAGAAATTTCCTAAAATTATCGTGCACGTATATGTAATTGAATATACATGTTTAAATAAATAATATATTCATTGTAACATCATTATGATTTATTTTATAGGTATTTATATAAAACTAGAAGTATATTAGTTATTAAAATATAATATATAGCTTCTTACTGATAAATTTCAACATTTGTACTGAAGATTTCGGGAATTTCCCGAATACTTTTCAGTGTTGCCACTAAGACATGATCCTACCACTTTGTTACTGTTTTCCTCAAGCAAGAGCTATTCGAGGACTACTAAAAGTTTTGAAAAGACTTATTTTTTACTTTACTACCTTATTTGGCAGGTATGTATTATTAATCTAAAATAATGCTAAAGGCTCTGAACTCGGGGATTACTATTGTTTTCATTTTTATCTAATTTAAAGTGCATCATTAGAAGATTTTGTAATTTGAATATTGTATCACTGCGATAAGTGAACAAATAAATACAGCGAGATCGCATAATTTTCTTCCACTTCAAAAGAAAGAAATTACAATGAGTCTGAACCATTAGTACGATTATTTACTTAGAGATAATTAATTATTTTGTTGGATTACTACGATTTAGATTTTGTTTTATTATTGGGTACTATATAGAGATAAAATTTATATTCGCTAGGAAGTGAACATTAACTGGTAAGTAAATGATTATAATTAACGATATACTTGTCTTGTAGGACCGATCTGTCGTTGTAGTTGGATTATTTTACTTGCTTTACCTATCTATCTTCTAGTTTGGTGGTAGCATACTAAGATGAGAGTGTGATACGAAGTCCAGGGTTTGATTTCCGGGTTGGGATATGTTCTGGATTAGTAGGTACATGATATCCAGTCATTAGACCGACCCTGACCTCATTTACTTAACCGTGGCCTCAGACCAAGGAAACAGCTAGTTTTTTAATTAAAAGATTAGCAAAAATTAGATTGCTAATTTTTTGTGGTGTTCTTTGTTTAGGTATGTTATGTCTTCTGTTTTGTTTTATTTAAAAATAGCCTTGCCCAGCTTCCATAGCACTTCCTCTTTTTATTATAAACCTTTTCACACAAAAGATCACACACAAAAAGTGTTGTTTTAAATAAGACAGATATTTTAATAATGTAAATCACTTTATATTGTTTTAGCAAATATGAATAACAATAGACCCAATGAAAATAATAATCAAAATAGAGCCTGGCTCACTGGGGCAGCTATAGGTATAGCTGGTGCCCTAGTTGGAGGGGCCGTGTATATGTTGAACCGTTCTGGTCCAGAACCAGAACCAGAGCAGGACCGGAGGATTCATAGGGCACAGCCCAGTACACAATCTTCAAGTCAGAATAATTCTGATGGTAATTCATCCGTGTCATCTTACCTTACTGATATGATGGCCAGAATGAACACCTCACGGTGAGATTTTCAAATAATTACTTTCATTTTGTATAAGCTAATTTTATAATAAATATAATATATTACTGAAAAAATGCAATTTATTTTTTATAATATTCTCGCTGAAGCCTGGGCCTTACTTGCGTTATTTTTTCTTTTTGCTCAGTTTCTAAGAGTTGTAGCGCGATGGTAAATAATAATAACCGTCCTCAAGAAATAGACTATCAAAATAATCAAATACAAAAAAAATATTTTTATTTTTGTTTTAGGGGGGGATCCTCCAATGGTGGTGTAAGAATTGAAGAACTTTCGAGTGCTCCTGAAAACCCCGTTATATCAAACCTCAATTCACTATTGTCAGATATATATGTAAGGTATATTAAAAAGAGTGAGTTCAACATTTATTACAAAGTATTTGACACAATCTTCCAAGACCTGCACAAAAAGATGAAAGAAGTCGACCCATACTACCGGAAATATTCTAGCACGGTTTGTATAAATTCTATTTAGAGCTTATATTTATATTATCATACACCATAAGTTTATGAGTCGCTATCGAATTGCTTTTAATAGAGATGCCGTAAAATATTTGTATGGAAATCGCTTCCAACGCCTCCAGCGGTTACGTAAGGAACTAAATCAGTTACTTAATAAGATTACAGCGTTTCGGTGCGTAAAAAACCTATCGAAAGCAATTCGATAGCGACTCAAACTCATGGTTGAGGTAGCTACTGTTTTAGTTCTAGTCTTCTGTTTCCGTTTGCGCAACATAGGTGGGGTGGGTAGCGATGAGCGCCGCCTAGCGACATTTTTTGCAACAAAAACTGTTCTGTCTTGCTTACTTTGGATTTTTATTTTTAACTAGCTTTCCGCCAGCGGCTTCGCCCGCGTGGTCTTATAAATTTTTCCCCTGTTTTTGCATCATTTTTCATTGCTACTCCGCTCCTATTAGTCGTATCGTGATGGTTTATAGCCTTCACCGATAAATGGGCTATCTAACACTAGAAGAATTTTTCAAATCAGTCTAGTAGTTTCGGAGCCTGTTCAATACAAACAAACAAACAATCTTTCCCGTTTATAATATTAGTATAGATAAGTAGACGTACACAATATTATCCTGAACTGATAATAAAACCATGTTAAAAAATTTGTAGGTGCAATTTGCTGGTAGCCACTTCGATAATTTACGCATCGTAAAACCAGACGAATTTGATATGGATATAGTAATTGGATTGCCTCTTAACATCAAGACCGACCCTTTTAACCCTGTCGGTAGTGACATCAATATAGAGCCCAAGTCTGCTGGCTTTGTGCAGCTCAAAATGGGTGTACAATTTCAACGGCTACCTATGAGGGATAATGAGGAATGGCTGATCAACAGAGCGGCGTACGAGTGGAAAGACGACAGCAACTACTTACTGAGATCTAAATTCAGTGATTGGTTCAAAAGTGTGGTGAACAAGGCGTTAAACCGGTTCGATGTAAATATATACTCCCGTCCTCTATACTACGTAGAAGGTGTTCCGTATGTCATTGACAAATCGGAGTCGGGTCCAGCAATGACCCTGTTTATTTCCAACAAGTCCAGGAATTTTAAATTGGACGTCGATTTGGTGCCGTGCCTTAAATTCCCTGAAGATCGCTGGCCGATCAGTAGCTCTTACCGCCCTATTCCACCAGAGTGTAGGAAGGGTTACTGGATGGTCGTGGGCAAGCCGAACAAGGCTGCTACCTGCCCACAAGACCAGCTGCGATCCTGGCGCTTAGCGCTGCACAACCAGGAGCGGGAGTTGATGCACGACTCGTACAACTTACGTCAAGCAATTCGGTTGGTAAGTATCTTGATTACAGTGTTATCATAAAATGTTTAAAGAACTAAAGAGAGAACTAAGATTTATTGACACACTTATGTTAAATGTTGTTTATTTCCCTGTTGGTCTAGTGGTCCCAAGCGCGACCGCTAGGGTCGTTCGATTCGGTTTTTCTGGGAAAGTCTGGATTTGTGCCCGGTTGATGGCAATAGGCTCGCACCCTATTACATGGGACCTAACAACATGACGGCGAACTGTGTGTTGACATACATTAATTAGTATACCTGGAATACGTTTAGGCGTATGTTTAATAGACACGGAAATTGACTATGCTAACCACATTCCTATTTTACAGATGAAAAAGCTCCGGGACTCGCTGGAAATGAAGAAAATAGCAAGCTATTATGTCAAGTCTCTATTTTTCTGGGAGGTCGAAAGAATTAATAATAAAGAGTTTTGGCAAAGAAACAATCCCGCGACACTGTTCAAGTTGATGGTGGGGAGACTTCATGAGGCTCTGATGGAGGGGAAGGTACCTTATTACTGGAACAAGCGCAATAACTTGATAGAAGCTGTCGATAGGCCAACCCTGAATAAGTATGCGGCAAAACTGGTGCCTCTCATGGCGGTGTTGGAGCAGCCAGCTCAATATAAACTGGTCGCCAAGTATCTGTTGACACCACAGGAATTCAAGGACTACAACGCCAAGTATTTGCATATTTAACATTTTGTTAGATATTTAGGGCCTGTTATTACTAAGTCCCCTTTAAAATGATTTGGTAAATAGGTAAATTAATAACATACAGTTCTCGCCAAACTTATTATCCGGGTTGAAGTTGGCGCTAGTTAACTTTAAGCCGGCCGTAAAAATCAGAGAAAGAAAAATATTAGATTGTAATAAATAAAAACGAAAGCTCAAGTCGTAATCTGTCGTTTTAAATTATTCTAATCCAATAGTTTTCTTTTTCCGATTTTTACGGCCGGGTTAAAGTTAGCTCGTGCCAACTTCATCCCGGACAATAAGTTTGGCGCGAACTGTACGTGTTTTTCCATTTTTGAATTAATTTCTCCGGTGGATAGAGGGTAACCGCTGGATAATTTAACAAATGGCTTATTTGTATGATACTATCTGCGAAGTATTTTACATACGTACATAACTTCACGTCTATTTCCCATAGGGGTGGTCAGAGACTATAGATTTTCATCTGCTACGATACTGGCACACTACTTTCCTTTCATCTATGTTCATAATATTAACGAGCATGCATGGGGAGGCCCATGCATGCTCGTCGGTAAATTAATTCCCGTTAATTAATTTAAAGTCTCGTTAAATTACTTAATTTAACGGGAATTAATTTACCATTTGGAACTTATCAGTATGTGGTGACTGTTGAAGCAGGCCCATATTCTTTTTCTAAATTCATTGGTGTATAAACATGACGGTCTTATTAGGTACTCTTATAAATACGTTTCACGACGTCTGTGGTCTAGTGGTTCGAGTACCGGACTGCTGATCACGAGGTCGTGGGTTCGATTCCCACAAGACACGAACATTAATGTGATGAACATAGGTGTTTGTGTTTGTCTGGGTGTTTCCTTATATATTATAAGTATGTATTTACAAAAAAAAAGTATATAAGTATTATATCCATAGTCTAGTACCCATAGTACAAGCTCTGCTTAGTTTGGGACTAGATGGTGCTGTGAATAATATATGTCCAAAGATATTATATTATATGGTATATTATCTTATATCCTGTATAAGTCTTAATTTTTGTTTACATAATCATTCATAACATTTATTAATATAAAGCTAACCATAAATCATAAAATGTATTAATATAAAGTCGTAAGTCGGCTACTATTAAATACTATTATTACTCTTCTGTTTACCGCCTTATTGGTCGTAAGCGTGATGTTTGATATGTTATGTTTTCTCTTCCATACAATTTGTATTTGTGTTAGAAATGACTGCGACTGATTTATATGATGACTGAATAACGATCTTTGATTATTTTGTCAAGGTTTGTCAAAAAAAATGTGTCCTGTTGTATAGGAAACAAGTTGTTTGTGATGTCTCGTGATATTTATAATATAACTAGCTGTCCCGGCAAACGTTGTTTTGCCATATAGGGGTGGGTCATTTTAGGGGGATGAAAAATAGATGTTGGCCGATTCTCATAGATACCGGATAAGCACACAAAATTTCATACAAATCGGTCCAGCCGTTTCGGAGGAGTATGGCAACTAAAACTGTGACACGAGAATTTTATATATTAGATATAACAATATATCTGTGCACTATCTCGAAGAGAAGTTAATTACGAATTGTGTATATAAAAAATTGAACTTACAGAGTAGATCAAATAGAGTTACACCTACCTACCTACTTCTCTTTATATTTTAATTGTAGGCAAATAAGTTGTTTCTCAAAACTAATAGAAAACAGTCTTTTTTTTTATTGCCTACAGTGGCAGACGAGCAGGTGACCCACCTGCTCGTCTGGTTTTGTCTGTCCGTCTGTTTCTGGTAACGATTTTTAATTTTTTCTTTGAAGTAACAATATTGTACAGTACGATTCAAACTTAATAGCTTGAAAGTTAGCAACTCGCTTCATGTTCTCATGTTTCGATCGTACCTATTGTTTTTCAACAATATTCCTCAGAGTTATTTTTGAAATAACTACCTACATACTGCCTATTAATATTGTAACAATAATTATAATAAATTAATTAGGTATCGTAAGTATTATAGACATTATACTTAATTCTTATCCCTAGTATACTTATTTCTAATTAATAATTGGCAAAACTGTATCTTAGTTAATAATAATAATATGTTTATTTGAGGATTTCTTACAAAGAGAGCTTACATAATAACAATAGCACTGAACCTCACACTAGGATACCCTGTGTTGTGAGGTACAGTCTCTTTCGTCACATTTTGCATGCGTATACATATAATTACTTATAGTTATAATCTTTAGTATTAATAAAAGTTTGTGTAAGTAGGTAGTTATTAAGTAAAATCGGTAATAATCGGTAGTAATCGGTTTTAGCAGGTTTCCGACGACGTTTGTCCGTTATGTTACGAAGCTAGGTGCTACTTATGTTATAAAAATATCCAAGTAGGTACCTAGGTACCAACTTACTTGCATTTATTGTAGATAGGTATAAGTTTAAATAATAATTATATCTAATATGTATAAATATAATCATTATGTCCATTGACATTTTTGATTGTTTGGTTTTATAATGTTCTGACTTTTAATATTTTTTTACTACTGAAATCTGAAATCACGAATTTGTACCTATGCATAATATGCTTATTTTAAAATTAGCGTTAATTATTATATTAATAAAGATATATTGAAAGTTTTAAAAATTTGTTTATTTATTCTTTACTAGCTTTCCGCCAGCGGCTTCGCCCGCGTGGTCTTGATAACCTTTTCCCCGTTTTTACTACCTATTGTTCAAGCATTTTTTTATTATACCTAGTATTAACCTTTTGACCGCCAGAGCAAAAGCGCTTCGCCGTGCCCTCCACGCCAAGCCGACAAATTCAGTTCTTAAGATATATCAATAAAACACGTTAAAGTAATGATTTAATATGTTTATTTTGTATTTTTCTATGATCTGTTTCTTGGCATCTATAGATGTCGGTGGCGCACAGGGCACACTTGCGCATGGCATCTATACATGCCATTGGCGTTCAAAAGGTTAAAACCTTCTGTGGACCATTAGGAACATACAAAAAAAATATTTGCCGAATTGGTGAAGCCATTCCTGAGTTATGCGCTTACCAACATTCATTTAAGGTTTATTCTTACGAAGGCACTTATATCAAGCTAAGCGAAGCCACACGAAATAGCACCAATAATCACTATCACACAAAAAGTGGGATATCACTTTCTCTCTAAATTCATAGTGATAAGCTCAATACTCTTTATTCAGCAATTCTTACTTTTGGAAAGAGCTGTCCGTCACATTAGTGACACAATGACATTACCATGACACACTCTTTGAGTATAATGTAAGAAAATTATAAATAATGTGAAAATGAAATAAAAATAGGTTAATAATAACTGCTTCGTGGAGTATGGGCGACCGTGACCGCAACAGCTGGGTACCCATCGTCGCAGGAGTGGTCGTAGGCGCCGGTATCCTCACCTTGTTGTACAAGATGTTTTTCGCTGGCGCCAGTACCACCACTAACACCAAAATGGCAAGCAAAAGTAAAGCGGCGGCTGTGCGAGTTAACCAGCAGATCAGGGCGCGCTATAAGTGCACCTGCGAAAAGGGGGGAAATGATCCGGTGAGTTTGTCAGCATACCTATTATTGGGGGTAGGTCTGGAGAATCTGCTTCTCTAAAAATAACCGGCACGGCCCGATAATCACTATCGTAAGTATTATAGACTGATGTTATATTATATTATAGCCGAAATTGTATGTATGTACGAGAAGTACGACCCTATCACTCCAATAGGGAAATTGCAACGTACAACATACATAGCTTCACGCCTGTTACCCATAGGGACAGGCAGAGACTATAGATTTCATCTTGCGATCCTGGCACACCGCTTTCGCTTCATCTATGCTCAGTATCAGTACATAGGTATCAAATGTTTAATTACATGTACCTAAACAGATTTTTTTTATACCACTGAGGTGGCAAACAAGCATACGGCCCGCCTGATGGTAAGCGGTTACCATAGCCTAGGGACGCTTGCAACACCAGGGGTATCACTCGCGCGTTGCCGACTAGAAAAACCTCTTAGAGGTTTATGGAGGATTCACAGCGCCGACAGTTTGAGGGAATATTCCTCTTACTGCCAGCGCAGCGCATCCTTAGAAGGAGCTCTGAGGAGCTCTCTATTTACCACGGTAAATCTATGCGATATTACTAAGTATACCTATCTGGTTATCTACAGTTCTTTTTTTAAGTGCGTCCCTAATATTGCGTATTAGGGCTGAAGATCGATCCAACACTTACACGATATTTTTTGTGATTACTTATCGCAGTTTTTATTACGTCATTTCAAGTGTTTCAATCAAAGCAACAATTTCTTTCCTGTATGGATTTTTATCTGCATTTCCATTTTGGAAATATAGAGCATTTTACATATACTCACGCCTTTTCCCAAAGGGGTAGGCAGGAACTAGAAACCGACACCTGCTAGGATTCTTGTTTGCATAAATGCTTTACATTTATAAAACTTAAAAAAAAAATGTCTCATATCTCGAAAACTATGCGTGGATAGGACCATCTATGGTTTCTGAACATAAATGGTTTCTATGGTCAAGGACTAGAAATTATAGTTTTTTTTTTTCGAAATTTCATTTTTTGCAGCCCATGCTGCAAAAAAATTATATAATTATCAAAAAGTCCTCGCTCCATAGTCAAAAGTACCTATTTATATAATTATGGTCTAATTGCAATATAAATATTTGAATTTGAATGTACCTTTGCATGGGCGCCGGCAGCAGGGTGCAAGAGGCAACATCAGGGTACACTTGCACCCTGTCACTTTACACTTTCTGTCACGAGAGAAAATAAAGAGATAGATTAGACTTTCGAGGACATAAGCTACATTTTGTCGCGAAAAAAGGCTAGAAGGGGTTGAAATAGGGGATGAAAGTTTTTATTGGAGTCCGTCATTGATGATGATAAAACAATGAAAAGTTTATAGTCTGCGCGGAACTAGTTGGACGCGCCTTGAGTATATGAGCGACGGGACGGAGGGGCGGGGGCGCTTGTTTTCGTTCACAGCATAGATTTATAATACGGTTCACAGTAACCGGCCGCCTCACCCCCATCCCTACCTAAGGCGCGGCCAACTAGTTCCATGCGGACTAGAAGGCACTTGATAAGAAAAAAATAAACATTTATACAAGCTTTTTTGAATTTTCGGCGTAGGTACAATTGGAAGGTGAAATTGGGGATGAAAGTTCGTATGGAACGCAGGTTTTTACAAACAGAACGTAAAGGGCCTGCTTCACCACCTGTGGATAGCCGCTAACCACTGGATAAATTTAAAAATGGAACAAAATTTGTATAAAATTGTCTGCTAATAAGTAATTTAACATTTATTTTAACGTGGTCATGATGAAACAGGCCCTTTAATCACATCCCTATTTAACATCCAGACGTGATCAATTATCTTTAAGTAAGCGTAAGTAAACGAACCAGGATACTGTAGCTTTGCAGTGCGATCGTTCCGTTAGCGATTGTAAGTATTTATAGGAGAATTTAACTAGATGCAGGTGATAATAGATTTAATTTAATTGTTTCAGTGCCAAATCCATAAAATACCAGACTACGGGTTGTAGAAACTCATTCCTCACAAGAGAGAAAGAAGAATTCAAGACGTCATCCGCTTGTCATGTCATGTAAAGCCGTCAGTGACGCCCAGCAAAATGGGGTTGTACAATAATGTTACATAAACTTACATAAACATCAAGGCTCTGTAAGCACATAACCATGGATTTTTTTATAAAACAACCGTTAACAATGACCATATCAACAAGTTGGAACTAAAATACGAAATGTGCGATCCATGCAATCGAGTGTGCGATTGGTGAGTTGTTCAATAATATTATACTTTAAGGCCTTCTTGCAAAAAACACGTTTCAAGGGAAATTGTAGATAAATTCGGGATAGAAGAATTAAATAGGCATATAAGATGTGGCTAAATATTGACTACGCTGCTTAGGTAATCACTAAATAGCTCGTAGGCGCCGTAAGACCTGGTTATCCTTCGAATTGATTTATTTGTTCATTCAAATATACATAGCTCGTTTGCCTAGTGGCCCTAAACGCGACTACTACGCTAGAGTTCCCTGGATCAATTCCCAGGTGCTTGGCCAAAAGCCTGACAAAAATATATTATTATAGATAATTGGTACTTAAATAGATAGTTATACTTAAATAGCTTGCAACCAGATATAATTAAGCGGTGGCATATTATGGCGGTTTTATCGCTAATAGTGATATCGACAAGAAAACTTTTGGATAGTTCTATCCAGGTATTATTGGAGGGTAATGCCCGGAATTTAATTGCCGACGTGTAATGGCAGTCGATTAGTGTAAAATATGAAACCACATTTGGTAAGCCGACCCCAACAGATATCGGAAAGGCTATAAGGACGATGAGGGTGATTATTTACACATTTTCAGTGCTGAAGAAAAAGCTCGAAGGGAACGGGAACGTGCGAGAAAGGCTGGTAGGGCTTTAGCCGCCGGCGCCGAAGCGGATGCAAACACACCTGAGGGTCGTGCGGCTATTGCGGCTCGTGCGGCCCGTGCGGCGCGAGAGGGTCGTGAGGGCGGCGGTGGAGGTGCACGATCTGAGGGTCGAGGACGATCTGAGGGTCGAGGACGATCCTCAGCTCGTGGACGATCAGATGGATCCTCAGATGATGGGTCTCCACCACCACGCTTCGGTCCACTTCAGATATTCTTTGGGAGCACTGGCTTTTTGTTAGGTCTCCTAACACTGATCTTCAAAACCATGGACAACACTAGAGCACACGCAATACTTAGTAAAGTTGGACTTGGATACCTTATTAGTAGTCCTAATGCAATGGGAAGCACGCGCGCGCGCTGTGAAGAGGTCAGACGGAAGAGGAATCCTAGAGTAAGTTCCTTGATTTGACTACAAAAGCCCCCGGCAGTAGCTAAGACTTTGTTGTAGGTGGTAGTAGTTGTAGCAGGTACACCTACCCATACATTGCATGATGCATGGATTGCCAAATTGGACGTGGTACTGGGTTTCCAAATAGGTTTCCTAAATATCATCGATATTCTTAACACGCGCGTATTTCTCGAAGTTCGCTGGTACCTATGTTAAGTGTAACACGTATGGTACTGTAGGGGGCGAGTCCATTGCTTTTATAACTTTCATGAAATTCTTCTTATTATTCAGCAACTGCTGTTGAGACTAACGAACAAAGAGGCACTTTATCGAACTATTGCGATAAAATCGTTGGTCAAGTGTAGGTAAGTGGGCGGAGGGCCCAGATCGAGCAGTGATACAGGTTTTTCTATTAGAAATTTGTAAATCGCTCGCAATTTTGATTTCACGTCACGCTCAGTAGCCAGACCAATAAGACAACCTAGCTTACTTGACCTAGCATAACTACTTATCTATCTAGTCTGTATTATCTCACAGAATGCAGGGCAAAAGCCTTTTTTATTATTTGCATTTCTTAAATGGTAAGGAATCTGTGTTTACATTACTTATATCCGATTACAGCCATGTAAGTGCAAGGAAAACCAAAACCCAAATCAAAACCCAAACCAAAACGGATGAGTGGATGGGTGTCAACCTTCTATCCTACATAATAGTATAACGACCATTACTGCTAAAGAAATAACGACGTGGGAGGTGGTAGACAAAACCACAAGAATGGAATGAACATCTAAGTAATTGTGACATGAAATAAATATAAAACGAAAAAACATACTGATTTTATTTTAAACAAGCTCGGCCTGACGTTGCTTGTCCCTCAAAAGTTAAAAAAAAACTATCTGTAAAAATTTCACACTCGGATTTGGAGATAAATTTATTCAATAATTATTATTTATTTCCTACTAAAATGTATTATATATAATGTAAAATTAATGTCAAAATAGTAAATTTTACCTACGGCCGGCGGATCGTTATAAATTTTTTAAACAATCCACTGCGCATTCAAACAGCCACAAACGGCTAACATTAGAATACCAATATGTGGGAAGTGTGGGAACACACTTATTATTTTGTTACACTTGAATATTTGTTTGTACCTATTCAAGAAAGTTTTGAGGGGCCGACCCTTCCTTATCGCATAGGTACAAAGTTTTACTTTACTAAATTTCACTTACTGGAATAGTACCTACTTAAGTTGAAGTTATTCTCAAGCACCTAAAAGATTTTAATCATAAGCCATCGACTTGCTTTGAATTTTACGTATTTAACATTTATAGTTCATAAACTCCTGGCAATTGAAGTTGAAACTAATAAATCTACTCTAATCTCTATTAGTTTTCTGAAACACTTGGCGCCCGCGATAACAAAAACATATTGACGTGGAAAAGTAACAAGTTAGTAGGTAGTACTGCCTAGTATTTATATCAATTGTTAAAAGGTTTATTTTTCCCAAAGAAGTCAATCGTTAGTCCGATACAGTTATGGCTCGATTGGCGCAGTGGTCCAGCAGCTTCTCCAGCGCTTGGAGACGCTGGTTCGATCCCCGCGTGGAATATTTGTATAGCATACAGATAGTTATTACGAGTCTGGGTGTTTGTGTACGTTAAGCTTTATTTGTAAATTCACCAACAATACAGAAGCTCTTTAGGTACCGGTACCTACCTATTGAAGAGAATATCATTTTCGGTAGAAACCATTCAATAGTCTCGTTACTTATGTTTGTAGATACTATATAAAGAATGTGGATAATTGGAAGAACATAATCTTTCCTTCAAGAACAAAAGAAAAACACCATTTGAAACAAAATATATTTAATACGACCTTCATTTTACAAATTCTCGTTCAGTAACTGCCTAATCGGCTTCAACTATAACTATAATAAGTCTGGGCTTGTAAATGACACAACCGTACAAGAAAATGTTCTACATTAAACCGTTAGTGCCTTAAAAACAAGGAACGTTAGGAGCTATGTACACAAATACTTACATAACACAATGCACACACGAACGGCTACAATCATTCTATAATTTTGTCATCACTAGGGTAAACTAAAGAGCACTTAGGTACCATTTCTTTGCTCAATATTGGCAGGCAAAATATTTTTTAAACTTATTGTGGTTCGCGCGGCAGAAGCTAGGCGGACTGAAGGCCGTTTAGCTGCGCAGTATAACATTTTTAAACTAAACAATCCATTGCGCATTTAAACGGCTAAGTTCAGTCCGGCCAGGTTATGTCACCCGGACTGTGTTTAAGTGGGTAGTTGCTGACTAATTTATTCGGTCTATGAATTTATTGTCTGTGTTTATTCAAATTATAAAATCTAGCAAGCTGATTAGTCTGTAGGCGGATGGATATCGGTGGTGAATCGAAATGTTTCACAAACTTATCGTATATATTTTTAGATACGCTTAATGTGTGTCAGGTTGATGTAGGTATGTTTCTTATACGTAGGTATATTATTTTTAGAACATCCATTGTTTCTGTATCAATGTAATAGACGCTTCTTGAAAAAAGTTGTGTGTTGAATGCGATAAGATTTTGTTCTTATCTTTAAACATAAAATGGGGTTCCTTTATTAAGTATAAATAATGAGACTGTTTATGACACATTTAAATACAATAAAATCTTTTAGGTTGGGTAATTAAAAGAATTTAAAGAGAAAGGGGAATTCCCAGTTTTCTAAAAATACAAAGAAATGTATTGACCAAGTGGGTTATCAAAATTACAAATTACTGTAACATTACATAAAAGAGCATTTGTTTTTAATCTTATACGGGCATTTAAAAGGGCTTTATTGAATATAAATAATACAAAACTTCTTTGTTTTAAATTAGGTACCATATGTTATATTATTAAGAAAGTATTGGAAACTTAATTCTCATAGCGCAAATAAATTGAAGTCTACGAATTTAATTGATAATATCGGTATATTGCATTCATATCAATTATTATCAGTGATGTGCAAAATCTACGAAAATAAGAAATGATACGGCTCTTCAAACTATAACAGTTCGTGTTGCTATCGTGTTAAGACCTAAATTATAAAAATAACTAACCATTACCTATACTCTGTAACTGATATGCTTACTGTGGTGTAACTTTGTCCCTATTTTTGTGGAAACATATCATAAATGTTAATCACTTAAAAAAAATCAACTGACGACAGTGATCCAAATTAGTGCTGAAACATTTTTTTTATAATAATTACGAGAAAAGTTACACCTAAGGTGACAAATGTGTAATATTTTTATGATATATTTTCGCATTTGTCTGAAATTGTAATCCCGAATGCGTTTGAAAGCTGCGTGATTGAAATTTGTAGTTGATTTTTTCAGTCATTCAAATAATGAATATCACTCAAAACAAGTTTCAGTAAGAGTTTAAACTGCGATTGTATGTCGTATTAATTCTTGCTTGGGGCCTATATTATGAAATGTCCATGAAAGAGCCATCATTGTCTGCGGCAGCAGCATTCAGCAGCTGATGACTATCTGACCCTCTGCAAAAACTGCCTCGCCTTGACGCACGGTGCCTTGGCTCGAGGCATACGCATCGCAAAGTTTTTAAGATTTGCTTTTGGCTGAGATAGAGCCTTGACTTGAGGTGGAATATGCTGCTATACCAGAACAATAACAGTTCTAGCACTAAGTAGTATAGCCCCAGCACCGACATTCAATCAACAAATTTGAAAAGGATTTGAAAATAATCTGAATAAGATAAGCGTCATATGAGCTGCCAATACAATATTTTGATTTGTTAATGGTTTTACACGATCGAAGATTTTGAGGTTTTCATTGAGATGATTTTTTTCTCATTTGATGTAAAGTATATATATTTCAAATTAGTAGTTGTCCATAAAATGTATTTAGATCGGATTTCCTAAATATTTTGACACGAAGTCGAAGATCTTCATTGCGATGTAACATTTATAATATGATAGATCTTATTAGCGACCTCAAGGTTTGTCCAATCATTATTATTTCTGTATTGAAAACAAACGTCCTTCTTTCTATCTGAATAAAAAAATATACTACAATCACTTCACCGATTTATTCACCGCTCGAGATCGCGAATAAGATACAATATATATTAAAATGTTTGACAAATCTTTATTTACGTACCTAATTATACACACATTACAATATTGTAAATTGAATTATAATAACGTCAAAATGCGTTGTTTTCTATTATTTATTTAGGTACAATTTGTTCTATATTAACGCCATCATATTTTTCATTTTGGCCGAATTATTAATTGAATATTACAGACAGAATTATTATAATTAAATCTTTATTGTTTCGTGTAATCAAAATGTTTATGTAACATGGTAAAGTATTTTACAATGCAATGGTATTAACTAATAAAATCGGCTAGGAAAACAATGGTATATATTTACAGCAACGATTTGAATATATAGAGCAACAAATAGTTAGATATTAATATAGTATGAAAGCAACAGCATTAGATATAAGACAGTGTTATTGTTACAAACTCTATAGTAAGTTTAAAAAGGGACAATCGAAAGTAGCGCCCTCTAGGCCTTACAGTAACAGTATTCAATAACAACTGTCTTGTATCTCGCAGTTCACTGTCTCTGACAGATTTGCTAAAAAAAGCGGCTAAGTAGTTCTATCAGTCTTAAGTGTCCAATTAGAGCCAGTTGATCACTGACAGGTATCAAAAACTTAGATACCAGCAATTTTAGTGTTATCGATACGTGTTAATGAACAACGGGCAAAGTATCGACAGAAATGCGTTCAAATCTAATAGGTGCAATGGCAACATTGACATCCCATCCGTCAGTATACGAATCTCGCACTTTTCTCAATTGAAATAGAGTTTATAGCGGTGTGAATTCCTGAGATGGTATAGCTGCCATGGATACAAAGCATTTCCTCGCCTAATTATGGACGGACACGTAATTGCTCTTTAATATACAAATTAGGAAGTTTCAACACTAATTCGACATCCCGATGTAGGTAGTCTTGATTGACGGTGTCATATCGTTCAGTGCATATCGTCATAAAGTCTCTTGCTGAAATATCTATTATGTAAACTTTATTCTTAGACGTTAGCACTTTGACTATGATTTTGGCGTAAGGAGATTAATTTGTTTGCATATTAATACGAGATTCTGAACGAAACGACACGGTGAATCAAGCTTGTGAATTCATAATTTGATGGCTGAAAAATATTTTTTGGCACTGACATCTAAACCGCAGCCGCGGATCAGGTTTTCACAATTTTATCTCAACATTTAATATTTACACCTTGTATACCCTGAATTTAACAATATAACCATGATTTTAAAGTAAAATATACTATTTGATGACGATGATATTTAAATACACCATGTAATACTGTATTTACAAAAATATGATATTATAAAAGTTTAATGTTGCCAGTTGTTCTTGTGAAATACCATAGACAATATTTAAATGTTGTCTTAAATTAATTAGTCTTTGATGCTGATAGAATCTAATAGTTGCTATGAAACTAAATCCAAAATAAAAGCTACCATAACATTACCAAACTATATTTTTTGTTGATAAAAATCTACTATTCGGGCACTACGCATCACAACTGGCAACACGAAACATTTCTTCTCTATATTTCGGTCTGATATTTGACACATATTTGTACATTATATTTTGTTAAGAGAAAATAGGAAGGTGGATTCACACATTCAAGTCGAGAAAATAATCTTTTTTTTATACTATAAACAAGTTTGATAGTTTGTTACTGGGAAATTTTATTATTTATTTTCTCGCAACATCGAATCTATGAATCCTGCAAAATTCTTAATGTGCATACATTTATACATGTGTTGTTATGAACAACACGCAATTAAATGTACGCCTTTTAGAGTACACTCGCTCTCATTTTATAATTAAATAATGATAATTATGATTATCGTGTAAGTAGTTCACACCATCCTTTACTAGTTTTTAAATACGACGGATTTGACAAAAATTACGCATTTGAAAAGACTAGCAATGCGTCACTAGATTTATTTTGTAACTTTATACAATTTCAGGACGTATTTTTCCCGTATATTATGAGTATATATATAATTTGATGTAGGGTAAAGATAAAAATAGAAAAAATGTTCTTTCAAAGTAAATAATAATTTTAAATAATAATATGACTCTGTCGAAGTTTAACGAAATATATAGCGATTGAATCTTTGTATAGTTAAATTATAAATTACAATCTAAACGCAATCAGTATACACTTTAAACGTAAAATATTAAGTTCAGTACTAATCCGTAGCCAACATTTAATTGTTTATTATGACAATTAACTTAACTTTAAATTTAAATTATGTACACACTTAAAATAGCTGTAAACTGGCAAGTAATATTTAATACTGGAAACATAAAAATAAATTATAAAGTTATCGAAACATAACCTAAAATGAATTTATTTACAAGTTGCAACGCTGCATCTGTTGTGTTAGCAAAACCAAAAGTTCAAACCGCGATCCTGTCTATAATATTTAGACTAAAACGACTAAAAGGCCTTCATAATATACGGATAGGCCACGTTATAAAGGACTATTCAACCACACATTGACTATATCACCGATAATTTCGACTAATCTCCTCTACAACCTTCTTTGTAATCTCAATTATTTTCGTCTTCATTGTAAATAAAGTACGACGTTACAATCAGTCAAACAAACTTGAATTTGTGTCGGTAGACTGTCCCGTGGCAACACAGGGCGTCTGTAATATAGGCAGGTCCATCACAGGACATAATTGGCACTAGCCTTGGAAAATACTGATTATATAATTATTGTGATCAAATATACTTAACACGTGAATAGTGAATTGTTCGCAGCTTCGCGTCATCAACGACAAAAATAATTATTATCTTCTGTAAACACTATGGAAGTCAAGTGCGCGGGCCGGCACTATTCGTCACTATTGCGCCACTCAAAATGTTTATGTTGCGATACACCGAGCAGGTCGACGTGACGGTAGCACGCCGTGTTGTGAGTCGCGGCGGGCACTGCGCCGGCCGGCCGCGGCGCCTGCGCAGTGCAGCGCGCGCCCTAGCGCTATGACTTCTTGTCGAACAGCGGCAGCTTGGACTTGACGGCGCCCTCGCAGATCATGAGCCGCTGCTGCGCCGGACACTTGCGGCACTCGCGCCGCTCCGCGCCCGCCAGCCGGAAGCGCGAGTGGCCGCGGGAGCGCTCGCACGTGAAGTCGGCGCCCTTGCGCTCGAAGTATTCCACGATCTTGCTGATCTGTGCCGAGCGGACGTGGCGCGGCACCCGCTCGTCGCAGTACAGGCTGTCCGAGCCCGCCAGCGACGCCACGTCCTCCGAGCTGTCCGTGTACACGCTGGACGTGCGCTTGCACGCGGCCGCCGCCGCCCGGCGCAGCGCCGGCTCGTCCGCGCGCACGCAGCAGCAGCGCGCCAGGATGTGGAACTCGCACAACCGCTCGGCCGAGCCCGCCCAGCACTCGTCCTCCGCGCCGTCCGCGTCCGCGCGCCCGCACAGGAACTCGGCCTCGTCCAGCGAGCGCAGCGACCCCGCCCCGCCCGGCGGCGCGCGGGCGTCCAGCGCGCGGTCGTACGCCGCCAGGCACTCTGCGCACAGCCGGGCCCGCGCCTCGCCCGTGGGCGCGGGCGCCGCCGCCGCCTCGTCCTCGGGCACGTCGCGGCGCCACCACCAGCAGCGGTGGCAGCCCACCAGCGAGCACGGGCACACGGCGGCGCGCGGCCGGCCGCCCGCCGAGCGCTGCGGGCACAGCTCCTCGTTGGCGACGGAGAAGATGCCGCTCTCGCAGGAGCCGCGGCGGCGCAGCGGGCGCGCGTCCAGGCTGCCGCGGCGGCTGAGCGCGGGCGAGGGCGGCAGCGAGGCGGCGCGCGCGTCGTCCGACAGGTCGAGCGCGCGCGAGGCGGCGCGCGGCGGCGAGGCCAGCGAGGCGCACGAGGCGGACCCGGGGTGCGGCTCGAGGATCTTCTTGACGCCGCGGAAGGTGTCGAGCGCGCGGCGCGCGGGCGCGGGCGCGGCGTGCGCGTCGCGCAGCAGCATGATGTGCGCCAGGCGGTGCAGGCGCGCCAGGCGCGGCGGCGCGGCGGCGGCGGCGCCCAGCGCCCACGCCGAGCGCGGCGCCGCGCGCAGGGCGCCCGCCCACCCCGCCGCGCCCCACTCCAGCTCCGACAGCGACCGCCGGTGCTGCACTATAACACAAACACGTTTACATGAGACGGAAGACCAACGACTGTCTATGATTATTATATAAAAACAAAGAGTGACTCACGTTGTTCGTGGTGGTGGCGCGGGCTGCCCTCGGAGCGGTACCGCTGCGGGCGGCGCCACGCGTACAGGCCGGGACACGAGCGCGGCCCCGACGAGTCCGCGTCCTCGCTGACGACAGCAAACAATCAATTCATATAAATACAAACCTAACTTCAACAGCACTATCGTCAGTTATACAATATCATGACGACACCGCACCTTTCGTAATGGTTGTTGGTGGTGTGCGCGCCCCACATCGCATCGTCGAGGCTCTCTTTCACTTCAGCGAGCTTGTTCACTATTTCTGGGAATAGCGGACGTGCTTTCGGCTCGTACTGCAATAACACAATCCATACATTTAAAACTTCGTCCCCAGCAAACATATTATTTCTCCTCTTTGTCGTATATCCAACACATTTGTATCAAGAAAGACAAGACTTACATTAAAATTTCTTAATTGTCATTCAAAAAGGTCAATTGCGTCGTAATCTAAATTAAAGTAAATTAAATAGGAACCAGTACAAACGCAAGTTAGATGAGCTAGTGCGGGTGTACTCACGATGCAGCAGTTGAAGGTAAGACGCAGGAAGTCGGGCACGGTGTCCTCGGCGCAGAGCTCCACGAACGCCATGTAGTTGAGGCCGAAGTTGTCCGTGCGCGGCAGCACGTCCGGGTCGGCGTCCACCTGGCGCATCACATTATATCATACTTGCTGTTGGCAACTTCTTCGGAACTTCTTCGGTCAATTGAAGGAATACAGGGAAGGGGAAGACCAAGACGAAGTGAATAAAGTGGGGTTCGAGTAATCGAAAGAATAAAAATATGAAGAGGTAAAATGGAAGGCAGAAGAAGAACGAAGGGAGAACGGAGACAGTAGCGATTGTTCTACGGATAAGAGCTGAGCTCTTAAATTTAAGAAGGTAGTCCACCTAACTATGGAGTAATCGAAAGAATAAACGGAAAAAAAATGGTAAAACGGAAGGCAGAAGATAGAGGACAGTGGCGTGCTCCATCGTCAAGAGCTGAGGCCTAAATTGAAGAACAAGAAGGTAGCCTACCTGTCATTCAATATTTGGCAAATTTTAATAAAAATATGTTCGGAAGTTTTGGTGTAAAAAGGTCACAGACAAACAAGGGTTACTTTCGCGATAATAATAATATTAATATGGATTCTGAAGGAATGGAAATCTAGCATACTACGACAAAGATGAAGTTACAACCTACTGATGAAGGAGCTGTGGAACAGATTGAGCAATTAACAGCCTTATTTAGACTAAAAACTGACAGTATCATGAAAAATAGTTTACGTGAACTAATAGCTCGCTCGATAAAAGCTCTGCTGTTGGAGCGTGTGTAAGACTTACCCTGGCGATAAGTTGGCACAGTATGATTCCGTAGGAGAATATGTCGGAGCGGTGGTCGTACCATCGCCCGCGCAGGCACTCGGGTGACATCCACCACGGTGAGCCCACGCTGGGCAACCTGTAGCCGTTCCTAGAAACACAACAAAAAATGATCCCATATTTTTATAAAATCAGCAAAATGAAAAGAGGTTTGTGCTTATTAGTTTTTATTGCAATTTCATGGAGTCTATGGTTAACAGGAATCGAATTTTAAATATGTGCTCCATTAGGCTTAAAACACATAATACATAGGCTGCATTTGTTTCTTGTCGCGCTGGATTGTTTCCTCGCATGTCGCTCATTTGTCCGCCTTTCTCCAGCAGCCATTCTATTACATCATTAGCCTCTTGTCCCGAAGTACCTACTCGTCCCGAAAACTGCATCGAACCGACATGTTTAAAATCATACTGTTTGTGACTAAATCAATTAATACGACCAATATTTTTGCATGACGAGTTATTTTATATCCCAAACGTGTCAAGGGGAACACCATAAGTCATTAAGGACATTGCCTAATGCTCAATTTTCATGGTAAAATTTTATAGTGAGTAATATGACTACAGTGACTATCGACCGATGTATCTTAGCACGCAAACTGGCGTGTGCGATGTCGAATCATGCAAAAGACAGCACATGACAGCATAATTGTAAAGTATAGTTACTTATTTATGTGATTAACTTCGTATACTATGATGTGGTAATTGGTAATATGTGCGTAATTTTAAGCTATTTGTCAACGTGGTCACGATTTAAGTATTCTAATTTGGTTTAAGATTCGCACCTACATAAATACGTATTACACGGGACTAAGAATGTAAGGCTCAATCCATATTGATGCCAATCTCGAGCAGGGTTGTCGGGTTTTCTGTGAAATTGCCAGTAGCAGCTCGGTGTCTGGATTTGTGCCCGGTTGATGGCAATAGGTTCGCCCCCTATTACATGGGTCCTAAAGGATACCGGCGAACTGTGGGTGTACAATGTGAACATTACAGGTCGATTCAATCTTCATGGCGGCTCGGAACATGAAGTGAGTCGCTGCGCAGTAACGAATTCATGTGACAGCGCCAGAGCTCCTTCTAGGGATGCGCTGCGCTGGCAGCAAGAGGAATATTCCCTCAAACTGTCAGCGCAGTGAATACTCTATAAACCTCTAAGAGGTTTTTCGGGTCGGCAACGCGCCAGTGATACCCCTGGTGTTGCAAGCGTCCATAGGCTATGGTAACCGCTTACCATCAGGCGGGCCATATGCTTGTTTGCCACCGTAGTAGAATAAAAAACAATAAAAAAAGCGGGGTTGAGGTACTGCGCAGCGAGAACCTAACTTCCGAGCAGCTATAAGTTTAAATGGACCTGTACACCTCTGCCTAACTCTTCGGGGAATACAGGCGTGATGGTATGTACTGTACCATCAGTATCTACGATCACATTAATCGATTATCTCCGGGTATATCTACATCTGACGTGTCCCGCTACACGATAATGGAGTATGTTACCGTGACTGCGAATTGAAGTAAACTGTAACTAATTACATTTGAGCCCCATCATGATGACTTTATTTTTGAGCCAACATCCATTGGTGGTGTTATGACGTCATAATACTGTAGTCAGTTTTACCGTCGGAACCGGGAAAGGGCTCATATGTAGGGATAGCGTAACATAGGCACTCTAGGATTTCAAGTTATTTTTAATGAAGGAAAAAATCGGCTGGCGGGCAGGATTAGAACCTGCGTCTTCTGGTTCGGTACACCAGACGCTTTGACCACTAAGCCACCGCGAGCCCCCCCCCTTAGTTTAGTGGTCAAACCGTCTGGTGTACCGATTCTATAGAATATACCTTGAAATAGGAAACATGGTATCAAAAATAAGTAACCCAAAAATTATATCTGGTATAACCTGAGCGCTCATTGTACAGGAAGCTTATACAATAAGGCTAATATTCAGAGATGCGCAAAATTTACTCTTAGTGTCTAATAGCTAATATTCAGAGACGATGCTCAGCGTAAAGTAATGCTTCCGTATGTCAAATTTGTATTACAAATTGACATACGGAAGCGTAAGATACTGCTTAAGCTGAAATAGGTACAGCTTGACTTGTGAATACTTACACAGGATGAGGTATTTTGGCTGCGAGGCCGAAGTCGGCGACCACGGCCATGTAGTCGCCTTCTCCGTACTTTCTTAACAATACATTCTGGAAACAGAAACGTTTTGTGATTAGTCCCAAGCACTTTCTTGTGTCTTATTTACTTGCTAGGTTCCTTTTCTAATAAACTTATTTTTTATAAGCTATTCAATTCAGTAAGTCGTATCGGCCGGCGCCGTCGGATCTGAGCCGACCTAAGCAGAGTGACCGAGTCACATAGTTTACACCAACAAGCCGTCAACATAAAAGTTTTTTCGACCAGCCTAAGCCTTTTTTTTTTTTTTTTTGTCGAGGTTGGAAATCCTCATGGATGTCCCCCGCCCCGGGGAGGGCGGGGGGGTCTGTCAGACTCCTACTGACTAAAACCAACCCCGGTGTTCCCACTCGCACTTGCGTCGGGGGCTACGGGAACAACGCATTCTTCCGCGGCCCCCGACTAGTGTTGGCCCGCCTCCTCGGCGGGCCCCGCCTGGTGTAGGGGGGGATACAGACACTCCCCCCCACGTCTGAGAGGGGCGCGCGTGGAACACTACGCGCCGCCGCCTATGGTCCTTGGGAGAGGGGCCGGCGGACTTCCCCGCGTCCACCGGCCCCGGACCGATCCTCTATGGAGGCCGGAAGAGGGCATTGTCGGCCCTCCTCCGCCGCCCGGTGCGCCTGCTGCGGAGCGGGATGGTACTGTGGATTTCCCTTTCCCTCTCCGCAGCCTCCTTCTGCGACATGACGGTTTCGCAGAAGGACAGCACTGCGTCCCACGACTCACGGCTGCCGACCATGGAGCGAACGACGGTCGGCAGCGAGAGGTCCTCGCCCACAACATTGACGAGGGCACGGCGCGGCTCCTCCCATGCGACACACTCTATGAGCGTGTGCAGCGCCGTGTCCTCTCGACCCTGGACGCAGTGATGACACCGAGCGTCCGGCTCCCTGCCTATGCGACACAGGAACCTGCCGAAACAGCCGTGTCCCGACAGTACCTGCGTCGCCCGAAACGTCAGGGAGCCGTGCCTCCTCCCGAGCCAGCGATCGAGCACTGGCCGGATCGCCTCGACAGTGACGAGGCCGGCGGTAGGGCGTGAAAGCCTGTCCCGCCATTCCGCCACTAGGACCCGATGGAGCTCCTGCCGGCGCTGCATAAGTTGCTGCTGCGCCGGCGCCGCACCTCGTGCCCGCTCCTGCTCGCGCCACACGTGCAGTGACGCGAGCACCTTCGCCTCCAGGTCCCAGGGCGGGGATCCGGCCAGTGCACAAGCCGCCTCGTGGGAGATCGTGCGATAGCCGCGAATGACCCTGACGGCCATTGCCCTCTGCGGCCTCCGCAGCACAGCGATGCTGCGGGCCGTCAGGTCAGACGCCCACACCGGCGCCCCGTAAAGGGCCATCAATCGCACGATCCCCACGTACAACCGCCTACAGGCGGTGCTCGGGCCTCCCAAGTTGGGAAGCAGCGTTGACAGCGCGCCTGCCGCGCCCATCAACTTTGGCGCCAGCCGCAGGAAGTGGGGGCCGAAGTCCCACCGGCTGTCGAGCACCAATCCCAGGTACTTCATGGTTGGCTCGACAGCAATGCGAGCCCCCCCGACCACAATGTGTAGTCCCCGCGGCGGCGCCCGTCGGGGGCCATGAAAAACGATGGCCTCCGACTTGTTGAGGGCCACCTCCAGGCCCAGGCGCCGTATGCGGCCCACCACCTGTGAGACCGCACCCGTGGCCAACAACGCTGCCTCCCTGTGCGAGCTCCCCCAGGCGGTGACCAGCGTGTCGTCTGCATAACACGTCAGGTCCACCCCCGGCGAGAGCTCGCCCCTCAGCACCCAGTCGTACCCGATGTTCCACAGGAGCGGGCCGAGAACCGAACCCTGTGGAACACCGCACGACGTCTCGCGCCGGCCCGTGCCGTCGCGTCCCCTGTAGGTGACACACCTATTCGCCAGATAGGCCCCAACTATGCGGCGGAGGTAGGGAGGTACCCTGTGATAGCGCAGGGCCTCCCTAATACAACTCCAGGGCAGGGTGTTGAAGGCGTTGGTGATGTCCAAGGACACCGCCAGCGCAACCCCGCCCCGGGACACCGCTTCCTCCGCGAGGACCCTCACCCTCAGTATGGCGTCTATCGTCGAGCGCCCACGCCGAAAGCCGAACTGGGACCAGCCTAAGCCTAGAACAATGATTATTCTAGCCACTGTATTTAAGACTAAAAACAAAGTTACTGTATGGGTATATATTTAAAATTGAACGGACTGTTCGCTAGAAACGCGCCGTAAAATTGAAGATCTTTATATTTATTTGAGCATATTTTTGAGACTATGTTTAGATTGCGCTAGTATCTCCTAATTTACGCATCTATTGAATATCGCGAAAACAAACTCATTATCTCGTAGTCTCAATTAATAACCAGGCTTAATAATCTACAGCTCACCTTAGTAGTAAGGTCCCTATGGAAGACACCAAGGGAGTGTAGGTACATCATGCCTTCGGCCACGTCGGCGGCCAAGGAGATCCTGAGAGCCTGGGGTAGCGGCTCCGGGGGGCAGCTGAGGATCAGCTGCTCCAGTGAACCACCCTCCATGTACTCTGTGAGGGCATGCAGCTGGCCCTCATGCACGCACACGCCCATGAATCTAGAACAAGAAATGAAATTACATTATTATTTGGATTACTTAATGGTACTGGGTTTTCGATCTAGTGGCTGATTTAGAGCATGGTAAAGATCTGAGTTCCACTACCAGGTCTGGGAAAGTATAATAGGGTCAGCAGTAGAGATGATGTTTTGATTTTTGCCCCTATTACATGGGAGCTATAATTATACAGGCAAATTTATTAGAAAGCTACATCTTCTAAATTTATAAGAAATAACGAGACCACACAGACAAAGCCGCTGGAGAAAAGCTAGCTAGCTATTAATAAGAAATGTAAGGTATATGGAGAATACATAAATATCTATTTCCATTAACTTCAGAATCAATCCGCTCAAGTTTCACCACTGCTAAAGAAAATGAATATTAATTGTATTGATTTAAATCACTTGATAGACAGAAATTATTACTGCCGACGTATGTGAAACCACATTGAATGGGGAAAGTGAACATATTCATTCAATTACAAAAAGAGATTTGTATGGGTGATGAAAAACCGTGGAAAGCGTAGAGAATGTACCACTTAACACCAGAGAACCACCCATAGATGAGCAGATGAGTACCCGTAATCAACTAACGATTGATTGCACCATTGTTATGTTTACAAATGAGGGCATTACAACAAATGATCTTGTATTAATTATACTCTTTATTCAAGGCCTCTATATTAATGCATGACTTGCCTTTTAACCCGATGTGTAATATAGTTTTAATTTTGTAATCAAAATACAAGATGCATTCCGTTAATACACTCCCACGCGAAATATCAAGGCGGTTGCACACAGATGATTAGATATCCGATTATGATAATAATGTGTGTACACAATGAGAGGCACACTAGTATGGTCTCGAAAGTAATTGGGAAAAGATTGGAGATGCCACAGTAATGATTCCCAGTGATGCGACCACAATAGATGGCCCCAATGGCACTGCCGATCAACCTGTTGTACAAAACTGAACAAATAGATGTGATCTCATTTGAAATTGTCCGCACAAATATGGTAGATGTGATGTGATTGCAGACAAGACACTTGAACTTGGAACATTGTTGAAATATATTCATGAGCACGACAGCCACGACTAATTTTTCCTCAGCTCACATGTATACATCATTATTATGCTGATTGTGTGTTACATTAACGGAGTGACGTGACCGGCGATGATGTGTTACCAGACAAAAATACTAATCAAAATGCAGAGACATGCTCTTCATGTGTTCCAACTATTCTGTTTTTCTTTGACTGTGACGTCAATTTCGAAACAAGAATAACAACGCAAAGAAATATAAAAGGCAGTTGCGAAACAAAAAGACAAAAATCTCACTGTTGCATAGCGATTATCTTATTGATCACGCAATGACATGAGACAGATGTCAAGGCTCCACCGGGTAATCATCTCTTAATCAATGCAAATTGCCAATTAAAAACTTGACGTGCAGAGATATCAAAGGGGACTTAATTATAATGTAACTCCCATTGATAATAAGATAAAGCCAAAAAACAACAACAATCGTGGAGAAAGCCAGTGTATTCCTAGGAAGCGGTGTTTATAGGCACGCAATAAGAACACAAGAGTTAAGGTTAATTGACACTTTTAGTTTGTTTAATGTTGGTTATCGTCGTAAATTATGGATGATCATCGCGGACGCGGTCGCGGCGCACGTTGCTCAACCATTAATCATGTGGCTTTTAATGCTTTCGTATAATTCGACGTTAGTATCTTCTTTAGAGATTTCTTCATACGCTTACTTGGTTTTGTAAATATTTGAATGCGTTGGCTTTTGAATGTGTGTACTACATTAGCAGATACAACACTGATTCCGAAAACACAGCTGAGCTAGATTGATGAGAAAAAATGAAAGACGAACAATCGGAACAGTGCACGCATTGTTTTTATTTACGAAGATAAGCAAGCAGGAAATGGGCGAAATGGGGGACAGTGGGTACCATTGTTTGGTTCATCGTTTCCATTTCGTAACGTAGGTATTATGCAAACCGAATTCAGGGTAAGAATAAATAAGACGATGTCATTTTGGAATTGTGGCATAAAAAACAATGAGAGCCAACAAAAAATGGCCACAGTTGAAATATACGAGATATCAGGAAGTGACAATGTACGTGTGAATTAATTGTATTGTATGAATTCTGAAAATAAAACGTGGTTGAGTTCCAAATAGTCGAATCAAGTCGCATATCAGATTCTTGAAGTACAACACATTATGACAGCTTTATTTATGGTGATGTTATAATATTTTCCTTGAAGCTTTAATTTTACGGTGGATGGAGCTCACCACACATTTTAACTATCCCTGCCTGGGGAAACAAACCAAGTTTAAGTTTACAGTTTTCATCATATTAAACTGAAAACTTTAGCAGTTTATAAACTTCCGAAAATTCTGTTTATGCGTTTACTAGAGTTACCTATACCTATATGACATATTAACATAGTTGAATGCAAATTTCCCATCACCCTTATTTACTGGAATAACGATCTAAACGCCAATGTTATATTTGATTGAAAAAGTATGATTTATGTCCTACGCTATCTGAGTATGAAAATAAAAACTCAGCATCAACAACATTTTTCAATTTGACTTATGCCAATAAAAAGACTTGTGTAAACACAATAAAACTTGGTGCTCCCTGTAGGTGACGTAATGCATAATGTTCAGAACCGGCCCTGGTTGTTTGGTCAACAAACAGTGGAACAAAGGGTCGACCAACGAATTTGTGGCAACGATGACGACCCGGGCGCAGGGTTTTGCGCACTGTGCGTAAACAATAGTTAATGTTGTTTGGCCATTCATAAAGAAAATATTGTACAAGTACCCAGATTTCGGATTGAATTTCACCCCGAACCGAAATAAAAACTCAATAAATCAATATTGCATGAGGTGAATGACCGTAGATGAAGCCTCGAAGACCAGCATCGTAGCAAGTGGAAATTTAGTCTCTGTCTACCCCAATGGGAAACAGACGTGAAAATAAGTATGTTAGGCAGACACTTGTCAGTTTAATAATTTTAGGGCCCTGAAACAGTCCTCTGGGAGTAAGGTAGATGCCGGGACATGGATGTCTACTTTAAATAACTTACTTATGAAATGGAAAAGTACCTCAGGAGTGGACTTCGGCAGAATATTTCGCTCCTAAGTCGGTACCCCACAGTTTATAGAAAATCCATACTTCCATATCCATAGTAATGTAAATTCGTTCGTCGGTCTGTCCTTATCACGCCTAAGCCGCTATACAGATATTTGGAGTATTCCCTTTTGAGCATCTGTTGCTAGGTAAAAACTGGTGCCCAAACTCCCGTTTGGGCACCAGTTTTTACCTACTCCAGTACTCCAGAAATTTCAGGATTCGACTAAAACAGTGGAGATTAGCTAGTATACCTAAAGGCGCCATACTGCAAACATTCTCTTATTTGCGTGACAGTTACTGCAAACAATATAAAAACAATAACACATGTAACAGACGACCTCAAATGTACATAAGGCTCTGTTGACTTTTCGAGCAATATTTTCGCCATGAATCACTGTTCACACTTCAAAGGAGAAAATTATACATGTGATAATTCCTTCAATAGGTTCTTTAATGCAATTCGCACTTGTAAAGACGTCTCGATAGTGTGCCAACCGCAATACGGTATCTGGCATTAAAACCATTTATGTAGGCAAACTGTATATTGCAATTTCTTTATAACATATATTTAAAATGGAGATAAAAGACATCATTCGCCCGTACTTCTACTGCTGGACGTAGGCCTCTTTTAGTGAACGCCACAGAGCTTGATCTTCAGTTCTTTTCATCCAGTCACTGCCAGCCGCCTTTTGCAAGCCGTCAGTCGACCTAGCCATGATGAGATGCGATGAGATTTTGCGTAATGTCATAAAGATGATGCGATGACATAGTGAAGGTAGCGGGAAAGAAATGGTTAAGAGTAGCCCAGAGCTGAAATGAATGGAAGATGCATGAAGAGGCCTTGGTCCAGCAGTGGACAGGACCGGGCTGATGATGACGATGAGTGTTATAGAGGCATTTTGACAAAAAACCTTAAAATCGATATACATATAAAGAACTTGCATAGTAACTGGTTAAGATCAACAATCGCATTGCACAATCATCGATTATTAATTTTACTTGCGTCCTAAAGGTTTTGAGAAAAAAGGTAGCCATATTTTCCTTTTCCTTAGGACGCAATTTGTCGGTTACCAAATTTAATTGTAATCTGTTCACTGGTTTAGGCGTAAAATTGGTAATAATCCGCGTTACTTTGCCATTTATAGTAATAATATGGACGTGTGTAACCACGACTTAACAGGATCAAGAAAAAACCAGAGGAGCAAGTTAGAGACCGGGGCGTGATTTTTCATTCTTAAATTTTATAACCGTGTGATAAGAGGTAAAAACTTGAAGGAAGGTCGTCTGAAGGTCGGATAATCTCAAAAAATAATCATCAAGATTGTGGTAAGCACCAGCAACTAATTAAATTATACGTTCATCATAAAATTAAATATACTCAAACTGAAAACGAAATAACACATTGAGTTTGTTCACAAAACAAACCAAGTAATTAAAGAGCCACAGTGTACGAATATTTTGGCAAACGAGTTTGTCTTAAGAAAATAATCGTAAACAGTCTTTTGATAGCTGTGGTCACAGAGTTGTATACAAAAACACGGTTGGTACACACGAAGATACATCAAACTATACAGTTTGCAGACGACCGTCCGTATTCCGTCACAATAATGGTGATTTTTTTAGTAACAATAATTGCGCAGTAATATTTTCATCTAGGGTAGCAGTAGCGCTTAGTACAAGACCAATGAGATACAATACACAGTTTTTGAAATGAAACTGTACATAATTTGCCTCTCCAGCCTAGTTGTAAGCGCGACTGCAGAATATGCTTAAGGTCCAGGAGTGTTCAATTTCCAGATTAAGCATGGTTTTTCTATAAAATTTTTAGTAGCGGTTAGGACGTGTTCGGTTAATAGCAATAGGCTCACTCCTATTACATGTGGCATAAGCATACCGGCGATTCGGCGAACTGTGGGTCTACTGTTGTACACCTCTGACTAACCTTTCAGTATGTTTATGTATTTGTTGTGGTACTGAAACGCTTGATTTATTGTCGTGTGTACAAAAGATTCACACTTATTAACGTTTTCGTTTCCTTGCCAGAATGCTTAAAATCAAGGTGATCCGCCTTTAACTGTCTGGACGTGTGATTGTTTATATTTACGCCATTTTGTTTATCTTATATCTAAAGATTGTATCTTTCTTGGCGGGACAAAGTGTCACTTAACAACTATGTAAGTTTTGCTACCGGGTGGGATTTGTGGATCTCTTTTGTGATGTGTTTCCCGATTATTGTACAGTCTGAAAGCCTTCAAAGCTCGACGCAATATGTTTTTACGTGTAGGTACAATCGTTGACCGCACTCGATAGCTTACAAACAGACGAAGTAAAGGTCATTCTCAAATCTCAAGCCCATTGTGATTTAAACAAAACTTATTTTGTTCTCTCTGGAAGATATCAACCACGCCTATATTCCCGAACTCCAAAGGGTTAAGCAGAGATGTAGATATAAATGTATGTTCAATATCAATTCATACGATGATGATTTCCTTTTGAAATGTCTCCGTCGCGTCGCGTCGGAGAGAAATAGTTTCAACGTATTGTATACAAAACAATTTCCTTGTATTTCTCGGCTGAATGAAGTTAGACATAACTTGCATGATATTATAAACAGCTGATGTGTATGTTTCTCGCATTCCCAGACGGCACGACTTCAACTAATGTATGAAACTAATAAGCATACAGAGATCTGTTGCGTAGGACTAGCTACCGCGCATGCGTGAAAAGGTGTATGAATATAGAAGCGAAAGGAGTACATACGTAAAGGCTTGTTTACACGAGTATTATTGCATATTTAGAGTCTAAGTTTCACAATTTTGTTTCTTAATTTTTTTAATATAATTGGTGCAGTAGCTAAACGACGTAGTTTGGGATGAATGGTATTGAGAATTTGTTTGCATACAGGTGAAAATATTTAAACCCAAAAAATATGAACATAAAAAAACATACGCATATTATAATCATACCGAAGTTAGGCAGAGGTGCAGGGAGCAGAGCCTATTGCCCAGGCACAAATCCATCGAGCATGACAGAGACAGACCAGACATACATCGAGCTGCCACTGAGGATTTCATAAAAAATCCCAATAATACTTTGCTGGGTTTCGAAATCGAAGCAAGGATCCATAGCAGCGCCCTTACGACCGAGACTTAGAGTCGGTTTTACAACCTCCTTGATAAGTTCCCGTTAAATTACATTGGCAGATAATATTATACATTTATATATACGAGGCAAAAAGGCCCGGCCATTCCTATACCGCCTCCTTACATGAAGACGTGACGTAAAATCATTGGACAAAGAGACCATATACAATAGTCCCCAGTTCATCAGTTAAATATAGCCGCGTCTCAATAATCCTGCAGGCAGACACATGATCCGTTGACGTCATAATTATATACAATTAGTTACAATAACATGTCTTGTTCTATACATACGTCATTAAGATGTTGCCGAGGTTTGGGTTAACCCTTGGTACAAGTTCGGAAATATTTTGCTTAATATATTTTGTTCATGGTTCTAGTGTAGATATTAACATAACATCGATCACTCTCCTGTATTCCTGGAAGGAACAGGAAGAGGTGCACTAATGTACACCCACAGTGTGCCAGTATGTTTAGGTCCCATGAAATAGGGCGAGCTTATTGCCATTAATCGGGCACAAATTCAAACTCCGTGATGTCACTGAGAATTTCTTAGAAAAGCCCTCTTAAAAAGGACCTCGAACGAAGCGGTCACGCTAAGGACCACTGGGCTATCGAGACAGCAAGAAGTACAGATACAAGTAAATACATGGTGGAAGGGACATCGACGCACAAACGTAGTGACAAGGTTTCACTCAAGGTCAAAAATAAAATGACCTAGGTCATTCATGTCGAAAATGATCGGTTATTACAGATATTGAAATTTTTGAGCGCGCAGTGTATTGTTAAAAACACGATTATAACGCTCCGCGGTGAATATTATCGCACGCGCGATCCGAAATAAATGAAATAATGATTTTTTAATTATAAATCTAATTTGGGTATATAGAAATAATGATTTTTTTTACACATTCAAGTAAAAAAACTACAGAAAAAAATTAAGGTTATGGAAAATTGCAACGCAGAATCCAGAATCATGTACTGAACTCATGGTATTCGGATGTGCGACGATGTCCCTTCCACCTTGTATAGAAGAAAACAAAATAATTATAAATCACTCTCAGTACCTAGTAAGGTTTTTCGGTGGTCGGTATTAGTGAAGGTTCGCTCCTAATAACGACTTAGTAGACGCTAATGATGTATTTAATGATCACTGATCTTTTCGACCTTGCTCCATCTGCATTGTATTTGATGCTATTAACCTTTACAGATATATGGTAATGTTGGTAGGCATGTCTTGTATTAGGTACTACTGGTGTCTTGTTTACGAAATCAGAGTCATAAGTCGAAATTAAAAGTGAAATTAGAACTAGAAGGTCTTTATAGATGGAATGTATGACATGGCATGAGGGAAAATGGTCAAGGGAGTGTGTGTGACTTATTTGTGATGATCGCTTAGGGATGTAGGGTTGAAAAGACCTACTGCGCCGATATAAAGATAAGGGGCCCCTAGTATCTGTATGATTGAAAAGAGAAATACCACTTTCTTACCCACCATACATATCGACACTAAGAAGTTTGGACATAAGGGACACTTAAACTTCACTTAAAATAACTTGTAATCTTAGCCTGAAAAATGCTTAACAAAGATACATAATATGGGACTCCTTAAGAAAAACATTATTCTAATTTCCACCGTATTTTCGTAGATTTGCAGTGACAAATTTAGGTACTTAATGAGACAATAGCTTAAGACGAGATAACGCGACGACAAAATTAAGTCGCGGTACGCACAGAGCTAGAGCTGATCTAAAGGATGAAAAAAATATTAGGAAGATCTTTATCTTACCTCTCTCTCTTCTTTTATCTCCAAACCTTGAAACCACGTGTCACTACTGCGTAGTATGAAAACGGGACATTAAAATATACTCATTACATGAATGCAAACCAACATGTTTTATCGTTATCATTTTCGCTCGATTTCATTCAAACTTTAATGTAGCCAGTGTAATAAATCACTTGAGTATATCACTATTCTCGTTATCTGGTTCCGCTTGATATATAAATGTATTTACAGGTTTAATCATACGAAGCAGTGTACTGGACGATGATTTATAGATAAAGTTACGATTTCTCAATTAGAATGCATTGGATCTCATGCTTCTAATGAGTTTACCTACACATAGAAAGTCATTTTGTGTATAGAAATTTATTTCCCTGATCTGCGATGAGATGTCTTATTTACCTCGAGTTCATAAAACGCAGGTGGCTTGATTTAAACACTGACTAGATTTTATTATAACTAAACATTTCTTTATGGAGAAGTTTTGATACGAAAGTAACGTGAAGAAATCTGGTCTTGAATTCTTGATGGTCACGAACTCACAATGGTCGATGTCAATGTAGTAGTAATACATAGTTTCTGAGAAAAAAACATTATTTTCATCCTTTTCGCTTTCAATTAACAGAGAGGTTATGTTGTAAATGTTGTAAGCTCCGTAGAAATAAAATATAGTTCTTTCCGATTTTTATTTCGAAAGTTATTAGTGATTTTCTAATTTTGTCAAGATCGAGTGATCAATCGATCACATTGAGTGTATGAATAAAACTCATATGAATAAAGCCACCAAAGAGGTTCTTTATAATTATTAACCTTTGTTCTTTCTTTATTAACTTTATTTTTTTATTCTTGCCGCGTTCGACATTTGAATAAAACATGAAGTAGTGCATTAGGACAGTCAATTCGTTCCACAAAGGATTTTTACTAACATATTCCTTCGGATTCGCTCCGCTGCTTCCCACCCTCCTGACCGTTACCTTTTATATTCTTTAGAAGCCCAAATATTTGTCAGAAGTTTTCTGTTACTAAAGAAATGTTTTACGAACAAACAAACGCTTCGTATTATTAGAAAATATAATATTTTTATTAATTTCAATTTAATATCTTTGTCTGATTTATGTTCAGAATATTTCCGGTGACACACTGTAATTAAGAGTATAAATAACACAAATGCCAATTCTCCATCCAAAATACTACTTGTGGACCTTGAATTTGGTAAGCGCCTTTTGAGAATTTAGAACAAGATACCTATTTCCTCATTTTCGTAAAAACTAATTAGCTTGACCCGACATTATCTTATTAATTTATTATAAGCTTATTAATGAGTCGTCTGCGACATTGGTTATTTATTCGCGTGAAATAGCGTTACTCTGCAATACTCGAGATTCGAAAGAGATCGAAAAGTATTGGTAGCAATATCTTTCTATATCATTATCTATTACCATTACAACTTCTTTAGCAAAATTTAAGAAAACGAATGGAGGTATCAAGACGTCAAGGAGAAAACAGAGGATAGAGATTGGTGGCGATTGATCTGCCGTAAAAAGCTAAGTTAATCATCATCAATTACTTACATCCTAACGACTTGGATTCTATCTGAATTTATAACTAATTTACTAATTATATTGGGACGGTGAAGGAAAAAATCGCAAGGAAACCGGCATGCCTGACAACATTTCTGGACAGCATGTGAAGTCTCCCAACCTGCACTAGGTCAGCGTGGACTATAACCTAACTTCTCATTCTGAGGGGAGATCCGTGCCCAACAGTTAATGGGTTGACGTTGTTTTGTTGACTTACAGCGATGATTTACGTTGTAGCACTTGGATTGTGATCATTACAAATATTACGATCCAATATAGCTCGTGGCTGTACTTACAGTATTGTATTGGGAAAGTATTCTCCTATCAATCTTAATAGATTCATGTATGTTGTTTGACTTACCCGAGTATGTTAGGATGTTTGAGTTTGTTCATGAGCTGCACTTCGCGCAACATGTTGGGCCGGTTGGCGCGCTGCTGGTTCATCTTGAGCACCATCACCTTGCCGGAGGTTTTGTTTGTTACCTGTAACAATAACATGTCTATAAGAATCATAATTGTTTTATTATGGGGACAGACTATGTCCTTTCATACACCGAATTGTAGATTTAGTGCGCTGTTTACAATGTTAAAATGTTCTTAAACCAGGTCTATTCATTTAATATGTATTTTATGAAATATTAGGTCCATTTCATTTATCATATCTTCAGTTACGAATATTCATATTTTTCACCTTACACCAATTCACCTGCAAGACCTTGACTATGTAACTCTTGTAGGAAAACCTTTAAGTTAATTTATTAAATAAGGAGCAGATTTTTTACCACGAACTAAACGAAACTGGGTGGTGGACACGGCATTTTCGGGTTATTGGAGGTCTTGGGTATGGCTTCTGTGACTATGAAAGAAAAAGCCAGAGCAAATACTGGAACTAGCTGGGCTCATGGATCGGAGGCTCTTGCCCAGGTAATGGAAAAGAGAGGCCAGGGCCTGTAGACAAGTTGCAATTTGACATTCATATCGACCGGCGAATAGAAACAAAATGATATGGAAATGATACAAGCTTTCGACAAATCGGGCTCTCACTAATGTACATATTGTACATACATACATTTTTTTTCTATTCGTCAAATTGCAGCTTGTCTAGGGCTTGTCTACCCCCAGGTAGGTTTGTAGAGCATCTTTCTAAGAATATAATTTTTGTCACAAAATAACATACAATTTACAGTTTACAATGACACTATCATTTGTGTTCACTACGTTACATCGTCACACGTTCACAGCATCGGTTTCCGTACTCATCGTAAACAATGCAAGTGTTTGTAAGTAGGGTACGTAGGCCGCTTCGTGCTCCAGACTAGATTGGATTTCTAGTTTTCTAGATTGCCGTTCGAATTAACTGTAACGTGTGCGTTACTATGCTATAGGCTTCTCTATTTATATCTCCTAGTTCATGTGGAAAGCCTATTACTGAGATTGGTAATTGTATAAAAGTGGTCAAAGGTGTTCCTAATAATAATAACAATAATAAATATCCTGGGACATTTTTACACAGCACCATATAGTCCCAAATTAAGCAAAGCTTGTACTATGGGTAATAGATAATGGATATAATACTAAAATACATTTATTTTGTAAATACATACTTAAAATACATAAGAAACACCCAGACAAACACAAACACTTAAGTTCATCACAATAAATGTTTGTGTCCTGTGGGAATCGAACCACTAGACCTCAGACGTCAATAAAAACTTAATCATAACTTAGGTATGTTAGAGGTAATGAGGTGCCTTAACACTGGATAAGCTACCGCTACATTCCTGCCCGTCGGGAAAAATAAAAGAATAGAGCGATTGAAGGCAGCTCATTTGATAAAAGAGAGTACTCGAAAGAGCTCATTATTCTTATTCTTGCTTTGGACTCCTATTTCAGTCCTTAGTTCGTAGGTCCATCCATTGCGGTTAAACGAATACCCCTGAAAATAAACCTAACATACGAAAGATTTGGACATTAACGTGTTGGCACATAGACGATGCTACATTGTAAATTAATTTTAATTAACAGCTAAGGAAGTTTTTATTTTTAATTGCATTCAGTACTTAGTTTCTTCAGTAAATGCAAATGACAAAGTATTCTAGCAAGCAGTAATTATCACCGTACTTGTGCTAATTTAGATAACGGTAAGTAGCAAGTTTGTCAATATAAGACGTTTGTTTAAAAAATATTAAATAATCATAACAAGGAAGACAATTGATAACCTTGAAAATTTGGCTGGAATAAATGAAGCTAAGCGATACTGATTTCTGACACTTACACGAATACTAGACATTAAAATAAAACTGATTTTTACGGATAAGCTAAGCGATCTAACAAAATTACAAGTTGCATATAAAATAAGATTTTTTTAATACGCGATATAACGCAGTGGCTTCGTGTAAAACTGATTAGCCGAGTCTGTTTAGACTGTAAGTCAACTTCAACATGTTGAGAGGCTTATATTATTTAGTAAGGTGATGGGAAATAATTTATGAATCCATGCGAAGCTGGAGCGGATCACTAGTTTTGGTACTACCAAACCGACTAGATTTTTATTAATATCTCAAAAAAATCTTAGTGACTATGAGTGCAAGAAGTTTAGATAAAACCCAGATGTGAACCCAAGGTGACGTGAAACCGGCATACTGCGGAGGTAATAAGCGAATAATTATGTTTACTAAGAACAAAACATTATTTTTAAATGAAGGAAAATTACTGAATCATTGTGTTGAAAAAACATAGGTATAATTTGATGTTGAAACTGTTACCTACCTAAACGTTGATGATTAGCTAGAGCTACTAATAGTTCATGCTAGTGGGTTGATAGCGAAGCTGGCTACTTAGGGTGTCCCGGACAGTTGAGGTCATATTCTGTTGTTCAGGGCTGCTTTATCAATTTTAACCCCTACACAAGTCGCATAAGTACGAATAGGGAATCGAAAATATTTGTAGGATAAAATTAAAGGGTTCATACAATTTTCCACCTGTAGGGTCAGCAACAAAATCCATCTAAATAATCCAGCTAATCAATTAAAAAATGGAACAAATCTTGTATGAAATTATCTGCCAAATAATTTAACGGAAACTGAGTTGGTAAAACAGCAACTTCCATCAAGGAAAAACATATATTTTAGCCTAAAAACACATTTCTCATAAGCGACGTGCACTGTATCGTTACTTTTGACGAATAGTTTTTTAAGCCACCTGTCTCGTCCTACGTAAAGGGAAATTTCCGCCATTTTCACGTAGGAAGAAAACGCACCATCACTCGGCTCCCCTTCAATTATGGGGAGTTGTAAGACGCATTAAATAACCATTTATATAGCGTCAACTGTATAGTCGCCTATACAGTTGACGCTATACGTGTTTATTTCCTGCCCGTTTAGATATTTATGATTGGATTTGGTAGGAACATTTTAGTGGGGTTTGTCGTCAGTAGGTATGTTTTGATAGACACACTGAAAGTTAAACTTTTTTTAAATAAATACGGATTTTCTCGCGTTATATTGATATGATGTTAATCCCGACGTTTCGGACCCTTTACAGCGTCCATGGTAACGGGTGGCTTAAACTTTAATTTGCTAATTTTTACAATAAACTATTGGAAAATATGTGTTGTATATTTTTTTCCTGTGACAGCGGATGCAGCTAAGAATACAAATGTTTCTCTGCACGATGGTAAGAATCAAAGTGGTATTAGGAAGATCTCTAGAATTAAGTATATTGCTGTTTCATGATCGAAATCTGGAAATGAAAAAACCTTTAATGTAAGTAATAATTAAATCTACAGTTCTCGCCAAACTTATTGTCCGGGTTGAAGTTGGCACGTGCTGACTTTAACCCAGCCGTGAAAATAGGAGACAACTTCAACCCGGACAATAAGTTTGGCGAGAACTGTAGAGTGTTTAATAGGATTAATTATAAGAATAATCTTATAAAATATATAAAGATCTCAAATAATTGATATTGAGAGATTTCTAGGAAATTATACTTTGATAGATAAACGTCCATCCATAAGCCTATAATTGATAATATCTATTGGATTTTAGATATATGGCCGACTCAATTAATAAGATTGATTTCTTTGAATTTCACCTTGAATAACGTAGTAGAATTTATCACAGATGAAAATAACCTTGCAAAAGATTTAGTTACGAGTAAATAAGAAATAGCTATCTCAGACATGACATTTCGATTTCTACACATAATTATGTTGTAATGACTTAGGTACAAAACCAAACATAAAGGTAAAGTAAACAGTAAAGTTGTTGTTAAAGTAAGACGATTTAACGCAACTTGTGTGTTGTGGCTAAAATGTCAAAATCATTTTACTTCATTGATGATACATTAATTAAATACCAAGAGACTAGACTGACATTGGTCTTATGGACGTAATAGTAACTGCGAGGAGTGAGGTCCGTTTGGGGTCGGGCAAAGTATTGTTAATTTTTTCTGAGTAGCATTTCGGAGTTTGGTTTTGTGTCTGGTTAACGGCAATAGGCTTGTCCACTATTGGAGTAGAGAAAACAGGACTGTAAAAATACTGACGAACTGCGCTACTTACCTGAGCCTTTGTGGATATAGGTATGACGGCAATGTTGTTGAAACCCAAAACAAATGAAATACACAATTTTCTACTGTTGTGAGTGTCCAGGTGCCAACTATGTTAGCCAATGTCGGGGATAGAAATGCAGTGGGAATCGAAGTAGAAAAGACTCAGCCGGAAAACTCGGAAGGCATATCCTATTTCCGGATTCAGAAAACGTCTGGGTGGAGCGACGCCGCGACGCGACGCTAGTTATACGAATATGAAGCTGAAATATTGAGTAGTTTATGCTGCTAGAGTCAAAGTAATCATCCCAATTCCTTTGAGCAGGTGAACTATCTCTTACCGAAGTCACTTTTCTAATAAATAATTTCAAGATAATTTTTACTTTTAATCTTTTACTCCTTAAGAGTTCTCACATAATCGACCTTAGTCCTTATATAACGTTCAATAAAAACGATTTCGTAATAAACTCATCAAAGATCGCGAAGCAATAAAGGATTTTATTGCTGGCATGATAGCCCTACATTTCGACTCCCACGGCACCATAAACCAAAGCAAATACCTGTCTAATAAGTATCAACAATATTTTTTCCTTCCCGAGTGGCAACCACTAACAGTACTCGACACCCACTCGTGTTGATACAGTCAGCAACACTTATACCCCATAGAGCTACGGATAGCATACGGAATTTTCGACCATACATCTCTAAAGAGAAGAGAGAAAATGCTGTGAAAACTGGAAAGGTATAAGATCAATTTGTGCGGTTGTCCGTCAATGGTCTCGTCGGGAAACTTGACACAGACTCGCTAACGAACTGATGATGAGGCTTTACGATTACGAGTAACAATTTTAAGGGGGTAACTAGCGCTTCGATTTAGTTAGAATATTTTTCTAATTTAACGAACGCTGAAATCAGCAGATACCGATGCATGCAAAATGTTTATAGGCGACGCCTTAATTTTGTATGTAGAATTTGTAATGAAGGGAAAACTAAAAGAAAGGAAATATTTGGATGAAGATTCAAGTTGAACCGATGGTTGAAGATAGCAACAAGCTCCGATGGTCGAGTGTTGTGGAATAAACCGGGTATGTGTATTAGAGGAATGACTATCAATGCTAAGAACCACAAAGTATACGGTACATCGTTCAATAATATCTAAACGGTAAGCAATACCAGTAAGAAGTAGTTGTGACATACAACTGTCCAGTACGTTGAGTTGCAATAGCGCATAAGTAGGTAATGGTACTTAATATAATGGGTGCTTATAAACGGTTCAATCAATTTTAATGATCTGCACTCCACAATAGACTCAAATGTCGCTGCTAATGCCAGAGATTGCACATGATCTTCACTTATTTGCGCATCTAAATTAACAGTTATCTATTGAAAAGAAAATTCTCATCTTCGCAAAAATATCGTAGAAACACTTCACAGTATACGAACGAAACCCAGTGATGGAACATCGCGCACAAATTACGAAAAGAGAATAAAAAACCCCGTCTTTATTACATGAGTCGAGATAACACGTAATCCTGGCACGAAAGAATGTTGAAAATTCTTCGTGGAACACGCCCGTTGCATCGCACAAGTAAAACATGCAATGAAAAAGAAGAAGTAAAGGCAAAGGCATGTGCGTACAGCCGGTTATAAAAATAAAGTTATTATGCCAGTGATATCGAAGCGATGGGAAACGGGATCGAGGCGTCAGTTCGGATACGGTGTACAAGCAATAACCGTTTTCCAAACATGTACATAATTTTATAGCTACAAATACGATGAGAAAATAACATGTCACACAGATTAACAAACGTATAGCATGTAGGTGCATAATTTTATAGCTACAAATATTGATGATGAGAAAATAAGATATCACACAGCCTTTATGGCTGTTAATTGTGTAACTGAACTATTGTTATATTTTAGTTGTGAACAAGATCCTCGATTGATCGCTAAATTATAGTTAAACCAATTAATGTACCAGTCTGTAAAATCTGTTGTATATTAAAGATGATTTGGTCACGGTAAAACTAAGCAGATATTGTAGACGTCGGAGAGATGAAATGGACAGTGAAAAAGTTCCAAGGAAAAAGGCCGATATGCTAAATTATAGTTAAACCAATTAATGTACCAGTCTGTAAAATCTGTTGTATATTAAAGATGATTTGGTCACGGTAAAACTAAGCAGATATTGTAGACGTCGGAGAGATGAAATGGACAGTGAAAAAGTTCCAAGGAAAAAGGCCGATATGCTATTATGAGAACTTCGTTTACGAGTAAAGGCATAAAGCAAAACCGGTATCTACACTAAATTAAAATCTCTGCATGTTTGACTGTTCGTCGGCTTTTTTCCAACAGCAATGCAGTGAGTACAGAACACGACATTAAGCCAATGTTTGCAAGTATGATAAGATAAAAATCCGCAATGCACGACGTCAAACTATATGACATATGGGCGACTAAAAATAAGCATATCGAACAATAAGATACTGCGCCGCTACTGAGGACGAAGCTGTAAAATGTAATGATATCGGCAGAGGACATAACGACGCAGTTAAATTAATTATTCATTTTTAGTTGGGTGTTAATTGTTTATGCAAGGCAGTTTAAAAGATAATGCAGTTTCTCTTTGTTTTAACCTCTGTATTTATTATCACAGCTTGAGCTGTTCCGCTAACTAATGATTCTATTATCTGATGATGATGATAATGGCTGGCCTGATCCATATGGTGAATTAATCACACGGTCGCACTTCCAGAGTTCCAGAACAATTTTTTTATAGAGCTCTGAGAAAGAATTTCAAAACATACAAGCACCATGACCATATAAAATTAGAATTGGAGTAGAATTACTATAGGTCGTACTATACAAAGCAAACAATAGTTTCTTAGCTGTGTTTACGCATTCCAACACCTAAAAAGGGTTTGGTATTTTTACACCTAACTTGTCGCGGGCACAAGCTTTCGTGGTAAATCGAATCCTCTTTTATACATGTTCACTTGAGATAAACACACCGATGCAGATGTTTGGAATGCGGAGTTTTGGTTATGCAATAGCATTAATTTGCTTGCAAGACTTCAACAAAAATAATATTATTATCAAGAAGTAGTTTACAAACATTGGAATGATTTTATCACAAAAAGAGTTTTTACTAGTCATTTCAGATTAAGAATTTTATATAATAAACACGTTTATTTGAAAGTTAATAAATATGAATGATCCCGAAAACATGTAACTTCTCATAAACCAAAGAAGTGCCAAATAACGTAAAACAAATTGGTGAGGTGTAACATTTTCGATCGCTCTCAATTTTATGGGAGAGCTAAACGACTCATAAGTTTACGATGCGACGACAAACTGGCAGTATTCCGATCTTTAGATCTTTTCCAACCGATGATTTTGAGTATCGACCGGGGACACACAACAGAATTTATGTTATCACTGTTTTACGGAATAGGAATACATTTTAAGACGTCATTTTGCGAACAACAACGTGTGCCGCTTGTCTCTTCTCGTAAGGACTTGGAGCGTGACTACGCATTATAAAAACTGTTCTAGATTTTATTTCCAACACGATGACAGTACTTTTTTTGTTGATCTTTTAATCTCAGTGTACAATGTACTTGGAAGGCTGCTTGTCGTTATCGGGAAAAGTAGTTCACATATTTCCGAACTAAGATTTCAATCCTCCAAACCTGTCTGTTAAAAATTTTTTTTCGTTGTCTGCGTAAACAATATCTGCAGCAACGAATTGGATATGTTCCAATAAACTTCATGATGCTACTGCATTTTGTAATGTACGCATCGAGATTTGGGGCTAATAAATACATGTGATGTGCTCCAGTTAGATTTCGCTGGTCTGAATATCTGAATAATTACTGATAGAACTGGTTTAATGGGTTATTTGAGTTAAGATTTATTGGAACACTTAACCTGATTCAAAGCAATTTAAATTTTCATGATTGGGGATACAATGAAAGCATCAGCTGATCGAAGTGACTGGTTTGTGTAATAAACAACAGAGAAAATGGATGAAAAATTTAATTCTAATATTAGTTGGCTCTGTGCCACTACTGCAATCGCTGTTGAAATATTTATTTGCTTGCTGTAAAAACTAGAACTGAAACTGAATAAATTATGTTAGCACTCACAATTTTGCAGAACTAAATAGAAATTAATATTTAATAAATAATGTCTTAGGTACTACCAATTGTCACTTAACTTTCCAACTTAATGTAACGAGACTCGAAGCATTTCCCACTATCCCAAACTACAAAAGCAAAAGCATTCGAAGGCATATTTAATTCGACTACGTTTCCAGAGAAAATTTCCATAATTGCGACCGCTTGAAATGCAACAAGCTAGTGCAGTACATAACAAGGGTTCACTTTGACCCCAAACTGGCCGAGCCCTGCACAAATATGGACAATAGAGATTCTATCTCGTGTTTCGCACGGTCGAGTATCAAGCACGGATTTACAGCTGCAATTTGAGGACTCCTCTCAAATTGGACATGTTGCCAGTAGATTTGTTTTGAAATCGCTTGCTTCACAACATTCAATTGCTTGTGTGAAAATTATTCGCACATAGATATAGAAAATTATGAGAACACATTTGGCGTTCGCGTGAAGGTTATCTGTTGATTTTAAGACGTGCTTTATTGGACTGGATTCACGAACTTGGATTACAATCAGCTTAATTAAGTAATTGGCGTTGTAACGGTTCCCATGTTCCCAATTTGCTTTGAACATTTAAATATTCAGTATCAGATATGATGGTTAGGGTTGGAAGTATTTACAAAAATGGTTTGTTTTTTTGGGAACAATGTGTAGTAATTCGGCTCACGGCTATGGGTAGACACGCTTCGGATGTTTGAACAGCGCAGTCGTGACGGACGTCTTGACAGATACTTTGCTTCTATCGCCAGCGCGGTCAGCCATTGTTTTAGTTTGTCTTTAACACTTATCGTTGAAGTTTTATAGCCTTATTTTGACGGCACTGGCACGATAGTGTTATCTGTATTGGTACATTTTCATTGCATTTCTAAGAAGTCCATACAGACTGACACATTTACAATTTTCACCGTTGTTTGAATTTAAGTAGCACTGGCAGATTTATGGAGTTTATTTGCGGAGATTTCTTTAGAAATAAAACGCGAATGAGTCATAGTTTTAACACGAACAGGAAGATATAATAAGTGGTGGTCTTGAAGACACTTATGCACGTTCGTTGCAGGCATGTCGCATCCGTATAAGGAGGCAGATGAACTCCAGATTTGCACGCCTGGATCGTTACCATATATTACTCAAGTGATAGGACCCTATGGTAACTATTTACATACGTTGGCTTTTTATGCTGTTGCTAAGTTCGAACTTGGAAAGCCTGCGATGTTTTTTGTCTAGCCCAGTTCTTGGACAATAGCCTTAACTTTTTTACTTGAGACTTGTGTTAGTAAAAAACAATGTAAATGAGGAATTCATATGGATGTACTTACTACACATACTAAAAATAACGAAATGGAAAGCCTGTTGTATGACCGTTAAATATTTCCGTAAAATTTTAGTTACATTTTTGTTTTTGGTATTTACACTATGTTCTAGAAAAATATAGTGTATGTAATCTTTTGTGACCTTTCAACCTTGTGATAACAACCCAGAAACACGAATCGATTGGAGTTACGTAATTTAACTTGGTTAAATGTGCAGTGATTAAAATGAATGTATTGCATCATCCTCCTACAATTATATCGAATCGCAATCACGAAGCATTTTGAATGTTTGATAATTGATTTTGAAAATGTATCAATGATGATGGAGTGATAATCACACCACGAAAAGTTAGTTAACGACTTGACTATCACATAACTACTACCTACTATGCATATGCATATGCTTGGTTAAACTACGGCATTATAATGTGGGGAAACAGTACGGACGCACCTACACTTTTCATTGCACAAAAGAAATTAATTCGTATAATTGCTAACATAGATCAAACAGATAGCTGTAAGCCATTCTTTATAAAATATAATATTCTTACTCTTCCTTCCATCTACATCCTAGAAATTTGCAAATTTGTTAAAAAATATACAACATTCTTTACAACCCGCGGAGACAAACACAAAAACCGTTCACTTAGACATAAGAATATGTTAATGTTACCCACTTCCCGTATGACACTACATTCAAACAGTCCCTATGTCATGTGTATTAAAGTATTTAACAAGCTGCCTGACTCTATAAAAAAAGAAACTAGCGATACTAAATTTAATAATAAACTTAAACAAATACTTGTCAAAAAAGCTTATTACACTTTACAAGAATATATGAATGATAAACAAATAAAATAAATAATAATAAACTAAGTATATATTCTACACCTTACACTCTATTTTTATTATACATTAATGTTGTGATACTAAAATAATCATAATAATATTTAATATAATAAGTACTATTATTCATATATTACATATTTAATTAGAATAATATAAAATATACTTAATAATCTATGTGTAAAACTTTAAATATAGTTAGAATAGGAACTATAAATTATAAAAATATAATAATCTGTGTGTAAAATTATAAAAATGTTAAAAAATTGTAATACGCAGGGATCTCATTTATTAATTTAATATTATATCTATTAATGTATCCTCACCCAACTTCCGAAGGAAGGATACTAATTTGTTATTTATATTTTGCTGTGCCCTACAGGGTCCATGATTGTTACAAGCTTTAAGCATTGAATCTACCACCTAAGTCTACATTGTGGAATGCAAATAAATAATATGAATATGAATATGAATAAAAACGGAGGTATTTAAAATACATTCTTGGACTCAAACCGTTGCAGGTTCTACGGAGGCAGGAATTGATTGCAGTTACTGCGAGATTAAAAAATGCATTACCCATATTACAAAGATAATGAATATCTAAAAACAACTGCTGAAATCCAATAGCTCCAGCTAGATCCACTTTAAGCTTTGATATGCCACCGCTAATGTTTTTTTCCATATCGGGTTTTTTGGGATTCTGTAGTCGGAAGCAATTTCAGAAGTCCTGATACACAAGAATATTTGTTCCTATCAGAGATATGAAGAAGATTCAATATTCATTTAAAGATTAAAAGTAAAGTTCACGAATAAAACCACAAATATTTTCGTAAACGACCCCTCCTTCCGCATTGAACGCCAATGACGGTATTTCAAACGAGTGTTGGACGTAGTCCGATGTACGATAACGCTCCCCCCTCGCAAATTACGAGAACGCATTTTTCAAAACCACACCGAGGTGTAGCGTTGAGAAATTACCCTGTACCACAAGGGATTCATGTCAGTTTTGTTTTAGGAATACACATCGTAAATCAAGAGGAGGAATAGCAATGCCAGAGTCATATGTTGGACGACACAGTTGAGTTGAGTTGGGATTGAAAAACGTAGCATAATAGAAAGAAAGAAATAAAAATTATTTGTCACACAGTAAAGCACATTTACAAAAAAGAGCGGATATGACAAAAGAAAACTGAACTATTGTGCCTCAAGTATGCCAATATATGCCAGGCAGCTAGTGCCTTGCGCTGATTTTCAACTAAGCTTCATATAACAGTAATAGTAGATCATCAGTAAATTCATAATAATACAAATTTTAAGTACCAGCAAATGAAGTTGAAACTTCCATAAGTTATGGTAGTAGAAAGACGATCCTTTCCACTACCATAAGTCCACGACATTCTATAAGTATAATTATCATCGGTTAATAAAATATTTATGAGCACATTTAAAGAATTAATTGTTGATTTTGTAATGACGACCAAAATTCACTTTCGATTAAATTATTTTAATACCAGTGTCATTATTTAAACGAATTCCGAAATGTTAAAAGATCAGTTGACAAAATACTTAACAAGGATATTGAAACGTTTGTTCAAATATTTTGATATCGAATGAAAGGCAACGTTAAGGCCATCAGTATTATTTGCATAAGCGCACAAATCCTACATCAGCCTAATTTAGAGTCTTCTTGCCGAGGAAATAAGTTTCCTTAAATATTTGAATTAGTGCAAATTTGTAAACAATATTGGACCACATAAATTTGATGCAGAAACAGCAACACTTGAAGCTGCAGCAGCTTCTTTTAAATCAGATACACAAAAGTAACTAATTATAATAGATAGAACATAAGCTTTCCCACAGGCTGGACATAATAAAATATGAAATAGTCCAAAATCTCCGAAATAGAATCTCTTCCCGCTTTTATTTTGAGTACCCTTCCGCCGATTATAAAGGCGATTCAAATGCGTTGGGCGCGACACACATCTATTTGTGGGCAGCTAAAAATAATGGTGGACGGCTTAGCGCCAACATGAATGCAGTTTTTATGCACCGTGCTAAAAGACGAGGGGATCGTGTGCTTTTTGCTGCGTACCTTTGTTTTCATGTGTAATAATACTTTTTGCGATTATGGCCTTTTTTCTTTATTTGTCTTTTTGGTATTTATCATTGCTTTTAATTATGATGACAGAAACTTCACTAAGAATTGTTTCACTATCATGAGCATCTAAGAGTTCAGTCATCTCTTTCTTGCCTTTTGGAAGCTTAAAAAAACTGATTTCATTATACAGACATCTCGTCTTACTGTTTAAATTTTAGTAACTTACAAAGCTATTGAGTTTTACTAATATTCTTGACTGGGGACCATGCAACAAAATATGAATTGCCAACAATATAGTTCTTAAAAATTTACCTCACTGTTACTAAATTCGTGTCGTATCACTGAATTTTCTTTACCCAATATGATTTCGAAATCTCACACTTGACCGAAGGCCGAAGGAGAAGTAAACGGCACACATGTAGTATTCGTTATTTATCCTATGAAATGGTATTTAAACATTTGCAACGCTGCTTTATTGTGGCCTAGAAATCTCAATACAACACTCGGTTTTTGGTTCGTGATTGAAGACTTAATTAACTTGATCATCGAGGTTTCATCACACTAACACTGTCTGGGGTACGCAGTGGTTAATTGAGTGGCAGTAATTGCTTTCAAATGCTCGAATACGTGTTTAGGACAGCTGTGAGCGGCACATTTTTTTAGTAGTTGCCTATACCTTTTCCTTGTATTTGTACGATTTTCGATTTTCCTTGTATTTTGAAAGAAAGAAAAAAAGTAAGTAGCATTTATTCAGCTGCAAGCGAGACACACATAACTTACTTACTAAGAGAAAAAATAAATAAGATACTAAAATAGAAGTAAAATGTACTGTGCCTTACGGCTGCGCTGAAAGGGATCTGGTTCAGCATAAGCCAGACAGATTGCCTGGCGCTGGTTTTCAACCAGATCCGGAGTGGGTCCCGGACGTAAATTTTTCAATATTTTAAAGTTTTATTATAATTGTACTAGTAGGTTATCATTACAACTAATAATTGTATTGCAGAAATTGGCATAGACTTGAAAGTTTAATAAAATCTGTCTCCTATGCTATCGTATATTAAACTCAATCGATATATAATTGAAGTGAAGCTTTAATTTGACGATATCTGATGCATCTCGTTATGCAAGTTTCATGCACTTACATAAAAGAGAAAGAACTATAAATATATTGCTTTGCGAGTTTATTGCATTGGTGATAGTGTTTCTAAATGTTGCGCCAGCCCCCGCATTGGGGCGTGTCGTGACATGTTTAGTCTTAATACTCATTATAAAAATAAGCTTTAATATCTACTTCATCACTCAACAAGTTCTGTCAATAAAAAATATAGCTATTGTGACAACTGCATCAAGGTGGACAAGTGACGACGTCTCAGTAGCTAACTTTACCTCAATGGATCTTAAGGATATTATGCTACTTTCTTATAACGCTTACTTTTATCATCAAAACACGTAAGATTGATCGTCCCAGCAGCACACGCCTCCGAATTTCAAAAACTACCGAAAATTGAGGCTACGAACTGCCACTGAGGATAGTTAAAAAAAAACAGCCTATAAATATGAAGTCTGAAGAAAGTTAAGACGACGCATCTAAGATTTAAGATCGAGACGACGTCTGTGGTCTAGTGGTTCGAGTACCGGATTGCTGATCACGAGGTCGTGGTTTCGATTCCCACAAGACACAAACATTTATGTGATGAACTTAGGTGTTTGTGTTTGTCTGGGTGTTTCTTATATATTATAAGTATCTATTTACAAAAAAAAGTATATAAGTATTATATCCATTGTCTAGTACCCATAGTAGCGTTAGTAGTAGCTTTGCTTAGTTTGGGACTAGATGGTGCTGTGTAAAAAATGTCCCAAGATATTTATTTATTTATTTATAAATACATATTATGAACTAGATTTGGGACTTTTTTCAAGCAACTCTTTCCTAACGGCGGCGATCGAATAAAATCATAACCGTAACTTAAGACATTCCCTTCGAAATCAATTGGCTAACTGTCCTAAGTCTAACTGGTCATTAGGAAACAATTCAATTTCAGTACAAACGAAGTAAAATAAACCGTATTGGAGAATGGTTCTCATTGAGATACCGTTGTACAATCACAATTCAGGTGGCACGCGACCCGCCGTCAATAGACGCGCATTCCGTCTTAAGAGGGAAGCGTGTGCGCATCGTACGTAATCCATTCGTCTTGCTGCAAATTGTGTACGGATACTAAAGATACTTGCTGATTTCACTCGTGATTTTATGTTCAATTTTCTTTGAGATATTATTTATGAAATTCAAGATGGGTACCTAAAGGTAAATATAAGGTACTTACATAAAAGATTAGGATTAAAAGTTTTATCAATAGTGGATAGGTTTTGGACGGTTTCAAACATTTTCTATAGACTTTCAAAAGAGATCACAGAGGAGATTCTACGGCATTTCAATTTAGGAAGAAATGAGACAAATTTTCATCCTTTCCACTAGTGTAAAGACATGTTTAACTTCTAGGAAGCTAAAGACAAGACAGGCACTTCAATCTAATTTATAGCTATAGATACAAGATTTCGTATTTGTTGAGTTAGAGCAATTCTACGGTTTAACTGAAACGTTTATGTAAACTTCTCATGTGACAGTTGGAATTCAGATAATTCAAGAAACCGCTAGAATATGGGCATCTCTGTCTCTCCTAGGTAATCAAAACGGGTAGAAAGTGATGCAGCTATCTAATGGACTTGGTGAAATATTGATGGCGTTGAACGTATAAAATATGAGTAGTAAAATTGTGAACACGGAAAACGGATACCAATGGTCTAAAATTCCATAAGTACTAGAAAGGAATTAAAATTTTTCATATTGTAGAAAATACAACCTCAGTGAGGTGTATTTTTTTTTAAATAGATTGTGTTGGCGTTTTCGAATCGGAATGAAAAATCATAGGTCTCTAATTTTAGATTCTCGGCATTGTAGAATTGTACGAGTGTAATAATGTAGGGTACTGGCTAGATTGGCTTTTTGAAGAAAGGAACATACAACTTTTCAGTTGACTTGTCTCAACTGAGGTACAGGAAGGAACATGTATGCGGTAATCAGTGGCTGATCCAGAGACTTGTGTCGAAGTGCTACAAGATTCAAGATTAATTATAATTGTATGTGTATTTTAAGATGACAATGACCTGATCATTTCCGAATCCACCATTGCTCATAGATACAAATGGAGAGCTAATGAAGTTGAAATTTCATGTTAAGTACTCATTACGGGCACTGGTGTTGTTGCTATGTTCAATAACTTTTAAAAAGTGTTAGCAATCTGAATTACAGTTTAATGATGCGTAACTATAATTAGTCGAGTTATTTATGATGCACCGCGTTAACGCGCGACGCACCGAGAAACGCAAAACGCAATCGTCCAAACGACACAAATGCAGCGTCCGTTAGTCGCATTGAGTCGCAAGTGAACATCTACGGCTAATTTCAGCAGAAACGGTAACACGACAGTTTAATAGAGAACGTGCGGTAACACTAACTGTCCCGGAATCTGTACCTAATCTGTAAAAATATGTTCGCAACCGATGGTAAGACGTGTGGGTGCTGAAAGTATCAATGTCGGATCAAATTTGGCGAAACATGTGGAATCAGAAGTGGGCCAGTCACCCTAAGCGACTTTTAGCAAATTCCACGTCGAATGAACACCAAAATATGGCCTATGTCGTAAGCCTTTTAACAAAGTAATAAGTTTTGAAAAGAATTTCCGCGTATTGAACTTAAACATAACTGGGAATGGTAAAAAAAAGATTGACCATTGTGATATTTTTATTATATGGATCGACGACGTGGGTGGTAACTGGGAACCTACGTGCATAATTTTAGTATGTTTAAAGGTATTTAATGGAGAACTAATCAAAATGTACTCGTACATTAAGTTAAGGTGTAGGGTTCAAGAAACGAAATCAATTTCTCATGGGAGTATTCCAACACAACATAGAAAGCGAACAAACATACCTTAATGATCTAAACACAATTTTTGGCAACAATATAGTCACGAAAAGTGTCATGACATTTTGAATCATTAAGCATGTCAGCTGGGTCTAAAAGTACATTTTCGAAAGTGGGTTAACAATGACAAATAGATGACAGGAGATGCTTAAGATGTTTTTAAATGTTGTCTGGTTAAAATAAAAACATACAACTGTTACATACTATGTTCAAGTAGGCGTGGATGTATTGGATTCGTTTGAAACTAATTTTATGTAAATTTTATAGTGACTTGAGCTGAATACCTGGGAATCTTATAAACTAAATGCTGGACTAGAATTGGCAGTGAAGTGAATGTAAAAAAGATTTATACAATTTCAATGTTTTGATTGCAAGAACAGCTGTTGTTGGCGCAAACGAAAGGCAAACAAATTGTTGAAAAGCACAGTTGATACCTGTTCCTCATTCATTACTTAACTGACGAAACAGTCATGATTCGCCACAACCGATCAATTATCGAAGAATTCGATGACATCACTAGTTTTATAACCGTACCAATCATTCAATATTGAACCTTCAAACAAAACGTCAGTTGTTTCGAAGTGGACGATTTCCTATTGTAAATATTATCATGTTGTTTATTAAGGCCCCGTCGGATTGTAAACAATGCCGCCAAACAATATCTGTATTGACTGATTTGAGAATGCTCTTGGTTTGGCTTAGTGTAGGATTATTGATGTCGAATAAGTGCTTCTTAATACTGATGCATTGATAGATTTGTTACGTAAAGTTTTGCGTGTAAAAGGAAACGTTTTTATTGATGTAATGAGTTCAATCAATAGTTTGTTTGTAGCCCGTCGTGGGAGACAGAATGATTTACAATTATAGACATTGACTGTTCCGTGACTTACAACTATTTTTTTAGGTTGTCATTGTATAAGCAATCTCCGCGTTTGTTTCTATAATATCATCGTCAGCCGGAAGACGTCTACTGTTGAACATAGGCTTCTTTTATACCTACTTCATTATAACACTTATAATGGCGTGCGCCTATATAGGCATACACACATCTCGATCGTAGTGTATTTCTGCTAACTCAATTCCGAATGTCTAAGTGAGCTGTCGAAGTTCCTTTATTCGAGATATATTTATTGCGGTGTTGCGGATATCTGGGTTTACGTAAAGCGACTGCCATCTTACGTCCTCAAGTCTAAAGCAAATGAACAATGGTTCATAAGCTATTACGCACAACCATAAAATAAGAGGATGTTGTTCAGTTTTCTCAAACTGTACGGGGTTCTTTGAAACCCAGTAATGATGTATTTTACTGGAGAAGGCTTATTTATTAAAAAAATGATTCTTTGTATTCATACATACCATCACATCTGTATTGCCCGTAGGGTTAGGTAGAGGTGTACTGTTTTATGTTTAGACCCCATGTTTAGGATCCAATAGGGGGCACCGAGCCATTGAATGGGATGCCATCAATCGTGCACAAATCTAGACACCGAACTGCTACATGATTCACCGAAAAACCAACCCGGAAATCGATCCCAGGACCTCTAGCGTAGCATTCTTTGTATAATTATTTATATTTATATATTTTATATACATTTATATATTTTATATACATTATTTTAAGCTCGTGTGTTCAATAAAAAGCTATGCTAAATAAACGAAAGTTAGGTAAAGCAGTATCTCTGTACTGTACAAGCGATGAATTTAATACGTCTACTCAAGGCAGAGTTTAATTAAATTGAGAAGATCTGATTAAATTTGTTGAAAACAAGTTGCCAATTTCTTCCAACAGACTAAGCATTACAGTGCCAAACGTCGTTTTGTCAACTGTAACCAGATTTATAAACAGCCTTTCATTCACTGGTTAAATATACGATTCAACTAAATAAAGTGAATAATCATTCTAGCAATATCATTGAAACAATGAATGACTCGCTACTACACAAGTGACGAACACATAATACTGAAGAAATTGCACACGAATTGAAATTTCAATTGCAAAACTCCAGTACGAAATTCAGTAGAACATTTAGACATGCGTGTACCAAAATAAATAGGACCAAGTGCCAACTGAATATCACACGTAGTCTAAATACCGGAGGGCTTATGTTATAAATACGATGCCACATAACCGTGGTGCAGGCGTGTGAAGTGGAACGAATCGAGCTGATGCGTCAGAGCATCCGCGTCCAGGACTCTTGTCCTTCGCTTGTTAATGGACGGTTATAATTAGACACGTTTTGTTGCTCTGGAATTTGAAGTCGTTCACTATGGTAATGGGAGCGTGACAGCGGGAGAAAGATACGCGATACTGCAATCTTTGATTGGTTTGACAAGTATCATCATTTGTAGAATGAAGGAGCATTGGGAATCGATACACTGAAATCCTCATCCTCCGCGAATTTTAACAAAAGTTAAACAGTCCTTACTTCCTTTTGAAAATACATATTACTTACTGACTCTCCACAACGTAGCAGTACGAAGCAGTACTTACCTGAAAAAAGTAAATTAACGTAAATAAAGGTAAACGAAGCACAATATCGAACTTATACGTGGAGCTGTAGCTTACGCAAAAGTCAATAGCAAAGTTATTAAAACAACAATCGCAAATCAGCAAACATCTCAAATGGGTTTTTAGTCGAGAACAATTACTTGATAGAACAATAGCACCTGACCTAACAGCGTATGAATAAAAAGTACCACTCGATGCCTCGAACCTTTTTGCAATTGAAGCAAAAAGTCCACGAAGGGCCAATCGTGGCGAGGTCCGAAGTATTCCGAAGTACTCCGAACTGGGACAGTACGTGGGCAATGCTGGCAAGGTGCTGTTGATGCAACTTCCTTTGCGCCTACTTGACGAAAGAATACTTCGTAAACTGTTGTAACTTTTTTGATTGTTATTTATGAAGGTATGTGGGTGGAAGTGAGTAGGATTGATTTGTCACATACACGTATTGGTCAAAACAGTCTTAATTTACGAAAAAATGTAGTAAGTTCTTTTGTTCGCCTTGCTGTGTATTTATAATGTGACTTAATTTGATTGTTAGGTAATCGGTTTCAAGTAGTAACATGATACTGGAGATGTTACATGAAACATATTACCACCGAGGTTACGTGATTCGCACGTTGTTTACAAACAACATTAATATATTTCAAAGTTTTACTGCAATGGATACAATTTTGCGGTAATCTAGTATAAGGGTTCCCTAGAGGACATTCCTTACTATTTATCCTCAAAGACAGAGTTGAACAAAATTGGAGCTATGCCAAAAAATGCGGTTTCTTTCAAGACGGATACAATTTCAGCAAGTCACTTAATAACTAGGAAGTACATTCGAATGATCACATATAAAAACATTGTCTTCGTCTTCGCAGGAAAGTTAATATCGCTCTGAGTATCGACGTATGCGATTTTACTTTCAACACGTGCAATTACAGTGTAATTGAATCTCAGCAATGCTTTTTCTCGTTACAAACGATCAATAGAGCATTTCATTTAAGTACCGCGGCGCGGATTAACATTGATACGCGATGAAATTCGAGATGCCTTGTTACATCAGAACATGCAACTCTTAGACTTACATAGACTAGTAATTGGCTTTGTTTACTTAGAATTGGTAGACTAGATTTCACAGATCAAAGATTCGTCATTTGTCGTGTGTTGAAAGAATTTGTTTCTTCCGTAAATAGTTTCGTAACATTACAAGTAAAGGAAAAGGAGGAACCATTTAAATCAATAGGTATTAAATTGATAGCAAAGAATTTAAAGTGATCTAATACTTTTATTGAGACTGACATTTATGAGGAAATTTCAGTCGTTGACACATAAGGAATTAGATCATGCCTTTACACATTAGATCATGTAATATCTAGTGTTATCTAGCTTATTAACAATCAATTCTTATCGCTCAGTTAAACGGTGCGAGATGTGACAACAGGGTGTGAATTTGCCCATCCGTACCAAAATAGCATAGTAGTGGACTAAAGCCAAACCCGGCTTATTATGAAAAAAAGAAAGAAAGCAAATTTCTTTGGAAACCAATCAATGTGACACACACTAATAGTGCTTGGTTGCGTTAAGCTACATAAACTTATCTATAAGAACAGACACGCACCTAGCTAGCAATGAGACAGTAAACGGGTTGATGATGATGAAAGCAATAACTGTTTTAAAGTCTGTAACATCTGTATGCTAATAAGCAATGTTATGATCAATATCAGTTTCTTGACTCATTATTCTGTCTGTCAAACGTGTCAATTATGTCATAGAATTACTTGCACTATTTAAGTATTTTGTCATTGTGATATAACTTGAAGAAATCTTATTTTAAAATAGAATTCTAAACAATTTGTACCAATTATTTCGAATGTTAGTGGTAACAAAGAAATTGTATAATCAAATTCTGTGTATTTCTTAACCAGTTTTCTCACAAGAATTGCTGAAGAATAGTGACAACGAAATGTTTTACCGTTCCGTGTGATTTTTCTCAAGGTATAGGATGCATGCATACGATCAAACATCTCGCAAAACTGACACAATGAAGTAATAGCATCTTAGGATATCTAGTTTTCAGCAGTCCCGAGATTAGTAATTTTTGGTGATGTAGAGAGGATTTTCTCTCGACAAAACTGCTAATTTCTTTCAGGTCAGTCTTGAATTAGGTATTCAATGAAGTTTTTACTTAGCGAGTTAAAAATTTAGCAATGCTTCTTAATTTATAAAGGTGAAATGAATTGACAAGAAACAGAAGTTTTTAATTACCTCAAGTTTAAGAATCCTTGCTAAAATAAATAAGCAATGGTAGGCTTATTTATTGTAGATTTTGTTATTTAGTTAAACTAAATTGAACAATATCTGGTTTTCTTTCTAGGCGTAATGCTAGTCTAGTAGTTCCGTGTAAAGTTAATTTTAACAGTATAGTTTACGTTACGGGTGTAGTATCGTTGTGTAAATTGTGCGAATATTCTGCTCTATTTTTGCTGTTGCTCGCGATTTCACTAGGATCATAAAAGATTTTTTGCGAGAAAAGGTAATATATAGAAATAGGCTCGCCCCCTATAGCGTGGGACCTAAACATACCACCGAACTGTGGGTGTACATTAGTACACCTCGGCCTAACCCTTGGAGGAGTACAGGCGTGATGTATCATGATGAAGGGCTCTCTGTGGTTCTAAAATATTTGTATATAATGTCTTCTTTATTTTTCTAGTGTTTTAATATTTAAAACATAAATGTTTTGTAATTTGGCACACTTGTTCTGTTTACATTCCAGTTTTTATTATTACAGCATCGTTTACGAAATCGATCTCATAATCGATGTAAGTAAACACAATCGCATTGACAATAACATTTTATTGCAGCTTTTATTGTTATTACAATGGTTGTTCTTGACTACTAGTTTTATGGATTAAAGGTAAGGTTGAACTTGAATATGAGTGTAAAAGATTTCTTATCACGCACTAACGATTACATTCTACAATGACAATCATTGCAATTCTAAAGGCTCACTGAATCGAAATAATGACTATTTTTGCTAAACAATTCTTTTAAAGTATTGATATTAAAACTACGAGATCATGGAGATTAAACAAAACTCTTGGTATTTTAATAGATAGCTTACAATTTCCAAATGATATTGTCTTAGTACTAAATAAGTGCGCATTAACAAATAGAGCAGTTCTCAATATTAAGTAACTTTTAACATAATTAACATTTGTATTAATTATATCTTCTAGTAGTCTACTTACAAGAATGCTAAGTCTAGGTTAACGTAATAAAGTCTAAAACGAGAAACACTAATCAGTTCATCAAACAAGACCAGAATACATGTAAGATGTTGCGACAATGTTATTACTGTGATATAACTGTCTCCTGAGATAAACGCGGGCATTTCACACGACTATCTGGCACGCCGAGGTAATTATGAAATAATACGACATAGGACGACGAATTATTATGCTAGATATATTTAGTAGATGTATTTTTAGACGTAAGTGACGTCACGGACGATAAAGTCATCTAGATATGTCATTTGAAAAGTTTATTTTATAAGATAAGCAGAAGCTTTGCTTGGGCGTTGAAAGTCCTGCTTGGACTATTTGTTTTTTATAAGAAATATTTATACATAAATATCCGCAGTATGTATACTTTAGCTGAAGATTTCAGAAACTTGAAGATTATTACTAAAATCTGTAGAAATGTGTTACTAAGATCTGATAAGAACATAGAGGATATTCGTTGGCAGAATAAATGAAACTAAAATAATTTAAGTGTTGTTATTTAATTCAGTTGCATGAATTCAAACGTTCTGGGTAATACGTTACCACTACAGTTTCGACCTTTACCCAGCTCAGCCGAATGGTGCCAATGCACTCGTATGCAGTTGGAATTCTGCCCAACTTCACGTGGGAAATTAGCGTGAAGATATGTCCGAATACTTCACGCCGTCGGACGTCATGTATCAAATGAAACGTAATTTTGCAAACGAGAGATTAGTGCGTCAGCGCATCAAATTTTGTTAACAGCCACAGAATTAGATGCGTCTAAAATTATTCTTAATCTTTCCAGGTGTATTTGGTATTTCAGAATAAAACGTAGGAAAACGCTACATATACATTTTAGTTTATCGTATCTTTAATAGTCGTTAGATGGACGTGGCAGCTATGGCAGAGAATGAATGATTAACATAAAGGTTTAAAGATAGCAAGCAATTGTAAGTTTTGCTCTTCAATCGTTTTTACTTTGTGTAAAGCACTGAGCTGTACGTACAATATGTTAATGATATACCAACAGCTAACTATCCCAACGATTCGAAGTAAATAGACTTAAGAAAGCAGTAAAAGCCGTAATAGAAAATACACATCGCTTATTACATATGTAAATACCTCTAATGAAGCATTCAATTCGAATGAATCTGGACCGAGGAAAATAGAAAGCTGCTATCAAGGTTAAGGAAATGACACTCACGTAATGATGCTACTGAAAAAACTAAAGCTTTGTGAGAATCGAAAATAGATCTAATCTTTCATATCCCGTTGAAAAGCTAAATGATAATGTCATGAAGCAATGAAAACAATATTATGAACTGCACAACAGCCGATAAAGAAACCCATTAATAAAACCATAATAGTCAAATTCAATTCGACAGTATTTCTAATACACAATACATTGCTAGTTCAAACTGTAACCAACAAAAATTCTAACATCAAAACAATCAATGAACGCACACCAATTTGGGAAAGTCGATACGATTGTTTTGATAGTCAGTGGGTAATAAAAAGTTGTAGAAAGTGCCAGAGAAGTCATCGGCACTTGGTGTTGGGCCAAACTGTGGCAAGGTCATTGGCTGTTTGATAATAGACATTATGAAGTAATAGATTGTTTGTTTACTTTTTTTTCGATGTTGCACTTCCGATCAGCTTGACTTCATTGTTTCGTGGCTTCTTACGAAAATAATAAGAACAAAGTGTTAAAAAGCTTTTAAGCACAGGAAATATTCTTGTGGACGACGACATAGTGTTCACTTACTTCAGTGATAATATCTGATGATCATTGTTTGATCCAATTTCTTTTTGAGATAATTAATATAACTATGCTAAATTAAAATAATCATATGTTGTTACACGTTTCTTGGCTATTTCACAAGAAAAATTAGTTCTGTTTCCTTCGTTACGATTGACTGATCGAATTACTTGATTTTGTCGACAAAAACATAATAATTGCGTAGATCCGCCTTTGTTTTGTTCCGCGATTTGTTAATTTGCTAAACCGTATCTTCCGTCGCTGTTATTAATAAAAATCATGGACATTCATCGATTTCGTATCGATTGCGATTTTGGAATCGTGTTTTTAGGGTAATGGTGTATAACTTCATTAAAACACAGATTTCTTTATAACAGATAAATTCATACACATTTTGTCTTATATGTGTATTTATCCAGCGGATAGCGGCTATCCAGATCCAGACATGTTGAAACAAGCCCTAAATCTTGCAATTGAATGTTTCACCGTTTGTTGTTGAAACATAAAACAATGTGTCTCTCAACAATTTGCAATTCCTCCACATCGAAACAGTATATCTAGTCTATCTAGTACCAAATCTGGAATTGCTACATTCACTTGTTTACGTACAATTTGAAATGCATATGTGTTCACGCAACGCACATTCGCATACCGATATCGATATAGATAAGTTAAAGTGTTCGTTACAGATTCCATTGCGTTCGTCGCGATTAGTTCCACGCTGCGGGCTCGAGGACACTGCGACGACACAGATGTGATAATATTACCATGTATTGAATTCATTACTTGTTTTGCATGAAACTTTTTGTTTTATTTGTGGTCGTAAAGAGCAATGCACAAGAAAACATGTTTTTTATGTAAGACCTTGTACTATTTGAAACTATGTTCTTGTCTGTATTCTTCTAGAGTAGGTACTATTGAGGTATGGAACAGAAGCGATTATCGTGTATCTTAGTCGTGTAAGTCGAAGTCAAGTAGGTATTGTTTTTTATGAAAATAATTTCAGTACAATTTCATCATCATCACGCCTGTATTCCCTGAAGAGTCAGGTGACGGGTAGGTACTATTGTACACCCACAGCAGAGGTGGAGCCCATTGACATTAAACAGAAACAAATCCAGACTCCAAGCAGCTACTCAGAATATTTTAATAAACAATTATTTCAGCGATTGGTATTATTTTCCTCTGGTTATTTGTCATCTAGGTTTAAAATTTGAAAGGAAAGTAACAAAAATTGCCAATCGTATAATAAAGACAACATTCAACAATGAATACAAAGAAATTGTAAGTCATGCTGCATTTACAAATTCAAATAGTATAAATTCAACTACGTAATAATAAATGAAAGTTATTGTGTACTGTAATGAAGAAATCAACTGAGCATAAATAATGTTCATCTTACTGACAGTGTATTGTATAATGTCAACGCAATGTTTGTGTCAAAATATTGTTTTTTTCCCTACCAAAGTATTTGATTGAAAAAATTTGTCTCCGTTTTTTTGCATCGTCCTGGCAAAGAGCCACTTGAGCAGCAAATCTCCTTTGATCAAAGAGATCAATGTTCCTCGGAAAAACGTTAGTGATTACCTTTCTACATTCTTCCACGGCCACGTACAGTTAATCTAATCGACGTAAACAATTACACGGACACCTTGCCGGATCAAAGTCACCGGCGATAGTGAAATGCGTATTTAAATCATGATCTTTTCAATTGGTCGACATAATACTTTCACGTTTATGTAATCACGCGCCTCTTGACTCGCCCATCCGTCATACTGCTTGCTTGTTATCTCGATCGTAAACTATGAAAGTGAAATATCTACTCTTCTTTGTAACAGGGAGATAAGGGGCCCCTGGCCCAATGAGATTTCGTTTTCACGTTTTTCTCTTTGATATTTTAATGTGCACAACGTGCGATGGTTATTGTTATAAACAACACAATAATAATTGTGTGGAATAACAAAACATTATTGCAGTCAACGTACTTGACATTGTGGAAATCAGTGTTCAAGAAATAATGTCTATTTCCTCAATAAATATGATTAAGCATGCGGATGGTGAAAGATCAGTTTGCAAGACCTCGGAAGTAAAGAAGTGAACGTGATTTGTAAAACAAAACAGATCACAGAAGGAAAAAGAACGGAAGAAAATGAAGAAGCTATCAATATGGTAGCATCGCCAAATTGTGCGATAACCTTGACGGAGGAGAAACCTTAAAAAGTGTACAGATAAGATGCGTATGCAGGAAAACAACAACATAAATAACAAGAAACAGAATCAAAGGTAGATTTTTGGCATCGTTTGAAGCTTAGGGAGTGAATCTTATAAATCCCGACTCCGAACAATGTGATGTCTTATAAAAACATATCCAATAAAACGATACAAAATCTCTTCCAATCGGATTACGCTGTATTGTGAAGCCTTAGTAGTGGCTTGTTGCGACAAAGCGTAACTTCTCAGCCGTGGCTAATCTAATTCGGAAATACGAATAGTTTTTCATACAATTGAGAATCCAGGAATTCCATATTTTACGGTACAGCAAAGAACGTTAGCGAACGTTAGTGTAGCCTTTTTTAATGTAGAGAAGGTATTGTTTTGGCTTGCCATATGCGTCCTCTTGTATTAGGCCAACAACTCTAATTGGCATTGCAAAATCTCCATTGCCAATTGTCAGTCATGAAAAAATTATGAGTTTTTTAACATTTATGCCTTTGGTTAACGTGCATAATAAATCGGTAATGTATCTTTATATGGCGGTTTCTAGTACAATCGATTAAATTAATTCGTTGTGTCTATCTATCTGTCTATTCACGACTTTATTTCGTCTAATCTTGTTAGTTTTGGAATAAAGCTCAGCAAAATACATTGAGAAATGTATCTAGACATCTTTTGACTTCGACCTTTTTAAGGCTCAAAGGAAATTAAAAGGTCACTCCTCTAATATAATTTGCTTTATTTTTCTACTGATGGATGAGATCTAGTTAAGAATATCTATCTTATTTTTTGTAAGGCATTGTTTTCATGATCGTTAAAATTTCACTTAAGAATACACATCATTGTAAACCTAGATTATAAAATAATCATTGTTATCGTCTATCTGCGTGCATCAATCAAAAATACAGGACGGATTTTATGGGCCTTTCACTGAACATTTTGAGGTTATCGTGATCGAATAGAATGTAATAATTATAACGCTGGTAATAACTAATCATGGTTTAAATTTTGAAGAAAGAAAGGGAGATTTTATGTAATTGTATTTGAAGACGGCAAAAATGGATGGCATTGACCCAATTATAATTATAAACAAACAAAACTATATCCATATTGATATGTCCTTAGGGTCACTTAAAATAACATAAAGACCCATTATCAATTAGAGTCCTGTATTGTAAATTAGCGTCATTGTTTTATAAATACGTCGCTGACTCTAATAACAGACGTCTGAAAGGCGCCTAGTGACGTTTTTAATGCTTACTAATGATATATTCGGTTGTTTTGATAAATTAATGTCACTATTGTATCTTCGTGCTCTGCTGAACATGTTATATCATCAGTTTCGATTGTCATGCTAACGTCTATTGTCGCAAAACGAACTAACTTCACTGAAAACGAAAACGTCTAGACTTTGATTCGACGACTTTATATGCGTGTATTTTTAGCAGCAGCTTCACGAGATGGTGTCAAGACCGTGTATTTCCAGTTACTTTTCATCAACTGGATCAGATTTAAGTTCTTCAAAAAGCCCGCAAGGATTTCATTGGAATACTACATAGTCATTTCTTTTGTCTTATAGTCGAAGTTGTTTGTTTGTTTGTATATAAGGAAAGACATTAATGCGTAACTCGGAAAATCTTCCCGCGTCAATACTAGTCATTTGTGTTAGTCATACACATTACAACGTTTGTAGACAAATAACGTACAGCCTCTATGTTAATTTGAGAATTATATTGCTGTTGCATCTTTTATCTTTAGCTTAGGTTTTTTAAATATATTCCTAGGTTCCGCATCGCTGATAACAGTACTGGGTGTACGCTCGAAGATAATTTTGACATCAATTCCTTCAGTTGTTGTCATTACAAGCCGAGCCTTTTCCTTGGTATGCTTGAGTCGGTTTCCCGTGTAACCATCTGCCGAGAACGTGTGATTATTATTTAATATAGATAAACTTCCATCTGATCTTGGTACCTACTAGGTTTAAAACAGTAATGGAAAATGGAATTGTCTTACTGCTGGAAATGGGTCATTTTCCTGTATAGAACAATAAGAAATAATGCAGAATAAGGACTAGGCTATACAAAAAAAACGAAGTGATCCAAACTAAGCTCAGCGATAGCGAAGCAAAGATTCTGTGCCTAAGTATTTTGCCAATGCTTACTAAAATCCAGTCCCATAAGTACTTTGAAGGCAGCTCGAACCAGATTAGGCATTTTCAAAGCCACGGTTGGAAGCCGCTCAATGTCAAACGCTACTTCCCGACAATACTGTGGCATGAGTCATCCTACGATCAATCGTACCTTCGATGGAACGAGATATTTATCCTATTGTGGATACCGTATGAGTGGCATCGATGTTTTGGTATATCTTGTTGATAAAAAAGAAATGCTGCTATCTGGTTTGATAATAAATACCTATGTCTTGTCTGTTTCTTATGCGTAACAACAGCTATAGATAAGCTTAGAGGTAACATTATTAGATTGTCATTCAATTGTATTTCAAATACACACACAGTCAGTTTATGTTGAAACTAGTAACAAAACTGGGTCAATTTAAACGAAATCATATTCTTTCGGATCTTGTCATCTATTTCCATAAGCTTAGGTATAGATGTGAAGCAAAAATGTGATACTGGGCCAACGACGATTCATGCTAATAAACTGGGCATTGTAAGACGAAAATCTGTGTCTAATTCTTGTGCCGCTATCAATATTTATGAGAATTCATGGCAAATTGTCTATAAGATTAAAATTTTTGTACTGTAATATTTTTAAACGCCTGTCCATCATATAAGGTCATAGAACCTTCTAGTTTATCAGTATAGAGCTTCGCACAAAACAGCGACGGAGTGTTTATCTCACGTTTTGACACCGTATTTGACAAATGACACACTGAAAAATTCGCGCGCTTAAATAGTTTTTTTTTTCGAATATGTGTAACTTGTTCAATATGTGCCTATCCTGATACATGACGTCAGTTCAGTGCGCTAATATTTTGATGGATTGGTCTGACATGATTTCTAAAGAATCACCGTATCTGTACACAACATAATGTGGTATTACTAAAAACGATATAGGGAGAATAGGGAAGGAGTGCCATATTTTTTACATAGGATGGTTTTTGTTCCGCTTTTCTGGCCTAATTAGATTAGAGTCTAGTTCATTTAACAAGTAGGTTTTGTCCCTTAAACGAACTGTTCATTCTAAAGAGACTGGAAATAAAATATGCAATTCATAAAAATATATGATCCCGAATAATTCCATGCTTGCAAAGCAGGCAAGTCAAGGAATTCCGATCTCGGATTTACAAATAAAAGGTTCCAAGAAAATTTTATTGGCTTTAATTCCTTGCGGAACATTTAAGCTTCGTTGGGTGACTCTTCAGACGAAACGAGACCTCATTATTATTTAAGTAGGAAGATGTCTTAAGCTCGTAGTCTTAGCAAAAGGCTCGTAGAGCTTGTAGTAGACCACGATGAAGTTAACCCACGTTTTCCAGGAACCTTTTAGATCTAAAGCACGTTGATCTATGGTGATACAAGATCCATAATTCTATTGCATTCAATAGCATTAAAGTACCACTCTTTCTAAAACCATGTACGCAAGACCTATTATTTCACGGGACGACAAACATCAAATACTCTCATTCTCTCGAAGATCACATAGGCAACAGTTTCGTCGGACCTTAAATAATTTGAGTCATAAAATCAGCCGTGCGAATCCTCCGGGCTTAATGGACTGTGGTCGCGATCGTAATTGATATACTACACTGTAAAAATTCAATTTCGTCTTTCATTATGAACATTCATGCGGTTTAGGACCGGACCGGACCGACCGAAAAGAAATTTTCTTTACGTTTCGTTTCTGCTTCGCTGACTTTAATATTTTGATTATCGTTTAATTTAAATGTAACAGGTTTCTTAGGTTGTGCTTCTTCGGGGGTTACCTGAATCCCTAAAACATGAGTTCGTATAAGATTTGGACTAGCGCCGGTAATTTTAATTGCCTTTTCCTTTAGATTCATTTCGTTTTGATAAATCGTCGGTTATTCCCACCACTTGTTGCATGAGGTATAAAATCGTTCAGAATTTACGACTTACAACTTCATTCAAGGTTTCCATAATTTTCTCCGCATTCTTGCCATTACCGGTTTGATAAAAATATCTTTAATCTGAGCATGAGCGTGGAAATTGAAATACGCACCTCGAAATCTACAAACGGTTGTAAATGATACGTATCAAGTGAATTAATTGTGAATTGAGGTCTAATATACAGCAGCACAAGTTACAGCATTGTGTTATTTTGCAAATTTGTACAACTGCCTTTTTATGACCATTAGAATAGAATATTATCTAGACTACCAAGATAATCATCACTATCTAAATCTCTCCAAGATATTTATGAAAATGAGTACCACTTACAGCGATACAACAGTGATAAGTGACAGTAAACAGGTGCATGGCTTTCCCGCTATCAAGTGATGATAAAGTGACTCTTGTCTGAGTTGCGAAACAATTCAGAGTATACAAACTTTATAGGGCAGGGCTTAACACGATTATGAAATTCGCTATTTCTGTTATAAAGAAACTTGGCAGTTGCCTAAAGATTTAACAAAAGTGAGTATCATAAATCTTCTTCATAAAGCTTTTTTGGGAATTAATTACCGGTTAAAGTCTTCCTAACTTTTCTTGATAACATTTCAACTGTATTCCTAAAGGGTGAGGTAGAGTTGTAGGTACTATCCATAGTTCGCTGATTTAGGTTCCAAGGAATAGGGACGATAACAGGGCAACAAGCTGTTAGAATCTAGAACCTCTAGCTTAACAGTTGCACGGGCGATACTTTTGTTGCTACAAATGTTCTCGGACAGCATATTATTTTAGATTATTAAAGTTATAAGAAGTATAATTTTAGTCCACATAATTCAAAATTTCGAGAGCTACCACTGAATAAATGGAGGTTAAATGTACGCTTGTATACCTTCACACAGCTCTCTTATTGTAAAAGTTAGACTATACATTTTCCAACATCCATTATGAACTTCAAGGTATTAGCTTGCGTAGGCGTTGATGTTCCTGGAACCTTTGCACCTAAATCAATTACTTCTCTTAGAGGACTAACAAATCCAATTTGTTCCAACATTGTTTGCAAAAATATTCTCAGTCTATTTTAAAGCGCTTAAGAACGCTTAATAATTTAGACTAAGCTTGCTAATTGAATCAATAACGAAGCCTGAATTTAATCCGGATTTCTAATTAACTGACTGAAACGTGAAAACACGTATTTTTGGTTTGTTAGGTAACTTAGTCCTCATATCAAGTTGCCTAAGTTATGTATATTATAGCCAGGATTTCTAAATCAGGCGGATTCCTATAGGAATCCTGAGGAATACGGCACCCTGATACACTATTCTAAATCTTAACCTGTTTTATTTTTTGCGTTATACGAATTAATTCTGTATAGCCTTTGTTCAACTGTGGCTGATACGATTTACAATGGCTTCTTTCAAAACCATACAGACTATACCTTAAGTAATAAGGCTTAATAAAAATAAGGATAGAGTATCTAAGTTAGTAGACTTAAAGTTTATGTTAGATTCTGATATAAGAGAATCATGTAACCTGCTTTACGCGGTACGTCTTACGGGATTTACGTAAAACCAACCTTCTCAGTGGTTTTTCACCCTTAACATTAAGAGCATAAGGTCGATAACAGTTGGCCGCAACGCACTTCACCGTACACGTAGTTTTATCTAAATCTTTAAAAGTCTTTGAATATTTCAAATGCTTTCACAGTTGTTATTTTACAGAGTTGTGTGAGCTTTAAAATTAGGTACACCAACTACACCTTTGGATAGCCGCTAACCGCCGGATAAATAAAAAAATTGAACAAATTTTGTATATGACAAGTAATTTAAAGGGAACTTATCAGTAAGCTGTGAAACAGGCCCTTAATATTGTAAAATAAAGATTATTATGCTATGTATAAAAGACTAAAATATTTAAATGTTTTTATAAAATTTTGTAAAACCTTTATTTTAAGAGGAAAATTTTATGACAAAAACCTTAATGCATACTAAAGTAACAAATAAGAATATAATAAAATTAGATGGCATCATAATTTGGGTATATGGTTATCCCATGTTGGGTGCCAATTACAATCTCACGCATATCTAAAATGGTTATAGGCGTACGCTGGCCACAGTTTTGGCAATATCAATTTGGAACAGACCCTATCTATACGTTTGCTATAGCTGCTATCACTTTATCAGACACTTAATAACCAGGAGAATTTGAACCCAATAGCATCTTCAAACTGATGTTTATACACAAATGAGTGTCGATTGACGATTCCGTTTAGTTACAAGCGCGTGTCTTTTGTCTTTTTTCAAACACCCACTATTGTAAATTATGTAAAACGTCGAATTAAGTAATCATAATATACATAATATGAATGTTATTATAGTGAGTGCACACGATCAAAGATGTTTCACGTAGGTATGAACGTAAACAACCTACACCCGTGAAACCGACACCCGTTGTAAAAACTCGGCCTCAATCGTGCAGTTGAGGTGTGGGCCGAGTGTCAGCGTTTATGCAGTTTTCAAGAGTCGATTAACTGTTGTCCTAAAGGTCATAAAACGCCAAAGGTTTAAGACAAAAAGTCATTATGTATATCTTAAACTTTGTTTATCAATTTTTCTACTGAATTTCTATTGCAAGTCAGTAGGAGATATCGTAATTTCTCTTTATGCTTTGAAGCTTATGCGGAGTGGGCAGAATTTTCAAATAATTTGATGGGCACGTTGGGACTCATGCATAAATCACGTTTATTTCAGCGATACAAGGGCTATTATTCTGATCAAGCCTTCAAATCTATTATTCACATTTCTAATAACGTGTTTACTTATCATCGGTACTTATCACGCTGAAAGGCGATATCAAATCTATGATATATCATATTAATAACAGTTTTTCGGTCGGAACAATCTATTTTCTAAGAACTCAAACATGTGATAGGTACGTAAATATGCTTATCACAAATAGACACGGCGCATATATTTTGTGAATGTAATAAAGATAGTGTAATTAGAATTTGATTGAGCGAAGTATGTTGATATAATGTTGTTGTATCAGTTAATATGTACCTATATAAAATTTACTACTCCTGCACTATCACAGATTACATGTCGCAGTATATAGATCTGGTTTTTTTTTTGTATTTTAAAGACGCATCATTATTAACATTTTATAAAGAATTCCCGATTTCAACAAAAAACCCTTGAAAACATTGTTTCAACTGTCAGTCAATCGTAAATCTTCGCAAAATAAAGCGGAAAAACTTTGGGAAATTACTTAAAACCAAAGAGAAACACTCATAAACAAACTTCGAAATTTTCCCGTTTGGGAAATAGACGGTCACGGGTACTCAGCATGTGACCAGTATTTTAATAAAAAGTTTCTTATTGTTGGGGAATCACGAGTGAAGGCTCGTGTTTCTTCAACTGTTGTTAGGATTTTCGCGGATCTTTTATTCACAAGTTCATTACAGAATCAGATATACCTTTTTTTTTTTATCGTCTGAAAATGCTTTATGCACCGTCACGCCGCCCCGGGGAGGACGGCGCGGTGTGTGGGACTCCGCCCTGAAAAGGACGTCTACCCACTAAAAACAGACGGGTGTTCGCCTCATCACCGTTCGGCCGGGGTCACGGGAACGTGTTGACACTCTTCCGCGACCCCGGAGAATCAGATATACCTACTTCAACTATGAAAATGTATTTCAAACGAAATACAAAAAGCACGTAAGTGTTAATAAAGGTTATCCTTATTTTACAAGATTGATTTTAGCATTAATTTTATTTTGCCAAAAAAAAAAAAATTTTGTAAACACTTCTTTTGTTACTGTAGATAGCACAGTTACGCTGTTAGTGGGGCCTTACAATAATACTCGTATTATAAGTACACGCGTGTCGTTGGCGCCGTGTGGGCGAGCGTGCCATCTGTCGCGTTGAGAAACTGCTGCTTACCTGTCCACGAAACTAGGCAAGCTGGACCATCACAGTGGAATTAAATTGAATGTTAAGCAATAAACGTTTGTATTACGACTCTAGTACCATCAACCATAGACTAATCTTCAGAATACCGAATACAACCATATAAAACGACGGATTTGACCAAACTCATAAACTGAGATTAAATCGCAATACAGATAAAAATAAAATTTAAGGATATGGGTCGGTTAATCCTCGTATTAAATCTTATTCGAATTTGGAAGAATCCCGCCTTAGTCGAAGTTGTGGGTAGTTCCGAATTCCACGCCATAGAAAGTGATATAATATCCTTTAAACAAAAACAAAGACGATTGGAATCTCTTTGGAATGAAAACAGAGAACTCCTGAGTTTTGTAGGTCAACTGACTAGAATAAACAGGAATCTAAATGCGTGTTTATGTCGTGTGCTAGAAATAAAGACAGGCCGACTATATGTTTAAAATAGTTGAGCTTACTTGAGATGACTTGAGCTAATATTCCATTGGTTAAAGAATATTTTTGGAGCATGTGATGAGTAGATATATCAGGCTATCTCTAGGCTGTTTAAAGTAACCATCCCATCCTTAAATCAAATACATAATGTTCAAAAATAGGATTGTTTTTTTAAATCACCTATTATGGTTACGCCGGCGGGCCTTCTTCCACTCATCCTAAGTCTCTTATTGATCCTAGGTCTGAATAAAAATTGCGTAGCTATCAGTAATATTTAAGAGTATGCTGAAGAAAACGGGTTGGTAAGGTCGTTTACTATAGGCGACAACTATCGCCTACTATATCAGCTACAGACGCAACTTGACACCACTTTTACATAAATTACATGATTTTAACCAACTTTAAAGATCTGACTGTCGCTACCCAGTATAAAATCGTTCATTGAGGAATATATTCCCTAATGTACTAAAGTAAACGTGACCCTTCAAAGGATCGGAACAATTGTAGAAATTGTATTTATATTGTGTCTTCTAATTGGTCCTTGATAGGGTAACTTTAGTAAGATTCAAATATTGATAATATTACTTCAAGTTATTAGTCCAATTAGTTTAGATTTTCAGTTGGCTGGAAAGGCCGCTTCGGATGAATAATAATATGAATCTTATTAGAAATTGCTAAGACCCTATTAAGGATTCTGATGAAATTACATATTTGATTTCAGAGTAAATGCGCGCTGTGCGCTTTCTGCCCTCAAATCAAATTCACAATTGACAGCAAAATTTTCCAGAAGCTATTCCATTTCACAAGATAGCACTCCAAAACAAATCAACAACAAATAACGAAGAAATTCAATGTAAGAGTCTCAGCCATTTCCTAAACACGCCATTCTATTGACCTTGGCGCCCCATCGGTACCGCACAGCGGAAGGGCAAGGCAGTGAGGTGACATTGAGAATGCGGCCACTTGTACAAAACCTAGAAAGCGGTCATACCTCCAACATAACCTGTTCGTTAGTACCGCTGGATTTCATTTAATTGACTTGTTAGCGATGCCGGTTTGATGCTGTCTAATTAGTATTCATAAATTTATTAGTTCGGATGTTGTTGAATAATTAAGAAATGGTTTCTCCATTTCTTAATTATTTAACAACATCCATCATGGTGATTTATATCTTTCATGGATATGCTAAGAAGAGCTGAAGATCAGCTATTTTGGAGTATACTTGAAGATACATATGTTTAGCAGTGGACGTAAGCAGGGTGATGATGATGATGCAGTGTTTATTTTCTTTTCCACTTTGTTTTCCGGAATCGTTTGGTTGAAACTTCTACCCGATATTTCAGTATTGGTTCCATCTACGCAACATCATCAATATCTCCAGCCATTTCCACATCTGCTATTAGAACAGGTCGAGAAATAGCCTATAAGCGAATGAAAGCTAGAAACGCTATCATTGGTGCAACTGATCCAATATCTTTTTACGTTCAATAAACATGTTTTTATTTAATTAACTTATTTATGGTACTCAGGCATACTTTTGCTCAAAGCCTTGCTTCATAATTATATTACATTGAAGACCAAAGACGTACCGACTTACCCATAATCATAAGGACACTTAGTGGAATGAAATGGACACTGCTGATTATATGTCATACCGGTACGTATCCAGTTGCAGAACGTCCAATATATGTTGAAACATTATGTGACCGCTGCATGTGAAGGCTAGAAGCAAGATGATGTATATTTGGCTGTACTTCCATATTTCTCCGCGTGTAATGTTATACTGGGTGCGTCATAAGGGCTCTATCGGTAATATACGGGCGATTACCACGCGATGGGTGGCCCGTTCTCACTGAACGCTATGCAGGTATTAAATTCTTTAGATTTTTGATACTTGTTTATTAGTCATAGTTTCCTGAATGTATTGCATCGGGTGGTGATTCGTGGGAAAAACTTAGGAGTTCAGAGAAGCAGTCTTGTGTGAGTTTTTGGATGTAAATGACCTTTTCTTTTCTTGAGGGTATTTCTCGGTACGAAAACCTTTTATTTTCTTGAGGGTATTTTCTTCTCTGGTTTTTAACGGTTCTTGATCACGAGTTTCGTTGTATCAAAGTATTAATGAAGATGAGACGATAAGATAAAGGCGACCTGTTTAGCTCAAACTTCGTGTATCATAACAGAAAAATAGTGCTTGCTATAATATAACAAAATCCTAGTATTTCACTCCACGACTCTGTGAACGGAAGCTAGTACTCATAATAAAAACGTCATCGAAACAAGCCCTTCCGTGGCTCGTTTGTTTAATAAAAGTCACCTAACGATCATTACTGGCGGCACGCGACGACGCGGCAGTGGCGCTCCCCACACCTGCCGCGCCATATGATGTGCGCGGCCGCCGGACGGAATGGAGCCACCATGGGAGTGTGACGTGACCTCCAAACTTTTTAATTTATTCTCTACGCTAGGGTTCGGCGTGGGTTTCGGTTCCACACTATAACTAAACTGTAACCTTTTTGGATTCCAAAACTTCTGTTCTGTGGAGTGTGGATGCATTTGTCAAATTAATTTATAGAAGTGACCTTTTTTAAAGATGAGATACTTTTAAATTAACAAATTAGAATACTATTGACATTTGTAGCTCTGGTGACATTTACGAAAAAAACTGATTTAGTTTAATTATCAAAGTATTAATTATCCTTGATATCAATTTTATTTGCGTTCTGCATATAAATGGAAATTATACGTTTATACTTAGTATTAACAATGCAAATAACTTATGCATATTTTACAATTGCAACGGACAAAGGTATTTTGAAACAAATCATAACATATTATCAAGTTCATATTCCCAAGGAGTTAGACAGAGGTGTGTACTTATGCACTTCCTCAGTTTGCCGATGCAACAGGGGTGCTTATTCCACAATATATTACCAATAATACTGTGGTCAACATGGGAATCAAACTCTCGAAATGAGCAGCCGTGGTTATGACAAATAGATCACTAGAGATAGCTGTAAAATAAGTTATGAGAAATTATGAAGATCAGAAATAATATAGATATGCATAAATTGCTCATAAAATATGTCAGTGGATCTCTAAAATTCCAAACAAGTTAGTTCGAGTTATTTACGTTGTGTTAAATTTAGCATTAAGTAATAACATATAACACTTTATGCCCATATTATATAACTATGTATTATTAATCGTAATACGAAATGGTGTCAGTGTGCAATTCAGGGAAATAAAAATTATACAAAATTGCGATAGATCTGGGGGAGTGGGACGCATAATATTATCAGCTCTTCCGACTTTATCGAAATCATATCATATGTTCATGATCATGATAATTCGTCATCATTATCATCATAAATGTAATCCACTTAATAAAAACAGATCTAAGAATGACTTATGTCAATATGGTCAGTCTTTTAAAGTCTGTCAGATAGATCCAGATTCCAGAAGCTATAAATTGTACAGACTAGTCCTTATAACTCTGTTGAGGAGTCCTTTAGGAGAATAATCATACCATACATACCATCACGCCTGTATTCCCCGAAGGGGTAGGCAGAGGCGTACTAATATACACCCACATTTCGCCGGTATGTTTTAGGTCCCATGTAATAGGGGGCGAGCCTATTGCCATCAACCGGGCACAAATCCAGACTCCGAGCTGTTATTGAGAATTTTACAGAAAACCTAACAACACTTTGCTCGACCCGGGAATCGAACCCAAGACCTCTAGCGTAGCAGTCGCGCTTGGGACCACTAGACCAACGAGGCAGAATAATCATATAGGAATTTGGGAATCTCCATTATTGCGTTGTGGGGAACACATCGGGTAGGTACACAGCAAAACAAATACCCATATTGAAACCATAATTACTACGGATGTACTTATTTGTCTGTTTGATATTTTCTATCAGTTTTTCTGAAGTAATATTAATGACATTACTATCTTAGATTGTGTTGAATTATTAATTAGAAATGTATTAAATAATTAAGCCTAAATAAGGTTTTCTTCTATTTACATATCGTATCTTTTCAGAGGATACTCACCACAACGGAACTAGTCTAGTATGTAAAATAAAATGAACATGAGATGTATTTGAGTGATGAATGCCATTAGTCGTGTTGTGCGACCTACTGACAAAGTAATTTGGCGATTAGTGAATTCAGCAACCGCTGAATATTCAAAGATCAAATGTTTTCAAAAGCTTTTGATGATAATTGTTTTTTTAGAGCACCGCTTACGAGTTTGGGACTTTGCTCTGAAATTAGGCTTTGGGTCTAAATATTTAATGGGTAAGCTGTCGTTTATGAAGAATGGAAGGATGGTTGGGAGGCCTTTGCCCTGTCGTAGTTGACAGATAAAGGCTAAAGGTCAAACTATAGACATCTTGTTTATCAGAACTAGTATCCTACATACCACACGACTCCTGTTTAAAGACACTGTTTTTTAAAACTGACAGAGATAATTAACTTTTCATAATCTGAGTATATTTATTAATTAGGGGAGACCGGGGCGCGACTTAACAAAATTTATATTTTCAGTTGTATCTTCAAGACACGTAAACATTTTGAAATTATTTTTGTATCAAATGATGTCTAAACTATTCAATAACCATGTCGTTGGTTTTAATTTGCCAAGAAATGGATACCTTTTTAAGAAAGTCGATTTTACTCAGAAAAGTCAGAAATTAATACTTACCCCGCGATCGGGGCTATAATTAACACTTCCGAGGTAAGTATTAACAAAAGGGGCAACAATTAACATTGTAAGTATTTTCCTCTATAAATAAAGAAAACTGAAAATTACAATGACATTTTTTTATTAAGCAATACAATTAACATTAGGCTTAAACAATATAGCACTTTATCCCTGCAAAAACGATATATGTTCATAGAGAAAGAAACCCGAACAAAACCTCTATACATACATAATAACAAAATTCAACAAATATCTGAATCATTTATTATTAACAGTTACTTTTACTGTTATATTATTGAAGGAAACGTTAGTTTTCAATAATCACAATATTCACTTAGTGGAATAATAATTAACATTATGCTTAGAAGTTGAAACACTCCGTCAAACAACAATATTTCAGCTATATTAATGAATAGAAACAAAAACTCAAACAAAACCTCTTCGTATCGTTATTATTAAGTTAACAGCCTTTTAAGTAGTTTAATCAGCCTTATGTATGTTATCTAATAATAATATAATCAACTTAAATGAGTTAGTAAACAGCTTATTCTTAAACGTAACAGTAACAGTCTCAATAAAGCTTATTATGAAATTACTGAAGGTAATATAAATATCCTTTTTATATTATATAAAATCAACATCTTAACAATATAATCTACTAGGAATCATTTTCATGTAATCACAATATGTTTCATTTTTATTCATATTCATCATCTGAATCACAATTTTGGCAAACATATGAAACAGTGTTGCCTCTGATACATCCGGGCTGAGCCCACTGCTTGCACGAGATGCATTGCACCCAGTCTGCACCAGATGTGTCTTCATTGTATGAGACACCACAAATTATACAGAAATATTCATCTTCTGCACTGTCGCTGCTTTCTTCCAATATCCTTTTCTTTGCCTTTTCCACTTGTAATGTTTCCTTTTCTTTTCCTTTTTTAGCTATTTGTTCTTTACCCTTTCCTTTGCCCTTACCTTCATTTTCTTTACCTTGCTTTTTTTCTTTCCATCGTCTTTATTTTGCGGTTTTTTTCTTTTTAAGTTTCTGTTACTTTCTATCTCTTCTAGTGCTTGTTTTTCCATTATTTCTAAAGCAGCTGACTCGTAGGTCGCCAGCGAAGTCATGCCTCGAGTAGTTTTCCGCTTGTAAGTCCTCATGCTGTAACTTTTAAGATAAATAAATTAATATGTTATTAGATACCCTGGTGGATATACAGCTCTTTAAAGTTAGGACAGGTGGACAGACAGACGGACGGACAGCGTAGGCTTAATACCTAGTGTAATAATATTAATACCAACTCCACATGCGGGGTAAGAATTAACATGTTAATACTAGCCCCGTATGTTTTGTTAAATTTAGCCCCATGGGTAGCTTTTTAATAAAAAAATATATAATTACGAAATATTGTGCATTAGCGTTAGTAACGGTATGTAACATTATTAAGCATAAAACAAGCTACTGCAAAAAAAATATATATTACATCGAAATCAATTATTCAACGCGTAAATCAAAATATCGTAAAGTGAAAAAAGTTCGTTACCTGGCCAAAATAGACGCACATCACACAACTCACTCTCGCGGCGCACTGAGCTGGACTGACGAGTCTCAACCCGTAGACCTCTGTCACAGGAACGAATTCCAGGAATCACTAGTGACGTGCTGTTTATAGTTTCGTAGAAATTCGCTTGTTAATACTTACCTCTGTTAATTAAAGCCCCGGCCTCCCCTACACATTACACTTATGTACATACAAATTTGAATGCATGATATATGATAAGCTCTGCTATCCCAAGAGAAACATTAAGCTGTTTCTGAAATTACAGCGTAATTAATCTGTATATGCTTATTAGTTAGTACTTGATTACTAATGCAAATTACAAACATGTTAATTCAAGTAGGGTTGCTTAGTCAGGGTTCCCTAGAGCTTAAGTTAATATGCACGACGCGAAAGCATTTCGTCAAAGCAGCTTGCCGAAACGGTGGGTAGACAGGAGACAGTCATCATCATCGTCAACCGTGTACACCGTGATTTACTGTTCCACTGTGAGGCATGGGTCTCCTCCCCTCGGAAAGAGTCCTGCGTCCTACGTCCTGCGGAATTTAGTACAGGCTAAATGTTAAACCGCAGGACGTAAATTAAGCTCCATGATGTGTGGCCTCAGAAGATCCCATATTTCCTCTGCAAGTGTTAAGACTTTAAAGGTCGGAAAAATGTCGTACCTAATAATACAGTGCGATTTTTTAATCGTGCCAAAATTTCCATACACTTGGTCATTTAACTCGACAAATTTCGAATAGCTGATAATTTTTTCGCGATTTAAGTGTGGGTCCAAAAGCAAAAATTGTTCACAGTGATGAGTACAAATGACCCCTTAAATTTTGGCACGGGACTAAAAATTAGTACTGTATAATTATAATACTGTATAGTTCAGTGAACTAGAAATATTAAGATATTAAACAGATCAGTTGTACACATGTACATCCGCATCTTCCACAAGGCAAGTAACTATAAAGCCTGACTTTCAGATTCTAGAAGCGGCTTACGTCTACGAATAAATTTCGCCTCATTTGATATCTATGCGAGTGATGTGGTGTGGTTAAAATAGACCACCCAACCCGATTTACTAGATAGAATAGCTTAAAAGTTTAGGCTAAAACGATATTGATTATAAGTATGAAGTCAAAAGAGATTTAAAAGGGTTCTATGACATTGGAAATATTTTCATAGGTGTCATTATGACAGAGACAGCAGCAGCAACCTAGCCAGTTATTTGTTACGAGTTCAGATTTTGTCCGTGATCCCGTCCCGTGTATCGCTGCTAATATTTAAACGACTTTAAACAGTGTAAACGGACTGAAATAGGACTAATCCAGAACGCCATGTAAATAAACACAAGCTTTGACACATTCCGATGTAAAGCCACACACACACGGCATCGTTATATTTCATAGTATACAACTGTTCAACTGTATCGTGTGACATAACATTTATTATAAAGTATTTCGTACGGCGGAAGCTGGTTCATCGTGCGCGCGTTGACATGGATCTAGGAAGCATTGACCTCGCGGCGTATTGCAATGCTTTGCAGAATAAGTGGACATCGAGTTATCGGCAATGTTTATTTGTTAGTTTAATGAATATTTAACCGTCTTAAAAAAGGAGGAGGCTCTCAATTCAACTGTATTATTTTTTATGCTTGATGTCAATAAAAATGCCTTACATAAATTGGTTTATGGTTTTATGTTTACTTTTTTACCATGAAATATTAGTGTATACAAATACTAGCAAGTTTCCTTAGAATTCCTAGATGGTGTTCTACGTTGAATATTTTATCCATACATCATTAAATATGTATTTACATATTGACACGCCAATACATAAACATCAGTATCATCAGTTCCGGCCGCAAGTAAAAGTATTTATAATGTAACAAAATTGTTCTCACTTTTATCAGGATGTTAATCAACGTATATTAATAGAAAACTTTCACAATAATACTTTTATTTATAAACGTAATACAAACCGCCATTAAGAAAACATTAGGAATATAATTTACAACGGAAAGTGAATGAAAAAATAATATCTCTTTGAAGATATCTTGAGTTGGATAGATTCCAAAGTTAACTAAAGATGACTGGGCTGTGAGAAGTAATTCAGGTATTAATTTTAAGAATGAATTTTGCTGCATTCGCATATGAGTCAACTATATTAATGATTCATCAATATACACTAGGCATCCCTGTCGTGGGTTACACAAATATAATCAAACCACACGCACGTTTGACCTTATCACCACTATAATTTAGAATAGGCCGAACTAATATTTGTCCTGACGTGCCGCGTAAACGGACATGGCAAAAAAGCCGGTTTACTAATATTCGTGGTTATCAAAAGCTTTTTTGCGTACCTCTGACTCACACACTGTGAAGGAAAATATTTTGAAGATAGACCTATTGTCATTAAAACTCAGAGCCTTTTTAAAGAACAATGCCTATTGACTGTATTGGAAGCAAGTTTTGACCTGGACTGCAATAGAATGATATATTTTTTAAATAGGGAAAAATAAGACATTCTCTAAAACAGGAAAAAACAATTAAACAAGGAAATAGGACGCAAGCGATATTCATTAGACGTAAGCGTAATGTTTTTGTACATACAGAAAAGTATTAAGCAATTGACTTTAGCACGGTGTCATTCCTATTATATTTTCATAGTTTTCTATAAACGATAGAAAAAATATATACCTATTTTTATGGTCTGTTTCAACACCTTGGAAGGTTCCCGTTGAATTACTTGGCACATAATTTCATAAAAAATGTGTCCCATTTTTTAATATATCCGGCAGATAGCGGCTATCTAGACATGGTCAGACAGGCCCCTAATTTAATGCCTACTGTCAATGACTACAAAATACAACAAAAAAAATTTTTTATCTAAAAAAAAAACAAAAAAAATATATAAGTACTAAAAAAAATATAAACATCCGAATTGAGAACCTCCTCCGGGTTTTCGATTTATAAAAAAAGACAGCAGGTACTGATTACTAATTTACTAGCTAGTAGGCAATAGAACGTGACGTATGTGCCCAGTATTATTATCGGCATAACAACCGCATCCAGATTTTCGCAGTCCCGTCACCCGCCGGTAGCGACGTTCTATTTTAGCTGTATGTTAACCCACATTCGCGGGAACACTACAAATTAACTAACTGATTAGTCGTTGAAAATTTAAACAAGAATGTTACATGCGCTAAGCTATTGGGGACAGTGCAGTGCGAATTGCGAAGTGTTTGGAATGTGTGTCGTTTGCTCGTCACTACATTTATGTTTGTGATTGTACCTTATTTATGTCAGACTTTTTCATGTTTTACGGTTCTAAAGGTTGGCTAAAAGCATACAAACCGTTGAGTGGTCGTGCTGCGCTCGTGGCCTTGGGTTCGATGCCCCGGTTGAGCAGTGTTATAGAGTATTTAAGAAATTTTTATTGGCAGCTCAGAGTTTGAATTTGTGCCTGGTGCATGGGACTTAAAACATGACTGGATAGGATCGCAAACTGTTGATGTACATTAGTACGCCCCTGCCTAACCCTTTGGGTAAATACAAGTGGGCTGATATGTCATATTATGTTTATGAAAATACTTTTTTCTCACAAACATCTAAAATGGGTTAGTTTTCTATCTTTTACAAAGTAAACAGAGTTATCTTTAAGTTGTGTCATCATCTGATAATTTAAGACACGACATAGTTATTATCTACGTAGTCGTGTATACTTACATATACACTATAAATGTGTATATGTAAGTGTACGTGTAAGTATTGATATAAATGTAAGAGCGGTTACGCACTACGGCCGATCCGGATTCGTGAAAATACGGTCCGTTGTAGTCGTAGAACTATCTGTATAGAGAAATCGGATGACGGTAAGTAACTCTACGACTACACCGGACCGTATTTTCACGGATTCGGATCGGACCTAGTGCGTAACCGCCCTTATTTATTTATTATACCTTATGCACTGATTGGTACAAAGGCGGTCTTAATGCCATTAGGCATTTTCTGCCAGGCAACCTTAGGGTGATGCAGAGATAATAAGAAAACAGTAGATGCACTAGTAAAATTTTGCGAAGAAATGATTACATAGATATATGATTACGTAGGTACTATACACAATATTTACATACAATTATAAGTAAAATATAGATAGGTCAATGTCGAGATAATGAATCTGCCGAGGTACTATCTGTTACAACCAGAGTTGTACTAATAAATACTTACATAATATAATAATTCGGTAATGTTCCGTTCTGAGATCCGCCTGAAGCAGTTTCACAGGGAATTTCCGTCATAAGACAACGTGTATTTTACAACACTGTAATTTCTACTCTTACGCATTATACGAGTATAGTTTCATTTCCGTATATAAATAATGTATAAACAACAATCGTAAATAAATTAATTAAATACTTTTACTGTTCTGGAGTACTTAATTAATTCATTTTCTGGAACTGAAACCCAAGTGTTAGGTGGATTTACCCATAACGGTACGGGAGACTGGGGAAGTCAACCGCAATAAAGGTATGATTGTTCATGTTGATCAACCTTATTGTGCCTTACTGCCTGTCATATAGAAGTACTTGAAGGTTCAGATTCTTCTTCTTTCTCAAATTTGCCAACTGTCACCGCATAAATTTCTAGGTCACTTGGTTTTTATTGCGACATTAATATCTCATAAATAAATATTTATAATAATTAATCGCTGAGCCGCTATTTTGACAGATGTGTGTGTAACATCTATAACTTCCGCGATGGCATAACATATTTTTGACACTTACGCGAATACAAGACATTGAAATCGTTTAGATAATCATTTTATTCAGAATAACATGATATAATTATGACCAATATCGTGACAATAAACTATAGGATATGGATATAGGCATTTTAGATTCCTAACTATTGTACATCTGTGGTCACGGGTAGACTAGACCAGCGGATCCCAACTTTTGAGACGGAACACTGAAATTGTTATCATCATAAAATATAGAGCAATTTAAAATAAGTCGGTACCACTAAAATCCTAGTTAAGAAATCCTGATGACTTTTCTACGGAACCCACTTTAGGAAACGCTGAAATAGACCATGGGTGCTGTAAACGGTCCGAAAGATCGAAATTATGTGCAGCCCAACTTCACCCAGTGCGTAGGCTCTTTTGTTGTTGATCAATATCTATACTGTAATATAAAATCAGTAAGTACAGTACATACCTACGTACAAAACAGTTTTATTTCAACGATAAAGTGTCTCATAAACAAACTGGATTGAGTAATAACTCCTTACAATCGACTTACTTACATAAATGAATATGAGGAACTGTCGTTTAATTCGTTCATTTGTTGTATCATTTACGTCAATAAGTTTCCAATATGAAAGTGGAATCACCACTAGGCATTTTTTGTTGCATAATTTGTAAATATGCATAAAGATTTTTAAGGCGAAATTGGGTAATTTTAATGCATGTATTACCTACTTAAAGTGTGCCAAGTTACGCGTGGTTTTAAGATAACATTCATATTGGAAGTAGACGATTGTATAGGGTTTTAATTATTTAACCGCAGACCACCACACAACACACGCCCAGCGCTTTTACCTATTGTATTGTCATAAATACAGTCTATAATTAATTTTAATAAAACGAAATATCATTTATCTACTTACCTACCTATAATAATTTGTAAATTCTACTAACTTAAAATTTGGTAGGAAGTTCGGAAAGTCCCATATAGGAGACATCTGTTCAGAAAGGATTTTGGCACACCGCACACATAATTTTTATGCTAATGACCATAACGTTACACTGACATCTATGCTTTTAAAAACCCCTACGTGAACTCTATGATCCATAAACAAGCTATCAACTGGAAAAACAATTGTTTGCGCCGTCGAGAGGGTTAACGTTTCATAACAGAATGTTAATGAAAAATCACCAGGATTGAATAAAACGATGAACTTTCGGACTAATGGACTTTTTAATTTGCATATATGTGACTTTTCAATCAAGCCGTTGCTAAATCAAGCATATATTAAAAAGGCAACAAAAAGCAAAAAGCAACATAATGGTCGGAAACATTGCGTGCATAGCTTCACTATTGAAATGATGATAAAGACAGTTACACTACATCCAGTTCCCGTCTTGCGGTGTTTCCGAGCGTTGCGCAAGCGCGTCCCATCTGCGCACGCGACTACAACACCGGAAATTCTTTTTTTAAATGCCTTTTTTATATAATTCTTTGACCGTTAAATTGGAAGCGTTCGTACTTCGGTCATGTCGTGATTCCAAAGTTTTTGTAGACTTTTATTAGTAAGTGAGAGATTCCATTGATCTGATTTCGTGAAGGTCTTTTGTGTTTTTCATCGATAAGAAAGTTGTTGACAGTGTTGACTTTGAAATGACGAATCTGTTTATTGATAGTGCAATCGATTTTGCTTTTCACGAATACGATGCAGTCAGACTGGTAGATAAAAATAGAAAGTGCAGTTCTCAATAAAACGTTTTTGCGATAAGGAAAAATATTTGCAGAAATTTTGTCGTTACGATTGCCGAATATCTTTTAATTAGACATTAATTAGAAGGCCCATATCTTATTCTACAGTAACTGCTTAGATTTTGTATGGTAATGGCATTTTTTTTTTCTTGAATACTTTATTTTTACAGCGATTATAAAGACAGCTTGTACCATCTAGTGAATGTAATTAAATCTGAATTCCATACATGACATACAAGTAGGTTAAAAGTAGATTCTATATGTTACATGATAAAGAGGTTAATAGTTTCCAAGAGACATGATCTCAAGGACGTCACAATAATAATTATAATCGGCGATACATCGACGGGCGATACCATTACTATTTAAACAATATCATTATCAGAAGATAAAAATAGAAAACAATTTTGTTCAAGTGTTTCCTCATTGCTCTTATCAAGTCCTTTACATGCTTTACTTACACAAGTGGGTCGCAAGAGCCAGCCGAGTCGAACGCGTTACGTTTTTACACTTGTAGCCCAGTTAAACATTTAACTCTTGCGACATCCAATACGGTACAAATACTTAATATCTGTTGATTGGGAACTGGTCTTCACAGCTTGATTCGTATTTGGAACACTAATTAACTTTTTTAAATTTATTTATAGCTTCACGTGCGAGAACTGTGGCTGTGATACTAATTTTAATTCGTTACACTCAAAGCCACAATTAGTAGTGACGGGCGAAGATTAGACGCAAATAGACAACAGTGCCGACAACACTAGCACTGTAAAGATCGTAGTTAAAAGTGCTAAAAGTATTATCAGGCACTGCTGGACACGGGTCTCCTTTCAGTGTTAAGGGTGTCAGGCAATATAGTCCACGACGCTAGCCTAGTACGAACTGGCAGACTTCACACGCCCCGTCAAGGATATGCCTCAGACATACAGGTTTCCTCAGGATATTTACCCTCACCGTTTAAGATAATGATAATATCCACATGATTGTGAAGTTAGGTGTGTGCCTTGAATTCTATCTCAAGATCAACGATTTGGCAGTCTAATGGTTATATCTTTATGCTATCACTGTTTATTGCAAAAAGTATAACAAGTCTAAATCGTTTTTCAATTCATCATCTTCCAATGAAACCGTCTATGCAGTTACTGCAACACAATTGCTTCGCAGGAACCAACTAATAAATAATACGCAGAATCCACCGTATCACATTAAAGTACCTATTGTACCTATAAATATTTTGATTGCTACTTCACTTCAATTAATAAATGTTGCATTCACGTCCCAGTGTGTGCTGCACTTTTTGTTGCCAACGTGTCTGTTATTTATGCGACGGTACGTGTTAACGACGAGGAAATTGACCGTAATTGTTACCTACTTCGTTGATCGATTGGTGTTTTTTACAGTTGTCTGCGTTACCTTCTGGCGTGCATCAAATATTTGCATTTAAAGGTTCCGAGTTTTTGTGGCCCGAAGTGGGTAACAGTTAAGTTAATTATGTTCCTTAGTGGCTCAGTGAGTCAGCATGCTTATTTTTTCTTTTCAGAGAACTTTAGGACAGATACATTGTTTTTACCAAATTCCACTTCACAGAAGACAAATTATTTGGATATACCGTTCCAAGTTAATCTCCAAAATATTTTGGTTCAAACTGCTATCTGTAAATCTGCGGGTCGTGATGATCACGAGTCCCATATATGGCACCACCATCTATAGTGTAAAAGAAGGCAAGTGTGGTTCTGAATCAGTAGGAGCCCCTCCCCTCTAACGACGGACGATCTAAAGAGGATATATCGCACAAAAAGGAAGATAAAAGTTGAAAAAGGTTTCACACAAAATAGGTAGTAATACATTACAATATTTGCGGTCTATAAACTGATGCTGTAATGTGCTCTACGTTCGAGAGTTAAAGCGGAAGGCAGAAGATAGAAAACAGTGGCGATTGCTCCACCGACAAGAGACAGGCTGACCTCTTAAATTAAAGAAATGTACTTAAATCTGTTATAAAACTCGGTTGTATAAGATGCAATGCAATTACTGAAACTGAGTTTACCTCTATTAATATTACGAAAACTTGTTCAAGGATACAATCTAAGTACCCAGTACGACGGCTTACGATGCACCTGCCTACTCGTTCTAATCTATTTTTTATCTGGATTCTAGTTCTGCATTTTTTGCGCGTTTCTGTTCATAAAGTAGAACTACGTTGGTCTAAAATATATTGAATTATTTGGTATTGGTGTTAATGTGTTTAAGTATGCCAGTTTATTGGGTCGTAAAACGCTAAGCCCACGACTTAATTCAATTATAGATTGGTGGTGGAATTTATTTAATTTAAGAACGTAAATGTGTTAGTAATCAGTATGCTCAAAGGACAGAGCACGAGTTGTTTTGTTGGTCAATTTAAAGATATAAGTTTAAACAAAAGTTGTATTCTCGATTCATTTGTTGACCTTTAAAAGAAGTTACCTCAAAATAATTCATGCTAGGTCTTTAGATATGCGCAGTGTCTATAAACGGATTAAACTAATCACCAATCGACATCGTTAAACTAATGCGTTTTAACTTAGATCATAATTAATCCTTAATTGTCCATGTCGTTGTAACGTTATCTCAATTCAGATACTATTTGTTACGGAATCGGAACAATCGTTTAAAACCCATCTCAGATCATTGACGCCACGTTAAACTGCGGTGCAGAATAATTGACCAATTACATTTTATCTATTTTGAGATATCGCTGTGTCTGTTGCTCCCTAGTTGAACGCAGCTCTATATCTTAGTATAAAAGATAAGACAAAGGCGATAACCTCTGACCACTAGGATGACTAATATGTTATTGCAAATGATTCGATTACAATCTAACCGAGAGCTCTCGCGTTGTATAAAAATATTTAAGATTATGTCTCACTGGTTTAGACGCGTCACCAAGCTGATCCCGTTCCGCTGACCCACATTATCACTTATTCTTTTTGCATTTTTGCGTGAATATCGACGGAACCGCGTGCCGATCTAGTCAATACCATAACGCACATTGTCTTTAAAAGCATTTCTAAGGCAATTTTCTTAAACGTTCGCTACGCCAATCTAAACGCTCTCGTAACAGAACAGTTGCATAGCGTGTCGCCAAGCTATTACACAGTGTATGGGGATTCTACAGTAGAAAGCGCCCGAGTAATTGGTGATATCAATTAACATACAGTGTTATGGCGCGACCCGTAAATTTTATACCGACTTGCACTTTCTACGTTTTTCGAGCACGTTACTTCCGAGCTGCTTTCCTTAACTTAAATTCTTGCGTTACGACCTTGTGGGTTACGTTACGACAGATGACGTTTCGTTGTGGTCCTTTTCGCATGGCATGAATTGTAATGTGTGATTCATACGTGACCGATTAACTTGCAGTGATTCATTAATTCGATGTTATCTTTGAATATTTAACTTGCCCAGCCTTAGTGGCGTTCGTTTGTTTATGTAGACATATGTCGTACATGTTGTGGTTGCGTTTTACTATGATTCTTATTCATGAGTCATCTTTCAGAGCTTTTGATTCAGTGAGTGAATGACGTCAACGTGAGTATGAGAGCCACAATTTGAATTCATAAGGCACCCTACTGTAGGGTAATGTGTGAAGCATTATTGTAGGGTCAGAGAAAGTGGAACGAATCGACGTCATATTAGGTCACCGATCTATCCATTGACCGCATTACATTTGCCTCACAACACTGATGAATATCCAAGATAATTCCAGTAATTATCATAACGATTAAAAATCGAGAACGATTCGTGACAAACGAAAAAATATCGTATCTATTGCGACCAATTAGAAGTAATATATTCATAGTAAAGTAAACCGTTGTCCAATTTACTGGAAAACGATACTAATTGTAGCATTTTTAGATGATTTATTAATCGTTGGTTTGTAGTGACTCTGTGAAAATGCTATTTTTTAATTGCATTATTAATCCAAGAAACGGTTAAGTACCTTCTAGAGTGCCGTAACAATTCATTTCTCTGCTAATTATTCATTGATAAGTTAAAAGCTTAGTAAGTTAATTAATAAATACTTGATCCCTAAGAAACGAACCTTCTTACAAAAAAACCGCCGTAATAAGTTATTTTTTTTATTTTAAGCAAGCGCAATGCTAAACAAAACTAATGTGACCTTGATGGGCACGTGTAATTATGTTTTCATTTCTCTAATTTCATAAAGATAAACAAAACTACACACACTTTCGATTTTCATAATTAAAAAAAGTAGTACTCGTGCTCACTATGAATTTTTTGGTGAAGGGCCATTACCTAACTGCGCCCACACACGAATTCTTACAATTAATTGTTGTAACTTTTTAATGCATTACGAAAGTTAATGAAATAATATTTCCGTGGTGATCTTAATTTAAAAAGTTTGACCGCTATATTATAAAATTGGGCGCGATTTTTTTTAACGAGATATTCAACAAATTAAAAAAAAAATTAAGTGGACAATTCGAGAATTCGTATGACATCTGTCAGCACTGAGCTATAATTTGGGTAAGTAGCAGATTAGCAGCCTAACTATTAAAGTAACTATTCAAATTGTTCTTGTTATAGAATAAAAGTCCCTAAAATAAATAAAGATTAAAAAAAAAAACTATTCAAATAACCCAGCCAGAGAAAACTATTCTCTATTCACATCCTTAACAAAGGTTATTTTAATTAGACTATTATTATAGATATTTCTGAACGTTTAAAAAAACTAGGCACTAATCCGAATAGAAGGTGTTATGGAGAAAAACTGTCGAGAAAATCCATATATGATAATTGCTCTGTTCGATTGATTTGAGAAATGAGAATAATGCAATAACTAATCTATTCATGGTAACAATTTCAAATCGGTTCCTTACGGTCTATCTTAAACACAACACAACAAAACAAATTAAACTAACTTAATAAGGACAATCGTGGGAGCCATACAGTCTCATTTGGGCGTCACGTGTGTGCAAATCTACTTTTAGTATTAAATTCACGTGACCTATCAGATTACAGCGGTATAAAGCCGATAAACTGACGAAATTAGATTAGGAATTACTTTTGTTTCGTCCAATCATACCATGTTAGTAACGATGACCTTGGGAATGAGGAGAATTACCCAATCAGTGAAATATATGGCTCATACTACTATGGTCAGAGAATCAGTATTGCCATCGAACATGGCAAAGCAGCCAGCTTTGAAGTACACTTGCAGGAGATAGCTATATGGAAAATCCCCCTAAACTTCTTTTCCCAACCATGTTGGGGTCGGCTTCCAGTCTAACCAGATGCGGCTGAATATCAGTATTTTACACGAAGCGACTGCCATCAGACCTCCGAAACCCAATTTCTGGGCCATACCGATATTCAAAGGATACACTGGTTGTCAGGGTTTTTGGGCTTCTGATTAACATTAACGATTATAATACGAACATCTATGGACAGGGACCGACGGAGGGGACTCGATGTGTTAAGAATGGTCACCCATGCACAGACTGATCTCGGCAAGCGCAGCTTAACCTTGCAGATCGGTTGATCAGCGTTGCTATAACTTAGCCACTGGATTGATGAATATAAATTGAAACTCAAGATTTTTAGTGACGTGTATGTATTTATATCTATACTAATAATAATCTATACTAATATTATAAAGAGGAAAGATTTGTTTGTTTGTTTGTTTGTATTGAATAGGCTCCAAAACTAATGGACCTATTTGAAAAGTTCTTTCAGTGTTAGATAGTCCATTTATCGGAGAAGGCTATAGGCTTTATACCATCACGCTACGACTAATAGGAGCGAAGTAGCAATGAAAAATGTTGCAAAAACGGGGAAAAATTGTAAGAAGCTAGTCATTCATTAAACATTAATAAACCACTTTAGTTGTAAACCGAATGTTATCAAAACCGTCTCTAGATAGTAATGATTATCTTACAACGCAGCCGATAGTTAATCGATAAATTGATGTTAATCTTGTTTATGTAGATTAGAATCTATTAGGAATCGAGATATTTCATATTTTTATTAGTATTTCACTGAAGCCGCTATCGGTTTTTTCAAAAGGCCATTTGAGTAATTTCGTCTGACAACATTGACATATTTGAGGCTGTTATTTAAAAAGATTAGATGATTCTAGGTGTTTGTTAAAAGTTTCTACTCTGACGTCGTCAGCCGGCACCATGTTGCTACATGGCGCCAATAGCGAACGATAAAAACAACGACTTGCAAAATGGTCTTCATAAGTTTTCTACAAATAATATCAATACCTAATATTTATTGCATTCCACAATGTAACTAGTTATGTGGTAAATAGTACAATTTCGTTCATTATGGACCCCGTCAGGCACAGCAATGTAGGAGAAAGGAAGCACTGTGAGTCTACAGTCATTATCACATAGCTGTATCTTCTGTACCTGTAATAGGTACTTAAGAAACAGAATTTCCTACTTACACAAGCAGAATTCTTAAATTTACCATTTTGTATATCATTGTTCCAAAATGATGGTCATAGACGATCTGAATAATCGTAATACCTACTATTACTGCACAAAAGTTTACTTTATTATTCATGCTGCGTAACAGACACATTACCCTCCAAAAGAATTTCTAACATGCAAATGATTACATTAGGCATAGCCTAGGTAATTACATTGACAAAAATAATGCGTAAAAAAGGATACTTACCTAAGAGTTTCCTAAAATCCATAATTAGTAGATGTTCTTTATAAGCAACATCACGCAAAATTTCAAGCTTGTAGACATTGCTTTTGAGATTACGTTTTCTATACTAATATTATAAAGAGGAAAGATTTGTTTGTTTGTTTGTTTGTTTGTAATGAATAGGCTCCGAAACTACTGGACCGATTTCAAAAATTCTTTCACCTTTGGAAAGCTACATTATCCCCGAGTAACATAGGCTATATATCATCACGCTACGACTAATAGGAGCGGAGTAGTAATGAAAAATGTAGCAAAAACGGGGAAAAAATTATAAGACCACGCGGGCGAAGCCGCTGGCGGGAAGCTATTATAAAGATAAAATGATGCTAAATCCATAGTACCTGGACGAAACACTCATGACATGGAAGCGAAGTGATTTATATTTGTTTCTCTGTTTTTATCTTTGTATAATAATCTGTATGATTTAATCTTATATCTATCGCAATATAGTCATAACTTTTGACTTAACTTTATCAAGAAAAAAGTCATATCGATAACTTGCGGCACAAAGGCAGTAAAGGTCATACCTAAGTCTTCAATGTTCCTTATGACCTTTGAGCTTCAAGGTGCTCCCTGTTTACTTAGCCGGTATTGAGTACTCTCAGAAGTCTCGAAAATAAAAGGTTTGGTACATTTATTATTACTTTTATTTCGTCCTTCGGGTCGAGATCTCCGTTAGGCACTAAGGTGCTGCGGATGGAAAGTAAGTAATCTTAGTATCATCAAGTATTAGCAACCCATAAAATTGCTATTCACAGTTCAAAGAAAATAACAATATAACATTCTATGAGTTGTTTTATGTTCAAGACTATAGCTACAAAGTCCGAAAGCGAACTATGAAATGCACAATCACGTACGGTGAAATTCAAGAATTAAATGTACCATGAGAGTTGAGCGAAAACAACCTCTGTACGTATTACATAAGCTCATGTATTATATAGGTTTGAGTACATTGTTTACTACTAAAAATTAAAGATCATTATTTGCGCCACTCTCTACACCAGACTTTGGCACCGAGTAAAAATAATCCTACATGTAAAATAGATTAAAAGGACGGAAATATCTTACAAATTATCTATCCACAGTTTGTTAGCAACGAGTTTATTATTTAATTTAACACACGAAAAGTAACAGTTCAAACGAAATTTAAAACTACTTCCGACTTCATTGCTTAACATAATTCTCACACAGATCGAGACAGATAAGACCGCATTCTAAAACTAATTCGTCGGCTAATCTTCACAGGCATATCTTTTTCATTCACATTGATCCTATACAAAAACAGCCTAAAAGCAGGTCATTCATCAGTTATATGACACCTAACATTTACTAAGACTCGGAAACTAAGTTTAATAATACCAGGTCGTGTGTGAAAAGTTAAACCTCGTTACGTTTGTGGTTACTAAATTTAAACACCTCATTCATGCTGCGTTTGTTGTTAACATTTACGTAATTACGTATAAGAATTAACGGCCATTGTGTTAATTGTATAAGAGATGTTGAAAATGTGTAACAAATTATACAATCGACGTCCCTTCCTTTTTTGGCTGCGTTCGTTTTATTAAGTTGTTGTAAAATCAGTAATTATGTTGACATCAATTTCAATTACTTTCATTTCTGATACCCTACTTATGATCAGGTTTCAGTTTGCCTTTAAATCACGATTTAAGAAGAAAATGAAAGCATTTTTTACTATCCCTAAGCGAGAAGCATCTTGCTACATGACGAAATAAGATCAAACCGTTTCTTCATATAAAATATTCATCCAACATTTTCCTCTTGGTACTCCAGAAAAATATCAATTCATCACGCTTAGACGAGCAACAGGAAGAATGAATTCGTTACAGTCATCCATCAGATTATGTCAAATGGGTCAAACAGCTTCGTTACTAAAATGCGCGAAACTTGATTAACCTGTTGTGCAAGACATACGCAAGATTTAAGTGGACCTGCGTTTCAGGTCATATTATCTGAATATGGTGTCGTTTAGACTTAATATTCGGAATAATGTTGGCTAAATATAGCAGTAATGTGCAGTTTATAATAAATTATGACTACGCTACATCATATGAGTCCATTTAAGTCAACTTCTGAACAGGGCTGGACCTAAAAGGAGATGTTAGGAGGAAAGGACCAAAGTAACGATCGATGTAAATACTAAGATAAGCACTTAGAATAGGCCCAAAGTACTATTAGCCTCGGGTAATGGTAAGAGCCCAATCTGGTCGCAAAGTGAGCTTAGCCCGCAGATGTAGTATGGCCGCAACGTTATTAAATAACTAACTCGCTGATCCTCGCTCCATGGACTCATTCTATGAAAATTATAGCATAAATGCTCCTATTTTTCATTAATATGGAATATCAATTTCGATGCCTGTTAAATATTACATCAAAGAAAAAACTCCAAATGCAAATGTCCCCAAAAGTTAACGGAACATCTCCCACATTTATACCCAAATCTTCAAGACACAAGTATTATTGCGGCCGTAAAACTTGATCCATAACTCACGGCGGCCGGAAAACTTCCCGATTTCAACACTCTTGATATTTCACTTTGGAAATATGTTGTTCGTTATTTCAATGTGATCGCTTGGTGAATCAGAATATGAACTCGTAAAAGACAGGTTAACTATCGGTTTAGAATTCACGAAGTAAAATTTTATTTTCGAAGTAACTAGCCAGAATGGTGTGTAGTGTGAAATATAATCAAGCTAGAAGAAAATAATAATATAGCCGGAATTTATCTTTGAATACAAAAAAATAAGCTGTTTAACTTATCAGAGTCCACAGCTGAACAAAAACCTCCAAAAAGGAATGCAATGACCATAAACAACACACACTGGGTGAGCGGTTTCGTCTAGAGGACTCTCATATGCGAAAGATTTATAGAGCGTTTCAAGAAAGGCTTAGATAGCATGAGACTAGACATAAAACCACGTTATTTTCTTTTCTTTTAGTTGTTTAAAACTATATTCTCGCTACATATAGCAAGCCTCATTGAACTCAAGAACATCTATTTCATACATAGATAACCAGTTGTTTGCGAATGGACTTGTACTCGTTTCTCTCCGCACACTTGTATCTTAAACTGACAGTTGTCAACTTGGGAGTCGATAACCAAGCATCGTACATCAATGTTCAATATTGTAATTATTAAAGCTATTCTCTTTCTCTTTAGATATTGCGTCATCGCGCTTCTTGACTAGCTGATAGAGTGCTAGTGATGGAGCTAGGTTAAGAGCTATCGAATTGCCCAAGGGGGCTAGACAAGTTGCATTTTGACATTCGAATCGACAAACAAAATGTATGGAAAATATACAAGCTGTCAACAAATCGGGCTGGCACTTATGTCATTTCCATACATTTTATTTATATTCGTTTGTCGATTCGAATGTCAAATTGCAACTTGTCTAGGCCCCCAGGGGAGAACGTTAATGAGTTAAATTGGTAAGTGACTCTGATACAGTTGATGAATTAAATATTTGCGATTACTGTTAATATATAGTATTGTCAAAAGACTTTCAGTCAGATGTATTTGACCGTTAAGCCACATTCTGACCAGCAGGATGCAAATCCACTATCTAATTTAAAGAACCCAATTAGCCAATACTAATCCAGACTAGGAAACTAACCGCCCATTAACTTGAATCCCACATCCATCCATAGTCGCCAACGCGATGGATTCCGGTAATCCCACTCGCTAACGAGTATTGAGTGTCGAGTAACGATTGCGTACGAGTCGACTCTCGATTTCGTCGCGAGAGGAATGTCGCCGGGGGAGTCGGCCGACCCGTGTTACCTGACCGAGCTGTTACATGTTGCGATGCAAGTGGTGAGAGATTGCGATGGGACGCTGCGTTTTTGTTCTACATATTATTTCTATCGAGAAATATTTTGATAATCTCAAATCGACTTATATTCGAATCATCGCGTCAGTTTTATGTTGATTGTACCAGAATATTCTATATGCACTGTTATAGAATACAATGTATAAGCCGTCAAGTGGTTCATAGAACAATAGAGGTCTATCAACATGGTGTTCAACATTTTGAAGGTGTGCAAGTAGCAAAGAAAGTTTTAAATATTCACATAATAGGTATTGTTTTGGCTTAGGCTTACGTTATGTTAAAGGCACGCATCAAACAATTGACAATAGTGTGTATGATCTTTAATCAATGACAAAATGTTCTCATTCATAATTTTAGAATACAAGTTATGACAGTCAATCATAAGTTTTATAAGAGTTCAGGTTTTGGTTAGGTTATTAGTGACACATAAAATAATTACAGTGAGCAAGGGGTTTTAAATATGAAACCAAGAAGTAAGCTTAAACAGAATGAATGAATATTTGAACCAACGAATGAAAGAATTGAAAAAATAAATGAGCAAAAGCAAAGTTTTGAATACTGTGCACACCTAAATGTATTTGCAATCTAAATAATATAACATAAGGTTATAAGAATAATATTCACAATAAAATTAAGTTTTTTTGAGTATGAACATCGTTTTGTGGCTGACTGTACAATTGTACGGTCAACCGCATGTCGGTGATAACACGACCAGAATAAGTTGGCCTCTTATACTATTGAAACTCTTTACTCGGCTGGGTCAGAACAAGGTCAAAGTGTTACTACCGACGTGCAGTCGAATGTCCCATTATGGCCCTACTAATAAACGTTGTATAAGCTAAGTTAGAGTAATTACACGGTTTTGTCTCTTTTGTTCGACTGTCATTTAGTATTTGAACGAAACGAGATAAAACAGTACATGGTACTGGAACTGGTACATTAACGGTATACTTTTATTAGTAAGGGGGTTATTCCATAAAAACTAATGTACTCCAGAATAAAATTGACGGCTCGTTAGGCGAAGTATTTCGATCTTTGCAAATACATTTGTATGGCCTAGTAGTTGGTATGTTAGTGTGTGTGTTTGTTTTTATAAATGCACCCAAGATTCAAGATTAAATTATAATAGTGTTATGAAAAAAAAACTAAAAAATTAGCCAAATAACGTTGTCTTATCAGTTATTCTGGCGCAAGGCCAGCCAAGGCAGAAGAAAGTTAACGTGGGCCACACATTCATATGTAAAATGAGAGCCAAGTAATGCAAAATAATGAGTTCAATGCATATGCATGTAGACGCAGGTATTTCTAGTTCGTAATTTTCAGATTGTCCGCTTTCACAACGGTGTCATTCACTATGATCCATTGATCCATTCATCATACAATACTTATTATGAGAAATTGAATCGATCCTCTAATTATACCGGTTGATTTTGTCATAAACACTACGTCACTCTCTTCCTCCTAGCCTTTTCCCAATCATGTTGGGGTCGGCCTCCAGTCTTACCAGGATGCGGCTAAATATCAGTATTTTACACGGAGCGACTGCCATCAGACCTCCGCAACCCAATTTCTAGGCAATACCGATATTCGAAGGAAAGACTGGTTGTCAGGCTTTTTAGGCTTGTGACTACCACTAACGATTGTCATAGGTGTCCGTATGACAACCGGGACCGACGGCTTTACGTGCTCTCTGAGGCACGGAGGGGTCTTGATATGTTAAGAATGGTCACCCATCCACAGACCGACCGCGGCAAGCTGGGATTAGAAGCTCGTCGCATTCGACCACTAGACTTAGGCTATATTCAGAAACGAGACTCAACATGAACTTATGCTTCCGTATGTCAAATTGTAATACAAATTTGACATACGGAAGCATTACTTTACGCTGAGCATCGTCTCTGAATGTTAGCCTTAGAGGCAGTAAATACAATGAGTAAAAACGCCTTCCTTCGGCAGTCGAGTAAAAATATTAAAAAAAACTACTATTTTTTCTGAGATAACATCATTCAGTTGCGCTGGTATCTCGCAACAAGTGCTACGACAAATGACATTGAACTGTTAATGGGCTAACCTTGTCGCCGAAAGAAAAATAAATAACGTTATAATTGCTGTCCGTAATAAATCGATATTACATAACGGTATTTGAAAAGGGTTTTCTTAATGAAAACACTCTCGACTCTCGATATAAATATCGATATGTGCCGAGTTTCTGATGGCGTTGCACTTGGCAATCAGTAATGAATGACTCGGATAACAAACACTGGGAACTTTATTTGTTTATGATGTTATTATGTTTTTAATTTAAGTAGGTTATAATGTCAAATAAAATGGTGAATCGACATTACATATTACATTTGGTATTGCTAATGGCCATTGTAAATATTTTTGCCGATAATGTATTGATGTGATAGCCTAGGGGTATAACCACTGGACTGCCAAGTCAAAGATCTCGAGTTCGAATCCAAGGCACGCACCTCTGAATTATCGAAATCATGTGCGTAATTATCACTCGCTTTAACGGTGAAGGAAAACATCGTGAGGAAACCTGCATGCCTGAGAGCATTTTCGACTAACCCGCATTAGGCTAGCGTAGTGGATTATAGCCTAATCCCTCTCTTAAGAAAGGAGACCCGTGCCCAGCCGTGGGACAGTATATGGGTTGATTATTATTATTAATGTTTTGATGTGTGATGCTTTGGTGCTCATGTTTGAATTATAATTGCATAGTACAGACGAGAGGACATTTTATTTTATAAGCATTTTCATCTATTCACTTATTGATCGGAAGTTCGGAACTTACATACACCTCCCAATAATCTCCTCAGACAATTTAAGTAAAATTCCAAACGCTACCAAAGCCAATGACGTCGGCACTGCAAATAAATACAACATTAATTAACAATAAAACTGATATTACTCACAACTGGTATGAACTAGTCTAAATATTATTCTTAGTATAAACTTCGTGGGTATAAACCTATTATACACTCGTGCCTCGTTGGTCTAATGGTCTTCAGCGCGGTCTTTAGAGGTATCAAGCAAAGTGTAATTGAGTTTTTCTTTGAAATTCCCAGTAGCAGCTCGGAAGTCTACATTTGTGCCTGGTTGATGGCTCGCCCTCTATTACATGGGACCTAAACATACCGGCGAACTGTGGGTGTACAATAGTTCACCTCTGCCTAACCCTTTGGGGAATACAGGTGTGATGGTACGTTATGTCAGTACTTAAAACTTTTATATTAGCTATGCTCAAAGTGGGCACCCTCTCCCCATCGACGGAGGCGAACAAACTAAGACACAAGAGTACGAGTATTAACTAAGGGAGACCGCAAACCTCAGTGGCAGGGGGAATACACGATGGGGACAACTGGAATAGCAATTAACAGCAGATTTTCCACTACCCAGTTGGTTTATTCAAACAACGTTTTTGCTACAAATTTCACTCGAGTTTGTTTGCGTCGCTAATTCTATTTAATAAGGCTTTAATGATTAAAACATTACGCCGTCTGATAGATCTTGCAAGTCATGGAGGCGTACAATCTTGGCTGATTTCACGTCAGCCAGTTTCATGTCTGTTTGCGTGTGCAATATTACGCACACTCCTGCCTCTACGCACATTCTATTGAAATTGCAATAATAAGTGCGATATGTAAGAAATTTTCGCATGCGTGACTTATTAAGTCTCGGCGATATGACCTTGACTTCTCATATTGTGAAAATACTTCTCATCTGTTTCTCAATGTGTAATAATAATAAGCAAAGAATCACCAAAAGAGATCCGAAAATTCGAGCACATTTCACACTATGGGCTTAGTGGTTGTAAGGAGCTTTTTAATTAGATTTAGATTTCCTGGACGAGCTAAACTCTACTGCCTTGTTGATCTAGTGGTCACAAGTGCGACTGCTATGCTAGAGGTCCTAGGTCAAGCAAAGCGTTGTTGGGATCACCTGTGAAATTCTCAGTAGCATATAGCTCGGAGTTTAGATTTGTGCTCGGTTAATGGCAACAGGCTAGTTATTACATTTCAAACCGGCGAACTGTGGGTCAGTACCTAACTCTTCGGGGAATACGAGCCTGAAGATATGTTAAGTTCATATTTAATTAAGAAGACAGACATGAAGAAGAAGACACAAGAAGTTTTTCCATCGCAGAAAAGGGGAGAATCCACAATCTACAAACGAGGCGTTTGATCAACCATGAGAAATTGTTTGTACCTAATCTTTGATTAATACGAAGTGTTAATTTACAAAGTGTAGTTACCAACTAGTTCGAAAGCCGAGAGCAGACCTGTTTGGTTGCAGTCCGCTTAACCTGCCGACTCGGAGACGCGACTATTGTTCCTTATGACATTACATTGTTTAGTCGCAAGAGTTCATTTTGTTAGAATTATAATATAACGGTAAAACGGCCAATCGTCGCTTATTAATATTGTTTAAGGCTGGCCAAAGTTTAGCCATGTATTGGCAAGTACCTAAATTACTTTTAACAGGAAAAAAGAACTAATATTTTTTCGGAATCTAATTTATTTTGGAAAATGCGTTCGTTTTCTAGCTACATATGAAGGAGGGTTAAAAGAAGGATAATTAAATCTCCCTCGAAGCACATAAGAGACATTGTGATTTTCTTTCTCAACATATCCCCACTCAAATTCCCCAACAGCCTGACCATAGCAATGTAAAATTTACCTAATAAATATTCATGTTCCGGTGACTGTAATGCCCATGCTAAGTATGCAGCAATAAATTATCAACAACGAGGTGTAAGGAATCTGCTGGCTAAGTTCACTGACCCTTACATCTGGATTAGGGACAATGGAACCCAAGGAGCGCGGAGAACTACCGTGACATTGATTTTAGAACATTTCTCGCTTTAACTCGTGTATTTTTGTGGCTTATTTAGGAAATATAAGTAAACAGCAAGCATCTTTGATAAATACTGCGACAACCACTGAAATAGCAAAAGTTGCTAGACCATCCCCGCATTTATTTCTTTCTAAAAATTATAATAATTCATATCATATTTCTCATATTTTCAGCACAATCATTTCAAAGTGTAAAGGATTATAGAGTTCATTGACATGGATAGACGGTGTCAGTGTTAGACGGCTCTTGAAATACACCATTTAATTTTCTACGTGATTTTATGTGGCTTTGCATTTCGATAAACTAGTAATTCAGTGTTCGTTATTTGCACGATTAGACACGGACTGCATGTAGGCATTTCAGGGTTGCTGATAACTCGTTGCTATGGCTCTGGGGTTACTGAGGCCAGGCGATAGCTATAAATATCATTGTACATTCTTTTGCTGCCTTTAGAGGACGCGTACAGTTCACGTTATCTAGAGATAGTATTTAATGTTCATTATTGAATACAAGATCAAAGAAGTTCTGTCTTCTTAAACAGTTTCGCCTATAGTTGCTAGGGGCCTGTATTGAAAGGCCTACTTAGTAAAATGTATTAAAAATCCGTTAAAGATTCCATAATGTAAAAGAAATCTTATCCACTGTTATCAAACAACCATCGCGAGTGTTACACATTCTGCACGTGCGTTTAAAAGGTCACAAATGCACTTAAAAACCAACATTCTTAAATGAAGCAGAGAAAATCACGTTAACTAATATAGACCGGGTCCACAAAACCAGCTTGCTTCTACAGAATGCCTAATAAGCGGATCGGTTTAAGAAAACTCGCGGTTCGACCCGTGCAGCGGTCAACGACCCGGGCTAAGCGCCAGCGCAACCATTGTTGTCTATGGACCATGCTAGTATAAAGCTCATGTTTTGTTTCAAGGCCAGATCGCAAAATGACTAACCTAGTACTTCAGCTAAGGATATTACGCAAGACGTTTTAGTCGAAGATGTTATGAGTCTTCCGGAGTTTTTAACGTGTCATTGTATCTCCACTATTGCTGCCCAATGTCAAAATACTCAAGTACTGAAGAAAAAATGGAATGCAACAAGCAGATTTAATTATATTAAATCAGGTGCTTTCAGAGGCCAGACCGGTTGGACATGCTCGGACAAAGAACACTTGTACCTTCTGAAGAATATGCATGAATAGAAAGTAGATATAATAATATGACATTTGATTTTATTGTACAAGACCAAGACGGTTTTATTATAGGCGTAAAGGTATAATAGAAACGGAATATTATATGAAGGGTCTTGGTTTTGAAAGCAGTGATTTACATGTGTTATTTTTTCATTATATATTTTCACCCTTAACAACAGAAACATCTTAAGGAAAGTATTAGATCTTGGTACGCACACAGCGTTAGATTCGAGTATTCAGTAATACACCACAGTGTCTATGATATTGTGTATGTATGTGTGTGTATTTCGGGACATTTCGAAACAAAGCGAGTACGCTTACACCGTCACGTACACATAGGTACGTAAAGATTAGTCGAGTAGGCAGCAATATAGATGATAAAAAATATATGAACATAGACTTTTGAAGAAAAAGCAAATCAAGACAATGATGACATTTTTAAGATGTTTAACAATGGGAAGCTATATTGTAGGAGAGAGTATAGATTACAGGAAGGGCGAAACTCTTTTCAATTCTAAGAAATCTATTAAATTTAAACACTCAAATATTTTGCGTCAAGCCTGGTGCGCTCGCTAAAGCATTGAAACAAACGCATTGCTATCAAAAATCCGGAAGTAGCCCAGAATGGAGAAGATAAAATAAATTATAAAATTTTTTTATCACTCACTGAAAGCGTTCAGAGCATTAACACACTTCTTGCTCAGCAACAAAAACGTTTTGGTTTAACGATTGCAGGAATATGAAAATGATTATTGTTTGAACATCAGCGTTCCTTACCCTCGGTTTTTATGTCTCACGGAAGATTGTACGTACGCTCCGCCATTTTCTATAGCAAGTACAAGAAAGAAAGTGTAAAAAACTATTACGCATGAGTTCAATTAATGAAAAAATTGGATCAGTGATTCTAGTGGTTTAAGATTTATGAGAGACGTGATAGCAAAGATATTGCAAGAAGACAAATCTGCTGAGTGATTGTTTATCTTTTTAAGACGTAGTTTAATGCGAATAAGCATTTAAGACAAGGTTTTTAAAAGCTCTAACGTTTTTATGCGATAGGACACGATACGCAAGATTAATAGCAAAGTGCTGCGATTACCATATCCATTAAAAAAAATGGATGGCAGTGATCAGGTCCTCCACGAATCGATTACAATCGTTACTAAAGTAACTCCTTCTGTCGCGCTTTCAAGTCAAAACTACTGAACCGATTTAAATGAAATTTGGTACAGAGATAGTCTAAATCCTGAGAAAGAACATAGGCAACTTTTTATCGCGAGAGAAGGGCTGTAAGGCGTTGAAATAGGGGATAAAAGTTATAAGGAATACTCAGACCACGCGAACGAAGCCGCTGGCGGAAAGCTAGTTTTGCATACACTCACATGGGCAAAGAGATTAGTGATAGTTTAAGTAGTTATTTCCTTTTTAATTTGCATAGTATCTCTATCTGTATCGCGATCGCTTTCTGCCGATAACAAATCCGGTATTTTGATTAGATATCTACTACATTACATTCATCAATGACTTACTGTGATATAATACGGTGTAACAAAGCATTTATTATTTATAAAGGTTTTCCATTTCTATTGTAACTAACCTCGTGTTGCAGGCGTTTAGTAGATAACCATATTGAAGACTAATGATTGGAAAATTGAATTACTTAATCAAAATATTGTTGGGTTAACTTAAGACTGCCTATTGGGTTGATTTTTTTTTACAACATCATCTATAAACTCGTATAAACGATCCGGGAAGGTATTAAACAAACAACATGATTGAGGTATGACGTAAGTAGTATCTAAGTACCATCTTCCTGTGTGTTATCTTATTAACTATTACGATATCTATAGGAAGTGACTGATGGCAAATTTGATATTTAAAGATTTCAAGAGAAAACAAAATTAATAGCCTGAGAATGATCAATTTGACTTTCGTAAATCAATTTACGGAAGCGTCACGTGAGAAAGTATATTTATAAATACGAAATAATGAATTACTAACAGCAATTATATATAATTCATTTTATATTAATTTTATGTTTTCCTACATTAGTATAATTTGGCAATCTTTGCTATAATAAAGTCACAAAGTTTTTATGTTTTTAATAGTAGCGTTAATTTAATTTATGGCTATTATAACGCTATCAATGTGAGTGTGACCTTATGTGCAAGGTATATTTAAATAAAGAGTATGAAACGGTCAAAATGTGATTTAACAATTGGAGTATTAAGAAATTGATTTATTATAATAAATAAAATCTCGGCTTAGTAAACTAATGTGAGTGCATTTGTATGATAGCAAGCTCGAAAGCTAAAGTCATTAAAAAAAATGATAAAATATACCAATAAGTTTGGAAGGCCCGAAGAAAAACAGATTCATTCATGGCACGTGTATCTTTTGTAAGATAATTGACAATATTTTTGCTACTCCCACGGAACTTTGTAAAAGACAACTAGAAATTAAGCATCCTCTGAAGATTTATAATCAAACTAACCACAAATCATCAAATTATGTTCTTCTTTGATGGATTTTATGTTCTCACACGTATATTTATGATCATAACCATCATTAAGCAATACTAGCTAGATTTCTAGGACTACACCAACTTAAAAGATGTGATAATAAAATGATTGCGTTAGTACACTTATGACCTATGAAGTATTAATATGCGTCCTATTTGCGTAAGTCGTCGTATCGTAATTTGCACTTGAAATATAGCCGATACGATTCATTACCGATTAATACGATAAAAATATAATTTGGCGATGTAAAATTAAATTGCAAAATACGCTTCCAATTATTTAAAGTTTACGGATCGCATTGACTCTATGGCCATGGCTATATGAACGAATGTCTCTAATCTTTCGACGTCTGCGCAATGTGATTTATGGACCTTATTCTGTAGTACAACCACATTGACTTCGTTGTTCTCCTATCTGATATGAGCTTCGAGTGATATAGAAATGACTCTGTTTATCAACTGTGGGACGAGAATACAAATTAATAGACATTCATGCTGGGTTTAATCATGCATATTGTAGTGTGATTAGATTATAATAGATTCTTTGTAAGTATTGAGGCTGATAATATGCTTTAGACAGTATTTGTTTTATTTTGTCATTCGTTTGAGTGCTTATTTTATTTTTGTTATAGAAAATTACTCAAATAACTTTTGATTTGAAGCCTGCCTTCCAATCAGTGCCACCAAAATTTGTAATAATACCAATTCAGATTAAACTCGGTATTCGAGCACAATAAAATTCATTGAAAAACACAATTCACCATCCAAATTGGCCATTGTTATCGAACGAGATGCCATAAAGTTTAATCTTTAGCCGTTCAAACACTTTCTACCGACGAACCTTGGGCAAAAAACATTTCCATTGTATCATACGTGCACGTTCATTCACTTGATTTTTTAGCACCACCTGCTACCATCGTGTGGAGTCTCGTGAGCTTCATCAATCTCGTCCGTTCGTGTCGATCAGAATCGGGTTTTAGTTTCTTACAGTGAAAATATTGTGAGTTTACTTACATGGTACCGTGTTAGAAAGCGTGGGCGATTCGATAGACAATTAATAGCAACATTGGTTGTACGTTAGAGATCTGCTTCTTACACTTGCTATTGTTCTACTGCCAGGTTTAATTACCGGCGAAAGTCTAACGAGAGTGTCGCGTGAAAGTTTCGTACACACCTTGGGTCCCACGTGTATTGTTAATATTTTTATGTAACTTTTGTAGGTTGTATGTCGTAATTTTTGTTTATATGGAATTGTTGTGTGCAGCGGTTAATGTTATGCAATGATTATTTAATGAAGCTGTTCATAAAATTACGTTTCAGTGTGTTTTTGTTTTAGACGAATTTCACGCGAAAATATTTTTACTACTTCCATTAGTAATACCATAGTTATTTAAAATGACTTTCTCACTATTCTATGAGACGTTTAGTTGTTTGTTACAGCATTTACAAGTACCTATACATTCTGTATTGCTAGCGGCGAGGTAATAGATTAAAGGATTAGAGAAATACCTTGATAAAATTCTCGTAATCAACACGCAACAATTTTGTTCTCGATATTAAAACGAATTTCACGTAGTGATTGAGGCCAATCAATCCATTAGTTACTTAGAAAAGAAAACAATAATAATTCACATAATATTTAGATGATGTTAACACAAAATACGTGTTCACTCCTGTAATCGTAACATACCCAAAATATGTATATTAAACTAGCTGGTTGTGCTATGCGTGGTTTGAGTGTTTCTTATTACTTTCATTCCCTATTTCAACCCCTTACAGCCCTTTTTTCGCATTAAAAAAGCATATGTCCTTTCTCAGACTCTAGACATCTACTTATTTACCAAATTTCATTTAAATCGGTAAGTAGTTTTGGCGTGAAAGCGCGACGACAGACAGATAGGGTTAGTTTCGCATTTATATTATTAGTAAGGATTAAGAAATTATTTGGTTCAAGTTTTTCAAACTTCAAGTCAACTTCAATAAACATAGAAAATAATTTCCTGTTCCTTTATTTTCAAGTGCAGATTCCAATAGGTTTTATCGCTCCCTAGAGCGGACCAGTGGTAGGTGCTCTTCGTAGCGTACTTAGATAGTTCCAGGCTTACAGAAGTCACATTGCATAGTCGTAAAATGTGTGACAGTCTTAAACTCCAAGAGATTAATTCCCTTTTGGCATCGCTTTATCGTAGTCTGGCCGGAATTCCGATCAACCAATCTACAGTCAAACGGTTGCCAAATATCGAGAGGTAAGCAGGGTTCATATTGATGGTTCCGGCAGTATCAGACATCAAGTGTTCGAGGAATGTTGGCAGTGGCTTTATTTAGTTAAGTCTAGATAGTCATTTGTTATTGTAATATGGATTATGATTGAGTATTATAATAAGACTGCTTTAACGTCATTTGATAGGCCATAGAATTACATTAAGTTCTGCGAAAGATTCTGACTTTTAGTGGCATCTTAGATCGCGTGTTGGCTTATCATCAATTAAGTTTAAAAAAAAACTGTATCTAAGATTTAATTATTCACATTAGAATTCTCACACGGCGATTATAAATTCTGAATTATAATTTATGGAGCAGGTGGTTCTAAAAAAACTTAATTGTATTGTTGTATAACAAAAAGTATTTAGACGACCTAGTTGAAGTCTCACAGTATTACAAATAATAATAAGAAAAATTACACGGAAACAATATAAAAAAAATTAAAACGAAACAAAATTCAAGAAACCATTTCGGAGTCGGCTACTAATTGGATGAACCAACTTCAAGATCCGTGCAACTTTTTCGACAGTTGCCGATCACGCGAACGCAGCGGCTTCGTACTTCAGTAAATAATTTAGAGATTAATGTTCAAAACTTTGCTGACTCCCAGTAAGTGACGTAACTATTACATTGTTTATTGGATAATACTAGTTGTGTAACGCATGACTTCGTTTGTTTATTGTCTTCATGTAGATCGATTGGATTGCCGTGCATGTTTTGCTCTTTATGACGGATTGAAAGGCGGAATAATCTGACTAGCGGAAAAGCAGACTATTGTTTATTCTAACCTTTAGCTCTGGTGACGCATTTATGGACCAGAGAGTTCGATTTTCTTCGGAGGTATTATAAACTTCTTTCTAGCTAGAGTAAACACAACCCAGTTGAAGTGATTAGATCCAAAAGTTTTAAGTCAAGAGTCAAAACAGTTGCTTATACAGGGTACTACTTAAGTAATCATCAACCTATTAATTGTCCCACTGCTGGGCACGGGTCTCCTCTCAGCATGAGAGGGTTTAGGCCATAGTCCACCACGCTGGCCTAATGCGGGTTGGCAGACTACACATGCTGTCGAGAAAATCTCTGACAAGCAGGTTTCCTCACGATATTTTCCTTCACAATAGATAATTTAAAAAAAATCCCAAATACATCCTCCTTGCATGTTTAATTAAACAGTGAAATGAAAAATCTTGTACAGATCGAGGTGTGAAGGTCGCTGTATACTTAAAAACATGTGACAGTTACAAAACCTCACCTTAATAACTTGTCTTTTAAACCCGTTATGTGCATAAATGCATGCATACGATCATTAGCACGCCTTACATTAATCTTATTAGCTGTAGTGGAAATTGTGAATGCTTTAAATAAAATTGCATTGGTAAAAGCGTAGTTGCCTAGCTATATTTATAAGGAAGTTTGTATTTCCTTACAGAATTAACGTCGTTTGAGTAGTATTAACACTAATTGGACTGGCGTTGTTCCACCAACATTTTCAGCAATTACTGGCTAAGTACCGCCAGTATCTAGAAGCAAGAGTTTACACAATAAAGAATAACAAATCATTATTATTACCTATATTTACAGAGAATTTTCAAGAGCAAAAAATTTCAATGCCATTGTATTACATGATTATTTTAAAAACAATCCTCGAAATTTAATACAACAATTGATTTAACAAAAACACGAACTTTGAAACATGTTTTAAAACAAAAGAACTATGTAAAACGTTGCAAAAAATGACCAACGCACGTTCTGAAATTCACGAAGTAGTGAAGCAATAAGAATACGACATTAATTCAAGCCGCGAATGAGATAACAAAAAGAGTTAATTTTAGCTGTCATTTTAAACAGCAATTAGTATATAATGACGATAGCCATTGTTGTAAGATTCTCACGGATAAGAAGTCGAGATGAGACGAACATGTTTTATGGCGATTCTGCCGAGGTTTTACGACGTAATAAGGTTATGCCTTTTCGCATTCCGTCTTTATAAAGGCAAAAGATGAATGTCTAGAACGTATTTGGACATGTCAATTAAGGTGAAATCGAAGTAGAATATACTCAAAACAACAAAATGATCATAAAAGAGATAAAATAATGCTAGTTTACATTCCAGAAATTACAGAACCATTGAATTTGATGTATCTATAATAATATACACAAAGATCATTTAAACAGCAGTCCGGTAGTCCATATTTGAACTGTCAAAATCGACGGAGAAGTGAAAACCAGTCTGTGGGACATTCAAAATTAAAAAGCAATTGAAATATTTCGATCTCAACATCAATTTGCTGTTAGAAACAACAAATTGCTCCCAGGAAACGTAATCGAAGACGCCCAAAGCAAGCAATTTCCCTAGGGCGTTTTAGAATTAAAATTCAAACTTGAGCTTGTTAATACACAATTAAAAGTAAAATACACGTGACGCAGACGCAGTGAAATTGATTGAATTAAAACGACTAAGGGCCCCGGCTTGTTTGACAGGATCTGTGTGCTGCACACATCAATTTAGGTAATTGAACGCTGCTGGTAGGGAGCCCTGATTTTTCGGAAAAGAAATAAAGCCGGCTTTGTTTAGTAGCAGGGGGATTTGTGAATTGGATGTTACTTTTCTGACGAGAAAATGTTGGTCTGTGAATAAATGAATGTTGAACGGAGGCGTCTTTTTATGTCTTGTAAAATTGAAACACTATGACGCTCTGTGATAAAGATAGGGTTCTCTTAATACAGTAAGATCATATATAACTTCGAAGTTGAGCTTTAAACCCTGCTCCCTTTCTAACGGTTAAAGTTTTAGTGTGTCCGATAATTGACGGAAAGTTATACCCTTATTAGGACCTGCGCTTAACAAGGTATCCGAGAAGATATTAATTAATCATAAAATTACGAAGCCGTAACAAATAGACCGAGCCAGCGAAAATCAGAGGCACGAACGAAACTGCTCATTAAAAACATAACTTTTGACATTATAATTATGGAGTTCTCGGCCGTTTCTGTAAAAATGGTTAATTAGTAAGTTTTGATGAAAATAAAATCCATCAAAAGGCGCATATTTTACTTTAAGGGACCAATAAATTTTAAATTAAGCAATGATTTCATAATACTTTGTAAAGTTTGCTGTAGAAGACAATTTCACGAAGTTTGACGACCGTAGATAGATTTGCGATAATTTGTAACATACTATTAGCGGTCATATAGTAATTTTAATAGTACAAACGCTATCAGGTGCCTCTCAATCTTATCGCTTGCCAGCCGGAGCGGTAAGCAATAAAATAGAACTGGTAGGCTTCGTAATAGGACATGTAACCTGTGCGTAATTGCGTACGTGTTAAATAATAACCACATATTGCTGTATGATGATCGAAGGCTGCGCACTGGGTGTAGAAGCGATGGCGGGTCTTGAAGAGAGTACGAATGATAGATATTATTGACGGTAAGTCAAAGGATCATGCAAAACCCGAATGCTTTGAAGCTAGCCATAAGAACGAGCGAAGAAATATTTTTAAAGACTGAACAGAGTAGGTCCACAGTGTTCAGTGTGGTAATTTACGTAATGTTGATTACTCTTACGCTTTTGCTATCAACAACAAAGCGATTCAATTTATTCGCTATTGTAACATAATATGCAACGCTTAAAAACGTTACGAATTGTGATTAAATTTGCTTCAAACTCCGAAGAATTTCAAGCTCGCACACATTTACTTACATCACACACGTTCTAGATAACCGCTGCGCCTTATCTATCCACCAGCGTTACAGTTTCCGCATATCATATGAGGGAAACTAGGAAAATTAAGTACAGCATTTAACATCCCGATGCAACATTACTTTCACTGCGAGAGATTTCCATCAATGCTGACAACTTTCCAATAAATATACGGACTATGGCCATTCTTCAGTCGAAACTGAACGAGCCATGTCATGCACAATCATGGTTGTAAGGAAAGTTTTTATGACTTGTTTGATGTTCGACTTGAATAATGTATGTAACACCTTATGTAGAGAATACATCTTAAAGCGGGATGCGTCAGCTGTTACTGTGACGATGTAACCGGTGGTCTCGGATGGTCAAAGGAATAAGGGCAAAGATGGTCTGTCATCAAACTTAATGAAATGTTTACTTTAGTTTATAAAAATGAACAGATTACATATTAAACGACACAAAATGGAAAGGGAGGTGTAAAAGATAGTACATTAATTAAAATATTATTTTAGGCCATACATTGGAAAGCTACCAAAGACGTTCAAAATGGTACTAATGGTATAATAATAATAATAATAATAATTTCTTTATTTGCATAAAATGTGGTAGGTACAGATGGAGTAATTCTAATTATAGTTGCAAAGACACATTTTGCCGTATAACACACAGCATGCAAATATAAAATAGTTAGTCTACGAAGTTAATTAAATACAATTTTCTATAGATATTAATACTAATATAATCTATTAATTCATCAATAACAATGTTCAACATTAAATAAGTATTATGTCCGAGAAATAATGTATGTATAGAATGATAAGAAACTGAAACAAATTATATCTGGAATAAGAACAAAAATGTTTTTCCTATTTGATACAACATTTAAATACCAAAATTTTACTACAGTGCCTGTAATTATTTCAGAATCTATCAATCTTTCAATTATCGACGGGGCTCTAGACTTAGGTACTCGTAGGATTTCCCAAGCAGTCTAATAAAAAATGTAATAAGCTGTATACAAATACGCCGGTTATAATTTAATGAGTTACTCAAAAATCTTTCAAAATGTCACCTTATGTCAGACAATTTAGATTTATAAACAAAAGGTTGAAAGTAGATAAAGGTCTATTTGTAAGCTGCAAGTGCAATATAAAAATTAATGATGTGAACGCATTACATCTAAGAATTTAAATAACAGTTGTAAAGCATCACTTTCCATTTCAGAAAAGCAAGTGAAAATCTTGGAACTCATCCTAAAACTCGAAGGTTATATAATTACCTACAAAATATCAGACGTATCTAATTAGTAAGTTGTTCTCGCATGAAATTTTAATGACCCTTAACTAATTAAAGCAAGCTTTGTCTGTAAGAAACAGCAAAAATCTTAATAATACACCAAAGTATTTGAACATAATAATAAAAATCTTATTTGAATAGAGTATTTTGCCTTTAGACTGTATAAGTTGCCATGGTACCTATAAGTAAGATTATACAGAAATGCAGATTTATCCTTTAAAAAAAATGAACTAAGTACTAAAAGGAATATACTACTAAGTAGGAATAACAGTGTAAACGTGACCAGTAGAGAAAACGCACATTAAGAAAACTTAAGATTACATCGCGAAGATAAACTTGATACTACAAAGCAATGGAAACTTAAACCCGATTAAGAAGAGAGTGTACGTATTACTAATAATAATAAAGGAATAAAGAAAAGTCCTCAACGACTTACAATATCAGTACTATATGGAGGAGATAGAAAGCAAAAAAGGTTATAATCGACTTAACGAAATTACTCCTTAGAACAAATCAGTCTCAAAATCGCAAAGTATCTGTGCTAGGATCGTAAAACAACCATTATTACAACAATTAGATAATCAAAGATGCTTTCCATCCTTTCGCTGACATCATAAATTAAGAAAATGTTTTATGTTATACCCACAATAAGCCAAGTGGACGATCGCCAGAATTATAAATATGGATTTTGAATACCTGTATGATTCAGCCGAGAACGTCGCAACGGTCTAGACTAATCCCCAGTTGGTTTATTCTAGACGTCGAGATTAACAATTAACTATTTATGGGCTAAATGATAAACTGTTAGATTTGTGCGTGATTCATGACGCTGACCGGTGTTAGGTCTTCTAAATGTTATGTCTTAATCCTGTCTCGTATTTCATAGGGTAGCTTCCCTTGTTAAATGTTCATGTCTATTAAGCTAACAAGCTTTATTATTATTATCATTTGGAAAAGGACATTTAACTTCATTTCCTGGAGCAAGTTTAAAAGCTATTCTGTGGTACAACCTTTTTGTACATTTAATTATTTCAACAAGTAATGATTTGATTGAAGTAGCATTAGTTTTTACTACAAAAACAAAATTATAATCTACCCACATTTAATATAGCGAGGTGTGTACACAAACGGATACGATACGTACCACACCTCAATGATAAAAATCAATACGTGAAGCCAACCAGCTGATGTTACAAGGTAAACGGGTCTTAATGGGTCATTATCCTAGACCAAGTCACCGTAACAGTGGCACAAGTCATCAAAACATACGATAATACGGACAACCTTCGACGCAAGGTTGACACTCGATATCAACTGGCGCAGCAGCATTAACCCAAAAACGTATAGTATAGTATAGAAACCGGTCAAATTCGACCCCGTCGGTTGAAAGGGTTCTGTGAACTTTATTTCTAGTAGGAGCTATGTTAATTGGAACTTGGTAAAAGCCTCTTTGGTTGGCAAGACTTGACATTTTTATTTCAATTTTCCGATATCCCTAAATAAAGATCTCTTAGACACTATTTTAAATTTAGAAATGGTTGAGTTCCTGAATCTTAAATATTAAAGACAGTAATGCCAGATCTAGATATGCTTCAGTAGCTATGGAAGTAGGCAGTAATTTGCCAAATGATTCACTTGTCAAAGTTAATAAAAGTTTTGGTGTGACAGTGGCGTAACTAATTTTAAATTCACTTTAGATGTCGCTAATAACAATTTACTGTTTTGTCAAGTAGTGCATTAAGCTTTGACAGCAGTAATTTGTTATAGTGGTAGTGTGACTTTAGTAGCTAATTTATCACATAAAAAGTGGAGGTTCACCTCATTTTAAAAACAAACCATTGGCATTGCCAAAATATTACCATTCAGCAATATGTGTGACTAAATTATTCTCGTTATTTTCATAATTATTTATCTTAGTAGAAATTCTAACTAAAACCTCCCACATATCAACCTTAACATTTTATATCTCTTAATAAATTTTGCAGAATTGATGATAACCGATTCCCGTAGCATTCCACGTTCTGAATTATGAAGTATAGCAATTGTTTTAACATACTATATCTCCTAATAAATTTTGCAGAATTGATGATAACCGATTCCCGTAGCATTCCAAGTTCTAAGTTATGAAGTATAGCAATTGTTTCAGCTTCCACCAGATAGAGAAGAAAATATGTTAAATAAGATGTTTCGTAATGATGTATAGTGAAATGTTAATCTTAGTTTTTTTCTTCAAGAAAAAATATGTATTTTGTAAAAAGCTAGAGATTCAATTGCTGAAGTTGCGCATTGTATGAAGAATGGCAAGGAGTAAAAGTATAATATAAAACGAACTTTAGGGACGGCCGATAATTGGATAAACTCTAACAAGTAAACACCACAAAATCAGAGCATAATACCCAAAACTAATTGACATAGCATCCATACGCCTCTAATAATCAAAGGATTCGGCAGAATACCCACAGCTTTCTAGTGTGTTTAGGTCCCACATAATAGGGGGCGATCCTATTACAATTAGCCGGGCACCAATCTACGTACAGTACACAGACCTCTAGCGTAACAATCGCACTACCACTAAATGTCTATTATCTACTATATGAATCTTGTATCAGGGTTGTACATTTAAAAGGCTTTATGTAATAAACACATGTAAAGTATCATATGAAATGTGATTGCAATTAGTAACGCCCTCATAACACTTATGATTGCTTGTGCAAAGTTGTGCATTTAGAACCTGTTCCGTTGGTCGATGAAGGTGATACCTTCGACGGAATTTCATTTATTTATACCTAGACTGGGAGCTGGGATGTAAAAAATATCGTTTCTTATGAGTGCCTTCTTGAAGAAGAAAGTGCTTGAATTTTATTTTTGTTGCTGTGCAGTGTGCATGTTGGGCATACGTTACAAAGTTGTAATACCTCTCTACTTTATTTAAGTTTCATCTTAATCGGTGGATAGTATAGGAACTGAAAAAACTGAAAAAAACATCATAACAAATATTCATTTTTAAACATTACTCGGATGATTTATTATATTCCTGACAAAACTTCGTCGTCAGAAAAAGGTAACATAACACATTCATTCACCAATCCCTCACAACGTCATTCCAGAATATTAAAAATGTTTATTCTTAAATATATTGAACAGCTACGTGGGGAATGAGTGATTCAGTAAATTAGGTAGCACAAAAATGTATTGTGCTTTCAATTCAGAATTGTTTGGTCAATTTTGATAAAAAACAACGCAAGATGAATACCAAGCAAATGGTATCAAAAAACTAAAAGGTCGCGACTGTGGCACGTAATATTTTACATTTATTTTATAGCTGTCTACTTAAAGGCGTAAGTACCCATACTTTACTAGACGATAAATAATAGTACAAACAAAATTAGAGATTCGCGTGCGTCTACTAACTACAAAAGAGTGAGTTTCCTCAAATTAGCACACATGTTGTGTGAATGTTACTACCAAAACATAAGTACGTAAGCAATTATATAGTTCAACGTTACATAATACTAAACGCATACGTATCGTGCGGTCACTTTCTTGAATTTGTATTTAGTTAATTATTTGAGAACATGAGTCGTGTATTTGAATAAACACGCCTTTACTATGCTGATCAAAGGATATTTATTAGGAGAAATTCATTTTATTTCAGATTCTTTCGTAATTTTCATTGAATTGTAGATTCTGTTTCATCCTAAATAGCTCTTAAAGCTTTCATTTTGTCGCGACAAGTGATTTTAAATTGTGTGGAATTTAATTACCTATTTAATTTAATGAATAAGTAAACGGTTTAAACTTATATTATATTACTTCATTATTACCAGCTTGTTTACATAACAAAATTCTCTACTAGTTGCATAAGAAAGATATTATAGATATTACATATATGTACAATAACAGAAAAATAAATAAACAGCAAAATTATAAAGTAGAAAAAATATTATCCTACTCCCGGTCTATATAGAATTAGTTGAGCCCATCGTCGATAGAGCTGCACCGCACCACACGTGGTGAACTATAATTAAGTGATTTATAAACCGCATGAGTCGTGAACCTTGCGTTTTGCATCAAGGTTATATCCTGACTTTGAATGAATCATCGCTTCCTCGCTAACGGGAGGGCAACACAACTAGTTATTGTTGTAGATAAACGGTAGTCAGCGGTGATTACTTTAAAATTACATGGTTAAAACTCCATAACATGTCAGAAAATTGCAAGACATTAAAGATTGGCTCTCATTAAGGACCACTTGTTAAGTATTTTGGTTCTGTTTACAAATAGTTAAGAAAATGCGTGTTTTTTTTTAAAGGCAACCAGTCAACTTTATAGCAAAGGGCATTTGGACATCGCACGCGTTGCCCTTGGTTTTACAACGAAGTTCGCAGTAGCGGTGGTAATATCATACTAGTACGTTTAGCAATAAACATAAATTCCAATTAATTCATATTTTGTTTGTGTATTCTTTATTAAAATTGGTCTGCCAACTTTTAATTAAAACATGACCTTTTTAACTTTATTAGTTGATTTTAAAATTTGTAATTTCATGGAATAGTGGCACAATTAAGCAAGTTTTAAAATGTTGAATATTATCAAAACGGGTTGTGTAAATTTTGGCATAATATAACAAGGCGCCCTTGCTCGATTTTTGTTGCTAAACTACTAACTTAAGCATGTCAACACATTATAACAAATGCCAAAGAGAATTGATGATGAAATTATGCAGTTTTAAGTTTCTTAGGAATGCATAATTACTTCATTTTTGTCGGTCAAGCCAGAATCTTCTAATACCTAATTGTTGCATTTTTTTATTGCGTTTGATTCACTTGAATTTGAACTTTATCCTCGTGCTCTCAAGTCCTAAATTACAGCTAGTTTATTAAATAGTAAGTGTAGTACTTAATCTAGCGAATTTAAGAGAAGCCATTAAGGAGACTAGTTCCACTAGTAAACAATTTATATCCTGTAACTGTACTGCAATTGAAGGAAATATGTGATTCCGTGTCTACGATGTTTAGAGCTGTAAGCATCGGGTTTTATTACTTGCGATGCGGTTTGAATCCAACTAATTGCTACTTTAGCTCAATTTTTTTAAGGTTTTTGCGATTCATTTTGTTTGAACTTGGAACCTGCTTTTCATTGATTTATTTTTAGACTAAATTCTATGTCGAACGCACCTAACCATTTGCAAAAAATTGCGTGTCAAAACCCCATATATTTTATTCAGTAGATAGCTTGCTTGTCAACAATTTAGGACAAACAGTTTATTGTACGATAAAAAGGAAATTTAACGTTTATTGGGCGTGTTGAAGTAAAATTGAGATGGAATTAATGCTTGGCACAATGAGCGTAGAGAATCGCGAACGCGTATTGCTATCAAAATGTAATAAAATTCGACGGTGTTAAAACAATTCCGGTGCCGGTCCGAAAGTCGTTAACTTTTTATTAAAAAAATCTTAATAAACAAAAAGTTTGGTCCTTGATTACGCAACGCCTTATTTTATGATTGATGACCTTAAGTTCGATGTACTGGAAAATTCTCTTTTAATAATTAACTACGTGTCTACAGACAAACTGCCTAATGAAGAAAGGATTTATTTCAACCGTATTAAAACCCACAAGTTGTGATGATAAATATAAATATATAATATAAAGTAAACATGTGATCCATCATCTAAACAGTCCATCAACAGCCTTGGAAGTACAATAGGCCTCAAGACTTACTACTCCATTTCCTGACGACATTTCCTTTTCCGCACGATTCTAGATTCGTCGTTAAACGCAGGAAATATAAAGTTACGATTATGATATGCGATAACAAACAGCCATAAAGGTATTTAGTATGGCTTGGGCTCGATTCTGATAGGTTAACCTAAGTTGTGTGTCTAGTAACTGTAGTAAAGTTAGCCGTTGGGCTGCGCAGTATACAATTTTTAACCTAAACAATCCATTGCGCATTCAAACGGATAAATTCAGTCTGGTCAGGTTATACTGCCAAACTTGTAACAATAGTAAAATGATGACCGTCATTTTACACATATTCACTCGTGGGAAAAATATAATACTTCCTTTCCGCATGCTGGTAAAAAACCAACGTAAAAGTCAACAAAACCCAGCACATTTGGTAGTGCTCCGCGTAGTCTTTTCGACTTAGCTGCGTTAGGACACTAAGGTTAATATTCGGAGATGATGCTAAGCATAAACTTAGGCTTCCGTATGTCAAATTGTCATACAAATTTGACATACGGAAGCATTACTTTACGCTTAGCATCGTCTCTGAATATTAGCCTTAGGCTGATATTCAGAGACGAGACTTAGCATGAACTTACGCTTAGCTCCGTCTCTGAATCATCAGCCTTAGGACTGCATGACAAACGTGTAGTTAGCACGTGGACCGTGCAGTTGTTCGACAGTTTCAAAGCAATAACATCAACTGCAATTAGATATGCAGTTGTCTACCAGTTCTAATGTAGTTTGTCTTAAAAGACCCTTATCTAGCCACCGATGTATGACCGGTGCGGCGGCGCCAAGCACTGTGAAAGAACTGTGTTAGAGCCTGAACTGGATTGTAAAGGGCGGTCTAGCTAGCATTTTTCCCTGAGGCCAAAGATTTGGATGTAGCTTTTTAGCTCTTAGATTAAATGGTGTATTTAATCTACGGTCCCTCTAATAATAATAGTGTATCGTTTCTTCTAAAACAGCAGTGTTTTGTCTTGAGAGTGGCATAACAGGATAGTAATTGTGACAAGGATACATACCAACTTCTTTTAGCCGGGCTCACACCACTAAGTGGTATTATGTAAGTTAAGTACTTAATAGGGCATAAAAATAGTAGGTACAATGTAGGTTACACAGTAGTATTGATTTTACACTGTAAAACACTTAAGAAGGTGGAATTTTAATTAATCTAGGGCTATTTGTTACGAACTTGGCTTACTCTACATTTCCAAACACATTCACATGACGAAATGCCTAGTGTCATCTGATTAGAACCTTCCTAGTAAGTGTCACATCTTGGCATGTATGTTTATGTTTAACATTTAGTGAAAAGTTAGCTTATATTAGCAGGTCATGTTAGCCAAACATGAATAAAGGCAGGCATGACATCAGAAAGAACATTGACATGTGCCGCCTGAAGAGTTACCAACATAAAATTGATAATAAATAACTAACCACAGTAACTATGTGAAAGGCAAACATTACTCATACATTTTACATGATATCACTGTAATACTGATAAACAAAGAATATTTATATTTATTTATTTAAAAGTCTAATGAAATTCCATGCATCCAACGATTCAATAATTAACAAATGATGTCAGTGTCAGAATATGTACTTCACTTAAGGGTGCCAGTTGTGTAAATATGTGGAGCCGAGTGTGACAAAACTTTTATTATAAAAATTATAAATTCCATATGAAACAAAGAATTTTGTTATTCTGTGCCATTGTGTGATATTCATTTGGGGCCTTTTTTGAATTGCGACCACTATGCATATTCATCATGTTAGTTTCATTGTTGGACTTTTGTAAAAACCAAAGAAAACAAATGACTATTGTTCATGTATGATGGGAGTCAAGAAACTTTCAGTACCTAATTGTAAATTTCAAATTTCCTTGAAAAGGACTAAGCTGATAAGCACACAAAAAAACATTCATCCACCGATGTCAACAGGCAATATCTACAACAATTACAAGTTGGCTTCATGGCACAAAATTGTATTCAAGGCCATGACCAAGGCTGCAGCCTTCAATTCCCCTAATGCAAATAAACTATCAGTTTGTATATTATTCATGTCACAACTTAATACATCCATTGAATAACAATGACAACATTTGTATAGATTTGATAGGAGCTATCATATTTGTGAATGACTGTATGCACACTTTAATAGCAGTTTGTTAGTTATTAATATTCTAGACACTCCATAAAGACATTTCGCTTGAGCTACGAAGTGATGTCTTTCCATCATTTTTGTATCAGTTTTGAATACATAACTTCCATGTACCTTATTGACATTGAATTAGATTTTTAGAGAGAGAAAAGTTTGTTTACTCTTATATTTAAGTCAGTATGCAACCAAAGATCTATAATAACTAGAAGATTTTCTCGATGTATCTATAAATTGAAGAGAATTAATTATGTTCAGACAGTATTAATGTATCAACATGACAGAAATATCCTTGCAATGTCAGATCATAACAGTGTTAGGACTAACAGACAGATATTTAGATGCCCAATAAATTACTATAAAGGGCCATTAAAATAATGGCTGTGTGCCAACATTGTCGGTGAAATGGGAAGGTAAGAAAAGGTGCCAAATGGAATGGTGTTATTAATTGTAGTTATTATACAAATATAATTGTATAAATAGCTGTATGTTGTGTTGTTTGTTTACAGTTAACTAGAAAGAGGTGTGCCAAGATAAGCACATTCCTTTAATCACAGTGATATGACAGCGGTGTAATGTCTGCAGATTATATTAAGAAAATATAATTGTTATATTTTAGATTGTAGATCATGTCATGTTTTATTCACTTGATACACTACAAATATGATAGAATTTCAGTGCTGTAGAAAAAAAGAATTAATTTGCAACCTAGTTCATTTTTAGTTTCCAAGTGGTAGGTAGGTAATTTAAATTAATTGCATGTCTGCTAGAAATCAAGTCTTCAGGTATTGATAAAAGATTTCTTCTTATTTATTTATTTTGTTGATTTATAAAAATGTATCCACTGTATAAATTATTGTTATGATACCTAAATATTTTTGAATAAATTTTTGTTTTATTAATCAATCTACTTATTTGATACAACTTCTAGCGATAAATTTTGATGTTTTTTAATTGTTGATGTTTACCAACAAATTTTGTTTACTTAGGAATATGATACAAGTTGAAAATATAATTTTCAGCGATACCACTGAATATATTTCTACCATAATAAAGATTGGTATAAAAGCGGCACTTACTTTGAAAACTTCAGAAAAGAATCCACTCCCAATCTTCTCCAGTATGAAGTCATCAAAGGGGTACAGCGCTGCCACAGCGGTCCTAAGGGCTGTGCACGATGAGCCAGTAACTCTGCGGTCACCCAGTCTCTCACAATCCTCACTGACACCTGACTCCTTATCACAATCATCATCACAACACACCGCACGCTTAGTCCGGCTCCCGTTCTCCCCGTCCCGATACCTGCGGCCCAACTTCGAATGTGGTCCGCGCACATAGCGCCCCGACTTCGCGGTCTCGTCTAAGTTGGTGAAGCTCTCCGCTATCTTCAGCACTTTGCTCGGCTTCCGCCGCTCGTACCTGCTCCTGCCACCCTCCTGCGTACACTCGTGTTGCATTATAGCTGATCGTGCTATAATCGAGTACGCTTATCCCGCTTCGAACATAGTGTTCGCGATCAAGTGTCCTCCACTACACAAGAACTATGCCTCACGCGCAACATCTTTAAAAACGCCGATACACTAACTGACGGTACTCGAAAATATGCGAAATAACATTATATTCACACACAAACTATGTAGATTTTGCTACTGTCACTTTCACATATTTCCCAAATATCCTTCTGTTATGGTCACTGTATAGGGTTTGTTTCGGTTTATTATTGTCAATCGAGTTTGTTGTTACGATTTGTGTGTTATGCGATAGATGTTTCTACACATAAACAGTCCAATTGACTGAAGACGCGCGTACAAGCAAAGTAAAGAAAGCTGAAAGCAAGCAAGCCAAGCAACACCAACACATGACATGACTTATGAGAATGTTGACAGCTCCGATTCGGGCGTTGTGTTTGTAATATTGGTAAGCCTACATTATGGATGCGTTCGTTACTAGCGTTTTTATAAATCACTTCTAAGCAGTTATCGTTATAACAACGCTTAGAAACTGTTATTGTAACGGTTTTGTAAGTATTATTCAGACGTTTTTTAATTTCCTCTAATGGTGCCATAAAAAAAAAACCCATAAATGAATAATGTATTTTAGGATACAATACTGTTTTGGTGACAACTTAACACCATGTTTGAAGCTAAAAAAATACTTATGACTACAAAACGTTATACAAATTGAAATACAAAACTCGCTGCGTTAAAAACTACTACTGTTTTTCCCAACTTTCTTCTTCTTCTTTTTCATCAGCATAATTGCATCCACTGTTGGATGAATGCCTTTTGCATGGTTCTCCAACGAGATCTAGATGCGGCGATTGTTATCCAGATCGGCCCTACCGTCTTTTTTATGTCATCCGACCACCTGGCTGCTGGTCTGCCTACATTTCGACTTCCTGTTTGGGGTTTCCAAAACAGGAACTCTATGGCTCTATCTATCATCGTTCCTGCGGCAGATATGTCCAGCCCATTGCCATTTCCCAACTTTATATTAATTGAATTATTTTCAATAAAATATGAAACTATATTATTTAAAAAAACGTTTCAAATGTAATACCTAGTATCTAGTAGCTTTTAAAACTGTAATTTTCAGTTCAGTTATTTATGTACATTCATTTTTTGTGGCATCCTATGATGAATGGAGTATTCACCCTATTTTTCTTATTATTCTTAAATTAAACCTAATTAAATCCATGCTGGTACCTACACCTATTTGAATGATTACGAGTTCAAAAGACTCTTTGTTTCATAATTCCAAATACGATATTCTCTGCTTGCTAATTATAAATAAATCCCTTTACGCGTAAGGTGTTCGTTCTAGATAAGCTAATCTCAGATATGGATTTTCATTTGGACTTCACTTCACCAATACAAACAGGGATGATCTGGGAAGGGAAGGTCTTAGGCTTCAATTTATAAACCAGTACGAAGTCGGGGCGCTAGTGAAACAAATAAAAATCAATTTCGCTGTTTATTTTAATCCATGCTGACGACTATATACTTAATTAATTTCAATGTACCTATATCACACATTGGAAACAACGATGATTTCCTCTTAGAAAATCAGTTCAAAATTTCTTTGTTTAGTTTGAACAGATTTTCATAAGAGTTCGCTTCCACAAAGAAATAATCTCTCTGTCACGTTATAAAACAACAACACTAGCTCCATTATTCACAACTGTCTACTAACTATTAAAAATTTAACGCTCAATAGCTATAAATACAAATATATTATTGCTGTCGCGATTTATTATCTAATAACTTAATTAAATTTTACATTGATCTCAAAATGAGTATTCGTTTTTTTACTTATCTAAATTTAGTCTTATCTAATCTTACCTATAGTAGTATTGCTTGATTTGAGAAAACATTGCTTTCTCGTGAAAAATGTTGTAACAAATACAATAGTACAAAGTTAGTGAAGCAACCATTATATGGTGCATTGTAACAATCATTTAGACCCCATCAAATTAGAAAACTATTTGCTACTCTACATAGTTTGAGCATGATATCTGGAAGGTTAAACAACACTTCTGGTTTATTAAAGATAGGTATTAATAATTATTTAAGGTTTTTATTTTGATTTATAAAATATGTAAAGAGTAAGACACATATCCAAGAGTTTCTTTATGGCGGGCAGGACCAAGGTTTTGGGAAGCAAAAGGTTACAAATATATATCATATCATGCGAAGTATCTACACAGAAAATATGTACCGTGAATCAATAACTACTTTCTTCAGAAGTGTTGATATTATGCTTTCAGTAAGAGAACATAATTATACTTTTATTAAAAAAGTTTCTTTAAATTATAAGTGACCCAATAATGATAAGGTTTAAATTCTATAACAAAATGGGGCCTTTAAAAAATTGTGCTCAACTTATGATGTAAGGAAACTTACGATTAACTAATTATGCTAAATTTACAAATATCAAAATATACAAAATGTAAGAATTAATCCATTTTTATTAAAGTAACTTAATTTCTTTATCGTAAAATTATTCTAGCTACTCAGTAACATTTTACAATGATTTTGTACATAATTCGAAGCTTCATATTGGTAGGGAACGTACTAATTTTTACCATGATAAAATTAAAGTAATCTATAGACTATTTATTTTGGTTTGAAAATTATAATCGCAATCCTATTCGGAATTAACAGAAGAAATGTGGAGTTTTAAATTAAAATTTTATTCGTGTGCAAGCAAGAAAATAACAAATGAACAATACATTGATATTGAGCCGAATTTGTGCATTATTTTAGTATGATAATAAATAAATTTTAACTTTAGAATTAGAAGGAAGTATTAAGCATATTTTAAATGTAATAGAAGAGACTAAAATACCCAACATAGACCCCCGAAATTGAACAAATACAATAATTAAGGTATTATTAGAACCCATCAAAAACAAAATAAGATTATAAAATTTACTCAAAGCCTTGAGTGGGGGAGTTTCTTTAAACTGTCGCAACAAGAATATTTCACAACCATTCTCATCAAATCTATCAACCTTTTGTCAACTAATATATTTTAATGTTATCCTTAGATAAGTTAGTGGCAATGGCGAGACAAGCTATTCGTTAATAAACAAAATTGTTTCTTTGCTTGTCCCACCTACAATATATTTTAAATCATCGCAGAGCTTGTTTTTATTATATTTTTGTTTTTTTTTATTTCATTTTTAAATTATTGTTACCAAACAATTTTAAGACAGAACAGTACTCGATCTAATTCATCGGTCTCACTACTCCAAGGATAACATTTTACTACGATAGAAAAGTTTTATACACAAGACACCCAAATTGATGTACCTCCAAGTATCATTATAACATTCACATTCATCTAGCATGTGCAAATACGTACTATCAAGAAGCATCAAAGAAATCGTAAGCATCCCGTGGGACAAAACAATAAACTCCGTTCGTTCGTTCATTCGCGCATCCGCTAGTTAATGTTTGCTGTATTAATTTTAAAGGTCAACCTTATTACATGATATGATAAAGGGCAACCTTTGCAAAATTAAAATATTAAATTTTATTAGCACTTTTCTACATATTTTTACACTATGTATCAAAAATAAATCTACTTGGAGGTAACAATTATAAACATAGATTGAATTAAGTGCATAATTTGTGCAATCAAGACGACATCTATCATGTCATTTATATCTAAAATTGTACATTTAAATAGAATGAAATAACAGTTAAAAATAACGGTTAACGTTATTTTAGCTATTTTAATATGTGGCAATATTATGTACGTTTAGGCGATTGAGTCTATCTATGATATTTTTAAATGATTTACAATAGTTTAGGATGCTGAAATTAAAAATAACGTGAATAATAGCTTGATATACGTTTACAAGATTTCTTAGTAACTAAAAGTTTGTTTTATATAAATAATTTCTAAGCCTGTCTATTTGTAGTAGCTATAATAATTACAGGGGTGAGGGGTCCGAAATGATTTTATTTATGTAAGTGTATTATAAATCATCTCGGTATTATGTAGTGTATGACAGGGAGACATAATACAAAGCTTATTGATATCCTCAGCGCTGGTTGATAACTCGTCTGATCTTGACATTCACCTGTGAAGAAAACAGAAATAAGTAACACTGTTTACACTAGTTTTTTCTTATGCATTGTGGCATAGTCTGCGTTTACATATATGTATATAATAATTTTAATAACAGTATTTAATACGGAGATCCAACCTGCGACTCATAAATAAGTAGCCGGTCACCAAGACACTGCACTATTCGTGCCGTCAGTAATATTTTTTGTCTGCTTGGTAAGTTGTTGTGTGGGTGTTACCAGTAGCGATGGCGTCAAAGACGAGATCTGGCGTGAGGTCGTTCCGGTCGCAGTTGGTGGCGGAGCGCGCTAGTGCGAGTGCGGCGCGGCGGTGGTCGCGCGACACGAAGCAGTAGCGGCGCGCCGCCGTGCTATCACGCGTCACTGGCGTCGTCACCACGAATGATGCGCCATTCTCGTACCAACCTCCGTGGCAGGTGTACGCTGAAAAATATTATTATTATGTATATTATAAACATACCTCGACAATCATCGTGTTTAAAAAAAATATATTCACAAACAGTTGCATACGATATCAAATAAAATTAATATAATGTATAGTTTTAATTTTAACGTTTTTAAACCGTTATTTCTTATCATAGGCCGCAGCGCCGCACTAAGCCACGAAATAGAAGCGTTCATAATTTCATAATAATATTCATCATTTTTTTTCGTCGGTTTCGACTTTCACCCTATGCTTTTACCAAATTCGTCGATTACTTTATTTCTATTACAGTGCCACAGTTTGGACACGAGTATTCCCTTTTAATATTTTTTTATTATTTATTTATTTATTTATTGATTACGCGCAGTCTTTATCATTATGAGTTTATGCGTAACTAGTATGAGCTACCAAACCTCTTTTATATTATAATAATTATTATTGTGAAGGTATTCGATTAAATTATTATAAATCTTACCCGTCACCACCTCCTTATTCTCACACGTAGAATAGAACTCCATGTTTTTCACGGAGTTGCATCCAACTTCGAGTCTGTTGTAGCTGTTGACGACGCAAGAGACGTCGCCTTCCGACTCCCGTCTACTCCTCAACATTGGAGCACTGGACATGTTGCTTACGCTAAAATTGAACAATCTACTCCCGTTAACCCTACGATTATGTTCCAACATTGCTTTCTCTCTCTTACTTCTATCTTCGCTAGATCTCGTGTCTCTTTTGCGCCGGTTTTGTATTTCGTATTTTCCCGAGTAGGGACACTCTTTTGATTCGGGATTGCTTGCTGGAAAACAGAAATTGGGCTTGGTTAATCTTATCAATTAAGTTTGTAACTGTACTGTAACTATCTATGGTAACTACAGTGAGTATAAATTGCATATTTAGTAATCATTACTGTCCAATGCTACTCCAGTAGTGAAAATGCTTCCCCACTAGTTCACAACACTTCGTGCGATGAGCGGTAGGGGAAAGTAGCAACGTCTTATGTGTGGACAAGTTGAAAGTGTTCAGCTGCAAGCTGTAAGTAACGGCTATAATCTATAATAGTTATATTACCTAGTTAGTGATAGTACCTACAGTGTCCAAAACCACAACTATTTACTACCTCAATTTCTTTACCCTAACTTTTCTTTATAACCCTTCTGCTACTGTAGCGCCTTCCTAGTTTAACGTATTTATATGGACACTTTTTCATACACACCAACGGTTCTCCTTACTTACCTTACCCTTACCTTCCACAATTCGTGGTTTGTTGTAGCATATTTGTTAGGTACCATTTGCCAGCATAATATACCTACCTATATTATAAAATATATACTATTGTAAGTACAAGATCAAAAGGTCTACAGTACTAAAATTCACTGACAAATATTTTTAAAGTAAGTAGGTATACAAGTAGAAGGGTAAGGATAACCGTTAATCCCATTAGAGGCGCTGTCCGAGTTTCCCTCTTTATCACCTCCTACTCTGCTGGTTAGGCGACAGGTTCCCTAACATTTCAGTAAACAGTAGGTATATAATTTCGGTCTTAAACGGGAGTCCATAATTCTCAGTGGCATACGACACTGACCTACTAAAGTGACATAAGGCGCAGTGACAGCGTTGAAGTGGTGCGGCGAGCAGGCATCGTCGGGGCGCGAGGTGGGCGTGCCGCGCTGCAGCTCCGCGATGTACGTGTCCCGCCGATACAGCACCACGCACACGTAGCGCGATACACTGAGAACGAACGACAACTAAGTTATATCGGGTAAGTTATGCCATGTTGAGCATTTATGAAATGCTAATCAACCATCCATACAGATTTTTTTAATTTATATTTTTGAGTCTATCTAAGTATCAGTTATCGTTGACCGTCTTGTAGTGTAGGTAATCGCCACTTGATGACTTAGATCTCACAGCTGAACACTGAACAGCTGTCTGTGATTTGCTTAGGTGCGGGTTATTTTCCCATAGGCTAATTTGTTATCTAATAATATTATATCACGTAGATTACTGTCTAAATTATGATTGTTTTTTGAAGAAAGGTTCTCAAATAGATAATAATATAGGAGTAGGCAGTAACTAGAGAACGCCACTTGTGGCGATTCTTGCATACCTACTTTTTTGTTTCGTCTACATCCATATACACACGCCGATTACGAGTACTGCCCACTGACCTTTTTAAAGGACGTCACGACAAGGCAGGTGTATGTCTTTCTAGGGAGACGCCTTCCAAAACTATTGCTGATATTCACTTTACAAATTCCTTGATTTATTTACAGCAAATATCGAATCTCGAAGAAGACCTGGGGTCGTATTATGAAGTGCTAAGGACATCATTGTTACGTTGCAAAAAAGAGATGGTACTACCCAACTTGTACAGCAACATCTCTCTCTCGTAGTGGAACGACGATGGCTCTAAAGCAGAGATTCCCAAACTTATTTTATCTAACGATATCTAACAGAAATCAGTTATATTGTAGCGCCCACCATTTTTTTTTCTCCCTAAAAACTCAATAATATATTAGTCTCGCCTGGAGTTTAATTAAAACTAATCTAATGTGAAGCAAGAATCTGATGATTTTTAACAAGTTTGTTAAAATCAGGGTCCTATTTACTCCCCAATTTTTTCTGGGCCCCTAACCTCTTGGCCTCCAGCGCCCAGAAGGGGGCGTACTTTGGGGAAGACTGCTCTAAAGCTTCAAAATACGGCCCCTGAAAGTAACTCACCAATGATGTTGCCAATGCGCCACCAACGCGACAGAGTTCCCACTCGGCGAGCTGGCCTTCACATTGACGCAGTACACCTTGATATCAGCACCAGTTTGGTTCGTGATCCTCAGGGTCGCATTCCGCTGGTAGAACGTGTAGTTGCTGGTGAAGTCTAGAGTGTGCCATGTGTGGGAAAACGTCATCCATGAAGGGAACTGGCAGTTGAAGCGGACAGACACTGGAAATTATAGGAAGGTTTTTGATTAGTTTTCAAATACATACCACCACGCCTTTATGGGTAATATAGGAAGGGGTAGGCAGAAGCGTACAGTTAAAAATATTGGGTTGTAATAAAAAAATAAGAAAGCTCAAGTCATAGGCTATCATTTTAATCCAATATTTTTCTTTCTTCGATTTTTACGGACGGGTTAAAGTTAGCTCGTGCCAACTTCAACCCGGACAATAAGTTTGGCGAGAACTGTACTAATGTACACCCACATTTCACCGGTATGTTTAGGTCACAAGTAATAGGGGGCGAGTCTATTGCCATCAACCGGCCACAAGTCCAGACTCCGAGCTGCTATTGGGAATTTCACAGAAAACCCAACAACACTGTTCGACCTGGGGATCGGACCCAGGACCTGTAGGGTAGAAGTCGCGCTTGGGACCACTCATGGACCACTAGACTAACGAGGCAGTCTGAGACAGAAAAAAATATTGGATTCAAATCATTTAAAACACCAGCCTATGACTTCAGCTTTCGTTTTTATTAATTATTAGGTACAGTCAAATATTTTTCTTTCTCTGAGGTTGAAGTTAGCCCGTGCCAACTTCAAGCCGGACAATAAGGTTGGCTAGAACTTGAGATTTTTTTATGAACGTCAAACCACAGGGAGCAGCTAGTAAGTATTTAATAATAACAAAGAAAAAGAAAGAAATAAAGAAGAAATTTATTTAACACAGCACAAGACACACATTTTAAATAATAAAAACAACAAAAACAACATAGAAAAGTAAAATAATATAATATTTAAATTATACCTATTCAATGGCATATTAATGTGTGCCTCGCGGCCGCGCCAAATAGGCCCAGTTCAGCATTATGTCAGGCCAAAGAAAGAATATAGGTTTTGTTTACCTCGTTTAAGGGCCATAGTTCTGGAGCCCTCCGTGGCACTGAACAGACCGTTGCAAGTGGCGTCCCCTGACTGGGCCACCCTGTACTCAATGCCGCCCGGCGGGATCGGCTGCTCTTTCACCGCACCCGTGGCTGTAACACGCGTGTTGAGAACTAAGTCTAAAATTAGAAAGGAAAATACTTATGAAAGCAACAAAAAAATAAATAAAACAGCGTCAAGATATTGCTGCCCTTATCGTATGGTGCATGTCACAAATCGTTAAAAACTTCGATGGGACAAAATTCGATAATTATAACAAACGAAAAATTTGTCAGTACATTAAAATCATATCATATCAAAATCATATCGAAAATATCATATTTATCCAGATAAATTTTAAAACAATGAGGCACGTCGTAACTTAATAACATTGGTAAAAATCACTAAGTAAGTGATTATATGATATGGTAAGTTCCATATGCAAGAAAATGATCTTGATGATAAGATGACATTGACAAGCTGTCAATAAAGCTTTTGACATCTAAAAACGATAAATTTATTTATTTTCGATTTCGACTGTACCATGCTAACACCAAATGGTTTAGTAAATTAAAGTCCGAGTCTTATTTTGTCAAGATTTCAATTTCTAATTACAAATAAGAATGGGTGCAAACAAAAATAAACTCTATCGATGGTAACAAAAACATATTTACCATTCGTCTTTTCGTATACGAAGCATCGGTATCGGTCTTCGTTGCTGGTGGCGTGGTTGTGGTGTAGCTTGCCCACTAAGAAGCGGAGGCTGCCCTCCTTCCAAGTAGCCAGACATTCTAGCTCTTCCACTGGAATGAGAGAAGACGGAATAAGTCGATTGACAGCAATACTCTGTCAACATCTACTATATAAAAATAAGTCGGGTTTTCCTTCCTGACGATATAACTCCAGAATGCACGAACCGATTTCCACGGTTTTGCATTCGTTGGAAAGGTCTCGGGCTCCGTGAGGTTTATAGCAAAGAAAATTGAGGAAAAATTTCAACAGAAAAGCGTGTTAAAAAGGTTATCAAGACCACGCAGGCGAAGCCGCTGGCGGAAAGCTAGTACTTATTATAAACACCACAATATACACTAAATCTATACTAATACCTATTAAAAAGCTGAAGAGTTTGGTTGGTTGGTTGAATGCGATAATTTCAGGAACTACTGGTCCGATTTGAAAATTCTTTCAGTGTTAGATAGCCTGTTTAACGAGGAGAGCTAATATAGGCTATGTATCATCACGCTAGGACCAATAAGACCGGAGTATAAATTAAAAATGTTGCAAAAACGAGGAAAAAAAATCAACTTCTACGGGAACGAGCTCGCGGGCAAAGGCTGAAAAGAAGAAGAAAGAAGAAAAAACATTTATTTCTTTAATTTGAACAACCGCATATATACTTTAGTCGTCGAAAGCGCTGCTGAGCGTGATATCCTGGTTTCGATTCCCATGTCGAACACTTTAGTTACATAGTATTCTCATTAGCAGCTTAGAGGTTGGATTTATTATTAGGGTGGCTCTTTTAAATGGGACCTTAACTCTATCGGTGAACATTGGGCATAGCATAGAAGACCTATGCGTGGACACAGGCGTTATGGTCCGTGTACCCATAAAAGTAGTCAAAATTTTATGAAAAATTTTGACCGTCTGTAAATAGATCTTTTAAAGACACTTTTACAAGTCAATGTATTACATTTTTTAACGAGGTGGCCCCGGCATTTCCTAGCTGACGACCTCTGAGAAGAAACCCCGAAACAAACTCAGAGATTCATGGTTTCTTTAAAGTCCAGACATAAGTATCAAATCAAGATTTATGTGAGTGTTAATGCAGGGAAATAACGATAATCACTACATAGTATAAAACAAAGTCGCTTTCTCTGTCCATATATTCCTATGTATAGTATGTATGCTTAAATCTTTAAAACTACGCAACGGATTTTGATGCGTTTTTTTTAAATAGATAGAGTGATTGAAGAGGAAGGTTTATATGTATAATACATACATATAATAGTACAGAAAATACAAGAAATTCAAACCCATGCGAAGCCGGGGCGGGTCGCTAGTAAAATATAGATCTATCCAATAATAATAGCAACTAAACGCCATCACATTTAGCAATACAAGTCTCCGAATGACGAACTTGCAAACATAGCCGCAGTCATAGACCGGTAACTTCTCATTCGAGATTTACGTCCGAGAATAGACACACAGTTCGCCGTTGAAGACAATCGAGACAGACGACTGCACAAATAAAGTTTTATATAGATACCGCCGACGGCGTAAAGGGGAAGTACTATGGGAATTGCGAGGAAATGCTCTTTTCTAAGTAAAATGGTCTTTCTTTAGCTTCCTTTTGCGTTTTCTGCAACGGTTTTGAAGTTTTCTGTCGTCCAGTTTTTTGTTGCAATTATGTTTTATGTTTAACTAGCTTCCCGCCAGCGGCTTCGCCCGCGTGGCATGTTATTATACATATAAACCTTCCTTAAGAATCACTCTATCTATTAAAAAAAACGCATCAAAATCCGTTGCGTAGTTTTAAAGATCTAAGCATACATAGGGACAGACAGACGGCGGATAGCGACTTTGTTTTATACTATGTAGTGATGTTAATGCTACCTATCACGGCTATATTCCTGGAATGGTTAGGCAGGGGTGTGCTGATAAAGGCACATTTCGCTAATAAGAAAAGGGTCGAAGCTCAAACCCAGCACTAATCCAAACTTCGAGGTTACTGTCAATTTTGTAGAAAAACTCAGTAGGTACCTAATACTTTGCTCGAGACCTAGGGCCTTTCTTGTTACGTTCTGCAACCTCGATTGCGACCAATAAACCATGGAGACAGATCCAATATTTGTACCTACTCGTCAAGTAAAAATAAATAATAATAAATATTTTGGGACAATTTGCATAGCACCATCCAGTCCCAAATTATGCAGAGCTTCTACTATGGGTACTAGACAATGGATATAATAATTATATACTTGTTTTTTTTTGTAAATACATACTCATATGATATAAGGAACACCCAGAAAAACACAAATACTTACATTCATCAAATAATTAATGTTTGTGTCCTGTGGGAATCAACCTCGTGATTAGCAGTCTCGGATCACTAGACCACAGACGTCGTCAAATGGAAAAAAATGTATTCCTAAATATCGGTATTTTCTGCTTCAGTTTCGTTGATAAACTACGTCGCAGCTACCAGAGATTAGTCACCGATATCTCCTTAACATCGAGGTTATTTTGGGGGGCCGCGACTATAACTAAACAATGGCTGACACCTATGCTGGAACCCTGCCCGATCCATTTGTAACCGATGTCTAACTAGCGTCGCGTCCGAAATACACAAATTGTTTCAGCTTTACTAATATGTCAAGGGTAATTGTGTTGCTTTTATAAAAAGACGTGAATCAATTGTTTTAAGAAGATTAAGAAGAGACGATTTTTATATAGTTTGTAATATGAAGAGTTCTGCACCGTTCCATTCGGAGTTACATATCTCAATTGATTTGGGGTTGGCGCAGTACCTACATGCCTTTTTCTTTTACACATCTCTATCATCAGTCATCTTATCTCTCAATTCTTCTGTTTTACGTTCTATTGAATCAATAAGTATGTTAAGCTCTCTTACCCGTGCTTTCAGAGCCATACACATCGGGACACGCTTGGTAGTTGAGAAGCAGTCTGGAATCTTCTGTGCAGCTCTCGATAGACGACACGGGGCTCTTGCAGTCGCCGTGACCTCTGCAAATGGTTACCAAATGTATGAATGCAGGTTCATTATGTGTAATTTTTACCCGACGACACGGCAAAAAGCCGAAGGAAGGATTTTATATAAGGCAGTCTATGTATCTTCCTATTTACGTGTGTTCCATTACAGCGCCTAAAGTACTTATCTGATTTTTGTATACCATACTAGTTACTCGTCCGTTGAAGTTTTATCGAATCAAGCTAATCAACCTGCTTCTCAGTTCAATAAAAGGGATGTAGAATGTTACCAAAAAGGTTTTGAGCATGAATGTGGATGGATATAGGGGAAGAGGAAGGCCAAAGAAAAGATGGACGGACTGTGTGACAAAGGATATGACCACAAAGGAGTTGAATGACGAGATGTCAGCTAAGAGAGATGTATGGAAGAAAAAGACATACTGCGCCGGGTCGAAGTGAATTGGGATAAGGACAGGAGGGTGATAAAAGTGATGTATAAGTAGAAGAGGAAATAGAAGATGCAAGACATGGAAAGATAGTCTTGTCGGTATTAGGTTATGGAAATTGTGAACATGAGTCAAAGCCCCGACCTTCCATGGGAAGGAAAGGAAGTGCGGTTTTAGGAGTACAATAATTTTCAACTTGAGTTTCTTTCATAAAGAATACATTTTAGTGAGGAATATCTATGAATTGACAACGGAGATGATAATGATGGACTGACATCTTCAGAGGAGAAAACAAGACCGATTTGTCCTTTATCTACGAGTACATAATTCTTTTTTTAATGTCAACCTATCAATCGAGTAGCTATCGAAAATAATCGATCGTCATTCGAATTACACACTAGTTTGAGTGACGCTCGATCAGTAATGTATTATCAACGGTTTTTAATTGCACGTCATTACGAGCGTCTGACGGCGACGCGACGGCCGCCATCGCCCATGACATGTGTCATGTCTTAATTACCACTCAGCACGACTGTCGTTGGTTATATCATATCAACGAAACATGTTACTATAAGTAGTGTAACTAGCTTTTCATTTTTTTTTTACTTAAAATAGACATAATTAAGGAAAGATAGAGAGGAAGGATAGGAAGGGATAGGCCAAGAATGACATATAACACAGATAAAAGACAAACTGAAAGTCGCAACGTATAAGGAGGTCCAAGAGTTGGCTCTCTCACCTCTCAGCTCTCTGCACCGACAAGAGCGTAGCTCTTAAATAGAAGAAGAAGACATAATCAGTTAAAAGGTTTTTTGGAGATCATAGTCAATGGTAGATTGATAGATAGATAGATAGAATATACTTTATTGTATACCAATGGAAAAAGAATAAAAGTGACATAACAGAAGTTACAGGAGTACATTGGCGGTCTTATCGCTAGATGCAATTTCTTACAAACAACCATATGGTACCTCAATTTGATCATCTAGTTTAGCCAGCTACGTTAACTGAGATCACGTAACTGCCTGTGATGTCCAATTTGTCTTCCACATTGACTGTGTTAAAATACAATGGAAACTATCTTGGTTGGTATTATTGCTGTCAGAATATTTGACGCTGACGGTGGAAGGAAATGCTACACAAATGATCTGTCGGTCACCCGCTAAAAGTAGGTCACCGCAAAAGTGGTGTAGGTGCCTACAAGCTTCAATATCACCAAAAGCTCTAGCACGAGTTAAGTGCAACGAAATCATGGTAATTTTTATATACCGCTATTTTTAGTCCCTCATGTGACCACTAGGGGCTTTCAAGTATCTGTCGTTCATTAAACTGGCGGTGGAAATACTTTTTATCTTTCATAAGAAAATTTTATATTAAGGGAATGGAAATGCAGCAAATATGTTCAGAACTATATTAAAATTGTATTCTTTTGCTTCGTGTTAAAATGTTTTTTTTACTCTCGACTCTTTCTAGGCTAAAATGGCTAGGTACTTTTGAAGATCATATCATATGAACACGATTCGCGGTAGGAAATTGCTACGGAGTTCTAAACAAGAATTGCTATGTGATCAGGGAAGGTCTACAATAGCCAAATTCTCTCTACATCATTAAAATTTAACAGGTGATCAGAGACACCTTTGAGGAATTCACTTACCGGTTATAAGTAAAAGAGAAAGGCCCCTTCAACGGGCAGTCCACAGGGTCTGCGCTCTCCCTGAACATGGAGTACAGGAGTGCGTCTCCCGTAATCAATGAACACAGGTGGGGTAACGCGTCTCTTCTGTGGCAAAATGCTGGAATAAAAACATAAATTAACCTATGAACCCTTGAAAGTTATTTTTGAAACGTAAAGCTAAGGTTGTTAAAATCTTTATCCGCATGATGGCAAGAAAGAAAAACACATTTCGCCGGTATGTTTAGGTCCCATGTAATAGGTGAGCCTATTGCAATCACCCGGGCACAAATCCAGACTCCAAGCTGCTACTGGGAATTTCACAGAAAAACCCAACAACACTTTGTTCGACCCGGAATTCCAACCCAGGACCACTGGCGTAACAGGCGCGCTTGGGACCACTAGACCAACGAGGCAGTCTATTTGCAAAAAATTTAGTTTAAAAATATGATGGTTAAGTATGGTGGACTGAAGTATTTTTTTTTATTATCTTTTCTTTAAACATAAATTAATTATTAATAGTTACTTCTATCACTATCTGTACTATATTTGGTCCCATTACTCATTATTTACTGCTAAAGTACAGTCAGTTGCTGAATAAAGGCAAATGGTAATGTAATTAATTAGGAGGCCTCGCTAGAATATTAGGCGACCTGTTTATGGAGCCAGGATATTCCCTTGATAGCATGCATAGTGCCGGGACACCGTTAACTCATACAAACTTTATGCGTTGTGTACGTTGAGCTATTTTTCGTGATGGGGATGGGCGGGGTATTTTGATCAGGAGCTCCCATACTGGGGTTCACAACAGTTGGGAACAGATTTGTTTTGTAGCAAATTTTTATTTTTGGATGAAAACTTTTTAATATATTCATTTCTTTAACTGATTCCAATGTCGTGAAACTTAGTCAAGGTTTTAGAAATTGTAAGTATAAATATTATAAAAAAGGTTTTAGAAAATAGCAGGTTTAAAAATGAGTAACTTACTTTCTTTATACTGTAGAACGTTTTTATGTTTTTCGTGCATCACAACACAGCGGTAGCAGCCTTTTCTGAAAGAGAGAAAATACCAATAAGTAAATAAAAGCTTTAACCATCCTAGGCATTATTAAAATAACTATAAATCCAAGTGTGAGCAACTTCGATTTGGTACACAGGACGTTTTCGCCAACTTAGCTACTGAGGTCCCAGCTAGTGTCATCTTTGGGACAAATGTATTTTAATTTGTGTAAGTAATTTTCATTATTTACATGCTATGGAATGTACCTGCAGTTTTATAGTTGTGTAGTTCACATTTTTGTGAAAATTTATTAATAGATACTGTATTAATCCTTTCAAACTTCTGGCGAGAACAATTCGATGCAAACTAATATTGAAACTCACTGATCACTGCTGTCCCAAAAAAGAAAGACTTTCAGAAATACAATTTCAGAAAGTCTATAAATAATACGGTTTTAATATAAAACCCAGATAGCTTGGATTGCTGATTCGCTATGTACCAAGAGAAAAGGTACCAAGCAATGCAATTTGTTGGCACGAGGTAGGTAGTTTAGTGGCAGAGTGCCGGGTGGTCAGTAGGAAATAGGGCGTCAGCAGGTAATGCGGTAGACCGAAGATTTGTTGGCACGAAACACGAATCAGTATGCACCATTGTAGGGGCAAGCAAGAAATTAAAACTCAGACGATTTTAACTTGTATATTTAGTACCGTAAGATATACTATTTTATATGTATATACCTACTAGGTATTTTCATTATTCCTCTCATTGATTTTAATATGAAATATGGACCCAAAGCTAGTAGGACTCTTTAGTCAACTGGTCCCACGCAGTCGGCATCCGCGGGTCCAGTCAATCTAAACCCATTTAGAATCAGTCAACTTGATCCGTTGACAAATTTTGAGATTTGTATAGTTTATAGTAACTATAGTATACTACGATGAAGACATTAGAATATTTATGACAATTTTATGCCAGTGTTGTACACTTCTTTAATGACGAGATCACCCTGTAATTTTTTGTATTTTACTTTGAGTTTAGTAAATAAGTTTTGAAGTGCTATAAAAATATATATAAATTACGGTATAATTACTGTTGAACTCAGAGACGTCACTTATTTAATCATAAGCTATTAAAAACCGTAGGTATATCTTAGTACTCTGACATCAATCTCAAATATGGAAAAATAGGCCAACATAATTTATAGTAGCCACTGTTTGTTAATGAGTCATCATTAATTTCTAAGACCAATATTCAGAGACGAGGTTAAGCATGAACTTATGCTTCCGTATGTCAAATTGTCATACAAATTTGACATACTGAAGCATTATTTTACGCTTAGCATCGTCTCTAACATTCAGAGACGATGCTCAGCTAAAGTAAGTAAAGTAAGTAAGTCAGTAAAGTAAGGCTTTCGTATGTCAAATTTGTATTACAATTTGACATACGGAAGCGTAAGTTCATGCTGAGTCTCTTCTCTGAATCTCAGCCTGAATATTAGGTTAAGTGCGGCCCTTAGTAATCTAACTAAACTATTCGACCCAGACTGACCTACATCGGAGTATAAACTATAACAGAGTGAAATACAGTAGACAATATACATTTTACTACGACAAAAAGTTCGCCTATTTACGCCGAAAGTAAGACGTGAATATGTGCCATCCACCCTCATCCCGAGCCGCTAAGCGCCATCGATAAGACGTACAGATGAACAGATTAAAGGGATATGTCGCAAACGAAACGGAAAGAGATATGCAAGAGAAATGATACAGATTTACACTGTGGACGTGTTTAAAAAGTTTTATAAAATGACTTGAATTTATGGGTAGGCACTGTAGGCGGGGATATAAAGTACACGTGGGGAAAACTTTGCGTATTTGTGTCCTTTTTTGTCCCCCAAGTGTTTACATATATTATCATCATGCATCTTCTCCATAAGAACCACTTTTTTTTAACCGTGCAACTAGTTTAACGTTTCAAAGTACCTATTTATAGGGTCTAATTGAAATAAAAATATTTGAATTTGAATTTGAATTTGACGCCTGTATTCCCTGAATTAGACAGAGATTTACCTACACTTACAGTTGGATATCTTTAGGTCCCATGTAATAGGCGGCGAGTCTAATGCCACTAACTGGGCACAAATCGAACAAGCTGCTGCTGGGAATTTGACAGATGACGTCCGTGGTCTTGTGGTTCGAGTAGCGGACTGCTGGTCACGAGGTTGTGGGTTCGATTCCCACAGGACACGCATATTTATGTGAATATAAGTAAGTATTTGTGTTTGTCTAGGTGTTATGTCTTATGTATTATAAGTATGTATTTTCAAAAAAAGTATATAAGTAATTTATCCATTGTCTAGTACCCATAGTACAAGCTTTGCTTAGTTTGGGAGTAGATAGTGCTGTGTTATAATTATTAATCAATTTATGTAATAATGGCTCCAAAATATTTATTTTATTTAATGTGATCAACCCAACAACACTGCTCGACCCGGGAATCAAACCCAGGACCTCCAGCTTGGCAGTCGTGCTTAAGACCACAAGACTAACGAGGCCGACAATAAAAAATCCAAGTAAAATCCACTTACTCATCAACAATAAGAAACTTATCCCCTTCGGAGGATAGACACCGTCCCTTGTTGGACAGTCGGTCGCCTTCGATGAGGATCGGCTGGATCACGCCCGACTGGAACCAGCGGCCGTGCCACCGAGACGGGAACGCACACCCTGGGGACAACGGAACAACATGTTAGTAACTATATAGATGTAGAGTGGGATGAATTTGAAGTCCAGAATAATTACACCTTTATATTTTCCAAGTCTTTTCATTAATTTTTCAGCACATCGCTTTTCCTTCATTTCTCTCACCTGAATGCTTAAAACTAGGATCTGAATGCCACCATGTTACCAACCTTACATAACTCAAAACTACCATTAAACTTTTTTTTATGTAGCCTCTTTTGTGATGTTATGGTCAGGTAATTTAGGTCGACACAGGTCGACACTGTGCATATAAATGTAAACTGACTCTTAACTAAGCTTAACTACGCATACTTTACATCAAACAAGACCCATAGAGATTAAAATAATCGATGAAAAAAGTTTTATTTACCGCGGTTGTATATCTTTTCGCATTCGTTTGGATTTATTCGACAAAAGCACTACAATAGATATCTTATTTCCTTTTTATGTACATAAGTAACCTACCTTGTTACATAATTCTCCTTTAGACCCAAAGGTTGACTTGTAGAAAATGCCGTATGGCATTAAGTCCGCCTTTTGTACAATTTTGTACATAAAAGTTTAAAAAAATAAATACTTAAAGACTAAAAATAAGAACGACGAGTCCCCATCGGAAAAATGAAACGCACACATACATATGTAGGCTACAAAATTAACTAATGAAATTTAAAGTAAAATATAGGTCAATAGATTAATTTATTATCTCTATCAGGTAATAACAGCCATACATCACACACACTGACACTGAGGAGTATTTTTTACCCTAATGAAAAACTGTAATATTCATCACAACACTATCATAAAAGGCTTTTCACATGATTGTTGATTACTAAAGAGTTTGCGTTTATTAAGGTTGGTATCATTTATAGCGATTGATCACTTTGCGACTTTTGTTTAATAAATGTATTTATAACAGGATGTTTTACTGCTTTATTAGAGAAAATTGTGGCAGGATTTACAGAATGACAGTTTAAAAAAAAAACTTTTTATATTTATTAAAATAACTAAACCATGCAAACATTGCAGTTGACGTGAGTTCACTCAAACAACAGTAGCCACATTAATATAGAAAATGTAAAAATATTTTTTGTTTGTTCATGCTCTATGCATTTTTATACCATTGATCCCAGTACGATGAAATTTGTATAAACTTCCCGCAAAGGTTTTTAACAAAAAAGGTAGAAAAGAGGCATTGCAGTGCAGGCACGGCTAGTAGCCAATAAAACCTTCTTAGAATAATCTCAAAATTGTTTACAACAGCAGTAATAGTTTAACTACCGTACATTCTCGTAAAGCCAAGCTAGGAAGCCTGAAGAGGTTTCAATAGCACTTTGTATTTTACAAGGTGATCAAATCTCGGCTAAAGTTTTAATAGAAATTAGCCCGGAAACTTGGGTGTTATGCATTCTTGTGTCATGATGGACTTATTAAACATGTAGCCCACGCGGTAGCGAGAGGGTTGATTTAAATTGGTTGGGTTAAAGTTGAGTGTTTTAGAACGGGTTACTCTAATTTATTTTAATGGTTGCGCTACTAAGAAGTCTTAGACTGAATCTGGTATTGTCACGGAATGTGAATTTTTTTCATCTTTCCGTTCCGTAGTAACTATATTTAATCGTTGATTTTTTAAAGGAAGACTAGCTTTGCAGCGGCTGCGCCCGCGCAGCCTGGGTATTTCTTATAAATGTTTCTATTTTGACGACGGTATTGTCTATACCTACTCATATCCCACGGGAACCATATATTTTTGCGTGAAATTCATTTCATCATTTGGATGAAAATATATTAATGTCTTGGTATTTCAAAAAGATGTTAATATATTCCTAAAATAAATCAATAACATAAGAAATAAATACCATAATAAATAGCCTCTTTTTTCCTATTTTACATAATTATATTAAAAACCTTAGGTAAGTACCTAAAAAGAAACCGATTTCTGGAAGAAGACTGGAGCCCATTATTGACCATCTATAATTCAAATTCTTACACAATCATTTCAACTGCGTTAATTCTCGTCTTTGAGTATCTGTCAGTGGTTATTGGTAACCAGTACTCGTAAGTGCATTATCACAACGGATGACTCTTACATTTACTCAACGAATCAAGCGAGTGCGTTCACACGAACCATTGTATTCTAATCTGAGTATTATTGCGTTCATTATTGGTGTAATATCGTCACAATGGACCTTAACAAGTTACTTGTTTGTTGTACACGGCTTATGGTAATAACGGAGTCTTAAGTACACCATAGACTGTCAATGATGCGGCTAAGATCTGCCCTTTGGATTCCAATCAGAATTTTTATTAGTAAGTAGGTACTTCTTATTGTGCGTTGATCTGTGTTTATGTGTTTAAATAGTTACTATTGATTTTGGATATTTGAGAAAAAGTCTAGTTTATAGTACAGGAGTTTTCCATGGTAAGTTAAGTAGTATTTAAAACAAAAAGTGTTTGTACGTTATGGAATTGTAAACGGTTCATCATCAACCAAATAACTGTCCCACTGCTGGGCACGGGTCTCCTCTCAGTATGCGAGGGATTACGCCATAGTCTACCACGCTTAGACTTCACATGCCACCGAGAAAATTAAGGGAGGGTTATTATTGTGATTTGTAATTTGCTGTGCCCTACAGGGTCCATGATTGCTACTAGCTTTAAAGCATTGTAGTCACCATCTAAGTCAACATTGTGTAATGCAAATAAATAATATGAATACAAATAAAATCTCCCAGGCATGCAGGTTTCCTCACGATGTTTTCCTTCACTGTAAAGCGAGTGATAATTACGCCAATGATTTCGAAAAGTCAGAGGTGCTTGCCTTGGATTGGAACTCGAAACCTTAGACTTGGCAGTCCAGTGGTCACACCCCTTGACTATGGGTATGAAAACGGTTATTTAATCATTTCAGTAAAGTCTTTTAATACTTTCTTCTTCTGTCACGAGGTTCTAGGAACTACGACATTCATCAGAGTAATCGAGAATTAGCTAATTCAAAAGATAATGTAACATTAGAACACCCTTTCACATTTACATACGACGCACGCTATCTAGATCAACGGGCCCGATGTCACGCTTACTTAATTACAGAATTATGCTAATAAATCAAAAGCGAAATGCCCCTTAACCGAAATTAAGTAATTAACTTTACCCGTTCAAATTTAATATATCCCGCTTATGTTTGCGTGCGCAAATGCCGAGGGCGCTTTTCAATATGGCCGGGTTGCATTTAAGGAGCATACGATCGCGTTTGTAAACACCATTCGGACGGTATTGCTGTACTTTACAATGTTACAGTTAGTGAGAATTATGATGTAGTTAATGGTTGTGATTTTGTAGGAGTGGTTTAGTTTTAAACGATGTCTATGCGTAAAATAGTTTTCATGAGAAAAAAATATTAACGATTTATCAGCTTGATGATTTTCTTTATTTTATAAGTTAGTAAACCGGTGGAAAGTCGGTACTGTAAAGCATCAGCAACATTAATAGGTGTCAACCCTAGCCTTATGGATAAGGTTGGAACAATACATCTACATATAACATTATAGGTAGGTATAATTATAATGACATTTATAAAATTTTATTTTAATTTTAGAGAGGTAGGACACAGCCATTTATGGCTGAAATCTGGAGCAGCCCATTTCGGGAAGTACCTCCACCTTACAGAAAACTGCAGCCAAATAACACACTTTATCGTGTGTTGTGTTCCTGCAGTGAGTAAGGTTGCCAGAGCTCCTTCTAGCGATGCGCTGCACTTGCAGCAAGAGGAATATTCCCTTAAATTGTCGGCGCAGTGATTCCTCTATAAACCCCTAAGAGGTTTTTCGGGTCGGCAACGCGGGAGTGATACCCCTAGTGTTGCATGCGTCCATAGGCTACGGTAACCGCTTATGCTTATTTGCCACCTTAGTGGTATAAAAAATATATTGACATTATTTGAGTTTGCGTGCTCCATCCTCGGCAGCATGGTCACTTACCAGCAGGTGAGGTGCTGCCAAACGCACTCAAATTTATAATATAATAAAAAAAAAACCTCCAATACTTGTCTATGCTAATATTATAAAGAGGTAAGGTTTGTGAGTTTGTAGGGGTCTCTGAATCTACTGAACTCACTGTTAGAAACGTACATTATCCCTGAGTGCTATAGACTACTTTCTTTTTACATACAATTATAATAATAGTACCCGAAGCGAAAAGGACGGATCGCTAGTTGTTAATATGTAGCCTACTAACTAAATTAATTATTTTAAATGCATATCGTCACGCCTATGTTCCCTAAAACACAAATGTACTGTTATAACCCACATATTTTCGTCAATAATGATATCAATGAAGTTCTGTGTAAGGGCGAGGCCATCGTAATTTTTTTTAATCCAATTGATCCATGGAATTACACTCGGGAGCTGTTACCAAGAACTTTGTAAGTAATTAAATTTAATCCATTTAAAAAGTATTCTATAGGTAGATATTAAAAATTGTGGTGGGGAAAATAAGTGAGACTTTGTAGAGAGCAGACACAAATTCAAGCTCCGAGCTGCTACTGACAATTTCAGAAAGAAAAAGCCAACAACATTTTTCGAAAATTGAAGAAACAACCCAGCTTGATCTGATTGAACTGGGATTCAAATCTGAGACTTTATGCTTAGAAGCCAAACTTGCAACCACTAGACCAATGAGGCAGCTTTAATTTTTTTTTACTTGTAGTAAACTTGTTTTTGGCATTTAATTTTGATCAAGTCATCAAAGCCTTAATTGATTTGGTCATGCATTAGATGTTATCATAGTCACGATATGTTTTAGTGCTTCTACATGTACATAATTATATTATCAATAGGTACAGACTTCAATTTAAATTTGGTTAGGGGAGTGTTGGCGCCGACACTAATGTATGGTAGTGAAAGTTGGGTATGGCAGAAGAAGAATGAAAGTAAAATAAATGCCGTAGAGATGAGAGCTTTGAGAAGTATATGTGGTTTAACTTTGAAAGATAAAGTGAGGAATAGCGTGATAAGGGAGCGTTGTGGCATGAAAGATGATATAGTAACTCGGATTGAGAAAGGTATGTTAAGATGGTTTGGGCATATAGAGAGGATGGATGAACGGAGGTTGACTAAACAAGTATACATGGCGAGTACGAATGGAAGAGTTGGAAGGGGCCGACCTCGGCGAACGTATCACAACCAGATTGCGGACGTTCTCAAAAAAGGCAAGGTTAAGAGCACCCTAAACCGACGAGCATGCATGGAGAGGTTAATGAACATAGATGAAGCGAAAGTGGTGTGCCAGGATCGTAGCAAGTGGAAATCTATAGTCTCTGCCTACCCCTATGGGAAACAGGCGTGAAGCTATGTATGTATGTTCAATTTAAATAAAACCTTATCGTTACTATAGTTTATGTTGGCAAAAGAGTAAACGAGTAACTTAGAAACATTTACTATTTTCCTTTCATTTTAAGCACCCACTATGAGGTGGGCTAGAGCCATCAGTAAACATTATTTAGAAGAATAACAGAGGTATTTGCATTCTAGCTGCAGACTATGGGTACTGATTTTGCTTGCTTATACGAGTCGAATAAAACCTTCCCGGCAGCGGGTATTGATAAGGATTTCCACACGGGATTAGGATATATCAACGACAGTATTCGTTAATAGTGGAATATGAATCGATAAACGAATACAAATAAAATCTATGGAAATGACACAAGCTTTCACAAATCTGCCACTAATGTCATTTCCATACATTCTATTCGTTTGTCGATTCGAATGTCAAAATGCAACTTGTATAATCCCCCAGCTCCTAAACTACTCCCACCTCAACAGAGAAAACCAAACTACATTACTTCGAGAATCTCTCCCAGTTCGCAATTCATTCATTTCAGCCGCTCATACAAATTGAGTTGTTACGTCGCGGTCTTGTTTCTATTCGCTTGTCGATTCGAATGTCAAAATGCAACTTGTCTAGGCTCCTAGCTCCTAGACTACTCCCACCTCAACAGAAAAAACACCAAACTACATTACTTTGAGAATCTCTCCCACTTCGCAATGCATTCATTTCAGCCGCTCATACAAATTGAGTTGTTACGTCGCGGTCAGTAACAAACTTTACAATAATAAATGAATCATCGCGACACAGGACACGACATACAGGATGCTTTTTTTTTGACAGCGACGCGACGTTCGTATGAATACAATTGGCAGGATTATTTTCGCATTCTGCATATTAAGCTGATGTTTAAATGTATTGTTATTGTATTACTGGGTATAGTTTATTTTTATAGATTGTGTCAAGGTAAAGATTTATAGTAGACACACTTTAACTGCCTAAGCGTCTCGAGGTCCTGGGTTCGATTCCCAGGTCGAGCAGTGTTGTCCCCTATTACATGAGACTTAAACATACCGGTGAACTGTGGGTGTACTTTAGTACAACCCTGCCTAACGCTTTGGGCAATATAGGCGTAATGTTACTTGTATATATGTACTTACACGTCTAGTACCCATAGTAGAAGCTCTACTTAGTTGGGCTAGATGTTGCTGTGTAAAATATCCCAAAATACTTATTTGTTAAATTTATTTAGAAACGCTAAATTAGCGTACAGTCAAAATATACAAAAATGCCGCGAAGAACCGACAAGAAATTCCAACATTCATAATTAATTTGACGATGAAAAGAATCTTTTACAATTTTCTATCTTACCAACCGTGATCCTTTATATAAATATAATATTATGATTGAACGAATAAACAAATTTAATGATCATCAATTATATTATATTATTCGATACCATTCGATGTCAATTAATATAATTAAAAAAGTAAATTGGTAAAATTATTGAAACAAATTGGACTTCAGTGATCCAATCAGTCGTGTAATTTGAGCGTTGAATCAAAATGTAATATAATTTTTTGAATCATAATGATTTGTATTTATTTGTATATTTGTTTTTATGTTCTAAAAAAGCGAATTTATCCTATACACGATCAACCTAAGACACCATCTATTTAACGCAAAAAGTGTCACCAAACAAACCCCAAAAATTCTTTGTGCAAAAAATAACGTGATAAAATCTATCCTATAACCTTTTACCGCGGTAAATCAGTGTTCCAGCCCACAATACCTCCGTACAAGGCTACGGCAGATAATAAGCCTACATCAAATCAATATAACACGCAACAAGCCCGAGTTGCTGCCGACGAAATTGCCCCGACACCCGGCAACTTGGCTAATTTCTCATGAAGAGGTTCGCTCAAGACGTTTACAGTACACGATCGGATCGTGTCGTGGTTTTGATTTGTTTTGTGTCAAAATTCAAAAGACATTTAGTAAGATTAAAGAGTTCATAACAAGTTCTTTACAATAATCTGTGGGTCTAAAGTGGCTTTTTTCGTTTATATTTTTGATTTTACAAAAGTGGCGGTTTTTTGCCCCCTTGAATGAACGACGAGGAACGAGAAATAAGAGAAAAATGTCACACATAATTTTCAGCTTTGTCGTAAATAATTGAAGCGCCATAAATAATGGTTCCATATGAAGACAAGTAGTATAAATAAATATATAACTTCAAAAACTTTAAAAACTGTTAGGATGGAATTTCTATCTGACGTCATTAATACGTTAAGAATTCTCATATCGGCGTCGGGTCGTATCTAGTAAAAGCCTTCAAAACTCACCGCCTTTGGCTTAATTTGTTTAAATCAAGCCTTAAGACGCAACATTTTGTTGCTTGCTCGTGAACATAGTGGTAATAACGTTAATATTGTACCCATCTTTACGGGATGAAGCACTGAACTGTTTAATTTCATTGGAATTATTTATGTTACACTCATTAGTAATGGGTGTAGAGATGTTTTCTTTACATAAGATTCTATATTGCCTTAGGTACGGTTCTTACTTAGTTAGATACAAGACCTAATTGATTATTATTATTTCAATTTGTCATTTGTTTTTTTTCTCCACGATTGCAATATCGATAAAATAAGAAAAGTGTTACTTATTGTACGTGCATATTTTCTTCATTAGATCCATCTGTGGACATAAATGACAGGCAAAATAAGAAGAGTAACACATGCTTGATTTCCTCTACCTTTATGTTGGATATGACTTGATATGGAGAAATCTAATATGGACTACGTTTATAAATTCCCAAAATATTCAAACATAGGAACGGAAAGACATTATAAAACGGCATGTCCTCAGCAAGAAGCACGCCCATTTCTGTCACAGTTTCCAAATTGCCATCGTCAAACTAATAAGCTTCAGAAAGTAGGTGCTTTGAAGAAATAAGATCCGTTTACAAGGCGACAACTTGCCTGTCTTCCATGATTAATGGCACATACCCTTTGCCCTTTGGCGTGAAGAATTCAGAAAGTTTTACCGAACGCCTACAAGGTCACGCCAAACATTTATTTTGGCGTGCTAATTGCTTATATTTTTTGACACTTTAATTTTCTAACAATCTATAATGGATAGGAAAATTAAGGATGGGCCGAGTACTTTTTTGTTTTTGTTTAATGACATTCTTTATAGATTTATCTGATTTTATTATTCAATTATGCCTGTAACGGTTTTCTGTTTCCTTTTTGCTGAGCTTTAGTATTAAATTATTGTAGTAGCGACCAAAGAGGTCATCGAAATCGGCCCAAATGATGTACCGAAGGTAGGTACACGTATTGGAAAAAATACCCTACGCTACCTACCCTTACGCTGGTTAAAATACTAGTCGTATTTTTTTTAATGTTGACTGGGGGATGAGAAAAATATCTTTTTAACTAACTACTATCTGTTTCTTAATGATTTCATAATAAAAAAAACTTAACTTGACAGCTATCTGCTGTCAGTGTCAGTTTCGGAATGTCAAACGCACTCCAATAAGGCACAATATTATAAGTTTCATAGTGATTTCATGGTAAAAACTGTCAACTTGATAGCTGTCATGTACCTCCGGTACAAATTTGAGCTGAGTTGTATTAGCTTTTGATTACCTAGTTTCAAGTAACTAATTTGGTCAATAAGTAATCTTAAAAGTCTAAGTAGTCGTTGGATGCGGGCGGCATATAACCAGCCCTTGTGGAGTCTTGAAATCTATGGAGGAGGTCTGTGTTCAGCAGTGGACCTCTTTTGGTTGATATGATGATGATGATAAAAAGATGGAGTTAATAGAGCGAAAATCAAGTTAGCATATACATACACAGCTTCAACAAAACTCGTCCACCCAAGAACTAGTATACCTAGAGTATTCACATCAGAAAATCAATTGCCAACTTAAAATAAAGAACGGTGCCGTACTCAAGACTAAGTGTGTTCTTACACGGGTACCTCGGAAGCGATTTCGCCACGATATATTCCGGCTATTCGACACTGAATGGAAATTAATGATGGCTGCTGCGGACCACCTGACTTTGCAAAAGTGGGCCGCCATCTTTCTATTTTGTTTTATTGACGCAGTTTGGCTTTACCGTGTTGCGTCGTCGTCGTCGTGGTTTTTTAAAATAATATTGGCAACACTTGTTTTAGAAATGGCCAGGAATGTTTGACAAAGCATTCTTGGTTTGAAAATTTAAATATTTTGAAGGTCAATGACTGGTTTTACTCTGAAAAGAAAATATTTCAGCCAGCTATGTTGTTAGTTGCGTTAGTATAAAGATCCCTTTTAGGTCTGTTACCGATGAGAAATTAAATTACCTTTTTGTACTTAGACTAGTTGATATCAGCAACACAGAATATTCAAAAAACATAGATACTTAATATTATTATGATTATACGAGTCTATCATGATTTATAATAAATTCTCCACGACGGTTGTAGAAAATTGTCATGACACTGCACAATTATTGTTAGGTATTGTATTGCATGCTTTAATCATATAGAGCAAAATGTTGCCAGCTTACAACAAAAAAGTGTTGCCATATTTCACGCATAATTATCTTTATCGAGTAGACCTCTTTAGTAACAACCTTTTTAGCCACCTCGCGCTAAGTCCCAGGGGATCACTTGATGTATTCACACAGTTCTCATAAAAAATCGTCACGCATTAGTCGTAAGTGATACTTACGCTGTATACCTACGTACTTTTACTGTTCCACATGATTTATGTACAAATATTTGCGTGGTAATTTTTATGCTGGCAACATTGTGGCATATCCATTCTCTTTTGATAACAATGGAGAGTCTAGTATTGAAAGGGTTTCATCTTGATGATGACGTAGCGCATATGTTCTAAAAGGGTTTAAGGATTTAGCTTTTATAAAAAAAAAAATAAGTAAAAAGACCACAAAAATATTGCACCTGGCCCGCGATTTCAAATCTCGAACCGTCATTTAAACTTTTTCTGCCCCCGATCAACAGGCAAGGACCATTCATTACACTGCCATAACTCATCCGCGACAACATAATTTTAAATTACGAACGTTTTAAATCTCCATGTATTTAATTTTTCAACGATCGTATACCACCAACGTTGCGATATAAATATTCTGTAACGTATACTTAAAACCCTGGAATGGTCGTAAATAAATAGCGGTATTGAATCGTAGGGTAATCTAGACTGATTCATGGATTTTCGTTTTCTATTCAAATTGTAGAGATTATAAATGTGATGGTGTTTAGAAGCGTTTAAACACTAGTTGTTCGTACAATGATTTATGTAACGATTTTTAGGGACTTTCTCACAGATATCGAAGGTTTTGTTACGTGTGAAGTTTGTTGTTCTCATACAAATGTAACAACTTTTATTTTAAAAGGGTGTCTATGGAGTTTCTTGCCGGATTCTTCTCCATAGGATCAACATTTTGGAACCATGCATCTAGAATCATTTAACGTTACATAAGTGCTTGTAAAAGCTTATTTGAAATAAAAACATTTGAACTTGAACTTGAAAGCCGATCAATTTATCATTATGTTTCGTTGAACAATCATCCGGTTAATGGTTAGCCGAGCATAGCTTTCGTTTCGTCAAAAGAGATAGAGAAATTCCAGCAGAAGAATCAATAAGTCTGAGATTAAAAAGTACAACAAGTAGGATATAAATAAAATCCAAGTACCATCCCTAGTTGAGCATCGAATATTAATATTTTCGGCTCGGTGCAAAACGTGACGTCGCCGACGAGGCCGCGAGGGTTAGAATGTAAAGTATTTCTTGACCGCAGCGCTCCTACGTAAGATGCTAGCATAGAGTATTCTAGCATGCATGGCCAGCATTGCATTCCACGACTATTTATGTGGGGATATCGATCGGATTCATTGTACGATTTTATGCGAATGATCGTTTTATTTTATCTCGGTACGTGTACAATCATGTTTATGTATTTTCTCGTATAATAGTGTGTTGGGATAGGCTGTATATTCGACTGTTAAGCGTTACTGGTTACGATGAAACATGATATTACATAGTCTTGGCACACGTTTGAGGAAATATTGCAGTCGCGAAATCTATAGAAAATAATATCTGCTGAGTAATTTAACGGGAACTTAAAGTAAGCAGGCCCTTAAAATCTTACTATGCTAGACTTACATACCCGACTTTACACATAAGTTGTATTAGATCCATCACCACGGCCGTTTTAGATCATCCAGGGGGGCCTTGAGCAAAAGAAAGTTTTTTGGGCCCTTTTAAAAAGTAAAAAATAGTTACCTAGTGAATAGGCCCCTACGACGGAAAACTGGAACTGCGTATTACTCGAAATAATTAGTTCATTTTTTCCTATGACGGATACAGATTCTAGCTCAGGAGCTTTAGAAACTTAACCGGGCTTGGATAATTTGTTCCTTTAAATACCTTCTCTTTATAAGTTTATACACGAAACATAGGTTAGTTATACTATAGTTAAACTAGGCTACAATGCAGGATCACCGAGATTGCGAAGCAGCTACACTACCTCGTATCTCACCGATTTATGAATGCATTCATCTGTGTTAATTTCTCTGTTTATTACCTCACACGTGTGTCGTTCGCTGTTGTGTTGCGGTATCGCGTTACGTGTTGTGGTGCGAGGAAGCAAGTTAATGTGGTGAATGTTGAAATTATACAGTTCTCATCAATCTTATTGTCCGGCTTGAAGTTGGTACGAGCTAACTTTGACCCGGCCGTAAAAATCAAAGCTGTGAATGGTAACCCATCTACGGACTGACCGTGGCAAGTGCAAATTAACCTTGCAGGTCGGTTGATCAGTGTAGTTTATAACTTAGCCACAAGCCTCTTAAATGTATAATAATGCTGTGTATAAAAAAATAGGTAGTTCTTTTTTTTTTATATGCTGGGACATTTTACACAGCACCATCTAGTCCCAAACTAAGCAGAGCTTGTACTATGGGTACTAGAGAATGGATATAATACTTCTATACTGTTTTTTTGTAATTACATACTTATAATATATAAGAAACACCCAGACAAACACAAACACCAAGTTCATCACATAAATGTTTGTGTCTTGTGGGAATCGAACCCACATCCTCGTGATCAGCAGTCCGGTACTCGAACCACTAGACCACAGACGTCGTCAAATATTAATAATAATTAGTCATATAGGTACTATTCCCAGGTGCAAAGAACCTATTCAGGGACCACCAGGAATAGGTATCACAATCACAAACTTACGTATCTATGTTAAACACCAGGGAGGGTCGTATAAGCTATTCAAAACTGTACTAACGCGAGGCAAGTACCTGCGTGGGTGTTGCCAGTGCAATACAGGCATAATATATTGGCTTTAAACATGGCAATGTCGCATAAACCTAGAGTTGCTAGTTCAAATAGTATTAGAACCGTTGGGCCATTTATTTCATTTGATTTACATTAGTTTTCCACCAGCGGTTTTTCATCCCCTATTTCAACGCCTTACAGCCCTTTTTATTAAAAAGTAGCCTATGTCCTTTCTCAGACTCTGGACTAGCTGTGCACAAAATTTCATTTAAATCGGTGCAGTAGTTTTGGCGTGAAAGCGCGACATCTTAGGACATTTTTTTACACAGCACCAACTACATAGCTCAGTTACATAGAAAGAAGAATAATCTTAATCATCATTGATCTTCATTTTGAAAAGTCCCGGATTCATAACTTCTTAATAAATGGTCATCATTTGTTTATTTAAAGTACAAGGCTAATCTACATATTTATAAATACATCTAGCTAATAGATGGTATTCATAAACTTCGTAAACCATTCCATTGTGCCAATTTCACCGCATAATTTGGTACAATAAACCTTAGCAACAACACTTAAACGACTATTTCGAATAACAAACATAACAATACATCCATTACTGCATCTAAAAGGGCCCAACATCGGCCGACCGCCGCAAAATCGGCAATAGTTTATGTTGAACGTGTCTCGGCGACCAGGTGACAACGGTGACGGATACACGGAAAACATTTTAACCCGCTACCGCTAGCGGTGCGGTCGCATCGACCCGCAACGTCCATTGGCAAATTACTGTGAAAGAATAGCACCAATTGAGGGTTTGAAGTTTGTTGGAAATGGTCGATGGATTGTTTGTTAGCTATTTCCAGTTAAATATTTTATGTGGAGGCGATTTTAATAGAATATAAATTTTAGGAGTATTTGATGAGGTGCTTAACAATGTATACTGGTTAGTTTTAAACCATTATGCAGTCAAAGATATATGCACTTTACAATCTTACAACGCTCTAGGGGTATGAATACTGGACTACCAAGTTAAAGGTCTCGAGTTCGAAACTAAGGTATGCACCTCTAACTTTTTGAAATCATGGTGTAATTATCACTCGCTTTATCGGTAAAGAAAAAAACATCGTGAGGAAACCTGCATGCCTTGGAGATTTTGTCGACGGCATGTAAAGTTTGTCAACCCGCATTAGGCTAGCGTGGTGGACTATAGCCTAATGCCTCTCATACTGAGAGGAGACCCAGCCCAGTGCCCAGCAGTGGGACAGTGTATGTGTTGATGATGAATCTTACGCCTGCTAAAGGTCAGGCAGGTCCCAAAATCATTTTATCGAATTAAAATTACTCTTAAATTTTTAACAAGATTTTGCGAATAGAATAGAAGGGTTTAAAAAATTCAGATACCTTTGCCACAGGGGGTCACAAAATGTCATAACCCATTCAAAGGGTCACATTTTATGTCACTCTATGTCCCGGCCAAACCATAAAATATGTATAATCTTCTAATAATAAATCTGTATGCTTGTTTGTTATTATATTTTTAATTGTAAGCAATAATAATTTGAATGCTTTGTTGTGGAAATAATTATCATCTTTAACAATAATTTATACTCCTGTTGTAGTTATTTAGTTGATGCTTGGAATATACTTTTTTTTAAATGTTTTCAGGTAATGTACCTGAGTGTGCCTAGGCTAGATACTTATATTAGCTTTATCTGTCATAGTGATGGTATACTAGGTGGAAGGGACATCGACGCACAAACGTCGTCACTAGGTTTCACTCAAGTTCAAAAATAAAATGACCTAGGTCATTCATGTAGAAAATGATCGGTTATTACAGATATTGACATTTTTGAGCGCGCAGTATTTTGCTAAAAACGCGATTATAACGCTCCGCGGTGAATGTATCCCGCGTGCGATCCGTTAGTAATAAAATAATGTTTTTTTAATTATAAATCTAATTGGGATAGATAGAAATAATGTATTTTTACACGTTCAAGTAAAAAACATTGCAGAAAAAATTGCAAAATTGATGAAAAAAGTTACGGAAAATTTCAACACAGGGGGGTCCATAATCATGTACTGAACTCATGGTATTCGGATGTGCGTCGATGTCCCTTCCACCTTGTATTTCCAAGGCTCGCTGTCATAGCTAGTGTTAATCCAAGGTATAAGCGTGAAGGAGTAACAAACTTCCGAACATCCAAACATTTAGGGCTTGTTGCATAACCTCTGGATAGCTCAACTGCCGAATAAATAAAAAATGGAACAAAAGGAGATCATCAAAAGTGATCAAAAGTGAAGATACAACTCAGCCCAAATTTGTACCGGAGGAACATGACAGCTGTCAAGTTAATAGTTTTTACCATGAAATCACTATGAAACTGATAATAATCTGCCGTAATGGCGTGCGTTTGACATTGCGAAACTGACACTGACAGTTTTTACTATAAAATCATTACGAAACAGATAATAGTGTGTCAAAATAGCGTGATTTTTCTCAAATTAAAAGTTTTTTCTCATCCCCCAGCCAATATTTAAAAAAAAACGACTAGAGTTTTAACCAGCGTAATACAGGGTATTTTTTCCAATAAGTGTCCCTTTGGTACATCATTTGGGCCGATTTTGATAACCACCTTTTTTTAATGAAATTATGTGTCAGTTAATTTAACGGGAACTAACCAGTAACCGGTGAAACAGGAATAGAATATTAGTAGGATAACATTTAGAGTGGCTTTTACATTCATTTCACAAAAAAATACGACTAACGCCGAAACAAACCAAATTGAGTGTCGAAAGTTCGACGTTGTAAAGCAACCAGAAAATCCGAGGCATCCTGTCTACACAAACGAAATAGTTTAAACAAATCGCTACATATAGCTAACGAGATGTCTGTCTGTTCACTTTAAACCACACATTTGACGTAAACGAATGCACTCGGAGCTGCGATACAAATCACTTGGCGACCCCGAATTAACCGCGACACGCCGAGTGTTTATTTAGACAGACTTCGATTCGGATCGGCTTCTTGAGAGGCCTCAAAGACAGCGATATAGAAGTGTTTGACGAAGCGATTTTGATAGGAAGAAAAAATATAGTGTAAGTTGGGTTTTTCCTGTTGGAGTACGGCTGAGAATACACAGTCATTTGTTTTATTTTAATTATACATAACATATATTTTCCTCATGGGGAGGGGCTCATGGCCAAGTTGTAATTACGCTGATCAGCCGATCTGCAAGGTTAAGCTACACTTGCCTGTGGATGGGTGATATGTTATGATTTGAAAAATTATTTCAGTGTTAGATAGCCCGTTTATCGAGGAAGGCTAAAGGCTATATATCATCAGACTACGACCAATAGGAGTGGAGAATCATGTAAAAATGTTGCAAAAACGGGGAAAGAAATCCAACTTCTATGGGTGCGAAGTCGCGGGCAAACGCTAGTTACATACTAATTAATGCGGATAGTGCCTCGTTGGTCTAATGGTCCCAAGTGCGACTGCTACGCTAGAGGTTCTGGGTTCGATCCCCGGGTCGAGCAAACTATTGTTGGGTTTTCTGTGAAATTCCCAATAGCAGCTCGGAGTCTGGATTTGTGCCCGGTTGATGGCAATAAGCTCGCCCCCTATTACATGGGACCTAAACATACCGGCGAAATGTGGGTGTACCTTAGTACGCCTCTGCCTACCCATTCGGGGAATATGGGCGTGATGGTATGATAATGCGAATAGTTACGGGAGGTCTGTTCATTACAGAGCTATGCGGTTACAAGAGGTACTAACGGTTGATTCCTTTTGAAGCTCTACTTGCTCCATAAAAGCAAAACCTGTAATCAAGTACAGGCTTAGATAATGATACGTATATAAAAACACGCAAGGAACTGGTTTAGAATTCTTGTAGGCTTCTTTATTACTATAATTTTAGTCTGTATTAAAAAAGTTCTTAACTAACTGACTACTCTATCAGCGAACCGTACAACGCCGATCACCCACTAGATGGACAGATGCAATAATATCAGCAACAAAATGTTCCCTAACAGAGTGTACACGTAGAGCCGCCAATAGAGAAAGATGGAGAAATTTCGCAAAAACCGCAACCTTGATGGATCAAGACAACGCATAACCACGACCACTCTGCCAAGAGTGTACGACTAAGAAGAAGAAGAAGAAGAACTCTATCAACGCAAAACTCAAAACACTGAATGGATTCATAATTAATGGATTAATAACACTTAATGGATTGGGCCGAAGGCATACAGTTAGTTATGAAGTAGGCACCCACTATGCAGCATTTACACTAACTATGCAGCACATCCTGTGCGATTGTGACGTCCTGGCGACGAAACAGATGAGTCTTCTCGGCAACAGGTACCCGAAGCCGGAAGATTTTAGGTTCGTTCCTCTTAGTGGGTTAAGCGCCTTCGTAAACCACGTCTTCAAAGAGTAAGGAATATACGGTAATGGGGACAACACAAAAGATCCCATTGGGTCGAAGTGTTGCTGGTTGTACCAGCCCCCATAGTAAGATAAGATAAGAACGGCTTTTGGGAAATTCCCGCGGGATTGGAAAAAGTTCACAGCTCTAGAGGAACAACAAGTATTTCATATTTCGATATTTTTTTTATAAGTTCAAAGATACCAAAAGAAAAAATCCTCTCTTTTAACTTCAATGTAAAACTTCATAAAAACGAATGGCACTTGGTCTTGTAACCTCAGTGACCGATTAATTAATGAACAGGGGGGCTAGACAAGTTGCATTTGACAAACAAAATGTATGGAAATGACACAAGCTTTCGACAAATCGGGCTGTCACTAATGTCATTTACATAAATTTTGTTTCTATTCGTTTGTCGATTCAAATGTCAAATTGCAACTTGTCTAGGCCCCCAGAGTTCAAATTATCTTCGCATAGCCATTTAGTTAGAAATATCAGAATGCTTTTACTTGCTACGGTATGTTATCATATATTATTGCATCGCAATAATGGAACAAGCATGATACACAATGGTATTAGCACAATAAAAACATTGGTGCGAAGGAGAAACTCCGTACGTAATTATGAGACAATTAACAGTACCATAGATAATGTATTTTTATAAATAAAAATCTATTGGTACCGGCTTGCTTGGATTTATAATCAATGTACTGATTTTTGTTGTTGTATGTACTGATTGTTTGTGATAATCACGGATTATCTTTGATAGAGAGTATCATTGATACTTTGAATTTTATGTATACTTGAATAAGGCTGAAAATCAATGTTCATCATATAAATAATAGTTTCTACAGGTTTTGGTCGCTTGGCAGTAATGTCAACGTCCCTATTACTACTCAAACTCTTGTATAACCATAGACAGGACATAAGACGACCGTGATTACTTTTTGACCTCTCATGCCACTAACGTTCTTTCCCACACACATAAAACCTATTTTTAAATGGCGGCAATAAACAATTCTTCTTTTAAAAATATAAAATTATAAAAAACATAACTCGCTGTAAGTCTTCATTCAGTAAGACAAGTTGCAGGCACAAATTAAGATTGACAGCTCAACATCTGCGATGAACAATTTGCCTGACAGGCACAGTGATTATAGTATTATGACCCCAAGATCGTCAATTACAGCGATTTATTAGGGGCAATGATCTGTATAGTTTAAAAACCTTGTTTTTTATAGCAAACCCGTATTTAGGCAACTGCAGATCGAAATTTGGGTACGGATGTGATTATTATTTTACAAAAATATATTATGTGAACTATAGTGGTAGCGCGTGTAGAATACTAGGGGCAGAGAGGGAGAATCTTGAACCGTATTTGTGCACGTTCTCTATTTAAATTTCTAATGGAGACCCTAGATAAGGGGTCTTTCGGGTCTTTATTAAATTCGACACAAATTTCTTCATTTCTCAAATGTAGAATATCCGAAAAAACCTGGTGTTCAACCTTAACCCATTAATTGTACCACTGCTGGGCACGGCTCTACTCTCAGTATGAGAGGGATTAGGCCATAGTCCACCACGCTGGCCTAATGCGGATTGGTAGACTTCACATACCGTCCAGAAAATCTCTCAGGCATGCAGGTTTCCTCACGATGTTATCTATCACCGTGAAAGCGATTAATAATTATGCACATAATTTCTAAGTCAGAGGTGCGAGCCTTGGTGTCGAACTCGAGACCTTGACTAGGCACTCCAGTGATCATTCCCCTAGGCTAGGTTAATATATTTGTAGATATAAAAGGAACCACTGAACGATTTGGGCTGAAATTTGGCACACAGAGATATTATAGCAAATAAAAGTAACGAGTAATATTGCTATATAACGGCAGTTATTCCTAAAAGTAAAATAATAGTCATTTAAAAATACGTCATGTCACTTGTATTCTACACCCGCTGTTTTTGAAGCTGCATACAAACAGATATAGACTTCCGTAAATACAAACTATAAACACGTGTAAACGAATCCAAACGCTTTAAGCTTCACGCCCATTAACAATAATCCTTTTTATTTCCCTGTGAAATTGTGCCTTTCAGACTAAACTGACCCCACTACCATCATTTTAGGGTTGACTTTTGTTTAGCCAATCAAGTCTGGAAGAAACGTGGTGTCGTTTATAAAGATTTCAAGTTGGTTAGCCGTTGTGTATTAAAAATAAAATTGCTATTATTCAAGTCATAATCTTATGGAGAAAAAAATAAGTATGGGAAGTATTTAAGGGGTGGTTACAATGTGCTTTATTTTATTTTGTTGGTTTTAAGGGTATGTTTTTGTTTCGTTTAGGTGCAATGTTCTTAAGATTAACTGCCATTATTAAAATTTCTTTGGTTATTATTTTTTCGCTCAGTCATAGTCGCATGTATTAAATTTTATTGGCTGTATATAATGCTTCTGTAGTTGTAGACCCGACGTATTTTTGTATAAAAAAATATGAAAACAAGAATTTGCTAAGTAACCTTCTCTACATACTATGTAGTTCGGGAGCTACGATGCCACAGACAGACACACACAGACACACACACACACACACAAACACACACACAAATACACACACACGTCAAACTTATAACACCCCGTCGTTTTTGCGTCGGGGGTTCAAAACTAAAAATTTAAAAGAGTAAACATGGAGTTTCTTACCGTGTCTTCTCCATAAAAACTAACCGTTACGACATTTCATATGTGCCTTTAGAAGATTTATGTGAAAATAAAACTATTTTGATTTTGAAAATATTATACTCGTATTGACTTAGGCTAAATTAGGCTAATCCAAAAAACAACTGCCATAAGTAGATATAGTGGTCATAAGCACTACTGTTATGCTAGAGGTCCGAAGTTCGATTCCTAGGTTGAGCAAAGTGTTATGGGGTATTTCTATAGGAACAATTTCAGTAATGGCTCGGAGTTTGGCTGTGTATCCGGTTAAAGGAAATAGGCTCACCCTCACGAACACGAAACGATGGATGGACTGTGTGAAAAAGTATATGACCACAAATGAAGTGAAGGAGATGATGTCTGGAAGACGGTTGAAAGGAAAACTCGTACTGCACCAACCACAAGAATATTTACATTAAGACAGAAGAATGTTGAGTGAAAGAGATTGTTCCTTTTACCCTACGCCTGCCAATGCCTAACTATAAAAACTGTACCTCGACCATGAGTTTTACTCACTAAACTCGCTAACGACGACGAAAAATATGAGTATGGAAAATCATCCAACGCCTCTAACTGTTACGTATGGAACTAAAATCGGGTATGAGATTACAGCGTTCCGTTTATCTACGTAAAAAACTCTATCGAAAGCAATTAGTTAGAACTCATGGTTGAGGTACTGGGGGGTTAGACAAGATACATTTTGACATTCGTAACGACAAAAAAAATGTATGTAAATGACATTAGTGACAGCCCGATTTGTCGAAAGCTTGTGTCATTTGCGTACATTTTGTTCGTCGATTCGAATGTCAAAATGCAACTTGTCTAGCCCCCTGTTAATTTTTACCGTCCGCGACCGAGTCACGGGTCGCGTGCTACTACGGCGGCGTCGTTCAAATCGTCACGAAATTTTCCGTTCAGTCATGTTCACTCAAATTATTTTCAAAACTTAGGTACTTACCTACTTAGTTAATAAAGTTTGCCCAGTAATTGGTTGATGTAGCCTTAAATTGTTTTTAAAAGTTGTATAAAAATGTTGTGCACCCCTAATGTGGAAAACTTGAATTTTAATGCATTTTATGTTTCAAATAAAATATCTTAGATGTCAGATATCTCATAATATCTTATATTCTTACATATTTTCTTTTATTTTATTTTTATTAACACCGATGTGCCCAACACAAAAGCTTATCTTCATATTCCGACGAAAGTGACCATAAATTCGGCGATACAGAGATATTCCCAATAAAAATTATCTATACTACACTCGACGATAAAACTAAAGTAACACCACACATAGAGTGATATCAGTAATATGACGGCCGAATCAAGTTAAAAGAATCATTCATTGTGACTAATTTTATTTATGGACGACCACCCCCAAAGCATTTATTACCGCGAAACGGTCGAGCCAATAAAACCACTGAATCAAAGAGAAAAAGTGCTCTCAGTTCTATAAATATTTTATTTCGGATAGTGAGAAGTAGGGTGGCCACACAGGCCACGCGCGGGTGCCGATTGAGAGTTTACTTTCTCTCTTTCGCGTCTTACTTCAAAGTGGTTGGATCTAAATAGTTGAATGGCTTTTTAAATTAGTTGTTGTAAAGGCAGTTGAATAAATGAATCCAAAAATTACAGTTTGTGTCAAATAATCACTTGATCAATGTATATTTTACTGAGAACAATGTAAAGTATGCATACATTGTAGGCGTAGCTTTTTTCTTTAGTTAGTATTCAGTGTATATTATTAACTTTAATCAGAGTTAGTCAGAGTAGGTGTATCAATGTATACCCCCAGTTCGCTAGTATGTTGTTACCATGTAAATCTTAACTCTGAGCTGCTACTAAAAATTTTGTAGAAAAATCTGGAAAGCCTAAAAATCTAATTCAGGACTTCGTGCATGACAGTCAAGCTAACAACCAACAAATATTACCCTTTTAAGTAGAGAATTTCCCTGATTAATAAAAGCTTTTAACTGTCTGTGAATATTCCGTTAGTTTATTTACTTTCCACACACAACACAGAAACTGGAAGAGTCCTTCAAACCTCTCCATCATGGCCACCGTACGCCCGGAGCCCGGGGAACTTTTACTAATGTGTGCTAGTCAAATGGACTCTCGAGAATTCAACCGTCGAATAAAGCACCTTATGCCAATGATATAGAGTGTATAATATGATAGCGTCGGGGATATATAAATAACAGGACTGGCTTGTTCCTCTGCCACTCATGCATATGGAAATAGGGACTTAGGTCATAGAATAAAATAGGTATGTACTACGTACTACTGTTTTGATAGTTTTATTTGCGTACCTTTTCGGATTTGTGGTGTAAAGTGGTCGTAAACAGCGAGGATCTGGGTCTCTACTGAGTAAGTGTTGGGTGGGCATACTATATGGTTAGTATGACGTATGTATGTACGGTGCCCCGCCAAGGGATAAGCCGATTGGAGTGTGTTGGTGTTGTGGATGAATAGCAATCATGTTTTGAGGCTTAATTGAAATCGTGGCAATACTAATATTTACTAAGGCTACTTTGACATAGGGGCATCGTTTGGTACCCAAATTCTATAGTAGACTGTGACGGAATCATGTAAATATTCTGGATACTGGTGCGTAGTACTCACAACCGATATATGATCGTGGAGGAAGTACAAGTACGCAAGAATCGTGGCAACTGGGGGTGGAAAAAAGGGGTGAGTGTATGTAGTATCTGGATTAAAGGTGGCAATAGCTTCGTTTTAGAGGCGTTGCTGCTGCATTGCTGACGCCGTACCAGCTGCAGCCTTCCGGAGCAGTAGCAACCAAGAGGGAGAAGTGCCTCTCACGCGCGAAAGTCAGAACATACACAAAAGTGCTTTACGACAGATGACATAAAGGTGATCACCAGCCAATGAAACTCCAAGAGTTTCTGTCACCAAGCATGTCAAATCTTTTCTCAGCTCTTACGTGATGCCGGCTTGAATGGCAGTGGGGAATTGTATTTTAACCCGTGGTATATATACGTATAATATCTATAGTCTACTACTTTATTCAGTCTTTACTTTCAGTCTGTGGATGGGGGACCATTCTTAACACATCGAGACTCCGTGCTTCGGAGAGCACGTGAAGCGGTCGAACCCGGTTCCCATACCAACACCTAAGACAACCGTTAGTAGTAAAGCCCAAAGAAACTGACAACCAGTCTATCCTTCGAACCTCGGTATTTTCCAGAAATTAGGTTATAGAGGTCTGATGGCAGTCGCTTCGTGTAAAATACTGATATCCAGCGACACCTGGTTAGGCTGGAATTCGACCTCAATATGGTTGGGAAAAAGGCTATGAGAAGGATGAGTCTAGTACTTTACTTTGTTCGGGTCAAGACCGTGATGTATAAAACATCCTAAACATTCATTTATTGACTTGATTCTTTCGTTTCCCTTTATGATACGTCTTTTGGTGATCAAATAGACGTGTTTTCTTTATTTCTATTTTCACACGATATTTTACAAGCATCACTGTGTTGTTTATATTCCAAAGTGCAGTGTAAACAACACTCGTTTGAGTGAAGATTTGAGTGTGTAATGCCTGAGTGTTGATGTTCAACGTACCTGAAACAAATAAAAACAGAATATAAGTCACAGTATTTTAGAGCTCAGAAAATAATCAGTATCTTTTTTTAGTTGTTCACAAGAATGCGTATTGTTCAGTAGAAAGGACAAACAGGGTCCTAAATGCAGAGTTCCTACATAACCTTTCGAGCACTGACTCTCATATCATCATCATCTTCCTGGCCTTGTCCCAATTTATTTGGGGTCGGCGTAGCATATCCTATTCCTCCATTCATCCCTATTAGCCGTCACCTGCTCATTCACTTACTGCACTGACTCTCATATACACACAGAAAACACAGTAAAAGTCTTTCTTATTTGTGAAGGTGCTAGGTGCCTTCTTGAATTGCGTGTTCCACCTTAAAACCTATTTGTGCTTTTCAAGCAAAAAACATTAAGTGAACAATAAAAAAAACTGAACATTAACGTCAATTTGATGTTATTTTCATAAAACTCTATTTCTATATGTAATATTGTTTATTTATCAAGGCAATAAGTCTTATTTTACAATACGGAGCTCAAATTAGGAGCTGGCATAAAATACCTACTCATATGGCTCGTCAATCCTAATAAATTTTGACATACACACCCACCAAAACAATAACACGGCCTCAACCAGTACCTCAACCTTTTATTACATTACAAAATGATGAACAACGCTTTGTAATGTTCATAGTATAGATAAATAGGAGGCTAACGTCTGAGTTCGACCGATAATTACCGACGCGCGTGCAAATTTAATAACTCGCGTGTTGGACGGGTTAGATCCGTTTAAAGCTTACGTGACGACGGCGACGCGACTAGGACGCGATATGATTCTACATCTGACGCCTATAAATGAACATTACAGGAGTTTATAAATGATTTGTGCATGAATGGGGCATTAAAAATGTCTTATGTAAAACTCAAACGTAGCTATAGTACGCGCGATATAACCTGGCCGGCCTGAAGTTGGCCGTTTGGTTGCGCATACAATTTTTACCTAAATAATCCATTGTGCATTAGAACGGCAAACGCTTCTTCTTCTTTGTTGTGTTGTGTTCAGAGTAAATATGTTAGGTTAACGGTGACGGTGGCGATGTTAATTGTGGCATCAGTTTTTAAGTACTCCAAAGTGTGCTGAACCTATTTCGGTGATAAAAATTTTAGACATAAGTATACATTAAAGTGAGAGTAGAAGTGAGATAACACCAATGTCAGTATAGTATTGGTTCTTAAACACCAATGTCAGTATAGTATTGGTTCGTAAATACTGTGGTCGTTTTACCACAAAAGTCATATTAGTACTTTGGGAGAAAATCACTTTAGCACTTTTGTTAGAGTATGTATACATGTTTTTGCTCGTGTCTGTACACGGGATGCTTTTCACTACACACTACGCGTATAGAGTAGAGTAACACAGAGACAGTATTCCAATCAATCTTTTCCCAAACTACCCAAACAATCGCTAACTCAATAACACCTCATTACGCAGTCGTGTGGTATAAACGCACGGATCGTATTTGCTTACCGCTGCCGGTCGTCAATCACGCGCCGGCTGACTGTGCATTTCAATTTAAAGTACGCGCTGCACTGACAGCTGATGTTGTTCATTATCGCTTAGCTTTGTAGCTGTGGCTGCAGAGAGGAGTGAGCCGGGTCAAATGGACGTTAATCCTTATTTACTCATAAGTGTGTACGAGTATAATTGTAATTTTGTCCTGAAAGGGGAAATGATTGAAAAGGACAATTTTTTTTGGAACATGTCTCTCTTCGTGAAGATTATTTATGACGTCGGTTATTTAGTTTAAAAGATATAATCATGACTTAAAAGCAGATCAGAATTAAAATTCAAGCTCATGGACACATGCAACAATGGAGGTGTGGTGTGGCTGATGCGTTGCGGACCCTTAAAAGCCCCGACTTCCAAGCAACCGAATTGTCAGATTTGAATGGCAGTGAAGAATTGTAATAAACCTCGTCCCCCACACGGGGTCAGTACTTACATCATCAACCCATTAACTGTCCCACTGCTGGGCACGCGTCTCCTCTCAGTATGAGAGGGATTAGGCTTTAGTCCACCACGCTGGCCTATGAACTTACATACTCGTAGTATGTAGCCTTTGGCGTCTTAGGCACGGGGACCGAACGACGCCTAAAGAGGCCATTGGCGTCTTAGGCACGGGGACCGAACGACGCTTAAAGAGGCTATTGGCGTCTTAGGCACGGGGACCGAACGACGCCTAAAGAGGCCATTGGCGTCTTAGGCACGGGGACCGAACGACGCCTAAAGAGGCTATTGGCGTCTTAGGCACGGGGACCGAACGACGCCTAAAGAGGCCATTGGCGTCTTAGGCACGGGGACCGAACGACGCTTAAAGAGGCTATTGGCGTCTTAGGCACGGGGACCGAACGACGCCTAAAGAGGCCATTGGCGTCTTAGGCACGGGGACCGAACGACGCCTAAAGAGGCCATTGGCGTTCAAAACGTTGATCAATATTCTGCATCACATCTTAGTATAGCAATAGCACTGTCTCACATATTATCGCCTAGCAGTGTTCCCAAGCTTCACCCATCAGCCAACTCAAATTAAGACTAACGATTCGGCGGCTTAATGCGGCTGGTTTTAATTTTAATTTTAAAACAAAATTCGACTTAACGACAACCACCGGGTTGTCGATGTTTTACTTTTCAACACAAATTATACCCGTTTTTGGGCAGTATTTGGGTTATGGAGGGTCAAGGAGGGATATGTCATAACGCTGACGAGACGATTTGGACGTTTTCCGGACAAACTAGTCTGAGATAGAAGAACAGAGATCAATGTAAGGAGATAGGGGAGACTTTGCTGAGCATTGGAAAAAAGAAGTGCGACTACCCTACACCAAACCATAGACCAAAACCATAATTGGAAATTTTATTGAATTTCGGACATAAAAGAAGGCTCACAAGATTCTCAAAACTACAACAAGTCCATTGAAATATATACCTACTAAAGAGTTTCAAATGTGAAGATACGATCATCTACCATTACCTCTCCTCATTCTCTCTTACTATTTAGCGCCCCCTTTAAAGGGTTTATAGGTATACTTTCTCAGTGTATCCTAAATGACGGTAAGTGTTGGGCCAGTTCTCATTATTGCCGCGGCCCGAACGGCTATTTATTTGATACCCTACCACTTATGAGACTCTCAGCTGCTATTTTTCTTTGAAAACGGCTCTGTGTTTAGTTTTGGTCTTAGTTTATTTATATATCATGATATCCAGAGAAGAAGAATTCTTTATTTGTCTAGTAAAAGATATGACCAGATCACTTGTACAAACTTGAACTTATAATACTCGAAATGGATCATCTTTTTAAATGTTGTAAATACTTGATTTAGGTTTTGCGGAATACTTAATTATAAATAACAGGTGAAATAATAACTACGTTGAACACTCGATCTGATCTACAAGATTAAACTGAGCTTACCACGGTCACTCTATAGATGGGTGATACCTGATAACTGGTATATCCTTAGGATATTGCTACCGCATGTGCTAGTCCGCTATCAGACCAGAAAGTGGTCCCAGGGTGGCGCAAGTTTAGTGTTCACCCGCGATCTATGGAGGGTAGGAGTAAGCGAAGATCTCACCTTGATGGAGTCTGGTGGTTGCACAAGACAACAGGTCGACATGGTGATGTTTCCGACCCAATAACGAACATGAGTACAGGATAAGGAAAGGCAAGTGGGTTTATAGTCATCAATCCATAGACTTATGATTGCAGATAAATCATTTTTATTTTTTCTTCCTTTCAGATACACTGGGGCCTATAGGCAAGTTGCAATTTCACATTCGAATCGACAAACGAATAGAAATAAAATGTATGGAAATGACACAAGCTTTCTACAAATCGGGCTGTCTGACTTATGTCATTTCCATACATTTTCCGTCTATTCGTTAGTCGATTCGATTATCAAATTGCAACTTGTCGAGGGCCCAAATGAAGTTATTGCCATTTGTTAAACGAGTAACAACAAAAATCAGAACAAGTACTAATCTACACTGTTTCATCGAATCGATACAATAATCTTTCACAGGACGTGCCGGGACAAGTAGAAAGGTACAGAAAAAAGGAAAAGCCAGCAGGGAGCTTCCTAATCAAGCAGCTAAAATGCAATCAGAGGCTGGTCGGGCACAGTAAACTAGATTACAGGGTGATTACAAGGCTGCCAACACTAACAACGAATTCTTTGATGATTACTGTCATTTTAAAATCGATATCAAAACTTTTGTAGTCGAAACACGATTTAATTTGTTTGTTTTGTGTTTTGTTGGCGATCGATTTAATAACTCGACAGTGATATGTACTTGGAAACTATGTCATTATGTATAAAATGAAATGTTGTCAGTATCAGTGACTATCGCCATTGGATATCTATTTATTTGAGGGGATAAATGAAATCCTTTATTGATTTGGACACGATTAGGATACAAATCTTACCAAGTATACTAAGAAACGGTGGAGGGAGATTTTGGTGACTAATAAGTGCATATTTACTTGTTTATTTTAAACTAGCCTTGGCCCGCGATTTCGTTCCAGTAGTAGTTGTTTTTTTCCCTCGCTTTTGCAACATTTTTAATTGATACTCCACTCTTATTTGTCGTAGCGTGATGATATATAGCCTATAGCCTTCCTCATTAAACAGACCAGTAGTTCCCTAGATTTAGACCAAACAAACTTCAGCTTTACAATATTAGTATAGATAAAACATAGAATATTTCGATGGGTAGTTTAAAAGTCTAACAAATCTTAGTGATGTTCTTCAAAAAAGGTAAAAAAGATTCTATAAAACTTACATTGAATCTGTGTTTTTGTGTAACAGTACAGAAAGTTACATAAATGCGAAATCAGATAGACAGGAGACAAAAAACCTGTCTTCAGAAACATTTTAAGTAGAAAGCTTTTAAGCATGACACACGTACACGACTTTGTATTTACAATCAAACATTTTATATATTCTCCAGAGAAATATAGTAGAGAGAAATGTGTGCCCATTCATCTAAATAAATACAAATAAACTGCTGGCCCTTAAACATCCCTTTATTGTTCGTAACCCTTAACGATGACATTTGCTGAAATTCAGAATGACAGCAGAAAACGGCTGAGGCATGCCAATCGAATTTTACTTATACAAAGCAATATTGTGGTCCAAACTACAAGGTCGAAGCGGGAGTTTAATTTGACGTTGCTATTCTGCAGTGTTCATGCCGCGAGATATATTAATTGAGAAATACTATGTCAAGTCTAGTTGACAAAGAAATATGTCGTGTCACTTTTATTTCCACGTATAATGCTGATTTTTTATTTCAGCAAAATATCATAAATAACATTGATTATAATATTATAACTATATAAAAACTACGACATCTGGACGACGTCTGTGGTCTAGTGGTTCGAGAACCGGACTGCTGATCACGAGGTCGTGGGTTCGATTCCCACACACATATTTATGCAACGAACATGAGTAGGTATTTGTGTTTGACTGCGTGTTTTTATGTATTATTAGTATCTTTTTACAAAAGTATATACGTATTATATCCATTGTCTAGTACTCATAGTGGTGCTGTGTAAAAAAGTCCAAAAATATTTATTAAAAAAAAACCACGCTGGTTCGTCCAGATTGCAGTAAAATTAATTACTTCATGTTATCGACAGTCTACCTAAGATTATCGCACCAAAGCTTTTCAATTTTTTTTGCTTGCAACATAAATGTCATTACATTTAGTTTTGTTTAGAACAGTTAAATTTCCTTAGAATAAAATTACTAGAACAAAAAATCTTAACAAGCACTATATACACGTGCTACTAACGTATTCCGCTTCCGCTTATGCCATGTACCATAACATCAAACGTCTCACGTTGATATGACGGCTTTTATCAGGTATTGTTTGGCTTTTACGATTGATGCCGAGGTGGGGCGGGGCGGGGTTACCCGACAGACATCGATACATCATACACGGCAATATTTCAAACATGTCCCTATCTACAGTCAATTTTGTTTCGAGTTTCGAATTTTTTGTTTCATGCAGGGTAATTTGAAAACAGAATGTGTTCATGAAATAAAACGAAGTTTGTTTTTGTTAGATAACTTTAGTTTCAAAATTTGAAATTTATTTGGGAAACATTAGTTACAATGGAACTTTACAACATTTGAACGGTAACTGCTGCAGTAGTATAAACTGCAGCAGTTAGATTTTTTTTTAATAACAAGAATCTGTTTTAGATATGCTGAAGTCTGAATAACTTACTAACTAGTTAACCTTGTACCTGCGGAACACTCTCGTTAGTTTTGTGGTCTCGAGGTCCAAGCGCCCCCGCGCCGCTCCGTCCCACCCCGCGATAGCGACCCCGGCTCTCCAACCCACCGCTCACATACCTAAGGCACGGCCAACTAGTTCCGCGCAGACTATAGATGATAATGATTACCTTTTCAATTAATGTAAAGAGTACAAAAAAAGACATAACACCATACAATTTTACCATTCACAACACCTTGCATTATACTCATATTTAAAAAGGAGGCCATAAAAGACTGACAAAGCTTTATGGAAATAATTTTATGAATAGGCCTCTTTACAAAAATAAAAAAAATATTTTGTAAGTACAGCTTTTTTGGCATTCATAATTACAGGAGAGGTTCTTGGTAAACTTTATGCATTTGTAAATAATGAAGATTTTATTTTCATATTTAATTTAAGGCTGGAATATTTAGACGTTGTTAATAGTTACAGTTTTATAAAAATACTAACATCACGCTTTTTTGCCTCGAAGGGTAAGCAGAGGTTAGTTATAATATATTTTTTTAAAAGTGTCTATGTTACTCCGGCTTTTTTCCAGCTTTTAAAATCTTATGGTCTAACATACCATCACGCCAGTAATCCCCGAAGGCTAGGCAGAGGTGTACTAATGTACACCCACATTTCGCCGGTATGTTTAGGTCCCATGTAATAGGGGGCGAGCCTATAACCGGGCACAAATCCAGACTCCGAGCTGCTACTGAAAATTTCACAGATAAACCCAACAACGGCTCGACCCTACCTCGACTATAACGTCTCCTCCTCTTCCTTGAGTCATTCTCCTCACTGCTTAGGGTCGTGATCTCTATGCAAGTTTCTGGACTATGCTCCGCCACTTCACGTAATAACGTCTCATTGAAATGTTAAATTTTTTTTCTTAATTTTTACATCTTCACAGATCGCCAAATTGTTCTTATTAGGGTTTATCTATGAAAACCTCCAAAGTAGCTCGGAGTTTCGTGCACCCAATTGCATTAGTACGCCTTGTCTCTTCAAGGCATACTTGCGTATTACTAATTCCGCGTCATCGTGTCGTATTCGTGTCGTACCCGTCTCGTCGATATTAATACGTCGCTCAACTGTTTGCGTCGTTAACGAGCTAGTACTAATTGAGGGTGAATCTTTGCTGTCACTGTGCAGTTCTACTATCGTCTGCATATTATTGTGCTGAGCTTTTCATATTGACTTATTGAAGGGGTTTTCGCCTGATTTCATGCGAAAAGTTAGACGTTTATTCTATTATATTAAAACGCTTACTAGACGTTGGTTAACTAAAAAGAATTTATAGATTACTAGCTTTTCACCAGCGGCTTCGCCCGCGTGGTCTTGATAACTTCATTCCCCCGTTTTTGCAACATTTTTCATTGCTACTCCACTCCTATTAGTCGTAGCGTGATGATATTAGCCTATAGCCTTCCCCGATAAATGGGCTATCTAAAGAATTTTTCAAATTGGTTCAGTAGTTTCGGAGCTTATTCAATACGAACAAACAAACAATCAAATCTTTCCTCTTTATGATATTATTATTATATATTATAGACTAGCTTTTCGCCGGCGTCGCCCGCGTGGTTGGGTATTTCTTATAAATATTCTGTATTGATGACGTAATTGTCTATACTCATCTTATTAAAACAAATATATCCAACGGGAACTATTCATTTTACCGGGATAAAAAGAGCCTATGTGCTATTCCAGATTATAATCTATAATCTATCTAAAACAACGCACAGAAATCGTATCAACATTTGTAAAATTATTTTTGTTACAAATAAACATTTTTCAATTTTTCATAAAAAAAATCATCCAGATTCGTTCAGTAGTTTTGGCGTGAAAGAGTAACAAACATCGATCCATCCAACTTTAAAAATAAAGAAAGAATAAAATTACACAATAAAATTGCACGTAAATGAAACTTTCACATTTATAATATTAGGATTACTAGGATTGTTTTCTTTCTATATTACTATTATACATTATTATTCTATTCTATATTAAAATTATACAATATTAAATGGGTTGCGGAGGTCTGATGGCAGTCGCTTCGTGTATAACCTAAACTAAATAAAAAATTTAGAAAACCCCCGACACGAAATGTAATTTGCCATTTTGTGGTGGCGGCCATCTTGGATTTGAAATTTATTATAGTGTATAGTATTCTCCTAGTTAAGCCCTTTCATTTGATACCCATATCGAGGGAGTTGTGAAAAAATATGTAATCCGCTTGGGCCGATTTTCATCAAACATAACTAAGAACACTCCCGACTAATACACCTTTCAAATAAAAAAAATCAAAATCAAAATGGGTTCATCCGTTCGGGAGCTACGATGCCACAGACAGACACACACACGCTAAAATTAGGGTTAATAAAAATACTGATATTCAGCCGCATCTGGTTAGACTGGAAGCCGACCCCAACATGGTTGGAAAAGGCTAGGAGGATTAATATTATACATTAAAAATAACTTTCTTTCTGAGTCCTTCTGGGTCATTTGAGTTATAAGATCAATGGGAAAATTTGCTTCATTAGCCTATTGGTACTGGTTTCGATTCTCAGGTCGAGCAAAGTGTTGTTGACTTTACAAGATTACAGTTCACTAACTATTATTTAAATATCCATGTATAGCCAAACCTAACTTACCCATTTATGAAGCTTTCAACAAAAACCAACATGGATCAAACAAAATATTATCTGAAGCACAGTTATGCAGGTGCGGTGAAATCTAGGGCATTTGCGCCAATGACCTGGAAGATCTAAACCTAGGTGGTCAGATAACGGCCGGCTGGCTGAATACAGGCTTATGTCAAAATTTGCTAGAATAAACAGGGGCGTATTGGGCTTTAGCTTTGAATGTGTTGACAGGGATCTGCTTGTCTGTGTGTGTATTTATTTTTGTGTACTTACACGGTACACATATGTAAGCTGCTTCGGTTTTTTTAAATTAAAATTGTTGTTTTGTTTTATTTGTGTTACCAACACAGTAAAACAACTTAAAATATTTAAGTGGGTATCCATCCATCATAGAATTCTCAGTAGCAGCTCGGAGTTTGGATTTTGGGACCGAGCCGGACCGTTTTTTAACCGACTTCTAAAAAAAGGAAAAGGTTCTCAGTTCGACTGTATTTTTTTCATGTTTGTTACTTTAGAACTTTCGACCGGGTGAACCGATTTTGATGATTCTTTTATTGAAAAATCGATATCGATAAATTTATATTACTAATTTAATTTAAATAGGACTTTCGTTGATGTCTGTTTGGCACCGACTCCAAATTAGTTCATAATGTAAATGTGTACATGTTATTTTTGCTTTTTAGTTCCTAGGTGTTTTGGAAGCGGTTTGTTTTTTGATTAAAAATAATTTGTATACACAAAAAACAATACACACAAAAAACCCTTTAAAAATTAAATATTACATAAATAAATATTTTTGGACATTTTACACAGCACCATCTAGTCCCAAATTAAGCAGAGCTTGTACTATGGGTACTAGACAATGGATACAATACTTATATAATGGTGCTATAAACACATTGGGAAAAGAAATAGCGTGTTCAAGGTAACTTTTGAAATTAACACCCTACACCAATTACTTTTAACGATCACGGCTTAATTAACAAACTTAAAATGAACAATTACAATAATTAGACAAAGAATATTTACCATTTCCATTTGGGGCCTGATTCTCTAACTCCTAGTAAGTTCCCGTTAATTAGCAGATAATTTTATTCAAATGTTGTTCCTAGTTATTTTAAATGAAGGAAAAAATCGGCTGGCGGGCAGGATTCGAACCTGCGTCTTCTGGTTCGGTACACCAGACGCTCTGACCACTAAGCCACCGCGAGCCCCGCTCGCCAGTCGAAATCTTAGACGAATCCTGCCCGCCAGCCGATTTTTTCCTTCATTATAAATAACTTGTAATCTTAGCATGGAAAATGCTTAAAAAATACAAAAAGATATGTTGTTCCTATTTAAATTTATCTGGCGGATAGCGCCTATAGACATCTAAATAAACGGGAACAAATAATATTATAGTAAGGGCCTGTTAACTGCCGGATAAATTCAAAAATGGAACAAAATGTTTATAAAATTATCTGCCAAGTAATTTAACAGGAACCTATCAGGAGGCGGTGAAACAGACCCGGGGGCTAGACAAGTTGCAATTTGACATTTGAATCGACAAACGAATAGAAACAAAATGTATGTAAATGACATTAGTGACAGCCCGATTTTTCGAAAGTTTGTGACATTTCCTCTCTATTCAAATGTCAAATTGCAATTTGTCTTGTCTGTCAATCTTCTTGCAATTTGCCCAGTGTTGTAAAGAGTAAAATTTTCGGGATAAATAATATTTATATTTGCGTAACCTATAGACTTTTGGGCAGACTGCTTATGCCCGGCAAGCCCAGTTTGTTCCTTTAACGAGCCCCTGACTAATTAATGCTAAATCTTTCCTCTCTATATAATCAAGTGCCTCCCTCGCCCTCTACCACTCTTCAGAATTTTGGATTTTTTTTAAGTGCTGTTAATTGAGCGTTTTTCCCATTTCGAAATTTAAAGCTATTATGTCTGGGGGCTTGAGTGAATTTGTATAGAGGATTCAGGGTGTTTGAATATGTATTTTCTGTTAACGAAGGTTCTTTAATTTACCCTGTCCTACGAATTTTTGCAATGTTCATTCAAAATACTCGTTTAATAGTAGGCATGGTGAGATATTTATATATTATTTGTATAATCCATACTTATAATAATATAATAAAAAGAAAAGATTTGATTGTTTGTATTGAATAGGCTCCGAAACTACTGTACCGATTTGAAAAATTCTTTGATTTGAAAAAGATTTGAAAAAAAATTCAGTGTTAGATATCGGGGAAGGCTATAGGCTATATACCATAACGCTACGACAAATAGTAGCGGAGTAGCAATGAAAAATGTTGCAAAAACGGGGGAAAAATTCATACGAAGGCGAAGCCACTGCTGGCGGAAATAGATAATATTAATGTAATCAGCAAACACACTAAGCTAATTTAATTACATTCAATATTATAAACATATGCAACTGAATATATACAGGAAATGCATTGTATGCATGTACTAGATAAAACTAAGGTCGTTAGGTCGTACGGAAGCATAAGAGCTAACAATCAGTTTATTTATATCGATGATGCAGTAGTATTTGCAAAGTAAAAATAATTGTCCAACATTTTCATCTTGCATTGAAATGTTTCTTTATTGTGTGGGTACTCAAAATAAAATGGTAGTCAGAAAGACGGTATCTAGCAAAATTGAGTTAAAGAGCCCAAGTACTGAATAACTTTTGTTTTAAAAGTTCGCCCAAAAGTCTTTTGACACAAAGACTGGCAATTTTCTAGGTTTGGACTGAAGACAGCCACAGTATACTAATGTGTCTGTCAGCAAGTTTCTTTTTAAATTATTTGGGTTTCATTCTGTATTGTTGAGAATCTGTTCTTATTACAAAATTGCTATGGAATATATTTATGACAATAAAAAAAAGTTGAGCGTAAATAGATCATGAAAAACAACCCAGAATTACAATTGGATAATGATCATTTGTTATAAACAATTTTTAGAATGTTCATGTACCCAGTGACATTTGTGCTATCAAGATGAATCTAATGACATATTATTTATCGAAATCCGTCTAGCCGTTCAGTAGTTACGAGTGGACATAGGAACGGACATACATAAACATCAAACACATAACCCTCCTTCGGTAGTCGGGTAAAAAATCACAAGCATTTTAATTTTATGGTAGAAGGAGAGCGCACTATACTGTATTGTGACGTCACATGCCAGTACGCCATACAAACTATAATACCAACACTCGTTTTGCGGAAAAAGCCGTCCCCACGTAACCAACGCTTATTTTCTTTTTTTTTACTAGTCCACTTTGTCCCACTGCAGCTTATTTTCTTAGAATTTTATAATTCTATTTGATCTCTCTCTAACACAAGTCAAATACTGTTTTAAGCGGTCTAAATATGAATTGATTTAGAGAATTTTTTGGTTTCATAAACACAAATCTATTTAACTTAACATCCATATACAAGTCAAAATACATACAATATTTCACTCCAAATTACTAAGCCAAACCCTTACTTCAAAATAAATTGAACCCCACTAAAAATAAAATACAAAAAACTAAAATCAAACAAAATAACTGTCAAATTGTACAGACAAACACGCAAAAGGTGTGTTTAAATAAGTAATAATAATAAATTTGTGGGTGTAATTTGTAGTGTTATTGTCAGCGAGCCCTTAATGGCCCAAGCGTGATAGAACGGCCCTCATTAATGTTGATATTAAATCTGTAAACACATTTACGTCTGTGTTTACAAATAAATAATTTTTGAAATTGAGTTTTTAATGATCTTGGATTATTTAGAGCCTGTTTAACTTCTGGATAGCCGGTAACTGCCGAATAAATTAAAAAATGAACCTTAATATGTATGTAATTATCGCTAGGCGCTGTGTATATATGTCAGCCTATTGCCGTCCACTGCTGACCGTAGGCCTCCCCCAAAGAGCGCCAACCATCCCGGTCTTGGACAGCTCTCATGCATCAGCATCTGCTGCCAGCCACCTTCTTTAAATCATCGGTCCATCGTGTCGCAGGGCGTCCTACACTACGCTTGCCCAAATGTGGTCTCCACTCTAGCACTTGTTTGCTCCATCGACCGTCTGTCCGTCTACAGACATGGCCGGCCCACTTCCACTTCAGAGTGCTTATTCTTCGCGCAATATCGGTGACTTTAGTTCTTTGGCGAATAACCTCGTTTCGAATCCTATCCACTAAAGAAACTCCGAGCATTGCTCTCTCCATTGCACGCTGAGTAACCTAAATTTTGTGGACCACATGGTGAGTGTCCACACTCACCATGCGACTGGTCCACATTTGCACACACTGCAAAAATAATTATTTTGTGATTTGAATAAGATGTTGCGATTTTATTTCGTACTTTAAAAATCGCAACGAATTTTCGTAGTGTGCGTTTAGCCTAAAACATTAATAAGATGCTATGTGATGAGTGAATACTTTTCATATTCAATTTCCTTCGCTCTAGTTGTTCAATCGCAACTGCTGCGGATAAAATCCTGGAGTCGATACTCGGACAAAACAAATGAAAATTTCTTCGTAAATATGTTTATGTTCAGTACCTCAACCATGAGTTCTATCTAATGGCTTTCGATAGGTTTTTTACGCATCGAAACGCTGTAATCTCATAGCAGGTTTTAGTTCCTTACGTAAGAGGCGCTGCGAGGGGTTTCCATACAAATATTTTAAGGAGTCGCTAGCGAGTCTAGTGAGAAAAACTCATGGTCGAGGCACAGTTCTTGATTAGTCACTCATTTATTTTAAACATAATAAAAAAGCCGTTATAACAGATTAAAATCAAAGCGGTTTACAGAAAGACAAGGTCTGCCCTGTAAGCGAAGGGTTAAGAACCTATTACTTACAAGTCATTACACACAGACTAAAAACTATGTACCTACAGATGACTAGACTTCAAATATTATTAATTGGCACACTGCACATATTTATGCAATATTCTTCGTGTATTTTCAGAAAATACAGAACGGTAGAACTCCCTTGTCAAGAATATACAATTTATCTATATGTATACTACATTTATATAAAATTAATTGCTGTTTGTCATTCTCACTAAAATTGATAAAAGATTAGACGACTTTTTGTTTTGTTCGTTCTAATACAGTAGAGATCCAATACAAGTAATACCCATAAAAACTGCTGAAAAGTCCTAAATTAGTAATTTTGTATGGGAATCAGAACATGAAGGCCCATAACCCCAGCACAGACCAACTTTCGGGGAGGCCAACTTGTCGGGTCCTCTAGTTATGTGATAAAAATTCCACCTACCTCTTTATATAACTAGAATGGATATTAGAACAATATACTTATCTGTGCTTTTTCGTAAAACCATTCTATCTAGAGAAGACCTCTGTAACCTTTATGTCACTGACATAAAGTTCAAATTTTAATAATTTAACGGCTTCACAAGACACGCCTATAACAAATGTGACAGATTTCTCGATACCCTAATGAAATAGCAGAGGCAACAGATAGGCAGATGCCACGTCGAAATAATTTATAACTCATGTATTAACTCGTCGAAATGAATTTTTAAGATAGTACGACGGTGTTCGTTTTGGAGACACTTTACACTATGCGATTAGAATTGCGTTGCAGCACGGTGCAGGCATTTGTTTGTAACTCATTAGTTTATTTGTCCTTGACATTTCTTTAAAAAGAAGACGAGCACTCGGACTCCACGGCCCCAAACTGGTTAAAGATATAGTTATCAACTAGGTTACTATACTTTACTTTGCGCATTATTTAGTTTTTTTTTAAATACATTAAGAAACGTAAAATCTAGCTAGATGTCAAATCTTTTCGCAAGCAAGAAATTGGTAATTTGGTATGTATTATAATGACGGGTAAATCAACGTATCTATATCTTCATCCTATAATACGAACATACGAAAACCCATGTCACGGTTTTCCATCGATTATCTTTTCGGTTCACTAAGCATCAAATCTGCTACATATAATGTTCTGGTTCATTTAACCCATTGCAGATTTAAAGTGCCTTATTTTACCCGCAAATGAACACGGTCAATTACCGTATGTCGATCGTTCGGCACAATTTTCTGATCGTATCATTGAATCGTATCGCATCGTCCAATCGTATCGGAAGTTGTAAAGCGTCCCTTAGCGCGGTGGTCTATCTTTCTTTTTGATCAAACGCAAGAAATGTCGTTAGCTAATGAACCAATGGCACTTATATTCTCCACACTCTGTTACACACAATTATAACCTTATTACAAAGTGACAGAGTTCAATTTGGGCCTTTCGTATCAAATTAAATTGGGCATTGGGCATGTGAAATATATTGCTTTATAAACAGCTTGTCAGCTTTATTTTACTTATAAAATGGTGCAACGTATTTTTGATGACCGATAAAGAACGTTTATGAGATGGAAATCTTTTTATATTAGGGTTCTATAATGACGAGACATATCGGAATATTTATATAGTTACGTGAAAGATTTTTCGATAGAAAGTAAAAAAATATAGGTTTTAAAGAATTGCATATCATCATAATAATATCAACTAGGTAAACATTATGAGGCAAGGTTAAGAAGAATACATACAGTATACCAGTTTTTTAATTGTATTATTTACTTTATAAAGAATGAATGATATACTTGAAACTCATAAGTAATAAGTCATTTATTTCTTAACAAAATACATTGTGTTGAAAATTGTATTACATAATGAAATATAATAATTAAAATATATACAAATTACAAAAAATACGAGTACATTCAAGAATACATTATCTGTCATTTATTCTACACTAAGTATATAGCCCTTCTACACTATAATAATCGAAGCTCATCGTATTATTAATTTGATCTTATTAATTTCTTTTTCTTTTTTACCAGACTACGGCTAAGGAAGGGTTAAGGAGCTGAACAGATTATTTAATATAGCTATAGCACTGAAGAACAAGCCTTGTAACTCTTGCGAGGACTTTACATACATACAATTAATGGACACTTTTAGATGGATTGTCTACGTAAATAACCTAACCTAACCTAAATTAAAAATTTTGAAAACCCCCGACACGACACGAAATGTAATTAGCCATTTTGTGGTGGCGGCCATCTTGGATTTGAAATTATTCATAGTGTATAGTATTCTCCTAGTTAAACCCTTTCATTTGATACCCATATTGAGGGAGGTGTTAAAAAATATGTAATCCGCTATTTTGTGGCCGCGGCCATCTTGGACCGATTTTCATCAAACATAGCTAAGAACACTCCCGACTAATTAACCTTTCAAATAAATAAAAACAAAATCAAAATCGGTTCATCCGTTACAGACACACACACGCGCACACACACACACACACACACACACACGTCAAACTTATAACACCCGTCGTTTTTGCGTCGAGGGTTAAAAATAGAAATTAATAACTATTATATGTTACCCACCTTCTATATAACCCTTTGGTGTATAACACTTGGCCGAACTGTAGGTGTTAACTAGCATTATACCCCTCTACCCTTTCTTCTCTTATAATTATACCACTTTCACTAAACGTTTTACCTTATAGTACATAATAGGCTGGAAAATGGAACAAACGCCTTGAACTTGACCCCTTTTTAGCAACACAATGACCCCCGACCCCCTCGTTTGAATCCCACGACTTGTGCAAGATTTTAAGATGTTAAAGTAGTGTGCACTGTGCTTTATAATGTTATACATAACTATCTACTAAAAGGCCCTGTTTCATCATCACTGGATGGCATCAACCGATTAAAAAATTAACCAAAATTTGTATGAAATTATCTACAATAACTGTGGTGGTGAAACAAGCCCTAAGAAAGGATAATTTAGGTCATTTTGCATTCTTTCAATAATTGCTTAGTTTTTTTTTTCATAATGTTGAAATGCATTCAAGTACGTGCGTCTTTTCCAAGCGTGTGTTTTAAAAGTAATAGGGGTCATTGTAGGAAATAAAGATGGAAATATCAGAATTATCTAGCTCCAAAATAAGCAGAGCTTGTACTATGAGTACTAGATAATTAATAGAATGAGCTCCTTCTAAGGATGCGCTGCCCTGGCAGTAAGAGGAATATTCCCTCAAACTGTCGGCGCAGTGAATCCTCCATAAACCTTTATAGAGGTTTTTCGGGTCGGCAACGCGCGAGTGATACCCCTGGTGTTGCCAGCGTCCATAGGCTATGGTAACCGCTTACCATCTGGCGGGCCGTATGCTTGTTTGCCACCTTAGTGAAAGTGAAAAAAAAAGAAAAAAAAAGAACGCCTACATTTTAGATAACTTTGTAAATACATACAAGGGAACACCCAGACCAACACAAACACTTAACTATTGATTATAACATAAATATTTGTATCCAGTGGGAATCGAATCCTCGTGATCAGCGGTCCTGTACTCGAACCACCAGGCCAGACCACAGGCGCAGACGTCGTCTGAATTTTAAGAATTTAATTTTAAATTAAACCAAAAAAAGAGCTATGTGACATCTAGACAATTCATTCAACCCACTTGCAAAAATTACAAAGGTATTGAACGTAAAAAAATTAAGCGTCTACCTTTCCACCTAAGCTGCATCAAATCCCGGGCCCAGGAATAAGCAGAAATCCCGGCATTGTCGCGGCAAACATATTTTTATTAAATAACTTCCCACCCGCAGATCGGCGAAGCGGTAACTTTTTTAAATCGATTCCACATCGGTACTGTTTGCTTTCAGCCTTGTTTCATGAACTTTATTATCGAAACTCTTTTTTTAATTGCTCGTGTTAGAATCGGGGGTGAAGTACTACTATTGATACAGGCATTTTTTTTAAATACCCAGGATTTTATTATTTACTGCATCATTAGTCTCAACTGTAGACCAAGTCTAAGGCTTATATTCAGAGACGAGGCTAAGCATAAACTTATGCTTCCGTATGTTAAATTGTAATAAAAATTTAGTATAAACGCTTAGTATCGTCTCTGAATATTAGCTTCTTAGGTCTACAAGTTTCAAGCAAGTCTGTTTAATGAGGGATCCTACTTAATTCATTAAATTTAATTCACAGGTTCATAAATCTACAAATGATACGCTAATTAAACCAGAGAAAGTTAAAAAGTTCTGCCCAGTACCATTCAGTACTGCCTTTCTTTCCTTATTCATACCATCACGCCTGTAAAGTATTCCCCCACGGCTTAAGCAGCTGTGTCTTGATGTACGTACACTCACTTCGTCGGTATGTTTAGGTCCCGTGTAATAGAAAACGAGCAGGGAACCAACCAGTCACAAATTTAGACTTCGAGCTTCATCATCAACCTATTAATCGTCCCACTGCTGGGCATGGGTCTCCTCTCAGAATGAGAGGGGGTAGGCTATAGTCCACCACGCTGGCCTTGTGTGGGTTGGCAGACTTCCCACGTCGTCAAAAAATCTCTCAGACATGCAGATTTCCTCACGATGTTTCCCTTCACCGATAAAGCGAGTGATAATAAATTACGAACGTGATTTCGAAAAGTCAGAGGTGCGTGCCTTGGATTCAAACTCGAGACCTTTGACTTGGCCGTCCAGAGGTCCCCCCTGAACTACACTAGACTTCGAGCTGCTACTGAGAATTTCAAAGAAAAAACCTAACCTAACAGTTTGCTGAACCGAATCACCACTGGACCAATTAGGCAGACTATCTTTAGTCTTTACTGCATCACAAATTGCTTTAATGCAGTGTAAGTAGTGTAACCTGTGTAACGCTATACAAAGTCATAATGTGTGACGCGACCGTTTTCTATTCGCAGGCAGGTACAGTGAGTATAAGTTTTCATTGTCTGCCAAACTGCTCGCGGATAAGAGCCGCGTTTCACCGAGGGGCGGCTAAAATGTAGCTGTCTGTTTCTTGGTGGTTACCAAGAGAATAATGTGCTAGCGATAAATGATTCAATAGAGAATATGAATGGAGAGTAAGAGGAGAGAGCAAGATGACAGAGTAAGACGAGAGAGTAATATGAGAGAGTATGATAAGAGAGTAAGATGAGAGAGTAAGCCGAGTGAGTAAGAATAGATAATCTGAGTGTGAGAGTCTACAAAGACAACTACTCTTACACCATCACTAGTCTAAGAAATAAATGTCTTTGATTGTGTTATTGTAGTGCTCTTAAATCACTCTTAGGTTATCCGTTTTTTTTTGTTTATGAAAATTCTATCGTAACTATTAATAATGGAAACAAGTCCAAACTAAATGCTACCTTTTATATTCAATTTAAAATAAAACATAATTGATCTGACCATCCTTTTTTGAAATATATTACAATGTGTAGTTTTGTAAAGGTTTCCGACCATCCATCGTCCACTGAAATCCATGTTCTTTTTCTTAAAAGTAACTTTAGAACCTTACAAGAATTCTGTTTCACAATATTGATATCTCTATAAGTAGACAAATAAAGACACAGTTGCCGATGCGTACACATTCATTAGGGGAACTTTTGGTATTTATTATTAATGAACGCCTTACACATGTTGTTTGGTTTGTAACTTATGTCCAAGTTGGAGATAGGCTTCTATATAGTGGATAGTTTGAAAAATATGTGTAAGTTGTGAAGCCAATAACCCAAGAACTGTATAAACTGATACCTTGTTTATCCAAAATTACAATTGACCGTTTTATACCATATTTTCTGAAGGGTTTATGTAAACTAATGTAAACCCACTGTTCACCAGTATATTTAGGTCTCATATAATAGGGAGTATCAGGAGTGATCTTATTGCCATTGATTCGGGACAAATTAGAATGCAGGGAATTGGACTCAGGACCTTTTTAGTTGGTAAGAGTCCGATATAGCTCTCTGACTTTCCTTTCTGGGAGACCTCATGGATACCCTCTGTATCCATGAGGATTTTCACACGAAAAAAGGATTCTAGCGTACTTAACATTCGCGCTTATGGTTTACAATCGCTACATTATTATTATCAGCCCAGTTGATCCCACTGCAGAGTAAAGACCTCCCTACACTCTTCCTACTTCGTACGGTTTAAGGTAGGCCGTAGGGGTCCAGTTTGTCCCACCATCTCCATCTTTGCCTCCAGCGTCGTCTAACGTCTTGTAGACTCCACTCTGTGCTAAGTCTAGGCCACAAGTCGTTCGACATGCGACACACAACTAGGTCCCAGTTTCACTTTAGGATGGCAGCGTTCTGACAACGTTAGCGATTTGAGTTCTGGAGAGCAGTATGCTATTTCGGATGCGGTCGAGAAGACAGAAGCAGTTAATTTTATCAGTCTATGAAGTCTACATCATCAACCCATTAATCGTCCCACTGCTGGGCACAGGTCTCTTCTCAGAATGAGAGGGATTAGGCTATAGTCCACCACGCTGACCTAGTGTGGGTTGGCAGACTTCACACAATCACACGCCATCGAGAAAATCTCTCAGGCATGTAGGTTTCCTCATAATAAACTACAAGCAGTTATAACGTTTTATTTTATCAGTCTATGAAAGCTACTTGTAAGTAGGTAAGCATCAATAGTCACTTAATACGAAGCCACAAACTTGGGAACATTCTTAAACAACAATAACTTATAGTAGGTACGTACACCTAAGTGGAGCGCCATCTTACTTCCCCACAACTAACTCGACAACTCATTTTAATTGCTCAACGAGAGGCGCCACTAATTGATAGATGTGCTACTTCAAATTATAGACTCCACACCCAGAACCGGTGTAATTTGTGATACATACACACACCGTTTGCCGTATTCTTAATTTAAAAATAATTTACATATACATATACGCTGTATACCGTACTCTTATATATTTTTTTTAAGTTAAGAATACACTAATACACACTTACACGTAACGCGTATATTTAATTTAAATATAATTATGTACCTATAGCTTGTCATTCTCACGTACCTAAATATCCTGCTGATGGTGGCGTTGTGTGTCGGGTCGTTTTATTCCCTACAACATGGTTGAGTCAAACGGCGCCGATACACACGTCATGCTCGTGAACGAGTGCTGTTTGTCGGGGCTGGTCGGCTCTTACTGTTGTGGCTATCTTTTCAATCCTGATACCTACTCTTTAATCTCTGCATCTACACATCAAGCTTCATCATCCTTAATACTATTCTCAACAATTGTGGCTGTTACCTTTTTTTCTAAAGAGTGTTTATCGAGTATTTTGCCGGCTCTTTTTCATAAAACCCAACCCATTTTTGGAACCGTGCAACTAGTTTGACCTTTCAAAGGTACCAAAATTGAAATAACAATATTTGAAATTGAATTTGTATAGATACCATGTCTTCTACTGTTTCTGTTTGTCATCTCTTACAAGTAATATAATTGTCTGTATGCTAAACCTGCAGGCTGCAACATAGATTATTCAGGGAAGTTTCAACTGACCGCATAGCGAGACGTCTCGCCTTAGCGAAGTCATTTTACTAACGATGTCTTAGATGATCTAGGTCAACCTAGGCAGCCTGGGGATTTGCTAGGATTATATTCCAGATGGTCTTCGACAATATTCTTGTTACAAGACAAATATTTAGATGATTTTTCAGAGTATTATCGTTTGAGCACTTGTTTTTAGAGCACCCAAAACATTGAGCACTTTAACGGTTAGTTAACTAACTGTTATAAAAAATAGTAAGTAATAGTAAATTGCCGGGAATACCGAATCGATTGACACGTCATACATCATAATCAGATGAGTACTTTAGGTGCTGTAGTGGAAAATACGTAAATAGGAAGACACACAGACTGCCTAATCCTGTCTATCTGTCTGTCGCGCTTTCACGCCAAAACTACTGAACCGAATTAAATGAAATTTGGTACACAGACAGTCTAGAGCCTGAGAAAGGACATATGCTACTTTTTAATGCGAAAAAGGGGCTGTACGGGGTTGAAATGGGGGATGAAAGTTATAAGAAACGCCCAGACTTCGCGGGCGAGGCCGTTGGCAGAAAGCTAATATATTATAACCCTTCCTAGACTTTTTGTCGTCGTCCTGTAAGCTTACGTAAACATTCCTTTTTATCCTTTTCGATTCGGCAATTATACAACAGTCATTACAAGTTGTCAACTAAACTCATATATCAATATGTCAGCGTAGTAATAATGGAACGCTTTTCACCTTGAGCTCACTGTGATTAAGGATCGATCAGCTTGGGGTACTAAAAATTACCCCCAAATTACATATAAATGTATATACATATATATTATGTGTGATATTTACTATTGTTATTTGATCGCTGTATCGTAATAATATATCATTATAAAGCAAAGGGTAATTTTGGAGTGGTGTGCAAACATTTTCACGGTGTACCCTGAAACCTAGCAATTAGAACTGTAAATAGAAAACGAGCAGTTTTTTATGTTAGTTCAGTTAACCATGCATCGCATGTCGTGGGTTGGATTCATAACTGAGGAATTTTTTGTATTCCACCGATAATTGTTTCGAGTTTGAGTGTATTTTCTGTCCGATAGTTGTATGAGTCTCACGAGACAAAGGGTTAGTACGCGAGTTGTCTTAAAAAAATGTAGCTCCTGGGTCAAGTAGTCTATTAAATAAATAAATATCTTGGGACATTTTTACACAGCACCATCTAGTCCCAAACTAAGCAGAGCTTGTACTATGGGTACTAGACAATGGATATAATACTTACAGACTTTTTTTTTGTAAATATATACTTACAATATATAAGAAACACCCAGACAAACACAAACACCTAAGTTCATCACATAAATGTTTGTGTCTTGTGGGAATCGAACCCACGACCACGTGATCAGCAGTCCGGTACTCGAACCACTAGACCACAGACGTCGTCAAATTGGTGGTAAATTTCTTCTGTAAGTAGATATGAATGAACTAATTTCCTATTTTATTATACTCTTCCTGTCCGAATTCAATATGTTTTTGATATCTTATGTATTAAAGCGAAAAAAGTCTTGAAAATTATATTTTGAAGTAAGTTGACGTCCATGTTCCCACGAGGTTATAATATCTATATACAAAGGTATGCATAGAGTATGCGAAAGGTCCCTTATATTGCTTTTGTGTATAATTTATGGCGCAGTCGTCAGTTTGGAACAAGCGTACTATGGTTTAATTTTAAAGGGGTTATGATATTAATACTGTTATTGCTTTTTCTTGGAAATACTATCGAAGGTAATGCCAAATTTGTTCAAACGAAAGATGAATGGACTGTATGAGAAAGGATATTACAAAGAATTTAATGACGAGATGACGGCTAATAGAGATGTATGGAAGAAAAAAAAATACTGCGCCGACCCTTGCTTTTTTATGTAAGAAAAGTTAACTTAAATATTTATTCTACATTCCAGTTTCTTTTTCAGTCACAGAGTCCAGGGTATGTTTATCAAAAACTTCAGTAAATCCTATAAGACTTCTTAAAAAACAAGTTAAATATTACTTGGTTATTTTTCCTCTTTTGTTCTAACTTTCTTGGACTTCGTGGACAATGAAAATGTTTATTTATAATATCTCATAACTTGGGTATAGGTATAATTGCGGGTCCAGGATATTTGTATTTCTGGGGGCTGGGCCAGGTATGTAAGGAGTGTCAGACTGCCAAACCGATTGTGCTTGGCAGTAGTTAAAAAAAAATAACTTTTGAAGCCTTATGTGAACACCGATTTTTGATGTTTTTTTATTTTTTTTTTATTTTAAAGAAATAAATATCCTGGGACATTTTTACACAGCGCCATCTAGTCCCAAACTAAGCAGAGCTTGTACTATGGGTACTATACATTACGATTTTTTTTTGTAAATACATACTTATAATAAATGGGAAACACCCAGACAAACACAAACACTTAAATTCATCACAATAAATGTTTGTGTCCTGTGGGAATCGAACCCTCTTGATCAGCAGTCCGGTATTCGAACCACTAGACCACAGACGTCGTCAATTTCTGTAAGTGCCAATAACTATTTAAATAAATAAAAGTGGTTATAAGCGCGACTCCTACGCCAGTGTTCATGTACCGGGTCGAGCAAAGTGTTGTTGTTGCGATTTGGGATTTGTGCCTGGTTGATGGCTCTAAGCTCGCATCCTGTTACATGGGACCGAAACATACCGGCCGCGGCGTTCCTACTGTGTACGTAACAACTCTGCTTATTCTCCAGGGAATACAGGACTGATGGTATGTTTTGTTTACCTATACATAGTTTGGTATCAGAAGTTTCTATGGAGGGACCGGTGGTATGGCTAGGTGTGAGTTGATAAATGTCAAAATTAATTGTATAATTTGTTCGATCCATCTGCTTTGGTCTCCGGAGTGTTCGCGGCGCTAACTTCACAGTTCCAAGTCAGGCTACACTTGGTCTGTGGTCTGAGTGCGTAAGATTTAGCGTGCGAAAGTGTAAAAAATATTATTAAGTATATACTTACCACGTCTTCAAAGAGAAAGGAATACACGATAATGGGGACAATACAAAAGATCCCATTGGGTCGAAGTGTTGCTGGCTATAATAGCTCCCATAACAAGATAAGGTAAGTAAAAAAATATTCTTCTTATCACGTAAAAAAGTTTTTTTTTGTAGGGTAGGGGATGCTCCTGGCATCCATACTAGAATACCATGTATTAAAGAAGCCAAGCCTTTCCCGTTTACAATAATTATATTATTTTATTATATACTATATTATTTACAATAATTGGGTACGTGTTGGTCAAAAGCTCCGTATTTTCTAAATATGACACGTATCGTATATCCCAAATGTCTGTCCCTCAGACTGGATTTTTAAGGGCATGTTTCACCACCTCAGGATAACGCAGTAACCGCCGGATAAATTCGAATATGGAACAAAATTTGTATAAAATATCAGAAAGCTGTGAAACAGGTCCTAAATCTTATCATTATCATAACGATCCTAGTCTTTTCACCAACTTGTTGAGGTCATGATGCCAAATGTCAGTATTTAATTTAAGCTTTGCCATCATACCTCCACGACTACATAACTAAGTGATAGGAAAAAATGTCTCTATTTAACTTAACGCATAATAAGCAATGAGCTAATAAACAATATCTAACTAATTATTTAACACTTAACACAAGATAAACAGACATAAAACCTAAAAAGAAAACATTATTGAAAAACTACTGCTTACTTGACACCATAAAATCTTTAGTGTACATCTTACGAAAACTCGTAAACTTTACATTTTTACGACCAACGCTTCATGTCTTTCTAACACACTAAGTAAAACAGAGACGGAGTACAAGTCTAATTGTTTATTCAAGTGTTGGTACAACAATTAAATAAAGTTTGACTATTCATTGTGCCTGTACTTTAATGCCTGGCACGTTGTGACCCGATTCTCTTTAATGAATTTATCGTCGGTAGCTCCTGAATATTTTGTCCAACTTTAAAAAAAGGTGAGGCCCTTTTCTCGTCTGTATTTATATGTAAACACAGTAAAAAAGTTTAACGGTATATGCAGACTATGCAGTCACTGTAACAGAACAGTATTGTTGAAAAATGTTTATATTAACATTATAAATGCGAAAATAACTCTCTGATACCTTTCACGCTTCAATCGCTGAACTGATTTCCATAAAATTTGGCAAGATAATGAATTGCTTATATCCTTTTGGTCTCAAATAGCCGGGCAAAATAACTGAAGCCAATCGGAAAACTGCTACTCTGACGTGGGCAATGGCAAATCTACTGCATATCGGGCAATCAATGGGCCAAACTGACGATTTGAATGAATAGACTGACGTAATTCGATCGCAGGCAAGTTTTGAACCTGCCTCGTCCAGTTTGGTACAGCTCTAAAGCTACCTGTGGCCGTTTATGAAGCTTTAGAGCCATTGTCACTCCAGTGGGAGAGAGAGATGCTGTTATACTAGTTGGGTATTATCTCTTTTTTGCAAGGTAACTATGATGACCTTAGCACTTCATAATATGCCATATTCATCATATGCCACATACATTCCACTTCACCTGTGACGTCTTAATATCATTATTTCTTACGCTGAAACGCTTTTTACGTAGACTCTCACCCCCAACAATAAAGCGACAACAGCTCAGTTGCTAGTTCCAGGACATAATTGATCGCCCCCACCGATCACTTGAGCCACAAACGTCACAGTTGGTATTCGAGCTCCATCCGGGATCGATTCAAGCCGCCACCGGCTTTTATTCCGATCCTTTGTACTTTTTCATCTCGCGGGGATTAACTAAACTTCAGCGGTCTACAGTTCGGTGCCGAGTCGACTTCCATCGATTTCTTATTAGTTTCCTCTTTTGTTTATTCAGCTTAAATTTTTTTATGTCATTTTTTTTTGAGGTTTGTAGGTGGAGATGTGAAAATTGAGGGTGGTTGGTATACAGATTACAATTGCTTTATAATTTTTCTTGCTCCAGAATGTTCGATATGTCCGTCCACTCTTATTATCTGTAGTTCAGTGACTTCATTGACACTTGCCATGGAAACACTATTTTTATTCATCGCCCGTAGAAGGACGAAGTCTCCAAGACTATAATTATTGAGAAATACAGACTTCGGCAAGGAGTTCCTCCTTTAGAACTACATTTAATTAATTTGAAAGCCAAACGCTTCGCTTCTACTTGTGAATTAACTACTACCACTATTGATGACGTTGTTGCTGTAACCTGCAATGTTAGGTTATTATTCTGACGATATAGAATGAGCTCTCTGTCCAAGAGAGCTATTTCTATTGTAGTCTAAGTAAAACTCTAAATGTCAGCAAGATATTTTTGTGGAATCGAATTAGCAACTGATACAAACAACTAAGTATTACAAAGACCGTAATTGTAATTACACGAAACTCAAATGTTAATTATAATACCAAGGTAATAGAAGGATTTCATATACCGAATCCGAATCTTTGATATACTAGATCAAAATCAAGATACAACCCATACATAAAGACAAATCCGATAAATCCACTAACCGTATAAAATGCAAATGCATCATAAAGGTCAGTCTTTGTATATCGAAATGTTACCATTACCGTATACCCCAGTGTAACAGGGATTGAACGAGATTTTGTTATGCAGATGCTCTCGGCAGATATCGACAGCGATCGCCGGACGACGCCAATTGGAGCCATTGTTGCCATGTATAACGATGTAAATGATATTGTTGGTATTGTTGCCATTTTCGTAGAGTGTATTGGATTTTTGAGAGCGACTGTAAATGCGGTTATATGCTATTGATAGAAAATGTAAAGGAATATTTGTTAAGAGATAACGTGGGTGTCACACAACTAGGACGCAATAGCTATAAATGACCAGTCATAACAATTGCTGATAACATAATAGTGAATCCAATTCTCTAACAATTGCGAAATAATTTGTCCTTTGTTGTAAGTCCTTATAAAGAGTGTCATTCAGTTTCTTTTATAAATAATGAGAATCCATAATAAACCTTAAAGAAATGGATATCATGCTATGTTTTACAAGAATAATACGGGAAGAAAAAAAAACGATAATTCAAGGAGTTCAACGACTTGATATCAGATGCACTAACTAAAATACGTGGAAAGAATCTCAGTGAAGGTTATCGTTGTACCCATGAAGCGAAAGTATCAAAGCATTCATTTTTTCTGCAGAATATTAGGATGTTTATTTGAGCACATTTAGCTATCATCTACTAATTATTTTTTTGCATGGCAGCAATGACACTAACCACATATAATGTAGTTTCTGTGTCAGATTTTTATCTATAAAAGCCCAATCTGTTTCCATTTAAGAAATAACTGCTTATCAACGACAAGCTCTTGTCTTAAGACTTCTACTGTCATTTCTCCCGAGTCCGAAAATCAAGTTGGAAGAATCAGCCTCCGAGATAGGCCCCTGCCACGCCAAATACCAGCACCCGTTGTTCTCACATCACGAACGCGTCACGAGCTCCAATCAAAAGGATTACACAGAATGTTCCCATTGTTCCTAAAGCTATGTGGATTCTGACACCAGATCCTAAGCTGTTAGCATTGTTTTAGTGCAGGCAAATTTACTTAGGCAGCAATAGCGTGTAGTGTTTGAATTTGTAACGAGTCTTCCACTAGGAGGCATTAAACATGAAAAAGGAGATGAAACATGATAAATTGAATGCAAAAAGTTTTTATCCAAAAGTTAGACAATCTTTGTAAATACTGAATGATAGTTTATCATTCATAAACATTGCTTCCCATCTTGCATGGCTATAAATACTGTGTATGGTTTTTTTAACTTTTTAAAATTTGTGAAACGCTCCTGTCAGTACTTTTATATTATAGTCTTTTTGCCGATTTACTTGGGCCAGTTAAATTTACTGTACCTATCTGTTATCACACATTTTTATCAGCCGTCAAACGTTAGTTGGCTTTTAAACCCTCCTATAAATTTCTAGAAACACTTCATACAAATAACAACTGCCTAGTTACAAAATTTCCATTTTCAACTTTAAATTGTACATTTTAGCACATTTTCATTTTTATTTAATTCGTGTATTTCATCTCCTAGTCTCTTGGCCTACGTCTTAGCGTACGAAAGTTTAGTTTGGGACAAGATTAAGGGCTAAAGCAAACTGTGGTCGGTGTCTCTGTTCTACTTTTGGTTTGGGTTGGCCGCCAGTGTTATCTGTCGGTTGTAAATCTAGACTTAGAACCGTTTGGATATTGAACCGGGCTTTCTTATTATTTTTTATAGGTCTTTTGTAAAACTTCCGTCGCTTAAGCTTTATATTTCTGAGCAAAAGTTGGTTCACTTTGATATTGATGACACACTTTCTGTCCACTGAAAAAAAAACATTTAACCATAACTAATAAACATTTCGTGAACCAAACAAAATAATCAATCGAAATAACTCGATTCTAATCAATATTTTATTAAACATTTTATTGCTACTCCATCTTCCCTAATACCAGAAAATACAGAAGGACCCAGAGAATAAATATAAAATCACTAACAAACCCAAAATCCCTTATCGGTGCGTGGCAATGGGTAAGTCACGTTCACCCAGTTAGGACTAGTTCGCTTATATATAAGACATTGGTGTGGGCGCTAGAAAGCTAAATCGCCCGGTCCTTTAAGACTTGATTACCTGTTCTTGATGGGGCGGAAGGTTTCAGAGTAGGAGTATATTATGTAATGATAGCGGTACATTATGACCTAGTTTCAGTAGATGAGTTAGTATAGTTGGAGATGACAGTATGTAAGATAGAATTTGAAACTAAATGAGAAAAGTGTGAAACAAATTGCCGTGGAAATGGTTCAGTGGCGTGATACTGGAGAAAATTTGATCATGATTGGATTGAATAACAGTAACAGTCTTTGTTCCGTTTTTCTCGTGTGCATTTAGTGCGCCTCTGCTTAGATTTTCTGGGAAAACAAGCGTGCATATCATACCATTACGCCTGTAGTCCCTGAAATGTTTTTAGGTCCCGTGTAATAGAGAGAGAGAGAGCCTATTGCCAAATCTAAACTCCGAGCTGCTACTGAGAATTTCATAAAAATCCCAATCTGGGAATCGAACCCAGGACCTCAAGCGTAGCAGTTGTGCCTAAGACCATTAGGCTAATGAGACAGGTCAGAATTTATAATGCGATGTAAGCATTCGAGTATCACGTTACACATTACGCTGTAAATAGCACCTTGCAATTACTTACATAAACGAATATAGCCGTAGCAAGCTTTACCACTTTAATACAACCGTCACTCCTAACGCCTATAAGCCTCAGAAGACCACAAAAAGTAGGACACGTTACCCGCATGAGTAATTGGTCCCAGGCTTATAGCAGTCAGGCTGTCGTCCTTAATCAGTCATAGGTATCACACTAAGTTCCTATTTCAGTTTTGCCTCACCTGCAAATGTGCCTTGGCCATTGAAACCTGGAAGTGTTGTAAAGGCTCAAAACTTTGTTAGCTAACAAGGCTTCGGAAAAATACTTAGGGGCACGTAACGACGGACCTATAAAGTTCAAGCGGTTTATTTTATAAGTCTTTTGCAATGTCAGAAAGTTTTTGGAAATAAAATAACCAATGTTTTACATAACTGCTTATTTTATGGCTAATAGCAGCCTATCATGGTCGTAGTGAATGTTTCTGATCCCGTGGCCATGATATTTAAGTCTGTTTAAGGTCAGTTTTTAGTCAGTATGAGTCTGACCCCGCCCGCATACCCGCCTTCCTAGGTGGTGGACATCCATGAGGGTCTTCCCTAAAACAAGGTAGGCTAAAATAACCACATTTGGCATTTTCACTAAAATCAGTTCATTATTCCAAAGTAACTCCTTCGCAATTTTTCAATGTGAATGATATTATGATTAATCTTAAAGTGGTCAGTTTGGTCCGGCTATCATAGACTAACAGTGACTTCTATTGGGTATTTTTTGTCTTGATCGAATATGAATATGATTTCATCCAACTGTAAAGATTAAAGTGGTTTTTTCTATGAAACAAGTTCCTGTAGAAGTTGAGCTCTGCTGTCAAGTTCGTCTAGGTTGGTTTCACGTAGGTTGGTTTCGTCTAGGTTGGTAATGTATCCAGTGAAATTACTTACCAGCGATACGGAGGAGTTTTTTGATGCCTTATTGTAAATTCTTTTCTTCCCCTTAAAATAGTTATTTAATTATTTTTTTATTTAGGAATAGATTATTAGATTTAATTCTTTATAATACTTCATTATGTGGTTATTTCGAAAATAAACTTTCCTCCATAAACAAATACTGGACAAATGAAAATAAACAACAAAGTTCTCAAGATAACAACGCACGAGTAAGTATGATTATTTGTCACTGATATCTTTAGTTGTAGTAACAATTATCTATGATAATAGCTCAGCAAAAACTTAAAAACCGTATTCGTTTCACATAGTAACGAAGCAGTTACACCATACCTTTGTGAATGACCGGTACATAATTTCAAATGAATTCCATTCTCATTTCACACTATCTATCAAAATAGGTGAAAAAAAACTTCTTAGCCGGTCGACAAATTCATCTAATCCATGGTGATCGGAACCCGATAGCTGAGGAACCGGTCCGTTCCCAATATTACCCCCCTTTCCCCCCAGACACCTACACATAGATGAAGTCGCGCGGTTTCGTTGATATACGATATCTTTATTACTATGGGAGATTTTCATGGGTGATTGGATAGAAGTATTATTGGGAATGTCTGTAACAATAGAAACACAGTGTGTGTTTTCTTATGTTTTTTTGGAGATATGATTCTTGTGAGAATTAATGGTATCTACTTGTGGTTGATATGGGTTCATTACCCGCCACCAGTTTATCCTAGTACAGAGTACCAAAATATTGTTATAACTTCATAATTGCTATTGTATTTTTATCAATTTAATACTCCTGGAATAAATATTATATATATTATATTAAACAATGTAATAAAATTGTTATGAAGAAACAAAGCATTTTACTATAGAATTATTTTTGTTACTATAGGAATAACTATAAAATCGCGAAAAAGTCAGTTATAGACATTACATTCTTTTATTATCTATATAAATAAAAATAAATGTTGGTAAGCGCATAATCAACCATGGCTGGACTTGGCTGGATTCAGCTAATTAATTGTTTTGGATGTTCCTTAAGGTCCACGGAAGGTATAAATACTATAAAAAACGGGGGAAAAAAGTTATCAAGACCACGCGGGCGAAGCCACTGGCGGAAAGCTAGTTTTTAATGAAAATCAAAAATAAAAGACCCAAGGAGGCTTACCAATGAAAATAATCGTTCTAAATCTAATTTCACCGTTCGCGTCAGGAAGAATGGAAACACGCCATATACTCGTAAGCTCCGGCATCGCTCCCGTCAAATGTTTTCTTAAGTTCACAGTGTACAATGTTATTGTTTTTCTAACGAATAACTCTATGAACATTTCCAAAGTAAACATAGCATTAATTTGCTTAGACGTTATTATGTTTTGACCTTGTTATTGTGTAAGGTTCATATAGTTTGTTAAACAATCGATGAAAATTTAATTTCATTGATAGTTATTAACATAAATCACATTATCATCACGCCTGTATTCCCTGAAGGGTTGGACAGAGATACCTACTTATGCACACCTTATAGTTCGGCAGTTCGCCCGTATTTTGCGGTCTCGTGTGATAAGAGGCGAAGCCTGTTTCCATAAACCGGGCACAAATCCAAACTCCAATTTCATACAAAAATCCAATTACACTGCTCGACCCGGTAATCAAACCCAGAACCTTAAGCGTAGCAGCCGCGCTTAAGACCATTAGGCTATTAAACCAGGTGTCATGGATTACATTTTTGTTTCAAGAAAATGATGTGGGAGAAAATTGAAAATAATTTGCTTCATACAAGTTCCATACATGGATATTCAACATAATTACTGCAGTAACAATCTGAGAATATAAGAAAAACGTAATTATTGTATGATTCTCACGTACACGGCCCGGGATTGAAAGTGATCGATCGAATATACAGACAGGTCTTACAAATACAATCTACCGCAAATTGAAATATCAAATTTCAAGTACCCCATACATTGAATCATTATTTTAGTACATCATAATATGATTATTTTATTGCCTAAAGAAATAAATTACATATGAGTACCCTGCATTAGCTTCTTTTTTAAAATCTCGCACTAAGATCCCATTGCAGGACTCCAGCCCTGTGTCGCGGAATCCCAGAATACAAAATGTCCAGCCATGGGAACATAAAAATGTATTTAAAAAAAAGGAAACTTTTAAAAACATATAACTCAGTACATTCACGCCTTTTATCGACACTATCTACTACATAATCTCTGTGTAGAAGTATAGTAAAATTCAAAATCGCCCAGAATCTTCTCGCAAATAACGCGTAGGGGCGTCATCAAACGGTATTGGGATATGGTGGCCGCCTCGGGCTGGTACGCAACGATAACTTAATCCCGGCTTTTTTATCTTGCCAGTGGTGACCCTAGTAGGGTACTTGGCGGCGATGTGCCTGTTTATAATGCATTGATTAGAATTTCTGTGCCATTGTTGGAAGAGGTAAGAGGGTTGTATGGAAAGGGGATTATGAATGTAAATATTGCTTATACATACTTACATTGTCTGTCAAACAACCCCTACTGTATTAAAACGTACCATCACACATGTATTCCTCGAAAGGTTAAGCAGAGATGTACGAATATATACCCACCGTTCGCCGTTATGTTTAAGGTCCCATGTAATAGGGGGGAGTCTATAGCCATTAACCGGGCACAAATTCAAGCTACAAGCTGCCACTGAGAATTTTATTGAAAAACCCTATAACACTTTGCATGACCTAGGAATTTAATCCAGGACCTAAAGGGTAGCCGTCACACTTGAGGCAGTAACAACTTACTGTATTATACAAGAGAAAAACCAATTTCGTTTGGGCAGGTTTCTTTTAGATACAAATTCAAGGCTCTGCTTCAGACCCACTTTGGCTTTAATTTGCCAATCCAACGACTGCGATTGTCGCAGTAATTCATTTCTCTTAGTTAACTCAAATTAATTACGTAGCGAGGTTAGCAACTGATGAACTGTTTTCATCTATTTCGGGATCTGTATGTGTAGGTATGTAGATTGTAGTCCGAAATTTACTAATATTTTATATAACATGGAAAATTCACATTCGTACTTAAAATACGGCAACTTATAAACATGTTTTAAAGTGAGTGTTTAATTAAATCAGAGATTTAGAATTGCACTGCTCAAAACTGACATTGTTGTTTTAATGAGCAGGATAAAGAAAAGAAATCATTTGTTTGGAATCTATGTCATGGAGAGGACGGTGGAATATCATCAAATTCCAACGGCAGATGAAATGACAATGTTACTATTCATTTTGTTTTCTTATTAATATTTCTTTATGATTTTTCTACCAAGGATTTGTCGTAAATTACTGTTGAATTATATTTTGGTATGTACAGTATTTTATTTGCAAATAAACCACCAAAATGAAATAATAATTTACCTACTTAGATGTTATGATGATATTGCTCTAGTTAAATCTCGACATGATTGGAAGAAATTCAGTTATATGCTTCACTAATATAGAGGAAAATGTTGTACAATTATTGTGTATAGATCATTGGAGCGGATATGAAAGGCGTATCATGACAACACTCCTCCACTTCGGGGATAAAAAGGAAAAAAAATGTGGAAATATTCCGGATTGACCCATATCTAAATACGCGAAGAAGGAAAAATATAAAGCAAGGCAGGAAAAGCATTCCGGATTTCAAATTGATTGGCTCAAAATTGGTACAATAAAAGGCAAATATCTGTACAATTTTTGTAACAAATTGGCATGAGAGCTCTTGAAATACGCATATAAATATGCAAGTTGTTTTATGTTTATCTATCTTCTTTCTGCTTTTGTTAATTATAGTCTATTTTAGCACAAGATATTAAATAAAACGGCGTTTGGCGATTTGTATTAAATACGCTTATGGAGGTTCTGCAATAACAAAAAAACATTAAAAAGTTAGTAGGCATTTCATTTTTGAGTTTTGTCCAAATGGAAACGATTGGAATGGAAAGTCCAAACAAAAAAAACTCATTCAGAATAATAGGAGAAAGTATTTCTAATGTATTGCCCAGTCCAATTTTCATTCTTAGAACAGAAGTACTGAAAAGTACCCCGAAATCCCAAGAAATAAAAACGGATCTTTATAAGCATTTACAGCAACTACGTTTTCAATTTACCTATTTTGCACTACTTTCCTTAGTCTTAAGGAAAAGTCAAATACAATTTCACAGACGGTCAACTCTCCTGTTTATAGCAATGTAGTGTGAGTCGGGACACGTCCGATACAGGTTTCTCGTTTAATTATCACCGGGTTCTGTCCGTTAGTCACTAGCGAACGCGATTAAACCAATCAATTTGTCACGGCACTTTCGACTGACAATTCGGGACATTTAGCTTCACGATACGTATACAATACGATTGTTATTTTTGTGCATTATTGATTTTCAGATGTGATTTTTCACGTTTACGAGTCTCATGACTTCATAAGTTAAATTTTTCGTCTATTATCGAGAAGTAAAGAAATAGTAAAATTTTTAACATTATTTCAGCAACTATCAAATAAAAATATGTGGTTGAAGTAGATTTAACAAGTTTGTTTTTAATAATAAAAACCACGAATTGCATAGAAATATTGCCTTAGTTTAGTGTAAAACAGAATTAGAGTGTTTGAATAGAGATGAAATAAAAGACGGTCGCAAGAGTCATTTCAATGAAATCAATCCCCAGCAAAATACTTATTTCGAAACATCAAAACAGTAACAATATTTACGATGACAATAAAACTATTAAGAACACAAATAAATCATATCGAGGTTTGGTCAACTACAAATTGTTGCTGCAAGCAGACCCCAATAATTGGAAAGTTTTTAGGTAGACAGGTACGAATGTATATGGCCGATGCGGTTTCTAATTTATTGCAAAAATAAGGGGCCTGCCCCAAGGGCGATCCGGATATAAGCAGGTGTTACATCGCCCTCAGATTTTAACCCTCTGGGGCTCATTGTGTTCACTGTAATATTATAAAACGGGTCTCTTTGGTTTTTTGGAAAAGGGTGAGATTGGAATCTTGTATGACATGTGATATGGGATTTATTCAGGGTACACCTTTGTTTCTAGTAATAATTTTGGTTTCGATGTCGTATCGATCTCTTTCAGTTATGCTCCCCTAAGTGAAAGGGACGGAATATCATGGAGAAGACATAATTTTCTAAATAAATGTTGAATCAGTTTAAAACATGATTCCATATACATTTCAACAGACACAGGCAAGGTAAAGATGGAATGTTCATCAGTAGGCACAGCTAAAGACTGAAGCGGTTATAACTCGGTTAGATAAAATTAAATAAAGGTTCAAAATAGTAGACAAAAGTCGAGTCCCTTAAGAATTCACTAACATAAATAATTTTAGCTTAGAGGTTTACAAAAATACTATTAAATGTATCGACGTCGTAATCATAGAAAATTATTACTTCTTACTTAATTCTTGCCAAATATATAACATGGATAAGCCTATTACTAATAAATACAAGCCACTGTAGTAAGCCAAAGTATAATTCACTGATGGAACACTTCATAAATATTGAAACTTGTGAATCTTGGGATGAAATCATCTTTGGAGGAATTTCCAGATCAAGTGAATCATATTTTTGTCCTTTGTAAATTTGGCACCAGTTTGATCTCGTTCATTTCCGTTTTTTGGAGATGGTTTGTGCATCGTGCCAAAGGATCGTGGTGAGATTGTCTGTATAAAACGGTGCATTGTTTTGTGTAGAATCGTTCCCGTGTGTGATAAAACTAAATGAAAATTTTAGATCTACGCTTGTATCTGTCATTAGTATGCCAAAGGAGTTTTTTCCCAAGAATTTCGATACCAACAATTTGATGATATTTTTCTAAGAGTTTCTTATTTTCTATCAAAAATCTACTCAATATATTGAGGTTCGTTACAATGAACTCATAAGAATTATTTGAAAAGGACCCTAAACTCAAGAAGGTTTCAGATACTCGGTTCAAGAGTTAGGCAAGACAGGACGCACGAACAAAACGTAACTCACAAATCAGTGGGATAACAATTGGTGAACGAAAAATCATACGATTCTGAGCTCTCCCGCTAACATTTTAAAAGAAAACACTCGTAACCAATCTGCAAATATAACCTTGCATTGTCAAATTTTTTCTGAAAGTTGAGATGCTGAAATTTTTTTCAATTTGGATCTTATTTTCTTGGTATTAAGATTGGGGCGTGTTGTTTCGGAGGTGCAAATGTGGGATTGCTTGGGTAAACACTCGAACCGCGAGAGACGCCCTAGAGCAGACGTCAAAAAAGTGCCGTGGAGTTTGCTAACGAGAGAGGGGAAACAATGTGTTTTCCGCTTACAACTTTTGTGTACGCCCTCTTTGGGCTTTAATAGAAATTGATCGCGGGATTTGTCTCAAAAGAAAGTTGGTGAAAGATTGATTGCTTTGTTAAATAAATGTAAAACAATTAACGAATAGATATTAGATACTTGTAAAATTTATTGTTAATACAATACCAGTAAAGCAATTTTAAGATATGATAAGATTTTTTTAGGAAGGATAAATTAAAGAAAATGAATAGCAAAGGACAAGCACAGTTCTTCATTAAGGTAAAAAAAAACAATTCCGGAAAAATTTAAACAAGATCATTTTATCGTTATTTCTCCTACTTTTATGTTAGAGACAACTTCTGTTCTCTTTTTACCTGCAGTGTTGCTTACACGCAGCATGTTTGACTACCAGAAAAATCAGCAATTTGCACCACCGGCAAGCGGGATCCAATCAGTACACACCATCTATTCGGCGCTATTCGAAGTACCAAAACGGAGCACAGCAGGCGATAACAATCTCGCGCCACATTCGACCCGGGGCTCGAATACTAATGCGAACACTCCATACAACGCCACTCGTTATACAACCAACTTTATTCAAGATTCGTTTATTTCAGCGACAAAATAATTTTCAAGTAATATAAGGATTCATAATGTGTGACGTAAACACTTCGAGAGTTTCATAATGGGAGAAGTTCTTAGTTCGGAGTGTAGACTTATTTGGAGAGAAAATTAACAAGGCAATACTTTTGATACATACATGGTAGTATGTTAAACAAGGTACGTAGAGTTAATGAGTGGAAATTGGTTTAAGTTAAACAGGGAATTGTCTGTGTAACGAAATTTGCTCAAGAGTCGTGAGCAAATTTAAGCATATGCTTTTGATAAAGTAACGTAGTCAGTATATTCTTGTCACAATGTAATTGGCTCTGCAGTTGTTTCAAAGTATGTTCACAATGAGTCTCTTACATGTTTAATGCGGAGTGTGCTTTTGTTTTTCCAAATAGGTCATCTTAAAAGCAGTGATCGTTTTTGTTTCAACAAGGAGCCATCTTAGGCCCAACAGTATTTTTCTGGTGTGGAATCTTTTCGTGTTTCATACAAGATTAATAAAAGTCAGGAGGGAATTTTAAGGAACAAAAAACACAATTTTTATTCTTATCTGCTGCATTAAGAAGAGTATGCATGTATTTTGTTTTACATTTGACTGTCTAAGTAATTCTTCATACCTATAACTCATTTAGATTACACAAAGCCGTTTTTAAAGAATAACTTTATTCTCTATTAATAATCTTCCAAAAAATATAGTCCATTAAAATGTAGCGATATCTCATCCTCAAAAAGCTGTCAAACTGATAATAACAGAAAGGGACCGAGCTATGTGCGAGCGAGCAAACAAAACGCGATCCGTCTTAATATTAATGTAGTTGTTAGGTCGGATGATGAATGGTGACACAGCAAAGCACTTTGCGGTAAACTGGCCCATTATTATTCTTAGCGGGGTGTTTAGTTACCAATTTAGTTAATTTAGACACATTTCCATAACATCTTAAGCAAAGAAGGCTGACAAGATTAGACTCGCGAAATGTTAAATTAACGAAGAGGCGTTCTATTGCAATTTTCTTAAAATGTATAATTAAAATATTATACGGCTCATTTAAGTCAGGCATGTCAGTAAAAAATTGCGTGGCTGGAAAAACATTCCATTCAATTCATATATGTTGACACTTTGACAGTAATAATCCACAGGAATACTTATTTTATACTAGGGTTTTTTAATTATATTTTAAAACTGGGTCCAAGTTCCAAATAACATACGAATTCCTTTTAAAATTTGGCTTAAAATATTTGCAAAAGTAATGGAAACAATTTAGGGCGCCGCTTTGGATTCAAAGCCGAGCGTACCAATTCAATTACGTACACGCAGTTTTAAAAACGAAACTACACAGACTAGTGTATCCATGCTTGTTTTGGGTTTTATAAAGGCGTAGCAAATCCATCAGTATTATAATAATAAAGAATCTGACTTGTTTTCTAATTAAACATTTTACGTTCATACTAAATGACAATGAAATGTAATTAACCATTCTCCGAAAAAATTCACAACCTAGATATTAAGTTCTAAATATTCAAGGTGATGTTTTCTGTTAGAAAATTTAAATTAGTAGTCCTTAGTTTGGACTTACAAATAGGTTGGCTTGCTATTTACATGCTAACACAGAAGCTTAAGGCGTGATATGGGTGTACAGCATTGAACATTATTTTCTCACTTATGTCTTTCGGGGAAATCTGATGTGAATTTACATTTAGGGATTTAATAATATAATCTGCATAACTATATAAAAGAAACTGGGTGTCTGGTTAGTGGCTGACTAACTGATCTATCAATGCACAGCTCAAACCATCGAATTGATGGCCTGAAATTTGCAACACATATGTATATTATGAAGCAGCAATCCACTAAGAAATAATTTTAGTAACTTCCCAAGGGATCGGGAATTTTTTTATGAACGCTAATGAACGCGTTCAACAGCCAGTTCATTCATTTGTAAATGCAGTAACAAAAATGTTATTGTTCTCTTGATATGAAGACGAAGGAGATATCCAGATTCTAGACCTTACATATACATATAATAGGGGAGAGGACTGGTGTTGAATTTGTTCAACAAAATCACACGCTTATTGAAAAATATAATTAGCATACTTCGTATATTGAAAATAAATATCAAATCGAGCAAGAAATTTCTGAGATAAATGCGTAAATTTTTTTGGTGGGGATTGAGAGGGGATGCTCTGTCCCTTTCCCACAAAACGAGTGTTAGTATAGAATCAGTATGGCGCACGCTACTTTTGACGTCATTTGTAAGTATAGTACGCTTTCTGTCTAGCATAAAATTAAAATGTTTTTAACTTCGTTATTTTTTAACCAATTTAAATTTTGTTTTTGATAATCAGCTCTATTTATTGTCAACTTTTCCATGAGGCCATAAAAATAATTAGTCGCATAGCCTATTCTTACTTTTATCCCAGATATTGCTACCAATGCATAGGCAATTAAAGCAATCCACAAGGAAAAAGGTTTTCATTTATTAATTCGACGACTCATTTAAAGGAAACTTTCAGGTGTTTTCCAATTTTAAATGAACGTATTTTTCCGTAGGTAAATTTCAAAGCGCAAGCCTTTTAGAATGCAAGAATGGGGTATTTTTCAAAAACGGTTTTGGCTCAAGTATACCTCAGGAGTGTGCTAACTTAATTTATCGAACTTTTAGACGGTAGCTAAGGTTCTCTAAGCGGTTTTCCACTTGGGTTAACTCTGCTTACTTTAGGCTTTTTAACTTTTGGTCAATTCGCTTGGGTTAACGATCTGTAAAGACATTTTTGTTGACTTCACAATGTTTCTCCTTTTTGTATTGAGACATAAGTGGTAACTTTAGTGCGTAGGTGTAGGGTTGGATGATCCGAGACATCGCCTTTGACAAGATTGAGAAATATTTTCCATCACATCATGTCACTTATAATAATATGGTATATACATGAGAATACTTTTATTAATCTATCACTCGTGGCTTTGCAAAGGTTATCTTGCTTTTGCATCAATATTTTTTTCTCAGAAATGTACAGATAGAATATAAACCCATTTTGCGTAAAAGACAAGATTGTCCAGTGACCTTTATAAAATCATATAAACGCCATCTCTATGTTTTGCAATCCTGTATAACAAAAGGATCTGGGTTTCCAGAAATAATCTACATTTTAGTAGTAAATTTTCTAATAAATACTATGCTTGTGGAGTTGAATAGTTAAAATAATCATTTAATTGTAAAACTGATCTGCGACCCGCTCCATTAACAACGTTTTGCTGTGTACTTTCAATTCTACGCGGCAAGAAACACTTAGGGAAGGTATCTATCTGATCTTATTAAACCTTATTACAAACCCAGCTGCTTTTCTTAATGAAATTAACTTCATCCGTCGATCCTAACTGTGATTACGTACCAATCTTCTACATTCATAACTTCCGGACCCAGTATTGACAAAAACGCCTCTTATTTTTAAATTAATCTTGCCTCATTCCAACTCAGATTTTGTTTCATACGTATCTTCCATTACAAAATTCATTTCGACTGTGTCTTTCATTTCATTTATCTTTTATTCCAAATTCTCTGCTTCATTTTTATCTCCAGCTACATTAAAACAAGTATTTACTCTTAACAATGGTGCATTGCTTCCCTGCCGATCTATCTTCGTGCACATTTCTTAGATAAAACATGCAATAGTTCCCGTATATTCTCAAGCACCATTACGGGCCCCTCTGAAAACTTTCCGACAAAAACCAAGTTGCACCTGACATTGGTAATTGATATACGACACCATTAATCACTTTGTATTTTGCTGTACAAACTTTATGTTGGTACCTGTTTTGTAGTCTGAGCGGAGGTTAGCATGGAAATTTTGCACGATAATATTTCGAAGAACAATTTTGAAAATTGCCGTTGTAGACAAATTAACAATAATAATAATGTAGAGTAGGTAATAGGTATACTTGTCCCAGGATATTTATTTAAAATGACGACGTCTGTGGTCTAGTGGTTCGAGTACCAGACTGTTGATCACGAGGTCGTGGGTTCGATTCCCACAGGACACAAACATTGTCTAGTACCCATAGTACAAGCTCTGCTTAGTTTGGGACTAGATGGTGCTGTGCAAAAATGTCCCAGGATATTTATTATTATTTATACTATCATATTCTTAAGTATTGTACAGTATGATATTAACATTAAAGTATGTATGCTCCGTGCTACGATTTTAATAATATAAATGTAATGTCTGTGGTTTCGTACTAGTGACATTTTTTTCATACTGTATATCATAAAATGGGTAAAGGTTTGTACCGCAAAAGGTTACACGAGGGTCTAAGCCTCCTTTGATTTGCATTATGTAAATGGATTTACTGTGGTTCTACTGTTGTTATTATATAAACATAATGCTTCTAGCATACTATTAATATTAAGTATTTGAATTTGGATATAATAAAAATCCCTGATTATTATAAAATTCTCTCAAAATATTTTTATTACACTGATGATTTTTATTACTTAATGAAAAAGTCTAAATAAAAATAATGTTGACATAAATCTAAATCGTGACATAAAAATAAACCATACATTTATGTCCACTAAAACCTTGGGTATCTTTGCAACAAAATATCAAGTCAAACTTGTATAACATAATACAGTTATGATATAGTGAGTTTCGACTGCTAATATCAATGAATGGTACCCTCGGGAGCCCGGTTCACTTAGAAATATCATTGAGGTTACGCAGAGTTAGGATAGGCATGCCGAAGTCCCAGATGTATTTAGTATAGAGGTATATAAATTTGTTAGAGATAAATATATCTGCTTCGGTACTTATGCTGCTGATATAGATTTTCATACTGAATTGGGAAATAAATTATAACAATATTTTGATTTCAGTAACTACGAAAAGATTTATGATGTGTTTAAAAGAAATTAATATACAGTCTACCCTCTTTTGGAGGCAGCGGAATTGCATTTGCGTAGATGTGCAGATATTTGTGATCCTCAAATCCCTAATGACTTCAACTGCAGATAATATTATAGTATAGAACAATAATTATACTACGTTTCTAATTACGAATTCTGACCCTTGAAGACAGAAAAGCGGAGAATGATACAATATTAACAATTTGAGGTCATAGTTTAAATGTGTCTGTACTTAATTGTGGTTAGTAATTGGACAGGAGATAGTTCTCGTTTGATATTTGACCCTTGGCTTGAGCTTGTTAAGATTACTGCTAAAGTTACTAGACATCGTCCTTCTGAAGATCCTAGGCGTGTATCGTTAACCCTTCGTTCTAACGAGGTAAACAGGGCAATGGTTTCTTAACTACTAACATTAGAAGTTAGAGGTTCAATTTTCATAATGACACAATTTCCTTAGTCTTCATTTTGATTGACCATTCCACCATCCACGATTTCAGTCCAGTTTCGTTTATGTAAATGTTTAAAATTTGTAACGAAATCTTATCAAACGCTTTAGTCGAATCCAAAAAAGTTTGATTCATAAATTCAGATTACAATTTTTTTTGCATTGGTTCAACAATTCTTGTAAATATTCAGAGTATTCTTGCTTTTGAATTTCCAAACAACACAAATGTTGATTGCGACAGTTGAGCTACAAAGAACTTCAAAGGAGCGTAGTGTTGTCCGTTTGGATCCGTACCTATAAAAACTGATGTTTGAAACCTTTGTGGCTGAATGCCTGAATGCATACACTAGAAAATATTGATTGATTGTCGAACGTAGATTTATGAGGCGACGTTTTTGCCTTTATCTATATAACAGAGGACATTATACGACATGATAGATACTAACTGCTGTAACTTATAATAATGGGTCACTCACTGATCTTCTGATCAGCGAGTGGTGAAACAGGCCCTTTTAAGTAAATTTTAATCAACTTCGTCCAAGGTCAGTTGGGAAGAAATAATCAGACGAATCAGACAATACATTTTATTTTTAAACTTGTCTGAACCCGGGATGCCTATTCAGAACTTTGACATATAAAGTTTAACCTTGCTTCGGCAATAACTCAAATATAGCATTTCTACAAGTACAGACTGTAAATGAACAGAGAATAAAGTTACAAAGATACACTTTTAGTTTACTCTGTGTCTTTTGGTTTATCTGTGATACGCGTCTACAAGCTTTTATTTTTTAGACTGTTAGCATATCGTTGAATATACGTGAGTGATTTTCCGTGTAGGTACATTTTGATACGGAAATTATAGATAAAATAAGTATGTTATGCTTTTAGAAGAAGATTTTAATGTATAGAGTAGTAAGTAAAAACTAGAGAATAAACTGAAAAACAAAACCTGTTATAATGTCATCTATACTTTAGAGCTGCCGTAGAATATTCATGGTGTTGAATCTGGAAAGTAGAAAACTAGAAAAAAATATTTAGATACGAACCTTTTTTTAAATAGTACGAAAAGTCCTCATGGATCATCCTAACTACAAACTAACAAGAGATACTATACTTATTGGTAAAAATTTTTGAATTCCGTGGCAAATCTTTAGAATTGAGCTATATTTTGTCTAGTACCTACTAGTATTTGCCCGCGTAAAATCAGTTTTTGTTTGACATCTCCCCGTGGGAACCCCCAAAAGAAATGAAATATCCTATGTTAGTATTAATACGCTAACTTTATTCCAAATTTTAGGTAGACACATCAGACACATCTAGACACATTTTTACGTATGTTACGTATGTTGCCTGAATTGAGTTAGTTAATCATCCCATAAATAACTACCTTTTCTTAATTTATAGCCCCGTTCCAAAAACAATCTTAAAACCTTACCAAAGCAGACGTTTTTGCAGTGAAAGAGAAGTTTATTTAGAAACGGTTAATAAATAAAAATACTTGGTCTGTAAACTTTATTTCGTAAGAGCAACGCAAATAAGGAATGCAACCCAATATGGCTTCCTTGATTTACCCAGTAATTGTTTACTTGCTTACTGTTGAGACCTTTGCCTATAATTGCTTTAGGGGAAAAATTGCTGATTTCTTGTTAAAAATGTTTTCCTTACGTAATATGAAAAAATATTGAATACTAGGTGGTTAGTTTTTGGCAGGTAACTAGATTGAGTTAATAAACCGTTCCAAAACAGCTACATCATTATGGGTCAGCAGAGGTATACGTTAATGAATTAAAACATCAATAACTAAAAAGGGCAGTATCATCTTTACATAGAATCCCCGCCATTCTACATCACTGGCCATAATAACAACGTCACTAAAGCAGATGCATCAAAAAGCTCACAAAAACTTAATTAGTCCACAATTACAAGCACGAGCCAACGGAAATAATAACGAAATGGGGCGTGGAACACAATTAAAAATAAATTTCCTCTGTTTTTAACAACAATGTCCGAACTATCCCATTTTAGGGTTCCGCTCGGCGGCAGGTGGAAACCACACTCGTTACATCTATATCAGCGAGTACAATGCAGGACAAGAAAACAGTTGCAGCTTAATTTAACATTTTAGGGGTAGATTTTACAACAACTTACTTAAAATATACTTGTCATACTAGTTACTGTTATTAAATACTTGTCATCTGTCAGATAGATAGATTACTTTCATGTAGTCAACGAGAATAAAACAAAAATATGAGTAAAAAAATACAATATTTGAGAAAGTGATTAAAATTACCTCATTAGTGTAATGCTTGCTAACTCAGCTTGACCTCGAGAGGTCTGTAGTTTGATTCCTGCGTGATTTTGGGTGCTTTTTGTAACAACATTCTTAATAGCAGCTCTAAGCTTTGTGTTTATATCCAATTGGTATACCTACAAATAGCCCCGTATTTGTTTATTGAACCATAAATACCAGCGCTAATACTGATTGTTTCACTTGGAAACCACAGAATATAAATTGACGCATCAAAAAAATTACAGTGATTGGATTTAGTAAAGGTAGAGCCATCTAAATACTTGTTGTGGGAAATCTATCTTGCTGTATAAAACACTATCAACGATTAGTTATTAAACAAAGTACCATCACGCCTTTATTCCTCGAAAGGTAGGGCAGACGTAGAGGTCTACTAATCTACATCCCGAACTCCTATATTTAGGTCCCAGGTAATAGGGAGAAAGCCTATCGCTCTTAAACGGGTACAAATCAAAACTCTGCTACTACTCTCTGCTAATATTTTGTTTGAGTTGGGAATTGAACTCTAGAGCGGACCCTAGCAGTTCACTAGTTATTATAGTCACATTTTCTTCAATAATTTATGTTTTATATTGTGTTCAAATCAGTCAGAGGTCATTTATAGCACGTAAGGTTATTAGGATAATCACTATATTGTTTAGTCTCTACAACTAATTGGTTCGCCTACACATTCTCTACTTAGACAAGATTTATTACGTTACTCGCACAGTATCTTAATTAGAGGTTAAAAGGTATTAATCTGTTTTTCTCACTTTTGCTTAGTTTTATGTGGCAATAAACTATTTATGAGTGATTTGTTTGTCTGGATACTAAAGGTTATTTTTATTTTTATCTTTTGAACTTATACACTGGTCATAATGGCCCTGATTGCGTTATTATTATTATTATTATTATCAGCCCGGTTGGTCCCACTGCAGAGCAAAGGCCTCCCTACCTTCCTTCCACTCCTCCCTTCGTTCCACCTTGTGTTAAGGTCAAAAATTAATATTTCATATTTATCTATCAAATAATAAACGCCCCCATATTCCTATCGCTACATCATGCGAAATATTCGTCTTTACATGAAAAAACGTGGGAAAGAATGTATTTTAAACTTATCACTTCAGTAGATACTTTTAAGTTTTTAACCTTTTACGTAATGAGCTAAGAAGTCCCTAAAGTGTGTATATGCCTTCTCACTTTATTGACATCAAAATGACAAGACAGATATATTATGTATATTCTAGTATCATCAGTTTAAAAGAGGTTTAATACGCGTTTTGGAATAAGATACTTTCAATAGAACATAAACCGTTACTAAACATTCGACATTTGAACCTGAATTAGCACTACACAAAGAATGACTTTCTTCAAAAATTCTTTATTGAATTTAATTGATTGTTGGCAACACCACACGTCTCGGTTCCATTAAATTGCGATGTTTCGTATATTCCGATGCTCGGCAGTGTACAAAGGTGAAATAAAACATTAATTGCTGTCAGGCGGCGAGGGGCGAGACAAAAGGTTCGTTTTTTCGTAACTATTGTACGTACGGGACCCTCCGTCACGGTTCGGGGGCGGCCCTGTTTCGGCGCAATGAAAATGCTGATCGATATTATTTTTTTCTACGGTTGTAGGGTAACTTTCACTCCTCATTAGTACTTTATTACTGTCTGTAAACTAAACTTTCAGATATAAACAAACAATACCTTCAGCTCTATTATAGTATACATTTGCGCGTATGCAAAAGTCATCTTGTTAAGTAACGGTCGAAAAGTTTATATTGGGTATGCTAATACTGCTATTTCAAAGAAGGGTCTTGATGAAGTTGACCATAGCAAAACCCAAGAAACAAGTTGTACAAAGTTATGGGAACCATTCACCAGTTACTATGACCATTGATTGACCCTTAATATATTATACTGCAGAGGAACTTCTTAACTAATTAAGAGAAACTTATCAGCGGCATTCATAATGCCCACATAAATATTTATAACATAAAAAAATATTTATAGTCAAATTTATATCAGTAAGTGCTGTTTAATTAGTAGGAATAATAAAACGTTAATCATACTATCTCAAAAACCAATTAAAACGAGTTCAAACCGGTTTTTATAGTGGCCTAGTAAAAGGTTTGAACATAGCTGGGCGTTGTACACGATTCTCCATGCTAGTGATGTGAAAATAATGTTCAACTTTGTGATGAAAGATACGTCTATTAAAGCCTTTCATAAAGAAAGAAAATAAAATATTTTGCCAATGCCGAGACGGCAACAACATGACAAAGTAAAATAAAAAAAAACAAAGATGCTTTTATTTTAAAGGCTTTTCAAATAAAGTTCTGATTATGTGATAGGATTATTCCATATTAGCCAAAGAACGTTTATTAGTCGATTTAAATATTATTACAATATTACTAATTATGTTTTTTATTACTAATTATAACTTTTACTAAACTGTTTTTTAATAAATCAAACACCAGTCAACTGCAATTCAACAATCGAGTAGAAAAACTCGAAACATCGGAACTTAATACTGAAGTCCCCATCACTAGTTGTTTGACAACGACGGCGCTAGCGTTGCGTCTGACGTGTTTACGACTGCAACTGAATTTACAACCTTTTTGTTACTGTCAGATTGGCTGCCCGATAGTTTAACTATAAGTATGCTATAGTTTATTTCGTGTATATTATAAAATGAATAGGGAATATGCGTCTGACTTAAAAAAAGGTCAAATATTTTTTTTATGAACTTTATCGTTTTAGAATTATGTCTATGTAGATATTTTGTTATATTATTTCTTTTTTGATGAGAAAATAATTCTTAAAAAGTCCAAAAAAACTGTTGGAAATTCAAATCACTTGAAACGCAACACTATCGGTCAAATGGAATATGACGTCAAAGTCTACTAAAACAGTGTCTGTTGTATGTGGTTGTTTGGTTGAGAGAACGTAGACTTTGACGTCACGGCAAGCGCGCCAAAATCGCGGGTGTTTAAAATACCAATATCTGTCTCTTAATTGAATACATTTTTTTTGTTACTTAATTTTAGTTTTAAGGCGCTGGATTTTTTTACGGCTACATAATGATATAAAGTATCGTCTAAAAATATTAAAAAAAATGTGCATATTCCCTATTGGGGATAATATTGAAAGCAATTTAATTGATCACATCGGTATGTCCAGACTACTATATCCTTACTTTCAAATAAACTTACGATCACGCCTACATTCCACGAAGGGTTAAACAGAGGTGTACTAATGTACACCCACAGTTCACTGGTATGTTTAGGTGCAATAAAATAAGGGGCGAAAGGAAAACGAATTTCACAGAAAAACCCAATCACTTTGCTCGAATCGGGAATCGAAACTAGGTCCTCTAGCGTAGCACCACTAGATCAACAAGGTAGTCATCACTACATAGTATAAAACAAAGTCGCTTCCGCCGTCTGTCTGTCCCTATGTATGCTTAGATCTTTAAAACTACGCAACGGATTTTGATGCGGTTTTTTTAATAGATAGAGTGATTCTTAAGGCAGGTTTATATGTATAATATATGACCACGCGGGCGAAGCCGCTGGCAGAAAGCTAGTTTCATAATATATGCATCTTATCTCTATAGCAATAATTACTTCAACGTCAATACGAGAATTAAATAAAACGAGCAAGATTAAAGTTCTTTGACACGATTACCGTCCGGTCGTAAAAATAGCTTGGTTTCCGAGTAATACAATCAATACACTCACAAATAAACTCCACATCCACTACACATCGGCTAAAGTAGCATTCGTTCTGAGAAATTATTTGCTGCACTGGAAAAATTCAGTTCAAAGAATACATAAAATTAGAAATGGTTTTGCAAATATTATGTACTTTGCATTTTCTGTTGGAATAGAATCACATTATTGGAAAACATCATTAAGGGCCTGATTCCCAGCTTACTGATAAGTTCCCGTTAAATTATTTGGCAGATAGTTTCATACAAATATTGTTAAAATTTTGAATTTATCCGGCAGTTAACGGCTCTCGGTGAAGCAGGCCCTTAATAATACTTACCGCCTTGTTAGTAACCACAACGTACTCGTATACTAGGTATAGCTAAACTATGCTTTGTCTCTGTCCTATTACTAACACTTTAAAATCATCTGACAATGACATAACATAGATTAACTACTCTACACCTTGCTTTATTAATAAAGCCGTGTGGGTTTAATATGAAGAGTAGCTTAGCAGCATCAACTAATTTTCACTTTACATATTTCTGAATTCCTTTATTACTGTATGGTGTGTATCTTCAACTCAACTCTCATTTAGAGGTCCAATTTCTACGTTAGTAGGAGTATCGGAACAACTCTCTCCTTCTTAACTCTATCCAAACTCAGTTATAAGTTCCTTGTCTTATTTAACCTTAAAGTGACGTCAGCTGCCGTACTTGCCTGTACTGAGAGCGGTTACGTCATTTCTACGTCACCAAGATGGCCGCCAGGCACATTATCAATTTGCGGGGTTTAAATTACCTTTCATTTCTCTATCTCGCTTAGTATCCAGACCAACTCCATTCCGGTTCTATATTTAGAATTCTGACTTATCAGACCTTTGTTTGGCCTTTAGCCTACTATTGATAGAGAATCGCCGTCTTATAAATAGATACCTACTAGTATAAGAAACGTTCCCATTTCGAGAAGTAGGAGTAGTACGTCCTGTTAACAGCCGAACATCGCTGCAGGGCTGTCAAATAAATGTCGAGCGGTTCTCAACATTTTTATGGCAACGGACGTAAACGCTAAACGCCATTTTACGGCGCGATTATGTCTCTTGCGAAAGCCCTGATCCAGATACGTGCTTTAAATATTTTGATTAGGTTTTTATTATGGGAAGTCGTTTTGTATCCAGATATATACGATGTTTAGATTAGTTTGGATGTTTTGTTAATTTAAGTGGGATTTGTTGAAAGGAAATACGGAATTAGGTAATGTCTATGCGTAATTTTCTAAGATTTATAATTAAAAACTTTCTGTAGCTGCGTATGATAAATTACAATATGATATTTTTTCTGTCTATAGATCTAGAATCTAGCTAGTTAAAATCCATGTCTGAGAAGAAACGCCGAAACAAACTCAGAGAATATTAGATAAAGTAACGGCCCATCCCCCGTTCTTGTAAATTTTTTTCATTGATACTCCGCTCCTATTGGTCGTTGCGTGATGGTATGACCTTCCTTAATAAATGGGTTACCTAACACTGAAATAATATTTGAAATCGGACCAGTAGTGCCTAAGCTTAGCGCGTTCAACCAAACAAAAAAACATACTTCTGCTTTATAATATTAGTTTAGATAAAGAATCAGTATCTTTTAAAGCCCAGACATATAACTTAAAATGAGTTATCGCATCTGTAGATAAGGTAACAATTATCACATGGTAAAAGCTTTCATTTCAATTACAACGACATCGAGATCACAATGTCGTTTAATCCAGCACATTGTATTAAGGCCCAGGTCACACGTCCTAATCATGGTCGCACGTATAACCGAACAAGACCACAACTAATGGCTGGTTAGCACAAACCGAGAGTGGACGTATTTTGTAACGTCATTCCTAGTTACGTTACATCTGCGGGTAGGATTGGTCAGGAATTGTATCAGCGCCGGGATCGAAAACATTTGGGTGATTTGTGTGTTGTTATTTACCCATTGCTTCTTTAGATCTTTTTGGTGGCAGGACCTTCTCACTTATAAGTGTCAGTGGAAGGTGAATAAGTTCTTAGTATTTCATTGAGGTAAAACCACTTTTTACAGATTTTATTGAGTTACAATTAAGTATTATTTTAATCCTAAAAAGTAGTTTTGTTTAAATGTCTAAAATTCGCATAAATGTCAAGGCCATTCGGTTGAAAATTAAATACGCGCAATAAAAAAACATTAAAATGGACTCACCATCTTGCTTGACAGTGTTGCCGAGCGGACCGCAGCTGGCGATCCACAGGACTAGTATCCACCGCAGCATGAGTCGCGCCCTGCTCCTCTGCAGCTCGGGCTGGTTGTGGAAGTGCCGAGCTGTCGGCCGAGCCTGCACCGCCATGGTACCGTCAAACGAGAGACCATTGGTGGACGCTGTGCTTCACATCGTCTTGGGACCTGTTGGAGATATTAAATATGTTGTCAATTTGTGATTCTCGTAGGCTTATATTCAGAGACGACGCTAAGCGTAAACTTACGGTTCCGTATGCCAAAAAGTCCGGTCCCTGTGGAATTCAATGGGGTCCTCTTTTGGCTAATATGATGTTCCATTCCTTTACGCCTAGCATCGTCTCTGAATATTAGCCTTATTGCTATATCACTGGTAAGAAAATTGTTAATGATGATATTGTATTTAATCATGTTTAAGATTATTAAGTGCATTTCATAGAATATAGGAATGATGGACTCGTCGTCCAATGCATCCATTGTCATCACGCATGCTTTACTAAAAAAAATCCTTGTAGAATAAAGTTGCTGTCTTATTTATTTTTGTATCAAAATCGTATCGTATCTACTTTAACCTTAATAAATCGAATATCTACAACAGATCTGCAGATAAGAAAGCTTTTAAGTTATCATTGTTGAACCTTAGAATACTATCCGAGAGAGATTGGAAGAAAGTAGCGAATGTTGTTTGTTTCTCCTGTATGAAGGTTGACTGGAAGAGAATACCTTGCGGCATTAAGCCCGCCTTATGTACAGTCAGCAACGAAAGTAGCTGAACACTATGAAATCTTCAAAACGCTTTAACATCTTTAATATTCAGAATTCACTGACCGTTGAAGGCAGTACAAATTCTCATAATAGAGGACAATTATCTAATTTACCTTAGTCAAAATCTAATGAATAGTTTTGGTACTGTGATGTTTTTAAACTTTCGCCGTGTTCAAGGACTTTCGTTGCTGACTGTACCTACCTACCATCAATGTGTGTCAATTTTTTTCGATAGAAGATCAAACAATATTAAGGCACAATGTTTGTAATGCAGAAAGGTAAGAATAGAAATATCAGTCAAAATTCTTCAGCGATAATTATTGGTAATGTAATTAAACCAATTTTCTATTCAAAGACACGGGTCTTTTCGCTGATTGGGTGAGGTTATGCAGTTTTAGACTATAGACCAGTGCAAATTGGACTCAAGATACGTTGTACCTATTACTATTTATAATTATGAACTTAGTACATAATAAAGTCTACAATTCAGTTACTAAACTTACCTTGAATAATTACAGCACATTAATTAACTGCTGAATACATATATTATTATCAATCGACAGATTCTTATAAAAATAATATATCATTATTTGCCAATACAAAAGTATTGGCAAGTTGCCTGAATTCTTGCTGCGGAGGCAACAGCCTACAAGCAAGATCGTAATCTCGGCAGATAAGATCAACTTAAAAACAACAAGGCATTGAGAACTAGGATAGTATGTGCGAAGAATTATTATCCAAAATCTACAGAACATACTGTATGCCTGTATTGCCCGAAGGCTTAGGCAGAGGTGTACTAACTACTAATTGTACACTAAGGCTAATATTCAGAGACGACACTTAGCGTAAAGTAACGCTTCCTTATATAAAATTTGTACTACAATTTGACATACGGAAGCGTACGTTTACGCTTAGCGCCGTCTCCAAATATAAGTCTAAGGCTGAGATTCAGAGAAGAGAGTCAGCATGAACTTACGCTTCCGTATGTCAAATTGTTATACAAATTTGACATACGGAAGCATTACTTTACGCTGAGCATCGTCTCTGAATATTAGCCTAACAGTTCAACGGTATGTTTAAGGTCCCATGTATTTGCCATTAACCGTCCACGATCCAAACTTCGAGTGAATAACATTTTGCTTGACCTGGATATCCAACCCAGGGCCTCGGGCGTAGCAGTCGCGCTGAGGACCACTAGGCTAAGTTGGTTTTATGTTACACTCTCACATAAGCCCATCCCAATCAGGGTGCTGTTTAAAAAAGTGGGAATCATGAGCAAAAGCCTCACGCGGCATCGCAATGACCTACAATCGCTCACGCACACCCCAAAATTTATTATCGTAATAGTAATATGATTGAACACATCGTGATCGTAATTTTGAGCGTGGTTCCATGTCTAATAATGTTATTTTTGTTCCACCAATCAGGTGATCGCGTGACGGGAGAATAATCCTCGCCACTTTCGGATTACCGCTACTATATACCTTATCTCGTGCGAACAGGGTCGTAATTCCAATGGGTCATGGATCTATAAATTTGTCCTTTTATCACAAAACTTGGTTGTATAGTGAGTTATCGTGTTGGCATTGTCTCGAAATGTCGCACTGATCGAGTGTTTTATTCTTTACTGGAATTTTAGTGGATCGAAATAGATGCCGTTTAGCGGGTGGTAGTGGAAGAAAAAGACTGCGGATTAAAACGAAGATGTGCTTAAACTTAGATTTAGATTTAGCTGCAGTTTGTGACGTTTTCTTTGTCCATAGTCAGTTGTTTGAGTCGATTTGTGTGTTGTATCTTGCCATTCACAGCTAAGTTCTTATCTGTACTAAGTTTTTATTTCATGTATCTGTTTAGCTGTAAGTTTTCCTAAAATGAATAAAATAAAATAAGTTAGTTTTGGAGCTAAGATGTTTGTCGAGTCTGTTTTTAAATTGGTTAATATTTTGGGCTGCAATTACGTCCTTTGGTATTAATATACTTAGAACATTCTCAAAATGTTTTGTACACTAAAGAAGACGATACCTATATCCTATCCTACTAATATTATAAATGTGAAAGTTTGTGAGGATGGATGGTTGGATGGATGTTTGTTACTCTTTCAAAAACTACTGAACGGATCTGGATAAAACTTGGCACAAAGATAGATTATAGTTTGGAATAGCACATAGGCTACTGTTTATCCCGGTAAAATGTATGGTTCCCGCGGGATAGCGGGCGAAGCCGCTGGCGGAAAGCTAGTATTACTATATAATAATAAAAAAATCTTTATAATTATGGGCAACGTTATTTTTAAAGTAATTAAATAAGTAAAGGAACTGAAAATAAAAACATAACAAATTCAGAAGTTTGAATTCGAATAAAGACCTTCGCTCTTAAAGTCGGTTAAAGCATTTCATTCTCATTTTAAAGGAAACAGAAAGCAGCGCCATAAAATATTATTTATAGTCTTAATTTTTTTTATGTGTAGGCTGATGGATTAGTACGTCGTTACTAGATGCTTTTATACTTCGTTTCAACTTAACAGATTTTAAAGCACATTAAAGTACTTTAAAATTATATACGTCGTAAAATAATGTTTATTTCAGTACCGTATTAAGAATTTAGGATTTTAAAACTTACCGACGAAAGAAGATATTGTGATGAAACTGGTAGATGAATGTCTCCAAATAGATTGCTGTTAAAATAAATATTCTGGAAAGAGTACCTCCGTAATTAGCACCTACACCGCAATTAGCACGCTCCGAGTAATACCCAGGTGCTAGGTGTAAACTTTACTCCCTGGGTGCTATTTGATTAGATGCTCTTTCTGGAATTATAGATCGTATACCTCAATTTAGGTAAAGATCATTGCGATTTACTAACTTTAGTAAAACAATCAATTGCTTAAAACCGAAATCTGAATTAAACGTTAACAAAAAGCAAACCACATGTCTATAGACACCTTTACAACATAATTGCTTTTTAAAAACATCCCTGTACCTCTCAATAAAAGGCATATCATAGGGCAACAAAAAAAAGAGAAACGCCAACACACAAACACCAGCATTGGCCGAATTTCTACATCCATTGCTGTATTTAGTCAACGAAATCCATCGTTCTTGGTACTAAGCCATCAATGTATGTCGCAAATACACAAATGTTGGTGAATCTTTGGGTTTCATTGAAGTTCAAGGCAGGTAGTTGGCCCCATTCTACAATGGAAGTATTAAAGAGGCTTTATAATGCCTTCCCATAGCTATTGATACGTCACATGCTAGTGGAGATGATTTGGAGCAATGCTGTTTAGTTGGGATTGTTTAGTGGGCTTTGTTATTTGGAATTTATGTGGGAGTGTACTTTTTTTTGGGTACTTTGTTGTAAGCATTTTATGAAAACTATTGCGATGTGTTTGCGGATGAGTGGACGAAGATTATATTGGTATGTCAGAAGTACTGTGAGAGGAAGGTATGAAAGTTTTTACCTTCTTTTATTTACTTTGCTTTGTTTTGTAGATTTTAATAAATTTAGTTTTTTTAGTTACTGTAATTGGTGGATCCGTAGTAATTAATTAATTAAATAAATTAATAAATAAATTACCCAACAAAAAGTAAATCAAGTCTTGAGGCGACTGTTACTTGTAGATTACTATAAATATTATGAAAGGTATATTTATGTGCCATACTATCAAATTCATTTTTTTTTAATTCAATTAGACCATACAAATAGGTAGGTACTTTTGAAGAAAATTTTCTCATAATTATATTCAAAACTACGCATAAGTTCCACATTCTCTTATTAAACTAACACATATTATCATATATAATATAATATTATTATATATAATCAAGCAATACACAGTATATCAACTTAAATCAGCTTACAAATTAACATACACATAAAATAAAGTAAAATAAAATAAATAAATAAATAAACAATAAAAGTGTGCCGATCTATCCGAGTGAGTCAGACCGGTTGGAGAGCACCTTTAGTTACGGTATTAGTTAAACTTAGGCAGGTGTTTGTGGTTTAACTTTTTTACGTTTTGGTTATTGAATATTTACGGTTGAATTATTCAAAGAGACGTTTACTGAGAAATTTTAAAGTTTTAAATTGGATTTTTGCTAGTTTTCTGGGCTACTACTACTACTAGATGATGTCTAGTACACCAAAGAACAAGTCACAAAGAAATAAATACATTTTTAAAACTGTTGTTTTTATTTAAAACATATTGCGTTGAATTTTGAACATTATCCTCTTGCCCTTATCCCAATTTACTTTAATTTTGAACATTATTTTATTTAATAGCATATTACATGCATATCATATACACTCACGACTTTTTTACTATAGGAGTAGACAGAGACTATAGAATACTACTTGCTTCGATACTTGCATACTTCTTTTAAAATAAATATTTTTTAGGATTAAAATGGACACATTTTTGCGTCTTCCGATGCATATTATTTATTATACATACATACCATCACGCCTGTATTCCCTGAAGGGGTAGGCAGAGGCGTACTAATGTACACCCACATTTCGCCGGTATGTTTTATATCCGATGTAATAGGGGGCGAGCCTATTGCCATCAACCGGGCACATATCCAGACTCCGAGCTGCTACTGGGAATTTTACAGAAAACCCGACAACGCTTTGCTCGACCCGGGGATCGAACTCAGGACCTCTAGCGTAGCAGTCGCGCTTGGGACCACTAGACCAACGAGGCAGTCTTATTTATTATAGAGTGGCGTAATTGTGAAATGAACTTGCTAGGTTCAAATAAAGTTAGAGTTATAAAACAAAATGATACAAATTGGATAGCGTTGCAACCGTGCGCCAAGACTATGAATACTTCGTTACAGGTAGCGCTTACCTATGCATACGGCTCTCTATGCCTAGCACGACAATCATATTGCAATTCCCATGACATCACCCACGTTTGAATACTAAACGAAATACAAATCTACTCACGACATTTTACTTCATGTCTCTATTTTTAGCCGACAATAAATAAATACACCCTGGACATTTTTACACAGCACCATCCAGTCCCAAACTACTACTTTGGTTGTTTTCTATAGGTACTAGACAATGGATATATTACTTATATACTTTTTTTTTGTAAATACATACTTACAATATATAAGAAACACCCAGACAAACACCAACACTAAGTTCATCACATAAATGTTTGTGTCTTGTGGGAATCGAACCCACGACCTCGTGATCAGCAGTCCGGTACTCGAACCACTAGACCACATACGTCGTCATAAATTAATATAATTAACGGCGTTTGTTTATGTGTTGGCTTCTAACCAAGTTGTGATTTTCAAGTTTAAACTTACTAATTGATACAAGTATTTCTAGGGCGTATTTGGCTTGATACGTAAATATAGAAGAGGGTCAAATAGGTGTAACAATTGCCCGCTGATTACAATGGTGTTTTATTTTAGGATATCTATAAACGAATGAGTTTGTCTGATATAATATGCCTGTTTACAATAATAGTTTTTAGCTTATCACTACTTATGAAGGCAGGTACACTGATCGATGTAAAATTTAGAATTTGCTGGAAGACAGGTAAAATAATTAAAATATGTAAATATTATACATCTAACTGTTACATAAGACAACAAAGGATAAACATGAGTTCAAACCGTATGAATTGTTTTTTTTTTTAAATCCAACTTTGTATTTCCACTAAGTGCACGATGTCGTAGCGATATCTAATCAACCAAATCACGTCCCATCTGCGGGACATAACAATTCATTTTTGATTGCGGCTCTTAGCATAATAGTGTTACCTATGTATAAATTTAACAAGAGTGAATCATTACTTACTACGAGAAATATTTATTTTATTTATTTGTTTGTAATTGCGTTCTTTAAATTGACTTTGTTGAATGATGCAAAATCGATCTTAGCTCGGGGCCTGTTTTACCACCTCTGGATAGCCGCTAACCGTCAGATAAATTAATAAATGGTACAAAATTAGTATTAAATTATCTGCTAGGTTAACGGAAACTTACTGAGGTGGTGAAACATTACAGGCTCTAATACTGGGAAAATTCCTTGTCACGCACAAAACAAACCTGACTGGAAAATAAATGTAAATAGATCTAGTTAGAAGTTTTACATGACATCTGTCCTGTGCAGACTTCGGTCGCCAAGGTATTGTACTTACTTAAAATAAATACCAATTTGGAAAACAAATGGACCGAAGATATGTTGTGCTGTCCCTCCCTTGACCCTTTAGAATACGTAATAATCGTGGGAGCTGCGCAAATGCCCACGATTTAAGGTCACTAATTTTCCAAGGTTGCGCCAACAGTCTAATTATCAATAGTTGCTGTTGTCTCTGGCACTTCCATGTATGGAAACTCTACCAGCTGTCATCTGAGGAACTACTTCTCTAAAATCTTATAGAATTCGTAAAATGTCATCTTAGTTTTATATCCGTCTCAAAATAGATAAAGTGTATTCAATCAAATTAATTTAAACTTGACAGGTAGTAAGTCGGGATTTGCTATTTATAAAAGAAAATACATTACATTTTGTTTGTTTTAAATTTGAATTATGATCAATAAATTTTTAAACCTATTATAACGATTTTCAAGTTTTTGTAAACTTAGTAGACCAAATCGATTCAAACCTAATCCAAGCGAAAGTATTTCACCAACTTTTGCCGATAAATTAAATTCTTATTCGGTAAACTTTTTCCGATAAATCTCTTATCTTAAATCCCGTTCCGATTGTCACGTCGTATTCAAATAGTTTTCACGGAATCGATGGATACATAATCTACGCCAAGGAAAAAAAAAGAAAAATGTTTTAGGTAATATAAAGTATAGTCGACCATAAAATTGATTTACCTCCCTTGGAGTGAATATCGTTTGCACATCACAAAACAACAAGGTCTATTTGTGCTTACAAGACCAAGTGACAGATCGATAATGAGCCTTAGTAAATTTAATTTTGATGGAAGTTTTTGTCAAAAGTGGTAAAGCAATTTTATGGTTGACTATAATAATCTAAAATATTTTTCTTTACTTTAAAGTATCTAAAACATTTTCCTTTCTTTTTCTTCATGTCGGCAAATGAGCAGACGACCCGGTTACCCGAGAGCTGTTGCCATTAAATCTAAATGCTGAGATGCAACTGATTTTCAAGAAATATTCAATAACACTAGGCTAATGAGGAAGGCTTTCAAGTCACATAATAAAATTGCCAACACTTCAACACCCAACACATCTCCATACGAAGTGATGCGTGCACTCGTGCAGTCACACGTCCCATGCATTTCCCATGCAGTAGTCGATTGACCGACTTATTTCCAAACGGATTCAGACCCCTCTGTGCCCCGATGTGCAATAAAATGCTCTTTTTTATACTGTAATGAATTCCTTTATTGGTCTTTTGTGAGTGCGTTTTCGATTTAGTTGTGGCTGTGTTTGTTGAGTCTGTTTTGTTACTGTCGCTCTGATTGTTTTATTTGTAGCTAAGTTGTGTGTAGCGTTACTAGGATTGATCTCGTATTACCCAATTCCGTTAGAAAATTTCCAAAATTCATTAGGTATACCAATAAAGGGTATATGTCACTTATATGGAACCCGCATGCAAAATTTTAAGATTTTGGAGTATGTTTTAAGAAATTTCGTGATTATTCATAGACGAGTAAATGGAATTGCGTATTTATAAGTATTTTTCATGTAGTGTCTTTAATATACCTATATAATTACAAACTGTTATATACGACATGATAAGATAAATGACATTACACAATTGTAATCAAAACATAGAATGGAAGGAGCTAGGTGTTACTAATATTTTTTTTATATTAGAGGCAATCTATCTCATTTTAGATTATTTTTTTATTTGAATGCGAATGTTCTGTTCCTAATAGGTCCCATATTGATATCTGTACATTATTGTTTTATGAGTCAAGTTTTTGTCTTATCTATTCGCTATGAATTAAACGATCATTTTTATTAGAAAATTATTTTTCTACACGTATTCACACTAACAAAGTGCCCTCATTGATATCATTTCATCTACGGCTACGCTGAAACTGTACCTACAAGTCAATAACCGATTTACAAAACGAGTAGTGATTCCAACAATAATTGATTTGTTCCAAATACTCGATGCTTTAATAGCGGCAGAGGCGAATCGAACACGCGATTCTACTTTCAAAATATCGATAATTGGGTAGGGTAGTGTTTTGGAAGCATAACACGACACTAGCACATAGTATCTTGTTAATGTTAGACAGTTGCGAGTAGAGCTAATACGTTGAGTATATTGCATATTAAAGTAATACGAACGGAGTATTAAAACCTATATATATTATACCATTTAATATAAACTATTATAGCATATTAATGTACGACTTAAATGAATGTATTTTCTCTAATATTGCATGCAGAGTTTACCTTTAAGTGATTGTTACACTTTCATATGCTTTCTAACATGTTACCTTTGTCACAACACTAGTTAGCAATTGTTGGTGAACCAATTTAAATAAATAAATAAATAAATGCGTACATTCCGATTTTTTTAACTATGTTATAATTACTCCGAGGAGTTTGGACACTTATACGCTTGTTCCACTACCTCCTATCAAGTTCCCGTTAAGTTACTTGACAGATAATGTTATTCATACAAAGGAGGCCATCAAGACCTCATACACCTCGGGCCAAAGTTATACCTGAGGTACATGACAGCTGTCAAGTTGACAGTTTTTACCATGAAATCACTATGAAACTGTTATTAATGTGGCATGTGGCATAATGGCGTGCATTTGACATAATATAATTACAGGTCTGATGGCAGTCGCTTCGTGTAAAATACTGATATTCAGCCGCATCTGGTTAGACTGGAAGCTGCCCCAATATGATTGGGAAAAGGCTAGGAGGATGATGATGAATGGCATGCATTTGACATTTCAAAACCGACACTGACAGCAGATAGCTGGCAAGTTGACAGTTTTTACTATAAAAACACTATGAAACTGATAATCGTGTTATTTGCGTGCGTTTTTTTAAATTAAAAGTTATTTTTTCTTATCCCCTAGTAAGTATAAAAAAGTACGATTAGAGTTTTAACCAGCGTAGTACAGGGTATTTTTTCCAATAAGTGTACCTTCTGTACATCATTTGGGCAGATTTTGATGAACTCCTTTGTAAAAAAAATAAAGTTATCCGCCGGTTAGCGGCTATCTAGAGGTGATGAAACAGGTACCCTTAGTCTAATTTAATACACAATACCGATTCCAATAATAATTCCAAATACTACTCGGTATTAAAACCAAAACTATGTTAACGTCCGGGGTCGCGTTTAATTTTAGAAAATGAAACGCACATTGTAGTGGGTGCGGGGTGGGGGGAGGGATGACGTCACGTGGCTGTGACAGCTCAGCTTAGAAGCAACTGGGACCGCATCCGCACGTCAATCAAGCGGGAGAGAGGGACAAACAAGAGAAATTATATTGAAGTAGACGTTATTATGGAATTGTTACTTTTCCGCGTTAAAAGTTTGCTTGTAGTTTATGGGGCTCGTAATAACTACGCAGGTAGATCGATGTGAAAGGTTTATCTGCGCTTGCCTTGGTCAATCTATGGATGGGTCTATAATACAACGAATCTGGTAATACAACGAGATATCTCTGTGCCTCTGCTGTGATACAAACACTTATGCCAATGGTTAGTGGTAATCAGCATCCCAAGTGTACCTAAATATCTAGTAGGAATATTAATAAACCATAGATACATATAACTATAATAAAAACACTACTTCCAGACCTTAATCTATCTCTGTGCCAAACATCCAGATCATCAGATTCATCCGTCCAAATTTTCTCATATTTATATTATTAGTAAGAAGTCTACCTAGTCTAGGTAGGTCAGATAGAGATGGCGAGATGAACTGAACTCGTTCCAAAAAGAAAGTCAAATATGAAAAAATCGTGGGGAGATGTTTGCTTTGCAATAAGTTACTAGAGACTCACTAAAACAATAAGGGGGGCTAGACAAGTTGCGTTTTGACATTCGAATCGACAAGATTAGAATGTCAAAACGCAACTTGTCTAGCAACAGCAACATCTCGCAAAATGTATGGAAATGACACAAGCTTTCGACACATCGGGCTGTCACTAATGTCGTTTACATACATTTTGTTTGTCGATTCGAATGTCATAATGCAACTTGTCTAGCCCCCAAGGTCCCAATACCGTCACTTTATCAATACACTACTTAACCTTTATATCAAACAAACAATAGATCCTAGAAACAGAAAGCCAGATCAATTGATTGGTACAATAATAGAGAGACCCAAAAGTTTCTTAACGAATAAAAAAATGTTAATCGACTTCCAGAAGGTAATACATCCCTATTGTAGGTATGTTTTTCCTAAGAATTTGCTTGTATACAGAAAAAAACACATTGAGGTATAATGTACTAGAGACTGAAACTATATACAGAGACATTACAGAAGTAGATTGCGATACGTTTCATTTTACATATTATGTACTAGCTTCCCGCATCGGATTTTGCGTTTTTGCAACATTTTTCATTGCTACTCCGCTCCTATTAGTCATAGTGTGATGGTATATAGCCTATAGCCTTCCCCGATAAATGGGATATCTAACACTGAAAGAATTTTTCAAATCGGTCCAGTAGTTTCGGAGTCTATTCAATACAAACAAACAATCAAATCTTTCTTCTTAATAATATAGCTATAGATAAAAACATGTAATTTAAACAATTAAAATTATAAGAAGTCAAATAGATATTGATTACGAAATTGTATGTTAAAATATCCTAAGATTTGTTTTTAAGTCATGGCGCTAAAATAACAAATAAACAGATAAAGATAATTATTTAGTGCGAATGGATCCCACGATATTATATTTTTTTTTTGTTGACATTGCTTTTTATAATACAGGTTATTATACCTCACTGTAACAGAGCTAATTTATCTGGCTATTTATCTAGCAGAGAGCCTTATTGACTTCGCATCGACTCGGTATCAAAAGATATTCTACTTGATTGTTATAAAAGGTATACAATTTCTATTTCTATAAGGGACTTTGTGTGTTTAGGGGCTTAATCTTGGCTTAAAATTAAAGGTTCGTACTGTGTACATTTTTGGCAATAATGCTGTATGGATTGGGGGTTTTGTAGGACAGAATATTGAGGGTACTTGACTCACCAAGGTATAAAGCTTTTCGTACAATGAGGAGCTTAAGCTTATACAGGAGATATATGTATAGAGTGTTGTATATGTAACTGTGTGTATCATGTAATTCCTTACCCAACTTCCGAAGGAAGCTTATTATTGTGATTGTATAATTTGCTGTGCCCTACAGGGTCCATAATTGTTACTAGCTTTAAAGCGGCTGAAAAATGCTACGCGGAATGTGTGGAGTTACAAGAATGGACAGGGTCAGGAATGAGTACCTATATAAGAGGTAGTTTGAAAGTAGCACCGGTAACTGAAAAGTTGTGCAGTAACCGCTTAGCGTGGTATGGACATGTAATGCGTAGAAGTGAAGAACATGTTACCAAAAGGTTTTAAGCATAAAATGTGGATGGATATAAGGGAAGAGGAAGACCAAAGAAAAGATGGATGGACTGTGTGAGAAAGGATATGAACACAAAGGAAGTGAATGATGAGATGACGGCTAATAGATGTAACTTACCACCTAAGTCTACATTGTGGAATGCAAATACGAGTAAATAATATGAATATGAATAAATATTGTCGCCCTTTTAAAATGCCGGCGCCATCTAGTTTTAAAAAAAATGCAAAACTTTGACTTGTAAAAGTGTCTTTAAAAGATCTATTTGCAGATTAGATTTATCATTTATCAGATTTCTGAGCCTTAACTGTAGTAGCAAAATTTATCTATTTGCCACGGCTAATATAAAATCCCAGATAAATTTCCCAATCACACCGAGGGTACACAGAGTACTTAATACTGAAAAAAATGTTTTCACTAATGTATTTTATTTGTCAACGAAACATAACATCTCGCGTGTGTTCCCCGAAACGTTAGGCAGAGGTGTAATAATGTACACCCACTGTTCGCCAGTCTCACGTAATAGGGGGCGAGCCTATTTCCATAAACCGGGCACACACGCCACACCCCGACCTGATATTGTAAATTTCATAGAAAAGTCCAATATTACTGTTAGACCTGGGATTCGAACCCCTAGGACTTCGAGCCACTAGGCTTACGAGGCAGTATAGTCGACCAAAACCGTAGTTTTTATAAAATAAAACGTATATTGATATACAAACTGCGTTTAGATCAGTTACTGCGGTGTTTCCATCAAAGTAATGGCGTTGTAACGTCATTGTTAAACGTATCTATTGTAACCGCAACATCGGTGTTTATGTTTGTTTATCGTTTATTTGTATAAGGGATCTTTTCAGTATGTTTGGTTTTATTGCCACTAAACACTGTTTCTATAGGGGAAGTTATAAATACGGGGCGAGCGTATGTGTCTGTGATTCTTCCCATCACTACACATGTTCTTTAGACGATGAGGTGGTGGGTTCGATTCCCACAGGACACAAACATTTGACGACGTCTGTGGTCTAGTGGTTCGAGTACCGGACTGCTGATCACGAGGTCGTGGGTTCGATTCCCACAAGACACAAATATTTATGTGATGAACTTAAGTGTTTGTGTTGGTCTGGGTGTTTCTTATATATTACAAGTATGTATTTACAAAAAAAAAAAATGTAAGTATTATATCCATTGTCTAGTACCCATGGTACAAGGTCTGCTTAGTTTAGGGACTAGATGGTGCTGTGTAAAAATGTCCCAGAATATTTATTTATTTTGCGCGATAAAATCCGTAAAAAGTATTTTATTTCAAGGTCTAGTATTCGCGTAAGTGTTAGAAATCAGTATATTTATTTTGTTTTAATATTTTCGAAGGACGTCCTAAGTAGCATCACGCCTGTAGTCCTCAAAGGGTTAGGCAGAGGCGTACTGCCGTCCACTTACAGGTCGCATGTATGTTTATGTCCCAAGTAATAAGGTGCGAGCCTATTGTCATCAAGAGGACACAAATCGAGACTGCTACTCGGGATTTCACAGAAAAACCCAATAAATAACCATGCTCGACTCGGGAATGGAATCCAGGACCTCTAACGTAGCAGTCACTCTTAGGTTCGCTTTAGGCAGCCAATTATGTACTTAATATTCTTACTAATATTATAAATGCGAAAGTAACTCTGTCGGTCTGTCTGTCACGCTTTCACGCCAAAACTACTGAACAGATTTAAATGAAAGTTGGTACACAGATAGTCTAGAGCCTGTGAAAGGACATAGGCTACTTTTGAATGCGAAAAAAGGGCTGTAAGGGGTTGAAATAGGGGATGAAAGTGATAAGAAATACCCACAGTACGTGGGCGAAGCCGCTGGCAGAAAGCTAGTACTCAATATTAAAACAAATCGGATAAAACATAAAGTACGATCAGAAGTAAAATGTAGTACCTACTTCAGCGTGATCAGGGGGGCTAGACAAGTTGCATTTCGACATTCGAATCGACAAACAAAATGTATGTAAATGACATTAGTGACAGCCGGATTTGTCGAAAGCTTGTGTCATTTCCATACATTTTGTTTGTCGATTCGAATGTCGAAATGCAACTTGTCTAGCCCCCTGTTATCACTCAATGGCATAATTGTGTACTTTCAAGAATAATTTCACTATAATTTATTCACTGTATTATACAGTGCATTAAACTATTAAGCACTGTTTATCTTGCATTTTTTAAACGTCATTAATGGTTGTCTCTATGACAGGTGGTGGACTAACCGTTCTTATACAGGTTGTTGTTAACAGCTGTTCTGTCTCTGTAAATATTCTATTTATAAATATTGAAAAAGTAAATAATAATAAACTCGAGTTAAAAGAAACCACAAATTATGACGGTACCATTATGTGGTTTCTTGTACGTAGACGTTTGGGGCGTACACGTAACATAAGTGAATAACCTTTTTATGAATACCAATCAGTATTGTAAATTAAGGAAGCAAGAAAGAAAGAAATAAAATAACAACCCAACCCATACACACAAAACATAAAAAAAATTAAAACCGTACAAACAAAAACTTATAAACTGTGACTGGTCTACTGAAAGCCACTATGACTCTTTCATCCAGAGTTGCCGGTTCCTAGTAGCAGCTCGGAGTCTGGATTTGCGCCCGGTTGATGGCAATAGGCTTGCCCCCTAGGAGGACTACATAGGACCTAAAATATACCGGCGAACTGAGTGTGTACAGTACCTCTGCCTAACCATTTGGGGAATACAGGAGTGATGATATTTTATGTCAGTACCTGTTACAATTCTTGGATTCGAGGCTTCGAACGTATCCCCATTAAATTTTACTGCCTCATCAACTCATCAACCCATATACTATCCCACTGCTGGGCACGGGTCTCCTCAAGGCTATAGTCTTAGTCTTAGCTTTTTTTTGAAGGTAGATGTCAAAAAAGTAAAGACGTTTTTTTTATTTCATGCTGTATTAAAAATCCAAATAATTAAAATTTGTTTATACCAAGTGCTAAAAGTTAGTTTTCAAGCTGATATACATCATTAGTTATATTTGTATTGCACTTGATGTGATATAGGCAATTGTATTGCACCACCTACCAGCTTCACTTATTGAGAACCACACTAACTCACTTCAAACACACAACTTTTCCACAATGGCACAACTGGCGGAGATAATGACTGCACAGAAGACACTCGAAGAAACATTTATTCGGAAAATGGAAGACCTTGAAGCACAGATCCAGAGTGCGGGACCTGCCAAAGACACCGTGGCAAGGGTCGCTGATGACTTCCGTACATTTAGGGAGCTCATCTTTTCCATGCTTGGGTTACTCCGTCAGCAGATTGGTGAGTGCTCTAGGCAGATTGACATCATGGAAACCAGGCACAGGCGGAAAGCTCTGATCTTCTTGGGAGTAGCTGAATGCGACAAGGAGGACAGCACAGCCGTTGCCCTTAATATTATAAACACCAAATTGGGCCTTAAGAGCATTACCTCAACATGCATCAATATCTGTCATAGACTAGGGGCTACCACCAAGGACCACCATCGTCCTATCTTGGTTAGATTTTCCAACACTGATGACAAGGCTGCAGTCTGGAGAGCCAAGGCACGCCTCAAAGGTTCCTCCATCACCGTAAAAGAATTCCTAACCAAGGTCAGGCAGGCCATCTTCACTAAGGCACGCTTGCATTTTGGTCTGCGCGCATGTTGGACTCAGGATGGAGTTATTTTAGTAAAATCCCCTGATAGCCGCCATTATAGCCGCGATTATATATATTTTTATTTATCTATAATCATTAATGTTATCTGATGAAGAATCATTTCTCTCTGCTAATGAATCTAGCGTATCTAGCGACGATAGTTTCTGTTTGGCGAGTGACACACTTGGAAATAATTTGCGCGATAAACTTGACCAACAGGGACGGCTTTTGAATGTATGTCACATAAATGTTCAAAGCATCCCCAGTCATTTCAGTGACTTGTATGAAGCTTTTAATGACTGTAACGTTCACGCTATTCTGATTTCTGAGACATGGCTCAAAACCCACCTTTTATCCACCTCGTACGCCCTTCCCGGTTTCGTCCTTATCCGGAATGACCGGAGCGGTAAAGGCGGGGGGGGGGGGGGGGGGGGGTGTTGCTATATATCTTCGTAGTGACTTTGCTTACAAAATTATATGCTCTTCGCCAACGGACTATTCCGCTTCTGCGGAGTATCTCTTTCTAGAGATTTGTGTCAGAGGAGCTAAAGTAATTCTTGGTGTCATTTACTGTCCCCCTACCGTTGACTACTTCACCGAATTAGATTCGGTTTTAGAATCTTTGGGTTCTGAGTATATACATCACATCATCATGGGCGATTTTAACACTAACCTCCTTTCTCAAAACTCCCCACGATCCGCTAAACTCCTTCACCTCATCGAGTCAGCTAGCCTCCATGTTTTACCCCTCCAAGCCACTCACCACAACACTATGGGCGAAGACACTTGGCTCGACTTAATCCTCACCTCCAACCCATCCCACGTTTCCTCTCATGGACAGCTTGCTGCTCCTGGCTTTTCCCACCACGACCTTATTTTCCTGGCATATGTTCTTAAACCTCCCAAACCTAAGCCTAGGGTTTTGTACAGGCGTTGTTTTGCCCGGATGGACGTTGATAAACTTCGTCTTGATGCATCTGTCCTTGACTGGGAGCCGTTGATGGCAGCCACTACAATAGACGATAAGGTGCGAATTTTTAATCACGTGGTGACCAAAATTTATGATACTCATGCTCCAATAAAAAAGATGAAGCTGAAACGGCCACCTGCACCCTGGATGACTAGAGGTATCCAGATGGCAATGAGACGAAGGGATCGTGCGTTTCGGAAATTCAGAAAGGATCGTACCGAGGATAATCGGGCCCTCTTTAAGGCTGCTAGGAATCGGTGTAATCAAATGATACGCAACGCTAAACGCCGCCATATTCTGAACAACATCACTTATTCTTCTTCGGCCGATATTTGGAAGTTTCTTAGAACTCTAGGTATCGGTAAGCCGAGACTTTTAGACCTTCCAAATTCTATTGGCTTAGACGATCTCAACAATCATTTCTCCACTTCTATTCCCTTAGATCGTCTAACCAAATGTCGAACTATTAACTTCATTGCTGGTCTAACGCGTCCTAACATTAATCCCTTTCACTTTTCTCCAGTCAACTCAGGTGAGATCAAGAAAATAATCCTTTCCCTTAAATCAAAAGCTGTGGGTTGTGACAATATTAGTCGGTGTATGATCACCACAATTTTAGACAACCTCCTTCCCGCAATTACTCACATCATAAATTTTTCACTTGATTCCAGTTCTTTTCCAACCGCATGGCGCAAAGCCCGTGTATTGCCTTTGCCTAAGATTCCCAACCCTTCTCTTCTTAGTCACTTTCGCCCAATTTCTATTCTTCCTTTTCTATCTAAGGTTCTTGAAGCTTGTGTTAATAAACAGTTTTCCCACTTTATTTATGTTAATAAACTTTTAAGTCCCTTTCAGTCTGGGTTTAGGCCAGGCCATAGCACCGTATCTTCACTCCTTAAAGTGATTGGCGATGTACGGACCGGCATGCAAGACACTAAGGTCACTGTGTTGGTTTTGGTTGACTTCTCCAATGCTTTTAACACAGTTAATCACGATATCCTTCTATCCATCCTTTCCTATCTTGAAATCTCTCCTGAAGTGCTGGAATGGTTCTCATCATACCTTCGAGGTCGCCAGCAATCAGTCCACGTTGAGGAATCTTTCTCATCCTGGTGCAACCTGGATACTGGCATTCCCCAAGGCGGTATACTATCTCCTCTTCTTTTTTCTATTTTTATTAATCTGATCACCCAAAAGCTTCAGTGTGCGTATCATCTTTATGCCGATGACTTACAGCTGTATTCCCAAGCTAAAGTGGACGACTTGTCGGTTGCGATTGAGGCTGTGAATTGTGACCTCGAGTCAATCAGGGACTGGGCTAATAGGTTTGGTTTGGCAGTGAACCCTAATAAATGCCAGGCTATTATTTTAGGTAGTCATCGTAATATCTTTAAGTTGGGCAATATTACTACTCAACCGATAACCTTCAACGGCAGAACCATCCCTATCACTTCCAGCGTCAAGGATCTTGGCTTACACCTTGACTGCACTCTGAACTGGCAATCTCAAGTGTCCAGTGTAAGCCAAAAAGTGACAGGAACCCTGAGGTCTCTTTATCGTCTGAAAAATTTCCTTCCTGCGCACACAAAGGCAATGCTTGTCAAGACCCTAATCTTCCCCATAATCGACTATGGTGATGTGTGTTACTTTGACCTGAATGCAGATCTACTCAACAAATTGGACCGCCTTCTCAACAATTGCATTCGGTTCGTCTTCAATCTCCGTAAATATGACCATGTCTCAGAATATCGATTAAACTTGAAATGGCTGCCTATTCGCCAACGTAGAAACTCGAGGGCGCTGACTACTCTATACTCTATACTTTTTTCTTCCAATTCTCCGTCTTATTTATCTACCCATTTCCAGTATATTTCTTCTCTCCACAATAAATACCTTCGATCAACAAATAATCGTCTTCTTCAATGTCCTTCTCATCGCTCTGATTTTATACACTCTACTTTCTTCGTTCAATCTATACTATTGTGGAATGCTCTCCCTCTTGACATTAGAATGCTTAACAGTCGGCAATCGTTTAAAACCAATGTGTGCAAATACTTTCTCGACAAAACTCTGCTAGATTCATCTCGGCACTGATTTTTCTTTGTGAGTACATATATATATTATGTATTGTATGTATTATGTATTGTATTTATATGTATTATATATGTATATTAAATACGTATCTATGTAATGCTTATGTAAGTTTATACGCTTATAATCTGTAAAATTGTCTTCATCTCATGCCTCTTACTACCATCCTTTTAGTACATCTACCGTGATCGTCTCTCCACCACCCTAAGGTTGTCTGGTAGAGAATGCCTATGGCATTAAGACCGCCTTTGTACATTACCTATGTACATAAAGAATTAAATAAATAAATAAATAAATAAATAGTCCACCAGTCCTAACGCGGGTTGGCAGACTTCACATGCCGTCGAGAAAATCTCTCAGGCATGCAGGTTTCCTTACGAATTCACGATGTTTTCCTTCACTGTTAAAGCGAGTGATAATTACGCACATGATTTCGAAAAGTCAGATGTGCCTTTGCTTCGATGTGCGTGCCTTGGATTCGAACTCGCGGCTTTTGACTTGGCAGTCCAGTGGTCATACCCCTAGGCTATTATTGCATTCTCCTCGCCCTAAAAATGTTCCATATTTGGATTACCAATCAGAATACTATTTCCTGTAATATTTTTAGAAGCGGGCATTAAGTAACCGATATTTATTGTGTTTTGCTCTCCCATGGCGAACGGTGTTATAAATTTTTATTGTTACTACAATACCCCATATAATTACCATGGGAATCTGGTATCAAATCATTTGATGGTGGAATTTGTTTATACTGCGGTCGTAAATAAATATCGATTTTCGTAGATGTAACTACAACTACTTAAGTATCGATATTTATTTATGACTTTTGTATACTGACTACATGATAGTACCTCAGACAGAGTTACTTTCGGATTAATAAAAAGCATGTATGCGACTGGTTGACTAGATCACACGAAGATAAATTTAAGTACACAAAGCTATCTTGTCATAATCATCATTTACATCGTTTGGTTTTGGATTCCCAAAGTTTGATTTATTTACCCCTTTTCTAATAAATACCTTCTTTATTATATTTACTTTTGTTATTTATTGGTATTCCCTTCCATCAAATACAAGCTCACTAAAGGCACATTCCGAACCCCTAACACGGCTCCCCAAATCAATCATTCGTAGCCAAATGTTTAACCCTAAAAAAACCAATCATGCGAAAGAACGACCTACGTTGGTTCGTCATTTCCTTCCTAAACTGTTAACAATACTTAAACATTTTTAATTTGAACTCTATTTCCTATACAATAGGAAGTTTTATCAATAAATCACGAAACAGATGAACTAACGCAGCAGGTGTCATGTCATACCGTCAATGACGGAGATAAAAAAAATGTTTGAGTAAACGATGCATGTAGGTTTTTAACCCCCGACGCAAAAACGACGGGGTGTTATAAGTTTGACGTGTCTGTGTGTGTGTGTGTGTGTGTGTGTGTGTGTGTGTCTGTCTGTGGCATCGTAGCTCTCGAACGGATGGACCGATTTTGATTTTGTTTTTTTTATTTGAAAGGTGAATTAGTCGGGAGTGTTCTTAGCTATGTTTGATGAAAATCGGTCCAAGATGGCCGCCGCTACAAAATAGTGGAGTACATATTTTTTCACAACTCCCTCAATATGGGTATCAAATGAAAGGGCTTAACTAGAAGAATTCTATACACTATGATAAATTTGAAATCCAAGATGGCCGCCACCACAAAATTGCAAATTACATTTCGTGTCGGGGGTTTTCTAAATTTTTAATTTAGGTTAGGTTAGGTTATTATTCAATTAGTGATGTCACTGTTCCTATTAACAACAACGACATTTTTTTTTAACTGTCATGGTCGTAGAGAATGTGAAGAAGACTTATATTTTATCAGCTGTTCTCGCTTTCATGTAATTTTTCTCAATCCCATAGGAATTTCTCAATTATTCTTTCTGCGCGGATATTAAATTTTATCCCAACCCGTTCAATGGATTTTGATGTCCGTTGATAGATCCGTCAATCAGCCAGTCACCTTTCCTTTTATACATAAAGATCTATTTAGACTTCCAAAGTAATATAGAAATTGTTTTAGTAAATAACATCTGGTACAGTTTTGTTACGATGAGTACATTCGTTTTCCTTTCATACAAAAATGAAACTCATGTCCAATCTCCCGTAACACAAAACCTCAATACAACGGGGTTAACTCGATAGCTTGTTGATCGGGACCAAACAAATGCTAACCTGAATAAAAAAACAGCACATCGGACAGATCGTGTTCAATCCAATCATACGCATTCACTTGAACCAAATGGATTTAAAAGAACTAGATCCATTGTTTTAAACCTTATAACACTTTTTTTAACACTGGTAAATGATTAGTAGATTAACACTCAGCTATTTATATTTTACACTTCTGTAATATTCAAAGCTTTATAAATCTGTATACCAACCCAAAAACTCGGGTCACAGTTTTTTTTATAAAGTAGAAATCCCTAAAAAATACCTCTAAGTAATATCGAAATATCTAAAGTAGAACCCATTACACTAAATCACTCAGTAAATACAATATTCCAAGACTATAAACAACTTCTTACTCCAATTTCAAACAACACAAAACCGACCAACCGATAAATAAATATACATTGCTCCAATAAAAACGCCACAACATCGACGCATACGCATACAAGATCAAAATGAAAAAGCCACCCAAAAGGGATAAGATCAGAAAGTTTAATCGATGCTAAAAATCTTTAAAATAACCTCCTACCTAACCTGCAAAGGGAATGTTAGGTAGAACCACTCGTGAAGTCATAATAAGGTATACTTTATGGAATTTGAAAAAGCAAATACAGTATAAGAATTATTTTATTTTGATCTGTAGAAAACTTAAAGCAAGGTAAAGATAAGTAATTTCTTGGATGTTCAAAATAAAGGTAGGTATTTTGTATTTCCAGTTTAGAAGACTGATTTTCCATAAAGCCTATACAGTGCGAGGTATAATATTACTAGAATCGTTAAACTTAACGCTGAAAACTTGTATTCCGTATCCGTGATGATCCGTGACGTTCTGTTTATCTTTTGTTTTTTCTATCTATCCATCTTCTATTCAGCCAGTAACACTGGGTAAAGGCCTATTCTCTATTTTGCCACTGTGGCCGATCTTGTTGAAGACACACTCACTTATTTTCCAATATTCTCACAGTATCGTGTACCTTCTGGCCATTTTATTGTTCACTACGTACAAGAACCAGCATTGTTGTAGAATAACCGGTCGTTGTGATAACTTCCGGACGAGAAATAAGTCGTTGGGATAGCTCTCGTATGTTTTATTTTTAAGCTCCAATGTTTTACTCTATTTTGGCATCGGAGATGTATTGGCGTTTCTTTGTTGAATGGCCGCCTTTTCCGTCCAGTCGTTGTAATTCAATAGTATTATGAAAAAGAAAGCTTTGTTTATTCTATTTAGCTTCGGTCGTATTGTTTAGGAAATCTAGTATCTTATCAATTTCATCGTCAATAGGTAATACGGCTGTGTCGACAATCTATTTAGGTGTATTATTATCTAGTTGTGAAACTATATCGACAGTAGAACATGCTTTTTATTCCTGGTGATAATTTTGGTCTTAAATATTTTATTAACAAAATTATTAGATTTTACGGTAAAATCTGTGTTTCTTAATTGTTGACATACACAAACTTAGCTTAGTATTTATTTTAATGCATCATAGTTATTCCAGTAGTTTTTAAATTTTCTAACTTTCAATTCAAATGCCTTGCACAGTTTGTTTCTCGTACCTACACCTCAAATGGCACTCAAGTGGTGTCAATGTGAGTTTCGTGAGAAACCTTTGCAGCTATAACAATATCAAAGCTATTCGCCACAAAAGTCGAGATATCAGGCATTTTGGAAGAAGCAGGTAGGTTAATAACAATTGCAAAAGGTGTGTAATTTATTTTAATGTATCATAGTTATTTCAGTAGTTTTTAAATTACCAACTTTCAATTCAAATGCCTTGCACAGTTGTTTCTCATACCTATACCTCAAATGGTTTCAATGTGAGTTTCGTGAGAAACCTTTGCAGCTATAACAATAACAAAGCTATTCGCCACAAAGGTCGAGATATCAGACATATCGGAAGAAGCAGGTAGGTTAATAACAATTGCAAAAGGTGTGTAATTTGAGCGTTGAGCCCAGAATAGGTCCCTGCGAGACCCCTAAAAGCGTTAATAGAATTCTTAGAAAGCGAATCTTCCAATTCCAATCAAGTACATTGAGATTTACTTCTAGTTTACCCAAAAGTCTGATATCAGTGTTTTATACGACCGATCGAAGATCGAAGAGTTATCGATATTCGAACGATAGACTAATAATCAGACTTTTCGACCTTACTGTTCTTGGAAAGTGAATAATATCATCCCAAATTATAATGACTAAACATCTTCATAGTGCCAAGAATAAACAAAGAATATTGACTAAAGGGACAATCGTTCGAAAGGCCAAGACTCCAATATGAACAGAAAAACAAATAAACGATTCCCTTGTGTCAAATTGATCTAACAACGAATGAGGAAACCATGTTTAGAAACATCTACTGACCAATTAATACACATTTAAAATCATAATAGAACATACTACCACGCCTTTATTCCCCGAAGGGTTAGGCAGAGGTGTACTAATGTACACCAACATTTCTCAATATATTGTAATGTATTATGCTAGAAATTGTAGCAATGCATTGTTTCGCTGTGTGTTAGCACTTCCTTTGTACTTTTGCAATTAGGGATTAATTTTATATACAGTATAATTTCCTTTCAACTGTTCTTGGGATACAAATGATCGTTAAAGACGGCGTATAGAGCTTAGTAGCTGTTTTCATAATCTAAATCAAATGTTCTAACAACTGCCACAAAAATACAAAGATCGTGCTCTACTCAACGATATAATTCTTATGGAAACAGCCAAGACTAAAACACTACTATGGCTACTAAAATACTTTACTTAATACGTTCGGTTTCCGTACGGTTATCAATTTTGATATCAATTCGATTATGCAAAGGTCTAGGTCACGGAGTATGTAGAACTGATGTTTTTTTATGGATCTGTGGTATTTTTAATACTTGTTAGTATTTCTACGATTTTGACAGTATTTGGTGCAGAAATAGTTATAGAAGCAGAACAGTATTGTTTTGTGTTGTTAACTAAGGGTAGAAAATGACTATCGTAGAATTTCGGTATGCAAATAATTTGATTTTAAATAGGTAATATATACATTTTTAAGTACAAATTGTAAACAGTTGTGCTAAATTATTGTTTTATTTTGTCCTGTCAAGGATCAATAAAAAACACAAATGAAATCAATTGTATCAATCCTCTGGAGGGCTTATGTCGAAGTCTCTATAATGATTGCCATAGAACATGAAGAAAACAGTACTGCATTTCAATTTCAAATTTGAAACACATACTTTTTGCCTAGTCTAAAAGTATGAGTAGACTCGAGCTTTGAATCGATAGCTTTTGTTTAACCCAGGATAGCACATTTACTTCGGTACGCATTTTTATTACACTAGACTAACGTCTAGACTCTACATTATGTCCATTCCACTCAAATATTTAACCTAAAGTACCGGCTTTTTGCTTGGCAGCCTTTTGTGTGACGTCATCTGAATATCTACCCTTACGTCAGAAAAACTGAATTGAAGTAGATATTTCATATAGTGGACGTTTTATTTCAAATACCTACGATCCAATTTAAAAACATGATTTTGTCTCTTAGAATAATCACATCGTGTTTTAAAACCAATCAATTATTCAAGCAAAACAAATAACGGGTTCATTTGAAATTTAAATTCAAGTTTGTGTCAGTCGAGCTATTAGACCGATTAAACTCGACAAATCTAAACCTAGATCTAATGCAGACACGTTAATAACTGACAAAGCAGGAAATTAGAGCAAATAGGCTATTGGCACAAAGGAAATGGCACTACCCGTTCCTATTATGAAGTGAAAATTGTTTGTAATCGAATTGCTAACAGCAAATTCGTCAACTTTATAGAATTCTGTTTCGAAATTCGACGTAGCAATTAATGCAAATACAGTTGAAACAATTTGGGTTTGATTATTAACAGTATTCGAAACAAAAATTCCATTCCAAAGTTGAATTAAAACAACCGTCCTAAATAACTCACGAAACAGAACAAAACTCCAGAATTTGTTAATGAAAATAAATAAAGGAGTACGTATAGAGGGAAAGGATATAAATTCTGGTAAATTTGCAACACAAATCGCACTGCAGTGTCTAGTGCAGAGCTTTTTGTGTGCGGGTTAAAAGAAACCAACTTATTAGCATATTCTATAGATTTTAACCCCCACTGCGGTTTGTGATCATAATGCATTAATATATAACACAAGCAATGTAAAAAAATGAAACATTACCGATTAAAATACAGTAACAAGCGATTTATCGTAGAAAATGTTTTATATCATTATGGTTGGACGCTGTATGATGTTCCGTTGCGATATCCACTGAGTCACTGTTTAATAACACTTCAATAGTTAACAAATAACACTTATTGGTACACTGTAACACTAATGTTATTCACACTGGGTTGATTGTTAAGGTTTTGTGGTTTTTGTTGTGTGTATGGAGAACGGACGCGGCGCGCGTGCGTGCGCGGCAACAACGCGCACTCGACTGAGTGAAGGTACCTAGTATCTACCCCTGGCTAGGGTTTTTGTCCCGGCCGGCGAACAGACGTTCCGTTTTACGGCATTTATTGATTGTTTTCTATAGCAGCACACTTTCGTGAACAAAGTTTTTGTGAACGTTTCTTTGTAATGTTTTGAATTATTGAATTTTATCACTTCCAGAGGGTAGATCAATAAATTTATTGACAATATTTAATACTTATGTATGTAATCCTTTCGCAACAGATAATACCTTTATTAATGCTTCTCATTTATTTAACAGTTGTCTGTACCTATAGGCATAAAATATATTTATATTTAAGTATGCGCTAAAAGATTAAAGTTTTTCGTGTTATTTATTTATTTTCATCTTAAACAAAGTAAGCTATGGCAGACTACTCATTTTAGTAAGATTTCCATAAATACCTACACACTTTCCTTCTTTCACGTTTTTTTTTAATATTTATGTATCTATCCTACAAAGACAATAATTCAATAATTTTGAGGGATGCATTTGTTTAGAAATCTATGTCTTGCTACGTGGAACGTAACATACATAGATAGACAAGAACAGAGTTATTTCCATCTCTCTTCCTCCATCATTTACAAAAGGTGACAGAGTAGTGCGTGTCCCAAGTTCCCAACCCTGTATCTACCCTTCTCGATACACGTTACACAACCAACGTATCTTGACCTATCTATCTTAATATTCTGTTTTAGCTGAAGGGCCAGATTAGATGGTTGTATAGGGTTGCGATTTTAGGGCTAACAAATTAGAAAGGGGAAGAAAAATGTTCGAATGCCAGGTTTATTGACATTTTGCAGAGCTATAATTAAGGTTTAGCGAGGGACCAAGTTGTTATCAACACACCGTTAAATTTTAAAAGCTTGATTTTGTTTGCAATTAATTCTTTCAATTGGCTATTAAGGGAAATGCGACCTTTGTGATTTTTTAACTGAAAAAACCTTTGTGCGAACTCAATTAAAAACATTTAATTGAGTAATTAATTGACGATTGAATAGGTTTTGAATATTTCAAATAAAAGTTATTTTGCGACCAAATTTCATGATTATAATTATCATTTGTTTGCCAAACACCAATGTTTTCAATTATCTATATAAATATTATAAATAACTATGAAATTGCACAAATGTTAGTTATATTCCCCTAAGGTAGGTAGGTAGTATACCAGTGTATCTTACTGTAGTATTTAAGTTTGTAATCTATCTATGATCCATTTTGTAATAAGAATTTCTTCAGGCCATATAAACAAAACTCAATACCTACTTGAACATTTTGAAAAATAAAATGTATTTTTTATTAATACTTATGTTCAAATTGCAATTGAGTACAAAAGTTGTTTTACGGAAGCTGATGGCTATGAATAGTTCAATTAATATTCCATTATTATTATGTACTATACTATGTTTTACATAAATACATTTTAAAAATAGCAAAACTGTAACTAGAAGAAAGAGTAACACCCAACACTAGCGACATCTCTACTTAACCCTAAAATGCTCACGATATACAGTGAAAGTTGCGGTACAACTTGCTTAAAGCGAACCGTATTCACAGTAAAGTTGTTCTTTACGGTAGCAGTCGCTGGGTTAACTAGTTTCGTAGTATGTTCGCCAGATGACTCTGTTCAGCGTTGGTTTTATACACACTTGATTTCAGTACAATGTCATGCGGAATTGCTATGGGAGTCTTCTGCCGCAGAAGTTTACTAAAAACAAAAAGCATTAATACTTATTACAGAGAAATTCATAACAGGTATACAAATCTAGTTTAAAAATTATGCCGAAATGTTAAATAATTATGGGTATGTAGAGGCACAAGCAAAAACATGTATGGGTACACTAATAAAAGTGCCAAATTGATTTTCCCTAAGGTAGTAATAAAATGTAATACTATAGTGACATTGGAGTTATCACAAAGTTGCAATCGTTACTTAATTCATGAAAAAATAACTTTAACCCTTTTGTAAGTGTATATGGCTGTGCTCGTGACTGTACAGAACTAAGTACCTCCAAATGTTGCTATCGGATCAGACAATTAAAATAAGTAATTTTGAATATATTTTAAGTTGTAGGACAAAAGTTGTTAATTTTCATGGTTATTTTAACCGTTATAACCTCTTTCAGCATGGTTATATCCATTTCGAATAACTTTCGAATAGTAGATTTGAAGAGATAGCTCTCCTTATAGTCAATAACGAGTTTACTAGTTATTAAAATATCTACAAATAAAATAAATTAAAAATAAAAACAAATAAAATTTCAAATATTTTATTTTTGAAACTTATAGTATAAAAGGGTATACAAGTTTTGCCACATGTCACTTATAGTAACTAAGTCTATATGTATATGTTCAAAACACCTATTTATATTATAATAGAATTTCGCTAAAACTGACTGGTTTTCTTAATTATTTAGCATTCACATAAAAATACGCCTTTTATGGGGATTTCATCCCTTTCATCCACCGAGAATGATAATAATGTATAAAATATATTGTAATTAGTATTTTGTAAAATAATCAAAAATCACTCCTTATTACGCACATAAATTATAATTAATCTCAATCATTTTAGTAATATTTACATTATATATTAATACTTATTTTAAAAATCACTGTATTTGATGTTTTAATTTATTTGCAAAAACAAAATAAATTTCGAGATAATAAATATTTCTGGTTACAAAAGAATTGTATTTTGTAAAAAGAACATGTATGTATCTAAAATGATACTTACTTGTACTTTCATTAACAAAAATAATTTAAAACTTTATTTACAGTTATTGTTACTTATAACTAATAAAGCTTAGTTTGGACGGAAGTAATGGAACTTAATGCCTTTTGGCAAATATTTTAGTGAGCAAATTTTCTATAATATTTTAGTGAAAATTTTTTGAAAGTAAAACTGGCCTCATTTCACTTGTAATTAATTTGAGGCTACACTTAAATATAAGTAAAATATGAATAAGTCCACTCATGAGGTAGATTAACGTAACGTTAAACTGTTAATTAAAAAGAAGATAAGAAGAAAAATTTTACACTTTAAAATTTTTGATGTCAAAATCTTATTTACATAAAAAAGTAGACGCATCATTTTAGGGTTAGAAATAGCTCACATTAATTATTTTTTTATTAACTGGTTCGAACTGTACAATATTTATTTAGAGATTGGGAGGTAGACTTAAATTTTGTTCCGTTAAATTTTTTTATGATATTAATAATATGGTTATAATAAAAAAAAACACAATAAAAAAAATTGTGTCAACGACATTCTGATTACTAGACGTGTTGCTTTTTTTGTTTGAACGTTTCACGCAGCGATAACTTATAGAAATTATACTTTCTACTATGCACGAGTTACTTTTTTCCCTTGAGGTGAGAAGGGATCAATAAAAAATCTAGAACCTCCAACTCTCTAAACAAATTAATTTAAAAAGTATACAATCTAACCTAACAATACAGTAAAGGCTATTGCATTTTTTCTTTATCTGTTATATCGTGTATTACTTGGCCGTTCGTGTAACCGTTAATTAAATGTCCATTGGCTGTTGCGTATCCGTTCAATCCATTGGATTCATGTCTCAGAAATCCATTTAGTTCTCCATTCATCGCATATCCGTTGAGTTCTCCGTTTTTAATATGACCATTAAGTTCACCATTTTTTATGTATCCATTTAAGTTACCATTTGTGATATGTCCATTTAGGTTACCATTTTTTACCTGTCCATTTAATTCTCCATTTTTAAGATGTCCATTTATTTCTCCATTTTTTATAAATCCATTTATTTCTCTATTTTGAAGATGTCCATTTAATTCACCATTTTTGATATATCCATTGGCCTCACTTTTGACCATTCCGTTGGCGACATGCGTGTTATTGTTGTTGTTATTGTTGGCGGTCACTGTTGCTACCCTCCTCCTTGGTTTCTCTTTGTAAGCTTGGACGTAGAAGTTCATGAACAGGCCAATGAAGATCGTTGAATGCAGAATTAGACCCGCGGCGATGATTCTGAAGCAAGTTATAATTATTGTTTTAGAGATTTTCCTTTCATATATATTAATCACAACAGAGAGTCTTGTTATCTAAGACAGATAATCTAGTTTATTAGGTACCCATTTAAAACTTGATAGAAATTCTAAAGCAATAATCGTTAGACATACAAGGATAGAGAGAGTCCCTCTATTACTTATAGGAAGAAAAACTATCTTAAAATATAGAAAATGATTCTGGTGTTTTGTGCAACACCTTTTGCAGTAACTGGATTTCAGTTTCATTAAATGTTTCTGATATACGGTGTGATGACTAAATCAGAAAGTATGGAGGTAGAATGAAACAGATCTTTCCTATTCATTGCTCACGATTCGATGTTGCGTTGGTAGTTGCTAATACATTACTGTTCTCAAATTCCTGAGCTTTTGTCTTGAATTTAGCAACAAGCAAAGCAATATCTGTTTTGTTAACTTTAATTTTTTTTGTGCCTTTTACAAATCGATCGATTCAATCTTTTTTCAAACTCTATGTATTTATTGCCTCAATGTATGATTGCCTTAAACATATTTTTTATTGAGATTTGTTGAGATTAGGTATCGTGCAATTAATTTATTGGTTTTCATTATCATGGTAATTCAATTTGCTATTTTTACTTTCACTATATACTTTTGTATTTTATTTTAGAAAGGCACTTACTGAGAAGCCCCTTGGGGTAATGTATTAGCTAGTCGACAATATCATAGTATCGTAAAGTACTTACTTCGGATATCCACAGTCGTAAACTAAGGCGCTGATCGAGTGGAAGAGCACCATGAAGAATTGGATCTGAAAATAAATAAAATGGTGTGAATGAGTCTCAACACAAATAAAAGTGCTATTTAATACTGAAAAAATAAGTTGAGATGTAACAGGCAGAAACAAAAATCACAAGAAATATTAAGTTTTTATATGATAACATTATAAATAATTGGAACGAGACCCCGTGGCCGTAATTGGAACTTGAGTAGGTTTTAAAGTTACTATTTTGATTAATGTCAGTTATACCAATTGGTTCAATTTTCCATATAGTATCGAATTTAAATCATTTTATCATAGGAGTGTAATATACTGGAAAAGTAAATACAATGGTTTTGCCAAATCAGGCAACCTGTTTGTATAAACAAGACCTTAGATTATAAATCTGGATTGAGCAAATTGAGTAGATACATAAATAAATATGTATAGCACCGAACATAAAGCTAATCCAAAAATTACCCTAATTAAACTTCAAAAATTATACACCAGAGGGCTCTAATTAGTTGTAAAAATTGGAGAAAGTTTTGTAACTTTCTTTTGTAAAACACGTCACGGACATTTTTTTTATGATTCACCATAGGACGATGCACGACGAGGTGAGAACAAATTTGATTTTAAAGGCTTCCAAGAAGCTGATACCATAATGTTTTTTCGTTTTACAATCGGTATAATTTTTGTTTTTGGCAAAGAGATTGAAATGAGTGAAAATTACATGTCATCTCAATTCAAATTATACGTCTGTAGATGACAATGTTCAATGAAATTACGGTACCTATGTGATTGTTTTTTCTTTGTTATTAATTTTTGCTAAATTTTATTTGAGAACGGTTATTCTGATCACTGATTATTGAATTCTTACTTATTTAGAAATACTTCTTCTTCTTATCGTGTCAATGCTTAAACGATCTTTGAATAACATGATGCCCCTTCAATGGCGTTATGCTTGGCCGCATAAAGATCGTCCGTCAACAGACCAGCAAGTGTGACGTAGTTATTTAGAAATACTGATTACTTGTGAATACCTATATACATATTTGTCTTATTGTCATATTAGTAGCTTTATTTATCTATTAACACTGACTATCACTTTATGTGAGAATTAGCAGAACATTGAGGAATTTCGCAACTTCAACCGTCACGTCAGTTTAGAAGATCCTGTTCTTAGAGTGCTTCATTCGGCTCTAAATACTGTTTTCTTAATCAGTGTGACATCATGCTCACTATAGTTTTCATCATCATCTACAAAGGGTTTAATTTCATTAAAAACCACTCTCAAATTTTTACATAAGCTTCAGCCCTGTTCGTGTTCTGTAGTGGTTAATGTAGTCGCGACTTCAATACCGTTGAGCGAAATGTCTTGAGTCTAATTCCCATCCGGAAATATTTTAAAATCAAAATGTTTCACGGTATGTTTGTGCGCCCCGGGTTGAAGAAATTACTATGAACTACAGGGTTCTGAGTCCGGGTGTTTGTATTTCTGACTATTTGTGTTTGTGACCACACCCAGGATGGAACAGCAAATCCTAGTATGGGGCACAATCTGCAGTTAGTATGGGTCCCGGGGCACCAAGGCATCGAAGGAAATGAGAAGGCTGACGAGTTAGCTAGAACAGGATCAGCGAATGCAATGATTGGACCAGAACCATGCATGGGGCTACCAACATGCACCATAAAAAAGGCCTTACAGGACTATGCCGATATGAAACGCATAGAGGAGTGGAACAACAGCCTTGGGTTAGAACACTCACGACGTTTCCTCGGCTGCAGCACCACAAGAGTCTCAAAATTCGTTCTGAGCAACAGAAGAGACAAAGCCCGAGCTGTCATTGGAGCTCTTACAGGGCACTACACCACAAATGACATGCTCCATAAAATGAAGCTAGCTCTGAATAATGACTGCAGAGCCTGTGGTGAATTCAAGGAAACTATGCAGCACATCCTGTGCGATTGTGACGTCCTGGCGACGAAACGGATGAGTCTTCTCGGCAACGGGTACCCGAAGCCGGAAGATTTTAGGTTCCTTCCTCCCAGTGGGTTAGCCGCCTTCGTAAACCACGTCTTCAAAGAGTAAGGAATATACGGTAATGGGGTCAACACAAAAGATGCCATGGGTTCGAAGTGTTGCTGGTTGCACCAGCCCCCATAGTAAGATAAGATAAGATAGTATGGGGCGAAAACCATACACTAGCGCAAAGTTGTTCCGCTGACATGTAATGGTTTACTGCGTATTTTTCCAAGGATTATAATTTTATTTATATTTAGATTGAGTGTACACACTAGTACGGTAATTTAAGTGCAAAACATTTTATAGAACGTGTGTTTGCAATACGGAGAAAGGATACGGCGTTCCGCCGGCTTGTGTTGTAACTGTAGCTAAATGTTGCCCCCGCACGCTCGAGTAACACTACGTCGAGGAAATGTTTGGACTTTTGGGAAATAAAGAAGGAACGATGATTCAAACAAAATCAGTGGAGAAGTACAAGATGGAATTACTGGGTGTCCAGAATTCTGTTCTGCTTATTCCACATATACAAATATCTAACTGTAAGAAGCGTGGATTTATCAATGGATTAGAAATGGTGGCAAATATCTTAATCGGTGTTTTGGTCCAACACTTTGCTGATAAATGTCATCGTGGCATTGAATCCACACAACACGTTGCATGTTTGGGGTGAACGATCAGCAGCAGGTTTTTGGTTTTATCCTCATCAAGTTGTAACTACAGTGATGTGATCAACCGATCCGCAAGGTTAAGTTACACTTGCTGCGGTCAGCCTGTGGATGGGTGACCATTCTTAACATATCGGGACCCCTCCGGGCCTCGGACAATTCGTAAAGCCGTCGGTTCCGGTCATACGAGCACCTATGACAGTCGTTAGTGGTAGATAGAAGCCCAATAATATTGGTATTGCCCAGAAATTGGGTTGCGGGGTCTGATGGCAGTCGCTTCGTGTGAAATACTGAAATTCAGCCGTATCCTAGTTAGACTGGAAGTCGACCCCAACATGGTTGGGAAAAGGCTAGGAGGAAGAAGGAAACTTATATATGATCTTAAATTCGACTTTACCTCTACTTTTATGTGCCTAATATGTTAAGCACTAACAGTTTTATAAAAAGCATTCGAAGACTTTTAATTTACAGATTTTAACAAGAAATCGATTATTTAAAAAAAATCTTTATTTAATCAAGCATACCGCAGTGTAACTCTACCGTGTGCGTTATATCCTACCCGCTTGCGCAAGCGCAGCTCCACCGCTAGGAATGCTAGGCGCGGTGCAAGCGATCCTTATTGGTAGTTCCATGTCACCGACGGAAGTATTTGCTTTAAAAATGGTGATTATTTCTAATGAAATTATGTGAAATGCTACCGATTCGAATGTTCCTAAATACAGACAAAATTTTAGTGTGCCTGATGGCAAACAGTTTTTTTTTATTTCCGCCATTTACTTCGATCGACTACTACGATCCTGGGTTCGATTACCCGGTCAATCAAAGTGTTACTGGGTTGTTGCTGGCTTGTACTAATTATAGATAACAAGATATCAAAGTCCTTAGCAAACCAAACCTATTACAAAATGTATGGAGCGGGGTCATTAAATGTCGGAGAATCTTAACACCGCGATCTAGGAAAAGTAAAAAAATGAACAACACCATCTATCGATCAATCACCGACCTAAATTTACTTAGAAGGAACTATGAACATCAACACTTACAGTTATTTTAATGACTGTAAAGTTTTTCCTTCGTAGGTATATATTTTTACTACATAATCTGACATTGAGCAGAGTGCAATCTTGATTGTGATTTTGTATACTAATTTGCTTGTAAACTGATACTTAGTACACAAGGTGGAAGGGACATCGACGCACAAACGTCGTGACAAGTTTTCATTAAAGATCAAAATTAAAATGACCTAGGTCATTTATGTAGAAAGTGATCGGTTATTACAGATATTGAAATTTTTGAGCGCGCAGTGTATTGCTAAAAACGCGATCATAACGCTCCGTGGTGAATGTATTTGCGCGCGCGATACGAAATAAATAAAAAAGTATTTTTTTAATTATAAATCTAATTTGGGTAGATAGAAATAATGTTTTTAATACGTTCAAGTAAAACACAGCGCAGAAAAAAATTTAAAATTGATGAGAAAAGTTACGGAAAATTTCAATGCAGGGGGGCCAGAATGATGTACTGAACTCATGGTATTCGGATGTGCGTTGATTTCCCTTCCACCTTGTATAAGAACGATGTACGTAGATGCAGGATGTACATAAATTACCTTTACATACTACTATAAATATAATAGACTTGTACACGTTAAGATTTTATAGCTAATTGAAGTAAAACAAGATACAATAAAACAAGATACTGAAAAATACATTATGCTGTGTTAAGCTACTGTATGGTAATTACAAACATGGTCAGCTCGCTGAGCCTGAAGACCTTGTATGGTTGTCAAGACCGCAACTACTAAGCTAGGCTTCGATTTCCGGGTCGAGCAAAGTGTTGTTGGGGTTTTTCTATTAAAGTTCCTGTAGCAGCTGAGACTGGCTTTGTTCCTGGTTGGTGGCAATATACTCGTTACCACCACCACCTTGACAGAAACGGTGAAGGAAAGCATCGTGGGGAAACATGCATGCCTAAGAGATTAATTTGAAATAAACCCGCGTAGTCAACCCACAAGCAATGGAATTTGACAATTCGGAGACCTCACGCTACACAAGCGCCTCTAGCGGCGGATTCATCCGCGGGTGGCGAACTGTGCATGTATCATATCAGCCTATTGCCGTCCACTACTGCTGCTGTATGTCTCCCCTGAGCGCCAACCATCCCGATCTTGAGCAGCTCGCATCCATCCGCTGCCCGTCACATTCAAATCGTCGGTCCATCGTGTCGCAAAGCATCCCACACTACGCTTGCCCAAACGCGGTCTTCACTCTAACACTTGTCTGCTCCATCGACCGTCTGTATGTCTGCAGACTGCGTGCCCTGCCCACTTCCACGTCAGCATGCTTATTCTTCGAGCAATGTTCGACTTTAGTTCTTCGGCAAATGACTTCGTTTCGAATCCTATCCACCAAAGAAACTCCGAGCATTGCTCTCTCCAATGCAGGTGCAAGTATAGGTAAACTTTTGCGTATCCCTACGGGGAACATGTTTCATAGTTCGTAACTATCCGCAATACCGATGGAAACTCTTTAAACAGTTTCATCAAGGCAATCGTCTAATTGTTAGTTGTGAAATATTCTAAGAGAGTTCTGTTCGTGTCTGTAATTGTTGAGGTAACGACTAAGTAGACCGTGCGCGGAGGCGACGTTTTATCTACATAATTGTCTGTACGTCTAAGTGTAGCCTTGTTGAAATAAAGTATGTTGGTTGGATCAGTTTTTGCTAAACGAGTCTAATATTTTTTATTTACAAATACATTATATATATTTTTAAGCAGTGACTGCCAAGTCAAAGTTCTCGAGTTAGAATCCAAGGCTTGACATCTGACTTTTTGAAATCATGTGCGAAATTATCACTCGCTTTACGGTAACGGAAAACGTGGTCAGGAAACTTACATGTCTGAGATTTTCTCGACGGCATGTGAAGACTGCCAACCCGCATTAGGCCAGCGTGGTGGACTACACCCTAATCCCTCTCATACTGAGAGGAGACCCTTGGCCAGCAGTTGGACAACATTTGAATCGATGATGATGATGGCATAAAATATTTTAGTGTGAAAACGTGAAAACTTCTATAATTATCTTTTTGTATTTTTTAAGCATTTTCCATGCTAAGATTTCAAGTTATTTTTAATGAAGGAAAAAATCGGCGGGCGGGCAGGATTCGAACCTGCGCCTTCTGGTTCGGTACACCAGACGCTCTGACCACTAAGCCACCGCTCGCCCTGCTCGCCAGTCGAAATCTTCCTCCACATTCTAATTTACATCTTAAGGTGACGTAGCGCCATCTATTGTCAAGAATACTTCAACAACCGACACGACTAACTTTACAGCTAGTTCAATGTCGTATGATAACGCCTTACCTATTAACTATCTTTTTGTATTTTTTAAGCATTTTCCATGCTAAGATTTCAAGTTATTTTTAATGAAGGAAAAAATCGGCGGGCGGGCAGGATTCGAACCTGCGCCTTCTGGTTCGGTACACCAGACGCTCTGACCACTAAGCCACCGCTCGCCCTGCTCGCCAGTCGAAATCTTCCTCCACATTCTAATTTACATCTTAAGGTGACGTAGCGCCATCTATTGTCAAGAATACTTCAATATTAGAAGATTTCGACTGGCGAGCAGGGCGAGCGGTGGCTTAGTGGTCAGAGCGTCTGGTGTACCGAACCAGAAGGCGCAGGTTCGAATCCTGCCCGCCCGCCGATTTTTTCCTTCATTAAAAATAACTTGAAATCTTAGCATGGAAAATGCTTAAAAAATACAAAAAGATAGTTAATAGGTAAGGCGTTATCATACGACATTGAACTAGCTGTAAAGTTAGTCGTGTCGGTTGTTGAAGTATTCTTGACAATAGATGGCGCTACGTCACCTTAAGATGTAAATTAGAATGTGGAGGAAGATTTCGACTGGCGAGTAGGGCGAGCGGTGGCTTAGTGGTCAGAGCGTCTGGTGTACCGAACCAGAAGGCGCAGGTTCGAATCCTGCCCGCCCGCCGATTTTTTCCTTCATTAAAAATAACTTGAAATCTTAGCATGGAAAATGCTTAAAAAATACAAAAAGATAGTTAATAGGTAAGGCGTTATCATACGACATTGAACTAGCTGTAAAGTTAGTCGTGTCGGTTGTTGAAGTATTCTTGACAATAGATGGCGCTACGTCACCTTAAGATGTAAATTAGAATGTGGAGGAAGATTTCGACTGGCGAGCAGGGCGAGCGGTGGCTTAGTGGTCAGAGCGTCTGGTGTACCGAACCAGAAGGCGCAGGTTCGAATCCTGCCCGCCCGCCGATTTTTTCCTTCATTAAAAATAACTTCTATAATTTCAATACTAAATTATTAGAGAAAACTTTAAGACTTAACATTTATATTATTGTACCAATGAATTGAAGAGTATCAGTAATAATATGAATGCTGTTCTTATTTCCATCCATTAAATTATTAGATAAGACAGCGTAACATTCTAATTATTTTGAATTAATGTAATAATTATGCCAACAAACTAGTTAGAAATTGACACCACTTTTCAATTTCGAAAGCTCTTCGATCCAAGAAGAAATTAATTTACTGTGCCTTTATAAATATTTATCAATGACATCTGGAAATGTCGCAGCCAGCAAAAAGTTTGTATTGGATTTGCGAATATTTTCAAATATTTTGCTTATCAGGGATCTATAGTTCCCCCTCTCCGTACAACAAAGGATTGATACTTCTTAGCGAGTCAATCACAAATAAATAATAAATGAAATTCTATTAGATAAAGGCACACACTCATCAAAGTAATAAATACTATGTAGAAAGTAAAAATGTGTTCTTTCTCGTCACTTGTCCTAAAATATTTGTGTTTTGTATTTATTACTACCCCAAACTGTCTACACACGTGTGTCTGTGTCCTCAAACCTATTCATTTGCAGTAAACAAATGAATTCAACTAATTATTAATAACAAGGTACCTATGTCACGGGGGTTTTCCAAAAGTACAATGAAGTCAACCCGACTTTAACGAAACATCGACAATTTGTAGTAACTATATAAGTGAGTAAGGACGTGTGGGACGCTCACTCCCGTCAGCCAGGTGGACTGACGACTTCCCTGCCGCTTCCCCAGGAGGTGGGGATACATAAGAACAACCCCTCCCCCAAAGGTGAAGACAACTGGATAAAAAGAGCTGAAGATCGGGCTCTGTGGCGTTTATAGCCACATCTACCGCGCTACATACGAACCTTGTACGAAGCAAATCTTGAATCGCGCAAGTGAAGTTTACCGTGCAACTTGCACATATACAACCACCCGACATCAGCCGTCGGGCAGTGGCCGCCGGGCATAACACCCGCCTGGTCGGAGGACCCTCCCTTTGGATGGGGGGACTGATGACCCTCCACACGTTTACTGAAGGAGGCCGTCCGGCAGTGGACGAATACGGGCTGATGATGATCTCGAAGAGAGCAAAAATACATACGTGAAAAGGTTACTTACTAGTTGTAGTGTAGTAAGGTGCTTCTTCCACCACAGATACTTCTGGTACTGTGGTCCCATCGCTGCGACCATGTAGTAACTGTACATGATGACGTGCACCAAGTTGTTCACGATGTTCGAGAAGGTTCCGTGACCGCCTAGAACAATGCACAAGTGTTATTAGATTGAATCCTGTAAGTATACTATATCTATAAGGGCCGTTAATGAGATCTGACAAAACAATATTGGCGAAAAAAGTCTCGATTTAATATTTGAAATTATTTATTAATATAACGACCAAAAGTAATGGGACTGTTTAAGCGGACTCTAAGGTCCAATGTTTAGGGATGCACTAGTCGCACTGTAGCAAGGAAACCAACTGACCGTTGAACTACTTTTATTTGAACTTGCTTTTACTATAAGTACATTTTTATACTCCTTTTTGTGAACTATACTTTTCTTCTTGACTTTTCATTTTAGACTGACTTACAATACATGACACGGCCCGGGTCATTAAATGGCAGAGAATCTTAACACCGTCATTCAGAAAATGACGTAATTTTAATAGTGCCATCTATCGGTAAAAATCGTACTTATTTTAATAGGGAGAATTTTACAAACAGTCACGCAGATAGACACTAGCAACACCAGTGTTATCCGTCGCGCGTATAAGGTAATTCGAAAATATAAAAAATTGAATCTTCAAGTTTCGACAAAAAAAATCCTAATAGAAAATTAAAACTGTGGTCTTCATCAATCAATAAATATAGGTAATAAAAATTAGTTTCCTTCAGCCAGTGAAGGTTTAAGGAAAATCGCTATTTAGGTACAATATCGTCGTATTTCCACCACGATTAAGTTAGAACTATCATAATTAAATAGTAATTCTTGATTTATCTAAGCGCATCCGTGACTTCTCACTGCACTGGAAATATTGTTTTATTTTCCATGATTGTTCGTCGAGTAGTGAGTAACATTTTTCTTTCTTGGCTTTAAGAGCTGTTTTCCCTTGTATTTTTCACTCAACTCATCTCTTTTCGATGGAGTGAAAAGTATGACTATTATTTCAGCTCGAATTGTATCAAAATTGAGAATTTCATAGAGTCAATAAGTAAAATATTAATTAGGTAATATGTTATGAAGCCCAATAACACTGATAAACCTGGGAATCGAACCCAGGTATTCGAGCAAAACAGTCGCGCTTAAGACTAACCGGGAAAGGGTACGAATTTCTTAGAAAACAGGTTTCAGTTAGTACACATTAAAGTTAGAAGTAAGCATGCATTTCTGAATACCAATGTATTATGCGGAGACAAAACCCGTTGTGGATGGGAAAAAATATTCTCATTGGTTAAGTGGCAAGCGCAGCTGCTCCGAGCCTATCCCCATTCACCGGACACAAATCCAAGAAAAAACTGCGAGTAAAAATTTTCACTGTAAAACCAAATCACTTGCTTAACCTGGGAATCGAACCCAGGACCGCAAGACTAATGAGGCTGCTGAAAAAAGTCTTGATAATAGCAAAAAAAGGTTTTGCTAATTCTATTTCTAGGTAAGTTTTTCACATACCTACTTATAAAATGACACTTACCAGCGATGAACTTGACAAGTAGCCACGCCTCAAACGGCGTCAGAGAGTGGTGGTAGAGATGCAGCCAAGAGATCTGACTCTTCTTCTTACGGAGTACGAAGAACACTGTGTCTGCAAACTCTGATAGCTTGGAGAAGTAATACACCCAGCAGAGATGTAACATCTGAGAGAAGAAGAAGAATATGTTAGATATTGAGATGATGATAATTTTACGGATATTGTTTCAGTAGGTCATTCAGCAGTGCAGGCATGGATCCATATCGTTAAAAATAATAGCAATAATCCAAAAAAGAAATTACAATACTAAAAGTACAGAAATATAAATCTATAAAATGTCTTTTAATTCAGCATGCCTTTTGGCAAAGGCTTCCTCCAACTTTTTCCAGTGTTGCCTGTCCTGAGCAACTCTGCTCTAATTTGGTCTTGCCGTCAATTTTATTTCGTCGTTCGTTATTTTCTTATCGTTACAAACATCGATAATTTATCGATCGATTTATGATAAAAATCGCCAAATAGTTTTGAGTTTGTGAGTTAGATGGATGACGAGTTTGAATCAGATTTTTCGCAATAATGTGCGTAAAATTATCACTCGCATAAACGGTGAACGAAAACATCGCGAGGAAACCTGTATGCCTAAAAGATGTTCTACATAAAGTGTGAAGGCTGATAACCCACAGTGATAAACGGCATACCATCACGCCTGCACCACTTGACAGGTCAGGCAGAGGCGTATGTTTAGGACCCACACAATGGAGGGAGCGAGACTATGGCCATTAAGCGGATACAATTCCAAACTCTGAGCTGTTACTGGGAATGCCATAGACAAACCCAATACCACTTCACTCGACCCAGGGCCTGTAGACAAGTTGCAATTTGACATTCAAATCGACAAACTAATCCAAACAAAATGTATGGATATGACACAAGCTTTCGGCAAGTCAGGCTGTCACTAATGTCATTTCCGTACATTTGGTTTGTTGATTCGAATAGAAACAAAATGTATAGATATGAAACAAGCTTTCGACAAGTCGGGCTGTCACTAATGTCATTTCTATTCTATTCGTTTATTGAGTCGAATATTAAATTTCAACGTGTCTTAGGCTGAGATTCAGAGAAGAGACTCAGCATGAACTTACGCTTCCGTATGTCAAATTGTAATACAAATTTGACATACGGAAGCCTTACTTTACGCTGAGCATCGTCTCTGAGGCTAATATTCAGAAACGAGACTCAACATGAACTTATGCTTCCGTATGAAAAATTTGTATGACAATTTGACATACGGAAGCGTAAGTTCATTTCTCTGAATCTCAGCCTCAATGTTAGCCTAAGGCTAATATATTCAGAGACCATGCTAAGCACAAACTTAGGCTCCCGTATGTCAAATTGTCATACAAATTTGACGTACGGAAGCATTACTTTACGCTTAGCATCGTCTCTGAATATTAGCCTAAGCTCGCAGCCTCAACCTAACAATTCTAAACAAAAATATTGAGGTATTATTTTCGAAATTACGGACTCCGGCCTTCGCCTTCTGCCGTACAGATGTTACGTATTAAGATGTCGAGGTGCAAGGTACAACCTCGTCGCTCTTGACCGTACCCGTACCAATGAACTTGCCTCCTCAGTGAAAGCCCCGTTGTTACGTCACAGCCGGACCGCGCTCGAAAGTGAAACCGACATTGCGAGTTGAACTCGTTTTTTATACGGTTTTATTGATGACAACATTAATGTTTGGATTGAGTAAATTTTATTTGCGTTTTTTACGTTACGGGTTTGAAGGTTGGACGTTTATTCGATATAGTATCTTTTGTTTTAATTATCGGATATTAAAATGTTCTTGCACGTAGTTAGACTAGAAGCGGACTCTGAATAAGAAAACTAAATATAAATTCGTAACAACGTCTTATAATTATGTTCGGTTACACAAATTAATAACGCTTATACAGCATTTAATATAGTAAACGTACATTTAACTTATCGACCCATTCATTACTCATCTTTAGCATTTAAACCTCACCCTTTCAGCTTCGTAATAGGTCACTTGAATGTGCCTACATCTTGTGAATGTTTCGCAGAACAACCGAGGTCTTTAAAGGACTTATTATTTCCTAACAAATATAGGTAGTAAACAAATGAGGAAAACGGGTCAGTGACATTATCTGGCACTGTATTGTGTACAGTCACGACCAATAGATATATAAACACTTACAAAAGTGTTAAAGCGGTTTTTTCATAAATGAACGATGGCAACTTTGACATAATAAAAATGTCACTATAGTACTTATTGGTTCTTAAACAATACATACATGCATACACTAAAGTAATACCTATCTACACTAATATTATAAAGAGGAAAGATTTGATTGTTTGTTTGTATTGAATAGGCTCCCAAACTACTGGACCGATTTGAAAAATTCTTTCAGTGTTAGATAGCCCATTTATCGGGGAAGGCTATAAGCTACCATCAGGCTAATAGGAGCGGAGTAGCAATGAAAAATGTTGCAAAAACGGGAGAATAGTTCTGAAGACCACGCGGGCGAAGCCGCTGGCGGGAAGCTAGTCAATAATATAATAATAATACCTTAAAATAAATACTAGGTACTTATTTATTTTGTAGTAGGTATGGTTCGTAATAACACAATAATTCTAATTATACTTAAGGAGAAAAGCGCTTTTGAATTTTGCCTAATGTATAGGCATGCAATTATGTTCATGACTGTACTTACTAAATACGGATTTTTCTTAAAATATTGCAAGATAAAAGTAAACAAAGGATACGAGGTTTCCGTTGCTAGGGGCTAAACATGTTCTATAAACAAATTCTTCTCCGTATAACTAGCTTTTTTAATCTGTTCAACTTCGTCTGCGCGGAACTAGTTGGCCACGCCTTAGGTATATGAGCGGCGGGACGGAGGGATGTGGTCGCCTGCGCGCGGTGGGACGGAGGGGCGGGGGCGCTTGCTTTTGTTCAGAGTAAGCCGCCGCCTCACCCTCATCCCTACCTAAGGCGCGGCCAACTAGTTCCACGCGGACTATAGTAAGGTATGTTATGAGTATGACAAGTCGTGATGACATCACGCCTGTACTACCGGAAAGGTTAAGCAGAGGTGTACTAATGTACACCCACAGTCGTGGTATGCTTACACAGGACCTATCATGTCACCGACCACAAATCCAAACTGATCGCTACTAGGAATCCTTATCCTTACTTAACATTATAAATGCGAAAGTAAGTCTGTCTGTCTGTCTGTCCTGCATTGGTTGCAATATCTAGGATATCGTGAGAATTATATATCTATGTGTTTGACGTCTGTGGTCTAGTGGTTCGAGTACCGGACTGTTGATCATGAGGTCGTGGGTTCGATTCCCACAGGACACAAACATTTATTGTGATGAACTTAAGTGTTTGTGTTTGTCTGGGTGTTTCTTATGTATTATAAGTATGTATTTACAAAAAAAGAGTATATAAGTATTATATCCGTTGTCTAGTACCCATAATACAAGCTCTGCTTAGTTTGGGACTAGATGGTGCTGTGTAAAAATGTCCCAGGATATTTATTTATTTATTTATTATATATGTAAAGTCTAGAAGAAGACAAAAACATTTTTGTTACTGCATTTACAAACCAGCTGCCAACAGGCAGCAGTAAACGCGAATATAGGTTATTAAAATTTTCTCGATCCCTTAAGTTACTAAAATTATTTCTTAGCAGATTGCTACTTTATACTTACTACTCGTAATATAATAAAATGCCAAAGTAACTCTGTCTGTGCGTCTGTCGCGCTTTCACGCCAAAACTATTAAACTAACTTAAATGGATAGTTTAGAGCCTGAGAAAGGACATTGGCTTACATATACTTTTAAATGCGAATAAAGGGCTGTAAGGGGTTGAAATAGGGGATGAAAGTTATAAGAAATATCCAGACAAGGCGGGCAAAGCCACTGGCGGAAAGCTAGTTTCGTATAAAACCCGATAACACTTTGATTGTCATGGGAACTTTAACATTTCAGTCACGTTAACGACAACTATTCAAAGCTTATTTGAAACAATGACGTATTTTCAAACGTTTTGGCTCAAATTTTTTTGAAATCGTAGTATGAATTCATGAAAGTTAATATTGTTTTAATAGGCTCATAGCGTTCCGTATTCAAATTCAAACTTTAAAATTCAGAAACGATTTCTCTTTCAAAATTATTATTACAACAGTAGATAATTTATAATTTTGTGAACGCACTTTTTGAAAATGTTGTGTGTGTGCGCTGCTTTCTAAAAATGTTGTTTTATAACATGTGGTATTATGGCTTTGTTTAACAGACTTCTCGCACATTGTAATTAGTAGGTATAAAACAATAATTATATTTTTAAATCGCAGAAATACACACTTTATAAAATTTTTAATGTTTTATTTATTTTAATACATACATACATACCATCACGCCTGTATTCCCCGAAGGGGTAGGCAGAGGCGTACTAATGTACACCCACATTTCGCCGGTATGTTTTAGGTCCCATGTAATAGGGGGCGAGCCTATTGCCATCAACCGGGCACAAATCCATATATTATTTATTTTAATATTATAGGTATATTTGTACAGAGGCAGACTTAATGCTTTAGGCATTTTATATCATACAATCTTAAGGTGGACGAGAGAGATGTCGTGATCAATCTACAAAATATAATGTCTTTTTAGCCTATCGGTAATAAGCGCGACTACGCTACACATCCTGGATTCCACTCCCAGGTCAAGCAAAGTATTATTGGGTTTGTCTATGAAATTCACAGTAGCAGCTCGAAATTTTAATTTGTGTATCACTCACGATTGTCATAGGTGTTCGTATGACAAAGGACCGACGGCTTTACGTGCTCTCCGAGACACGAAGGGGTCTCATTGCCATGTGCCATTAAACTAAATCAGCAGCCACTTTATCAGGCTACTATTCAGTTTTGAATTGTGTAATTTATGTATCTACGTAGAGGTCTATGTGAAGGTCAACTATTAATAGGCTTAAGCCGTATTAAAAATAACTTTGCGTTTGAATAAATTATTACGACGATAATACTCTTATGTCATTGACCTATGGATTTATTATTTAAGTTTTGAATTTGTGCCATTGTAAATGCATTCAAATTAGGAACTTGTTTATTTTCGAAATATTTTTCACATGAATCTTAAAGTTTTTGATGTTGAATTATGATACAATACGCTAACAACATAAGTGTTATTTTTAATGTTTGTCACCATGAAAGAAAGCATCGTTAGAAGACGGTGTGTGAAGTCTACCAACCTACCACTAAGCAGACGTGTACTAATGTTTAGGTCCCATGTAATAGGACCTAGAGGACGAGCCTATTGCCATCAACCGGGCACGAATCCAGACTGAGCTGCTACTGGGAATTCCGCACAAATAAATATCCTGGGACATTTTACACAGCACCATCTAGGCCCAAACTAAGCAGAGCTTGTACTATGGGTACTAGACAATGGATATAATACTTATAAACTTTTTTTTTGTAAATACATACATATAATACATAGGAAACACCCAGACAAACACAAACATTTATTTTCACCACATAAATATTTGTGTCTTGTGGGAATCGAACCCACGACCTCGTGATCAGCAGTCCGGTACTCAAACCACTAGACCACAGACGTCGTCAACCCAACAACGCTTTGCTCGACCCGGGAATCGAACCCAGCACCTCTAGCGTAGCGTAGCTTTTAGGACCACTAAACCAACAGGCAGTCGCTAAAAATATGATTATGTTTTTGACAGTTCTTTGTAAGGTGACATTATCGAACGTTTGACGATTGATTAGTATCGGTATTGTTAGACAGAGAATCTCAATTCTCTGGCCGAAGTTTGCACATGTCACCAACGGAACGGGGTTAACACTCATTCTTGGCAGCTTAAGGTGTGGCTAAAGCGGTTTTTAGGCAATTCCCTTTTCCGGAACCATTATCCGATATGTTTTTTTTTATATAAATATAATAATAGATGTACTGTTAATACATTTAAATAAAGATCTTCATTTTTACCGCCAACTAAGCAATTCATTTTAATATTTTATCGTTTGCAAAATGAAAGAATCTCAACTTATACAATACTTATTTATTTATCAAATTCAAATTCTATCTATACTTAGAATCCAAAATTTCTGTGCATAATATTTCTAAGATCACATACATTAGTAGTAAACAACATATAAATGTATATCTATATGTTGTTTATGTATGTGAACAGTTTCAAAGATCAATAGTCTTTTCCTTTTACGCTTAAATAAATAGCAACTTATGAAGTTTCACTTATTGTACATAAACAAAATATTGGAAAGCATAAATGTATAGTTTGTCGAGAAGTCGGTACCGTTGAACGACTGTCATGTCTAGGCATAGAGTAATCAATAATGAATGACAGATGCGACAACCTATCTCGTATCAGTTTCGTTTCCATAGCGACCATTTGAATTATGTAATACTAGGTAGGTACTTATGATCCTTATTTAAACTGTATCATGAATCGCAATTAAAATTTGAAATCAAATTGAAATATTAACAAGTAAAAATGGTAAAATTGATCCAAGCATTTGAGTTAGAATGTATTTTTGTTCAACAGTTTTTAAACAATTGTTTTTAATCGCATTTTATCTTAATGACAACCTTAATGTCATTTTTGTTTTGCAAATCTGACAAACCACATATTATAACGTATTTTTTACTACCCGATCATAGCTGTTCATGATTTATAAATATATTAAGATATATTATCCTTTTGTACATTTTAAGCATTTTCCATGCTAATATTATTTACATACATGTAGAAATAAGAATAATATAGGTGGAATGTGGCTATCCCAAATGGGATCTAAGATGTCATTTAGGCAGTAAACAAAAAAGTCATTTTTTCTTATCGCAGTATGATATAGTTACTATTAAAATTTGTTTGAGCAAGCGGCATAAGTTAAAATAATTAAGATTGTAATACTCGATAGTGTACACGGGCTACTGATTACTTTGATTAATTACCAAAAAATTACGCAATTAGCATTAGAAACTAGGCGCTTTTCGCGGTGTTACTCGCACTCATCTCATTATTATCAATCAAACAAACGTTTATATTAATATCTTCTGAACCCTGTAAGATATCTAAATAGAACATACACGAAAATTTAAATCAGAATTCCCATTTTTATTAAAATCTGTAGAGCCGTTTCGGAGCCTATACAGGTCAAACTTTCACACGGACTGATATACAAACATTAAAAAAATCGACATGAATCATAGTTAGGTGTATAAACTGCGTTTTCACTTATATCACAGACAGTCGCTTTAATTTTATTTATTTTGTTGTTTTATATGTACCTTCTGCGTCCATAATCTTTGGCTCATGTAATGGTCACTATACTTACTTTCTACACTTTAAGACGCGTGGAGAGTAACCCGTTTAGCTGATAACTTTTATAATATATGACTTTTAGAAAGTTTTTTTTTTTCGCACAAGCAGTGCCGTTTGTGTGCGAATAAGAGTGTTACATGTGATTATGTAATGTTAAACATTCAAGATGTTTGTTCAAAGAATTATTTTTTATTTTATGAATGGGTTCACTCTTGACCTCGATCTCGCCTGATGGAAAGTGATAAGATGGTAGCCTACACTTTACATGAATACACCGTCTCAGGCGTATGTCAAATTGTGATACAAATTTTACATACGGAAGCGTTACTTTAGGCTTAGCGTCGTCTCTGAATATTAGTAAGGCTATAGTAGAATCCTGTTGGCACCCTTCGCGTACGGAACCCCAGAATAATTCCGTCATAAATTCGTATTAGTTAGAGGCTTCACTTACTCGTCTCGCTTTATCGCTGTCGCTGTAGTCCACAGGCTGGCATGACAAGCTGTAGTCAGCCCACCACCCGGACATTAAGTGCTGGGAACAAACATTACATTAACATTATATTAGGAAACAATTTAGTTCGCAAGGTTGTTGGAAATCAAATACACTCAAGGAAAAATTAACAAAAAAAAATTATTAGTAAAGGGGTGTAATGGGGATCCAAATTAGCAACACTGACAATTAAATAAATAAATATCTTGGGACATTTTTACACAGCACCATCTAGTTCCAAACTAAGCAGAGCTTGTACTATGGGTACTAGACAATGGATATAATACTTAGATACTTTTTTTTTTGTAAATACATACTTATAATATTAAAGAAACACCCAGACAAACACAAACACCTAAGTTCATCACATAAATGTTTGTGTCTTGTGGGAATCGAATCCACGACCTCGTGATCAGCAGTCCGGTAGGTACTCGAACCACTAGACCACAGACGTCGTCAACTAAATTGGGTATCATACATAATCTAATGAAGTCAGTAATATACCATAATCAAATCTAACTCTAGTACAATAAAAAAATAATTTAAATAGCGTACAACCTGGTTTAAAATTTAGCCTTTCGTTAAACTAATGAAAAAAAGCGGGTGTGCCTCGTTTCTGTACAAAGATTAGGTCAACGCTTCAGCAATCGTAAACTATTATTTAACAAAAATCTTTTATAGTCACATTGCATGTGAAAATTCAAACTTGTATATATCTATATCGCATAACAGTTACGATTCGATCTTAAATTAGACAATTAACAATCCGTGACACAATAAAGTAACCGATTGTAATTATTCGATAACTTTATTTCGTTTTGTATCTAGGCATCGGTATCGCCTTGACCGAATTGTAAGGAATTTTGCACTATCTATTCATACCGTCTAAAATTGCGTAAAACTGGTAGTTAATGAGTATAAGATCTCCTGATATTTAGTAGTACATTAACAGGTTTAATGTACCTGATGATTGTTGGATTAGCAATACTAACTTTCGCTCGCGACTTCGTTTGAATAGATGTGTTTATAGATTATAATAAACCATAGACTATGTCTGAATGAAAACATAGCTGTGTTTTGTTATTATTTTGAATAAGAGTGTAATGTTTGTTGTGTGTATCAGGGGTATAGCTTTCTATTATTGCAAGAACTTTTAGAATTGAGTCTGTAGTTTTTGAGATTACCTAACATATCATCCGCGTATTTCCTGAAGGTATAAGCAGAGGCGTAGGTACTAACATACAGTCTATTACCATTTAGTGGGCGCAAATCCGAGCTTCAAGCCACTACTAAGAATTTCATAGAAAAACCCACTAACAATTTCCTCGATCTTTAAATTGAATCCAGGACCTCTAGCGGAGCAGTCGCACTTACGACCCCTAGACCAATGCAACTATCAAAATTACAAATAATGATACCAGCTTTTTTGTGTAGTGTTATACCTACGATACCGGTTTGTTGAATCGTAACTTTTAGACGATTAGTTTCACACACTTCCGACACTTCCAATTTTTTGGCGATAATTTTCGATAGAGGCACATTACTATTTAAGAAATGCAATAAACTGGTATCCTACGTAATGTCACTTTAGTCTCTGATATTAAATATAACCTAAATAAAAATTTTGACAACCCCCGACACGAAATGTAATTTGCCATTTTGTGGTGGCGGCCATCTTGGATTTGAAATTTATCATAGTGTATAGTATTCTACTAGTCAAGCCCTTTCATTTGATACTCATATTGACGAAGTTGTGAAAAAATATGTAATTCGATATTTTGCAGCGGCGGCCATCTGGGACCGATTTTTATCAAACATAGCTAAGAACACTCCCGACTAATTCACCTTTCAAATAAAAAAAAAACAAAATCTAAATCGGTCTATCCGTTTGGGAGCTACGATGCCACAGACAGACACACACACACACACAGACACGTCAAACTTATAACACCCCGTCGTTTTTGCGTCGGGGGTTAAAAAACAGACTATAGACGCAATTTCTCGATCAGTAGTTTATACCTTGACCTAATTACTGAGTGAACAGATATTTGCACTAATGATACAGTTATTTGTAGTTGCGTAAATGTGTTCAATGAACCGTTGACTTCACGCGCTGTGGTTCCGTGTGCTCATAGGTACGGATTTTTTAGCATTTGAACGTTGTCTTTTATCTTTCTAACTCTTTAAAAGATATCGGCCCACACTAAGCTTTATATACGTAAAAACTGGGCGGCCCGCATATCAAAATGACATCTCAAACTTGGTCCCAGAATGGTTTTCTCTAAACCGAAGTGAACTAGTGCGCGATCGAATAAAAAACAAACGCCACGCGATACTAACAAAGATGGCGTTAGTGTTTCTGGGTATGTCGTATGCGTCTGTCAAATGTTCAGACGGCCCAATCTTTAGTATTTAATGCGTTCATCTATTTTTCCTAATCTCGTAAGATTTTTTTCAAATCCTTTCTAAGCGGTTGCCTACGTCATAATATTATCTGTGTGCCAAATTTCAGCCCAATCGTTCAGTGGTTTGAGCCGTGTAACTATAGATCAGTCAGTCAATCACCTTTTCCTTTTATTTAAATATAAATATAGGTAGAATTCAACTACCTACAAGATGTATATTAGCTTTGCAGTTGTAATTTTTCTCTTTCGGAATAAAGGGCTTTATTATTATTATCTACATAACTCGGTTTAAAGGGGCTCGTGGCCAAGTTGTACCAACGCTGATCAACCTATCTGCAAGGTTAAGCTACACTTGCCGCGGTCAGTCTGTGGATGGGTGACCATTTTTAACATATCGAGACCCCTCCGTGCCTCGGAGAGCATATAAAGCCGTTGGTCCCAGTTATCATACGAATACCTATGACAATCGTTAGTGGTGGTCAGAAACCTAGAAAGCATGACAACCAGTCTTTCAACCGAATATCGGTATTGCCCAGAAATTGGGTTGCGGAGGTCTGATGGCGGTCGCTCCGTGTAAAATACTGATATTCAGCCGCATCCTGGTTAGACTGGAAGCCGACCCCAACATGGTTGGGAAAAGGCTAGGAAGAAGAAGACTTACATAACTCGGTTTCTAAGCGGCGGCGTATCGAGATGAAACATACACCACATTTTAAATTAGTCCTCCAGCAATACAACTACAAAAACTGCATCCAACTTTGTGTAGTAACTATGTCAGTATTCTTTCTATTTATTATACTTTAACATTCTTCACATAAGAGTCAAAATTACACGTACCATACGTGACCGTGTTGGTCACGGACTCGTGAAATTGTCAAGCTGCCTTGACATGTTGGCAAGTCGTCATGCGAGTGTTGAGCGATTGTTTAGAACAATCGATTAGCTACTCGTAGTAATTCCGCGCTTTGTTCGTGTAAGCGCAACACGTGAGTATGAATGTGACGATGTGTCGAGGAAATGTGAGTTTGGATATGTCTCGTACTTTATGAGAAATTAGTGTAGGTCAAGGTGAGATATAATGGCAGAGTATGGAGTCCGCCTTGTGTATCATTTTATTTACAGAGTAAAAATTTAACTTTTTAATTAAATAACTGCCTTGTTGGTCTACTGGTCCTAAGCGCGACTGCTAGGCTAGAGGTCCTGGGTTCGATCGACGGGTCGAGCAGTGTCGTTGGGTTTTTCTGTGAAATTCCCAGTAGCAGCTCGGGGTCTGCTTTTGTGCCCGGTTGATGGAAATAGGCTCCCATGTAATAGGGGTATTAAATTGGACCAATTCAAAAGTGCCTATTTATATGGTCTAATTGAAATAAAATATTTTGTATTTTGATATATAGTGATTGAAGGTCTACTACTACGTTAGAGGTCCAGGTTGAGGCCAATAGGCTCGGCCCGTATGTCATGAGACCTAGACATACCGGGGAATTGTAGGTGTAAATTTAGTACATCTCTGTCTAAGCCCTCAGAGAATATAGGCGTGATGGTATGTTATGTTTGTATCAGCTTCTTTTAAACATACACAATACACCTCGTGGTAACATAATTAGTTACTGCAACATATACTAGGCTTTATTTTTTGTATTTGTTAAATTTTCTTGCTTAAGTCAAAATACTTACGTCACCTTAAGACGTAATTTTAGAATGTGAAGGAAGATTTCGAGTTGGTGAGCAGGGCTCGCGGTGGCTTAGAGGTCATAGTGTCTGTTGTACCGAACCAGAAGACGCAGGTTCGAATACTGCCTGCCAGTCGATTTTTCCTTCTTTAAACATATACTAGCCTTCCCTATGAGGACCACATCAGCGCTCTATAGCTATATTCATACTTAACAACACTTTTTTGTAAGAATATGAATAATTAAATTGTACAAGCTTTAAACAAATTACCATGGGATTGTTAATTAGTAGGCGCATTGTTAATTGAGTGAAACAAAACGTTTGCATATCGAATTAACTAAACGCTACTTAATGATATGCTAATTTGCCAGTTAATAACTTAATATTTGGATAAAAAAACTTTGTGACTGCTGTGTTTCGAGCTTGTTACATACTTTAAAGAAATATACATCACATACCATCACGCCTGTATTCTGAAAAGGGATAGATAGTGAGGTACACTAAGGTTAATATACACCCTCAGTACTCCTATATATTTAAGAACAAAGGCCTCCCCCATTGACTTCCACAGGGAGCGGACGTATGCTACCTGCATCCAACGACTTCCAGCGACCTTTACCAGCCGGGCTAACATGTACGCCACGAGAACATTTTGTCGACGCTTATGTCGTGCTTTTGTTTCGTTTTCGCACGAGAAAGAGCGAGTCAAAAGAGTATACAACATTTTGTCGTGGCGCGCATGTTAGCCTGGCTGGTCATCGGTCCATCTCGTTGGAAGCTGTCCCTAGACTGACTTAGGGGAGGCCTTTGCCCAGCAGTGGGACACAAAAGAGGCTACGTAAAAAAAACTTACCTCATAAAACATGTAAGATGACAGTAGAACTTGAAGTGCGTTGTAGCCAACTAAGGTGTTCTGTAACTTGAAGGGCTTTCGGTTGGCCATCCACAGGGGGCCGGCCACCATCACGAAGGATAGGTACACTATCACCATGGCCACCGTCGGCAATGGTGTGTCGAACAGGAACCATCCTTGCACCCGGGGATCTGCGGAAAGAAATACTTGCTGTAAAGACGACTAATAGAACGTCAGGGATCTCAATCATGTCCACCATACATACATACATACATAGCTTCACGCCTGTTTCCCATAGGGGTAGGCAGAGACTATAGATTTCCACTTGCTACGATCCTGGCACACCACTTTCGCTTCATGTACATAATGTATATATTTATGTACCATACACATGTCCACCAATATAACATAATATAATATATTTTTTTATAAATATCTTGGGACATTTTTACTCAGCACCATCTAGTCCCAAACTAAGCAGAGCTTGTACTATGGGTACTAGACAATGGATACAATACTTATATACTTTTTTTTTGTAAATACATACTTATAATACATAAGAAACACCCAGACAAACACAAACACCTAAGTTCATCACATAAATGTTTGTGTCTTGACCTCGTGTTCAGTACTCGAACCACTAGACCACAGAAGTCGTCTAGATAATAGAGGGATATTGCTGTTTTGTTGAGCTCAAATGAACTGCTACTGATAATTTCATAGGAAAACCCAATAACATTTTGCTCAACTGAAGAATCGATCCCAGGTTTTCTCGGCACGGGTCTCTGGTCTAGTGCGGGTCCGCAGACTTCACACGCCGTCGAGAAAATCTTTTAGGCATGCAAGCTTCTTAACGATGTTTTCCTTCACCGTTTCGTTAATGATATAGAGTGAGGACATGATTACGAAAAGTCAGAGGTCAAACGCGAGACCTAAGACTTGGTAGGGTCTTACAAACAATCAAATGATAATAATCTGATGACAAACTAACATGTAAAATCGGATATTTAACAGATTTAAAGCAAATAGTTTATAACCGCAAATTGTTTTTATAAAAATTCTGGGACATTTTTACACAGCACCATCTAGTCCTAAACTAAGCACAGTTTGTGCTATAGGTATTAGACGATGGATATGATACTTATATACTTTTTTTTTTATGTAAATTCTTAAGAAACACATAGACAAACACAAACACTTAATTTCATCACAATATATTTGTGTCCTGTGGGAATCGAACCCATGACCTCGTGATCAGCAGTCGACTCGAACCACTACACCACAATGTCGTTAAATTATGTTCCTTATAAAAAACTTTCACCGGCAGCTACACCTACGCAGTATTGGAAACAAAATACACTGAATGAGTGGTTTAAAAAAATAATTCCATAAACGATTTTAAATATCATTAAATGTCATTCATATCATGAAACCGGTTTTAAGAATTTACAAACAGTTACGGCAATTTTCATCTTTTATAATATCTTTTTTATAAAACACTAACTTCACGCAAGCGGCTTCGCCCGCGTGGTCTTGATAACTTTTTCCCCAGTCTTTGCAACATTTTTCATTGCTACTCCGCTCCTATTACTCGTAGCGTCATGGTATATAGCCTATAGCCTTACCCGATAATGGGCTATTCAACACTGAAAGAATTTTTAAATCGATCCAGTAGTTTCGGAGCCTATTTAATACAAACAATCAAATCTTTCCTCTTTATAATATTAGTATAGATATATATTTTCAAACATATCTAGATTTGTTAATGCATAAAATGACTACTTAGATATTGTCCATTTAGACGTTTCAATTACTAACAGCTACCCTACATTTTTGTTAATTGTTGGCAATCCGATTCACGCAGAACGAGCTCACCGTATCCTTCGGTCTTGCAGTTTTAGGCTTGGATTTAGATTTAATTGAATCTATAATAGGGTTCCAAGCAGGTGGTAAGACCCAGCCATCTTCTCTATTGAAATTTGGATGTTTTTTTAATTTCAATAGCCTCACGAATCATCCTGGGTAGGAATCGGTTTTCTTTTGCGAGGACTTGTGGTTGATCAAATCTGATGTAATGGCGGGCCTTGTCAAGGGTGTGTTCACAAATTGCAGACTTTCCGGAAATCATGCTATCGTTTTTCATACAAGTCCGTAACTAACTACTTGAATACTTAACTATAACTATTCGAATACTCAATTTCAAAAACATATGCTAGCATTTTTTAGTTCCCTTGACATCCGCCGCAGCGCTAATCAGTGTTTTATACAGAATAATTCAAACTCGATACGACTACTTTAACTAACTCTATTGCTGAGTTACAGCTGGTCTTAAGTTATGCTCAAACTCTTAAATCTATCATTAGCGAAATAGGTCATAGATGTCATCTTTTTAACATAATTATATGTGTATTACGATAAGTTATTTATAAATCTTTATAAATATTTTGGGGACATTTTTACACAGCAGCATCTAGTCCCAAACTAAGCAGAGCTTGTACTATGGGTACTAGACAATGGATATAATACTTATATTTTTTTTTTGTTGTAAATACATACTTATTATACATAGGAAACACCTAGACAAACACAAATACTATATTCATCATCACATAAATTTTTGTGTCTTGTGGGAATCGAACCCACGACCTCGTGATCAGCGGTCCGGTACTCCACAGACGTCGTCAGACGTCTTAATATGAAGAAGAAAGTCAGCCGTTGTGTGAATTACCACGTAAAGAAAGAATGCAATTACAGAAAATAATGATATAGCGGTTAAGGTAATAATAATCATGTTATAAAATTTACAACTTTACTACGTAAAGCCCTTGAATGTTAAAGTATTAATCGGATGTACCTACTTAATAAATACAGTGTTTGTTCACAAAACGCACTGATGAATAAAAAACCCGTTAAACAGGAAAATAAATAAGGCAACTGGTTGATACAGATTAAATTGCACTTTTTAAAATTTCACTTTCAATTAATGTAGTTGAACTCCATTCATTTTTGTTTAGAAAAAGTAGAATTTTATATTTTCTATACTAATATTTTAGAGAGGAAAGATATGATTGTTTGTTTGTATTGAATAGTCTCAGAAACTACTGGACCCATTTGAAAAATTATTTCAGTGTTAGATAGCCCATTTATCGGAGAAGGCTATAGGCTATATACCATTACGCTACGACTAATAGAAGCGGAGCAGCAATGAAAAATGTTACAAAAACGGGGGAAAAAGTTTTCAAGACCACACGGGCGAAGCCGCTGACGGAATTAATTATATAAAAGCAAAAGGTGATTGACCGATCAACGCTCAACTCAAACCACAACGATTTTGGGTAAAATTTCGCATACAGATAGATTTTATTTTATTTAATTTAATTTTAATTATGACGTAGGTATGGGCTGAGAAAGGATTTTGGGAATATCCCACGGGATTGGGAAAAATTAGACGAACACGAGTAACACTGCGTGAAACAGCTTTTAACTTGTAAGTTATAAGTAATACGAAATTACTAAGCAAAAATATTACTAAGCCAAAAGAATTAAATAAGAGCAACATAATAAATATCTTGCATCTACTATGAATAACGCAGCGAACAAAACTGTAATTAAGATGCACATTCGTGATAGCATCATATTATGATAATGCAACATATGTATTTTGTATTTTTTACTTGTATTTAGCTAACACATCACATCACTAGTACAGTTTAACTTAATTATTTTCTACGAAATTTAAACAAAAAGACATCAACGCGTAGTCAACTGATATGATGCAAAGAGATTTGGATCTTAAGTAAGGATAGGTTCTACCGTATGATTGATAAGTCCTTTGAAACGTGAGTAAATCTGTGGGCATCAGTATTATAATGTGTATCTTACTATAATTATACATAATATATAAAAAAAAAAAAAAAACATGAATTCGAAGCACATGTGTCAAAAAATTTATTTTAATCTAATTAAATAAAAATGCAATCGTTTTTTTTTTTTAAAGTTAGTTAAAGAAAGTTGCTTTCTTTATCATATTGTATGGGAATAAATCTATATTAAAAACCTTGCTGCGGCAGGAATACCTACTACCTACTGCGGAAGAGTCTACGCTTGATACCTATATAAGTTGAAGAGTCCAGTCATAAAAAAATACATATGAAAAACATTGTAATCAGAATATACAAATCAAATAAGTCGTGAAGATGCCGGGGCTCCGCAACGCGGCTGCGCGACGGCGGCGGCGACGACGTGGTGACACCGTCAATATTGTTTACTGTCAGTTTCTTATTTATTGTGTTTCGTGTTTATTGTGTTTTTGTATTGTGTTTTTGTATTGTGTTTTTATTTAAAGTGTAAATAGTATGATAGATGATGGCAGTAACGACCCGGGAAGCAGTGCCAGTCAACCTTTGACCTCGCTGGATAATCTGGTAAGATGTCCTCACTGTTCCCAAGCCCGTTTTTTTAAAGGTGAACTAGGTTTGAAAGTGCATTGTGGCAAGGTGCATAAAGCCCAACCCCGCGATGTACTTTCTAACCTCGGGACGGTTTTAAATTTATCACCAATAAATACCACCTCTGTTCAACCAATCTGGCAAAAGTTATCAAAATTAAAAAATTCAACTCCTGTTTTAAAGAGAGTTCCCCGCGGGGCGAGGCCTTTAGTTGCACTGAGTTTAGCGCGATGTGTTCGCCTCGCCACCCGGGAGAACTCACAAAATGCTTGGGAACAGTTACTCACCTTCCCTTACAGGATTCTGCATGTGCAAAAAAATTTGGCTAGTAAAAAATCTTTGACAACCCAAATTAAAGAAAACTGTAACTCATCTTTAACTTTTGACCCAAAATTGCCTGCACCGCGACTATACAAAGGTATACTGCACCATGTGGAATCCAAACTAAGTGAAGGTGACATAAGTGGAGCTGCCAGGGTAATTTTTAGTAGCGACGTGGTCGCACCATACACTCCTGAGACTCTTACAGCTCTCGAGAGTAAGCACCCGTCTCCAGTGGATGACCTCGATTTCCCTGGTCCCCCCGACCCTGATTCTGATTCCCTTCAAATTACAGCTCGCCAATTGGTCACAGCCGTCAGCTCTTTCCGAAATGGATCTGCTGGTGGACTCGACGGCTTGACACCCCAGCATCTCAAATATTTAACGGGTTCAAGCGCCGGGGAAGCTGGTGAGTCGCTTTTGAAGGAGCTGACAGCTCTGATTAACTTAATGCTCTCCGGTAATGTGCACGAGGCCGTCATCGACGTCTTGTACGGAGCCAATTTATGTGCTCTGCGCAAGAGGGATGGCGGCATTCGTCCCATCGCCGTAGGGTGTACTTACCGGCGTACGGCAGCCAAAATTTGTTGTGCTTTTTATAGTGATCTACTTCAGCAAAAATTCCAGCCCTTACAACTAGGTTTTGGCGCCAAAGGGGGCTGTGAGGCTGCCGTACACGCCCTATCAACTTTTTTGAAATATAAAAAAGATGAGGTCATCCTTAAGGTTGACATAAAGAACGCCTTTAATTCCGTAAATAGGGACACTTTGTTGACAGAAGTCAAAAAAGAAATACCCAAAATTTACAGTTTTCTTTGGCAGTGTTATAGACACCCCTCTAAATTATTATATAAGGACCATCTTTTAGAATCTGCTGTCGGTTGTCAACAAGGTGACCCTCTCGGACCAGTCATCTTTAGTTTAGCAATAAATCCCATTATTAAGGAACTAAATTCAAAATTCAACTTGTGGTACTTAGATGACGGGACTCTAGGAGGTGATGCAGACACAGTTTTGGAAGATTTAAAATTTTTAAAACATAAATTCAATTCTATTGGCCTTGACCTCAATCCATTTAAGTGCGAAATCTTTTTACCAGACACTACTGACAGACAAGTGACTTTACAAAAATTTAATGAAATCGCTCCTGACATCAAAATTGTTGATAAAAGTAGTCTTCATCTGCTAGGGTCCCCAATCTTCGATGAATCTTTTCCGTATTTCATCGAAGAAAAAATACAAAATTTTAATGACATTTCGGAAAGACTTTTCAAAATTAATATACATTCGGCTTTTACTATTATTAGATTTTGTTGTTTTGGACCAAAATTTACGTATTTTCTCCGTTCTTCACATTTGTGGATGTACCCACATCTTTTGGAAAAAGTCGATCGAATCATACGAAATTTTCTTTCTTCTCTTTTAAACGTGGCACTGGATGACCGAGCTTGGCTTCAAGCATCGCTTCCCATTCGTTTGGGTGGCCTGGGCATCCGCAAAATTTCAAGTATTAGTTTACCTGCGTTTATATCCTCAGTCCACGGTACTGATAAGTTGACCAGAGATATCTTAGGACCATCTCGGGTTGACTTTGAAGTGCCGTTCATGTCTGATGCTATGAACGTATGGAAAATGGCTTGTCCGAGTACGGTTTTACCTTTGATCCCATCTTCCCAGAGGCTGTGGGACGAGCCGCTTTGCAGTTTGACGCGGAAAGAACTTCTACATACGTCAGTCAATACTGCCGAGCGTGCTCGTCTGATGGCTGTGGGTGAATGGGAATCGGGTCTCTGGCTTCGGGCACTTCCGTCGTCCAACATAGGGACTATGTTGGATGACACAACTTTTCGGCTCGCTACGTGTCTTCGTCTAGGCGCTCCTTGTGTTGCTCCGCATCGGTGTCACTGTGGTGAAGCTGTCGGCAGCCTCGGACATCACGGTCTGTCGTGTTGCAGGAGTGCAGGCCGCATAGCGCGACATGCCAGCATTAACGACATTCTTCGTCGCGCTCTTGCCACCGCCGGCGTACCAGCTGTTTTAGAACCTAATGGCTTGGTACGTGATGATGGTAAGAGACCAGATGGTATGACGCTTTTGCCATGGAAAATGGGTAGGCCTTTGGTGTGGGATGCAACTTGTGTTGACACCCTTGCTCCATCCCATCTTTCAAGCTCAGCTGGCTGCGCTGGCGCTGCTGCTGCTGCTGCGGAGACTCTCAAACGGCGCAAGTATACTAACTTATCTGGTAGTTATGTATTTGAGCCGTTTGGAGTCGAAACGCTCGGTTCGTGGGGTCCGAGTGCTCGTCTCCTTTTTAAAGAAATTTCAAGGAGACTGGTCGACTCGTCACGTGACCAGAGGGCTGGCTTGTTTCTAGGGGAACGTATAAGCATTGCCATTCAACGTGGCAATGCTGCCATTCTTCTGGGCACGTTGCCAGACGACAGTGATGCGGAGGAATTCTTCGACGCTTAGTGTAACGGTTTTTTTTTTCCTCTGTAGGTGTTTATTATTTTTCTTTTATGTAAATATATAATTGATTATCTGAATACAGATTTTTAAACCTATCTTTTCGAATTACTTATTTAATTTTAATAGACTTGTTTTTTTTATCAATATTCTTAATTGTGAGTATACACATACACAACTAGACTTCGGTTTCAAGTTTGTGTTTTTGTATTTTGTATTCCTTAAGTTACTAGAGGAATACAAAATAATATATCAGCCTATTGCCGTCCACTGCTGAACGTAGACCTCCCCCAAAGAGCGCTAACCATCCCGCTCTTGGGCAGTTCGCATCCATCCGCTGCTAGCCACCTTCTATAAATCGTCGGTCCAAATAATACAAAATAAAAGTAAGTAATACAAAATACAAAAGCTCAATACCAGAAGTCAAATATTTGTGTTGTACATTTGGTAGTTTGTATTTGCACTCTACCAACGAGTTTTGTGTATAGGCATAGCTGGATGAAAAATGATGATATCACCCATCATAATGATTGAACGTAACCTGTGGTCGTTACACCGTGGTCAGCGCAGTTTACAGCGTGAAACCAGAATGTGAAAGTGCCATATCATTGTTCTGCTGCCTTATGATGAGTATGTATTGCTTTCTATTAAATACCATATAGATACAATGATAGATAAATAACAATACACATGTTTCAAGCTTATATTCCGATTGACGACGTCTGTGGTCTAGGGAGTTCGGGTACCGGACTGTTCAAAGAGAAAAAAATGAAAACTTTTTTTTTGTCCCATGTGATAGGGCGACTCTATTGCTCTATTACATCTCCGGGAATCGAACCGCTGGACCAACTAGACCAATAAGACAGCAGATAACGATCAGCAAATAGTAATGTATAAATATGAGGTTTTCTCAGAAAATACAGAAATTTCCAGTAGCAGCTCGGAGTCTGGATTTGTGCCCGGTTGATGGCAATAAGCTCGCATCCTATTACATGGGACCTAAACACACCGACGAAACGTGGGAGAACATTAGTACGCCTCTGCCTACCCCTTTGGGGAATACAGGAGTGACGGTATGCTATGAGGTTTTCATTAAGAAAGTTTCCTTTCAATAATAAATAATACTTAGTAATATTTTAAGAGAGGTAGGGCACAGCCATTTATGGCTCAAATCTGGAGCAGCCCATCTGGGGAAGTACCTCCACCTTACAGAAAACTGCAGCTAAATAACACACTTTATTGTGTGTTGCGTTCCTGCAGTGAGTAAGGTCGCCAGAGCTCCTTCTAAGGATGCGCGGCGCTGGCAGTAAGAGGAATATTCCCTCAAACTGTCGGCGCAGTGAGTCCTCCATAAGCCTCTAAGAGGTTTTTCGGGTCAGCAACGCGCGAGTGATACCCCTGGTGTTGCAAGCGTCCATAGGCTATGGTAACCGCTTACCATCAGGCGGGCCGTATGCTTGTTTGCCACCTTAGTGGTATAAAAAAAAATCCAATCAATTACCAATTGAAGTTATTTTATTGCTTGCTTTATAGACAATCAATATTTTAGTACGAACACTAAAGATAATGTATCTATACTACACTTGATATAAATATTGAGTATTGAGTATTGATTGTTAATCAACATAATATAATGAATGTCATTTCTGTTTTATTAGTTTAGTCCTTGACATTATTAAAGATTTGAATGCTTTTTTGTGTATATTGTGCAATAAAATTGCTCTTAAGTTTTATGTTTTTTTTTATTTTTTTTTGCACATGCACAGTAATTATAGGTATCTATGCCTTAGATTGAAAATCAAGACCTTTGGCTTGGCAGTTCATTCGTGATAATTATTAAGCTGTTTTTAATTAACCAGGTACGAATCCATCCTACCCGACTTCTTCGACTTGGACGACGTCTGTGGTCTAGTGGTTCGAGTACCGGACTGCTGATCATGAGGTCGTGGGTTAGATTCTCACAAGACTCAAACATTTATGTGATGAACTTAAGTGTTTGTGTTTGTCTGGGTGTTTCTTATGTATTATAAGTATGTATTTACACAAAAAAGTTTATAAGTATTTGCTTACGCTGGCCGCGTAGGATGCTCGCATATCTCCTCAAGACCATATCGTTAACATGTCTCTCCACCATTCTGCCATGACATTTCTGGTACATTTTATACGCCAGAAACAGTCCTCCAAGACCCAGTAGTAAGGTAATCACAATCAATATTATATTTGTTGTAGTTGCGTGATACATTAGTTGGTCCACATGAGCAGAATTTTGGCCACTACCAGCTGCGTTCTGGGCTATTACCACCTGCTCCTCCTTCTTACTTTGGGGGTTGCCCATGATTGATATTTAAAAATTTCACCACGGGAGACGGTAACAGTGCACGAGAATATATTTTAAATTGCTTCATTTTCGTACACGGAGACGCAATGTTTATAATTTACTGCCCATATATGAATATGGTATCAAATCGCGGCGCGAGGCTGACCCGAGATGACTTAGGCAGGGTCGCCATGTAATGTAGGGATAAACTAGTGAATGAAACTCTAGAACGGTTGAGGTAATACTAGTTTATTTAAGGTTCTGACATGCCTTTATATAATGATTACATGAGTACTTATGTATAATTGGTTATATACTACACATTGTCTAGTACCCATTATACAAGCTCTGCTTAGTTTGGGACTAGATGGTGCTGTGTAAAAATGTCCCAGGATATTTATTTATTTATTATTATTTATTTTATTCTCCACGTGGCAATAAATTTGTTATGATAATTTTTCATCATCATCTACCCATATACTGTCCCACTGCTGGACACGGGTCTCCTTGTGTTTTTGAGAGAGATTAGGCTGTATTAGCCCTAGAACATTTTTCACACCCCAAAAGAATACTATAGATAATTAGTTATAGTGTATTATATAGAGGGGCCCGTGGCTAAGCTATAACTACGCTGATCAACCGATCTGCAAGGTTAAGCTACGCCTGCCGAGGTCAGTATGTGGATGGGTGAACATTATTAACACATCTTGACCCCTCCGTTCCTCAGATAGCACGTAAAACTGTCGGTCCCGGTTGTCATACGAACACCTATGATAATCGTTAGTGGTAGTCAGAAGCCCAAAAAGCCTGACAAACCAGTCTATCTTCCGAATATCGGTATTGCCTAGAAATTGGGTTGCGGAGGTCTGATGGCAGTCGCTCCGTGTAACATACTGATATTCAGCCGCATCTGGTTAGACTGGAAGCCGACCCCAACATGGTTGGGATAAACGCTAGGAGGATGATGATAGTGTATTCTGCTTCTTGGGGTGATGAAACAAAAGTAGAATTAATTATACACAAAAAACTCTATAAAAGGGTATGCGCATTATAATAAACTTTTTATCTAATATTAATTTGGCGATAAAATTGTTGTCGATAGGTATGTAATAAAGGATATATAGAGGCCATTGAATTCTAGCTTTATATTATGTATTAATAATAATAATATTCCACCCATATACTGTCCCACTGCTGGGCACGGGTCTCCTCTCAGTATGAGAGGGATTAGGCTATGGTCCACCACGCTGACCTAATGCGGGTTGGCAGACTTCACATGCCGCCGAGAAAATTTCTCAGGCATGCAGGTTTCCTCACGATGTTTTCCTTCACCGTTAAAGCGAGTGATAATTACGCACATGATTTCGAAAAGTTAGAGGTGCCTTGGATTCGAACTCGAGACCTTTGACTTGGTAGTCTAGTGGTCATACCCCTAGGCTATCACTGCTATCACTGCTATATTATGTATTAATTAATTTAATTTAATTTAAATTTTCAACTCTCACAGTTACGTAGCGAGGACATTACAAAATGTAGGCATTTTAAGATTGTATAATGTTTTTTTCGTAACGCACAATTATTATAAAATACACATTCATATACGCTTACTACATTAGGTAATAGGCATATATTAAAACAAAACCAAACACAATCTGTCTGACATTGACTTTGAACTTAATAGTAATTTTATACGCACTTTTTTTTGATAACGTAGTTCATACATTTTTGTTCTGGTCATTGAAATTTTATAATTTAAATTACACATACACATTGCAAATTTTTGAGCAAGTATTGTACAATATCTTTTTATAGGTTACAATAATACGAAAACTTTTGCAAGAAGTATGACAGATGAAGTAAAATATTCAGTTACGAAAGAGTATGTAACAAAATAAGAAAAAATATGTAACAAAAAAGATGCCGTGACATTTTATTGGTGAAGCGTAATATGGAGAAACAAGGAGTCGGTTGAGTCGTTGAGTATTTAGGAGCGGACATAGAAACGGACAAATACAAGGTGAAAGGGATATCGACGCACATCCGAATACCATGAGTTCAGTACATGATTCTGGAAAATTTATGAAAAAAATTACGGTATTTTTTTTCATCCATTTTTCAATTTTTTCTGCAGCTTTTTTTTCTTGAACGTGTAAAATCAATTATTTCTTCTATTAGATTTATAATTAAAAAATAATTATTTCATTTATTTTGGATCGCGCGCGCGATAACATTCTCCGCCGAGCGTTATAATTGCGTTTTTAGAAATACGCTGCGCGGTCAAAAATGTGAATATCTGTAATAACCAATCATTTTCTACATTAATGACTTAGGTCATTTTATTTTTGACCTTGAGTGAAACCTTGTCACGTTTGTGCGGCGATGTCCCTTACACCTTATATACATACAGTTCGAAAACATAACTCTCCTTGGACAGTCGAGTAAAAAGGCAGGCAGGTAGTTATTAGTTAAATAACTTCCTTAAAACCCACTCCTATAAAAATACCTATTCTAATTACAAACTTTTTCTTTCATCCTATTCCGTTGTCGACAGGTTATTCCAGTTTCTCATGACCCATCCTAGACCAGCTGTAGTACCAGGTGGTAGCAGTGTTGCTACACTTTTACAGGTTCTACCAGTTCTAGCAGTAACATTCTACCAGACGGGAAGTCAGTGATGTTTGTCTCATATTCATGTCAGTTTCACTATCGATTTGCATTAATTAATTATTTATGCAATGCAATTTTATTGAGTTTGTAAACGTAGCGATTGTGTGTGAGATTCTATGTTTTCTCTAGTATATCTTCCTAGCCTTTTCTCAACTTTGTTGGGGTCAGCTTCCAGTCTAACCAGGCGTGGCTTTCGACCCAATTTCCGTGCAATACAAATATTTGAAGGATAGACTGCTGAATGGGATCTTTATATTAGGACGAAAAACATATCTTCAATCATACAGGCATAGGTAATATTAATATTTGTGTTTATAAATAGCTAGCTTCCCGCCAGCGGCTTCGCCCGCGTGGTCTTATAATTTTTTCCCCCGTTTTTGCAACATTTTTCATGACTACTCCGCTCCTATTAGTCGTAGCGTGATGATATATAGCCTATAGCCTTCCCCGATAAATGGGCTATCTAACATGGAAAGAATTTTTCAAATCGGTCCAGTACTTTTTGAGTTTATTCGTTACATACAAAAATTCAAATCTTTCCTCTTTATAATATTAGTATAGATAACTATGAATTATTTTAAGGTTTAACCCGGCAAATAAGCAGGCAAGCCACCTACCTGATTGAGTAAGAAGTCATCAAAGCTCATAGACGCTAACTGGTACAACACCAGGGGCTTTGCAGTCTTTGCATACCTACTGACAGCGACTGTGATTAAAACACTAGCGGTTTTCTTAGCGATCAGAATGTTACGTCAAATTAATTAATGATACTTGATATTTTTAAGGACTTTTTGTTTGACGACGTCTGTGGTCTAATGGTTCGAGTACCGGTGATCGAGATTGCTGATCAGGAGGTCGTGGGTTCGATTCCCACAAGACACAAACATTTATGTGATGAACATAGGTGTTTGTGTTTGTCTGGGTGTTTCTTATATATTATAAGTACCTATATATTTACAAAAAAAAAGTATATAAGTATTATATCCATTGTCTAGTACCCATAGTACAAGCTCTGCTTAGTTTGGGACTAGATGGTGCTGTGTAAAAAAAGTCCCAAGATATTCATTTATTATTATTATTTAGCATTACCAATACATTGGAAAAGTAACCATAGCCTAATAAGCAGTTATAACCAAGAGAAATCAAGTTTTACGCGTATTTCTTTATCTATAGGAATAAGAACTGATAATAAGATAAATAAATGATATTATTATTATTATTTGACCACTGGATTGGCAAGTTATTGGTCTCGAGATCGATTTCAAGTCACGCACCTCTGACTTCATAATCATGTGCGCTTAAAATAATTATTTCACGAACGATTAAAACGAAGGAAATCATCGTGAGTAAACCTGCATGCCTGAGAGATTATTTTGACGTCGCGTCAAATCTTGGTAGCCTAACCCCTCTAATTTTGAGAGGAGATCCATGCCCAGCAGTGGAACCATTAATGGGTTGATAATAATACATTAAAAACATATAAATAGATAATAATTACATTATAATACACGTCTTTATTATCCAATAAAACCTGTCGGAAGCTATTTGCCATTGTGTTTATGTTATGTAACTAGATAACAGGTTTAATTATCGCGTGACATGGAACAGGTATTGTAAATAGTGTTGTACCGAGGTTCATTGTTCACTTCGGATGGCTGCGTATATAGGGTGATGTTCTTGTGAGTGTAACTGTGTTAGTAGTGAAAGGGCAATGAGTGTTTAATCTGAAAGGCGTTAGAGCTTGTTGTTATGGTCTAAGAAATATAACTTTAGCCTGACTTGTATTGAAATACTTAGGGCCTGTTTCACAGGTTACTGATAAGTTTCCGTTATCTTAGCTGGCACATAACTACGTAATTTTTTTTTATTTTTTTTTATTTATTTGGTGTTTATCCAGAGGCCTAGGCGGTGAAACAGTTGGAAAGCTTGCAGTTGGAAAGCTCATTATTTATTTATAAATAAATAAATAATTACCAAGCATAATTATCCAATTTATTTTGCATAATAAATCTTTCTTACACTAAGCGCCTGTGTCTCGACAGTCTAGTGGTCCCAAGTGTGACCGCTACAGTGGTGGTTGTGGGTTTGATTTTTAGGTCGAGCAAATTGTTATTAGGTGTTTCTATGAAATTTCGGGTTTATTTCAATTAAACTATTGTTGTATGTACTTACTACATTGTATTTACTTTTGAAAGTAAAAAAGTGCAAAAATGTTACAGTTTTATTTTTTTAAAGATTACCTATTTATTAATAAAGATTTAGATTTTTTTAATTTAAGATATTTCATTTGATAGAGAAAATTCCTAAGATTTTTTGGTGATTTTCTGGATTAACAACTATTTGAAGTTGCTTTTTTTTTTCATAAAAAGTTTTAAACAATATTATTTCGTTAAAGATTTCGATTAGATCACATAAATGTTTTATGTAGAATTAGTTTATTACTTTCTTGACGGTCGTAGTTAATCAATTGTGAAAGTAAACCTAATCCTTGTACCGTCCGATTAACTTTCTTCAGTTACATAATATGATTATTATGATTTACAGTGACAGATAAAACTAAATATAAATATGAATGTATACTATTTATCCATTGGCTGTGAAAATATAGTGATCCGTCGTCGCTTCGCTTTGTGTACTATTATTATAATTTTATGTAATAACCTAAATTAAAAATTTAGAAAACCCCCGACACTAAATGTATTTTGCCATTTTGTGGTGGCGGCCATCTTGGATTTGAAATTTATCATAGTATATTAGTATTCTCCTACTTAAGCCCTTTCATTTGATACCCATATTGAGGGAGTTGTGAAAAAATATATAATTCGCTATTTTGTGGCGGCGGCCATCTTGGACCGATTTTTATAAAACATAGCTAAGAACACTCCCGACTAGTTCACCTTTCAAATAAAAAAAACAAAATCAAAATCGGTTCATCCATTCGGGAGCTACGATGCCACAGACAGACACACACACACACACACACATACACACACAGACACGTCAAACTTATAACACCCCGTCGTTTTTGCGTCGGGGGTTAAAAAGTAGTGAGTGCTAAACTCAAGGATAATGTACCTTTCTAACAGTGAAAGAATTTTCAAAATCGGTATAATGTCACAAACTTTACCAACCTCTTTATAATATTTGTAAATATATAATATATTTATTCATTTATTCATATAACATTTAATTGTATAATTTAATAATGAAGAGGTTTCTTTTTTATTAATTCTATATGTAAATTGAACTGTTAAGATTAAAATTATTGAATGATGTCACTTGTAGATTTTTTAATAATATTTTGTTTATTTTTAGAACAGTTATTTCATATGGAAATAGTGCCAACATTTCAAATAATATTATGTTACTAAAATTTCATGAGGATCAGAATTAATTTTATTACATAGGTTAGGTACACAATATAGTATTTTAATAGAAGTTATTTTCGACAAGAATTATTGATATGCTTGAAATAGGTTTTTGAAATATCTAAAAAAATAAAAATATTTACCTGATACTCTTTCTGCTAGCATCCAATATTTATTTATGATCGTCGTCCAATTGCTGTCCGAATAATAATCGTCTATAGCAATTTTCACAAAACCGGTCATTTTTACTAATTTCTTTTGTCACAGAACTAAAATTAAAATATAATTATTTTTCTTCAGTCTCACTTTTCACTAGTCACTGCCACTTCACTGTTATGAAGTCTGTAACTCGTTGACAGTCCTGGTAACAAATTGCGTAGAGCAAGCTGTCACCTGAAAAAAAAAGAAAACATAATATGTTAAAAAGTAAGTGAAAGCGTATAATTAAATTCGTTATCATTTGGTAATTATGTTTCATACATTTTAAACAGTGTTTTTTTATTCGTAAATCTTTAACGTAAAGATTTTTTATTTTTATTATTGTAAATGTTTTTTACAACAGTTTATCATTAATACAATAATTATTTGTTTTATTTGAATTTATTATTATCGTGTAATTTTAATATATGATTTTATTTTATTAAGTATACGTATTTCAGAAGTTAAAAAAAAATAATTTCACTGATTTGAAATGGACTAAATGTAACATTAAATGTTTAAAAATATATTTAAAAATATTTTTTCTGCAAATTTAAGCAGCTTCATAATTTTAAGAATAAATTTTTCATACCGATGATATTTCGTTGCCAGCATCTTTCTATTATTTAATTATTTATTTATGGTCACAAATCTAAACGTGCGCATATCATCGCAGCGGATGAAAGCGAAAACTTAACTGAAGTTTTGCGAAAGTGCGCGCGCGCCGATATCTGAGCCGCAATTGAATAGCCCGCGCTTGCTTCACCAATCACAACTCTTCGTACTCCCACGACAACACAAGGACACAAGTCACATGATACCGCCAAAGAATAGTAAGACGTATGACGTAGTGACAAAGTTGGTTTTTCCTCGACCTTTTGAGCGGTTTAGATTTCTTGCCGAGTTCAAAGTGCGTTAGTGTTTTCCAGTTACGTTTTAGGTTATTTTTTCTATATATCTATATATCTAAGGACATATGGACAACGGACCTAGAATAATTTTGTTATTCACACTGTACTTGTAAAGACTCGGATTTTTTATTGAATGATTATGTGATTTTTATTGGCGTGATGACGTAGTTATTATAGTATAGGTAAAATTACAGTCACTACAGATACCACAATTAATAAACTTGTGTGTCGATCCTAAGATTGTCTAGAAGAAATTGTAGTTAACGATAAGGTCATCTATTGTATACAGTAAATTACTTTGTGTCATGTCCTAGGACGTTTAAGGTCATGTCTTATGATTCGGTGTTCAATATAATGAAAATGAATCGACGACGTCTGTGGTCTAGTGGTTCGAGTACCGGACTGCTGATCACGAGGTTGTGGGTTCGATACCCACAAGACACAAACATTTATGTGATGAACTTAGGTGTTTGTTTGTCTGGGCGTTTTTTATATTTTATAAGTATGCATTTACATAGAAAAAAGTATATAAGTATTATATCCATTGTCTAGTACCCATAGTACAAGCTCTGCTTAGTTTGGGACTAGATGGTGCTGTGTAAAAATGTCGTAAGATATTTATAAAAAAAAATATATCCTAAAAATATTATAAATGTGAAAGTTTGTGAGGATGGGTGGATGATGTTTGTTACTCTTACACGGAAAAAATACTGAACGGAATTTGATGAAACTCTACAGTATTATAGGTTTATGAAATTAAATGAAAATATAATTGTTCATTATTATTATTATAATTATTGAGATCGGCGCTTTTTAGGGAAAGAAACATTTTAAAAGTAACTCAGAAAATTTAAGAATTTTTTTTTCTAAACAATTGAAAGTGCTTTTTCTATGGGACGGTCAATGTATGTCGGTATCGGGTCAGCTAGTAATAAGTACTTAAATACAATATTTGATATTAGATTAAGTAACAAAATCGGAGTAACAAATCCGAGTTTATTTCCTGTATAACTTGTTAAGAAAATATTTTCAGTAAAACTACCTTCACTAGCACTAGGTTATTCAGACAAGGTTTTCGTGTAAAAACGTGAGAAATAGTCATAAAAAAAAACGAAGTATGTCCATGACACCATGCGTGCATATGTAGGTAAGTATGTACATTATGCAGTGCCATATAAAATATATTTAAAGACATAACCTTACACTGTATGTGACTTTTCTACTTCCTTCGAATTTTCAAACAAGATTTTTTTTGAACTTGAAACTTCGTCATAGGAATTAAAAACTGAATTTCGACAAATCTTTCTCCGACAACATTTTACTTCGACAATACGGAACTCAGATACGTCTTCATTTCGACAATTTCGAAATATCTTAAGCCCGACACTTCAGTACCTCAACCATGAGTTCTATCGAATGGCTTTCGATAGGTTTTTTACGCATTGAAACGCTGTAACCTCATAGCAGATTTTAGTTCCTTACGTAACCGCTAGAGGCGCTGCGAGGGTTTTCATACAAATATTTTACGGCGTCGCTAGCGAGTCTAGTGAGAAATACTCATGGTCGAGGCACTGTACTCTCCGATAAAGCATTTCTTCGACTTGACTTAATTAGGAAACGATGCGAGTTTGACGAGATTTGAGATGGTCTGCTAAGTGCATCTAGATCACAAGATCTAAAGATAGTGGGTGTACATTAGTACACCTCTAGCTAACCCTTTTGGAATACAAGGTGTGATAGTATTTAATCATAGCGAGCTGTTGCGTTCACTCGCATCTAAAAGTATTTTTTGATACACAGATAGCCTAAAGGTCATCAAAAGCCCATACAACTCAGCCGAAATTTGTACCGGAGGTACATGACAGCTGTCAAGATGACAGTTTTTACCATGAAATCACTATGAAACTGGTATTAATCTGCCGTAATGGCGTGCGTTTGACATTCCGAAACTGAGACTGATAGTTTTTCTTATGAATTCATTACGAAACAGCTAATAGTGTGCCAAAATGTCGTGATTTTTCTCAAATTACAAGTTTTTTTCTCATTACCCAGTCAAAATTAAAAAAAAGTACGAGTTTTAATCAGCGTAATACAGGGTATTTTTTTCTTCAGATTTAGGCCGATTTTGATGACCTCTTTTTGAATGGAGATATTATTATAATATATCTCTTTACAACATTTTATAGATTTTTTTTTTGTGTTTTAGACGTGAAATTACCAGACAGATCGACAGACGGAGTTACTTTCACGTTTATAATATTTGTATGGAAATGAGGATTGTTGATTCTCTATTTGCGCCTATGTAATAATATAATGTATTTACAATAATTTATAAATTATGTTACTGTGTATTACATAAATTATGCTGATTCTTTCCGGTACTAATTACATAAAAAATAATAAATGCCTACGTAATTTCATCATGTTATACCTTTGGCTATACAATAATGGTAACTATGCATGTAAATAAAATATTCATTGGGTTCTTACAGTGTTTTTTGTGTGCGATGCAATTGCGTCAAATCCTTCATTAAATTATTCAAAGGTTTTTACAAATAAAATGCAACAAAAAAGTTCTCACCAAAAAGGAGATGTGAATAAGATGAAGACGTGTTTTTGTATTTTACAAAAAATTTAGGATCAATCTCCTTTTATGTAAGTACTGGAATTTAGTGTAAACTCTTGACAGTGTTAACATGCCTTATATGGTGTCAATGACATTTTTAAAGACTTTTTGCTGTGATTTTACTGAATTACCATGACTTTCAGTCGTTTGGGAGACATGCTCCTAGATATTAAAATATTTTGTAAATGGATTTTGTGTAATAAATCCAGATAAAGTCTTTATTAAATTTGTACATCTCGCTATGGTTACTAAAAAGAAGATTAGGGCACACCTGTGACACTCCATACAAACTTTCGGAAACCGCTCCACACTACAATACCAAATGTCAAACTTGTCAAAATTACGTTTGTTTACGTGTAAATGTGTGCGTGACGGTGCGTAGGGCAGTCCGGCAAGAACACCGGCAGGATGCGGGGGACCTGAGGTATCTGACGTTAGGGAGGGGCGGAGAATGGCCATTCAGTTATTATTTATTCTGTGATTAGGGTTCTTTTGGCTAAGTAGGAGCCCGATTTTATAAACAAAACTGATTTTACAGTCCCCTATATCGACAGAACACGACATCTGAAACATTCCTGTATGAATTGTATGATTATTACATTATCATTATTAAGAATCTGTTGTGCCACCCCCTGATAAATTCCCGTTAAACTACTTGGCAGATAAATTCATACAAAAGTTGTTCCATTTATTTATTTATCCGGGCGGTTAGCGAAAATCCAGAGCTATGAAACAGGGCTAAATTTTTCACACATGTACCAATTTTTTTCTTCAAGCATTTTAAACAGTTTATTTACTGTCAGATGTCTTTGATACTGTCCGTACTTTTTTATATTTATAAAAAAACTTTTTCTGTGCATATAAATAGCTCTATCTATCATAAAATACTTCATCTATTTATGCACGAATTTGCAAACTAGTTCGGTAAGAAGTGAAAAAATTTAAACCTGTTCATAAATCTGCGCTCGCTTCACGTCGAACATCAAATATTGTGTAACCTGCACTTGAACGCACAAGTGATTGCAATTTAGCAATATATCTTCGGACGCGGCCTTCAAATATGTGTGTAATGTTTACCCGTTACAATAATGTGGACAATTATTATTAGATTTATGACCTCGGATATACAACAAAGTTTTTCAACACCAAATTGTGTACGTATCAATTGATTGGTGCATAATTATTTTTAAAATAATTTATAAGTAGTTGCTTGTTAAATACGAATTGCATTTTTAAATAATAATAATGTAGATAAGTGTGGGGGGCGTGTGTCGGGAAACTTTTCAATAAACAAGTCCTCTTAGAATGACGATATTAATCAAATCAAATCAAATCAAATTTATTGCGTTCCGTAATGTATATACAGGTGGTAAACTTATATCTAGGGATTAATTATGGACCCTGTCGGGCACAGCAAGTAAAATTAAGTAAAGTAGGAGAGATATTATAATTCAACTTCACAAAAATGTATGACAATTATAAAATAATTAATCTATTTAGGTATGTAAGATTATAATAATCGTAGCAATGTTATAAATAATAATATTTATATAACCAATTATTTTTATTTATAATTTTTATATATAATATTCATATTTAATTGCGAAAGTAACTCTGTCTTTCTGTCCGTTACCATTTAATTTAACGCCTAAACCGATGAATGGATTTCGATGAAATTTGTCACGGAAATTGCATCTTAAGAAGGGATATATAAGGTAATAATATATAAGGGTAGCCACCCTTGCACTCAAAAAATGATCTGGGGCGCGAGTGGCAACGCGGGCAACAGATAGTCTATTAATTAAATAAATTGCAATGTGCAAGATTTTTTTGCGTAATTGCCAGAATATTAATAAATGTAGCCTTTAGAATAGATTTCTGCACCATTAATTCATCATAGCTGTCACTCATGCGTCAAATTTCAATTAAGCTATTGTTGTTTATTACATTATTACATAATGAAGTAATCATGGGCAGAGGGTATATAACCTGTAAACGGAATAAAACAACGTTAATGATCGTGTTTACGTCATCGGTTTAACCCGTCACTAACATATAACTTTTACCTAGTTGTAAGTATATTTTATTACACCTTGTCTCCTGTCAAGTTATATATTATGTATGTTAATACATAATTAGTGAATCTCTATCGTTTAAACGGTTACACAGATTTTGATAATTTAAATACGGATTTTATTAGGTTTACAAACAAACAAATAATTATCTCGTCGGATGCGGGCGGCATATAACTGGTCCTTGTGGAAGTCTTCGTGGGAGGCCTTTGTTCAGGAATGGACCTCTTTTGGTTGATTATGATGATGATGATGAATTGTATTTCAAGTGTGTCTGACATGCTACTATTAGTAAATTACGTTTCATCATTTTTTAAAGAGACATAATAATTATCTTATATATGATTTTATATGTTATTTAAATTTATACATATACAAGGTGGAAGGGACATCGACGCACATCCGAATACCATGAGTTCAGTACATGATACTAGACCCCCCTGCGTTGAAATTTTCCGTAACTTTTTTCATCAACTTTTCGATTTTTCTGCAGTTTTTTTTTCTTCAAGTTGTAAAAAATCATTATTTCTATCTACCCAAATTAGATTTGTAATAAAAAAATCATTACTTCTTTTATATCGGATCGTGCGTGCGATAACATTCACCGCGGAGCGTTATAATCGCGTTTTTAGCAATACACTGCGCGCTCAAAAATGTAAATATCTGTTATAACACTTATAACCGATCATTTTCTACATTAATGACCTAGGTCATTTTATTTTTGAGTGAAACCTTGTGACAGCGTTTGTGCGTCGATGTCCCTTCCACCTTGTATACTACAAAAATATATAGGGTAAATAATAGGTTTATAGCTTCTGCTACTTTCGTCACTTTAAGACTGGTAGGCTTGGTGCCCCTTGGATAATACGATATAGACAGATTTATGAAACTTATCCCAACAAATCAAATCATTATTTATTATCGTCTTATGATTTTAAGCCGCAATCCAATTTGTTTTAAATAAACATCAAATCACTAATATCATTTTGTATTAATTTACAGCATGCTGTATCTATCAAATCATCATCTATCAGCTATAAAAGCTATTTCGTTTTATAGGTTTTAATAAAAAAATAAACCTATTTAATCCCTAACTTTAAGTAGGCTTTGCACCATTACCATAATATTTTAATAATCGTATATAAAATCTACAAAACTAACACCTTATTATCTATGTTGCTTTGGGATTTGTTATTGCATTTGTCTTGTAGTTAATATACTGTTATTAATTTTAACAAAATTCTTTATAAAACAACGCACTCTACAATAAAATCGTTACTTTTCAAAAGATAGAAAAAATAATACAGAATGACAATATTTTTACTATTTCCATCTTTTTATTATTATTTAATAAATTGTATTACACAATACAGTCATCTGCATTGTATGATAAAATTTAAATACATTAAAGTATTAAACTTTCTAAAGATGTATCCCCAGACGTATCTTGACCATTCTCTCATCGTGTGAGCAACTTCGAGTTCGTCAAAGCTCCGACAGAGGGCGACACTTGTCGCTTTCACCATAACTACACATTATTTGTATGAACTTGTAACACTTTTTCTCACAGTCAATGTCAGCAGACTCTGTTTTGTAATAAAAAACGTAAATTTATGTATGGCTCGTGCTCAAATTATTACTAGATTTATATTTGGGTTTGTTTTTATGTTCATTCATTGTTCTAGAATGTATGATTTAATTTGAATACGCTATAAAGGGTGCGAAACGTCGGGATTAAAGTAATATCAATATAACGCCAGAAAGTTCGTAAAAAGTAGTTTTATTGCAATATAGGTACATAATTGGTAATATGCATTTTATGGAAGTTTATCATTTATCAATATCATAAATATGATTTGCATCCAATTATTTTGAGCAAAAATTATAAAGTTCCTGCGCATTATTCTTGCAGTTCATTATGTAAATGATTTATCATAATTAGTGTTACGATTTCAGTTTTTATTTGCATAAAGAACATTTTATCAAGGTTTGTATCACGCAACGTAAAATTAAATGCATTCAGAAAGATACAGTGATGCAACTTGTTCTTTATATTGGACAATAGGTTTCAAATTAAGTAGGTAAGTTTAGCTATAAAAATAATAAAAATGAAGTGATTGTATTTAAAAAAATATAAAATTTAATTAAAATCCTCTATTTACACGACTCCTAAATGACGGCTTTATAGAATTTAAATTTTTCTCAACAGATTTCACGGAATAAAAGGGAATTTTTCGTGCGGTTTTTTTTTATACCACTAAGGTGGCAAACAAGCATACGGCCCGCCTGATGGTAAGCGGTTACCATAGCCTATAGACGCTTGCAACACCTGGGGTATCACTCGGGCGTTGCCGACCCTAAAAACCTTTTAGAGGTTTATAGAGCTATGTACAAAGTCTATGTACGAATTGTAGCTACGTTCAATAAATATATAACAGCGGTGATAATCTAATGAAAAGATTATTGGACTGTCTAGTCATGAGGTTCGAATTAGGTCCAAGGCTTTCCGAAATTATTTATATACACTTTGAGGGGCTCGTAGGCTAAGTTATAGGAACACTGATCAACCGATCTGCAAGGTTAAGCAGCGCTTGCCGAGGTCAGTCTGTAGATGAGTGACCATTCTTCCCGCCGTCGGTCCCGGTTGTCATACGAACACCTTTGGCAATCGTTAGTGGAAGTCAGCAGAAGCCTAAAAAGTGACAACCAGTCTATCCTTCGAATATCGGTATTGCCCAGAAATTGGGTTGCGGAGGTCTGATGGCAGTCGCTTCGTGTAAAATACTGATATTCAGCCGCATCCCAACCATGTTGGGGTCGGCTTCCAGTCTAACCAGACTGGAAGCCGACCCCAACATGGTTGAGAAAGAGGCTAAGAGGATAATGATGATTTACACTTTATTGTACATCATTCTTACAATAACAAAAAAAAACATCGTATTATTTTAATTATCGCTCGGTTAAACGGCTAAGGAAATCATAGTGAGGAAACCTGCATGCTTGAGAGAATTTCTCGGCATGTGAGGTTTGCCAACCTGCAATTTGCTAGCGTGTTGGTCTGTATCCTAACCCCTTGTAAAACAGAAAATACATTCCATCACACTTTTATTCCCCGTAGGGTTAGGCAGAGGTGTACTAATGTACACCACAGTACGCCACTAGTTGTGCGGTTAGAATAAAAAAATTATTGCTAAAATAAACGAATGACAATAGTAACACTTTCGTTATTCCCTTTTAAACTGTTTTTTACCCAACTACCGAAAGAGGGTTATGTGTTTGACGTGAATGTATGAAATCTATAGTCTCTGCCTACCCCTATGGGAAACAGGCGTGAAGCTATGTATGTATGTATGTGTATGTATGTCCGCTCATAACTACTCAACGCCTCAACTGATTTAGATAAATGATATATCATTAGATTCGTCTTGATGACACGAGTGTCACTACATGAAATTCTAAAATAAACAAAATGGTGGATTTTGTGCGCTTTAATGTGCGTTCTGATTTTGAAAATAATCTTTAGGTGTATCATTTTTCATTTCAAATGATCATTTAGGATCTATCGAGTGATTCTATGATGATTGACAAACTAAAAAGTAGGGGGAATCAAGCCAGTCAAGCTACAAGCTATTTGATTAATCTAAATTATAAACTAAATTGTTTCTTTGCTTGTCCCGCCTGCAATACATATTCAATTTCATACATAGAACTTATTTTTAGTTAATAGTTAGTACTTTCGACGCAATCGGGTTTTTTGTTGATAATAATTATTTTTTTAGAGCACCTAATACATAATTAAGCTCTTAATAATATTATTATTCTGGCTCACTTTGTGACCAAACCCTTTTCTAATAAAGGGAAAAAAAAAACTCAAATGGGAATTTAAAAAAGAAGGTGTTTTAGATCATCATCCGCGTGGCTGTATAGAAAATTATTATATAGATGTAACAATTATCTGGAAATATTCCAGCATCATTTACCTGTTATCTATTACTGTAATTAATCTTTATAACGAGCTATTTATCTCGCACTACAACAAAGGCTTGCATGTAAAGTGTGATATTATATAGTATAAAAGATATTAATTTTAAATAATATATAAATACTAGCTGACAAGACAAACGTTGTTTTGCCATATAGGGGTGGATCACCCTTGTCGTTTAGGGGTATGAAAAATAGACGTAGGCCGATTCTCAGACTTACCCGATATGCATACAAAATTTCATACAAATCGGCCCAGCCGTTTGGGAGGAGTTTGGTAACAACACCGCGACACGAGAATTTTATATATTACATTTTGGGAAGTTTTACACAGCACCATCTTGTTCCAAACTAAGCAGGGTTGTACTATGGATATAATAATTATATTTGCATTTCATCGACAGGTGAAAAGTTATTTGTTTTCAGTTAAAATTGTGTCATCAAAGAAAACTAACTGCTTCGTTGGTCTAGTGGTCCTAAAAAGTCCTGGGTTCGATTTCCGGGTCGAGTAAAGTGTTGTTGGGGTTTTCCGTGAAATTCCCAGTACAATTAGAAATAGGCTCGCCCCCTATAAACATGTCGGCGACCTGTGACGGTAATGTACACCTCTGCCAGACCCTTCGTTTACAATCGTGATGGTATATTTTATCAAAGAAAACCTGCGTATCAGATTGTGGAAGCGACCTTCACCCACTTGTCCCGCTAAACAATTTGACATTCAAATATTTGTCATTTCATCACTGGTGTAGTAAAATGGGCAAGTAAAGGCGCGGTTTGAAACGATCGTGAAGTGAAAAGAATCGATTCGAGTCGGCGAGAGCGAACACATTGCTCGATACCTATGACAAAATAAAATGTAAGCTTAAAAAACTACAACCCGCCGACTACTGAAGAAATCAACTGAAAATCATGTAACAAGAACATAATTCCTATGCCACCTTCCTGATAAACAATTTCCTGAATTGAAATCAACAACAAAAGGAATTGTTGTATCCAAATTATAGCCGTGATCGCATGCCACCCATATTATATTTAAGTTTGCAAGCCTAGGGCATAGTGGCATGCGACCACGGCCACAAACTGGACATAACAATTCCTTTTTTTGTTGATATCAATATAATTGCCTTCCTTCGGCTTTTTGCCGTGTCGTCGGGTAATTAACACTTTAACGCTCCCCGAGTGGGTCTTCCTCGATAGATATAAATAAATAAATAAATATCTTGGGACATTTTTACACAGCACCATCTAGTCCCAAACTAAGCAGAGCTTGTACTATGGGTACTAGACAATGGATATAATACTTATATACTTTTTTTTGTAAATACATACTTATAATATATAAGAAACAAACAGACAAACACAAATATTTAAATTCATCACATAAATGTTTGTGTCATGTGGGAATCGAACCCACGACCTCGTGATCAGCAGTCCGGTACTCAAACCACTAGACCACAGACGTCGTCTAATATATTATAATCTGAGTGTCTTTTAAATCACAAGTGAATCAGTTTCTTCTAGGCTATCCTTTAATTTGAGGCGAACTGGCGGTCTAACTAGGCCTATACCTAATGAATAAAAATGATAAAAAGTTTAGAATGTGAAGGAAAATTTCGACTCTGCGGGTGGAACTCTCGGTGGCTTAGAGGTTATAGCATCTGATGTATTTAACCAGAAGATGCAGGTTCGAATCCTGTCCGCCAGTCGATTATTTCATTCATTGACTGTTTCAATAAAATAACTGGTACTTAATCTTAACTTTTTTTCACTTCATGCGGCTTGAAAGAAATACAAAAAGATAATTAGTGTTTCTGCAAAAATCTAGTAAAACCTGGTTTGAATTTGAATTTGTAACCATACGATAATAAACTTGACAACATCACCACTTAGCACCTATCCAGTTTCACAAGTTGTGTTTTACTACCGAAGGTGTCAGACATTTTAATAAGTGACATTTTTTATAAAAATGAATCATTGTTCTCATTCATCTCATAAGTCTAGTGGTAAAAGCGCCAACGATAAACAAGAGGTACTAGGTTCGATTTCGAGGGTAAGTAAAGTGTTATTGACTTTTTGTGTAGCAGCACAATTCTACGAGTTCCCAGTAACAGCTCGGAGTTTCGATTTATGCCCAGTGGAAATAGGTTCGCCCTATTACAGGGTGTTGACGCCATCTATGGCCGAAAACCCTCGCATTATCGGCTCACTACTCGCGAGCCGAGCGCCGCCGCCGAGCCGCCTCCGAGTGCCGCCGAACGCGCCCGAGCGGGTGAAGAAGACGCGGGACGCAAGCAGCGGGGAGAGAGAACAAAAATCGCGCATTATAGGGATGTCGGAAATTCAAAAAGTATCGATATATATCGTATCGATATTTAAAAAAAAATATCAATATCGATATTTATATTTTCAAAAAATATCGATATATCGATATATCGGCCAACTTAAAACTAAATTATAAAACAGCCAAAAAAAAGGTCATTTGTAATCTTTTAACTTAAATATAATTTAATTTCAAGTTGGTCGGTTTATTGTTCTGAAAAAAATATCGATTTTGATACCTTTTCGATACTTGGAATTTTATATCGATATATCGAAATATTAAATATCGCTCAAAAATATCGATATATTGAAAAAATAATATCGATATATCGATATATCGATATTTTTTCAACATCCCTAGCGCATTATAAACGTACACGGACGGACGGACGAAAATATTACCACTGTAAGATCAATATACAAACCTGGATAGTGAGTGAAGATCATTTGCCTCCCGCATCATCCCCAACACAGGGAGTTAAACAAAGAGACAAAATGGTGTACGTGCCTTATCTTTTGGTGCTGCAGGCATGATGTTAACGTAATTCAATTAACATCATAACATAACTTCAAATATTTTTGAGTAATCAGCATGATATTCAATATTTCTTAATTTGTTTGATAAAAAACTTGCAGGAAATATATTTAATAAACAAATTCTTAAGCGTTACGTAACAATACCGTACAAAGTTAAGTATGTTACTAAGAATTCCGGAACAGGAAAAACCAATAACATAAATAAATATCCTGGCCCAACACAATATGTACTTGCCCAACACATGCCCAAAACAGCTGCACACGGTTTCCTCTCAAAATGGCTGATTTTTCTAAAATCAACGTACACTATTATAATTACATATTATTATTTTTTATCTTGTAAAATCAGTGTCAAGATTATTTTAACATAATAATCGAGAAAAAATGTGTTTCGTTTAGTTAAAATTTACAATTTATTAAACTTGAGGTGTTCACACGTCAAAAAGCTAGCAAAAATTTGCATAAATTTACTATAACACTTACATAATAATTCACCTACCACACTAAATTACATTAAGTTTTTGTTCACAAACCACTACAAATTTTTCATTGTGTTTTGAAAACAAAACATCATTATAATATCATCTTTACATAAAAACAAAAAATTAATCCATGTTTGTCTGTTCGCGATAAACTGAAAAAATACTAAACGCATTTTCATGCGGTTGAGTTGAGAGTGATTCATGAGGAAGGGTTATGGTTATAATTTATTATTTATTAGTGTAGTATTTTTAGTTTTAGTATTAGTGCTCATCTAGGGAAACACACTCTAAGCCCTCATGAAAAAAGGAGCTTACCCTAAGCAAATCCTGCAGTTTGTGTCAGCCGCAGGATTTAGCGGTGAACTTTAAATTTCATCGAGCGGCGATCACAATAGACCCATCAGGGTCGATCTGATAGGATAGCCGCAAACAAAATAATAATAAAAAAAAATATATAATTATGTATAGTTAGTTAAGGTTTTGTGTAAATTGGTTAAAATAAAAAGATGAAGGTGTAAGCTGTCACTCCGTGCGAAGCCGGGGGACGGGCCACCAGTTCAAAACAAAAAAACACGAAATCACTCGTAATTAGTTTACTCAAAAGTGTTATGTAATTTGTGCGATAATTGCACAATAGTCATAAACTTGTGTAAAAAGATGTACCATGAACATTTGACTTTGGGTGCATCCGGGTTATTGTAACAATTATGTCATAATGATGCGTCACTCAGTATAGTAACTTCCCAAGTAAGGTCATCTTTTGACCGTTTAATTGAATCTTCAATTCACCTTTATGGTATTCGGTATTATTGTTAAATTGTATTGTGGAGGACTGACGGCGGTTGCAGTACGATTCAAACTTAATGGCCGCTCGGAAGTTAGCTACTCGCTGCGCAGTATCCTACCTGTCACCCCCGCTGTCACATAAATGCGTTACTGCGCAGCGACTCGCCTCATGTTCAGAATGTACTTTGTGTAACATACTGATATTCAGCCGCAGCCGCGTAGACTAAAACCAACACTAAATTATCCTAGAGCATTATCATTCTAAGCTCCTCTCAATGAAAATCTATAATAATAAAGTGAAGTTTGTTTTTTTGCTTACGCGTTAATCTCTGAACTACCATTGGAGTTTGAAATATTCTTTTTGCATTTAATAGCCTATTCTTGAGGATGGTTCTTTGTAGGCTAACATCACGGTACAACTCTTACGAGCCGAGCTAAACGAAAAATTCGGAGGAGAAACTGGCACTTACGTGCAAAACTCGGAACAGTGCCTCGACCATGAGTTTTTCTGACTAGACTCGCTTGCGACTCCGTAAAATATTTGTATAGAAAACCCTCGCAGCGCCTCTAGCGGCTACGTAAGGAACTAAAATCTGCTATGAGATTACAGCGTTGCGATGCGTAAAAAACCTATCGAAAGCCATTCGATAGAACTCATGGTTGGCGTACTGATACTTAGAGTCTAACCGCCTTATTAATAAACACGGCGTATACTAGTTTAGCTACACTTTGTCACTTTAAGATCATCTCACACTAACAAAACATAAATTAACTTACCTACTCCTAGTCGTACCTAGTCCTCGTTACGTAGCACCAAGCAAAAAATAAAAATGTACTTTGCCATTTTGTGGTGGCGGCCATCTTGGATTTGAAATTTGTCCCTATAAATTGAAGCAGAATAATAATAAGCCCTTAAATTTGATATCCATATTGAGGGAGTTGTAAAAAAATATGTAATTCGCTATTTTGTTGCGGCGGCCATCTTGGACCGATTTCCATCAAACATAGTTATGAACACTCCCGACTAATTCACCTTTCAAATAAAAAAACTAAATCAAAATCAGTTCATCCGTTCGGGAGCTACGATACCACAGACCGACAGACACACACACACAGACACGTCAAACTTATAACACCCCGTCGTTTTTGCGTCGGGGTTAAAAATATGTACCAATATTATATTACTAAGGTAAATATTGTATCTGTGGGTGGCGGGTTCGTTGATACAGTGTTTCAAATGAAGTGTTGCAAAACTGATTGATGAATGATAAATCATTAGTCGCATTTTATCTGCTGCCGAATACATTTTAACACTAGCAGTGTACAATGTAACAAGACTGTAATTAAGTGTTTCATTATAGTAGTTTAATTTCTAGTAAGCTGGTTTCAAAACCCGAGAGCGGTATCCGAATGACCTTCATGTTTCGTACTAAAATAAATATACTTTTTTAATATATATTTTTTTGTTTTCAACTAAAAATAAACCAGAGAAATATAAAATAAGAATGATAAGGTAATCTTTTTGTATTACATGACTTGTTATTTAGGGCATGCATCCAGTGTACCTACTTTTGTTACAACTTTATGCTGCAACGGCAGGATAAATTTGGCTGACATTTAAAAAAAAGAAGTAGTTTATATCCTGGACTAACACATACGATCTATTACAAGGAAAATTACTGCAATAATCGGTGCAGGCGCAGGCGCGGAAAAATACTAGTTAAAAATAAATTCTAACTAAATTGTTTTACTAGTTTTATACATTATTTCGTCACACTACTTCAATGAAATAATGAATAAAATAATAAGCAGCATAATAATTTAACTATGCATTTGCAATGCATTTATTTCGCAAGTTGTATGTACCGTTGCGCTTGCGCAGCTGTTATCTTGACTTGATTTATTCATTTCGTTTCATACGGACGTGAGAGGTTTTACATTCTACTAATTACTTACACTAGTGAGTTTTACTGTGTATATGCTTTGTTATACTACGAATACGGCCGGCGCCGGACCTTAGTGCCGGCCGGACCTTATTGCCGGCCGGGCCTTATTGCCGGCCGGACCTTAGTGCCGCCGGACCTTAGTGTGTATCGTTTGAAAGGTTAGGCTGGGGTATGTTGCTCTACGCCCACAGTTTGCCGTTGCGGACTTTAATTGCGTTGCGGAATTACATATTGTCATCAACCGGGCACAATTCTAAACTACGAGCTAAATTACACTGGTGAACTGCTGGTATCTAATACACCACTGCCTAATCCTCCGAGGACAGGCGTGATGATATATCTTGTGTTAAAATGACCATTTAGGTATAAATACACATATTGTACTTAGATGATTTTCTAATCTTGCATCAGGAACTGGCTGAAGGTTTTGCGTGTGTCTAATTGCACATGTGATTGATATTCGCTGTGTGATTCAATGTTACACTTCAGTGGGCAGAGACCCTGATGTTACTTAATTCATATGAGTTTATCACGACAGTATAGGAAATGGAAATTGGGGCGTATGTTTCTTGATCGTAGGATTTCACATCATCGCGCTTGTATTCCCCAAAGGGTTAGGCAGGGGCGTACTAATGTACAACTACTTATAGTAGCTATGTTTAGGTACCATATAATAGGGGGCGAACCTATTGCCATCAACCGGGCAAAAATCCAGAATCCGAGCTGCTACTTAAAATTTCACGGAAGAACCCAAAAATACTTTGCTCTACCCGGGAATCTAACCTAAGAACTCTAGCGTACCAGTCGCGGTTAGGATTGTACAATAATAATTATTTTCTTTTAGTTACTTTTTTTGGCGGAAATCAAACCCGTCATTATTTAGCTACTTGTCATAACAATTAAAAGAATATAATTTTATATCTAAGACATTATTAGATACGGCAACGTGACGAATTGATTAGTTACTACATATTAATTTATTGAGTCAATATTAAAATTTTGGATGTGATTAATTAGTTTAGACCGGTTCTCGACGCTATAAATTATTTGAAAGTCACAGTGTTGATAGTCGAATCATACGTAAATGACAGTTAGTCTACAATTGGTGCTGAACATAATGTCAGTTTTTAACCGACTTCAAAAAAGGAGGAGATTCTAAATTCGACTGTTTGTTTTTTAAATATCTTTTTTTGTTTGAAAGAGTATACCCTCGAGGTAGTCCCATATAAATTGTATTGAAATATGTTGAGCAGTTTTAAAAAAGTCGACGAAAATTTAAAAAAATGTATACATTGATGATATTATGGTTTTCTTCGAAATCTCGCTGTCTTATTAGGGCAGTGCGTTTAGTTGGCCTCCCCATATAATATAATAGGTACAAAACAAAATAAGACTTCTATTCCACTAAACTTTTGAAATAACTTAGTTTTTAAGGCGGTTTGTTTTTGTTTTATTAATGTGTATTTATTAGCTTAAAATAAAAAAACACACAACATTTATTACATTTATTTCAAATATTCTGAAGATACTCGCTCTTTAAGTTTAAATAAACGCACTAAAGTTCTTTATCTGTCTAGTAGGTAATAATTTCATTATTTGTAAAATTTAATAGATAAATAAAATTGGCCAAGTTCAGATCTTGAGTAATTTTACGCTCTAAAAACACTGTTTCAGACAAATGAAGCAAGTAGCTGTGTACTACGAAATATTTTTTGTAAACTCTCATCTTACTTTTACTGTAACCGTAAACATCGTGATGTAAGCCGCGCGAGTAGAAGAAACCTGATCTAAATGACTGATCCCTTTGATCCAGGGTACAATTACAATGAGGCAATAATGCATAAGACCTACACCTAGTCAAACATTTTAGTAAGATGATAGTACATACATACTATAAGTATATACATACTCAAAAAATAAATAAATAAAAAATGTAAAAGTCTCATTATTATTCTAAAAATATTACCGAAATTGTAATGTTTACAGCTCTAGACCCACACTAGCATTCCCTGTGTCGTATGGGATCTAGTCTCTTCCATTCCAAGATCTTCTAAAAACATGCAAGAATATAACATAATTGTAAGAGGCGAGATAAGACAATATATAAAACAACACATTTAAAAAAATCTAAGTAGCCACAACACTTGGCTGTGTTCTTTACAATATTTATTCTTAAGCGTTGACAAAACCGACTTCATTAACCACGAATAACGACTCAATCATAACCACACAAAGAAAAAAATAATCTCTTGCCATACAAAAAATAAAATTCAATGTCATACAACATCTAGAGCATAACATTATTTTTGACAGACAGCCTTACAGCGTACGTACTCTTTTACTCGGGCATAATCAATTACACACATACAATACATTTCTTCACACTTGCTAGAAGAGAATCTTGAGCTTCAAAATCATAAAACATGAATTACAAAAGCTGTGTTGTAATACGACCTTCACAATGTTGGATGGACCGGTCGCCGCGCAACATGGCCCTTAAACCAAGTGGTCAGTGTCAATGTGGCCCAGATTAGGCTAAGCATCATTCTATGAAAAAAAACGAGTGTTTTGGTAAAATTACCTGTCTTATAAGAGAACTTGTTATAATGTTGTAAGACACTGTTGTTACTTATAAAAATTGTTGGCTTATTGTCAGTGATTTAGGCTAAAAATCTTTAAAACCGCAAGAAATGTTACTATTTTTTATCATAAACTCGGTTGATTGCAACCTGCAACCCTGCAGGGGGGCAGGGCAAAGACCAGGAAGTCTGAGTCTGAAGTCTCTCCTTCCACTCCTTACGGCTTAATGCTATAACAGTCAAATCTATCAAGTAAAAGACCCAGATCAGCATCTCCAACATGAAATCTTTTAGAGATTTAAGGAGGATTCACTGCGCCGACAGATTAAGGGAATATTCCTCTTGCTGCCAGCGCAGGGCATCCTTAGAAGGAGCTCTGGCAACCTTACTCACTGCAGGAACACAAAACACGGAAAGTACGTTATTTGGCTGCAGTTTTCTGTAAGGAGGAGGTACTCTCCCTGACGGGCTGCTAAATTGTGTGCCCTACCTCTCACTATTTCTCATCTATAAAGAAACACGTTACTGTACATGAATAAAGAGCGTGCATCAGACTGATAATTTTGCAACACTACTGCACAGTGGTTGCACACGCAACAAGCCGGATATTGCAACCGGCACACTCAAGGACTCGGGCGAAAACCGACTCAGTTCCGTCAGTCGGAAGCCTGGTGTTAAGGATAACCAGGCAAGGATTGGTGCGGTAACACACCATCAGCATACACCTCTATTCCCCGAAGAGATGTATATGATATTTACTTTTGGAGACGGGGTCCACCTCGGCGATCGTACCACAACCAAATTGCAGGCGTTCTCAAAAAGGCAAGGTTAACAGCACCCTAAACCGACGAGCATGCATGGGGAGGTTGATGAGCACAGATGAAGCGAAAGTGGTGTGCAAGGATAGTAGTAAGTGGAAATCTATAGTCTCTGCCTACCTCTATGTGAAACAGGCGTGATGCTATGTATTGTAATGTAATGTAGATCCTTCAAAGATACTTTTACGAGTCAGTTGTTTTAACATTTCTTTTAATGACGCCGGCATTCCTAACTGAATCGTGGTTTCTTTTAAGGCCCAGACTATGACTATGAATATGTAGTATTACAATGTAGGGCAATGTTTAATATGGCCATATAAAGAAAGAGCCATAATGTACTATGCACACCCCACCTACATTTCGCTATCATGTTTATATATGACCCATGTTATAGGGGGCGAGTTTTTTGTCGCACTGCACTCTAACTTTAGAACAAATCTGCGCACTGCATCGTTACTCTATTGGCCTTAGCGATGGTCCTGGGTTCGAACTTTGGCCGAATAAAGTTATTGAGTTTTTTAATGAAATTTTCAGTAGCAGCTCGGTATTAGTTGTGCCCGGTTAATATCAATAGGCTCGCCCCCTGTTACATGGGACTTAAATATACCGGCAAACTGTCGGTGGACCTCTGAGTAACCCTTGGGACTACTGGCGTGATGGTACGGTCTTTTTTATTTTTCTAAGCCTATACAATAAAACAATTTTCTTGTTATGAGTGTTGCAATTTATGAAACAATGTAAGTATTATATGTCTAAGTAGGTACCTAATAAAAGTTGATCAGAATTAAAAAATATATACTATACAACAGGTTATTATTAATGCAATCGGCTCAGTTATAACTGGTTCAGTAACCACATCAAAGATTTGAAGGTTCCAAAGCACCCAAAAATTTTCGGTTTAATCGATTGCTCGGTCACTGACCCAAAAATCCACACTGATATTAGTAATGCGAAAATATATCCTTGTCTTTCAATTTATTTTACATTTCAAGCTTCTGAACAGATTTCGATACAATTTTGCAGGGAAATAGATTGCATCTTAAGAAAGAACATGGACTATCTTTCACTTCAAAACGTCCTTTGTGAAAGGAATAAAAAAAAATACAAAAAATATTGATTTTATCTCAAAACCTTGTGTCGTATATAAACTGAGGCAGCCCCAGTAAGTTACAATAGTATTTGTGTCGGGGCTGTAAATAAATTCCCTTTTATACTCGTATTTAGTTTAAACCTAATACAGCTCTGTAAAATCAACTGCAATATCAAGTACATCGGATAAGGAACCGGCGTTACTTCAATAGAATTATCGTTCCGCGAAGAATGAAGGAAATCAATTAACTGAATATATTGCAAGCATATGACCCAATATTACCGTTATTATGTAAATTAAAATAATTATTTTTCAATTTGTTCCTGTTTCACTTCAGGAGGTGCAGTTGCCATCGGTAAACTAATTTAGTCATGATGAATTTGTTCCGTATCGAAAAAAATATTAGCCCTGTATTTTTCCAATCCCAGATGATTTGTTTCACGCAAAACAACGTACCATTCTCAATTTTGTTGCATGAAACCCATATTCTAACCCGAAACATTTTTCTTGAACGAAACCCATTTATTTTGACCCACGTAATTTCTTGACAAAACATCGATTGTTATATTTAACATGCGCGAAATCCAAAGATTTTTCTCTCACGAAATCCCGTGTGTATTTATTTTACTTATATTAATAAAATTGAATCACTTAATAATTGTATTATATTTCAATTATTGTTCAATTGCTACCAACACTTGATGGCACACAAAAAAATGTGACAAAAAAATCTAAATTATTATTATTATTATTAAATCTTCTATAATTGCGTTATGAGGTATCTCAAGAACAATATAAAAATAAACACCTACGTTATACAATAGAACGTTCTAGAATTTACCTTAACTTACCGGTATTGTGTGATTGCACATTACACTTTGTTTGTTTTTAGTCTCGTAAAGTGATTTAGCAGTCTAGATTAACATTTATTACAATGTAGATGTATTTCTAATGTTACAAATAATTTTGCGTAGACCACTCATTGAAGTTTCAAAAGTGCCTGTAATTGCAATTTATTAAAATAATTTTACACAGTATCAATAATTATATGTAGTGTATGAAATTGAAACTGAACCTACTCACTAATTAGTCATAATCTTTATCAATTATTAAGTTTATTATTATTTATTTATTATTATTACAAAAACAAGGCTTAATCTTAAATTAAACATTGCCCCACAAAACTGTGTAATCAGTTTGACTGTGGGATCTCGAGTCTCCATACAATGTTAGACATAATAATATATTAGACTAATTATTTAAGTAATATTTTATAAGTGTGGACATATGAAAGTATATAAGGTAAGTATATAAGTGTGGACATATGAAAGAAATTGGGACTATCTCCTTGGCGTAGTAGTCCCAAGCGTTACTGCTACGTCAGAGATCCTGGGTTCGAATCCCGGGTCGAGCAAAGTGTTATTGGGGTTTTCTGTGAAATTCCCAGTAACAGCTGGATTAGTGGCGGATTGAGCAATAGGCTCGCCCCCTATTTCATGGGGCTTAAACACACCGGCGAACTGTGGGTGTACATTAGTACACCTCTGCCTAGCCCTTCGGGAATACAGGGTGGTATATCGTGAAAGTTCCAACGGGATTTGAATCGGACGTAGTGTAAAACCGCTCTTACAGTATAAAGATTATAGGTCATAATTAAGTGTAGGATATAGTACGTCAAACGCTTGAACTTGACATTAGATAACAACTCTTAAACAATGGGTATGCTAATACCGAATTGTTTATGTAGCTGAGAAAATATCCACGTGCATTGTTATAATAAAATGGATTTATGTTTTCCAGAGCAAATCTATATATGTAATTATGAAGTTTTATAGAATAAAAGAAGCGAAAAGTGGGGATCGAGTCGTCATTAGGTACTTATTATACTAGCGCGGTTGGTTCCACTGTAGGGCAAAGGCCTAACTACCCTCTTTCCGCTCACGGTTTTAAGATTTATAATAATAATAAAATTGTTTAATTCGGGCATCCAGACCCATACAAAAATTTATAAGCCCCATTAATTTATGAGCCCCATTAATTTATGAGCCCCATCTTTTAAGTAGTTGTCCAGTTATTCAAAATGTTTTTATTTCAAAGAAGTTTTAGTTGCACGGTTCCAAAAAGTTGGTCCTATGGAGTCTTCTCCATAGGACCAACTTTTTCTGCAACAGCTAATCCAGCAAGAAATTCCGTGGATACTCTTTTAAAATAATAATAAAATAGCTTTATTTAATGCCTTGTGGATGTGGACTCTACTAAGCTTAAGTCTAGTGCACAAATTGTCCGACATGCGGCACACATAATTGTTATCTAGTAATTATAATCAACTTGGAAAATATTCTCATCACGCCAGACGAAACAGATTAAACACAACAACACATTACTAACGACAAGATAATTTGCTGTATTCAGGGAAACCCCCCTTATGAAGGATATGGGAGGTATTATAATAATGATTTGGACTGCTAGTCAAGTAATTTGTCTGTTCGTCATGACAGCAAAAAGTAGATTATATTGCAGCGTCACTTCTAAGTATCGTCGTCATCGCAGTAATGAATCAATGCCTTTCCTAGAGTCTAGGAGCAGCATTCATCTTAAAGATATACCTAAATTTTTTCGGACCTGGCAATTTTAATCATCCAGCCATTGAACTCACAATTTTTAACCCCCGACGAAAAAACGACGTGTGTGTGTGTGTGTGTGTGTCTGTCTGTGGCATCGTAGCTTCCGAACGGATGAACCGATTTTGATATTGTTATTTTTATTTGAAAGGTGAATTAGTCGGGAGTGTTCTTAGATATGTTTGATGAAAATCGGTCCAAGATGGCCGCCGCCACAAAATAGCGAATTACATATTTTTTCACAGCTCCCTCAATATGGGTATCAAATGAAAGGGCTTAACTAGTAGAATATTATACACTATGATAAATTTCAAATCCAAAATGGCCGCCACCACAAAATGGCAATTTATATTCCGTGTCGGGGGTTTTCTAAATTTTTAATTTAGGTTATATTTAGTGTACAAGTTATAGTCTAAGGCTTATATTCAGAGGCGACGCTAAGCGTAAACTTACGCTTAGCATCGTCTCTGAATATTAGTCTAGGTGAATTCAATGGCTGGATGATTAAATTTTCCATTATGGGACCGAAAAAATTTTGATATAACTTTAAGATTCTTCATTTCAGGTTTGGGTATTTCTTGACCTCATGGAATAGTACAAAATTTTGTCTACTGCCTAGTAACATCTGGATTATGGTATTATTAATATTTGACGACATCTTTGGTACTATAAGTCATGACTTTATATATATTTTCCTCGCGAGAAGAACTTTGGCTAATATTCAGAGACGACGCTAAGCGTAAAATCACACAGAAGCGTTACTGTACGTTTAGAGCTAGTCTGGAGATTTGGCTAAGCATGAACTTATGTCAAATTGTCATACAAATTTGACATACGGAAGCATTACTTTACGCTTAGCATCGTTTCTGAATATTAGCCTTAGAGGAGCGTGCATTGTACTCGAGCCGTAAAATTGAGCAGTCCACGGTCAAAGTTCAATATGATATATTTAATAATCCAAGTGAAGAATCGATTACAATTCGAAAACTTCATGGTTCTATTTTTAGCGCATAGATACTTACACGTGTTAGTTAATTTTTTTAGACGTCAGAAGTTAATAGACTGTGCAATAAAATATTTCTGCAATCAAGAAGGTTAGATGAAGTAGTCAGGTTGCCTTGAGATAGAACAAACACTAGGATTTCGTACTATCAATTTGGTTGATTGCGATATAATATGACTTGCGATATTAATGTGTGCATTGGTAACTTAATGACTTAATAAGTACCGCGATCTTACAATAGGTGTGATTTAAAAACTCTTTGTTTATTTAACAACCAGTACTGCCGGGCTAACATGCACGCAGCGAGAACATTTTGTCGACGCTTATGACGTGCTTTTGTCTCATTTTCGCACAAGAAAGAGCGAGACAAAAGAGTAGACAAAATTTTGTCGTGGCGCGCATGTTAGCCTGGCAGGTCTTATAATTTCAAAAATCTATACTATTTAATATAAAACTGAAGTTTGTTTGTATGTTTGGTTGAACACGCTAATATCAGGAACTACTGGTCCGATTAGAAAAAAATTTTCAATGTTAGATAGCCCATTTATCGAGGAAGGCTATAGGCTATATATCATCACGCTATGACCAATAGAAGTGGAGTATCAATTAAAAATGTTGCAAAAACGGGGGGAAAAAGTACTGCCGTGAACGAAGGCGCGGGCAAAGGCTAGTATATAAAGCTCATATTCACGGAAGGTTTTGAGAGGTGCATTTAAGTCCATGAGCATAAAATATGTATGACACTTGCTAAAATTCAAAAGCGATTGTCTCATTACATTATAATAGAATGTATAGTCTGCGCGGTACTATTTGGCCGCGCCTTAGGTATGTGAGCGGCGGGACGGAGGAGCGGGGTCCCCTGCGCGCGGTTCACAGTAACCCGCTGCCTCACCCCCGTCTCTACCTTAGGCGCGGCCAACTAGTTCCGCGTGGACTATAACACATGTAATTTTTGGAACCAATACTACCTATATCTTTTTTAATCGATGTTACCTCAAAGTTGCAATCGTCGTTTCACGAGAAAAACGCTTAAGTTAGTGTATACTATTTATGCTTGTGACTGTACTAATATACATCTGCAATTAGTCGCTATGATTCGGTCACATGTGGAGGTGAGGTTTTTAGACTCAGCGCACACCGAGAGCAGAGTTTTTTTTTATAAAACTCGAAAATAAACTCTATATCTAACTAACATAAAGTGCATAAATGTTGTGCACGGTCTCGAGGCTACGTTCGTAAATTTTTTTTTTATACCACTAAGGTGGCAAACAAGCATACGGCCCGCCTGATGGTATAGCCATGGTATGGCCATAGCCTATGGACGCTTGCAACACCAGGGGTATCACTCGCGCGTTGCCGACCTGAAAAACCTCTTAGAGGTATATGGATGATTCACTGCGCCGACAGTTTGAGGGAATATTCCTCTTACTACTAGCGCAGCGCATTCTTAGAAGGAGCTCTGGCAACTTTACTCACTGCAGGAACACAACACATAATAAAGTGTGTTATTTGGCTGCAGTTTTCTGTAAGGTGGAGGTACTTCCCCAGATGGGCTGCTCCAGATTTGAGAATCCAGAATCCCTCCCTCCAGAATGGCTGTGCCCTACCTCTCTTACACATTTGCCTAACTCTTCGGGAGTACAGCCGAGATAGTATTTGTTAAAAAGGTTATTGTTAAAGCTAGCAGAGACTGGTATTTCGAGTAATACTCAATATTTCGAAACAATACATTGTCGTCTTGGTTCTCACGAAATTAACCATACGTTTAAATAATGTCGTATGTAAGTTTAAAGTTGTAATTATAATTTTATGTATGTTTAACTTCATAGGTGGGTAATAAATTAATTATTTTTATGTATATTACGTTATAGGCAGCCCCTTAGGTTGTAATGTAAGAAACGTGGATTTGATGAAATATTTATTACTATAATATATTTATTTATACGGGCTGTTTAAAGGTTTATATTAGGCTGTTAGTTTAAATTTTACTATACATTATTGTATTAGGTAATGTACCTGTAAAGATAGTATAATATGAAATAAATACATAAAAATAAATATTTTTTTTTTGTTTAATTATAATTTACACCAGAAATAAAATAACGTGCTATGAGAGGTACTTACTGGCTTCGATTCCCGGATCGAGCTGTGTTGTTCGGTTTTTCTGCAATACTACTAGGAATTTAATTCAAAAATATCCAATAACACTTCTCTTGACCCGGGAATGGAGCCCAAGGCCAGTCAGACCACATGCCTAATGATGCTGTCTAAAATCAAATAAACACTTTAAATATTCTGTCAAAAACTTCTATGGGTACTTCACGAGTTAAACTAAGTTGATTTAACATTTTATAATGTTCGTGTATCACGAATGTTTACAGAACTATTATCCAACATGTTCAACATGTTGATATAATACTGTATTGACCATGATGTCACTGGGTACAACAGTTGCCATGAGACCTATTTGAAGATGTTCTATTTTAGAAATATTTTTTGTACAATTGGGTAAGGGTTTTACTGGAATATTCAGTATTTAAATTGAACAATGACAGATATAACTGAAAAAAAAAACCCTAATTGCTACTATAAGAAGCAGTGATAGCCTAGGGGTATGACCACTGGACTGCCAAGTCAAAGGTCTCGAGTTCGAATCCAAGGCACGCACCTCTGACTATTCGAAATCATGTGCGTAATTATCACTCGCTTTAACGGTGAAGGAAAACATCGTGAGGAAACCTGCATGCCTGAGAGATGTTCTCGACGGCATGTGAAGTCTGCCAACCCGCATTAGGCTAGCGTGGTGGACTATAGCCTAATCCCTCTCATACTGAGAGGAGACCCGTGCCCAGCAGTGGGACAGTATATGGGTTAATTATTATTATTATTAATTGCTACTACCCTCCAGAGGGTCTTCCCTCAGTCTTCACTTAAAAAGAAAAATCTTTTTAGTTATTTTTTTAGAAACTGGCTTGAAATAAAGTTTTTGAAACTGTAAGAAGTGTGGCGGTTGTTTTAACATTTGGTAATGAATTAAATATTTTTTTTACTATTACTATACTTTTTAGGATTCTTATAACGATAATATTGATTATTAAATCTGATGTTTGATATTATTGAACCCAGATCTGAATATTAATCCAACCCGGAGCCTACTTTAACTTTGTAATGGATCCGAAACATTAAGAGTAAAATACCGCGATAAAATATGTAAGAATGCAAGTATGCAAGAATCGTTGCATGTGGCGGTGTCTAGTCACTTCGGAAAAAAGGTCTAAACCGTACCATGAAAATGTCAAAAAAAGGTACATACCAATATCACTTCGAAGTCATAATCGCACACACAATTCTCTTACTAATTTACTCTTACACAAATCAGAAGAGCACATCACTAATTAATACATCACTAAAAAATATGAAACATTCAGAAGTTTCATAAATGTCTTGATGTTAACTAAAGATTGTACTGCGCTGAATATTTCAATATACACAGATGCCCGGTTCTGTGTGACGACGGCCTTTTACTGTTTAACATAGACCACTGAACGGTCAGAGGCGGCAATTCAGCAATTAATTTAAGAGAGGGGGAAAACCTTCAGTGTTCTAGAAAAATAATGTTTTCTATTCCGTAATTAATTATCTACAATACAAGGTGGGAATGTGCATTGTGCATCCTTGTTGAATAATTGTTTGTTAAAATGTATATACGTTTCTAATTATCGTGTTCTCATGCGAAACATATGTTACCGTTCTTTTGAAATCATGTAAGGTGGTTGTGTTTAATCGTATCAATGTTTTTGCAACAACCTACTTATGTTTGAATGTCTATTCATTATTATGTCATTAAACATGCTTGGGAGGTTTCGTTCTTTACTTAAGTTACGTCTTATAAACTAAAGAAGTTATAGGGGGTCGAAAACGGCCTGAATTGCTTCGAGAAAAGTATGGTACGGCCGTGCCGCTTTTATGCTCGTCTTGGCGGGCACTGCCGTGCCCCCAGATTTGTTAAATTATCACCAAAACAGACGCTACACTGTGATAATTAACGACTTTTTTTAGTATAGCGTAAAGATCAAAACATACCTAATAATAAGTAAATATTTTCGGACATTTAAATATACATTCTAAATAACCCAAATAAATTATTATAAAACATTTTAGAACAGTCAAAAATATACCAAAGTACGGTTCTCGCCAAACTTATTATCCGGGTTGAAGTTGGCATGAGCTAACTTTAATCGAAACAAAAGATTAAAATGATATAGAAAGATAGCCTACGACTTGAGCTTTCGTTTTTATTTATTACAATCCTATATTTTTTTTCTCCGATTTTTACGGCCGGGTTAAAGTTAGCTCGTGCCAACTTCAACCCGGACAATAAGTTTGGCGAGAACTGTACCTACGTTGAAGCTTCTTTGTAGGACTACAAAATAATACTTCTATAGCTTTCAACGGTCTACGATCTGTCCTACGAAGGTGTCATACATTTTTAACCCCCGACGCAAAAACGACGGGGTGTTATAAGTTTGACGTGTCTGTGTGTGTGTGTGTGTGTGTGTGTGTGTGTCTGTCTGTGGCATCGTAGCTCCCGAACGGATGAACCGATTTTGATTTTGTTTTTTTTATTTGAAAGCTGAATTAGTCGGGAGTGTTCTTAGTTATGTTTGATAAAAATCGGTCCAAGATGGCCGCCGCCACAAAATAGCGAATTACATATTTTTTCACAACTACCTCAATATGGGTATCAAATGAAAGGACTTAACTAGGAGAATACTATACACTATGATAAATTTCAAATCCAAGATGGACGCCACCACAAAATAGAAAATTACATTTCGTGTCGGGGGTTTTCAAAATTTTTAATTTTTAGAGCGTTATTGTTGTACGCTAATGCCTGATGTATATCTTGACGTGAAATCTATTTTCATACATGATAGGTTTTTTCGTTACCTTGTGACATGGCTATGGGGAAATGATTGATTTTGTAGGAAGTTATTTAGCACAAAAGAGTTTAATTAAACAAATATTCTGCCCCAGTTACCAATTTAATGCGCTAACATTATTGTTTTTTGGTTTTAGGGTAATGTAGCCAGTAAAGTTATTCGGCAAGCGAGACTCGATGACAACTACTTAAGTCACAACACTTAGCATTACGCAGCCCGTATTTATGTATGTCATTTTAAGTATATATTTACAAAAAAAAGTGTATAAGTATTATATCCATTGTCTAGTACCCATAAGTACAAGCTCTGCATAGTTTGGGACTAGATGTTGCCGTGTAAAAATGTCCCAGGATATTTATTATTTTATTAATAAGAACTATCTTTTGCCCGCTTGTTCGCCCACGTGGAGTTATGAACTTTGAACCTGTTTTCCGTAGGAATTTTGAATTTTTCAGGATTAAAATGTAGCCTATGTCCAAATTCAAGGTATAAGCCATCAGCATTTAAAATTTCAGCCAAATCGGTTCAGCCGTTTTGCCGTGAAAGAGCAACAAATATCCAAACATACAAACTTTCGTCTTTATATAATATCAGTAAGTATGATTAATAATAAAAAAAGGTAAATAAGGGCATTATCGGTAGAGGTTTCTATAACTCTTTTATATAAATAAATAGATTTGAAGGTTCTGTTAGTAATTTCAAAGATGGATTTTTTAGTAGCACTGCGGAATTTGGATTTGTGCCCGGTTAATGGCAATAGGCTCGCCCCCTAATGGTGGATGTGCATACATTATGTGTAAGCATTTGGGAAATACCAGCGTAATGTTATGTTATGTTTACTATTAATTATATTATCTAATGTAATTAGACACACTTTGAACCCGGTAATATTTGAATACAATACATTTGCTCAATCACTGTTACTGATTGCTTTAACAACACTTTTTGATAGTTTTTGCTCATCTTTAAGTAAATGCGTACATCGTGATTATCTGCAACATTGGTTTTTGTGTTAAATCTACGTAGAATTCAGTTTTTGTTGAGTGATGTGATAAAATGATTCATCTGCAGTTACAGTTGAAAATGTGAGACGTTGTATTATCATAAAACATAACACCATCACGCCAGTATTCCCTGAAGGGTTAGGCAGAGGTGTATTAATGTACACCCACAGTTTGCCGATATGTTTAGGTCCCATGTAATAGGGGACGAGAGCCTATTGACATCAACCGGGCAAGATCCTGACTTCCAACTGCTACTGGAAATTTCACAGAAAAATCCAACAACACTGCTCGACCCGGGGATCGAACCCAGGACGCCTAGCATAGCAGTCGCGCTTGGGACCATTAGACCAACGAGGCAGTCTATAGCACTGAGATACCTATTTAAATTTATTCATGTAATTGTGAAAATTAAAAAATAAACAGTTGTCAGGTCAGCGGACATAATTGAGTCATGTTAACCGTTTATGTTAACCTTCTTACATAGCATACATTTTTTTTTACTTTGAATATTTGAATAATTATGATAATTATTGTTCGAAAAATCGTGACTCATTTGTTTGAGTAAATTGTTTTTATTATCATTGTTAAATATTTATTAGCGGAAACGGATACCTATCTGAAAAGGGGTTAATTAATGTACCAATTATATTTTTTTACAGTAACCTACGGAAAGTCTGCCTGCCTCGGTCTAGTGATACGCAGGTCGTGGGTTCAATTCCCGGGTCGAGAAGTGTCATTGGGTTTTTCTGTGGAATCTCCTGTGGCATCTCGGAATCTGGATTTGTGCCTGGTTGATAGCAATAGGATCAGTCCCTATATATGTATGTATGTTTAGGTCCCATGTAGGGGGCGAGACAATTGCCACCAATTTTTTCATGGGAATTTCACCTAAAAACCCAACAACACTTTGCTCGACCTGGGAATCTAACTCAGGACCTCTAGCGTAGCAGTCGCGCTTGGGACCACTAGACCAACGAGACAGTAATCTGGTGGTAGGTATGTTGATAAATATTTAAATATACAAGGTGGAAGGGACATCGACACACAAACGTCGTGACAAGGTTTCACTCAAGGTCAAAAATAAAATGACCTAGGTCATTAATGTAGAAAATGATCGGTTATAACAGATATTGACATTTTTGAGCGCGCAGTGTATTGCTAAAAACGCGATTATAACGCTCCGCGGTGAAATAAATGGAACAATGATTTTTCAATTATAAATTTAATTTGGGTAGATAGAAATAATGTTTTGTTACAAGTTGAAGTAAAAAAAGCTGCAAAAAAAATTGAAAAATTGATTAAAAATGTTACGGAAAATTTCAACGCAAGGGGGTCCAGAATCATATGATACTCGTTATGTTATTAATTGTCTCTCATTTACTTAAAATTCAGTTCACGTTCGGATCGCGTCATAGCAACACCTGGACTCAATACACGTATCAAGTGAAAATTCTATAGTTTTATTCAATATCAATCATTATCATTATCAAGCAGCAAAAGACGTACGATCACAACCGTACAGAACTCATGGTATTAGGATGTGCTTCGATGTCCCTTCCACCTTGTATAGGTACTGATTTAAAGTATGCAAAAGACATCCATCAATAAGTATTAAGTAACATACAATTACAGACTACCTCGGTAATTTGTATCACTGTATACTAAGAGTTCTTCAAGAAGAGAGTTTAGGAGTATTTTGCAGGATTGGCAACGTCCAATGATGTCCAACCGTCTACTATCAAGCGGAACGCAAACTTGCCATTCCTGTGGTATAAGAAAAATCAACTCACAGCTATCAATCAGTAAGGCATCGCGCTGTGCTGGTGGTAGAACTCGTACTCCTCGTCCTCAGTGAGCGCGCACTCCTCGAAGCACCAGAGACCAGCGATCGCCAGGAGGATCATGTACGTTGCGTAGTAGAATAGATACACCAGTATGCTGAACCACATCGTAGGTTATGAGAGTGTTGGTTCTGGAACAAACAGAATAAAATAAAATTACCACGGAGTAGTGTAACAACCAATTACAGTAACTAACAAACAAAACACATTAAAATAAACAAAGTAAAGTAAATAAAGAAGGGAAAAAGCGGCTGGCGGGTAGGATTCGAACCTGCGTCTTCTGGTTCGGTATACCAGACGCCTTGACCACTAAGCCACCGCGAGCCCTACTCGCCAGTCGAAATCTTCCTTCACATTCTAATTTACGTCTTAAAGGTGACGTAGCGACATCTATTGTGAATGCTCCACACTTGTAATCTTAGCATGGAAAATGCTTAAAAAAATACAAAAAGATAGTAAATAAAGAAGTTAAATCCGCAGCCGCATCCCGTTCTTCGTCCATCCACAAACAGATCGCCCTATCTGTATATCCCTAGGCTATCACTGCCCTGGCGCCAGTAGGCGGCGCGAGGTAATCGACGCGTACCCTCGGTATGGAGCGAGGAGTGGCCTCGGGGGTCTGTTGATTGGAACGGACCACAGCCCCTCTTGGTCGTGCTGAATGTTACGGCCATGACCTAAATGACTAGAGGAAATATGCGGTTTTTAGTCGGCAGAGTCCGACATCCATGAAGATTTTCCGCATAAAGAAGGCTATGAGGACTACGTGATGGTATGACTAAATTCGCCATCATCTTCCTGCCCTTGTGCCAATTTATTTGGGGTCGGCGCAGCCTATCCTTTTCTTCCATTCATCCCTGCTAGCCGTCACCTGTTCATTCAATCCCTTTTCCATCATATCGACCTTAAAACAATCCATCCATCTTTTCTTTGGCTTTCCTCTATCCCTCCGACGTATGACTAAATTATGACCAGGAAAACTCTACAAAGTGTAATGATCCATGGAAAATATTAACGCATCTCGTTTTAATCATTGATGTATATGATTACTGCTAATGTTTGTTCGAGTGCACGTGTTATGTGCAATTCTTATATACGTCTGTACAACACGTGATTTCAGTTGAAAGGTCGACTACATTAGTGATTATTGTATTGCAAATCGCAATACACTTACTTTAATCAAGAGAATACCTACTCCACACTGCAGACTGCAGACTTATATAGGTACTGTTTTTAACATATTTTTTAAAGGACTGTTTTTTTACCACTAAGACGTGGTTAACAAGTATACGGCTTGCCTAATGGTAAGTGTTCAGAACAATCTGAACATACAAATAATTATGTTCTATTGTCTATTAGTTTAAGTTCCTAAAGTGGCAACACTTGTATTTTTTTATGTTATGGCTACAATAATAATTGTCTATGTTCTCTTCCTTTTCTGAAATCGTTACGGCATGTGGCCAGCCAGTGCACTCTATATAATAAATGTAATTTTCATAATATTATGTTGAGTTATTTACTCCAAACTCCAACAGTAAGCGGTTCCTATGAACGCTTGCGACACCTGAGGTGTCACTCGTGCCTTGCCAACCCTGTAAAAACTTTTCACCTCCTTTTTGAAGAACCTCATGCTGTAATAGGCGCTTGGGAAAAGTTTTCCTATGGAGGGGAGGGCGATTCTCCTGGCGATTCTCCGCCATAAGACCCAATTTTTGGTACTGTGCAACTAGTTCTTGACATGAAACTTAAGTGTCTATGATTTAAATGAAATAAAAGACTTCGAAATTTAAATGTTATTTTTCTCACAAACATGTTTATTTTATCTAGAACAATCTGTAAAGCTCTATGTCGCGAAAGATTTTGCAAACATTTTACGAGTAACGGACACCAAGTATCTACATCAGATTCGAAACAAATCTATGAACACAGACGTGATATAAGATAGTCAGGCTATAACTATGATGTCATTAGTAGTTTTTATCTTATTTTCCATACATGTTCCAGTGCAAGCTGACCTGTATTTCTATGAAAAGCCTATACAGAGCGAGGTCAGCCTATTCCGGCCTTGTACAGCATAATGTTTAGCCTGAGTACTGACGCGATTCATAAAAAGTGTCCATTTTAGACCCTCTGGTAGTTTTATGACGCATGACCGCAGTTCGTGTCAATTATTTCTGACCCTGTGCAACCGCAAACATCCATGGTGTTTTTATGTAACTAAATAACATGTTGTGTGTTATCACGCTCAATAACAAACTGCTTCGTTAGCCTAGTGGTCCGAAGCACAAGTTCCTCGATTCGTTCGATTCTCAGTTCGAGCAAAGTGTTATTGGGTTTTACAACGAAATTCTCAGTAGCAGCTGAAGCAATAGGCTCGCCCCCTATTAAATTGGACCTAATTATACCAGTGAACTGTGAATATAAAAAAAAAAACAGAATAGTTTTATTTTCATGTAAACCTTATACAGGCACTTATGAAATGTCGAATTTAGGTGCACGGTTCCAAATTAGTCGTTTTCTATGGAGAAGACCCGGCAAACAACTCCATGATTTTAGTTTATAACAATGATATCTGCTACAATAATATCTGGATTCTTACAATATGAGAAAACAATCTACACATGTTACTTTGTATGCCTCTGCCTTACCCTTTTGGGGATATATGCGTGATGGTTTAATATGTTTTAACACGACATTGATGTTGCGGTCAGTACGTTCTTTCGACCGACTTAGGAAAACAACCAAATAGATAATTATAATCTATTGATGTTTTTAAGAAGGATGTTTTAATGTTTTAGTTTCATATCAGATATCATAAAGCAAATTAATGTAATCTTAATCCTTTAAATACCTAGATAATTTTTTATTAATTATTTTTTTTAGTTTATGGAAAACTTACAGCTAATTTAACATAGCAGTGATCATTTAGCATGGTTGTCTGATTACTAAATTAGACAACCAATTACAATTAGTTTTCACATACAGATACCATAATATAAAAAGAGTGTGACCAGTCTCGGTACTAATAATGCATGTTAATCGGTCGAAAAAATACGGTAAGAAAAAAGAAAGTTTAGGCACAAAACAATGCTGCGGTCATATTCTTATATACATTATGATTAACTTAATACATTGACACACAATGGATGAGATTGGCCGATAAAGCGCTTATAACCGCTTACAAGCGCTGACAAACTAATTACAGATTTACAGTTTTCAGGCAGGACACGTTTGCTAACTGATTGATTACCAAATCATAATTGACACTGTTGACAGCGCTTACCGCTTAGCGATCGCCATTTTGCTTACAAGCGCTTTTATCGACCAAACACACCCAATCTGTACGAGTCTAGAATAGTAGGTACAGAAGAGTTAATAATTAAACTAATATTTTAACTCGTTGGAGAATGGTGACATATTAAGGGTCCGTCCTACAAATCGACCCATTTTGATACATTTTGATCATCGATTGCAAGGAACCGAATAGGGGAAAATAAAAACTGAGCCATGAATTGAAAAGAACAGTTCCTTTTATGTTAGAGAGGTTAAGTGGATTTTTTAAATTATTTCCATATTAGTGGTAAATCACGAATATTGACAACTCTTTTTCCGAAAAGTTGCGTTCGAGTGACGTTTGATCGTCGCTAGCCAAGAAACTATAAGTAATTATGAATGTAAAAAATATGTATTAAATACAGTACATACTCTTCTTTTAGAGAGCCAGGTTACTTTTTTCAAGTTTTATACAAAATATACCAGAAAAAAAATGATGAAATAATGTTATTTTTGGAAAACTTCCAGTCAAATATGTATTTTTTTCTATTTTTTAGAGGCACTTTTACGAAATTTAAAAAATAGTGTATTAAACTTAAGTTATCCTTTAAATAGAACGTACATTTATATTTTCAATAAAGTAATATTTTCACTGTGAAAATAATAGATACATTGAGCTATATTATCGAGCGCAAAAACTCGATCGCGCCAGTAACCATCGGGCCATCATTTATTTGTGATAATTATTATTGAAAAGATCAAAATTGTTTATACGATAGTACGCCCAACCTCGAGCCGAAACATAGAACTCGATTGAATCAAATTTTGAAAAATTGAGTCAAATTTGTGCACGGCCTCTTAAACAAATAAGTAAAAATAATTTGCTTGGACTTTGTTAAATGAATCTTGCTCATTTTCATCAACGGCGTTCTAAGTACGGTGTCACCTAAGAGATTTTATAAAACTTAGCCCGCGATTTCGGTCCCGTAGAAGTTGAACTTTCCTCACGTTTTCGCAAAACATTTTTAATTGATTCTTCTTCTTCTAAGTCGGGCACTCTTGTCAGAGTGGTCGTGGTAATAACGATGGTGTGCTCGCTGGGTTCTCGTCGGTATCGTTCTCTCTTCTGAGCGTCACGGCTTTTGCAATGCTTCGCCACTTTTGACGATTAGTGGCATTACGTGAGCACTGTACTATTGTAGTCTGGGTTGCTCTTATAATAAGGTCAGTCCAGCGCGTCGGAGATTGGCCACGAGCCCGTCTTCCTTCAACTTGGCCCTGAACAACCAGTCTTTCCATGGAGCCCTCGTTTCTGGTTATGTGACCAAAGAACTTCAGTATTCGAAGTTGAATAATTGATGAAAGTCTATCTTTGATGCGAAGTTCCTTTAAAATCGAGTTAATTGATACTCCGCTCCTTTTATCGTAAACGTCGATAAACGGATAGCCCGTTTATCGATTATTTATCTAACACTGAAAGAATTTTTCAAATCGGATAGTTCTTAAGATTAGCGGGTTCAACCAAACAGACAAACTGATCTCGGACCTCCGTTGCCGGACTGCGCCTGAAGACCAAGAGTTCGCTGCCCAAGGCCATCACCCGGCATTAAAAACTTTTATCCAAAGTCTATTTTATTTACAATTTTAAGTTGTATATTGAAACCATTATTAAAGTTACTTAGGTATTTCAAAAAAAGGATGAGATTCTCAATACGACTGTATTTTTTTTGAAGTCTAAAACGAGTTGCACGGTTACTAAAAGTTCATCTTAAGGTTAAGAACTGGCAAGAAAATGCATAACAAAAAAAAAAGATAATTATAATAACAAACAAACAAACAAACAACAACAACTATTAACAAACCATTTATTCCTCAAACACCACATGCTTATAATGTTAATCAAATTTGTATTTATACATTAACAATTAAAAAAAAGATGATATCAAGAAATAATATTGTTATCGACTGTTCTTAAATATAGTAGTAGTACCATTGACCTCAACGATAAAAACATTTGTATGTATTTATAAACAAAAGTTCTAGAAAAGGTTATGACGTAAATTTAGAAAAAATGCACGGAGAACTGCACGGTCATCTAATATTCATATTATTATCATCTTTCACTTTTTATTAAGTAATACTTTTTGTGATTTTGTGGTTTTCATGATAAACCTTTTGTACCAAAGAAGCAAAAAATAATGATTAACCATGAAAAATATCATGACGCGCAGTATGGGTATTACACAGTCATGTAACATAACATAACCTATTATATCATAATAATTATCTGTACAATTCTCGCCAAACTTATTGTCCGGCTTGAAGTTGGCACGAGCTAACTTTAACCCGGCCGTAAAAATCGGAGAAAGGTAAATATTCCCCCTATGACATGAAATCTAAAACATGGTAAAATGCTAAGATTGGGTTCCGTGTGAAATTAGGTTCTCAAGATGATAACATGCAACACGCTAGTAATAACAACATGTTGTTGCTAACATTGTGTAATAGGCTGCAGTTACCCCTTACCATCATCTTCATAGAGTAAGGGCCTGTTTCGTCACCAATTCAATTACTTGGCAGATAATCTACATATATATGTATATACACAAGGTGGAAGCGACATCGACGCACAAACGGCGTGACAAAGTTTCACTCAAGGTCAAAAATAAAATGACCTAGGCCAATTATGTAGAAAATGATCGGTTATTACACATATTGACATTTTTGAGTGCGCAGTGTATTGCTAAAAACGCGATTATAACGCTCCGCGGTGAATGTTATCGCGCGCGCGATACGAAATTAATAACATAACGAATTTTTAAATATAAATCTAATTTGGGTAGATAGAAATAATGTTATTTTACACGTTCTAGTAAAAAACTGTTTTTTTTTTAATTGATGAAAAAAGTTACGGAAAATTTCAGCGCTGGGGGTCCAGAATCATGTACTGAACTCATAGTATTCGGATGTGCGTCGATGTCCCTTCCGCCTTGTATATATATGTTAAAAATTAATCCCTAGATGTGTTGCTAAGCGCAAAACTCAAGAACGGCTGAACCTTTTTGTCGTGTTTGATGAAGTTTGAGGAAGGTTTTTATGGAGAGAAAAATCCTTAATAAAACGAAAAAAATAGTAAACACGACCATTTTCTTTGCCCATACAATCCAATGTTACTTTGTTTTAGAGAAATAGGGCAGAGCAAGGTCTGCCGGGACGGCTTCATATAAATTCTGTTCCATTCTTTAAATTTATTCGGCAGTTGGCGGCTATCCATAGGTTTTGAAACAAGCCCTGAGTGTAATAAAAAAATATGTTTTTTTTTCCTATTCAGACATGAAATTTGGTTAGAAATACGACAATAATCGTAATTCTAGTGATATTTTAAAAACTGACATCTTATTGGTCTCGACAATCCGTCTACTTAACAGTCCAAATCCTGGGTTTGATATCCTGGTTGTGTCTAAACTCTCGGGGAATGTAGACGTGATTGTTTTGGTTTGGTACAGCATTTAGAACCAGTACAATTCCGACAACAGTGGTGTTTTCCAGACTATGGGATTCCCTGAACAATTCGTGATGTAATTATGGGAACAAGATGTTACTTACAGCTAACAATAAACAAACTGTGATCTGACGTCTTGATACAGTCAACGGCGGGCGGTTCGCAAGCGCAATAGTGTGACAAAAAACGTTACGTCTTATTATACCTACGTATTTACGTGCGTTACGTGTTTTGTTGTTTATACGCCTAATCCTCAGAAGCAAATACTGATCTGTTATTTCCGTAGTTTTATAGTATTTTTAGAATACATAAGTGGCTGAGTAAAAATGGCTTTTAAGGCTATAAAAAAATCAAAGTAGGTGGGGTAGTCTACCCTATACTTTGACTTGTACGGAAAATAAAATATTTATTGAGGGAACGGTACTTATAAAATATCTTTTTGAATTTTTAAGCATTTTCCATGCTAAGATTACAAGTTATTTTTAATGAAGGAAAAAATCGGCGGGCGGGCATGATTCGAACCTGCGCCTTCTGGTTCGGTACACCAGACGCTCTGACCACTAAGTCACCGCTCGCCCTGCTCGCCAGTCGAAAGCGTCTAGTGTACCGAACCAGAAGGCGCAGGTTCGAATCCTGCCCGCCCGCCGATTTTTACTTATAAAATGTTTAAGAGATTCAAATAACGTTTTTGAATATGAAGGTTCGAAATCGTACCATAAATAACTACTAACTAACTAACACTCTCCTTCGGCAGTCGGGTAATAACAAAAACACTAAAAACAAGCTCTATGTATGATGTATTGCAGGCGGGACAAACTATTGTTTCAATCTAAATTATAAACAAAATCGTTTTTTTGCTTGTCCCGCCTGCAATGCATTTTCATACATATTCATGAAGTCGGTTTTTTTTTATTGATTTTATTTCCAACATTTTAGTTTGTAAATCATCATTCATCACTCGATAGATCCTAAATGATCATTTGAAATGAAAAATGATACACCTAAAGATTAATTTAAAATCAGCCTGCACATTAAAGGAATTAAAATTCGCCATTTTTTTTTTTAACGTATTCAACGTATTCAAGGACACTCGTGTCATCAAGACGAATCTAATGATGTATCATTTATCTAAATCGGTTGAGCCGTTGAGTAGTTACGAACGGACATAGGAATATGTACATACATACACGTCAAACACATAACCCTCCTTCGGCAGTCGGGTAATAACAAAGTACGTACTAATTTTTTCCTTTTCAATCAGTCATATAGACACAGCGCAAACGGAGTATCAGCTACGCATTTTTTCGTAGTCCTTCGTAGCACATTATTGGCTACGAGAACTACGGCGACGGTTCGTATATTTACAATACAGCCCCTCAACCATGAGTTCTATCGAATGATTTTCGATAGGTTTTTTACGCATCGAAACGCAATCTCATAGCAAATTTTAGTTCCTTACGTAACCGCTAGAGGCGAGGGTTTTCCATACAAATATTTTACGGCGTCGCTAGCGAGTCTAGTGAGAAAAACTCATGGTCGAGGCACAGGACTTAGAATTATTTATACATTAAAGGACACAATTCTCAAGTCATTTTTGTATTCTGTTTGTAGATATGTTTTACTTCGTTGTTCATGAACCGATATTGACCATTTTTTTTTATCTAACTGTAAGATTTTTTGCCTGATATTACGATACTACCATATTACAAAATATACACCATTGACGACTTTTTGACGTCTAGTGGTTCGAGTAACAGACTGCTGATCACAAGGTGTTCGATTCCCACAGGACACAAATATTTATGTGATGAACATAAAGTGTTTGTGTTTGTCTGTGCGTTTCTTATTATTACTAGCTTCCCGCCAGCGGTTTCGCCCGCGTGGTCTTATAAATTTTTCCCCCGTTTTTCCGACATTTTTCATTGCTACTCAGCTCCTATTAGTCGTAGCGTGATGGTCTTCTTAACTTGTTTTGAAAGAAAGAAAAGGAAGATACAGGCAGTACTTAATATTATGTGAATAAATATTAGTTTCCCATAACAATTGGCGTACGATATGACGCTTGTCAGTATTTTTCCGGTGACAAACAAACATATGGCTAGCATAACTATTATTTTCTTAATAATTAGGTAGTATAAGAGGCAAAAGAACAAAGGTTAACAATTTTGTTAATTTCAGCTGTGGTTACAATTAAACTGTAGGTATGTATGTATGTACAGATGACAAAAAAATTAGATACGAGTGCACTAGTTTCGTCAATTCAAAAGTACTCTTGTAATAATGGTTTATTATATGGTCACCAATTTTGTGGTTTTTGGGGTGGCGTGGAGTCGGAAGGCTGAAAGAAAAAATAATTAAATTACTCTGTATTACGTTGCACATTTTTATTAATGTCTTCTAAATTTTTATTAGTGTCTTTAATAGTGCATAACGGAACATCTAAAACTACAGCCATAAGTATAGCTATAGCTATACATAAGTTCTCGTTTGTCAAAACATATGCGCAAAGATTGAGACTACATTGAAATAATATAAAAAAATGGTGTAATAAAATGATTAAGCGAAAGACTCAGCCCAAATTTGTACCAGAAGTACATGACAGCTGTCAAGTTAATAGTTTTTACCATGAAATCACTATGAAACTGATAATATTGTGTCTTAATGGCGAGCGTTTGACATTCCAAAACTGACACTGACATCAGATAACTGTCAAGTGGACAGATTTTACTATGAAATCATTAAGGAACAGATGACAGACCAAAATGGCGTGATTTTTCTCAAATTCAAAGTTATTTTTCTCATCCCCCAGTCAACATAAAAAAAGTACATACACACAAGTATACAGCATAATACAGGGTATTTTTTTTAATACGTGTGCCTTCGGTACATTATTTGGGCCAATTTCGATGACTTCCTTTGTTGGGGTATTTGGAACAGTGGAATTTTTTATCGTAAAAACATTCGACAAAGGGAGAAATTCCTAGAATCAGGCGATCTTTTAATAAAAAATGCATTTGTCGCTAGTCGGCTACATACTTAACTTTTAAGTGATAAACAAATAACCAAAAATCAAAAGCCGCTAGTTGCCTGTATACCTAAGTGTCCTGTTCACTGTACTTACTGTAGTTTAATTATAGTAGTTAAAATAATAAAGTCATATGCATGACGTAGGTTCACGTTACTACTTATCTAGTTGACGTCAATAGTATCAAAGGTCTCCTCTTCTGCCTGTCATGGTAGTGGTTTCTAAACCCATGGCAATTCCTTCCCTCCCTTTTTCCTTTGCCCTGTATGACCAAGGGAAGGGAAGTGCAGTTTTTGATCATATATGAGTCCGATATACCCTGTCATCTCAACAGGTGTTGGGGATCCAGGAGAATTTTCCACCGCAATGCAATTGCTAAAATGTTGCCGCTAAACAATCAAGAAATAATAAAAAGGAACTTAAAATTCTGCTTAATAGGTATCATTTTTGGAAGATGTCCATAATTTAAGATTCATACCGCATAATCTTTGTTAGATGCACGAAAGATAAACACTTAGATTAAAAGGACCGGTTTTATGGGGTCAAAGGACCGACGGCTTGACCTTTCAAATAGGTAAGTGGTACTTATAATAGCATAGCTAGGTATATCATCCTTTCTGATACATTAGTCTTGCCTCATGAAGACCACAGACAGAGGCAAAGATGGAGCACACGGTTGAACAAAGTAAATCTGTTTGCCGCATTTGAGAGTAACTAGTCAGGCGGATCATAACTTGTACTATAGATATTAAACAATGGATATAATACTACAAATTTTTTTTTTTTGCAATTGCAAACACCCAGATAAACAAAACCACTTACGTCAATCAAATGTTAGTGTCCTATAGAAATTGAACCCAAATCACTAGACCACAGACGTAATCCATCAGTTACTTCGTAAAATCGTAAAACAAGAGATTTCTGTTCGTTTTTATAGTATGAAGGTAATATAATACGTACAACTATAGCATAATGATTATGAATATGTTTTTTTATTATAACGACAAAAGTATTTGGTACATTTCGTAAGTACACCAACCTTGGACGGAAGGACACACAGATTTTGTGAAGAGATAAAGTTATCATGAAAATTCGTACGAGCAATGCATGAATGGACGAGATTTGCGCGTGTGATTAAACGAGGCCACGGAGTATTTATTAGCACATAGAGTAATCATGTGCGGGAAAAATTGTTGTGCATTGACAAAGCTTATTCTAAACTGTTTTGTAAGCTTCTGTTAACGCTTCAAAATAATATATAACTACGAGTACTTGTCTTTGTCATTTTGATATCTGTAAAATGGTTACTGTTAGTCGTTGGATGCAAGTGGTATATAATCGGTCCTTGTGGAAGTCTATGGGGAGGCCTTTATTCAGCAGTGGACCTCTTTTGGCTGATATGCTGATGATGATAATTAAAGTGGTTACGCGCACATGAGTTTAAAAACGTCTTAGGATAAGTGCGGATGTATGTTGCTACTGCTTTCGTAAGTAAGGAGCTGTAATTATCATCAGCCTAAATTCGCCCGCATACGGCCGCAATTGTAAGACCACATATAAACAAGTAACAGCTTATAAGTTAGCACTCCACTTGCTTATTACTCTATGGATAAAGATTAAAGCATGGTCTTTATAAAATAATAAAATTTAAATGTTGTAACAAGATGTTATATTTAGTCCTTTGAGGACTAAAATTATCATAGAATCTTTTTTTACTTGATCTGTGGGTATGTATCTACCGCACAGAAGATTTTAAGATGATTTGAATTCAAATAAAACAGAAGGAAGTTATTAAATTTAAATAAGCCTTTTATTTGAACCCAGAACACCAAACAAAGACGAAATAATGATGACACAAACCTTTATCTGCTTCCGTGATCGCTAATAACCCTTTATTTTATTTTTATAATTTAAGTAATCATCATCTCATGAGAAAAAGATTTCTGCACAGGATCAAAGTACTTAGATCAACCATCCAACGAGTGTTGTGTGACCGTAAACCCTTCGGACGCAGTACATAGGTACTTCATATATGTCAAAACATCATCAACAGTAAACTAATATTATATCAAAATTTTACAATCGCTTGAAAAATTAACGAAACGTCGAGACTTAATTATGTCAATACTTGTAAAACCACACTATACCTACAGTTTTTAAATAAGGATATAGTATAATACAGTATAACATTGATAAAAAACGTGAGAAAATCAGTAAAAAGGTTTAATTAATATCCACTTCAATGACGTCCGCTAAAAATATACTTTGACGTTGACATTGGCTGAAGTTAAAAGAAAACAAATCTATTCGAAATACAAAATTATAAAAATCCACTCACGCGACGGAAGCGTTGGTCACGGGCCGCGGTCATTCGGATCTTGGTCCCTATCGCCACAATTCAGTTAGCTAGTGGATATGTCTAGAAAGGTAATGTTGCAACATTGTACCGTTGCAAAACACTTGATTCCGATGTCGTGTGGCCCGACTTGCCTACTCCTGGCTCATGGAATGCCGTCTAACTTATTCTAGTTGGATTTTGAGAATATATTTTACGTACAACTTTACTAGGAGATATGAAGTTAATCAGACTATAATGCAGAACATTAGGTACTGTTTACAACTGTACTTAAGAGCCTCTTGAACAAGTTCTGGATAGCCGCTAATTGCCGGATAAACTAAAAAAAAGGAACATCATTTCTATAAAGATACTTTAACCGGAACTCTTTTTTATAGTACAAGTGCAAACAAGCATGTGGCCCGCTTGATGGTAGGTGGTTACCACAGCCTGTGGACGTTTACAACACCGAAGCATCACTCACGCGTTGCCGACCCTGCAAAAATCTCTAAAACTCCTCTTTTGAAGAACCCCATGCTGTTGTCTCCAGGGAAAACTTCCGCAGGGAGTTCATTCCACATCCTAAGCGTACGAGTTTATATTTGCCATCGTGGTGAAAGGATTAGTCAGCTAGACTTTGCGTTACCGAGTGCTAGCTGTCCAGGGTGCGCCGGGCGTTTTGAAATCGCTGAACGATTTAGATTAACTCCACTCGGGGAGGCTCCTTTCATCCACCACAAACGCAGTCCGCATTGCTGAGTTTTGGGTCAGACAAGTGTGAGCTCACAACGTGAACTATGATTATCTGTCATCGATACGCTAAGAAGAAGAAGAAGAAAGAATAAGAAGCGTACGAGGAAGGAAATGCCTCTGAAATCGAACTTATCAGGACGTGGTGAAACAAGCCTTTAATCTTCTTAATTGTTGGGTGAACCTACTCACCACTTATTTATTTGCATTCTTTGTAAAATTTTGAAAATCAAATCCCTAATTGTAAATTTCCTACTAGGCTTTCCAGTTTCTTGCATCCAGTTCATAGCAATAGGCTCGTCCTATATTACAAGGGACCTAAACCTTACTCCGGAAAGGTGTGATGATATTTTATTCTAAATTAAGATACGTTCATCTTAACCAAACCCAGAATTTGTTTCGTAATCGTATCCACCAATGAAAATGTCAGGAAAAAGTATGAGTCAGCTGCATCTCACGCGAGTTGCAACAGTCTGCGAGGAAAACGGGTTGTTTTTGCGCTCTTACCGACTTGCAACCTCCAGTAATGCACTTACTCGTATTGCAATATTAGATACTACTCGAATTTAGCTCCAATTGACTCACTATTGCGTACCTAGGTATGACTATGTGTCAATCTGTATCATTAAGACATCACAAAGACATCTCGTCTTTTTGCGCGTCATTGAAGGCATGTGACAAAGTAATTTGGGCCCGTTATTAATAAGATTGACTCATAGGTGCTTGTAAAGGCGACTTTTATGCTAGAGGTTCTGGGTTCGATTCGATAGGGGCGGGCTTGTTCTTAGGTTTTTCTGAGTAGTAGTTAGGAGTCCAAATTTGTACCCGGTTGGCAATAGGCTCGCCCCCTTATTACATGGGAACTGTGGGGGTAAAACCTCTGCCTAAGCCTTTGGGAGATCGAGGCGTGATGATCATCATCATCAACCCACTATGAATGAGGGGTTAGGCAGTACACACTAGTTCAGTCCCACGGCAAAAGAAATTCCTCCCTCTCCGTTTTCACTTTCCTTTGCCTTCCACGGGCCGAATAGATAGAATTCAACATTTTGTTTTCATTAAAAAAAATTCAAAGACAAAACTCTCTTTCTTTTGGGGGGAAGATCCATGATTAATATAATATGATAGAATTGGAATCAATTCGTTTAGTCTTTGAAATTTTCAACTCTGATACTGGCGGAAGCGGAGGAATACAAAGAGTTTACTTAGACCTAAGATAAGTCATTAAGCCAACCTATGTAAAGAGAGAAATACATTTTTTATTATTAGGTAGGTACTATTATTATATCTGATCTTTACACCAAACCGCTGGGGCAACAAACTTATACTGATGATTTTATAGATAACAACAATTTGCTCGATCTGGGAATCATCGTCAAGACCACAAGTAGATGAGGCAGTGTTTCGTGGATGTATCACGGAAACAGGAAATTCCCGGTTTCTATAAGTTTTTTATGACACGCACAAGGACTGAGCAATTCTACTGCCTCAATCACAAAAAGCCTAAACTCAAGTGTATCTTCCCAGAGTTGAGATGTACAGTTATCACCATAATTGCATGCAGCTAATAGGTACATCTGGTGGGACTGGGTCAAGGTTGCGTGTGCACGCGAACCAACATAATTTCTGCGTTATGTCCGTCCGTCCGTTGCGTCACGGTAACACAGCTCTAGCACGCACTGTACCGGCTTGACATGTGTCACGTTATGTCGTATTTTTAACCGACTTCAAAAAATAAGGTTTTCAGTTTGACCTGTACGTACAGTTCACGCCAAACTTATTGTCCGGGTTGAAGTTGGCTCGAGCTAACTTTAACCCCTCCGTAATAATCGCAGAAAGAAAAACATTGGATTAAAATGATTTATAACGATAGCCTGTATGTATGTTTGTCTGCGATTATCTCGCGTTTAGCTAAACCTATTTTGATGTGGTTTTCAGAAAAGTATTTGTTGCATTTAGGAGAAGGTTTTAGTATTTTAACCGATTTATTTTTAAATAAATTATGAATCGCCTTTAAAAACAACAAAATTTTTATGAAATTATCAAAATAAAAATAATGATGATGAGCATAGATGAAGCGAAAGTGGTGTACCAGGTGAAATTGTATTTAGATCATCAACCCATTAACTGTCCCACTGCTGGGCTCGGGTCTCTTCTCAGAATGAGAAGGGTTAGGCTATAGTCCACCACGCTGGTCTAGTGCGGGTTGGCGGGTTGCGTTGGTGCAAATGTATGTATGTATTTAAAATAATAAATGTCTAATAATAAATCTAGGTATATTATCACTAACAACTTGTGAATTAATTAAAAAGACAAAGATATAGATAAAATCAAAGACATGTGACATTACTGTCAGGTGTACAAAATATAAGCTATTGTTCATTCAAGTGTTCAATTATAATTGTCTTAATTACTCGTGCGACTACGTAACTGACACAATCTTAAGCGCTTTGTTTAAGATAACACTATCTCACGCAAATTCACACTTAATTTAGACAATAACTTAGTTAAAACACATAATAATTATAATCTGTTATAGTCTTTTTTAAATTATTACATAGAATTTTAGTGGTTTTTTATTGACGACTGTTTTTGGGCTATTAAAGTATATTTTTTTTTATTTTTAATGCCAGCAAACGTTCAGACTTGCAACCTGGTGATAAGTATACGTTTGCCGCCCAAGTACACTTTTATGGGCGGCAAAGATTACTTATTACCATTGACTTACTGGGCGAACCGCATGTGACAATGACACCCCCGAACTTGGTTTCAAAATGGTTTTCTCTAAACTGAAATGAACTAGTCCGCGATGCAAATGTCATGCGATACTAACAAAGATGGCGTTTTTTAGGTAAGAAGATTTTAGTTTTAATAATTGTTCACACAATAATGTCAAAGTTGTTAGTAAGGTGCTATGAATACTATTATAACATAACCTTTTGTTTTTTATAAGATATCATTTTGTTTTTTAACTTCAATGTCCTAATTTACGCGTAAGTGTCAGAATTCAGATAGCTGCTGGATTTTTTATAACATTTTATTGATTAAACTATTTATAATTCAAGGATATCCATAGTATGACAACTTTCAATTCTGAATAGGATATTTTATTGGAGACATGATAACTAGACCTAATATTATCCTTACTAATTTAAAAATGCGAAAGTCAATCTGTCTGTCTGTCGCGCTTTCACGCCTAAACTACTAAAACGGTTTAAATGAAATTTGGTACACAGATAATCCAGAGCCTGAGAAAGGATATAGGCTACTTTTGAATGCAAAAAAAGGGCTGTTAGGGGTCGAAATAGGGGCTGAAAGTTATAAGAAATATCCAGAGCACGCGGGCGGAGCCACTGGCAAAAAGCTAGTATGTTATTAAAATCTATATAACCTTCTTTAAGAAGTTTTTATTCATAGAGGCTCTATTGGTAGACAGGGTTAAAACCAGCTTGTCTACACAATCTTATCACATACTCAATTCACGTTTACGTTTATTTGAGGATTTCTTACAAAAAGAGCTTACATTGGCAACAATACTTGAATTATGAAGCTCATTTACAATTTCTAAGACTCAACCCACGCGAAAAAACCTACCAAAATGAGCACTTGACCAAACATTTGTTTAACGAAAAGTGCGCAACTGACAACATTGACCCCGCCCTTTGTTCCAAGGTTCAACAGACCAAATATTGCAAATCTAGTTGCCCGATGTACTTCTTACGAAAGAGTAATGACATGTCGGTATTTACGCGGTATTTGATAATGACGATTGATGATACTACCAATAGAATGTGTGTACATACTTGTTAATAACTTTATTAACAAATAAGTATGCTGAAATTTATGCTATTGTGTCACTAATTAAGCTGTTGATGATGAATGACGACTGACATAGCACAGCTCAAACCACTGAAATGTTGACAGACAGATATATTCTGACGACGGCTGTGGTCTAGTCGTTTGAGCACCGGACTGCTGATCACGAGGTCGTGGGTTCGATTCCCACAAGACACAAACATTTATGTGATGAACTTAGGTGTTTGTGTTTGTCTGGGTGTTTCTTATATATTATACGTATGTATTTACAAAAAAAAGTGTATAAGTATTATATCCATTGTCTAGTACCCATAGTACAAGCTCTGCTTAGTTTGGGACTAGATGGTGCTGTGTAAAAATGTCCCAAGATAAAATAAATAAAAAATGCCCAATGAGTCAAAAAGGGCCCAATCCCTTGGGTAAAATTAAATGAATGAACGCGAGTAACACTGCAGGGTGGGGTAAAAAAAAGTACTGAGATACTTTTTTTTTACTGCATGGCGAAGGCCTTATTATCCTTCTCGGATTAAGCTCTGCACCCAATCCTTCCAATAAAGGTCTAGCTTGTTCAGCCCCTTTGGGCATGCTGGGATATCGTTAATATCGCTTGTTGTATGGACTCCACTCGATATTGAAATTTGCTTACAACTCGTCTGACATGCGACATAATATGTTTCAAACGTACTACAGCTCTCTATACACTAATGCTTATAAAAATCTCCTCAGTTATTAGTACCCTACCCCAAAAACATGATTGTTAAGGTCACAACTCATTAGAGCCACCCAGCACCGCGTTATTACCAGTAATGTATAATTTAGTTATTTTTTGTAGAAAGTTAAGTATAATTTTACCCAAGACTAACACCAGCAAAACCCATTCAGTATAAACTTGTTAAACAATAGTTGAAAAACAGATTTATTCCATTCTAATACCAAAAACTAATACCACTGGTATTTGTTTCAACTCATATTTTTTTTCTATTCCGAACGGATACCACTTTTTAAATAATTTAATTTAATGTACGAACGAATACCAACAACTTGAATTTGGTACAGTCAGCGCAGTCAAACCTAATCAAAGTAAATTTGTTTTTCAATATTTTTATGTAATCGTAATATAATGCTTAAAACTTTCCAAATTCACTTCACTCCAATATTTTTACAAAGGTTAGCATAGGTAAGAGTAGTTTTAGTGAATCATCTTGCTATTTTTTTTACCTGCGAGAAAGGGTGAGTTTGCTCTATTGTTCCAAAATTCGAAACAACCAATCAGAGTCAAGTGTGACTGGAATGTTGTGCTTTGACTCGGAGAGAAATTTTATCTACATAAATTCCTCAGTACATTTCCGTGCGGTGGCGGTGGCGTATTGGTATCAGAGTGACAGTGATTTTTATTTATTAAGTGAGTATATTAATTTGTTCTTTTGTATAATTTACTTCTCTTTATTAAAATTAGTGTTATTTAAAATACCTATTATTTGATTTTTTTATCATAATCCAATCAAATGTAAAAGTTACATACAATATATAATTTTTTTTAGATATGTCTGAGGAAGCTGATAATCAGCCCTCAACATCTTCGGGAAAAACAGGAAGCTTGACTTTCATAACAAGAAATGGTGGCTTGGTTTTAATGAGAGCTGGTTACCAGTACACAAAAAAAAGGGAAAATAAAAATGGATGGACCCATTGGAGATGTGTGAATGTTAAAGAGTGCAGTGGATCTTTACAGATAAAGGTATGTTACCAACTTCTTACATAGAGTTTAACTGGCTTATTTATAATGGATTAGTGGAGCTTTATAAGGCCTTTGTAGGAAGCTTGTTAAAAAAATGGTATTCATAATCGTATTTTAGAGGTAAAAACACTTTATTTCTCCATTAAAGTTAATTTGATTTAAAGAAGCCATGACCCTTCTTTAAACGTTCGTTAACAATAAAATGGCCGACATCAATTCTATTCTATTTCTTTAAATGGCAATTAGTACCGATGCCGTTGTTCGACAATTCTGCCATTGTCAAAAGTGAATTGGAATAGCAAGAGTAAAAAAAAACACTAGATAAACAAAAAAAAAAGGGAAACAAATGGCCGACATCGATCAGTTGTTTCGTGTTTGACGTTCGGTTTACAATGTCAGTCAGTTAGTATTAAAATACCTACTTTAAAATCCCTACATAGCATTGTGGTTGTTCGCGTATAAAATTGTATTAGCAGAGATTCGATGCATTTTATCTGGATGACGAAGAATTTCGTAAATGGTACAGTTTTTCCAAAGAAACGGCTGCTTTTATAATTAATTTAGTCGGTGGTGTGGTACTTCACCAGAATTACAAGTATTAACGGCAACGGCCTTTGCCGCTTTTTCCCAGATTGCATGATAACAAATTCAACAAATTGTTCAAAAGACTAGGTAGTTCAAACTATTCCCTCCTTTACCTTGGTGTACGTTTTTTATGACAGTGTTTAAAAATGCATAGACAAATTTTCTGTGACCAGAGGCAAACAACGTTAAAATCGACTAAAATCGCATATTTTTCTACAAAATGGCAACATTGTGTACGATAGTGGCGTTTAGTTATGGGAGCTCTAAGAAACGATTATGAATAAGAATTTTTATCGAACTTTCGGTAGGCTTAAGGTGAATGCTCCAGGGTAGCCCGCGAAATTCAAATTTCCGTACGTTTTTTGCAATTTGCAGCTGAGTATCGGATATTTTATTAATAGAAACTAAATTCGCGGTACTGGCATGTATGTATTTACACAATTATACTTATTAAAACCTTCAATATAATTGTCTAACTTAGAGAAAAGAGAAAATGTGCCATTTTAATAATAACTTTACGTTTAATATAAATTTTAACTTAGTGGGTTACATTGATAAATTTAACTAATATAATGATATAAATACATACATGCCAGTACCGCGAATTTAGTTTCTATTTACCATACTATCCCATACTGAGCTGCAAATTGCAAAAAACTTACGATAATTTGAATTTTGCGGGCCACCCAGGAGCATCCACCTTAAAACATGTTTTAACTAATGAAGGTTTATACCTTCGGTAAGCGTTATATTATGAATAAGACAGTTAGTGTTCCATCTTTCAATATGTATTTTTATCCGAAAACTATTTTGCTAAAGCTATTTTGTTGTCCTCACAGGATGGCAATATTTCCAATGAGAAAAATCATAGCTGCGAGCCCGATGAATTCAAAAATGTAATGGCAAAAAAGCTGGATGATTTAAGAGATAAAGTGATGAAGTCTGATTTCGCCCCAATACCAAACATATATAACAAATTCAAATCACAATTCTGCGCTACTGAATCAGATTTGGTGAGAAATATCCCATCGTTTGCAAACATCAAATCAAAATTGTATTATGCAAGAAACAACGCAGCTGGTGTAAAAAAAATTAAATGTAAATCAATTGATGAAGTAGAAGTTCCATTACAATTTAGAGATTTTTTGTTTTACGATTATAAAGATGAGTCTTCCAATACCCGAATAATAATCTTGGTCAGTCCAAATCAACTAGAGATAATTCCGAGCATTAAATTTTTTGAAAGCGACGGAACATTCGATTGCACCCCTGAGCCTTTTGTGCAGTTATATACTATCCACGGAGATCTGGGAAGTGACGAAGATCACACTCGTATAGTTCCTCTTATTTATGTTTTACTTAACAAAAAAACAGAAGAAATATACAAAAAATTATTTGAAATTTTGAAACAAAACATTCCTGGGTGGGAACCCGTAAAATTTTTAACAGATTTTGAACTAGCCGCAATGAACGCCATTACAATTGTTTTTCCGTCAGTTGTGATTAAAGGATGCTACTTTCATTATTCCAAAAATGTATGGAAAAAAGCAAAGCAGTTGGATCTGACAAAAGATGCTATCACCCAAAGACATGTAAGACTTTCAGCTTTACTGCCTTTACTTCCTCGTAAATTCATATCAGAAGGATGGTGCTACATAATGGAAGACTGTCCTGATACTGACGCCATTCAAACATTTAATGACTACATGGTGTCACAATGGCTAGAGAACGAGAGTTTTGTAGACATTTGGTGCGTTCATGGTGAACGCCATCGAACCACAAATGCCGTAGAATCTTGGCATAAGAAATTAAACTCGGCTGTGCCAAAGAATGCTAATTTATATCAGCTTCTGAACGTGCTGAAAGAGGACGCAGATTTACAAACAGTGGTTGTTACTCAATATAAATCAAACGCACCCCCCGCAAAACGATGTGCACAGACAACTATTATGAAAAATTCGTGGATCACATACGTAACTGACCAACTCCTCAAAAACAAAATCTCCGTAGGTCACTGCTTAGAAAAATTAAGGGTTTAGCTACTAATTGTTGAAATATAAGAAATTATTTACACGTCATTTAGCTGATTATACTAATAGTTGATTTTCTGTGATATTTTATAATTCTTAGATTATAAGTGAATTATTCATACATGACGTTTTTGCAAAAAAAAATTGCTGATTCATTGCTATATAGGTGAAGAATGACTGATTTGATTAAACAAAAAGTTGATTTTCTGTGAAATTTTACAATTGTTAGGTAAGGTTAGAATTCATTGCAAAAAAAATTGCTGATTCATTGCTATGTAAGTGATGAATGACTGATTTGATTATACAAAAAGTTGATTTTCTGTGATATTTTATAATTGTTAGATTTAAAGTGAATTTTTCATATTAGATATTATTGCAAAAAAAAAATGCTGATTCATTGCTATGTAGGTGATGAATGACTGATTAGATTATACAAAAAGTTGATTTTCTGTGATATTTTACAATTGTTAGATAAAAAGTGATTTATTTTTGTTAAAAATTTACCTGACATAGTTGTTATGAGATAGGTAGACGTGAATAATTACGTACCTGTCTAATAATAACTATGTCAGATAAATTTCAATATAAATTAAGAGTTAATTTTTTGAGATATTTTGTAATTTTTAGATTGTAAGTAAATTCTTCCTGTTTGATGTTTTTGCAAAAAAAATATTATACAGGTATAGAGAGGAACTAAAATTATATTAAAGTTGATTATTTAAGTGATATTTTATCATTGAACAAGACGTTTGCTAACAAAATTTGATTTTTTTGGAGTTATCTGTTTTTTTTTCAATTAAAGGTCTTATATTTACATACAAAGCATTTTTACTGACTGTACCTTATATCTTTGAACTTGTTTTGGTATTAGTTTAAACAATGGTATCGGTTCGGAATAGAAAAAAAATATGAGTTGAAACAAATACCAGTGGTATTAGTTTTTGGTATTAGAATGGAATAAATCGAAAAACAGACACTGCAAAAAGAGAAAAGCATTATATAATCTAAAAAAAAAACAATTAAAATTGGTACTTAGATAAATTACCGAAATCTCATCTGCAGATTGCCAAATGTTCCGGTTGACTCATAACAATTACATCGAAGCATTGACAATTAATTAATCAGCAAATAATTACTTCATCCTTGCTCGTATTCTCTGAATACAACGTAATTTTTACCCTACTGTCGAAGGAGGGTTATGTGTTTGACTCGTATGTATGTATATCCGTTCCCATGTCCGGTCGTAACTACTCGATTTAGATAAATGACACCTCATTAGATTCGTCTTGATGGACCGAGTGTCATGGGTACATGACATTAAGTACTTTTTACGCAGTCGGGTTTTTTATTTTATTTAGTAATTGTTATCATTTTAACAATGGCTGACCTTTTGGTTGGTTTGACGTTTTGCTTGTCTTCAAAGTTTCGGTTTATAACTTACGAATGTTTTATTTTATTTATGAAATAAAATATTAATTTATTTTTAATAATTATCATTTTACACAGCACCATCTAGTCCCAAACTAAGCAGAGCTTGTACTATACTTGTACATTCATTGTATTAAAATTAATTTTCCAACAAAAAATATATAGTTTCTCCCTAAATACACAACAACTCCACAACTACACCTAGGTACTACTGGCAAACAAAAAATACTTACGTAAGTTCGTTTAAAAATGCGGAAAATCGATGCTGAAGATCTCAAACTCGAAAAAAATATTTTGCCCAATACTTAGTCAAGGACTTGTGAACATATTACTCAGGTCTTTTGATTACTTGGCAGATAATTTCATGTAAAGGAGGTCATCAAAAGCCCATACAACTCAGCCCAAATTTGTACCGGAGGCACATGACAGCTGTCAAGTTGATAGTTCTTACCATGAAATCTCAATGAAACTGATGATAATCTGCCGTAATGGCGTGCATTTGGACACTGACAGTTTTCACTATGAAATCATTACGAAACACAATATTTATGTGCCAAAATGGCGTGATTTTTCTCAAATTAAAAGTGTTTTTTCCCATCCCCCAGTCAAAATTAAAAAAAAATTAACCAGCGTAATACAGGGTATTTTTTCCAATAAGTGTACCTTCGGTACATCATTTGGACTGATTTCGATGACCTCCTTTTGTTCATTTTCTTTATCCGGCAGTTAGCGCCTATCCAGAGGCGATGAAACAGGCCCTTAGTCTTGTCTAAGTACTTATAATAAGGTACGTACTTCAGTACGGGTCGCATGAATAAGTACTTCAGTGTGTAGTGTTTCAGAAGTATGTACCTAATATTTTCATTTATAACTCTAGCAACATTTGAAGTAACCAATCATAATTTACGAAATCTGTTTTCAATTATGGGCACAAACGCACACGGTCTCGCGTTCGTCAGTTTAATGAAACGCAATTAAATATACTCAGTGTAAATTGAATAGATTATCTATTGAAACATGTAGGTAGTATTATTTTGTATTGTTAGGAAAATCTCTTGCAAAAGTCGACAATAGGTTTCAAAAACGGCAAATAGTCTCCAAACCCAAGTGGTAAGTCTTGTATGCTGGAGTTTGTCTATAAATTTTATATTTATTATCAAATGTTCCTTTTTAGGGTCCCGTACCCGAAGGGTGCCAACACAAAATGATAAAAAAAAACGACATTTTGTGGTCGCGGTCATCTTGGATTTATCACAGTGTGTACTATTCTACTAGCACTACTAAAACTATACACTAGTATAGTATTCTACTAGTAAAGCCCTTTCATTTGACACCCATATTGAGGGAGTTGTGAAAAAATATGTAACCTGCCATTTTGTGGCGGCGGCCATCTTGGACCGATTTTCATCAAACATACTTAAAAATGCTCCTGACTAATTAACCTTTCAAACTAAAAATAAAAACAAAATCAGCTCATCCGTTCGGGAGCTACAATACTACAAAGACACACGTCAAACTTATAACAACCCGTCGTTTTTGCGTCAGGGGCTAAAAAATATGTTTTAATCTAAGTGTTATTTCACACAATTATCGCAATACAACACTTACGCTCAAACATAGTGCAGTAACCTTCAATATTAGCTAAGTTATAAGTGAGACTGGTGTCCTCTTAGGCTTGCGACACACGTTTCGACACACGATCGGACGTTCGACCGGATATCTGTTGGTAGTATTGGTACGGACCAGTTAGTGCGAGACTTGTACTTAAACTATGCGGTTTAAGTAGGAAATATTGTACCGTAGATGATATATTTTGTTGAAACTGTGTAAGATATTATTTTTATGCAATATAATGTTTAATGCTGGCCGCATACGAAACTGTTTTCGAATACATCGGTGACGTTCCAAAACTATTTATAATAATTATTTTTGAACTGAAGAAAAAAAAATTTATAATCGTTTAGTTTTTTAAGATATGACAATTGACATTAACATTATTGTCACGTGATTCGTTAAAAAAGTAATAATTAATTTTACTATCTCACTCGAAACACTTACATTTCACCATAGTTTTTCGCTAAAATCCAAACTTTACGAAAACAATCGGAGTATTCCCGTTTCAGCATCTGTTTTTAGAACACTTTATACATTGCGCACTTAATACATTCTCAAATTTATTCTAAAATAACGTGCACGAACAGGAATACTCCAAACGATCTGCTACTTTGACAACCATCGAACAAGCGATTCGATTTTATGGAGCTCAATGAGTCAATCTGACAAATATTTTGAATTGAAAATCAAGTTCCTTAAGTAAACATTAGAACGCTATACAAGCTTACATTGGTTCCGTACATTGAGATAGTGAACATTCGCAATAAAGTAATTCGGCATAACGTACTTTCTAACTCACGTAATTTTAAACTTCGAAGTTCATAAATACAGTGGTACCATACCAGTTATACCAACATACCGGCAATGTGTGCACTCCTGGAATACAGGTATGATAGTATGGTAAGAAAAATTGAGTTCACTGACTGACGCATAGTTTGAGCAATATATTTAAAACGGTCATTATCCTTTCTGAAATGGCTCGGTTTCTTTATTTCGTACAAGGTTGACAGCTACGGTTGCTATTTATTATAATAGCTACGTAAAAATAATATTGTGATTATAATGATTGTTACATTATTGTTAACCCGTTGTTTTCAACTGCTTTGTAAGTAAAATTATGTTTTAATCTTAAGGCGAGTGACGTGTAGAAATTCCGAAAAGTCAATTAACATTTTTTTTATATCATATAAGTTTTTACCTTTTTTATGACTCATAAATCGAGTAGTTATTTGGAAAATCCCGATATGCCAAATAACTACTTTTTATTTTATTTTTATTTCAGATAAGCGTTTAAGTTTATAACACAGAAAGACGGACGAAGGTTAGTCTTAAGATACAGAGTTGCAGGGATCCTATTACTTTATAATATTAACTTATTCAGTAAGTTGTTTATTGAAGAGAGGTAGGGTACAGCCATATATAGCTCAAATCTGGAGCAGCCCATCTGGGGAAGTACCTCCACCTTACCGAAAACTCTAGCCAAATATCACACTATATCGTGTGTTGTGTTTCTGCAGTGAGTAAGGTTGCCAGAGCTCTTTCTAAGGATGGCTTTTTGGCAGCAAGATGAATATTCCCTCATGTCGGCGCAGTGAATCCTCCATAAACCTCTACGAGGTTTTTAGGGTCGACAACGCGCGAGTGGTACCCCTGGTGTTGCAAGCGTCCATGAGCTATGGTAACCGCTTAACATCAGGCGGGCCGTATGGTTGTTTGCCATCTTAGTGGTATAAAAAAAAAATTAAGTAATTCTCAATTGCAGCTTGGAGTTACTACCGATTACTACTACTTTTTTCTACTAACACTGCTGACCTGACATCTGTTATTTTTAAATTCTCACAATTACATGAATAAATGTAAATAAGTATTGTAAACAGATATTAGATGATATCATGATGAGAATTGATAAGTGCTATAGACTGCCTCGTTGGTCTAGTGGTTCCAAGTGCGACTGCTGTGCTGCTATGCTAGGGTTCGATCCCCGGGTCGAGTCTAAATATCCATCATCATCATCAACTCATATACTGTCCCACTGCTGGGCACGGGTCTCCTCTCAGTTTGAGAGGGATTAGGCTATAGTCCACCACGCTAGCCTAATGCTTGGCTACTAATATACCTTCGTAGAAAACTTTAGCTGCCACATTTTCAAAGGTCATCTATTTTTATCCGTTTGCCTACAATTATTATACCTATTACATAAAATCATGCATATATTAATCCCATCGGCTACAAACAACCGGTTTGCGTGCGGCTTTTTTGAAACTCTAAACACCGTATACCGTTATTATTAATTCGAAACATCAAAATTGTTATCTATTACGTATTGAATTCCGTTTAAAATTGCCTAACAGCAAGGCCGCGCCAAACCGGCGTTCCCAAAATAGCATGGCTATTTTTGTAAATCTATTAATAGACCGCTCTATTTTCATTGCCAAAAGGTTGAATTTAAAAAATGTTGCCTTCGTTCCGTACACTGACCCCTAATTTTGATTTATAAGTCGTTGAACAAGTTACGATTGGATGACATTGAGATTGCACGAACTGAAATAAGTATCATTAATAATATGAACTTCCATCTGGTAATATATTCAATATACCTATTGTAGAATAGTGGGTGTGTCTATAACGACATAAAACATACCATCACGTCTATATTCCCCGAAAGGGGTAGGCAGAGGCGCCCTTATGTACACCCACAAACACATTTCGCCGGTATGTTTAGGTTCCATGTAATAAGGGACGAGCCTATTGCCATCAACCGGGCACAAATCCAGACTCCGAGCTGCTATTGGGAATTTCACGGAATACCCAACAACGCTTTGCTCGACCCGGGGATCATACCCAGGACCTCTAGCGTAGCAGTCGCACTTGGGACCACCAGAACAACGACATAAAAACTGGTTTATTATGGTACTATTTTACTAAATTTTACGGTAATATTTTCTTACGGCTGGTGAAGATTATCAGGATCGATTCTTCGTCATTTTTTTTAGATTTTGATCCATTAAGAAGAAGAAAGAAAGAAAGACAATCAAGTGTTAGGGATGGGAAGGGCTAAGACCAGAAATTCTGCTGTTGTGCGAGAGTGTCTGGGTTCAATTCTTAGTTCGAACAGTGTTATTAAGTTTTTCTATGAAATTTTCAGTAATTGAGGGGTTATTCCAGAACCTTATTAGGGCAAAAAGTTAAACTCGATTATGTAACAGGACTTAAAAACATATCGGCAAATAAGTGTATGTACACCACTAACTCTAATAAAAAAAATATTAAAAGAGTTATCATGCAGTTTCTTGCCGGTTCTTCTCCATAGGAAACGACTAATTTGGAACCACGCACCTAGATTCGACTTTCCTTAAGTGCCTATATGAGGTTTATATGAGAATAAAACTATTTTGATTTTGATTTCTTTGCGGGTAGAAGCGTGATTCTTTGTTATTATTAAAAAAAAAATATCTGTAAGGAGACGCTAAGGGGGAAAAGGCCCCAAGTAGCCCGGATTTGTGGTCGAAAATTAGTAAAAGGCTCATTCCCATTCCTTTTTCTCACAAATACACAACACTATTTCAAAACGCAATGTTTTCCATACACATGCTAATATTTGTTTACTAAACAGATCACACCCTTAATTATCACCAGCAAGTCCGCGTTAGCACTGACTTACCAAAACGTTACTGAAACGCGACGCGTTACGTAACGTTACAGACATTACCACAGAGTGACCGCGAAAAAATTGCAATTATTTGCAACATTGCGAACAGTTTAGCGAAATTTATATAAGTATTGATTAATTCTAGTATGACATTGTTAACTGTCATTGATTTTTTTAAGTACCAATGAAAAAAAGACCTTATTTGTGTATCAGTGTATTCAACTGATAAAAAGATTAAACGAATTTGAAGGCGGGGTTATTTTGATAACTTATTTTATCCGGATAGGTTTTAGCTATGCAACGTAATTATTTTAGCCGTTTCAAGATCTTGGCTCATTAATTATAAAGTTTTCGATAAAATATAAGAAACTTGACTAATTTAGACATTAAATACCAATCTGATAACTGATAAGTATGCACATTTTATTATTATTGCAGTCTCCTCTCGGCATAATTATTATTATTTTATAAATTATTATTACTTATATCTCCTATTTTGGATTTCTCGGCATGCCTTCCGAGAGGAAGACATCCGGTCCTTTGGTAGGCTTGCGCGGGGACACAGGTCCAACGCGTAGAGGCCCCTTGGAGAGCTTTGATCTAATGTGTATTGAGGCTCCGACCTGAGCTAATTCATAACTGCACTATGGAAATACAGCTACGGACTATCCCAGGTGAGAACAGGAGCTATTGCAAAGTTTGGAAGTTAAAGCTGGTCTATGAATGTGGGTGTTCGGTGTACTAGGTAGATAACTTCATATGCCGGAAGAAAACGGCGTCTACCTACAGCCTGAACAGTCTAGGTGCATTAGCAGACGGTGACTCGCCAACTCACTAGCTGGGCCCCCCGAAAAGCTGCCAGAAAAGGCAGAAGGCGGCAACAGCGGTGTGAGCGGCTAAGGGTGTAGAGAGGTGCGCCGTGCGGCCCCGGTTTCACGGTCGCGAGTCTTGAAAAGACCCGGATTGGGTTTATTATTATTATAATAATAAAAAGCAGTGATAGCCTAGGGGTATGACCACTGGACTGCCAAGTCAAAGGTCTCGAGTTCCAATCCAAGGCACGCACGCACCTCTGACTTCTCGAAATCATGTGTGTAATTATCACTCGCTTTAACTGTGAAGGAAAACATCGTGAGAAAATCTGCATGCCTGAGAGATTTTCTCGACGGCATGTAAAGTCTGCCAACCCGCATTAGGCTAGCGTAGGGGACTATAGCCTAATTCCTCTCATACTGAGAGGAGACCCGTGCCCAGCAGTGGGACAGTATATGGGTTGATTATTTTATTATAAATGGGATAGGAACTCTGGCATGTCCTAATCCTATACTGGAAACTAGATTTTTTGTGGAGTTCTCAGTAATAGATTGAAGTTTGGATTTATATAAGGCTCACCTACTATGGGTGTACCTGTACAGCTGTGCACATTTGCCTTACTTTTCAGGAAATACTGGTTTGGATAGTATACCGTAAGGTAACAGCTGTGACTTAAAATACCTACTGTTTTAGAAAAATGAAAAAATGCCATTCATAAATTTGGCATTATTGCCCAATTTTTTGAATATATAAATAAACTAGAAAAAACTAAAATACAAGTCGTTGAATGGCATTACAAATTCAGACCACATTCACAAAAAAATTAACATCTTGGTACAGTCAGCAACATAAGTGTCTGAACATAATGTAATAATGATGATGCTTTCACATCTAGGTATTATCCAGATTAAGTCACCGATCTGAGAATGTAATTATTTGTTCTCTGCATGTAAAACAAATGAATGAGATATCTTCATTAAAATGAACACTAACTAAAATTCTAAAAACAAACTTCTAGGTTGCTTTATAAATTTTTTGTTAGTATTTCTTATTACAAGATTTTAAGTCAATATGGGCCGGTTGCCTGTGCCACCTCTGGATAGAACCGCCGCATAAATAAAAAAAAGTTACATCTATGAAATTATCTGCCAAATAATTTAACTGCAACCTGTTTCAATTACTAGTCAAGACTACACCTGAAACTTGACATTCAAGCACAAAGACTTTCGTTACTGACATTACTATTACAACGTAAAAATACACGAACGAAATCATTATGAAAATGTACAATGTCTATTACCATCCGAAATTCTAACAAAAAGGAAAAAAAAAAGTTTGAGAGAGCAATTGATGCAAACGGTTGCAATTCTATGATCATAAAGTTTTGTAACATTATTACTGTAACGTTTGGTTAATGTTACATTGTACCTGAAAACATTTGCAATAGGAACGACTAGGTATTAGACTAGATCTATTTATGTTACACAGTGATTTTAAGCGCGGCTCGCTTCAAAATTCATAATATTCAAAATGTTTTTTTTTATACCACTAAGGTGGCAAACAAGCATACGGCCCACCTGATGGTAAGCGGTTACCATAGCCTATGGACGTTTGCAACACTCGCGCGTTGCCGACCCGAAAAAGAGGAAATACCTCTTAGAGGTTTAGGGAGGATTCACTGCGACGACAGTTTGAGGGAATATTTTATTTATATATACTTTATTGTACACCAAGTGATACATTAAATAGGTACAAAACTTATGTACTAAAAGACATACAATGGGTGGCCTTATCGCTGGCTGTGATTTCTTCCAGGCAACCTTTGGATGGACACAAATGCACTGGACAAGAACTAGGTTTGTTCACGGTGTAAACAAGTAATATAAATGTTATAAGTATAATAATACATTACAATCCAAATACATATAAATCATTGGATATAAAATATATATAAATATTAAAACATACACATAAATATATACAAATACTAATAAATACATAAATATAAACAAATAAATATTACAACATACATAATATGATAGTATTAGAGTAACGAACATAAACGAACGAACGAAAAGAGGATTATTCCTATAACTGCCAGCACAGCGCATCCTTAGAAGGAGCTCTGGCGACCTTACTTATTTTATTTCAATTAGACCATATAAATGGGCACTTTTCAATAGTCAAACTAGTGGAAAGGTTCCAAAACTTTTTGGAACACTTTTTGGAACCTTTCCACTAGTATTATAGGTATACAATTATGGTAATAGTGACAATAACATTTTGTGGTGAATAGTATGAGTATAATACAGTTTGATGGGTATGATTAAAAAAAGGGAAAAGGAGAAGATAGTCATTGCATTAACAGCTGACCAGTCCCGACAAAAATTCCCTGCCCAGCTTGATATCTATTCCCAGGTTGGGAAGTGTTATTTTTATATGAAATTCGAGATAGCAGCTCAGTTTGGATTCATGCCCGGTTAATGGCAATAGGCTCGCCTAATAACATTGTTATTAATTTGTATACCTTACTAACTCTACTCTAGACGACGCTAAGCGTAAGCTTACGCTTAGCGTCGTCTCAGAATATTAAGCTAAGGCTAAATCAGAGACGACGCTAAGCATGAACTTATGCTCCCATATGTCTAATTGTAATACAAATTTGACATACGGAAGTGTTACTTTACGCTTATCGTCCGTCGTCTCAGAATATTAAGCTAAGGCTAAATCAGAGACGAAGCTAAGCGTAAACTTTGCTCCTGTCTAATTGTAACCCTTTGACTTACAGAAGCGTTACTTTACGCTTAGCGTCATCTCTGAATATTAGCCGAATTGCTTGTAGAACTATATCCTGTACGATCAGTAGCTCTGCACGTCAACACACTTCTGTAAGACATTTATCTGTAAGTTTCAACATTATTTGTCTTTAAATTTGTAAGTTATGTTATTAGTAATACTGTTATGTTGACTGTTTGTGAATATAAATAAATAAATAACATGGGACTTAATAATATCGGTGAACTATAGGTATACATTACATACATACATTGTATAAAATAAATAATAAAAAATAAAAAACAAAGTTTATTTCAATTATAACAGGCTTTTTGACACATATCATTGGAGATCACCTTTTAAAAGCAAGGAAATTACTTGTATTAGGAGACTCCGCGCTTCCACTTGTCACTTTTATGCAATTGAAATGTAAATGTGTATATACTAGCGTGACGGTATGTTTTCGCATTTAAAGTAAATGATGTTATTGAAAAAATCTTCACAAAAAATCTTACCTGATCATCTCAAGAGCGTTATAAACTTAAATATTCCAGCATTGATAGTTTCTTCGATAATTAAATAAGTCTATTGTGTATAGAGGTCAAATATAATAAGTAAATTGATTGTTTCAAACTGATAATTTTGTCATTACATTTACTGTTAGTCGAACATATTATTAGTAATCCCATTGATTAGCATCTTAGTCAATAATAGTCAGTTTTTTAATTACAATTAAATATTAATGCATGTTATACTACAACGTCCGTGTACCTATGTGGTGTTCTGTGAAGAAATGTATGCATGTGTAGGTGTGTATTGTTCCATGTTAGTAATTAATTTTAAAAATAACACTACATAGTATAAAACAAAGTCGCTTTCTCTGTCCCTATATCCCTTATGCTTAAATCTTTAAAACTCCGTAACGGATTTTGATGCGGTTTTTTTAATAGATAGAGTGATTGAAGAGGAAGGTTTATATGTATAATACATACATATTATAGTACATAAAATATAAGAAATACAAACCCATGCGAAGCCGGGGCGGGTCGCTAGTAATAAATATAATAATTAATTTATATTTTCACTTCTATGTTAATTAATGTATCGGTTTATTTACTAATAATCTAATCTATAAAAATAATTAATCTGTATCTACACTAACATTATAAAGAGAAAAGATTTGTAATTTTATACGAGTGTGTTTGTAATGAGTATCTAATTTCAAAAATTACTGGACCGATTTAAAAAATTCTTCACCATTAAAAAGCTACACCTTTTCCGATTATATAGGCTACAATTTATAAGAAATACCTAAACCGAAAAGCGAAGCCGTTAGCGGAAAGCTAGTACATAATAAAAAACACTCTTAGGCTGAGATTCAGAGAAGAGACAGCATGAACTTACGCTTCCGTATGTCAAATTGTAATACAAATTTGACATACGGAAGCCTTACTTTACGCTGAGCATCGTCTCTGAATGTTAGCCTTAGCCACCAGCCCACTAAACTCAATACTCAATCTTTCACTGTCAGTACCAATAAAAAAACCTTGTCCAAGCAATAATACATTAAAAAGCAACACGTGTCATTGTCACATTGTTTATGTTTGTGACAAGAACTCATTATGTTCGCCATAATTGAGTCTGCTATAATTATGTTGTTCTGTGACCCTCTACAGCACAGCAAACAGTAATGCAAGTCACATTGGTCCACGGTTTGCGCAACTTTGTTTAACTATTTGTTTTTTTACAACATACAACGTTAGTTTTTGTTTACCCTAGAGCCAAAACCCGCCAACTTTGATTTGAAACTTGAAATTTGAACTTTGAAATAAAATAAAAAACTAAATAACACATAAATATTAAAACTCACATAGTGACAAGCTCCAAAAGTTGGTAATTCTCCTGGGGCGCCCCGTGTGTTACACTGGCCTAGGGCTTATTGGCAGACTTCACATGCCATTGAGAAAATCTCTCAGGCATACAGGTTTCCTCACGATGTTTTCCTTCACCGTTGTAACCGAAGTGATAATTAATTATTAATACGCACATGATTACGAAAAGTCAGAGGTGCGTGGTTTGGATTCAAACTCGAGACCTAGGACTTGACAGTCCTGTGGGTATCACTGCTCAATATAATGATTATATTATTAAAATAAACCAAAAAGTGATTTTATCTACTCAATAAAAAGCCAAAAATGGTCAAACAGCTAAATTGGAGTTTACTGGATTGTACGTATTTTTACTCGAATTTTTTTTTAATGAGTAGGTAATATAATTTGTATGTATAGTAAAATTGCGCCATGTCAAATTACAGTTTTTTTTTTACTTTTACTTAAATCGTACGGCTATAAACAAAAATATTTACGACTAATATTATTTACGGCACGATTGTTGCAGTGGCAGGTTCTTTTTTTTATTAATTTTAGCACTGTCTGTAATTTATGAATTTACGATTTAATTTCTTTAGTATAAATAAGTTACCAGTGTCCTGCATTTGGATACAATTCAACTTCTTACTTTTCTTATGGACTTATCACACAACTTGATATCAAACTTAAATTAATCTTTATCCAATAAAATAAAATTGAAGCGTCCGTTTGAAATGTCAAATTAACAGCCTTTCACACGTACACCAAAACATCAATGTTTAAAGTTTCTGTCTGTCTGTTTGTCCTGGCTAATCTCTAAAACAGCTGGACCGATTTTGACGGGACTTACACTCGTAGATAGCTATTGTTATATGGAGTAACTCAGGCTACTTTTTCTTAAGATATTTTTTTTTTAAATGTATGAACGCGACTAACATCACTGTGAATAACTAGTTATCAGTAAAACATTTTTTACTTTTTCCCACTGCTGGGACAAGGCCTCCCTTCCCTCCTAACATTTCAGTAAATTACGTTACATAATTCATTAGTTTAAGCAACAATAAATTACTACAATAACCTTGGCATTACGATTCGCTAAGCAACAAAATTTCACACTGTCCCGCAATATGTCACAATATTATCTTGTCGTCGTCTGAGGTATCCAACAAATATTGAATTAGATTGACTCATTAATTAACATCTCGCCATCACGACCAAAACCTATCAAACAGAATGTATCGTTGTTTTTTTTTATACCACTAAGGTGGCAAACAATCATACGCACCGCCTGATGGTAAGCGGATACCGTAACCTATGGACGCTTGCAACACCAGGGGTATCATTCTCGTGTTACCGACCCTAAAATCCTCTTGGAGGTTTATTGAGGATTCACTGCGCCGACAGTTTGAGAGAATATTCCTCTTGCTGCTAGCTCAGCGCATCCTTAGGAAGAGCTCTGGTGACCTTACTCACTGCAGGAACACAACACACAATAAAGTGTGTTATTTGGCTGCAGTTTTCTGTAAGGTAGCCAGATGGGCTGCTCCAGATTTGAGCCAAAAATGGCTGTGCCCTACCTCTCTTCAAGATTGTTGTTGATGTTTGTATGAAGTAGCATACCATCACGCATGTATTGAGGTTCCAGAGGTGGTGAAAAAGGGCCTGAATCATATTAGTATTTTGTATAAAATACTAACGACCTTCCCCTTGCTTCGCTTCAAGTACTAACATAATTAGCCTCGTGGCTTTCTATTGGTAAAATAATTTTCAAAACTCCGGCTCGTAGGACCAATGTTCAAAACATTGGTCCTTCGAGCCGAGAGTGTAGCTTGAGCGTATGCCCACGTGCATCCAGATGTAGGTAGATTGATGTGGTGTAAAAGAATTCAATAAATGAGTTTATTACGTGGAAAACAATACTGTTTATATTGTAACAACAGTAGATTCCGAGATAACCCCCTACAACCTCACAAATTTTACCTCTTTATAATATTAGTACCTATATATACTTTTTTCTGCTTCATTGGTGTAGTGGCCGGAAGCCGGAATGTTAAGCTGATAAGTCTGGGTTCGATCCCCAAGACGAGAAGATAAAGAAAGACGAAGAGAACGAGACGAAAATATGAAAGATTTGTTGAGTTTTTATTTATTAATTTGCGTAGCAGCTCGGACTTTGAATTTGTAATCAGATAATGGCAATGGGTCGCCACCTTTTTCACAAGACCTCAACTTGTTTAAAATACTTGTATTATTGTTTGATATAGTCGTTTGACGTCTAATAATTCGCATGGAAAACCGACTCTATCGGACACTGGAAGAACTGGATTTTCCGTACAACTATTGAATTAGTGAACTTTAGCCGGAGTTTAGCCTATACAAGGTGGAAGGGACATCGACGCACAAACGTCGTGACAAGGTTTCACTCAAGGTCAAAAATAAAATGACCTAGGCCGTTTATGTAGAAAATAATCAGTTATTACAGATATTGACATTTTTGAGCGCGCAGTGTATTGTTAAAAAACGCGATTACAACACTCCATGGTGAATTTAATATGGCATGCGCGATCCGAAATGAATGAAATAATGATTTTTTAATTGTAAATCTAATTTGGGTACATAGAAATACAAACTGCAACTGCAGTAAAACAAACTGCAGAAAAAATTGAAAAATTGATGAAAGAAGTTACGGAAAATTTCAACGCAGGGGGGTCCAGAATCATGTACTGAACTCATGGTCTCTCTCGATGAACTCGATGTCTCTTCCACCTTGTATACTCTCTAGACTAGGCTCTACTGCAGACATTTAGGGGCTGTTTCACCAACTCTTGATAAGTTCTCCTGATAAATTACTTAGCAGTTATTTATGAACATTTTTTTTACATTTTATAATTTATCTAGCGGTTTAATCTAGCGGTTGGCAGCTACGTATAGGTGGTTAAACAGGCTCCTAAACAGTAGAATTGCCTTTATTTATCCGCAAGTAAGCAAAAATATGCTACTTTCGTATTTTTAACGAAACCAGTACCAAACTAATTCTATATATAGGGTATTATTAAAAATATTAAATGCAATAAAAATCACTCTCCTTATGCCGTAACATCGTAACTATAATACATTTTCATAATTTCCTTCATCCATTTTCCCTTAAACCGTTTTGAGGTCAATGAACTACGATCGGTAACTTACGATTATTACCATTTAAAAAATAAACAAAGTAAATTATGTTATAGATGCAAGAATAATCCATAGAGGTGGCTCATTTGTGATAAAATGGGGTATTTCGGGGGGTAAAGGGTAATTGAGCCATTCAATTCATAACTAGCGCAGCATTATTGTTCCAGTTTTGGATTAAAACGTGCTGAATTAATTCGAGAAAAAGTTAAATGTGAGGGATAATTATTTACCCCTATTGGGGGTATCTTTGGTCAATTATAACTTGATTAAGAATTTAAAAACTACGCCATCTATTGACGACCTTTTAATCTAACCATGGTAAAATTAATGTACAGTAAATATAAAAATTTTCAAGGGCAAGTTCAGTTGCGCCACTTACCCAAGGCCGTTGCGAAGGTCGGCTGCGCACGAGTTGCACAAATGTTACCGTGGCTCGTTCACTACTGAGAGCCGGAGCGCGGCGGCCGGTATGTTGCACAACCCCGGCTATGTCTTAACTGGTGATTGTACCAAAGGGATTGTATTAGAATATGCTTCTATTTTTTTCTATTTTTCGTATTGGAGGACATTTTGTTTATCAGCATTTTTTTTGGGTTGCTTAAGCGCTCGCGGGGTTCTTATGACCTGGATTACTTCAAGGTCATTCGATAAAAGTTTAATATGGCTTTTCTATACCATATTTAATTGATTTATGTTTGAAAGAAAGGCTGGATCTCGAATAAAAATAACACACCTTTATTCTAATGCAAGTTCTTCTTCTTCCTAGCCTTTTCCTAACCATGTTGGGGTCGGCTTCCAGTCTAACCAGATGCAGCTAAATGTCAGTGCTCCGCAGTATTTGATGGATAGACTGGTTAATGAATCAAGTACTGCATGTTTAGGTATAAATCAAAAGTACTCTATTCATGAATTTCATTGGAAATCAAACCAACCAAAAAATTTTGAAGGGCAAAAACCGAAACCACACCTCTTACTTGGATTCCACGGCGCTGACGGTAGGCGTGTCGGCCTTCTGCGTACTCCCCGTCGTGTTAGTGTCGACGTCAGAAGATCAAGAAAAATGGCACTCCGAAACTATAACGTCCCTCCGTATAGGGCTCCCGAACGACAAGATTAGGGCGAAATTTGCCCTTGCGCGGGCTCTTTTTCTAGCGGTCGTGTTGAGTGTCTACTGTACAACCAAAATTGCGATAGAACAATGGGATGTAAGTAAGTAAATTGACAATTTAAGAGAGGCGAACCTATTGACTATTAACCAGGCACAAATACAAAGTTCGAGCTGCCACTGCTACCTCTAGCGTAGCAGTCGTGGTAACGAAGACTAGACTAATGAAAAAATGGAAAAAAAATGTATTTTTCTTCTTATCTTCAATGCGTTTAACCTTTCTTGCATGATGCATAAACAGGGGCTTAAATAAAGTAATGGATTTATCTACTCTTTCAGGTTCTAACTTTCTAGCTCTCACCTACACACGACTGAACATAGTAAAACTAGCTAAACTAGCGACTAATATAGCTAAACTATCTGTGAAGATACTAGCTTCCCAAACGGATTTTTCTATTACCAGACTATTTAGTACATTTTGTTAACTCTTCCAGTTTGGGATAGCTTTTGTGTTTACCTCATTACAGTTGGTAGTTATATAACCTTAATAAGCGATCTGTGCGAAGCTTCGCCTGCATTATCTGGTGGACCGGTAGTAGCACCACCTTCCGGGTCTAATTGTGTTTTAAACGATTGAGGGACCCACCCAAATACACACAAAAAATCGAAAAAAGTCGGTCCAGGCGTAGTTCATGACTAACACACGGAGACAAGAAATGAATAAATCAAATAACTGACAGACTTATAAACTAATCTCTAAGCAAACGTCCTAATTGACGACGCCGGAGCGAATGCCAGCCTGCGCACCCGCTCCTGGCCAAGAACCCCGCCTCCTCGTTATTGTATATAATAGATTTGTGTAAAAAGATGTCCACAGTTGGCCACATACCAATAATATAATAGGGTGCAATAATATTGCCAGTAACCGGACTCAAAACCGAGCTGCTACTGAAAATTCCACAGAAAGACTTAACATCACTGCTACCACCAGACTAGCAAGGCAGTTTAGAGACAAACATTATAATATTGTACAAAGAAATGATTTTGCAAGGCATGCGTACCATATCGCAAGTCATGGCACCCATGATGAAATTGTCCGATGCAATTTATTGTGATATCTCGACGTTGCTTAATTCTCGTTTGCAATTTGTCACACTTGCACTATCTGTCCCTTTATGGTTTTTGTTCTTTGTTGTTAGAATTATTATTTGACAATAACTCTAGCTCGCAAATGGAGTTGGGAACCTAAGCCTGTAGTTAAGGGGGCTAGACAAGTTGCAATTTGACTTGAATAGAAACAAAATGTTTGGCATTCGAATCGACACACGACATGACACAAGCTTTCGACAAATCGGGTTGTCACTAATGTCATTTACATACATTTTGTTTGTCGATTCGAATGTCAAAATGCAACTTGTCTAGCCCCTGTCGAATGACAGCCCGATTTGTCGAAAGCTTGTGTCATGTCCATACATTTTTGTTTATATTCTATTCGTTTGTCGATTCGAATGCCAAATTGCAACTTGTCTACAGGCCCTGGGCTAGCCAAGTCTGTCGCATGTGTGATGATCGGTGGGCCAAAATTACTACTGAGTGGAGCCCTGAGATCGATCAGCGGCGACGTAGCAGACCAAAAAAGAGATGGCGTGACGACCTTGACACATTTAGCTCAGACTGGACACAATTAGCTCAAGACCAAGACAGATAGAGGAATGAGGGAGAGGCCTTTGCCCAGCAGTGGGATACACGTGGAACCATTTTTTTTTCTTTCTAACAACTTGGCTAGGCCCGCAGTTGCCAGGGGCGAAGACATAGGAGCAACTGTTTGTACCTCAAATTTTGATTTGTCTCATATTTTCAATGTCATTCTGTATGTACATAAATATTGAGTCATCTTGTAAAACATTGATGTCTCCAAAATACTCAGAAGTATGTAGGTCATTACTGAGATGAGTTGAATTAGCGATAGCGGTGGCGCAGCCTTGAGTCACATGGTTGAGATGAGTTACCTTGGCAATTTGTCATGTCGTGCAAAGCACTGACACCTATTCTAAATATTTTTTTACTACCTCAGTAAGTGGCCGTAAGAGCGGTTTCTGAACGTAGATTCTTAGTTTCATTCTCGGGTCGAGCAGTGTTATTGGGTTTCGCGACTAAATTTCTGTCAAAGAGACAGCTGTAGTAAATCATATCTGTCTTTAAAAAAAAAAACTACACCGCTTCAATTTTTTTTTATACCTACCACAAGGGTGGCAAACAAGCATGCGGCCCGTTTGATGGTAGAAGGTTAACGCAGCCTATGGACGTTTACAACACCGAAGCGTCACTCACGCGTTGCCAACACTTAAGGATTCACTGCACCGACAGTTTAAGGGAATGTTCCTCTTGCTGCCAGCACAGCGCATCCTTAGAAGGAGCTCTGGCAACCCTATGCACTGCAGGAACACGTCAATGAAGTGTGTTATTTGGCTGCAGTTTTTTGTAAGGTGGAGGTACTTCCCTAGACGGGCTGCTCCACATTTAAGCGACAAATTGCTGTGCCCTACCTCTCTTAAAATCCATATCTTAATCATCAAACATGTTTTAACGTTTGACAAGTGTTATACCGTGAAGGTCGCATTTACAACCATCTTACACAAGGTCGCGTAACCACTGATTTTAAGCTTCTTAGTAATGACCTACAATGTTTACACACATAATAATTTGTTAATGTTGCGCTACCAAATAAAGTGATTAACAGCTCACTATTTTTAACCGACTTCAAAAACGGAGAAAGTTCTCAATTCGACTGTATTTTTTTTGTATGTATGTTACGCGATTTCTCAGTCAATTTTATTGTGAACCGATTTTGAAATTTCTTTTTTTGTTTGATAGAGTTTACCTCCGATGTGGTTCCATATCAATTTTATCGAAATCGGTCGGATGATTTTTTAAAAATCTACGAAAATTTTAATAATTGCATACATAGATGATATTTTGTTTTCTCCGAAACCTCGCTGTCTTGCTTTTTAGTTCCTAGGTGTTTTTTGGAGGTGGTTTGTTTTTTATTTATTTATTTATTAAATTTTATGCGCTGTTGGTACAAAGCCGGTTTTAATACCATTAGACATTTTCTGCCAGACAACCTTTGGGTGATTGAGAGATAATAAAAACACGGTAGATGCACTAGTAAAATTAGTTATGATATAAACTAAAAGAATTATACATATAATACAAATCAGGGACATTATAACTACATACTATATCAATATTAATATAATTATGTACTATACACATTGATGCTGGGAATATGTTATGTTCGAATCCGGGTTGAAGGACAAGTGTTTAACCGGACTCGAAGGTCCCCAATGTTTAGGGACGCACTAGTCGCAATAAAACCAAAGACCGTTGAACTGTTTTTTATTTGAACTTGGCCTTTACTTTACACTTTTATTCTTTTTCTTGTTAACTATACTTTTCCTCTTGACTTCTGATTTTAGACTGACCTACAATACATGATACTGCCCGGGTGATTGAATGGCGGAGAATCTTAACACCGCCATTCAGAAAATGACGTCATTTGAACAGTGTCATCTATTAGTGAAAATACGTACTAATTTCAACATAGTTATTTCTTTCAGTTGCTTGATAAGTGCCTCGTTAGCCTACGGGTCGGGTTCATTTCCCAGGTCCAGGTTTTTCTATGAAATTCTCGGTAGCAAATCGGAGTTTGAATTTGTGCTCGATACTTAATTGTGAATAGGTTCGCCTTCTTTACATGGGACCCAAACACGGTAACTTGTGGGTAAGTTATAGTCCGCGCGGAACTAGTTGGCCGCGCCTTATGTTACTGTTAAGATTGGCAAGCGCTCCCGCCTCTCCATCCCACCGCTTGCAGGCGACTCCCCGCCTCCGTCCCACCACTCACATACCTAAGGCGCGGGCAACTAGTTCCGCGCAGACTATAAATACGGCGACCTGTGGGTACGTTAGTACACCTCTGCCTAACCGTTCTGGAAATACAGGCGTGATGGTATGGTATGAGACCGACATACCCTGCCGTCTCTCCAGAGAGTAGATGAGAATATGACGAAGAGTATAAAGAATTTCCGTACTATAGGCAAAGAAAGGCGGAAAGGTTTTCGATTGGAGACCACGCACCGAAAAGCGCAGAGTAGGACGGATGACCTGATAAAGGTCGTTGGAATTCGTTAGATGCAAGTGGCATATAACCAATCCTTGTGGAAGCCTATAGGGGAGGCCTTTGTTCAGCAGAGAACCTCTATAGGCTGATATGATAACGAGAAAAGAAAAAGGTGCGTTCACAAACAAATTGTTAGAAGATTTTTTTTTAGGATGATGATGAAATTTTTACTGTTGCTTTCAACACAATCATACTGTCATCGATATCAGCGGTGTAAATCAATACATCTTAACATATTGCCACATCTTCACTTATTGTACTCAGTTCGGGTATTGTGTAAAACGATTACTTAGTAGCTTAAACGCATACCTACTCGTATTCATATTCATAATTATATTTATTGCATTCCACCAGATAGGTCCATAATTTTATTGTTTTGAACATTATTTAAAACAATTATGGACCCTGCTGGGCGCATTAAAAATAAATCAAATTAAGTCTAATAGGTAGGAGAGAAGAGTCACTTTAATATTTTATTTTTTATTATTTTCGAGAAGAAAACTTTTTATTTTATTTTACTATCGCATGCTGCCTTATCGGCGAAACATGATGTACTTTTACAATATTGACAATACATTGTGATTATATTTTCCAACACAAAATTTATATTTCCAAGACCAATTTAATTTATATATTAAGAGAATACAGGGTTCTCTGTTGGTACCACGTTGCTAACTATTCTGTCGCTAGGCAAGAACGTGGTAACATTGTTTTGTTCCTGCTGAAGGGATAAGAAACCGACGAAATTACTGAGACTAAAGACTAAAGTACATAAACATTATGTACTTTTAGTAGTACATAAAATATGTCACTTTGGTAGTACATCAAATATGTACCTTTAGTAGTACATAAAAATATGTACTTTCAGTTGTACAAACAAAGTACTCGATGTTGAGTTGATCGAAATTGTGTCATGTATGAAGAAACTACACCATGTGGCATAGTAAGGCACTGCTATCCTTACGACCAAACCATCGCATGTATCTAAAATGGCGTCTCTCACGGAATACTGAGCGGGGCAGTTGCTCAAGCAAGCATCGAGTATGAAATCCTGATATGGTCATGTTAACTTCACTGAAGAATTGGATAAAGTTACAACCTATGGACTTTACAGTAAAAAATGGCTTTTATAAACATAGCCTGCAGAATACACATAGCATATACTCATACCATCATTTCAGTATTCTCATGCAAGTCCTTACCACCTGGGAGGCAGAAGGGATAGCCAGAAGAAGCTAGTTCCGCTACTTCGAAAGCAGTAGAAGTTACTTGAAAAATAAATAGTAACTATTAATATTAGTGTAACGTTTATTTTGGAAAGGTACACATTTTGAGTTATTGAGCCTAAATTATTATTAACTAGCTTCCCGCCAGCGGCTTCGCCCGCGTGGTCTTATAATTTTTTCCCCGTTTTTGCTACATTTTTCATTACTACTCCGCTCCTATTAGTCGTAGCGTGATGATATATAGCCTATGTTACTCGGGGATAATGTAGCTTTCCAAAGGTGAAAGAATTTTTGAAATCGGTCCAGTAGTTTCGGAGCCTATTCATTACAAACAAACAAACAAACAAATCTTTCCTCTTTATAATATTAGTATAGATGAAAAAAAAGGTACCTAATGGATAATAAATAAGGTAATATCAAAAATATTTGCATTTTCTAGTCTTTTTTTTCCGTTGTCCACAAATTAATCTCTATATTTTTCTCTCCACTGCATGCTGTCTTCTTATAGAAAAGTAGAAGACAGTATAAATTAAAATATGATTAATAATAATTTTATTATTTTTTTTTGATCCGTTAATTATTGCGCATGCTTGGGCATGATTGAACAGGCTTTTAGGAATGACCCACATCATGTTATCATATCTTAGGTTTTGAACATCAAAACCCTTTTAACACAAGGAAATAAATTCTAATGCATGAAATTATTTATACCCATATCATTATTATTTTTGTTAGAATTCTGACTTATTATGTATAAATATAATTTATAACATTACAATCTAAAAAAAAGTTACGTACTTCTACTTTTGTAGTTTGTAATCACTGTAAGTGAATACGGTTTGCTTATAAGGGTTAATATACATAAGTATTTTACATTAAATTTACATAGGTTAACATTAGTTAACGTAGGTAAATTTAATGTAGGGAGCCGGACGCCCACTGCCACCATTGTGTGAACTGCCCCGAGGACACGGCGCAGCATACGCTCGCGGATTGCCCCGCATGGGCAGAGCAGCGCCGTGTCTTGCGGAATACAGTAGGGGCAAACCTCGACCTCCCGGCCGTCGTCAGGGAGATGGTCGGGTGTCCTGACGCCTGGCAAGCGATGGCCTCCTTCTGCGAGGACGTCATCTCGCAGAAGGAGGAGGCGGAGCGTGAGAGGGAGTCCGCTGCCGCCACCCTGCCAATCCGCGCCCGACGAACTGGGCGCAGGAACAGGGCAAATCGTGCCCTGTTCCATCCACCTTAAAGTGGCCACGGGTGGCAGACTTGGGGAAGTCTGTCGCCCAGCACTATGGCCCGAGTAGGCGATGCGGTCGGAGTGTGCCGCGTCCCACTCAGTGGATTGGCAGGAGAGGGGGGTGCACACCACACGCACCCCCCGTACAGAGCCGGGGGCCGCATAGGCGGCCCGTCACCGCCGGGGTCGCGGAAGAATGTCCACACGTACCCGTGACCCCGGCCGAATGGTGATGAGGCGAACACCCGTCTGTTTTTAGTGGGTAGACGTCCTTTTCAGGACGGAGTCCCACACACCGCGCCGTCCTCCCCGGGGCGGCGTGACGGTGCATAAAGCATTTTCAGACGATAAAAAAAAAAAAAAAAGGTAAATTTAATGTAAATAATAGGTATAAACAAATCTTTCTGGGATAGTCGCTTCGGGCAAAATTAGGCTCCAAAAATAGTAAACAATATTGTCAATTTATTTGCGAATATTATCAAAGCGCCTGATATCTTCCAATAGCTTAACGCGTAACAGCAACAATGACATGTAAAAATAACAGGCGCTATAAAGAATAATATAACATCGCTTAGCTGATATAGCATACCATCACGCCTGTATTCCTCAAAGGGGTAGGCAGAGTTGTACTTATGAACACGTGGGTTCATATACTTAATGTGGATTAGGCCGTGTGTTAGTCTGGGCAGCGAGCGTAACCGGGCACAAATTGCTACTAAAAATTTCATAATAAAACCTAAAAACACTTACCCAGGATTTTGAGGGTAGCTGTCGTACTCAGACAAAGCTGACAAGAAAACTTCAGGAATAAGCGACTAACCCCTTTTATCCAAAATTCCAGAAGATTATTCATAGTAGGTATTATCCATAGTGCTATCTCATTTTAATTATATGAAACTGACAAAGATAGGTACATAATAAAATATATTTTAAGCTGTCATCAATTGATAGGGGTTTATTAAGTTTCTTGGGAATATGGATGTGCCTACGAAAAATATAATAGCAACAATTTTAATTCTTACCACAAACATGTCGTTGTATTACAGGGTCTTTTTTTCTTCTTTATTAGAGATCTTCGTCTAGACCATGCAGCTTTCACAGGAGACATTTTCTTGGCTGAATTCTCAGATATAGCGGCGCTCATATCAGTAGCTTGATCGCTTCTTTGGTTGTACCAATTTAGCGTGACAAGCTAGCAGCTTTCTGACCTTCGTTTAGGACCTGCAGACCTGCATATAATAATAATAGTGGAATTAATAATAATAATAATAATTTGTATTTCGGACAACAAGAGGATCCATATTTTGTTAGTTGTCAATGAGCTAATGTTAGTTAAAATTGATGAGCACCTATAATAATATAAGGTAGGCAATCTGTCCATGCAGAGCTTAACAATGCAATAAAGCATCCAATAAAACTGTAGTCTAAGAACTTAGACTTTATGCACTCCTCTTATTGGTCATGATGAATATTTCAGATAGGAAGGGAAGGAAGTTATTAGTTGGCAAGAGTCCGATATACCCTTCTACCTCCACAGGTGGAAGGGATCATAGATAAAGTAAACGATATTTTCTAATAACCTCAAAAAAAAACAGAGATGTTTGGGCTGGATTTGGACTAATAACGCTGAATCTGAAAGGTCAGGCTATCACTTGATAGCCATGTTTAACATCATCATCATACTGTCCCACTGCTAGTACGGGTCTCGCTTCAAAAGAAATAGTTTAAGCTGGCCAGACTTCACATGCTAACAAGGAAATTTCTTAGGCATATAGGTTTCCTCACGATATTTTCCTTCACCATTAAAGCAAGTGTTACGCACATGATTTTGAAAAGTCAGGGGTAAGTGCCTTGTATTTAACCTTTGTAGGCCAATGGTCACATCACTAGGCTATCACTACCATTTTTATGAACACTAGAAAATATTCCACCTTACCCAACAATTACAGTGACTTCATGAATGTGTAACAGCGTAATATGCATTCCCAACTATTGTGTCATCATATTTAAATACGCACTCGTTTACGTGTTCTTGATACATAATTTCTTATGCAGTATTGTGTTTGTCACAAGTGTCATTCTGTGAAATTGCTTGTCTTTAAATTTCTTGCCCATTTACATGATTTGGGTCATTGAAAACTGTGTCCAAGTGATCAGCATTTCCAAGTTCAAAATCTGTAACAAAATTATTTGGGATTTTTGGATCTTGGATACAAGAAATCGATACTGGAACAAGGACAAGTGTACTCTGCTCTTCCAATAAAAAGAGACCACAAATCATTATTTGCAATCTGGTCGAATCTATCGATTATGATATCGAATGATGATGATTTGAAAAGGAAATGATATTTATTAAAGGAGGTCAACAAAAGCCCATACAACTCAGCCCAAATTTGTACCGGAGATACATGACAGCTTGACAGCTGTCATGTATCTCATGTTTGATTGTTAGTGAGTTGATAGTTTTTACCATGAAATCACAATGAAACTAATAATAATCTATCGTAATGGCGTGTATTAGATATTCCGAAACTGCACTGACAGTTTTTACTATGAAATCATTACGAAACAGTTATTAGTGTGCCAAAATGGCGCGATTTTTCTCAAATTAAAAGATTTTTTCTCATCCCCCAGTCAACGTTTAAAAAGTACGACCACAGTTTTAACCAGAGTAATACAGAGTATTTTTTCCAATAAGTATACCTTCGGTAGATCATTTGGGCCGATTTCGATGACCTCTTTTATGTAAATGGGTCCTTAGACACTTTTACGATTCATCTGTTAATCGCTACGGTGTGGTATTTTGACCTAAGTCTTCGTTATCGTGGGATTATTTTGGTATTTGTCATGTTGCACATATTCTATACCATTGAAAATCATACTTTACAAAATTTGAATTGAATGAAGTCGATACCATGACTAAAATCTTTAAGAGTGCAGACAATGCATTGGTTATAGATTTGTTAGACACATGGCCTTGGAATATTGTTCCTGTAGAAAAAGAAAAATGCACGGGTCTGTTGTAAACAATCGCCTTTCTGATTTGTAGATTCTTTCTCTGCTTGATCTATAATAATGGCAAATTGAACAAAGGTCTTATTATAAGCTAAAATGAAATACTGAACAAAGGAATACTTAGCAACTGTGGTCATTACTGATAGATATCAGACGGGTACCATTTCTCTGTCGATTATAATCACGCATTGTGATGCTACACTCGTTAGAACCAAGTCGAAAAAGTGTTTGAGTAATCAGGTTTTAGTGCTGGACAGTTTCATAATTTTTTATATACACAACAAAAAATAGAACGACCTTCATTAGAATACAATAGGAAATGTAAGTGTCTATGTAAATACTTTGAACTGCCGTAGATTTCTTTATTTCCACTTCCTTTTAAATCTTCATTTGCTGTGAAAATCGTGAAAGGACTCAACGTAATGCGGATTAAAATAGAGTTGTTGAAATAAATGAAAATTGTATTGAATTCAATATGGATGCAGGGTTTAAACATATTGTGGAAGATCTTGGGGTGAACAAGGAATTTCGTAAGTATTAAAACGTTCTTATTTCTCAAAACAGTAAGTGTTATTAAGTATCTAGAATCTTTGATGACAGAATAATAAAATTCAACCCGTTGAAAGTCTAGTATTTTTTTATTATACACAAATTTTCGTGTTAGTCCAAAAGTTAACATTAAATTACAAGTAATTTTTTTATTCGGAAACAAACAGGGACCATAATTAGCTAACAACACAGAACGATAAAATTACTCGATTTGCACAAAAAACTGTCAATTTTTTTTATCTTTAACGATAATATTCACACAGTTAATGAAGTATAAAAGTAGGACCACAATGCATTAAAATTTGACCAAGTCATTTCTGATGGAAAGCATGAACAGGGTTTGGTTAGTTAGTTCTGACTCTCACATACACATGGTATACTATAGCTTATAACCTTCATTGATAAATGGGCTATCCAACACTGTTTTTTTTTTCAAATCGGTCAAGTAGTTTTGAAGCCTATTCAATTTACACAAACAAACTATCAAATATTTCCCCTTTATAATACTATTATAAAAGTATAGATGTGGTCACCCCAGACAAACTTACAGCGAATATAAATATAGAAATTAAAAACCTAAACGCCTGCCAAATGAGTGTAGCAAAAAACACAGAAAGTAAAAATATACAATTACTTAATGTTGATTATTTTAATTTCAGAGACAACACCGACATGGACATTGGAAGAGACTTTCAAAGGATTAGCATTCGTTCTAGGAATGTATCTAGTATTAGTCGTAAAGATATTGCCAACACACATGAAAAATAGGCAGCCGTACCAACTGAAGAATATAATGTTGGTGTACAATGTGTTCCAAGTCGCCTTCTCAGGCCATTTAGTGTTCATTGTAAGTGAAACTTGTTGCTATAAACTTTTTTGGAGTTTATTTTTTAAGAAGTGATTTAAGTGTAACATTTTCTTTTATACTACAAACAACTTAAGTTGGTGGATATTATTGCTTTGATTTTTTATAATTCTACCGGTGCTCCTAAAATTTTTGTTGTTTTTGGTTTGGATCTTCTTTAAGTTAATTTTTAAATCTCTTTGTTTCAGTACCTTAGATACATCTACAGATTCAATATCATAACAACGCGATGTCCGCAAGGAGAAGATTTACAAGGGGTAAATCTTTTTTATTACTTTATAACCATTTTTTTTTCTTAGGATTTTTATTTCTTATTTTTATCTGTAAGGAAGTACGAAGGACAATCATTATAAATCTAATGTTGCAGCCTAGTTATTAATCTGTTGACTGGATATTCATGATTGTATTTACTGTATGAGGTTGTTGACCTAATGTTGGCATTATCTAAACAAAACCTCAGCGTGTGTGATATGCTAAGTTATGTTTTGTCACCGAATAAAAGAACCCAGCGCTGGAGAAAGTGTTAGGTTCAGGACACTCCGGGCTTAAAACGTGTTCTTCCTCCTCATATTCGATCAGGCAAAGGGATTCTCAGGTCCATTTCTTTCACGATCCTAGCAGGATTTATTGGCAATCAACTCTTTAATTTTCTCCTTAGGTCACTTTCATATGAGGAAATGTTTCACACAACGACAGTAATGGCTTTTTCCATTCTAAAAACCACTTTTGACCTTGCTGTCCTTAACAAGGCTTGGAACTGTTGATTTTGTCAGATTCTATATTACGTGCTTACGAATGTCAGGGCCATGACACATTCTTCCTTAAAGCTGGCGCAGAATGAGTTTAATACAAAATATCCCGCAGTATTGTACAAAAGAAAATATGTACGAAACATACTTTTTTATTTATATACACACACCGAATGAAAAAAAAAAAAACAGGACTCGATTATAAATACGGTTGTACAATGTGGCCTTATCGCAAACTACGATTTCTTCCACCTTTGCTATTATTCAAGGCCTATAGTTTCATTTGTGTCAAAATTTTGAACAAGTTTGGAATTACGGAAGCCTATGTTGACGCTTAGATTCGTCTCTGAATCGTAGAAGAATTATTTGAAGATATTTCTTCAAGAGAGTCTTGTTCATCCCATCGATGTTTTACCTCACAATTACTTATAAAACCATTCAAATGTTTCAATGCTGCATGGCCCGTTTTGATATTATCTTGATGATGTTAACCCATTTTATCTATACCCCACATTGTAACTGCTGCAACCCCTTTTTACCTTCTTTTACTACTTACTTTTTAAAATATTTTGTTAAATAGATTCGATTCACACAGAACACGAATATTTATGTGCTAAAGCATACGTGTTTGTGGTGGTCTGAGTATTTACACTTTATTACAAGCTCTGTTTAGTTCGAGACTAGATAGATGCTGCTGTGCATAGTTATTTATATTAAAAAAACTACAGCAACATCTGTATCTTTCAGGTCATTGACGAAATCCTCCCATACTTCATAGCGAAGCACCTAGATCTTCTAGACACAGTATTCTTCGTTCTCCGCAAGAAAGACAACCAGATCACCTTCCTCCATCTCTATCACCACACCACCATGGTTACCTGGACATGGCTGCACTTCATGTACCATCCAACTGATAACTTCGTTGTGGTTGGCATGTTGAACAGCTTCGTCCATGTGTTGATGTACGCGTACTATGCAATCTCGTCATTGGGTCCTGAATATGCCAAGTACATTTGGTGGAAGAGGCACCTGACTAAAGTGCAATTGGTAAGTATTGACTTCTTTATTACTAAGGAGTGGGTGGACCGCATATCACAATGGTTCCGAAATTGGTCCCAAAATAGTCTTCTCCAAACCGAAGTGAACTAGTCCGCGATCGGTTAAAAAACAAATGCCATACGATACTAACAAAGATGGCGTTAGTGTTTATGTTTACGGCGAACGAGTCTGTCAAATGTAGTATTTAAATCAATGTTAGTAAGCTTGTTTTTTGTTTATTGTAGACAATAAAATGACAATCATGCGGCAACCGTTGCATATAGACGCCAGTAATACCAGTAGTATTAGGGTAAAGCGTTGTCATTTTAGGACTACTATTGTTGTCTCCGTCCGGTAATTTCAGTAGGTTTTAAACCTTTTTCCTTACTCCTTCATTCTACTTCCTTGTTGAGTTATGTTTGTTACTAATTCCGCGTTCTGTTTTTGAATTGGTGACCATATTCAGCACACGACTCCAAACAATGGCACAGAGTGCAAACGCATTGACGTGGGTCTTAAAATATTTCTTCTTCTCTTTCAGATCCAGTTCATTCTTGTCGTCTCCCATCTCCACTTCCAGCAGAAGCTGTCTCCGTGTCCAATACCCAGCTTCTTCCATAACTTCTGCATGCTTCTCATCTGTTCTTTCTTCGCTCTCTTCTTAAAGTTTTACATCAGTAGCTACAGAAGTAAAACTAAGATGTTAAGAGAAAAAGAGAAGATAAGAGAAATGCAGCAGAAAGAGAAGAATGTAACATCAGAGTATGTTGTTGACGAGAGATTAATGAAAGCGCGATAATTAGTAATAACTATTTTATTTATAATTTTTGTAATAAAGTTTGGATTTTACCGTAGCTATTTTCATTTTTTTTATGTAACTAAGCGCGACTGCTACTCTCGAAGTCCTAGATTCGATTCATTGGTCAAGCAGTAGCTTGTCCTGGGAATTCCTAGGGAATTTAGAAAATATCTTATAAAGCACCCCACGTTATTTACCCGACTGCCGAAGGAGGGTTATGTGTTTGACGCGTATGTATGTATGTTTGTATGTATGTATGTCCGCTCGTACCTACTCAACGGCTCAATCGATTTAGATAAATGATACATCATTAGATTCGTCTTGATGGCAGGAGTGTCAAAAATTGCACATAATCCGGCATTCTGGGTATATGAAATTCTAAAAAAATTATGTGCGATTTTATGATTTTGAAAATAGTCTTTAGGTGTATAACTTTTCATTTCAAATGATCATTTAGGATCTATCGAGTTATTCTATGATGATTTTAAAATTAAAAAGTAGGAAATGAAATCAATTATTAAATTATACAAAAAACCCAACTGCGTCAAAGTACTAACTAATAACTAAAAATCTAAAAAAAAACAAGCTCTATACAGGGTGTTTGGTAGAACGTTGAACATACGAAAATGGTGGTTAGTTGGGGTCATCTGCTACCCACTTGGCCCAAATTATTTGACCTTGGCCGCACCGTTTTCATTTTTACTTTTTTTAATTTCACAGAAAATTACCAGTTTTTTTTACTTAAAATTCGAATATAATTAGACATTAATACAAAACAACATCCTGCCTGTTTTACCCATCACAAGTAAAGATATTCGAATTTAAATTGATAAAAAACTGATAATTTTCTGTGAAATTAAAAAAAAGTAAAAAAAAAACAGTGCGGCCAAGGTTAAATAATTTGGGCCCAGTGGGTAGCAGATGACCCCAACTAACCACCATTTTCGTATGTTCAACGTTCTACCAAACACCCTGTATATGAAAATGTATTGCAGGCGGGACAAGCAAAGAAACAATTTTGTTTATAATTTTGATTGAACGAATTGGTTGTCCCGCCTGCAATAGGGAATATGCACATTTTTTTTTTAAACGATACTTTATATCGTTATGTTGCCGTAAAAAAAAAACCAGCGCCTTAAAACTAAAATTATGTAACAATTTTTTTTTATTAAATTATGAGACAGATATTGGCATTTTAAACACCCACGATTTTGGCGCGCTTGCCGTGACGTCAAAGTCTACGTTCTCTCAACCAAACAACCACGTACAACAGACACTGTTTTAGTAGACTTTGACGTCATATTCCATTTGACCGATAGTGTTGCGTTTCAAGTGATTTGAATTTCCAACAGTTTTTTGGACTTTTTAATAATTATTTTCTCATCAAAAAAAGAAATAATATAAAAAAATATCTGCATAGACATAATTCTAAAACGATAAAGTTCATAAAAAAAAATGTGACCTTTTTTTAAGTCAGACGCATATTCCCTATTGTGATTGTCTTACTAAAATTATTTTTACTATTTAGTTTGATTTTCTATATATATAAGAGTGTTTTTTTAATTTTTACTATTCTCTACAAACATTCTAGAAATCTACAAACTTTAAAAATTACCCCTGGCCTCCTTTAAATTAGGTTAGAAACAAAGACTAAATGAAAATCACGTTCAAAGATTCCGTTACATATGTCTACATAATATACATAGATTCATTATAACTACAGTTCTCGCCAAACTTATTGTCCGGGTTGAAGTTGGCACGAGCTAACTTTAACCCGGCTTTAAAAATCGGAGAAAAAAATAATTGGGTTGTAACAAAAAAAAAGAAAGCTCTCGTCGCAAAGAAAAATATTGGATTAAAATGATTTAAAACGATAGCCTACGACTTGAGCTTTCTTTTTTTTTTGTTACAACCCAATATTTTTCTTTCTCCGATTTTTACGGACAGGTTAAAGTTAGCTCGAGACAACTTCAACCCGGACAATAAGTTTGGTGCGAACTGTAGCAGTGTTAACAAGCATAGAGTGACTTAAACATACTTAATAAATATAACATCGGATGGTGAAACAAGTACTATTAAAAACTCTTGCAAAGCAAACAGCTTTTACCTTATAATCGTAAAATCAAACAAAATCAGCAACTACTGACCCCATTTACGCGTAAATACGTCAAGCTCAAAAATACCAGTGTAAGCTGAGCTTGCATTGTATAGGCGTTCTGTCTCATGAGAGGTCAGTTTATACTGGGTCTTAACTTAATGTGTTTAGGTGCAAAGGTCGCTTTGTACGATAAATGCTTACGGTGCATAAAATAATAGATGAGAGAAGCAGTTTTTTGAGATAAAAATCTCTGTACGTTTGTCGTATTGGTTGAATAATCAACTTCCATGCAACGGCTAGGGGGTTCATTCCCACACGATACAAATATTTGTATAACCTAGGCAGTGCAGGGTCCCGTGTATGTATCAGATGTTGATTTATTTTATTCAACGACCTCTGCGGTCAAGTTGTTCGAGTGTCCGACTGCCGATTATGAGGTCGTAGGTTCGATTTCCACAGAACAGGACATAAATCTTTCTGTGACGGTGTTTACAAAAAAAAAAGAAAAAATATTATACCCATTGTCTAAGTACTCATACTACAAACTGCTTAGTTAGTGGGACTAGATGGTGCTGCGTAAAATGCAAAAAAAATATGTGCAGAAATAAACTACGAAAATAAAGTGTAATAAATATTTCGTGAAATAATTGTACGCACAATTATAATTCTTGTGTATTTACTTCATCGCTTACCAATAGATGGTGTTGAAATTATAATGGACTAGCAAGTGTAGGTATAAGGACCGGTACACAACAGCATATCATTACTACTATATTTATTTAAAGGTGCGAACGAGTGTTACATAGTGATGAAACCCCTGTTTAAAGATAGCTAAAAATATTAATATTGTGCTACTGAAAAATCTAAATAACCCTTGTCCAACCAAAACCAGAAGATTATTTAGCGCTAGTGAATTTGTCTGCGTGAATATGATAAAAAGTATCCTTATTGTCTTTATTAACCCCCGACGCAAAAACGGCTGTTCGTCGTTTCGTCCCATGACAATATCGGCCCGTGGGACGAATATATAATTGAATAAACTTTTCAATTATATTAAAATTTTCGTTCGTTGATCCGTCCCACTGCATATTTTCTTCATTTTTAAACATAATTTGTACAACGTCAGCAAGGAAAATACTTGCCATGTTTTATTGACAAAGGGGTAGTAAGATTAGTAGACTATGATACGATCGTCATATATTTTTTTTTACGAAAACTTAGGTCGTCATTAAATGAAACATATTAATAAAAATCACCGAAAATAAAATAAAAATACCCGACTGCCGAAGGAGGGTTGTGTTTTAGTATAAAAGAAAGTCGTGATAGTTACACTATTTATAAATTAAGAACGCCTGAACCGATTTGGCAAAAACTTGGTGGGGAGGTAGGTTAGAAAGAAAAATGTAATTTATAAATACAGTCTAATTAATGGAAATTGACCAAAATAGATCAAAATATGAATAATTACCCTTCGTGCAGTACGTCAATTGGCATTCAGATCATTGCTATTCAAATAATTGCTATTCCTGGAATACATCGATAAAAGGCCTTTTTGTTGATTTCTTAACACCTTTAGGTGTTTCTACATATCTAGAATTTGTGTTACTTACCTACTTGTTTTATTAAAGTAACTAAGATTGTGTTGTAGACCGTACTAAAAACTAGTTAAAAAGATATTTCGATGGGACGAATCAACGAACGAAAATAATAAGACAATTGAAATGTATTCTTTCGTCCCATGGGCCGAAATTGCCATGGGACGAAACAACGAACTAGCCGCAAAAACGACGGGGTGTCAAAGTATAAGTGTGTGTGTGTGTGTGTGTGTCTGTCTGTGGCATCGCTCCCGAACGGATGAACAGATTTGTTTTGTTTTTTTTTTTAAATAATAACAGAATGGCCACTCTCCGCCCCTCCTTAACGTCAGATACCTCCGGTGCCCCGCATTCTGTTGGTGTTCTTGCCGGACGGACTGCCAACAAACCCTACGCACTCTCACGCACACATTTAGATTTGCACGTGTATAAACGTAATTTTGACAAGTTTGACATTTGGTATTGTAGTGTGCAGCGGTATCGGAAAGTTTGTATGGAGTGTCACAGGTGTGCCTCTGCCGTCAGTGCCTTTTCCCTACCATGTTGGGGTCGGCTTCCAGTCTAACCAGATGCGGCTGAATATCAGTATTTTACACGAAGCGGCAATTTAGCCACGAGCCCCTAACGAGTAACATAGGCTATAATTTTTTAAAAGTACTCAAACCACGCGGGCCAAGCCGCTGGTGAAAAGCTAGTATACAATAAAACAGTGTTAAAATAATAATGTTAAGAATATGATTTTTTGTAATCTAATGAGCTCTATACCTAAGTACTTCTTGCATTGTAAACGAAGCTTCATTCATCCGGACGTGGGGACAGCCCGTTGCGTGTGCGCAGGCTTGCTTGCAGCCAAGCAGCCTCAGTTGCCTTCTAATCACCGCGCTGGTCGCTCGTACCGCAATCCGGAGCGACCCGAAATCCGCGAGTGATTTTGAAAATTTATGAAGTTTTCTTAAAATATTACTTTTTAAAAGTATATTTTTTATTGTTCATCGATTACGACAACAACGAAGGTTAGTGTTTTGTCTTTTTGTAAATGTGTGATTTGTTTTAGAAAGTACAATTTGTCTATTATGTGTGAATATCGATAACCTAGATTAGTAAATTTATGCTGAATCTAAAATATATTGTATGCCATAGTCATAAATTCCGTGACACAAAAAAATTTTACTTTTCTATTTATACTTCCAATGTTATGAAACAACATCATCATAAGTTGTTTATCTCGTTGATAAAATTAAAAACGGATAAAAAACGTTGCAAAAACTCAATTTAGGAATCCGTAGCTTCGGAACTCACGTTATTTATCGTTATAGAAGTATTCAACCGACGAAAAAGAAAAAAGAGGAGGTTTTCAATTCGGTTGTTTCATTTTTTTTTTATTATGACATAACGGATTTATTAGGTAGTTAACCAAAGCAGGTCAGTTAACATTGTAATCATAGTGTTTTGGTGTTCCACTTTTATCAATACAACATAGCAGAATTATTACCATCACGCCTTATTCTTCGAAGGTTTAGGCAGAAGTGTACACCCAAAGCTCACCAGGTTTTTATGTGAAACTAGCTTCCCGCCAGCGGCTTTGCCCGCGTGGTCTTATAATTTTTCCCCCGTTTTTGCAACATTTTTCATTACTACTCCGCTCCTATTAGTCGTAGCGTGATGATATATAGCCTATAGCCTTCCCCGATAAATGGGCTATCTAACATGGAAAGAATTTTTCAAATCGGTCCCGTACTTTTTGAGTTTATTCGTTACATACAAAAATACAAATCTTTCCTCTTTATACTATTAGTGTAGATGTAGATGTAGATTCGTAATACCAGCTCCATGTTTCTACCTGATAGATAGTAATATGTTTGCCAACCACACACAGGTGAACTGTTGGTGTACAAAGAAATGCACAGACTCTGCCTAATCTGTTATGAACTACAGTCGTGATGATATCCAGCTGATATGTATAGATAATCGGTAAATTTTTCTGCAGGCACCCGACATAAGGATTTAAAGTTTTGATAAGTCTTCATGGTTACAACTCTATCAGATATAGGCGCGTTACGGCGCGTAAAATTATAATTGTTGACTTCTTTTTGCTAATTTTATAAACAACACATTGAAGGTCTACTAGGTACTCTTAAACTATTAAAGATTATTTGTTCGTAAACGCGACTGTTAAGCTAGGTTCTTGGGCTTTTCATGAAATTTTCAGCAGTTCAGACTTTGAATTTATATTGGTTTGATTTTATATTATATTTGGTTCATGGCAATAGGATCGCCCATTAATACACCTCGGAGAATACGGACGTGATAGTATAGTAACATATATTTTGGATTGATGGAAACAGTACCTAACTTTATTCACAACTTTACAAACACGCGAAATATTTTTTCAGAAAAATCGTCATCACGATTGCAGGTTACGTAACTCCAAATATTGTGTAACATAATATGTAGCTAGAAAATTTGCATAGCTATTATGTTTCCGCGTGAAGTTGTTAAGGATTATCGCCGCACTTAGAACCCACATAACAAATCACACGCGTGAATTCCCCGAAGATTTAGGCAGAAGTGTATTAAATGTACTGTAGTGTGTAACACGCCTCCACCCAATATATTGTAAGTGTAGCGTGTAATTGATTATTATATTATAGACTGTCCTAAGAGCTAGTAGTGTTTAACTCGTTCCCGAACTCCCGTCATTACATGGCGACCCTGCCAATGCTGCCTCGGGCAGCGCTGGCGGCAAGAAATATCATTTAATTTGAAAAAAAAAACGCACGCCATTTTGACACATTGCTGTATTATATAGTATTTTTATAGTAAAATCTGTCAAGTTGACAGCTATCTTTTGTCAGTGTCAGTTTCGGAATGTCAAACGCATGCCATTATGGCACATTATTATCAGTTTCATAGTGATTTCATGGTAAAAACTGTCAACTTGACAGCTGTCATGTACCTCAGGTACAAATTTGCACTGAGTTGTATGACCTCCTTTCCAACGATTATTAGTTCGCTGTTTACAAAATTTCTTATACCTACGTAATAATTAATTTAGAACAACCTTGACATTTAGGCAACAAGTAAATGGATTAAATTCATCAGTACCTAACTCAGTGTCATGATTTTGAAAATAAAATTTACAATTTACTGTAAAAAAAAAAATTACCGTGTCATTCCATTGCTGAATTATTTATAATTATAAATATAAATCTTGGAATTTCCGAATGAAATTAATGTACCTAGTAGAAGTTATTTGCGGAAAAAGTAGTGTAAACATATTCGGCAATGCTATAATTTCTGAAAACAATTATTAGTCAAATATGTGAAGATCTGGTCTCTTCTATCATTACAAAGGTTATCTAAATATCAAATGAATGACACTATGAAATGGGCCAGCGAATCAGCATTGCCATTCAACGTGGCAATGCTGCCAGTCTTCTGGGCACGTTACCAGAAGACAGCGACGAGGAGTACTTTGACGCCTAGGTGCGGATTTTTTTTTATTGAATTTGTACATTACGTAAATGTCTTTATTACTTATTAATTAAAAAAAAAAACAAACTGAAATAAATATGAACGATAAAAAAGCCATGAGCCTCGGAACTCTGTAAAGCGTAGCAGCCGTACTTATGACTACTAGACTAAGGCTGAGATTCAGAGAAGAGACTTAGCATGAACTTACGCTTCCGTATGTCAAATTGCAATACAAATTTGACATACGGAAGCCTTACTTTACGCTGAGCATCGTCTCTGAATATTAGCCTAAGGCTAATATTCAGACTAAGACTAAGCATGACTTATGGTTAGTCTAATGTAGTAGTCGTATGTCAAATTTTCATACAAATGTGACATATGGAAGCATTACTTTACGCTTAGCATCGTCTCTGAATATTAGCCTAAGGCAGTTGATTTTTGAACTCGCCTAAAGATATGATTATACCGACCTAGATTAAACAAGAAAGTGGTGATCGATTTATGTGTCTACTAAGATAGCTTTCTTTGTAGGTTGCAGGTGGATTCTATCTCATTGCCATGTAACGCTAAAACCGGTCGTACATGTGAAGGTTCACGACAAAGATTATGTATTTATATATAGTGCAGTTCACCATATACAACCGACGTCAACCAGTTTTGCTATTAACTATCATTTTTTATATTATAAAGCATTTTCATGTCAAGATAATCAGTTATTTTTTCCTTCATTAAAAATAACTTGTAAGCTTAGCATGGAAAATGCTTAAAAATACAAAAAGATAGTTAAGATAACCAGTTAAGTATTTTCTAAGAAACAAATTGATTGGCAGACAGTACTCAAAACCTGCGTCTTCTGGTTACACCAGACGCTCCCCGCAGTCAACATAAAAAAAGTACGACTAGAGTTTTAACCAGCGTAATACAGGGTATTTTTTCCAACAAGTGTACCTTCAGTACATCATTTAGGCCGTTTTCGATGACAATGGAGTTTCTTGCCGGTTCTTCTCCATAGGAAACGACTAATTTGGAACCGTGCACCTAGTTTCGACATTTCATAAGTGCCTGCATAAGGTCTATGTGAAAATAAAGCTATTTTGATTTTGACCTCCGTTTCCAACATTCAAGTGATTTAATTTCTAGTATTACATAGAGCTTGTTTTTAGATTTTTAGTTAGTACTTTTAACGTAGTCGGGTTTTTGTTTCGTTTAATTAAATCCACCGAGAAACGTGTCGCTAGTATGTAGGTATAGCTAATATATTTATAAATTATATCATCGCGATACCAACGTTATACCTGTCTACCTTCTGGTATGTAGGGCGAGACTTTAAACTTGAAAACAACTTGCGTAACATGTAACATTTATGTTAGATTTAACTATCATTTGAATATCTGTTATTTATTACTATTACGGAATTGAAACCATTTTAAAAATAGCCTGAGATTATATGAGAAATAACTTATATAACATAAAGTTATTCGTAATTATTACTCAATTTAACTGTGACTGTAACATCGTGAAAACCTGCATGCCTTAGAGATAGATAAATATTATAATATTAATAAAACCAAATACTTATATATAAATTATAAACACTAATTAATAATTGAAATAAAACTACTTTTTACGGATTTTATCGCGTTATATTGATATTATTTTAATCCTATAATATAATTTTAAATAAAATAATGAATAACTCAAAAACAAACGCAATACTTATCAATAATACATTTTATTAAATTATATTCCTGAATTACTTACATAACAATACTAATGAAAACAAAATTAATATCCTACATATACATATATATTTTAAACTTACCTAATAAATGTAATTATATAAAAAAAAAGAAAATAATAATAATTTTATGATGTTAATAACTGTAGACACACAGTGCTTCCTCTCTCCTACATTGCTGTGCCCGACAGGGTCCATAATGAACAAAATAATTGTACTTTTTACCACCTAACTACTTACATTGTGGAATGCAATAAATATTGTGTATTGAGTATTGTGTATTGAGATTTTCTCGACGGCCGCCAACCCGCAATAGGCCAGCGTGGTGGACTATAGCCTAATCCCTCTCATGCTAAGAAGAGACCCGTATCCAGCAGTGGGACTGTAGGTATATATGGGTTGAAGATAATGATGAACATAACATACCATTTATACCTGTATTCCTAGAAAGGTCAGAGGTGTGACGTTGTGCACAAACAGATTGCCGGTAACACGAATACGTAATCATAATATTTTTTTTCACAGCACCATCTAGTCCCAAACTAAGCAGAGCTTGTACTATCGGTACTAGACAATGGATATAATACTAATATACTTTTTTTTGTAAATATATAAGAAACACCCAGACAAACACAAACACCTAAGTTCATCACATAACTGTTTGTGTCTTGTGGGAATCGAACCCACGACCTCGTGATCAGCAGTCCGGTACTCGACCACAGATGTCGTCAAATAAATACTAACTAATAGGTACCTATTATAAGAGGTAAAGTTTAATCTCTGGATCTACTGAACTAATTTTGAAAATTCTTTCATGTTAGAAAAGTTCATAAATTATCCCTAAGTGCTATAGATTACTTTTTACGTAAAATCATAATAGTACACGAAGTGAAGCTAGGGCGTATCGCTAGTTCCATAGTAACATCGTCTTCACTATCACTACATAGTATAAAACAAAGTCGCTTTCTCTGTCCCTATATCCCTGTATGCTTAAATCTTTAAAACTACGCAACGGTTTTTTTCAATAGATAGAGCGATTGAAGAGGAAGGTTTGTATCTATAATAATATCCATTAAATAGTGGAGAAATACCCGTGCGAAGCCGGAGCGGGCCGCTAGTTATAAATAAAATAAATTCGCCGAAATATAATATGTACGCTCATAACGTCCGAACAACTGCACCAAATTGGATAATTCTTTTTTTTATTATATTCATTATCGTCAGGCTAAGGATAGTGTGTGTTTATTTTTTTAAATCTCCGGTTTACGCAGGTGAATCTGCGAACGGATCGCTAGTTATAAATGTAAATAGTATAATGTACAGTTATGGTGTTAATCTCAAGAAACATCTGACCATTTTAGGTACAGTATTGTTTAAACAAAAATACATTAGCGTTAAATTCGCAAATAAGCCATCACTAAACGTTACGCTTGAGTTAAACGCTCAGTGAAAGTGATTCGTTTCAGTTAATTTAATTGCTTTGATAATATAAAAATTAAGTGTTTTGCGAAACACGTGAACCCTTTATTTGCGGGTCCGACTCGGACTTGACTGGTTCTTTTCTTTTTATTTAAAGAGGTTTTAATCGAAATTGAATGGAATGCTTAATTAAGTTCTACCTATAGGATATATTCTGCAGGCATTGATGTTACATAAATATAACTAGCCCCACGGTTTGACCTTGTCATTCTCACTTAAATGTCCTGCTGATGGTGGCGTTGTGTATCGGGTCGTTTTATTTCCTGCAACATGGTTGAGTCAAACAGCACCGATACACACGTCATGCTCGTGAACGAGTGCTGTCTGTTTGGGCTGGTAAAATAAATTAAGCGTTTTTCTACGGTAACATTATTTTAATGGCTTCGTAGTCACTTCGGGTGCCTCGGTGCCGCCTGGCAGTGACTGAGACAGACACACAGACAGAGTGTTCCCCGAAGGATCAGACAGAGGTATACTGTACCAATGTCTACGGTTTACCCCTATGCTTGGGTCCCATGTCCCGGCGAGCCTATTCACCTATTGCCATGAACGCGGAAAAAGTCTAGCTCCGGGCTGCCACTGACAATTACATACAATATTAAGAAACCCTGTCCGACCCGAAAGGGGTATATAGGTATCCCAATTACATTACCAAATAAAATAAAATATTTATAAAAGTAAGGTTATTAATGAAGTTTTAAATTCACGATTTTTGCTGCAGTGGTGGTCCCTCCACCACTGCTGCGCAGACCTCCGGTTAAGAACCACTAATCTAAGGTAAGGGAAGTCCAAACTCCTTCGAGTTAAAAACTATTTCCAACTTTAAAAAAAACTTGTGAAAACTAATCCAAGTACGTTTTCACAATGGCCCTGTGCGATGTTACCAAACATCCTCTACTTGCGCACATTGGTATCCGGCTGTTGAAAACATTACCCTTTACAGTTTCAAATATTCATTTAACTGTGACGATAGTGTTGTGTTGTTATTGCAACGTATGTTGTTGTTGTTTAGTTAAGTCAACGTAATACTGTTTAGATATTTAAAGGTTATTAAATCTTGAAACTTTATTTCTGCTAGTATATTATTATTATAAGCAAGTATTTACAATAAAGTATAACAATTGTCAGTGCTATGTTAAATGTCCCAAAAAAATTAAAAAAAATTGACTGTAGACAGGATTAAATTCTGAAGATTCCACGGACGCATCTTCTGGTACAATACACCAGACGCATATAAACCTAAGACGCGAGTCCCACAATTTTCCTTCACATTCTAAATTTACGTCATTAAGGTGACGTAAGTGACATCTGTAGCTGCAATTATTGAAAAGCTATGCATCACGATCTCCTTTTTTTAATTAAATTAAAAACATAATATATCTTACTATTTCGTTCTAGATAATTTAATTATTGTATAACATCACGTTTTAGTAAAACGCTGACTCTTATAGACATTGAAGGCAATTTGACGTATATGTTCATAAAATGAGAGCGATATTTTGCGCACTTGAAGCATTTTCCTCTGAAGTAAACTAGGTCAGAACGTGTTTGTTTATATTATGCTGTTGTCAAGATCAATTTTATAGGTTAAGACAAATTGCTTTGTGTAAGCAAAAATCGTCTTTTTTTTTACCACTAAGGTGGCGAACAAGCATACGGCCCGCCTGATGGTAAGCGGTTACCGTAGCCTATGGACGCTGGCAACATCAGGGGTATAACTAGCGCGTTGCCGACCCGAAAAATCTCTCAGAGGCTTATAGACCTTTGATACACGTTGAGGAGGGCTGTGCTACCTATATCTAAATAATAAATCAAAATTACATAAAAAATACCTATTGCTTATGCGTAATTACAAATTATTAGATATATTATTGACATTATCTTATGTCTGTAGAATGTTATTTGAAGTTGTTTTCTATTACAATAATTCATCACACCAATCTTTCAAACACTGATAACAGTCTGCTGATTGTTTAGAGTTGGCATTACATGTATCCTTTAGACACTCCTGAAATAGTTCTTCGTCTTTCTTCAACACCAGAAACTGTCCCAACACTGTGTAGGCCTTATCGAATCCCGCGCCTTCCAATCTCTTTCCTAATACTTCACCGACGCCCGCTAATTCCGTTACAGGTTTTTCTCCCATGGGCTCAGCAACGGAATTCCTATGATTCTGTGATGTGCTAGACATTTAAAAAAAAAATGTTTATCCTTATTATTACAGTACACAATACTCTTGGATAAATTCAAGAATATTTCACTTTATTTTACAAATTAAATAACGACGCGGATGATTAATTCCTAACGGCAAGCGTGCTCTATTTTTATTTTTTAAATATAAGGAGAGGTTGAAATTAAAATACTTTTACGGATCTTATCGTAAAAGTAGATTTATTGCAATGTCATATATTCACGTAAGTGTCAGAAACCAGTATATAAGGAGGGGTTTTCCCTGGTTGGAGGCACGCAGTGCGTCGCCACCAAGTCCGCTTAAGTTTTTAAAGCTCCCTTGAACTTTTTCTTATCGGATATTGTAATGCGATAAAAAAGTGCTCACTTTTTGAGAGCATTTGACGACGTTTGTGGTCTAGTGGTTCGAGTACCGGACTGCTAATCACGAGGTCGTGGGTTCGATTCCCATAGGACACAAATATTTATGGGATGTATGTATAAGTATTTGTGTTTGTCTGGGTGTTTCATATATATTATAAGTATGTATTTACAAAAAAAAGTATATAAGTATTATATCCATTGTCTAGTACCCATAGTACAAGCTCTGCTTAGTTTGGGACTAGATGGTGCTGTGTAAAAATGTCCCAAGATATTTATATAAGTCACAAGTCGGGTGCAAAGGCTACTATAATATAAAAGTTATTAGATGCTAACAACGAGTATATAGTCTTTGGATGCTAACGAGTATCGATAGAGTAAACTCGTAGCGTTACCACTACTTCAAGTAGTGGTCTCAAATCAACGCACATCGGTGCGTCTGACTAGGTTGTTAAAGATATAATTATGCAATTCGCTTAATACTACCAGTAATTATCTTTTTGTATTTTTTTAAGCATTTTCCATGCTAAGATTACAAGTTATTTTTAATAAAAGAAAAAATCGGCGGGCGGGCAGGATTCGAACCTGCGCCTTCTGGTTCGGTACACCAGACGCTCTGACCGCTAAGCCACCGCTCGCCCTGCTCGCCAGTCGAAATCTTCCTTCACATTCTAATTTACGCCTTAAAGGTGACGTAAGGTGGCGAGCAGGGCGAGCGGTGGCCTAGCGGTCAGAGCGTCTGGTGTACCGAACCAGAAGGCGCAGGTTCGAATCCTGCCCGCCCGCCGTTTTTTTTTCTTCATTAAAAATAACTACCAGTAATATAAATAAAAACATAATGAGGAAACGCGTTGTGTTGTAGGTTGTAAGGACAAGTAGGTGTACATGTTTAAATTAATAATTAATAACAATTTATAACCAGTAAACATGAGATTTTACATGTAGTCTTATATTAGAAGCTTAACGTAACATAGAGGTCAATATATTTTTAACCGACTTCAAAAAAGAAGGTTTTCTTATGTTTGTTACCTCAGAACTTTCGACTGGGTGAACCGATTTTAATGATTCTTTTTTTATTTAAAATCTATAAATTTTATCGAAATCGGTAGAGCGATTTTAAAAATATCAAATATATAAAAAAACATCGATTATAATTTTCTTGACTTCAAATCTTGGCTATCATAATTATTATATAATATATAATATATTATAATATACTATTTGTCCATTATATAGATTGATCTATATAATGGACAAATAGTTTATTTTTAAACAAAAACAAACCACCTTCAAAGAACCCCTAGGAACTAAAATGTGCCAAATACACAATCAACGAAAGTCCTTATTAGTAGTTTGGCACTGACTCCACATTAGTTAGAAATCATAATGTAAATATGTAACCTGTTATTTTTCACTTTTTAGTTCCTGGGTGTTTTTGAAGGCGGTTTGGTTTTTATTTATGTTAACTAGTCAGTCAAATGAAAACCTTGAAATTGATTTTGATGACAAATTAGTTCCGGATTCGATATTGTAATAATTATGATCTTTCTAGAGACTACAAAATAGTTTTTTAATAGTTTTATTGAGGTAGAACTTCGCTGATTAGGTTTGTCAGGGTTCCAATATTTTGCTGCTAAACAATAATGTGTTTAAATTATTGTGATCCGGTTCGAAGGGCAATATAAAAAAAATATAAAGTTTTATTGCAGAAACTTGTACAACTTTTACAGTAAATCTTACATAGAGACCTCCTTTTAAGTAAATATATACCTGTGATAGGAGGCCTCGCTCTTCAATGACAATATAAAATGGTAAAAGTGGTGTACAAAGAGAAAGTTAGAAAAATGTGAATAAAAATTACAATTAAAATCTAAAATTCAAAATTAATCAAGTTTAGACTTGAACTATAACAAAATAAATGCAAAAAAGAAAAAAGATAAAACTTAAGAGATATCCTCAAATAGTGTGTGTGTGAGTGTGTGGTGTGTGTGTGTGTGGTGTGTGTGTGTGTGTGTGTGGTGTGTGTGTGTGTGTGTGTGTGTATGTGTTTGTGTGTTTGTCAATTCATATTGACATTGCTTGCAGCAATAATTCAATGTCATCTGCCTTTTTGCAGTCTTTAGTGGTCATGGGATAGATGTTAATAATTTTATTCAGTTTGTTATATAGTGCAGCGGAATTAGCTTATTAGCTTAATATAACCAGTGATTACTAGACAAACGTCTCAAGATGACAAAAACACATGAACATTTGTTTTATTATTCGTATTTTGTTTTTATTTTGCGGAAGAACGAAAAGAAGTAAGCAAGAATCTTAATATCATACCAAAGATCAAAGAATACCTACACTGAAGACGATACAAAGCACTACTTGTTTACGATTTAACGTTTTTAAGGTTCCATTCCATACCCGAAGAGTGCCAACGGGACCCTATTACTAAAGCCTCCGCTGTCCATCCGTCCGTCTGTCAGTGGACTGAATCTCATGAACCGTAATAGGTACCTAGAGATTTGAAAATTTCACAGATTTCTAGTGCCAGTACGACAAATACTAATTTTAGTGATACTTATGAAAAATGCTACGGTACCCTTTGTGTAGTTGTACGACTTGTATTTGAACAGTTTTTGTGAAAATCATATTAATTATTTCTGTAGATTTCTTTATAAAATAATGATGTTTTAAATGCTAGAATTGACGACCCTTAAGAAGAAACGCCGTCACAAACTCAGGGAATCATAGCCTTATCTATACTAATAGGTATTATAAAGCTGAAGACTTTGTTTGGTTGAACGCGATAACTTCAGGAACTACTGGTCCGATTTAAAAAAATCTTTCAGTATTAGATAGCCCGTTAGAGGAATATAGACTATATTCATATATGACGCTACGACCGATAGGGGCGGAGTAATAATTAAAAATGTTGCAACAACGGGGGAAAAAATCAACTTATACGGGGACGAAGTTGCGGGCGAAGGCTAGTTAATGGATAAAATGCCTTCCAAAGAACCCCAATAATAGTACTTCTTCTTCTATTACTGCAATCTTCAAATATTTTACGGTAGGTACAACTGCTACCAAAGTGCTTTCTTCGACTTAATAGCACGATCATAAATATGTATGTGTAATTTTTGACATGAAGTTTTGTTCGCCTTTCACCGTTGCGTGTTCAAGCCAAAGTGGTCACACGCAAAAATAGAGTTTATTACCTAATCGTAAATTAGCTCGGCAGGTGAGTGGCGTCCAAAAGTATTTTTTAATTGTTGTGTCTAAGAGGTTGGTTTCGATTAATTGAATAATGTTACACCATCGAATCAATTGGCTGATAGCCCTAGGCCGAGTTTAGGCAAAACGCGCTCTATACAACCTTATATTCGTCTTATGACTGATAGCCTAGGGATCATAGGACTGCCAAGTCAAAGGTCTCAAGTTTCGAATCCAAGGCACGCACCTCTGACTTTTCAAAATCATGTGCGTAATTATCACTCTTTTAACGGTGAAGGAAAACTTCGTGAGGAAACTGGTATGCCTGAGAGATTTTCTCGACGGCATGTGAAGTCTGAAAACCCGCATTAGGCTAGCGTGGTGGACTATAGCCGAATCCTTCACTTACTGAGAGGACAGCCGTGCCCAGCAGTGGGAAAGTATATGAGTTGAGGATGATCATGATGAATATAAAGCAATGAACTTCAATAAAATCTTGCAATCCGCACCTCTTGCCGTCACCGTGGAGTTCATCCACATGCCTTAGAACCCTTACTGTGTGAATAATCTTAAAACTTTTGATACTTTTATTAAATGTACCTACAGAACCACTGTTTCTATTGCTTTAATATATTATGTATATGTATATAGGTAATATATATATATATACTAGCCTACGCCCGCGACTTCGTCCGCGTAGAAGTCGAAAATGGTTCTAATAGGATTTTTAATTGTTTTTTTACGTTATTAATTTTGATAAAACATAAATTAATATGTGAAAATGTTTGAATACTTATAAAATATAGCAATCTTTATTATGTTGTAGGGATTTAAAGGTTAAAAAAGCATAAAAAAAATTGATACATTATATATTTTTGTGAACATTAAGCTCAGTCTTTGATCTGATGTAAGTTACATGGGGTTATTTATAATAATAATAATAATAATAATAATAATATTATCTATTATCTTTTATTTACAACAAAATAGAAATACTACACCTGCCACAGTATCTCTTTGTAACAATTTTTGTTTTCTTCGGATGCTAGAATCAACAGGCTACTCTGTGCGCTTATTCTGGAGCATGCCACATACTCTGCCCGCGGGAGAAGCAGCTTTCCCTCAAATCTACTCCCGCTACTAAGAGTTTGACCTTCAGCCTTGTTTATGGTCATTGTGAGGCAGACTTTGATGGGAAACTGCACTCTCTTGAATGCAAAGGGGTAATTTCATGGTGTTGGTGGAATCCTAGGAATAAATACATACTCTCCTCGAGAACAACTGGTCAGTATAGTTGACTCGATTACATTGCGATGCATGTTTTCACTTGAAATCTGGTGCCATTGCATTATTTTGGTGGATTTATATTCCGCAGCAACATAATTGGGGCGCCAACTCACAATTTTTTATGTGTTCCACCATTTCCTATTTTAAGGAACAGGTCTGAGAACTATCCACAAATGAGACCGCTTCACGCGCTTTTACTTCTGAGCTCTACTGGTAAAGTCTGTCGGAAATCGCCTGCTGACATTACAGTAATCCCCTTTAAGAGTCATAGTACTCACATCCCAAACTTCTGAATAGTACTTTTGCAGATTGGGGTTTCGGTTTGTATCAAATCGAGAAGAACTTTAAACGCAGTTTACCAGTGCAGTTTTACCTCTTTCCAACAGCGTGGCAGCAATTCCGGACGATGCGACCACTAAGGCGATATCACTATATTGCTTCTGACTTTGGCCGATGTTAAACTCAATAAAAGTCTTGCCTGTTACACCAGGAGCACTCAAATAAATATATCACTACGTATTATTATACTGGAATTTATTAAATCGTTGTTTATTGAATAAAGAGCCTTCACTACTTGACATTATTTACTGCTGAGGAATTGACATTTCATGTGTCAAATTTTTTATTTTAATCTAATTTAAATAAAAAACACTAAGGAGTATTGATATCAACTTGGAAATAAAATAACTTTCTACCCCCTTTTTAACCCAGTTAGGGGATGAATTTCAATAAAATACGAAATTCGTCTTCCATCAATTCTGTTATAGAATGTTTATGCAAAATTTGAAGTATATTGGACCAAGGAATCACGTTGTCCCATACAAACTTTGCCCCCCTTTTTCACCCCCTTAGGGGTAGAATTTCGGAAAATCCTTTCTTATCGGATGCCTACGTCATACAAAGAACACACCCTCCAAGTTTCAAGTCTCTACGATTAGCGGTTTAGGCTGTGCGTTGATCCGTCAGTGAGTCAGTCATTCAGGACAAAGCATTTTATATGTATAGATAAATCATAACATACATAATAATAACCCAAAGAAGCTCGGTAATCCCTACTCAATTTTTTAACCGTGTGACTGGTATTTCAAGTTTCAAATTAATTATATGTATGTAGTTATTATTTTAATCACATTACAAAAAAAAACAGTTTTTTTGTCTATCTATCAATCTATCTACTCAGCCTGTAACACCCACTGCTGAGTAAAGGCCTCTTCTCTATTACGCCACTGTTGCCGATCTTGTGCAAGTCGCACCCACAGATTCCCTACTGCCCTCACAATATCATCTGATCATCGGGCTGGTGGTCTGCCCTGCGATCGTTTTGCATCTCTTGGCCACCATTCAGTACCTGTTTATACCACCTAAGATCGTCTCGTCTTGCCAAGTGCCCTAATTTTTTTTTATTTTTTGCCCTAGTGGTTTTTGTGTAATGGAAGATTTAAAAGTTGCCGTGTTTTGGAGAGTACATAAAGCCGTTGTTCCGGCTGTCATACCAACAACTATCATAATCGTATCGTATCGTTGGTAGTCAGAAGCCCAAAAATCCAGTCACAGTCTATCCTTAGAATGTCAGAATTTATTAAAAGGGGGTCATCCTAAGCTCATATAACTTAGCCGAAATTTGTACCTGAGGTACATACATACCAAATTGTAGAGAAAAATCAGACGAATTCGAAAAAAATAGTGTTTTGATTCAAAACTATATGAAAAACAGTTTTAAAGTTTTAATAACCCGTAGTACAATTAAAACACGTAGCAACATTGTGTGTGCAATTGCGTTTAGTTTCATCTAAGAAATGTTTTATTTTCAATTATTTAATGAAAAATTCATTATATAATAATTAAACAAAATAACGTTATGATAAATTAAGATTACAAAAACGAAATATAAAAATAAATTATTTTTAAACAAAAAACAAACTGCCTCCAAAAAACACATAGGAACTTAAAAGCAATAAATATCATTTTTATATTATAATTTTGAGTCGGTGCCAAACAGACAATCAACGAGTCATATTTAAATTAAATTAGTAGTTTGGCACCGCCTCCAAATTAGTCAGAAATCATAATGTAAATATTTATATGTTATTTATTGCTTTTTAGTTCCTATGTGTTTTTTGGGGGCGGTTTTTTTGTTTAAAAAAAAAAAAATTAAAAGTTTTAGGGGAATATAGATGTATTTTGTATTGTACCTATTATATTATATGTGGGGAGCGGGGGCAACTAAACTCACTGACCGGCACAGACAGCAAGGTTTCAGGGTAAAGCATAATATCATCTATGTATACAATTTTTTAAATTTTTCGTAACCTCACCTGATGGTAAGTGACAATGCTGCCGAGGATGTAGCACGGAAACTAAAATAATATCTATCTATTCGCCTTGAGGTTTAGCAAAGTGTTATTTTTTCTGCGAATTTTTTTGTAGCAGCTCGATGTTTGTACCTTTTTGTGTCCGGTTAATGACACTATGCTCGCCCCCTATTTTATAGGTTGTAAACATGCAGGCGAACTATGAGTTATAGGTGCATACATTATCTTTATACGATCCTTGAGCTCCCAGAGAATTCAGGCGTGATGAGTAGGATATTATTGGGCATTCTACCCCACCTGCCGTTCCTACAGCTCACTCCGTTCGCCTCCGTCACTTTCGGTGTGGTAGAAAGCCCAATAATATCCTACGGAGTAGGCGCCGTTCCACATTTCCGTTTTAAAACTTAATTGAGGCATTCTACCCCACCTGCCGTTCCTACAGCTCACTCCGTTCGCCTCCGTCACTTTCGGTGTGGTAGAAAGCCCAATAATATCCTACGGAGTAGGCGCCGTTCCACATTTCCGTTTTAGAACTCGACTTACTTGCCATTCCTACATCTCACTTCGTTTGTATTTCACTACTTATAACAACAACTTTCACATTGACTCACTGACTCTATATAATATATTTTTATCAACAAGGGCGCTCGCTGCTTGAGCCGTTAGCCTAAAATTCAGGACAGATTGTCTCATGTCTCTTCACAGAGCAAGAAATAGTATGCACCTACAGGCGCAAACACATTCTATTTCTATGACCCCAGATTGGGCACCAAGGACATCTGAACTTTAGGATATCGTAAACATTAAACTAAAATTTGGGACTGATTGTCTCATGTCTCTTCACAGAGCAAGAAATAGCATGCACCTACAGGTACACACACATTCTATTTCTATGACCCCAGATTGGGCACCAAGGACATCCAAATTTTAATATAATTAACTCATACAGTCGACACTAGCTTACATGTTAACAAATAAGGGCGCTCGCTGCTTGAACCGTTAGCCTAAAATTCAGGACAGATTGTCTCATGTCTCTTCACAGAGCAAGAAATAGCATGCACCTACAGGCGCACACACATTCTATTTCTATGACCCCAGATTGGGCACCAAGGACATCTGAACTTTAGGATATCGTAACATTAAACTAAAATTTGGGACAGATTGTCTCATGTCTCTTCACAGAGCAAGAAATAGCATGCACCTACAGGTACACACACATTCTATTTCTATGACCCCAGATTGGGCACCAAGGACATCCAAATTTTAATTTAATTAATTCATACAGCTAACACTACCTTAGACGCTAACAAACAACTACTGGTTGCTCTGCTGTTACTTGTTGCGTTGCGCTTGATTAAGATGCTTTCACACTCATACAATCAATCGCCTTCGAAACGCTTCTAAGCCGTCCCGTGATCGTCTGTTGTACCCTACTCTTTGTAAACCGCCTGACGATGACGCCGGATCGACGATCGTGTTAAGCTTACACAGAGCAAGAAATAGTATGCACCCAAAGGCACACGCACATTCTATTTCTATGGTCCCAGATTAGACACTCTTTGTAAACCGCCGGACGACGGCGCCGGATCGACGACAGTGTAAACGATTCTTTAGAATCTCAAAGATTGCAAAATTGCATTATGTAAATTTGCAGTATCCGAGCTTTGTTATACGAACACGTGTATGATGAGTCATTTCCATGTATTCAACAATTACACTGTATGTAAGATGATCATCGTGCATGTTGCAGTCTCTGATTAAAATTGGTTTTTAGAGGATTTCCTAACCAATGCAATTAATCTAATTGAAGATGTTCCTATACCAGTTTTGATAACTTTGCTTATTATTTTATAATGTTTCATAATAAATTGTTAGTTCTATCAATCTAGGAATTGTTTGAAAGATGAATCTCAATATCAGTACCTACTGAACCTTTACATGAAATGATTATGAAAACTCCGTTTTAGTCATTAGATGATATTACTTATACTAATGTAAAGTTTTACTGCAACATATTAGTGAACTAACTTTTTGACGCGAGTTCGTTTACATGGATTAGGCTGCACAAAAAATGTTTCCAGGATATTTTTCTTTCAGCTCGTTTTTATTTGCGTCTTTGAAAAAATGATATTTTTTTTTTTATTTCACATGTGTGATGTCACGCGGAATTTTACATCAAGATTTATTAAACAAACAAACATACTTTATAACAATGTCATAATGTATTAATCATGAGTGTCATGTATCGTCTTCAGCTTTGTCGGCGAGGGTAAAAAGCTGGTTTTATATGTAATTTCTCACGATAAAATTGCAATTTAACAGAAGCGATTTTCAATCACTACGATTTAATTAGACGTAAGTAACATAAATTAGTCATACAACTGTGAGACCATGTAATTAAGGTTTAATTTTATAATGGAATAAATATTGCTGAAATGGTATTTTTTATGAATAAAATCAATCAATTTTGTTCACAATATTACATTCGCTCCAGTATCTTACAGTGATAAACACCGGTAACTTTCGTTATAATAATTAATTAATTAATTACATTAAACAACCTTCAACTTATAAAATGTAAGTAAGTACTACTAAGTTTACTGAATTTGTGCATTTAATCGCTACCCAGCTACGGACCTGGTTTCTGCCTGCCGGCTGGTGTATCGGTAGTCTTAATTAAGTCACAGTTCCAAAATAAATCTTTATGTGTTCCATTTCAGGTCTGACTCCGATTCAGAATTCCAGCCACGACCCGCAGCTGTAGCCGAGGTTGTGAAGGTGCAACCTAAAAAAAAGGTGTCAAAGCGCAAAGCTTCAGAGAGCACCACGCCATCAGAATCGAAATCAAGGTAATATTGTGTTACTGCTTGTACCTTTAGGTGCTTGTTGTGTATGTTATGTCAATTAAAATGTTCTACACAGTTATACGTTGGTTAGTGGATTTAGAACTGTAACGCAGAGAGCGCTGAAATCAATTTCCATTTATATTCCTTGCAGGAATGTTTACAGTTAGTTCATTAGGTATTGTTATTGAAATTATTATAACATAACATCATGCTTTCTATCCTCGTAGGGTTCGACAGAGGATTATAAAATACACCTTTAATTCGCCCATTAAAAACTAATGCAATGTAATGTGTTGTGTAAATTATTATGAAGAATATGTTAAATTGTTTACAGTAAAAGACGCAGTTCGGGCTCGGACCTCTTTGGCTTGGAGGACTACATTCCGTCGTCGACCTCAGCTGGAGACTTCGGTTCGACCCTCACCAGCCGTGTCGCCAACGGTAACGTGCGGCGAAAGGCGGACTTAACCGGGGACTTTTATGTGGAGGTAAAGGTGTACAACAAGGCCGAAGTTGTCTCCACCCCTAAAGAGGTTCGGTGGAAGAAAGCCTCGGTGGCCCTAAAAGTGCAGCTGAACCGTAACACGCCGCAGTGGGACGGTCTACAAGTTTTTATGAGACGGACTCATGAATTATTTGATGATTCTGAGCCCGTATTTTATAGCGATAATATACATATAAAATAAATATTTAAGTTGTTGGGGCACCAGGTACTTACCTATATTCTATTATTGTATTTTTGCGATCGTATGGGACGGTCTACAAGTTTTTATGAGACGGACTCATGAATTATTTGATGATTCTGAACCCGTATTTTATAGCGATAATATACATATAAAATAATATTCTATTATTGTATTTTTGCGATCGTACATCATCATCGTAATAATAATATATTGCAACATCTAATAGTAAGTTTTGAACTATTTTAATCTAAAATGCCTTTCTGTACTGTTTGTAACACATCTGTTGAGCGCAGTCACTGGACAGGTCACCTACGTAGTACTAATCATAAAAACAAAACTATTTCGCATTTTTGCGAAGGTGTTGAAATAATACATTCTGCATTTCGTAATCGTATAGCTTCTTATAGAATTGTCGATCCGTCTGAGAATTGTTCTCTAGAACCATTTCTTAATAATAATTGGGACAAAATTAAATCGTTAATTGATATATCTCTTAAAGAACATGTTAGCCTAAAAGTTAATTTCGAATATTTTGCTTTGTTTTTAATGTTTAAAAATGATTCTCAGGATATGAAATCATTTGCCACAAAAAACGTTACTCTGCATCAGAATTATGAATTTGATTCATTAATGTCTCAGGTAAAAAATACTTTAACAAAAAAGATAGAACAATTTCAGGATCAAGACAGTGGATGGACGTTCTTGAGCAGTTCTCATTTGGAAGTAAATCTTAACAAATATCAACCGTTGCGCGGTTCAGGCTTTATCGAATTACCTCCTGCAATAAAATCGAGAAAAGCATGTGTCAATATCCACAATAATGACGAGTATTGTTTTTTATGGTCTGTTGTTGCTGCTTTATATCCAGCTAAGAGTCACCCTGAAAGAGTATCTTCTTACCCTGATTTTCGTAACGTTTTAAAGGTAAAGGACATGTCATTTCCAGTGAATTTCTCAGATATTGCGCGGTTCGAAGTGAATAACCCTGAAATTTGCATTTACATTTATGGTTTAAAAAATAATACCGTCGTAGGACCGCTTTACAAACCAAAAGCCTTGAACGGAAAGGTGATTCATTTACTTTATTTAGAAAGAGATGATTTGTCACATTACTGTCTCATTAAAGACTTGCCGCGACTTGTTAAAAATCAAATAACAAAACACCACAGTAAACTGTACTTTTGTGACGCTTGTTTAATGTTTTTTAATTCATGCGATGACCTTAGTTCGCATAGTTGTGGAGGTGTCGCCACTGAACTACCTCCAAAGGGTTCTTTCATTCAGTTTAAAAATTATAATAGAAAGCAAACTGTACCATTTGTTATATACGCAGATTTTGAAACAATGCTAGAACGGTATGAATCTTGTGACCCTGACCCCACTAAGGCGAGTACTGTAACGCGACAGCGACATGTGCCTGTAGCTTTCGGTTATCATATTACGTGTACGCTAGACGAAAGCCACAATCGTTACGTTTCTTATCGCGGTGCGGATTGTGTGTCAAATTTTGTGAAGTCTATCTATAAAGATGCACAAAAAATTAACGATATTTTAAAAAATAATGTTCCTATGATTTATTCAAATGACAATGCTCGCGACTTTGAAAACGCGATGACATGTCATATTTGTGAGCACTTCTTGTTGGGCGATAGAGTTCGCGATCATTGTCACTTGACTGGTAAATATCGTGGTGCAGCTCATAGTTACTGTAACATACAATACAAACTACCAACATTTTTGCCAGTATTTTTTCATAATTTATCCGGATACGATTGCCACCTTTTCATAAAAGAATTAGGTGAAGCTCCTGGATCTATTAAAGTGATACCTAAAACGAAGGAAAACTATATTTCATTCACTAAGTTTATTCCGATTTCTACCGGGGAAAGCATCCAGGTTCGGTTTGTAGATTCTTTCAAGTTTTTAGGAACTAGCTTAGAAAAGTTAGTTAGTACAATGAAAAAACAAGACTTTAAACAATTAAAATCTTATTTTCCTAATAAAAAACAATTTAACTTACTCACCCGTAAAGGAGTGTATCCATATGACTATATGTCTCAATGGGAATGTTATGAAGATACATGTTTACCCTCTAAAAAATATTTTTTTAACTCTTTAACTAATGAGGCAATTACCGATGAAGACTATGAACACGCTCGGTCTGTTTGGTCAGTATTTAATATTCAAAACATGGGTATGTACACAGATTTATATCTCAAAACAGATGTTCTTTTGCTAACAGATGTATTTGAAAATTTTCGAAAAACTTGTAAACTACATTACACGCTCGATCCCGCGTTCTATCTTACAGCACCAAGTCTATCTTTTGATGCAATGCTTTTAAAAACAGGGGTTCAATTAGAATTGATTAGTGATGTTGAAATTTTTAGAATGATACAAAAAGGTATTCGAGGAGGTGTTTGTATGTGTTCCAAAAGACATGCCAAAGCCAATCATAAATATTTAGATACATACGATCCGTCCAGTCCAAATTCATTTATTATTTATTTAGACTGTAATAATTTATATGGTTATAGTATGTCTCAATGCCTTCCCTATTCCGATTTTAGATTTATGAACAGAGAAGAAATAAATGATTTACAGTTGAACTTAACAAATATTAGTGACTCTGCGGAACAAGGATATATTTTAGAAGTTGACTTAATATACCCTGAAAGTTTACATACTGAGCACAATGACTTCCCATTTTGTCCAGAAAAATTCATACCACCAGGGGGTAGGAATAAAAAATTAATACCGAATTTGTACGATAAATATCACTATGTTATTCATTACGTACATTTAAAAAAGTGTTTACAGCACGGTTTAGTATTGAGAAGGGTCCATCGCGCTATTACATTTAAGCAAAGTTGTTTTTTAAAGCAATATATTGATATTAACACCCAGTTACGTCAAAAAGCAGAGTCAACGTTTGAACAAGATTTTTTTAAATTATTAAACAACTGTATTTTTGGAAAGACTCTAGAAAATAATGAACAAAGAGTAGATGTAAAATTAGTAAACAAGTGGCATGACTCGAACAATAAAACAAAAAAGTCAACTTGTGCTGAGAAATTGATAGCTAGCCCGTATTTTCATAGTGCTTCCGTATTTTCTGATAATCTTGTAGCGATACAAATGAAGCCATCGCGTGTTATTCTAAACAAGCCGATATACATAGGGTTTGCAGTATTAGAATTATCTAAGACTCACATGTACGACTTTCACTACTCTATCATAAAACCTTTTTATGGTAACCGAATTGAATTGTGCTATACTGACACAGATAGCCTAGTATATGATGTACAGAGTAATGACGTTTATAAAGACTTCAAGCTCCATTTTCTAAAATATTTTGATACCAGCAATTATGACTGTAACAACGACTATAACTTACCAATTATTAATAAGAAGGTTCCAGGACTGTTTAAGGATGAAATGGGTGGCAACATTATCAAAGAATTCGTAGGACTGCGCTCAAAGCTTTATTGTATTAAAACTTTAAACAATACAATTAAAAAGGCAAAAGGTACAAAAAAATGTATTACCAAAAATTTAAATATGTTAGATTATAAAAATGTTTTATACAATTGCAATGTTATTCACAAAAAAAATGTATTGTTTAAGTCAATAAAACATGAAATATTCACTCAGGACGTAAATAAAATAGCACTTTCAAGCAATGATGATAAACGATTGCTATCGTTTGATAAAGTTTCTACTTTAGCCTGGGGTAACGCAACTATATTTATGTAATGCATTACCACAATTTAAACGTAATTACAGTACTAAAATTTTTAACATCTATTTTATTGATTCTATATATTATGGTAAAACTTATGACGTCCTAAGTGCAAAAGTTAGATAATCCTTCAACCTACCTACTATTATAAAAAGTTTGTGAGGGTGGATGAATGGATGTTTATTACTCTTTTAATAATGTGAAATGTACTATTGTCGTGTAATGTGCCGTGTTGACGGCACGGTTGGCGTAGTGGTTAAGCGATTGACTGCTGCGCTGCGTGTCGCGGGTTGGATTTCCGCATGGAACAAATATTTGTATGACCTACAGGTAGTTGTTCTGGGTCTGGCTGTTTTAAATATTTGTAAGTTTGGAAGTTACTTTTGAACCTAGCTTAATTATGTAAACAATTCTAAAATGTGTGTATTCTTGGTGTTCCTTGTACTAGTTAGAGCTAAACAGAGATGTAACTATACAACCTCTTATAATTACTTAGGTACTTTTGTACCTACTAAATATTTACTTAAATAAATAATATTTTATGTTCATAAATCTGTTTCATTTCCGTCCCTGATGACAAAGCGCATTGCGCTGACTGGTTTGTGTAATTTAACACCGATCAGGTGCTCGCAAGTGACGGGCTACGTCACACATAGGAAACAAGTTCAAACTTGTAATTAAAAATGTGCACAATGCTTTCTGGAGTACTGTTACACGAACAATAATATTAGTCGTCCGTCTCATTTAGCTGATATTGACCGGACTGGTCGGACTGGTCGGACTTCGCAGTTACTTAATCGAAAACAATTGTAAGTACTTAGTTCGTTTAAATGTTATTTATTACTTAGGTTGATATTCATTAGCATTATATTGATTCTTATTTTGTTTGTTTCAGATCATCAAAAATGTGTGATTCCCCTGACCTTATCTTTTCGCAATACGGTCAAGGGTTCCCGACTCCAAGTGTGAGTTGGCATGTACCTGACCAACAGGGGTCTACTTATAAAAAACCAAGAGCGAAACGAGAGGGTCAAAAGCGGAAGCAGCTCAATAATTGTCAATCATATGTTATTAACAATGAGAAGAAAAAAGGACTGAGATTAATCCAGATACAAGTGCTGAACATTAGTGATCAACAAGAATGTGACAATGATGAAGCGGTAGTTATGAGTGCGCAATATGTAGTGAGTGAACCAGTGGATTATGTTATGGAAGAGACACAATCGTTAATAAACAAAATTTCCAAAAAACTTTGTGGGGACAATTGTTATTAGTAAGTAACGTAGTTTCTAAGTTTTTTCCTTCTTTTTATTTGTATAATTAAAAATATTTGTATTTAAGTAAAAAAGTAAAGTATTGTTTTTTCATTATTTTTGTAGGTATAAATACATAAAGTGTAATGTAAGTTTTATTGTATTGATTGTAAATATTATAACTTAAAAGTATATGTAATATAAAAATTTAATAAATATTAGTATTATATAATATGTGAAAGACAAAAAAATAGTGTAGTGATAATTGTAAAAAATAATCATTTTTTGTGACTGTAAATATGTGAGGTAATAAATACTGTATTTTAATTTTATATTTTTATTTTGTTTGAAGTATGTTTGTTTACAAATTAATTAAGAACTTTCATATTCTTTTTTGGGTATAATAAATAAAATGAAATATAAAAAATAAATAATGTGTGTAAGTTGTTCATAAGTTCCCTTTTAATTAAAATAATCACAATGTTTTGTAAGTTAAGATAATCAAATAAATAAAATATTATTACTATGTAGCTAGGTATCATTAGTGTATAACTGTAAAGTAACTGTATAAGTATATGAGGTAATAAAGACTATATTTTAATTTAAAATTTTATGTTTTATTTTATATGACTTAGGTACTAAATTCAAATATTAAATTAGCTGTAAAATAAGATTAGATTTGCAGGTCATCCGTTTTTCGGGATAAATTTACATTTATTGTAGGTATACCTCAAGTTAAACATAACTACAGCTAATCTAATATTTTTAGGGTGCTAATAAAAAACCATAAGTAGTTATATAAATATTTTTATTAAATGTAGCTTAACCACAACAAAATAATTTGAATACAGACATATTATTATCAAAATACCATTTTCTTATACACACAGCATTATTTAGTGCACAATTCAATTTATGATTCACACAATTAAAGTCAGTTTTATTTTTACAATATTTACTTTTTAAGACTGAAAAGTTAGGACACCCCTTCTCACCTATATCGATCACTTCACAGTTTGCACATAAGTCTTTAATCCACTGTATCTTTTCCAAACCCTTTGTAATAATTTTTTTATTTTCCAAATATGGCACTATCACACGTTTAAACTCATTATAGTCTATGTAGCCCTCACTCCAGTAAATTCCACTATTTTTTTCCAACCATCTCACTTGCTTCTTTTCCTCTTTAGTCAGGTAATGGAACGAATATGGTGGTTTTACCAAGAATGTTTGTGAATGCTCTTGACTTACAATGGCCACTTCTTTAACAATAAAATTGTTTATAAAAATTTTAAATCCTTGAAGTTCAACTATTATGGTATCCGCTTTCATGATAACTTCTTTACAATGTTACTTAAGGGTTTGTATTCAATTATACAATCGTTGAGAATTAGGCAGTAGGCTGAAGTTTGATCTGGTATTTCGGAATCACTCTCAATTTCTACTCTCACATCCACAACTGGACCTGTCTTTAAGTTATCCGCTTGTCTAGAGCAATCGACGACAAAAAGCGGTGCTAAATCTTTAAATTGTTTCTCGCTTAATATGGGCTCTGGGCGACGTCCGTAATACGACTGCTGAAATCTGGTGTACTGCTCGTATAATAAAGCAATTCTGTTGTCAGCAAAGTTCACATTTAGGTTTTCATACGGGAAATACGTGGAATTGAGATACACTCTAACGTCCCGAACATGACAATGATCGAATTGAGACATGTCAGAACTTGCATTGTTTTTCCTATTTGTTTGTAGGCCAAGAATGATGTATCTTGGTTTTTCTATTTGAGTTGATGTTTTGATAGACCAAGTATGTTTTGTAGTTTTAGGTAAAGAGGGATATTCGTACAGATCCCAATTTCTGTATATCATTTGAAGTGGTCGATCTTTTTCTAGGAGTCTTAACAAACTGATTTTTTCTTTGTCTGATACTTTAACATGCGGTACGCGCCATATGATTTTGTTGATCTGAACGTCATCCACAGTTTCACCAGTGTTAAGTTTTACAGCGTTCAAATTAGTATTACTTCGTAACAGTATCAGTTCATGTCTACTGTTTATTACGACTTTTTTAAAATCTTCAGCAAAACCGAGGATATTACACAGTGGTATAGAAGCTGAAAATCTTCCTCCATTGGTATTTTTTATACCATCAATATTCCATCCCCAGACATTAGATATTTTCGATTCGCTTTCATTCATGGATATTAATGATTTTATGGTCGTAGTTATACCTGCATTTTTTATTTTATCAATCTCCACTCCATTAAGCTCGTACCTAATATCTTGGAATAAGTACATTAGCGCATTGTTCGTGAAATTGACACTAGTAGCTTTGTCTTTCGTATCTTTTTTGCTAACGATAACAGTTCCTTCCAAATACAGAGTACTAGCAGATGGTAGTATGTATAAGTCTTGTTGGTTAATAGGTATACGGATTTCATCATTTCTATTAAAGCTCGTCACATAAGGCTTGTAAGAATGAAATTCGATTCCTTCAATAGTGTTATCGTAAGTTGGAGCAGATAAAACATCTAAGATATTCATTTTAGCAATCCGATCGCTCTAAGAAAAGCTTTATTTTCTTTAGTTAATTTTATTTTCTTCTTAGAACAAGGTCTTATACGGTATGTAGCTCGAATAGAACTGATATTCTTTAGTTCTTGACGTACATTTTTATTGTAGTCAATCATGGTTTTCTTTTGAGATGTAAATACAGCTGCACTTCTTCACCACGCAAATTAATTAAGTTATTGTTAATATCTAATAGCTTGATATTTATGCAGTTTATATTGTTTTGATTTATTGGAAAGTATATAGCGTTCTTCGGGATTTCAATAATCCTGTATCCAGGTGGCACGTTGAGTGCAAATTCGTGAATAATGTGACTTGGTTTACCGTTTATGTACGAACCGCTTACAATATCACATTCAATCCTGACCACGGTCGTTGGTAAAATGTTGACTGGAGACTGTGACACATGCCATTTATTTGCTTTCAAGATTTGTTTATTAAAGCCTAAAATTTTTCTAAAAGAATTCTCTTTGGTAAAATTAACATCTTTTGTACAGAATATAGTAGTTTTTAAAGTGTTATTATTGCACTGTAGTTTGATAGATGCATCTTTTATTTCCGATTTTAGATAATCATTTATATCTTGCAATTCATAAGCGCCTTCAGGTATTTCTATAACTTCGTTAAGACCATAATAGAACTTATTATTACTTTTGTCAATGTTTGGTATAGAATTAAATGTTGAAAAGTGTAATAAAGCACATTCATACTCTCCATCAAGCTGTAAAGTATTAGGATAGTATGTAGATAAAACTGGAGAGTTTCCAGTTATCGACAAAGTGAGCGACATCTTGCAAATGATTGAAATGAAAGAAAAACATATATTTTATAATACATTTTTATTCCAAAAACTCCACAAGTATTCTAAACATAAATGTCCACAATTTACTGCATTGAATTTTTGATATCTTGTGTAGTTATAAAATACATTACAATTATTAAAATATCGAATTAATTCCATCGGAGGTTTTAAATTTCCATAGCTATCAAAATACTCACAATAATCATAAACTTTAACATACGCTACCCAATGTGTTCCTTCGTTCATAGAATTATCTAAGTTAACGATACCACATTCCACCCGTTTTGGCGTTCTGGGTAAACGATCCTTCATGTAGACCCCACGGAAGTGAGGGATATCTCTTGAATATTTTAGGATGTCTACATTAGTTAGAGGTCTATTAGGTAGCATATTTTTTAGTTTTTTGAAGCATGAATATACAATCCTTTACCATTTTTATACGGCTTAATGTATAATCCCTTGCCCAACACTAAAGCCTCCATAGCTTTATTATGACGTTCCGATTCTCGCAAATTTTGCTGACCTATTTTGTAATCATTGACGGTTTTTGCAATGCCAGCTGCACCACCAGCTAAAGTTCCCAAAGCCGACAAACCAGCAAAAATTGGAATCAGCGGTAGAACTCCTCCAGTCTTTGGTATGGGTATTACTCGTGGCACCCGAATTCGATGATGAATGCTTGGAAATAACTTTTTTGCGACTGAGTAAGCTGTTTTTATTAAAGTCTTATTGTCGCTGTGTTTGAGTTTCTTAATTTTTGATTTTATTTTAGAAACTAAGCTTTTAAATGTTTTAACCCCGGATCCAGACTTCAGTTTAGCTTTCATGACTTTGCTCACTAGCCATGAGCTTAGTTTTTCACCTTTCCCAGCATCTTTTGATTTTAATCTTTGTTTAGCCATATTAAGTAGTTGTAAATCAGCTTTGTGACGATTTGATAAGTCTGTATGGTTTGCATATGCAATATCGTGGTACATACAAGCTTCGTCTAGCTTATTTACACCTCGGTCACCTCGAGCCAAACGTTTGGACAATTTGGTTCCTGGTCCGCAATAATTGTATCCTGGTAAATGAACTTCGAATGGTAGATTATTAATTATGTTATTAACTAGTCCACCACCTTGCATTACTTAAAGTAGAATGAATGGTTTACTTTTTTTAAATGGTTATATAACATCTTAACCCATTATTGCAGCTTTGTCAATCCAACTGTTTTCATCATTATTAAGACCTAACCATTTGACATATAATTTATTTCCTTTCTTCTTCAAAACTTTTTCGACCAAATAAATATCAGGATATCTAGATTTTTGAAGTTCTTGCTCATAAAAAGCTCCTGAAATATTTTGCTTTCGTTGATCTTCTATTTGGTATGTTACTGGTAAGGTTTTATTAATCTTTTTTATGTTAAATAATTCAGTTGACCAATTAGGAGTATAACCTTTCTCAAAATTATGTTTAAATTTGCTGATACGAACATAATCACCTACTTTGAATTTAGGCTTCCCCTTAGCAAAATCATTATTGTATATTTTTTTAAAATTTCCTTTTATCGCTGGTTCATTTGATTTATTAACATCGATTGGTTTACATTGGATAGAACGATGTTTCGTATTGTTGTATCTTATAAATATATCTTTCAACGGTGGACCTATCCACTTATAATTTCCATTGAGACTGAAATGTTTATATAATTTATTCTTTATAGTTCTAATCAGTCGCTCTACTATTGATGCTTTTTTAGTAGAGAATGATGAGTAATGGTTAATATTGTACTTTTTCATAAGAGATTGAAAAGTGCTGTTATAAAACTCTGTTCCTTTATCAGTTTGTAAGTTAACGGGATTTTCAAGACTGCTACACAGTATTTGTTCGAATGCACGAGTAACATCAAATTTATTTTTCGATTTTAACGGTTCAGCCCAGGCGTACTTTGAGAAGCAGTCAATCACTACTAAAATAAAATTGTAGCCTTTGTTATACTTTCTCAGGTTTTGCATATCCATTAAATCTGCTTGCCACAAGTCGCGGACTCCTTTCAAAACAACATGACGTCGGAGAAAATTTCGTCGTGCTGCTTTATGTATTTCATTTACGATTTGCTGTTTTGCCATTATGGAGTTTTAGTTTTTAGAAATAACTTATCTACTTCTGCTTTGGTGTAAAACTGTTCTTGCAAATGAGTTAAAACTTCAGGTGTATTTGCTTTTAAAGAAGTTTGAACTGCACTTCGAGCATCCTTTATGATTTGAGAACGCAATAAACCAATCATTTTATTAAATTCTTTTATCGTATTAGCATTCAAATGATCTACATAATCTTTGTTCACAGCATCATCTGCTTCTATAGGAGATCTAATTCCTCTCAATCTCAATGTTTTTAAGTCAAAATCTCCATTTTCTGATTTTATTAATGCTTTTTCATTAAAATCAAATAGTTCTGACAGTCGCATTCTTTTATGAACGTGATGACCAAATTTATCTATATTCATTATGTGTGTGTACAGAAAGGCAGCTTTATGTAAAATGAAAACATTAATTATTTATCAAGATATTTATTTATTTATAAATTGACCTTCACGTAGTTCCTCTATAATAGATAATATTTCGTTATCTACTCCTGTATTTCCAGCTTCCCGAGACGCCATAAGTAATTTTAATCTTTCAACTAACTCGTTAGGATTATCCCAATATATATAATCAACATCTTTGTTCAGTTTTTTCAGCATTAGTAACCCTTTTCCTTTAGGTATATTTATTTTTTCAGTTAAATCGTTTCGCAATTTAAATAATGGCTTTATAACATCCATATACTTTTTCCCCTTGTTGCTTTTTATAGCTTTTTTTGGATCATAGTCACGTCTATGAGCATTTGTATGTAACAACATCAATTTATAATTTTGTTTATCGTCTTCAGTAACCAAACTTAAGTCTGGATCCTTTTTGAGCAACAGCTGTTTTAAACCAGATGTATTTTTGTATCTATGGCCAGCTAAGAGTATAAATTGATCATTAATTGTTATGGGAGTAGAACCTAGCAACAATTTATCGCGTTCTACTCTGACCCCAAATGGAATGTCTCTCAACGCTTCGGAAGAAACTGACCAGGATGACGTATCACAATCTTGATTTTGATCAACTGTTGATTCATACGAAGAGTTGCTGCTAATTTCAGATTCATCTTGATCCTTATCTGATTCTTCTATCTGCAAAGTTTCATCTATAAACGGAACTTCAGACTCTTTATCTTCAATAGCATGTAGGGGAGGAGTTTGCTTGCTAGCTTTAGCAATTAAGTTGAGAGGTTCTGTTACAGGCTTAAAAACTGCGTCTAGTGCTTGTTTATTATCAATCTCAATATTTCGCATTTTGCGTACTTTCTTCTTTACAGCTTCTGCTGCATTAACGATTTGTCTTTTCAATGATTTATCCATTTTGGTGAAATTGATCGTAATCGGTGTAGCGCCATGTGAAGAATAATAAAGTCGTGCAAATTTACAGTCTTTTATACTTGTGTTCTTAATCAAAGACTACAAAAGTGTCAAATTTATTTCTATAACAACCTTTATTTTTGAAGCAATCTTTATTGATTACAACATAATTGAATGGTTCATTCCATATTTTTGAACACATTTCACGAAATTCACTCCATGTCATATCAGTATTAACGTGTTCTTCATAAACATGTCTCATATTAATTTCATCTTGTTTAAAAAGTATGATTAGGTTTGCATTATCTCTGACCAACTGCTTAGGAATTTTACTATATGTCTGATTTAGATAAAAGCAATCGATAAACTTATGTCTGCCCATTGCAAAATAATCACGCATGTTGCTTTGATTTTCACAAGCCACATCATCGAATACAATTACAGAATTGGATTTTGCGTCGTGAACATTAAGTACTTGCTCATTTTCATGATATTTCTGAAATGTAATACCTGGTACACGTTGCAAAACTTTTTCTAAAAAATTGTACTTGGGTTGTTGCACGGTTTTAGAATATACATAAACATTTTGAAATTTTAAACCATTTTCATGTATAAGAAGACCAATTAATAAATTAGTTTTTCCACAATTTGAAGGCCCGCAAATGATGCATCGTATCGTGTTAGGTAATAATTCTCCATGACGAAAACTAGTGTTTCGTGGCTCAACGCAGAGTTCGTTTAAATGTAACGATTGTGGTTGTTTTACAAATTTCATGACGACTGTTTAAACGGTTTATTGAATAATGAGAAAATTTACCAACCACGTCAATATTTATTAAGTGAATCAATGAATTGATACAATATATCTTGTTTTTTTTTGTATCTACGAATGAGTTATTGAAATTTGGTCAAGACAACGTCTGTCGAGTCGAGTCAAAAAAAAAATTTTCAAAAAGACTATTGTGGCCCATGTGGGGATCGAACCCACGACCTTCGCATTATTAGCGCGACGCTCTAACCAACTGAACTAATGGGCCGATGAGAGCTCTCTACTAAAACAAGATCCTCATGGCTCTCATGTCAATTAAGTTCTAAAACGGAAATGTGGAACGGCGCCTACTCCGTAGGATATTATTGGGCTTTCTACCACACCGAAAGTGACGGAGGCGAACGGAGTGAGCTGTAGGAACGGCAGGTGGGGTAGAATGCCCAATAATATCCTACTGTGATGATAAATATATCCTTTTTAGGCTACTTTGACCCGCAAATCAAGTACTAGGATATCATAAGACTGATTGCTGTTATTTACTTACAGCCACTTGCGAATAAACACAGCTCAATGACGTCGCGGCACGCGAATTATAAAACAAACTTCCATGATTACAAATTAAAGGATTTTCATGCCTATTTTTGAGGAGATAAGGTTGATCGGAGAAGCAAGGAATTGTTGGTATTACTAAATAATTGCGTCGCAGTTATTAGGATGTAAATAACGTTGGTAATGATCTACTTGGTGAACTGGTTTCTGGGTCATTGTTACACCTTGTTTATGAGTCTCAAGTCCGTAGTATTTTTAATAGTTAATTGTATGAAGCTGGTCATAGGTGAAGGCAAACATCGTGAGGAAAATTGCACGCTTGAGAGATTTACTCAAGAGAGTGTAAAATCTACAATCCAATACTAAGCGACTATAGCCTAACCCGTCTCGTTCTGAGAGGAGGAACGTGATCAGCAATAGGACATTTAAGGCTTCGTCCAACAGGACGCGTATTAAGCGCGCGTCAGGGCGCTAGAGCGTACCAGACTAGCGTTGCGTACTTTGTGTTTGAACGACTTCGACGCTCAACCATATTTTTGTAGGTATACATATTACATTTTTAAATTATTATTTTTAGATGAGGAACAGTGTATCTATACTGACATTTTAAATACACTGTTCCTCGTGTCGTAGAAACAAGGGTATATTCAGAAATGTTCAATCAACTGTTCAGTAACCATTTTTACAATAGTCATACAATAACGCCCGGCGTCAGATAAAATTCTTTACAAAATCAACGCGACGTCAAGACGCTGCGCTAGAACGCCGGTGTATTCTAGCACGCTAGGTCTGTTTGATACATAGATTATTTGATAGGCCAATGCATGTTCAGGGGGCCTACTACAATCTTTTAGGAAACAATCTTATTTCAATAGTGTTTTGTTTCAGGGATATAATAACATTACTCTTTTTCGTACCGTGACCTTCACTGTACATTATTGTTTTATTCCTGCTTAGTGTTGGGAAAGAATGAACTATTTGTCTATTCCCTGCTATCAGAAAAGAAACAACGCTATATGAACTGGTATAGCGCTGTCCCTTTCCCGCACTTGTCCGAATCGCTACTACGGATTCCGATCTTGAACCAAAATATGTATACTTTTAGAGGTGACGTCACCAAAACCGCTAAGAAAATAATATCGTTTCACTCTGACAATAAGCTTGTTTTAAGGACTTCATGGTACGAAAAGTCGAAGTAAGATTATAATAATACTGCTATAAGAGCTTGTGGTTGGCCCCCAGTACAACACAACGCAGCGCTAGCGCTGCGCTAGTCTGGTACGCTCTAGCACCCTAACGCGCGCTAAATACGCGTTCTGTTTGGCGAGGCCTTAAGGCTCATATTCACAGACGATGCGTAAACTTACTAGGCGTCCTTATGTCATGGAAATTTGACATACGGAAGCATGAATATTAGCCTAAGTAGGTAGTTGAAATTCGTATTTTTTTTACTTATACTCGTGTTAATCAACACAACTATTTATATACATAATTATCTTCTGAAATCTGCAAGATATTTTCAAAAAGAAATATCTTTGGGCCTATCTTAGGGCCTGTTTCACCACCTCCTAGTAAGTTCCCGATAAATTACTTGGCAGATAATTTCATACACATTTTGTTCCATTTTTTAATTTATTCGGCGGTTAGCGGCTATCCAGAGGTAGTGAAACCAGCCCTTAATCCCTTTAATTTAAAGCCTTAAGACAGACAATAATAATAACTGAATTTTTTATTAAGAATCAATTAAATACCTACCAGTTTGCAAATATATTTTTTTAAATCACAGAGTCGCTTAAGTTTTTTTTATTGCTGTAGGTTTAGGTCATTGGCACAGAGTATAACTCTGGCAGTGGGTCATCGTTGAATACTTACATGCGTGCATTTAATTAGTGCGAAACGTTGCGTCAATAATACGTCAATGCACCTCCAATAAACAAGTCGTGATTAGATATACCCTTGAATATACTAAACTTGAGTTAGTTATACAAAAAACAGTTCGAAAACAACTTAAACCTACAAATTAACGTCAAAATTAATAAATTATTTATAAACAAAAACTAAACCGCCATAAAAAAACACCCAAGAACTAAAAAGCAAAAAATAACAGGTACATATTTACATTATGACTTCTAACTAATTTAGAGTTGGTGCCAAACAAAAAATAGACGAGTTATATTAAAATTAAATTTGTAATTTGGCACTGCCTTATATATTAGATATTTTGTAGCTTACAAGGCTTTTTAAATAACAAAACGTAATTATCTTTTTGTATTTTTTAAGCATTTTCCATGCTAAGATTACAAGTTATTTTTAATGAAGGAAAAAATCGACGGGCGGGCAGGATTCGAACCTGCGCCTTTTGGTTCGGTAGACCAGACGCTCTGACCACTAAGCCACCGCTCGCCCTGCTCGCCAGTCGAAATCTTCCTTCACATTCTAATTTACGTCTTAAAGGTGACGTAGCGACATCTATTGTGAATGCTTCACAACCGACACGACTAACTTTACAGCTAGTTCGATGTCGTATGATACCGCCTTACCTATTAACTATCTTTTTGTATTTTTTAAGCATTTTCCATGCTAAGATTGCAAGTTATTTTTATTAAGATAGTTTGCTCGCCCGCCGAATTTTTCCTTCATTAAAAATAAAACGTTATTAATAAACAAAAGAAGCACAAATGCGGCGCAAAAAACAAAAGTTTTTCCCAGCGATTATTCAACTCGCTTAGACTTGTTTGGTGTACAATACAACCTGCTTAGTTTTTAGCTTATGGTTTAAGCTAAGGTTCTGTTTACACCTTGTATGTCTAATGCAGACTCTTCACAAAATTCATGACGTCAATCCGCCTTTCTAAAAAGGGCGGCTAGAAAATCACCTACGTTTAAGTATGGGCGACCTTCTAAGTAAAAATTCTTGTTACGCAACTATATATGCTTCAGTTACATCGTAAATCATCACGCTCTGACATAGAGGAACTGGGCTGCGAAAGCTGCTCTCTTTATATAACACTAATTTTATTATAAAACCATTCAACCCAAATAATTACATAAGTGTATATAAAATTCCATTCTTTCCATTTAAAATATTGCATAAAGTTATTTTGCACGTCGATTTGATTTGATTTGGTTTACCTACTATCGAATCTCTCTAATGTTTTATGTCAGTTATTTGTCATAAATAAATAATATCCTGGGACATTTTTACACAGCACCATCATCTAGTCCTAAACTAAGCAGAGCTTAGACAATGGTTACAATACTTATTGTATACGTTTTATTTGTAAATACATTTGAAACATCCAGACAAACACAAATACTTAAGTACTTATTACATAAATATTTGTTTACTTTCGGAATCGGACCCACGACCTCGTGAAGTCGTGATAAGTAGTCCGGTACTTGAACCACTAGACCACAGGCGTTATCATATTTTCAAAATATCAGCATGGCTGACTATTAATTTAATCCGTATCAGTGTTATAAATTAAATTATTGTATTCAGTATTTTAATTTTGTTTGGGTTATTGGTGTTAATTGTTTGTAGATTTAATTGTTTAATTAAGTGAACATTGCGAAAAAAAATTGCATACGTAAGGGCTTCAGAGTACTGCGTGAAGTTCCATGCAATAAAATCTATTCCATGTTAGGCATACAATAATAAAATTATATTAATGTTTAAAATAAAAATTAAAATTTGATTTTTTTATATTTTTTTTGTGTTTTTTTTTGTTGTTAGCCAATTGTAGTTCAAACAAGTCCAATAAGACTTAACCATGGTAGCCATCTCCAAAATCTAACAGTATTATCAAAAATGTAGTGAAAGTTTCTAGCCGACGCAAACCATTAAACTGGTTTATTAAACAACAAGACAAACAAATTTGAACATTGTTTACTTTTCTGAAGAGTTCAAAATCCAATGAAAGTAGGTATTGCGGTAGATTTTACACTTTATTGTACATATTTTTTTTGTACACATAACGTCTTTTTTGGTATTATGAAATACCATAAAACTAGTGATATTTCATAAATCATGGAATGTAATTAACTAATTACAAAAATATGTTGTACACGATGCCTATCTTAACAAGACATGAAAATCAATTAAAAACAATAGTGTGGATATAATTAGTGAAAGGAAAAAGAACAATAATGTAATTATTTGTCATGTGTTTTCAGTAATTAACATGTGTATTACCGTAAAAAGTTACTTTTAAATAATACTAGCGCCCCGTGCGGCTTCGCCTGCGTTCCCGGTGCTTTTAAAAAATAAATCTTACATACAAACCTTGTCCGGACAATAACGATTACAACAAAAAAAGAAATATCCAATTTGGTGCAGTTTTTCGGAAATATGCGCATACAAACATTTTGGCGATTCATTTTTATTTATATAGATAGATTAAGATTATCTACGAATTATTGGTAACTTCTTCCCAGCCATTTCCTATTAAAAAAAAAAACATTGAACTTGAATCCTACACTTAGATTTAAACTAGGTAACTGACAGTCTCGCCCATTCAGTCAAGAGTCAAGAAACAGTTACCTGAATCTTTGACTTTTGCTCCCTCACGTAAATATAACGGCATATAACAATACGATCAAGAGAACACAATAGACAAATAAATAACAGTCAAACGTCACCTCTTCAATTTAAAACTTTTGGTCATTATAAAGTAATAAAAACTAAAACCACGTCAACCGATTCACGTAAAATATTGTTTGCGCGTCACTATTCTAAAAAAAAAACTAAGTAAGAAGAAGTTACTATCGACGGTTCCGTAGTATTAGGAAAAAATAACTGCATGTGGCAAATAATAAAATAAAATATAATTATTTTTCATGTACAATCAATATATTTAATACAATACAAATAAATAAAAAAAATACAATGTACATTTTTGTTTGTATTGTATTTAGACAAGACATTTTGCTTAAAATACCTTTGTTTAAAATCTATCTTATTAAATTGTTTTAGATATTTCGTAATGTGTATCACATTTCAAATCAATTGAACACCGGGAAGTGTGTCAGAATTGATTTACAAGATTTGGCGCACACAGTCACATTTATTATCATGGTAAATAAATTAAATTAAAATAAATATTTGTGAAAAAGTGCTTTTTAAATTATAAAAATGTTATTGAACTAACAGTGTCTGAATTAAATAAACCTGCCAAATGATTTTTTTATAAATTAAGATACGGAACTGCAAACACTATCTAGGTACATTTGTACTTCGCATTCGCCATAACAAATTGGAGTACTTTCGAGTCACCAAAACACAAATTAGGCGTTTTTTGTGTGTTGAGCTTGAGTCCAAATCGAAAATATTGGTAGGCGAAAGTTTGGTGAGGAGGTGGTTCCACTGGGCGAGTTAATGTGCACTAGTAAGGCTTTTGAAGACTAGGCCTGTGAGATTGTTTAATAAACAAATATATGTTTATGTTACATAATTATTAAAATGTACCATTTGATATCTATACTAATATCATAAAGAGGAAAGATTGGATGGTTTGTTTGTATTGAATAGGCTTTGAAACTACTGGACCGATTTGAAAAATTCTTTCAATGATAGATTGCCCATTTATCTGGGAAGGCTAAAGGCTATAAACCATCACGCTACGACTAATAGGAGCGGAGCAGTAATGCAAAAACGGGGGAAACAACTTGTCAAGACCACGTGGGCGAAGCCGCTAGCGGAAAGTGAGTGTTTTTATATATAGTAGGCACTATACCTACTTATGTATTAATTCAGATCATAATGTTTGAAGTTAAGGTAATTCCAAAACTGCATAATTAAAGTAAGATACTTATTATACTATTTTTAACCCCCGACGAAAAAACGACGGGGTGTTATAAGTTTGACGTGTCTGTGTGTGTGTGTGTGTGTGTGTCTGTCTGTGGCATCGTAGCTCCCGAACGGATGGACCGATTTTGATTTTGTTTTTTTTATTTGAAAGGTGTATTAGTCGGGAGTGTTCTTAGCTATGTTTGATGAAAATCGGTCCAAGATGGCCGCCGCTATAAAATAACGGACTAAATATTTTTTCACAACTCCCTCAATATGGGTATCAAATGAAAGGGTTTAACTAGGAGAACACTATACACTATGATAAATTTCAAATCCAAGATGGCCGACACCGTAAAATGGCAAATTACATTTCGTGTCGGGGGTTTTCTAAATTTTTAATTTAGGTTAGGTTAGGTTATTTATTTCCAAGCCATAATAATTAAATGGTTCAGAATAAAATACACGAGTACAATAGGTATATGATATTTAAAAATAAACTACAAAAAATAACAAAAAAATGGTTTCCTTATAAAATTATAAGAATACGAACCATTTATTTGTAAATATGAAATACAAGGTTGAATATAAAATGTTCACGCGTTAGTCATTTGGAAATATGTAACGCCCAGAAATTGGGGTTGTAGAAATGGGGGAAATGGGGCAGTAACATGTGTAAAATACACAGACGACGTCTGTGGTCTAGTGGTTCGAGTACCGGACTGCTGATCACGAGGTCGTGGGTTCGATTCCCACAAGACACAAACATTTATTGTAATGAATTTAAGTGTTTGTGTTTGTCTGGGTGTTTCTTATATATTATAAGTATGTATTTACAAAAAAAAGTATATAAAGTATTATATCCATTGTCTAGTACCCATAGTACAAGCTCTGCTTAGTTTGGGACTAGATGGTGCTGTGTAAAATGTCCCAGGATATTTACCTATCCATAGGCTAGCCGCGGCGGGCACAGCTTAGCCTTTCCGATCGATTGGTCGGTGTAAATAGTTAATAAAATTAATTTATTAGTCAAAACATAACAATATAGATAATTTCATAATTCTTCTTATACCGCATCAGTAAACAGACAGACAGTATGTTTCGTTGCATTTTAAGTAGGGCATTAGGTTGTCTAGAAATGCCTACTTGTGCGATTACTGGCAAATGGTATTTGCTTACTTCGTAACCGTGGTCACCAATAGGCACTCACATTCGCACAAAATTTGTATGCTAATTTAGTTCTTATTGCATTAACTCAAAAGCTAGTATTGGCTTGTGTGTAGTGTAAGGAATGCAGTAGGTCAATGGTACGAATTTAATATCGTCATAGCTTAATGAAAAGTGAGTTTCAAATAATTTACGAAAAATGCAAAATGTGGAATTATTTAAAAAAATATTAGTACATCGCGTAGTGTAAAATGAAGTAAGTGAATATGCTAATGAGTTTTAACTGTCAATGTACATTCAGTGTTAAACAAAGTTTAACGGGCGTTTAAGTGATTGTTTACTTAATTTATGCACAGTGTTTATTTTACCACTATCTTATTTTTCGTAAGTTAATGCTGCATAAAACTTTATGGTAATCGTTCTCTAACTACTGGGAAAATATAAATGAATTACTCTGCGTAGGCGATGAAGAAACTATGTGTTAGTAGTAATAGTGACTAATAGCAATAACAAACAAGTAAGAAAAATGCAGAAATACTACATAGTAGTATCCCACTTTTCAGGGTATATTTATTAGATCTTCTTTTTTACTTTTAATTATCATTTATAGCTTGCCAACTCAAACAGTGGCTGTATCATAATCTCAAACACTCTCTCACAAATACAATATATTATAATTATTAGGTAAGTATATTGTATATTTTACTAGCTTTTTCCCGCAGCTTCACTCGCGTCAAGTTTGAACCCCGTTACTTATTTTTTTTTAGTTATTCTGTTATTCGAGGTGGTGACAAATCCAACAAATCAAAAACCGTGAAAATCGGTCCAGCAGTTCTCGAGTTATAAGTGTTGTAACAAACCCGACTTTGTTTTATATATTAGATAGACTGATTACAAAACTTTTTTGATATATTGTAAATTGCCTTTATGAAATAAATGAATATGAATCATATATTATAACCATTTAATTCGGAGACGTTACGCAATTGACCTACTGACGTTCTACTTCACTACGGTTAGTTCTCATCAAGATTTATTGAACATTTGAACACTGAGCTTTGCGGAAACCTGTGTTTAGTTAGGTTTTAGAGTTGGGAAACTGCGTGACCTAAAATATTGGTACAGGTTTGCCTTGACTGGACGACTCCTTTTCAACAACAGTAGCTATACTCGTATTTACAAACAATTGAAGTGTAGTTTTCAGCTAGATTTCTACTTTAGGTTAGCTTATGTTGCTACCTACCTCATAAGTCGAGTGGTCGTAATAGCGATGCTAGGGTACCTCGGGTTTGATTCCAAGTTTGAGCAGTGTTTTCTATAAATTTATCAATAGGTACCTAGTAGTTTGAAGATCGGATTTTGACTCTTCCCCTATCACATGGAACCTTACCTAATCGGCAAACTATGGGAGCCTCACACACGCTTCTGCCTAACCTTTGTGAAAACGCAGGCGTGATGATACATGTTTTAGGTAATCTAGGCTTCATATCTAAATGTTTGGTTACGGGCTGAGATTATGAAAATAATTATATCTTTTCTATATAAAATACTTATATTAGATAATACATTTACATAACGTACAAATTCAATAAAAAAAATCCGCACCTGGACGTCAAAGTCGGTACTCCTCATCGCTGTCATCTGGTAAAGTGCCCATAAGACTGGCAGCATTGCCACATCATTGATCGTCATTGATTAAAAATTCTAAATAGTTTTGTATAATTACACATTTCAAGTGACTACCTGCGCAGCTACATGCTAAACTTCAGATTGCAACAGTTGTATCTAGTCGGTGCAGCTTTCCCATTTGTCTTGCTTCTCCAAATAAGGTATTCCTTCTAATCTAAGCTTGCGTTTGAGTAATAAACGTCTAAAAAGCTATTAAGATCACGCAAGATTCCGTAGCCAATTTTCTTCAAATTCTGACGTACCTAGATACTCATGACATAATTTTTTTAAGCCTATTAATTTTGTCTTGTCAATCCTTATGCAAACGAGTTCTCGAGTGGAGACCACGTCTAGGCAAGCGTAGTGTACGACGCCCACCAGTCAGGTGCAGTGACGACTTGCGCAAGGCAGCTGGCAGAAACTGAATGAGGAAAACCGAAGATCGGGCTTTGTGGCGTTCACTAGGAGAAGCCTACGTCCAGCAGTGGACAAATACAGTCTGATGATGAATTGTTATGTTAAGACCATGATTCAAACAAGCGAATAAGTTGGGAAACTACTTATCAGTACTTCATAGTACCTACTTACAGTCTGAATATAGGCACAGTGTAATAAATCCGTTGTTACATTATGTTATAGGCATTCGTACATCTAAACATCCTGACATCCAAACCACAACATAATTTCTGGATGAATGACTTTCATTATAACCAGATGCGGCTAAATATCAGTATTTTACACGGAGCGACTGCCATCAGACCTCTGCAACCCAACAATTCGAAGGATAGGCTGGTTGTCAGGCTTTTTGGGCTTCTGACTACCTCTAACGATGGTTATAGGTCTTCGTATGACAACCGAGAGCGACGGCTTTATGCACTCTCCAAAGCACGAAGGAGTCTAGATTTGTGAATGGTCACCCATCCACAGACTGACCGCGGCAAGCGCAGCTTATCCTTGCAGATCGGTTTAAGAACTTAGCTATGAGTCCCTCTTGTGATTAAGTATTGCTTATAATAAACTAGCAACTTCACCTGCATAACCTGTGGATTTTAAAAAATACACACAATCTTTTCCCCAACAATAATGAATTATTCAATCATGCGCAATATTTCGGAGACTCATTTTTATTTATATAGAAGAGAAGAGATGTTTACTTATTATTGTAGTCAGTCTCGTAAGTGTCAAAACGTTCACTAAATGTTGACTGAATCTATAGTTATCACGATTTAAAATCGCTTAGGATCTCTCTTAAAGTTAGGGGATGTTGCTGAACATAGGCATTACGGCCTCTAAATGATACTAACAATTTTAAACCTTCACCAATGCTTTAAGGCTAATATTCTGATACGAAGCTAAGCGTAAAGTAACGCTTCCTTATGTCAAATTTGTATTACAATTTGACATACGGAAGCGTAAGTTCATGCTAAGTCTCGTCTCTGAATATTAGCCTAAGTGTACTCTGTACCTGTCTCAAACTATTACATGTGCCCACGCCGACATGAGTAAAAAAAATGTGTATGCGTCTTACATAACATCTAAATACGCATATCTACGTCATATTATACGCATATAAATTCCATTAACTAGTTACGGACTTCTTTACGGAAGTTATGACATAAGGGTCGACCAAATTTCGGCACAGTTGCACAGTTCTAAGTGAAAACACAGAATAATTGTGAGAAAGTTACGCTGTGGTAGTACTCTACTACTACATATTATAAGTGAATGACGTAAAGTGAAGTAGGGGGTTATAAAATATTTTAGTTTACTATCGAACTCAGAGACAACACTTAACGAAATGAATTATTAGCGAATATACAAGGTGGAAGGGACGTCGTCGCACATCCGAATACCATGAGTTTACATATTATAAGTGAATGACGTAGAGTGAAGTAGGGGCTATAAAATATTTTAGTTTACTATCGAACTTTAATAAAAATTTAGAAAACCCCCGACACGAAATGTTATATGTAATTTTGTGGTGGCGGTGATCTTGGATTTGAAATTTATCATAGTGTATAGTATTCTACTAGTTAAGCCCTTTCATTTGATACCCATATTGACGGAGTCGTGAAAAAATAATTATGTAATCTGCTATTTTGTAGCGGCGGCCATCTTGACCGATTTTCATCAAACATAGCTAAGAACACTCCCGACTAATTCACCTTTCAAATAAAAAAAAACAAAATCATAATCGGTCCATCCGTTCGGGAGCTACGATGCCACAGACAGAGACACACACACACACACACACACGCAGACACGTCAAACTTATAACACCCCGTCGTTTTTGCGTCGGGGGTTAAAAATGAATTATTAGCGAATATACAAGGTGGAAGGGACATCGACGCATATCCGAATACCATGAGCTCAGTACATGATTATGGACCTCCCTGCGTTGAAATTTTCTGTAACTTTTTTCATAAATTTTTCAAATTTTTCTGCAGATTTTTTTACTAGAACGTGTATAAAAACATTATTTATATTTACCCAAATTAGATTTATAATTAAAAAATCACTGTTTCATTTATTTCGGATTGCGCACGCGATAACACTCACCGCGGAGCGTTATAATCGCGTTTTTAGCAATACACTACGCGCTCAAAAATTTCAGTAACCGATCATTTTCTACTTTTAATTTTCTAAATTTCTATTTTATTTTTGACCTTGAGGGAAACCTTCTCACGACATTTGTGCGTCGATGTCCCTTCCACCTTGTATATAATCCAATATAATCAGTAAATCTTAGTACACTGAAAACAAAACTCAAATATGTAAAAATAGGCCAAGATATAGTAGCCACTGTTTGTTAACTAACGTTAACACGTAGGGTGCGATTAGTATCAGAATTGAGCGATCGGATGATTACTGCGTATGCGGGAGTGAAGAGATCAGTCTCTCTCTTTTTGCTGAAGTAGTATTTCATACAAATGTAGGAAGTAGAACGAGACAAATATAGTGTGCTGTTTTTATACTCAAATAGTACTCTCTAGCCTTACTTAAGAAGTACGAATCATTTCTGATACTAACGCACTGAATTAAAATATTTTTACTAGGGTGCGGTTACGAATCATTTCTGATCGTACTGTAGTATTACGGTAATAATTGTAAATTGGCATTAGTGCTGTCTTGATTTTGCACTCAGAAAAGTCGTGTGCTTGCGTGTCTCTGCACCGCTACCAGTATGAAGTGGTCCCGTAGAATATTAGATCGTGTTTTTGAAGAATACGAAAATAGAGGTGAACAGTCTTCCGGGAATTCCGTGCAGCATCAGAAACCTCTCATTTTGCAAGATGTACAAATACAAAAACCTACAAAATTACCATCAACAACTATAGAAAGTAGCCAGAAGTCACAATTTAGACAAGTTTATACAATTTGTGTAGAGTGTGAAAAACCAATGTGTCTTAACTGTTTCAACACATATCATTCCAATATATAATAAAATAAAAGTTGTCGATGGTAGATAGGAGTTTTATTTCACATCACTAGTCCTTTGTCGATAACATTTTAAATACTTGCGGCACGTATCAGTTCTGATTCGTAAACTATGAATATGATGACTACACACCTGCTATACGAATCAGTATTGATACATAACTTTGACACCACATAGCCACGATAGGACTCATACAAGCCCCGTGCTACAAAAGTAGGGTCTACTTCTATTCATATAGATGCCATTTTGGCACAAAAAAAATAAAAAAAAATAACCTATAATTCAGATTCTTACAGATGTCTTACGTTACTGGTCAGAAATGATGCGTACCGCAGTTATAACAAGTCTCTGACGAATCAAATTTGCTTCGTATCGCAAATAGGGATGTTTTTGAAATCCACGCTTAGCACTTAACGTGTTAAATGACTTTTCTGAGTGCGGCCCTTAGTCTGATTTTGAGAGTGGAACATATGTTGTATTATTGCTTTCACTTAGATATAATATATAATACAGAGTGTTGAGAGACGAGAGATGGTGCATAACTGCATCTGCGTTTATTATCAGAACCATGATTAATATTTTTAGCTTTATTTTAAAAGGATATCACAGGTGATTGATTAGTCACTTACCAGTGTTGATAGATTAATAAACACAGCTCAACTGCTGTTATTTGGCACAAAAAATAATAGTTATTATAATGAAGGCATCAGTTAAGAACGGAATTTTTAAAAGTCCATCAGGGGGTGAACTGGCTTTCAAAATTCGATGTGAGCGCAGCCGCGATCAAAAACAGTGTATTTAATAAGTTCGTTTTTCGACTTTTACCTAATAATCTTTTTAGAAAATTACCAGTAAGTATGCATGTATTCAGACTCATTTGAAATCCAGTTTGGTTAGGTCCAATGTTTAGTCTAAGTTTCAGGTCAATAACGCACCAAGTACACGTATTACAAATTGTTTAAACCACTAAACGTTTAAGCGTAGGTTCTAAACGACCACAGATATGTTTTAAGCTAACCACAATTCTAGGCAACCTAGAATGGCGTTTAAACCCACACGAGTCGTGACTAAAATAAATAAAAAAAACACCACTCTGTTTACTAGATTTTTGATGAACTCATCATTATCACCAGCAACCCTTTTGTTGTTCTGCTGCTTGTCTCTCAGACCGTGAGGATAACGCTGGTAGACTTCACACGGGGTCAACATAATATCTCAGGCATGTAGGTTTTGTCACAGTTTTCCATCTGGGCCTGTAGACAAGTTGCATTTTGACTATCGAATCGACAAACGAAAAAAAAATGTATGAAAATGACACAAGCTTTCGACAAATCGGTCTGTCACTAATGTCATTTTAATACATTTTGTTTCTATTCGTTTGTCGATTGGAATGTCAAATTGCAATTTGTCTGGGGTTAGACTGGTATAGTCAACCTCAACTTAGTTAGCAAAAGGCTAGAATAATAACAACGACTTGTTGTTTTGCATGTCTAGAATTGTATACAATTATTCGGCAATCAAATTCGCATTAAAGTAAAATTTGTAAGTACCACAATGAAATACGCACTTTCGAAATTCTTAAATGTTTTTCTTTGTGTATTTTGAGCTAGCTGACGATTCGGAGACAATTTAAATATATTCAGACACAGTGTCCGAATTGACACTTTTTCTTTCAATTTTTTTTTCGCCGTATTTTGGTGTAAGAACAGAGTTTGAGTCATAATGTCTATTGAAGACATATATTCGAGACGGATGAATATGATTTGGAAGAGTTCTGGGCCCAAAAGTGGAACTTTGGTTACGTCGTAATAGAGTGTGTCCGAAAGTCTAATAGCATTTGACGACAGTGGTCTAGTGGTTCGAGTACCGAGCTGCTGAGCAAGAGGTCTTGGCGGCGATTCCCACAGAAGTGAAGAATATTATACCTAAATGTTTGTATTTTTCATGGTGTTTCTGATGTATTATAATATAAGGATAGATTTACAAAAAAATAATAATATAAGTGCGTATTATATCCATTGTACAAGCGGTGCTTAGCTCGGGACCAGATGGTGCTGTGTAAAATTTCTCCAAAATACTTATTTATTTTATTTATTTATCAAAAAAAAAAACTAAACAAGTAGGTACATAATAATGTCGTCAATGTCACATGAATAAACTAAAAAGCAAAGTCATCAAATAAAATTACAATAACTTCAAAATTAATACGAATGTGACATAAAGGTACACACAATATGACATTTATTTGACATACCTACCTAATAAAAGGCCAAATGTTATTCTGATAATAAACATATTTATTTATTTATATTTCTTGTTGCTCAAACTCGATTTTCTGCAATAAATCCACAGTAAAAAAACATTTCTCAATTTTAAATCGAATAAACTAGACTTTCAACATCAAAAAAAAATTCACTGTTTCACAAATAACTCAATAAAAAAAGCTAATTAAATAAATTACTTTGCTATTTTTATCATCGTGAAATTTGAGAAAATCAGATAATTGAGTAAAACTAAATGATTTTACTTCAAATTACCGGAGATAATTGATAAGACACGTCAATTACAATTATTATTTTAAAGAGGACGTATTTATGTCAAAAGTAACAATTCTCAGCTTTTGACGGCTTACAAATTGACCCACGGTTATGGTTATAGCTAATAATTCTCTGAAGCATGCACCGTATGGTTGTGAACACCGTTAGATAATAATCTAGCGAGATTTCATTTTAACTTTTGCATCCGAGTGTATTTGTTGTGGTTTATTGATATATATATAAGTTCAACATTATTGAATATAAATAAGTTCAACGAATTTATTTCAAAATTTTTGTCACGGTTCCTTTATATGATTTAGTAGATGTGATGACGTAGATGATTTTAATTTTACGGCCAAATGACCCATCGGCCTTTCGGTTCGGGCCTTTCAGACTCAATACTCAATTCCCGTGGGAATTTCCCAGTTTCCCATTTTATATATGTGCCAAGTTTCGGCGGTTTCAGCTGTGCGTAGGTCGCTCAGTTAGTGAATCAGTCAGTTAGTCAGTTTATTACTTTGGTATTTTTAGATTAAATAATAATAGGGAGGGAACAGTTAGGGAGTGGAATTCTTTGCCGGCTGCTGTTTCCCGATTCACATAATTTAGGAACCTTCAAGGCGGGAGTGAATAGAAATTATTTAAGTTTGCGTGCTCCATCCTCGGCAGTATGGTTACTTACCAGCAGGTGAGGTGCTCCCATACGCACTCAAAGGAGGTCATCAAAATCGGCCCAAATGATATACCAAAGGTACACTTATTGGAAAATATACCCTTTATTACGCTGGTTAAAATTCTAGCCGTATTTTTTTTAATGTTGACTGGGGGATGAGGAAATGACTTTTAATTTGAGAAAAATGACGCCATTTTGCTACACTCTCATCTCTTTCGTAATGAGTTCATAATAAAAACAGTCAGTGTCAGTTCCGGAATGTCAAACGCACGTCATTACGGCACATTACTATCAGGTTCATAGTGATTTCATGGTAAAAACTGTCAACTTGACAGCTGTCATGTACCACCCACCGGTACAAATTTGGGCTAAGTTGTATGGGCTTTTAATGACCTTCTTTATAATAAAAAAAATATAATAATAATAAAAGCGTGGATCGAGAACCTAATCTATGACTTGACTATGTACGATTTACTTAAGAATGTTGATGTTGTCAGAATGCGTTATATTATGGCGCAACGCAACGTTTATGTTATTATTATCTATTCAAATTAAAAATGTTTATATTTCAAATAAGCTTTTATTCATGAAACGTTGAATGATTCTAGTTCCAAAAAGTTGATCGCATGGAGTAGAATCCGGCAAAAAAGTCCATGGATACTCATTTAATTGTAACCTAAATGCTTGTCTTTACAATATATATTATATCTATATATTATTTTAAGTATCCTGATATAGCTTAACGGTATATTGTTTTTAACCGTTACTTCCTATGTTGTAAATATTGCGCACATAAATCAAAATGCATCGCTGTAGGTCAATGCCGTTGAGTAATAACCTACTAAAAAAAACAAAAAAACATATCGATAACATTTCGTAGATTTAATATAAGTCTAAAACAGCACTTTGGCAACTTTCCAAAAGATACATTTAACTATCTTTTTGTATTTTTTTTAAGCATTTTCCATGCTAAGATTACAAGTTATTTTTAGCGTAGCGCCATCTATTGTGAAGAATGCCTCACAATAGATGGCGCTACGTCACCTTAAGACGTAAATTAGAATGTGGAGGAAGATTTCGACTGGCGAGCAGGGCGAGCGGTGGCTTAGTGGTCAGAGCGTCTGGTGTACCGAACCAGAAGGCGCAGGTTCGAATCCTGCCCGCCCGCCGATTTTTTCCTTCATTAAAAATAACTTGATACATTTAACTTTAAATGAACAGCAAAAATTTGGATCCAAAAATAAATGGGCCTAAATTCTAGACCATTATGAGTTCGTTTTTATAAGCGCGACTGTTACGGCTGAGGTTCAATTCTCAGGTCAAGGAAAGTCTTATTGCGTTTTTTTTAATAATTCTCAGTGCCAACTTGGAGTTTAGATTCGTGGCCAGGTAATGGAAATCCTATTACATGAGAATATGATATTTTAGATCATAATAAATAGATGTTGATATTAATGTTTTATTGGCGATTTTTCAAGTATTATCAAATGAAATTATACTAAGGAAGCAAATATTTAAGAGGCACATACTCTACGTAATGATGGATGACATAATCAAGTATTCGTTTACATATTTTATGCTGTTTTTACGTTTTATTTTTTAAGGTTTTTATATACCTAGCGTATACACCATCCTTACTAATATTATAAATGCGAAAGTAACTGTCTGTCTGTCTCGCTTCCACGCCAAAACTACTTTACCGATATAAATGAAATTTGGTACAGAGGGAGTCTAGAGCCTGAGAAAGGACATAGGCTTTTTATGCGAAAAAGGGGTTAAAATAGGGGATGAAAGTTACAAGAAATATCCAGGCCACGCGGGCTGCTACTGAGAATTTAATAGAAAACCCCAATAACACTGATCGATCTGAGAACCGAACCTAGAACCTCTAGCGTAGCAGCCGCACTTGACCAATAAGTCAATGATACAGTTAATCTTGATACTTTATAGTTGACAGAACAATACAAATGTCAGGTAAATAAGGAAGCTGGCTTTACATATATACGTCCGGGACGCTAACGATATCACACGACACTGACCTCTGTGGAGAAAGGGCACTTCTGGTCGTTATGTTTTTGCTAATGTCCGTATATAATATGGAAGAAAATAACACTGAGCTTTCGAGACCGACACTACTAATGTCAAAGAGTTATGCAAAGTGCAAATTTTAATCGTGAACAGTTTTTACCCGACTTCCCAAGGAGGGTTATGTGTTTGACGCGTATGTATGTATGTATGTATGTATGTCCGTTTCTATGTCCGCTCGTAACTACTCAACGGCTCAACCGATTTAAATAAATGACACTTCATTAGATTCGTCTTAATGGCACGAGTGTCACTACGTATTTTAAACACTTTAATGTGCGAACTGATTTTGAAAATGATCTTTAATTGTATCAATTTTAATTTAAAATGATCACTTAGGATCTATCTAGTGATACTATTACTAATGATTTTAAACTAAAAAAGGAAAAGGTAGGAAATAAAATCAATTATTAAATGAAACAAAAAACCCGACTGCGTAAAAAGTACTAACTAAAAATCTAAAAACAAGCTCTGTGATGTTGGAAAATGTATTGCAGGCGGGACAAGCTGTTCGTTCATAAACAAAATTAATAATAATAATAATAATAAATATTTTTGGACATTTTACACAGCACCATCTAGTCCCAAACTAAGCAGAGCTTGTACTATGGGTACTAGACAATGGATATAATAATTATATACTTTTTTCTTTGTAAATAAATACTTATTATACATAGGAAACACCCAGACAAACACAAATACTTATATTCATCACATAAATATTTGTGTCCTGTGGGAATCGAACCCACGACCTCGTGATCAGCAGTCCGGTACTCGAACCACTAGACCACAGACGTCGTCGAATTTGTTTCTTTGCTTGTCCCGCCTGCAATATATTTTCAAATATCACAGAGCTTGTTTTTAGATTTTTAGTTAGTACAATCTCACTTTTTGTAGTCAAAGAAATGGAACCAATCAAAATGAATCAGCACTCAGTTCTGGGGCCGTATTGTGAATCTTTAGAGCCATCGTCGTTCCAGCGCGAGAGAGAGATGCTGCTATACAAGTTGAGTAGCACTATCTCTTTTTTTGCAACGTAATAATGAGCCAGAGTACATCACAATACGGCTCCTGTTATAAAGTAAGGCAATTGTAGCTTCTTCCAAGACATCAATTGCGGTATCAAAATCAAAATCACATTACGAACGCATAAAACACGCACTTATCACTCAAAGAGAGCAAGGGATTTCCGAACGGCAATCTTTGGACCGAAGTATTTAGGACAGCCAGCGGACCGAAACACTTGCGACATAGTCATGACAACACTAATGTGGCCATCCCATTCAATTTTCACCTCTATGTTTACCCAATTAAGATCTTTTGCAATGGCACGTGTAAAGCCGGTTTGCAAAGTTATGACCAGTTAGATAGAGCTACGCTAATGGATGCGACGCCCTGAAGCGTTCTGCGTAAGTGCGGTGTTAAGGGAGAGGGGGGTGTCAAGTTAGATCGGTTGGTGCTTCTAAGGCGTTTTACGATGTTGAGTATGAATGACTTGTTCCGTTGCGAAAATTATATATGTGTAGTATGATGCAAAGGTTTGTTTTCATTGTGACGACTGGTTTCGGTTTCATCGAAAATTGTACGGAGACGTGATTGGTATTCCATTTCATATTAAGTATTATTTTTAACCCCCGACGCAAAAACGACGGAGTGTTATAAGTTTGACGTGTCTGTGTGTGTGTTTGTGTGTGTCTGTCTGTGGCATCGTAGGTCCCGAAAGGATGAACCGATATTGATTTTGTTTTTTTTTTTGAAAGGTGAATTAGTCGGGAGTGTTCTTAGCTATGTTTGATGAAAATGGGTCCAAGATGGGCGCCGCCACAAAATATGGAATTATATATTTTTTCACAACTCCCTCAATATGGGTATCTAATGAAAGGGCTTAAGTAGGAGAATACTATTCTATTCAAGACGGCCGCCATCTTAAAATGCCAAAATACATTTCGTGTCGGGGGGTCTTCTAAATTTTTAATTTAGGTTTAGTTAATTTATTTAACTACATCCTAGTAAGCTAAATTCTCATTAAATTAGGTACTTGCCAGATAGTTTCAAATAAATGTTCCAGTTGTCCATTTTTTATTTATCTGTCGGTCAGGGGCTACCCTAGGTGTTAAAACACGCCCTTAATAAGGACCGAGCCTATTGCAATTATACGTGTAAAAATTCAAACTCTAGCTGCTGCTGGGAATTTCACAAAAAATCCCAACAATATTTCCCTCGATCCGGGAATTGAATCTAAGTCCTATAGCAGAGCAGTCGCGTTTGGACCGCTAGACCAACGAGGCAGGATCAATAGTGATACATAATTTAATTAACACACCGTTGTAATCAACACGCTAAGTCTTTTGGTATAAATCCCCATAGCCCGTTCATTATATACCAACCACTTAATTGGCTTCCTCCAAACACGTAGCATATAGGTATAATATAACTAGTTATTGCCCCTGGTTTTACTCGTAAAACAAAGGACTTTTTCAAACAGAAGGTATCCTTATAATGGTTTCTGGCACTATCTGTGGTATCTTAGATCAGAATGGATGGATTGTCATATATCCAAGAGGAGGTCATCAAGCCCATACAACTTAGCCCAAATTTGTACCATGAAATCACTATGAAACTGATAATAATCTGCCGTAATGGCGTGCGGTTGACATTCCGAAACTGACACTGACAGTTTTTATTATGAAATCATTACGAAACAGATAATATTGAGCCAAAATGGCGTGATTTTTTTCAAGTTAAAAGTTTTTCTAATCCGCCAGTCAACATTAAAAAAAGTACGACTATAGTTTTAACCAGCGTAATACAGGGTATTTTTTCCAATAAACGTGCCTTCGGTACATCATTTCGGCCGATATCGATGACCTCCGTTTATCGAAATCTGTTTAGTGGTGAATAGGCAAACGGATTTGCAATTTAAATTAGATTAATATCCCTTTGGGAAATACAGGTAAGTATGATAGTTTGTATCACTATTGATAGTCGACTGACGGACGAACAAACGCCCAGCCCTAACGCTATTGAGGTGGCCTTTTAGACCCAACATTTTTGACCCAAAATTGTTTAACCATTGACATGATAATTAAGAAGATGAAGTATTACCAACTCGCAGTGCCTAGAGTGGTACACTATAGCCTAACCCCTTTCACCCTGAGAACACTTGGGCGGCTGTGCTGAGCGGTGGGACCGTAAATAATAATAATAATAAATATCCTAGGACATTTTACACAGCACCATCTAGTCCCAAACTAAGCAGAGCTTGTACTATGGGTACTAGACAATGGATATAATACTTATATACTTTTTTTTTGTAAAAACATACTTATAATACATAGGAAACACCCAGACAAACACAAACATTTATATTCAGCACATAAATATTTGTGTCCTGTGGGAATCGAACCCACGACCTCGTGATCAGCACTCGAACCACTAGATCACAGACGTCGTCAGTCTTAAATCTTTTTTCTATCTTATCTTTTTTAAACTAGTAAAACCCAACAACACTTTGCTCGACCCGGAGATCGAACCCAGGACCTCATAGCAGTTGCGTTTGGGACCATTAGACCAACGAGGCAGTACATTTTTTAAATTTATATATAAGTTACATAGAAGTTAACATAGTAACTATGTGAAAAAAAATGAAATAAATAGATCATAACCTTCTGATTCATTTGTAACGTTGTTTTAAACTCATTAACAATGAACAATTAAAATTAAACACAAATATATGCGAAGTAGTAATTTTCACAATAATTCCTTCAATAAAAGGCAATAATTATAGGATGTTAGTAATTATTGATTGCATTTCATCCGTTTTTAGTCCTGCGTGCTTATAATTTTCTGTATTTGTTAACGAATTGTTTGTTAATAGATTTCAGGGATAGGAATGTAAGTACCGCCAACAAAAAAGATAAATAGGTATACAGATTGTGAAGTAATATAATACGCAAAATGTTTCATAACGCAGGTGTATACCAAAATCTAAAACAGAAAATATTTTTTTACAGGTATATCACAATCTTTGTCAAAACACAGATTGCCTGTATACTTATCTTTTTTTTGTTGACTGTACATAGGTTGTGTTTTTTGTTGCGTACTACGATAATAACCCGCATCGTCGTACTTAGTGCGGGTTGGCAGACTTCACACACCTTCGAGTAAATTGATCGAGCATGCAAGTCTCCTTACGATGTTTTCCTTCACCGTTAAAGCGAGTTATAATTACGCACATGATTTCGAAAAGTCAGAGGTGCCTTAGATTTGAACTCGAGGCCTTTGACTTGGCAGTCCAATGTTCATATCATTGCTTAAACTGTAACTATTAAAAATATTCAAAACACATATTCAGAAAAAAAGGCAGAGGACGCCTAAAGGGTGGTCCACTGCAGGCCCATGCAACCCCTTTATTCAGGGGCACAATATTTGAACGAGGAAGTGACGCTGGTGTTACCAGGGTGTTTAAATTAAACCACTTTTTACGGATTTTATCGCGTTATATTTTTAATACCAATTTATCGCGATAAAATTAGTAAAAAGTATTTTTATTTCAATTACGTTAATTTGGATTTATTTTAATTTAAGGATTTTATCGCGTTATATTTTGTAACATTAGATGAGCAATATTTTTTTTTTACAATATAAATAATACGTCACATGTAATCTGATATTATTCTGGTATTTTTTTTAAAAAAGGTTGTTTTAGTTTTATTTCTTAATCTCAGTGATAAGTTAATGGTGTATGCTCCAACTTTGAATTCACGGCTCACCTATTGAATCTTCTAATGCGAATCACATTTTTAATGATGACATTATCATATTATTTGATTTATCACTTGCTTTAACCTTGAAGAAAACTTTAAAACCTGTTTTCTAAAATAACTCCATAAGGCCCCTGCAGAGGCCTCTGTCTCAAGGCGAATAATAATATTATAATTATAATCATAAAGAATTCTAAATAGTCTGCTATAACGCTACCAAATATGTTAATAGGTTAAGCAACGCAGAAGACTGTTGTCCTACTATAATAAATCACATTATAAATACAACATTGGCGCTAATTCGAATTCAATTCAAATTTAAATGATTTATTTGCGGAATAATTTCATAGACTCTTGATGAGAGTTCAAACATGTTTCATAGGCTGTTAACAATTCGAACATGAGAATTGACATTTAAATATTAAAAACATAAAATATTACGGAATGCAACGTCAAGATCACATCTCGTCTTCATAAGTTCCAAGTTATTTTTTATATTTGTTTCACGTAGATCTATAATATTCTGGATTTATACGAGTAGCCACGGTAACAATATCCGTAACTACAAATGTTTAACCGGACTGCGTTAAAAACACTACTGAACTAAAAATCTGTAAACAAGTTTTGTGATGTTGGGAAATGTATTGCAGGCGGGACAAGAATTTTTGCAGTGAATCGTTATAAATAAATAAAAAATAATAGTCAAATGGCAGGGGCCAACCTAAAGTCAATGTTGTGTCCTTGCACAGCATTTACTGATCTGGTTCTCTTGCTTTGAATTACATTACAAATAAAAACTACATATTAAAAGTGCGAGTAGCACATTCAGGGTTCCGTACCATTTTTAAAAAGTATTTGTCGTTATACTCGTAGTAGCTCTAGAAATAGGATAGGAACTCTGTGAAAGTTTCAACTCTATACCTATTACGGTTCATGACATGCAGCCCGCTGACAGGCAGTTGAATGGATGGACGGACTACACCCGTCGAGTACGGAAACTTAAAAAAATATTCACTATACTTGGTGTCCAATTTTCCATCTAACACCTTTTTGCTTTATATACATTTCGGGCGGCTATAAAAAATATAACTATCGACATATTCCATGACAACATAGAAAAATTACTGCCACTGCAAATACTTTTAAAATAAACCTAAAATGTTGTGTGGACCCGTTCCCATTTCACTTTCTATTTTATAACTGACACATTTTACGAGCAATGTAAGCAACACACGAATTCAGCAAACCCTATCCTTAGCAAATTAAACATTCTGTATTCACCACCCCTCGAAAAATCCCCCTCCTCTGAATACAGTGACTCCCCCTCCCGGTGGTGGGGGAAAAGCTCAGTCTCGCTAACGATTTCGAAGCGTGCGGACGCGTCGCGTGTGTTCACGCCGACGAAACAAATAATTACACAAACCAAAATGTTAATTATGCTGTGAAAGTAGATTGATGAAAGTGCTTCCTACAATGTCTTCCTATAGTGTTTGCTCGAGATATGGAGATGTGTTAACTTAGTATGTATCTCTTATAGGTTATTTAGCTGCGGCATTTTTTCGAGTGTGCAATCGTTTCGGGCTATTGGTCCGCAGTGAGCAATTTATATTGATGTAATTATAAGAATAATTTATTATTTATGGTACAACTTTTAGTTTATGGTAGAGTGAACCCCCATTAGTTGACATTTTGGTCAAAAAAGAGTTGAAAGCACAAAATCAATTATTTATTTAAATTTGATATAAGATGTTCATTATTTTTATGATTCTATAAACTCCAGTTATTAATAAATTACATATAGGTGACGCAAAATATATATGATACCATTACTACAAATACATGAATTATGGGATGGTTGGCGCTCTTTGGGGGAGGCCTGCCTTCAGCAGTGGCCGGCAATAGGCCGATATGATGAAATAAATTATGTTTATTTATATGAAAAGTAAAATCAAACCCTATTCTGTTGTTTTAAATAAGAATTTAGAACGACAGTGTTTGTGCTTCAAGTAAAGATCGGATTGAAACATACCGGTAGCTTTTTTAGGGGTTGGGCCTAGAAACCAAAAGGTCAAAGGTCACCGCTTCGTGTACACGGAAGCGATAATTTTTACGTCAAAGATGGTGATCAAATCGAAAATACAGTGTGAAGACTAGATAGAAGAGAAGATAAATGAAACCATAGCCTAAAACTTCATCATCATCATCACTTCAGCCTACTGACATCCACTGCTGGACATAAGCCTCCTTCATGGCGCGCCATTTAAAAACTAAAAACAACTAAAACTTATCTTTCTTTAATATAATTAATGATAATTATACAACGTATAACAATTATGTTTGTATAAGAAAAAAAAGGCCATTTATTTTTATGGGAAGTTGTTTCATTTTTATTTGGTACAATATTGTCATTTCCCATTTTAAAGATATTTTTAAGACCGGTATATAATAATTATTGTTACGTAGGCTGTGGTATACTTTATATGGCCACCATTTTGCACAGTATTTTCGAAAATAAAACACACATTAGTAAACGCATCCACTTGAGAACGGATGGATTTCCCGCTACCGTGTTTTTTCCTAATTCCCGTCAGTAAATATGTAGAATCGCATCGAGATTCTTGTTTTTTTTTTGTGAGAGGTGTAACTGCCGTCAGTCCTTCCTCCCAGGACTATTATCAGTCTGGTATTTGGCGTTTTGGACGCAAGAAATAGACAGGTTATTACAATAATTTCATCAATTTACATTATTATATTATTTGTATCATTAATTTGCAACAAGAAGTGGACAGATATATTATGTACCTGTCTACTTCTTGTCATCAATGTATTATTATGTTTTGATCAATTTCAATTTATCGACTTGACATACGTTCCTAGAGATTAGCGTATATTGGAGGTCACTTAAATAATCAGGTAGTAAGGTGACGCTGTATCTTATTTTGTGACGATAATATGCATTTATGCACGTTTTTTTGTGTGTTTGTCCGGATGGACCTGTTTCTGAAGTAGTCATTTTTATTTTTAGTTTATATTTTTTCTGTTCGTTCTGCATAATTACATTAAATAATTAATGAATTACAATTAATAATTTATTACTCTAACTGAACCCTCTTTTAGGAAATACATAATTACTTATATGCTTTTAACCAAGGCTCCATCATAATATGTAGTTTTATCTTAGATCATGCAACTGACCTGCCCAGACTTCTGCAAACCAATTCCCAAAATCGATATCTTAAGGCAGGGATTTCGGCTTCTCACTACCACTGTCTCTAACAACACCAAAGGCTTAACGGCACCAACGTCTCGATGTCTGAAAATGACCACCCATCAATAGGCTTATCGCGGCCTTTTAGTCCCCTTTGACCTTCATTAACAACTATATTCTTTTTTCTTTCAGGCATATTATACCGGCCCAGCAACTCCACAGTAAAATGCAGCAGAGCTTTTCATGACAAACGAGTAGAAATATTACTGCTATTAGTACCTGAAACCCCTAGAAGATGGCGCTATTCAATAATTCATTCTCCAGAACTTACCATCGCTTGTTCACCGAGTTAGCTGGTAAGTGATAATATCAACGTCCATCTCAATTCAGAATTAGAGGGTTTATTCCGTTCCGTTTATTTAGTGCGCACTAGACCGGAGTGGACTATTGTCTAAACCCTCCTAAACCTAACCTAAACCCACCCTAAAGCCAGCGAGAAAATGGTAGAATGGCTTCAGCCTGAACTCTAATAATAAACATAAAATGTGGCATTAAGTACCTACATTTTATTAAGGTAATATAGTTTATAAGGGAAGAGGAAGACCAAAGAAAAGTTGAATGAACTGTGTGAGAAAGCATATGACCACAGAGTTGAATGATGAGATGACGGCTAATAGAGATATATGGAAGAAAAAGACATACTGCGCCGACCCCAAGTGAATAGGGATAAGGGCAGGAGGATGATTATGATAGTTTAGTTATAAGAAGTAATAATAAATAATTATGATTTTTTGCTATATGACGAAACAAAACCTCAAAAAAGTTGGTTGTGCCAAACAAAAAGGGTATTATTTGGCAATGAAAAACAACGCCTGTGAAAAATATAACCTCGTGTTTCCGTAAAAAACTATGCCATCATCATCTTCCTGCTTCTCTCCCATTTTCTTTGGGGTCAGCACAGCATTTTTTTTTCTTCCATTCATCGCTGTTAGCCGTTGCTTCGTCAATCACTCACTCCCTTTTGTATCAAAATCCTTCCAACTTTTCTTTGGCCTTCCTCTACACATTCTATATATCCCAGCAACCTTTATTTACCTACCAGATGGCCAGCAGTAGCTCCTATTGATGAATCGTAGTATGAAACATGAATCGCGTCCATGCCACATTGTGCTTTACATATTCGTAGAATTGGAGCTCAACTTTTACTGGAAATTTGTAATGGGAACGGCAGTGTGAGTCCGTTTACACGCATACTATAAAATAAACTTGGTGTATATTATATAAACATTTTTTGGTCTACTTTATGGTTGACCAGTTGACATACTACCACTTAAGATTCAGGAAGTCTTGCTTGTACTGGAAAATTTGTATAACAAATTGCTTATTTTATTGCAAAATATATGATGCAGTAATACATTGGCAAATATTAGAAGCAAGGCTTTCGTAACAGATCCCATTATTGGCTTAATTGTTTACGTAGGAATACTAATACATGATAATATGTTTTTTATTTCGTATTATTACCCGACGACACGGCAAAAAGACGAAGGAATGGTTTTATAACATTATATATTTTTATGGTAGGTATATAGTGTAGGTATATAATTATGCGCTTTATTTTTGTTCGTCCACTACTTTAAAATACCTGAATTCACCTTTATCTGTTATAAACAAATAAATACTTTGATATTTTTCCTCCTAAGGACTTATCAATTTAGTTCATGAACATCGAACTCGGATAACAAAGTTTTCTGCCTGCTGAATGTGTCTGTGTTAGTACCACCAAATTCCCTAATATTCTGTAGGTAATCGTATTGTGTTCCGCTTTTAAGGGTACCTAGAAATATTAGGTACTGGATATTTTAAAACTTAAAACGAGTGTTTATTTGTGACCGAGGTCAATGATTTATATTATAATCTGTTTATCTAGAATTGTACTGCTTGAACTAGTAATAAAACTGATAGATTCTATATCACTGCATTCAGTGTTTTTGCATTAAAAGTCTCTACTTCTAGGTGGATGAACTAAGACGGTTCACACCTATGGATGGTTGTGTTCCTGGCGTGTAAAGACAAAGACTGCAGTTGGCATCGGACGCTTTTTTCTAACTTGTAAATGGTATTATTTTCTCAAATTTCAGATTCCAGAACGAATGACTGGTTCCTGATAAAGGATCCACTCCCGGGGCTTACGATCATCGGGCTATACCTATACTTCTCGCTGAAATGGGGGCCGAGGTATATGACTGACAAGAAGCCCTTCCAACTACAGAAGACTTTAATCGTTTATAATTTTATTCAAGTCGTCGTCAGTTGTTGGTTATTCCATGAGGTATGTTTATATATTTTTTTATATCACTAAGTTGGCAAATAAGCATACAACCCGCCTGATGGTAAGCGGTTACCGTAGCCTATGGACGCTTGCACCACCAGGGGTATCACTGGCGTGTTGCCGACCCTAAAAACCTCTCAGGGTAATATTCAGAGACGAAGCTAAGCGTAAAGTAACGCTTCCGTATGTCAAATTTGTATTACAATTTGACATACGGAAGCGTCAGTTCATGGTAAGTCTCGTCTCTGAATAGAGATTTATGGAGAATTCACTGCGTCGACAGTTTAAGGGAATATTCCTCTTGCTGCCAGTCCAGCGCATTCTTAGAAGGAGCTCTGGCAACCTTACTCACTGCAGGAACACAACACACAATAAAGTGTGTAATTTGGCTGCAGTTTCCTGTAAGGTGGAGGTACTTCCCCAGATGGGCTGCTCCAGATTTGAGCCACAAATTGCTGTGCCGTACCTCTCTTAAATGTTTCTTATGTTTATTGACTGCTTTGTTAGTTTAGTGGCTAAGCGTGACTGCTCCGCTACGTAGCTGAGCATAGCTGCGTTGTCGTGTATCGAGCATAGTGATATTGGGTTTTTCGGTGAAATTCTCAGTAGCAGCTGGGAGTTTTGATTTGTCTGCGATTTGCTAATGGCCCCCTATTACATGGGACCTCAAGATAACGGTAAACTGTGGGTGTAAATAGTATACGTCTGCCTTAACCCTTCGCAGAATAGGCGTGATGGTATGTTTTATGATGTTCATCGTGTTCTTACAAGGATTATCTTTTATCGTGATCGCATAATCTACACAATTTTAGTTGTTTAATACCTATTTACATAATTTTAATGACCTCAGTTTTATCATTGTTTCTTTGAGCAGGTTCAGAGCTTAATTACACGTATTATAAGAGGAGACTTGAATAATGCTTTGTGAAAATTGGCTTATAATCAAACGGTGTTTACCATCAAATAGTGACAAATATAATTCTTACTAATATAATATTATAAATGCGAAAGTAACTCTGTCTGTCTGTCGCGCTTTCACGCCAAAAATACCTAACCGATTTAAATGAAATTTGGTACACAGATAGTCTAGAGCCTGAGAAAGAACACAGGCTACTTTTTAATGCGAAAAAAGGGCTGTAAGGGGTTGAAATAGGGGAAGAAAGTTGAGAAATATCAAAACCACGCGGCCGAAGCCGCTAGCGGAAAGCTAGTACATTGTTTAAATGTGTATTTTCTATTATTACAGGGCCTCGAGGCTGGCTGGCTGAGGACTTACAGTTGGAAATGTCAACCGGTCGACTTCTCAAAATCGCCAGAGGCTATGAGAGTAAGTATTTTCAAAGAGGTTAGATGTTTAGTATCTATTCTCATTAACCAAGCGTATGTTTATGAAATACAAAAAATACAGCATGCTTTTTTCCCAAAGAGGTAGGCAGAAACTAGACACCACAATTGGCTAATATCGTGGATACTTCCTGTTTCATCTATGTTCATTAATTACATCTTGTCATACACACGCACCCCGACCATTTTGAAGGACCAATGAGATCGGCGTTTATGTCCTTCGCTGACATTCGCTTTAAAATTCGTGGCAATGGCACAATCTTTCAGCTGCAACGTTGTCATAAAGCAGTATTTCTCTATCTAACTTCTCTCTTCTTCCTAGCCTTTTCCCAACCATGTTGGGATCGGCTTCCAGTCTAACCAAGATGCGGCTGAATATCAGTATTTTACACGGAGCGACTGCCATCAGAACTCCGCAACCAAATTTCTGGGAAATACCGATATTCGAAGGAAAGACTGGTTGTCAGGCTTTTTAGGTTTTTTACTATGACGAAGTATGCAAGAGTCGTCTTAGGTGGCGGTCTATGGTTTCTGCCTATTCTAGGTATAGAAAAAAGGCGTAAGTATGATACCTACTGTCACTGGCAGGATATAACTACCGGTATTAATAAATCTAGTCCGATTGTGAACTGATGTAATAGGTATTGTGAATGGAAAGTCACATTCACATATTTCCGATAGATTGTATAATACGCGGGCTTAAAAAAAATAAGGATGTCTAGTATTGAACTCAATCCGTTCAGAAACTCTGGTCGGTTTACGATCTGACGACTATTTGCGAGAAATAAATTGACGGTAACTGTAGCTCATTAACAATAGGTTAATTAAGAACTCAGTGTGCCAATCTGTTGTACATTTCTCGCCAAACTTATTGTCCAGGTTGAAATTGGCACGAGCTAACTTTAATCCAGCCGTAAAAATCGGAGAAAGAAAAATATTGGTAGGTACATTGGTAAATACGGATAGGTTTTACAAGTTATTTTTAATTAATCCAATATTTTTTAAAAATCGGCTGGCGGGCAGTATTCGAACCGATTTTTTCCTTTATTAAAAACTAGCTGCCCGCCAGCGGCTTCGCCCGCGTGGTCTTATAATTTTTCCCCCGTTTTTGCTACATTTTTCATTACTACTCCGCTCCTATTAGTCGTAGCGTGATGATATATAGCCTATGTTACTCGGGGATAATGTAGCTTTGCAAAGGTGAAAGAATTTTTGAAATCGGTCCAGTAGTTTCGGAGCTTATTCATTACAAACAAACAAACAAACAAACAAACAAATCTTTCCTCTTTATAATATTATATTATATATTATTATTAGTATAGTATAGATAACTTGTAATCTTAGCATGGAAAATGCTTAAAAAAATACAAAAAGACAGATAGGCTTTATTTAAGCTACCCTTAGATTACCCTTGGCATGAAAGTGACATCGCAGTTACTAATAAAAAAACTGGTCAAGTGCGAGTCGGAAAATTTCGATTCAGGATGGGTATAGCCCACTGACAGGCGGACAGACAAACGGACGGAAGAACAGCGGAGGCTTATTAATAGGGTCCCGTTGGCATCCTTCGAACACGGAACCCTAAAAAGTTACCTAGTATAAATAATAATAATCAACCCATATACTGTCCCACTGCTGGGCACGGGTCTCCTCTCAGTATGAGAGGGATTAGGCTACAGTGTACCGCGCTGGCAGACTTCACAAGCCGTCAAGAATATCTCTCAGGCATGCAGGTTTCCTCACTATTTTTTCCTTCACCATTAAAGCGAGCGATAATTACGCACATGATTTCGAAAAGTCAGAGGTGCGTGCCTTGGATTCGAACTCGTGATCTTTGACTTGGCAGTCCAGTGGTCATACCGCTAGGATATCACTGCTTCTACACAAACACGTAGTATACAAATTGTGAAGTAAAAGTATGTATCATAGTTTGATATGCAATAATAATAGGAAGAAGAAAACCATTTGTAAAGGACACCCGAGTACACAAAAAAATAAAATAACATTAACATTAAATGAATACTTACTAAAACATTTTTTATAGTACCCAGTGTATTTTACAAATCATAAAATAATAATAATAATATTTATTCAGAAATATACTAAATTTACAAAAATACAATACTTATAAATCTGAGAAATTATATTATCTAGAATTATAAAAGTACAACAATATAATAAATATAAAATAATACACATAACAGAATCTGGATAGTCGATATTGTACGGGAAACAAGGAACAACAACTACTTAGTCATAATGCTTTATGTTATACTGTTAATCAGTCACAGTTCCTACGCATTACACTGTGATTATTTCTATCAAGATGCACGTGTAATTAGAAATAATTACGTTCACAGCAAAACATTCTGCGGTACATAAATATTATGTACCTATATACCTATATCATTGAAATATTCTAAGGCTAATATTCAGAGACGATGCTGAGCGTAAAGTAATGCTTCCGTATGTCAAATTGTCATACAAATTTGACATACGAAAGCGTTCCTTTACTCTTAGCTTCGTTTCTGAATATAAGCCTAAGTTTAAAGATTAAGTAGTACCTATCTTTTTGTATTTTTTTACCCGACTGCCTAAGGAGCGTTATGTGTTTGACGTGTATGTATGTATGTCCGCTCGTAACTACTCAACCGCTCATCCGATATAAACAACACGGACATTATGGTCTTTAGTGTGCGGGCTGATTTTGAAAATCATCTTTGGGTGTATACATTTTCTTTGAGTGAATTGATGAGTGTGACAAAAGGAACGGCCTCAGCAAATGTTGATAATGTGCAGGCCAGTAGCACACTGTCAGCGCTGATTTTCAGGCCGCACTTTTTACAGGCATTATTATACTAACACTCCTGATTATTTTTAATTTACAGGTAACTAAATAACTAAACAAATACATAACATATCAATTGACAACAAATTCAAACAAATAACTAGTACCTACACTATTAACCATTTTTATTTAGTATTAGAACGATGATTATATTTGTTCTTTTATTGACTATCACATAATAGACTGCTGAATATAGAGCACTTGGGTTTAATGGCCAGGTCGACCAGTGGTTTTCTATGAAACTCTCGGTAGTCACTCGGGAGTTCTCTGCCCAATTGGCAATAGGCTTGCCCCCATTAAATGTCGGCAAACTGCGGGTGCATATATTAATAAGGCTGCCTTATACTGCCTATCCATTCGAAGATACAGGCGTAATTGTATTTTACGTTATCTCATATTAAAAAACTCATGTCTAATTTCCAGGTAGCCACAGGCGTCTACATATACTTCCTGGCGAAAATGTCTGAACTACTCGACACAGTTTTCTTCGTCATCAGGAAAAAGGATAGGCAGATCACCTTCCTCCATATGTACCATCACACTGTCATGCCCATGATATCCTGGGGGGCTACGAAGTATTACCCGGGAGGACACGGGACTCTCATAGGAGTCATCAACTCCTTCGTACATATCATCATGTACACATATTACATGTTCTCAGCCATGGGACCGCAGTTCCAAAGGTATCTATTTTGGAAGAAGTACATCACCACATTGCAAATGGTAAGTCTTTGAATTAATAATTTACTAGCTTCCCGGTATCGGCTTCACCCGCGTGGTCTTGATAACTTTTTCCCCAGTTTTGCAACATTTTTCATCGTAGTAGCGTGATGGTATATTAATAGCCAGCCTTCTCCGATAAATGGGCTATCTAATACTGAAAGAATTTTTCAAATCGGTCCAGTATTTGATACAACCAAACAAACAATCAAATCTTTCCTCTTTATAATATTATATAAGTATAGCTTATCTTTAATCGTTAAGACCACATCGTTCCTTAATATCAGGAGAGTGGTGGCCAAACGCAAGCATTTCTATGAAAATTTCTTTTTTGAAATCGAAAACATCATGTTTCGCTATAATCAACTTGTTTATTGTCATACGGGTATCCCCTCAAAATGAAAGGGATAAATAGTCCACCGTGCTTGTTTAATGCAAGCAGATTTTACACATTGTCGAGAAAGTTTCTCAGACATGCAGGCTTCCTAACGATAGCCAAAAATTCCTTTCAAAGTCTTTACTGAGAGGTACGTACGTTAGATTTGATCTCAGTCATATCCCAAGAATACCACTACTTCAGATTACTGCTGATGATTGACATTTAAAATAAATCTACTCTACGGAATAAAGCCAACTTCGCGTAAGTATCAGAAATTATTTTGGAGACAAGTATTTCACCGGACTACATCAAGCCAAAAAATCTAGAGATAACTCATGATAGCCATGGTAATGCTATGTACCATGTACTACAGTTGCCGCTTACCATCAAGTCGAAATATATATATATGTATTGTCATATATGCGAAACAAAAATAATAATGTTTATGAATAATTATCACAAATTAATCGGCCACCCTACAAACAAGAAAGCAATTGAAATGGTATAAATAATACGGTCGTTATTGCGAATAAAGCCAGTTCACATGATAAAATCAAAGTCATGCACCTACTCACCAGAAGGATTCCATCAGAGGTTGCTGGTATAGACAAGCGTCTCACTTCAGTCTTTATAAAACACCATCACTAGCAAGTTCAGGGGATAATTCCAGTAACACACAGACGACAGCAAAATCCCTCTTTCGATAGATTTGTGCGATCTCTAACAGGCACTTCATAAGCGGCACAAATACACACATAAACACATAAAATTATATTGTAGTCTTTGCACAAAACTCCAGCCATAACAACCTTGAACTGATTATTCAATTCAATTATTCAAGTCAATGTCTAATTATTTGCACAGCTATCGGTTTTTGTTCAACATTTTTACAAACTACCCGCTAGTCCCACGCAAACTATCGCATATACATAGATTAAAATGACTTATACTACTTATACTGGGCTTATAGTACGATGATGCGTTCGAAAATGCTCACAAATTATGACTTAGTAACTAAATATGATACCTACAATAAACTATTGGGACCAATGGATTGTCAGTGGTATAGAAAAGAAATATACACCAGCACCATCTAGTCGCAAATTAAAGCAACTTTGCTTAATTTGCAGTGCTGTGTAGTGTGCCAACATAAATATTGTATTAGTTATTTCTTTGCTTGTACTATGTTCACTAGATACTTAATCAAAGGTGTTTGATTACTGTTATCATCTATTGTTAGACCTAGAAGAGTAAATAATAATAATATTACTTCATAAAATTTTAGACACGGCACGTATTGTAAGAAAGTTCATTTCTCTGGAGCGCTAGCCACCGAGGATCCAATTTCTTATGCCAATATCATCATAATAAATTTCTGTTTCGTACACAATCTCAAGTTACCGTTAGTTTTAGAAAATTTTTATATTTTTGTATTTCTTTTCAGCTCCAGTTCTGCATCGCCTTCCTCCACTCCGCTCAGCTCCTCTTCTACGATTGCGGTTACCCTCGGTGGTCCGTCGTCTTCACACTGCCCAACTCCATCTTCTTCTACTACCTCTTCTACGACTTCTATTATAAGGCTTATGGCAAGCCTGGCAAGAAAGGAGCCGATGACAAGAAAACAGAAACTAAAGAAATTACTAGTAATGGTCACGCCAATGGTAAAGTCAAATCCAATGGAATCGCAAATGGCATTGCCATCGCCAATGGTAAAAAGGTTGATTAAGCAATGTGATCAAAACATGTAAATATTGTTGTTTATGATCCAATACCAATTTTAGTGTAAACTAATTTTGAATATTGATTAATTTTAGAAAATGTCCTTGTAACGCATGCTGAACAAATTTACTTTCTTATGACGTTACTGGATTAGTAAGTACTTTTTCATCATATAACATCTTGTAGATGTTATCCAATGCTGCTTGCAGTACTTCTAATTCATTGACTTATATATTCTACTGTGTTTCTAACACGGTATGACATTTTGGTTTCTTTTCTGTTCCATTGTGCATCTCTATTTGAAATAAATAAATGTCTTCATTTAGCAATAATAATGTTACGGTGTATATACAATAGATAGTTTGTTATTATCTTATATTTAAGACTTCTACTATAAAGGTTAGATAATACGTTAAACATATTGCCATAGTACGATGTACTTTGACTTGTTATATCTGCTCCATACATTATAAAATATATGGTTGTAACACGTCTTACTGTAATATGGGTAAATCATAAAATTTATTATTAAGTTTATAAAAGAATTTACCGATTGATTTAGTTAAATACCATATTTGGCCAAATACCATTCATATTTTAATCCGTCTCTGTTTAGAAAAAAAAAATCTTCGATACAGCTACAGACAAGTTTAAACAGTAGCAAATTATAGATATACCAGTCGGTATTGTTGGGGGTTTAAAATACTGCTAATTAAATGATTAAACCCTGATAATGTGTAAAAATTGTCTTCCAAGAGATTTCCAGAAGTTTGTGCTTCCAATGTAGGTACCCAATTCTTTCTTTCACGTTTGCATAAATTTCTGTAGGTACCTACATTGTTTAAATTCGGGTTAATTGAGTACATGTTGTATGTTGATACTCAAAACACGAAAGTAATTTAAAATGACTTCCCAATGCTGTTTCACATGGCCTAGGCTAGATTGAGATTAAATTTTAATTGATGAAAAAAATCTAGCGTCATTTATGTTCCAGAGAAAGTCTTCAGGACAAAAATCGATTGTCTTATCTTCAATGTCTTCAATTGTTCAAGCATCTTTAATTACTGTAGTCGCACGTTTATATATATATTATAATTGTACATTTGCGTAATCGGGTTTGTAATGTTTAATAATAATTGTTGCCTACCGCATTTGTTGTTTTCTTTTTAACAATCGTCACATCTTAGAATTCTTTACCTATAGGAATACTAGTGAGAGCTACATCTTCGACCTTCATTGTTAGGTTACACAAATCCTTAACAGATTATTATTATTATCAGCCCGGTTGGTCCTTCTGCAGGGCAAAGGCCTTAACAAATGATACAGCTAAATCTTTCTCAAGTTTATTGGTGAAAATCGCAGGAAAATCCGTTCAGTAGTTTATCGCGAATAGACAGATAGACATTTATTTCAACTATTGTATCGTAATTTAGTTAGCATTTTGAATTCTCTATCTTCAATCAAAATAGTTTTAGTTTCATATAAACTACACAGTGGCGGATTTGCCCTAAGGTTCAACAGGCCCCTGTCTAGGGTGGCCAGATATTAGACTAAAAATGCACTGATGATGACAACCGTTTATATAAATGTGCAATTATTCCTGAAACATCGGAAAATATTACAAAGTAACAGCTAAGTATTATTCACTATATTAAAAAATCATACTATCATCACGCCTGTATTCCCCGAAGTGTTATTCAGAGGTGTACCTATGTACAGTTGTACACCCACAGTTCGCCGGTATGTTTAGGTCCCATGTAATAGGGGGCGAGCCTATTGCCATCAACATCAACCGGTCACAAATCCAGACTCCGAGCTGCTACTTTGAATTTCACAGAAAAACCCGACAACACTGCTCGACCCGGGGATCAAACCCAGGACTTTTAGCATAGCAGTCACGGGAAAACTAGACCAACGAGGCAAAAACATTTAGTAATTGCCTCGTTGTCTAGTGGTCCCAATTGATCTGATATAATTAATATAATATGTCTCTGGGTGCTGAGAAAGGGGTAGCTGGAACTTACTCCATGAGCTATGGCCTGGGGTCTAGGGTGGCCAAGACTGCAAATCCGCCACTGAAACCACATAAAGACACATTCAATGTTGAGTCGAGGTGTACGATTCCAAATTAGGTGTTTCCTATTGATAAGAACGGGTACGGTTCTAGCAATGATTTTTGATACTTGTAACTGTAAAAGCATAAGAAATATAAGAATACAGTGTTGCCTAGTAGAGAAATAAAATAATAAAATCATAACTGATAGAAATAATTTATTTTAAATAAAAGTTTTTTTATCGAACTATGAATTTACAGTTTTTTATTTATACACTAATATATTTCCTATTATAGACTCAGAATTATAACTGTTGTAATTCCAACTTTGTTCATGCATTCTGGTAATCATTATTTTATATAAACTTCCAAATTATAACTACATAGTTGTGTAAGCTTTAAAATATTAAGTAGCTAAGACAATTATTTTTTATTAAGTTAGGTCAAAAGTTTTTAAAGTTTGTTCGCCATCAAAAGCTGAACTCGACAAATTTTAAATAAAAATATTATATATACATATAATTTAATTTATCTGTGGAATAGATAGTCCACCTATTCTTCTGACACCTGAAACTGAAGGTCTCAATACCGTTTACAAATGGACTTTAAAAATATAGGTTCTCTCAGTTCTTTGAACTGGAGCAAAATGTTTACATTCTATTTAATTTGGTCTACTTCTATGACCATTTAGTTTACTTGATTTAACAATTTATTCCTAAACCTTACAATACTTATTTAAAACTATAATCTGCATTCTCCAATCACGTCAAAGGTTAACATCACTATACTCAACAGGGTTAATAACCGGATAGGCTTTTCCAAAAAGTTTCATATACATGAAGGTACTTCATAAGCTATAACAAAAATTCTATAGAACCTCTATATAACTTCACAGCCTCAAAAACTTATGAAACTAGCTTATCGACTAAGCTTTTTTAGTTTGTTTCTGACACCGAACTTGACCGTCATCGAGTACTTAAATATGTTAAGTGTGCCAGTCTCTAAAAACTATTATCTTTTTTACAAATTTTTCGCTATATTGAACACTGTACAGGTACAACGATCGTGATGATATCGAATTTAAAAAAAAACGCGAAAATGCAAAACAATTCACAGACCATTTTCACATCACTAAATGTCATTGTCATCACAAATTATCACATCACTTAATAAATTTCCAAAGTTCCGTTCTATTCTTCTTTATGTAAACACACTGACGGCAAATTATTGAGAATACCCCCTCTTCTCTTGTTATAGTTTTGACGGTAGAAGTTCAGGAAGAGCAGGAGAATGACTCCTGTGTTGCAGGACACGAATATCGCCACGCCTTTAGCGGGGGGACAGTCTGACACCCTGACGGTCGCCACGTATTGTATGATGATTGACACGAACTGGATCTGTAATTAAAGTAGTTTTTATGAAGCAGGATACATTTATTATGACTGCACATTTAGGCTGTTTGTCCACCGCCCACCGTCACCGGGTCTTCATCGGCAACGAGATGACGAACCGAGGTCACCTCAGTCCACTTCCAACTCGAGATCCATATTAATTTATTGTTTGATTACTTGTTGTGTCTGAGTGGTAGGTACTTTGTGCCCGTTAATTGTTTCTCTTTATCCCCTTTGCGATACTATGGGGTTTGGTCCCTAGATCGGGAGCAGTGTTGTTACAATTTTAATAATTCCCTATTCTTTTTATCTCTTGGATTCTAATCCAACAGGCGATCTGTTTGCGGATGAGTGGACGAAGATTATATTGGTATGTCAGAAGTACTGTGAGAGGAAGGTATGAAAGTGTTTTTACCTTCTTTTATTTACTTTGCTTTGTTTTGTAGATTTTAATAAACTTAGGCTTTTTTTTAGTTACTGTAATTGGTGGATCCGTTGTAGTTAATTAAATAAATAAATAAATAAATAAATAAATGCTTGTAGCAAAAACGCTTGCACGCCGCCTTTGCCACTGTTTGGCCAGGCGGCACATCTTTAGACAGATTCTAAATTAGACACCCGCAGGGTCTGAGCTCAAAGAGATCAAAGAAGAAAGTCTGTTAGCACCCTTCGGATCAGTACATTTACTATGGATCGGGAGAGAGGTAAGTAAATGCTCCGTTGAGCTCTTTTAACAATGGTTTAGCTACATGACGACTGATGAATACGTGTCATCATTCAGGAGGTTAGGACTGGTAAACTAGCTGCTATGGCTCTTCAAAAAACCAGCTCAGATTGTTCTCTTTGTAAAAATCACAATAAATTATAATATTATCTAACTAATATCGCCTGGACTTTCAACAAGACCATTATTCTCTGAGTTTGTTTTGGCGTTGATTCTTAGAGCTGGAAAATTGGGGTGCCATCTATTTGACTGTCTTGACCATTTATTACTATCTATCTTCTATCCACTTTAATTATTAACTATCTCTTCCGTTCATACTTATCATGTCTATGTAATGAAAATTACAGACGCAATTAGACGTTTGTGTACCTACATTGCAAATGCTACTACTAAACCTTTTCTCTTAGATGCTAAACTCTATTTGCCCTAAAACAGGTTCGTTGGAAACCAACTTACCAGCTGAAACTTCGTCATATATTTCTTCCACCACAAATATTTGGCCACATTTGGCCCCAACGCCGCCAAACCGTAGTAAGTGTACATGAAGACGTGTACCAATGAGTTCAGGAACCCAATGAATATGAGGGTGTGGGATGGCCAATATTTGAGCAAAGCCCATGTGCCAATCACCATGACGGTGTGATGGTATAGGTGGAGGAACGTTATCTGGCTAGTTTTCTTCCGTAGGACGAAGAAGACTGTGTCGAGGAGTTCAGAGAGCTTTGCAGCTAGGTACAGGTACGTTCCCAACAGTATCTGAAAAAAAAAGTACTCATTAATTACTTATGTAACGTAACTGCCTCATCATTCGTCTGTATTTCCTGGAGGGTTAGGCATCGGTGTAGTAATGTACCCACTATATTTAGGTCCCATGTAATACTCCGAACTGCTGCTAAGAATTTTATAGAAAAGTCCAATATTACTTTGTTGGGAATCGAACTTAGCACTTCAAGCGTACCGGTTGCAACCACTAGGCTAATATGGTAGTTGCATGCCATAATATCTAATCATAATGACTCTATCATAGCGTCAAAAACAACTTTACCATTTTACTCTATCTATATTCAAATATTCAAATTTCTATAGTAATAACATTTCTTGGAAACAAAAAACAAAGTCTAAATGTTGGGTCAGAAGTAGCAAATAAGTCAACAACACTTCAAAAGAAAATGTAAATTAATTATTGTAAGTAGGTCACAATTAATTAAATACAAGAAAGTATTTAAATGACGTAATGTACCTAGGTACATACGAGTATTTTACTTTTAAACGAGTGATAATTATTCATGTTACTGTTGCAATGATATGATTATCACTGGCTAAAAAGTAAAGTAGGCATGTCGGGTAAAGGAAAACGTCGTGAGGAAACCTGCATGCCTGAGACTTTTTCGATGGCAAAAGATGTGTAGAAGTCTACCAACCCACATTACGCTTTCGTTGTGGAATATACCTCACCAATACATATATACCTATACCTACCAATACCTCAACCATGAGTTTTATCGAAATTCTTTCGATAGGTTTCGATAGGCATCGAAACGCTGTAATCTCATAGCCGATTATTGTTCCATATGTAATCGCTAGAGGCGTTGAGAGTTTTCCGTACAATTATTTTACGGCGGTTTTTTTATTTTTCTAACTCAGTCCCAGGCCAACCCACGATACTCTTAGTGATAAAGAAAATCCTAGTGTTGGATTTTTTTTTCTAGACCAATTTGTTGAACTACTGGGTTCATGTCCCCCTTAAAGCCACCGACACCCGACCTGACGGTCTCGCCTCGTACGCTCACCACATAAACTCCGTAGCGTCATCAGATCGCCTCAGGCGTAGGCATGCGAGAAGGCCACTCAGTGTACTCGCATTACCAATGCACGAGGTCCTAGTGGACCGCGCGATGTCAACCCGGCGTCCACCCGTGAACCACCTGCTGACAACGAGTGGACGCCAAGCGTCGAGGCGGTGCTGGTCGGGCGCCAGGTGGTTCTAATGAGCTGTGACCTCTAATGACCCAATCTCTCTCGCAAAGCTTGTCGCGGTAAATTTTATTAAAAAAAAAAATACTTACTCTACTTCTTGAGTTGTCCTCATTCATGTAGCACGTTTTAGGTACCAAACCCATGTGTACGAGATCCAGAAGGAACTGTAAAAAAACAAAATGTTAGCAAACTAATGGGACATTAGCTTTCGAGCTTCGGTCGCGGGTTTAATTGTTGCACCAAACAAATATTTGTAAAACCTATTACTACGTCCCGGGTTACGAAATACAACAATATGAGACGCCTAGAAACAGTCCGAGTTATCTACGAACTGATATATTGCTCAAGTAATTTATAAGGCGCTCACTTATTATAGCCATAGCCAAAAGGTAAATTTGTTGTTGTTATAAATAATAATAAAAATTAAAACATTATCATGCAATAACATATTCTCAAAGGTCATCGAAATCGGCCCAAATAATAATAATAATAATAATAAATTTTTATTTGGTTTCAGTAGGTACAATAAAATGTGCAAAGTATTACAGTTCATTAAAATTTTTTAGCACAGGTATTTGATCAATGACCCCCGTGCTAGGAATATCCTGTGTTACAGAGGTCATGTCATCCATCCGTTTGTTGTATTATGATTACATGAGGTTGCTTACTATCTAAGAGACTGGTAAATGATGTAAGGTACACTTATTGGAAAAAATACTACGCTGTGTTACACTGTTTAAAACTCTAGTCGTACTTTTTTTAATGTTGACTGGGGTTTTTTTTAGTATTTTCCTTTCTCCGATTTTTACGGCTGAGTTGAAATGAGCTAGTGCCAACTTCAAGCCGGACAATAAGTTTGGCGAGAACTGTATATCTAATGCGTCAGCGGTGCCGTATTGACCTCATTGTATATTAAACTAGGTATTATATTTTTTTTTATTGACCGACTGACGTAGGAAGCGGCAGGTTATTTCCAACAATTTGTGACTAAAAACCGCTGTCCTTGCCCTATAGTCACGGCGGTCTTGGGATTCCTAGCATTCTCCACGACTATGACACAATGACATGACATGACTTAGGCTATGATACGCTGGTGTTTTCAGATGCGAGGTCTTAACGCGAGAACCAATTGACAGTAACGGCACGGCCTGTTTCACCACCCCTGGGTAGCCGCTAACCGCCGGATAACTTATAAACAAAAAACAAACCGCCTCCAAAAACACCTAGGAACTAAAAAGCAAAAAAAAAACAAACAAAAAAAAACAACAAAAACACCTAGGAACTAAAAAGCAAAAAATAAGGAATTATTTTTGTTTAAAAATAATTTATTTTGAAGTTTTAGATTGTATTTTGTTTTGTACCTACTATATTATATGGGGGAGGCCAACTAAACGCACTGCCCTGCACAGACAGCGAGGTTTCGGAGAAAGACAAAATATCATCTACTACAATTTTTAATTTTCGTAGATTTTTTAAAACCGCTCAGCGTATTTCGATAAAATTCATATGGGACCAATCTGGAAGCACCAGCTTTCGAATAAAAAATCATCAAAATCGGTTCACCCAGTCGAAAGTTCTGAGGTAACAAACATAAAAAAAATACAGTCGAATTGAGAACCTCCTCCTTTTCTGAAGTCGGTTGAAAATCATAATGTAAATATTATGTATCTGTTATTTTTTGCTTTTTAGTTCCTAGGTGTATTTTGGAGGCGGTTTGTTTTTTGTTTAAAAATAACCTTGAAGTCGGCCGAAAAAAATACAAAATTGAAATTATCTGCCAGGTAATTTAAAGGTAACATACTAGGAGGTTATGAAACAGGGCCATAAAAAAACTTATATTTTTTATGGGATGCCTTCCCTTGCCCTACGTGTCATTGCCATGGGATCAGTTAAATAAATACAAAAAAATATTCTGGGGACATTTTACACGACGACCTCTTGATCAGCAGTCCGGTACTCGAACCACTAGACCACAGACGTCGTCATGTTACATTCATGAAGGTTCGATAAAACCACCAGACTTCTCTCAGCGACTAAGTACTTACCCTGAACACCATATATACTGATATAGCTACTTGTATAGCATTGTACACAAGGAGTGTGTGTGTCAGTTTATACCCCTCCCGCTTTCTCATGAACACGGGCCCAATCTTCAATACGAACACCAAGTAGACCGCCAGGATTGTGAGGACCGGACCCAATGAAGCCATGAACGGTAGCTCGTCGATTTCTTCATCTGAAAGAGAGAAAAGAAATGTGAAGATAGATACACATCGCAATTTTTCTGTTTGTTTTAGCAAAGAAACAATCATCCTCACTACTATTCACAACAACTGTTGCTGTAACTATCTTTTTTTAAAAAGTGACTATGGAGTTTCTTGTCGGCTCTTCTCCAAAAGTCCTACTTTTTTGGAACCGTGCAACTAGTGTGACCTTTCAAAAGTACCTATTTATATGGTCTAGTTGAAATAAAAATAAGTATTTTAATTTGTTAAGAGACACCTAAAAATGATTTTTAAAGATTTTAAACAACCCGCAAAATCCGCCATTTTGAATTTTATGTCAGTACCGACCACTTCCAGTGACACTCGTGCCATTAAGATCAATCTAATGACGTATTATTTATCAAAATTGGTTGAGCCGATTTGTAATCAACAATTTTAATAATTTTACTCTGTTGGTCTTAACAACTTTTTTTCTCGATACTAATATGTGTGTATACTGTATAATATATACTAATAATTATTATAAAGAGGAAAGATTTGATTGTTTGTATTGATTAGGCTCCGAAACTACTAGACAAAGGAAGTCATCGAAATCGGCCCAAATGAGTTACCGAAGGTACACTTATTGGAAAAAATACTCTGTATTACGCTGTTTAAAACTGTAGTCGTACTTTATTTAAATGTTGACTGGGGGATTAGAAAAAAATCTTTTAATTTGAGAAAAATCACGCTATTTTGGCACACTATTATCTGTTTCATAGTGATTTCATAGTAAAAACTGTCAACATGATAGCTGTCTGCTATCAGTGTCAACGAGCGGAATGACATTTATCAACAAAACTTGTCTTTTGCGTTTTGATACATACATTTGATTAGTAGAGTTTCATATTAGATTCGAAGAACCATAGTGTCGTTTAGGCTTGTCTTATTTTATATTTCGTTTTTATAATCTTAATTTATCATAGCGTTATGTTTTTAAATATAATAGTGTTTTTTTATTAAATAATTGAAAATAAAACATTTCTTAAACGAAACTAAACACAATTGCACACTCAATGTTGCTACGTGATTTAATTGTACTACGGGTTATTAAAACTTTGAAACTGTTTTTCATATAATTAGTTCTGAATGACAAAACTATTTTTTTTCGAATTCCTCTGATTTTTCTATACAATTTGGTGTGTATGTACCTCAGGTACTAATTTGGGCTGAGTTGTATGGGCTTTCGAAGACCTCCTTTGAAAAATTCTTTATGAAATGAAATGAAATGAAATGAAATGAAAAGATGAAATTATGAAATGAAATGATGAAATGAAATGAAAAAATTGTAAGACCCTGCGTGCGTAGCTGACTGAAAGTATCTAAAAAAGAGGGATAAAATACTCACATTTGCTCTTGTTCAAGTCCCAACTTGGGTTCTTGGGGTTGAGTCCTATTACGGAGTTCATGTTGATTCACAGTTGTTACACGTCAGTAATTCTGCAAGTTCTGAAACAACACAAAATCACATTAATCAATCACAAAAAATAATGTAAAATTAACATGTTTTTATGTACAAACTAGCATTTTCCCGCAACTTTACTCGCGCCAAGTTGTTTTAATTGTTATTCAGTACCTCAACCGTGAGTTCTATCGAAAAACTCATGGTCGAGGCACTGTTATTCGGGGCGGAGACAAATCCAACAATTAAAAAATCATAAAAATCGGACCTGCATCTCGAGTAGGTGTTGTAACCAACCCGACTTTGTTTTATTTATTGTATAAAAATAAATAAATAAATAGATGAACCAAAAGAAAGTCGCGCTTGTACAAATTTCAAATTGAAATGCAAGGATGTTTTTATACTACACAGTATATATTTATCTATACAGTACCAACGATAATTGTTAATGAAAAACAATTTCACCTTTTTTAAATGCTAAATAGCTCGTGGAATACGATTAATAAATCTAATCGCGCGCACAATTAATTCCCATGTTTTATTTAAGTAAGTAGCGCGAAACGTGAAATTGGTCGATTTTTTTACGAGTAAAACAATGGTAATTTTTTGAGCAATTCTTTTACTAGTCAAATAGCAGGTCTACACGAATCTACAGTAAATACTACACTAATATGTTGAGTGTGATAATTCCTTATCTAAAAGGAAAATAGTTTAACACTAACCCGGTAACTACCTATTTACTTTATATAGCATCGTCGAACTTATATGAATTTACTTTAAAATTATAATATACAACAGCAAAGCAGTGATAGCCTGAGGGGACCACTGGACTCCAAGACGCACTCTGACACCTCTGACCTCTGAAATCATATGCGTAATTATCACTAGCTTTACCGGTGAAAGAAAACATTGGGAGGAAACCTGCATACCTAAGAGATTTTACGGCATGTGAAGTCTCCAACCCACATCAGGCTAGCGTGGTGGACTATATTCTAATCCCTCTCATACTGAAAGGAGATCCGTCCCCAGCAGTGGGACAGTACATATTTTTATTTATTTATTGATTATAACCAACTTGCCTTAAAAGTTAAGAACCACACAAACAAGTTATAGGTCTGTACAAACAAAGTCAAAAGAGTAACAAACTGAATTAAAATTAGAAAAGAAATTAGAATAATAAAAAATTGAATAGAAATATCAATCAAATATCAATTTAACATTTATAAATAAAACAATCATATTAAATAATAAAAAAAAAAACTAAAAGTAAATAATTATTTAAAAATTACATTACATTATAATAAATTTAAAAATCACAAAAAATAATAATTAACATTAAATTAGTCACAAGAGATTAAATTAGATTAAACATTAAATTAGAGGCAGCGATGGATTCAAGGTAACGAGTAGCAGCGCTCAGGAATCTCAGCTCAGTAGACGCAAAGATATCCAACGTGTCGTCAAATAATAAAATGTCGTTAATAAGGGTGAGAGCTACATACAATGAACTGCTTTTAAGGGATTTGGAACCGATTCGAGACACTGAAAATAGAGGACGTTGCCGAGGACGAAGTGTATGACAAATTAGAAGAGGATATATTATATGGGTTGATGATGATGATGAATATACAACATAATATATATTCCTATGTACCCTGAAGGGTTAAAGCAATGTTAAAAACCTCAACAGAAGAAATGAATCTATAGGGAAATTGTGTTTTGACAAAGATTGTGACATACTTAAATGAAATTATTATCTTCTTTATAGTTTGGTATGTAAGCAGTTATATACCCTGCGTTTTGACATATTTTGCGTAATGTATTATAACACCAACTTTGTCAAAACAGATTTAAATAACTGCCTGTTTATGTATCTTTTAAGTTGACTGTAGTTATACCCCCAGTTCAGTTTAGGTCCCATGTAATAGGGGCGCCCATAAACACACAAATCAGCAGGTTGTATAATTATTATTTTACTATGTATTTTAGCTGTAATTTTGTAAATAATCTGATATTTCCTTGTAAGTCTTGTAACGTCCAATTCTATATATCGTTAAAACATTAATTTAATTATTCCGTTTTCCTCCATAATTATGTCAAACGGTTACACGAAATAATTTTGACTATCTTTGTTACCTATTCAATAGAATAATTAATACTAACATAATATTTTACAAGGTGGAAGGGACATCGGAATACCATGAGTTCAGTACATGTTTCTGGCGTTGAAATTTTCCGTAACTTTTTTCGTCAATTTTAATTTTTTTTCTTTTATTACTTGAATGTGTATAAATACATTATTTCTATTTACCCAAATTATATTTATAGTAAAAAAATCATTATTTTATTTATTTCGGATTGCGCGCGCGATAACATTCACCGTGGAGCCTTACCTATAATCGCGTTTTTAGCAATACACTGCGCTCTCAAAAATGTCAATATCTGTAATAACCGATCATTTGCTACATGAATGTCCTAGGTCATTTTATTTTTGACCTTGAGTGAAACCTTGTCACAACGTTTGTGCGTCGATTTCCCTTCCACCTTGTATGAAACTTGACTAATAAAGTTCTAAGATATTATATAAGCGTTTAAAGTTTTTGATGGTAATAGAGGGGGATGTTTGTTCCTTTCCCGCAAAACGAGTGTTCGTATAGAATTCCTACGACACACCTTAAACTTGACGTCATACCTACGTACTTGTATAAGAGGGAGGGTCTGCCCTTCTCTGTCTAGCATAAAATTAAACGCTTCTAACTTCCTTGTTTCTGGCCAACTTTTTCATGCGGCCATAAAAATGATCATCATAATATCTTCACAATTAGTAATATGGATATTAAGCACACACAAAAAATCAAACAGCTGCCTAAAAGTGAAGACACAAGGAGGAAAAATTAGTAAAATATTGTATAAAAACCGCTTATAAATCTATGGATGAAGATTATAATATTTATAAGAACCTACATTCCAAAGACATACAAGAAACCAGATTTGGGAAAAATAAAAATTATGACGAATTATGAAAGAGGCGACTTCGAGCGTTGTTATGTATAACTATAGTCCACACAGAACTTAGGCCGCACCTTAGGTAGGGACGGGCTGAGGCGGCGGGTTACTGTGAACAAAAACAAGCGCCCCCGCCCTCCGTCCCACCGCGCGCAGGCGACCCCGCCCTCTATCCCGCCGCTCACATATCTAAGGCGCGGCCAACTAGTTCCGCGCAGACTATAACTGTTCCCCGCGGTGTTATTCGCGTTCGTAATTGTTTCAAATCCCTTGGGAATTTCCCAAAATCCTTTTTTATCGGCTGCCTACGTCATAATAACTATCTGTGTGACAAATTTCAACGCAAATAACATTGCAATAACATGGCAGAAAGCTAGTCTGTTATAAATATAAAATTGCTTCCTACCTTTTGTCTCACAAAGTCCTTTTAGGCTCAAGTAAAACCACTGTCAACAGTTAGTCTTATTTAAAACCAGCTGATTCCCGCAACTTCGCTCGCGTTTGAACCCCGTTACACCATTTTTTTTAGTTATTCTGTTATTCGGGGCGGAGACAAATCCAACAAAGCAAAAACCATGCAAATCCGTGCAGCAGTTCTCGAGTTATAAGTGTTGTAACAAACCCGACTTTATTTTATATATTAGATAGATGTATTATTTCAGAGCATCACACCTTTTTTTTTGTACGGTTGATATCCAATAAAGTAAACCTTAAAGAACTGAAGGCATTGACCACTTGAAAGTAACTGTAAGGAAAAGAAATATTCCCATATTCTTGTTTATAATGGATTTTAATAATAAATGTATAATGGTTGACAGTGGTATAAACAATAGTCTATTGTAATGGTCTTTTGATGAACCATGTTTAAGTTTAAAGAGCGTAGGTAAAGGAAACTGTTAATTAAATGTTATGTAAATAACTATGGCGTCACCTTTCATGGTGGCGTTCAATTCTGCATTGCAGAAGATTATATATACATATATATAGGTATATATATTTTATACCACTAAGGTGGCAAACACGCATACGGCCCGCCTGATGGTAAGCGTTTACCATAGCCTATGGACGCTTGCAACACCAGGGGTATCACTCGCGCGTTGCCGACCCGAAAAACCTCTTAGAGATTTATGGAGGATTCACTGCGCCCGACAGTTTGAGGAAGTATTCCTCTAGCTGCCAGCGCAGCGCATCCTTAGAAGGAGCTCTGGCGACCGAAGGCGACTGGCAGAAACATAACACACTTTATTATGTGTTGTGTTTCTGCTACTCACTGCAGTAACCCAACACACAATAAAGTGTTTTTTTTACCTTGGTTTTTTTTACCTTTAAAAATTTATTACCTTGACCTTGAGTGAAATCTTGTCACGACGTTTGTACGTCGATGTCCCTTCCACCTTGTATAATTATGATGTTCTGTTACAAAAGTCATTTCAGGCTTCCAGCGCCCAGTTGTATCATCGAAGTCGATTAATTATCGAGACAAGATACATAATTCCGGTTTGGTCGGGTCTGAATAACATTATTTATCAGAACGGTCTTCCTATAACGGTTAAAATCTCTTCTTAGTCAGAAAATTGAATAAATGCGTTATTGGCATTTGAAGAGCTTTAAATTCCTCATGAAAGACGTTTTCCTTAACCATTAGTTTGTATTTAGGTGTCAACAATATTATAACGTCAATTCTGTTAAACAAGTATTTGTAAGATTCTGAATGCTTCGTCGGTCTAGTGGTCCCCAACGCGACTGCTACGCCAGAAGTTCAAAGCTTTGTATTGGTGAAATAATTTTTAAAATCAATCAAGTTGTTTTTGCCTTAAATCGTAACAAAAATACAAAAATCTAATCTTTAATTGCATCTCAAAGTAGTCTTCTAAATGTATTTTCTTCAGTCTCTAGAATAACATATTATTACACTATGTCTTCTACAGTCAATGTCATTATCATCAGCGTCGCTACCGGAGCGATAGGCTGTTATTAGTCAATGCTAATGTCAATGCTAATGGCATGGAATTTTGTCACAAGACTACAAATTGTGCATTCTCCAACATAATTATGTATGACTCATCGTGTTAAACGGAACTAAATTAGGCATTAATGTAAGTCTTAAACACAACGATTTGAGTAATAAATAAATGAATAAAGTTAATGAAAGAAAGAAAAACGGAGTATTATTATTCAGCAACTATTCTTAGAGCACCTGTTTTTTTTATTCCCATTTGAGAATATAAATTAAATTAATTGCTCAATGTATTGGGTGCTTACTTACGGGTGCGCAAATGGATATTATAAGCACCATATTGAGCAATTAATTTATATTCTCAAATATTTATTTATAGCTTCCCGCCAGCGGCTTCACCCGCGTGGTCTTGATAACTTTTTTCGTCGGTTTTTGCAACATTTTTCATTACTACTCTGCTCCTATTAGTCGTAGCGTGATGGTATATAGCCTATAGCCGTCCTCGATAAATAGGCTATCTAAAATTGAAAGAATTTTTCAAATCGGTCCAGTAGTTTCGGGGCCTATTCAATTCAAACAAACAATCAAATCTTTCCTCTTTATAATATTAGTATAGATTTATCATTAGTTATGAAAAGAAAAATTATGCAATTTATTTATATGATAGAATAGAATAGAAATGACGTCATTGGAAGGACACATTTAAATAACAGTAGGTACAGATAACAATACGGTGTTAATCCTCTTGAGATAATCTATTGAGACACGTACGCGCCGCCATGAAAATCGTGAGCAATTGGATGTGACTGTAAAGTAGGTACAGTGAACCAAAGAGTTAGGTACACAGGCGGGTAACCTAATCTACGTCTTGCTAGTATAGATTGTCTTAAATATTAGGTATATTACGTCGTGACAAGGTTTCACTCAAGGTCAAAAATAAAATGACCTAGGTCATTTATGTAGAAAATGATCGGTTATTACAGACATTGACATTTTCGAGCGCGCAGTATATTGCTAAAAACGCGATTATAACGCTCCGCGGTGGATGTTGTCCCGCGCGCGATCCGAAATAAATGAAATACTTAATGTTTTTTTAATTATAAATCTAATTTGGGTAGATAGAATTTTTTTTTACACTCAAGTAAAAAAATGCAGAAAAAATTGATGAAAAAACTTACGGAAAATTTCACCTCGGGGGTCCAGAACCATGTACTGAACTCATGGTATTCGGATGTGTGTCGATGTCCCTTCCACCTTGTATAGCAAAATCTTTCAGCTATGCAGTCACTGATATTATTACACAATCTCCTTCAAAACATTGATTTAACCTGTCTCACGTTTTCGTATCGTAAAACATAATATATGTTCAAAGTTCAATGATGAATCATTATCTATGATCTAATTTTAGCCAAAAAAACATGACACCTGCATAAGATATGCCCAGGGATCTTAGGCTATCAGAGCAAAGCGAGATAAATAACTTAAATAAAAATGACTTTGTTATTGTCGTTGAAGGAATAAATGATAAAGATCCGTACATGAAGATTTTACAAACGGACAAACAAACAGCCGAAATGTATGGTTTCGTACATGACGACTATTGAGATTTAAAGTAAGAAACCTTTGTCGTCAATTACGTCATAGTCTATTAATGTATAACTATGTAGATAAAGCCAATTTGAAAGAAAAATACTTTTGCTTAAAAACATTATCTATTATAATGAGGATTTTTACTGCAATAAACGATACTTTTACTGTATTTACTAATAGGTACCTACTCGTTAAGTACATTAATTGACATTTCTCATTAATGTTAAAGTCTAATTAATTTATTAAATTGAAAAATGAGTTTTAGACTTATTACGTATCGTTAAAAATATTATCAATCAGTAAGTGGTTGCAGTTCGACCAGTAATCCTGATCTCTTTCTTGGCTATAAGGAACTGCATACAGTGAAAAGGTCCAGCTCCATCTCACCTAATGTTGAATGTATTATAGGTACCTTATTAGTGTTTTCAAGTTGAATCATCAATTTACGTAATGCGCCTTCAAACAAATAGACAGATTGAATAATGATCTTACCTAAATACTAAGAATTGACGTAGACTTAAAAATAAAAAAATATAATAGACTATCCCAAAAAATATTTATATTCAATGGTCGATCCATTAAATACAAAAAAAATACCTAATGTAAAAGAACAAATAGTTTTCAGTGTCATTAACACCGAAATCTATTTGTACCTTTTACTAAAGACTGTGTGAACTTGGTTTATATAAGTAACTAGCTTTTGCCCGCGGCTTCGCTTACGTGGATGTAGAAACAAAATTAGGATTAGACATTGATCCCATTGATAAAAAACTTGTATTTTGAAGTAGTGTTTTAGAGGTTTGTTAAAAGGGCCTCGTGACTAATTTATAACGGCGCTAAGCTCGAATATTGTGGGTTCGATTCCGGTCGACAATTAGTCTCGGTACTGAGGTACTTTATGAGGTTCTGAGGTGATGCTGTTTGTGAAAATATGTCCAAAAGAAAACGGAAGCTTCAGTTAGTCGTAATAACTCGTAATTCTAACCAAACTTTACAACTATTGTTTAATTTAAGTCTATACCACTTTAAACGTTTATAACTAATCAACAATCACGATATCTGCGCATATGACAACTAAATTAAAGAACCAACAATAATGATCCCTTATATCAATAGGAATGCATACTACAGAGAGGTCAAGCTCTATCTCAGCATCTACGCAACCAAGTGGATTGAGATATACCTCATTTTTTTATTTGAACGATGGACTTTTAAATAGAAAATAAAAAACAAAAAACCAACAATGATGATCTCTTCTTTCTATGGGCTTGCATACAACAGAGAGGTCAAGCTGTATCCAAGGATCTATTCAAATAATTGAAAAAAGCTTTACATCAGTTTTTAAGTTGGAAATTATGCTTTACAACAGTTCATACAAAATTCAAATCTATTCAGTAGGTTTAGCGCCAACCCCTAACAAACAGACAAACAGACAAACAGACAAGAATTCTAAAAATCACATTTTTGGGTTCGCGATCGTTTATATACTCTAACCCAATTGTTTTTTTTTTAATATCTTCAATGTACAGAAATGACTTTTTTACAATTTTATAATAGTATAGATTAGCATTAGTTATTATGCTGTGTGTGACTATTGTAGTCCTAGCGAGGCTAAACATTGACAATGGATTATCGGTTTTTATGTCACATCAATTCCACCTTGACACCTTCCCATCAAAATTATTCCGAGTGCAAATAACTGGATTTTTAACCCCTGACGCAAAAACATTGGGGTGTTATAAGTTTGACGTATCTGAATGTATTTGTTTAAGACCGATGTTTAGTACCGATGTTGATTTGTTTTTTTTATTAGAAAAGTGATTTAGTCGGGAGTGTTCATCAATGAAAATCGGTTCAATATGGCCGCCGCCACACGATCGGGGATTACATAAGAAACGGCTTCACTAGTACAATACTATACATTAATAATTAACTTACCTTACCTCTCAATTTCAATATACATGCTCTAATCATAACAAAAATCTTCGATCTTCTTTTAATCGTCTCCTACAATGTCCTTCGCACCATTTAGACTTTATGCATTCTTCATTCTTTGTACAATCTATACTTCTTTGGAATGCACTACCTTTGGGAATCAGGATGGCCACCAGTCGCTATGATTTTAAGGGTAAATTAAGGAAACACCTTTCCAATTCCTTGGCAGAATCATCTTAATATTGATTTTTCTCGTTAGACATTTATATACACATATATTATATTTTATTTATATATTACTTTGTATGTATTAACATTTATTTCTATATATAAAGGTATCTATTTTACGATTATAACTTGAATGTATAGTAGATTTATGTATCTCGTAATTTTGTGTTCCTTGCTCATATATTTATTCGGATATCTTATTCTCTTAAATTCCTTGTTTCTATTACTTATTGTTAGTGCACCTACTACCTATATTTGTTTCTGCATCACCCTAAGGTCGACTGGCAGAGAATGCCTAATGGCATTAAGTCCGCCTTTGTACATCATAGTTGTAATGTGCATAAAGTATTAAAATAAATAATAAATAAATAATAATAAACATATAAGACAGACTCGTCTTCAGCGTTCACCTGTCTGTCTTCACCTGACTTCACCTTTCACCTCTCTTTACAATTATGAAGCTTCTCAATTCGTGATAATTATCTTTAAAGATCCTTTTCATCTACGATGTCAAGTTGTGAATGTTTAGATGAGTCTTTCGGAAAATACAAATAGATTTGAAAACGTTTTGTCTCTATCCAAGAATTGTTATTACAGTTAATACTTGAACAAGACGAAATATTGTTAAAAAAAGCGTTAATTATGTTTTTAATGGACTTTTGCTTACAGTTGTTATTTATTTATTGTTCACAACGATTAGTTTTGTTTTAAAAAACAGCACTGACCTACGGTGGCAACACTTATCAATTCAACCATTATTTTGGTAGTCGAGACTATTTACGGCCAATTAATATCAATTAACAATGATTATTGCTACAATTTTACGATAATGATCATGTGGCTCTAATAACGTAACATGACATCACGCCTGTATTCCCCGAAAGGTTAGGCAGAGGTGTCCCAATGTACACCCAAAATTTAGGTCCCATGTAATATGGGGCGAGCCTATTGCTTTGTGTCTATCCATGCTTTTTTACTTTTACGCACATTGACCCACATTTATTAACCATCAGTTTCCCATGTACGCATCGGTTTCCAATCTACCCACAGATGTTTCATCAGTATTTTATACGAAGCGACTGCCATCAGACCTCCGCAACCCAAATTTTTGGGCAATACCGATATTCGAAGGATAGACTGGTTGTCAGGTATTTTGGGCTTCTGACAAACCACACCACAAACGATTGTCATGGGTATTCGAATGGCATCGGGGACCGACTGTTTTACAAGCTTTCCGAGGCACAGAATGGGTTTGAAAGGCTCCACAGACAGACCGCGGCAACCTTGCAGATTGGTTGAGCAGCGTAGTTACAATCAAATTATCAATAAACGTACAGTACTCATAAAAAAACTTACTCATAAGTATCTGCATACGAATAACTCAGAATATAATTGTTGACTATTGTTTTAACGAAGATTTGAGAATGGGCACAAGAACGTTACTTACATAATCACTTCATCATTCACAAATTCAACAGATTTCATAAATTATAGATAGATTATTTCGCACTACTTGTCACGCGAATATTTTATAAAATACTGTCATCATTTTATCATTTTTACTGTTCAAACTGATAAGAATAACACATCTTATGTCTGCCTTTGATAAGTAATCTCAATGTACATAGTTGTTGCATTATATGAATCATACTACTTGGTTACTGCTTATTGTGTCCAATAAAGCATGTCCCAGTAGCAATTCGGAGATTTGGCGACAATATTGGCCCCTATCATATGGGACCTCAGTATCGCGAACCATGGGTTACAGCAGTGTACTGCTACCTAACAATAGGGTACCTAGTTGACTGGTTATAGTAAAACATAGAATGAATTAGAAATTATTTTAATAAACGAAAAAATCGGGTCACGGGCAGGATTCGAATCTGCGTCTTCTGGTTCGGTACACAAACCGTTTCGATTTTTTCGTTCATTAAAATAACTTGTAATGTCATCATGGAAAATGCTTAAAAAATACAAAAAGAATTACAAATTGTATACCTACTGAAAGAATAATTTAAATCGGCTACCTAATATAGTTCTAAGATATAAGCAGTGTCTCTTTCTCGCTTCGCCGCACGCTGCTTTTGACGTCACAGTCCGATATATTACGCTCTCTGTCTAGCATAAAATTAAAACACTTATAATTGTATTTCATTGGCTCTACATGAGGTCAACTTTTTTACTACACAAAAAAATAAACAGTCGACTATACTTTTCGGGGATAAATGGCGTGATGGCATAAATTATGTTGTGTCTATCATAACCCTATGATAAAAATATATGTTAGTTAAGTTATCAAAACACGCCCCTAACACGCTCGAAGCTAATGTCACGAATTCCATGGCCTTGAATACCTATAGAGCAAAGGAATCCAATTGTGGTCTGCGGAAAAACCTGGTGAATATTGCCAGGGTATGTTCTAACATACCTACCAAGGCTTTTCCTGGTTGTTCCTGGTTTTACAATTCAATAATGCAATAAAAGATACAGACTTAGACATCACCCTGTTAAGGGATCTTCATTGTCTTGAAATACAAATGAATATTTTCAGTCGATTCCCAGGTGAAGCAAAGTTGTTATTGGGTATTCCAAAGTGTTATTAGAGGCTTGGAGTCTGGATTTGTGCCCGGTTGATAGTAATAGGCTCGCCCCGTTATATATGGAAGCTAAACATACCAGCAAATTGTGGTACAGCAGTATACCTACCTTTGCTTAACCCTTCGGGGAATACAGGCGCGATAAAATCTTCTAAGTAGGTACAGAACACATCACAGATACGTCAAAACATAATCACCGAAGAAAAATAGCACTTATTTAATTGTGGCAGTGAACATATTTCTTTGTTTTTTTTGGTGCAAGAATACAATTAGTCTCATAAGAGGATAGCCTCCTGATCTGTAACATACGTTTTGGCTATCGCAGACACCGATGTATATATTATCTTTATATTAAATTGTTATTTACCGTGACTGTACAATTTTTTATCAATACTATTTTCATTTTAAAGCTATCGATGCGATTTTTAATTAGGTTGTAATTCTCTGATTATTTTATACGTAAGACTGGAAGACCCCAACATGGTTGGGAAAAGGCTAGGAGGAAGATTTGGAAGATAATTATCTACATCTGAACGGCGGCAGTGATCTTTAATGAATTTCTAGTGAAGTGTATCTTGAAGTTGTTGATGTGATAAGATAGATAGACGTGATAATTTTGTGGTTAAAAGACCGGTATTGTACAAAGTGTCAGTGACTGCGGTTAGAATTATTAATTTAATTTATATTTTAACATTTAAACAGAAAGAAACGAAATGTTTCATATAATTTATACATTATAGTTAACTATTCTCAACTTATTTTTGATGTGTACATAAATTAATAAAATTATATGCTGCGTAAAACAGACTTAGGTCGAACTGATGACCGCTGGGGCAGAAAGGTACACAAGTGGAGACCAACCACTGGAAAATGTATCGTGACCTCGAACGAAACGGACAGACGACCTGCTAACAAGCGTATCACGAAATAATTTTGTCGTGGTTTATGTCTTGCCGAAACCAAGACCAAAGAAAGGATGGATGGACTGTGTGAGAAAGGATATGACCACAAAGGAAGTGAATGATGAGATGACGGCTAATAGAGATGTATGGAAGAAAAAGACATACTGCGCCGACCCCAAGTGAATAGAGATAAGGGCAGGAGGATGATGATGATGTCTTGCCGAAACTATGGCTGGAGACGAGATATTGTGACGAAGAAATTATGTCGCAGCATTCATTTGAGGTGAGCACCCAATACAGTGAGCACTTGCTATATTCTCAAATGTGAATAAAAAAACAGTTGTTCCAGCCTTTAGGCCACCCGGTAGTCATTAACAACTTGGCCTTGTGGAATTCTTTGGCGAAGGCCTTGTTTCAGCAATTCAATGATGACACTGATGTTGCTTTAAAAACGGTTAAATTCAAACACAAAATCATACCTGTTTTCAAATTTGGCAGAAGAGATGGATCCTCCTCAGAACAAAAGTACATCAACACAAACTGAAACTATTATGTGTCGCAGCATATAAGATCATGTTTACAAAAAAATATATAGGTATACTAAAACGAAAAATGTCTTGCAATAACAGTAAATTGGTACACAAAGAGAAATAATTCATGTATTGTAATAGAAACACATTGACTGATTGGAAGATTGACAGAATTTATTAGATTGTTTCGTTATTGTTGATGGTAGCTCTACTAAAGAGTATTTTTATGTTTTACTAGCGATTCGCCCCGGCTTCACACAAGTTTGAATTTCTTAGCATTTCTCTGCTATAATATGCATGTATGCTACACAAAAACCTTCTTCTTGAATCATTCTATCTATTGCTGAAAACTACATTAACATGCGATGCGTAGTTTAAAAGATCTAAGCGTACAAACAACAGGAGTGACTTTCTTTTATAATAATTAAGAAAATACACAAGTGTTGAAATAAAGCTTGTAAAGAATATGGAAGAATCCAAATGAAATATAAATTAATATCGTCATTCCGAGAGGAGGTCCGTGCCTAGCTCCGTGCGATTATTATTGCGTTGATGATGATGACGATAATGTAATATCGTCATATCTCTAAGACCTTCTCAACGCCTTACATTCTAAAATTCAATTTACTATGGAGTCGGAGGCAAATAACTCTTTAGTTTTCTTAGATGTTTTGGTTATTCGTAATCATAATAACACCTTGAGTCACACTGTGTATCGAAAGAAAACCCATACGGACAAATACCTAAATGGTGAATCACACCACCACCCAACACAGTTATCTACCGTTGGTAAATCATTGTTTCAGAGAGCACGTGGGATCTGTGACGAGCAACACCTGGCTGCTGAGCTTCAACATGTCAAGCAAGTACTGCACGACAACAAGCTCCGAATACCGCGCCTTCGTCACAGAAACCGCGTGAAACGTGCCACAGTCGAGCGCTTACCTGCAGTACTACCAATGTGAGAGGAGTCACTGACAAGATTGGCTACATCTTGAAGCGTGCTTCAATTAAAACTTACTTCAAGCCGCTGAAGAAGATCAGTCAGTTTTTACCACCTGTAAAGTGTCATATACCTTTACAAGATGCGGGAGTATACAAGCCTGATTGTGACTGTGGTCTCTCTTACATAGGCCAAACTAAACGAAGCGTAGGGACCCGCGTAAAAGAACACATCGCTGATGTCAAACACCGCCGTTCCGGAAAGTCTGCAATTTGTGAACACACCCTTGACAAGGCCCGCCATTACATCTGATTTGATCAACCACAAGTCCTCGCAATAGAAAACTGATTCCTACCCAGGATGATTCGTGAGGCCATTGAAATTAAAAAAACATCCAAATTTCAATAGAGAAGATGGCTGGGTCTTACCACCCGCTTGGAACCCTATTATAGATTCAATTAAATCTAAATCCAAGCCTAAAAATGCAATACCGAAGGATACGGTGAGCTCGTTCTGCGTGAATCGGATTGCCAACAATTAACAAAAATGTAGGGTAGCTGTTAGTAATTGAAACGTCAAGACGCCTACCACCTTAGTCACCCGTGACCATGGACGCTGTAAAGGGTCCGAAACGTCGGGATTAAAATAATATCAATATAACGAGATAAAATCCGCAAAAAGTAGTTTTATTTCAATGTCTAGTATTCGCGTAAGTGTCAGAAATCACTACAAGTCAATGTTTTACATTTTTATCAACTAGATGTCGTTGGAATTTCCTACCTGGCGCCCTCTGAGAAGAAACACCGAAACCACTTTTTTACGTCGAAAACAGATGCACGAAAAACCGAAGATGACGTCAGAAGTTCTTTATAAAAATTTCGGTATCTGCACATTGAAACAAAACTATAAGAAACATAACTACAATTCCTACAACAAACAAAATATTTAGGTACAGTAAGTAAGTATACTTCTATAAATATATTATTTTGTCTAGTTATACTCGGTTTTAATAGACTGACTACGGTAGCAGTGTCAGCCACAAAACAAATAATAAACAAAAAACACATAGAAACTAAAAAAAGCAAAAAATAAGAGGTACACATTTACACTATGATTTCTAGGTGTTTTTGGAGGCGGTTTGTTTTTTGTTTAAAAATAATTTATTTTAAAAGTTTTAGTGAAATATTGATGTAGGTATTGTGTTTGTATATTATAAGGGGAGGCCAACTAAAGGCACTGCTCTCATAAGACGGCGAGGTTTCGGAGAAAACCATAATATCATCATATATATATTTTTGTTGATTTTTTACAAACCGTTTGACCAATTTCGAAAAAAAATATATGGGACTACCTCGGGGGTATTCTCTTTCAAACAAAATAAGGAATTTCAAAATCGGTCCGCAGTTGACTGAGAAATCGCCTAACATACATACAAAAAAAAACATGCAGTCTAATTGAGAACCTCCTCCTTTTTTGAAGTCGGTTAAAAATATTGCTGACAGACAGACGACCAACAAAATATAAGATCTTATAAGGGTTCCTTTTCTACATTTGACGTATGAAACCCTAAAAAATATAATAAAAATTAGCACCTTCTTATCTGATGAAGAACAAACAAGTCAATTATCGCATTATCAAAGATAAGACAACTAAATTTTGAAGGTACTCCTTAAATCTAAATAAAGTACGGCAATAATATTTTTTAATCAAACAGATCGACATTAGAAAAAGCAAACACCGCAATATTATTTTATGATAATTTTTTTTTTTAATTGAATTTGTTTTACTCATACATTCATATCATGTAATTGGATTTTATGAACGTCCTAAACGATAAGTACGATAAGTATTTTTATATAATGTCTGTCTAAATATCTAGTCCAAAACTGGAGGGCAAAGGACTCTCTTTCCCTATGTGTAAACAAAAAAAATCATAGTAGGTAATTGAATTGAAATAAAACTGAATTTTATCGCGTAAAAATAATATTATTAAAATAACGATGTTAAATTATGAATATAATTAATATGTTCATTATTAATATTACAAAAAAAAAGTTGCGAAGTGTTAGAAACTTAGCGGCTGTCTGGAAGCCGCTTAAGCGCTTACTGATCAGTTAAATCGTACGTGTGTAGGCAAAACTGAGAACTGATCAGTAAAATTTTACGTGTAGGTCGTGTAGGCACGATTTAACTGATCAGTTCAACTGATCAGTTAAAACTGAACGTCTGGAAGCCGCTTAACATAGTATTTTTGAACAATCTTTTTTCTTTAAAATTTTAATGTACTTGAAGATTTCATTTAAATTCGTTATGTGATAATTGTGTAAGAATTGTTGATACGACAAAATCCTTGAGTAGGACAATGTTTTTCGAAAAATATTACCCTGACATTGCTATTTTCGTAAGTATTTATTTAAACTTTATGTACACAAAACAAAATAGATCGGTTTACAGGGCACACCAACGTAGATGTTGGTGTGCGTAAACTCAATGCGTTCATTACTTCGCCTATTTACTAGTGTTAGCACGCACACATTTGCAATTTCTTGTCATTTTAAAGTTGCAGGGAATATGATGCATAAATTTAGCTAATGAATCAAACTCCACTGTGGCGCATTAGTTTAGCGTGCGCTTCTTGTCGCCGGCACCGTAAGATCGAATCTTAGTATCAACGGTTCAACTTTTTGTATGTTTTAAAAAATATTTTACATTTGTTTGTTCAATTCATTGTATAGTATTAGCAAGTCTTCTTTATATTTGGTTTGGATTATATTAATGGTCTACCCTCTAAAAATGACAAATCATAATATGTTAGTAGTTTAATTTCATCGTCATAATGCTATTGACTATCGAGCTTCTGTTACGTTTTTAGACATTATACCCTGCGTATTTTGGGAAGTGCTATTATTTGTGAATCAATATGAATCACTTAACTACACTTTTAAGAGCTGAGATAATTATTTTGCACGAGCAAAACGTTTCAATTAGTGAATTTGCGAAGCGTTTAAAGATATCGGTGAGTAACAAAATATTATTATTACGTTTAGAAGTTTATTATGTTTCAATAATACACATCTTGTTTATTAATGTTTTATGTGACAATATTTAATTATTGTTCTCAGAGAAGAACTGTGCAATTGTGGGTCCATCGTTATGCAGATTCGGGAAGCATTGATCCTTGCCGACCGGGACCAAAGGCTGGATTTGCATATACAGATACCAATGCACGGCACAGTGATATAGTTGCTACGCATTTGGCTGAGCCCTTCATCACTACTCGTTCAGCGGTGACTAAACATGACGTGACGTTACAAACTGTGCGGAACCACTTGCGTGCAGCTGGTGTGAAATGTCGTAGGCCAGCCAAGAAAATATTACTGTCTGATATTCACATGCAAAACCGGGTTCGCTTCGCAAGAGAATATTTGGATTTTGATTGGTGCAATAATATAGTTATATTTAGCGATGAAAAATGTTTTAAGTCGGACAAGGACGGTCGTAAAATATTATGGCGAAAAGATGGTGAACGCCATAACAAAAAAAAAAATATTCCATGCAGGTCTAGTGGCCGCATTACGTTGGGTTATTGGGGATGGATGTCATCAATGGGTCCCGTTGAATTAGTGCAGGTTTTGTGCTGGAATATGGTTGCTAGCATGAGGACACGTTTGCAACAAGTAATAGTCGCAATACCAGTCAAGGTTACTTGGATGTTTTACAAAATAGATAGTGATGGCGCACCAATCGGCTATTAAAAATATCAGGGGGTAATTTGTATTACATGATTGATGTTATTGTTAGTGAGATTACAATTTAGGATCGCCAGTATCTTATTATCTAACTTACTAACATGTTTATTCATATCATTAATAAATAAATTACCCTCTTGAATATGAAAAACAAAGTGAATTCTTGTCCCACTTAGAATATTTGTCATGAACCATACTTTATAATTTGTATTTATAATTTAAAAAAACTATGTCAATAAAATATTGTTGTTATCATAATACACATTGTTTAATATTTTCTTCCATATATCATTTTTCTGGAATAATGTTCTTATTATCAGGTTAAATAACAAAAATAAAAATTCAACAAAACGAAAAAAAATATGATAATAATGCAAAAAGTTAGCGCCGGGCCGGCGTGATTTGATCCTAAGACTAATGTCACACCAGCCGCTTGCATATACACCTATGCCACGGTATCAGTTGACCTTTGAATTTATGCTTCATATTCATTGTTTCATATATAATGTGAAGCAACAAGAAATTGCAAGTGTGTGAGTGGATAACGGGTTATTGTAAAGCCAACACTAGTAAATAGGCGAAGTAGTTTAGAAGTTTCTTTAGAAATAAGCAGTACCTTTGTACTATAGTCCTATTTTTTTGTTATTTCTGTTTAGTTCAGTGTGTAAGTACATAAATAAATAAATAAATAAATAAATAAGTAATAACGCGTTGAGTTTACGCACACCAACATCTACGTTGGTGTGCCCTGTAAACTGATCCGTTTTGTTTTGTGTACATAAAATGGTACACAAGGCGGACTATCAACTATTGTAATTTTTTTACTTTTTCCTTATACCCAGTCATTGAGCTGTGAAGGTAATAGGTAGGTATGTGTCAGAACTTTTAAAACTACAACAAAATAGCCACATAAAATATGCCTAACAAAACTCGTAATGCAAATTTAAAAATAAAAGACAATGCTTTTCCCTAATTAATCTGAACATTAACACATTTTATTTTTAAGAAATAAGCATTATTTATTTCTGTAGGTACATAATTGAAAACGAAATTAACTCCTAAACCCAACATTTACTTAATGTAGAATATAAATAGCAATTATAGTACCTAAATTGGCGCTCCTAGCCGTCAAAATATTCCTCCACATCTTCGTCGCCTGGTAGCGTAAACAATTAGCGGGCACAATACAAACCAACCCGAGAACTTCAACAGGAGACCCTTTGGAGGGTTCCTGTCTATTCCCATGGGGAAATACCTCGAAAAATCTGCAAAATTATAGGTTAGCTACCTAGTATTGTTTACCACAACTGAAATTGGAAATGTGACCACATTGTGGCTATTAAATATTATTAATATCTGATTCGGTACCAGTTTCTCAGCGTTTTATTTTTGACAAACTCGTCTGAGTTTTAACTAAGATGTCCACACATCCTGTTATCCCAATATGTTAGATACCAGTGAAAAATATAACAACACTTATTAAAAAAAACATAATAGTGTAAAAAAACTAAAAAAAACAAGCTCATAAAGAAAATCAAACTAAAAAGTAAAAAAATAATATTCCATAAATTGAAATTAAGGATTACTGTGTTTAACACCTCTCATACTGAAAGGAGACCCGTGCCCAACTGCCCAGCTGAAATGAGTTGATCATGATGAGCAGAAACGCCGCCGAAATAGACTCAGTCAATAATAATATAGTCACGCTCTGTAGGTCGAAACCTTGCTTCAAGTTACCGCGTAATATGTGTTCGTTACGGGTCTTTTAATTTATCTTTGTTATATCATCATATTAATGCAAATGCAATTATCACGTCTATACTACTGTGTAAGTATATGCCAATTTTAGAGATTTGATGTTTCTTCATCATTGCTGACCAAAAATTTTCAAATTCAATTTAAAATCCAAATATATTTTCTGTTTGTCTGTTTGTAATTTGTTGCCTCGTTGGTCTAGTGGTTCCAAACGCGACTGCTACGCTAGAGGTCCTGGATTCGAATTCCGGGTCAAGTAGTGTTGTTGGGTTTTCTGTGAAATTCTTAGTAGCAGCTCGGAGTATGGATTGGATCTGGCTTGCCCCCTATTACATTACACGGGACATTATTTGTGCGTTTGGTTGAACGCGCATATCTCAGGAACTACTGGTCCGATGTGATCAATTGTTTCAGTGTCACATAGCCTGTTTAATGAGGAAGGCTATAGGCTATAAATCATCACGCTACGACTAATAGGAGCGGAGTATCAATTAAAAATGTTGCAAAAACGGGAGAAAAACATCAACTTCTACGGGAACGAACTCGCGGGCAAAGGCTATAAAAAATAAATGGACCACGCCAAAACTGCACCAGCTCAGTGTAATGTAAGATTGATTGTTACTGGCCGGTTAGCGAACTGCACACGAGAGCATTTGCGGTCATATTTTAAAGACTTGACCGTGATAACCATCGCGTCGCCTTTACCTTGAACTCTGATTGGCGTAACTAGGGATGCGTAAAAAATATCGATATTTTTTAATCGCGATATATCGATATCTATATTTTTTTAGCGTATCGAATATGTATCTTTGTTGGATACAGATATCAAGCATTATTAATATATTTGCTAACATCGGGCTACGTATTTAATGGTTACTACAAAGACAATTCCTGCATGCCCCTCGCGCATCGTTAATTTTAAAATTTCCCGCCACAATCTTCATTAAATGCATTGGAATTTAAGTTTAACAGTAATTTATACTAAACAAAAGCGTTCATTTGTTTTTATTTTGTCTATGGTCTTACTGTTGAAGTGAGAGACATAAACATTACGCAAAAAAGTGACGATATATCAATATTTTTCACACGATTCAAAAATCGATAATAATAAATATCGTTTTTTTTTTTCATTAGTCCATCCCTAGGTGATACTGCGCGGTAGTTATCAACCCTTTAAGCTAACGAAGATTATACCGGTTTTATACTTTATTTGTATCTTGAGCTTCCTCATGAGCTAAGTGGGAATAAACGCGAATGCTACGCTTGAGGTACTGGGCAGTGTTAATGGGTTTTTAACACCCGACGCCAAAACGACGGGTGTTATAAGTTTGACGTCTCTGTTTGTGTGTATGTGTGTCTGTCTGTGGCAACGTAGCTCCCGAACGGATGAACCGATTTGAATATTGTTTTTTTTTTATTTGAAAGGTAAATTAATCGGGAGTGTTCTTAGCTATGTTTGATGAAAATCAGTCCAAGATGGCGGCCACCACAAAATAACGGATTACATATTTTTTTACAACTCCCTCAATATGAATATCAAATGAAAGGGCTTAACTAGTAGAATATTATGATAAATTTCAAATCCAAGATGGCGGCCATAAAATGGAAAATTAAATTTCGTGTCGGTTGTTTTCAAAAAATTTTATTTAGGTAGTTATCTATGAAATATTCAGTAGCAGCCGGAAGTGCCCGGTAAAAGGTAAATAGGCTGGCCCCTTACATGGGACCTAAACTTACCGGCGAGCTATGTATGTACACCTCTACCTGACTCTTTGGGGAATATATGCGTGATGGTGTGTTATATTACGTAATTATGTTATTATTACAGCTCTATGGGCGTGATAGACTGATGGTATATGTTATTATGTTATCATAATTATGATTGTAGATTTCCTGTGATGTTTTTCTAAATACTGTGTATGCACACGGGAACGCGCATATTGTCGAACTGTGACATCGATAAATAATAACGAATCAAGTGCCACCTCATTCATCAAAATCAGATGAGTACTTTAGGCGCTGTAGTGGAACATACGTAAATAGGAAGATACATAGACTGCCTATTATAAAACCCTTCCTTCGGCTTTTTGCCGTGTCGTCGGGTAAAAATGCCGATGTAGGAAAATGTATTGCAGACGGGAGAAGCAAAATTTTTTGTTATAAGGATAAAGATAATTTTATAGTGACATAATATACATATAAAAGTGAAAGAAGAATAGAACAATATATTAGCAACAATATATTAGTACACTAATTAGCTAACTTCCTAATTAGTGTACTCCCTATTTAGACTCCTAAACGCGTCTGTACTTATAATCGTTGAAACGTTGAGCAAAGTATTATGGGATTTTTCTTTGAAATTATCAGTAATTGCCTCATTAGATTAATGGTCCTAACAATAGGCTCGCTCCCATGGGATGCCAATGGGAACAGTTCACTCGTATGTTTTGTCCACACTGTGGTGTATATTAATATACCTTTGCCAACCATTGCTGGACATTGGAATCGAACCCAAGACTAGACCAATGAAGCAGTCCCCAGAAATTTTAGAAAGTAAAAAGCGCATAAAATCCGCCATCACGACACTTGTGGCATCAAGACGAATCTAATGATGTATCATCTATCTAAATCGGTTGAGCCGTTGAGTAGTTACGACGCGGATACAGGAACGGACATACATACATACATACATACATATAGGTCAAACACATAACCCTCCTTCGGCAGTCGGGTAAAAATGGGAACGTTATATAACCTAACCTAAATTAAAAATTTAGAAAACCTCCGACACGAAATGTAATTTGCCATTTTGTGGTGGTAGCCATCTTGGATTTGAAATTTATCATAGTGTTATAGTATTCTTCTATTTAAGCCCTTTCATTTGATACCCATATTGAGGGAGTTGTGAAAAAATGCATGATTCACTATTTTGTGGCGGCGGCCATCTTGGACCGATTTTCATTCACATAAAAAAAACAAAATCAAAATCGGTTCATCCGTTTGGGAGCTACGATGCCACAGACACACACACACACACACACACACACACACACACACACACACACACACATACACACACACACACATACACATACACACACACACACATACACACACAAAGAGGTGAAAGGTGAAGTTTGGTGAAGACAGACAGGTGAACGGTGAAGACAAGTCTGTCTTATATGTATAATATTAATGTATAGTATTGTACTAGTGAAGCCCTTTCTTATGTAATCCCTCATCGTGTGGCGGCGGCCATATTGGACCGATTTTCATTGAGGAACACTCCCGACTAATTCACTTTTCTAATAAAAAAAACAAATCAACATCGGTATTATACATCGGTCTCTTAAACAAATACATACAGACACGTCAAACTTATTACACCCAGTCGTTTTTGCGTCGGGGGTTAAAAAGTAGGCCGGGCCTACCAGCCGGGGGCGCTGGGCCTTGCCCCTTGTGCCGTTATGGTAAACACGGACCTGCCCGGGCAATACAGACGTGATGGTATGTAGTAGGTATGTCATTTCTTCTTACCATAAATTTACTTCCCACCATAAAAAATTAAACAGACAAATAAATAAATAATAAATAAATATCCTGGGACATTTTTACACAGCACCATCTAGTCCCAAACTAAGCAGAGTTTGTACTATGGGTACTAGACAATAGATATAATACTTATATACTTTATTTTTGTAAATACATACTTATAATACATAAGAAACACCCAGACAAACACAAACACAAATGAGGCGTTTCATGTAGGTAGAAAAAAATTACTTAAAAAAAAATTGTAATTTCTAGCTAGATCTAGATTATTAGAATGTACCTATGAGGTTAATAAAACCCCCTCTCGGATTACTCCTAAACCATTTCCAAATTTCCCAGTTGATCTTTTTATAATGATTAAGGGCCATGCTTGAATTACCGCTATTATATCCGCCGCATAAATTAAAATATGGAACAAAATGTTTACGAATTTATCTGCCATTTTATTTAACGTGAAATTAGTGGGGAGTGAAGCAGACCCTTATTATTAAAAAAAAACTGTGGCATAATTTACATGAGTCTCTTATCTAAATTTGAAATTTTTAAAATACAATTAAGTATTGTTTAGCCTCGTTTTTATCATCTAAAAACGTAGTATTTTTATTATTTACTTTTTTATTTTAATCTCTAATAATCGTGTGTCAGAAATCAGTGTAGGAAAACTTAATTAAAATAAGTACCTAATTCATTAAATTTAATGAAATTATCTTAACTCGTAGGCATATTTTATCATTAATTTATTATATATAAAAAAGATATACCTTATATATTTTTTTTGTTACAAAATAAAATAAGTCACAAACTTATAATAAACCCAAATTACTTACCTTGTGTCGTATTTATATTAAATTTAAAAATTAAATTCCTAATCATTTTTATTAAAAAAAAATATAAAAATTATTAAAAAAGTCTCTTTCAAACTGACGTCAACCTAACCGACCGCCAAAACACACCTAGATAATCCCACGGGAAATTGAACATAACATGTAAATTAAAAAAGTACCTAATAATATTATAATTAATACTCACGTAGAAATTAACACTATCACTTCACTATTAGTAAGTAAAATTAAATTAGCACGCAAAACTATTTGAAATATTTTTAAATTGTTCGAACTGACCGCCAGCCGCAGAGCCCGTTTGCAATATGATGAAAAATATGGTCACCACTTATTAATACATTTACTGATACCGTACAGTGTCGTGCAAATGTATTCGTACAATAACCTAATTTAGTGTGGAACTTTTTATATAGCATAAAGAGTGTCTGTGTGTCTGTTGAATTATATTATCTCGTCCCAAATTGTGGGCTCTTTATAGGGAATCGTTACAATAATATTAGCATTAAATATAGTCTGTTCTTTTGAGTAAACATATTAAATAGTTATCAACAAGTAAGTATTATATAGCTTTTATTTTTATTATGGTGGTAGTTACTCTAATAAATATTCCAATATTAGTTTTGTGGTCTGGTGGTTCGACTGTCAGACTGTTCACGGGGTCCTGGGTACGATGCAGGACACAGATATTTATGTGATGAACATAAGTCTGTGTTGGTCTAGTTTTTTAGGTAGTAGACAAAATATAATTATATACCTAACGATATATATTGTCTAATATCCATGGACTCTCCGCTTAGTTTAGGACTAGATACATAATATTACTACCGTATTGTATTACATTATTTTGATATAATTATATTACTATTATATTGTACTAGCTTTCCGCCAATGGCTTCGCCCGCGTAGTCTTGATATTTCTTATAACATTCATCCCCTATTTCAACCCCTTACAGCCCTTTTTTCGCATTAAAAAGTAGCCCATGTCCTTTCTCAGGCTCTAGACTATCTGTATACCATTTCAATTAATTTAATTTCAATTTCAATATAATATTTTAATTTCATTTAAATTGTTTCAGTCGTTTTGGCGTTGTCTTGCTTGTTATATACTGTGTTCAAATGTTAAGGGAGTGTTTCGGTGTTTCTATTTTTACGTGGGTTTGGCACAAAACGTTGTCACACTTGGTGGCATATAATCGGGTAAGGCATCGCGTGTTAGAATAAAAAAAATCAACAACGAGGGTTCGGAATTCAAAATAATCACTTTCTTTATATTGTTGTACCTATCTTCTTTTGCCACTTTCTTGCAATGCCTACAACACTTCGTTTTTTTTTCAATGTTGCCCGCGGACTTACTCGCATCTTATAAGACTTTTTTATATCCTTTGTGTTATTCTGATATACAATGTGTTAAAAAAACCCTGTCCGATCCGAAAGGGGTGTATAGGTATCCCAATCACAGTACCAAATAAAATAAAATAATTAAAATATTCATAAAAATAAGTTTATCTAACAACACTATGACCTTCCGTGGTATATTTGGCACCTGTGACGATTGCCCCCGTAGCTATGTATGAACTTAAGGTTCCTTGTTTTTAAAAAAAATATTAAGCTTTATTCGATTTTTTTTTTCGGACAAGGTTTTCTTAGCATGTTATATAAGCTATAATGCTGCAAATTTTCATCAAAATCCGTTCAGTAGTTTTAGCGTGAAAGAGTAACAAACATCCATCCATCCACAAAACTTTCACATTTAATATTAGTAGGAAGTAGGATTACAAAAATCACCGCTATTACCTCGGAACACGGATCAGCCTATTTTTTTTTAATTTTGTGAGTAAATTATCACTAAAGATAAATCATCACGCCTGTGATGAAATATAGAAAGAAGCGTTTTATGATTTTTATTTTTATAGGACGGATGTAGATTCTAGCTCAGGAGCTTTTGAATCTTAACCGGGCTTGGTGGCGAGGCACCTTGTTGTGCCTCCAGCCAGGGACACTTATAAACTAAGCAACAGCAGCTAAGGGCGTCCCCTAACGGGACTCGGACCTCGGCTTAGGGCGTTGCTGGGGGGGCAGCTAGGGACAGCTGGATCTAGGTTTAAATTATTTTGGGACGAATTTAAAACTACTGGCTCGCCGCGGGCCGGCTCGAGCAAGGGACGGGGAGGGGTACCGTTTCCGGGTCTTCGCGAGCGTTTTATGAGAGAGGTTTCATCTATTTAAATAAAAATGAATTGCAATTCTGTTAGTCTCGCTAAAACTCGAGAACGGCTGAATCGATTTGGCTAATTTTAGTCTTGAAATATTAGTGGAAGTCCAGAGAAGGTTTAAACGGTAAGAAAACTTTTATTGACGGTACGAAATTGAGGTATTCCACGAAGCCCACCCAAACGAAGCCCACCCAGACGAAGCCCACCTAAAGTATCCACTTAGCCCACCCGTAGGTGGGCTTCAAATAAAATATTTAAAATAATTAATTTCCTATTCCACGAAGCGCACCTACGATATCTCCTATCACTCGCATAGTGCGGGGACTAAGAAATAGAAATGTCGAGAAGAAAATATTTATTATTTAAAAGAATAATTTAAATATCTAACATCTTTCAGTTTCATTATAACAATATGATACAATACACTTGTAATTTTCATAACGTTAATATATAAATCCCATAGATAAGACGTATATATGATGCGCTAATAGTCAACGTGTGCGCCCGGCACCGAATTTAGCCAAGCGTTTCCTTTAGCGAACTAGTTTACATGCTTAGTTCTCATTACATTATCGCGACGTCACGGGCTGAGTGTATGCAATTGTGCGCCGATCTTGTTATTGTTTTTTTTCTGTTTTTCGTGCAATTTATTCAAACAAAATAATGGAGCTGATGGAGGTCCAAGTAGTAGAAATTTTAAGGAAGGGCGATCATATATACTGCGACGGAACTATTAAATCAAATTTACAGCATCCACGGTGAGGTTGAAAATATTGTTAAACCTTTAGCCTATGCTTTACTACATGACAAAAAAAATCGACCTATAAAATATTATTTCAATTATTAAAAACAACAATACCCAAAATGCAAGTCAATGTTTTCACAAGCGATTTTGAGGAAGCTGCTGTCAGGAGTTTTACAGCAGTATTTCCTAACTCACAGATAATGGGATGCTATTTTCATTTTAAAAAATAATAAAATCTAGGGACCTAGGGACAGGACATGAGGTTATCTAGGAACTTAAGTTACAATGTTTTTGATATTTGTCCAAGTTTTTATTGCAATTATGAAACAATCTGTGATTTTATTAAGAGCACAAAAAAGGAAAATAATAGAAAAATAGTTCAAAAATAATTGTTTTTTTCGGAAAGATAATTATGAAACAATCTGTGATTTTAAATAGAAAGATTACAAAAATGACAAATATTGTGTCACATTATTATAGTGAAACTGAAAGATGATTGATGATGATGAAGATTAGATATTTAAGTTAGTCTTTTAAATAATAAATATTTTCTTCTATCGACATTTTTATTTCTTAGTCCCCGCACTATGCGAGTGATATTCGTAGGTGCGCTTCGTGGAATAGGAAATTAATTATTTTAAATATTTTATTTGAAGCCCACCTAAGCTAAGGTGGGCTAAGTGGAATACTTTAGGTGGGCTTCGTCTGGGTGGGCTTCGTTTGGGTGGGCTTCGTGGAATACCTCACGAAATTCGCTGGTTCAGCTACTTAGTGAGTTAATAAAAAAAATGTACTTCCTAATTAATGTCATTTATTGCAATTCCATGTAAGTTTTAATTATGGTAACATCTTAGATGGGCTCGTGGCCAAGTTGTAAATACGCTGATCAAGTGATCTGCAAGGTTAAGCTACACTTGCCGCGGTCAGTCTGTGGATGGGTGACCATTCTTAACACATCGAGACCCCTCCGTGCCTCGGAGAGCACGTAAACCCGTCGGCCCCGGTTGACATACGAACACCTATGACAATCGTTAGTGGTAGTCAGAAACCTAAAAAGCCTGACAACCAGTCTTTCCTTCGAATATCAGTATTGCCCAAAAATTGGGTTGCGGAGTTCTGATGGCAGTCGCTTCGTGTAAAATACTGATATTCAGCCGCATCTGATTAGACTGGAAGCCGACCCCAACATGGTTCGGAAAAGGCTAGGAAAAAAAAACTAAGATAATTAAGACGTAGTACTTAAATGAGCACTTTTACTTATAATTCTGTCGTTAATTCGAGACACTAGGTATTGTCTCCTTAAGTGATATTGGTGATAATTGAAGAATACACGTGCCCTGCAATTAGATAGGTATGTCAAATAAATGTCATGTGTGTACCTTTATGTCACATTCGTATAAATTTTCTATGTTAATTTATTTTAAATAGATCACGTTTTTTTAAGTACCTAAATATTTTGTGGTCATTTTCACACAGCACCATCTAGTCACAAACTGAGCAGAGCTTGTACTATTGGTACTAGACAATGGATATAATGCTATACTTGCACTTTTTTTTGTTGTAAATACATATTAATTAAGTATACACAAGAAACACCCAGACAAACACGAATACTTACATTCATCATCATACAAATATTCGTGTCCTGTGGGAATGGAACCCACGACCTCGTGATCAGCAGTCCGGTGTTCGAACCACTAGACCACAGGCGTCATTAAAATGAGCACCTTGGCTTATAAAGTTGATTTGTTTATTTATTTATTTAACCAGCACTGAATACAGATTGTGAAGTCCAAATCTGCAAGATGCGGGTTTGAATTGTAGGGTAGATAATTATATTGTCCCAAGGTATGGCAGTATAACAGTAAAAAGCTCTTTCTGCTAAAACTTGGCCATCGAAAGTGATCGCACCGGTTTCTTTTGGTTTTCATTTCGAAAAAACATGTCTATCCAGACTTTTAAGCTGGCGCCTGGCCGACATGATTATGTTCATATTTTAGGTAGAAACAAAAAGAGAAAATGCAAAGAAAATGTAGGATTTTTACATCGGGAAAATAAAAAACAAACGTGATGAGACTGAGACAGTGTTGCCAACTTACTATAATTATGCCAATCTACTAATATAATATCACTAGCTTCCCGCCAGCGGCTTCGCCAGCGTGGTCTTGATAACTTTTTTCGCCCGTTTTTGCAAATTTTTCATTGCTACTCCGCTCCTATTCGTCGTAGTGTGATGGTATATAGCCTTCCCCGATAAATTGGCTATCTAACACTGAAAGATTTTTTTTAATCGGTCCATTGGTTTGGAGCCTATTCAATACAAACAAACAATCAAATCTTTCCTCTTTATAGTATTAGTATAGATATAGATTAAATTAAACAAAAAGCCGACTGCGTTAAAACTACTACCTACCTAAAAATATAAAAATAAGCTCTATGCTATACCTATCGGTTACTCGAATGCTGGATAATATTCATATAAAATGTAAAAAAAAAAAAATGTTTGTCTGTGTATTACATTACTTAGGTCAATTGTATTTTACAATAAAATGATTACATCAAGTGGTTATATTGTAACCTCAACCTAACTGCCACAAGGAAGAAAATAAAACAAATTCTCAATGTCAAAGTGTTAAAAATTTCCTATCAAGTGACCACAGTGAACTTTTGTACTAAATCAGCAAGGCAGCAATGCAGCAACTTATCTAACATTTTTATGTGCAAGGTAATTAATCTTGTTACGATTAACGAATGTATTATTTATTTCCTGGTAGGTAAGGTTTTATTTTTATTTTTATAATCTGGGAAATGAGCAGATAAGCCATCCGATGGCGCCGTCGGATACTTGCAACACCAGGGCCCCCAAGTTTGCTTTCTTCTCAGAGGTCGTCAGTTAGGAAATGCCGGCGCCATCTAGCACAAAATCGCAAAACATTGACTTGTAAAAGTGTCTGAAAGATCTATTTGCAGAATAAATAGAGAGAGAGGTAGGGCACAGCCATTTATGGCTCAAATCTGGAGCAGCCCACCTGGGGAAGTACCTCCACCTTACAGAAAACTGCAGCCAAATAACACACTTTATTGTGTGTTGTGTTCCTGCAGTGCAGTGGTCGCCAGAGCTCCTTCTAAGGATGCGCTGCGCTGGCAGCAAGAGGTAAGTCCCTCAAACTGTCGGCGCAGTGAATTCTCCATAAACCTCTAAGAGGTTTTTCGGGTCGGCAACGCGCGAGTGATACCTCTGGTGTTGCAAGCGTCCATAGGCTACGGTAACCGCTTACTCATCAGGCGGGCCGTATGCTTTTTTGCCACCTTAGTGGTATAAAAAAAAAATATCATTTCAATAGGGTCTCAATGATGTCTCGATAGAATAGTTTTACACATTTGGTAGTTTGCTCTTTATTTAAGACTAGTGGCGTTCTAGTGACTTTCCATTGCACTACCATTCAACTGTCATAGACGTACAGACACAGCTTTTGTTAGCCCGGTTGTAATTTTTTTTTTATCTTTTGACATTTTACACAGCACCATCTAGTCCCAAACTAAGCAGAGCTTGTACTATGGGTACTAGACAATGGATATAATACTTATATACTTTTTTTTTGTAAATACCTACTTATTATACATAGGAACTACCCAGACAAACACCAATACTTATATTCATCACATAAATATTTGTGTCCTGTGGGAATCGAACCCACGATCTCGATTCGTGATCAGCAGTCCGGTACTTGAACCACTAGACCACAGACGTCGTCTACTACGTCTACGTCTAATTTACGTCTCTAGTGAATTAATATAAATACTAAATAATAAATGAAATAAGAATACAGAAGCAATTTTAGCGACACTCTACCGAACACTATTCGTAGGATACTGAATATTTCAATCTGTCAAAATCTCAGTAGTGTCTCAGTTGATTGGGGCCCTGAAGTGATGCGTTGCCGGCCCTGCCACCGCAGAGAGTGAAGAATCTGGGTCTCACGCGTAAAAGTCGAAACATACAAAAATGTGCTTTATGACAGATACATTAAAAAAGTATATAAGTACTAATTCCATAGTACAAGCTCTGCTTAGTTTGGGACTAGATGGTGCTTTGTAAAATATCCTAGGATATTTATTATTTATTTATATAAATCAAATACAAGTATCTACCCCTACTCCTATTTATAATTCAGGTAGGTATGTGTGCATAATAAGAATTAAAATAATTTTATTTAATGTAGCCGACGACACTAAAAACAATAGTGTTGCTATTATACCTACTATACAAATGTAAAAAAAAAATCTAATATTAGGTATGCGCATATTAAAATAAACAGACGTCATTTAAAGTTTACAAAATTATTTTGGAATATTTATTTATTATAATGAATTATTAGAGAATTACAACGTACAATAAGGTATGCATAAGGTGTATATAATACAGTATAGAACTTGTATAACGCAGACTTGACGTCATCGCCCGCCAAAGGCTCACTAGCAGAAAAATAAAATGCTTTTTCAAAAAACTTCCTTATTTTGAATAAACTTTAGGTATTTTTTTATTGATACGGATTTTTTTTATTGATTGGATTTTAACCATAACGCAAGTTTTGGGTGATTAATTATCTCGTAACCATCCATTATACACCACTTTTTATATTTTTTTATCCGACCTGGAATTAGAAAAACATGGACACGATCTATTCGTCCTACTCACAGAAAGCGCGTGGCGGCACCACGTGACTACGTGAGTCATAATTATCATTCGCCGACAGTAAAATTTATTTTTGATTACTAAGACATAGGTATCAAAATAACAAATACCTACGTGCCTACTAAAACCTTTACAAAAGTTGGCGAAATGGTTAAAAAATATATCCTTGTATATCATCTAACTTTTTCATGAAACCATAAAAAATAATAATCAGTCAACGAGCCTATTATGTTTAGTATTCTTAACCAAGTGTTTGACTTGTTACAATGGTTTATACAAATGGGTGTTTTTTAGCTTATCTTTTATTTTACGACCTACAAGAAACGGTATTGCGGCCAGAGTGTAGGTAAGATCAGTAGGTATATTAATTTAAAGAAGAAGAATATTCTTTTGTATGAAATATTGACAGCGGAATAACTATTAGATTAGAAGATAAGCCACACGTAATTTTTTATAGTTTATTATGTTATCTTAATTTAGGCACATAGCTCGTAGCTTTCCGAGTGGAGACCACGCACCGTAAAGGGCAGCATATGACGGACTGGTAAAGGTCGCTGGGAGTTGTTGGATGCAGGCAACATACGTCCGGTCTCTGTGGAAGTCAATGAGCTTTGTTCAAAGGCTTTGTTCAGAAGTGGACATCTTTTGGTTGATAAATTATGATGATGATGATCTTAATTCAAAATTTAAATTAATTTTATTTGTCAAACTGTGGATGTACATTAGTACAACTCTGTTTAATGCGTGATGGTATCTTTATGCTAAATATTAAATTGTCACACTGTTATTTCAAAGTCAGGGGGAAGTGTCTTCACTGTTCTTAAGTATTTACTCTGTGCTACGGAGCTTGACAAAAACAAAATTCGCATTATGCGCAACACGTGACGAACAAAACACGTGCATATTTCTTCTTCTTAAAAAAAACTGGTTTTGTATTGTATGTAGAGCAAGAGCCTGACATTCGTGCCAAAATCTTCTCTGTGCTATGACCGTGGCATATTCCAGTTTAAGCTAGCCTTGAATTGTATTGGGTTTTATTATAGCCTATTATAGTACCTATAGTAGGCTTTCCGCCAGCAAGTTCGCTCGCGTGGTCTGGGAATTTTCTTATAACTTCCATCCCCTATTTTCACCCCTTACAGCCCTTTTTTGCAATAAAAAGTAGCCTATGTCCTTTCTCAGGCTCTAGACTGTCTCTGTACCAAATTTTATTTAAATCGGTTCAGTAGTTTTGGCGTGAAATCGCGACAGACAGAGTTACTTTCACATTTATAATTATTATTAGTAAGGATTAGTAAGGATAGCACTTATCATCAACTCATTAATCGTCCCACTGCTGGGCACGTGTCTCCTCTCAGGATGAGAGGAGTTAGGGGGTTAGGCTATAGTCCACCACGCTGGCCTAGTGCGGGTTGGCAGACTTTACAGTCATGTCGTCGAGAAAATCTCTCAGACATGCAGGTTCACCGTTCTAAGCGAATGATAATTAATTATTAATACACACATGAACTACAGACCTATGACTTGACAGTCCAGTGGTCGTATGCCTTTTTTTTTGCGTCTGAAAATGCTTTATGCACCGTCACGCCGCCCCGGGGAGGACGACACGGTGTGTGGGTCTCCGCCCTGAAAAGGACGTCTACCCACTAAAAACAGACGGCTGTTCGCCTCATCACCATGTGGTCGTATGCCTAGGCTATCACTGTTACGCATAAATAATCAAAGCGGATAATTATGCCGCCCGGGGGTATTAAAACAATAGATTTTGCATTTAACTGTAATTTGATTTGACTTTGATAATATTCAAATACTGTATTCCAGCATACGTAAACGTAGAGGTCTCTATTAACCTTTCAAACTACACATTCATACCTACCATTCTCTCTATTATACAAAAGACAAGGTACATGTTAGCAACTTTACATTCATATACGCACAGGTATATTTAAATACACAAAATATATGTTTTTGCAAAATTCTTTAAGTAACAAATCATCTGATCAAACTGTGTACAACTTAGAAAATCATTCGAATTCCCTTACAATATTGATCGGGAGATTAATTCTCACACACAGACACACACATTTTTTGTCATTTCGAGGGTTTTTACAAACACTCGTAGACAAAACGTGTAGGTATGATGAATAACAAAAAAAACAACAAATCAAAAATAAATAATAACGTCATTTTAAGAATTCAAAATTTTTTGAAACTTGTATTAACAATTATTCAAACCTGTTGTAAAATAAAACCAGACACATGCTAATCTGACTCGCTTACGGTGGGTTCTGTACAGAAACTATTATAGTGAGGATAGTTCATTAATTAGAAAATAACTTTATATAAGTTATTTTAATAAAGGAAAAAATAATATAAATATAAATATTTTTTGGACATTTTTACACAGCACCATCTAGTCCCAATATAAGCAGAGCTTGTGCTATGGGTACTAGAAAATGGATATAATACTTATATACTTTTTTTTGTTGTAAATACATACTTATTATACAAAGGAAACACCCAGACAAACACAAATACTTATTTATCACATAAATATGTGTTCAAATATTTGAGTCCTGTGGGAATCGAACCCACGACCTCGTGATCAGCAGTCCGGTACTCGAATTACTAGACCACAGACGTCGTCAAAAAATCGACTGGCGGGCAGGATTCGAAAATGCGTCTTCTGGTTCAATACAGCATTAATTAAAATAACGGATATTATCTTAGCATGGAAAATGCGAAACAATACAAAAAGTTAAATTAGAAAAAGTTGGATCCGTCCGTCTCCTCCGCTTACACTATAACCAAGAGCCTACTAAAGCTTGGCTACGGCCCGTGGAATTAGGTTAATTTTACCCCTGAAGGTGACGAAAAAATACATATAGCAAAAAATAATAATAATTTTCTAATTTTATTATTTGCAGTTAGTTGTAAGTTTGCCATCGCTAGTACATAAAAAGACATTGATTGATCCTACCTACAAATGATCGGTTTTCTGATTATGAGTATTGAGGTGAGTGTGAAAATATGCAGCATACAAAAATCATACAAAAATCATGTTTTTGCGTTGACTTGCGTTTTTGAGGATTGATACCGTACATTTTAGTATTTCATATCGATATCAATTTAAGGAAGGGATTTCACAAACGCCCAGATAGACGGGTATTTTTTAAGGTACGGATCTCTAAAAACGGAGACGGTAACTTTTTTGGAATCCAGTTTATTAGCATATTAATCATTATCTCATCATGTGTGATTTACCAAGCCAGAATGGATTCTTATTCCTCATTTATATCCTCAAAATCTCATAGTTAATCAGCTATATTATAATTAATGTAATTACGTTAAATTCGCTTCCCGGGACCCAAAGGCTGGCCTTTATTTTGGTCAGAGAATCAGCATTGCCATACAACGTGGCAATGCAGCCAGCCTTCTGGGTACCCTTCCAGCTGATGGCGATGCGGAGGAGTTTTTTGATGCCTTATTGTAAATAGTTATTTTATTATTATTTTAATTTAGTTATATTTAGGAATAGATTTTTAATTTAGTACTTAGATACATTGTAATATATCGTTTTAGAGAAAAAGCGTAGATGTAACACTGCAAATAGAGGCCATGATTTCAGCCACGCCTGCAATCTGTGAAAGGCATAGTTTACTAAGACACCCACTCACTGTTGACTATCACGGTAGTAGAGTGTCAAGATGTACTAAAAATGTAATTACTAATCATTATTTTAATTATAGTATGGTTGATATATCCTTCCCTACAACTCCTAACATAACTTACCATAACCACAGTCTATAAATAAAAAAAACAGTCTTGAAACTACATACAAACGCTTGAAACGGTACACTCACGCAAACAAGCGCACCGACGAGGGAAGGTCTCGAGGGACTCATCGCGGGACTCTCAGTAGTATTCTGTGTTACCCCTAATACAGAATACTACCGAGAGTGTACCGTTTCAAGCGTTTGTAGGTAGTTTCCAAACTGTTTCTTTTATATATAGACTGTGGTTATGGTAAGTTATAAATAAATATTTTATAAATATCCTGGGACATTTTACACAGCACCATCTAGTCCTAAACTAAACAGGGCTTGTACAATGGGTACTAGACAATGGATATAATACTTATATACTTTTTTTTTTGTAAATACATACTTATAATACATAGGAAACACCCAGACAAACACAAACATTTATGTTCATCACATAAATATTTGTGTCTTGTGGGAATCGAACCCGCGACCTCGTGATCAGCAGTCTGGTACTCGAACCACTAGACCACAGACGTCGTCAAGTTATGTTAGGAGTTGTACGGAAGGATATAATTATCAGCCATACTACCTCGTGTCGGTGCGCTTGTTTGTGTGAGTGTGCCGCATGCCGTTTTAATCGTTTGTAGGTAGTTGCGAGACTGTTTCTTTTATATATTGACTGTGCCATAACATACCATCATCACACAAGAACCCGAAGGGTTGAGCAGTGGTGTATTAATGTACACTGACAGTTCGCCGGTTTGTTTAGGTCTCATGTAATAGGGCGAGTCAGACTCCAAGCTGGTCCTGGGAATATCACAGAAAAACCCATCAACATTTTTCTCGGTTCAGTAGTTTTGGCGTGAAAGCGCGACAGACAGACAGAGTTACTTTCGCATTTATAATATTAGTAAGTATGTTTGTTGAGTAAGAGAGAGAGGCTTTATTGAGTAGGTACCTACTCCATAAAGTCTCTCTAATAGCGATGTGAATTACAACTACATATGCACGTGATGACGATGCCGTCCGTACACGTGCAAATGTGTGCGTAACAGGTAGGGTTGCTTTGTACATGTGTGAGTCTTCGAGTTCGTTCGCCCCTTGACCCTTGCCGTTGTTTTACAAACAAAGAACTCGGGAAGAAGTGGTGTATCTAACGCTAGAGACGGTCAGATAGCTATCATTCTGTAATAGTTATCATATCAAAAGAGGTCCACTGCTGAACAAAAGCCTTCTCCATAGACTTCCACAAGAACCATCTTATATACCCCCCGCTTCTGACTCCCAGCGACCTTTGGCAGGTCATCTATCCACCTCGTTGGAGACTGTTAAACTACTTGTAACTTGTTCTAGTGATTATATTGTATGACCTTGACAAAGCTTTTTCTGTTGTTTTCGTCTAAATTATTTGCGTTTTCCTTCCTCATACACTATCCAAGAGTTTCAAAGGTTACATACGTTATTATATCTAATACCTAAGTTTATTCATGTATCATTTGGCGAACTGGCGGATAATCCTCAAGGATCCGTGCCAGCTGTGGAGACGACAGAGTATGGCAGACTCATACCGATTAAAAACCGCATTTGCCTTCTCCAGCCAGTCCTATATTAATCTAAGAAGACCGTGCCACACTAAGGCTGAGATTCAGAGAAGAGACTCGGCATGAACTTACGCTTCCGTATGTCAAATTGTCATACAAATTAGACATACGGAAGCATAAGTTCATGTTGAGTCTCGTTTCTGAATATCAGCCTAAGCATTTCGCTTCATCATTTCTTGTGCGCACAGCGAAGCTGTGGAATTCTCTTCCTGCGACTGTGTGCTCTGACACCTATAACATGGGTCTGTTCAAGGCCAGAGTGAATGGGTACCTCGTGGGTAAACGCGGTCCATCTTAGACCATATTACAGTCCGCGTGGAACTTGTTGGCCGCGCCTTAGGTAGGGACGGGGGTGAGGCTGTGGGTAACCGTGATCCAAAACAAGCGCCCCGCCGTCCCACCGCGGGCAGGCGACTCCGCCCCTCCGTCCCGCCACTCACATACCTAAGGCGCGGCCAACTAGTTCCGCGCAGACTATACACTTACCATCGGGTGAGATTGTGGTCAAGCGCAAACTCATCCAAGATGGTATCAAAGAGGTATTTTTATAAATTATAGCTTATGTTACTGGGTAAAGACGTAGCTTTCTAATGCTGAAAGAATTTTTCAAATCGGTCCAGTAATTTCGGAGCCTATTCAATGCAAACAAATAATCAATCAAATCTTTCCTCTTTAGTAGTACTTAGGTATAGAAACTTGTAATTGGCCATAATCTGTACTAACTTTTTATTTCATGTATCTGATTAGCTGTAAGTTTTACTAAAATGAATAAAATTAAATATAATAGTATAGATTTCCATTATGAAACTAGATATTGTAGTATTTGTATCTTACAGAGGATAAACCCATAATAAAATTAGATCACTAACCTTCGGTGAATATGCTTTTGTCGTTATGTAACGTTTACTCCGAAACCACAATGTTAAACTTACTAATTAGCGGCCAACTCCCAAGAATATCAACCTTACTTAATTTAAAATACATATCTAAATTGGTTCACTAGTTTCTGAGAACTTTGATAGTAAACAAACGATAGGTGTAGCTTGAAGCGGTAGGTTTCTACGAATGTTGTAAAAAACATGTGACTATTTCCTGCCTCGTCCCAAGCGCGACTGCTACGCTAGAGGTCCTGGACTCGATCCCCGGGTTGAGCAAAGTTTTGTTGAGTTGTCTGTGAAATTTCCATGGGACTTAAACATACCCGCGAAATGTGGGTGTATAAGTACATTAGTACGCCTCTGCCTAAGGTTTGGTATGTTTATTTATTTATTTATGCATTATGTACAGAAATGTACAAAGGCGGTCTTAATGCCCTAGGCATTTTCTGCCAGACAACCAGATTTGGGTGATGCAGAGACAAACAAAGTAGATGCATTTATAGGGCAAGCGTGAGAGGTTAGAGACAAAGACTATTACGGAATAACTATTAATGTGTATAAACTTACTTAAATACTAATAAATATAATTAATAAACTAAATAAATAAATACAGAACATAAATACGAAGTATAAATACAATACATAATATATACAAAATAACACACAACAGATGAGAAAAACAAAATAAATAAATAACCCTCTTACTAAACGTTACTATGGGATCAATCCTGAATGAATTTGCAAAAATAGCGGTCCTACACACGTTGATAAGTTCAAGCTTCTTCTAAAAATGTTATAGAATAATACTTTGATGGACTAGAGCATCGAACCCAGAGCTCCGTTATTGGTAATCGCGCTTGATGATTTAAGTACCAAGATATGTGTTTACCTTGGTACTAACATCATCAAGCGCGGTATGCTCACGAAGACCAGTGTGATGCCCTCTTTGCCATTGATATAAAGTTCAAATTTCAATTATTTTACGGATTTTGTATGATACAAAAAGTATATTTCTGTATTCATACGAGTACATTGAGGCTATGGAGGGACGAGGTGTGTTGTCCCTCGCAGCAAAGGGAGGATCCTCCAACCAGGCGAGTGTTATGCCTGGCTGGCCATTGCCCGACGGTTGATGTTGGGCAGTTGTATAATATATATATATGCAAGTTGCACAGTAAACTTTACTTGCGCGATTCAGGATTTGTTGCTTCGTACAAGTTCTTATGTAGCGTGATAGATGTCGCTACAAGGCTTAGTTTCAGTTTACTTTATCTTATAGACTAACATAGGGGAAACGCCTGAAACGTGATGAAACGCCACTTCACCTTCTAGGGGAATGTGGATCGCTAATACACAAGCGCAGTGCCCACTGACCCCACACTCTAAGCCCTGATGAAATAAAGGAGCTTACCCCTAAGCAAATCCTGCAGTTTGTGTCAGCCGCAGGATTTAGCGGTGAACTGTAAATTTCATCGAGCGGCGATCACAATAGACCCATCAGGGTCGATGTGATACGATAGCCGCGGACAAAATAATAATAAAAAAAAAACAGAATCTATCCTATCAGTTGTCAATATTCCAATATCGTTGGTATTTCCCTAAATCGCTTCGTGAGGTATTTGGTTCAATTCTGAGTACTTAGTAGTATTTGGTAAATAGGATTTCACGCTACTATGATACTCGATAATCTATGATTCATTATAAGTACTGCTTAATCTTTTACGAAATGCAAACATGGCATACCATCACATATATTCCCCGAAGGATGTGTATTCCCTAAAGTACCACCGGTGTACTTAAAATATATCCAAAGTTTTAGGTGATTAAGTCCTATGTAGGTCATACCGTTGAATGCCGTTATGTACGTACCTACATTAGTATAAGTACTTACCATTTTTTACTAGGATTTGAAATCCCCATGGATGTCCTCCGCTCCGGGGAGGTGTCACACTCTTTCTTACTGAATAAAACCAACCCCTGTGTTTCCTATCACACCTACGGGAGCCTCGGGAACAAAATATTCGTCCCGTCCGTCTCGGCCGATGACCGTCCCGATTCGGTATAGCTGTAAAAAATTCACGATGTCCCGAGTTGGTATTTTATGTTTGAACATCAATGTCGCTGCCAGTGGTATCATGTTGTTTATGATCTTAGCAGTAAACAGGTTTAGTGTGTAAGATACCTTAATTATTTGAACATGATTTTTGATTTTCGCGATCAAGCTTGTACGCTTTTTGTGGCCCAATAATACCTGCTTTAAACAGTCCGGTTGTTTCGGAATCCTAACCGGTTAAAGAGGCAACCGGTCCGGTTGCAGTTGAGGAAGTTACAAAGCTTCAAATATTTTTAATTGTTTGCATACCAAACAAGCATTTTTATTTTGAATACTAGCGGCCCGCCCCGGCTTTGCGCCGGTGTACACTTTTCAACTTTCAATTTTCAAAATGGATCCCGTCAGTTTTGATTTTATTAATTACAAACAAAAATATGTAAATCTTTTCTCTTTGTAATGTAGAATTCGTACACGTACCTAACGTGTTATTGATTGAAATCTATTATTGTATCTTGTTAAGGTTTCAAAATAAAAGTGTTTTCTTTCTTTCTTCCGAGAATAAAGCTCAAATGCCAGTTTTAGTTTTTATTTTCAGTTCTTTTTTTTTGGTAGTCACTCAATATCAGGTGACCCGCAAGTTCGTTTGCCCCCTCTGTTATAAAAAAAAACCCTAACAATTTTATTGAATTTAGCCGTTTCGGAGCATATTCAAGACATTATTTTTATTTTATTTTTTCTAATTTCGTACCGTAACCCGGAATATGTAGAAAATGCCAATATAATTTAACATCATCATCGGGCAAGTAATTAATTTCAAAAAAGATTAATAACATCTGGGACACCTTTTTTATCGTTATTGTGCATTTTTCCTTGTTATGTTACGTTTGATTATTCAAACGAATGCACACATTGATTAATTAGTACAATATTCTTGGCATTTGCATCTGTGTATGGATTTCCATTTTGTTTGTATGTAATAAGCTATCTTAGATCTGCCTGTTCAAACATTTATAAGCGGCTAAATAGTGCAAATGCATAATGTACGTGAACTGACATTATTATATGAAATATAAATACGTCTATCATGACGTATTTTTAAATGAAACTAATTTGTTGTACCACAAAAAATATACCTAAGTCTCGTATTATTCAATGGTGCAGCATTGCAGATTGTTTAATTTGTGTAATTGTTTTGCATGTCATAAAAAAAAATAACTGCCTCATTAGCACGACTGATACGCTCGAGGGCCTGGGTTCGATTCCCAGGTCGAAAAAAATCTCACTAGCGACTCAGTCTAGAAAACAAACAAAATTCATGGTTCTAGACCCAGCGTTTTCAGCTGTGGGTTTCTTCAGCAGTTTCTTCGTTTATATGTATAAATTTACACAATAACATTTTCATGATTTTATTATAATTCTAATCTTAGAATTAAGATGCACACCGAGTTTATTATATATTTATTTAATAAATAAATAATTCATAGTTTTATTATTTAAGATTGAGGTTTTTTATTTCTTAATTAATTTACAATATACAATTTTTATTGTCAAATTTATCTCAATTTTTCTCCATTTTGCTTAACTTTAGTATCAAATCTATGTAAATTATTTTGAAATCCATTATCTTTTTTGCTGTTCCTGATCTTGGCGTCATTTTTCTTGTTGTAGTTGTCCACATAGAACTTTCCGAATAGATATAGGAATAGAATAAGGTTACTTCCTATTATACCTGACATTATTTTTGAAGGAGAACATTCTGACCTCGCAGAGGCTATTGCAAAATGGATGATTATCATCGAAAATTGGACCTGAAAAATAAAAAATAAAGTTAATTTTGACAGCTTGTGTGAAATATTATCATGAATTATAAACTGAATGGTGATGTAGTTTTGTAGTGTAGGTTTAAAGAAGAAAAGTGAAAAGTGAAAAACGCAAAGGAAGTCATCAAAAGCCTATATAACTAAGCCTAAATTTGTACCGGAGGTACATGACAGCTGTCAAGTTGATAGTTTTTACCATAAAATCACTATGAAACTGATAATAATCTGCCGTAATGACGTGCATTATTCATTACTGCATGCATTATTTATTATTCATTACGAAACTGACACTGACAGTTTTTAATATAAAATCATTATGAAACAGATAATAGTTTGCCAGAATGGCGTGATTTTTGTCAAATTAAAAGTTTTTTTCTCATTCCCCAGTCAACAAAAAAAAAGTACAACTACAGTATTAACCAGCGTAATACAGGGTATTTTGTACCAATAAGTGTACATTCGGTACATCATTTGGGCCGATTTCGATGACCTCCTTTAATTAGATTGCAGCTTATTTGGCGAAGCGAACCAAATAAATATCCATAATTGAGAAAAGTTATGAAAATGATGTAATGGTAACAGTTACCACAAAGGAGTTGAATGACGAAATGACGTCTAAATTCGGTTAAAGCCGTCACACATCATCATTCGTCATCTATACATAATGGGCCGACCCTAAGTGAATTGGGATAAGGGCAGGAGGATGATGATGATGATGATGAGTTATACTTCAATGTTATAATAAAAAATCTTACCAATTGCATCATAGTGATATATTTCTTCCACCACAGATACTTCGTCAAGCTTGGGAACGAGGACAATCCATAGTAAGTGTACATGACTATATGCACAAAAGAGTTTATCATGCCTAGGAACGCCAATATGAATGTGGGCTCATATTTCAAAGCCAACCACGTAAATACTACCATAATAGTGTGGTGGTATACATGGAGGAAGCTCACTTGGTTCATCTTTTTCCGAAGAACGAAGAAAATAGTGTCGAGGAGTTCCACAATCTTGGCCAGTAAGAAGAAATGCATCGCTTCAGTTACCTAAAATTGGATAAAAGGCAGGAGTCAGAAAGATTAAGATCCCCGCTGCATTTTGGCTTAGTCTCTTCGCACAAGTCTGACGCTAAACAGAAGTACAGAACCGTGTATTCGTATATCAGAGCTGAATTCTGAATACTTAAATTCGCACTGGAATGACGTGACAATAAAATTATTTTTTTCTACTTTTATACACTTACTAATTTTGTGAGTAGGCAGTCTAATAGCTTAGTACTATTGTAATTTTCCTTTACAATTTTATTTATTGATGTTTTTAACTTATTTTTATGGACTACGGTCTGACAATAAAGTTATTTTATTTTTTTTACTTACTCTGAGTTTAGCAGTATCTACACGTAATTATCATGACTTACCGTTTTCTTGACGTGTTCTGTATTCATAATGCAGACTTTTGGCACTAATCCATGCGTTTTTATCAAGGATGTTGACTATAATAATAAAAATGACTTTTAGTAGGCGGATCAAGGGCAGCTTTTACAAAGGTCTTGTAGGATATGGGACCATGAACCAACTTTGATAACTTTACCAGGAATTTACGGGCAATAAAAGGGGACATCCAATAGCCTTCAATATTTATTGGTCGTCTGGTGTACCTTGGAGAATCAGTTTCACTACCAGGCTGCTGGCTGATAGGCCAATCTTTATCATGACAAGATGTGCATTTTCTCTCAACTCCTAAGGTGCTCAAATCTATGATCGACGATCAGGTCTTGGTTGTATTTACTGTCCAACAGCTGGATATACATGAAAATAAGAGTGGTCAGGCTAATGGTACACCTCGCTGGCCTAATGCGGCGAAACTGGTATGTGAATTTCCAAAACCCATTATCTACTAATATTATAAATGCGAAAGTGACTCTGTCTGTCTGTCTTTCTGTAGCGCTTTCACACCAAAACTACTTAACCGATTTAAATGAAATTTGGTACAGAGAAAATCTAGAGCCTGAGAAAGGACATAGGCTACTCTTAATTGCGAAATAGGTCTGTAATGGGGGATGAGAGTTATAAGAAACACCCAGACGCATAAAGCTAATCTAAGAATAAAGTCCACCTATTTGTTATCAGCAAACGGTAAATATTTACTATTTGTATATTTTGAAATCTATATGAAAATCTAACTTACCATGTGTAATATACAACACGATATCACAATTTGTGAGGCATTGTACAGTAGCAGGATGTATTGAAGTTTGTACGGCTCCCTATCCTTCATGTACTTCGGCCCTATCTTCAGGACGAATAGCAGGTATGAGACTACTATCGCCGCTACGGGAAGCGGAGAGTCCATGAGTAGCGAAGAGTTGGTGACTTCCACTAAAAGAATAAAAGGGAATTCTTTCAATACAAAATCTGTAATTATTTACAGTAACATGTTTGATAGGTATTTATTTGGCAACTTGTCTTTTTAGGGAAAGATGTCTTCATTGCCGCATTTTTTCCACGTACAAATAAATAGCAATCAATAGCAACACAGAATTTTTTCATGCTTTAGATTGTGATCGGCCAACTTCGCAGCTTTTCAATCATGGAATGAAAATGTAAGTTGTACTCCGTCAAATAAAGAGATGGCGCTAGTAGTAACAAAGCCATACCTGTGGCCATACGGGCTGTCTGTGACTGTGACCTTTTTAACTATAGGTAGGTATATAATGTCATTGCTTTATCCGAAATTTTCACCGTTAAACGGGTAGGTATTGGGTACCTAATGTTTAAAAAAAATTAAACCAAAGACGGTAGCGTATTCCCAAGTCGTTGTATGTGTAACAAAACTACGAGTCAAGTAAATTGACCTATAGTCGCTATCAAATCTGACAAATATGTTGTATGGAAAACTAGAATAACTTTTGAGGAACTAGATCTTTCATACAAAATATTGGGGCAGATTCGATAGCGAATATCGGCATTATATAGCTTTAGACTCTAAAGAATGTCAACACCATGTTAATGTGATCATATAAAATTTAAGTTTCGAGAAAGACATAGCACTATTTCATGTGTAGTGCGTAATCGTTTGCTGTCAATCGCAATATCAAGTAGTGGCAGACAGAAATCTGCCCACATTCGTAGATACGTTTTAAAATCATAAAATTAGTTTACAACTAAACTTACTTTTTCCTCTTAATCAAATGTAACTTATTAATATTTTGTATATTATCCTGTATCTCACTGGGACACTTGGGTTGACTGCTATGATCTTAGAGGATCAATAAATCAGCAGGCGTGTACGTTGTCAAAATACGTTTCATATCTTCAAAGCTAGAACTGTAAAAAAAATCCAGTTTTTCTATAAGCGCATGTATGCACCAGCGCTTTTTCAGCTATTTAACGCGCTTTATTCTTAACGCCTTGAATGTACACGCTTATCACTTCTTCTGTGTTTGCAAGTGGTCTATATTTTGCGCTGGAAGTTTTGTCTTATCCACCGCGTTCTATTTTATTGATGTAGTGTTTTAACACACGCTGGGAAAAAAAGCGGTTAAAATCACTGAGCGCGTTTAACGCAACGTTTTTTTAAGCTCCCGTGCGAACGATATGTTACAGATACATATTTATAGACAAACGGCACTGATGTACTTGTAACATGGCACTTAATATGTATCTAATAGTATTTTGCGTAATCATGCTATTATAGAAGACTTCATAATATATGATAATACATTCTTTGCTTTAATGTCTACAGGGTGACTTTTATTTTAATAGTAAAACTTTATACATCATCACGCTTGTATTCCCCGAAAGGTTAGGCAGAGGAGTACATATTATGTACACCCTATGTATGTTTAGGTCCCATATAATAGAGGACGAGCCTAATGCCATCAACCGGGCACAAATCCAGACTTCGAGCTGCTACTGGAAATTCACAAAAAAAGACAACAACACTTTGCTCGACCCGGAAATCGAACCCTTCTAGCGTAGCAGTCGCGCCTGGGACCACTAGACCAACGAGGCAGATATTTTATTATAATCGTGGTAATAATCACTTTAGATATATAGTTGTAAATCTATTAGCCAAACAAAATGAATCCTTGATTGCCTTAGTTGGTAGTTGACCGCTTGCAACCTTATTGCCAACCAAATTGTGTGTGCCTTTAGCGTAAGATGTAAATAATCTTTGTCTTTTTTATTGATTAACAATTACATATTAAATAAAATTACATAAGTAACTTGGTTGTTATTTTCCACACTCCAATATTCCCATAGATTGACTGCCACCTGGGGGGAGGGGGCAAAGTATTTTTCACTCGTACCTACTGACTAAAAACCATGCCAAGCCAAGCCATGACAATCTTGATATTCGTCATGACCATGAGTGATTGTAGACTAGATTACCAGGCCCTATCAAAGGTGAGGCCTTAGGACTGCGGTCCAGCAATCTCTATACCCTGTGAAGGGACAAGGTGTGTTGCTCCTCCAACCAAATGGTGGAACCTCCGACCAGTTGGATGTTATGCCTGGTAAGCCATGTATATATTATGCAAGGTGCACGGTTAAGTTCGCTTGCGCGATTCAGGATTTGCTTCGTACAAGTTTATTATAAAGAGCGAAAGATATCGCAACAACCTCTTTATAACAGTAAGCCTTGTTATATAAGTTGGCCCGTATGTTTTAGGTCCCATGTAATCGGAGGAGCACAAGAGCTCGAGGTAGACCACCTGCTAAGTGGAGTGATCCAATACTCAAGGCCACCAATTTAACACTCCAAAAGGCAATCCACTCTGCGGGTGACCGGGCCAGTAGGAGAGCGTGCTGTCATCCTAGAAGACATAATGGTCACGATCCTTAGCATTGAGGGACCAACAAGATTGATGAAACCGGAGGAGTGCTTAGGGAGCTGCCTTAAAATCTTAATTACTTGACCTGACTATCAAACTAAAATAGGACTATATTTCTTAAAAAAATATTTGCGTTTTTATAAGACTTAAGCAATCAGTACATATATAAATAGGTTAAAATAATGCTAATGTATTCAATCCAGTCACATTACACATACGGCTCAGTCATGGGTCATAATTTTAAATCATGTGCGTATTTTATTAATTATTTATTACTCGGTTAAACGGTAAAGAAAACAGTTTTCACGGTCGAAAATAAAAGAACAAATAATTCGATTACATACTTATGTCTTCACGCTTTTTTTCTGTAGGAGTAGGAAGACTATAGCCATTTGCCACTTTTGTGGCACACCTTTATTGTTTTGACCACGTCCATACATTTTGTCATACACAAGCCGGTGATAAGTACAACCATAACTGACCTATTTGATTGACCTCTTATGAGGTCGACGTAAGTCTTTCTAGGGTGTCCCTTTACAGTGCTTTCGTTGGCATTCGCCATTTTCTTTTTGTTAGTCGCCTATAATCGCCATTAATTCTTACACCATCATCATCGACCCATATACTGTCCCACTACTGGGCACGGGTCTCATCTCAGTATGAGAAGGGTTTTGGTATGATAGTAAAAAAAAGTACGATGCGTAAAAAACCTATCGAAAGCCATTCGATAGAACTCATGGTTGACGTAGGTACAGGTTTCGTTCACTGTTGTAAGCGAGTGATAATTAATTACTTTAAATAATTAAATTAATACTTACGCACGCGATTACAAAAAGTCAGAGGTGTGTGCATTGGATTCGAACTCGAGACCTATGACCTACGACTAGGCAGTCCAGTGGTCATATTCCTAAGGTATCATCATCATGGAAACCTACTTCTGTGTGTGGGTTTGAATTGGATCATTTTAAGTGTATCCTTAAGGCTATCACTACAGTTCCCGCCAAACTTATTGTCCGGGTTGAAGTTGGCACAAGCTAACTTTAACCCGGCCGTAAAACTCGAAGAAAGAAAAATATTGGATAAAATTTATATGAAGCGACAACTACTTGAGCTTTCGTTTTTATTTATTACAATCCTATATTTTTGTTTCTCCGATTTTTACGAGGTTAAAGTTAAAGTTCCGGGTTAAAGTTAGCTCGTGCCAACTTCAACCCGGACAATAAGTTTGGCGAGAACTGTACTTGCTTACACGCCATGCCCAAACCAAATTAATAAAAAAATCTTGGATACATACTGGAAATTTCGTTATACATAGGTTATTTTCTTTTTCACTTAGATGTCCAACAAACATACGGCCCGCTTGATGGAAACACAGACGTTTGACACTAGCAACACTAAAGGCACTGAACTGACTCGTAGGTATTGTTTATGCCCATATTGAAAGTATTAATAAATTAATAAACATAAGATTTCATAATGTATTTATTTGGCTTGGCTTACTAATAATAGAGTCGTGCATTTTTTATACAAGTATGAGGCATTTATCTGGATCGTGTACAAAATATTGATTATTCTTAAAAAAATACAGTGGGTTCTATTAGATAATTGAATTTATTAAACATATTTAAAGTATATTTAAAATTATTTGCACTAACCTAACCTACACAATTAAATATACCTATTGTATAATAACAATTGTGCTTATATATTGTTCGGGGTTGGGGTGAGATAGAGATAAACTCGGAAAAGGGTTAATAAAAGTTACTATATTTCAATGAAACAATTAAAGGATTAAGATTAAATGAGGTGAATAGGATGGGGTTTGAGTCACGCGCACGGTATGACGTCGAACAGCGAACTAACTTTATTACATATTTTGCAATACAATAAATGATTGGACATACAGTGCGGTGTCGCGATTATGATGACCTAAGTAAAACGTGCTGTACGGTGATTGACCCCGTACATACTCCCGGGGGCAGAAATGGGGTTAGTGTGGTCTTAAACTAAATGGATGATGAGAGATACAAGATGAAAAACAATGTTCAAATTAAATGCTAAGTGGTAAAATAAGGTTAGTAAATAATGAAATAAACAAGGGTTTTCCAATTATGAACTGTTATTAGAGTTCAAATCGGGAAGAGAAAATACACGAAAAATGGGTGAAGAGGCCCTATCCTTCTTATGCAAACATTCGTTAGATTTGGCTAGTCCTTTGGGATCACCTCTAATTGATAGAGATACATTTTGTCCTTTTTCCCTAAGATCACAGCACTTACTCACAGCACTTTTCATTTTGTCTAAAGATTGCCTTTTTTCCCTAACTTCACAACACTCACTTATAACACTTTCTTTACCGGGGTGCGAGGCGGGTACCGAAGTCGCGGTCGACTCTTCTCCTGTAGGTACAAAAGGTACCCGACGTGCTGACTGTTGTCTCCATCGCCAAAAGCACATTGCCGCCACTAGCAAGATTACGAAGATAAGAAAATATATAGCAGCGTAATGGTGCACGTCGTGGTAGGATATTTTCTCACTCAAAGGTTCACTCTGCTTCAGGGTTTCTATATTTTTCTTTATAGCTTCAAATTGTCGCAAGATTTCAGAGTTGTTGGGATCAATCTCAGGAGCAGCAGGGATCGAAATGTTCAAGATATGATTAATTGGGGATATTTCGGGCGCGTCAATTCTTGCGCCTGTATTAATTTTACTAGACAGCCTTCTGGTCGGATGCACAAGGAAATCTCCTGTCTTTATCAGGCAGCCTTCCTGAACCTTTAACAGACCGGCGTTTAACAATGTTGCCGCAGTAATTTGACCTTCACAAAGAAGTTTGATGTGGCATTCGTTGCAACAAAAATAATAGTAATTATTATCCGAGGTTAATTCTTTCCAAACATTTTTGCAAGTAGTCTTGATAGTTTTGCAAGTTCTTGTGTTTGGGATAGTTTCACAGAAGCTATGATCATCTTTCAAGTGGTAAATAGGATTTCTGATATGGCAAAGAATCATCATAGAGTTCTGTCTTACACAAGACTGGAGATCGGCTTGAGAGATTGTTACATAAGAGTCCTTTCGAATGTTTATGGCTGCATATTTTGAGATTACTTCTACATTTATCATGTCGTGGTTGGAGGATTGTGAGACTGGGATGAGATTAAATATTTCGTAAAGATCTCTTTCTATTAGGGGTATTCTTATTTCGATAAGTAAGTACTTATAACAGTACTTAGTTCTCACGTTTATCAGGTTATAGAGATCCTTGAGATTTGAATAGTCAACAGGAATTGCCAAATCCTTAGGTATTTGTGCTGATATCGAGTTTAGCTCGGATCTCAGCTGGGTTGGAGATATCAAATGGAAGTCCAATTTTCCATTATAAATATTTGTCACCGTATCTAAAATATAGTCCTGTATTCTTCTAAGGCTATACAATAAGTTCTCAGCTGTGAGGGCAGAGGTTAAAAAATCTGTAATAAGACTCATGTTTTGTACATGGTGTTTAAGGTCTTGATAAAATTCTTTGAGGCTATTAATTTTGTGATTAATCGATTTGTGGTGCTTGATTATGGTGTTTTCCATTCTTTTCATAAGATTAAACTCGGCTTCCACGACAGAGGTTTGATTTTTCCAAAGTTTATACAAATGTTTGTCATTTTCTTTTAAAAGGTCAATGTCTTTTTCATACTTCTCAGCAAACCGTTGATCTAATACACCAAACAAACTGTTTGCTACGTAGCCTACCCCGTCTATCAGTCCGCGACGCCGGCGCCGTCGCTTCTCTCCAGTTACAAATGATTCATTCATCATAATTATACTATCGTAATGTTTTATTTCTTCGAACTCGTGCCCGATTTGTAATAGGATACCTTCGCAAGGTGTTTGTTCTTTTATCGTAGAGCATATTGTTTCAAGATATTTAATATACTTTTCGAGTGCCGCCTTGCCGTCGTTATAGGGATATGTATCATAATAAACAATTAAGCGCCAATCGTCTCGAATAAGGTGCATGTTTGACAGTTTATCGAAATAAATACTGTTGTTGTTCAGTGGGGTAAAGTTATAGGATGCTTGAGATATGTTTATCAGAGACAGAAAAAATAACGTCATTGATAAAACTATAGCCGAGAGCGAAATACGTTTACGTTTGATTTTTTTTCTGCTTTGTGTCATTGTCTTCAACTTTCGTGTCATCTGGAGGATGATCGATTCCATTTGTAGGTAATCGTGACAATTTCACCACTGGTCGTTTCATGAACCCGTTTTTGGTTTTTAGGGTGACGACTCTCACAAGTCCGTCAGTTCCGGGATGAAGTTCTACTACTCGACCTAGGGCCCATTTTCCTGGCGGGAGGTTTTCGTCCTTTATGATTACTATGTCGTTGAGGTTGAGATTCTTTTGAGGTTGTCTCCATTTAGCTCTAATGGATAACTGTGTGAGATACTCGTTTTTCCACCGAGCCCAAATGTCTCTATAGATTTTTTGCACTAAGTACCAGCGAGTTCTAAGATCATTTTCTGTTTCAAAGATCGTCAAATTAGGCCCGCTTGCTAAAAAGTGAGCAGGAGTTAAAAAGTCGATATCTTCGGGATCTTCCGTTAAAGGACAAAGCGGTCGAGAGTTTAGACAAGCTTCGAGTTGAGATAGTAGAGTGTTGTACTCTTCGTAGGTGAGTTTTTGCTCCCCGACGATACGTTTGATGTGATGTTTCAAGCTTTTTACTGCAGCTTCCCAAAGTCCACCGGCGGATGGCCATGACGGAGCGTTGAAATGCCACTCGATGTTCATTTCGGAGATGATGGAGATATTCTCGAGGCTTGACAGTACCTCGGAGATTTGAGATATTTCTTGTTTAAGGATCTTATTTGCTCCTATGAAGTTAGTTCCCTGGTCACTGTAGATGTGTCCAGGAACCCCTCGTCTAGCTGACATTCGTCTAAGCGCCGCAATAAATGCGGACGATGTGAGATCCGATACGATTTCTAAATGTATGGCCTTTGTGACCATGCATACAAATACTGCGACATATCCTTTGGTTGTTTTGATACCTCGACCTTTATTTGCTTTTACTAAGACATGTCCAGTATAGTCAATTCCAGTGTGATAAAAGGGTCGATTGGGATTTAATCTGGATGAGGGTAAGTCGCCCATAAGCTGCCGTTGAGGTATGGGATCGTGTCTCCTACATTTTACACACATTCTTAGTCGCTTTTTTGTTACTAAGTTCCCTCCAAGTATCCAGTATTTTTGTCTTATAAATCCGGTTGTCATTTTTACTCCACCGTGAAATACTAATTTATGAGATTCATCAATAATAAGGTCCGCTAATTTAGATTGATTCGGGATGATTATGGGGTGCTTCATTTCGAGATTAATGTTGGAATTTTTTAGTCGTCCACCGACACGGAGTATCCCTTTGGCATCTAAGATAGGATTAAGACTCAGAATTTGGCTTTTCTTGCTCAAGAGTTCACGATTCTCAAGGCGAGATATTTCCTTGAAAAAGAATTCCTTTTGCACCTGTTTTATCAATAGTTCATTTGCTTCTTTTAGATCTTGCAAGGTGAGATAATTACTGCGGTTTCTTTTGTAAATAAAAATATCGATAAATTTTTTGACGTAGGCTATAGCTCGAATTACTTTACGATGAGAGCTATAACGTTCTAAGAATTGTTTTATAATTGAAGTGTCGTGATCCGTAATGACAGTGTTTACAGACTTTTTCTTTCTGAGGTCTTCAGTTGTATTGTATGATATTGTTTCAGGATTTTTTTCTGGGTTGTATTGTGGAAGCCAGTGGGGTCCCTGCCACCAAAGTGAATGGTTTGCCAAATGAAAAGCAGTGAAGCCACGGCTAGCGCAATCAGCGGGGTTTTCTTTAGATTTTACGTATCTCCACCTATCTTTCGGGATTATCTCGCATATCATTTTCACTCGGTTGGCCACAAAGGGTTTCCATTTCTCAGGTTCACCATTTATCCATCCTAGCACTGCCATAGAATCCACCCAACCATACACTTGGGTGTTAAAATCAGGTAAAGATGAGATTATTTTTCCCATGAGTTTCGTTAATAAAAGAGCTCCGCTAAGCTCCAAACGTGGTATCGATAAGGCTTTTTTCAGGGGTATGACTTTAGATTTTCCGGCAACAAGGGTCACATACGTGGAGCGATTTCTCTGGATTTTACAATACACAACACATGCGTAGGCTTTAGTACTAGCGTCACAAAAGCCATGGAGTTCAATTAAATCATTCTCCTGGGTTTGTATCCAGCGGGGTATTTTAAATTGGGATATATGAGGTAAGTCAGATTTTATATCATTCCATTCTAAGGCGATATCCTTTGGAACAGCTTGATCCCAGCCTAGTTCCATTTTCCACGTTTCTTGAAATGAAATTTTGAGTTTTATTGTGACTGGCGACAGCCAGCCTAAGGGGTCAAAGATCTTGGAAATTTCGGACAAAAATTGTCGCTTTGTTGGGATGTGTTCTGAGATCATTTCTATGGGATGAAAGACAAATGTGTCATCGATTGGGTTCCATCGAAGACCTAAAGCCTTTGTGGATTCCGGCTGCTTAAACTGAAATACTTCCTTTTGAGGATCAATAGTATTGTCTAAAAGTTCAGGCAAGTTAGAACGCCATTTCCTAAGATTGAGGCCGCCTGCCTTAAGAAGGTTTATCATCTCTATCTTGAGCTGTTTAGCTGTGGTCACAGTATGAGCTCCATGCATGAGGTCATCCATATAAAATGAATTTTCTAAAATAACTGGAGCACTACTGTTGGGGTAATTATGTCGTTCATCTATGGCAAGTTGTTTAAGGGTCATCATGGCCAGAAAAGGTGCGGCCTTTGTTCCGTATGTGACAGTTGCTAATTGGTATTCTTTTAAAGGTTGGGATTTATGATTTCTCCATATAATTTTCTGGAATTTTTGATGATCAGGATGTAGCCAAATATTGCGGAACATTTTTTCTATGTCAGCCGTGAATGCAAATCTAAATTGCCTCCATTTTAGGATAAGACTTAGAAGGTCCTGTTGCAGATTCGGCCCTCTACACATAAGATCGTTGAGGCTGTGGCCAGTTGATGTTTTTGCCGATGCATTAAAGACAACTCGTAGTTTTGTAGTTGATGACTCGGCTCGATGAACACAATGGTGCGATAGGTAGCAACCTGTGTTTATGTCGTCATTTGATGCAACGGGTGTCATGTGTCCGAGTTCTAAGTACTCAGATATAAATAATTTATAGTCGCGTGCCAATTCGGGTTGCTTTATTAATTTCTTTTCGATTTGAAAGAATTGAGCGACCGATTTTGTTTTTGATTCCCCCAATCTTTCTTCAAAATTTTCTTTAAAGGGTATTTTCACGACGTAGCTGCCATCTTTTCGCCTTGAGGTTGAAGACTGAAAAAGCTCGATGCAGTTTCGGTCTTCCTCGGATATCGATAAGGGTTCGTGAATATCCTCCATTTCCCAAAACTGCTGGATATCTGCAATGTTGTGTAGGATGACATTGCATTGGAATGTTTTGCAGTTGCCGCTTAAGATCCATCCCAACTGTGTCTGTTGAGCAATGGGCAACATTCCCTCTGATCGACAAATACCATCTAAAAGGATTATGGAATAAATATCGGCACCAAATAAGATATCAACTGGTCTACTTTTGTAAAATTCGGGGTCTGCTAAAGTTATTTGGTTAAGGGTTGGCCAATTTGGTTCTGTAAAGGTATAACTAGGCAAATTGTTAACTAGTCTTCGCATTATAAATACGTCTGTTTGAAATGTGAAGTCATTTATTAATGACATGCACTTAATAGAGATCATGCCTTTGCAACTGTTCTCATTATTTCCGATTCCCGAGATATAACCATTACATTTTTGTCGAGGCAGCTTTAATAACTGAGCGGCCTTTTCAGTAATGATAGAGGTCTGCGACCCTTGATCCAAAAGAACTCTCATCCTTTGGTAAGAACCGTCTGCTGCTTGTACCTTTATGATTGCTGTCGCGAGCAGTATTTCTGATGGGTCATTTTGTATTGATGCAAAGGAGTTCATGTCTTGCTGCTGAGGTAAAGATTTCGTAATTGCGGCGGCATTTGGCCCCGATCGCGGCATATCCGGTGTCGCATTTCTTGACGCAAAACATTCATGAAGAATTGTATTGTGGTCTTTATTGCACTCTTTACACTTTAACTCGGAAAGGCATTTTTTACCTTCATGATAGTGTAAGCAGTTGGTACAAAGGTTCAAATTTGCAACTGCATTTCTTCGTACAAAAGGTTGCATTTTCAATAACTTTGGGCACACGTGTATGCGATGGTCGTTTGTGTTACAAATAGGACATGACTTGCGTTTTTCGATGCCCTTATAATTGGACTTTGCTGATTGCGAAACAACTTGGTTTGTTGAGTAGGAATGGTTAGGATTGTTGTAATTTTGTTTGAATTTTGGAGTGAAGCCCTTTGAAGATGAAGGTTGGTTGTTATGATAACCTTTGGATGACGAAGATTGTTGTTGATAGTAGGATTGTTGAGAAGGTTTTTGCGTAAAGATTTCGTGTTTCTTTCGTGAAGTTTCCAATGATACAAACTTATTTTCCAAAAATTGAAGGAATTCTTCTAACACGGGTAATTCCTTTGGAGATTTTAACGAGTCGATATAATCATCATTGGTTTCAGAGTCTAATTTCTCAGCTAAAATACATACAAGGAAGGGATCCCAGGTAGAAACGTCAATACCTAGGTTTTTTATAGCATTTACGCTCTCGTATGTTGTGTCGTGGATGCGTTTTAGATGATTGACTGATTTTTGTTGGGTTGTAGGTATATTAAGGATGTTTTTGAGATGGGATAAAAAGATTCGTCGCTTATTGTCATAGCGATGGTTAAGGATATTCCAACATACAGGATAATTGCTGGAGCTTATTTGGAGATGTTGGATCAATTTTTCCGGCTCGCCCTTGATCTTACTTTTCAGGAACTGCATCTTTTGGGCATTCGAGAGAGATGGGTTGTTATGTACAGTCTCAGTAAATAGATCTTTGAATGAGACCCACTGGGTGTAGCTACCCTCAAAGATGGCTATTTCCATTTTGGGTGTTGATTTCTCAATATGTGCCACGGACCACATTTTTTTGTTGATATCCTTTTTGAGTCCTTTATAATATTTCTCATAGTTATTAAATTGCTCTTCGTACTGAGCGTTTGAGCCGTTGAGCTCGTTGTCGATCTCCCAATGTAGGGAATCAATCGCTGTCCAACGAGTTTTCAAGGTTTTCAATATATCTTCAAACTCCCACTTTTCCGAAATGAGATCGAGATCAATGTCAGCAGCTTCTCTTGAAAAAGCTCTGAAGTTGGTAGCTTGTTTCCTTAGGAGATCTTCTGTCTTGCTAGCGTTAGAGCTATCCTTGACAGGGGGATTCTGAGACGACAGACCCGATGATTGAGGATTTGAGGGTGGTTGAAATGTAGGTGGTTTCAATACGGGAGTCTGTGGTCTGCTCTTGGAAGGATTATAATTCTGAATGGCTGTTTTAAGATCGTTATATTTTCGTTTCATTTGATCATATTGATTGGTAGTAAAATACACATGAGATTGATCCCCAAAAGATAATAAGTTCATATGATTATTATGAAATTCGGTAAAATATTGCTCCAAACTCTCTAGACGCCGACGTAAGTAGTCGGCGGTCTTTCGCTCTGCACCATCTTTCTTGAAGTTCGAGTAGAATTTATCCACTGCTTCAATGATTTGTTGCTGGGTAGCTAAAATGTCATCCATTGTAGCCATTATAAGGATTAGAAAAGATAAGTCTTACTTGGATAGGTTTCTTCAGTCGAAGGTTGATTGACAGCGGTGTCCTACAGCTAACTTCTTACAGTGCAAACAAACGGTAAATTCCTTTGCGCCTTCCTAGGCACCGGGGTCATACAGGATCACGAGGTGAGATGAGGTGGTGGTGCCCTTCCAAGCACCGAGGTCATACAGGATCACGAGGTGAGATGAGGTGGTGGTGCCCTTCCAAGCACCGAGGTCATACAGGATCACGAGGTGAGATGAGGTGGTGGTGCCCTTCCAAGCACCGAGGTCATACAGGATCACGAGATAAGATGAAACACCCACTTTACTCTCAAAAGTTCGTAATTTTGTTCTGCGAAACCACTATAACGCACACATAGCACAAATAACTACACACGCGTTTTGGTCCCGCAATCCGGCTCGAAGGACCAATGTTCGGGGTTGGGGTGAGATAGAGATAAACTCGGAAAAGGGTTAATAAAAGTTACTATATTTCAATGAAACAATTAAAGGATTAAGATTAAATGAGGTGAATAGGATGGGGTTTGAGTCACGCGCACGGTATGACGTCGAACAGCGAACTAACTTTATTACATATTTTGCAATACAATAAATGATTGGACATACAGTGCGGTGTCGCGATTATGATGACCTAAGTAAAACGTGCTGTACGGTGATTGACCCCGTACATATATATCTATACAATTAATTTAGTACATACTTAATACCTAATACAAACAAATAAAATTCAAATAATCAGTACTTACATCAAAAAATCAATTTTCAACATTTTTGTCTGTGATTTGTTCCGACTAATCTTTGAAACTGCTGGAACAATTTTTACGGGATTTTCTCTTGCTAATTTTGTAAGGAGTAACTTAGGTTTTCTTTATACCACTAAGGTGGCAAACAGCATACGGCCCGCCTGATGGTAAGCGGTTACCGTAGCTTATGGACGCTTGCAACACAGGCTATCTATGTCTAGTCAATATTTATCATCAACATTTTACGGTTTTTTCTTAGTACCATTACTGAAATCTTATTCTGTATGTTTAGACGAATTTACTTTAGTTAGTGCAGATCCATTTTTAGAGGCATCAGAGGCAAATATTCCATTGCAATTGATACTTTTATCTCCATTTTGCAACACTTCAGTGCGGAAACAAAGTAAATTATTGTGAATCTTAATATCAGTTTTGCTGTTCTTGGTCTTGACGTCATTTTTCTTGTTGTAGTTTTCTACATAGAAGCTTCCAAAGAGATATAGGAATAGAATAATGTTACCTGCTAGTGCAAAGGTCAATATTTTTGAAGGTGGACATTCTGACGTCATAGAAGCCAGTCCGAAATGAATAAGCACCATCACAAACTGGGTCTAGAAATTTTAATGTTTCATTAGTAAAGATAATTTGTTTAAAATATTGTCATGAATCTTGAACTGAGGGGTTGGGAGGGCAACATAAATATAGTTAATCATACTATGAATCGCTTAGACATGACTGCACATCGTGTAATGTCCAGTATGGGCTGAACTCGCATTATTATGGGCTTTTTGGAAAACGAACGGTGTGTTTTTACTGGAAACTCGCGAATCGTACTATGATTAATCAAAGTGCCCAATTTAAAGGGCTTAACTGTGGAGAGCGAAGGACAAGTTGTTAGACAGACTGAAGAGAATTTCTGAATAATATAAAAATTTAAAACAACTCACCAATTGTATGATGGTAATGTATTTCTTCCACCACAGATACTTCATCATAGTTGGGAACGAGGACAATCCATAGTAAGTGTACATGAATACATGCACAAACGAGTTGAGCATGCCCAAGAATAACAACGTGAAAGTAGGCTCATACTTCAAAGCCGTCCATGTTACCACCACCATAAGAGTGTGGTGATATACATGGAGGAAACTCACTTGCTTCATTTTCTTCCGGAGGACGAAGAAAACAGTATCGAGGAGTTCCGAAACTTTGGCCAGTAAGTAGTAGTATATCGCTCTGGTTGTCTGAAATTGGAGGAAACTTAGATGAAAGAAGAACAATTTATGGACTGATTGCCGATGGGAATAAGACCCACCATGACTACGTTTAGGCACGGTTATCAGTAAGAGTACCTTATGCTTCGTAGTTATATAGGATCTTACGATCTGACTGGATATAGAAGACAAAGAAGAAGAATAAATAAGAATAATAAATCACACAGCACAGGAGACACAAATAGTGCTACTATGACACACCGACTAGTTTTGATCAATCTCAATTTGTTCCTTTGTGAAGAAAAGAAACGTGTTTAAGGATTTTTGCTCCCTGTCACGATAAAAGTGATTTATCAAATATAATTGAGAAGTAGAATTCATAATTTACTATTCTGCTGATATGTTCCGACTCCATGCTGCAGGTTGTTGGCAAAAATCCATATGTCAACATCGCGTTTAGGCACTGTAATAAAAAAAATCGTCTTTTTAAAGTATGTTAAGTATTACTTATTACGTCAGTAGCCACATCGATTAACAAGCAGTTTTTTGGCACTTTGTATTTTAAACAATAGACTCCAAGTAAAACTTACCAAATAACACAAGACATACGATATTAAAACTTGAGCAGCGTTGTACACTGGCATGACGTTTTGAAGTTTGTACGGCTCCCTATCCTTCATGTACCTCGGTCCTATCTTCAGGACGAATAACAGGTATGAGACCAATATTGTCGTCACGAGAAATGGAGAATCCATGAGGAACCAAAAGTTCACGGAGTCCACTAAAAGCAAAAAAGGAGGAAATTCTTATGTACATTAAAATAAGGGTTAAAATTGGATAATGTATCTATCGTCTCATTCGCATCATTGAGATTTTAAGGCTGAGCTTATGAAGTCTTTCAAAAAGTATGGATAATCCTTAATCCCCACCAGGGGAGGCGGCAGAGTAGGTATATTCAACTCCTACCAACTAAAAACGGTACTTGCCTATCCTTGCCCTGTAGTCCCTGCTATGAAAATTTTCACATTCGCCACGACCATAATAGGCTGTGGACTAGATCATCAGACCCCATCAATAGGCAAAACCTGTATCGCTTCTTACTTAAAGGCGCTCATAGTGCAAACCCAATTTACAAGCGGAATTCGTATCGTTTTAAATTCTAACGTTAGTCTAGGTTAACTTATAATTAATTAAACGAATAGAATTAATTAATTAATTTGCAAAGAACGTAGGTAGGTACAAAGATCATTACCTGTTGCTTTACAAGCGCATTGTAACGACCACGAAAGCGAATATTTCTATTACGCAAGTCACTTGAAGATAAAGAAAGAAAAATATGGTTAAGGAGGATTTTGTTCAGCAGTGGCTTTTGGCTGATATGATGGTGATTATTTATTATTATATTATACGAAAGCGGAAAGCCTTAATAGTATAGTATGTTTCGCGGGGTACCCGATTCTGAGCCGCGAATGAGTCGCGAATGAGCCGCGAAATATTGTGGCACTGAAGCAATCCTGTAACTAAGTCTTTCTTGAAAAACTAGCTTTCCGCCAGCGTCTTCGCCCGCGTGGTCTGGATATTTCTTATAAATTATTAGAACAAATCTATTCCACGGGAACCATATTTTACCGGTATAAGTAGCCTATATGCTATTCCAGAATATAAATAATAAATAAATAAATATCTTTGGACATTTTACACAGCACCATCTAGTCCCAAACTAAGCAGAGCTTGTACTCCCATAGTACAAGCTCTGCTTAGTTTGCACTTACTAGACAATGGATATAATACTTATATTTTTTTTTGTAAATACATACTTATTATACATAGGAAACACCCAGACAAACACAAATACTTATATTCATCACATAAATATTTGTGTCCTGTGGGAATCGAACCCACGACCTCGTGATCAGCAGTCCGGTACTCGAACCACTAGACCACAGACATACTATAAGGTATACCTGTGCCAAATTTCAACCAGATCTGTTCAGCCGTTTTGGAGTGATTGAATAACTAACAAATATCCTTCCATCCATTCATCCGCATTTTCACATTTATAATATTAGTGGGATAACTTTAACTGTTGAATGAACCAGTAAGCATGCGTTTAGCCGTTAACTGCTTACTGCTCGGTTATTGTTAGGTTCTTCACAAACTATATCATAGGTTCAATATGTAAAATTAAATAGCCAAATTAGTTTACTAACGTGAATAAGCCATGTCAAGCCATTTCAACATGATTGTGTCAGTTTTATCAACGAACTGACGGTTTAAATAAATTTAAATAAAAAATTTCAACTTGTAATGATGTACACTCTTTACATAGCAAGACCGCGAACTTATATCAAGAGATGCCCTAAAAGCATATTTAAATAGGCAAAGACGTCACCATACCAATATCAAACCATATGCGTTTTATAATATCACATAGAATTTGTATTACAATGCTTACGTCTGTCTGTCTGTCGCGCTTCCACGCCAAAACTACGGAACCGATTTAAATGACATTTGATACACAGATACATTAAAACCTGAGAAAAGACTGAGGCTACTTTTTAATGCGAAAAAGGGGCTACAAGGGGTTGAAATGGGCGATGAAAGTTGTAAAAAATATCAGGACCCGGGCGAAGCCGCTGGCGAAAAGCTAGTTAACTTATAAAGGGAAAATTAATAGATAATAATATAGCAAGGATATTAGATTCAACCTCAACATGGAATTAGAAGCATTATGTGACGTCTTGGTGTGCTATTGTTTTTTTATTATAACTTTTAACCTTAAACCTTCGTCACCACAGCATTCCAGAAAAAATCATAACCGTTTGCAATTCACCACAGGCCGCGGTCCAATATAACACGTTAGAAACATCACAACCATCTAACACTGGACACCATTTAAGGGTAAGGCCTGATGTCCTGGCTTCCTACTTAAGGCCGAGCGAGGAATAAATACGCGCGCCGCCTATGGAGGCCATTGTGCCCATCGGATCGTATGTGACACGGGAAAGTTCGCAACTCACCATAAGAAAACCAAGATGACAGTACATAACCTAACCTAAATTAAAAATTTAGAAAACCCCCGACACGAAATGTAATTTGCTAATTTGTGGTGGCAGCCATCTTGGATTTGAAATTTATCATAGTGTATAGTATTCTCCTAGTTAAGCCCTTTCATTTGATACCCATATTGAGGGAGTTGTAAAAAAATATGTAATCCGCTATTTTGTAGCAGCGGCCATCTTGGACCGATTTACATCAAACATAGCTAAGAACACTCTCGACTAATTCACCTTTCAAATAAAAAAAAAATCAAAATCGGTTCATCCGTTTGGGAGCTACGATGCCACAGACAGACACACACACACACACACACACATAAATACACACACACACACACACACACACACACACACACACACACACACACACACACACACAGACACGTCAAGCTTATAACACCCCGTCGTTTTTGCGTCGGGGGTTAAAAACTGCGAGCACCACGGTGCTTCTCCTACTACTTCTCTATGACGAGGAGAGAGATGCTACCACTATCATCGTCGTTTTACGCACTATCATCGTTTGTATGGGAAACATACCATGGATCGTTTGCCACCAGGTTTGGAGGGAGGAGGGGGTGTATTTCAGACTTAAAACCACAATTGCCTTCCATTTTCAAGTTCGTAAACTCTACGTATAGTGTCTTAGATTTTATGATAAGTCGTTGAGTGAATATTTCGCTTTTGTATTATTGTGTTAATGAGATTATGAAAAATTTGCTGTTGCCCGCCGACTCCATTCGAATCCAAAAAGATAGCCTCTGAGGATGAATTTATCTCCTTGCCAAGTCTTATCGAAATTGCTGCAGTGGTTTAGGCATAATGAACAGACAAAATTATGATATTAGTATTGGATGTAATTATGGCAATTAATTATAACCGATAAAATGTCACCCCGTTTTCAACCCTTTGCACTTAACCCTATGTCACCATAAAGACAAAGAAACCAACAGGTTAAGATCGTTTCGTAAAAAAAAACTCGCACTACTTTCAAATCACTGAACTTACTTATTTTCACCAAATTAGTATTGCATGGATATCCTGTGTACCGCTTCACGGTAACAATCTTAGTGGTGTCGCTTTTCACAATGTTGCGAAACTCTTTCTCTATCCCGCTTTGGCAAAGGTTGTAAAAGAAAAAGTTAACTATAAAATTTTTACTTTCTTGAGTAGTTTGAGCGATCCATGCTTATCAGTTGTTATGTATATATTAGCTATATATATATATACTAGCTATTGCCCACGACTTTTTCCGCATGTTATAAAGCATTGCAATAAAAATGCCTATGTAGGTACTTTAATGTACAGAAATTATACATGGTCGTAAAGTAAAGTTCCCCTGATTCTGTGTGAAAGATAAATAAATAAATATTCTAGGGACATAATTAAACAGCACCATCTAGTCCCAAACTAAGCAGAGCTTGTACTATGGGCACTAGACAATGGATATAATACTTATATATATATTTTTTTGTAAACACATACTTATTATATATAAGAAACACCCAGACGAACACAAACACTTATAATCATCACATAAATATTTGTGTCCTGTGGGAATCGAACCCACGACTTCGTGATCAGCAGTACGGTACTCGAACCACTAGACCACAGACGTCGTCAGATCAAGACAGACCAAAGCACACTTCCACGTTTTTAATCGATGAAATGCTGTCGGAGGATTTATGTCAGACTTATAAGAGTATGTCTATATTCACAGATTTCTTGTACAAGCTCATAGTACAAGCTCTGCTTAGTTTGGGAGTAGATGGTGCTGTGTAAAAATGTCCTAAATATTTATTATTATTCCATTTATTCATATTTTCACATAGTTTTTACTTTTTAAATATTTTACTAAAAATAAAAATAAAATATATTTAAAAATATAAAAAAATAGTAACCCACCACTATCGGGAACAGTGCCCAAGCTACCGATTATTATTATTATTATTATTTAATTAAGTATGTAAATTAGATTGATTTTGAAAATTCTTTTTTTAAATGTACAACAACATTGAACTTCATTTAAATATGAATGAAACGTTACATCTAATTTATATTTTCAAAATTAAACGGAAAAGTGTGATTGATTATTTTTGCGGTTTTGATTGTTTTAAATAAATAATTGTTCAAGAGCATTAGTTCCAAAGAGAATCCCTCTACATAGAACATACTTAAACTCACGAATTATTAGTAGGTATATATAGAAGTAACGGCAGGTAAAACGTAATTTTCAAAAAAGATAATGTTAATTTAAACTTAAAAACTCGTTATCTTTTAAATGCTGTTTAGTTGAATCGTGCTGTTTTCAAATTCAAATTCAATTTGAAATACCGGTGTCATCGAATGAATAAAATGTCTGTATTTGTTTAAATAATTTAGGACATATGGCAAGACTATGGAAATACCTTATCGTATCTACCGAATGAACTCAAGCGGTGCCAATTAATGACAGCGACGCGGTAAATTCGACGTCTGTGGTCTAATGGTTCGAGTATCGGACTGCTGATCACGAGGTCGTGGGTTCGATTCTCACAGGACACAAATATTGATGTGATGAACATAAGTGTTTGTGTTTGTCTGGGTGTTTCCTATATATTATAAGTATGTATTTACAAAAAAATAGTACATAAGTATTATATCCATTGTCTAGTACCCATAGTACAAGCTTTGCTTAGTTTGGGACTAGATGATGCTGTGTGAAAATGTCTCAAGATATTTATATTTTTAAAAAACTTAGTATGTTTGTCATATCAGAATGAAACAGCTTAAGCCGATGCCTTACTTATTGTATAGTCTCATACTTATGTATGTACACATTGTACACTGCCAACTGCCCGTTAATTTTTTTCTTACATGATTCATGTCCATCCAAAGGTTGTCTGTAAGAAATTGCTATTAGCTCTGACCACTAAGCCACCGCTCGCCCTGCTCGCCAGTCGAAATCTTCCTCCACATTCTAATTTACGTCTTAAGGTGACGTACTTTCGACTGGCGAGCAGGGCGAGCGGTGGCTTAGTGGTCAGAGCGTCTGGTGTACCGAACCAGAAGGCGCAGGTTCGAATCCTGCCCGCCCGCCGATTTTTTCCTTCATTAAAAATAACTTGTAATCTTAGCATGGAAAATGCTTAAAAATACAAAAAAAAAGATAGTTAATAGGTAAGGCGGTATCATACGACATGGGACTAGCTGTAAAGTTAGTCGTGTCGGTTGTGAAGCATTCTTCACATTAGATGTCGCTACGTCACCTTAAGACGTAAATTAGAATGTGGAGGGAGATTTCGACTGGCGAGCAGGGCGAGCGGTGGCTTAGTGGTCAGAGCGTCTGGTGTACCGACTCAGAAGGCGCAGGTTCGAATTCTGCTCGCCAGCCGATTTTTTCCTTCATTAAAAATAACTTGTAATCTTAGCTTTTTTTCTGCTTGGACCGATTTTCATCAAATATAGCTAAGAACACTCCCGACTAATTCACCTTTCAAATAAAAAAAAAACAAATCAAAATCGGTTCATCCATTGGGGAGATACGATGCCACACACACACACACACAGACACGTCAAACTTATAACACCCCGTCGTTTTTGCGTCGGGGGTTAAAAAGTCTTCAAGTAAAGTAAAGCCGCGGCTAACAGTTAGTAAATATTAACTAATTTAGTAAAAAAAAATTCATCATCGTTAACTTCCTAACTTTCCCAGCTTATACCTATACCTATGTATTTTGGTGCCGCCGATGCGGCTGAATATCGGTTGTTGGGCTATTTGGGCTTCAGACTACCTCCAACGATTGTCATAGGACACAGGTGTTCGTCTGACAACCCTGATGACGGATTTACGTACTCTCTAACTCACGTAGTGACTCGTTGTGTATCACCTATCATCCATACATATACTGACCTCGGCAAACGCAAATCAACTCTCTCCGACAGTATTGTACTCCCAACGAAATACTTCAGTGAACGCCTAATTTTTTTGACGAGTAGTGTAGCAGTATAGAGCATTGCCATAGCCTATTTCAAAGGCGTTTCTCAGAAATACAAGTTTTATCGTAAAATACCTTGAGTGGTCATCATAATATAGGATTAAATAAATATAAACATGAAGATGATGATTCTCGTAAGGGTTAGGCAGCTGCAGCTCAGTTGTAGAGGTAGGTAGGAATAATTTTGAATGAAATATTTCACACTTTCCAAACTGAAATTTAAATAAAACTAGCAGGTATTATTTAAACTTTATTAGTTTCTTAAAATTAACATTATTTTGTACCATTGTTAATTGCATTAAAAGTACAAAATCAAAACTATGCTAATTAAAAATTAATTATTAAATTAACTAATAGTAGGTTCTTAATCTGATAACTAAATTACAGGTCTTCAGAATAAAACATATTCTGGCACTTTTCTTAAAGGAATTTATACTTAAATTGATAATTTATGAGGCTTTTCATACATTGCCATATTTCTATACTTTTAAATAAATTTGGGTGGAAATTATGCCCCGCGCCATGAACAAAACGTGAATTTGATTTTATTGCAAACAATCATTTGTTACCGTAGCACGTGTTCTTTAAGTACTTTAAACACTTCAACATATTAAAAATAATATCTTATTTCTCAAAACTTTTACAGAATAATTATAATAAAATAGAAATCATTTATTGTACACACTTTTGCAAATTAAAAAAAAACAAATTCAACACAGTTTTTTCCATACCGATTATATACCTTACTACATTCAATGTAATCAAAATATATTCCGCATAATAAATATTGTTTAGATTTTTTCAAGCTTCTATTGAAAGGTCCGATAGTAATTGTAAATAGTCCTTTTTAATAATGAATTCATGGTTTTTAATGTTGAAAGTAAATGGGGGTATGAAATAGGTACTATTACAAACCAAAAATATTACTGACCCAGTTTAACGACGGAAAAAGAAAGTGACCACAATCTAGTTGAGAGAAAAACAGTTTTTAGACTATTTTGTTAGGATGAAAACTAAGCTTTAAACGATACTGTTAACGATAATGTTAACAATTTTGTTATTGGCAAATCTTATAATCCAAGTGGACGGCTGCTTATTGCGATTTTACTAAGAGAAAGTAAGATACTTATATTATTGTTATTGTATAGTAAGGCTTAACTGTCACTGATTTCAAGTGCTATGCACACAATCTTGCAATGCTTGGAGCTTTGTATAGTCCTCACGAACGTTAATTATTTTACGAATAATATTTAATATACTCCGTCACAATTCTAAATCAATCTTCATGTATGAAAGGTCTCAAATCTTAACTAAAATCTGGTTGCGTCGAATTAGTGCACGATTATACTTCACGTATTATATTTACAGCAAATGCTTAACCTTAAAATCTACATTAACAATTGTGCGGTTGGCAATTTATTGTAAATTTAAAGCGTCTTCTCACTGGTACAATAATTTTTTAAATTCATTAATTTTGCAATACGAACTACGATATGCTGTAATTTTAGACCTCACTTGAAAAATTAACGGCTCTAACAAATGATAGCACCAAACATGGTCCTTTCTCCAATTAAAGAGAGTCCTAGTGAAGCGAATACTTAAGCGTACTTATCTAACTTCCATACTCCACAAAAACCTTAGGCTTTAACAATACCAATGTCATCACATACATCAGTCTCAATAGAACCGCTAGCTGTAGTCTTACACCATGATGAATCATTTCTTTATTATACTATCAAAGTCATATTCGGCGCCGTATGCTGATTTTGCCGTCCGCCTTGTTAAGTAGAATTTTCCATCTTTCATATAATCACCGCAAGCCTTGTTGACTTCGCAAGGGTTTTCATCTGTATTAGGAGTACTCTTGCAGTCACTCCCATGAACCCCGTTTTCCTTAATTTGGTTGACTCCATTCTTGCACACACCATTTGTTTTGACACCATTATGAGCTTTCTCATATTCTTCTTTGATCTCCTTTTCAATGTTTTTCTTTTCGATACATCTTTTTCTGTAATTTTTAGTGTAGAAATTAAGGAAGAGAAGGAGGAAGATCGTGATGTTGGAGCAGATGAAGTAGGTAAAACCGGAGGCGTACTGACAGCGAGGAGAGAAGTGTGTCCAGGCGCAGTAGGTGAGCATCAACATGAATTGGATCTGAAAGTATAAACAAATTGAATATTTCGGATATTTCAATCGTGTCTAGTGTGGATTATGTAGGTCGTGTATTACGGTGTAAAAACGTATTGTATTGAATGTTAAGAAACAGGTTTCTTTTTTAAATTCGGTACGATAAGACTATGGCTGTATCCTGTTTCTTGTATTTGCTACATTTTACGCTAGACTATACTCCAAATTATGATCGATTTCCTTCAATTTGGCCAAAAAACAACTTCCATAACCAATTTTCTGGGCCCTGCTCATATTCTAAGGATGAACTGGTTATCAAGATTTTCGAGGTACAGACTATTTAATACTTACCAACTGTAGCTTAGTTACATACTTCTTCCACCACAAATACTTCTGGAACCGCGGTCCTAAGCCAGATAACAGGTAGTACGAATACATGACCACGTGGACGATGGAGTTGAGGAGTGCCAATACTGCTCCTTCACCGCCGGCTGCGAACTTCAGGTAGCTCCAGGAGTAGAGAGCCATTATCACGTGGTGGTATACGTGGAGGAAAGTCACCTGGAAGTATAATGAAGAGTTTGTGAAGAAATGAATAGTAAAGGTAATTATTTTATAAACAAAGAATAATAAAGGTAATTATTTTAAAATGTGAAAAGAGTAATGAATTAATAGGTTAAACTACACAATGGTTTTGGAGATCAGAAGCATTGTGAATCTGTACGGAAAAGCTTTTCAATCATTTTTGGGTACAATATCTTACCTGTTTATCTTTCTTTCGCAGAACGAAGAATACTGTGTCTAGTAGTTCAGTGAATTTCGCGAAGAAATACCACCAACCTAAATCTAGTAGCTGAAAATAAAAATGTTTCATTAAAGTTAGTAAGAATTGCTATTTCCAATATTTTTTATATGAACTGCCTAAATTGTAAAGTTTGAAGCAACTAAAGGAGTCCGACATAAGGATCGGCATCAAAATCGCAAATTGATTTCATTGGAGGACCGTTTTCAAAAATAATAAGACTATTACAGTCTGTTTGAAAGTGAATATTTTTTTACTATAATATATCTGAAGTTTGCAGGGACTATTTACTTAAGGACTGCAAAAAAATAGGTCAAGTGTCCGGATTTGTAAGGTGGTCCACTCCGGTCCGGTCCGATTAATTTAATTAATTTTAATTTTTAATAATATTGTGTTTTTAGTACCGGCCCACAGAATTGACAGTAAATGAAAATGATTGAACATTTGCTTACCATAACATTTTGCGTGTTAGACGGATAACGACACCCTGCATAAATAATGCCGTCTCGGAAGAGATTCAACTTGAAAACCTAAAATTTGATAAAAGACAAGAAGACAATTAAATGCTTACCTATTTTAAACTATTGACCAAATATTTTGCCATAAGGATAATGCACACAACGCCATCTATTGGAATTAACGGAACTAACATACAACGCCATGTTTATTTTTGTCCACGTTTTGTTTTTGTCATGTGTCAGATACATATAATAATATAAGAGTTGTTTTCGGGGGAAAAAAATATTGTACTAGGTCTCATTTTTTTCTCATTTCAGGGAAAATTCGTTTTCTCCATCGGTTTCCTCGAGCAAAGGTACTTTTCAGTGGAAGTTCGGTTTGGTTTTGTGGTCGGCTATATAATAGTTTGTGTACATTGTCCATGAATTAGCGACATCTATCGCTCGACGTATGAACTTGGACGAAGTGAGCAACAATTGCAACGCCGTTTCATTTATACAGACGTCACCACACTTCTGGTCCTCCGATCGTCCATTTGGTTGGAGGGGCAATACACCTTGCCCTTCCACAACTGTATCAATAATCTCTAGGTATGATTTTGCTATTAAAAATAAAAGCATTTTACCTTAAAACAAATCATGATCGCCAGGAAGACTTGCGAGGCGTTATAATAAGCGATGAGCCCGTTCATCTGCAGCGGCGGTCGGTTCTTCATGATTCTTGGGCCGATGCGTATCAGGATCAGGTAGGCTACCACCACTGACAGTATTGGCATTGGACTTGACATCATGAACCATGAATCCACCAAGGCACCTGGAATTACAAGAATTTTAATTTTTTTTTATCGTTTTCGCTGACAATTTTTTTTTAGCGAAACATTTTGTGGAGAAATTCATCGTTTCGATAAATCTCTCTTTAGTTTTTTGTTAAACCGTGCTTGAGTACAGGCCTTAGCTACAGACTACGAACCTCCATCAAGCTATATATTTTCAATATAAACTGACCTCTCATTGCATGGAAAGCCTATAAAATACGAGGTTATTTTATACAAAAAATTTGCCATCAGATCTATAAGATACGACGAAGAAGAAAATGTTACTTACTCTTCCCCACTTTCAGGGAGTCCAGGTATCGGTCGACTTTCTCCAAATAGCTCATTTTTGCGCCGTTTTCTGTAATAAAATAATACAAATAAGCGCTCAAAAACAAAATCCATGAAAAAATTTCTCTCTTGACAGCCATTTTTAAATTTATTTTTATTCTATTTTGTTTTGTGCCAGTATCTATGAAATGTGTCATTCAAAATGGATCACTTAAAAAAGGTTCTCATTTTAAACTAACCTCTTTAGGTATATTATTCAATAGTTGAGGAATTTCATAAAAAGAGTTTATATAACTGGGTATTAATATTTTATAAATATTTTTTTACGTACCTATTCACAAATCATTCTTTGAAATGTATTATCGTTTATTAACCATTATTATACGATGTCAATCAACTCACTATCATAGTCAAGCCTCCCTAACGTCATACAGAAATTGGCATAATGATATACATGTTGACATATTTTTTTAAACAAATTGCGATAACCCTCCTTGGGCAGTCGGGTAAAAACTAAGTAACACTAACTTAAATGGATTATATAACGGCAAATCAAGCGACATGAACAATCCGTTACCAAAGTTCCACCGCACTTCCCAAAGTCAGTCCACGCGACCTTCACATGAAATTCAGCAGGCAAAACTATTGATTTTTACTTAATTCGCAGGTCATGGTAACAGGGATGCGCAATACGCTAAGGAGAACCTAACTTGGGTGAAAATGTTTTGATACTTTTAAGATAGGTTAAGATAGGACATGGGTCCCGTGATTCATCCTTGGCTCTAAAACCTAGCCTTATTCCCCGAAGGGTGAGACAGAGGTGTACAGTTATACACTCACAGATTTTTCAGTCCGGTATGTCTATAGCCTATTGCGAACTGCTCCTGGGAATTTCAGAAATACCGAATAACACTGCTCAACCCGGATCTCGGTCCCTCTGCGGTAGAGGTAACAGTTGCGTTCATAACTACTCGTTCCGCGAGGCCTTTGTTTTTAACCTTTTAAAGATGACCGGCGTTCGGGTACAATATTTTCGGGGATTCTTACCCACTAAAACGTGGCCTGAGCACAATCGGGAATTGTAGGGGTACATTGTCTTCTTAATAGGCCAATCTTCAGAGAAGCGAAGATTTATATGTATAATTCTATGATAGTATGTTATTCAGTATATTATTCACATCGAAAAAAATGTTTAATTTAAAAAGAAGTCGCCCTCAATTCAAGTCAAGTGGCTATTTATCGTAAGGTCCTTTGTTCATATTCTCAGCTTAAATGAAATGTTTCTGGGCAATGTTGGTTCTATAAGAATGAACTGGTTGCCTGGTTTCTTGGGCTTTTTGGGCTTTGGACTACCATTATTAGCCGTATAATATGTTCATGTGTGATAACCGAGTAACATACTCTTCAGACTCCGAGTCATGTCCAGAGAGGTTTCGATAGACTTGGGTTTGCTCAACTCATCCGAAGACGAATCACGGACGCATAGGTCCATAATACACTTTTTGTATCCATATTTTGAATCTTCCCAATATACGAAGAATATACCAGCCTAAAGTTGAAGTTAATATGCGATGTCATTCACACATGTCAGCCGTGTCAGGTCACCTGTTACAAACTTGAACGGCTTCGGTCTAGCCAGCGATAAGTCCTAGTTACATCATACCATTCGACCTAAATTACCTTCACTATCCTTGATCGAATAGAAAAGAGTTTTCTAGATTGTATCAGGTTTTTGCCATAATGCGTCAAGTTAGAGTTAACTGCTACTCTAATTTTAAATGCATGAATTTGTAAGCTTTGGTATTATAAGTTCCCCAAATGGCAGCAAAAACCACGTTTGTATTTACACTCTAAGGGATTTTACGTTCAGCGTCTATGCATGAAGAATAATTTCAATCAATTTATAATGGGGCCATTAATTCAAACAAACATTTTGCATCAACACGAATTCGCTGGGTTAAGACCTCATGAAATAAATATTATGTTCTACTGTTAAACACCTTATTCCCTTTGTTATGTACTCATAATCTTGATGTTTTGATTCCTCTTTTCAAGACTTTCTTTCTAAGCACAGAAAAATCGCTTTAAGAAAAAGGTAGGTATGTACTAAGACCGTTCTGCTCATTCATTTCTCTTTATTGGTTTGTCATCTTTTTTACGACATACTAGACAAACAAACAATCGATACAAGAATTTATGTTACGTCTGCTCCGTATACGCGCCACATCAATCTTCAAAACTTTCTTGTCTCAATACTTTTGTGATAGACAAAAGAATTTGTTCAATATCGGAGCACCGTCACGATTTCACAGACGAAATTATGATCACGACATACGAACATATAACAGTACTTTACAGAAAGAGAAAAATAAGATTGGATGGATCTTGTGTCTATTAACACAAAAGCGAAGTTCAATAGATATATTGGTTTGGTTACGCTTGCCACGATAAGCCTGGAAATGGATGACCATTCCTTACACATCGAAACTAGACTATTGCCTTTCTTTTTATCAAAGTCTTTCACTGCCTTGGACACCACGGAACTTTTAAAGTCACTAAGATTGATATCTCAGTTAGTAGATCTCATTTTATTTCGTTAATGAGGATTGTTATATTCTTAAATCTCATAATCATCATGATGTTGAGCTCCGAATGATTGGGCTCTAGTGTGTAGATCAATCTAAGCTTGAGCTTATATGTATATACTCAAGTCAGCTATTAATCAAACAAGTTCTCTAACTCTTTTTCTGAATATTTTATCAGTTAAAATCTAAAGATGTATCGAGTTTCGTGTCGGTTGTCTACCATAGGATCAGCTATTTATCACTGCACCGTAATATAAGTTTTACCAGAGTACCTAAGTATAATCTGTTACTTGTTCACCAACTATTGACACAATTCACCATAGATGCATTAAGTTGTTCATGATCACCGATATATCTTGACACGGTGCTTCCGTGACATCGATTTCCTTTGGTGCATAAAGTTATTCAAGTCAAAATGCCATTTCCAACTTAAAACCAGCAGGTATAAAGTTGGAATTCCCGTTTCTTGTAGTCTATTGTAGTTCTGAAGTGTTTTTGTTGTAATGTGAACTATTGTAGGTTAATTCCCTTAGGTCTCTCTTATCGTCCTACATTTTATGTGTGTCTATGTCCTACACTTGTATGGAGATTTGTAGACACAAATAATTGTAAAGACAGGTGACTGAAGAATAAGATTTAGAAAATGCTGTGTTTGCTATAAAATAAGCACTTGTAAAAGTACAAATTTATTGCCGGATCCTAATCGACATTGTGAACCTATATATGGTGTAGAACCAAAACAGTTAGGTATGTTTGTATGGAAAAAGATTAAACCAATGGAGCACATAGAAATAAAAATCTGATCACAAATAACTTTGACATGTAGCCATCAAATTATTGAAAATTTTCCATAAGCATTTATCGAAGGGGTATTAATCAATTGGTAACTGTATTAATATGGGAATAATAGTCATCTCCGAAACCAACGTATTTGTATGCTTTAGTTTAGATTTATAGTTAGAAGAGATAACAATATCTGCTTAATCATAAAACTATTTTTTCGCAATAAACTAAAAAAATTCAACTGTAAAATATGTACATTAGCTAAGATGCCGACTGTAGCCAATAAAATAAAAATTGCACTGGCTGCTAAATAATATAAAACTACCAATTTCTTTTTCAACTTTGCTGGCGAGCTGCCATCTTTTGGACAGAACAGAAAATATTATAAAATATTCAGTGAATTGTATGTCTGGGGTGAAAAATAATCTAGACACTAGGCTTCTTTTCTCTTTGTAGACATAAAGGAAAATGGCTTTACGAGTTGGGTACCTTTTTACTAGAATGGCCTTGAGATCGTTTTCCTTTTGTTTCAGTACCGGGACCATTTTGAAAATATTATATTTCATTGTTATGTATAAATCAATGAATTTTCACTTTACTTTGGAGTTAGATACAACTACATTTTTGATATTTTTGTTTTTTGATTTTGTAATTTTCGTATATCACTTACTTCAAAAAGTTTTATTTTTATCTTCCCTTCATTCAGGTACATTTGCTTCAAAAATATCAATTTTTTACTCAAATTAGTCAACACTATTTTAGTACTTGTAATCATCATCATGATCAGTTGCAAATTCAAGTACCTACTTCATTCTTTTTTTTCTTAAAGTTAATTTATAATTTATTAAATAGCTACAGTACCTACTTAACCAATATCGTCCGTATCTACAAAAGAGCTACAGAGATTATATTGCCACCTTTCTAGATGCACAAAATGCAGGATTGAGTAGGTCAACAAGTAGTAAGTTAAGAGAAGATTGCACACTGACATTGAAGTGACATCAAAGGCTATAACGAGCGCCATTGGACGCAGCACATGTTCAGAAACCATTACTTTCTTTGATGTCTCTATTATTGTAACATACAATACTTACAATAGCAGTACTATAGAAAGAATAATTTATGCAGCAATTAAGCTTATAGAAGCAGTTAATAGTACACATTTTGTTACTGCAATGGAAAATTTATAAGTGATACAATAAAAAATCTTTATAAAAATTAAAAAGCCATGAAAATGTTTTAGCTTGGCCCTTTCTTAAATTTGTTTTTCTATTCCAAATAACTATACGGCTGAGTAGGCAATTTTCTTTATTTCTTTCTTTCAATTATGCAAATGATTCTGAAACAAAGACCAAGTCTAACAAAATGATGTTTTTAAGACATTTTATGCAATGTTTTACGCTTATACAATTTTACCTGACTGGAAAAAGCTTTATTCATTAGCATTTGCTGGCTGTTTAGGTCACTTTCAATACCTTTCATTCCTATCGGTTTAAAAATGAAGTACGTAAGAACTGAATTTTAACTAGGTACCCTACGCACAATATTTTTACCTTTCCAATCATTTGGAGTTCCCTATTGGGTCTTTTCTTGTCCTATGGTCTCCATAGACTTTACATTTTAATTTTCTTGCCTATGTGTTTATTTTTCCAAGCTCACCCCCTCCCCTTTTTTTCTCACAAATTAGCTTGTACTTATTTTTTCCTTCGTTGCAAATACACCACGCAAAAAAAATTAAAACGTCAAGAAAATTTCAAAGCTATCAATCACTCTGATAGGCTCTAATTAATAGGGGTTGAACTTCGTGACCTATACGAAACACCCTGACCATTGTCTTTATTGCTGAAAATAGCCGCAATATTGATTTCATGACTAAACCATGAACTTCCTATAAATAGCTCTGCGTCATAGGCGTATTTCTATCATAGTAACAATTTGTTTTGAAATTATGATTATATAAACGGAAAGGTCAGGTTAATTATTGAGAGATAACAATAGACAAGGCTTTTTAAGCTTTTTGTTATATAAAAATATAAATAAACATTAACATCTAATGTTAATGATGCCCGAAGAATGTTTATTTTATTATTATTATTTATTTATTAGCGCTAAACCCCTCTAACAATAAGACTTCGGCTAATATTCAGAGATGACGCTAAGTTTAAAGTAACGCTTCCGTATGTCAAATTTGTATTACAGTTTGACACACAGAAGCGTAAGAACTCGCTTAGCGTCCTCTCTGAATATTAGCCGAAGTTGATTTAGTAGCAGCTAGCAGATTCCAGGTTAACGTAGACTTTCAAATTGAAATCGATGAGACCTGTGGAAGTTGTCCTTATCCTTTCATCAATATTTATTCAAGCTGTTAAACTATAGGTATATCACAAAATGTTGTAACACGAAGAATTATTTGCTCTTAATTTATTAGCAGGCGTTGTAAGCTATGAAATAACATTGGCCTATTTGGGGTGGTTTAGGAGAAACTATTTTCTTGGTGGTAAGTGTGACTGCTACTCTTTAGGTCCTGGGCTAAGGTTCTATTGTGCTCTTCTAAGAAATTCTCAACAGCAGCTTAGAGTTTTGATTTGGGCATAGAATTTACGGAGCTCTGATGGAATACACTTCTTATAAAATGATATTCAACCGCATCTGGTTGGACTGAAAGCCTTTTTTTTGCGTCTGGAAATGCTTCATGCACCGTCACGCCGCCGTGGGGAGGACGGCGCGGTGTGTGGGACTCCGCCCTGAAAAGGACGGACCCACTAAAACCAGACGGGTGTTCGGCACATCACCATTCAGCCGGGGTGCGGGAACGTGTTGACATTCTTCCGCGACCCCGGCGGCAACCCCAACTCCAATAGAAAACGGCAACAAATGACGCAGGCTGAGTGAATAGTCGTAAATTCGATTCGGTACCTACGGTCAGGACTATTACCTATTCTGTGATACGGTAATTGTTTTCGTAGCGTAGCGTTTCGTAGCGTTTTCGTAGACTCACCAACAAAATGGTCGAGAATTCTAAGCCTACAGGGTAACATTTTTTACACATGTTTAGTGGCTTCATTAAAATATTTTTATATTTATTGGATTTTGTTTTTTACCAATACACTAATGACTTTTAACCGTTAGCACACCCAAGCCGCGCCACCATTTTTTTTAACGTCTGGAAATGCTTTATGCACCGTCACGCCGCCCGGGGAAGACGGCGTGATGTGTGGGACTTCACCCTGAAAAGGACGTCTACCCACTGAAACCAGACGGGTGTTCGCCTCATCACCATTCGGCCGGGGTCACGGCTACGTTTGGACATTCTTCCGCGACAAGCCGCGCCACCATCGCCTAACCTCGACAGAGTTAAGTTCAGGCTTAAATGCAATTACGGACGTCTAAATAAAATATCGGGAGGTATTCTGCAAGTCCGACCAATGCCGCATTGCGCCAATTGTATAATTCAATAGACTTAGGCTAAGTTCAAATGGACGCGATGTCGCTACAACGTGCGGTCATAATCTCTGTCTACATTTGTAAGGATACGAAATTTTTTCAAATGAAAATGTTCATTTGGTTACTAAGGGTCTATGTCAACACCACTGGATAGCCGCTAACCACCTAAGCCAATTCAAAAATGGAACAAAATTTGTATGAAATTATCTGCCAAATAATTTAATGGGATCTTATCAGGAGGTGGTAAAACAGGCCATAAACAAGTGTTAAATACAGGTTTTAAATTACATCCTTAAAACTAAGCGACTTTTTACAGGTTGAGATTCAACACAATATTTTATTATTACCTACTAACTAAAAATCCAAAACAAAAGGGAGTAGTTTAATATTGCTGATCCATATAAGCCCTTATGTGGATCAGGAATATTAAATTTATTTATTTAAACGTTATGTACATAAAATGGTACACACGGTCTTAATGTCATATTATGACGTTCTCTGCCAATATCTCTGGTGATCCAGCCAGGCTAACTTGCGCGCCACGAAAAAATTTTGTCGAGTTTTTGTCTCGCTTTTTCTCGTGCGAAAATCGTGAAGCGCATGTTAGCCCCGCAGATGACCATGGTCGACTATAGTCTATAAGTAAGTACATTAAGTCGACCATGGAAGATGTGGTCATCTGCTCATTTGCCAATAAATTAAAAATACAGGGATCAGTCCCAAAGTCCGTGACGCCGTCTAGCCACTACGGAAATTATAAAGATATATTTTTCTAGATTGATAGATGCACCAATTACTTCGCACTTAGAAATCACTCAATATCGCGGCTCGCGAATATATTATGCACTTAGATTGGATTGAAGTAAGTATAAATCTATAGTCTCTGCCTACCCTGATGGGGGACAGGCGTGAAACTGTGTATATTTGTATGTAAACTAAGGGACCCGACGACCCTACAACAGAAATACGTCATTATAATAATGTATTTTAATTTATTATATGTATTTTACTAGGTGCAGTGATGTTGCACATTTTTGTTCTAAAATAACGATACATGTACCTAATTTTATGTTACAACTTTCACTCTTCCCCGCGGCCTTACTCTCGTTCTTCTAGTTTTTCAGAATCCCCGTGAGAATACCCGAAAATCTTTTCAAAGCAGATGCCTACTGGTGTAACCTTTGCGTAACCTTTCGCCCATGAAAGATTACATGACATAGATCATTCAAATTCAAATATTTTTATTTCAATTAGACCATATAAATGGGTACTTTTTTACAAACAAGTTTCAGGGTTCAAAAAAGTGGGACTTAGGCAGAAACTCCATAGACACTCTTTTTAAATTATGGTAAAGTAACAATTACTATGATTAGTAATGACGATGATGCAGCGTGATGTATAGATGAAGAGATTAAAGAGTAGGTAGAAAAGATAGCCATAGCAGTAAGAGCCCACCAGCCCCGACAGACAGATAGTTGGGTAGATAGATAGAATATTCTTTAGGATAAAATAAAAATTAAATTACAGGCATTACAGGAGTACAATTAGCGGTCTTAAGCTTAATGGATATGATATTATGTTGAGGTTCCTACCATAGGTACGAGTTCAAGGTGAAAGGGACATCGACGCACAAACTTCATGACAAGGTTTCACTCAAGGTCATAAATAAAATGACCTAGGTCATTCATGTAGAAAATGATCGGTTATTACAGATATTGTCATTTTTGAGCGCGCAATGTATTGCTGAAAACGCGATTATAACGCTCCGCGGTGTGTGATGTCATCGCGTGCGCGATCCGAAATTAATGAAATAATGATTTTTTAATTATAAATCTAATTTGGGTAGATAGAAATAATGTTTTTTACACGTTCAAGTAAAAACATCACAGAAAAAATTGAAAAATTGATGAAAAAAGTTACGAAAAATTTCAACGCAGGGGGGTCCAGAATCATGTACTGAGCTCATGGTATTCGGATGTGCGTCGATGTCCTTTCCACCTTCTATAACTTTGAATGACCAAATTACTACCTATTTGTTTTTTTTTATCCGCTAAACTGCCTAAGAGAAAAAATCGTCTGAGATCTGGCTTGTTCAGTTTTTCTTTATGGGGGGAAACCTTTAAAAGACTGCCGGTCTTTGGGGATTAGACCTAGTATGGGACACTATTTGTTTCAAAAACTTTGTGACCATTTCATTAAGTTATTACTTAATTTTAATGAATAAGTAACCTGGAACTAATTAAATTATAATTATAAACATTTCATAACAAAATCTACATTGAATCAAACGTCGCAGTAAATGACCTGATAACACAAATCTATTGTTATGTGGAGACAGTGGTGTTTCATTGTTTACATCGGCCTATGGACGTACAGTCACGAGCAAAATAAACAAGTATACATTAGACAAAATTCAAAAGCGATTTTCTCTCTGATAGAAATTTTGTGGCTTTATGAACCAATACTATAGTGACGTTGGTGTTATCTTAATTGGAATCGTTCATTCATAAAAAATCGCTTTACTTAGCACTTTTGTAAGTGTTTATATATCCTTGCTCGTGACTGTACCTGTAGGCTTAGTTATGTATTCAGACATTGGTACCTAGCTACTTTATTCGCACTTAGAAATCGCTCGATATCAAGCGTCTCTATAATGTACAATCAGCGCCAAAAGTCGCTGAACAAATCGTGACCCAGACATTGATGTCTTTGGTGACTCATTTCACAAATTTAATGTTCAGTAGAAGCAAAAGTAAATATTTTTATGCTAGAATTATCTGTAATTATGTTAGAATTAATATTAGGTAATTTAATTGTTAAAATTCAAATTCAAAATGTAATTTAATTATGCAAATTCAAATTCAAAATGTTTTTATTTCAAATAAGTTTATAAAACGTAAATTAACTGATTTTAGTGGCATGGTTCCAAAAAGATTAAACATGTTACCTAACTATTTTAAACAGATTACTACTACATTGTTATTGGTCAACGTTATGTACACCGTAAGTCTATGGGAGGGGTTTTTGTTTAGCAGAGGACCTTTTTGGCTAATTGGTGATGATCTCTATGATTAAAAAAAAAACTCAAAAAAATCTGGCCCAGTTGTCCAAAAGGTAAGGTTTCCTTCATGTAATGTAACAGATGTAGTAGATAAAACTATTACTATAATTGTCATTTCATCTATCTTTTCATATCCTCTCCCACGATTAGAATGCAACCTATGCGAAAATGTGCAGTATGCGGGTGCATATATTACTATTATTGCCATCCTTTTCGTTTCCCATAATTTTTGCAAATTAAAGCAGGAAAAATATAGTTTTACGAATGTCTTTTTTTTTGCACACTTGGTGTGCAAACAATACTTACTGGGATACAAATTAATTCGCCGAAATGTTTGTACGCGCATAACTTCCAAACAGCTGCACCAAATTGAATAATTCTTTTTTTTTGTGTTCATTATTGTCACGGCAAGATTTTTTAAACCACCGGGATATGTTGGCGAATCTACGCACGGGTCCCTAAATCTAAATAATTATAATTAAGTTGTTTTGTTGGTAGATGATAATGATAATAACGCTGGCCATTATCGTAAAAAAGATTACAGCATTAGACCCTCGGGAATTCATTGCAGTAATTTATATAAAAGGCTCGTTTACATGAACAATATAACATCATAATATTATTATTTTTACCACTCCGCAAAGAGAAAAAGAAATATCTCTTTTTAAGGATTCCGTACCGTACCAACTGCCTCGTTGGTCTAGTGGTCCCAAGCGCGACTGCTACGCTAGAGGTCCTGTGTTCGATTCGGTCGAGCAAAGTGTTGGGTTTTCTGTGAAATTCCCAATAACAGCTCAAAGTCTGGATTTGTGCCCGGTTGATGGCAATAGGCTCGCCCCCTATCACATGGGACCTAAAAAAACATACCGGCGAAATGTGGGTGTACATTAGTACGCCTCTGCCTACCCCTTCGGGGAATACAGGCGTGATGGTATGTATGTACCTCGAAAAGAAAATCCTACCCTTGTAGAATTACTTCGGACTTACGGAAAAGTTTCTATGTAATCTGCAAGTTACACAGTTCGTAATCAAGTATTGAGTTTCTTAGTTTTACTTTTCTCATTATCCTAGTGTTCCTAAGTGCGAGGTTCTGGGTTCGATTCTCAGGACGAGCAAAGCGTTATTGGGATTTTCTATGAAATTTTCAGTAGTAGCTTGGATTTAGAATTTGTGCCCGGTTAATGGAAATAGGCTTGCCCACTATTACAATGGGACCTAAACATACCAGCCAAGTGTGGATGTACATTTTTACATTTTTAGTCCTCTGCCTAAACCTCCGGGGAATACAGTCGTGGTAATACTTATGTTATGATATTAAAATAACCTAAATTAAAAATTTAAAAACACCCGACACGACATGTAATTTGCCATTTTGTGGTGGCGGCCATCTTGGATTAGAAATTAATCATAGTGTATAGTCTTCTTTTAGTGAAGCCCTTTCATTTGATAGGGAGTTGTGAAAAAATATGTAATTCGCTATTTTGTACCGGTGGCCATCTTGGACCGATTTTCATCAAACATAGTTAAGAACACTACCGACTAATTCACCTTTCAAATAAAATAAAAATAACAAAATCAAAATCGGTTCATCCGTACGGAAGCTACGATGCCACAGACGCACACACACACACACACAGACACGTCAAACTTATAACACCCCGTCGTTTTTGCGTCGGGGGTCAATCAAATCATTCCAATTCCATCAAATGATGATAAAACTCAAAAATATCAATGATTTCCATGCCCAAAATACTCACTCGATCAAAACTAAACGACAATGTCATTGTAGGCAAAAAAGTAGTCACATTAGTCATTATATAGTGGTTAGGCAAATCTCTTTTAGATCCTATAAGCGATAAATCGACGCAAATGTTCATGCGATTAAGGGCTCTCGACTTTACCGTAACATGAATGTCAATGGGGACATTTGAAATGAGAGATTGAAGAATACTATATTTTCCCCGAGGTAACTCGCGTTTATCTGTTACTACTACGCGTACTAACAACTATCTATGTGCCAAATTATGTACGGTAGGTACACTTATTGGAAAAAATACTCTGTATTACGCTGGTTAAAACTTTAACCGTACTTTTGTTTAATGCTTGCAAGGGGATGAGAAAAAAATACTTTTAATTTGAAAAACCGCACGCCATTTTGACTCACTATTATCAGTTTCTAGTGTTTTCAACCGACTTCAAAAAAGGAGGGAATGAGGGAACCGACCGAGAGGCGGTTTGTTTTTTGTTTAAAAATAATTTATTATAGTAAAACTGTCAATTTGACAGCTATCTGCTGTCAGTGTCAGTTTTAGAATATCAAACGCACGCCATTATGGCTTATTATTAACAGTTTTATAGTGATTTCATGGTAAAAACTGTCAACTTGACAGCTGTCATGTACCTTAGCTACAAATTTGGGCTGAGTTGTATGGGTTTTTGATGACCTCCTTTCAACTGTTTCAGCTGTGCGTTGATCGATCAGTCAGTCAGTTTCTTACTATAAAGTAAAGTAAGAAACTGACTGACTGATCTGACTGATAGATAGATAGATAGATCTGACTGACTGATAGTATAAACTAGCATGTGTGGAATGTAACTCGCGTTCATCCAATTTTTCCCAATGCCGTGGGAATTTCCCAAGATATTTTCTTAGTGAACACTTACGTCATTTAGGAATTTGTGCAAAGGAGGTCATCAAACGCCCATTATTATTATCTTCGGGGACGCCTGCAGGCACAAGGCGGGCGATCAGTCCTCTTGTTGGGATCAAAAGCCCATACAACTCAGCCCAAATTTGTACCAGAGGTACAAGACAGCTGTCAAGTTGACAGTTTTTACCATGATATCACTATGAAACTGATAATGTGCCTTAATGGCGTGTGTTTAACATTCCAAAAGTAACACTGACAGCAGATAGCTTTCAAGTCGACAGTTTTTAGTATAAAAGCACTATGAAACTCATAATAGTGTGTCAAAATGGCGTGCGTTTTATATATCGTAGCATTCAGGAGCAGAAGACCCCAAATAATATTGGGCGTTTTGATATTACACGTTTAAATAATAGTCGTGGCGTGTTCGGGACAGAGGGCAAGTAAAAATAAATAAGGCACTAGAAAAAAAACTCAATGTTAGCCGTCGGTAAATTAAGGTTGAGAAATTATGATCTACATCATTATGAAAAACTTTGACTCGCTGACTGAAATCGCGAAAAAGCTTGCATTTTCATCCATTTTATTGAGTTAACATTAATTTCTGAAACACATTTTTTTTTCACATAAAAGGCCAACACCATATAGTTTTCTGTATTTCGTCGTGTGAATATGAAAGCCAGAGTCCAAAAGCATTGCAGTACTTGAATTGCGTGTTCCATCTTAAAAAAAACGGTAACGTTCCCCGTCAGACGGCTTGACCTCAACGGAAATCACAGAAAGCGATACTTTAATGAACATTATTACCGTACATAAACCTTCATAATGATGGAATGCTTAAAAGCACGAGGAAAGGGGTGGCAGTATTTGTAGGTCGGTCACACACCCCTGGCTATTGACCACACCGAAGTTTTTATCTCGTTTTTAACCGCCGACGCAAGAACAAGTGTTATAAGTTTGACGTGTCTGTGTGTGTGTCTGTCTGTGGCATCGTAGCTGCCGAACGGATGAACCGATTTTGATTTTGTTTTTTTTATTTGAAAAGTGAATTATTCGGGAGTGTCCTTAGCTATGTTTGATGAAAATCGGTCCAAGATGGCCGCCGCCACAAAATAGCGAATTACATATTTTTTCACAATTCCCTCGATATGGGTATCAAATGAAAGGGCTTAACTAGGAGAATACTATAACACTATGATAAATTTCAAATCCAAGATGGCCGCCACCACAAAATGGCAAAATACATTTCGTGTCGGGGGTTTTCAAAATTTTTAATTTAGGTTAGGTTATAAAAAAAAGGGTTATTACAAAACCTTCTCGGTGGGTATTTTATATAGGTACCTACTGTGCGGATTCTGCTGACACTCGCTACTGTTTGGCATACTAATACCTATGACAATCGTTAGTGATTCTTCTGATAGCGTAATAGTCAACCGGTAAAAAATGTAAGAACTAAAAAAGAAAAACGTAGTAACATATTTTAAAAGATTTTCCATGGAGTTTCTTGCCGGATTCTTCTTTATAGGACTAACTTTTTGGAACCGTGCAATAGAATCATATAACGTTTTATAAAAATACAAAAATTTGGAATTGAATTGAATGGTAGCCAGAAGTCCAAAAAGCCTGACAACCAGTCTTTCCTTCGAATATCGGTATCGCCCAGAAATTGGGTTGCAGAGGTCTTATGGCAGTCGCTTCGTGTAAAATACTGATATTCAGCCGCATCTGGTTAGACTGGAAGCCGACCCCAACATGGTTAGGAAAAAGGCTAGGAGGATAGAATTCTGCTGACTGCTGACTGGACTATAATAGTCTGATCTCTCTTATTGTCCAGTTTTAAGGCAGTAATGGGCCTTTTTGGGGAGTTTAGTAGCTTGTACTTACATAAGAACTAGGTACACGGAGATCGGCGTAGTCATCATTGCGTACTGCATTCATTCTGCGTGGATTCTCTGTATTTAAGTTTTTAGCCAGTTTGCGGTAGCGGGTGAGTACTTGTGTATAGTGTTCGCGGCACTAGTTGGCCGCGCCTGCGGCGGAACGGATAGCGGGGTCACCTGCGCGCGGTGGGACGGAAGGGCAGGGGCGCTTGCTTTTGTTCACAGTAACCAACCGCCTCACCCCGGTCCCTATCTAAGGCGCGGCCAACTAGTGCCGCGTGGACTATACTTGTACTTAACGTAGTTTAGTCTAAGAATGACTAATTCATATTGCATAATGTGATCAGTTTGGTGAATAAAAAAATTAAAAAAAAAAAAAACGATATCTCGATCGTACAGTCGTTAGTTCATGGCAACCAAAAACTCCCGTGGTCTTAAACCTTTTTTATCTTCGTCATTGAGTTGAAGGAAGTCGTGGACATGAAAAAGTCCCATAGTCTTAAAACTACATAGAGACTAGATCTTATAATCTTGACTGATACGCCAGAGGTCCTGGATTCGAATCGCGGGTCGAGTAAAGTGTTGTTGAGCTTTTCTTTAAATTTCGCAGTAGCAGCTCGGAGTCTGGATTTGTGCCCGGTTGATTCAATAGGCTCGCCCTCATTCCATGGGACCTAAATATGTCGGTGAAAATATGCCTATTCCATTCAATTCAATTCAATTCTTTATTGCATTCCATAATGTATAAAGTTGTTGGTTAGTTACAGTAAGTGTCAATTATGGACCCTGTCGGGCTCAGCAAACTCTTAATAAAGTAGAAGAGAGGAGGAGAGTTTATTTTTTTGAAATTAATTAAAATTAGATGGATGATAGATGGATGGAGGAATTCCTTCGAGGAATACAGGCGTGATGGTATGTATTAGGTACCTCTCATTGTTGTCCCACTGCTGGGCACGGGTCTCCTCTTAGAATGAGAGTGGTTTTGCTGTAGTCATATTATGGTTATGTGGGATCGGGGTCCAAAGCTATAAATTTCACAGCGATCCCGGACGAGCCCCCGCACGCACGCACGCACGGCCCACGACGAACGACGATAGACTAGCTAGATTGTAACGATTATTTTTATTAAGTGTCCGAATTTACTGTTTTTCAAGTGGAAATATAGTCAAATTCAACAAGAACAAGCTATTATTTCACACCCCGATCCCACAGTTATGTTATCTCGACCGTCTAGTTCTCAACGTTATTTTGGCCACCATAGATCCACCATGACATATTTTTTTCTAGAGCCCCATATTTGTTTTTATTTAGCATCTATTGCTAATCTGAAACAGCTTTTGCCACGATTATGTTTATAATAACCTCCTGAAAGGCCCAAAGGGGGCGTCGTTAAGACCCTATGATCTAGCTGATAGGTCAGGAAAGCCAGACCTGCATAAAAATTGACCACAATATCAGTCTATAGAACTCTTTCTTACAGTAGTCCAACGGATTGGTTGTGAGTGAGAGTAGCCACACATTGTACTCGGGACCAGCCATTGAGAATTATTGCTTTAAACTTATAATATTTCATCAGGGGTTAAAAGTAAGTGACAACCCTGAATTTTCACGTTATGTTCAAATGCGTTCGACCATTCTGTAAGTTTCCTTACGCTGTGATAATATTGTCCAGTCGTTCTGAAATGGAAGCCAAATAACTACGACTACACCATGAAAAATGCCAATGTGTAAGAACAATAGTAAAATATGTAACATGAGACGTAGTCGTTATAAGATAGAATTTCATATAAATAATTATGATAATTGTATAGTAACAATAATAAATTCTTGTAATAATTATACCATTATTACCATCTTATTTTAATTAAACAGTAATGACCATGTTATCATTCCACAATTCATTACAAAAGCACAGACAAAAGTTAAGTACCATGCCTATCTATCTATATAAATAAATAAAAATGAATCTATATAATCTATTATATAAATAAAAATGAATTACTAAATGTGTTGCTAAACGCAAAACTCAAGAGCGGCTGAACCGAATTGGCTGATTTATTTTTTGTTGTGTTAGATGAAGCCTGAGGAAGGTTCTTATGGAGAAAACTAACGTAAAAAATACGAGGAAAAAATTAAAAACAACTAAATATTATATCATTGAAAACAACAATTTTCTTTTCCCATACAAACCACTCTGTCCCCAGCTGTCAAACATTTGACGTCAATCAAAACGAAACGGTAGGATGATTAGAGAAATAAAAATTATATGCAACCTCTAATCAACTTGAAGGCATACCAAAGATAATCCTAATAGGGCAGAACAAGGCCTGCAGGGACATCTAGTTAGGTTTAATTGTAGTCAGTTTGAAAACCATGAACTAGAAATTTTATAAATCTAAAGGTAAAACGATTTAATAGGAGACGTTAGTTTTAAAGGAGGTCATCGAAAACGGCCCAAATGATGTACCGAATGTACACTTATTGGAAAAAAATACGCTGTATTACGCTGGTTAAAACTCTAGTCGTACTTTTCTTTAATGTTGACTGGGGGATGAGAAAAAAAACTTTTAATTTGAGAAAAATTACGCCATTTTGGCACACTATTATCTGTTTCGTAATGATTTCATAGTAAAAACTGTCAGTGTCAGTTTCGGAATGTCAAACTCATGCCATCACGGCAGATTAATATCAGTTTCATAGTGATTTGATGGTAAAAACTATAAACTTGACAGTTGTCATGTACCTCCGGTACAAATTTGGGCTGAGTTGTATGGGCTTTTGATGACCACCTTTGTCTGGGCGCTATTTTTTATTTCTTGATTTCATGGAAACCTTAAACAGAGTCAAGTCATACAAGATGGAGAACGTAGGTACTCTATTTTTTTTAATTATAAATTAGAGTGCTTTTGGCAGCACCTCACCTGATGGTATGTGACGATGCTGCCGAGGATGTAACATGCATTCTTTTCTTGGAGTGCGAAAAATTTTTATTTTTTATTTTCTTTTAATGAAGGAAAAAATCGGCGGGCGGGCAGGATTCGAACCTGCGCAGACGCTCTGACCACTAAGCCACCGCTCGCCCTTCGAGCTCGAGGGCGAGCGGTGGCTTAGTGGTCAGAGCGTCTGGTGTACCGAACCAGAAGGCGCAGGTTCGGATCCTGCCCGCCCGCCGATTTTTTCCTTCATTAAAAATAACTTGTAATCTTAGCATGGAAAATGCTTAAAAAATACAAAAAGATAGTGCGAAAAATTTTAGTTTTAGTTTTTAGTTACGAACTTTTACCGACTACCGCCTTTCTCTGCCGTAAATCATGGGAGTCGAAACATTTACGAAGCCAAGAAGTTGACTATGAAAGGTGGTGCAACCTCCGGACTCCAATCAGGTCGAGGATTCACCGAACCTAGAAGCCTGAGCCTCTACCATCAGGCGTACTTGGTTTTGTTGACTTCCTTCTACAACACCCGTTTCTTCCTAGTGGAGGAAGTAGGAGACGACGACCGTGTTGTACTTAACTATTCTTAGTCGATCCTCATGGAAGATGAAAGGTTTGCCAGTTGAACTTCACTATCACTAAATATTGCTTATTAAAATCCACCGGTTTGTTAGACTAATCTTGTAAACTAACATACAGTTTTCACCAATAAAAGGAGATATTATTATCTAGGAAGATTATGGGCTATAATTTATAAATCCATGCGAAGCTGGGATACTGAACCCTGATGGAGACTGTACCCATATAGCACCGATGTTTCCTGTCTTTAAGAGGAGACGCTTGCCCAGCAGTGGGAGAGTAAAATTATGCGTTGATGGTTATGTAGCACATGATGGAGTAATATTCAGAGATGATTAAAACCAAAAACAAGAGTAGCTCGGAGTATGGATTTTGGATTTCCACCTGTGTAATCACAATAGGCTTGCTCCCTGTGACATGGCACCTAGAAGTATACGTTCAGCGGTAGGCTATGGGTCCAATACAACTCTGCCAAACACTGGAGAGTATAGGCAAAATGATTATGTTATGTACATTTTCTGAAAAAAAAAAAAACTGCAATTTTTTCTAACAAACCAGAAATGGTTTTGGCGCGAACATCCTCTATTTTCTAACATTGATGAAAAGTGTTATAAATCCACTATTATGATGTCACATTTTATCATAATCATAAGGATATAGGTTGATTTTTCCTTCAATTTGTATAAATAAATTTTGTGGTTTACTATTGTTGTGAGTAAAGAGATTTATTTGTCACAGATGAGCCGATATGTGATGTAAGATTAAAATATGTATATATATGAAGAAGACTATATTTTTTTAATACTTACAGTACCTACACATAAGTATTTTTTTATCTTTTCTATATTATGGATATTCCTTAATATGTATAAAATCATATTTGTTAAGATATCCCATTGAGTTAGTTTAGTTAGAGTTAGTTTATAAGTGTCTTCTACTAACACATTATGGATCGATGTAATCTGAGTTATACAATAAATAATAATAATAATAACTGTAGCAAAATTTAAGATATTTTGAAAAAAAAAACGTAATCAAAATAACACAATTGCTGAAACAATGAAAATATTCACCCCGGTTTACTGAAATATTATGTTTAGTACAAAACGCGAAACAGTTATTTTCAGCATGACATAAAATATACCCTAAGATCTCAATTATTGATAAAGACGAAACCCGTAAATTGCTTTCAGAATTTATTGCTTTGAGTCTGAAACGATTGTTTGCAAAACCCTTTCAGAAAACACTGAAAGTATCAATATAACTGACAAAGAACGAACAGCTTATTTTATTATGCGAAGAATAGATCATTATTTATTTATAATCTTTGTTTATATGTCACAAATGAATATTTAATAAGTAATGCAGTTTTCAAAGCTTTTTCTAATTTCGCACATGAAAACATATTCAACCTTAAAAAACTGACCATTTTCCGCATTTAAAAAACAACAAAAAAGAAAATATACATTTGCATTTTTAAAAAAGGAACTCACCCCCTAATTTCAAACGCAACAGCAGTTGGCACGAAGTCTCGTTAAACTAAACTGAAGTTAAACTCAGTCCGTGCGTTAAGGTCGGCGCTCTACACAGCACTGCGGCGTATCGACCGACTCAACACATAAAATAAGCGCATAGCACGCGAAGTAATGTAACAGACATAAGTAGTAACCAGTAGTCCCTAAGACACTGTATCGTCCTACTTCACCTGCGCTTTCATTGTTACCTGAGCTAATTAAATATATTTGCGAATGTAGAACAATAGAGTATATTGCGATATAGTATAGACAGTCACAGGATTCAGATTTAATTATTTTTTTTGTTTTCAAATATATATTAGCCGTTTCCCGTAGCGTTACTCGCATTTATCTATTTTTTCTCAATCTCATGAAATTTTTCCAAAATCCTTTCTTAGCTGACGCATACGTCTTATTACATAATTATTTAACTAGCTGTGTGCCAAATTTGATTCCGGTCCAGTAGTTTGAGCTTTACGTTTATAAATCAGTCAGTCAACTTTTATAATATATAGCTTCCCGCCAGCGCTTCGCCCGCGTGGTCTTGATAACTTTTTCCTTGTTTTCGCAACATTTTTCATTGCTACTCTGCTCCTACTAGTCGTAGCGTGATGTTATAGCCTTTCCCGATAAATGGGCTATCTAACACTGAAAGAATTATCCAAATCGGTCCAGTAGTTTTGGAGCCTATTCCAATACAAACAAACAAACAATCAAATCTTTCCTGTTTTTAATATTAGAACCCTATTATTTCTTTTAAATATTTTTGACGGTTTAAAAAAAAGGTGTTGAATTTATTGTTCAAACCTTTTTAAAAACATGCCTGCTTATTGTTCTTTCTTTTAAGGTACCTATCAACTTCGTGGATAGCTTAGGATTGAAATTAGAACCTACAAACAAAATTGAGGGAGCAAATTAATTTTATTAAGCAGTTATCCTCAGTTTAAAGATATCTCATCATCAACATCAACCCATTAACTGTCCCACTGCTGGGCACGGATCTCCTCTCAGTATGAGAGGGGTTAGGCCATAGTCCACCTCGTTGGCTTTATTCGGGTTGGCAGTCACATGCCGTCGAGAAAATCTCTCAGGCATGCAGGTTTCCTCACGACGTTTTCCTTCACCGTTAAAGAGAGTGATTAATTAATAAATATTCCCAAACTAAGCAGAGCTTGTTCTATAGGTACTAGACAATGGATATAATACTTATATACTTTATTTTTGAAAATACATATATATAATACGACAAACACAAACACTCATGTTCATCACACAAATATTTGTGTCATGTGGGAATCGAACCCGACCTCGTGATCAGCAGTCCGGTACTCAAACCACTAGACCATAGACGTCGTCGATTTAATACGCACATGATTTCGAAAAGTCAGAGGTGCGTGCCTTGGATTCGATCTCCTTCGAGACCTTTGACTTTGCAGTCTATCAGGCTACAGGCTATCAGGCTACAGGCTAATTGTGTATAAAGACTATAGTCTGCGCGGAACTAGTTGGCCGCGCCTTAGATGTGTGAGCGGCGGAACGCAGGGGCAGGGTCGCCAGCGCGCGGTGGGACGGAGGGGCGGGGGCACTTGTTTTCGTTTACAGTAACCCGCTGCCTCACCCCCGTTCATATCTAAGGCCAACTAGATCCCCGCGGACTATAATTGAGTGATCTATCAACACGCAGCTAAAAAACGACTGAACGGATTCAGCTGAATAAATACCTATCATGACGTAGGCATCCGCTACGAATCTTTTTTTTGGGATATTCCCACGGAATTAGGAATAACTATATGAACAGGTGTAACACCGCGGGGCACAGGTATTGTTTAATAACTGAAAATCCAAAAGAGGTCATCGAAACCGGTCCAAATGATGGACCGAAGGTACACTTATTGGAAAAAATACTCAGTATTACGATGGTTAAATCTCTAGTTGTACTTTTTCAACCGACTGCCGAAGGAGAAGGAAGGTTATTTTAATGTTGACCAGGGAATGAGAAAAATAACTTTTTATTTGAGAAAAATCACGCCAGTTTGGCACATTATTATCTGTTTCGTGATGATTTCATAGTAAAAACAGTCAACTTGATAGCTGTCATGTACCTCTGGTATATTTCTATAATTAGAATTGATCATGAATAATTTAAGCTGTTTCATTCAACCCTCATTATTTCTAACAACAACATAACTTTTCACCAAATACCCGAATATTTTATGAGTTTAATAATACTGTGATGTTCAATAAATTGATCCCTGAGTAACGAAAAGACAAAATATTCCTAAATTAGTTTTCGTCTTGCCTCTGAAATTATTATAGTCACTGTAAGGGTCAGTGCCTCGTTGGTCTAGTAGTCCCAAGCGCGACTGCTACGCTAGAGATCCTGGGTTCGACCCCCAGGTCAAGCAGTATTGTTGGGTTTTCTGTGAAATTTCCAGTAGCAGCTCGGAGTCTTTGTGCCCGGTTGATGGCAATAGGCTCGCCCCCTATTACATGGACCCGGCGAACTGTGGGTGTACATTAGTACACCTCTGCCTAACCTTACGGGGGATACTTGGAACATTAGATGGGGCCTGATGGTATGTTGAACAAAGTTGAAATGGTTTCTATCAGATCCTCGTCCAAATCCTCCAAGCCCTGATCATGGTTTAAGCTAATTTGGAATTAAATATTATAATTACAGTCAATTTCACACTCAACGATTGCAATAGCGTGCCTTTAAAACAATACAAACCCTACTTACATAACAGGCAACAAAATATCTGATTCCTATCAATTACTTAACAATATTCAAATAATTGTGTGAGTCACGCGAACTTACGATGTCATACAAGGGGTGTTTAGGAGCGACGTTCCATTTCCAGCGAAAAGGAGACACTGTGGGGATTTCCGGGCTGGGGAGTGTTTACGTGGTCACCTTCATTAGTCTGTGAGTTAACGACGCTACAGTAGCAAAATTATTATAATTTTTTTAAACATTCTCACGTGCGTATGTAATGCAGAAGTTTAGCAGATCAACCGGCCCAAATTCTTCAATGCCAAGCATCACTCCTGGAAGCCTACAGCAGTCTCAATAGTCTGCTAACTTTCTGGGAAGGCCTGGGTTGGTTGGAGTAGGAAGAATTACGAGACATGCACATTGAGCTTAGCGAGCAAAAGTATTGTTGGGGTGTTCTGTGAAATTCTCAGCAGCTCCGAATCTGGATTGATAGCAATAGACTGCCCAGTTGATAGCAATAGACTCATCAAATTTGCCATTGTCGTACCACTACAGAGCACATGCCTCCCTACCCTCTTTCCATTCCTCGCGGCTTAAGGCTAATTAGGACGAATCCTTTCAGAAGCAGTCAACCTCATCCCGCCATCTACGTTTGGTCCTCTACCATTTTGTGGGACTAAACTAAAATGCTATGCTATGCGAAAGGTTGTGAGTTCGCTACCGAGAATAAGGCTCGACTTTTTGTGATTTCTTTCTTAACTTGAATATTATAAAAAATTAAAATAATACACTATAAAATACAATTTGAACCACTTGGCAAGAAAAAAAAAAATAAATAAAAAGAAAACATTAGTTCATACATCTGGCAACTAGAGGGCGCCACACGACGGAATAATGGAGCAAATTTCCGAAAGCCCTAAATACTTGGCTTGTGAAGGTTGTCGCCAAGAGATAACCAACGAACAATATTTATTATGTTATACTTGTGGCCTATGCTATGACTCTGAATGTGCTAACTTTACTGGAATAACATCAAATAAGCTAGAATGGATTTGTCCAATATGTATCGCCAAGAAACCTAAAGGTAACAACTCCAACGCGCCTGTTCGGTCAATGACCAGTTTAGTATCTTCCCAAGATCCTAACGTCACACTACGCAAACCACCCCGATCGACTAGAAACCCATCACCAGAAGGCATAGACAGTGTTGATTCATCAGTTTGTGAACTTTCAAACTTCGATGCGAGCCTCCTAGGGGACACACTGAACTCGCAAAACATAATTATCTCCAACCACGAACCCAAATCCGTAGCACCCATAACCCTTGACCAAATTAGTGAACTGTTGGACAAAAAGCTCAAAAATAACGAACAGAAAATTGTTTCTATAATAAAGTGCGAACTGAGATCGCTTATACAGGCAGAAATAAAACATGCTCTTGCGAATTATAACACAGAAATAACAAATCGACTTGACGCAATTACAAATGAGCGAAATAAGTTTTGCAATGACATCTCCAGTCTCACAAGAAAACTCGAACTTCTAGAGAAAGAACAGGACCAACTAAAACACGAAATAGATACCCTACAAAACAGTACTAATAGTAACTCTACATGCAAATTATCGGCTTGCACCGGAGACAACAACAAGAAATTAGTTCTGTATGGACTAGAAGAGCTTAACTGGGAAACAGAAGAACAACTTCATGACAGAATCCTAAACTTATTTTATGAAACTTTGAATGTAAATTTAGAAGGATATATTGAAGATATATCAAGACTAGGCAAGAAAGGACGACGTCGACCAATTCAAATTGAGTTAATAAGTAAAAAAATGACTAGATATCTACTACAAAACAAACATTATTTCATGAGATCGGGAATGGCCATTGGCAATTACTTAGATAACGACGCTCTTCGACAGCACAACACATTAAGGAAAATACTATACAATGCTAGGAAAGAAGGACACCATGCAGTCATAAGAAATGAAAAACTCATAATAAATGGAAAAGTCTATAATCACAGCGAAAAAGACGAAGAGGATAGGAAACAAAGAGCCCAAATACAATCTGACCAGATATCGCCAACCATGACTAATTACATAACCACTGACAGGAACACCAATAACTCGCAGAACAACTACACTCAAAAAAATACAGATAATCAACAAGACAATTCCTTTCGATACTAAAGTAAATATTATATTTCAAAATGTACAAAGCTTGAAAAACAAGAGTGACTTACTGGATAACCTTCTAGAAGAACAGAAATACAACGCCGTGTGCCTCTCTGAAACCTGGATAACGGAACAACAACGCCCTTACATACAAATCTCCGGTTATGAGACTGCCACAGCCTACTGCCGACATCAACGTAAAGGAGGCGGTGTCGCAATATTACTACCCACAGGAACTCAATTCACAGAAAAACCTGAATTTAATGATTTGTCTGTAGAATACGTAATTGAATGCTGCGCAATAGAACTGAAACCCAATATTCTACTTATTAATGTGTATCGGGCAGATCGTAACATAGACTTATTTTTTAAGTTCATCGAATTATTACTAGCGAAACTAAAATCGCACCACTTTAAAAAACACATAATCATAGGGGGCGACTTTAATATAAACGCAAATGAAAAATCCAAAAATTACAAAAAACTAATAGCAGCTATGTTTGAATACAACTTGCACCAAATAGTTGATAAACCAACTAGGGTTACCCCTACGACCTCCTCATGTATAGACCTTATTTTTACTAATAATAAACATTTCTCAATATCTGTTGAAGATCAAGGAATATCCGACCATAGATGTCTTAACTACAGTTTTTCCAATTACTCCCAGACCCAAAAGCCAATCTATAAATACATACGCCCAATAAACAACCCAAAGCACATAACGCAACTCAAACTTCAACTAAAGAAAATAGATTGGGAAAATATCCTACTACCAAATAATAATGTAAACACTAACTATAACATATTCGATGACACATTGAATGATCTTATAACTAAAACAATACCTATAAAACGAGTCAAAATAACAGATAACAAAAACACCAACAAATGGATAACGAACGGTATAAAAATTTCTACTAAACATAAAAGATTATTGAAAATATTAGTTAATCATTCAAAAAGCAAACCTCTAAAAAACCACTACAAACGATTCTCTAAAATATTAAAACAATGTATCAAAACATTAAAGAAATACAACTTCTCACGAGATATGGAGAAATCAAAAAATAAAACCAAAAAAATGTGGGATATCATAAAAAAAGTCACCCAAAAACGCGGCAAAAGCATTATAAAAAACCTACAACTAGACATAAATAACTCCTTAATACAATGTCCTTATGATGTCGCCGACACCTTTAACAACTACTTTGCATCTGTAGGAAAACCATTAACACAAAACATCGCTCATACAATTAGTAGCAGCCACACAGTCATCTCTCCCGCTGTAAACTCCATGTTTCTAGCTCCAGTTACAAAAACCGAAATAAACAACATACCTAGCAAACACAGCTGCGGCATTGACGAGATACCCCCCACCTTAGTAAAAACCTGTGCAAATGAACTAGTTATACCTTTAACATTTTTGATCAACCAATCAATTTCAGAAAAAACATTTCCATCCCGACTAAAAACTGCAATAATTAAACCTATACTAAAGAAAGGAGGCAAATCAAAAGACCCTAGTCAGTACAGACCTATAGCTGTTCTCCCAGCATTCTCAAAAATATATGAAAAAGCAATGGCGAACCGTATGTGTAAATTCTTAGAAAAATTTAACATCCTCAATACACATCAATTTGGCTTCCGGAAAAATCGATCTACTACCCTAGCAGTCTATCACTATACCCAAGAAATTCTCACTTATATCAGAGATAAAAACTTTGCAATCGGCCTTTTGCTGGATATGACCAAAGCGTATGATAAAGTATCCCACGAAATCTTACTCACAAAATTAGAAGGGGTAGGCATCAGAGGGGATGCGCTCGAGTGGACGAAATCTTATCTCTCGGATAGGCAACAGTGTGTACAGGTCGAACATTTAGATAGCAACACTCGCGAAATCCAAAACATCCGATCCAACACCATAACTACAAACTGGTCCATACCGCAGGGAAGTGTCATAGGTTGCATTCTCTTCCTTGTATACATTAACGATCTACCTAAAATATGTAACCAACTATGTATAATGTTCGCTGATGATATTTCAATCCTCTTTAAAACCCCGAAGACCATAGATTATAATGTCATACTAGATACCTACAATACAGTAAAACTCTGGCTACATAACCATAATCTAGAAGTAAATAATAAGAAAACAAAAATAATACAATTTAAACCATACCAAAAACAAAGTATAAATTTAAACCCAATAACACAAAACATTAACATTGATGAAGTAGATTATTTTACATTATTAGGAGTAACCTTAGACTCACACCTCAACTGGAAAAAACATGTAGAGAAAATTAATAATAAAATATCGCAATTCCTCTATGGTCTAAATGTACTCAAAACCAACACTAATATAAAATGTGCCCTTTCCGTATACTACGCTTATGCATACGCTCGGCTGCGTTATGGGATTATCCTTTGGGGACATAGTACAGATGCCCACGACCTATTCATAGCCCAAAAGAAATGCTTGCGCATAATATATAACATCCAACCGCGAGATAGCTGCAAACCCTATTTTATCAATGAAAAAATCCTAACCCTACCATCTATATACATATTAGAGATAACCGTATTTGTAAAGAAGAACATTAATGAGTTTAATTTTGTAAGTAACAAACGTCGCAACAATAAATTAGCCCTACCTATACCTAGAATAGAAATGTACAGAAATAGCCCGCAGTATAGATGTATCCAGATTTACAACAAACTACCTGATTTTATTAAGAACTCCGAAACAATTAATATATTCAAAGCTAAACTAAAACTAATGTTGCTAGAGAGATGCTATTATAATATTAAAGAATTTATGGATGATAAGTTTAAAGTTTAACATTAATATAATAAATATATGTTATAGTATAATAGGATAGTATATTAATTTTAGTAATAATAGAAAATACTCATGTATTGAACCTATGTCTGACACTTTTTAGCTTATGTAGATATATTAATAAAAAATGTTATCAAAGCTATATTAAATATAATTAAGAAATATTTGCGATACCCTTACAGGGTCTATGTATGTTATGTTAATTAATTTTCTGTAACTACATAATGCAATAAAAAAAAAAAAAAAAAAAAAAATCCATTGTAGTCCCACTGCAGAGCACATGCCTCCCCACCCTCTTTCCAGTCCTCGCGGCTCAAGGCTATTTAGGACCAATCCTTTCAAAAGGAGTCAACCTCATCCCGCCATCTACGTATTTAGCGGAATTGTAATTTTTTAGTTAAAAAAAGTACTAACTAAAAATCTAAAAACAAGCTCTGTGTATGAAAATGAAAACAGGTGGGACAAGCAAAGAAACAATAATTTTGTTTATAATTTAGCTTGAACGAATAGTTTGTCTCACGTGCAATACATTTTAATACATAGAGCTTGTTCTTAGGTTTTTTGTTTCATTGAATAATTTATTTTATTTTATATTTTTTAGTTTTTATACCATCTTAAAATCACATACTTTATAGAAAATTCGAAATTAAAAATGATAAGTTTTTCTTCTATTATACCAGGGTAGTATTCATAATACCTACAGCAGTAAAAACTTACCAAACTATTTAAGTATAAATAAATATAAATAGCATCTCATTTATTAATATTTAACTTTCTTATTAGCCTAGTGGTAGGAAGCGCGAGTATTAACAATATTTGCCTCCTATTACATGGGACTTAGGCTAATATTCAGAGAAGACGCTAAGCGTAAACTTACGCTTCCGTATGTCAAAATGTAAAGGAGGTCACCAAAAGCCCATACAACTCAGCTCAAATATGTACTGGAGGTACATGACAGCTGTCAAGTTGATGGTTTTTACCATGAAATCACTATGAAACTGATAATAATCTGCCGTAATGGCGTGCGTTTGACATTCCTAAACTGACACTGACAGTTTTTACTATGAAATCATTACGAAACAGATAATAGTGTGCCAAAATGGCGTGATTTTTCTCGAAGTTTTTTTGTCAACATTAAAAAAAAGTACGACTAGAGTTTTAACCAACGTAATACAGAGTATTTTAACTTCGGTACATCATTTGGGCCGATTTCGATGACCTCCTGTGACATATGGAAGCGTTAATTTACGCTTAGCGACGTCTTTGAATATTAGCCTTAAATATATCAGTGAACTGTGGGTGTATAGGGTACAGCTCTTCCTTACTCTACGATAGGCATATTGGTAAGTGATGATTCGATCCCAGGTCGAGGAGTGTTGTTGAGTATTCCTGTGAAATTCTCAGAACCAGCTTGGAGTTTGAATTTGTGGCCGATTGAAAGCAATAGCACAGAATAAATAATAACAGAATGGCCACTTTCCACCCCTCTCTAACGATACTTCAGGTCCCACGCATTCTGCCGGTGTTCTTGCCGGACGTATTGCCAACAAAACCTACGCACTCTCACGCACACATTTGCATTTGCACGTGTACAAACGTAATTTTGACAAGTTTGACATTTGGTATTGTTGTGTGCAGCGGTATCGGAAAGTATGTATGGAGTGTCACGGGTGTGGCAATAGGCTTGATATTACACAGGATGAATATTATACCGATCAACTATGGGTGTACTGCAGTTGACCCCTGCGTAACCCTACAGGAATATAGCGTGATGGTATGGTATTACGTAGCATTAAAATTTCACACTAACTTAAAAATATCGCTACCATTCTCGAAATTATTTACAATTAATTACTTAATCTATTTTTTTTTAAATTATAAGTTTAGTGATAAAAATAAATTGCTTCAAGGTATATTTATATTTGTTTATGTATCTTTTCTTTTCTTTTAATTATTGTATTCATTAAAACCGTTTCCATTTTTTCCGCATTTCCATTGTTAATTCTGTAACCATTGCTTTCTTTATTGCTATTCTGATTGATTACTTTAGTTGTTTTATCTTGTACTTTTGACTGTTTCTTCGGTGTTCTAATATAGTTTTTGATGTAGAAGTCAATGAAGAGTACCAGCATGAACAGGTTTTGTGGGAGAAAGAGAGCGCTGGTCCAGCGAGGATACCCGCAGTCGCTTTTGAACACTATGACGCCCATGTGGACGACACACCAGAAGAATTGCACCTGAAAATGAAATAGAATTTATTATATTTCAATCGTACATTAGTACGGTTATAATATTTAATATTATAAATGTTAAAGTTTTGAGAATGGATCGATTGATGTTTGTTACTCTTTCAAGCAAAAACTACTGAACGGATTTGGATAAAACTTTTCAACTATATCAGAATAGCACAGGATAAAAGTTTTTTATAGTTTACTTATGTGTACAGTTTACCTAGCAGACAATGAACATTTTTGTAAATCCATACTTATAATACATAAGAAATACCCAGACAAACATAGATATACATATATATTCATTATATTATAAATATTTGTGTTCTGTGAGAATCGAACCCACCAATAGTCCGGTAGGTACTCGAACCACTAAAACACAGACGTCATCTTGACAATGTTATAATGACAATCAATTCGACTGCCCCTAAAACAACTTCTTCTTTTCGTGTCAATGGTAAATCGTGTTATTTATAGATTTGAGCCACTAGGAAGCCACCTTAATTGCAGCATCAGTTGCGTTTATCAAGTCCTCGAATGTGCAGGTGCATGGACACTTCGGGCACTCGAGTAAGTGGGACATGTCCAGCCGGGCTAACATGCACGCCGCGAGAAAATTTTGTCGACGCTTATGTCGTGCTTTTGTCTCGTTATCGCACGAGAAAGAGCAAGACAAAAGAGTAGACAAAATTTTGTCGTGGCGCGCATGTTAGCCTGGCTGGTCTGGAGCCCCACACTCGCATGCATGATCAACGGATCAATAATCAAAATTTCTAAAAGAACTAAAAAACCAATACTAGTGATCCTGTAGGTGCCATACTAATACACATCTGCTTTACCATTTGGAAACACAGGCGTGATGATATAAAGTATAATCATGTCACTCGTTTTATCTGAAATGCATCTTAACAAGATTATTTGTTAGGTTGTTACATTGGTTGTTACCAACAATTTGCAAATTATCCACTTTTCAAATAATAATAATACTGTTATTTTCAAAATCAGATGGAAGGCATTCAAATAGATGATTCAGTGCACTCATACACCAATCTACTAAATACTAATGATTGCTGATTCACGAGATCGTGGGTAGGATTCTCACAGGACACATATTTATATATATTGAATGAATGTATGGCGCGCTGAGTGTATAATGTATTGGACGCTGTAGTGGAACATACGTAAATAGAAAGATACATAGACTGCCTAATATAAAACCCTTCCTTCGGCTTTTTGCCGTGTCGTCGGGTAAAAAAGTATACTTATAAGTATTATAATTACATAATTATTGTCTAGTATCCATAGTACAAGCTCTGCTTGGTTTTGGACTAGATGGTGATGTGTAAAAATGTCCCATAAATATACAAGGTGGAATCGACGCAGATCCGAATACCAAGAGTTCAGTACATGATTCTGGACCCCCCTGCATTGAAATTTTTCGTAACTTTTTCAACAATTTTTTATTTTTTTCTGTATTTTTTTTACTTGAACGTGTAAAAGGCCATTATTTCTATCTACCCAAATTAGATTTATAATTAAAAAGTCAGTACTTCATATATCGCGCGCGTTATAATCGCGTTTTTAGCAATACACTGCGCGTCCAAAAATGTCAATATCTGTAATAACCGATCATTTTCCACATGAATGACCTAGGTCATTTTATTTTCGACCTTGAGTAAAACCTTATCACGACGTTTGTGCGTCGATTGGCCTTCCACTTTGTATATAAAAGTACCCAATAATATAAAGAAAATAAACTTACAATTTGTAGCTGTGTGACATATTTTTTTATCCAAATCGCATTCTTAATACTTGGCACGGCTACTGTCAATAGGTAGTAAGAGTACATGACGACGTGAACAAATGAGTTGATTACACCAATCAGCGTACCGTGCCCACCTGAAATTAATGCCATCTTTATTATTAAGAACTCTCCCGTTAGTTCTAATAACTCTCCAATTAGCTCTAAGAACTGTCCCCTTAGTTCTAAGAACTCTCCCATTAGCTCTAAGAACTGTCCCCTTAGTTCTAATAACTATCCCATAAATTTTAAGAATTGTCTCATTACTTCTAAGAATAAGTTTTAAGATTTAAGTTTTTGATTGATTTTGATTTTGAAATACGGTCCCAGTAGTTCTAAGAACTGCCTCGTTAGTTCTAAGAACGGCCCTGTTAGTTTTAAGAACTGCCCCCTTAATTCTAAGAACTGACTCGTTAGGGCTTAGAACTGCCTCGTTAGTTCTAAGAACGGTCCCGTGAGTTCTAATAACTGTCCCTTTAGTTCTAAGAACTGTACCTCAACGATGAGTTCTATCGAATGGCTTTCGCCACGTTTTTTACGCATCGAAACGCTGTAATCTCATAGCAGATCTTAGTTCCTTACGTAACCGCTACGGGTGCTGCGAGGGTTTTCCATACAAATATTTTACGGCGTCGCTAGCGAGTCTAGTGAAAAAAACTCATAGTCGAGGCACTGTCCCATTAGTTCTAAAAACTGTCCCGTTAGTTCTAAGAACTGTGCCTTTAGATCTAAGCGTAACTACTACGCGAAAGGCACGATCCAACGTGTCGAGATAACTATTATGGGGATTTGTTTAAATTGGGATTTTAAAATCTCAGTGTTTGGATCTTTAACCGTTGAACTGTGGGTGTCGATTAGTACAGTCTGCCTAAACATACTGGTTATAAGTACAAGAATCAGAATCAGATTCAGAAATCATTTATTTGCTCTTTGCTCTTTTTTCAATGTAGGTGTGCAGTTATGACGCTTTTGCAAACAAGCGTGGTTTATTTATCATTATTAACAAGAAGCCAAATCATGGATCAAGATGATGTACATTTTCCTAGCCTTTTCGGTTTCGGTATATTGCGAATAATGGACCCCTCAATGCTCTTAATGTGATAAGTTTATAAACTGACCGCGGCAAGAGCAACCATACAGATTGATTACCATGGGCACTTGAAAAGACAGAAAGAAGTTTTGAAGAAGAGGAATCTAGCCCCACCTATTGTTACAAAATCTAAATAAGTACGTAAAATTTCTTATCTTATTCATTAAATTTCTTTAAAATACTTTTTAACGTTATTTTATTTATTTGATACCTTTGGAATCACGGTTTCAGAATAAAGATTTTTCTTCAAAAACATTTTGGATGTAACTACCAATAAGATGTCATTGCGAGTACCTATAATGTCGCAGTTCATCAAAATTTCGCTAGATGGCAGTGTGCGATACAAAGTGAAAAGGTATGTTAAAACAGCAAATTCATAAAATGTACACGAAGAAAAGTAATGCTTTATTTAGGCAAAGTAAACTGTATCAAACATTCTTGAAATTAAATTGTCAATCACTTTCTTCTATTGTTATCGTCATTGACTTCTGAACTGTTTTTATTAATATAATGTCAATGCCTCTAATCGTACTATACGACCTTGTTGTTACACGTGTGTTTTCGTCAACAGTAAAATTGTATTGTCATTGGGTAAGATTTTTATTTTTCGGTAAAGGCTCTGGTTCCTTTTCCTTACTCTTGAACCAATGATTCTTAATATTTTGAAAGCTAAAAAAATTATAATTAATTCTTTATGCAATTTTCAGCTCATTTTTTTATTTGCGTAATATAAACGATAACAATACTTGAAAGATTACTTTAAAATAACTAAAAAAAAATTGCAATATTTTTTCTTTTTCAAAAAAAATTGTATTACAAAATTTACAAAGCATTATAGATAGATATATACAAAATAATTAATTGTGTATGTTGTTCATCAAGTACTGCACAACAAAGTGGACGCTAAGAAAAGTAAAGATTTTTTTTTTCGAAATATAAAATATAAAATTAGAAGGGTTAGTGCAGATTACGTAATTAAAAAACATACCCACACAAAATCCTTACTTCCTTATAAATGCAAAAGTGACTCTGTCTGTCTGTCGCGCTTTCGCCCCAAAACTACTGAACCGATTTAAATGAAATTTGGTACACACATAGTCTAGAGCATAGATAGTAAAGAGTGTACTTTTTGATGCGATGAAAAAAGGACTGTATGAGATTGAAATAGGTTATGAAAGTTATTAAAAATACCCATACTAAGCGGGCGAAGTTGCTGGCGGAAAGCTAGTACAATATAGAGTTAAAGATAGATTACGCCTTGTAATGTCTGTTGAAGTTGGAAAATTTTTTCAATGATTTCCAATCCTACTAATTATTTTTTATAAAACGTACCTACTGCGCTCTGTAGCCGTGGTTATTGACTGTAATTTAATTTTACTGTGATGTAATTATTCAATAAGAACACTAGACTGCCTACTGCCTAGTTAGAAAATGCACACACCTCAAAATTTTCGCTATCATGTGCGTAAATTAGAAAAACATGGTCAGAAAATCTGCTTGCCAGAGAGATTTTTTCGACAGTGTCTGAAATCTGCCGACCCGCTAGCGTGGTAGACTATTTATTGTCTATTTGTTGCCCGTCCCTGCGTGTAGTTTTAGTGTAAATGCATGTCTCTTATATAATCTAATATTATAAAGTTGAAAAGTTTGTTTCTTTGCGCTAATCACAGGAACTACTGGTCCGATTTGAAAAATTCTTTCAGTGTTAGATAGCCTGTTTAATGAGGAAGGCTATAAGATATATATATATCGTCACGCTACGACCAATAGGAGCTGAGTATAAATTAAAAATGTTGCAAAAAAATCTACTTCTACGGGAACTAGCAAATGCTAGTTATTAATAAACCAAAAAACTGGTTTACCTGGTAAATATGTGGTTGCACCCCATATTAACAGCACCATTCCGCTATGATGGTAGATATGCAGGAACGATACTTGGTTGAATTTTTTTCGAAGCACGAAGAATACCTAAAAATATATATAAATAAATACATAACCAACGGTAAGCAAGGTCGACAAGTCAAATTCGACCGCGATTCGCCGACTAAAATCCGCATTTTCCTCCGTACATTTCTTTTTTTAGTAAGTCTCGCAAATTGCTAATGCGATTGGCCGCCATTTTGGTGACGTCAAAATGACGCAACCGCACTCAGTACCGTTAACACCACGGCGAGTACGGCAGATGACGTCACGTGGATGTTTATTAGAGTTTTTTTAGTTTTAGCATTAGCATTAGCAGCGCATTAGCAATTTGTTGGCCATGCGGAAAATCCTCGTCTTAGGAAGCGGCAGAGTGTAGCGGATGGTCTCCTACCGAATAACAAAGGTTATGTTCGCTGTGCACTGTCATGGATGCTTTGCAAAATAGAATCCATAACTCATTCGAAAACGTACCTTAACATTCTATAAATAAATGTTAATATATTTATTTGCGCAATCACTATCGTAAGTACACAATTTGTAGCAAAACAATATATTATTTGTGACAAACCTAGTACAATGAACAGAATGCTACCTGAACAGCATTGCGTTTTGTGGTTTGATTCAGCAAACAGCAAAGTATTTTATTTCATTTACTGTAGACTAGCGGGCAGGATTGACCTTGGGACGTAAATTTAGGATGACGATTTATAGAATCGCGGTGGAGAGGTCACAGCGTCTGATGTATTTAACCAGAAGACGCAAGTTCGAATCCTGCCAGCGGTTTACTTTAAACATTTGACTTTGATTTTGACTTTCAGACCGTCAAATTAATTCAAACGAGAAGCAAGTTTACTTGCTCCAAAAAATGTCACAGACGATGACGTAGATTGGGTCAAATGCGTGACCTAACTGTTACGGAAAAGGAATAGCATAGCATATTATTGAATAATGATGAATAATCATTTGTATCAAACAAATGAAATGCTTATAATTCCCCCTTCCTTTTATTTAGTATTTAGTGGGGAAGTACCTAATCAGCTAACTTTATGTACTTTTTGAAACATTATATTTAAATGCATACGTAAATATACACCCACGCCTTTTAACCGACTGCCGAAGGAGGGTTATGTGTTTGACGTGTATGTATGTATGTATGTCCGTTCCTATGTCCGCTTGTAACTACTCAACGGCTCAACCGATTTAGATAAATGATACCTCATTAGATTCGTCTTAATGGCACGAGTGTCACTGGGTATATGAAATAAAAAAAAACACAATTTCTTATTCTGATTTTGAAAATGATCTTTTTACTGATTGCTGACACTTACGCGAATAGTAGACATTGAAATAAAACTACTTTTTACGGATTTTATACCGCCGTTCCGGAAAGTCTGCAATTTGTGAACATACCCTTGACAAGGCCCGGCATTACATCAGATTTGATCAACCACAAGTCCTCGCAAAAGAAAACCGATTCCTACCCAGGATGATTCGTGGGGCCATTGAAATTAAAAACATCCAAATTTCAATAGAGAAGATGACTGGGTCGTACAACCTGCTTGTAACCTTATTATAGATTCAATTAAATCTAAATCCAAGCCTAAAACTGCAAGACCGAAGGATACAGTGAGCTCATTCTGCGTGAATCGGATTGCCAACAATTACCAAAAATGTAGGGTAGCTGTTAGTAATTGAAACGTCAAGACGCCTACCACCTTAGTCACCCGTGATCATGGATGCTGTAAAGGGTCCGAAACGTCGGAATTAAAATTATATTAATATAACGCGATAATATCCGTAAAATGTAGTTTTATTTCAATGATCTTTTTCCCATTTGCCCACAATTCTTCCATATTTATACAAGGTGGGAGGGACATCGACACACAAACGTCGTGACATGGTTCCACTCAAGGTCAAAAATAAAATTACCTAGGTTATGTAATTATGTAGAAAATGATCGGTTATTACAATTATTGACATTTTTGACCGCGCAGTGTATTGCTAAAAACGCGATTATAACGCCCCGCGGTGAATGTTATCGCGTTCCGAAATAAATGAAATAATGGTTTTTCAATTATAAATCGAATTTGGGTAGATGGAAATAATGTTTTTTTATACGTTCAAATAAAAAAAAATGCAGAAAAAAGTTACAGAAAATTTCAACGCAGGGGGGTCCAGAATCATGTACTAAACTCATGGTATTCGGATGTGCGTCGATGTCCCTTCCACCTTGTATGTACTTTTTCGTTTTCCACATTCATTTATAATTTATACAGACTAGACTAAGTAAACCCAAGGTATCTAAAAACACATGAATAGAAATGCAACATTGTGTAGTTTCATTCGCTTCATCTACTTTTCGACTTTTGGTATATTATGAAAAATAAATAATTTAAATGTTAGTCACCTTTGTAAAGGCTGGAATATATTACCATTTATATGTTGGAACCAAAAAACTTGTTTTGAACAGACAATAACATTTTCAGTGTAGTAGTGTGTAGTATGAAATATAAAACCGGTAGTAAAATGTTTGTTACTACCGGTTTTATATTTCATACTCTCTTAACTATTTTTTAAATTTATTTATCAGAAACGCGTTGAGAACAATTAATTTTATCTTCAATGCCACTTAAACCTCTTGGGTTTGAGTGTTGAACTAGCTATTTGCGAGTCAAAGTCCCGTCAAAATCGGCTCAGCCGTTACAAAGACTAGCCGAAACAAACCGACAGACAGACCAAAAGTTAAAAAAATAGAAATAATACCGTATAAACTTTCTTAAGCATCTAGTAAAAATCTGTTAGTTTGAAGTTACAAATAAACATTTAAATGTTTTTTTTTTATTATTTTTTTATTATAAATTTGAGTGCGTTTGGCAGCACCTCACCTGCTGGTAAGTGACCATGTTGCCGAGGATGGAACACGAAAACTCAAATAATGTCTATTCACTCTCGCCTTGAACGTTCCAAAATTATATGAATCGAGAAACAGCAGCCGACAAAGAATTCCACAATTAATTTGTACAGATGATTTAAAGATGTGAAGAAGTAATAATTCATCGTATTCATTCTATGAGCTCTTGGTGTACGCTTTGTTGAATGTCCTTAATTAAATAAAAAAGAAGACTTCGGTTAATGTCTCTCTGTTAAGCCGACATAATTATACAAGGTGGAAGGGACATCGATGCATATTCGAATACCTTGAGTTCAGTACATGATCCTGGACCCCCCTGCGTTGAAATTTTCCGTAACTTTTTTCATCAATTTTTAATTTTTTTCTGTTTGTTTTACTTAAACGTGTAAAAAAACATTATTTCTATCTAACCAAATTAGATTTATAATAAAAAAAAACATTATTTCATTTATTTCGGATCGCGCGCGCGATAACATTCACCGCGTAGCGTTGTAATCGCGTTTTTAGCAATACACTGCGCGCTCAAAAATGTCAATATCTGTAATAACCTCTTTTTACATGAATGACCTGGGTCATTTTATTTCTGACCTTAAGTGAAACCTTTTCACGACGTTCGTGCGGCGATGTCCCTTCCACCCTGTATACATAACAGAGACGATACATAACAGAGAACATATCAAGAGCAAATTGTGTATATTCCGAATATGATTACGATTTGGTTCGTGATATTTACATGTTTTTATTTGATTATTTAAGTCTGTCCTGATAGAAATAATTCATCATCATCATTTTCCTGCCCTTGTCCCAAATTATTTGGGGTTGGCGTAGCCTATCCTTTTCTTCCATTCATCCCTGCTAGCGGTCACCTGCTCATTCAATCTCTTTTCCATCATATCGACCTTAACACAACCCATTCATCTTTTCTTTGGCCTTCCTCTATGCCTCCGTCCTTTGACATTCAATGATGAAGAAAATAATAAAATGGGTTAAAATATTTTAATGGGTTAATATTATTTTGCTTGCATTGCTGGCCATGGTTCAAAAAGTCAAAGAGGACTTTCATTTGGCAATCCAATAGTCATAAATCACAGCTATCGTTTGCTTTTGCTAGCCTGTTATGTAGTAATTACTGATAAAACTGCTATTTTTTTTATTATAGATATTATGTACTCACTGTATCCAGAAGATCTATTACTTTGAGTAGAAAGTAGAAATAGGTCATTTTTGCAACCTTTGTGGCATGCGGAGTATTTGAAAAGTCAACTGGTTCACAAATCCATTTGTAAGTCCAACCCCACGCTAAAAAAATTGCCTGTAAATTAAATCGCAGTTATAATTATAATATACTGTCTTCCGGCCAGCGGCTTCGCCCGCGCGATCTTGATAAATTTTTTGCCCCGTTTTTGCAACATTTTTCATTGCTACTCCGCTCCTATTAGTCGTAACGTGATGATTTGTAGCCTAAAATTCCCCGATAAATGGGATATCCAACACTGAAAGAATTTTTCAAATCAGTCCAGTAGTTTCGGAGCCTATGCAATACAAACAAACAATCAAATCATTCCTCTTTATAATATTAGTATAGATGTTGTATCAAATTACCAGACTATCATACCTGTGTTGCCCGAAAGGTTAGACAGAACTGTTTACCCACTGGTAGGTGGCCGCATGTTTAAGTCTCATGTAATAGAGAAAATTCGGGCGCAAATACAAACTCCGAGCCGCTACTGAGAATTTCTATATTTCTATTTATGCATATTGCTCCAGCGAAAGCGATAAGAAACGAATAAAAAGAAAGATAAAAGAAACGAAAAGAAAAGAAAAGGAAAGAAAAAGACATGAAAGATCTATATAAAAACGACATTAAAAGCAAATCAATAAACACGTTAAAATTGTACGGCACCACCAATGTACTGTTTTGCAGCCACAGAGTGAGATGGCAGTGTTGCCAACCCAAGTGTTTTTGTTGCTCCCGGTTTTTCGTATGTAGGTAATATAAGATACTTATGTATTTATAAAAAATATACTTTATACGTATTGTAGTCATTGTTAGTGTCCATAGTACAAGCTCTGCTTAGTATAGTCTGTACTAATATTATAAAGAGGAAAGATTTGTTTGTTTGTTTGTTTGTAATGAATAGGCTCCGAAACTACTGGACCGATTTCAAAAATTCTTTCATCTTTGGAAAGCTACATTATCCCCGAGTAACATAGGCTATATATCATCACGCTACGACTAATAGGAGCGGAGTAGTAATGAAAAATGTAGCAAAAACGGGGAAAAAATTATAAGACCACGCGGGCGAAGCCGCTGGCGGGAAGCTAGTTGATAATAATTTAATAAATTTTACTTTAATACACATAAAATAAAACATACTTACATGTATAAAAAGATACATACAAGCTACTACTTGAAATGCATTGTATATTATTAGTAGCTTGTCTAGATTAAATGCTTGACGATTCTTCATATACTGTGGTCCCCATTTCAACACAAACATTAGATAAAGAACAATCAACGTTGTTACTTGGTATGGCTTTGCTATCAGCACCCAGTCCTTCGTCCTGGGATCTAAAATTAGAAAATATAACATGTTTAGTGAATGAAAAATACGATATTTATAAGGCAGATTTCGAACTTATGATCCTTTCGGTTACCTCCAGACGCTGATTTGTTTTATGTAAATACAATGATTTCATATCCTAATGCAAGTGGTTCTCCGAATGATGACGAGAGAGGAGGCCCAATAAAAGATGGAGGGAGCATTATGAAAAAGGGAGTGTATGAGGCACTTCCTCATTCATTCCCCGAGTAAACTGGGACAAGGACAGAAAGATAATGACAATGATCACTGCATAAGTAGTTCAAAGCTAGTTAAAAATAATTAAGTCTAAAAGTCCTGACAATCAGTAAGCAAGCTGGTCGTGATGGTGGAGGTCTGATGGCAGTCGCTTCGTGTAAAATAGTGATAACGTCATTTAGAAAAAGGCTAAAATTAGCATGAGACCTTAGAGTATATAGCTGATGTATATTCTAGAGACTTAATAAATTATAATGTCCAACCTTCTGGCATATTTCCCCCGACCTTAAAATTTAATATAGTATCTTCCCGTGGTTACACTCGTTATAAAAAGGACTTTTTAGACAAAACATTACTGTCCTTTCTCAAGATACTCTACATTCTATCTTCTTTCGAAATTTTACCGTCCGTTTTAATTTAGCGGTTACCCGAATTATTTTAGGATTTACAATAATATTAGTAGGTATTGTAAAATCACATTGAACTTACCAGATAATTCCTCGAACAAAAATTGGTATCCTACCCAAATTTTGCCAATAAGTGCTGCCATTTTCACAAATCTCACTGCTTGCTACGTCAGAATGACTTGTTCCCGAAGCGTTTATATCAACAACTTACAAAATATTGTTCGATTGCCGTGTGTCTGTATATTTTATATTAATTTCTCCAACATCAGCAATCCTGTCTTCATTATTTTGATTTATCTCATTTCTACGAGAATTTACATTGAAAAATACTACGGACCTGTTCGAATACCATTAAGCGACTAATACAGCGCTTGTAAAATTCCGATTGTAATTGATTCAGTGTTAAAGGGTTATTTATTTGCATTTGAATTACCTATTATGTTTATGTTGTTAGTTCAATAAAAAAGTTAACATAAGCATTTCTATATTGTGTGTCTACTCACTCTTGTGTGTCGTTGTCAATAGAGAGTATTTAAGCCATGAGTCCCTTAAAATATAATGTCATTGATCATGGATTATTAAATTGTAAAATTATAAATACAGAGGGTAAAATCAGGATAGATGCCCAAGGGGTATTTAATCATCAGATGCTTTATTATTTATCTATCAATATAACTTTTCAACTACTGCTAAGCTGACTGTATCGCATGTCAATAGCGTGACAAATGTTGTAGAAATATGTCGAGTCGTTATTTATGCGGATGACGTGTTTGGTTTATGCTTCTAAGAATGTATCAGAGGCAAGGAGGTACGTACAAGAAAACTTTGAAAGTATTACCAAGTGAACATGTGATAACGGTATCATTTTAAACTAAGCAAAAACCAAATGCATGTATAAAGGGTAGGCAGAAAATCGTGGATCAAACGAAACAGAGCGATAGTTGGGGTTATTTGCAATAAAAAATATTTCTGGGGCAGAACTCTAACTTGATTTCCTTAAAAATTATGACTGAGTGTTTTCTGAAGAAAATACCAAAATTAGTAGTAAATAGGCAATTAGACTAAAATGGGTACCTATTTTAAAACAATAAATGGTGTCTAGTTGCTTCTAGGAAATGTATCATCACTACAAAAATGCTTTTATGATAGTAGGTGCCAAGATTGATGAGTATTGGAACTGTTTTCAACACCTTTTAAGTTTCACGAAAAACTATTTGTAACTTTGGAACGTTACTGTAAAAAAATATATACTAACCAAAAATTACCCTGTAGTAGAAAAACTGGCCTATATAATGAGGATTAAAACGAGGTATAACACATAGCTGTTGGTAGCTAAATTATTATTTTATGTTCATTTTTTCATAGCAAGGTCTAAATAAAGTAAATCAGACAGTAGTCAAACAACAGTTAAATCTGACTGTAGTATTTACTTCATAAGTTCTTTATTTTACGAAACAGTAAGTTCGGGCTCTTGGCTATGTTAGGCAGTGTTTATAAATCAGAGGTTAGTCAAAACCAGCTATTACATACCACCATACCATCACGCATGTATTTATCGAATTTTCCACATTTCGCCGGGATGATTAGGTCCCATGTAATAGGGGGCGAGCCTATTGGCAGTTGTTTTGACTGCCTCGTTGGTCTAGAGGTCCCAAGCGCGACGGCTATGCTAGAGGTCCTTGGTCCCGGCGAAATGTTTAGTGATGTATTGATTTATGTTGATTTCGTTTTCGTTATTTAGTCCCTAAAATTCTACCTATTCCACCTTGATACGTTTTAAATAAGATCTATAACTTTTTTCAGGATAACTCAAAATAAAAAACCGATACTTGATGTTATTGGCGATATTTTCGATAGTATCACATCACTATTTAAGAAGTACAAAATACTTGGCAGCCTACGTAATGTCGTGACTTTAGTCTCTGAAATAAAAAACACGGACTATAGTGTATACTTATTTTTACTTGAGACTGTACACCAAACGTCATAACATAAAGAAACCGTGCCATGTCCAACCGGCCTAAAAGACTTATATTTTTTTAAATACATCATAATCCTAATCCCACAGAGATGGGCAGAAGCTAAATACCGCCACATGCTACTCGCACACTTCTTTCGCTTCCTCCATTTTCATTTACATCTTGTCACACACACGCGCGTTGTGTGTCTTTCTAGAGCGTCTCCTACCAGTACTTCCACTGACATTCGCATCCTGTAATTCTTTGTAATTTGTGAAACAAAAGTAACTACGTCATGATTGATGAAATTAAACAAAAATAAGTTTACGTCGGAATTAGTTAAGGATGTTGTTTAAAAACTTACTTGTGCCTCAAATTAACATAAACAGAAGTCATCGAATTATTTTGTTAATTAAATTAGGTAATGAAGAGACATTGTCACTCCAGAAGTGATTTATATTAATTTAAATTCAACGTTTAAGTAACGGTTTAATTTTATCGACGAAAATTTTTATGGCATTAACACTTCTAACAGGAGGCCATACAGGTCTTCGTTCAGCAGTGGACCTCTTTTGGCTTTTGTATCTTGATAATGATGATGTGTTACAACAGGATACAATAGGCTAGATAACTGATATTGTAGATATTATAATTTTAAATGTATATTTATATGATTTTGATTTGTCCCCGGTTAATGGCAATGGGCTCGCCCCACATATTACATGAAAGCTAAACATACCAGCAAGCTATCGGTATACCGGTAAACTAGTAGTTTTAGTTCGTTTCAATTTTATTTTAGTTGGGAAATAAAGCAGTGATGATTGGCAGTAGCTTGTAGCAAAATTAGAGTACAGATGAAGAAAGACGATTGGCACTTGATACGACACAACTTCTTTAGGATTGAACCCAGGATTCCTAGCTCTCAATAGTCTACAGTCAAGCAGACTGTGATACTTTCACTTGTCGAAAATGTACACTGATATTTTTCCAATACTTCTACCAAGAAAAAAGGTTCTAGGAGTTTGCTCCTAACAGATTTGTAACCATAACTAAAAAGAACTTTAATGTAAGAAACAAATGGGAAGTGCAATGGTTTTCAAAATAAAAAAGATGTTATTATGTTTAAAAATTGGATTATAATATTAATACCATACTATTAATAATGCACTACTATCTATGGTATGATTGCATTTCACAATAACGCGTCAAACACTTTACGTCCGAGACATAAGGTTAAGATTCGATGCGCCATCATAACAATGCAAAAATTGCAACGTAATATTTTTGCCTTAATACATAAATACGTACGCTTCACTCACAATAAAATAACATTAACAGAAATACACTTAAATATAATTCCAATGTGACACATTTATTTAATTTGGTGCCAAAATGCGCACAAATTAACGCCTGACTATATTTAGCTAGCAAAGTGCATACAGACGTGTTTTTGCATAGTCAACCATAAAATTACTTTACCATTTAAGACAAAAACTTCCGTCAAAATTAAATCTGTCACTTGGCCTTGTAAGCAAAAATAAACCTCGTTGTTTTGCGATGTGCAAACGACACTCACTCTAAGGGTGGAAAAGCAATTTTATGGTCGACTTTACATTTAATTTATTATTTCGTCTTCATCATACCATTTAGATACTATCCCATTGTTGGGCACAGGTCTTCTCTGATAATGAGAGGGATTAGGCTGTAGTCTATAAAGACAGCCTGCCAGTTTGGCAGACTTCATAATAAGCAGTCGAGAAAATCTCTCATGTCTCCCCATAACGATGTTTTCCTTCGCCGTTTAAGCGAGTGATACGCACATGATTCTGAAAAGCCAATGCGTGCCTTGGATTCGGGACCAAGGATTTGGCAGACCAGTGATCACTAGGCTATCACTGCTTATTATTACATTTACCTTTACAATAATTATATTTTCATATCACAACCTAAATGTAACATTATTATTCCTCACTCGGAAAACACTTTCAATACACTGTGATGCCAGTCTTTAGACGTCAATAAGTTAGACAAAGTTAGATCTTAAACTTATCATTAACATAACCATTTCGAAGTCTAGTGTTGGACTTAAAAATATTATCACATCACCGCACTAAGACTAAATATCAGAGACGAAGTATCAGCTGAAAGTTTGCTTCTTAAAACTTACTTGCACCCTGAAGGAATCCTGAATCTTGTTCATAAATTGAGGCATAAAAACGCAATATGGGTTCCGGAAGTGACCTCTGGTAACTTGAAATTTTTCAAATATAATTTCGGTCCTATTTTTCGGTCCCGAAATTTTTCAAATATAATATCACAACCTAAATGTAACATTATTATTCCTCACTCGGAAAACACTTTCAATACACTGTGATGCCAGTCTTTAGACGTCAATAAGTTAGACAAAGTTAGATCTTAAACTTATCATTAACATAACCATTTCGAAGTCTAGTGTTGGACTTAAAAATATTATCACATCACCGCACTAAGACTAAATATCAGAGACGAAGTATCAGCTGAAAGTTTGCTTCTTAAAACTTACTTGCACCCTGAAGGAATCCTGAATCTTGTTCATAAATTGAGGCATAAAAACGCAATATGGGTTCCGGAAGTGACCTCTGGTAACTTGAAATTTTTCAAATATAATTTCGGTCCAGTTTCAGTGTCATTATTTTTTATCTTAAATCAATCTAGCTTGTTTTTGTTTGATATGTTTTGTTTTAACATTTGCGAAACGGAGACTAGATCCCGAATATTCTTTGAACATTATTGAAGTACCAGAACAACCTTTAACCATTTTAGAAGCATAAGTTCGATTCTTCTTCTCAAGCTAATACCTATCCTAACATTACAATACCCATTATCTAGATAGCAGGAAGCAAGCAACTTCTGATACTCGCATTTAAAAAAACAGCTGCGTCTAATTATTAAGCATCTTTCTATAATACCATTTAATCTAAAATTACAACCGGCGGGCTCTTATTGGTCAATTTAAAATATTCACTACACACGAACAAGTTGTTGGCCCAACCCCATAGCTAATATTATTTGCAGTGAGGAACACATTTCTTATCCTTGTCGTAAGAGTTGACAAAATGAAGAGTTGACAAGCTAGTATAGTTTAAAAGAGTTACTGTGTGTTTTAGTTAGACCATCCCTTGTTAGATCCCTAGTTAGAGACCCTACAGGTATGCTAAAACGATGGTCTAACTAGGGTCTCTTCCCCGAGATAGTACAGGTGCGATGGTACATACAGGCACAGGTGTACTGCAAGAAACCCACAGTTTGTTAAGTTTTAGGCGAGTCTATTGCCGTCAGCTGGACATAAATCCAAATACCGATCTGCTACGAGGAACTTCATAAAAAAAACCTTAAATACGTGGGCACCTGGTAAGGTAGATCATTAAACCAAGACCTGGAATTACTTGATTATGTGTAGCCACCAATAAGGCCTACAAGGCTTCACAAATTGAACGTGGAAAGGCACCATTAATACTTCAAACTTAATCTTCTTTTTCGCACACTGATACGAATCTCTTCTTGTTGCCTTGCATGTAGCTGTTGTAGTAGAATCTTCCGAACATGTAGAAGAAGGCACAGCAGTTGAACATAACCAGCCAGCTCAAATACCGCGGGTAGTTGCAGCTGCTTGATGATAAACTATTCACGTTCAGGAACACGACGATGCAGAACTGGATCTGGAAGAAGAAATAAAAATTTTAGTGTTTCATGGATATACTTTTATGCTTATGTGGGATATTTTGGCAGAGGAAACGTCCGATTGCTAAAATAACTTCTTATAATTTAATTCTTTTACACTTGACACCTTCCGTAATTCCTTCAATTTTTTCTGTCACACTCGTACTCATACGTCTTTTTCATTATGCACTGCGTTCAGTCTCTGGTTGCGTTTCACATTTCCCTCACACTGATAACGGTTGATGTAACTACTCTAAACGTTTCTATATTAGGCGTAATATAGAAACGTTTAGAGTAGTACATCAACAGCCGTTGATTCCTTATGAAGAAATTTATGGGTATTTGTTGTGAAACAAGCACTAGGGCTGATACTGCAATTGCAGTATGCACTATAGACTCTACGCCAGTAACACCAAAATTCATTTGTACAGTCATCTTGAGACCTCAGTTATTTCATTCAAGCACAATAATTTCTCTCGACTCCCTTGAAACCGGAACACAATAATGTGATATTAGTTATCGGCAGAATATTTAGGAAGGCGGTGTACCTATGTATCGATCTCTAGACGAACTGTGCAGATCAAAATAAATCAATACCTATTACAAACAGGTTTCCTTACCAGCTGCATGGTAGTAAGGTGCTTCTTCCACCACAAGTACTTCTGATACTCGGGTCCAAGACCGGAGATCAGGTAGTATGTATACATGACCACATGGATGAACGCGTTGATGGATCCTTCGGGAACTGCTTGCCCACCTATGAATACAGATGATGAAGGGTTTAATTACGAGTGTAGTATGAACAATGATAGCCGGGAAGTAAGAACGCATGGCCTCCAGTATGATTTAGCACTCAAAAAAGAAGTTTGTAAAATCAGTTGTTGAGTTGGTCATTAATCGTATTTTCCCAGTAAGGATACATTGCTTACAAGGTCAATTTGATACATGAAGCGGCTATTTACACCATCAAAATCTAAATACTTGGTATGGCAGTACCAACATTAAAACAAAATATTGGCTGTCAGGCTCGTGTTTAAGTCAGTTTAAAAAATCATCAAGCTTTTCCATTCTTGATATAGAAAGTCATAATCAATAGTGATTTGGGCCAAGTGATCTTCTTTTTTTTTCTCTGCACCGGAATTATTTATCTGCTAAACTACACTTTTACGTCACTTGTTGCGGTCACTCTACAGATGGGTTCTGAACTCATCGAGACTCCTCGAGTTTATCTTCATATCAATAAACTGAGCACCTTGGAAGAAGGCCTTTTGCAGCAAAGAGCAGCAGAGGAACAAACTGGGCTAGAAAAAAAGCTACCAACCCGCTGCATATTTGACTCCGATCCATCCAATAATTGGCATAATAGTGTGATGGTATAAATGCAGAAAAGAGATCTGCTTGTCCTTCTTGCGGAGCACGAAGAAGACGGTGTCAAGAAGTTCCGTAATCTTTGCGAAGAAGAACCACCAGACGCCAGAAGCCCACTGAATTTAAAAAAACAAGAAATATAAATATTTCTATTCTTGACAACATTTATTTTATATTTAAATAGCCTTTACGCGCCACTTCGTTCCCGTAAAATGAAAATTTTGCAATATTTTTAATTAATACTCCGCTCCTATTGGTCGTAGCGTGATGATATATAGCCTATAGCCTTCCTCGTTAAACCGGCTATCTAACACTGAAATAATTTTTCAAATTGTTGGTCTAGTGGTCCCAAGCGTGACTGCTACGCTAGGGGTCTTGAGTTCGATTTCCGGGTCGAGCAATGTGTTGTTAGGTTTTTCTGTGAAATTCCCAGCTCGGTGTCCGAATTCGTGCCCGGTTGGTGGCAATAGGCTCGTCCCCTATTACATGGGACCTAAACGTACCGGCGAACTGTAAGTGTGCATTAGTACGCCTCTGCCTTGCCCTTCGGGGGATACAGGCGTGATGGTATGTATGTAATGTGATTAAAGCAAAAATTCACTACGTATACTACTTTTACTCGTCATGACACGTGCTACAGCACGTGTCGTCCCGTGTCATATGGCACGTGTAGTTTTGTATCATGGCTTTCCTACAAAAAGCATGAGTGTATGAACGTGTTAAATTACTTTTTATAATTGCGTCATTGGCATAGTGGTTATAAGCGCAGCTGCTACGTTAGAGGGTTCGATTCCCAGGTCGAGCAGTATTATTAGGTTTCTTAATGAAATTCTAAATAGCAGCTCGGAGCTTGAATTTCTGACTGGTTAATATGGCAATAGGCTCGCTCCCTAAGCATATTAATTTGTGGGAGTGCATTAGTACGTATCTGCTTAACCCATCGGGGAATACAGGCCTTATAGTATGTTATGTTAGCTTTGTCATTATTATAGTCCCGGAGTCAGTTACATTCAATAACATAACTTCTGAAACTTTTGTTAGCATAACGTTCGATGTAAATTGTTTTAAAACATTCCGACAGTTTACCTTTAAAAGTCAACGTACACTAATTTGTTTATTCTTTTACGTCCAGGGAGCAAGCAATTTGGCAAAACAGTTTGTCTGATTTTCCAGTGAAATTAAATACTGAAGCGAACAGCAACTCACAGATCTTATTCTAGTAAACCTATTAGCAAGTTGCTTACACTATAAACGACACGCTTCACTAGGCACCTTGAATACATTATCCTTCTAAATGTGAACAATACAGGATGGTGATATAATTATATACATATACTAGCTTTTTGCCCGCGACTTCGTCCGCGTGGAATAGTTACTTTGCTCCATATGAACTTTCATCCCCTATTTCACCCCTACATAGGTCGAAATTGATTAATTACTTTGCCCGTGGCTTCGCTCGCGTTAAGAAGTATTATTATTAATTAGGTATATTTTTTGCGTTTTGTTTCGCGTGTGTAAAAAACTCAAACAAACTAATACATTTGCATCCTCCATCATCCCCTATTTTATCCCCTTGGGGGTAGAATTCATCAAAATCCTTTCTTAGCGGATGCCTACGTCATAACATCTACCTGCATGCCAAATTTCAGCCCGATCTCTCCAGTGGTTTGGGCTGTGTGTTGATAGATCACTATGTCAGTCAGTCAGTCACCTTTGAGTTTTATATATTTAGATTGAAATTTTTCATTTTCACAATACATTTATTTCGGATGCAAAGACATAGGCTGCACGGACGTTGATATAATTGTAGCTATACTAGGTAATTAGGTATTTATCTACCCAGAGATAGCGAGTACGTAGAAGACGTGCATGCGCTGCCGCGTATTATAATGTACGGCGATGATGCATATTATATTGTAAAAATTTAGGCTAACTGTGATTAATAAATTAACCTAAATTATAAAAAGCAGTGATAGCCTAGGGGTGTGACCACTGGACTGCCAAGTCAAAGGTCTCGAGTTCGAATCCAAGGCACGCAACTCTGATTTTTCGAAATCATGTGCGTAATTATCACTCGCTTTAACGTTGAAGAAAAACATCGTGAGGAAACCTGCATGCCTGAGAGATTTTCTCAACGGCATGTGAAGTCTGCCAACCCGCATTAGGCTAGTGTGGTGGACTATAGCCTAATCCTTCTCATACTGAGAGGAGAACCGTGCCCAGCAGTGGGACAGATATGGGTTGATTATTATTATTATTATAAAATAAATATGTTATGTTACCAATACTACACTACGTTGAAGCAGTGCAGTGCCTCGACCATGAGTTTTTCTCACTAGACTCGCTAGCGACACCGTAATATATTTGTATGGAAAACTCTCGCAGTGCCTCTAGCGGTTACGTAAGGAACTAAAATCTGCTATGAGATTACAGCGTTTCAATGCGTAAAAAACCTATCGAAAGCCATTCGATAGAACTCATGGTTGAGGTACTGGTAATTATATCGCCACCCTGTAAGATAATTGTGTAACATTGTACATTGTAACTTTTTTTATTTTTTTATAGATAAAGTTGTTTTGAGAAGTTTCTTAAGGTAGCTAATGATGTAGGCACAATAAGTCATCAATCATCACCACTATTAACTTGTCTTACTGCTGGGCACGATTTCCTGATAAAAGAAGAGGTTTATGCCACAATCAACCACGCTGGCCTAGAGTTCTAGAGCAAACTTCACACGCCATCAAGAAAATATCTCAGGCATGAAGATCTCTTTACGATATTTTCTTTCACCGTTGTGAGTGATTAATTGGATAATTATTAATCCCCACAATATATCCTTGCAATATATTATCATCCCCACATGATTAGGAAAAGTCAGAAATGCGTGTTTTGGTTCCAACCACGTGACTTATGACTTGTCAGTTAAGTGGTCACCCTACGTTATCACTGGTGTACAATCCTACCAATTCTACTAACAAACAAACCTTGGTAATAACAGTCATTGAATCACAGGGGATTTTTAGAAAAGGGAAACCCAAAAATCAAATATATAGATATAAAATATCAACATTCGATTCGCAAAATTAAGCGAATTGAGGAATAAATTAAAATAACTATACGGATTCTAATCTACCTACCTAATCATTATAATGTGGACAACACAACGTTACGTCACGTGTTTCCAAGCACTGAGAAATTAATGTTGTCGAAGCAAACATTGTGTGTACGTGGTTTTTCTAAGTAAATTGTATATATTATTGTCATCAAACAATTTTCGCGGTATTCTTTTGTCTCAAGGTTGCAAGTACAAGGTTTATTGTTGGGGCTACGACATTAGAATTTAAAACGCGACTGCTATTCCTAGTGCCTTTTCCGCAGTCTATTTACAAAATAGCATTTGATCATCATCATCATCATCATATCAGCTTCCAGAGGTTCACTGCTGAACAAAGGCGTCCCCCATAGACTTTCACAAGGACCGGTTATATGCCACCTGCATCCAACGACTTCCAGCGACCTGTATTAGGTCATCCGTCCGTCTCGTTAGAGGCCGTCCTACGCTGCGCTTTCCGGTGCGTGGTCTCCACTCGAGAACCTTTCTCCCCCAGCGGCCATCAGTTGTACGAGCTATGTGCCCCGCCCACTGTCACTTCTGAGAGAATTAATAGCATTTAACTAGATAAAATGATGAAGTTATCCTATAACTTCTTGTTATTATTTATTTATTTGTTATTATAGACGATGTAAGTAAAGATTATAAAATATTTTACTTCTATATTTGACGACGTCTGTGGTCTAGTGGTTCGAGTACCGGACTGCTGATCACGAGGTCGTGGGTTCGATTCCCACAAGACACAAACATTTATGTGATGAACTTAGGTGTTTGTGTTTGTCTGGGTGTTTCATATATATTATAAGTATGTATTTACAAAAAAAAAGTATATAAGTATTATATCCATTGTCTAGTACCCATGGTACAAGGTCTGCTTAGTTTGGGACTAGATGGTGCTGTGTAAAAATGTCCCAGGATAGTAATTTAATAATAATTTAATACTAATATTATAAAGAGACAAGTTTTGTATTTTATTTATGTTTGTGACGAAGGTTTGTAATGAGTGAACTCAAACACTACTAGACTACTAGACCTATCTCAAAAATCTTTCACCATTAGAAAGCTAAATTTTTCCCGAGTAATATTATACGAGTAGGTTATAATGTATAAGACCACGCCGACGAAGCGGCTGGCGGAAAGCTATGTACCTTATATTTAGGGTATTGGCATTGGGAAAATGTTCATATTCGCTTTATATTTCATAATTTAAAAATCTCTGTAGAAATTAAATCATCATCATTATACCCATGTTTGTCCACTGCTGGACGTACGCCTTTTAAAATTAATTAAGTATATAGAATTATCATTATATAATAATAATTATGATTGATTGTGACACCATTTTATGTTTAATTGTGTCATAATTATCATGACCTATAAATTAAATATACATGAATAAGCAATAATTACAATAATACTTTCATTTATTAAAAAATACCGATTTCCTCTTTATGATAATCATTTTAAATGTTAAAATAAATGAAGGTTTAAATTAATACCTTTAATTATTTTTATCAGAAATTTTATTCACTGCCAATAAATATTTCTAATAAACCTATATAAGGAAAATATGTCTGGCTGGTATATCAACGCACAGTTCAAACGCTCAGCTAAACACATTGAGTTGAAATTTGGCAAACAGATTATTATTTAAGCTAATATTATTATAAAGAGGAATGTATTGAATAGGCTCCGAAACTGTCGGGCACAGCAAAATTAGGACAGAGGAAGAGGGTTTAGCATCATTTGCGAATTAATTGCCCATAAAAAAAGTATACATTAAAATATTATATTTAGAGGGCGACCCAATTGTTACCAAAGGGGGTACAAATCGAGACTCCGCGATGCTACTAGAATTTTTACAGAAAACCCCAACAATTTGGTCTAAGTATTGCTTATAATATTTTATACATTTAACTACTTTTAACAAGGCTAGGAGTCATAAAGAAAACATTTCCTCTGTTAGTCTTGTCGTCCCAAGCGTGACTGCTACTCTTCAGTCACGCTTGGGACGACAAGACTCCTAGCCTTGTTAAAAGTAGTGAAATTTATAAAATTTTACAAGAAATACGTAGACATTTCCGAACGTGATCGCTACTTCTATTTTCACCAATTTACAAAAAAAAACAGAGTAAAGTACGAGAGGTTCATTGACTGTATAAGAACAGGTCTTTGCCCTTAAATAAGTACGTTTATTGTTATCAAGCTCACTTACAGAAACCCGATTGAATTCAAAAACCCGTTTTCGATGTTCCAATTTATTGCATGTCCGGACAGAGAAGTATTTATTACATATTATTATATTACCGCGAATTATGGACCAGTTCCCATCGACCATCATGCGTGCATTCCCCAGAGAGTAAGGTCATCATCATCATAATATCAAAATAGGTCCACTACTGAATAAAGGCCTCCCCCTTAGACTTCCACAGGGATCGGTCGCACGCCGCCCGCATCCAACGACTCCCAGCGACCTTTACCAGGTCGTCGATCCATCTCGTTGGAGGCCGTCCCACACTGCGCTTTCCGATGCGTGGTAGGTAAAGGTGTACTAATGTACGGAGACATTTCGCTGGTAATTTTAAGCAGAAGTCAAGTTTATTGCCATCAAACCGCCACAAATCCAGACTTGGAGTCTGGAGCTGCTACTGGTAATTTTACAGAAAGACCCAACAACGCTTAGCTCGATCTGAAAGTTTCTCATGACGCAGATCATTGATTGTATTGCAATCATGTTAAAATTTAGTAATTTCATACTCAATTCACACTTGCCATAACCAGCTGTTATGATTTTTTTAATATTGTCCTACACGACCTATTTTAAGTTGTTGTTTTTCCTTATACGACTTTGCGCTTGCTCATCGGCAATCTTCATGTTTTGTAACGGTTTTCTAAACGATCCGACTCAACTTTCAGACTTATTACCATACAAATACGGTTAATTTAACAACGGAAAGGTATCAAATTCTGTCGTGAGAGGAATTACCTATTTATTTACTGTTTTACTTATATACCGACTATTTTTTGTCCGTCGCTTCGCTCGCATGGAGTAAGGTACTTTGAAACCGTTTCCCGTAAGAAATTTGATCTTTTCAGGATTAAAATGAAGCCTATGTCGTAAATCTAGGTATAAGCCTAAGTGTATTCTTAGTCGGAGATCCTAACGAAATAAATAAATGACCATAAGTCTTTTTCATTTAAATAGAGTCTAAGCGTATAATAGATTAATATCTTCTTTAAAGAATAACATTAAACATATTTAGAAAAACATTTAACATTTGTAATTACTTGATTAAAATAAAAATAAAAACATAAAAAACTGCTGTATCTTGGTACTTACTTTATTCTATGTAGGTGAATATAATTATGATTTGAGAATATGATGAATTTATAAAAATGAATCGCCGAAATGTTTGTACGCGCATAAATTCCAAACGACAGCACCAAATTGGATAAATCTTTCATTTTTGTGTTCGCGGTCAGGAGAAGGTTTGTATGTAATATTTTTTTAAACCACCGTTAAACCCAGGCGAAGCTGCGCACGGGCCGCTTGTTATTTATAGAGTAGGGTCTTGTGGCCAACGCTGATCAATTAATTATTGGAGTTCTGACTACTTTGAATATTCCCAGAAATTGGGATGCAGCCGCATATGGTTAGGCAATAGGCTGGAAGCCAACCAAAACCTAACCGTCCCCATAAGTGCATACGCATACGTACTTTGTAATAACAAAAAAAAAGATATTACAAAAACTGGCGTATCTGAACTTTATAATTAGTTTTAAGTTATAAAAAATAATTTTGGACCAATTATTGTCAATCAATTTTTTTTAATAATGTGCTCAATGGGTTCCGTACTTTATACTAGAAGTCACATTTAGGCCAGCAAGCTTTGCTCAGGATAGGGTGACTTTATATAATATGATCAATGAGGATTTTCCGTTCTACTAAAAATATATGTCTTTTTTTTTTAATGAATCCTGCCCTCCTGCCGATTTTTTCCTTCATTAAAAATAACTTGTAATATTAGCATGGAAAATGTATTCAAAATATTATCTTTTTGTATTTTTAAAAAAAATACAAAAAGATAATATATAATATGTCGTTAGTATTACAATTATAGGTACTACTTCTTATATTGTTCGTAAAATAAAAGGTACATAGGTACAAAGATAATATAGGTGTTGAAATTAATTCATTGTAAACACACATTTTTTCAAACATTAACCCGCATTTGGTAAAACTATAGGTATCTGTATCCCGTACTATATGTATAAGTATTTAGTTATTTGTTCCGATCGGGAATCTAACCAGCGAAATAGGCCTGCAGACACATTGCAATCTAAAATTCGGATCGATAAACTAATAGAAGCAAAGTTTAGAGAAGCGACATAAACTTACGACAAATCGAGTGTTTACTAATGTAATTTCCATACATTACTCAAGTAAGAGTAAGAGTAAGAAAAATAGAAAATGGTTTCAGTATTTTTATAGGTACCTAACCCTAAAACGTGACGATACTCGTGGCTCCGCGGGCATCACATCGTCATGGCCGTTGCTCTTATAATTCATATATACACTAAAATAATAATTAAGCAAATACCCAAAGAGCAGTGGTCGAAATATTATTGAGTTTTAAGAACAAAATGACGTATGACTTAAGAATATTAAGTATTTATATTTTTTTACTAATATTTTTATAATAAAAACAAATCATCAATCCCGGTAAAAACGTTGTAGAAAACGATCAATCTTGGTAATAAAATGCATATCCACGTTTTACGTCATTTTGTATTTGATTTAATTTAATAATAATTGAATTTAATAACACTACCTATTCAGACCCTGTTAACGAGTGTACCTACGTCATAACTACTTAACTATCGGACAGCTATGATAGGAATTTAAAATTTCTAATCACGTCTATTTATTACATTTGGGTATCTATCAAGACAGAGCGGTCTTGTGTGTGTTAATAAGGAACGTATTTTTGCTGTTACTGACTGGGATCATCATCATCAACCGATATACTATCCCACTGCTGGGCACGGGTCTTCTCTCAGTATGAGAGGGATTAGGCTATAGTCCACCACGCTAGCATAATGCGGGTTGGCAGACTTCACATTCGGTTGCATGGCACGGTGATGGTGTAATATGTAAGCATGTTTAATTTCACAATTAACAAATTTTACGAACCCACATAAATTCCCACGGTGACAGAAAGGAATTATTTTCAACATTAAACCTAATAGCCTAATTAGCGTTAGGTAGTTACCTATTTATAATGGATTTTGCGAAATTAATCCAACAATAGTGATGATTGCTTAATTATAACCTTAAGTATTTCAAGATACTTATTAGGCAAGAATGGATCAATTGAAATAATTTGAAGGTTCCTAGACACGTTTTGAAACACTGGGGCCCTGTTTCCCCACCTCCCAGTAAATTCCCGTTAATTTAATTGGCAGATAATTTCAAAAACACCAGTTCCATTTTTGAATACTTACGTTCAGTCACGAGCAATTATTGTGAATTCTTTTTTATGTAAATTTAATTTGAATGTGTAGTTTGTATGAATATGATCCTTAGTTGGTGGAAATAAATGATATAATAATAATAATAATAAATGGTCATACCACATTGTACTGGGATCGCTCTATTATCACAGACAGGACTATTGTTGCCAATAAGCCTGATATTGTGGTGATAGACCGATTAGAGCGTAGTGCAATGATTGTCGATATCACCGTCCCGCATGATGAGAACCTCATGAAGGCCGAGAAAGATAAAGAAATAAAGTATCTTGATTTGGCACGTGAGATTGTCGACATGTGGGAGGTGAATTCGGCGATCATTGTACCGATCGTTGTGTCTGCCAATGGCTTAATAGCCAAGAGCCTCGACCAACATCTAAGGAGGCTCTCGTTGAGTGGCTGGATCAAGGGCTTGATACAGAAAGCGGTACTCCTAGATACGGCACGTATTGTTAGGAGGTTCCTTTCCCTGGAGTCCTGACCGCCGGTAGCTTGGACTCTGTTCCCGATACCGGTGGGCTACTATTTTTTATATTTTTAAATGTTTTTATATTTTCTGTTTTTTTATAAAAATATTTAAAAATACAAATAATATGTATAAAGAGAAATAAAGGAAATAATAATAATAAAAAACATGTATACACTAGTACAACACAAAAGTGCTAAATCGATTTTGATAGTACAAACACAGTATTTACAAACCAATACTATAGTGACATTGGTGTTATAACAAAGTTGCTATCGTTCTTTCATGAAAAAAAATCATGTAATCTCTTTTTATCTCTTGTATGGCTGTGCTCGTCACTGAAAAATGACTAGATTTCAAATAATAATAACATGTACCTGATTAATTATATATTAATTATTATAATGTGAGGAGAAAATAAATAAAATTATTATTATTAGCTAGCTGATTCCCGCAACTTCGCTCGCGTTGGCACCCCGTTATACCAATTTTTTTTAGTTATTCTGTTATTCGAGGCGGAGACAAATCCAACAAAGCAAACACCATGCAAATCGGTCCAGCAGTTGTCGAGTTTATAAGTGTTGTAACAAACCCGACTTTATTTTATATATTAGATTGAAGAATATAGTCATATAATTAATTATTATACACTTAACGTATCTGAAATCTTCATAATTATAGTTGTATGCATAGCATATTAAACAGACATTAATTTTCGTTTATCAATTGTATGGGCGTCATCACTTGCTGATGACATTGCGGCATACCAATGACAAATAAAATGCAAAATAGAGAGACGAGCTTGACTACCGTAAAGACTTTTAATCTTAGATAGCAACAAAGTGATCTACGATGAAGCGCGCTAGTCTGAAAGAAACCTATTCACTTTCGTCTTGAAGACACCCAAATTGTAAGTCTCGGGGAACAATAATTTCAACACCTAATTAACACCTATAGTCCGGTCAATTTAGACCAAAAAATGAGAGTGAAGTTACATAAAGTCCCAACAAGCTGAATTTCAGTGAAATTGTTCAAAACATAATTATAAGCAATGTCTAGAAGTTCCCCATCATTCCCGTATATGGAAATTTTTTTATTCAAGGTCAAAGGTCAAAAAAATGAGTTTTTCGCGATTTTCAGCAAAACGGTAAGTTTTATCATAAAAGTACCTCTGAGAAAAATTGTAGATCATAAAATTATCTATAAAAAATGTATCAATACTTTTTTCTTACAAGCCACTGTTTCTGAGATATAACGATTCAAAAAGTTATAAAAGTTGTTATCGTCATAATATGCACACGTTTCCACGCCACGACTTTTTTGCAACCACATTTAGCACTGCATCCCTTTTTGCAGTTGCGAAAAATAGTGTTCAGCAGTTTTTCCGGCGCAGGTGGAAGTAAAGTTTGAACTGGCTCTAATATATTGTTGACCAACTTCCAACCCCAGTCTGTAGGATCTAGCTGATAACCAAGCCACACTTGAACTTGGTAATATACTCGAAAAAGATGTTGGTGAGCAGCAACTGAGGTTGGAGGAAGACAAGCTGAAAATCGGTTCATCCGTTCGGGAGCACACACACACACACACACACGCACACACACACACACACACACACACACACACACACACACACACACACACACACACACACACACACACATACACACACGTCACTCACACGTCAAACTTATAAAACCCCGTCGTTTTTGCGTCGGGGGTAAAAATGACATCAGGTTTCGACAAATCGGGCGTCTGTCGGCTGTCACTTTCATACATTTTCTTTCTATTCGTCTGTCGATCCGATCTATGTATTGCAACCTGCCTAGGCCCGCAGATCATTTGTGTTATATTAATAAATATTAGTTTATTTGTATTTCCTGTTTGTATATTATCAGAGCTATAAATTATATTGACTGTGAGCTTGTAAATAGTTACAGAACAAATACTGTGCCATCTGTTAATAAAAATCCATACTGTATTTTCCTTATTCTATTTGAAATTCTCAGTACACATATAATAGAATTATTGTAATACCTATTATATTTAATAAAACTTTTGTATTTATTCTCTAAAAGTTTATGCAGAAGTATTAGTTATCTAGGCAAGCGCGGTCCATCGCAAGTATCTATTGAAGTAGACCAATTTGGTATTTTTTTTTGAACTAACAAATTTAGATTTGATCTTATTTTTATATCACTAAGTTGGCAAACTAGCAAACAGCAACGCCCCGCCTAATGGTAAGCGGTTACCGTCGCCTATGGACGCTTACAACAAGTCTGAAAGAAATGGGGAATCACTCGCTCGTTGCAGACCCTAAAAACCTCTTTGAGGTTTATGGAGGACTGTCACTGCAGGATGTCACTGCGCCGACAATTTAAGGGAATATTCCTCTTGCTCCCAGCGCAGCGCATCCTTAGAAGGAGGTCTGGCAATCTTACTCACTGAAGGAACACAACACACAATAAAGTGTTTGCAGGCTGCAGTTTTCTGTAAGGTGGAGGTATTTGCCCAGATGGGCTGCTCCAGATTCGAGCCATAAAAAGCTGTGCCCTACCTCCTGAAGTATTGTATGGGTGTTTCGGAACCTATACTTACCTACATATCTAATATAAGCTGTCATGTTAAAGCTGTTAATATCGTTGTACAGGTAACCTATAGAATGCGGGAAAAGCTTATACCAGTAAATTATAGCTTGATAATGTTTGAGTTTGTAGGCAATAAAAAAAGTCTTGCGCTAGATCAAAAACGCTTTTGCACGAAATTTATCCAGGTACCTACCGAATGACACACTATAGAAAATGTTATAAGTAATTAGTAGGTGCTTACATCACGACTATAAGGGCATTTCCAGAAGGATTAGGCAGAGGTGTACTAATGTACACCCACATTTCACAAATGTTTATGTCCCATGTAATAGAGTCCAGTCCAAATCCAGATTTCGAGCTGTTACTAAGAATTTCACAGAAATACCTAACAATACTGCTGGATCCGAGATTCGAACCCAGGACTTCTAGCTTAGCAGTTGCCTTTGGGACCACTAGACCAACGAGGCAGTTAGTGTAATAGAGAAGTAGGTGATTGCTTAATAATAATAATAAAATTTATTATTATCTAACAATTGGAAATTGTGCAACAAAGTTTGATAGAATTATCGCTAAATTCACCTCCTCACACACTCCACAGGTCAACAACCTCACGTGCCAGGTCAAGATAGGCATTTGAATAATAAAATTGAATATTTTGAATAAAGTTCCGTAAAATTACATTATTTAACTGCATATTGGGATTCCAAGGAAAAACATTACAAGGCTTATGGGTTCCCGGCGTCCAAAGGTGATTTGGGACTTTAAACCTTATTTTTTTTAACATAGAGACTACATTTATGACTTGTTTCCATTATAATTGCAACAAATGATTTTCCTAAAATTTTAGTTTATTTTGTTTTTAAATTTTTTATGTACATAATTATTTACAGTAAATAGTTAATGATACTATCGCGACATTTTGCGAAAGTGACATTATGAGAAAGAGACATTTAACGACCAGTAGACATTTTGTGAAAACGACATTTTGCGAATAACCCCAAATTGTGTGTAAGAAAATAGTAGGTAGATAGTTATATTATAAAACTTACCCACATTGCCTTAGTGCTGTCAGAATAATCCACGGAATAGCATTTGTTATCATAGCTTTCTGATAATACGAACCATAATCCCTGAAAGAAAAAAAATATACATAAAATTGCTTTTCAGTTTCACCAATAAAAACTAAAATGACTGTTAATTAAGACAAAAAAATCGTGATTCCATCAATACAGACTCTAGATGTTAACTTATTCGGTGGTTAGATACAAGACAGTTTGGGACCAATGGAAACTAATTAATATTTTAAAAGGAGGTCATCGAAATGGGCCCAAATGATGTACCGAAGGTACACTTATTGGAAAAAATACCCTGTATTACACTGATTAGAACTCCAGTCGACCTCGTACTTTTTTTAATGTTGACAATGGACAAAAAAAAACTTTTAATTTGAAAAAAAAACGCCATTTTGGCACACTATTATTTTTGTTTCGTAATGATTTCATAGTAAAAAACTGTCAGTGTTAGTTTCAAAATGTCAAACGTAAGCCATTACGGCAGATTATTATCAGTTTCATAGTGATTTCATGGTAAAAACTATCAATTTGACAGCTGTCAAATTTGTACCTCGGGTACAAATTTGGGCTGAGTTGTATGGGCTTTTGATGACCTCCTTTAGTAGAGAATAAAGTTGTCATGGCCGTGGGATCAGTCACATTCACCACGATCATGACGGGGTGATCTGATTCACCTACTATAAGGATGCAGGTAATTAAATCGCCAGACTACAGAATTCTCTCGTACTCTGAAGCACACCTGTGACACTCCATACAAACTTTCCGATACCGCTGCACACTACAATACCAAATGTCAAACTTGTCAAAATTACGTTTGTACACGTGCAAATGTAAATGTGTGCGTGAGAGTGCGTAGGGTTTGTTGACAGTCCGGCAAGAACACCGGCAGGATGCGGGGGACCTGAGGTATCTGACGTTAGGGAGGGGCGGAGAGTGGCCATTCTGTTATTATTTATTCTGTGCTCTGAAGAACAAGTAAAACTTTTCTAGTTATCTATCCTTCAAATTCTTATGACAATCATTTGAAGCCCGAAATCCAGCGGAGATTCGCTATTTTCAGTCGAAGTCAAAATGTTATTTGACGTCAACATAAATATTATTTTAACATACATAGCTTACTGTAGCAGAGACTATAGGTATATGTTTAATTGATACGATCCTGGCACTACTTTCGCTTCATGTATGGTTATCAACTAATTTATTTTGAAAGTCAAATTAGACTAATGAAATAGGTTAAGTCTTTATCTAGTTGCTTTGTTTCTTCTATTCTATGGAGAAGTAGTGATGCGACTTGAATGCGATTTTGTTACTCGTGTGATCGAGTTATTTAAAAATTTCACTCAAATACCACTTGAGTTGGTTAGTGAAGAAACGAGTTACTCGGGTGGAATTAAACACTCAACAATCAACAATTCCTGATTTATCAACGGGAGAAAGTCCGCATCGTAATTTTAACTCGAGTTCGAGTGCAGTCGATATTACTTTTCGTTATTTTAAAAAAGTATTCATATGTAGTTTCTTGTCTGATTCTCCTCCATAAGATCAATTTTCGGAATTGTGCAACTAGTATCCTTAATTTTTTCTTATAATACGCTTGTAAAATTATTGAATGGTTGTGTTTGTTTGTTTGAACTAACTATTATTGGTTCGATTTGAAAAAATATTTTACTATTAGAATGCTACGTCTTTACTGAGTAATGTAGACTATAGGCTAATTTATAGGATCACGCTGGCAAAGCCGCTAGTGGAAAGAAAGAAATAATAAAAACATTTGAACTTGAACTGGAGTTGTTACTTTCTTAAATCACCCGAGTTAACAGCAACTCTAGCCCATCACTATAGAGAAAAACGACTCCTTTAAAAACATCAAATTATAATATATATTTTTAATCCTTAAGTTACCAGTATTGCCCCAAAAATTGGGTCGCGGAGGTCTGATAACAGTCACTCGACCGCAATGGTCCGACCGGTAGCAATTCTTTACACGGGGAAAGGCTGGGACACCAAAACCAGTTAAAAAACGTTACTTACGGAATAAGTCATAAAAATACTGAGCGCTATTTGGAACACATTGTACACCATCACAACATTCTTGAGATTGTATGGTTTCTTATCCTTCATATATCTTGGGCCGGCCTTGGTGCAGAAGTAGAGGTAGGTGGCTAAAATTGTCAGCAAGGGACCGGGGCCGGCTGAGAGCCACCAGTCTTTCGTTCGAGGGTCTAAAAACAACACAAATATTACTGCACACTGCTGTATTCCAGATAGGGAGTATTCTAGTTTGAGCACATTTTTTAGAGCTCCAGTTTTTGTAATTCCCATGTGCTCAAATGAGAATACTTCCCGGAGGGTTATGAATAAGTGTATGGCATAGATCGACTGTTATAGATAAATAATAATAAATAATAAATATCCTGGGACATTTTTACACATCACTATCTAGTCCCAAACTAAGCAGAGCTTGTACTATGGGTACTAGATAATGGATATAATACTTAAATACTTTTTTTTGTAAATACATACTTATAATATATAAGAAACACCCAGACAAACACAAACACTTAAGTTCATCACATAAATGTTTGTGTCCTGTGGGAATCGAACCCACGACCTCGTGATCAGCAGTCCGGTACTCGAACCACTAGACCACAGACGTCGTCAGATGCCTATTGCTATTGACCAGGCACGAATACACACTTTTTTATATTATGAAAATTATGTATTTGGGAATCGAGCTCACGACCTCACGCTACGATCGCAACCAAAGAAATCAAATAACATAGGTACAATAACGCCTGTATTCCCAGAAGGGTTAGACAGAGGTGTAATAATGTACCCATAGTTCGCTGGTATGCTTAGGGCCAATAGAAAAGCCTCGGGCGCAATCCAAACTTTCAGCTGCTATTTAGATTTTCATAGAAAAACCTAATAACACTTTGCTCGACCTGGGAAATGAACCCAGGACTTCAAGCGTAACACTCGTTTACGACCACTAGGCTAATGAGGCAGTAATGCAAAATACAAAAAAAAATAGACAATATAAAGAAATAAAAATAGACAAAATTAAAATTGTCTAAATTCTAATATTTAATTGGTAAAATTATAATACCAAAGGTCATTTGCAATAATGATAAAATAAAGGTAAAATTCAAACGAAACTTGCTTATCTAAAAAAACAACAAGATGGCGACAATTTTACCTAAATGTAATAAGTCTTTTTTGTTGGGAGGCCAAATTTTTTTTTCTACCTATTACGTAATGTATACTATAGTCAAGTAGGTACTAACTAAAATAATACCCAAGTTAGCTTATCACATACAAATTGTTTAAATACAATCATAAAGACATTAACCATTTACTTAATACAATGTACGAATGATAATGTATTTATTAACTAAAGTAATTACATGCAAAAGGCATCTTAATTATTTTTTTAGACCTACTGTATATAATTACATTGTTTAAATGGATTTATTATAATAATAATCTTTGATTGATGGACTTAATATAATAATTTGTGTTTTATTACAGACTACTATTTTTTTATGAATCTGTAGTTAATTTAAAAATTGTAACATAAATTATTGCAAATTCAGTCTCAACATTGTCAAGTGCCCTACTTCCTATTTTCCTGTAAAACTAATAATAATATAAATGAGTAATAGCTTGGACTCTGTTTCCGATACCAGTGGGCTACTATTTTTTATATTTTTATATGTTTTATGTTTTCTACTTTTATAAAAAATATTTAAAAATGTAATTGATAATTATGTATAAGTATTAATGAATAAAGGAAATATTGTTCACTCACCAGACAATTCTTCAAAAACATATTGATATCCTTGCATCGCTCTTTGGACGACTGCCATTTTGAATTAAGAAAAATATTTCTTAAATTATTACAAAATCCACAACTAATTCACTTAATAATTTTATTACTATAGTAATCTTAATGAAGACTACATTAATTTAATGTTGAAAATATCCTGTTGGTGATCCGCCGGATTGAACTTGCCGGCGCAAGAGTACGTGACGGACTAACAATATCTCTCAATGTTCTTTAAGTTTTATATTTCGTGAGTTAGAGCACAGAAGATACGGTTCGATTTTCCGCAATAAGTATCATTGTAATATACACGATTACTGAACACTTGCATCAGTGCGATGTTGGATAAATTATTCGTCCTTTTTTAATTTTTATTGTTTTTTAACCGACACAACGAACTGAACGTGATAATAAAAATTATAAATGTATTTAATAAAATACTGAAAAACAGAGGTCATGAAGCATGAAACTGTATAAAAAGTTGTTCTAGTGACTGCTATGATAATAATATTATCTAAATATATAAAACTCGAAGGTTACTAACTGACTGACTGACTGACTGACTGACTGACATAGTGATCTATCAACGCACAGCCCAAACCACTCGGATCGGGATCGGGCTGAAATTTGGCATGCAGGTAGATGTTATGACGTAGGCATCCGCTAAGAAAGGATTTTGATAAATTCTACCCCCAAGGGGATGAAATAGGGGATAAAAGTTTCTATGAAACTTTGTCAATTTTAAACCGATCGGGTTGAGACTTTGCATGCATATAGCTACTATGACGGAGGCATCCCCTAAGGATTTTGATAAATTCCACCCCTAAGGGGATAAAATAGGGGATGAACATTTGTATAAATCTTCTTAGATTTTCGACTGATTGAACTGAAATTAAAGATTGGAGCTGCTATGATGAAGACGTCCGCTTAAACAGGATTTTGATGAATTCAACCCCAATGGGGATAAAATAAGGGATGATGGAGGATGAAAATGTATTAGTTTGTTTAAGTTTTTTACACACACTAAACAAAACTAAAGCCGCAAAAAATAAACCTAATTAATAATAATACTTTTTAACGCGAGCGAAGCCGCGGGCAAAATAATTAATAAATTTTGACCTATGTAGGTGTGAAATAGGGGATGAAAGTTCATATGGAACAAAGTAACTATTCCACGCGTTCAAAGTCGCGGGCAAAATTAATAATAATACTTCTTAACGCGAGCGAAGCCGCGGGCAAAATAATTAATAAATTTCGACCTATGTAGGGGTGAAATAGGCGATGAAACTATTCCACGCGGACGAAGTCGCGGGCAAAAAGCTAGTTATGGTATATTTGGCAAAATAAAAATATAATGGCAGTGGGCAGCACCGAGACTGAATACATTATCTAATAATTATATTTTGTACCTAAATAATTTAGATCGATGTAAAATTATTGAAATACCACTTAGACTTAAAAATCAATAAAAATTTACAAGTTTTTTTTTTTCAATTAAAGCATTAGTTAGTATCGATTTGTCAACTAGTTATTCGGTTCCAAATATCACTTTATGGGAAAAAAATAAGCGTCAAGTAATAAATGAGTAAGACCATGAATTTTTTAATATAGAATTCAAAAATATAATACGATTTGATACAGTTCGCGCCAAACTTATTGTCCGGGTTGAAGTTCGCACGAGCTAGATTTAACCCGGCCGTAAAAATCGGAGAAAGAAAAATATTGGATTAAAATTATTTAAAACGACAGCCTACGACTTGAGCTTCCGTATTTATTTATTACAATCTAATAATATTCTTTCTCTGATTTTTACGGCTGAGTTAAAGTTAGCTGGTGCCAACTTCAACTCAGACAATAAGTTTGGCGCGACCTGTAAGTATAATAATATTCTAAAATGACTAAGTATATTTTATTTATTTATTACAATCTAATAATATTCTTTCTCTGATTTTTACGGCTGAGTTAAAGTTAGCTGGTGCCAACTTCAACTCAGACAATAAGTTTGGCGCGACCTGTAAGTATAATAATATTCTAAAATGACTAAGTATATTTTAATTCAACTATTTTCATGTAAATATAAAGATAATATCTATAAAAACGCGCATATTTAAATGTAAGGTCATTTAAAGTCGTTCGAACGACTTTTTGAGTTTTGTGTGCGCACATTGCATGTTTTTTCACTCGCGTCCCAATTGAATTTACATATTATTTATTTACTATTTAGAATAATTTGTTATAGGTACTGAGAGGAGACCCGTGGCCAGCAGTGGGACAGTATACAAGGTGGAAGGGACATCGACGCACAAACGTCGCGACAAGGTTTCACTTAAGGTCAAAAATAAAATGACCTAGGTCATTCATGAAGCAAATGATCGTTTATCACAGATATTGTAATTTTTGAGCGCGCAGTGTTTTGCTAAAAACACGATCATAACGCTCCGCGGTGAATGTTATCGCGCGCGCGTTCCGAAATAAATGAAATAATAGTTATTTGTTATACAAGAGTGCAAAGTTGCTTTTTAACCGCGTGCTCAATTTTGATGACCGAGCAAGCGAAGGATTCTAAAATTGAATCACGAGCGAAGCGAGTGATTCTAAAATTAGAATCCTGAGCGTCAGCGAGGGAAATTAAAAGAGCACAAGGTGAAAAATCTTTGCACTCGAGTGCAACACGTAACTTTTCATCCCACCTCAGCGAGGAAATGACTAAAAAAAACATTTACAACCACAAAATACTTTTATCTCAGTTTAGGTATTAAATACTATAATGATAGGTACAATTACTCGAGTTTAATATTTTTGTAAAGTATTGTAATGTTGGTGTTAGTGACTTAAAAAAGTACACCAAGAAAGTTCCGATAGGCTTGTTGAAAAAATATCGATACATCGATATATCGATATTATTTTTTTAATGTATCGATATTTTTGAGCGATATTTAATATTTCGATATATCGATGCATCGATATAAAATTAAAAGTATCGAAAAGGTATAAAAATCTATATTTTTTACAGACCAATAAACATTTATAAGTTTTAAGATTACAAAATCCCAAAAAGGAATACTTTTTTTATACTAACATCCTAATTTTGCTGTGCCCGACAGGGTCCATAATGATCTAAGTTATTTATAGTCCACCTTTATAAAACATTATGGAATGCAATAAAGTATTGAGTATTGAGTATTGAGTATTGAGTATCTTTTTAACAAATTATTTTTAATGTATTTTTTGTTTTTGGTCGACTTGATTTGTTGTTTCATAATTTGGTTTTTAAGATGACGATTATTTTTATGGGCGATATGCCGATATCTATATTTTTATCGATACATCAAATTGGTTTTTAAGATATAATTATCGCCCATATATCGATATTTTTTGAAAATATCAGTATCGATACTGATATTTTCAAAAAATATCGATACGACATAAGTATATCGATACTTTGTTGCGTTTAGACTCGGAACCTAGGGAAGGTTCCAAGTCTGAGTTTTTAACAAATTAAAAAAAAGTTATATGAAAAATTCGGCGCCAGGGGGGTAAAAGAACGATGTTCTAAATTCAATTTACTTTGTCTCTCTAGAGGATTTTTATCCTCTAGAGATTTTAGTCCTCTAGAATTTTTCATATAACTTTTTTTTAATTTGTTAAATACTCAGACTTGGAACCTTCCCTAGGTTCCGAGTCTAAACGCAACAAAGTATCGATATACTTATGTCGTATCGATATTTTTTGAAAATATCAGTATCGATACTGATATTTTCAAAAAATATCGATATATGGGCGATAATTATATCTTAAAAACCAAATTATAAAACAGCAAATCAAGTCGACCAAAAACAAAAAATATAATTTGTTAAAGAGATGTTAGTATAAAAAAAGTATTCCTTTTTGGGATTTTATAATTTTAAAACTTATAAATGTTTATTGGTCTGTAAAAAATATAGATTTTTATACCTTTTCGATACATTAAAAAAATAATATCGATATATCGATATTTGCTATCGATATCGCTAAGCGTACCTAAGACAACGCTTCCGGTATGTCTTTACATTACAATTTGACACACGCAAGCGTAAGTTTACGCTTAGTTTCGTCTCTGAATATTAGCATTGGGTATTTTTAAATTTTATAATAAAAAATATTAAAATCTGATTTTCTTTATATTTTTTTGTCATGATAAGAAAGAGACAGAACGAGATTTAAATTTTGAGTTGGAAATAAATAGTAGACTATGATTTTATTCATCTGACACTGGCGATATTCAACATTCTTTAAATATAAATAAATATAAATTTCTTTTGACATTTTACACAATACTATCTAGTCCCGAACTAAGCAGAGCTTATATTATGGGTACTAGACAATGGATATACTACTTATATACTTTTTTTTGCAAATAAATTTTATAATATATAGGAACACCCAGACAAACACAAACACTGAAGTTCATCACATAAATGTTTGTATCCTGTCGAAATCGAACCCACGACCTCGTGATCAGCAGTCCGGTATACAAACCACTAGACCACAGAGGTCGTCGTCGTCTTTAGATTGTCACTGCAACTATTTTCGGTCTAGCAGTGTTGTTGGGGTTTTCTATAAAGTTTCCAGTAGCAGCATGGAATCTAGATTTGTATGCCCGTGGAATTACATGGGACTTAAACATAGCAGCAAACTGTGTGTGCACCTGTATACCTCTGCCTCCCTTCTAGGAATACAGTCGTGATGGTATGTTTATCTATACTAATATTATAAGAGGAAAGATTTGTTTGTTTGTTTGTTTGTAATGAATAGGCTCCGAAACTACTGGACCGATTTCAAAAATTCTTTCACCTTTGGAAAGCTACATTATCCCCGAGTAACATAGGCTATATATCATCACGCTACGACTAATAGGAGCGGAGTAGTAATGAAAAATGTAGCAAAAACGGGGAAAAAAATATAAGACCACGCGGGCGAAGCCGCTGGCGGGAAGCTAGTAATATTATATGATAAAGGATGATTTTTGCAATTAATTCATTGCGACGTATTCCACCTTGATTTTTGTGATGCCTTACAATTTCAAAATGCCTAGGGTCAACCTAAGTATTTTTCTTTGTTAGTACAATTCTTTATTGTTTAAATTTTGATTAGGTATCATTGTTTACAATGCCTCTTATACTAACTAATTATACTGATTTCGAAAGTGGAGCTGGAGTTTTTTTGACAAGACTTGAATGCATTGAAATAAAACTACTTGAATATTGATATTATTTTGCGATAAAAATCTGTAAAAAAGTAGTAGTAGTAGTAGTAGTAGTAGTAGTAGTAGTAGTAGTAGTAGTAGTATTTCAATTTCTAGTATTCGCATAAGTGTCAGAAATAAGTAAGACTTGAATGCGTTTTGCTCTTTATAGTACGGCCACTAACAGGGTTTAAGCAGTCAAAATAATGTCTCCTCTTATTACCCGACTATACGGTCCATCTTTCCTGCACAAACCAATTTGCTCCACTGAGGCACTCCTCGACCATGAGTTTTTCTCACTAGACTCGCTAGCGACACCGTAAAATATTTGTATGGAAATCCCTCGCAGCGCCTCTAGCGGTTACGTAAGGAACTAAATCCTGCTATGAGATTACAGCGTTTCGATGCGTACAAAACCTATCAAATGTCATTCGATAGAACTCATGGTTGAGGGGCAGGTGCGTGAGGATAGCAAGACGGTAGCTCACGCAGTCCCCAGTGTTCTGTCTTTTCAGGCCTGGACTACGCAGGCCAGACGGAGCGTGTAGCCGGGGTATGAGAGGGGTTAGGCTATAGTCTACCACGTTGCCGCTGGCCTAATGCGGGTTGACAGACTTCACCCTACTTCCTCCTAGCCTTTTTCCCAACCATGTTGGGGTCGGCTACCAGTCTAACCAGGATGCGGCTGAATATCAGTATTTTACACGAAGCGACTGCCATCAGACCTTCGCAACCCAATTTCTAGGCAATACATAATATTAGAAGGAAAGACTGATTTTCAGGCTTTTTAGGCTTCTGACTACCACTAACGATTGTCATAGGTGTTGGTATGACAACCGGGACCGACGGCTTTACGTGCTCTCCGAGGCACTGAGGGGTCTCGATATGTTAAGAATCATTGGCCACGAGGCCCTCTGACAGACTTCACACGCCTTTGGGAAAATCAAACATGCACCCTGCATGCTAGACGAGAGATAATTAATTTAATACGCACGTGATTTCTAATATTCAGAGTTACGTTTCTTGGAATCAAACCCAAGAGCTTAAACGGTCCAATGGATAACCATTCGATCGCTAGGCTATTACAGCTATTTTGCTTCCTATATCATTCCAATTATTTTAATACCTAACCATAAACAAATAATGATGGTACTAGGTACAAAAATTGCAAGTCAAGTCCAGTTCATTGTGATTTATAGCTTAGATCGGTGCGCATCCACTTCAACTTTTTATTGGTATTTTTCAATTCAATTTAAACGTAGCACCGTATAATATTTAAATTCACTACCGATTATACGTAAATGTCACTGTGACAACGTGAAAGTTGATTCATACTTTTTTATTTTTGTTATCTATTCAAATGAAACCTCTTTAAACTATAATTAAATTCCGACATTTCGAGTCCCTAAAGAGGTTTTAATTATATCAATAGAATATAAGAAATGTTTCTGGGAAGACGGTTCACCCTTTCTTCCTCTCATTAAAAATAGTAAGCGTTTTGGAGGCTGCTGTCTTGAATATAAAAAAAAACTTTAAAAAAGTAGTTACTATCCAGTAGATAAAGACATAAATAAATACATACTCACAGAAGGTCTGTGTGTATTTTTTTTGTTCTGACAGTAACGAACACTACAGAACAAGAATTATCCGATGTACAAATAAAATTTGTTGATATATCGACAGCAGCTCCGCCTACCGGGCCCAATTGTGTTTTGAAACCATTCAGGAACCCATTGAAATATACATACAATATTCTAACCTAATCGGTCCAGCCAACCTAGGAGGAGTTAGGTGACAAACACACGTACAGAAGAACTATAATATAATTCTTTTTTGAAAGAGAGATTCTATAATAGTTTACTTATGTAGTTGTATAAATATTAGAAAACTCTTACTAGTTAGTAACTTCGTATCTTCATACTAAACAAAGTGATTTGTTCTCCGACGTTGATCAGAACTAGAGGCTAGCCAAAACTTAATTAACTTATTTTCAGTCAGCGCCAAACAATCAACGGTGATCATATTTTAAACTTGAAAATTTGGCACCGATTCAAAATTTGTTAGTAACTTAAAACTGTATTTAAAAGGTTTTTTTTTTATACTTCGCTTTTCTTTCATCGTCGGTTTTGCCGAAACTCAAGGTAGCTGCTGCAAATCGGAGAGGTTTCCTTCGAATGTCTTCCGTCTCCATCATCAGATCAACTCTAGGTGTCTATTACCTATGTTATGGGGTCATCACAACTACATAATTCGTTTCAACACAATCGGTTCACAGGTGAATAAAAGTCAATTATTCCCTTTTTACCATTAGGAATGGATTTTTTCTCTCAAATTAAAATGCGACCATTTGGAGAGTTATAGATACTTTCAAACAAAAAAGATTTTCAATATAGTTTTCATAATCCAAACACATAAAAAAGTAACATCCGAATTGGGAACCTCCTCCAATTTTCATCAGCTATTTTACACACACACATTTTGTGCATAAACAATGCTAAAGTAGCTATGAGAAAAATGATTATAAAACATGATGTTTTTTGTGCCATTGTACATGCGTGGGACACGGCCAAGTGTGATGCCCTTGTACGTTTTTTTAGTATACTTACAATATATAGGTAATAATTAAATTCATTTAAGAGACAGTGACCCTCCGGACAGTAGAAACAATAAAAATAGTTTTTTATTGTAACTGCTAAATTAAATAAATTGAATTAAAGATTAAAATAAAATTTTTACTAACAAAAAATATATGATTCGTTTCATATTTGGACGCTAGAATGGAATACATCTTTAATCTAGACATTAAATTAAATAACTAGTGCTTTGTGTGACAAACTGCTTCTTCTCCATTGTTCTTGGCGGCGCGGCGGCGGCGCGGCGCCTCAAAATAGAAAAGCCGACCCCGTATAACGGTAAGTGCGTCGGCTTACGGGGTATACGGGGTCAACTTTTCTAATAATGAGACGTCATTTGTTGTTGTCCTCTACGAAGGACATTGTTTTGACGTCTTTTTGCACAGTTGTTAGCCATGTTGTCGAATGGACATAAATATTTATGTGATGCACTCAAGTGAAAATTATAAATGCGAAAGTACTGTGTCTGTATTTTGTAATTATTTTGTTCGTGGCTATCATATCACTTCGACCCGGGTGGGATGTGGATAGGTGGATAGTGGATCACTATTGTGATCGCCGATTGATGAGTTTAAATTTAGAGTTCACCGCTAAATCCTGCGGCTGACACAAACTGCAGGATTTGCTTAAGGGTGAGCTCCTTTATTTTATTTGGGCTTATAATAGTGTTTCCCTAGATGAGCATGTATCTGTTCCGTTAACCAGTAGTACAACGTAAAAACGTAACAGTAACATTTTGTCTCAAATTTCTATCTCCGTTGATGGCGAGTGAAGCAACCAGTCCGATTATAAGGTTGAAAGTGGCCAATCTCAAGTTCTCATTGCGGTAAGTCACTATAGGTCTTTATCTAGTAAATAAAGTAAACAATGAAAGCGCATGTCATCTTGAGTAATTTGTAAGACAATTGTGAAAAATTACTTGTAGGTATGACAATTATGAAAAATTACGTATTATGACAATTATGAATAATTACGATTATGGTTACACCTTTATGTTAATCTCTGTTGTTTGATGATAAAGATAGAGAGCATTGGAAAAGTGGCCTTGACCCTATTCTTGCATGTTTTTTTAATTTACAAAATGTATATTGTATGAAATAAATTTTTAATGTGTCCAAAATTATGTTAATTTTATGATTGATAGTGAAAATTTTACAAAGGATAATTTACAGTATAATAATTTTACAAATGATAAATTATTTCTAGTATGTTAATTTACACTTTATTGAAGCGGTTAATATTCTGATAAGGATATTAATGCTACGAGATTAATACTTACATCAAATCAAACTATTAATTACTGTCAAGTTATACAAGTATATTAATTGTATTTGCAAGAAATAAAAGGCATTTTTGTTGTTATTTATTTATATCTTTCTATGTCGCCGTAAGATTTTGAATACCGTTACATAGATTACAATTTTACGTTGACATATAAAACACATTTTAGTGTTTCTAAGTTTGTGTTTATTTAGGGTATTTTACCCAATTGCCGAAGGAAGGTCATGGTAGAAGGTAAAAGATGCACAATATATAGTCCACGTTAATTATTTTTTTCGTTTGTCCACAAACGTACAGTCAAGGAATTTTCTATCAGTCGACGATAAGGTAATGCAGCAGTAGTGCCGCGGAAGAATTCGTTGTTCCCGTAGCCCCGACGCAAGTGTGAGTGGGAGCACCGGGGTTTGTTTTAGTCAGTAGGAGTCTGACAGACCCCTCCCCAGCTACCCCGGGGCGACATCCATGAGGATTTCCAACCTCGAAAAAATGCAGTAGTAAAAAAATAGTAGGTCAACTAAATGTAAAATTAAAAGAAAATGCCTGAATACTTAAAGGAGGCGACGAATTTTTTTTATCAGCAACTAGTTGTAACCTGTTTAGTGGTTGGAGCTGTTCGTTAATAGGTCAGACCTATTCCTTTTATTTATACAGATCAGAACATTATTTATATTAGTTTGAATAAGATTCAGTATGAGGATATAGTTTCTTAAAGCCGATCAACGTTAAACGCATCAAGGAAAAATGTGAATCTACCGGTTTTCGAAAATTTTAAGAGGATACAAAATTTTGAGGTGATGGTATGCAAACTGGTTTTTTGAATTTTGAATAGGTATCGCTAAACCAGTTAGACTCGCTCTTAGTGAACTTCGTATTTTTATATTTAACATAGCTTTCCACCACGGTTTCCCTGCGTGGGCGAATAAATTCCCCCGTTTTTGCAACATTTTTCATTGATACTCCGCTCCTTTAAGTCGCAGCGTCATGGTATATAGCATATAGCCTTCCCTGATAAATGAACTATCTAACACTAAAAGATTTTTTCTAATTGGTCCAGTAGTTTCGGAGCCTATTCAATACAAACAAAAAGCCAACAATCATATCTTTCCTCTTTATAATATTATTATAGATAATACTATATAATAATAATTATATGCCTGTATTCTAAAGTTCACACGCAGTTCACCGGTATATTTAGGTCATATGTAATACAGAGAATTTGGAAAGAATGTTTCAAAACCGACACGACTTACTTTACAGGTAGTTCGGTGTCGTATGATGCCACCTTGCCTATTAACTATCTCTTTGTATTTTTTAGCATTTTCCATGCTAAGATGCATTTCATTTCATTTCATTTCATTTCATTTCATTTCATTTCATTTCATTTCATTTCATTTCATTTCATTTCATTTCATTTCATTTCATTTCATTAACATTAACATTATCATTTTTATGTAGATAAAGAAAATGTCATTTGTCCTATCATGGTCGTGGTGAATATTCCTGAATCCATGGCCATGTTGCATAAGGTAAGTCATGATATGGTTTTTAGTCGGTATGAGTCCAACATAGGTACCATACATGAGGATCCATGAGGATTTTTCGCACCCAAAAAAGGCCACCTTGCTTTGCAAATTGGTTTTACAGGTTTCATTCTTCAATAGAAAGTAATGAAACGGTTCCAGGGGGCCTAGACAAGTTGCAATTTGAGTTTCTATTCGACAAACGAATAGAACCAAAATTTGTGGAAATCACATTAATGGCAGCCCGATTTGTCGAAAGTTTGGGTCATTTACATACATTTTCTGTCTATTCGTTTGTCGATTCGAATGTCAAATTGCAACTTGTATAGCCCCCCTGTGTTTCCAAAAATAGCAAATGTTAGAGATAGTATGGGCCTGTTTTTTCACCACCACCACAAATTCTATTCCATTTTCGAATTTATCCGGCGGTTCGTAGCTATCTAGAGGTAAAAAAGGCCCTAATACCAATAAAAGAAGGTTTAATTTAAAAATTTATTGGTCGTTGTTACTCTTTATTCATTGTCCCACACTAAGCCTTTTTCCTTTCCCAGCATTCGTGGCTTTCATTCCAGAAGCATCTTCTGATTTCTTTGGGTTAACTTTGATGTAAGTGTTATAGTAAAACTTGCTGAACATGTAGAGTAGTAAGCTAATGTTTGCCAGTAGGAAAATGTGGACGGACTTAGGGTAGTTACAGTCGTGAAACAAGGCAACGGTATTGTGGATCATCAGAATGACGAATTGTGTCTGAAAATTAAAATGATTAATTAGCAAAAAATAGCATACCATCACTTAATCAAATAATACACATCAATTAATAAATAATATTAATCATGAAAATCTACGACTGATCAATCAACGCACATTGAAACCGCTGGGTCTGGACCCCTGAACTTTGGCACAAATGTTCCTTAGGTGACACAGTTGTGCACTAAGCAAGAATTTTGAGAATATCCACAGGATTGGTAAAAATGGATACACGTGAGTAACACTACCGTAGAGAACAACTAGTTGTAGTTTCATTTATTAAATCCAGGAAATAAAACCCATCATGTAGAAGGGTCTCACTTCATCCCTCCTTTCATCCCTCCCTCCCTCCTTCATTTCTCCTACCAGACGCTCTGCCAACTAAGCTACCGCGAGCCCCGCTCGCCAGTCGAGTTGGCAGAGCGTCTGGTGTACCGAACCAGAAGACGCAGGTTCGAATCCTGCCCGCCAGCCGATTTTTTCCTTCATTAAAAATAACTTGTAATCTTAGCATGGAAAATGCTTAAAAAAATTAATTTAGGTAATTTTTTTTTAAGACAGAATGAAGGTACATATCAAACATAAATTGAATAAACTTTACTGTCTTACCAGTTGCACCAAAGTTACATGTTTCTTCCACCACAAATACTTTTGGTACTTGGGACCAAGACCGGCAATGAAGTAGTAGGTGTACATCAGTATATGTACGAAGGAGTTCAGCGTCCCCACCAGAACTATGGGACCACCTGCAAATATATAATTAAGTACACATTTACATCTGTATCGTAGCAATTGGCGGGCTCTGCGTACCCCTGTGGGAAAAAGGCGTGAGTTTATGTACATATTTACATGTAAGTAAATATTATATATTATATAAAGGCGATAGCAGGGAAAACATGGACTAGAAAAGCGGTAAATCGGAGAGAGTGGGAAGAATTGGAGGAGGCCTCAGAGCTGGGCAAACAGACCAAGTTGTCGGTGTCATCGACTCATCAGAGTCGTCAATGTCAAACTAATGTAATTAATAATAGTTTTCTGAATAAAGGCTTACATTATTATTATTATTAAATATTATACATTGCCGCCTTTTTATACAGATAGGCAAAGATTACGGAACGCAACGTGTTATGTTTTTTTGATAAGCCCCGTGTTCAGAGGGTACTTCACACATATAAAAGTAAACCCATCATTAATCATTAACCCACTATTCCAATACTGGGCACGGGTCTCCTTTCGAAATGAGACCGGTTAGGCTATAGTTAACCACTAGGAGACGCACCTTGTGTGACTTGACAAGTAAACATGACATGAGAAATATCTGTAGATTATTTCCTTGTGCACTTGGCAGTCTAAGTCGGGTGTTATGACTTACCTGGGATATATTTTGTACACATCCACGCACATACAGTAACCATACTATGGTGATATAAATGCAAGGTGGAGATTTGTCTATTCTTTTTTCTTAACACGAAGAAAACTGTATCCAAAAGCTCTGTCAACTTTCCAAAGAAGTACCACCAGGAGTTGACTGCAGTCTGAAGAAAAAAGTTATAAAATATAAATATTTGTTTATTTATTTTATTACTACGGATCCACAAATTACAGTAACTAAAAAAAACTAAATTTATTACAATCTACAAAATAAAGCAAAGTAAGTATGAACTAAGGTAAATATGAACTATATAGAAAGAAAAGCTGTTGATCACGTGATAAAATCTATGTAAACCTACATGGTTATGACCTCTGTCGTTTAAAAATAATTTCAACTTACTCTTGTTAGGCGGGGATCTTCTTTGACTACTAGTGGATCGCAAACGAAACTGTAATTCTCTGAGGATAAGTAAAGGAGGCCCTGTAAAAGAAAAAAGATATATATTGAGATTAAGAATATAAGAAATATACAACTATTGAAGTTTTGTACCGACATCGAACAGACTAAAAAGACAAAAGACGAAAAATATTAAGAAGTTGCAATTTGACATTCGACTTGACAAACGAATAATAGCAAACAAAATGTATGGAAACGACACAAGCTGTTGACAAATCGGGCTGTCACTAATGTAATTTCTATACATTTTATTTCTATTCGTTTGTCGAGTCCAATGTCAAATTACAACTTGTCTGGGGGCTTCGACAAGTTGCAATTTGACATTTGACTCGAACCGTTTCATTACTTTCTAATGAACAATGACACTTGAATCTAATGTGTTAAGGAAATGGTGGCAAAAACAGTATTTTATTTGGGTGTACATACTCTGCCCCCATTTTTTATTGGTGCGGAAAATTCTTATGGATTCACATGTCTCATTAGACCAGGGCTGAAACCTTTGAAAATACTTAAAAGTGAAAAAAAAATATAGTAGGATTAAACCCATTGGAAAAGGAAGAGAATATAACAAAAATTAAAGGAAAAATAATTTACGGGCGATGTAAATACAAAAGTTGTAGATCTGTTTATTACCTACAACTTTGTCATTTAACTTTTCTCCATAGGACTTGTACTTTTGCCGGAAATCGAAATAAACCGGATTTTACCCTTAAAAACTCACCCCCATCCACTTCCCGACCTCAGATCGCCCGTAAATTATTTTTCCTTTAATTTTTGTTATATTCTCTTCCTTTTCCAATGGGTTTCATGCTACAATTTTTTTTTTTTTAATAGATCGACCCTGGTCTACATAGCTATATCGGTCTCATACCGGCTGAGCCTGAATCCCGCACTTGCCTTGCATTAAGCGCCTTCGAATTCGGTGTTAGTTACGTGGAACGTAAATGAATCAAAAATATATGTAGGCACTATATAATATATTCGATTAAATAAACGATGGAGGTTACCAGGTTTTAGAATTACGAACTTTATGTCTTCTATGATAAAGTTCACATTATTGTTACCAAGATTTATTGAACCCTTTCTCTATGGACGGTTACTTAAAAATTAACTTAAAACTGATCTAACTCACTGTTATCATAAAATTATTTTACTTAAAAACAATAGTTGCTAACCCATTATAACTGCCTGATCGACCCAGAGTCTGCTTACGACCCTATAATATTCTGCTCGACCTAGGAATCAATCAAACCCAGGGCTTATGCGGTATCTTCGCCAATAATATAATTATGACTTTTATTACCAAGTATACATTTTAAATATTCCTTATAGGGTTCGAACCTGCATCCCTTCGGTTAAGTAGGTACACCGGAAGCTATAGCCAACTAAGGAAGCACCTACGCCGTATTATGAAGCGCTAAGGCCATCATTATTGCGTTGCAAAAAAGAGATGGTTGTACCCAACTTATATAGAAGCATCTTTCTCGCACTGGAACGACGATGGCTCTAAAGCTTCACAATATATACGACCCCTGAATGAATTCCCGTTAGGGGACGCCCTTAGCTGCTGTTGCTTAGTTTATAAGTGTCCCTGGCTGGAGGCACAAAAGGTGCCTCGCCACCAAGCCCGGTTAAGATTCTAAAGCTCCTGAGCGAGAATCTATATCTGTCCTAAAAAAAATGACGAATTTTGAACTCGAATTTTTTCCTATAAATAACAGGTTTCTGAGGTTAATTTAAATATTGCTACTTATTTTTAAATTACTATGTGCAGACACTTCAATTTCAATTGGTAATAAGTACTACTTCGTAATTATTTTGCTTAATTAACCCGCACCTCAAAGAGGAATTCAAAGTCCACGTAAGTATATACTATTCTTCATAAACCGGAAGAAAACGGCGCCTGCCCAAATATCTAGGACATATTGTGACCGAGGATTTGAAGGACAATCTAGATATTGAAAGGGAACGAAGAGCGTTGGCGGTGAGAAGTAACATGCTGATTCGAAGGTTCTCACGCTGCACGGGTGCAGTTAAAATAACACTTTCAAGGCATACTGCCAAATATTTTACTCGTGCAGCCTTTGGACAAGCTGTACGTTAAGGGCCGTCAACACTCTTCGAGTTCAATACAATAATACATTCAGGACGCTTTTGTAGCGCGTCAGGGATGTTCGCGGAAGCACATACTGACGGCTTCACAGCAATCAGACGCAAGCGTGCAGCGTCCTTGCTACACAGAGTCTGTGGCAGCACCAACAGTCTCCTGAATGTCATTGCAAGTAAACTGGATTGTCCAATTATATATAACTTGTGTCTGCTGCATGTGCCTATTAATAAGTACTAACATAGTTTTATAAGTTATATTGTTACTAACAAATTGTATATGGAATATTAATTCTGAAATAACTGATTTATTATTATTATTATTAAACCTCAAACAAACATCCTTAGGTACGGCAGACGGTGACTCGCCACATCACAAGCTGGACCCCCCGAAAAACTGCCAGTACAGGCAGGCAGAAGGCGGTAACAGCGGTGTGAGCAGCTAAGGGTATAGATAGGTGCAGCCCCGGTTTCACCGTCGCGAGTCTTGAAAAGACCCGGATTTGGATTCCCTGCTATTACGCCATTAGACGCACTAACATTAGATGCCCTAAGCATGTAGCTCTGTAGCCCCCCTCTGGCCGGCCAATTAAGGCAAGCCAGAATTGAGAGTCCTGCGGGCGCTCTTGGGTTTCCACCCCGGCTACCCAATATTGGAAAACTGGAGACGAGACCCTGACCGACTCTCTGGGGCACTAAGGACCGCAGTGTCGTCAGCTCGCCACAAGCTGCCCTGCGGTGTGTGCGCTTTTCTTGACCTTATGACACATTTTTTGTTTTATTATCAAAGGTTTTTAAAAGCAGTTTTAATCTACCCTCCGGTTTTACGTTAGTCTCATGATCAGGTCTTTATTATTATATAATTTGCTGTAAGAAAATATTTTTGCTGTAGGTACCCTAACAACAGAGTTCCTGTTTCGAAACTAAGCCAAATGTATGCACCATGTAAACAACATGAATGCAATTAATTTCTGATATATCTGACTGTCGAAGAAGGGTTATGTGTATATTTATTTATTTACCAACACTTAGAATTTTCGGGTATGTTTAGGTCCCATATATTATTAACCGGCCACGCAAACAGTCGTGTTGTCAATATGTGCCCTTAAAATGTACTTTTAAAGGTACAAGGTAATGGTACTTTTAAAGGGCGCATATGGGCAAGCAGTGTTACAGTGAGTTTAAATGGGACCAACTCACTGTCTCACTGAAGGACACGGGTCCCGACTCATTGATTTAGCAGTTCGTTGTCATGAACTCCTTTCGCAATCTGATAATATAAGATAGAAAATGTGACTAACTGATGTCAAACTACTGGTATGGATTTAGCTGAAATTTAGCAAGCAGATAATAATATGACCTAGGATCCGCTAAGAAAGGATGTTGAGAAATTCCCTCGGGATTGGGAAAAATTGGATGAACGCGAATAACGGTTGAAAATTTGGCTGAAAACTTACCTCATAGACCAAAAATATACTGAATAGTACTTGGAATATGTTGTACAACATAATTGGATATTTCAATTCAAATGCTTTTCGATTCTTCATAAAACGGGGTCCATAGTCAGTGCAGAATTTGAGATACACTATCACTGTAATGATTACGGGTATTGGGCTTGAGATTAGTGGCAAATCCTTTGTCCTTACGTCTGTGGATGAAAAAGAAAATCACAAGTGAATATGAAAAGAAAAGTACATTCAGGCGAAAGTTAAGTCAACTCGCAAGTGGACAACAAAAATTAAATTTTAATTAAAAAAATATTTGATCTATTACAGATTCAATGAAACTCGTGTCTGGGGATATTGTGTTTTATTACATTTATGTAAGTTTTAAAATTAGAAGCAATAATTTTTTATCTTTCCATTTTTAAGGTTCATTCTAAATATAAAAATAAAAGAAAAATAAATACAATTTTATTTGAATAAAAAATATTTGGAAGCATACCTGCTAAATCGTTGATGACGTAATTATATTTTTCAACAAAATTTTCTATAAACCCGCCCATTTTGATTTGCAATAATATTTCCCACCAAATAAAATTATGAAGAAACCTCTAAAGTTAACCAATAATTATTTAATTATTATATTAAACGGCAAACATAATTTTTAATTAATAAAATAATACACTATTTATCTAGCAGTAGACGAAACTAGTGCTGTAGGTTGGTACCAAACCCATAATGAAGTTAAATATGTAAATTGTTAATCAAATTAGTACTACTTGTTATTCTTTGATTGGGCGTGATTTTCCAAAGTTAACAGGAGGAAATATTCACAGGTCATTGAATCGAATATTTTGTGTTCCGTACTTATTGGGGAAGTTTTTTTTAAATATTAGTTTTGCGTTTGACCATAATCTCACCTAGTTCGAAGATGGAACATCTATTTAATAGTGGCTTGAATATTCCCAGTCTCCGATAAGAACTCGCTACTACGCTGTACTGTAGTGTCCATCGCTTTAACGGTGAAGGAAAACAGCATGCCTGAGAGATTTCTCAACGGCATGTGAAGTCTACCAACCCGCATTAGGCTAGGGTGGTGGACTATAGCCTAATCCCTCTCATACTGAGAGGAGACCTGTGCCCAGCAGTGGGACAGTATATGGGTTGATTATTATAAGTCGTATTTATTTATAATTATCTACAGTTTTTCTAGTAACTGGCATGCTGGCTATCATGTATGCATGTATAACATTTTGACGCAGAATGCCATTAGATAAGTATGACAGGATACCAGGGCCTCAAGTCTGCTATTTTACTAATACTTCAATTCAATTCAGTTCAAATTCATTTAATTCGGACTTATCCATATGTATGTTAGTATAGGCTTATAACTATGTTAGTATACATAATATTTAAATTTACAAAAAACAAAAATTTCTACGCCCCATTCCAGGACAAGAATAGGGCTATCAATTTTATCACTTAACGTCTTCAGAATCATGTTAGGGCTCCCCCTCACTCTACTCATTACCGAAGCAATTCTCTTTTGCATAATTGCGTAAAAATCATCTGTTTGCGCAATTGCGAACATTTCAAACGCGCTGCAGTAACGGGGGAGACCCAACAAAACTCTGAAGGCGTTATTATATTGTATTCGTAGGGCATTGTAGGTCCGCTGCTTATATTTCACCCACAGGTTACAAGTGTAAAAAGATTGGCAATATGCCTTGAACAAAGTTATTTTTACACTATCTGTACAACGTGCAAACCTGCGGACTGACAATGCCCTACGCTCCCTGTCCATATCAGTGTCATCCGAGAGATCCTCCGTCACCACATGACCCAGGTATTTAAACTGAGATACGCGTTTTAAGGGTTCTCCATTCAAAGTGATCAAGGGAATCTCTGACGACACCCGGTTTTCCCCTCTAAACAAAAGGAACTCACTCTTCGTACCATTATAAACCAGACCATGCGAAGCTGCATGCGATTCACAAATAGTGATCAACTTTCTCACGGCATTGATTGATGGACCCAGCAGCACCATGTCGTCTGCGTAACTTAAATTATTGACAAACATACCGTCAACAACAACAACAACTTCAATAGTGTGTCGATAGAATAGTTTTACACATTTGGTAGTCTGCGCTGTATTTAAGACTAGTGGCGTTCCAGTGACTTTCCATTGAACTACCAATCAAGTGTCATTGAGGGACCATTCGACAGACATATAGGTACAGCTTTTCTTAGCCCGGTTGTCAATAGTTTTCTGTAATCATTTATTATAAATCAAAACTAGCTTTCCGCCAGCGGCTTCGCCCGCTATCCTACGGGAACCATACATTTTACCGTGATAAAAAGTATCCTATTTGCTATTTTAAACTATAATCTATCTCGGTGACAAATTTCATCCAGATCCGTTCAGTAGTCTTTGCGTGAAAGATTAACCATCATCCATCCATCCATACATACAAACTTTATAATATTAGTAGAATACTAAATAATGAATTATATAAGAATACAGAAGCCATTTTAGCGACACTCCACCGACAAGTGGAAGGTGGACTGGTAGGTTATTGAATATTTAACAGAATACCCTATCTGTCAAAATCTCAATAGAAACTCAGTAGTGTGTCGGTGGAATGGTAATCTTAAGTTAACTTAGCTAGCTGTTAACGACTAACGCCATCTAGTGGTCAACGCAGCGAACTACACGCCACGGACAGCTGCGGTGGAAGGGCGAGCATTGCGCGGTGTCATTCCGCTAACCATCTGATTTAACGACGATCGAGTGTCGCCCGTATTATTTTATTATAATTAATATTTACCTGTTTTCTTCAAATATAATCAATTCAATCATAATCAATACACAAGTCATTTCTGCCTATCTCCATTATTTTCATCCATCACACAAGCCGAGGAAAGAACACACACAACCAGCCAGCCTGACAAAATCACCTAACACTAGTAGAGTTGGGTCCCAGTAGTGCATAGCATGTTCACACTCAAGTGTTGAGGCCGTGATACACATGCTTGCCCTCAGTCAAGTAACCAGTTCTTCAAAATATACAGAAATTTTTATTTGTTTGTTCCTTTGACGTATGTTATGCTAATCTGCTGAAATATTTTACGTTTAAAAATATTTTGTTACAACTGACATTCCATTTGGTGACGTCTGTTTAGTAATTATTTTACTGTTTTAATTAAAACGTAGGTATTACCTACGTTTATATATGTCATGTGTTGTTATGTCATTATCATCATGTCTGTATTATATGTAGGTATATTCTGTATTATATATTATGTACATATTATATTATAGTTATTGTGTTAATTAATATTGTTGTATGATGAGCTTTTAGCTAAATAATAATAATGAGTACGCTGATTAATTGAGAATGAAAAATGGACTTTAAGTTCGTAGCTTCAAATTTGATATTAAAGTGAGCGTTTTTATTCTAATAAATACGAGGATAATAATGTGGCACGAGTCAACGAAAAGATTATATTTTTTATTACAGGAAAATAATAACTATAATATCTAGTACAAGCAGACCTCTCATGGTAAGAAAAACCTATACAGTGTGAGGTCCGCTTACACTGGACAATATAGCTTCATGTGTGCGTACCAGTTTTTAATAAATAAAATATTATCGCGATAATTTATAGGTTTTGAGAAACCGCCGCCCCTCCCTCTCAGTCGCAAAAAAACATTTTGCTGTGGACATTTAGAAATATTTGAGCATTCGTAAATTTTACGAATGTAGCGACGTCTAGAGCGCTTAATAGCAATATAGTGACAACTGTCCCGTTACAAGATAAATGTTTGTTGTAAATGTGGTGTAGTTCGCCGTTATTTTCAGGTCCTATGTAATGGGACGAGCCTATTGCCATTAGCCGGGTACAAATTCAAACTCCAAGTTACTGAGAATTTCATAGGAAATTCCAAAAAAATTTACGTAGCATTTGCGCTTAGGACAACTTAAGCTATTCTTGCTAGTTCTTATAAATAAGATCCCGTATATGAAGTTCTATTAAAATAAAATATTTTGACTCCAAAACAAACGGTCTAAGACTTTATCGTTATTAAATAATTATTATAGATCAGTCAGGTATAAAACATGGTACATATTTAACTAAGGAGAATAAAAATCGAAAAGTTGTAAAATTGTTTATTCGATATTGTTAATACAACTTCGCTCCTCTTTGGCAACTGCATGGCAGTACAAATATATATAGTTTATTACCGATTTATATCTAATCCATATACAATATTACAATACATTTTAGAAAACAAATGTCATACTTTATATGTTTTGCTACTTATTGATGCGAAATCGGCCTACGTCGGTAGGAAAAAGTTTTCTTTTGGCGTCATATTGGGTATAAATAATATAAATGATCTCTTGGCTCGGATCGGCTCCAATTTCACCAGCCAGAACGTCGAGTTAAACGTCACATTGACACGTTAGAACGTGAAGGAATATTTCGACCTGGCGGATGGGTCTCGCCGTGGCTTAGAGGTCACAGCGTCTGGTGTAAACTAGCTAAATAACACTTTATTGTGTGTTGTGTCCCTGCAGTGAGTAAGGTTGCTAGAGCTCATCAAGAGCAGCAAGAGGAGTATTCCCTTAAACTGTTGGCGCAGTGAATCCTCCATAAACGTCTAAGAGGTTTTTGCAGGGTTGGCAACGCCTGAGTGAGGCTTCGGTGTTATAAACGTCCATTGGCTGCGGTAACCGTCTACCATTAAACGGGCTGTAAGTATGCTTGTTTGCCACCCTTGTGGTATAAAAAAAACTAGAAAATGCAGATCCGAATCCTGCCTGCCAGTCAATTTTTCTTCATTAAAATAACGATATTAATTGCCTGAAGGCATGCAAAGGTTGTTATTGCCTGATTAATTACAGTTATGTAATATGTAAACACCTAAAATGTTGTATACCCATATTCTGACACTTTTTTTTTCTTTCTATAGACCGTATTGAGTATAACAAAGGTACTTAAAATAACATAGGTACAACTATCTAGACTTCTCTGTAATTTTTCTTCTCGCATCATGTTTCTTCACTTTAGTAGAAATGTTAGAAACTTTCTTGGTTTCTAGCGTGTTCTTGCTTTTATTGTTCTTCTTGTAGCTGTTTATGTAGAATTTACCAAACATGTACATAAATGCTACAGAGTTAGATATACACAGAATATTGAGTACTTTCGGGTAATTACATTCGTAGAAGAAGACGGTCATATTGTGTACGAAGATAATGGAGAATTGAATCTGAAAAAAAAATATAAATTATTATTAGTACTTTTCATTGATAGATCAGGGGATATCCTAATGATATGACCGTTGGACAGTATAATTAATTATTATATTACTGGCTTCTACGGCAAAGGAAAAAATCTCGAGGAAACCTGCATGTGTAAAAAAATATTTTTTATTTACAATTCTTATTAAAATAACTTGTTTGACAATGGCATCCATCAGAAAATCACAAAATACATATACTTTCTAATAAAAATTTTAAAACAATCTTAATAAAAACTTAAAAACCAATTTAATATGAATGATCTTCCTTGATTGATTTTGGCACTGGCTCGAATATCAATTATTTTTTTAGCTTTTTAGGACCTGGGTGTTTTTGAAGGTGGTTTGTTTTTTTATTGAAAATTAGTTTTACAATCTCATCCGACTATGGATGCCTCTATAAAAGAAACAATACATACCAATTGTATCAGTGTGACGTGCTTCTTCCACCACACATACTTTTGGTATTCTGGTCCAAGACCCGAGATTAGATAGTATGTGTACATTATGACGTGTACTATTGAGTTCAGGTACCCCATCGTAATCGCATGGCCACCTGCAAATACAAACAAAATCTTCAAATTAAACTTGGGTTTTTCTGTGAAACCTGAAACTCCCAGTAGCAGCTCGGAATCTGGATTTGTGCCCGGTTGATGGCAATAGGCTCGCCCCCTATTATATGGGACCTAAATATACGAGGTGAAATAAAGTGCTTGTTTACCTTTAAGGTAGGTAATAAAAACAAACGTACCTGGAAAGTATTTCACTCCCATCCAAACGAAAAGTGACATCAAAGTGTGATGATATACATGGAGGAATGACACTTGATTGTATTTCTTTCGTAATACGAAAAATACGGTGTCTAGAAGTTCCGTAATTTTTGCAACAAAGTAAAGCCATGTTGAGACCGCAAGCTGTAAAAAAACTTGTTTTGAATGGCTACCATTTAAAATACTTACCGTGAAAATCATTTAAAACGCAATAGGTACGTATGAACAAAACCTTACAAAATAATGTTTTGGCAAGGAAACCAGCTCAGTAATTCCTGTGCGGAGGGTACAGCAAAGATCCTCGGCTGGTCAAATTATTTTCCGAGTGTCAAATTTTTTTGCAAATTATTTTCCGAGCTTTTGGTATAGGTACGATTATATTCATTTTCTAATTTTATTTTTCAGTACACTTATCAATATCGTGAATATGATATAATGATATAATTAGAGTTATATCACTTTGAATAGATATTTCTCAATACTGATTAGGAAAGGTAAGTTATATAAAAGAGGACTGTTAGGTAAAATAAAATCATTTATGATATTGTTTCAGCAACATTGCGCTAGGAACAATTATTCTTATGAGTTATTAAACATTTTTAATTTCTATTAATTTACACGAAGCCTAATTATGGATTAATAGGTCTAACAAAAAATACTACTGAAAATCCCACGGAATTGGGAAAAAACATGAGCGCGAGTAACTAGTTAAAAACTAACTAACTTTACTAACATAGCCAGTTGAACATTTGATAGGTATTTTATAGAATGCCTTTACAGAGTTAGTGAAGCAAATTTTACATTTTGCCTGAACGTTATAGACATTACAAAGAATGCCCAACGCCTCTGTGTTCTATACAATACCGTATTATACAGATTGCCGATAACCTTGTACAAAAGTAAAGGTATACTTACATGTATTGCTCTGGGGTTGTCAGAGTAATCGATTTCGTCACAAGTTACGTTATAATGACCCGAAAATACGTAGACAGTTCCCTGTAAATATAAAATTACCTGATAAAAATAGGCAAAGTGAAGCCGTATAGGGGTATGACCACTGGAATGCCAATTCAAAGGTCTCGAGTTCGAATCCAAGGCACGCACCTCTGAATTTTCGAAATCATGTGCGTATTATTATCACTCGCTTTAACGGTGAAGGAAAACATCGTGAGGAAACCTGCATGTCTGACGGCATGTGCAGTCTGCCAACCCTTTAAGCTAGCGTGGTGGACTATATCCTAATCCCTCTCATACTGAGAGGACAACTGTGCCCAGCAGTGGGACAGTAAGTATACGGGTTGATTATTATTATAATAAAAATAGACTAAAAAAACCTTTGAATAAAACTGAATTAAAATTAACACATAGTACAGTGGTGTCTAGTTTATAGCCATGGTCGCATGCTGCTGTATAAATTGCCATCAAAACACCATACATAGACACATTATTCATCTTCTTTCGTAGTCGGGTAAAAAGAGAGACTTATCATCAAGCTGATCGTTAACTGCCCCACTGCTGGGGCACAAGTTTCCTCTCAAATGAGAGAGTAACCCTCTCTCCTTTGGACCCTTAGGGAAATACAGGCTCGATGGTATATTACTAACAAGGTGCCTGAAATCACTATGAAACTGATAATAATCTGCCGTAATGGCGTGCGTTTGACATTCCGAAACCAACACTGACAGTTTTTACTATGAAATAATTACGAAACAGATAATAGTGTGCCAAAATGGCGTGACTTTTCTCAAATTAAAAGTTTTTTTTCATCGCCCAGTCAACATAAAAAAATTACGACTACAGTTTTAACCAGCGTAATACAGGGTATTTTTTCCAATAAGTGTACCTTCGGTACATCATTTGGGCCGATTTCGATGATCTCTTTTGCGAGCGTAATTCAATTTGACTTTGTTCCCTGCTTCAGTAGCATACGAAAATTTTATTTAAATTATTCTACTATTGTATCGATAAAGACGGCTCATTACTGTTAATGAGGTCAATCGTATGATTGACATCAAGAAAAAGAAGAATAAAGCTTTTGTTCAACATAATGCTATATAAGTCACATTGACGTAACAGCCGTAGAGTTGATTTTCGGCGTTGACGTACATTTTATAATTATAAATTATTTATAATAAGTACACAATAAAATACGTAATACTATTTTATACGATTCCGATAGCTGCCTTCATGAACCACGTCTTCAAAGAGTAAGGAATATACGGTAATAGGGAGCAGCACAAAAGATCTCATTGGGTCGAAGTGTTGCTGGTCGTACCAGCCCCCATAGCAAGATAAGATAAGATAATACGATTTCAAACTGGGATGCTCTCAGTTGGGAATTTTTCTCAGGAATGAAGATGAGCATGCTAACGATGTTACCTTTCAAGCGAGCGATAGTAATAATTTTATTCTGACGCTCATGATTTCAAAAAGTCAAGTGATTTTCAGGGATCTGAGAATCAAAACCTAAGCAGTGCATGAGCAGTAATAATATAAAGTATATAAATATAGGGCTATGCAATTGCAATAATATCAAGTAACTTACCCGGTAGGCCAGTAATAAACTGAAGATAACTTGAAATGTATTGTATATCAGAAGCGTGGTCTTCAATTCAAAAGGCTTTCGGTTTTCCATCAGCCTGGGTCCCAGGGACTTGCAGAAGTAGAGATAGAAGGAAACTATTGATATGATCACAATAGGATTTGATACACCCCACCATGGTGCAGTTCTGGGATCTGAAAACATTGAATACATTAGTTAGTTATTGTTGAATAAAGGTATAGCTATTCTGATATATGAGATGCTAAAATGATGGCAAAAAACCAGTATAGTTACTGGTTTTCCAAGGCTTGGAAGTTTATTACGACCCACAACCGTGTAGTTGTTACATACCCTGAACCCTCACTCCTCTTTCCCATAGCGATAGGCCGAAAGTACAGGACACCACTTGCTACGATTTTTCCACACCTTTTATTTCGACGAATATATCTTATCAATCAATGGTTTATTGAGAAAAACAATTTAATTTCGAAGAAATTTCTTAAACGACAAACAATCTCAGAAGCAACACTTAAATACTCAACAACGAAATGCTTTGATAAAAACACTTAAATATCGTAAATAGCACAAATCAAAACATACCAGCCAAGTCGTGGATCACGTAGTTATATTTTTCCGCTATACTGTCCAATATCGCGGTCATTTTGGAAAACCAAATTTTACGTTCGATCTAACGTCGAACCTCTTTTGTTATGAACAATAGGCACAAAGTGTCGATTAACTTACATAGTAGTCAAGAACAAATTCAACCGAATTTCGTTTACATATATAGATAGTCCTCCCGTATATATTAACTACAGTAGTAACCACTGAAAGGTGATATGCAAAATGTTAAAATAAAACTGTCAGCTTGACTTGCGTAATTTAAAAATTTGAGTGCACGAGTAATTTAAAGTCGTTATTTAATGATATACATTTAGTATAATGAACTCTCACATTTTTACAATTTGTAGAAACAGACACAGTCATTGGTTAATTTGAATAATGTTAATTTAGATTATTTAATGGTGCGCAGCGAAAATTTTAAATAAAGACGTTTATTATTTACTTGGAAAATATCAAATAGTTAAAGTGTCAAAGGTTGTTTGTACCAACTCGTCACTACGTGATCAAGATTACTACTACGTGTGTGCTGCTATTGGCCTGCACGTCAGCGTTACTTCAGACGTGATTAATGATGTTTCTTCTAAAACTCTTGAATCCTTATCATTTAATTATCAGTAATCTAATTTATAGATTATGAGATGCATACATTTAGGTGTAGGGTCAACTTACGAATAATTTTTTGACAGTTTAATTTAGTTTCAGACATTACTAAATAATTAAATATTGTAAAGTAATATTGTCACTTTACAATATTTATCTATTTTATAACAAATACAATTATTTTACAGGCCAAGACCGAATGCAACAATGTAGTCACTTATAATTAATTATCTATAACTAAAGAGAGGTATTTGATGTTTGTTCCACATGTTTTTAGTATCTATGGAAGGGAAACTATGTCTATGTCATGCATACCTGTGATTTGTGTAATTACTTTATATTAAACTCTGTAAACTCATTAGTATCTAAGGCTTTGTGTGATTATACAGTTGGTGTGCTTATTGTTAAATAAATAAATAAATAACACATTTAGTGTTACATTCTCGAATTCCGCCAACGAACATATGAACATATTTATTATCATAACGGCCTCATTAGCCTTGTTAATGTTCCCAATGGTCACTACTAAATTATATTTCCTGAGTTAGCTACCCAGGTCAAGCAAAATCTTATTGCGATTTATCTAGGGCCTTTGAATTTCTTGCTCACGAAACAGGCTACTGTGTTTTTAGAGAAACTCTCTGAATCATATTTCGTATTTAGACGTGAACATCAATATGGAGAGATTTCGGATTTCGTAACTGCAATTGGAGGTCCACAAGGCTCAATTCTAGGTCCATTTTTATTTTCGATTTATAGGATGACCTATCTGACACAGAACAATAATTATTATGAGTTACTGTTATTGAAGATAAGGAAATTATGATGGTAATTCAAATCATGTAAAAAAAACTGTGTCGAATGATTGATTGATTTTTCAAAGCATAGCTCAAATCACTGAACGGATTGGCTGACACTTACGAGAGTATAAGACATTGAAATAAATTACATTTACGCCATTTTATCGCTCTAACGAACACCATGACGCCTGTAGTCGTAGGAGTTGACTCTATTGCCAATAACCGCTACAACTTCAACCTGCTACCGAGAATTTCATAGAAAAACTTGATAACACTTTGTTCAACTTGGTAATCGAACCCTAGACCTCTAGCATAGCAGTTAAGCTAGACTAACGAGGCAGTATTTTTTTAGTGGGTGTGGAAAATCCTCATGGATCCCTGCCGTCCTATATACATAAGAGTTTTAATTAATGAGTTGGGCCATGTCTTTTGGGAGTTGAGCGGGAACGGGAGACCGCTGCCGCAGCCCTACCAATCCGCGCCCGACGCACTGGGCGCAGGAACAGGGCAAACCGTGCCCTGTTCCAACCACCATAAAGAGGCCACGGGCGGCAGGCTTGGGGAAGTCTGTCGCCCAGCACTAGGCCCGAGTAGGTGATGCGGTCGGAGTGTGCCGCATCCCACTCAGTGGATTGGTAGGAGAGGAGGGTGCACACCTTACGCACCCTCCCAAAAGAGCCGGGGGCCGCATAGGCGGCCCGTCACCGCCGGGGTCGCGGAAGAATGTCAACACGTTCCCGCACCCCGGCTGAATGGTGATGAGCCGAACACCCGTCTGGTTTTAGTGGGTATACGTCCTTTTCAGGATGGAGTCCCACACACCGCGCCGCCTTCCCCAGGGCGGCGTGACGGTGCATAAAGCATTTCCAGACGCAAAAAAAAAAAAAAAAAAAACTTTTGGGAGTTGTAAAAGATTTAATAATCAATTATACTGTCGTGGTCAAGTAATTAGGAACATTCAAGATAGTGAAGGGCTATAACCGGTTATGTACATATAAATATAAAACCCTATTGATTGATTGATCTCAGCACCTATTATTTGCATAATGTGGTCCGATTATTATGCTATAAATGGCTGTAAATAAAAGATTAAATAAATAGAAAAAGTATTTAATATCAAAGATGTTTAATGTATTAAATATTAAGGTACAATTCTGTAGTGGACATTTAATTAAGGACAGTAAAGTATAATGAAAAATACAGTTAAACAAAACTTATAATCTGCAGTGTTTTAATATCTTTAACAGCTCCATTTTATTACGTGTAAAATCAGTACCCAGTAGCAAAACCTTTGTTAGTAATTACCGCTTGACACCGATGTGGCATAGACATTATCAGTTTCTGACATGTTTCGACAGGAATGTTTGCCCATGCCTCACAAAAAGCTTCATGAAGTTCATCCAAATTTGTATTACGATGTGCCAAATGTGCTCAATTGGGTTGAGGTCTGGGCTATTTGCTGGCCAATCTAGCACCGATACAGACTGACTGGTAAGAAACGACTTGACTGAATGGGCGGTATGTTTCGGGTCGTTATCCTGCTGAAACGTCCATATAATAGGGAGATGCTCCTCAGCATAGGGAAGCATAGTTTCTTCCAATATTGCCTTGTATTGATGTTGGTCTAAGTTACCATGAACTTTCCTCACAGGTCCCACTCCACGTCCAGAAAATGAACCCCACATTTTAATGTTTCCACCGCCATGTTTCAACTGCTTTTTTGTGAATCTTGGATTCATTTCCGCTTTTACAGGACGCCGTACATATTGCCTTCCATCTGAAGAAATCAAATTAACCTTGGTCTCGTCAGAGAAAAGTATATGTTGCCATTGGGCGTAGGTCCAATGTTCATATTTACGTGCAAACGCCAAACGAGCATTTCTATGTTCTTTCTTCAACAACGGTACTTTGCGAGCCACTCTTCCGAACAACCCTGCTTCTACCAAACGTCGTCGAACGGTCCTCGCAGATACACCGGCTCTTTCGTTTGCCCCAAACACTTCGTGTTTAATTAAAATAGAGCCTGAGAAACGGATCTTTCTTAGCTAACCTGGTTATCATTCTATCTTCTTGCGGAGTCGTTTTTCTCGCGCTTTTTGTTCTGGACACATTAATTAAAGCTGTGTTATAGCGCTTGAAATGTTGCACTGCATTGCATACCATAGTTTTTGAACAATTTAATTGTTGTGCTATCCTTCGATATGACCAACCACGCTCGATAAACTTCATGATAATTTTTCGTAGTGTTGGATCGCAACTTTGATTTTTGCCCATTTTTCTTCAAAATAATTCTCAATCTGGATTGCCGCCAAAACGACCACGAAACAATAAGAAAAGAAACAAAAAAGTATTAAAATTCCTATTTTGAAATTAGAACGCAATACCTCAGTGTCCCTAATTAAATGGCCAGTCAGCATTCTTTGAACAAATAGCACTATGATAATCTATCAGCTATACTGTAAAGAGGTTTAATGTTTAAGAAGTTGTTATTGTTTGTATAATCGCGCACATAAATGACTAATTACACTTACATGTAAAAGATATGGAATATTGTTAAGACTCATTGGAAAATAAAAAAATAATTCACAATTTGGCTTAACTAGAAATTGTCCCTAATTAGTTGACCACGACTGTAGGTGTTAGATTAAAGTTTTAGCTCCATCTAGAAAATAAAAATTTAAGTCATTGACTTGTGATCTATCTACCGATATAAACATACCATCAAGCCTGTATTCCTTAAAGGATTAGGCAGATGTATATTGTTCTATGATAGGTATATTGTTCACCCACAGTTCTATGATTGCAGATATAAATATAATCATTTGACGACGTCTGTGGTTCAGTGGTTCGAGTACCAAAAACCTGTTATCGAGGTCGTAGATTCGCTTCCCACAGGACACAAATATCTATGTGATGAACATAAGTGGGTGTGTTTGTCTGGGTGTTGTAGTATGTTAAGTATCAGGTATATCCATTGTCTACTACCCATAGCACGAGTGCTATGCTATGCTATGCTTAGTTATGGTGCTGTGTAAATTAATGTCCAAAAATATTTATTATTATTTATTGCCACGACTAGTTCGGCGCTGTTCCGCCCATGCTGGACTTAACTCTCGGTATTGGGTAGAGTACTGCACCGTATCCTTGGGGTAGTCCTCACAAATGGTGACTCGTCAAGTAGAATAGTTGCACTACAAAAATCACTGCTATTGCGACGCAATACAGGAGGTCTAAAAAGAAAGAGTGTGGGAGTCTTCAAGGCACGACTTAATGAGTGGATTTACTTTTAGGCAAGTGAGATTCATCGTCGGCCAAATTTTATGTTTGGCTAGCGACCCGCCCTCGCTTCTCTGTACTAGCGCTCCATGCACAGCTGCGTTTCCCGGCGGAGCGACAGCAGCGCCACTACTGGGTTCAATTGTAGGTTCAAACCATCCAGAAACCCATTGAATACATACCAAATTTTAACTAAATTATTCCAGCCATTTTTTCATTTCCAGCCAGGAGAAGTTAGTTGGCAAACATACGTATGGAAGAATTATATATAGAAATTATAGAGCCTATATTTTCAGTTACACCTCTAGCAATACTTTCGTCATAATTTTACTTAATTTCATGCAGCAGTTTTTGCGTGATGTGAGTACAATCTAATAAAGACAGCAAGACAAAATTTCTACGTCGTTTTGACTTCATTTGCCATAATAAAGACCTAATAATAGGTACCGACTAGTTTTTTTTTCAATATCTATAATGTAGGAGTCAACGGTATAATTATGTACAGTTCGCGCCAAACTTATTGTCCGGGTTGAAGTTGCCGCTAGCTAACTTTAACCCGGCCGTAAAAATCGGAGAAAGAAAAATATTGGATTAGAATAATTTATAACGACAGATTACGACTTGAGCTTTCGTTTTTATTTATTACAATCTAATGTTTTTCTTTCTCCGATTTTTACGGCCGGGTTAAAATTAGCTAGCGTCAACTTCAACCCGGACAATAAGTTTGGCGCGAACTGTTACTAGCTTTCCCTGCAGCTTCGCTCGCGTCAAGTTTGAACCCCGTTACACCCGCTATTCGGGGCGGAGACAAATCCAACAAATCAAAAACTATGAACATCGGTCCTGCAGTTCTCGAGTTATAAGTGTTGTAACAAACAAAACAAAGTCAGGTGACTTTGTTTTATACACTGAAAAATAGATAGAATAAAAATTGCAGGGAAGTGTTGGTGTTATACTTAGATACGTATTTAAAAAGTAGGTACGTTTAGTTTTGGGACTAGATGGTACTGTTAAAATGACACAAATATGATTATTCTATAATTATTATTATAATTACATCGGGACTTTTTAGTTTATTTTACTTTAGCCTTGCCATTTATTACACCATTTTGATATTTCTTTTCAGGCTGTACAATATAGTTGTTATAGTAAAAATTTCCGAATAAATATATAAATTGAAGACTGTGAATGCAAAGTGAAACAGAAATCCATTTCGGGAAGTCACAATCATTATAAATGGCTTGAAAGTTGTGTGCGAAGATAATGCAGAATTGGATCTGAAAATGAAATATTTGTTAAACATAGCAATACACGTAGAACGAACTCAACGTATCCTTCGGTCTTGCAGTTTTGGGCTTGGATTTAGATTTAATTGAATCTATAATAGGGTTCCAAGCAGGTAAAGTAAAGTAAAGTAAAGTCCAACCATCTTTTCTATTGAAATTTGGTTGTTTTTTAATTTCAATGGCCTCACGAATCATCCTGGGTGGGAATCGGTTTTCTTTTGCGAGGACTTGTGGTTGATCAATTCTGATGTAATGGCGGACCTTATAATGGCCGTGGCCGTGTGTTGTTATTTCCCAAAGGGTAAGAGTTTGGGGAGGTGTTCTGTAGATACACAATTCACTAGACAGAAACAAAGAATGTTGAACTAAGTCGTGATATCTCTCCAGTCAGTCTATGATGGGTCTTACCGCTACTATAGTGGCGATGGCGTGGCCAACATTCTTTAGAACCTATTTAATATAGCTTACTGCAGTCGCGTTCACCACCAGTTGGCGCTAGTGAGGCAATTTAAAAGTTTCATAAGATATCCAACATTTGGAATCTCAAAGTAATCGAAAGTCGAAGCAAACATGAGATTGCTGCTTCTGTAAAGATTGGAAGGATCTCAACATAACTGAGTAGAGGTTAGGATAATAGATGAAGATGGATAAAGGATAAATCATTATGTTAACTTACCAGCTGTATTGTCGTGACGTGCTTTTTCCACCAGAGATACTTCTTGTACTGAGGTCCCAGCCCGGCTATTAGGTAGTAAGTATACATTACAACGTGGACTAAACAGTTGATGAGACCAACTAGAGTTGCTTGACCATCTGTAAAATGATAAAGCCAATGTAAATAAAAAGGTTTAAATGAAAAAGAAGAATAAAAGATATTACTACCTACGATACTGATTGATCTCGTGGGAAGAATATAAGAAGGAATTTATTAATAAACATTGAAAAATAATTAATGTACTATTATTTTACAACTGTTTTTAGTGGCAGAAAAAAGTCGTTGCACAGCGGAATTGTTCAGGCGCTAGTTAAAAAAAATGATAGTAATGATACCTAAACTTTTAGACAAATTTTAATCTACCATTGACAAACGAATTGAAGGAAAATGTATATAAGACATTTTGTCAATTTCATAGTAAAAAATATCAAAAGAGACTCAATGAGTGGAACAGTTTTGTTTCATCAATAGATGGCGCTGAACTCACTTTAAGACGTAAAAGTGAAAGATACATTTGACAATACAGGCAAAGTGTCTAAAGGTTATATAACTGGAAGGACGCAGGTTCAAACCCTGTCTGTGACGATTTTTTCTTTTGCCAGGTTGCATAAAACTTACAAGATTATATTAATTCTAAAAAAATATGAAAGTAATGTAATCTTACTTGGGAAATATTTGAGAGCCAGAAAAGAGCTAATGGACATCAGGGTATGATGGAACACGTGCAAGAAAGATATTTGTCTGTCTTTCTTTCTCAGTACGAAGAATACTGTGTCCATCAGGTCTATTAGCTTTATTATTGTATAACCCCACACACCATTCAACATCTGAAAAGATATAGCGAGATCATTAAAAATCATCAAGGTGATGCGAAAATACAATATAGCATTATACAAGGTGGAAGGGACATTGACGCACATTCGAATACCATGAGTTCAGTACATGATTCTGAACCCCCCTGCATTATTTTTTCATAACTTTTTTCATAAATTTTTCAATTTTTTGTGCAGTTTTTTTTTACTTGAACGTGTAAATAACAATGTACCCAAATTAGCTTAATACTTAATAAAAAAATCATTAGTTCATTTATTTCGGATCGCGCGCGCGATAACATTTACTGCGACGCGTTATTATCGCGTTTTTAGCTATACACCGCGAGCTCAAAAATGTCAATATCTGTAATAACTGATCATTTTCTACAATGACCTAGGTCATTTTATTTTTGACCTTGAGTGAAACCTTGTCACGACGTTTGTGCATCGATATCCCTTCCACCTTGTATACCAACAGTGATGTAAAATTTTGAAGAATCTTTTGCGACTAAGTAGGTACAAATCTGATCGCCGTGTTGAGAGAATTGACGTAAAGTTCAATAATCGTTATGGCGACTGCTAGTGATTTATAAAAAAAAACATTTAAGAAAATCTTCACAAAAAGTTCCATTTGTTGTATTCTATTTGCATTTCCATGCATTTATTCTTTAAGGATGTAAATAATGATTTACAACATAAAGTTGCTAAGGAGTTGTTCTCGATTTGATGACACCAACTCACACAAAATTTTGCAATAATTTGACGAATATTAAATATTCTAGGATTCGTTATTATAATATTTTGGTTGCATGAAACATAATTAAGATTATACTTACTATTCTAGAAGTGGGGTTTTCAGTCCAGTCCACTGGCTGGCACGTCCAACTGTATTCATAGAGCCAACCACCCTGTAAACCCTGTGTAAATAAATTACAATATAAATTAAAAATTTAGAAAACCCCGACATGAAATGCAATCCGCTATTTTGTGGCGGCGGACATCTTGGACCGATTTTCATCAAACATAGCTAAGAACACTCCCGACTAATTCACCTTTCAAATAAAAAAAACATAGTCAAAATCAGTTCATCCGTTCGGGAGCTACGACAACGACACACACGTCAAACTTATAACACCCCGTCGTTTTTGCGTCGGGGGTTAAAAATAGGTAATAGTGATATAGTAGTAGTGGTTTATAGGCTTGATGATGAGCATAATAAATTATTTGTTAAGTTGTGTGAATGTGGTATGATTACATACATACACTCACGACTTTTATCCCATGGGGGTAGGTAGGCAAACTAGAAACCGCCCCTAGCTACAATTCTTGCATTATACTTTAGGTGTGTGTATTATGTTGATATGTTGTGGTATGATTATTGTTTTAAATAATTTAAATTAATTTATTAATATAAAATTATTACATTTTAATTTCCTTAAATTATTACAGTGTAAATACTAGATGGTGCTTAGTAAAAATGTATGAAAATATTGTTTTTATCTTTTTGTATTTTTTAAGCATTTTCCATGCTAAGATTACAAGTTATTTTTAATGAAGGTAAAAATCGGCTGGCGGGCAGGATTCTAACCTGCGTCTTCTGGTTCGGTATACCCAAAGACTATACTCTATAGGTATATACTCTATGGGTATACCAGACGCTTTGACCACTAAGCCACCGCGAGCCCCGCTCGCCAGTCGAAATCTTCCTTCACATTCTAATTTACGTCTTAAAGGTGACATAGCGACATCTATTGTGAATGCTTCACAACCGACACGACTAACTTTACAGGTAGTTCGATGTCGTATGATGCCCCCTTAACTATTAACTATCTTTTTGTATATTTGTACTTTATCTTAAATTTATTTATTTTTTAAATCATCTGTAGGTATGATTCAGATTAGAAAGTTGCTTGATCTGGTATGGGTTATTGTTAGAGAAATGAAAATTAAACTTGTCTATAGTATTGTTTGTCTGTGGTAGTTTCATTGTTTATGTTTGCCTTCTTTTGTTTTGTACCTAAAAAGGAACATGTCTTCTTGCCGGTTTTATTGTATGTGCGTTTTATAATAAATAGTATTCTTCGTTCTAAAGATTGTTTTTATCAAGAAACCCAATAGGTTATGGGCCCAGGGTACTCTGGAAACAAACGAAACGAAACGAGAACGAAAGAAAGCGGCAAAGAAAAAGTTAACATTTATTGTTGAAATCACCTCAAAATGGATCCCACCCGGCCATTGCATTTAGAAAAATTCGATGGAAATAACTTTCGGCAATGGAAGTTTCAAATTAAATGCGCTTTGAAGGCAAAAGGAATTGATATTGAACTGCCAAAAACAGAAAAAAACTGTGTTGATTGGTGCAAAAATGATGGAATGGCAATGTACATTATAACCCGTCAATGGACTTCAAACAAATCACATTAATAGAAAATTGTGAAAATGCAAAGGACATCATGACGAAACTTGAGTCGATATATGAACAAAAGAGTGAGCTATGCAAAATGTTTATTCATGAAAAGTTTTATCAGTATAAAATGGCACCAGGCGACAGTGTAGCTCAGCATATCTCTAAAGTGGAAACATTAGCTAAGCAACTAAAAGAAAGTGGCGAGACAGTGAGTGACATGGCAATCATAACAAAGATATTGGGAACATTACCAACCAAGTACAGGTCACTACGTCAAGCATGGATGTCACTAGATTCGAAACAACAGACTATCGTGAATCTGACTGCTCGTTTGTTGGACGAAGAAGCAAGCTTAGCAGGAGATGATGAGCAAGAAACAGCTCTTCTTGTTGCTAATAAAGGTTGGAGGATGAAACCAAAACAGAATGAACCAATGCCGGGAAGTAGTGCTACAAATCAAAATAAGAATACCAAACACAGGTTTGAATGTTATAATTGTGGGAAAAGAGGTCACTTTTCCAAAGAATGCCGTGCCCCAAGAAGATCTAAGTTTAGAAAACCTCAACAAGAAGGTGCAGATATGTTAGCATTTTATGTAGAGAATAATGCATGTGAAAAAGAAGAGAATACTTGGATCTTAAATAGTGGTGCATCCGCACATATGACTTTTAGAAAGGATTTCTTTTTGGAATTGTTGGAATGTAAACAGAAATCATTGACACTAGGAAACAAACAATCAGTAGAAGTGTGTGGCATAGGCAAAGTATTAATAAAGAGATATGTCAATGGACAGTGGGAGACTAGCGAACTGCATGATGTTTTATATGTACCCAGTTTGAGAAGGAACCTATTTTCAGAGGGTGTGATAATACGAAAATCTTACTCTATTATCAAGAAGAATACAAATGCTTTAATTTACAAAGACAATAATGTAGTGATGAGTGCTAAAATCACAGAAAACAATTTGTATCAATTAAACATAAAAACAGTGGTTCCAGATACTTGTAACTTAGTGCAAGACAATCAAAATGATATTAAAATATGGCATGAAAGACTGGGACACATTAATATGAAACAAATTAAAACCATGAGTGCAAATAATATTGTTGAAGGCTTAAAAGTGAATGACAGTGAGCTAAATGGTTTTGTTTGTGAGGCCTGTGCTTATGGAAAGCAATGCAAATTTCCATTTCATAAGTCAAAGCGAGGAGAACTACAGCCAGGTGACTTAGTATACAGTGATGTATGCGGCCCAATGAGTTGCCCGTCAATTCAGGGTAAGAAATACTTTGTATTATTCAAAGATGCTGCAACAAGTTACCGGCATGTATATTTTATTAAAAATAAAAGTGATGTTATGGAAGTTTTTAAGAAATATAATGCTATAATAAAAAATAAATTTATGCACAGTGTTAGAATATTGCATACAGACAATGGTACTGAGTATGTAAATAAAGCATTCCAGGAATATCTTGACAAGGAAGGAATAGTTCAGGAACGCACTGCACCATATACTCCTGAACAGAATGGACGAATAGAAAGGGAAAATAGAACAATAGTAGAGAGTGCACGTTCTATGTTATATGCACGAGATGTTCCCTTGTTTCTATGGGCAGAAGCAGTAAATTGTGCAGTATATCTGTTAAATAGAACTTCATCTACCCAAACTCCTAATACAACACCTTTTGAACTGTGGAATAATATCAAGCCGCAGTTAAGCCATGTAAAGGTGTTTGGTAGCGTTGGTTATGTATACATTCCAGACCAACTAAGAGTAAAATTAGATAAAAAAAGTGAAAAGATGTTACTAGTGGGCTATGACAATACCAACTATAGAATGTATGATACAAATACAAGAAAAATAAAGATATCAAGAAATGTTATATTTGATGAACATCAGATTCCAAATACAAGGAAAAATATAGCACAAATAAGTATTATTGGGGAAACAGAAAATACTGGTCAGTGTGAAGACCAAGTAATTATTGAAGATAATACTTTAAATGAACAAATATCAACAGATACTGAAGATAGCTTGTTGAGTTGTAATAGTGATGACCCATCATATGAACCTTCTCAAGAACTAGAGGATACAATAATACACAATATAAATTTGAGACCACGAGGTAATAGAAACTTTGAAGCGAATCTTGTGGAATTATCTTTGCCCCAATCATATACTGAAGCATTGAAGAGTCCACAGAAGAGAGAATGGTCTGAAGCTATTAAAGAGGAATTGTTAGCACACAAAGAGAATAATACTTGGACTGCAGTTAAGAGAACTGATCAGCGAACACTTACTACAAAGTGGGTGTTTACTTTGAAGAGGAATGAGAATAATGACATTGTACGGTATAAGGCTCGTTTATGTGCACGTGGTTTCAATCAAATTAAAGATATTGATTATCAGGAAATATTCTCTCCCACAACAAGGTATGATTCTATAAGAATAATGCTTTCCTTAGCTGCAAAATATAATTTAGAAATTCAACAATTTGATGTGAAAACTGCTTTTTTAAATGGGTACCTAGAAGAAAACATTTTTATAGAAATACCTGAGGGTTTGTTAATTAAAAATGATTGTATTTTAAAATTGAATAAATCACTATATGGTTTAAAGCAGGCATCTCGATGTTGGAACAAGAGGTTCACTGAGTTTTTAATGAGGTATGGTTTTGTACAATCTCAAGCTGATAATTGTATTTATATAGGGACTTTTGAACAATGTAAAGTATTCCTAGTAATTTATGTTGATGATGCCCTTGTAATATCTTCAAATAAACAACTTATCAAAGAAATAATAGAGTACTTAAAGCAAGCTTTTAAAATAAAAGAATTAAACTTGAAATATTTTGTAGGCATGCAAATAGAGAGGGCAGATAATTGTATTTATATTCATCAAGAAAATTATATAAACCAGATAATTGCGAAGTTTTGTATGTGTAATGCGAATCCTGTCAGCACTCCAGCTGATGTCAATGTTATTATGACAAAAAATGTGGATGAATATGTTGTTAATTTTCCTTATAGAGAAGCTATAGGTTGTTTATTGTTTTTGAGTTCTGTGTCAAGGCCGGACATTTCATATTCTGTAAATGTATTAAGTAGATATGTAAACAATCCTGGTCAACAACATGTAAATGCTGTTAAGCGTGTAATTAAATACCTGATTAATAGTAAACATTTACGTATAAAATATGGAGATAACAGCGGTCTTACTGGATATTCAGATTCAGATTTTGCAGGTGATATAGAATCACGTAAATCTACCACAGGGTATATGTTTATAATGAATGGAGGACCAATCACATGGTCCAGTGAGAAACAGAAGACCATTGCTCTCTCCACAACTGAAGCAGAGTTTGTAGCTGCTAGTGAAGCTAGCAAGGAGATAATCTGGCTGCAGCAATTAATGTCTGATTTGAGTGAAAATGTTGATTGTATTACACTGAATGTTGATAATCAAAGTGCCATAAAATTGATTAATAACCCTGTTTATCATAAAAGAACTAAACATATTGACATTAAGTATAACTTTATAAGGGAAAAGGTTAATTTGGGCTTGATTAAACTGAATTATATTTCAAGTAAGAATCAGTTAGCAGACATTTTAACCAAAGCATTGCCTGCTCAGACATTTGCCTATCTGAGAGATCAGTTTTTGTGTAGTAATGCATAAGTGTTATGTTTGTTTTTCTTTTATGCAAGTTTAATTTTAGTGGGAGTGTTAGAGAAATGAAAATTAAACTTGTCTATAGTATTGTTTGTCTGTGGTAGTTTCATTGTTTATGTTTGCCTTCTTTTGTTTTGTACCTAAAAAGGAACATGTCTTCTTGCCGGTTTTATTGTATGTGCGTTTTATAATAAATAGTATTCTTCGTTCTAAAGATTGTTTTTATCAAGAAACCCAATAGTTATAAATATTTTTTCTTTTTCAGAAGACACTTGCTACTGAAGAATGTGCATCGAAGGGATTCCACAGGCTACTTTTCTCTTCCGAGAGAGCTGCTATGACAGCAGTGTCGATACACTTACCATGTAAAACAAGACGGCGCATGCTATCACTTGTACTAAATTATAAATTAGTATAATATTCTTTAGTTCGAAAGGCTTCACGTCCCGCATAAGTCGGGGTCCCAAACTTTTGCAGAAATATAAATATGACAATAATGTGATGCACATAAATGGCGGAGAAGGGAACATATCTCGTGTTCTGTCATCTGTAAACAAATAAAATTATCTAAGAATACATTATCAATAGCGGCGTATGCGCTCAATGAGGCAGATAGTATCAAATATCTATACTAGAGATGGGTCGTTGACAGTATTTCCCTTAACGAAACGTCAACGTTGATTTCCGTTCGTCAACTAGTTGATCAACTAGTTAAATTCGCAACGAATTAACGTACTTGTAATGTCAACTTGCAACGTAAACTGTTTATTGATATGAACGGTTTTTATTCAACGCTACTTTTATGTACGCTACTTAGAGTTCAAATTGTATGAAATGACCGTCCCTCGCGACTTACGTTATTATTAACGTAAGTTTTTTAAATTTGCTCAGTTCGTTTCATTTACGTTCTCGATTATTGAACGAGAAGAACGAGTTAAATTCATAAACGTCGTTGACGAATTCAACTAGTTGATTCATATACAGTTAACGTTAATACGTTGACATGAGATCAACGGTTGATTCAACTAGTTCGTTGATTCAACGCTCATCCACATATAATAAATTGGAAAGGTTTGAATCTCTGTTTGTTTGCATTGAATAGCCTCCGCAACTATAGGAACGATTTAAAAAAAACTTCTCAATTAGAAAGCTACTTCTTTACCAAGTAACATAGGCTTTATTTTATAGGAAAAAAGCTAGTAAAAGTAAAACTAATAAAATTAGTAGTTTGTAATTCTTTCTATGGGCCTAGTTACCCGAAATAAATGAATTTATTATTATTAATAAAAAAAGTAAAAGCTACTAAAGCTAGTTTTTTATATAATTATAAAAATAAACATTAAATAAAACAGTCTTATAAAAAATAATTATTTTAACTATGCCACTATGGGGCTTCTGACACGCCACGTCGCCTCATCGAGAAAATCTCTCGGGCATACTATAGGTTTCAGAGAGAGAGTAATTATGTATCAATTACACACAGTCATGACTTTGAAACGTTACAGCCTTGGATTCGAGACCTTTGACTTGCCAGTACTAATTAGCATTACAAACTACATAGTTTCTTTACAATTTCCTATGTTGTTTGCATTTTGTTACATAATTTCAATACTCTGATTACGTACAGTAATCATATTAACTAGCGTTCCCCCGCAGCTTCACTCGCGTCAAGATCCCCGTTACATTTTTTTTATGTTTTAATAATTATTCTATTATTCGGGGTGAAGACACATTCAACAAATTAAAGATCATGAAAATCGGTCCACATACACACACACACACACACGCACGCACGCACGCACGCACTCACACATGCTCTTTTAATTATGAATGTATGTCAGTTCTTATGTCCGCTCGTAACTACTCAATGGCTCAACCGATTTAATACCATTAGATTCGTCTTGATGGCACCAGTGTCAAAATGGCAGATTTTATGGACTTTAATGTGCAGGCTGATTTTGAAATTCATCTTTAGGTGTAACATTATTCATTTCCAACGATCATTTAGGACCTATCGAGTGAATTTATTATGATTTACAAACTAAAAAGTAGAAAATAAAATCAATTAAAAACCCGACTGCGTCAAAAGTAACTAAAAATCTAAAAACTAATAATCTAATAGTGTATTGGTATTGCAGGCGGGACAAGCAAAGAAACAATTTTGTTTTAATGTCGATTGAACGACATACCTAGATTGTAAATATAAAAAAGTATACTTAATAAAAGTTTCTGAACTATTATTTATTGTAAATAAATGTATGTATTTTATTATTATTTTATTTTAGTTATATTTAGGAATAGATTTTTAATTTAGTACTTAGATACATTGTAATATACCTACAGGGTTACTTGTAATTCGACGTATATCCGCCAGGAGCTGATTGGGGGATTAAAATGCAACAAATTGAACACCACCTATATATGGCCGAAATTCAATAGTTTTCGAGATATTTGAATTTTAGGGGATTTTCGATCTTTACCCAAAATTTAACACTAAGTTCCAAATAAAAAAGAAACTACACGTTGAATGGGTACAATTAAAAAGTGATATTATAGCTGACACTTCAATTAAGCTACGTACATCATTAAAAGTGCTTCATCCAACAAAATACCTAAATTGATGAGCGATTTAAGAATAATATCGACCCAATATTTTCATTTAATGCTTCAAAAAATGTAGTCTAGTTAAAAAAAATACTATGACATGAATCGTACAAACCACAAAAAAAACTTCCCTATTCTCTCAGCTTTCCAAAAAGGTATAAAAGTTAATTAAAAGACACTTAATTCATGGCATAGCATGCGTTTAAATCGGCGCGGGGAGAAAAATCATCTGTGTTTGTGTTAAAAAGATACTAGCTTTCCGCCGACGGCTTCGCCTCCATGATTGGAGTATTTCTTATAATTTATACCCTATGTTACCCGGGCATAGTGTAGCTTCCCAACGGTGAAAGAATTTTTTAAATCGGTCCAGTAGGGACCGATTTGAATAAGATAATAGGTAGAAATAAGATTTCTTGACCCCCATTTCTTGTCGCAAAATTTGAACAGCGAAAATTACGAAGAGTTTTCAAGAAACAACCTCAATGATTTGTTGGCGGATATTCCCAAAGAAATAAAAAATAACCTCATGTTTCCACATGATGGTTGCCCAGCACATTACCGATTTATTGTCCGGCAGTGGCTAGACGAGAGGTATCCAAACTAATGGATTGGGAGAGGAGAATCAATTCCGTGGCCAGCACGAACAAGATGTGTAATTTTTTTGATAAACGACACGTTTTTATCAATGCTTTGTCTACTAATATTAAAAAGTGGAAAGATTTGTTTGTTTATTTGTTTGAATTGAATAGGCTCCGAAACTACTGGACCGATTTGAAAAATTCTTTCACCGTTGGGAAGCTACACTATGCCCGGGTAACATAGGGTATAAATTATAAGAAATACTCCGATCATGGAGGCGAAGATTTTTGTCCCCACGCCGATTCAAACACATGCTATGCCATGAATTAAGTGTCTTTTAATTAAATTTTATACCTTTTTGGAAAGCTGAGAGAATAGAGAAGTTTTTTTAATTGTTTGTACGATTCATGTCATAGTATTTTTTTTAACTAGACTACATTTTTTGAAGCATTAAATAAAAATACTGGTTAGATATTATTCTTAAATCGCTCATCAATTTAGGTATTTTGTTGGATGAAGCACTTTCAATGATGTACATAGCTTAATTGAAGTGTCAGCTATAATATCATTTTTTAATTGTACCCATTCAACGTGTAGTTTCTTTTTTATTTGGAACTTAGTGTTAAATTTTGGGTAAAGATCGAAAATCCTCTAAAATTCAAATATCTCGAAACCTATTGAATTTCGGCCATACATAGATGGTGTTCAATTTGTTGCATTTTAGCCCGCCAATCAGCTCCTGGCGGATATACGTCGAATTACAAGTAACCCTGTATAGTTTTAGTGAATATTTTTATACTTACTGTAGTAATTTTATTATTTTGTGTATGTGCAATTGTGTGTATTATGTAGTAATAATTAGAATAAATAAATAAATCCTTGTAAATATGTATTTGTTAATAAACAATGTGGAACAGTTACATTTTTTTTTAATTCTGCCATTTTTTTACTTACAGAATTTTTATACCCGTCTTAGGCAATTTATTTCAAATCAAAAATACATGATGGTTTTGCGGTGGTTACTTCACTAAGCTCAAGGCTTGTATCGGATATACCCACAGAATTTAACAATTACTATTTTAATATTGTTATATTATGAACTCCGTAGACATCACACGCATGCTTAATGTTGAGATAATTAAAATTAAAATTAAATTCAGTTACAATCCCACTAATCCTACTCCTACTAATATTATAAATGTGAAAGTTTGTGAGGATGGATGGATGGATGTTTGTTACTCTTTCACGCAAAAACTACTGAACGGATCTGAATGAAATTTGGCACAGAGATAGAAAATAGTCTGGAATAGCACATAGGCTACTTTTTATCCTGGTAAAATTTATGATTCCCGTGGGATAGCGGGCAAAGCCGCTGGCGGAAAGATAGAAATAAACGCAAACAAGAAATCGGTGACTGAAGTAATAAATTAATAGTTAATATTTTTAAGTTAAGCAGTGATAGCCTAGGGGTATGACCACTGGTCTAGTCAAAGGTCTCGAGTTCGAATCAAAGGCACGCACCTCTGACTTTTCGAAATCATGTGTGTAATTATCACTCGCTTTAACGGTGAAAGAAAACATCGTGAGGAAACCTGCATGCCTGAGAGATATTCTCGACGGCATGTGAAGTCTGCCAAACCGCATTAGGCCAGCATGGTGGACTATGGCCTAATACTGAGAGGAGACCCTTGCCCAGCAGTGGGACGGTAAATGGGTTGATGATGTAATATGTTTCAAATTTTCCGTAACTTCAAGATAAGCTATGATTTATCGTTGTTTAGCTAGTGTATTAATTATATAAATATTTAAATGAATTTTAGTGCGTTTTTGTTTCAATTCACCAGTATGTTTAAGTCCCATCTAACAAGGGGTAAGCACACTATGAACCGAGCACAAATCTAGATTCCAAGCTGCTATTAGGAGTTTCACAAAAAAAAAACCTAAAAACCATTTGCTCGACCGGAGAAACCATTTTTATCAAAAATTTGTTCTGACGTCAGAATTAAGGTTTCTGCTCCAGAAATCCTTGTCGAGAATTCTCGTGCCTCGGGAAATAAAAAAGGTCGAGAAATCAGAAACCCTAGTCAGAATCCATAAGGCATTGAGGGGACTCCGTAAAAAAAATATTGTAAGTCATTCTTCAGTGCCTGTTTTAATTTTGAATGCGGTTTAATTTGTTTTATAAAGGTTTTTATTAAATTACCAAAACTTTAATACTGAAAACGACCAACTTGTATATCTGCTGATCTATTCTTACAAAATAAACACTGTTTTATCTTACCACATAAATCATAAAACACATAATTATAATACTCCTGCACCTTCCCTAGTATGTGAGCCATGTTAACAAAGTATTGATTTTACCTACTAAATTTTACGAATTAAATTAATAGAACCGACATTAAAAAATAATTCTACACAACTAAACTTACACATTCGTCGATTAACGATTTTATATAAAGTCAAGATTTAAGGCCTGTTTCAACGACTTATTCCCGCCCGCTTTTTTTTCCACGATTCTGTTTCCAAAACCAAAATTAAGAGCCTGTTTATTCTGATTAATTAAAAAATGAAACAAAAGTTGTATGAAATTATGTGCCAAGTAATTCAACGGAAACTTATCAGAATGCGGTGACACAGGCCCTCAGTCTACTTACTAACCTTAATTCAAATAAAGATACCAGACTCCTTATTTGTGATATAAATAAATATAAAAATATATACTTTTTTTTGTAAATATATACTTATAATATATAAGAAACACCTAGACAAACACAAACACCTAAGTTCATCACATAAAAGTTTGTGTCCTGTGGGAATTGAACCCACGACCTCGTGATCAGCAGTCCGATACTCGAACCACTAGACCACAGACGTCGTCAAATAAGTAAAGCTTTCGATTTTATCGCTCATTCTATATAGTTACAAAAACTCGAAATAAACGGTAAAAAGAGGTCCATTGCATATATAAACCTGACACGGTAGGACAAATCGCACTTTGAATCAAATGTAACATCTTTAAAACGCAGTTTACCCTTTCGTGTCGCTGACTATTCCCTACTACTCTGTCATAGGTATATTTTAGAGATAATTTTTAGGGCATCGAGAACCGGACCTTTTTTTCGGAACCGGTTCTTTCGGTTCCGTTCCTATTCAGAACCGGGTACCCGGTTTTTTTCGGTTCTTTTCGGTTCTCATATAAATTTATAGTAAACCTTTTGCTGTCTTATTTAATAAACAGTTTCTGTGTTTGGTTACATGTTGTTTCGTATAGTGGTGTTCTGTACTTCACTTGACACTATTGTACCTTGCAATTTCGATGTCATTAGCGTCTCTGCTTAACAACATTAACCTAACCTACCAAAAGTAAGAGCAGACTAGAACATGCCGCCCAAAGTAATGATTACAGGACTGAAAAGGCCACCGAAATCATAGAAAAGATACCCTGCCTTGGTTTTGCTTACTTTTAAACCGACACTTGCCACTCTCAGCTACCACTCCGTCAGTCTGCTCTTGACCTCTATGCTATTCTCAGCAACTAGTACAATTTTGTAGCAGGTAACATAGAGCAGGGAACCTTCTCCTGTATATCCGACGTAAGAGGGGCCAGGATCATTAGAAAAAACCGATAAGCTAGCAACTTTGCGGCGATGTTCCAGATTTTGGAGGTTAGCCTGGACAAGGGAGTCGTTTCCAATGAGCTTCTTGGCACGTTTCTCGACGGTTTCCAACGCATCGAGCTGATACTTAGCCGATACATCCCAAAGATGCGTAAACAGTACTCCATGTACGACCGAACTTGTGCTTGATATAATATGAGCAATTGTACCGGTGTGAAATAACGTCGCACCTCCGAGGATAACAATTTCGGGCAACGGGTGTCCGGTCATAGTCTTATATATATATATATATCTATATATATAAGACTATGACCGGACACTGCTCACTTAACAAACGACGATGATGAGCCAAAGTTAACTTTGAGGTGGTCAGTTATCGGCACAGATATATTTCGGAAAGAAGGAGCCAGTTTGAATGGGCTCTTTTTGGTGGAAAACAGTCACGCGTGGGTCTTGGCAGCGTTGAATTTGATCAGATTGGCATCGCCCTATTCCGAGACTGCCTGAAGGGACAAGCGATCCACCATGGCCTCTGTTAGAGACTGGATTTCCAGTCTACTGGTCCGTGTAACTCTCTACGACGGTGCGATCATCTACGAACCCAAAGATACTGGGTTCCAGCAGATCAACTATGTTGAGCAGGAAGAGTTTTGCAGAGAGTACTGACCCCTGGGGAACACCTCCATTGATATCCATTCGATCCGACGAGCAGCCATCAATGACAAGTCATATCGATCGATTCCTCAGATAAACCTTTTTCGGCAGGTCTGTCATTTTTGTATAAATTATGCTAAAAACAAAGAAATTGTGAAGAAATACATATAAATAACATCACTTTATACACCTACGGCGCCATTTATAATTGATTTACAAGATTTAGATTATTTTCAGATTCAAATTATAAACGATTTATTCAAAGAATCGCGAGAACCGAAAGAACCGAAAAACCCGGTGCTTTGAATTTCAGAACCGGGTTTTTTTTAAGCGCTTAGAACCGGGAAAAACCGATTTTTTCAGAACCGGGAAAAACCGGGTCTATGCTCTAATAATTTTCCTTAGTTGACGTTTTCGCCAGTTCGGCGAAACATGTGCCTATGTACGCAACTTAATGAATTTATTTGTATTACCGTGTTTCATGTGAATAAATGAATTTAAATTTGAATTAATGGAGGGTAGTGAAACAAATAAATAAATATTCCGTGTAATCATTTAAATACTAGCCTTCGCTTGCGCCACGTTTGAACCGCGTGTGTAATTTTTTCAGAAGTTTTAACAGTTATTCTGCTATTCAGGGTCAAGTTCAGGGCACACCAAATCTAATTTAAAAAAAGAAAACGTACCATCCACACGAAGAAGAAGAAGGGCCAAGACAAAGCCAACAATTCATATATATATTATCATAAAAATAGGTCCAGTGGGTAAAATAAATTATACTGTAAAAGTGATTAACATGACTTGCAAAATAATGTGTAAAAAATGCTGAAAAATTCTTTCGGTACCTATATTTAATTTTTAATAGTTGCAGAGGTCAGATAGCAGTAGTTTTTTGTAAATTATTGATATTCGGCCGCATCTGGGTAGACTGGAACCCGGCCCCATCATAGTTAAAAAAGGCTAGAAAGAAGAAGATTTGTCTTTTAACTAACAGAGTGCAAGCGACATGGTTGTTGTAAGTATGTGCCAACAACAACTTATTGTAACAATAAATAATTATTGTCACCGTGACAAAAATAAATCAGGTTTCATAAATTGATTGTTTGAAATCGATATAAAATCGACTAAACTCCTGAATGTTATTTGTCTCCTGAAATTTGTCAGAGAGAATCCGCTCTACCTAATTATTTTTATACAATAAACTAATTTATCTACAATGTCTGGACTAAATTCTCCATGATTCTCCAAGTTTGTTTCAACTTTTTTATGCTGGCACCATCAAGTTGATAAAACGAGCACTCAAGTCCCAAGGCCGCAGTGTATAGTACACAACCCAGAGGGCTTAAAGTCTACCGCCCTAGTCCCATAAAATTTCGTGATAATTAAGGTTAGTTATTTTGTCAAACACAAATTGCTGAACCCGAGTGACTTGGTCCACATACAAAGGTGGTACTCGATTGAAATTTTGAAAGAACTCGATTGACTGAAATCGCAAAATCAGACTCGAGTCACAGCACTACTTCAAAGGCAACGTAGCAATCAATCTCAAATCAGATAGGCCACAAACTAATGATTGATTAATAATAATAATAATAAAGGTGTTTATTTCTCTCATTCACAAAGGTACAAATTACATATCACAATAAATATAGGGCAATTTTCATTCCTTTGTGGGAGGCTGGTGTCAGTATTAGGTAGACCTGTGTTACAGATCACCAGGCTCTCACCACTTGGACGAAACTTAGTGATAATTTCTATATTTTAGGCAGTATTAATTTATTTATTGAATAGTAAATAAATCTACATCTAGCCATTTCTAAGATAAGCAGGTAATAAAATCTCTTCAGTTTTATATCAACGAGGTGTTAGTTTACTTTAGCCTTGCCATTCGTTACACCATTTACATGTTTCTTTTCAGACTTAACAATATAGTTGTTATAGTAAAATGATCCGAATAAGTATATAAATTCAAGACTGTGAATGCAAAGTAACACACAAATCCATTTTGGGTAGCCGCAGTCTTCGTATATGGCAGAGAAGCTGTGTACGAAGATAATGCAGAATTGTATCTGAAATAAAATATTTATATCATTAAACATAACAATATTTTTGTAGAACAGAAGTAGAATTTATTAATAAAAATTATAAGTACACTGGTAACATAAAGATTTAATAGGACCGTAGGCCAAAGTAACAATTTACATAGTCAGGATCTAATTAGCATTAACACACATAGCAAAATACACAACGATCGGACAGCGATCGGATAACGATCGGACAATGATCGGACGACGATTGGACAGAGATTCGATATCACTCACACAATTACCAGCGGCGAAGGTTCGGACATAGCACGTTTGTACTATCAGAGATCTCAAGCAGAAGAGAGAGAAGTGAATTTTTTTTTTTTTTTTAGAACGGATGTAGATTCTAGCTCAGGAGCTTTTGAATCTTAACCGGGGTTGGTGGCAAGGCACCTTTAGTACCTCCAGCCATGGACACTTATAAACTAAGCAACAGCAGCTAAGGGCGTCCCCTAACGGGACTCGGACCTCGGCTTAGGGCGTTGCTGGGGGACAGCTAGGGACAGCTGGATCTGGGTTAAAATTATTTAGGGACGAATTTAAAACTACTGGCTCGGCGCGGGCCGGCCCGGGCAAGGGACGGGAAGGGGTAACGTTTCGGGGTCTTCGCGACGGGCCTCGCCGGCGAGGACGGTAAATCGGATGGCGTCGAGCCTGTTTGAGTGCTTCTTGTTGTGCTACGGTAATCGGGTCGTCAGGGTAAGTGAGTGCGTGCCTTGGGCGGCGCACTCTACTTATCAGAGAAGGTTTGTAGTCTACGCTACTGACTACTAGGCGGTTTGGGTGGAGGGGTGCCTGATCGAAATAACGCTTGCAGGCGCGTTTCATGTACAGAGCGAAGTGACGTTCCGGGAAGCCTTTTATACGTCCTGACACAGTCATTATGGCGGTCAAAATAGGCGCTATTATTTGATGCTATCCATTATGTTACCACCAAATGTAAAAAACATGAATTTATGAACAAATTAATTAATACTGAATACGTAGAAAGTTAGCTAATTCTCTCTCCCTATACGAACATAGATTGGATTATGAGAGGATGCAAGCGGTCACACCCCACTGCCGCGATAAATTCACGGTGCTTCTCTATCCAATCACCAGTGTGCCGAGTTCTCGGGCAGTCCACAAAATAGTGACAGCCGGGTTTTGGATATGCGACACACTATTCTATGATGTGCCTTACCACCACTAAAGTGGCGTGTCCAACTTTGTTTGCCCTAAAATTTGACCAGTGACGCAACTTACAAGTTTTATGAGAAATCCAATATTTGCCACAGAATAATTGAAAGTAGAAGCAAACATGAGTTAGCCGCATATTATGCAAAGATTGGACCCCAACATAACTGAGTAAAGGCTAGGATGTTAAATAAAGATGGATAAAGGATAAATCATTAAGTTAACCTACCAGCTGCATTGTCGTGACGTGCTTTTTCCACCAGAGATACTTCTTGTACTGAGGTCCCAGCCCGGCTATTAGGTAGTAAGTATACATTACAACGTGGACTAAACAGTTGATGACACCAATTAGAGTAGCGTGACCATCTGCAAAATGATAAAGCCAATATAAAATAAAAGCAATGACAGAAGGAGGAAAGTCTTAATTACTATACGGATTTTATCTCGTTTATAGGAAGAATATAAGAAGGAAAAAATAAATAATAAATCAACACAGACGGCTACTTAAAACTTTAATTAAGAATACTGACCGTACTGTGATTTTATTATTGTTGATACTGTACGTACCATGTATTACTATACTCTATGTAATGTACTAACAAAATGTTGGTAGTTGCAGAAAAATAAATCGTTGCGCCTAAAAATTTTTCAGGAGCTAGCAAAGAAAAACATAATAATGAGTGATTAAGCCTCCGTCGACAAACTAATTGAAGGAAATGTATGGAAATGACATTTTGTCAGATTTATTAATTAGGTTTTGTTTGTTTTTGGTACTAAAACGTCATGTTAAAGATATCAGAAGAGACATTGTGATGGGCACAGCACAATGATGTTTTATTAGATGTTATTAGTATTAGATCAATTAATATCTTTAGTAATCCATAGATGTCGCTGGCGTCACAAAATGCAGAGAGTAAAAAAAAAATTCAGGTCAGTGCAGCAGTGGTCTCAAAAGCGTCCGGTAAACGAAAAAGTTCGGAACCACCTGCCTGAGACTATTTACCATAGTGTGTGAAATCGATTCAAGAAAAACTAATAACAATCAAAATCTTACTTGGGAAATATTTGAGACACCAATAAGAGGCAATGGGCATCATGAAATGATGGAACACGTGCAAGAAAGATATTTGTCTGTCTTTCTTTCTCAATACGAAGAATACTGTGTCCATCAGGTCTATTAGTTTTACCACTGTATACCCCCAAGCTGCATTTAACATCTGAAAATATGTAGCGAGATCCTTAAAAACCATGAACGACAAAAAGATATCATACATAATATGCGCATAACATACGTTTCTATGTATTTTATCTATTGTCTATCCATAATACAAGCTATGCTTAGTTTGGGACTGTGTATATAAAATGTCCCAAAAATGCCGGTTGCCTACGGGGGCTCTATTTTTTTTCTAGTAATAAATATAGCCTATGTCACTCAGGAATAATGTAACATTGTAATGGTGACAGAATTTTTGGAATTGTTCCAGAAGTTATTAAGTTCAGAAATAAACTCATTTTGAACAGTTAACATTCTTGGATTCTTTATTATAATATTTTTTTATCACCATAATTTACTGTCTGTATATCAAACAGCGCCTATCAAAACAACAAAGGCTTCCCTTAGGTGAAAATGTAGGAAGAATCGACAGAATAATAGAAATTACTACGTTAAAGAATACTAGAGTTAAGAAAAAACTGTTGTCGAGTGAAATACTTACTGTTCTTGAAGTGGGGTTCTCAGTCCAGTCTACTGGCTGACACGTCCATCTGTATTCATAGAGCCAACCACCCTTTAGACACTGAAACATAACAATTATTGTATGCATTATTTTAGATTCTAAATATATTGAGTGAAATACCTTTTGGTAGTGTCAGCTTAGTGATATGACCAATGTACTGCCAAGCTAAAGGTCTCAACTTCGCACCCATAGGCACGCAGCTCTGACTTTTCGAAATCATGTGCGTAATTATCACTCGCTTTAACGGTGAAGGAAATCATCGTGAGGAAACCTGCATGCCTCATAGATGTACTCGACGGTAGGTGAAGTCTGCTAACCCGCAGGTCAGCGTTAGTGAATGCTCAAGAATGGTGAGAAGTGTTCAAGAATGATCAAGAGAGCCATCACCGACCCATATATTATTGTTCCACTGCTGGGCATGGGTCTCCTCTCCTCTCGGGTCTATAGCCTGAATAATGATGACCCTATTTTGGACCATATCGATGTCATCAGCAGTGATGTTTTCATTTCAAATTTTATACATAAAAGAAATCCCATTCTTTGCTACGTTTCTCTTCCTAGAAAGCTACTATTAAGGCAGTGTTGATACACTTACCATGTAAAACAAAACAGCGCATGCTATCACTTGTACTAAATTATAAATTAGTATAATATTCTTTAATTCGAAAGGTTTCACGTCCCGCATAAGTCGGGGTCCCAAACTTTTGCAGAAATATAAATATGACAATAATGTGATGCACATAAATGGCGGGGATGGAAACAAATCTCGTGTTCTGTCATCTGTAAATACATAACATTATAAATTAATGATCCCGGTTCCGGTGGAAGTCTATGGGGAGGCCTATGTTTAGCAGTGGACCTCTTTTGGCTGATATGATGATGATGATGATGATACATCATAGCACAGATTCCAAATCATTCGGATATGGACCGAGTACGGTCGCACTAATACTAGAGGCAAAAACAAAATAATAAAAAATAGTATATTTTTACAATAGCTCATGGCTTAGTTATAACCACGCTAATCAACCAATCTGCGCTTGCCGCGGTCAGTCTATGGATTCTTAACAGATCAAGATCCCTCGATGCCTCGGAGAGCACGTAAAGATGTTGTTCCCGATCGTCATATGAATACCTATGACAATCGTTAGTGGTAGTCAGCATCTCAAAAAGCCTGACAACCAGTCTACCCTTCGAATAGACTGTAGTAGGTAATGCTCAGAAATTGTGTTGCGGAGTTCTGACGGCAGTCGCTTCGTGTAAAATACTGATATTCACCCGCATCTGGTTAGATTGGAAGCCGACCCCAACATGAAGAAGAGTATAGTGTTTTTAATTATCAACGTAAATGTATTTGTCAACCTAATTAAACTTTTTGCATTGTGCCTTATAAGCGTTATGTGAGGAGTTAGGTATTTGTGAATATTTATACTTTATGGTTTTTTGCACTTATTGGAACGTAATTTTTTAGGATATTTTAGACTGCCTCGTTGGACTATTGGTACCAAGCGCTACTGCTACGCTAGAGAGCCTGGATTCGATTCCCGGGACCAGTGAAATCTTGTTGGGTTTCTCTGTAAAATTCCCATTAGCAGCTCAGAGTTTAGATTTCTAGAGGCTCCCCTCCTATTACATAAGACCTAAACATACCGGCGAGATGGTATGTAGTATATATATATATATAGCTCAGCGCTCGGATGCCGCCGCGTCTGTGATCGCTTCGCCGTCTTAAGAGGCCGTGCACAAATTTGACTCAATTTTTCAAAATTTGATTCAATCGAGTTCTATGTTTCGGCTCGAGGTTGGGCGTAGTATCGTATAAACAATTTTGATCTTTTCAATAATAATTATCACAAATAAATGATGGCCCGATGGTTACTGGCGCGATCGAGTTTTTGCGCTCGATAATATAGCTCAATGTATCTATTATTTTCACAGTGAAAATATTACTTTTTTGAAAATATAAATTTACGTTCTATTTAAAGGATAAGCATAATTACTTATAGTTTCTTGGCTAGCGACGATCAAACGTCACTCGAACGCAACTTTTCGGAAAAATAGTTGTCAATATTCGTGATTTACCACTAATATGGAAATAATTTAAAAAATCCACTTTGGCTCTCTAACATAAAAGGAACTGTTCTTTTCAATTCATGGCTCAGTTTTTATTTTCCCCTATTCGGTTCCTTGCAATCGATGATCAAAATGTATGAAAATGGGTCGATTTGTAGGACGGACCCTTAAATTATTTGTTTATATTTATGTAATTGTTATTAATATGTTTATTTTGTATTTATTGTTTCTTCTATATTTTATGATCTGGGTTTGCGTCCGGGACCCCCTCTGGGTCTGGTTGAAAACCAGCGCCAGGCAATCTGTCTGGCATATGCTGAACTAGATCCCATTCAGCGCAGCCGTGAGGCACAGTACTTTTACTTTATATTTTTTGCTATTTTTTCTCTTTGTAAGTAAGTTATGTATGTGTCTCACTTGCAGCTGAATAAATGTTTCTTTCTTTCTTTCTTTCTAGTACATTATAACTACTTCCTGTAATACCGAGAACGATCAATTTTTATATATTTTTACGAAATAAATATTGTATTAATCTTACCACATAAATCATAAAACACGTATTTGTAATACTCCTGCACCTTCTCTAGTGTGTACGCCATTTTGACACTATTACTTTAAGCTTAAAAATTTAATGCGACACTTTTAGAACTAAATTAGCAGAACCGACATTACAAATGAATTCTACATGAATAACTAAAGAAACAAATTCGTTGATCATTGATTTTATTAAAAAGTCAAATAGTTAATATATTCCGGGTATATTATGTTTAAATATTATCATGACTTGCTTACTTAGTTGTGTAAAAAAATGCATGAATTTTCAAACTTAGGTACTTACTTACATGATAAAATGAAAGCGAAAGTGTTCTCGTATGTGGCAAAAATAACTTATTGAAAAACATAACTTGTCACTCTCTGGTTCTGCTGTAACAATTGATAAAATGGTCCCCGAGACAAAACAGATCAGTTGTTTATTCGCAGAGGTTAGCAATCGTTAGGTTTATTGTTTAAATTGACATGGAATCGATGAAATTACTCAATTACTCGTTTTTATGTTTTTACACAGGCAACAACAAATTTTTATTTATAGAATGGCCCTACGATCTACCTTCCTCGTTGAGGCTGGCCACGGGCGAGGGTCGTAGTGGAGACCCTCTCCACTACGACCCTCGCCCGTGGCCAATGGTAACCTTATCTGTTACAGATTACAATTTTTTGACTCCTAGGTTTTTCTCAGAAATTGACACCCCAGGGAGGGCTGCTCCTACGGGCTTAGCCTGCAAGCCCGGATTGAAGCGGCCATTCTAGGTTGCGATGTCGTATAGGAAGCACCGCAATTGAAGCAGGCCAAAGTGCTGTGCAGAGCTACATTGCGGCTGAAGGTTTACGGGGCTGCGGCGGGAGAGGAGTGCTGCTATAACGGTACGCCTCGGCGCGGGGTCGCAGCCGCAGGACACGGCGGGGTTGCAGGGAGAGAGGAAGTGTGACCAAAGATCTGTCCCGCTGCAAAGAGGGCCTTGGGCGATAGACTCGACTGAGACCTGGCCCTCGGGAAGAATCCATTAACGGACGTCCGCGGTGGGATCGCAGAGCATGGGAGAGCAATTCTTGTGATCTCGCCACTATGCGAAAGGAGGTCGTGATGGTGGTTTTAGTCGGTATGCTGGCCATCTGGTTGGAAAGCCCGACATAACCGTCCCGCATCCCTAAACGGGGTGGTTGCGTAATGCATAAGAAGCATTTCCCCACTAAATAACCTAATTCGGGATAGTGCAATTATTATTTCTATATCAGGAACGGGTTAAATATTTAATATTCATTACGCACGGAAATCGGACATGTTATACAATGTAAAAAAAAAAAATTGCTATATGTAGACGTTTATACATAATTAACGTCTTATATAATAAATAGGTTTAAAGTCAAATAAATTGCATATTGATATTTTTTCTTCACTAAACTGGTGACCCTCCCTGTGACCGGCAGCCGTAGTTTTTCTTTGTCGTTTTATAGGGAGAGGAGAGGCAGATCGTAGAAAGGCGCCGACTTTAGTTTGCCATGCGGTACTTTCTACCGGTGCGTTTATCACAGATCTCCGAACTTCTCCACAGTGTGTTAGAGACGTTTGCGTGTTTTTAGTCGATAAGTGTCGAATATAACTCTGACTGTACTTTCCTGGCGACAGAGGGTATCCAAAAGGGTAAAAAATAAAAAAAGGTCTGTGTTAAGCCTAAGTTTGATATACCATATATACTGATTTTAACAATCATGTACGTTTTAATAATTATCATTCGCTTAAACGGTAAAGGAAAAAGGTCGTGAGGAAATATGTAGGCCTGAGAAATTTTCTCAACAGCAAGTGAAGTCTGTCAACCCATTGTAGGTTAGCGTTGTGGGCTATGGCCTAACGGCCTAAATCCTCTCGTTCTGGGTGGAGATTCGTGCTTAACAGTGAGTTGACGATGTTTTTGAATTAATTATGTTCGTTTGGTGTTGACATTGTCAAATAATATTTTCAACGCGTCAAAATAAAATGCCAAAATTTAAAAAAACCCATATATTTTAGATTGCCTTAAAATAACAAGTCTTTTATGTAGTTGTGTTTTCTTTTACTTCTTAAACATTTTTTCTAAACTGTATAGTTGTATGCAATTCTTCCTTTACAAGATACCTAAATATTTCATTAATAAAATCTTGCTCCATCATACATAAATTGCTTATTAAAATTTTTATTAGAAAAAGATTTTTTTGGTAAAGAAAAGATTGTCAAAAAGTATTTATAAACTAAATAGATGGTCTACAGTGTCTGTTTATCTTTAAAAGATTCAGTCCTATTGGTAACAAGGTCTTTTACAATTAGTCTCTTTTTATTTTTATTCGACACCTAAAAAAATCTGCGATATAAGCACCGAAAGGACGGAATATTAAGCAAAATTTTACTCACTCTCTGTATCTTTAGAAAATCTGGAATACTTACATAATTGTAGAAAGAGTTACAATTATATTCCGTCATTGGAATACTGTGATAAAATCAAATTTAAAAATATTACAGAATATCAGTTGTGAGACGTTGTACTAGCTAATAATGATAATACTTGTAATTGACAATAAATTCACAAAACACAAAGGCAGCAAATATTTTTCTCTTGAATGGATTAACTCTGACGACAATCATAATACTTTAATGTCATCATATTGTCTTGGCAGTTTAAATAACATAAGAAAAAGAGATTCCGTCAAAATTAACGCTTAATACAAATATTTTCAGTTGATATAATAATATATTATACCTAAACCAACAACTAAAACTATTTGTACAAATATACCAACTTATCAGAAATGGTGGAAGTCTATACGAATAGTTTACTTAAGTACTTATTTTATGTGTTCAGACTTTTAAAAACTCTGCTTACGTTAAAAAATACACCAAAAAACAAGTTAAGAGGAGTTAACATTTAGGCTTGATAAAAATATCACAGAAACACAAGCTGTCAAGTTAAAATAATTAATAGAATAGTGTTTGGTAAATCTTGGTTGTATATTTTTAATTCAAAAGAAACGATTGCATGTAGGTGTAAATCATTTCAAAATTCTAAACACATAAATCTATCACACGGTATTAAGCCAATTAAAACTGGCTTAAATTTAACTAATCTAAAATGATCACAACGATCAAGTCTTTTTACTAGCACTCTTTCGCTTTCCCATTTGGCTGGATGCTTTGTGCGGACTTCTTGCTTTTGACGTAATTTAGATAATAGAAGTTGCCAAACATGTAGAGAAAGAGACCAGCGTTAAGGCTGAGTAAGAAGTTGATGCCTTTGGGATAGTTGCAGTCACTGAACATGACTGAGAAGTTGTGGTAGAAGATAATGCAGAACTGGATCTGGAATTAGAAAACAAATAAGTTAATGATTTTATAGTCAACGATGAAGCGAAAAGAAGACATTGTCAGGACATTGCGCAGACCTGATCTGATGCAGAGCTGCTAAGAACGTGGAGGAGTGAAATACGAATCATTAAATTTGTATCTAATCGTTATCTCAGTTTGAGTACTATAGTGCGTAAAAATATAGTTTTCCTCGATACAATTTCATAAATTTGAATGATTTCATTGTTAGATAATAATTCCCGAAGCTATAAGATGTAATATTTGTTCAATTACTTTATTTTTAGTTTTTGCACGAACAGACATGAACGTTTATCAAATATTATCCTAAGTAAACGCTGTTGATCATCTACAAATACTTGTGTATACTCTTTATCTATACTAATATTATAAAGAGGAAAGATTTGTTTGTTTGTAATGAATAGGCTCCGAAACTACTGGACCGATTTCAAAAATTCTTTCACCTTTGGAAAGCTACATTATCCCCGAGTAACATAGGCTATATATCATCACGCTACGACTAATAGGAGCGGAGTAGTAATGAAAAATGATGCAAAAACGGGGGAAAAAATTATAAGACCACGCGGGCGATGCCGCTGGCGGAAAGCTAGTAGAAGTATATTTTGGAAGTTATTCAACCTAATTTACATAATTAGTTTTGTTCCAAACCACTGAAAAAGTTTGATCTCTTCTACGATTTGACAAGAATCGGTTTGGCTACATCAAAAACATTACGACGTCATCAACATTATGACGACGTCTGTGGTCTAGTGGTTCGAGTACCGGACTGCTGATCACGAGGTCGTGGGTTCGATTCCCACAAGACGCAAACATTTACTGTGATGAACTTAGGTGTTTGTGTTTGTCTGGGTGTTTCTTATATATTATAAGTATGTATTTACAAAAAAAAAGTATATAAGTATTATATCCATTGTCTAGTACCCATAGTACAAGCTCTGCTTAGTTTGGGACTAGATGGTGCTGTGTAAAAATGTCCTAAGATATTTATTTATTTATTAGCTTAAAAATTTCTTAATCTTTTTGTTATTTGGAGTTATACTAAATTGACAAAATCTTTGAGCCTCTACCTGTACTTGAAACATATTTTTTCCTACTTTTTCCTTTCCAATGTTTCAATAGGTGCAAAGAAAATTTTTTTTTTATAATAATATTTAGGAGAACGTCTTGGATGTAATAATTTCGGCAGATTCTTTAACAGTTCAATAGGATGAGTAGAAATTACACAAAAAATATTATACTTACCAGTTGCAAGGTGGTAACGTGCTTTTTCCACCACAAGTACTTCTGGTACTGAGGTCCAAGCCCGGAGATCAAGTAGTAGGTGTACATGATGATGTGGATAAAAGAGTTGATCAATCCAAGAAGAGTGCCGTGTCCACCTGAAATGAAATAACGTCATTTTTGAGGCTAATATTGCACCATTCGTTCTAAGTACTTGACTGCTGAAGGAGGGTTATGTGTTTGACGTGTATGTATGTATGTATATCCATTCTTATGTCAGCTCGTAACTACTCAACAGCCCAACCGATTTAGATTAATGATACGTCTTTAGATTGGTCTTGATGGGACGAGTGTCACTGGATACATGCAATTAAAAAAAACAATATTGCGTATTTTATACGCTTTATTAGGCGAGCTGATTTTGAAAATTATCTTTAGTTGTATCGATTTTCATTTTAAATTATCGTTTAGGATCTATCTAATGATTCTTTGATGATTTATAAACTAAAAAGTGGGAAATAAAATCAATTATTATTAAATAAACATAACCCTCCTCCTTCGGCAGTCGGGTAAAAAACCCGACTGCCTAAAATGTACTAACTAAAAATCTAAAATCAAGCTCTGTGATGTTGTAAAATGTATTGCAGGCGGGACAAGCTATTGGTTCAGTCTAAATTATAAGATACAATACTGAATTAATAAGAAACAAAATTTTCCAACAAATCAGAGCTTGTTTTTAGATTTTGAGTTAGTACTTTTTACTTTATATCAAGTCGAAATTTCAATGTTGCTTATACTGATTTTAAGAAAATAAATTTATTTATAAATTCATAACTCCTAAACTACTGATTGTCCCGGTACATATCTTGCGTTTAAATTAACCATTGGGAAATCCTATATCCAAAAAAACTTTTGGACCACTGTGAATGGGCCCCCTGTATAAAGATAAATCAGTTTTTTTATTCATGATGAGACAGAAAAAAGAGAAAAAAGTTTTTATTTTTGTGCAATGCGAGGACGATACAAACAGGGTCAGGTAATAAAGAGAAATAAAAAAAAAGTATGTCATTATGTGGAATTAGGTAGGTTCAATAAAATAAAATGTTAAACAGTAAAACTTTCTAATGAATACAGACAATTGAAAACCATGCGTAAATTAGTATCGCAGGTACACAGCAATTTACCTAATTTATTCCTAAAACGTGCAACCGTATGCGGAATTTTCCATTTTATAGATACCAAATTAGTTGGCGATTATTTACATTACTGTGTAGAAATTCTTTAAAAATTACGATGTGAGGTTTTGTGTGTAAGGTATTTCATAATAAGAAAAAAAAAACGAAATAATCTTACCCGGCAAGAACTTGACTCCGATCCAAGCACAGATTGGCATCATGAAGTGGTGGTACAAGTGGAGGAAGGTGATCTGCCTGTTCTTCTTCCTCAGTACAAAGAAGATTGTGTCCAGAAGTTCAATGATCTTAGCTGCGAAGTACCACCATACAGCTGCCGCCATCTGTTTTATTTTTATTTTTAAGGATTAGGTTAAGGAACTCCAAATTGCTCGTTTTAAAACTGGACGGGCTTAGGCGTGGTACCTTTTTTGTTCAATACCTTTTACTTAAGTGCATTTGGTTATTTTCCATCGTCATAATTAAATTTAGAATTATTCCACGTTTTAGTAAGTGATAGACGAATTCTTCAAGAGACCTTAATACCTTGAACTATTTGGGTATTTACGTATTTGATTGCATTCCTAAATAAATTCAACACGACGTGTTATAAACAAAACATTGGTGGAATTATACTTACTCTCTGGGCTTTGGGATTATTTGAGTAGTCCACTGGTTGACATGAAAAGTTGTAGTCGTTCCACCATCCGGAGACTAAACCCTGAAAGAGTAAAGAAATAAAATACTGTTTCAACGTCAAAGTAAATCCATTTTGTCCATGGTAAATCCAAAATCATTATCAATAGCAAGCAACATGCAGACAATTAATTATTGAACTATAGTCTGTGCGGAACTAGTTGGCCACGCCTTAGGTATGTGAGCGGCGGGACGGCAGGAAGGGGTCGCTTGCTTTTGTTCACAGTAACCCGCCGCCTCACCCCCGTCCGTACCTAAGGGTTGGCCTACGAGTTCCGCGCGGACTATAGCAACCCGCCCTGACTTTGCAGGGATTCATAAAATCATACCCTAATAACTACCTAGATAACTAGGGTTCCGTATCCGAAGGGTGCCAACGGGACCCAATACAAAGCCTCCGCTGTCTGTCCGTCTGTTCGTCTGTCTATCAGCGGACTGTATCTTATGAACCGTAATAAATACAGAGTTAAAATTTTCAGTTTCTATTTCTAGTATCATTTTAACAACAAATTCTAATCTCATTTGTTGTTAAAATGATACTAGAAATTTATGTGCGCATTTTTCTCTGATTATATAAGTGAAAACTGTATCAAAATCCGCACAGTAAGTTTTGAGATTAGCTCGAACAAACACAAACTCAGTGCGACCGGGGACTTTTCTTTCATTTCCTTCCAATTATTTTGAACATTTTTATCATTCTGCACTTCACACTCCTCCGTGAGCGCAATTACAAAGATTTTCATCACATTATTAATATAATAACTGTTGTTTGCGGTTTCACTCACATCCCAATATACCCTACACCTAATATCCTATGTGTTATACTGATGTATAAGATATATTACTAAAGCCAAGTTTCATCAAAATCAGTTCAGTAGTTTTTGCGTGAAAGAGTAACAAACTTTCACATCAATGTGAAAGTTTGAATTGATGGATGGATATTTGTTTCTCAATCACGTCAAAACGGCTGAACGGATCTGGATGAAATTTGGCACAGACATAGATTGTAGTATGGAATAGCATATAAAAGGTGGAAGGGACATCGACGCACATACGAATACCATGAGTTACATGATTCTGGACCCCCTGCGTTGAAATTTTCTGTAACGTTTTTCACCAATTTTTTAATTTTTTCTGCGGTTTTTTTACTTATACGTGTAAAAATAAATATTTCTATGTACCCAAATTAGAATTATAATTAAAAAATATCGCACGCGCGATAACATTCACCGCGGAGCGTTATTATTGCATTTTTAGCGCGCTCAAAAATGTCTGTAATAACTGGTCATTTTCTACATGAATGACCTAGGTCATTTTATTTTTGACCTTGACTGAAACCTTGTCACGACGTTTGTGCGTCGATATCCCTTCCACCTGGTATGCTACTTTTATCTCGGTAAAATGAATGGTCCCTGTGTGATAGATTTGTTTTTAACCCCCGACGCAAAAACGACGGGGTGTTATAAGTTTGACGTGTCTGTGTGTGTGTGTGTGTGTGTGTGTGTGTCTGTCTGTGGCATCGTAGCTCCCCAATGGATGGACCGATTTTGATTTTGTTTTCTTTATTTTTTATTTTGACAACTCGGTCAATATGGGTATCAAATGAAAGGGCTTAACTATTAGAATACTATACACGATGATAAATTTCAAATCCAAGATGGCCGCCACCACAAAATTGCAAAATACATTTCGTGTCGGGGGTTTTTTAAATTTTTAATAATAAATCATAAGAAAAAATATCCAGTCCACGAAAGCTATGTAGTTTAAAATATTAGTAGGATAGATATAAATTTGTCAACTTACTTCATATACGATAAATATGCTCATGAGTATCTGAGATACGTTGTACAGTATCATCGTGTTTTTCAGGTCGTATGGCTTGCGGTCCCTCATATATCGAGGGCCGACGGAGGTGCAGAAGTATAGGTATGTAGCCAGGAGCGTCAGCAACGGTCCTGGCCCTGACATCAGCCACCAGTTCTCTGTGCGAGGGTCTGTAAAATAAATAAAATAAATAAATTTGACGATTTGGTCTAGTGGTTCGAGTACCGAACTGATGATCACGAGGTCGTGGATTTGATTCCCACAGGGCACAAACATTTATTGTGATGAACTTAAGTGTTTGTGTTTTTCTGGGTGTTTCTTATGTATTATAAGTATGTATTTAAAAAAAAAAGTATATTAGTATTATATCCATTGTCTAGTACCCATAGTACAAGCTCTGCTTAGTTTGGGACTAGATGGTGCTGTGTGAAAATGTCCCAGGATATTTATAAAAAATCAATAAATCAAATCAGTCAATAAATATATTGCTAAGCCTAAAACTCGATAGCGGCTGCAAAGATTTGGCTGATTTATTTTTAGTTACTTTAATAAAGGAAAAAATCTACTCGCGGGCCTGAACCTGCGTCTTCTGGTTCAGTTCAGGGTTCGAAGCCTGCCCGCGGGCAGATGATAGATGTTTTGTTTAAATAACTGGTAATCTTAGCATGGAAAATGTTTAAAAATATACAAAAGGTAATTTCTTTTTGTTGTATTTCACATAGTCTGACGAAGGTTCTTATGGAGAGAAAAAACGTAAAAAATGCGACGAGAAAAGTAAAAACAGGGAAACGGCAACAGCGGAACTGCACACGGGTTGATAATTAAGTATAGAAATACCTTAATTTTTTTATTACAATTGAATGACAGATTTTATTGACTGGCTTTACCCAGGATTGAGTCAATATAGGCCAGATAAAAAAAATATATGATAAGCATAAGGGCTGCTAAGCTAGCCTATAAAATGCATGATAATATGCTAAGGATAAAAGGGTTTCCATAAAAATATGGAAACCCAACTAGGTTAAATTTATCTCCCTAGCCTTTTCCCAAACTATAAATAAAGTCTTAGATCAAACAAATAGATTATGCTATTAAAATATTACATTCGTGAATCGTAAGTATGAAACAAAAACAGAATTTCAGCACGAAAAACAGACGTTAATAAAATATAATTATCTCAATCAAAAGATTTTTTACATTGCAATATTATGTGTAAATTTAATCTAAACAAATTGGCATTTTGTTTACTTTTGATTAAAATGATTAAATGCAGTTCATAATTTTAAAAGCGTGAAGTATTTAATTGCTTATTTAATTTGATGCAACATTTTAGTGCGGTTGCTGGTTGGTCATATTTTGTGACGTTAATAAGCGACATTTCGGGAAGAGAATACCCGGCATAGTTCATTGATCATGTGCCCGATATGTCGGCGGGGCATATTTATAAATCAGCGCTGTGGCATTGGGTAAGTATACGTTTCATGTCCTGATGTCACAGCATTATGCTGAGACTGGGGCCCCTTTTTGGCCTTGGCCTTTTCATCGCAATGCCTTTTCTTTTCTGAATATTTTGTATAATCTGTGTCCATACGGTTGGGACCCCCAATAAAATTAACTTAAATTTTTAAGAGAGGTAGGGCACAGCCGTTTATGGCTCAAATCTGGAGCAGCCCATCTGGGGAAGTACCTCCACCTTACAGAAAACTGCAGCCAAATAACAAACTTTATTGTTTGTTGTGTTCCTGCAGTGAGTAAGGTCCCGAGAGCTCCTTTTAAGGATGCGCTGCGCTGGCAGCTAGAGGAATATTCCCTCAAACTGTCGGTGCAGTGAATCCTCCATAAACCTCTAAGAGGTTTTGCGGGTCGGCAACGCGCGAGTGATACCCCTGGTGTTGCAAGCGCCCAGAGGCTATGGTAACCGCTTACCATCAGGCGGGCCGTATGCTTGTTTGCCACCTTAGTGGTATAAAAAAAACATAGTAATATTTTGGGTAAGTACAGTCAGCATTAAAAGTCGATGACCACATTCAAATTTTCAAAATCACTGTACATTATATTACCCATAAATCGCTAACAAGATAGGGCGCCAGTATTGAATGAACATCATTAAAGTTCACAATTAACTTAACACTACTCGTCAAAGGTCACTGAACACTATTTTGTTAAAAATTGCTGATGGTTACATTATCCAAAAACATCATAACATTCAGTTTTTCAAAAGTCACTGAACAATATAAAATGCTTGTTTTGGTTATCTAGTGTAATCACGTCCAAAAATAACTTAACATCATAAATAACAAAAGTTTCTGAACATTACTTTGTTTCGGATACGTAGCGTGTAAACGTATACTATCAAAAGTAGCTGAACTGCAAAATAAAAAAGTGCTCGTTACTATCTTCAGAGTTATAAATCCAATCTTGTCCTATCCAAACTAAATAATGTAAAAAATTTATGTAAAGTTCAAATTTAACTTTTCAAAATATTTTTTTTTTCATAGTATCAATGAGAAATATTAGAAGTGGGTGTTCAAGGGGCAAGCACATGTTTAAGCCTATTTTTCAAAATAAGCTCGCAAGCACGAATACAAAGATAAGCATATTCCACTTAAAAAATATTCCGTCAACGTCGTATAAGCTATCTGTATTATCATTGAATAGTAACCTATGTATAGCTATAAGCTTTATGACTCATTATCAAAAATCATGCAGATTCTGTTTGCCATCGACGTAATTTATGATTTTTTTTAGTTCGATTGAATTGTAACCTTATTCGTAAAGCTATAAAACTCATTTTCAAAAATCACGCAGATTCTGTTCAAATTCATACCGTCGCCTTAGTTTATGATTTTTTTAATTATAATTGTATTAGAACCTAATCTGTATACAAATAAGACTCATTTTCAAAATTCACACAAATTCCGTTTTAATTCAATTCTTTGGGAAACATAGTTGTGGGTATTTGAAAAACAGTTTACCCTTGAATGTAAAAAGAATATTTCTACTTAATTATCACTTAGTATCGGATGTAGACAATTGCGGTTGCAACTATTTATCATCTATAACTATTGTATTAGTTATCAATTGCGCTTTAGTGACAAATAAACATTATAATGCCATTTAATGTTCATATTACTGCACATGAACGTCACAGAATAGTGATATTGCGAGAAGAAGGACTTTCTGTTGCCGAAATAGCTAGAGAAGTGGGAGTTGCTGTAAGTTATTTTATTTTATGTATTTTGAGATTATATAGGATGTAACATTGAGAAGATATTTTGAATATACTATGAATAATATGAGATTATCACATACATTGAAATTGTTGTGTTCCAAATTTTATCCAAATGTATACAGTACTTTTATCGTTTTATAATATTAGTAAGAAAGGATTGATACCAAGACTTATATAACAAACACACGTATTCGTTAAAAGAATGTTTGTCCTAAGTGGGAATCTAATAGGGTAGAATCAAAATCGGACGCATAGCATAGGGTCACTGCCGATCAATAAAGTGTTAGGTTCTAATGCAGGTTTATTTTTATTTTTGTAGCGTAACACCGTGTACTTGTGGATAAGGCGATGGGATAATGAAGGAAACGTTGATGAAATTAAGAAGACCGGTAGACCAAGAAGAACTTCAAGAACACAGGACGTAAATATCATTCGCCAATTCAGAGAGTCTCCGTTCCTTCAAACCAGAAATGTAGCTATAGCTAACAATATTTCTTTAAGCACCGTTCGTCGACGTCTCCACGAAGCTGGTATACATTACCGAAAACCGGCCCGTAAGTTAAAATTGACAGCTCGACATAAGTTGCAAAGACTTCAGTTTGCAGAACGATATTTAAATTTTGATTTTTCGAATGTAATATTTGCTGATGAAAAGACCTTTAAATCTTCTCAACACGGTCGAATAACGTTATGGAGAATTAATAATTCCCGTTATCAAGAGGAGCACTTAATAGAAAATAGATCCAGTGGAAGGATTTCTGTGGGTCTTTGGGGGTGGATGAATAAAAGTGGACCAGGGGAACTGATAGAAATTGGTGGTCGGCTAAATGCCGAAGGCTACAAAGACATCTTGCAAGATGTTTTACTGCCCACAGCACAAATAATGTTACCTGATATGGCCCCGTTACATTTCATACATGACAACTGTTCAATCCACATGGCCCGAGTGTGCAGAGCTTGGTTCCGGGATAACGCTGATCACATTGTCGAAATTCCATTCCCACCAAAGAGCCCGGACCTTAACCCCATTGAAAACTTATGGGGGCTCATGGTCCAGGCTTGGGATGAAAGCACTCCTCGAACAAGGGAAAATCTACTAAATCACGCCATAGAAATCTGGGAAGATTTTAGGGGACGAGATACTTGTGCAAATATGATAAACTCCATGCGCGAACGACTCCAAAATGTCATCGATGCCAATGGGGGACACACTAGGTTTTAATTCTAAGTAGTTTAAGTATAATCATAATTGTAATTGAGAAAAAATTAAACCTTGTTTTTGTTTATAAAACATTGATTTAATTTTGAAAGTTTAAATTTGTTGATTTTTTATAAAAACAAATAATAATTAGGTATTAACTGTATTGATTTATCGAACCACTTAATTTAATTTTGTTGATAATAAATAAAAGGGTGCGGTGATTTATATGTGCATGTGTCTACTTAATTTATATACCAAACATACCGAAAAAAATACACACATTAAATCCAAAAAATATTTCATTTTGTTCAGGGACTTTAGAGATAAACGATGATATGCTATTTTTATCAAAAAATTGTTCAGAGACTTTAGAGACGAAGAATGTTATCCTTTTTTTACTATAACTTTTGTTAAGCGACTTTTGAAAACTGATGGTCACCTACTTATGCCCTTTTATGTTAATCATTTATTTCTGACGCTTGTCATGTTGAGTGATTAAGGCATAATACGGTGTACAGCAATTTTGAAAATCTAAATGTGGTCATCAACTTTTGATGCTGACTGTACCTACGGTCAAACTTTTTTTTTTATAAAACGATAAAATAATATTACAACTGCCTCGTTGGTCTGGTGGTATCGAGTGTGAATGCTACGCTAGAGGTCCCGGGTTTGACGACCCCAAAAAAGGTTTACAATCTCTGACGTCCAATAACAGCTGGCGCATACAAAGTAATTAGCAATGCATACTAATTCAATTTTATATTAATGTATGTTTCATAATAATTACTGGTATTAAACCGGTCAAGTGCAAGTGCAAGTTGTAATTACGCAACTGAATGTGTTTGTGTGTTGATTTCAACAAAATTAACAAATATCTCCATTACGTTATTATTTGGTTTTTACCCGACTGCCGGAGGAGGGTTATGTGTTTGATGCGTATGTATGTATGTCTGTTCCTATGTCCGGTCGTAACTACTCAACGGCTCAACCGATTTAGATAAATGACACGCCATTAGATTCGACTTGATGGCATGAGTGTCATTGGGTACATGAAATTAAAAAATGGCGGATTTTATACGCTTTAATGTGCGAATTGATTTTGAAAATGATATTTACTTGTATCAATTTTCATTTTAAATTATCATTTAGGATCTACCTAGTGATTCTATGATGATTTATAAACTAAAAATTAGGAAATAAAATCAATTATTAAATGAAACCAAATCAAATGAAACCCGACTGCGTAAAAATTAGTAACTAGTACTTTTTACGCAGTCAGTTTTTTTTTGTAAAATAATATTATTGTCTTTTATTTACGGAACAGATGTACTGTCTGATTTGCTGGTATGTTCTGTATCACTATATCTATTCTATCTTTTTGTATTTTTTTAAGCGTTTTCCATGCTAAGATTACAAGTTATTTTTAATGAAGGAAAAAATCGGCTGGCGGGCAGGATACGTCACCTTTAAGACGTAAATTAGAATGTGAAGGAAGATTTCGACTGGCGAGCGGAGCTCGCGGTGGGGTAGTGGTCAAAGCGTCTGGTGTACCGAACCAGAAGACGCAGGTTCGAATCCTGCCCGCCAGCCGATTTTTTCCTTCACTAAAAATAAAAATAACTTATATCTATACCTACTATTATAAAATTTTAAAAAAGTCGTGTCTGTACGTTGAAGATATTTAAAAAATAACAAGTGGGTTAGAGTATATAAACAATCGCGAACCCAAAAAAGTGGTTTTTAGAATTCTTGTCTGTTTGTCTGTTAGGAGTTGGCGCTAAACCAACTGAATAGATTTGTATTTTGTGTTAACTCTTGTAAAGCTTTTTTTAATTATTTGAATAGATCCTGAGATACAGCTTGACCTCTTTGTTATATGCGAACCCATAGAAAGAAGAGATCATCATTGTTGGTTTTTGATTGTTTATTTTCAATTTAAAAGTCCATCGTTCAACTAAAAAAATTAGGTATATCTCATCCATATTAATATGTTAAAAATTAAACTCAGAATAACAACGGTCGCATCATTAAGTATAATAGGCGACCGTATATACATAATTTAATTTTTAAAGACGAGATTTTAGATCCATAGTTATTGATGAATTTCTCAAGATTAATTGTTTTTTATGTACTACAATCGAACAAAGATTAATTGTTTTTTTATGTACTACAATTGAACAAAGATTAATTGTTTTTTGTGTTACTCGCGTTGTTTTAATTTTGTCTAATCCCTTTCAATGACTTCAGAATTGAGAATTAGCACTGGGCGCACATTCTAAATTCTGAAATAGCAAACTTGAACCCCTGAAGGTCTAGTGTTAGGGTATAGTGGCCTTAGAAGCTTTGGGTACACAAAACTTTTTTTTCAATGCGAAGAATTAGGTTTTTGTTTAGCAGTAAACCTCTTTTGACTGTTATTTACCCGTGTATTATTATATTTTCTCCTACTAACTTACCTTTAAAATACGATATATTTTTAATTTTCATTTTAAAATATAGGAAGACACAGCATCCGGAATATTTTTTGTCTTATGTAAATAAATGAAACCTATATTTAGCAAAATAACGTAAACGGTTTGTTTACGCTAACGTTATTTTTAAATTAATGATGAGATTAGACCAAAATGTCTCGGAAAATACGGGTTAGTAGCCACTTTGGCTTTAGTGGGCATAATTTTTGGACATAATGCCCATATTGGCGAAAACCCAATAAATTTAGCGTCTCTTCTAGGCAAACTCAATCGTAGATAACTTCTGATAAAGGCGGAAGCAACACCTGCTCATTTCAATAATAATCGTATTAGTGTGCGTGGCAATGCGCTTGCGCATTCTATATCGTTTGTTATGGTCATTAATTGAGTCATACGATATTATGTCGTAGGCAGGACTACTGTTTTTTTATGTTACCGTGGCAATGAAAACAAAAACAATATTTAAATTTAGAATAATCAGTATGCAGCGTCAATTGGTTTAACGTATCGATATTGGTCCTTTTGAGCTTCAAAAAAAAAAATCACAACTCAGATTATAAAGAATTATTCGTATAATAAATATTATTTAGTACTTTGCCATTTAAAACGTCAGTTGTTTGTTCAGAATATATTTTTGTCCCAAAACTTGTTCAACATTTATTCAAGTTCAAAATCGGGGAAACACCGGGGAGGTCAATCATTCGCCCTTAGTTACATGGTAAACATCTGCGGACGCGCAATGCGCCCCCCGCACAAGGCGCGCCGGGGGGTTACTAAGTTTTGGACCTCGTCAGTTCATCACCACATAATTTGTTATTTATATTTTTTTTTCTTACCTTTCAAAACCAATTGAAATTGGGCTGTTGGCTTTCAGGGTAAACAAAAACTAACGTATAGGTATTCACTTTTTGTGGTTGGTGGCATATCAAAGGACAATGTTCAGACAAATTCTAATCTCTGTCTAATCTAAATAATAATTTATCTCCTTGCCCCATTTATAACACGTCTACGACGTCTGTGGTGTAGAGCTTTGAGTACCGGATTGCCGATTACGAGTTTCACAACCACACACGAGGACACAAAAAGTATTTACAAAAAAGTTTAAGTATAAGTAATCTATTATCTTTTGTCTAGTACCCAAAGTACAAGCTCTGCTTAGTTTGGAAACAGATGGTACTTATTATTTATTTATCTATACTAATATTATAAAGAGGAAAGATTTGTTTGTTTGAATTGAATGGCTCCGAAACTTCTGGATCGAAAAGTTCTTTTACCGTTGGGAAGCTACACTATCCCCGGGAGACATAGAACATAGACATAATTTATAAGAAATACCTAGGCCACGCGGGCAAAGCCGCTGGCGGAAAGCTATACATATAAGTATGGAAACATTACTTATTATATATTATCACGTCTGTATTATCCGAAACGTTAGGCAGTGTACATTATGTACACCTGTGGCGACATCTATCCAGCTACATAAGAACTTGTACGAAGTCACAAATCAAGTGAGATTTACTGTGCAACTTGCATAATTATATACAACTGCCCGACCTCAACCTCGGGCCATGGATCGCCAGTCATAACCCCAAGTCGGAGGATCCTCCCTTTGGTGTGAGGGCCAAGACACCGCGACCCTCCACACACCCATTATTCATCGTTATGTTTAGATCTCAACTTAAAACTACTAAAACAAATGCAAACTAACCCATGCAGGACATTGAGCATAGCAGTCTAGTCCTTACGACCACGAGGAGTATAAATATTCAAGGACGTTTATACTAGATCAGCTGACACACTATATGAGTGGCTAGTCAAAACAATGACATATATATGCGGGGACCTACCACTACGATGCGTATTATAGAATCAACTCACGTACCGACAATCAATATGCGACCGACTGATCTAATAGAATTTATATATATTATATGTGTGTAATTGTGTATAATGCCTGCGTATCGTCAGCTCAGGAGTAATAATGGAGAGATCATCATCGAAATTTTGGTATATGAAAATGTAAAATATTATAACTATCCTTTTCCCGCGACTTCGTTCCCGTGTAAGTTCCCTTCATAAACGGGCTATTTAACACTGAAATAATTTGTGTATGTAAAAAGTATATATGGCGAGTACGAATGGAAGAGTCGGAAGGGGCCGACCTCGGCGAACGTATCACAACCAGATTGCGGACGTTCTCAAAAAAGGCAAGGTTAAGAGCACCCTAAACCGACGAGCATCCATGGAGAGGTTAATGAACATAGACGAAGCGAAAGTGGTGTGCCAGGATCGTAGCAAGTGGAAATCTATAGTCTTTGCCTACCCCTATGGGAAACAGGCGTGAAGCTATGTATGTATGTAGGTATAATTTGTGTCAATACAAATTGAAAAGAATATTCTGAAATGGTCCGAGCATTTCGAGAAATTGAAAGGTGTCTAACAACAGGAATTTATAAGGCAAAAGGCTCTAGAAAGGCATATACACTGACCTTATCGGCCGGGTCCAATAAGGTCAGGCGCGTAGTACTCGCAACGCGTGAGTATGACAAAATGTACGAATGTGGACGATGTAAAAGAAATCAGTATACTCGTATATTCAAACTAACCTCTGGCCGCGATTTCGTTCCCGTAGAAGTGGATTTTTTTCCCATTTTTGCAACATTTTTAATTGATACTCCGCTCCTATCGGTCGTTTTGTGATGATATATAGCCTATATATAGCTTTTCTCATTAAACAGGGTATCTAACAGTGAAAGAATTTCTCAAATCAGACCAGTAGTTCCTGAGATTAGCGCTCTTCAGCTTTATAATATTGTATATTTAAATTCAAAATTTATTTTAATGAGACCATATCAATAGGCACTTTGAAAAGTAAAACTAGTTGCACGGTTCCAAAAAAATGGGACTTATAAAGAATCAGCAAGAAACTCCAGTCACTCTTTTAAAAATATAATAATAATATGACAGTAACAATATTATATTTTTTTTGTTGTGAATAGTATGAGTATAGTGCAGTTTGATATGTAAGGATTAGAAGCTGACCAGTCCCGACACACAGCACCCGTTCACGAGCATGACGTGTGTATCAGCGCCGTTTGACTCAACCATGTTTTAGGGAATAAAAGATACACAACATCAGCAGAATATAGAAGAATCGAAGTAAGTGTTTCTGCATACCTCTATGGGAAAAAGGCGTGGGTATCGTGGATGCATTCACAGGGAAAAATACCTGAAACAACTCCTTTTTTTTTCTAGCCCGGTTCAAAGGAGGATTGATTTAAAATTCGCATAAATTCGTAACACGTCATGTCATGTAAATCAGCAGTTAAAAGTAGACTTCGATATTTTTCGACCTATTTAAAGGACCTCAAAAAGATTGTGCCAGCCTTATCACCTAGGATTATATAAAATAGCCTGCGACCTATTCTTAGACCTACTAAATACACAAAAAAATATATATAAATCGGTCAAGCCATTTCGGAAGAGTTCAATAACAAAACACTGTGACACGAGATTATTATACAGTTATTAGTATTTTTTATATAAAAAATCAATGGATTCTGATTATTCATACTTAAATAAAATAAATAATCTGTACACATATTTATCCGGACTGTATAAATAAAGAAGAAACAAGAAATGAAAAGACGTCAAACAAAATAAATACTCCAGGTATAATTACGTCAATGAATTTTAATGCGCTATAATGTTAGGCTCATGTGCGTAAAAGAGTTACTGGAGCGTTTGCCTTCTGTGCCTCGACCATGAGTGTTTCTCACTAGACTCGCTAGCGACGCCGTAAAATATTTGTATGGAAAACCCTCGCAGCGCCTCTAGCGGTAACGTAAGGAACTAAAATCTGCTATGAGATTACAGCGTTTCGATGCGTAAAAAACCTATCGAAAGCCATTCCATAGAACTCATGGTCGAGGTACTGTTTGGATTAGTTAGTCGTCGGCCAACCTATCAAAAAGTAGCAATAATAACCAAAAATAATTTCATTCCATTTACCTATTGGAATGAAATGATTTGGATGCCGTGGCGCTATTGATGCTCAGGTCCCAGACAATTACTGCCGGGGCAAGAAACACACACGGCTGTTTGCCGTACCCCCATATTGTATACTGTTGCACTTGCCAAGTCACCAATTCCTCGCAAACAGGCCGCGCTAAATGACCTCTTGCATTCTGATCCAACAGGCGATCTGTTTGCGGATGGGTGGACCAAGATTTTATTGGTATATTAGAAGTACTGTGAGAGAAAGTTACGAAAGTGTTATTTACCTTCTTTTATTTTGTAGATTAATTTAGTTTGTTACTTACTGCAATTGGTACCTACACCGCAGTAATTAATTAAATAACTAAATAAACACTAAACACTAGGTACTTTAGGGTATTCAAAAAAAATTAATGAACGCAAGTAACACTGCAGGGAACACCTAGTTAATAATAAAAAACTCAACCAAAAGGTACCTCATTAAGACGTACTAATCAATGTGTAAACAGTACTTCTTATATAATATTTGCTGATCATAGTGATCACACGAAAGCAGCATCCGCCTTCCATATTCACGGCCATGGGCATGACTTTTAGTTTACATAATTTGTAAACTGGTATATTGCGGCTACTACCCTCGAGGTTTTTTTATTACCTACAGACGCAGACGAGCAGGCGGCCCACGTGGCACTAGACAAATTGCAATTTGACATTCGAATCGACAAACGAATAAAAAGAAAATGTATGGAAATGACATTAGTGACAGCCCAACTTGTCGAAAGCTTGTGTCATTTCCATACATTTTCTTTTTATTCGTTTGGAGGCTACTACACATTACACAAATTACAATTTGACATTCGAATCGACAAACGAATAGAAATAAAATGTATGGAAATGACATTAGTGACAGCTCAATTTGTCGAAAGCTTGTGTCATTTCCATACATTTTGTTTCTATTCGTTTGGGGGCTACTACACATTACACAAGTTACAATTTGACATTCGAATCGACAAACGAATAGAAAGAAAATGTATGGAACTGTCATTAGTGACAGCCCGATTTGTCGAAAGCTTGTGTCAACACAATTTTGTTTCTGTTCGTTTGTTGATTCGATTGTCAAATTGGAATTTGTCTACAAGCCCTGATGGTAAGTGGTAACTGCCACTCATGGACATCAGTAACGTCGGTTACTTGAGACGCGGCCTATTGTGTGTGGCAGGAAGCTCTTTTGAGGCCTCGTTTAAAGAATTTGTTTCCTCGGTCGAGTAAAGCGTTATCTATTAAGTAGCATATCGGAGTTGGTTGGCGCTCTTTGGGGGAGGCCTACGTTCAGCAGTGGACGGCAATATATACGGCGGCAATATATACGACGGCAATATATACATATAGGAGTTTAGATTTATTCCGATTCACTGGTTTATAATAACATACCATCACGCCTGTATACCCCGAAGGTTGAACAGAGGCGTACTCTACCCACCGTTTGCCGGCGGCATGTTTAGGTCCCATGTAATAGGGGGCGAGCCTATTGCATTTAACCAGGTACAAACCCAAACTCCGAGCGTTTACTGCAATTAGGTTTATTTCTTTAGAGCCGATTTCACCGTTCGCATTATAAACTGAGTTCAATAAAACTAAGTTCTGCTTAATCGAGTTCATATGTTGGTTCTGATCTCGGTTCACGTCTCGCAGATTTCACCGGGTATGAAATATTGCCGAAACCCACTAATACAGACTACTCATATAATTAGAATATCTCTAATAAATGAATTAAATTATGAATTAGGTTATCTTTTATGGCTTTGACAGGTCTTGATCGCGATCAGATACGTTAAACGTCCAAAATCGGGCGTTCAGAATTTAAACTAAGTTCAGCCTTAACTGAGTTCAGTTTATGTTGGTGAAATGCAAACCTGCGTAGTGAACTCAGTTAACTGCGAGAACCGAGATTAGCTTGAATTGATCGCGTTTAATTTAAATGGTGAAATCGGCTCTTAGCCATTTAAAAACGAAAACGACGTTCTATAAATTTAATTTAATTTTTTTTTGTTTCACAAAGAGAACTAAACGATCCTTGAGTCGCCAAATTATATACGCATCATAATTATTTTATTAGTTCATTATTGCGTAAAATATGTTTGGCAATACATTTTTAAGCAGTACATGGAAGCATTACATTATATGTAAGCCTCCTAGCCTTTTTCTAAGTATATGTTGTTTTATAAGACTCAATATAAAAGCAATCTGACGGGTATCGGCAACTGAAACTTATTGACGCCAGCAACACCGGTCATATCACTGTCGCGTTGTCAAAATGAGATCTCACATTTTGATCTATTAGTATTTTGTTGGTTGGTTTGCGTTATAAACTAACCAAATATATTTTACGAAACAATTACCTAAATCTAACCAAATACATACATACCATCACGCCTATATTCCCTGTAGGCAGAGGCGTACTAATGTACACCCACATTTCGCCGGTATGTTTAGGTCCCATGTGATAAAGGGCGAGCCTATTGCCACAAATCCAGACTCCGAGCTGCTACTGGGAAATTCACAGAAAACCCAACAACACTTTGCTCCACCCGGGGATCGAACCCAGTACCTCTAGCGTAGCTACCGCGCTTAGGACCACTGGACCAACGAGGCAGTCTTATATAAATATACCTACACGTACGTATACATTATACGCAAGTATCATTTGAAAATATAGACGCTTTTTTTTGCAATTATTAAAAAAACACATACCTAATTTCAGTATTTATAATATTTACAAATCAAGTTCCGTTAAATTATTACATATAATCATATTAAGCCGTCATGCTTGTTAATTCTGTGATTAATAAATTATGTTATCTCTTAATAATCTACGTAATTTTATCAAAAAGATTAATTAAATTCCTGCATAAATTGTTAGATTTTACTGAATGAGAATTCACGATAAAACAGTGAATGAAATTGTTTACTTAATTATCGCAAGTACATAAGTATAACATAAGTAATGATTTAATAAAAAATATTGGACTACTTGCTGACTGGCCAATTCTATGTATTACAATCGGCATAAAAAAACACATGTACCCATACCAACATGAAAGATGTTCCGCGTAAAACGAGTTAGTGTTTTAGCATCGGATAAAGTGGAAATGGCTTATTTTTCCATTAAACGACTAATCTTAATTTAATTAAATTTTTCGAGTGGTCTACTCGAAAGAAAACCTGAGCACAATATCTTAAAGAATTCAATAAAAGCTTGGTTACTAACAAGGTTGAAAGTAGTAAGAAGCCTGGAAAGTTTTGCAAAACTGGTAGAAATTCAGAATTCAGAAGATTTCTTAGAAAGCAATCTTAGAAATTCAGTTATGGGTGACTAATAGCAATCACTTTATATAAAAAACTGATTTCAGCTGCATAATAGGTACTGTTTAGACTAGGAGCCGATCCTAAAAAGAATAAAATTTAATGATGAAATATCTTTATGCATACCTCTTCTACTTGTCCCACAGTTAGACAAACCTACTTACAAAATCACAGTTTCAACCCATCGATCACTCTTTGTATAATATATGAGTATATCAATCTCATAAAGCTTTACAGGGAGAGTAGTCTGTACTGTATAATTCACAACGATAACCTTAACCTTAAAAACATGTGAAACAAGAGCCTAAAAATACACACAGAAATTAAATAAGAAGAAAAATTTTAGCCATATAAAAATAACAAATTTTAATGTCTATAGTATTTGTAACGGTTATTATATTTTAACATCTATATCAAATTCGATTTCAACGAGTGTTTGTCAATTATGGATTTTTATCGCATTATTTCATAAATGTCATGATTTTGTTATGGAGTTTTGCAATGGTTTTAATATTGCTTTGCACATTGACCTCTGCGATTTGGATGATTATATTGATATTCTACCTTATAAAATAACTGCGAAACATTATAATTTCATCTGATACTAGCTTCCCGCCAGCGGCTTCGGCCGCGTGGTCTTCATAACTTTTTCTCCCGCTTTTACCATTGTCCACGCATTTTTTTATAGCAGTTTTTTATGTTAAGGAACATACAAAAAATAAATTAGCCGAATTGATCCAGCCATTCTTGAGTTATGCGCTATGATGATATAATTGGGCCTAATAATGTTCCTAGGGGAACACTTGGATTCTCTATTAAAACTGCTACTATTTTTTGTAACAGATAGTTTAACATGTCCAATAAGTCGATAAGTACACTTACTGATCATTTATTATCATTAAAACTAAAATCCAGCCCTATTAATAATAATAGTACTGGATTTTAGTTTTAAGTCACGATCTACAATATTGAACGCAAATCTAAAATCAAAACGAAGAGATATAAAATAAAAGTGACGGATAAAAATGGCTTAATACGGGTAAATTATGGGTAAATAAAACGGGTTAGTTATAAATAGAACTGAATAGAAAAATACTTTTGGAAATTCAATGGTTTTATTTTAGTCTGCTCTTAAAATAAACACTAATTTTCCCATAGTGACCCAAAGTAAGTTTGGTCATTGAAATTGGGCTCTTTTTCGAGTAGCTCCACAATGGTGTCCCATAATTTATGTTAAAGGTTTGTTTGGGTACTTCATGAATTGTAAAGTAATTACGTTTGACATCCAAAACACTTAACAAAATATTTGTTTTATCATTCGGGACTGAGAATTTATAATGCTAAATCATCATCTTCATTTATGTATTAAGTATATTTTTATGAAATTAAATTATTATTATAATGGGTACTGAAAACCCTGTTGATATACGAAAATGAGGTTACGTAAAAGCTATATTTTACATTGTAGTATATATATTTGTTTAGATCCTAGATCTTATAATTAAATTCGGAAATCTATACATAATTTACTTTGACCTTTACGATACATTCGTATAAATATAGCAAGGTCAAAGTTGCTGTTATGTTTTAACTGCCATTAATTTATTCATGGCAGTAATAACATAACTGTTAATCTATAGGCGATTGCCCTCCATAAACGTAAGAGGTTTGTTTGTAACCTTGACCCAGAGACCGTGAGAATATTGATAACATTTCTGTGACGAAATAACTACATTTTTTCTATCAGTTTTATGAGAGGATTAGTTATTTGAATAGATGTCATATTAATTTAAAAACACAAATATCTTAAAAGACCACTTACCGCTGTTGCGTTCCATGAATTTTCGGTATGAATCTACGAACGACATCGTTGCGTTTGGACCTGTTAAAATAAAAATAAAGAACTATGAATAAAATAGTTCCAAAATAAAGTTTTTACAAACGTGTGTCTGAGTCCTTTGTTTCATTAACAATAAATACGCACACGGAAACACACCTTATAAATATGAATAAAATACAAAGGAAAACCTAAAATTTAAATAAAAAACAGAAGGAACAGGAACACGCCCTTTGAAAAACAAACAATTAAAATAAAAACAAAACCGGAATCACTGAGGCAATACGCACTTCTCAGTCTAAGGGTGATCGGAAACTAACGCTCATACCAAATTTAGTATAAAGTAAATTTGTGTATTGCGAAAATACATAATTAGCCTTGAGATAACACTGGCCCACTTGTTAGTCGACTCATGCGCCTATTAATTATTAGAGAAGTAAAGCTTGATGACTAATCGAGCATTTTTTTCTATTGGGATGGAGAATAACAGGATGGATAAGGGCAGGAAGAGCCAATTTTTATTGTAAAAAATGTAGCTGTAAAAATTGTGTTCATACTTATTAATTATTTAACATGAATACTCGTTTCGTCTTCTGATTGGACCACCTGTAACCTGGTTCGAAATTGGTCTGGAGAGACAGAGCCCGTTTCACTTTTTTTATTTATTTATTAACCAACTTATACTAACAGTTTACACAACACATACAAGTTATCGGTCATAATAATACGGAAACAATTTATTTGTTTTAAGTATAAAATTAAGGAATAATAATATTAGGAAATTATAAATAACTATAAAATTGTACTAGGTGTGGCTATAGATTCTAGGTAGCGAGTAGCAGTATTCAGGAATCTCAGTTCCGTGCTCGCAAAGGCATCTAGTGACTCATCGTAATGTAATATGTTGTTAATGTGAGTGAGTGCTAGATACAAGGGACTGGTCTTAAGGGTTGCGGTACTGGTTTGGGGAATCGAAAATAGAGGACGTTGACGAGGACGAAGCGTATGTCTGATAGGCATCGGAATGTTAAAAGAAATGCATTGTAATAATGTGGAATTGAAATGGGTACCACGAATTAAGCGGATAAAATATCTAACAAGCGTTATATTTCGCCTAACTTTCAAGCTTTGGTACGCAATCATACCTAGGACGACTTTATTTTCTCTACCAAAATTACATTATATAATATAACCCGAAACAGGAATAAAAAATAACACGAAGCGAAACCAGAATTCTTAAGAATTTGAGATGAAAATGTAAGGCAAAACAGGAACAAATCCATTTCAAATGAAATTATTGAAACTATGGAAAAACAGAGGGTGTGCGCCGTCTGCTACCGTAAAAAAGCCTGTCTAAATAAATGGTAGTGGCAATCGTTCGCAATACAACTTGCTCTAGATAGGAAAAGTCTCAGGGTAACAAGAATAAAAAAACTTTTTCTCTTTCTTAAGACAGGCCAGTTTTTTTGTCAGACTCAAAACTCCTTGAAGCTTCCTTTCTCTTACACAAAATTCCAACATTACTTAATGCGTTCCTGCTATCATTAACGACTGTAATTAAGTAGCATTTACTTGTGAAACAATATATACTTCAAGGCTAATTTTTATTAATTCGAAGCAATGTTTTTTCAGAAAAGTTCATTTTGATAATTTCAATGGCGGGCAGTGTTGGCAAACTTGTAATTTTTTAAAATTAAACATTACTCTAAAAATCAATCTAATTTATGTACTTAAATTATAGCGTTGTGTAGTATCTAATCGTTAATAAGCTTTTTATAAATGTAATCTCGATTATACTCAATGGTGGTGATAGTTTAAAAAAGTTTACATACATTCTTTTACTTTCAGTTAATCTACAGATTTTTTGGGTTCAGTCATACCTAAAATACTTTTTTATTATAAATATTAAAATTATAATAATTTACTCTGAATTTAAAATTATTATTATAGTACATAGCGTCAATAAATAACTCTTTACAATAGTGACGACAAACGCAAAATCATTAATAAATACGACAGGTCTCTGTAAAATAAGTAACACTCCTTTTTAAATGAATACCAAAAATCTGTTCATCTTAACAAAGTTCAAATTGATTATTATTGCCATATTATACACAATTTTGAAACAATTACTTCTTGGAAGTTATACTTATGTGGCAAATTAATGGATTTGATGATTGCCGCAACAGAACATCAAGTAATAATTTTAATCATTTTCTGTATAGTGATTTCGCAAGTTTGTCTTCGCAATGTGATACCTAGAATTGACAAAACGTGCAAGGGAATGCCAATCAAGTGTGTGACTTTCACTCACAAGCAATACCTATTGAGGTTTGTTAATTGAATACTCGGGAAGAGGAAATTGCAATACCTTAAAATGTGATGGAGAAAATTGTATAATTAGCTTGTCATGATATAGGTCTTACAAAAGGTTTCTTTATAATAAAAGAAACGTTATTAATAATTTCGTCTTATAGTGTGTAAACGTCGACGACTGTGTTCTGCTGGTTACGACGTCATGGGTTCGATTCCCACATGACACAAATATTTATATGATGAATATAAATGTTTGTTTGTTGTTTGTTGTTGTTTGTCTGGGTGTTTCTTATGTATTTGCAAAAAAAAAGTATGTAAGTAATATATTCATTGTCTAGTACCCACAGTACAAGCTCTGCTTAGTTTGGGACTAGATGGTGCTGTGTAAATAATGTCCCAAGATATTTATTACTAAACTGCGAATTCTTTTGGGGCTCCCTGATTATCATCATTGGTAGGCTTGTATCTCCGTTCACCGGTATGTTTAGGTCATGTAATAGGGTGCGGGTCAAAATTTCGAGTCATTACTGAAAATCTCCAGAAATATCCAGTACTAACACTTTGGTCAACCCGAAAATCGAGATAAATATTGTTTCATTCTTTATATATTCTGTCTGCAAATTTATTAGAAGTTGACATGTTGAACTTATTTCTGAATTTTCACCGAATAATAGCGAAGTTAATAAGTAGATCACAATTAATATACTTATACTTACTTGCCAAAAGAAATATAGGCTGCCAAGAGACCTTAAACTTATTCTCACGAAAGTCATTGATCTGTACAGTCAACCACTACAGCACGCGATAGGTTACTTCGAACATTAAACCCTATTTAAATAAGTCAAAGGTTAAATTTCTAATGCGAAGTACGCAATTAAAATAGTGCGTAAGAATTAAGAAAGAGTCAATGGAAGCACATTGTCACATTCAGTTTTTATTTCTTTGCAATTTGTGGTGGAAATTCATTTGAACGTGGACTATAATACCCACAGTTCGCCGGAATGTTAGGGTCCTATGTAATAGGGGGCGAGCCTAAGTTACCATTAACCACAAATCCAAATTTCGAGCTGCTACTGAGAATTTTATAGAAAAACCCATATGACACTTTCCCGACTTGGAAATTTCGAATTTTTAATGATAATAACTTTCGTATCATTCAACCGACATGTATTACTTTACAGTTAGTGTGTCATTTCTATAACGTAAGAATCTTCAAGTAAGGTTTTATTAGGAAAATAAAACCAAAGCGTGTTACACAGTCATTGCTTGTTGTCACCATCATTATCATCGGCCCGTATTCGTCCACTGCTGTAACTCTCTTTTAGTGAATGTTACAGAGAAACATTCAATAGCTCACGCACTCCCAAGAAAACAAGACCAAAGCATGTTCCCAGTCATTGCTTGTTGTCTCACAAATACTTTCAATCACCATCATTATCATCGGCCCGTATTCGTCCAATACTGTAACTCTCTTTTAGTGAATGCCACAGAGAAAACATTCAATAGCTCACGCACTCCCAAGAAAACAAGACCAAAGCATGTTCCCAGTCATGATTGCTTTCGTGTCACAAATACTTTCAATCACCATCATTATTATCAGCCCGTATTCGTCCACTGCTGTAACTCTCTTTTAGTGAATTCCACAGAGAAAACATTCAATAGCTCACGCACTCCCAAGAAAACAAGACCAAAGCATGTTCCCAGTCATGATTGCTTTCGTGTCACAAATACTTTCAACCACCATCATTATCATCGGCCGTATTCGTCCAATACTGTAACTCTCTTTTAGTGTATGCCACAGAGAAAACATTCAATAGCTCACGCACTCCCAAGAAAACAAGACCAAAGCATGTTCCCAGTCATGATTGCTTTCGTGTCACAAATACTTTCAATCACCATCATTATTATCAGCCCGTATTCGTCCACTGCTGTAACTCTCTTTTAGTGAATTCCACAGAGAAAACATTCAATAGCTCACGCACTCCCAAGAAAACAAGACCAAAGCATGTTCCCAGTCATGATTGCTTTCGTGTCACAAATACTTTCAACCACCATCATTATCATCGGCCGTATTCGTCCAATACTGTAACTCACTTTTAGTGAATGCCACAGAGAAAACATTCAATAGCTCACGCACTCTCAAGAAAACAAGAGCAAAGCATGTTCCCAGTCATGATTGCTTTCGTGTCACAAATACTTTCAATCACCATTATTATCATCGGCCGTATTCGTCCAATACTGTAACTCTCATTTATTGAATACATTCAATAGCTCACGCACTCCCAAGAAAACAAGAGCAAAGCATGTTCCCAGTCATGATTGCTTTCGTATCAAAAATACGTTCCATCACCCGTATCAGCCCGTATTCGTCCACTACTAGACGTAGGGCCTGTTTTAGTGAATGCCACAGAGAATATATTCAATAGCTCACGCTTTTTCGTTCAACACCCATAAAAAAACTTATAAAAATCTAATTAAACATTGCAACACTATGCACACGTGCTCGTGCGTGTCAGTGACATTCAAATAATTAAATATCACTAAAACGGAACGTAATGGCGGTCTGGGAAGGTGTAGCCTCGATTTCACAGCAGGGTCCCGTAGTAGGGCCGTAGTGTGCGAGATAAAGTAACTGTTTGCTTGTATATATTTAACTATAAAAAATAGCTTAATATTTAAGTATTATTTAATCGTCAATAAGTTTTAGAGCCCCCGCAGTTAGAGACTTAACTATCTTATAATTGTTCGTAGTATCGTATAGTTTAAACCAATAAATAAAAAGTTTCACTAAATGCATATATTATATCAAATTATATACGGTACCTATTTACATAAAAAAACTGTTTGTTTGTTCTGATTAATCTCTGAAACGGCTGGACCAATTTTGACGCGCTTTCACTAGCTAATAGCTAATTTTATAAAGAGTAACTTAGGCTACTTTTATTTTAGAATTTGAGCCCTTTATTTGGCCACTTTTATTACGACATCAGTTGTTCATTAATTCCTCAAATATGCAGGTGTATTGATTTTTTGGATACACCAGTCTAGTGTACTAGTACCCAAAATAAATCCATAAAGTTCAAAGTCAAAGTCAAAATCATTTATTCAAATGGAACTCATGAAAATCCTTGACATTCGGACTTTCAAAATATTTTTAGTAAGATCTAAAAATAAAGTTTTTTGATACGTAAGTCAAGGTCGTTTGTCGCCTACGGAAACATTTAATCACTAATTAATAAATATTGCTTGAATGCCTCATTAGTATTCCACTGCCACACCTGAAGTGGGTTTGATTCCCAGGTGAAGTAAAGTAGAGAGTAGCTCAGACGGCCGTGTATTTTTAGTTGGTAATATTCCGACATAACTCTCTGACTTTCCCTTCTGGGAGACAGTTTTCAAGGATCAGGACAGAGATTTCAGAATCCATGAGCATTTTCAGACGAAAAAAAAGATGGAATAAAGTATTGTTTGGTTTTTCTATGAAATGCTCAGTAGCAATATTCGGATAATGGCAATAGGGGCGGTTAATAATGGTTAATTATTTTTTTTTAATGGGTTCAGCAACAGACGACAGATTAAGTTTTACACAATATTCAGCCTGAAGTCCAATTAAAATTATACACATCAGTCACACGATAATTTAAACTTTAGTAAGCTAAGGAAAGCAAATGGGAAACATAATTTTTAGTTTAGAAAGAGGTGTACAACCATATTTCATCCCATGTAATACGGGGCGACCTTATTCCCATCAATCCGGCACAAATCTAGACTCCGAGCAACTGGGAATTTCACAGAAACCCAACAACACTACTCCCCCCAGTAATTTTAGTGTAACAGGGGGGCTAGACAAGTTGCAATTTGACATTCGCATCGATAAACAAAATGTATAGAAATGAGCTTAATAAGCTTTTGACAAATCGGGCTGTCACTAATGTCATTTCCATGCATTTTCTTCCTATTCGTTTGTCGGTTCGAATGTCAAATTGCAGCTTGTCTAGGGGCCCAGTCCCGCTAGGGAGCGCTAGAGCTACGAGGTAAAAAAAGATAAAACGGTGGGGCCATAGCAGTATATCTTTCCTTCGAGAATCATTCGTCTATCAACTACTAACAGTACAATAGAGGCGAATGGTCGCCTGTAATTATTAAATCACACAATTTACGAGTAATTGCACAAAATCACAAAGGAAAATTTCTTAACAAAAAATTAAGGAGTACCGACTCAAACAATGAGTTATGGTTTCTGGGCGTATTACGAGAAAATAACCTGTACTTAGCTTCAACAACTACTTAGAGAACTCAGCTTATACTGTCACTAGTAACTTAAAGTCTCAGTCAATAACCAGTTTTTTCAGCCAGTCAGTAGGACCAATGTTGGAAGACACTCGCCAATTTCTAGAATGACCATACAGTACAATGAAATTTTCTTTAAAGTACCCGAGTTGGACGTGTTCTTTGGTTCTTACCCCAAATATAAAAAGATATTGCGTAGTCACCTGAGTTAAATTATTTTCTTTTGATTTCTTTTATATATTTTACCGTGTTTTTTAGACAAAATATGATGTTGCAGCTTTGAGTGTTGTGTATACCTATAATTGGCATACACATTAGATCCTGTACCTCTGTTCTTTATTATGTTAAATTAATGTGTGATTTATTATTTCATTAATTAATTACTACGGATCAACCAATTGTAACTAAAATTTGTTAAAATCTACAAAACAAATATACAAATGTGATGTATAATGCTGTTGGTGTACCTAATATAAATAAATAAGTCTCACTTTACTAACAGTACCTAGTGTTTTAGAAGTATGTGTGCTGTAACTTTGGAAGATAGAGTGAGGATCAGCATGATGAATAAATAATAAATAAACAAGTATCGTGAAAATTTTTTACACAGCACTATCTAGTCCCAAACTAAGCAAAGCTATGGATACTAAACAATGGATATAATACTTATATACTTTTTTTGTGTCCCTACAGAACTACATCTGTGTGCAAGGTTTCAAATCAATCCATCGTTCTGAAAAGGGTGAAAATTACGTTCCGTTACAAAGAATCATAGAATATATAATACCAAGCTAATATAAGCGTATTAAAAACCACTATAAGTCTATGACGTCACAAAAGAAAGACTATGTGCGCTAGTAATGTTATTTTATCTTCTCTTGAACATTTCTGTCATACACGTGGTATGAAAAAGTGATTATAACACAAATTCAGAAAGTTCCGTGTCCTATTATGATAAGCCTAATTGGTAATTGATTAAGTAGTTTTAACTATTTAACGAATATAATCATTAACAATGGAATTCGGAGACTTCATTTAATTATATATATTGTAATTTGTTAATAGTCGAAATTAAATATTAATGGTTATGCACATAAATTATATTATATTTCCAAATAGTTTAATCAAAATATTCCATTTGATTGCAATGTTTTGATGTTTTAGTTAAAGGCCATAAGTATTATAACTAATCTATACACTTTTTATTACTATAATCTGCTTTGGTAAATGTACCGAAGAAGTGATGACCATGGGTTGCCTGGCTCGAAAACATAAATCATAAATCATAAATTTATTGCACTCATGTTTGTTTACAATGTTGGTATACATTAGGCTTAGTTTCAAAACATGAACCCTGTTAGCGCACAGCAATACGAGTATAAGTATTTGCTTACATCTAATTATAGCTAATTTTATAAATTTTATAATATTAAAGTCTATATAATACAGTAGTTAGTAGAAGTAGTGTTTATAGTGTAGTGTATCTAGTAAGCATGTATTTTTGTACATACATTTTATACATTTTTGTACATACATGTACATTCAACAATAATAATAATACCTAATATGTATTTATTTCTCTTCCACAAAGGTATCTTACAGCTATATTTTACAAGATTTGATTTGTTAATCTCAACCTCTGTGGGAGACTGGTATCTGCACTAGGAAACCCTATCACACAGATTACCAGGCCCCCCCAAGAATAACGTACAATATGCTAGTAACATTAACCTTTGTTCAGAGAGTAGACAATTCTATATTGGAAACAAGGTAGGACAGTATGCATGACGATGATGAGTGTGTGTGTGTGAATGTGTGTGTGTATATATATCATATTATATCGTCCTAAAAATCCAGCTATGTTTAAGACTACGTCAATATTTTACACGAAGCGACTGTCATCAGTACTCATCAATATCTTCGTGCCAGTTTATCCTTTGTATATCGATGTTGCCCAGAAAATAGATTGTGGTGTACTTATGCCTAAAAGACTAAAAGAGTATTGAATATACACTCCCGCCTTTTCCCACGAGGGTAGGCAGGAACTAGGTACACACACTTGGTATGATTCGTGCATTCTTTAGCTTCCTCTACGTTCATAGATCATGTCACTTTATGGGTCCTCCACACATTTCAATTTGTCCAGCGAACATCTCCTTGTCAACAAACCTTTAAGTCAACGGACGAATTCAAAGTAGTTGAATGAACATCAAATCTGATACATTAATACCGCACCGCAAATTACCCAATTCGCGTTCAATTGAGATTCTTACGAAAACCGGCTTTGTGTGTAATAAAATTAACATTGTGAACTTGACCGAGTGTTAAAATGCCCATTATACAAACCGGAGATAGCGTCCATAAGGTTCGAGGGTAAAATCGTTTACTTTTTAAAAGTACTTTTAGGGCGAACCTTGATAAATGAACCGGTAAAGGTGAAGAGGCCCCTATAGGGCCTCCGCCCAAAGTTCATCGACATGAGTATGGCTTTAGGTGCTCTCCGAAACACGTAGGGGTCTCGATGGACCGCGTGGTGGGGATCGTGTTTTAATAATGGTCACTTATCCACAGGCTAACCGTAGCAAGCCTTTTTTTCGAGGTTGTAAAACCTCATGGATGTCACCAGCCGCCGAGGGGTCTATCAAACTCATGACTGACTTAAACCAACTCCGGTGTTCTCTCCCACACTTGCGTCGGGAGCTAAAGAAACAGCATATTCGTTAACCTTGCATATCGGTTAATCAACGTAGTTACAACTTAGCCACGAGCACCTCAATCATATAATTTGATACTAGCTTTCCAGCGGTTTCGGTTCTTATAACTTTCATCCCCGATTTCAACCCCTTACAGCCCTTTTTCGCATTAAAAAGTAGCCTATGTCCTTTTTCAGGCTCTTAAATATCTGTGTACCAAATTTCATTTCAATCGGTGCAGTGGCTTTCGGACCGGTCGGTTCGTTTCGGTCAGACAGAGGTTCTTTCGCATTTATAATAGTAGTAAGGATTTACACATTACGCGTGTATTCCCCGATAAGTTTTGCCAGAGGTGTACTAAATATGCGCCCATAGTTTATCCCTATCTTTAACATGTTATACTGAGCAACCCAAAAAATATTTTTAAACAAAAACAAACCGCCTCTAAAAAACACATAGGAACTAAAAAGCAATAAATATCATATTTACAAACTACCAAACTACTAATTTAATTTAAATATGACTTTCGTTGATTGTCTGTTTAGCACCGTCTCAAAATTTATTTAAAAAGTTTTCGAATAAAAAAAGAATCATCAAAATCGGTTCACCCAGTCGAGAGTTCTGAGGTAACAAACATAAAAAAAACAGTCGAATTGAGAACCTCCTCCTTTTTTTGAAGTCGGTTGAAAAGGCACAAAGCCAAACTCCGAGCTGCTGCCAAGAATTCCATATCGCTCAATCAAACTGAACCTAGGATCTCACGCTCCGTAGTCGCACGCCTAAAGGCAATTAAGTAATCGCCTGATTACTTACATGAGACCGCCAAACGTACCGGCGCAATGTGGATGTAGCTACACCTCTGCCTAAGACTTTGGGAAATTCAGGTGTGATGGTATGTAAGACCTTATGTACCACAACATTAAAAGGCCCGTTTTACCATGTTACCCGATGGATAAAACGGGAATTTACAAGGAGGTGGTGAAACAGGTCCTTGATCTAATAAAGATGAAGATATAACCATTATCATCATCTTTCTGCCTTTGTCCTAATTTATTTGGGGTCGGTGCAGCCTATCCTTTTATTTCATTCATCCCTGCCAGTCGTCACCTCCTCATTAAATCCCATATCCATCATACCTCAATCTTATTTCCCGGGTTCTCTTCTTATATTGCCCCTACCCGGGATAGAGCAAAAATCCCTGGAACCTTTGGAGCAAAAGCACCTGCCCGTCACCTGCAGGGTATCACTCATGTGATTCACTCTATTCATCAAACATTCTGCGAAAGAGGCAATATGAGAAAGCGACCTTTTGAGAAAGAGTCATTTTGCGACCAGTACACATTTTGCGAAAGTAACATTTTGCGACTAAGCCATCCTGGCTGCAAGCGGTTTTGGCATTAGATTAGATTGGCAAAGATAGAGATGTGTAACTATTGCAATAGAAGGTAAATAATTGTCTAATTTAAAGAGATTGTTTCAATAGTCGCCTGCAAGCATATTTTCTACAATTACCTACATTATGTAGTTAGTTGATTTTCAAATGCGCTTACTTCCGTGTACGTGAAAAGTCATGAAATAAGCTGTCGCAACCAGTTGCTGAGTGTAAGTTCGATTCCAAGTCAAGAATTGTGTCCATAAGGAAATTCTTTGTAGCAACTTAAAGTTTATATTTTAATGGCAATAGGCTTGTCCCGTATTAAAATAGTCCTTTGAAGAGCAAGGAGTGTATGATACTAGGGACAATACAAAAAATTACATTGGGTCGAAGTGTTGCTGGATATGCGTGCCCCCGCAGCATGATACGAAATAGGGTCCTTCATAAACATACCATGATTACATTACTGTCTAGCTACGACAACCTCTGTGGCCTAGTCATTGCAGTGTCAAGAATACTCTGGATTACTGATCACGGATCCGAGGTCATGGATTAAATTCCCACATGACTCAAATATATATAATTATGTATGTTATCAATAAAGGTTGAAATATGTTATAATATTATATGCAGTGATAGCCTAGGGTTATGACCACCGGACTTCGAGTTTGAAACCAAGTCCTCCTAACCTCCTAACCTCTGACTCTAAGAAAACATGAGCGTAATTATCACTCGCTTTAGTGGTGAAGGAAGGCATGTGAAGTCTGCAAACCCACTTTCGGCCAGCGTAGTGGACTATAGTCTCTTACTGAGAAAACCCGTACCCAGTAGTGGGACAGTATGTGGGTTGATGATGATGATATGATAAACTATGTTTCTATCCGTTTCTGTCACTTAGAACCGTCATCATTTACTAAAGCGACATAGAGAGCGGGAGTGCGAGCACCTCATCGATTCCGCCGCATGCAGTCGCACTCTCCCGCTTTATTTCTTGCTCTAGAGCAATGGAAAGAAAGCTGTAGAAGCATAGAAAGGTGCGGCCAGATGTTTATTTTTTTGTATTATTTATATTTATATTTATTGTATTATTTATATTTTATTTATATTTATTTTTGTATTACAAGTATTTTACCAAAATCTGTTCTGTGATTTATGTATATTTAGTAAGTAAGTATATTATAGATTAGTATGGATGTTATTTTGTTGGGAAACAAAATAATGACAATCTTTCGTAACGAAAATATTGGAAGGCCACTTCTGATCATTTTAAATGTTCGAATTATAGTTGTGATCTGAAAGCAAATTCGGTAATTTAATAAGGTTAACAATAATTATTCAAATATAGTCTCAGTGTCGTAAATGCCACATTCTTCTCCGTTTATCTGTTACCTTATCATACTCAGAGCAGCCAAAGAACAGATGTTAATATAATTTTAGCATGGAGCAAAAAGGGTAAAAAGAAAGTTTGGTTCGAGCGCTGGTGTTCTCTGTTTTTCTGTATGGCGCCGTTACTTGGAGCATAAGAAGCCACGATAGCATTAAGATCAATTCGTTTGAAATGTGGTGCGAATTTTTTTTTCAGTCGTTATCGTCCCACTGCATGGCAAAGGCCTCCCTACCCGCCTTCCACTCGTCACGGTTAAGGGCTATCAGCAGCCAATCCTTCCAGTAAAGGTCTAGCTGATCGTATGCGACTAATGAGTCCATATTAAAAGAGCTCGACATCACCACGCGGCTCTCTTCCATCTGCCGAAAACGTGCCATCAGTTTCTTCGGACATATTATGCGGTTCCCAAGGCATTGTCGGGAGAGGCAAATTATCTTGGGTCAAGTAGAGTAGTAGTCAAGGCAGACGCGTTAAGGGTAGGGCACATGCAAGATGGTCGGAAGTCGGTTGGCGGCAGCATGCATCGTGCAGTCCACACATGTTATGATAGCAGTCTGTGGAAGCAGGCAACATATGGTCGTGATCCTCAGCAGTGAGGGAACGAGGAAGAAGAAAAAAGGGGTAAATTGTAAATAGTTCAAGTGAAACCGCGCACAACGGCTAGTAAGTATCAGATATTGAATTCTAATGTTGTGTGTGCATTGCGAAAGGTGAAATAACTTTTTGCCTTGAACAGTCGTTTAATATCGTGGGATAAAACTAACTGGCATGTAATATAATTACATCATAATAAGGATATTCAAATAAATTAATCGTTGTTTTAATCCTGCTATATAAATTTTAGTTTCAGTTGCTGTGTATCGTAGATTATACATTTTTAATTCATTTCATTATTGAAAAATATTAAAACTTGATTTAAATAAGTCGGCCTTTCATTTCCATACAATTAGTTTCTATTTAAAAAACTATGTATTTGGGACTCGTAAATCAAATTATGAGTTATATTATATTACACCATAGAATGAATAACACTATTCAAAAACTATTAAATCACTAACTTTTTTTTCTGAAGACAACAAAACACTTATTGGTCAACATCTGTCAATATTTAATGACAAGCAATTATGTCCATTATACTTCTCAGTTCAAGTTGTAACAAGTATGTTTCAAAGGTTCGTGCATGTCATTCCGCTTTGAATAGTGGGTGCAAATTATCATGAATTCATCAATGGTGTGTTTAGGTCCGTCTTCGGCATCTGGACGACCTCTGTGGTCTATTGGTTCGAGAGTCGATGGCAGTCGCTTTGTGTAAAATAGTGATATTTAGCCTAATCAGGTTAAACTTGAAGCTGATTCTAGCATATTTGAGAGAAGGCTAGTCTAGTACCCGATGCAGATGAGCTGATCCACTATGACTATGAATGAAAGTCAAATGGAATATATTATTTATATATTTGTATTTGCATTAGAGGTCAGATCGCAGTTGTAAATGTTGCAATAAATACTAGTCAAATATACTTGGTAATATACTTAGACTTGTCTTTGGTCTTTCTAAATAATGCTTATTTTATATGTTATTAGTGCTCAGTGTCTTTAAAACTAAGCAATAAATGTGACCAAACGTTTGCAGAACAGAGACTCAAGGAAAACGTACCATTGTGAGCATACAAATAGTTACTAGACTAGCCTTCTCTCAAATATGCTGGAATCAGCTTCAAGTTTAACCTGATTCGATGAAATATCACTATTTTACACAAAGCGACTGCCATCAGACCTCTACTTGTTGTCAGAAGTCCAGTGCCACAGGATGTACAGGAAAACCCAACAACATTTTGCTCGAACCCAGAATTTAAATCCAGGACTGTAGCATATCAGTCGCACACTGACGAGGAAACATTGTTAGTAGTAGATAGCGCTGCTTACTTAAAGCTTAGTATCACAGACAAATAAATTATGAATGTGGACCACATTTTAGTATGTAATTAAGAATTATCTCATTAAGATCGCGAAGTTATACAACTTAAGTACACTATTAATTATATCATTCGGATATTCCAATCATTAATCTTTCGGATATCCTATGTTATGAATCACTTAAGATCTTACTTAATACTTTTGGTAGGTATTGGTTATATTATGATAGCATATTATTATAAACTATGTCAAGTTTGTGCTTTCAAGGTCTTGTAAGAGTGAATTTTTATATTGTGACTAGCGGCCCGTCCCGGCGTCACACGAGTGGACATTTATGTTACAAAAAGTAATTATAGGTAATCAATTAAAATGAAACTTAATTTTTAGATTTTGATCTCATTATTATATTATTATTTTAGATCCCGAAGTTTCGGACCCTTTGTTCCAATGTCTAATATTCGCGTAAGTGTCAGAAACCTGTAAATGTAGCGTTGATACTCGGCGATAATTATAGCATTCTACTGGTGAAGGCGTTTCTAAAATTGATACAGTAGTTTTTGAGTTCCTTCAATACAAACAAAAAAAAAATATTTTCTCTTTAAATATAAGTGGCAATGAATAAATAACAATAAGTTTTACCCGGCATGGCTCCAAACATCCAGGAAAACGTGCATATTCGAATGGAATGTTGTGTTAACACTCCCAACTTTGAGGGTGCTTTAATAAAGTTTGAAAAAATTGAGTTTACAAAACTGTAACTGTTTGTATCGTTCCTAATTGTAACAAAGTTTAAATATATTTTTTTTGTATTTTAAATCACCGAAAAACAATCAGGGTGAAGCTGCGCACGAGTCGCTAGCAATACAATATACTTAATAATAGCAACGCCAGCAGAAATTCGGACAATTACATCAAACTAAAGTGCTTATTACTGTTAGTTGCAGTTTTAAGCTTTCGTAGCATATTTATTATGATATAATCGTCACGTTTGGAATGGCCTTGACAGAGGGCAACACACGTAAGAAGTTTAATGCAATATAATGCAATTTTGAGAACCTGTCGACATTTTTTCTTAATAGTGTTGTATTGTAAACGGCCTGAATTACGTCATCAAATTATCGATGCAGTATTACTCTTATGTAAAGAGTAGGTATTATGTTATATAGTTAAGCTATTATTTTTTGGCTATATCAAGAGATTAATGTATTTAGAGGACGTCTATGGTCTAGTGGTTCGAGTACCGGACTGCTGATCACGACGTCGGGGGTTCGATTTCCACAAGACACAAACATTTATGTGATCAACTTAGAGCCTGTCCAGATGAGGCGTATTACGCGCGAGTCCACTCGCGCGTTTCAATTTCTACAATGAGGAAACGCGCGTAGGCATCTGGACGGGATATATGAAATATAAGTATTATATCCATTGTCTAGTACCCATAGTACGAGCTCTGCTTAGTTTGGGACCAGATGGTGCTTTGGAAACAATATCCAAAGATATTTATGTATGCGTTTACTTGTACTATAATGTGGGTGTACATTATTTACTTGTACTGCGGAAAAAAGAAAGAAATAGAAATAATTTAATCATAAACCAACAGTGATGGTCTCTAGTTGCTATAGATCTGGATACAACAGAGAGGTCAAGCTCGATCTCAGGGTCCATTCAATTTGAGAGAAAATGAACGCCAATTTTTAAGTTTGAGCGTATGCTTTTTAGCAGTTAACGCCAAATTAAAATCTATTTAATACTTTTTTTTGCCCGTTAGAAACCAACAAAAATTATAAAAAACACTTTTTTGGTTTCGAAAACGTTTACATTATGTACTCTTAAAACACTTGATTTATTTATCTTTATACTTCTACTACTACTTCCGGATAGCCGTTAACCGTAGGATATTTAAAAAAGTATAAAATTATCTACTAACTTATCAGTAAGCTGTGAAACAGACTGTTAATGTACAAAATCAGGCAAATCTATGTATAGCCTCTTTTGTTTGTTGCCGTGTAAATGTAAAATAATAATTATACAATTAAATTACCGTCAACACCTTCCACTCATTTAATAAATCTTATAAAGAGGAAGACAGCAATTAAAGTAGTTTATATAATATACCTATTTACTAGACGGAAATATACTTAACACCTGTATATAATATACGCTACGTTGCAATTGCTTATTTAGCATGTTTGATAATGGTTACATGGTCGAATTGAAATAAATATTTAATTTTGATTTTGACTGATGCACTGATATTTAATTTTAAGTCCCATGTAAAAGGGTGGCGAGTTACGTAGGTAGAAGAGTTCTGGGGGTACTTCAGTGAATATAATTATATTTACAATAATTTTAATTATTGTGATCTTTGTTGCAATAAGCAGTGATAGCCTAGGGGTATGACCACTGGACTGCCAAGTCAAAGGTATCGTGTTCAAATCCTAGGCACGCACCTCTGACTTTTCGAAAACATGTGCGTAATTATCACTCGCTTCAGCGGTGTAGGAAAAAATCGAGAGGAACCCTGCATGCCTGAGAGATTTTCTCGACGGGCAAGTGAAGTCTGACAACCCGCATTAGGCCAGCATGGTGGATTATGGCCTAATCCCTCTCATACTGAGAGGAGACCCGTGCCCAACAGTGGGACAATTAATGGGTTGATGATGTGATCGTTGTTTAGATATCTAGAAATGACCATGACGAAGTTTTATGCAATTTTTAATTGATGCTGCACATCTTAGAGCTACATACTCAAATGTCTACTTTAGTTTCATGCCGTTTGAGTTGAATTTTGAGTGACGTAAACAATGGAATATCAACTTTAGCATTTTATATGTTATCTGATTTAAAACTTGATGATTTATCGATGGTACATTCGAGAGTGGAGCATACAACCAACATATAAGGACGAGATACAAGTAATTAAAAAAAAAAATTATTTCCTTTGACGTAATTGTACATGTTCATTTTTTCTTTCACAGTTGGCAAACAAGCATATAAGCCGCCTGATGATAATGAGCCTAAAGACGTCATCAACATCAGTAATATCACTAGTGCGTTCTCATCTTGACACCTCAAATTAATGTCACTGGCTACAAACAAACTAAAAAAAAAACAAACAAACGGCGGCAGTAGGTATATTGTGTCGATGCAGTGATACCAACTCAGAAAAACTCTAGCAACGAGGTTCTACTACTAATAATTATTTAAATTTTATAAATTCGAATGAAGAGTATGCTTTTTTTACATTCGAATTTCGAAGGGTAGTGACTACACTGTGTAAAGGTGCCTGGGAGCACCGGGAGCATTATTTTGTCTGTAATCTGACGGTACATATTCCATTTTGAGCATTGCTTTATAAAACTGCGTGACGTGCATTCACTTGTAATGTAACATTTCGATTAAGACCATGATGTTACAAGCTGGAACAAAAATGTTTGTTTGCCGACCGATTTTGAAAATTCATTTTTTGTTTGAAAGTTTATAGTTACACCCGAAATGGCCGAAATGGTCCCATTTAAATTTGAAAAACATATCCATAATTAAGGGTAACAAATTTTGAGTCAGTGCCAAGAATCAATCAACGAAAATCATATTATTATCATTACAAGTTGCGCGTTGCAACGTTCGGTTCGCCTTACTTACTGATGAATGTTCCACTCTGTAACGTTACATTACAGGCGATTACTCCCCGTGAGACACGGAGTAGAGCTCCTTCTAAGGATCCGCTGCGCTGGCAGCAAGAGCAATATCCCCTTAAACTATCAGCGCAGTGAATACTCCATAAACCTCTAAGCGGTGTTTGCAGGGTTGGCAACGCGTGAGTGATGCTTCGGCGTCATAAACGTCCATCGGCTGCGGTAACCGTCTACCATCAAGCGGGCCGCATGCTTGTTTGCCACCCTTGTGGTATAAAAAAAGACAGCACCACAACACACAAGACCCTGTAAAAATACCCAAGTATATAGGTAACAAATATTGACGCAATTGTACAAGATCCTTAAAAAAACGTAACGGTTATATGACAGTTATTATGTTTTTAGCGCTCACAATATTAAACACGTCTATAATTATTGTAAACCTTTAATAAAAACATTGTAATACTATACTGGTTTTTTCCAATGGCATTTGCAGAAATGCGTAATTATTAAGTCCTTATTTATCAAAACAAAGTAAAAAATAAACCAAGAAGTTTATATTAGGTACCACTGGAGCTTTGGTAGGTTTTTCTATGAAATTCTTAGTAGCTCGGAGTTGGAATTTGTGCCCTGGTAACACCAATCCATCTATCTTTTCTTTGGTCTTCCTCTTCCCTTATTCCGTCCACATTCATGCTCAAACCTTTTTGGTAACATGCTCTTCACTTCTACGCATCACATGTCCATACCACGATAACCACAACTTATCAGTAACCGGTGCCACATTAAAAATACCTCTCATTCCTGACTCTGTCCTTTCTTGTAACTCCACACACTCCTCGTAGCAATATCATATCAGCTGCATGCAATTTCCTTTCATGCATCCCTTTCGTAGCCCAACATTCAGTCCCAGAGAAGTTCCACGCGTGATGATGTTAAATTGTTTAGTATGTGTATGTACTGGAATTTGATTACTCTTGCATATTGCGTGTCTAGTAGTTATTTGCTCGCTCCATTATTATTTTTCCATATCACAACAATGCATGTGTCGATTGCGTTTTAAGTTAAAGTTGCAATTTTCCCACGATAGAATAATGTAACATGATAGATAGTTTAATTGATAATTATAGGTCATTCTTCTATGTTAAATAAAGTGTATGTGTTAATGTATTATATTTTTTTACTAACTTTGCGGTTGACTCGAGTCTTGCTTGATTCTCAAAGGAATGAAACTTCCCCTATAGTATCCTCAGCAAAAATGGGGTGCGACAGAATACTCGTCTGGTTTAGTCACCAGGAAACCCACTATGGTAATTTGATACTGACACTGATAATTATTATTATGAAGTAGGCATCTGCTAAGAAAAGATTTAGGGATATCCCCACGGGATTAGGAATAATTTAATTAACAGTTGCGCAGGGAACAACTGCGTAGTACAATAGTATGTGCGTATATCTTCTAACACTTGGAATACGTAAGTCATTGCTCAGTGTCTTGGAGTTACGTAACAAGTTAATGACATTGCTGCCTTCGTGTGGTGCGATGACATGCTTTTGCGATCATTGTCATCGATGTTGTTCAATATGCCAATGAAAATCATGTAGATAACTTTGATATAATTATACACTAACATATCATTACGCCTGTATTCTCCGAAGGGTTAGGCAGATGAGTATGTATCAGAATTCTATAAATATGAGAATTATGAAGTTTGATGTGAAAAAATAAACTTGCTTTCTAAAAGATGACTAGTACTTACTTTACGGAAATTCACGGAATAACCATTGATTTCAATACTAAAGATAGAGCCATCTGAAAATTTGACAAACGTGTTCGCCATACCAGACCCTAACGCCATCTGTGTTAGTATCGCATGGCATTTGTTTTTAGCCGATCGCGGACTAGTTCACTTCGGTTTAGAGAACAGCATTTTGGGACCAAGTTCGGGGGTGACATGCGGTCCGCCCAGTCAATGTGTCAGTGTATAGATTGATACCGCAGAAGCAAACCACAGTAGATTTACTATGACCGTGCCATTAAAAAAAACTTGATTTTATCATCTACATTTTGTAACACTCATTCATCATTTTGCAATATTTACTGATTATTTATAAAACCTTATTTATCATCACGCTGGTATCCTGGTAGGATACGACAGAGATGTATTTCTACCTAATAATCCAACTAAATCAAAACTTCGAGTTAAATTCCATAGAAAAAAAAGTGCTTGTGACCTCTGTACCTATGAGTCAACATTTCTATTGAAACTCATTTTAATTCTTACTAACATTATAAATGCGAATGTAGCTCTGTCTGGCTGTCTGTCTGTCTGTCGCGCTTTCACTCCAAAACTGCTGAACCGATTTAAATGAAATTTGGTACAAAGATAGTCTAGAGAAAGGACATAGGCTACATTTTATTGCGAAAAAAGGGCTGTAAGGGGTTGAAATAGGGGATGAAAGTGATAAGAAACACCCACATGACGCGGGCGAAGCCGCTGGCGGAAAGCTAGTCCATCCATAAAATATTGCATACACATATTAACAAAGAATACATCACGCCTTTGTTCCCCGAGGGGGTAGGCAGAGGCGTACTAATGTACACCCACATTTCGCCGGTATGTTTAGGTCCCATGTAATAGGGGGCGAGCCTACTGCCATCAACCGGCACAAATCCAGACTCCGAGCTGCTACTGGGTATTTCACATAAAAACCCAATTACACTTTGCATGACCCGGGGATCGAACCCAGGACCTCTAGCGTAGCAGTCGCGCTTGGGACCACTAGACCAACGAGGCAGTCAAAAAACAAAAAATAGACATAATTTTAATAAATCCATTAATCACAAGGTGAAAATCAAATGGTACCTTTCTGTTCAATTTTAATTTGAATATGATTATAAACTATTATATCTTAACATTATAAAACTTCTTTTTTTAGTTTTGTTAATTAGTCAAGATTTGCATATTAGGCAATATAGGTATTATAATATCATCTCAAAATAAACGCATACACATCACTACATATTATTATTATATAACAAAGTCTGTCTGTCTGTCTGTTCGCGATAAACTCAAAAGCTACTGCACTGATTTTTACACTTTCTAACCAGTGGATAGAGTGGTTCTCGATGAAGGTTTTAGTACATCATTGTTCAAGTTTTTATATACATTGACTAAAATATAAATGGCATCGCGGGCAAAGCCGGTGGCGGAAATCCAGTAAGTTAAATAAATAATAAATAAATATCTTGGGACATTTTTTTACACAGCACCATCTAGTCCCAAACTAAGCAGAGCTTGTACTATGGGTACTAGACAATGGATATAATACTTATGTACTTTTTTTTGTAAATATACACTCATAATATATAAGAAACACCCAGACAAACACAAACACCTAAGTTCATCACATAAATGTTTGTGTCTTGTGGGAATCGAACCCACGACCTCGTGATCAGCAGTCCGGTACTCGAACCACTAGACCACAGACGTCGTCAAAGTTATAAGACCACAAATATGTCAATTACGTCAAATGTTAATGACATTGCTGTCTTTATGTAATAGATACCATAATAGGTACCTGTTAAGTCTCGGTTACAAATATGCCGAGTATTTTATTTACCTATCAGTTTCTTTTGCATTTAATTTTGTTAGTTCCTTTCGCATTATTGTCTTGTCGCATATTTGTTGTGTTTTGTGTCGAAATTGACATGTCGCAATTTTATTTTATCACGCCATAAAATCTGTAAATAGTAATTTTTTTTCAACATCTATCTGAAATTATGGCTACTTTTTTAATAATAAAGATTGTTTTACGGAATCAAGCAAAAATACTAATATAGAATACAATACAGTTCAATGAACCCATATTAAAGTTATACGTTAACCTTTAAGGTTTATTAAGCCCAAACATTTTTTCCGGTTCGTACCTTTGGTGATTGTAAAATCTGGAATTATTTTTACATTGAAAAAAAAAGGTCAAAATACATAAAACACTGCTTATCCATATTTCCTTATGTCATTACAATTATTACGAAGATTGATCAAGTTAGTGACGAAGTGCGTGGAATTTTACTTAAGTCGCATATAAAGTAGATAAGTATAAACTTTTTTTTTTTCTTAACCAGTTTGTTTTCTGACTTTTCGAAATCATGTGCGTAATTATCAGTTGCTTTAACGGTGAAGGAAAACATCGTGAGGAAACCTGTATGCCTGAGAGGTTTTCTCGACGGTATGTGAAGTCGGCTAACCCGCATTAGGCGTGGTGGACTATGGCCTAATCCCTTTCATGTTGAGAAGAGACCCGTGCACAGTGTTCAAAAATGCCTTGGGGTCGGACATTTTTAGTGAAAGTTGCCGTGCCCAGCACTGGGACAGTTAATGGGTTGCTAATAATGAGATATACAAGGTGGAAGGGACATCGACGCACATCCGAATATCATGAGTTCAGTACAATCATGATTTTGTAAAGTCGCGTAAAATTTCAACGCAGGGGGTCCTGCGTTTAAATTTTACGTAGACTTTTTTCATCAAATTTTCTGCATTTTTTTTTTCTTGACAGTGTAAAAAAACTTTATTTCTATCTACCCAAATTGGATTTATAATTAAAAAATCATTATTTTATTTATTTTGGATCGCGCGTGCGATAACATTCACCGCGGTGCATTATAATCGCGTTTTTAGAAATACACTGCGCGCCCAAAAATGTCAATATCTGTAATAACCGATCATTTTCTACATGAATGACCTAAATCATTCTATTTTTGACCTTGAGTGAAACCTTGTCACGACGTTTGTACGTCGATGTCCCTTCCACCTTGTATAACCGGCAATTAATATATTATGAGGCAATATATGTATTAATGAGTCTGTTGATACAGTCCTACTATCCTACTTCCTATCCTTCCTACTAATATTATAAATGTGAAAGTTTGTGAGGATGGATGGATGGATGTTTGTTACTCTTTCACGCAAAAACTACTGAACGGATCTGGATGAAATTTGGCACAGAGATTATATTCTGGGTTATAGCCTGGAATAGCACATAGGCTACTTTTTATCCCGGTAAAATGTATAGTTCCCGTGGGATAGCGGGTGAAGCCGCTGGCGGAAAGCTAGTTTTTAATAAGGGCAAGAAAAATCACAACTTTACTACAACGAAGGTCGAAAACGTTGCATTTACTGCGTCGATTTAATTGACAACTTCAATTACCACGGCCTTGACATCCCTATAATTATATACAGTAGTAAATAGTAGCGAGATGTCATTGAAACTTAAATCCTCTGCGCACGTGGCTTAGTTGCATTATTATAGACATAACATAATATGTATTATCTGTACTTTTTAATATTATAAAGCTGTTTATTTGTTTGGTTGGTTGAACCCGCTCTCAGGAATTACTGGTCCAATTTGAAACATTATTTCAGTGTTAGATAGCCTATTTAAAGAGGAAAGCTATAGGCTATATAAATATCATCACTTTGTGACCAATAGGAACGGAGTATCAATTAAAAATGTTTCAAAAACAGGGGAATAAGCTAACCTAAATTAAAAATTTAGAAAACTCCCGATACGAAATGTTATTTCCCATTTTGTGGTAGCCGCCATCTTGGATTTAATTTTTTTATAGTGTATAGTATTCTACTAGTTAAGCCCTTTCATCTGATACCCATATTGTGGGAGGTGTGAAAAAATATGTAATCGGTTATTTTGTGGCGGCGGCCATCCTCGACAGATTTTCCATCAAACATAGCTAATATCGAACACTCTCGACTAATATACCTTTCAAATAAAAATAACAAAAACAAATCGGTTCATCCGTTCGGGAGCTACAACACACACACACACACACGCACAGACACGTCAAACTTATAACACCCCGTCGTTTTTGTGTCGGGGGTTAAAAAATAAACTTCTACCGGAACGAAGACGCGGACATAGTTTAGTATAGTATAATACTAAAATACGTCACAAATATACATAGGTAGGTACTTAAGGTAGATTGTGTATGTAAAATTTGTTACACCCAAGAATTCTATTATGTATTGTATATCATTTTCTTTGCCAACCTGCATTAGGCCAGCGTGGTGGACTATAGCCTAATCCCTCTTATACTTAGAGGAGACCCGTGCCCAGCAGTGGGACAGTTTATGGGTTGATAATGATAATGATGAATTTTCTATATTTCAAAATATATGCTTGCCGTTCCTGGCGGTGTCAGGAAATATATATATTTCCTAATCTTCTGGGAATTTCCCAAATCCTTTTTTTATGGTGCCAAGAACAAGAAGGAAAACATCGTGAGGAAACCTGCATGCCTGAGAGATTTTCTCGACGGCATGTGAAGTCTACCAACCCGCATTAGGCTAGGGTGGTGGACTATAGCCCAATCCCTCTCATACTGAGAGGAGACCCGTGCCCAGCAGTGGGACAGTATATGGGTTGATTATTATTATTATTATTTGGCGACGTCTGTGGTCTAGTGGTTCGAGTACCGGACTGCTGATCACGAGGTCGTGGGTTCGATTCCCATAGGACACAAACATTTATGTGATGAACTTGTGTTTGTCTGGGTGTTTCTTATATATTATAAGTATGTATTTACAAAAAAAAAGTATTTAAGTATTATATTCATTGTCTAGTACCCATAGTACAAGCTTTGCTTAGTTTGGGACTAGATGGTGCTGTATAAAAATGTCCTAAGATATTTATTTATTTATTTTATGTAGTCGTGTGTATCCACTGCTTGGAAATCCCTATGATTTAATAACACCTACGTAAGTCTATAATAGACCTCTCCTAACAATTCAAACGTAATTACATAATTGGTAGCTATATGGTTAGGTAACAATTTCTTAAATGTTTGGAACCATATCAAAAGTTTACAATAATTCAATGTGTTCGATAAATAGTAACATTAGTGTAAAACCTGTGTTGTATTACGTAAATATTTTTTTGTATTTTTCCGTTTCTAATTTGTTTCAGTTTCATAACAATACATGACTTTAGAAGATTTTTCGGGGCGTTAGTAGTTTTCATTTTCCAATAAAATCTATACTTACTAATAATATAAGTAAAGCTTAAGAGTTTGTTTGTTTGGTTGAACGCACTATTCTCAGGAAATACTTATCCGATTTGAAAAAAAAATTAAGTGTTAGATAGCCCGTTTATCGAGGAAGGCAATAGGCTATCACGCTACGACCAATAGGAGCGGAGTATCAATAAAAATGTTACAAAAACGGGGAGAAAATTCAACTTCTACCAGTACGAAGTTGCGTTAGTATTTGATAATAACCTAGGGATATGACCACCGGACTGTCAAGTCGTAGGTCTTAAGTTTGAATCCAAGGCACGCACCTCTGATTTGGAAACCTGCATGTCTGAGAGATTTTCTCAACGGCATGTGAAGTGTGCCAACCCACACTAGACGAGCGTGATGGACGCCTAACCCCTCTCATTGTGAGAGAAAACCCGTGCCCAGCAGTGGGACTCTTCAGGCATTTGTGTAAAACTATAGGTAACATTGATCTGCGTGTGTGTTATTCCATTGAGTTATAACACACACCATCCGTCTACCATCATTCAAACTGAGTTATTTAAGTGTCGCTTTGACGTGTATGTAGTACAATATAAATATATCTTCATGTAGACTTATAATCTATATAAAATGTAAATGTAGTGTATAAAATATATGCAAATAAATTCAAGGGAACTGATAGATGAAGAAAATTTATTTTATTTCCACATTGGCATTATTTATTCACATTAATTGTGTCCGAATGCAAACAATGAGAACAAAAAAGAAACGATCTGCAATATTTGGATCGCAATATTTTACAGTTCGTTTGAAATCATTTTAATTCAATATTTTTGTCTCTCCGTTTTTACGTCCGGGTTGAAGTTAGCTCGTGCCAACTTCAAGGCGGAAAATAAGTTTGCCGGGAACTGTACCTACTTATATATTGACAAAATATTGCGACCCAAATATGCCGATCGTTTTTTCGTGAAATGAGAGTGAGAAACAAATGAGAGCCAATTACACTTAATTGGCTCTACATTCAAATCACAATGTTTCTACATTTTCTTTTTGTTGACGGTAATAAAATTATTTACTTCTTTGGTATTTATTTTTTTATTAGTTTTACGCATTTTAATAAAAAAAATATTTAATAGTTTTAATTGATAAATAATTTTGTTTTATTTTACTTGAGACTAATTCCAACGTAACTAAAAGTTAATCCTAAGAACAAAGAAAACGATCGAGTTCCCTTTAAATAATAATAACAATATTTTATTATTACTAGCTCTTCCCCAGCGGCTTCGCCTGGTCTGAGTATTTCTTATAAGTTATGTTACTCGCTGAAGATGCAGCTATGTCATGGAATAATATTTTTTCAAATCGGTCCAGTACTTTCGGAGCCTATTCAACACAAACAAACAATCAAATCTTTCCTCTTTAGGTATAATATTAGTATAGATAAACACAACCGTTTCATGACAGTAAACACATAACATGTATCTTTTTGTATTTTTTAAGCATTTTCCATGCTAAGATTACAAGTTATTTTTAATGAAGGAAAAAATCGGCGGGCCTTAAGACGTAAATTAGAATGTGGAGGAAGATTTCGACTGGCGAGCAGGGCGAGCGGTGGCTTAGTGGTCAGAGCGTCTGGTGTACCGAACCAGAAGGCGCAGGTTCGAATCCTGCCCGCCCGCCGATTTTTTCCTTCATTAAAAATAACACATAACATGTGTTTAGTTATTTCATGAAACGGCTGTGTGATGAAATGATCAATACTAAGAATTGGACCGATTGTGTATAAAAAAAAATTAACACTTAATGAAATATATGGCCACGTAATAATCATTATCTTAAACTCGTAGTTTTAAATAGGTGCGTATCGTCACATACCATGCATATATTTTATGCGCATGTTTTAACAAAAACAGTTTGAAATTGAATTAGTGTATATCAAATTGCTCGTGACTGTACCGAATTGTCAAACAATATTAGACTTAACGCCGGAATGAATTGTGGTTATTTTTGCATGGGTCATTCATTAGTTACATAATTTTATGCGTTTCTTTGTATTATATTGACATAATAAGGTTGAAAAATTAGTTTTAGACTGCCTCGTTGGTCTAGTGGTCCCAAGCGTGACTGCTACGCTAGAGGTCCTGGGTTCGATCCTCGGGTCGAGCAAAGTGTTGTTGGGTTTTCTGTGAAATTTCCAAATATTAGCTTGGAGTCTGGATTTGTGCCCAGTTGATGGCAATTGGCTCGCCCCCTATTACACCCAAACATACCGGCGTATATGGGTGCACATTAATACGCCTCTGTCTACCCCTTTGGGGAACATGGGTGTGATGTTATGTTTAAAATGAGTATTACTTAAAAATTTCAAGTCATATAGATTGTAAACAACCGTATTTTTATACACTGTAAAAAACTATGGGGCCAGCCTCAAAACGTCAGCGTCGGGCAGACTGGAAGCCGACCCCAACATAGTTGGAAAAAAGAAGACCAGCTACCCACATATTTTATTACTTACTAGCTTTCGAACAGCGGCTTCGCCCGCGTGATCTTTTAAATTTTTCCCCCAGTTTTGCAACATTTTTCATTGCTACTCCGCTCCTGTTAGTCATAGCGTGATGAAATATAGCCTATAACCTTCCCCGATAAATAGGCTATCTAACACTAAAATAATTTTTCAAATCGGTCCAGTAGTTTCAGAGTCTATTCAATAAACATACGAACAATCAAATCTTTCCTCTTTATAATATAATAATAATAATAATAATATAAGTATAGATTTACCTATAAGTTTTAAGGTAAACAAACAAAATACATTAACACTAACAAGTAATACATAAAAGATTGCCTCATTAGTCGCCAGAACGACTGCTACACTTGTAAATCTGGGTACGACTCCCAGGTCGGGAAAAGTGTATGAAAGATTCCGTAGCAGCTCGTAGCTTGGGGTGGTGCTTGGTTAATCTACACTAATATTATAAAGAAGAAAGATTTGTATTTTGGTATGTAACGAATAAACTCAAAAAGTGCTGGACCGATTTGAAAAATGTTTTCCATGTTAGATAGCCCATTTATCGGGGAAGGCTGTAGGCTATATATCATCACGCTACGACTAATAGGAGCGGAGTAGTAATGAAAAATGTTGCAAAAACCGGGGAAAAAATTATAAAATCACGCGGGCGAAGCTGCTGGCGGGAAGCTAGTGGCTAATAAACTTATAAAACTTGGGGGTGTACAATAGTACACCTTTGCCTTACCCTTACAGGAATATAGAGGTAATGGAATTTTATATTTTTACTAGGTACGTGGTTTTAATAAGAACAGTAAAATGATACAAGGTCTGAATATTTAAAAAGAAATTATATACTCTACGATAAAAAAATAGTAACAAGGTTTGAATATAATTAAAATATTATGAAACCAATACGCATTTACAAGACACTGTGTTGTTTGATGCGTATAATGACAATTAATTAATTAGCACCTTTTATAAAGGATATGTGGACATAAAAAAGTTAAAATATCATACCGTAACGAGTATATTAATCACTAACTGTTCACCGGGATTTTCGGGTTCATCCAATAAAAAAACTAAAATAGAAGAATCCTAAGTTACTCCTTATAACATTAGCTATCTGCGAGTAAAAGTCCCGTCAAAATCGGTCCAGCCGTTTAGGAGATTAGCCTGCACAAACAAAAATACAGACAGACAGATATTTTTTTTGTTGTCGGTACCGTATATAATTTCATATGCATTTAGTGAATAGGTGTTAATTTGAAATTACAAACAGTCACATAAATTTTATTTAAATGTATATAAGATTTTTCAATTAAAAATATGGTTTGATAATTTTCCTAATACTTATGTTAATTATAGAAGGACTTACCATTCATACTTGTAAATTCCACTGGTTACAAATTGTCCAAAAAAACACAACCAAAATTACACTATCATACAGACTAATTAACTGCAATAATTATCCAGACTACGCACTACACTTGAAAATAACACTACAATTAAAAAAACATTATTCCTTCCAAAATTGTATCTGTATAAACCTTTTCGGTTACCCAACAGTTTTTTGAAGTTCGAATGTTTTTAAATTTCGAATGTTAGCTGCGGAGGCTGCATGCGGGCAAGCGCGCGGGTCGTAAGATCGAAACAAAATGCAAGGCAGTTGCGCAGGCGTCGTTATAATAAACATTCGGTGCGCGCACGCCAATAAAACTTCTGTAGATCAAATGTACGTGACGATACGCGTTATCTAAGGACGATAATCGAACACGTACATTTAATAGTAAAGTGGCTTGGAATCCGACCAAAAAGTACATAAGGGTCATGATTTCGGTCAGAATAATTCGTACATATAAACATAATATTATCTAATTCCTGATTATATTTACTTTAAGATAAATATATTTATATTCCTGTGGTATTTCTTTCGATAGTTTATCAACTTAGAGGGTATGTTAGATTAAAAAGTCAGTTTCAAGATTTGTGCATTTGCGATTATATTTACTTTAAGATAAATACATTTATATTCCTGTGGTATTTCTTTCGATAGTTTATCAACTTAGAGGGTATGTTAGATTAAAAAGTCAGTTTCAAGATTTTTGCATTTGCGTCATTGTAATTCTAGAGGTGCGAATTGGTGTCGCAGGATACTTACACAAAAACCTTTGGTCTTATGAAAAAAAATTGATGACTGAAAAAAGAATTGATCTTTTTTTCTTGGAAACAACGCTGACTCTTTACCAAATGCATTGAGATATCATCATCATCATCATCAACCCATTAACTGACTCCCTGCTGGGCAGGGGTCTCCTTTCAAAAGAAGAGGGGTTAGGTTAAGTTTTTGGTTAGGGGGGGTTAGGTTAATTTGGATTGGCAGACTTCACACGCCGCCGCGCCGTCGAGTAAATCTCTCAGGCATGCTGTTGTAGGTTTACTCAGGATGTTTTCCTTCAGTTTTTTCTGAAGCGAGTAATAATTAATTATTAATACCCACATCATTACGAAAAGTCAGAGGTTGGCTTTGGATTCGAACTCCAGATCTACGACTAGGCATTCCTTCGATCATATCTCTAGGCCACTCACTATCAATGCATTAATAAATAAAATACATAATTATAATTTTCAAGAAAAGACTTCAGGGTAGTGTGAAAATTGCAACAAATCCTAGTCTTATTGCTTAAAATTGAATAGGCTTCCCTTTAATTTAACGCTACATAGTTTTAAGTTTCAACTAAGAACTATCGTTTTACGTAAGCCTGATTTGAATAAAAATACACTTGAAATGCTTATAAATCTTTAGGGGACTAGTAAGTGTCAAGTGATGGGAAAAGATTCCAATAAGATACCAAACTAAGAGCGACATGTATATTATTTGGCCCATAATGCTCTTAAAATTTGATACTATTTAATAAAATTTAAGTAATTCTGAAGAAGTATATTTTTTGTATCTTTTAAGCATTATCCATGCTAAGATTACAAGTTATTTTTAATGAAGGAAAAAATCGGCTGGCGGGCAGGATTCGAACCTGCGTCTTCTGGTTCGGTACACCAGACGCTTTGACCACTAAGCCACCGCGAGCCCTGCTCGCCAGTCGAAATCTTCCTCCACATTCTAATTTACGTCTTAAAGGTGACGTAGCGACATCTATTGTGAATGCTTGTAATTTGTTGTAGTTGTAGAAGTATGTTTGTAATTTCAAAGTAACAGCTTTTTACCTTTTTTTATTGCCTACAGTGGCAGACGAGCAGGTGGCTCATCTGATGGTAAGTGGTAACCACCGCCCATGGACATCAGCAACGCCAGGGGCAAAGCTACCTACTTTGATTTAATTGTTGTCTATCTGTGTGTCTGTCTGTTTGTTTCGGCTAATCTCTGAAACGGGTGGACCGACTTTGTTCGGATTTTCACTCGCAAATAGCAAATTTTATAAGAAATTGTATTTATTTTTTAAAAATTGGATGAACGCGAGTACCACCGTGGTATTATAAAAATACCGACAATGAAAACTACATATCGATATCGATAAAATACTAATTGAATATTAATTATTCGGTTTACCTAAATAGGTAGTTTATTACTCTTGTCATTTTAAATAATTTAACTTTTGATTAAATTGATACGTGGAGAAATTAAGGTACTACATTCCAGATAGATATATGGTTTTGTTAATAATTTTATCACATTTTCGGCGCCAACCTACATAAATCTTCCGGTGCGCTAATAAAGAAGTATTGTTGTCATTACGCCTGATTCCAGAAGCGTTAGCAGAGGTGTACTAAATGTATTGTACACCCACAGTGCGTAGTACACAGGGGGGTACTAACCCTTCGGGGGAATACAGGCGTGAGGGCGTGAAAACCCTCATTGAATAACGACTGCAGAGCCTGTGGTGAATTCAAGGAAACTATGCAGCACATCCTGTGCGATTGTGACGTCCTGGCGACGAAACGGATGAGTCTTCCCGGCAACGGGTACCCGAAGCCGGAAGATTTTAGGTTCCTTCCTCTCAGTGGGTTAGCCGCCTTCGTAAACCACGTCTTCAAAGAGTAAGGAATATACGGTAATGGGGACAACACAAAAGATCCCATTGGGTCGAAGTGTTGCTGGTTGTACCAGCCCCCATAGTAAGATAAGATAAGAAACCCTCAAAAGGCTGTGAGTGTGATATGCTTACCCATTAAAACCACCCTGGTCGCCGCTAACAGGATGTGGAGGGAGGGGGGGACTGTCTCCTCTTAAAATACCATACCAGAGCCCCCCGTGCGACGCCTGTTAAGGCACATGTGACAAGAAAGCACCTAGCTGAGCGCATTGCTTGCAATAACATATTGGTTACATTTAATTCAATTGTCTGCACATTGGGCGTACTGGGTAAGATTGTCATTTCCTTACTACCTTTACTGCGAGTGTTGTAGGTCCGATTCTAATAAAAGAAATATGCGTATGATCCACGGATATTTGTGCCGCTTAAATTGTATGTTTTCAAAGTCACAGGGAATGTTTAGTGCAGGAAATCTTAACAAAAGAATGCCTATTGGCAACTTGACTATCAGATCACTCACTTAGCATCCAGATTAGATGAAACACTCACTCATGCAACTCTACCATAAATACACCACACTACTAGTAGTGTAGCCTTAGCCTAAGAACGGGTGAAGGCCGCCTATTTTGGGGCCTGTCCGAATATAGTATACTCTTATTGACATTTAACAAGCACTGAATAGTAATCTGTCTTAAATTTAATTATAGATTTTATATATTAGTTTGATTTAATTTAATTTCTATGTACTAAGATCAAATTCCGCTATATTTTAAGACATCTTAAAAACAGTAGACAATCCTAACTTAATATTATAAATGTGAAAGTAACTCTGTCTGTTTGTCTGTCGCGCTTTCACGCCAAAACTACTGAACTAATTTAAGTGAATTTGGACAAATAGTCTAGAGCCTGAGAAAGGACATAGGCTACTTTTTAATGCGAAAAAAGGGTGGTAAGGGGTTGAAATAGGGGATGAAAGTTATAAATAAATACCCAGACCAGGTGGACGAAGGCGCTGGCGGAAAGTTAGTAATATTATATACCTTTTAGTATGTACCTAACTAACCTGCAAAACATTTTTTTTTCTTAGCCGTTGTAGTCCCACTGCTGGGCAAAACAAAACATATTTAGAAAAAAAAAATGCCAGTGAAATTACAAGTTTTCATTGCTTTATCATAATCGTTGATAAGTATTATGTATCGATAATCGATATCGATGAAATAATTGAGGATTAAATAACGGAGGCTTTTGTTCAGGAGTGCACCTCCTATTGGCTGATATGATGATAATACCATACGTTTATCTTCAAATTATACAAGAGTGCTACAGAGTGCATAATAATACGTTTCTAGGAAGTTTAAAAACTCCAGGAAGCGGCGAAGGTCGGCCATTTTGGGTAGTCTGTTAAATTACTAATACTCGATATTTAATAATTTATTAAAAGAAATAAAAACCCGTCTGGGTTAATTGTACACACTAATAAAATTGAAGTTTAAAGAACTACAACCCGCTGACTACGAAAGAAATCGACTGAAAATCATATAACAAGGACATCATTCCTACATCACCTTTCTGATAAACAATTTACTGAATTGAAATCAACAACAAAGGAGACTGCTGTGTTCAAATTGTAGCCGTGGTCGCATGCTGCCCATATTATACTTAAGTTTGCATCCCCAGGGCATAGCGGCATGCGTACAAGCTGTAGTGGAACATACTTAAATAAGAAGATATATAGAGTACCTAATATAAAGCCTTTCCTCCGGCTTTATTCCGTGTCGTCGCTTTAAAAATCTATAAACAAGCTCTGTGATGTTGTAGAATGTATTACAGGTGGGACAAGCAAAGAAACAATTTTGTTTATAATAACGTTAGTTAGGTAAAAAGCAACAAAAAGTAGTTTATCTGTTCTATATTTTTCTAAAACTGATTTGATCGTCTGAACTTTTCAAATCCCAATATAGGTAACGTACATACATTTTTTTGCTCGTGACTACTCTACCTAACCCTTCACAAAATAAAGGCGTAATGTTATGTAATATTTATCAACAGTTGTTACAATGTCAATAGTAAGTACAGTATTTATTCAACAAAGTTTGTTTATAATCTGCACATTTACACAACCAATAATTACCTACATATAAACACTGCATACATAAATATTACTTACTTGCATTTTAAAATATAACAAGTCTTTTCACAAGTACATTATAAGTCTACTTTGATTTTAAGATACACTAGATGTTCCATGCGGTGTTACCCGCTTTCACTTTTTTTTTTTATACCACTAAGGTGGCAAACAAGCATACTGCCCGTCCTATGGTAAGTTACCTAGCGGTTTTTGAAGGCGGTTTGTTTTTTATTTAATTTCAAACTTACACAACGTCATCCTAATTAGCCTTATTGCTGGATACGGGTTTCCTTATATGCCTGCTTAACCCTTCCGGGAACACAGGCGTGTTATATTGTCTAACACAAAATCAGTGGGTGTGTATTTCATAAGATGTTCGAGTCTGATACAGAATGTCCTTAGTCTAAGAAGAAATAGTGAAACAATGGATAATACACTCACTTGAACCTATGCTTGTTAAGCCGGCCGTTACACTGGGACTATTTTTCGAATGCGAGCGACGAAAAATCTTATGCGATCATCGTATGCAAAACTCTCCATGCGATTCTCTCCTATGGTATTTACACTATGACCAAAACTGTCACTTATGCGATAATCGGGTTCAAGTGTCGAAGGCGACACTCGCCCCATGCACTGGATACACTACAGGCAAGTATTTGTAGGGTGGAAACTATCCTAGTGTTTTTTTATTATTATTTTGTGCGCGGCTATCGTATCACATCGACACTGATGGATCTATTGTGATCGCCGCTCGATGAAATTTACAGTTTACCACTAAATCCTGCGGCTGACACAAACTGCAGGATTTGCTTTGCTCCTTTATTTCATCAGGGCTTAGAGTGTGTTTCCCTAGATGAGCACTGCGGTTGTGTATCCTATTGTAACGGGAGCTTTAGTAATTAGAAGTGTTGAAATATTTTCTCATTTATTTTTTTATTATAATATTATTTTCATTTAATTATTATACAGCAATTTTCATCAGTTTCTGTAGTAAGACAGGTAAGGTTGCCTGGAAGAGATCGCAGTCTGCGATAAGGCCGCCCATTGTATATCTTTAATAACTTATGTATCCTGTTTTATTGTGTTATACTCGGTGTACAATAAAGTATATATAAATAAGACCTGATTTTTGATTAGAATATGAAGAGAAGAAAGAGTATTTGATTGAACATGAAGAACCATCACGCCTGTGTTCCGAAGGGTTTGGCAGTCTAAGATGTCATTTTTCAATTCCAATCTGTTAATCAACAACTTCATTAGTCTAGTGGACGTGGAGTGGTAAGCACGACTGTAAGAAATCTTGGGTTCGTTGGGTGGCTAAAAAAAATGTTTGTTTTAAGCTAATATTTTTTTCTAGAAAATTCCCAGTAGCAGCTCGGAGTCTGGATTTGCGCCCGGTTGATGGCAATAGGCTCACCCCTATATCATGGCACCTAAACTTATTGGATATTGGACTAAATTGGATATTTTTATAACAGTGATATTTTCGAACCCATAAAATGCGTAAGCAAAAGCGATTTATCGTTAGCAAAAGTGGTGCAGAAAATAAATACTAAAGGTTAATCGGTATTATTAAACACTGTATGACGCAAATAACTTCGAAAACAACATAAGTAATTTACAGACATAAGTCAAGAAAAGGGAGCATTCCCACATAAACCTTATACCTTAGTCCACTGTGATCATAGGTTCAGTAAAGAGTTCCGAGTTTCTAGATTAAAATCTTTACTTCCTTACTAACCCTAATTTTATAAATGCGAAAGTAACCCTGTCTGTACGTCCAAAACTACATAACCGATTTAAATGAAATTTGGAACACAGATAACCTATAGCCTAAGAAAGGACAAAGGCTACTTTCTAATGCGAAAAAAGGATTGTAAGGGGTTGAAATAGGGGATGAAAGTTATAAGAAATACCCAGACCACGCAGGCGAAGCCACGAAATGTATTTTGCCATTTTGTGGTGGCGGCCATCTTAGATTTGAAATTTATCATAGTGTATAAGTATTCTCTTAGTTAAGCCCTTTCATTTGATACCCATATTGAGGGAGTTGTGAAAAAATATAATATAATTCGCTATTTTGTGGCGGCGGCCATCTTGGACTGACTTTCATCAAACATAGCTAAGAACACTCCCGACTAATTCACCTTTCAAATAAAAAAAAAACAAACTCAAAATCAGTTCATCCGTTCGGGAGCTACGATGCCACAGGCAGACACACACACAGACATGTCAAACTTATAACACCCCGTCGTTTTTGCGTCGGGGGTTAATAAGGTGTAGTATGTATCTAAAGGTGACTGACTAAGGCACATCTCAAATCACTGAACGGAATGGGCTGAAATTCGGTAGGTACACGTTTGTGTCAGTAATCAGTATAGGAACCTATCTTCCCCTTTGTTTAATTCGTTTATAGAACAAAAGATTTCAATACATTCACAACACAACACCTTTTAAAAATCAAAAGCCAAAAAAATTTTGCTTCCGATATAAATTAATATCCATACATTTTGGTTTGTTTTTTTTACTGCCAAGGTCAGCTAATTTCAAAATAAGTCTATATTTAAAGGCGTCATTTTAAAAATTCTGATATTATGATAATTTTGACGAAGATCAGAATAACTGGTTCATATAGTTCAAAAACCTAATTAAAATTTTTGAATATTCCGTAGAAAGACCCATGAATCATTTCAATTCATTTATTGGTATGAAATTATTTTTTTCTTGTTCGAAAAAAATATTAATTATGACTACAACTGACTACAATGACTTTTTGAAGTAGGTACAGTTCTCGCCAAACTTATTGTCCGGGTTGAAGTTGGCACGTGCTAACTTTAACTCGGCCTTAAAAATCGGAGAAAGAAAAATATTAGATTGAAATAATTAAAAATGAAAGCTCAAGTCGTAGGCTGTCCTTTTAAATTATTCTAATCCAATATTTTTCTTTCTCCGATTTGTACGCCCGGGTTAAAGTTTGCTCGTGCCAACTTCAACCCGGACAATAAGTTTGGCGAGAACGGTACCTACGTTTGTTCGTTTCTATGTTTCGTCAATTTTACAGAAGTCCTTGAGATAGTACCCACTACCCAATGTAGCTGTCTGTAAGGTGACGAACCTTATCGTATCGTAAAAAGAAAGTGGTTTCTCTAAGCAGTTTTTTTGGTGTATAATTTAAATATTAGATATGTACTTTCAAGTATTTAGTGAAAACCTGTTAATTTGAAATTAAAAACAGATACTTAATTATTATTTTTTATAGATAGGACAATATCTCATGGTCTTTTAGTCAACTAGGTTGCCGAACTTTGGTCTACAAAATTGTAATGCTCGGAATATATACAGCACCCAAAGTCCGGTTTTCGAAGGCCCACATGGACAGTGAAACCAGTATTTAAATTGTGTAAGTTTCGATAGTACGAGTATTAATCTCTGTAGATTGTATGCAACTTCATTCGAAGGATAATTTAAATTATTTTTCAATAATAAATAACTGTCTCGTGGGTCTAGTGGTCCCAATCGCGACTGCTACGCTAGAGGTCGTGGGTTCCATCCCCAGTTCGAGCAAAGTGTTGTTGAGTTTTTCTGTGAAATTCCCAGTAGCAGCTCGGAGTCTCGATTTGTGCCCGGTTGATGATAATAGTCTCGCCCCCTATGGGACCTAAACATACTGGCGAAATGCGGGTGTACATTAGTACATGTCTGACCCCTTCGGGGAATATAAATATATACCGTAATGGTATATAAATAATAAATGCAATAGCCTGACCTCATTAATATAAATGTAATAAATGACTTGTTTCTTCTTTCTTTTATAGTTCTTGCAATTTATGTAGTAAAAAAAAAGAAACTTTAATCAAATAATTTTTATTACATCTTCGTTCGTCTTAGCAAGTAAAAAAAACATATTTAATGAACGCTAATAACACCGCGTGGAACATTTAGTATATCTTCTTCTTCCTAGCCTTTTCCCAACCATGTTGGGGTCGGCTTCCAGTCTAACCAGGATGCGGCTGAATATCAGTATTTTACACTAAGCGACTGCCATCAGACCTCCGCAACCCAATTTCTGGGCAATACCGATATTCGACGGAAAGACTGATTGTCATGCTTTTTAGGTTTCTGACTACCTATCCATTGTCTAGTACCCATATTATAAGCTCTGCTTAGTTTGGGACTAGATGGTGCTATGTAAAAATGTCCCAAGATATTTATTTATTTATTTAATATATGATGTAGGTTATATTATTATGTTTACTACTCTAACCCATCGGGGAATGCAGGCGTGTTAGTATGTTATGTTATCCTTGCAGATTGATTATTCACTGTAGTTATTTAGTTAGCCTCTAGCTCCTCTATACATTAAATTATCAATGAAGCTCTCTGAAAAACAATCTATAACCCTGTTGAAACTAAGTAGTTTAGTCCATATTAAAATTTGCGACAAAGTTATAATGATATGAACTATGAACTAGTACTACTATGAACGGTTATAATGTGTTTACTACTAGTTAGTATATAACGGTTTTTTGTCCCTAATAAATAAATAAATACCTCCAACTGACGATATTGGTAAAAACCCGGAGTTTTGGATATACCATTTAAACCTGTTTTAAACGTCCCAATTTTGTAAATGTTACACAACCAAACCTTTTAATTTTCCAATAGAATCTAAAAAAACTAAAAGGTCAGCAATTATTTCTATTATTTTATAAAATAATAATAAATTTTGTGTTTTTACCGGACTGCGAACAAATGGAGGTCATCGAAATCGGCCCAAATGATGCACCGAAGGTACACGTATTGGAAAAATAGTCAGTCAGTGTCAGTTTCGGAATGTCAAACGCACGCCAATTTGGCATTTTATCAGTTTCATAGTGATTTCATGTTAAAACTGTCAACTTGACAGCTGTCATGTACCTCCGGTACAAATTTGGGCTGAGTTGTATGGGCTTTTGACTACCTTCTTTGTATTTGTCGTTATATTGAACACACTAAACTAGAAATATAAACTGTGTGATAATGTCAACTCTCTCTCTATTACGGTTCATGAGAGATTTATACCCGTATTCACGAGCAATACTTGTGATTATAGTCGCGATGTGTATTCTTCACTATGAAGTGAATACGGGTGTTAGTAATCCCATTGGCACCCTCCGGGTACGGAACCCAAAAAATGACATCGATGGTATGTTAAACATCCAATTTGCACGCCATTAACATGTCGTTAAAGACGTGAGAAACTAAAGATTGGTTGCTAATAATATGGATGATAATAATGTAATTTTCTTTGAAAAATTTGCGTGTCAAAAAGGATCGTTATTGCTTGTTATGAATAAATGGTAAACAGGCCAACTTGGCTTGAATTTAATTTGGCGTATTGTGGTCTATCTGCAAAATTAATATAGCTTTTGATTGAATAATTAAACAACAAATTGAAGCTTAAAAAACTTAGAAACTGTTTTCTGAACACAATTTAAATTAATCACATCACTTTTAAGAAATCATTCTCATAGTTTATTTTTGTTATTTATAACCTATCAACATTGACTATATAAATCCTACACGACTATATAATGTTACATATTCTATCTTCTATTTATATAAATAAAAATGAATTTTGGTAAGCGCATAACTCAAAAATGGCTAGACAAATTCGGCTAATGAATCTTTTTGTATGTTCCTTAAGATCCACGGAAGGTTTTAATACTATAAAAAAAATCGTGGACATTAATAAAAACGGGGACAACGCGGGCAAAGCCGCTGGCGGAAAGCTAGTGATTTATATTTCTGTACTACACTTTCGTCTTTATTTTTGAAAATAGATACGTTGAAATTTGTCCCACGAAGATGTCCATCTTAACCCTTCACTGGTGGCGGGAAAGGATTTCCGCACGGCCAAAACAGCTGTTGACAGGAACCATAGCTCGCAGTTGAAGGTAATAGCTACGTAATATCCAAGCGTATGCATTGCTAAATATGTAGCGGTGCGGTTTTTACCTGTGGTTAGTTTATTTCAGCGAAAAAAATTATGTTACTAAAATTCTACTAACTGGCCGAGAACACAAAGGCGGTACTTGGAAAAACTTATCATAATAGTACCTCAAATTTTCTTTTTACATATATATAATAATATAAATATACCTAAAACCATTAAAATCATACAGTGGATTAACTTAGTAAGGTGAAATATTTATAATACCAATTTGTTTTAACCTGTGTAGCAATCTGGCTTCCCTTGAAAGAGGGGAAGACCAAATGAAAATATATATTAATATTATATATATATATTATTAATATAATATATTACAAAAGAAAGTGCTTTACGCGGGAGAGAGTAGATGTAATTTTAAACGATTAAATCGATATAAGAATTAACATACAACAGTTAAGATATATAGAATGTCATAGAGAACAATTGTCGAGTCATCTCCGTCTTAGTCAGTACTTGCTAAACACAAGACTCAACAACAAGTGTTCGGGTTAAGGCCGTTCAAAACTTTCGTAATGTCACGATAAATGGTCGCACCATACAATATATACTAAGCTGACAGTTTTGTAGGAGGAATATGAAAAATATATGCTTTACAATTAGCCTAAAAAGTCTGACAACCAGTCTCTCCTTCGAATATTGGTATTGCCCAGAAATTGAGTTACGGAGGCTTCGTATAAAATACTGATATTCAGCCGCATCTGGTTAGCTGGAAGCCGTTCCCAACATGATTGGGAAAAAGGCTAAGAGGATGATGATGCTTTAGAATTAGAGGTCACATTTCACTGTAATGCTAGCTTACATGCATGAGGAATTATATTCTCATCGGAGTAGCGGAACATTCAGAGCGGCTTCTCTTAAGAATCTGTGAATCGTAAAGGAGGTCATCGAAATCTACTCAAATGATGTATCGAAGGTACACTTATTGGAAAAAATACCCTGTGAAGTACCTTATGAGACAAAATTCTCTCTTCTAAGTCGGGCACTCTTGTCAGAGTGGTCGTGGTAATAACGATGGTGTGCTCGCTGGGTTCTCGTCGGTATCGTTCTCTCTTCTGAGCGTCACGGCTTTTGAAATGCTTCGCCACTTTTGACGATTAGTGGCATTACGAGAGCACTGTACTATTGTAGTCTGGGTTGCTTTTATAATAAGGTCAGTCCAGCGCGTCGGAGATCGGTCACGAGCTCGTCTTCCTTCAACTTGGCCCTGAACAACTAGCCTTTCCATGGAGCCCTCGTTTCTGGTTATATGACCAAAGAACTTCAGTATTCGAAGTTGAATAATTGATGAAAGCCTATCCTTTATGCGAAGTTCCTTTAAAATCGAGTTATTTGTACGAAACGCTGTCCAGGGAATCTTTAAGAGACGCTTCCAACACCACATCTCCAGGGCATCAATTTTGCGGCGATCTTGTAATCTTAATGACCAGGTTTCAGCTCCGTAGAGAAATATTGGCATAGAGACAAAATTATATTTTACTTAATTTGAAAAAAAAAACGCACGCCATTTTGACACATTGTTATCAGTTTCATAGTAGTTTATAGTAAAAACTGTCAACTTGACAGCTGTCATGTACCTCCGGTACAAATTTGGGCTGAGTTGTATGGGCTTTTGGTGACCTCCATTGCCTTTATCGGTTTGAATTGATATCGACCAACCTTACGGTTGAGTCTGTCGTAAAACTTGTTAAGCACCTTTTTGTATCGACCTTTGCGCGTGGGAGCCAGTTTCCCCGCTCGGTGGTTTTTTTAGGCGCTTTGTGACGAACTTCATACCGAACCAATAATAAATATAAATTCAATACGATAACAAAATACATTATAAAAAATACAATTTATAGCACGCTCGACCGTTTTTACCCGACTGCGCCAGGTTATGTTTTCCGGGAGTATGTATATATGTAAAATTGTATTGGCACGCTCTGCGGCCTGAATAACTCGATTGATTTTAGCTTGAGAGGTTTCGTTAGTTTCGTATTTGCCGTGAGAGTAACACTGGGTATTAAATATAAAATTAAACAAATAACCCGATTGCTGTTACTAAAACAAAAACTGTAGTAACTAAAAATCAGAAAACAAGCTCTAAGATTGTAGGTAATACCTATGGAAAATGAAGTACTTACTTGAATGTTGGAAAATATAATTATTATCAATGCAGGCGAGACTAGATAATAAACTACTTTGTTTATAATTATGTATTGTTTATTTAGACTGAACGCCTGCAAGCTTGTGCCTGCAATATATTTTTCATCCCACCATCTCGGAAAGACTATTTTTACTCTTCGATATCTGAGTGCAAAAGTCGTTTTTATCCTCTAGAGAGACAAAGTAAATTGAATTAAGAACATCGTGCTTTTACCCCCCTGGCGCCGAATTTATCATACAACTTTTTTTTTATTTGTTAAAAACTCAGACTTGGAACCTTCCCTAGGTTTCGAGTCTAAACGCAACAAAGTATCGATATAATGTCGAATCTATATTTTTTGAAAATATCAGTATCGATACTGATATTTTTATTTAAAAATATCTATTTATGGGCGATATATCTTAAAAGCCAAATTATAAAACAACAAATCAAGTCGACCAAAAACAAAAAATACATTAAATATAATTTGTAAAAAAGATGTTAGTAAAAAAAAGTATTCCTTTTTGGGATTTTATAATCTTAAAACTTATAAATGTTTATTGGTCTGTAGAAAATAGATTTTTATACCTTTTCGATACTTTGAATTTTATATCGAAATATTAAATATCGCTCAAAAATATCGATACATTAAAAAAAATCGATATATCGATGTATCGATATTTTTTCAACAAGCCTACCGGAACTTTCTTGGTGTACTTTTTTAAGTCACTAACACCAACATTACAATACCTAACAAAAATTTTACACTCAAGTAATTGTAGCAACGTTACTTTCAATTTCTCTTAATTATACCTAGTATTATTTGTTATAATTTAAAGAATAGGTATTCTGTAAAACTTACCTATCATATTATAGTATTTAATACCTAAAATGAAATAAAAGTATCTTGTGGTTGTAAATGTTTTTTTTAGTCATTTCCTCGCTGAGGTGGGATGAAAAGTTACGTGTTGCACTCGAGTGCAAAGATTTTTCACCTTGTGCTCTTTTAATTTCCCTCGCTAACGCTCAGGATTCTAATTTTTGAATCACTCGCTCCGCTCGTGATTCAATTTTAGAACCCTTCGCTTGCTCGGTCATCAAAATTGAGCACGCGGTTAAAAATCAACTTTGCACTCTTGTATAACAAATAACTATTCCAGCACTCAACTATGTACTTCATTTCCGATATTACGTACCTATAGCTTGTTTTTAGAATTTGAATGATTGTCATCACCGATTGTAGCCTACAAGAAAACTATTTCCCTTGACCTTCGTGTAGCTGCGATGGCAATAACGTGCGCCCGCGCATCGCTCGCTCTACAATGCCCATATTGCTCATATTAAGAACGGAAGCGATTTACAATTTACATTATATGAATTGAATTTTGAATTTTTTGAATTTTTCATTACACATAAAAAGAAAATGATTTATTTTCAAAATTGTGTGTAGAAAGAGGGCGTTTATTTATTACCATAAATAATTTTATTATTAGTACAAAAAGTAATTGCTAAATTATAGAGATGTATTCCAAGAATAACAATTATCCGGATGGAAATTGACGTATTCCACGAAGGGAAAATTTTCAATATTTTGGTCAATTGCCATTCGTGGACTACCTATATTTTTGTATTAAATTTTAATACACGAAAAGAAATTTTGTCATAGTAGCTGATAGTGATGTGGTGTATTTGATAATTAATGTTTTTAAAAAATCAACAAAAATCTTACTTGATGATTATATTTTCGTTAACTACGTAACTTCGCTTCGTAAATTCGTCTATAATGTCGTTGTCTATACCTAATTAATAAAGTTGGACTACCCATTATAGGTATAAACAAAATACATCTACTTTCTACTAAACAATTTATAATATATTGTAATTTAAACATACCTACAGTTTTAAATAAAAACAAACCGCCAAACTCTTTTAAAATGTTCTTATAAATAAATACCTATCACTTTTTGTCATTTTACATTATTACATAACTTCGAAGTAATCATATTTTATTAAAAAGCTCAAGGCAAGTTTTAAGAGTTCAAAATGTTAATTATATTATTATTATTTTATAAAAATATAAATTATTTTACTAAATGTCACCTTCGTATAATAAACATATTTACGATCTCAATATAAAATAACTTTTTTTACGTTGTTGTTTTTTGGTTTTGTCCTTGTCCCGAAAAGCGCATTCACCGGGCCTGGCTGTGTATGCGCGTCAGGAGTCAGGAGTGTGAAACGCATAAAACACGCAGATTTAGAGACTAGAGCCTTTGCTCGCGACTGCGTTCCCGTAGAAGTCGATTTTTTCCCCCGTTTCTGCAACATTTTTAATTTGTACTCAGCTTCTATTAATCGAAGCATCATTATTATTATTCTTATATTATTATTATTATATTTAGCTTTTGTGTGTGTCGTTGTAATATCTTATTTTTATTTATTTTTTCAGTGTATTAATTTTATTTTCCATTATTATGTGTAAAATGTTTGTAATTCTTTCTATGGGCCCTAGTTATCCGAAATAAATGAATTTATTATTATTATATTATTTGAGTGTTATAGCCTTTAGGCTATAGACTAACACTCAAATAACCTATAGTGAGCATTTGAGTGTTATATATAGGCTATAAAGAATTTTGCAAATCGAATCAGTAGGTTCTGAGATTAGATTAGCACGTTCAAACAAACAAACTCTTCAGCTTAATAATATTATTATAGATATATAGATTAATATTATTCAGAGATGACGCTAATCGTGATGGTATGATATGATAAACATTATTAATTGTCTATGGACTTTTGAATTGACGTCAAGAAATTGCTTAAGCGCAAAATTAACTCAGTGACTTATGATTATGCACTTGTAAAAAACATAATTGCAAAAGACCGAGACCGAAAAAATAATCTGTTTTTAGAAATAGATTTTTTTACAATTCATGGGTCGTTTACCACCCGGGTAGGCAACAGGGTGTGTCGATCTCGCACTACCAAAAATCATAAAAGTATTTTTATATTTTTTTATATTAAGGTTGCCTGCCAGCGGCGTCGCCCGCGGGGTCTAATTAATTATGGCCTATGTTACTCGGCAAAGTGTTGTTAGGTTTTTCTGTGAAACTACCAGTAGCAGCTCGGAGTCTGGATTAGTGTCCGGTTGATGGGAATAGGCTCGCCCCCTATTACATGGGACTTAAACATACCAGCGAAATCTGGGTGCACATTATTACCTCTGGACTAAACCTTCGGGGAATACAGGCGTGATGTTATGATACTTGGGAAAGATTTAGCTTTCTAATTGTGATTTTTTTTAAAATCAATCCAGTAGTTTTAAAGTTTACTCATTACAAACATACAAAAATACAAATCTTCTCTCTTTATAATGTATTATTATTTCAAAAATAAAAATAATTTCTCTATATAACAGATATTATTATTTAATTAGTATTAATATAGATAAACAAAATAATTGTAATTGTTGTTTATTAAAATAACGTCTAGGTAATGAATTTTAAGTATGTTATTTATGAATAATTTCGTTTTTGTAATTCAAAATGAACTTCACAGCAATTACACACGATATGAATCCACGCATTTTTTTCTTCTACCTATTAGGTATTTTAATTAATTAGAATTAATTAATTGAAAATTATTTATGTACACACATGTATTTATTATTGGGGTAATTAAATTATTGAGACGAGGTCATCGAAATCTGTCTAAATGATGTACCGAAGGTACAGTTATTGGAAAAAATACCCTGTATTACGCTGGTTAAAACTCTAGTCGTAATTTTTTTTAATGTTGACTGGGGGATGTAAAATTTCTTTTTTTAATTTTGACAAAGTATTATCTGTTTCGTAATGATTTCATAGTAAAAAAATTTAGAAAACCCCCGACACTACATTTACTTTGCCATTTTGGTGGTGACGGCCATCTTGGATATGAAATTTTTCATAGTGTATAGTATTCTCCTAGTTAAGCCCTTTCATTTGATACCCATATTGTGGGAAGAGTGAAAAAATATGTAATCCGCTATCTTGTGGCGGCTTTCATCAAACATAGCTAAGAACACTCCCGACTAATTCACCTTTCAAATAAAAAAATCAAAATCAAATTCGGTTCATCCGTTCGGGAGCTACGATGCCACACACAGACACTTCAAACTTATAACACCCCGTCGTTTTTGCGTCGGGGGTTAAATACTGTCAGTGTCAGTTTCGGAATGTCAAAGGCACGCTTTTACAGCATATTTTATTATTATCAGTTTCATAGTGATTTCATTTTAAAAACTATCAACTTGACAGTTGTCATGTACCTCCGGTACAAATTTGGGCCGAGTTCTATGGGCTTTTGATGACCTCCTTTGAACCTTATATCAATGATAATTATAAAGTATACATGGCTTCGTGAGTTTAAAATGACTGTATCTTCTTAACACTACAGTTTCAAACAAAGACCAAACCAGACAGTCTTATCAACATGCAAGTGAAAACGTGACATCGAACAATCGCCCTTCGAGCCACAACTTTTGCGTAACTGTAATGTTTATTCGATCGGCTATGATTACTATTAAGCTGTTTGCCATGAATTTGTTGCAAAACACGTTTGAGTTCCAAAAGTTATCGTTTTAATATTTATGCGCGCAAAAGAATGAACGGTTCATTCACGGTCAGCGTTTCGTAAGCGTATGCGCACCCGCTGATACCGACAAGCTTAGATTCGGCTCCAATACAGTCACAATTATAGATACACAATTACCCATAACTTCACGCCTTTAATACTCAATAGATTATACCGCTAAAATGGTCTTAAATAAGTTATAGTATGACGACGTCTGTGGTCTAGTGGTTCGAGTACCGGATTGCTGATCACGACGACCTCGTAATCAGCAATCCGGGTTCGATTCCCACAAGACACAAACATTTATGTGATGAACTTAGGTGTTTGTGTTTTTACTGGGTGTTTCTTATTATGTTATAAGTATGTATTTATAAAAAATAGTATATAAGTATTATATCCATTGTCTAGTGCCCATAATAAGCTTTGCTTAGTTTGGGACTAGATAGTGCTGTGTAAAAAGTCCCAAGATATTTATTTATTTATATTTATTAGTTAAAAAACCTAAATAAAACACGCTTATATGTATAGAAAATTCAAACTAAAAAGTACAAATAATTATTGGTTCGAAGTGTAATGCTTTTTCTAAAACGTTAATTAGGTATAGGTACCTAATTTGATAATGTAATTTGTCCACTGAAATAAAATTTCTTAATTCTAATTTGCTAATCAAGCCTTTCTAGAGCACACCTTTTAATTAATATAAATTATTTCTTTATTGGCTCGACTTTGAACAGCCTTTTATTTTATACCTAATTTAATTCACGATTTTTATTCACCAACTTAATTATAACTACGGTTTATTCATTGACACAATAAACAAACACCCTTTTATAAGCTTACAAAACATAATCTAGAACATTTCTTTGTATATCAAATTAAAATATCACTGTAACAGTATCTAAATGAGACAAAACAAAGCGTGTATTACCTATGATGCCATGATTTATGGTGTAAAATGGTGTTGTGAACATCGCAAGGACATGCCTTTCACTTGACAAAGTAAAGCTAAGGTACGGCGCATATATGGCGACTTAGTGGCAATTATCGGCGTCTATTTGCATTCTTCCTTTCTTCTTTCTTTATCTGGACGTATGACTACGCATGCATCGTGAGCTTCGCGTCTGCATTCATTTTCGTGCGATCGCTTTGAAATAATTATAGGTACCTATATGTTCGAAATTTAATTCAAGACACGATTGTATTACTTTAGGCTATGTTCACATTAGGCTTAATATTGATCGTGTTAGCACCTAATACTACTTTAAATTACATATTCCGTACAGTAGTTTGTGGTTAAACACTTACCGAATCTTTAGACCAGAAACATGAATGGGTTCCACTGTGTAATTTGGAAGTTATTGAAAGCAGCATTTTGAAAGGAATAATGTAGGATTTCCAACTACTTGCAATACACATACATACAAGCCAATATTGCTGCTGAGGATCACTGCACGTGCAACCTGCAGTTGCAGTTTGCAACATTCAGAACCCTACGTCATACGCCCTATGTCATATGTCATACGGACACTTAAGATTGGTAGTACCCGTATCTATCGAGTTAGTATAATTTTTCTTCACGAATGCAGTCCAATGTGCGCCTACTCTTAAGCAGTTAAAAGCTGCGGTTAGACAAGTAATTATAAGCATGGTCATTCATACTTGACACACTAAACGATGTTGCTACAAGCTGTAACAAAGCCTTGGGTTAAACTATTAATCTCAGTGTCTGAGATGATTCCTTTGTGGTTTTCAAAGATGACTTCAATTTGTTTTAATACACTTTACGTCGGTAAATGAGCAGATGAGCAGACGAGCCACCAGAAACCTTGCAGTAGCGATTACATACATACAGACAATCCAGTCTGCTTGCTATCATGCTCAGGATGCTCTTGGTGCTGGCCCGCACTCTTCGCACAAGACATGCGCATCTCTTTCGCATTACTGTATAAAAGCAGTCAACGTGGGCTTCTGCAAATATCCCAGATGCGCTGCAGAAACAGGGTAACCCCATCAGCACCCTGAACGCATTATTGAACTGGACGCGGGCGTCATATGATTTTAGAGTGAACTGAGCCCACAGACTGCACGTATAAAAAGAGTTAAGTTGTTTAAGATCGTTGTTTCGATTATTACACAAATATTTATAATATCAATTTGATTATTTGTGTTTATAATTAAGTGTATTTCGTATATTATTATAAGTATTTACAAAAAAAGAGTACCTATATTATGATGTCCATTGCCTAGTAGATGGTGCTGTGTAAAATGTCCCAGAATATTGGTTTTTATTTATTCCACATCTTAGAGGTGTGCGGAAGAACTCTGCGTGACAGTTTGATGTTCGTCGAGTACCTACGGGTTATGGCAAACACTGGACAACGGACAACGTTTAGATTAGGTATTTTTAATAATTATTATTATTAATATCAACTGACGCAATTAAAGTTCATTATTTTAATAAAGTATCATTAATTAAAATTATAATCATATAATAGGCCGCCTTATCGCATGACAATTATTTTATATAATAGCATCCTGTATACGAGTATAATGGCGGCTATATTAATTCTTCCAGACTACCATGAACGTGAAATTAAGGAAATGAAAAGACATATTTTCAATCTCAGACATGCATACAAAAAGTTATGTAAGGCAGCTACCGGATGGTGCAAGAAACGAAACGAGGACGCTACCGGCGCGAGTGTATGACACGATATATAAACGTGGATGTAGCAAAAGAAGTATGCATGAATTGTAGCAATTGGCGTTCTGTAGTTTTTGCTTACCTCTACGGGATATTGTGGTATATATGTAGGCCACTTAGGGCCTGTTTAATTACCTTCTTCTACTGCCATATAAATTACAAAAAAATGAAATAAATTTTAAATATGCTGGGACATATTACACAGCACCACATTTACATTTTACTACAGAAATGAAGAAAATGATAGGCTGCGCCAATCCCAAATAAATTGGGAATTACTTATTAATTAAATAAGAAACACCTAGACAAACACAAATACTTAAGTTCATCACATAAATATTTGTGTATTTGGGACAAAATGATCTGCCAAGTAGGTAATTTAACGGGAACTTGAGGTGGTGAAACAGGCCCTTAGCTTATTGATGAATAGTCTAAACACTGGCCCAATCGTCCTTGTGAATGTCATTGACACTTTCAATTACACCATGTCGATATGGTGGCATTGTTTGACACATTGATGGTTCAAACACCATCAAGATCAGAACAATTAGCAGTTGATGGCAAACTAACGTAGGTACCTATAGTATCTTTTATGTATTTTCCCAAAAAAAGATGATTATGACCATTGAAATGCTAGGTCAAAGTAAATTAAAGTACTCAAATAAAATAATGAGAAAAAAAGCTTGTAAAAAGAAAAAAGAGTGAAAATAAAGAGGTCCCGCCTCCCGAGTTCAAATCTAAAGCACTCGAAATCATGTGCGTAATTTTATTATCACTCGCTTTAACGGTGCAGGAAAATATCGCGAAGAAACCTCCATGTAATAGGGGGCGACCCTATATTGCCATCAGCCGGGCACAAATCTAGACTCCGAGCTGCTACTGGGAATTTCACAGAAGAAACCAACATCACTTTGCTCAAGCCGGGAATCAAACCCAGGACCTCCAGCGTAGCAGTCGCGCTTGGGACAATTATTTGGGACAAATAATTGTTATGGCAATCTTACGATACTTTTTAATGAGAGTCTGAATCTGGAAATTTCTAATTTTAATAGACCTTCCATATAAAATCACATACAATCTACGCGGTTTCATTAGGACGGTCCCATTTAAAAAATAACTCTATATTTTATAATAATATCAATTTATATCACCTACCGATTGCATGCAGTATTTCAATGCCATCTGTTACGTAAGTTTGGAATTATTGTGTTCAGCGCCATCTATGTTCGTTTAAGTAAACATGAAAGACAAGCAAGCTTTCATAAAGAAGATAGTGTAGTTGGTACTGTTTAGTTTGCAAGGTGCTGTGGAGATGCCGTTGAAATAAGTTGTAGCATGTAATTGGTGTCCGGACTATAATAGGATAGCTTTGTGGATGGTTATACAAGGTGGAAGGAACATCGACGCACATCCAAATACCATGAGTTCAGTACATGATTCTGGAGCCCCTGCGTTGCAATTTTCCTTTAACTTAAACTTACTTAACTTAAGCTTAACTTTTTAGATCAATATTTCAATTTTTTATGCAGTTTTTTTTACTTGAACGCGTAGAAAACATTTCTTTCTACCCAAATTAGATTTAAAATTAAAAAATCATTATTTCATTTATTTCGGATCGCGCGCGGGACAACTTTCACCGTGGACCGTTATATTCGCGTATTTAGCAATACACTGCGCGCTCAAAAATGTCAATATCTGTAATAACCGATCATTTGCTACATGAATGACCTAGGTCATTTTATTTTTGACCTTGAGTGAAACCTTGTCACGATGTTTGTTCGTCGATGTCCCTTCCACCTTGTATAGGTTTTCTTTCTAAGAAGATATCAGTTTATTTTTGATAACTGTATATCCATACCGTTTTAGTTTTTTGGTATCCGCAAAACTTAAAAAGTAAGTAGTCAATCTATTGACTTAAAATGTAGTGGCCCTAAGTGCGACTGTTACACTTGAGGTCTGAGGTTTGATTCCCAGCCACGTCTATGGTTTATACAATTAGTAGCGACTCGTAATACATGGGGTGTTCATTAGTTCACATTTGGTGATGCCTGAATCGCTATCTCGTGACCATTAAAATAAAACTACTTTTTACGGATTTTATCGCGATATATTGATATTATTTTAATCCCGACGTTTCGGATCCTTTACAGCGCCCATGGTCACGGGTGACTAAGGTGGTAGTATTCGCGTAAGTGTCAGAAATCAGTATCTGATGACCAGTATAAGTGGACCTCTCATTGTACAGAAAGAACATACAATGCAAGGTCCGCTACTAAACTGGTTTTTAGACTACCCTCCTTTTAATAATATTACAAAGTTCCATAATTTTACCAGTTACGAAAGCGGGTTAAAACGAAAACCCTAGCTCATCCGACCAACAGATATTAATTACAATACCAAAAGCAGTTAATTTGTAAATTTTCGAGGAAAGTGTTGGTCTACCAACTTAGGCAAAGTTCTTTTTGCCAAACAACCTTCGCCGAAGACCATTACGAACAAAATGTACTTAGTGAAGAACATTCGGTGTAAGATTGAGGGCGTTGCCGCTCAGCCCGCGAAAAGTATTCATAATATTATAACATCACGACTTCCCCAAAAGGCTAGGCTTTTCTGATATGCAACCACAGTTTGTCGTGATGTTTAGGTCCTATGTCAAAACGGGCAATGTGCCCGGCATTTCGGGCATTTCATTTATGCCTTAAATGCCTGACAAAAACGGGTAAAGAACCATGATTTCTGCCGTTTTTGTGGCTATTTTTGACCACATCTAGTCCCGTGTAATAGGCCGACCCTATTGCCATCAACCGGGTGAGCTGTTACTGAAAATTTATAAAAAAAAAATGCTCGACCTCGGAATCGAACCCAGACTCTCAAGCGTTGAAGTCGCGCTTAGAACTACTAAGCTAAGAAGGGAGTATCAGTATTATGACAATAATAATGTATCTATTGTAAAAATATCACGTTACAAAGCGTAGGTGTAGGGTACCTAGGTACAATTTCTTGTGTGCTTATCATAAAAAAATGCCATTCCAAACTCAACCTAATCATCATTAGATAATATATATTATGTTTATGGACCAAACAAAAAAGAATCGTCACATAAAGGTAAACATGCATTTATAACCAACAGATGAATTCCTTTTTTGAATTCGGATCCTATTTTACAACTCCATCAATAAAATGACATTCTAAAATCAAATTAGTTTCTACAGAAGAAAAGTTGATATTTGCGTGAGCTTTCGACACGTAATAAAAACCATTTTGAGGTGTGTTTTGATTGATCTCTACCCACATTTTCTTTACTTTTTGCACCTATCTTTGTCTTTTCCACAACAATTACCGTTTGATTCCCGAACAGTCTACGCGTGATAGCCATCAAGGGTGGACTGCCGCGCGTGTGTCATCCTCTGAACTGATCACCCAGGATTTTATAAACGCGACATAATTAAAGCACCACGTTATCTCGTCTCCAGCAATAGTTTCGGCACTTGGTGAGCGACGACAAAGTATTTCGTGACGCGGATGTTAGGTGTTATGGTGTGTTAGTACCTTCGGTCCGTCTTGAGACTCATTCGATCGTTGGCTGTACAAGTGTTATTAAACGATTCAAGTGTTAGTAGGTATAGGTACATAAAAGTGGATTAGTGACGACGTCTGTGGTCTAGTGGTTCGAGTACCGGACTGCTGATCACGAGGTCGTGGGTTCGATTCCCACAGGTGACAGGACACAAACATGTATTGTGATGAATTTAAGTATTGTGTGGGTGTTTCCTATGTATTATAAGTATGTATTTACAAAAAAAAAAGTATATAAGTATTATATCCATTGTCTAGTACCCATAGTACAAGCTCTGCTTAGTTTGGGACTAGATGGTGCTGTGTAAAAATGTCCCAGGATATTTATAAAAAAAAAATAGTATAGAAATTATTGCCTCGGACCTACCTCGTTGCTGACTAGCTGAGTGAGCCGGGTTATGTTAATATATTAAACTTAGTACTAATAGTGGATCAGTGACAGAAGGACAAGCAGAGAGGAGGGCGCTACCAGAGAGTACGAAGGCAAGAAAGTTTTTATCAAAGGTAAGTCGTAGGCAGTTTTATTTTTTGTAGTCTCTCTTGAAGTTTCTTTTATATATCTTCTGCCCATCTATTATTACTATATCTGATCGAAGGTTCATTCAAAGGTTATCTGGAATCTTCCTAATATTATAAATGTGAAAGTTTGTGAGGATGGATGGATGGATATTTGTTACTCTTTCACGCAAAAACTACTGAACGGATCTGGATGAAATTTGGCACAGAGATAGATTATAGTCTGGAATAGCACATAGGCTACTTTTTATCCGGGTAAAATGTTCCCGTGGGATAGCGGGCGAAGCCGCTGGCGGAAAGCTAGTCGATAATATATTTGATATAAAATAATGAGTTAATTCTAAGGCTGATATTCAGAGACGAGACTTAGCATGAACTTACGCTTCCGTATGTCAAATTGTAATACAAATTTGACATATGGAAGCGTTACTTTACCCTTAGCCTCGTCCCTGAATATTAGCCTAAGGTAAGGTAAGGTACTCGTTTCGCTTAGAATGATCACGTCATGTGAGTATTACAGAAAAAGCAGGCGTTTGTAAATGCGTTGTGTACACTTATAATAAAGTCGGTATTTGCCTGCATTCTTGACACACATAAATTGTAGTAGACAATTTTAAATTAGCAATCGCTGAATTTTAATAGGTAGTTATGAAAGCCTCGTTATCTTAGTGATCCTAAGCACAACTGCTACATTCGAGGTATTGGGTTCGATTGTTAGGTCGAGCAAATTTTTATTGGGGGTTTTATTAAAAAAAAAATTATATATTTCTCAATATTACCTTGAAGTTTGGATTTGTGTTAATGGCAAAAGGCTTGCTCCCTCTTACATGGGACGTAACATGGGACATACGAATAGGTGTACATCACTATCCCTTCGGGGTATGAAAGCGTTATTGTATGTTTGTTTTAAAAGGAAAAACTACGCTATTGTTTTAATACGTAGTAGTTTCTAGCGTAGCGACCGCGTGTATGTTCGATTCCCAGATCCAACAAACTACTGAACACTACCATAACTGTGTGTTTACGTCAGTCCAACACTTTTTATCAACTGTGTTTTTTGAATGCTATACAGACAAACCGTCTCCATTACAATCAAGTATGTTTTCACCAAAGTTCGGCCGAAAACTGAAAACAGTTCTCGCAATAAAGTCCCCGACATACCATCGCTTTGCATAAACAGACCCTTTATCAAAACTCCGGATTATATTTTACTAAAATAGCGCCGCAAATATTAATTTCACCAATTTGTTATAATATATTTGTAATTTACAGCACAATACTGCTTACCCCTGGCTATTATTCGGCTTTGTAACATAAATATAAATTGCGCCTACGATAAAATGATTAGCAATCAGTTGCAAATGTGCTAATGTTCTTTTTCTGTAAGGGTTAGGTTATGTTTAGTTAACAAGAATTTATATCGTTTTGAAAACATTTTGTTTTATTACCTCTAATTTATTTATTAATTAAAGTTATAATTTACGAACAGTTCGTTGTTTTATTCATTTTAAGTATAATCTATGTTTGTACTAATATTATTATAAAGAGGAAAGATTTGATTTTTGTTTGTATTGAATAGGTTCCGAAACTACTGGACAGATTTAAAAAAATCTTTCAGTGTTAAATAGCCCATTTATCGGGGAAGGCTATAGGCTATATACCATCACGGTACGACTAATAGAAGCGGAGAAGCAATGAAAAATGTTGCAAAAACGGGGGAAAAAAGTTATGAAGACCACGCGGGCGAAGCCGCTGGCGAAAAGCTAGTTATTAATAATTTAAAATAAGAGTTCAAAATCAGTGAGTTCAGTCTCCTTTTCCTTTTCGACATATATGTACAGATTTTGGAGCCTAAGGTACTCGTAAAATGATTACACCGTCACAGATCGACAAAGCACTTTTTGACTGAGCTGACAATTATTTTTCGCTGACTCGTTCGAAGTCAACAAATTGAATTCCCATCAAAAAGCTAAGTTTTTATCTTCCCGCTAACAAACTGTCTGGCGGTTCTATAACTGATTAATAAAGCTTCGCCGACCTCTGAGCTGTGGGCCCATTTGTTCGACTCTTGTTCGGACCATCATTTATTAGAAGATTCCATTATTCACGAAGTAATTTAGTATTTCTGTACGGTATGTATTGGCGCTGAATTTGCTTGGCTTTAAAGATTAGCTCCAAATTAATTAATTAATTCCAAATGGAATTTATTTATCACGCCTGTATTCCCCGAAGGATTTTATTAAAAGAGTGTCCATAGAGTTTTTTTGCCGGATTCTTCTCCATAGGATCAACTTTTTAAAACCGTGCATCTTAAATCATAAAATATTTCCTTATTTCTTCACACATTACACGAAATACAAAACTAACCTAACCTAAATTAAAAATTTAGAAAATTGATTTCATGGTAAAAACTATCAACTTGACAGCTGTCATGTATCTCCGGTACAAATTTGGGCTTTTGATGACCTCCTTTATATGAAACGTTATCTTATTTATTTTTAACTTTATTATTTTACTGATCCACACATTGGCGGAATAGCGTTGGCAATGACGTTTGGCCCAACTTATGGAGCGGGCGTTACATAGCTTCAAGCCCGTTCAGCCCGCTTTGTGTTAGTGCTCGGCTATTGCACTAATTTAGTTATAGGAATATGACTTCTTGCGGTATCCTCAAACTTCCTCCATTACCGTAAGGAACTACGTGTTTCTTTTGCAATAAGATAGAAGACGCAGTTCCATCAGATATTCTGTGTATTAGCAAAAAGTTTTGCTTTGAGTTCAGTTTTGTATAAATAAAACACATAAATACCATCACTGTATACTGCGAGCTTAGCCAAGTTGCAATCTATAGTTCGGATCGACAAACGAATTGAAATAAAATGGAAATGGAAATGACATTATTAGTGACAGCCCGATTTGTCGAAAGTATATGTATGAGTTTTCCATACATTTTGTATTGTGTATTCTATTCGTTCGTCGATCCAAACTGTAGATTGCAACATGGTTAGGCCTGCAGTATTGCCAGGTCCTATATTATACAATGGCTGCAAAAAATTGGATTCTTTAAAGCAAAAAAGCTTACACATATATTGTTTTTTCCGGACAAAATTCAATGGCATCGTAGCTCCCCGAACGGTGAATTAGTCGGGAGTTTTCTTATGTTTGATGAAAACCAATCCAAGATGGCCGCCACCACAAAACGGTGGATTAAATTTTTTTTTTCATTTTATGTGGGGGATTAAAAAAATAATTAGTCTTGATATACATATAATACAGGACCAAAATATTTGCACTCGTACAAAATCATCGACGTCAGATCAGAATCAGTGTTGTCACCTTTCAACACTAAAATATTGGTAATAGTATAAGTTTTGACGTCGATGATTTTGTACGGTATATATCAATTGGACGTCATTTTTGACAAGGGTCAAAATGGCAGCTCTCATTAATGTGTCCGATACCTTAACACAATGTTTTATGTTCTTCTATTTTTGAAGGCGTACGTAACCAATGAGATATAAAAAAACGTACAATCAAAACCTAAAACACAAATGACAGTATTATAAGTTAACAAAAATCCAGTGTTTAAAAAATTTGTGTATTTAAAAATATGGTTGAGCGTCGAAGTCGTTCAAACACAAAGTATGCGACGCTAGTCTGGTACGCTCTTCTTTCTGATGAAGCCTTCAAGGCTTCAAGGCACTAGAACGTCCCAGACTGGCGTCGCGCTATAGCGCCGCGTTGTGTTCTTCTGAACATGCTTTGACCTGTCAAACATCAGGGACGCGCTAGCAGTACTTATGCGAAGTTCAAGACAATGCTCAGTACAACACAACGCGGGGCTATAGCGCGACGCTAGTCTGGGACGCTCTAGCGCCTTGACGCGCGCTAAAAACGCGTTCTGTTTGACCGAAGCCTTGAGGGCCTGTTTCACTACGTCTTTAAGTTCCCGATAAATTACTTGACAGTTAAATTTGAATTTATCCAGCGATGGTGCAATAGGCCCTAATATAAAAAAATAAACATTTTAGAGCGTCCTGCTTGCAAATTGCCTGCCTGCAAATTCAAAGATGTCCAGGCTGCTCTGGCCATGCCTCTTAATTTTCAGTTTTATGTGATCGTACTTATAATAATTATCTACGAGTGCTTCAAGGATTTTGAAGTTTGGAGTAACTGTAACTGTACAGCTATAATGTAACTGTTTAGTTGATAAAGCTCCTTAGCTGAGATATAAACATGGCCTTAAAACATTTTTTTTTATGGCGGACATAGATTCTAGCTCAGGAGCTTTAGAAACTTAACCGGGCTTGGTGGCGAGGCACCTTGCGCCTCCAGTCAGGTCCTTAAAACATTATTACGTAGTTTTTTTAAGGAACCCATATACTGCCCGAGATCGTTTTTTTCTTTATTAATATAAATTAATATAATTAATTGTTAACTTGGTTTAGGTAATATTCAATAGCTAAATAAGAACCGGTACCTATATTTATCACTGTAATCTATACTTTCCTACTTTTCTTAAGGTATTACTAATATAAAACTGCAAAGGGGAGAATTGTAAAAAATATACCGTCCAACTTGTAACACCAGATGGCTCTGATGTCACTTTAACTTCACTTTTTATTTTATTTCAGACTGTTTCGTGATATTAGACAAGTTTTTGAAGTTTCATTATGTTTTATTAAAGTGGGAAATGAAGTAAAAACCGAAGGCTGCAACGCTCACTGCGGCATTAAAGGTGTCAGATTTGATTTTAATAAAATCTATCATAAGCATAATGTAATAACTTGTATAAATAAGCATAATAGCATACCATCACGCCTGTATTCCCCGAAGGGTTAGGCAGAGGCGTACTAACATACGCCCACAGTTCACCGGTATGTTTAGGTCCCATTTAAATGGGGGCGAGCCTATTGCCATCAACCGGGCACTAATCCATACTCCGAATTGCTACTGGGAATGTCACTGAGAAACCCACCAACACTGCTTGACCCGGGAATCCAAGGACCTCTAGCGTAGCAGTCACGCTTGGGGCCACTAGACCAACTAAGTAGCATCCGTATAATAAGTATATTTATTATATTACTCTACCGCAATATAAGCGTCACCGGTATCATTATAAGCGTCAGTCTTCTAATACTTAATTAAATAGCATCTTTGAGTGTTTTTATACAAATAGCAGCTTGAAGTTTGATTTTGTGCCCGATTAATGTCAATAGGCTCTCCCTTTTTCACAAGATGTAAAAATACCGGCGACCAGTGGGTGTACATTAGTACGCCTATGCCTAGGCGTGATGGTATACCCAATATTATTTTACTTGACATGAGAACCGAACGACAAGACTTCTAGTGTAGCTTTCAGTCTTGCAATAATAGGTACCTATATGAATTCCAGTCAAACCCTAGAATTCTGATTCCTATAATTAATTAAGTAGGTACTACTCTTTAAAAGCCTGACAACCAGTCTATCCTTCGAATATCGGTATTGCCCAAAAATTGGGTTGCGGAGGTCTGATGGCAGTCGCTTTGTGTAAAATACTGATATTCAGCTGCATCTGGTTAGACTGGAAGCCGACCCCAACATGGTTGGGAAAAGGCTAGGAGAATGATGACTACTCTTTAAACAAGCGGAATGAAAACTAAACATGAGTGTAAGTACTTTAGTTATAATTGTGAATAATTATCACGATTTGACTTGTAAAACAGGTGTGATTATGAATTATTTATGAGCTTAATACTGTAGCGTTTTCCACGTATTTGCTTATAGTTAAGTGTGTTTGCGAGGGTGAATTTAGTGTTAGTTAGGTAGGTACTGCTACCCGACATTAGCACAGATAAGAAAAAGTTAAGTTTTTTTTGAAAGATAATTATCTTTCAAAAAAAAAACAATTATAATTGTTGGAACTGGTATAGTTCTTTTTTAAAATTTCTTTTCAGAAATAATTGTGATACTAACTTTTGTCTTTTTATACTTTCTGTTTATTTCGACGTCCATAGCAGGACCCAGTATATATACGACTACTGTAAAAAGATTTCGAAAGGTGTTCGAAATACAGTGCTAGCAACATTTTCGAAGGATCAGAAAAAAAGACTGTACACCGAATAAAACATAAATAAATAGGACACATTAACTAAAAACATAACACGGGCAACCTTATTTATTGCAAACTGCGATTCCTTCCAGGGGTGCTAGACAAGTTGCATTTTGACATTCAAATCGACAAACGAATGTATGGAAATGACACAAGCTTTCGATAAACCGGGCTGTCACTAATGTCATTTCCATACATTTTGTTTGTCGATTTGAATGTCAAAATGCAACTTGTCTAGCACCCCAGGCAACCTAGGGATCTGAGATGGACATTTCAGAACAAAACAAAGAAGTCGAGTAGTATTCATTTGTTTTTTACATTATTCATGGATTTAAAAGGCGAGTACAGACTTCAAAAGCATTGTGTACTCAAAGTGATTGAAAGTATACATGAAATGTACGGTGGGGACCATTTCTGTGTAACTGTGATGGAACCGAACATTTTCATTGTCCAAAACCATGCGAGTGAATCGTGTGATTGAATATTTGTACGAGAATGGTAGAGGGTTAAAAAAACTGATATTAAAATTACGACTGTATATAGCTAAGAATGTATTATAATTATATAAAAAATACTATAATATATTATAGTTATCATCGTAATATTTTTTTTTAAATTATTACTATCATGATTTTTTGCATTTATAACTAAACATCTGGAATCGCTACATACCTTTTTTTCTGGTGCGTGGATCCCTGGGGAGGCGGCAGGGTCTGTCGGAGTCATACCGATTAAAAAACCCCACTTACCCTTTGCGTCATGGTCTTGAGATCAGGAACATGCACCACGACCATACCTGTAGGGGAATCAAATATCAATATTTTGTTCTGTGCGAAAATCGAATGTAAACCTATTGAGGCGGTGATCTGGCTCTCGCGCGCAAAATTCGGAACACACAAGTGTTTCAAGCAATGATAACCTAGGGAAGCAGTGATAAATAGGAAATGACCACTGGACTGCAAAGTCAAAGGTCTCGCGTACCAATCCAAAGCACACACCTCTGACTTTTCGAAATCATGTGCGTAATTATCACTCGCTTTAATGGTGAAGGAAAACCTCGTGAGGAAACCTGCATGCCTGAGCGATTTTATCGATGGCATGTGAAGTCTATCAACGCGCATTAGGCCAGCGTAGCGGATGGTCTAATGCTTCTCATATCTGAGAGGAGACCCGTTCCAGTGGAACAGCTGTTAATAATAATAATAATAACGTTTATTTAAATAAAGCCTAATACATTTATGGGGACCTAATTCTATGACAGTTGGCTGCTTAAAACTAAATGAACTACAGACTTCCAAACTCTAAAGGTCCAAATACCTGTATCTTGGAAATCAGAAAGTTAATGGGTTGATGATGATAATGACATAAGTGTTTTATGATAGACATCCGACGTAAGGGTGTAGCCAGTCAGACCCCAAGAGGTCCACCAAGAGTCCACCACTGAGCAAGTCAAATTTTTTCTCGCCTCTTACAAGATGCTGATTTGATCGATAGTTCCTACTCAGAAAACCTAAATCATAGAGTTATGAGTACATCAGTACATTACTGCACTATACAAGGTGGAAGGGACATCGACGCACAAACGTCGTGACAAGGTTTCACTCAAGGTCAAAAATAAAATGACCTAGGTCATTCATGTAGAAAATGATCGGTTATTCCAGATATTGTCATTTTTGAGCGCGCAGTGTATTGCTAAAACGCGATTATAACTCTCCGCGCTGAATGTTATCGCGCGCGCGATCCGAAATAAATAAAATAATGTTTTTTTAATTATAAATCTAATTTGGGTAGATAGAAATAACGATAAATAATGTTTTTTACACGTTCAAGTAAAAAAACACTGCAAAAAGAATTGAAAAATTTATGAAAAAAGTTACGGAAAATTTCAACGCAGGGGGTCCAGAATCATGTACTGAACTCATGGTATTCGGATGTGCATCGATGTCCCTTCTACCTTGAATCCTTACATAAAGGAGATTCCTTTTAATTAGTCAGCTGTCGTTTAACCCACTTACTACATTCCCCAACATTTGAAAATCCAATTTAGTTTACCCAAACCGAAAGTAACAACGTTAAATAAAAACTTTTAAATTCATCCGCACGAAATAATGTATTGGATTTAAAACTTCGGCGCTAATTCAAAACTAAGTTGGTAGTCCCGTAAATTTGTTTACGGATTCCAAAACCTGCCACCAATTCAGTTATTTTGTTGTTAGGCAAAATAGAAGTGGGGAAAGACCGGGCTAAGTGAATGTGACGTGTTTTATCGCTGAATTAGTTTCAACACGACAATGATTGCGTTGAAGCGCTGTACAGATAATTAAAAATGATGCCATAGTAATCAGTATAGCTTGTGATCAGATAAATAATGTGTACTGTCCAACGAAAATAAATGGATCAAAATGATACAAAACGACGCTCAAAAATCTTATGATTTGACTGTTCAACAACATTTGGGATTTCTGGCAAAACTAAAAATCGAATCCAGGAGGTGGAGAGTCGAAAGCTGGTTCCGGGGCTTTGAGACGACGAGAGATATCTATTGACCGGATAGGGCTGTAATGTTCAGATTTTTTAAATAAAAATTGTATAATCTGTCAATATCATCATCAACCAATTTACACTGTTTTGTCCAACCAGTTTTGTCCCACTACTGGACAAGGCTCTTTTCAATGAGAGGGTTAAGGCTATAGTCCACCACGCTGGCCTGTGCCGGTTGGCAGACTTCACACGCCGACGCCAAAATCTATCAGACATGCAGGTTTCCTCACGATGTTTTCCTTTTTAATACGCATATGACATTCAAAAGTTAGAGGCGTCCCTAGAGCAACAGTCATTTTATGCGATCAAAAATACCAATCGCAGTATCTCAATACTATCACATAAAATGGTACATCAATTTTATTATTTAAATGCGATCTACTATTATAAAACCTGTATCTTAGAATCAGAAAGTATTGACATAATGTTCACTTTGAAACTCCTTTCTGCGTTATTGGTAGTGTGGTGAGCGATGTGCTTTATCTGCTGTGAGCGGATGAAACGGTTTTGATACTTTGTAAAAGTTGAATTTATTTTAGTGCCAAGTATCTACACTTTTTCTGAGAGCGGGATCATGGATCTGCCACGTGCATAAAGCCGCAATTACCTTGCCTTACAATCCAGTCAACAGCAATGGGATTCATGACGTTCACCACGACCATAAAAGGCCTTACCACAGTACAAACATCGGATTCCATCAAGGTGCGAGGACTTGCTCGCTCGCTTCCTACATACAGATGTGCCCAGAAGTAACCCTATAAAGCTAGGCCCAGAATAGCAATTTGTAATGCTCACAGAACAACCGCACTTCGACAGGAGGCTGTCTTTATCTTTTCTTTTCGTTGGTTCTTAAAATTTAGGTAAGCCTTGATTGATGTTCTAGTGGTCACAACGCAGATTCTAAACGCGAGGTTCTCAGTAATTTCCATGTCGAGCAAAGTTAAAAAGCTTTTCTATGAAAATCTCTACCTGGTTTCATTTTCAGATTTCAGAAAAGCATTTTATTAATGACGTAACCTTGACGTTATAGTACGTATCTACTCCCAATTAAAAATATTTTACATAATTCTATCTGCATTAATTATAACAAACACAGTTTTCAAAGTATCAAGACTGCACAATGCACATGAAAACATTTCTGCAACGAACTCCTATTGTTAACCACATGTAAAAGATTAAAAAATTGTTGCATTCAGATGCGACATTTTTCTCGGTAGATATGGTATACGATTCTAATATGTAGGGAAGATTATAAATAGCAGCAATAAAATGAAAACCGAAAATACGATTTATAAATACGAATATTTATTTTATCAACTTCCAACAAAAAATGTACACAGAGAATCAGTTTTTTTTTGTTGAGTTCATATATTCGATATATTTATTTAATTAACCAGGGCTTATAAATAACGCTCGACAAATTGTAAGCCATTGACTGAAAAAAAAAAATTCTTTTAAGCAATGAATGCAGTATGAGTAGAGGATATATTTTGTCATTGATCCATAAAAATCGTATCTTACTATAAAGGTGAAAGTTAGTTTGGATGTTTGTTGTTCTTTCACGCCAAAACGGCTGAAGGGATATGGCTGAAAATTTAAATGGTGATGCCTTATACCTTGGATTAGAACAAAGGCTACATTTGAAAGATTAAAGTTCTCTACGGGTAATGGGTTCAAAGTTCCTAACTCCACGCGGAGCCGCGGGTAAAAGCTAGTATGATATAACTTCGAATCTAAATAAATCTTCATTAGAATTCAGTCACCACTATCATCACGTTTTGTGTTAACTAGTCGCATCTGCAACTTACTCTATGACCTAGCTACATCCCTTTTCGATACAACGTTTATATTAAAACTCGATGCGTCCAGGAAATTGCTATCATACTTGATCTCAAACTGTCACTGTATTGCGGGCGCGACACGTGGCGGGCGGAGCGGGGATTATTTTGCGAGTGGGGAACAAATTAAAGCGTAAAGGGGATGACTCTGGAAATAAAAGTACAATAAAGTATTTGATTGATTTTTCTTCCCTTTTCTTGCAGCGACATTGTTTTGCGGTATGAGAACCGATCAAAATTAAATAACTTGTCAATATTTTTAACGTTTTATGTAAATTACTTTTCTACTGTGTTTATGAAATATTAAATTAATTATTGGTTAACTTAATGTAACTGAGCTTTTTTTTCAATGATAATAATGCTTATAATTTGCAACTATGTATCAGAAAGTTAATTGTCATTATTTTGGATACAAAATGCTATCTACCATAATTTTAAGGTACTTACTACAAACATACATACATACAAAGCTTCACGCCTGTTTCCTACAGGTACACAGTACAGGGTAGGCAGAGACTATAGATTTCCACTTGCTACGATCGTGGCACACCACTTTCGCTTCGTCTATGTTCATTAACATCAATTTAAAACAAACATATTATTATTATTAATTTAAGATTTTTCTTAAGCTACTGTTTAGAAAAAAATAAAATCCTGTAACAAATAGTTGTCCTAGAATAACTTCGACAAAACATTGTCAAACATCTCATTTTTTACAATTAAACGCTCCGCTTATATTATAATACCGCTGTCTCTTAACAACAAAACAGCACCCTAAAAGCTTTGTAACGCATTTCAACACACACGACTCCAATTGAATTGCAACCCTACAGTCAACATAGAAGATTGCTTTTCGCAAAACCCACATGTATCAATGGGGATGTTAATAAAATAGAAACCGTAAGCCCGTTGACAGATCAGAAAGTGTTTAGCTTTGTAGCATTGTGGAGTGCGAGGGGATCTCAGATGCCATGACAAAAGCAACTGGTCGGTAATGGCAATCGCCATGGAATTTGACAACTTCGCAACTGAGAATTCGGATGTTGGTCATTGTTGACCGTGTATTGGTTTGAACAGGTTATTCTGATGGTGATTTATCTCTTACTAGGTATTTTTAACCCCCGACGAAAAAACGACGGGGTGTTATAAGTTTGACGTGTCTGTGTGTGTGTGTGTGTGTGTGTGTGTGTGTGTGTGTCTGTGGCATCGTAGCTCCCAAACGGATGAACCGATTTTGATTTTGATTTTTTTATTTGAAAGGTGAATTAGTCGGGAGTGTTCTTAGCTATGTTTGATGAAAATCGGTCCAAGATGGCCGCCGCTACAAAATAGTGAATTATATATTTTTTCACAACTCCCTCAATATGGGTATCAAATGAAAGGGCTTATTGTATTCAGTAATTTTGTAGCAGCAATTTTAACGGCTCTATTGTTTAAGCGGAGCGGGGTATCTCGTGAAATTTAGGTACAGGTCATCTTCTGTACGAGCCCAAACTCCCAAGTTGCTATTCTTCTTCTTCGTGTCGATGGTACGATTTTTTGTTTTTAAGTTCAATTTGGTGTGCCCAAAACTTCGCCCCTTCCACAGCATCGTCAGTGGCAGCGCAGAGGTCGCTTGATTGAAATTGTAATTTAAAAGTATTAAAACGAATTACATTTGCTGGCTCTGGGAATCAGCAAATGTAATTCGTACACTCTCACTCGACAGTAGCGCTTGCGTCCACCAAACCAAATACATTTTCACACATACACAAACAAACAAAATATTTGGATGCATCTGATGTCCTTAATAGAAGGCCTGTTTCACTACCTCCGAGTAAGTTCCCGTTAAATTACTTGGCAGATAATTTCATACAAATTTTGTTCTATTTTTTAATTTATCCAGCGGATAGCAGCTATCAAGACACAGTGAAACAGGCCTCACGAATTGTATCATAGCAAAAAACGGTTTAGGATGCATCTTATAATGCAATTCATTTGTTTAGCTTGTTTTTCGAAATGCATAGAGAGATATTCAACGCTGATTCAATGCATTCCACAATCACATCAGCTAAATCTTTGAACGTACCTTGTGTACCTTGTGTACCTTCGTCGCAAACAAGACGAAGACAACTGATCGTCTTATGAGATAAAGGAACATTTTAGAAAATTTCAACTGGATTTGCAAGTATTTTATATAAATCAGGCTTTATTGGCATCGAGAGGGCCGTATCATTTTAGTAGATATCTATTCAGAGGCTATGCCAACCGTACGTGGTTGGAATACCAACTATCCCGATACCAACATCATTTTGCGGTCTTGAAACTGGAATCTTCGATTGCAATAACCTTAGCACAACACACAAAGGGTTGCTTTTCGAACAGCAAAACAATCTAGCAACTGCATTGGTGAGGGTGGATTTACACAATGTACCCAACACTATCTGTCAAACCATGAAATAAAGTGAGAATAAATCGAGATATTCCTGAGATTGTTAAATTCTGAATGTTCTTTAATTTGGTTCAGATGCATGGAGATTTATTAATAGAATGTTTTGATTTAACATTTGAGTGTGCAATTTTGAAATTGATCGATTTCTGTTTTAAGTTTTAAAAGTAATAAATATTAGAAGGATTTATTTTTTAAGTTCTTTCGCTATTTGCTACGGTCGGTTTGATAGTTTAAGATATATATATTATATTTACGAGTACATATATACGAGTTGAGAAAACATTCGATATTATCTACTGGAATAGTTCCGACTAGCCAAAAGCATTTCCAAAAATGTAACAAAGGACGCTCATCTCAATAAGTGTTGAGCTGACAACTTTACAACTGCGTTCAGCTGACGTTGCAGTAACACAGTGTTGCAACAAATAATATGTACAATGTTACATGGCCATGTTCCAGCTATATCTACCTTGTTTATTGTCTTCGTTTATAACAATATGCTGAATTCAGAGTTAAAAATTACGTAAGTGAAAAGAATTGAAGTGAAGTGAAACACTGTGATGGGAAATGATGCAGCTACACTACAAGGATTTTGAACAAATCTAAATAAAGTGGAGTGAAGTGTAAAGTGAATTGGGATGAAGTGAAGTAAATCAGAGTGGAATGAAGGGCTATGAAGTTTTTATTCAGAAGTGAAGTATAATGAAGTGAAGTGAAATATGCAGTACTGAAATAAAGTGGAGTGAAGTGAAATTATTGTAGTATTGCCTACAGTAATGTCTGTAAAAGTTATTTGAAGGAAACGCCATAGGAGATTTGTTCTGTCTCAAGAGAAAAATAGACTGTTTTAAAAAACAGATTACTTCGTCAAAGACCTTAGTCTAAAAACTGTTTAAAATAAAAATACCTTTAGCCTACCTAGTATTTCTTAAATACCCGTTTTTTAAACAGCAAATTATTCAAGGTGGAAGGGACATCGACGCACAAACGTCGTGACAAGGTTTCAATCAAGGTCAAAAATAAAGTGACCTAGGTCTTTCACGTAGAAAATGATCGGTTATTACAGATATCGACATTTTTGAGCGCACAGTGTATTTCTAAAAACGCGATTATAACGCTCCGCGGTGAATATTATCGCGCGCCCGATCCGAAATAAATTAAATAATGAATTTTTAATTATTAATATAATTTGGGTAGATGCACATAATGATTTTTTACACGTTCAACAAAAAAAAACTGCACAAAAAAAGTTACGAAAAATTTCAGCGCAGGGGGGTCCAGCATCATGTAGGGATGTACTGTACTGTACTCATGATTCGGATTCGGATGTGCGTCTCTTCCACCTTTTATATATAGGTCGATAAAATTGGCCTCACTGTTCAATACACATACTCTCGATGACACGACCCGTCACTATTTCTATCGGTTATTACAAATATTCAGGGTAGTGATACAGTTGGTCCGTTACAAAGGTTTTGGCAGCTATAAAAACGAATTGCCGGGTCCGATCGTGCAAATTGTTAGAATTTGGGAACGGGTTTTATGTTCAATGGGATATCATTGTCACTTATGGAGTGCCGTGGTGTTTATTGTTATTACGGTTCTTGATATACAGTGATTACCTCGGTAGCAGTGATAGCCTAGGGGAACGACCACTGGACTGCCAAGTCAAAGGTCTTGAGTTCAAATCCAAGGCACGCACCTCTCTTGTCAAAATCATGTGCGTAATCACTCGCTTTAACGGTGTAGGACAACATCGTGAGGAAACCTGCATGCCTGAGAGATGTTGTCGACAGCAGATGAAGTCTGCCAACCCGCATTAGGCCAGCACGGTGGATGGCATAATCCCTCTCATACTGAGTAGAGACTCGAGCCCAGCAATGGGACAGTTTAGAGCAAAAAACCAGGTCCAGGTCGAGCAAAAGTTCACGACAAATTCTCAGTAGCACAATGGAGTTTCTTGCTAGTTGTGCATGTTCTTGCATGAAATGTTGAGTCAACACTCGACATTTCATAAGTATGTAGTGTGTAGGAGGATATGGTCTATATGAGAATAAAACTATTTTGATTTTGATTTGATTTGAGCACGGGGTTTAGATTTGTTACCGGTTTAATGGCAAAAGGGCCCCCTATAATATTTATATGACTAAAAACATACCGGCGAATTTGTGTGTGTATAAGTACATTAGTTCACTCGGGGATATAGGCGTCATAGCATGAATAAACTACAACACCCAGACCGACAAGCACATTAATAAAAGCCTTCAAAACAGCAATAAAGATCATCCCAATATCAAAACTGGGAGAGCATTTACAAAAATTTACAACGCATTTAAAATTTTACTGCACTCATTTGTTTTTGTGCCAACAATACGCGGTGCCGTACCGGGCATTTCAACTTCGCTATGATTTCTTGGCGGTATTACAAACTTATCTTTGCGGTTCTGGAAATTCTTGTAGTTTAAGGATACGACGTTTTAATAGTAAGTTTTTATTGATTTTAGTCCTTAATTAGATGCATATTAGTATAATGTATTCCATGTCCCTGTTGTATACAAAAGATAGAGAAAAAAAGTCGGTAATCAACCCAAACTCGATTTATTTCATATTAATTGTGGTCAGCGTTTCATTCGCGTTTCAAAAAACATTTTGAGACGAATACCTTTATTTAAAATACTTGCTCAAATCTTATCGAAAACGGTTCTGCGGTTGTGTTAGGGCTAATTATTGTATTAATATATTTGTCTAGCCTGTAGTGTTCCACTGCAAGGCAAAGACTCAAAGGCAAAGACAAAAACATCGCTACCATAAATCACTATTCTATCATATCATTCGTTGTAGTCGTAGTAGTAGTACATGTCACAAAATTAAGATGTCATTGACAGAATCAAAAGATTTCTCTTAGAGATTTAGCTTATGTTTAAGTCTATGTTTATAATTTAAATGTTGTTATTGGCAGGTCTTTAATATTTTACGGTAGAAAATTAAACACTTTTTGATGCACATCGCGTAGATGAACAAGACAGTTACAAGATATAATATTTTAGGGTTGGCAACATAAGTTTGCGTGCCGTATGTCATACGTCACAGGATAAATCCGGCAAAGGCAAGGAAACCGCGTTCATAACAGTAAATGGTGCGTCCACAAACGAATACATTAGCAGCTTTATGATCCGGATACGAGGTGCTGATGTTATGGCACAACTTAAATATTTTTGTGGAGAATTGTTTAATGTTTTTTTGTAATTATGTTGGTGTTCCGTCTGATTTTTTCGTTTTTATGGGTTATGTTTGTTTACCTCATAGTACTTTATATGTAATTAGACCCTCATGTAGTTAAATATCTATTTTTCTTATATTTAAGAGTGGTCTTGTCGGCGCACCACCTTCTTGAACATAGGTGTTTGTGTTTGTCTCAGATTTTCTTATCATAATAAGTATAAACTTACAAATAACCTAACCTAAATTGAAAAATTTAGAAAACCCCGACACGAAATGTAATAAATTGCCATTTTGTGGTGGCAGCCATCTTGGATTTGAAATTTATCATAGTGTATAGTATTCTCCTAGTTAATCCCTTTCATTTGATACCCATATTGAGGGAGTTGTAAAAAAATATGTAATTCGTTATTTTGTGGCGGCGGCCATCTTGGACCGATTTTCATCAAACTTACCTAAGAACACTCCCGACTAATTCACCTTTCAAACAACAAAAACAAATTCAAAATTGGTTCATCCGTTGGGGAGCTACGATGCCACAGACAGACACACACACACACACACACACACAGACACGTCAAACTTATAACACCCCGTCGTTTTTGCGCCGGGGGTTAAAAAACAAATTCAAAATTGGTTCATCCGTTGGGGAGCTACGATGCCACAGACAGACACACACACACAGACACGTCAAACTTATAACACCCCGTCGTTTTTGCGCCGGGGGTTAAAAAACGTATCTAAGTATTATATCCATTGTCTAGTACCCATAGTACAATATTTACTTAGTTTGGGACTAGATGGTACTGTGTAAAATATACCCAAAATATATATTTATTTAACTAGCAACAGTGTTTTTAAAAAGAGAATAGTGAGACGACAAGTAAAATTTCTATATCTAGATAATTTAAACTTAGAAATATATGACTTAACTTTTCGTTTATTTTGATTAAAATTCATTCGAATTTCATTTGGCTAAAAATAATTTATTATGTTCTAAGAAACAGCTGAATTTATACAGAACAAATAAAGCATATTGAAATCATAATATTTAGCGGTTCACACTAACGATATGTTGTGTTTCAAAATATATTAAATCCCACTTCATTTGAAACTAGGGTAACCAAGCTTTTATTATTTTTTTAAATACGAATTAATCAGAAATTTGATGTACATAAATAAGAAAAGATAAGCGACAAAGAAGCAAAATCATTGTTTTTAAGTTCGACCACATTATTAAGTACAAGTAGGTACGTAGGTTGTAGGTACTTGTAGGTTATTAAAATTAAAAGTAAAAAACCTATAGTAATTTCTGTAATAATTGTAATAGTTAAAAATGTAATAACTCGTATTAAAATTATTTTGTTATTTTATTTTCTTGTACACAATAACAGTATTTTTTTTTAAATTCAATACATCTTTGAAAGATATAAACTTTTTAGTGGAAAAAATCGATCTCAGGCAGGGTTCAAACCTGCGTCCCGTATATATATTTTATACTAACTGTTGTAACATTAATCTTAAACTAAACGTTTTAAAAAGCCCACTTAAAACAAAACGTAGGTACAAGCGTATTATTTTTCATTACATAGGTACTGCTAGGGCTGCTTTCCAGAATTCAGTATACGTCTGGGACCTCGATAGTTTCTGCAGTCACGTTTATTCTTGATAGTAAGTTTGTTGATTCAAAATTGAACAATAAATTGTGTACCTACTAAAAGTATCCGTCTATTATATCATACTCCCATCTCTCCATCATAATCGTAAGCGCGTGAATATAAAAATATATGTTATCAACATAATTTTCATAACCAAGGTTCTTATCATTGGCGACGTGAAAATTTTCGTCAATTTATTTATTCATTTTAATTTAAAGATATTATATCCCGTTCATATCTCAAACGTTTGGTATTCTTACACAACGGTAACATCTTAGCTGTGACCACATGTTCCGCTTATTTTTTACACGTTTTTTCTGTATTTTTTGCATCAAACTCTAAAACTTGGTACCTACACATGTCATACAACTTAATTTCTTAAGGATTTATAAGTCTGAGTTTAAAGACCAGATTCGACGGGTGTATGACAGATCCTTTTGTGCAACAGTTCTGCACTATGTATGGAACAACCATCATAAAAGTTTTATCGTTGTCTTTAAATCACGGGTGAATCAGTTTCTTGTAGGCTACCGCGCTCCATTGTAGATCGAAGTATTACTTAACATCAGGTTGTGAACTGACGGTCAAGCATAGGACTATCTTCTCAGTCGTTTCGCTCTTGGCAGAGCGGTCGTGGTCACGTTGAGGCGTCCACTTTAGTGTTAGAGGCGGACACAGCTCTCTTCACAATCTCCTGCCATCTCTCTCTGTTTGCAGACTGTCTGGTGCAGTCTGACACACGGTTTCCCACTGCGGATTTCACTTGATCAGTCCAGCGCATAGGTGATCTGCCACGTGATCTGGTTCCCTCTACTTTTCCTTGCACGACCAGCCGTTCTATTGAATTGTTATCACGTCTAGAGACATGTCCAAAGTACTGTAGTATGCGCGTCTGTACTATGGCTGATAGACGCTTTGTGATGCCGAGTTCCTGGAGTATGGACACGTTGGTGCGAAACTCTGTCCACGATATTCCGAGCATTTTCCTCCAGCACCACATCTCTAGAGCATCTATCTTCCCCTTTTCCAACTCACGCACTGTCCATGTCTCAGCCGCGTAAAGAAATATTGGGAATATCAGCGTTCGCATGAGTCTGACTTTAGTGGCTTTGGTGATGTTGCGATTCCTCCACACTTTCTTTAATTTCTCCACCGCGGTCCTAGTTACAGCCATACGACGCTTTACTTCATCCACGCAACCACCATTGTTTGAGATTAAGGCCCCAAGATATACGTAGGCTTGAACCACGTCGCAGTTCGCAATCTGTGTAACTTCTGGCGAGTTGTCGTTGACGCGGTCCACGATCATAATCTTGGTCTTAGATCGGTTAATCTTAAGTCCAAACGTTAGGCTTACGCGCTCCATCTTGTGAAGTAATTCCTGCATGAGGTCCGCGTTACTCGCAAATAAGGTGGTGTCGTCTGCGTATCGTAAGTTTGAAATCTTGTATCCACCAATTACAACACCATCGTTCCAGCCTTCGAGAGTGATTCGCATTATAAGCTCGGTGTAGATGTTAAACAGCAAAGGTGAAGTTATGCATCCTTGTCGCACACCCGCACTTGGGTGGAAATTATCTGAGAAGACGTTATCTGTCCGCACTGATGCTGTTCCTCCTTCGTAGAGACCTCTGAGCAGGTGTACGAGGTGTTTAGGTGTGCCCATGTCCAGTAGTGTTTTCCACAGCGTTGGCCATTTCACCGAGTCGAACGCTTTAGAGAAATCAACAAAGCATATGTATGTTGGCTTGTTGAATTCTCGAGCCTTTTCGATAATTTGACGAACGATGAGGATTTGCTCGCGGGTTCCTTTGCCTTTTACAAAACCGGCTTGTTCTGGCGCAATTTCTCTGGACAAGTATGATTTCAGTCGTTCGTTTATAATATGCAGCATTATTTTACTCGAGTGTGTTATTAGAGCAATGAGTCGAAAGTTGCCACATTTCTTAGTCGAACCCTTTTAGTGAAGAGGAGTAAAAATTGAGTGAGTCCATTCTGAAGGCCATTTGCCTGTGAGCCATATCTTGTTGCAGATGGTATAGAAGATATGAACGCCATGTTCTCCCATTGCTCGAATAGTTTCGATGGGAATTTCATCTTTCCCTGTAGTTTTTCCATTCTTAAGATGTTGAATAGCGGCTCTTACTTCTGATTCAAGGATACTTGGCTCCAGCATATCACTCGTAGGCTCCGTGGGTGCAAAACTTTGCGACTGAGGATCTTCAAACAAGGACTGACAGTAGTTCCTCCACACTTCTGAAATTTTGTCCAGTTCAGTAACTATTTGGCCATTATGATCTTCAATAGCCCAGGTTTTAGATGGCAGCGTTTTTGTAATGAGACGGATTTTGCGGTACAAGTCTCTCGACTCATACCTGTCTGCATGCGCCTCGATTTCTGTACAAATACTGCGCAAGTAATTATTGTGATCTTGTCTACATTTTAGTTGTATTTTGGCCGAAATTTCATTAAGATCTTTGGTATCAGCTCCCGCTGCTTTCATCTTCTGGCGTTTTTCAATGAGTTTGAAGGTTTCCTCGGTCAGCCAGTGCTGTTTTTTGTGGGTTTTGATTGGTGGCGTTGCTTCCGAGACTGCTGAGACGATGAGTGACTTAGCGCGGTCCCATAGTGCATCGAGTGTTTCGCTAGCCAGATCCGCTTCCGACCATTGTGACCAATTTCGCTCCACAATCGAACGAAATCTCAGAGCATCTTTCACTTCGAGTTTCCTCGTTTTCTTGATGTTTCTGGCTGCTGTTAGTTTGAGCTTTAGCTTCGAGATCAAGAGTTGGTGGTCGGACCCGCAATCAGCCCCTGGTAATGTATGGGTATTTGTTATGGATGATCTCCATCGTGACCGTATCATGATGTAGTCGATCTGGTTGCGAGTTTTTCCATCAGGTGATATCCATGTGTACAGTCTTCGAGGGTGGTGTTGGAATAGACTATTCGCAATTTGCAGGTCATTTTCTGAAGCGAATTGTAATAAGCGTTCACCTCGTTCATTTCGCTTTCCGAGCCCAAATCTTCCGGCGCACTTGCTCAGTTTATCAGCGTTTTCCCCGATTTTAGCGTTCAAGTCACCTAAGATGACTAATAGCTCTCTATTGGGTACTTTCGTTATTGTTGACTCTAATTCGGAGTAAAACTTCTCTATTACCTCGTCGCTCGCAGTAGAGGTAGGGGCATATATCTGAACGATGTTAAGGTTTATCGGTGATGCTTTTATCTTAATGCTGATAATTCGATCGCTTACCGGCTCGTATCCCATTACGCAATTTCTCTGATCTATCGGTATTAGAAATCCTACACCGTTGCTGCTGCTAATTTCATTGCCAGAAAAGTAAACGACGTGATGGTCTGTCAGTAAATGTCCGCTGCCTTTCCAGTGTGTTTCGCTTAGACCACAGATGTTCACACCGACTCTATCTACTTCCCGTTCTAATATGGTAAGTTTCCCTGGATGATTTAAGCCCCGCACATTCCAAGTTCCTATCGTCTGGAGATGTCGTAGCTTGATTGAGTTTCCAGTAGCAGAGTTTCCGTGGAGGGCCTGGTCTCCTACCCCGCCATGGCCGGTAGCTAACTTCACACTGCGCGCCCCGGACGCTGCGCAGCGCCGGTCGCTAATCGGTTCGCAGGGCGATCGTGTCTCATTTCTTTGTGCTCTCATGTGACTTTCTTGGGAAGGTAGCCGCAGTGGTTTCCCCTTGCCTTCTGCGCCAGACATTTTAGAGATTATTTAGATCCCAAGGCCGCTGTTGCCTCTTTCACCCGGTTACCCGGGTGGGTGTGTGGTTATACCGCCATAGCTCGGTCGCCAGAGCCTCGTCCGTTATCTAGCAGGGGGCACCGCGACAGCTTGGAAGCTGTCGCCATTAGCTATTCATACGAACCACTAATGCGAGCAGGTGAGGACTATAGTGATTAAGAAAAAAAAAAAAAAACGGATTATAGAATTGCTGCTACTGAGAATTGCACAAAAAATCCAACAACACATTGCTCTCGACTAAGAAATTAAACCTACTATGGTACTATGACGTAGGCATGTGCTAAGAAAGGATTTTGAGAAATTCCCCGGAATAGGGAAAAAATTATAAAAGGTAGTAAAAGTGTTGTCTGTCGTTAGCTTGAAGTGACAGTCATGTGTTAATACACATGACTGTCACTTCAAGCTAACGATAATTCGAGACGGTTTTTGTGTTATGGCTCAATTTGTATGCTCAAGTCAATAAAACAAAAGCTTGTTGTCCGTTGAACAAATGTTTTTGCTTTATCGTACGTCCAATCCAAATCCGATTAGAATCCGTGTAAATACGGAGTAGACGTAAAGCTGTATTGTATGGTAGTTTACACAATAGATCCGTCATTCAATTTCTCTAGACGACTACTCCGTACTGTATTTTCACGGATTGTACAAAACTTTTTTTTAACGTCTGGAAATGCTTTATGCACCGTCACGCCGCCCGGGGAAGGCGGCACGGTGTGTGGGACTCCGCCCCGAAAAGGACGTCTACCCACTAAAACCAGACGGGTGTTCGCCTCATCACCATTCGGCCGGGGTCACGGCTACGTGTGGACATTCTTCCGCGACGTAGTGCAAAACTGCTCCAACCCTTTAGCTCTATACAGTTGTGATGGTAACTACGATTGTGTTTAACTCCACAACTAGCACACACTAAGTAACGAATAGCTATAAATATGAGTAGTTCTGCAGCTTCTAACTACAAAGTCGGCAGCCAACTCAAACAATCCGAGCTTAGGCTTAGTCAGTTACTAAGCTGCTTTTATTTGCTTTCTAACGTTCATAACGGACATCGTTTTCTAAATGTACAAAGAACATTATGTAGGGAAATGTAGGTGTAATTTTAGGTTTCGAATATTCTGAAGTCTAGGAGGATTTTTTATGAGTAACGTTTACTGTTGATAATACTGGTACGAGGTTGCTGGTTTTGGTTTTCTGTGTCAATTTTTTTTTTTGCAATGAAAATGTCATCTCTTCTTATTAAACCATTTAAATCGTCGTAGTGTTTACATATTTATCGCCTTACCTACCTAGCCTTTACTTACCGCACATCGACTACACACGACTTTTCACAAAGTGTTAGGCCATTTCAAGAAATGGTTGTCTTTCAGTTTAGTGACATGATAAAAATGTATCGATCGACCAAAAAGGTCTGAACCAAATTGAAAACTTCATGAAATGCTAGCCATGGCATATATCAAGTGGCGATTAGGTTATCACATTATAAATAGAGCATCGATTAATTCAAGCTGCTAATTCTGTTAAAATTAGAAAAAAAATATTCCTAACCCACAAAAATATTCCTAACCCAAAAAAATATAAAAAAATACACGATTTACTGAAGTAAAAACACGTCAACGCCTGCGCCGAGCGTTAGTGCCTTTACCAAACTGTATTTACCCCCCAGTTACAACAATAGAAAGACAAGGTTCCGCGGCTAGAATGTCAACTGTTATAAATTATTTATTATTTTTCGTTGTGCAAATTTAAAATACGTCATGTAGAATACGTGGTTTCAATAACCTAATCACCACGCGGTATACCTATACGAGTATACTTAATGGCGTATTTTTATTCATCGATTGCGTCGATGCGTAATATTAATGAAACCGCAAGAGGTATTTTGGCCCGCATTAATTATTACACGGGCGTCAGTGCGTGGCCGGAGTACGTACATTTTCTCATCCAGGAAATGTTGGGAATTTGAGGCATATATTAATATACAAGTACATGAATTATATATTAAGTGATTGGTGAATCCAACTGGGGTGAGGCTAGTTTGATGGTCTGGTGGTTGTACCGTGTCACAATCGTGGTGAATGTCAAATCCCATAAAAGACCAGCATACCTTGCTGTCTCCCTAGATGGCAGAGATTAATGAAATTTTCCGCATCCCATAAAAAAATAGTGGGACGGTTTAATGATGTTAATAAGCAGGCAAATCTAAACTCATATTCATAGACAAATCAATCATAATTAAATTGAAACATTTTTTTTAAATACAAATACGCTCGACCTAGCAAACGATCCGGGACCTTAAGCTCAATGTTGGTGCTTGTGACAACGAACCATAACAAAAATTAACTCTAACTCTAAGCCATCATAATAACTCCATCATCACCTTAATATTTTAATATTAAAAATAATGAATTTGTAAACCTCTATTACATGGGACCTTAACGTACAAGCGAATTGTGAGTGTACATAGTACTCCTCTGCCTAACGCTTCGGAGAATACAGGCGTGATGTTACGTTTACTTTGTAAACATTACTTATTATCTTTTTGTATTTTTTAAGCATTTTCCATGCTAAGATTACAAGTTATTTTTAATGAAGGAAAAAATCGGCTGGCGAGCAGGATTCGAACCGTTTCAGACGCTCTGCCAACTGATTTCTTGGTAGGTCTTGATTTTTTGGTAGGGGCTCGCGGTAGCTCAGTTGGCAGAGCGTCTGGTGTACCAAACCAGAAGACGCAGGTTCGAATCCTGCCCGCCAGCCGATTTTTTCCTTCATTAAAAATAACATTACTTATAGTATCCATCCTAACTGTAGTAACCTTTAGTAACCAAGTAATATTAGATGCCTTTTACAAGTGATCTGATGCCAACCAAAATTAATTTTCATGCTGTATAATTTAAAATTTTCATTCCCGACAAAAATCATCCACTATCATACCCACTGAATTATTCAACGGCACTTTAATTGAGGGGGTTGGGAGGTGTCGATAGTGTTACGAAATATACATCACGAAACTAGGATATTCCCATAGGATTAAAGACGTGTACAAAAAACTATATGAGAATTTCGATGGTTGATTATGGGTTTTTGCTACTACTGTAAACAGAGTAGAGTAGAGAAACAGAGAGATTAGTACAAATATATAATTAGTTCTTTTAGTCTAAAACTTCACACTACGCACGGCAGTTTAATTGAAAATCTTTTTCGCAAATATTACATACATTTCGTATTTGTTTAGTAGCATTGTGCAGTGTGTCATTCACATAATCGGCAATTTACCTGGAGATAGTTAAAACTATAAGGGCCCGTTTGTTTCACGTACAATGGTCCACTGCAGGACTAAGTACGGAAACCGAACCCACACAGGAGTGGGTTCTCCATGATGATGAAGGGCCTTTTTCACCAACTCCTCGTAAGCTCCCGTTAAATTATTAACTCTCAGACAATGAAATAAAAATGTTGTTAGCGGCTATCCAGAGGCGCTTTGACACAGGCCCTTTGTGTTTAGAGGTCACATGTTTTACCACCTCCGGATTGCTGTTCACGGCAGGATGTATGAAAAAAAATACATTAAAAAAACGGAATCGGAAAAAATCGGCTGGCGAGCAGGATTCGAACCTGCGTCTTCTAGTCGGTACACCAGACGCTTTAACCGCTAAGCTATCGCGAGCCCCATAATATCTTGTAATCCTAGAATAACTTGTAATTTTAGCATGGAAATGCTTAAAAAATACAAAAAGATAGTTAATAGGAACTTACTAGGAAGTCGTAAAGCGGGCACTAAGCATAAGAAGAATAAGAATATTTTAGATAAAAAATATTTATACATTTTTGAGTACTTTACCTAAATTAGTACAATCAGTTCGCAGATCAAAAAATCGTAATAAAAATTGTTGCGAAAACAAATCGAAAAGTCGAAATAAATTAAGTTTAAATCGAAAATGTCCCGTCACCTGGCCACCCAGGGCGTCAGTTTAATTTACTTGTACGCCGGATGGGCTCACAAAGAGCTTTATTGGATTTTTCTGACGTCCAACCTTTTGAGTCAAAGAGGGTTATGATTTAGATGCACAGTCCTCACCGGTAATGGCGTTTATGACGCCCGCCCCAGGGAGCTTTGATTAAAAACTGAAAATTATATCGGAACTTTTTGTTCTTACTGCTCTCAAAGAAGCTGAATTTGCAGGATCATAGCGTCACTCTCTGTATAAAATGGATAGGATTTAATATCTTTTATGACATTTTGCATTTGTTAATGTCAAATAAAACAAAAAATAACTAGGATTTCATATTTTAAAATGCTTTGACTTATATATTACACGTCATTGTGACATGCAGTCCGCCCAGGACCGTCACAAAGAAACCCTAGGACTTAGTCCCAGAATGGTTTTCTCTAAACTGAAGTGAGTCCGCGATTGGCTAAAAAATAAATGCCATGCGATACTAGCAAAGTTGGCATTAGTTTTTCGGTTTATGGCGAACGCGTCTGTCAAAATGTTCAGACAGCCTAATCTTTAGTATTTAAATCAGGGTTAATGGTTGTTTTTAAATTCTATTGCGCATTTCTGAATGCTAAGTTTTACCTTCTTGGAGTTAGATAGATCGATAGATAGAATATTCTTTATTGTACACCAACATAAATTAATTCTAATAATATATAAACATAATATATAAACTAATAGTACAACTGGCGGTCTTATCGCTAATAGCAATTTCTTACAGACAACCTTTGGACGGACATGAATCATGTAAGAAAATATAAACGGGCAGTTAGCAGTGTTCATAATTATAAGATATCACGGATTCACGGTATATGGATTATGTGGAAGATAAATTTAACATCGGTCATAAAAACCTTGGTAGCTTAGCGATCTATTTCCATTTCGTGTCAATTCTTGTTAGGAAATAATATTCAATACAAAAAATTTAAAAGTAAATCATGTTTTTGATATTGGTATTCGTGGTCTATAAGCGGCAGTAATGATCCGTGGAGTGTTGGATCGAAATGCAAAATTGATGTCGCGGTTAGGAGCCCTCCAGTTTATAAATGTGTTACTGAATAAATGAAACTCCCGTTCGTTCATTCAAATGAAAGGTATTGTTTTGTATTTAAAATAGAGTGATATATTAAGTTGTAGTTCACTCTGCAATCATCGCAAAAATGTGAAAAGATTATTACCAATTTTTAAATTATTTTTGTTTAGAATCATCATCATTATACGTCAAAGGACGTCCACTGCTAAACATAGGCCTTCCTCGTAGATTTCATTAAGGACCGGTAATTTGCCACCTGCATCCAAAGACTTCCAGCACCTTGTTTACTTTCCCAGTTCTGTTCTGAATAATCATACCATCACGCTTCTTATACCTAAAGTGGTACTAAGGTCGAAGGAAGGAATGTATGTAATGATGATGTACATTTATAATAGAAAGTGAATGATGAGATGACGGCTAATAGAGATATATGGAAGAAAAAGACATACTGCGCCGACCCCAAGTGAATAGGGATAAGGGCAGGAGGATGATGATGATGATGAGTGGTACTAAGTTGTACTAATATACAGTTGTTCATTTACGATTAGCAACTAGTTATGTGGTCCCATATAATAGGGGACGAGCATATTGCCATTAACCCTGGAACCAAGATGCGAGCTGCTACCGAGAATTTAATATGAAAACTTTACTCGACCTGGAAATCAAAAGCGTAGCAGTCGCGCATAGGACTACAAGGCTAACGAGGTAGTATTCATTCATTGTCTCAATATATAAATATGATTTCAATTAAAATTTCCATGGTTGTCCAGTAAAGCGCGATATAGGACAGATGTTTGGTAAGTATCCGTGACAGGAACAGTCCGGACTGTTGCGAAACTTTCTCCTTTGGCAACTTGGGCCCGCTCACTTGCCCTACATTTTGTCTCATGCTTGTGGCCATAGAACAAGAGAATTGCTACTTAATTATATATCATCACGTAATACGTGAAGAAAGAAAGAAAGAAATCTATGGAAATGACACAAGCTTTCGAAAAATCGATCTGTCACTAATGGCATTTCCATACATTTTGTTGACCAGGCTAATGAGGCAGTTTCAAGATATTTAATTATTATTCAAAATATTTTATAATAAGTATACGAATTTAATAAAATTAATGTCCTATTCTATCTTTACATTTCGTGGCCCAACGTTTAAAGATATGGGTGCCTACGAAATTTTCATATTCAGTAAAGTAGAATATTTTACGTCGCTAAGTGCATTTCGTGGAGTCTAACTTTCGAAGTTGTGAAAAGACGCGATAACTTTTTTATACGCAGTCAACGTATGCCGTTTAGTATTTTAAAGATGTTTAATTCCATTTCATTCCATTCTGTGACTTGTATTGAGAAAAATATGCTGAGATGGTTAGAGGATGTCGAGAGAATGGATGGGTAAACGGTTTTTTTTTTATGACGGATGTAGATTCTAGCTCAGGAGCTTTTGAATCTTAACCGGGCTTGGTGGCGAGGCACCTTTTGTGCCTCCAGCCAGGGACACTTATAAACTAAGCAACAGCAGCTAAGGGCGTTCCCTAACGGGACTCGGACCTCAGCTTAGGGCGTTGCTGGGGACAGCTGGATCTGGATTTAAATTATTTTGGAAACGGCGATGACAAAAGGGATTTATAAGGCGAATGTCAGTGGAAGCGCCAGGAGGGGAGGCCCTCAAAAGACTTACACCGGCCTTATTGGTTAGGTCCTGTAGAAAGGTCAGGTGCATAGTACTCACAACCGGCGCGTGTGTGTGACAAGATGTATGAACGTGAAGGAAGCAAAAGAACTATGCAAGAATCGTACCAAGTGACTGTCTCTGATTCCTGCCGACACCTGTGGAAAAAAGGCATGACTGTATGTAGGTATGTAGTTTCATCCTTACTTTTATTATAAACTAGCTTCCCGCCAGCGGCTTCGCCCACGTGGTATTTTATTATACATATAAACCTTCCTTAAGAATCACTCTATCTATTAAAAAAAACCGCATCAAAATCCGTTGCGTAGTTTTAAAGATCTAAGCATACATAAGGACAGACAGACGCGGCGGAGGACTTTGTTTTATAATATGTAGTGATACGCTAATTCCTAAGACTCATGCGTCATGCCTAAATCGCGAACAGATTTCCATATAATTTGGCAGACATAAATTGACTTTTGAATGGATACAAACGAAATCTGAAATTAACAGATAGTTAATTAATAAATAAATAAAATAAATCTAGATCCAAGACTGATCGCAACAACTGCAGCTTAAATAAACTAATTCAGTTGGTCATTCAGGTATTTATTCATAATATTTCATTTTCTAAAAGGAGTCTAGACATCAACCAGACCTCATATCGCGTCTAAAATTATTCACACCAGAAAATTAACACAGTATTTGCAACCGTTCTATTCTTTCATGTCACGACACCATCTCCCCACCCTAGCGTGTGAACGTCCCCCCCACCAGTACACATGCCTGTGAAGCTGTCTAATAGAATCTGCATAACAGTCTTCGTGATAACCACACTTTAGCTTTGAACTAACTCGAAGTAAAGTCACTGCATCCTACATTCTAGTTAAATCCTGGAACAGTCATTTTAATCACAAGAAAGAGATAGCTCTATACAGGACGTGTTCTATCCCCTTCATGTATGTTAGATACCAACCACATTTCGTATTTCGGTGCCGGGATATTGGCATACTTGGATGCAGTTAAGTTATTGTTCAACAGTTTGAGATACGTTGTCCTGTTTGCAACTGTTGTCAAACTTTCGCGAACTATGTTGCGGAATAGAGTCAATCTCAGTTATATTACTTTGTGATCGTTGCTTAATGTTTTATGATATGAAAAGGTTAGGAAGCAGTTTATAATAATGTTGCGAATACACAAAAGACACACAACAAAGAAAATATTTGTATGGAAATGACATTAGTGACAGCCCGACTTGTCAAAAGCTTCTGTCATTTCCATACATTTTGTTTATATTCGTTTGTCGATTCGAATTTCAAATTGCAACTTGTCTTTGTATATTGGTCTAGTTCAATTGTATATAACCAAGCGAAATGGGTTTTGTTAGCTTTATAACTTTCGTTTTCTTTCCAAAAAACATAATGTGAACACTATTCACCACGTATAAACCACTGTTAAGGTTTATAATGACGACAAACCTCATTGCTACTTCACCTATGCGACCTAACTCACAACGACACTCAGTAGGGGCTCTCCTTATCAACTTGCATACAACAAACTAGGAATGCAAATTCACTACTCTTATTGGCGCTCTGTAGTCGTGTACAGCAGTTAATTATCTTTTAGAATTGTTTAGATAGTGTTTGGCTTTGTTCAAAAGCATGTATTGTGGAGATTGGCTTGTTTGTGCGAGTTTGTCTTTCTACGCTTGTTGAGGCAACAGTTGAAGAGCAAGCGTGAACGATTTTATTCTTTTTGATGGTGAATAAAATGTGAGCATAATATTTTTCAAGAACGCAGCGGTTGGATCAATCATCTAATTTCGTATATACAAAAACAAAAATATTCGTTGAAGTCCTAGTAAAGTTTTTAAGAAAACAAAAATTGGAAATGTGGGAGGGTGTAGTGGGGGTTCAAACTTGACGGCAACGAAGATTACACAAAAATTGGAGACATAAAGTCACTATGAAATGCTCTCTATTGTTCTATATAATTTTTATAAACTTGAAAAACGCCAAAAGTCCTGAAGATTGATTATGCAATTGGTTGCTATAATATATTATAGTTTGTGACAGTCAAGTATATAGATTTAAGTTTAATGGAACGGACAAATGATGGATTATAAGTAGTTCATAAAAGATCTAACTAATATGAATTTAATCTTTATTTAATTTCACTTGCATATTCATTGTAGAAACTGCAACAAATGGATTGATGAAAAAGTTAGTCATATTTTAGATTCAGGTATGATTCCGAAAAGCAGCGTGCTTTATGAGAAATATATTTCTACGAAATGAGTTCAGACCGCCTATGCAGATGCATGTACAAACCAATAGTGCCACTGAGGTCAACTGCATGAAGTCTCCGCACCTGCAACCTTGGCCTATAAACAAGTTGCATTTTGACATTTGAATTGACAAACGAATAGAAACAAAATGTATTGCAATGACATTAGTGTCAGCCTATTTTCCATACATTTTGTTTCTATTCGTTTGTAAATTCGAATTTCAAATTGCAGCTTGTCTAGGCCTTTTCTTACAGTCGGCAAGGTTCGAAATTGCAACTGTAAGTACTCGTAAGATCCGATCATGACGAAAATAAACCGCAGCTTTTCTAACATACTACATAGATATATAAGCACATACATGTACAGTATGACATATCTATTTACAGTTTATCTCTGTCGTGTAAAGATCTGTATGCATTGGCTCACCAACCCTATTTGTTAGGTCCGTGTCGATCGCCATATCTCACGTCGACGCGCGATTGATCAAATACTACTTGTACAGCATGTGTTCCTAGTACTTTTGATACACTAGATCTTCTATCAAGAATCTAGTTTGGTTTGTGAAGTTTAGATTTACTGGATTTTTCTGAAATCTAGGATTTTTATGACAACTTTCTAAGCCCATTACAGAAATTGCACTGTGATAATCAATTAGAGTATTAAATGATATTTTTTATTCTGTGATTGAGATTTTCTATTCTGTGATACTATCATAAGACAAAGAGTGTCCACTTCTGAACAATGGCCTCCACCATAGGTCTACTAAGGACCGTTATATACCACCTGTATTTCGCTTTCCGGTGCGTAGTCTCCTCTAAATAGCACTAAATTCTGTTATATTTTACTCAGAGTAAATATTTTGACTTATTTATAATCCTGTTTGATTTTCCACGAAAAAGATTTTCAAACTCCACAGATTACATTAAATGTACAATTTTCTATTCGATCGCTAGCACATCGATATAAATTACCTAGAACGATGCGTTGCCAACAAATGTGTGCGGACGTAGGTAATGCATACGGAATGCACAAACATCATAAATATACGAGTTATGAGGAGGCTCCTCGCTGCCTTGCGATTTTGCACTAACTTACTGCTTCCTACGTTTTAGCGTTTCCCGGAATATAGGGACACCTAAACTATGTTTCAATTCGGATTATTATTATAGCACATATGTAATACAGACTACATAGTAGTATTAGCAAGAGTAACTGACAGAAACTAGATGAAAAAAGCTAAAGATCGGCCTCTGTGGCGCTCACAAAAAGTTGGCTACGTCCAGCTGTTGACAAACATACCATGACGCCTATATTCCCCGAAGGGGTAGGCAGAGGCGTAGTAATGTACACCCACGTTTCGCCGGTATGTTAAGGTCCCATGTAATAGGGAGCGAGCCTATTGCCATCAATCGGGCACAAATCCAGACTTCGAGCTGCCTCTGAGAATTTCACAGAAAACCCAACAACACTTTGCTCGACCCGGGGATCGAACCCAGGACCTCTAGCGTAGCAGTCGCGCTTGGGACCACTAGACCAACGAGGCAGCTATTATGTTGACTATGGGCTGCTAATAGTGATGATGATGTGCAATAGAAATAATAGCTCGGAAGGAAAACATCGTCATTGGCCTAGTGATCGCAAATGCGTGTGAGAGGTTCTGGATTTAATTCCCATATCAGGCAAAGTGTTAATAAAGCAGGGTAATTGTTTATGTGTAAGAACTCAAAAATTCCGGTAGGTATAAAAGAATATTATAGTGTAAATATTATCAAATAAATCTTAAGCTTCTTGTCGTAATTTTAAAACTTTGTAATTTAAAGTCAATGCAACGCCCTTTTTCGTTCGCTTGGCTTGGCCCACGACCGCGTATCTATCTTTCAAAAAATCCCCCAATCTTACACCAGCACGTGCAATTTTTATTTCCAAGGTCTTAAACTGGAGAAAAATCTTAACTTGAGAGCGCACCACTGTAAATTCTTTTTCTCATTACAAAATTGACGTTTAATTTAATATTATTGCACTTTATAGTTAGCTGGTACGTTGAAAAGTTCCTTGTACACTTGGAAACAATTTTATCGGTCCACAATAAACTTGACGTTGTAAATTGAACTTAAGTTCGAGTTGTGTGAAAAGCGAAGCGGGTAACATATGGGACTAGACTGTTAGGGTGGTTGCAGAATTCTGTAAGAAGAATTTAATGATTCCTTTACAATGTTCTCCATACTAGCATATTCTTTTGTTTCGTGCGTTGACAAACACAAAGGATTAACTGCAGGCGCTTCATGTTAAACATTGAATTCAGTTGATCCTAAGATAGGTACTTGGGATGACGATATCTGTGGTTTAGTGGTTAGAGTAGCGGATTGCTGATCACGAGGTTATGGGTTCTATTCCCACAGGATAAAAATATTTATGTGATGAGTATAAGTGTTTGTATTCGATTCGAAAAGTATATAGTATCCATGGTCTAGTACCCACAGTACCCACCTCTATCAATTGTTCGGGACTAGATGGTGCTGTGTGTAAACGTCCAAAATATTTATTTTAAGGTGTTTAACTACAACATATTATATTTCTGTTATTTAATACCAGAAATCAATAATTATGAATAGGATGATAGTGATTTAGTGATCATATTATATCTCCTAATAGACTTGCCGCTATTACATGGGACCTAAACAGACTTGTAAACTGTGGGTGTACATTAGTACACCTCTGCCTAACCCTTCAGTGAATACAGGCGTGATGGTATTCGATGTTTATTTCTGTACAAAACATACCTACTACATAATCTTATATCCGCCAAATCGCAGTCTGCGCTCATCCTTATATCATCTAAGTGCTTTCCACATAAATGTTATCATGAATCGTTGTAACTTTGCAACGAGTACTTTAAAAGACTTTTAAATCCCAACAAATGTATGTATGCTTTTAGAAATTATTCGATTAAAAATATATTTATTGTTACACACGCTCGATATACCGAATCGTTCGTAACGTTTTGGAGTCGAATTAAGACAATCGAACTTCGGTAGAAACTGCAAAAAATATTTAATTAGGTAAGGCAATTTTTTATGATTAAAAAAATTATAGAACTTGTTAGTTTTTACAACGCAAATATATGACTTAAAAGATTATATGCCATTTTAAGTTAAGTTTAAATCGGTTGACTAACAAGCATCGTCGCAAACTAAAATAATTAAAATGAACGAAAAACAAGTTTCAAAACCTGCAATATTTCTTTGAACAAGATTCTTGACAATGTCTTTAGTGTTTGACTGTATAATAATATTCTAGGACACCAAGTGATGGATGACTCTGCGTACCCGCAGACCTCGCAACGAGACAGGCGTTACCAACGACACTGGCCAGCTGACGCGCAATTTTCTTTCACTGGCAAATCTAGAAAATCATCAATCAAACAAGATTAATCCCTCAGGATATCAATAAACAAAAACCTTGATTATGCTCGCAAAAAGTCTTGGTATGTCCGTTTACAATCAACCAACGGCCTTGATTCTTTATTTGTAGAAGTAGAAAGAGAAGCTCAACTTTGCTAATGTTTCTAGTACCCTATTTGACAGCAATAGCTGTAATAAGAACTACGCTGATTATTCACTATCCCACAGGCAGTCCCTAAATGCCTTAAATGTTTTTTTACGATAGGATCAGCATTGCCAGCAAGGTTGCAGTGGCTTCTTTTTCAGCTACACCTGGCTAGACTGTAAGCTGATCCCAACATGGTTGGGAAAGTCATGAAGTATGGAAGGTAATGAAACAATACCAGAATTTATAGGAAGCCAACCCCAATTAAGGTTTTTTTTGGCAAAACAAACCACCTAGCCTCTTGTCATGTCATCTCTGCCTTAATCGCCATATTCGCTTCCTCAGACCATATTCGTCCACTGCTGGAAAAACCTTCACACAGTAAACGCCTTATGACCCATTCTTTTATTCTGCTCTTGGTGCTCATGAAGATTTGCCTATAATTGTGGCTGGCTTGCAGGAAATTACTTGGATGTCTTATCTAACAGTAAAGTTGATATTGCCTTAATCACGAACCTTGGGTGGAAAAAATTCGATGATATGCAATATGTTTGAATTTCAGCGAATCTTCTGCATCAATCTGTCAGTTGTCCGATACGCTATGACCAGCCAAACAAGACAAATGTTCGCCAACCGAGATCGAAGCATAGATACGCGGTGTCCCATCTCTACATGATGTTAGAAACTTTGCAGATAAGCCTGCTTTATTTATATAGTGTTTGGGGTCACGTAAATAGCTGGTGAACTGATTAGTTGCTTGATTTTGGTCATGAGTTTTTTGGTCAACATAACAAACGTTTCTTCTGGCTTCCTTGTGACTGGAAATTTTGAGGTAATTAATGGCCTGGATTCTCTGGGTAAACTGGATTGTTTGAACTTTCCATTAAATTTTTAGTAACAGCTCAGCGTCTGAATTGATAAAACTCTCAGTTTGGAGTTTGGACTTGTGTCAAGTAATGGCATCAAGCTAGAACCCTATTGGGCCTAGCCTACATGGGCCCTAAACCCTACCGGCCAATTATGGGTGTACATTAGTACACCTTACTAACGCGTGTGAGCCCATAACATTTTTTTATTTGTTAGCGACACGTTACAACGACGTGGAACATACCATCGTCTTAACATGTTAGTGGCAAATAAAAAGAAAAACATTATTATGGGCTCACACTTGTCTGGCCCAAAACTCAGCAACGTGGACTCCGTTTGTCGACGCGACCATCAGATCCTCGCGTGTACAGTTAACAGGACAAGTGATTCACATGATAACCTCTGCAAATGTGGGTATATAGACGCTTCTGCCCTTCCATCTTTCCCCACATGTCCTGATGGTATGTTATGTGTTTTCTTTAATATAATCAAATATATCAATTCTTTGCGCTGCCACTGACGATGCTGTGGAAGTATCGAAGTTATGAGCACACCAAATTTAATTTAAAAAGTCGTACCATCGACACGAGGAAGAAGAATATAATCAAAGAATTTTGAAACTACATACATACATACATAGCTTCACGCCTTTTTTCCATAGGGGTAGGCAGAGACTATAGATTTCCACTTGCTACGATCCTGGCACACCTAACATCATTAACCTCTCCATGCATGCTCGTCGGTTTAGGGTGCTCTAAACCTTGCCTTTTTTGAGAACGTCTAACCAGATTTTGAAACTATAGACCAAAAATCTGAATTGAACCCCTCAGTGCTCCGTCTCAACCCAGGCTCATCCCGTGATTAGAGGCGCGTGATTGATGAGAGCGTCACGCCTCACGACGAATGGATGATCGATAGCGCGGCATCTGCCACCCGCCATACTTCATTGTAGCAAGCTTTCATTAAACTTCATTAAATTTGTGTGTTGTGTTTGTTGGAGGTTAATAACAAAAACATTATTTACCATCACGCCTGTATTCGCCGAAGGGTTAGGCAGAAGGGGCTCTACATCAGCAGTTCGCTACACCCATGTGATAAGGGAGGCGGCTGAGCTCCATCGCCGGAACTGTTATTGTATGGCCATCAAGATCTTCAATAAGTTGCCAGAAAAGTATAAAATCCTCCCTACAAAAATGTTTAAATCTTGATTGCATAGTAGGCTAACAAACAAATTTAATGTTTCTATACCGTTAATTAATACATGAACACAAAATTTTAGTTTGACTAGCTTCTTATTTTCCTACAGGTTGTATCTAAAATAATGTAACTGTTAATTCTAGTTGTGGCTTTATGTATTCTTTTTAAATGTGTAAAATTCAAATTTGAATGCTATTTTATTATGGTAAAATGTGTCAGAGCTTTTATGATATTATGTACTTACCATCTTTTGTACCTAACCACCTTTATGAAGTATGAGCCTATTGGGAGGAGTTGTAAACTAGATGCAGAGAATATCAATGTTTTACACGAAACGCCTTTTAACGTAGTCTATTTTGTGTCCCACTGCTTTGTAAAGACTTCCCCGAAGTCAGCCCACGAAGCGACTGCAGTCAAATATTTACAACTTAATTTATTGCCGAAATACGGGATTTTAACGTACTGACAATGGTCACCCATGCAAAAACTGATTGCGGCAGGCGAAATTTTTATTCTCTGATTAATCTATTTTTTATTTTCACGTCGAAAATTATGTGAAGTACGGTCAACTCACGCCGACAGATGAATATATCGAGCCTATCTGTTCACTGTTGCGCTATAATTGAAACCTATTGTGTTAGAAATTACTTACTCCATACATTACAACTATATATGTATATGAGCATAAAATCACGCGTCTATGTATATTGTCACACCATCACGCTTGTATTTCTCACAGGGTTAGACAGAGGCGTACTAATATACAATGTACATCCACAGTTTGCCTACATGCGGAAAGAAATACATTGCAGTTGTCTAAAACTAATCGTTGCATGTATAGTTGAGTAAATGGTACTATGATCATCCTTACTTATCCTTAATAATATTATAAATGCGAAAGTAACTCTCTCTGTCTGTCTGTCTGTCTGTCGCGCTTTGACGTCAAAACGACTGAACCAATTCAAATGAAATTTGGTACACAGATAGTCTAGAGCTTGAGAAAAGACAAAGGCTACTCTTTAATGCGAAAAATTGGCTGCAAAGCGTTGAAATAGGGGATGAAAGTTATAAGAAATACCCAGACGGGCGAAGCCGCTGGTGGAAAGCTAGTATTATAAATTTAATTATAAAGGACAATTAATAATATCGCGGAAATAGAATACCAAGAGTACCACAAATTTTCATTTAATTATAATATAAAAAAAAAACTGCCATAAAATGAATTCCGAGAAGTAATCAACTATAGAACGAAAAACTGTTTTTACAAACATATTTTTTTCTTGCAACAAAAAAAAAACACATTAAAAAATGATTTTGTAAATAACGGTAAAGGTTGAGACTGATCTATCAACGCATAGCTCATACTACTGAACGGATTGGGCTGACATTTGACACACACTTATTGTGTCATAGACTTCTTCTAAGAAAGGATTTTGGCAATTCCCATTCTTAACATTATCGAGACCCCTCCGTGCCTCGGAGAGCACGTAAAGCCGTCGATCCCGGTTGTCATACGAACACCTATGAGAATCGTTAGTGGTAGTCAGAAGCCTAAAAAGCCTGACAACCAGTCTTTCCTTCGAATATCGGTATTGCCTAGAAATTGGGTTGCGGAGGTCTGATGGCAGTCGCTCCGTGTAAAATACTGATATTCAGCCGCATCCTGGTTAGGCTGGAAGCAGACCCCAACATGGTTGGGAAAAGGCTAGGAGGAAGATAGTTCTCTACGCGACCAAATCAGAAATGATCCGTAGAAGATCCAAAGAGACCGATATAGCCGAAAGGATTAGCAAGCTGAAGTGGCAGTGGACGTGGCACATAGCGCGTAGAACCGATGGCCACTGGGACAGAAAGGTTCTTGAGTGAAGACCACGCGTCAGAAAGCGTATCGTAGAACGGCCTCCAACGAGATGGACCAACGATCCGCTAGGAGTCGTTGGATGCAGACGGCATAAGACCGGTCTCTATGGAAGTCTATGGGAGAGGCCTTTGTGCAGTGGACCTCTTTTGGCTGACATGATGATGACGATGTATTTAGCAGGTGCATAGTACCGGCCTATTTAGGCATGTATTTTAATTAATGTCGTGTATTAATTAATAATAAGTTGAGGCTTTACAACCCATTAGCATGTGTACCAGTACACTTTGATTACGATTCCACAACAACTATTCCATTTGAGTAGATGAATTATTTGTAACCCTGAATTAGTTAGTGAATTGGTTGAGTATTGGAGATGAGGTTTTTGATGTACTTTATAATGGTGAATAGCTACCTTCTGATGTTTTTATACACTGTATTTACTAGCGGGCCGTCACGGGTGGACATTTATAACTTTATTTTCTGCGTGTATCACATTTTTTTCTGAAATTAATAGAAGGTAAATCTAAGTTATAATTTATAACATCAGACGATAACTGGACGGATAGCTAGAACAAAAAATTAAATTTTACAAATTATTTTGTTTTGTTGTTAGTACAGTACATAGGTACTATAATCTGCATAATAAATAGCTGTTATTTTGACAGAATTAGAGAGATACGTGTTACTACTTCATCACGCTAGTCTAGTGCGATTTGGCAGACTTCACACGCCGGCATGAAAATCTTTCAGGTATGCAATTTTCCGAGGTTTTCTTTCGCCATAGTAAGCGAGTGATAATTAATGTATTGTTATTAATATGCACATGATTATGAAAAGTTAAAAGTACGCCTTGAATTCGAAATACTACTAGTACCTGGCACGCCAATGGTCATAATAATTATTATCCTTAGGCTATCACTTATATACCTATCCTTATCCAATGGTAAAGAAGAAATTATTTTTTTGGTCGGAAGAAATTAGTTCTCACTGTCTCTGTAGATGCAGCAGATCGTCAATTAGCTATATAGCAACTATATACAAGGTGGAAGGGACATCAACGCACAAACGTCGTGACAAAGTTTCACTCAAGATCAAAATTAAAATGACCTAGGTCATTCACGTAGAAAATGATCGGTTATTACAGACATTGACGTTTTTGAGCACGAGTGAACTACTAAAACGCAATTATAACACTCCGCGGTCAATGTTACCGCGCGCGCGATCTGAAATAAATCAAATAATGATTTTTAACCTCCGACGCAAAAACGACGGGTGTTATAAGTTTGACGTGTGTGTGTGTGTGTGTGTGTATGCTAGCTCCCGAACAGATGAACCAATTTTTTATTTGAAAGGTGAATTAGTCGGGACTGTCCTTAGCTATGTTTGATGAAAATCGGTCCAAGACGGCCGCCGCCACAAAATAACGAATTACATATTTTTTCACAACAACCTCAATATGGGTATCAAATGAAAGGGTTTATTTAATTATAAATCTAATTTAAGTAGATAAAAATAATGATTTATGACACGTTCAAGTAAGAGAAACCGCAGCAAAAATTTAAAAATTATTGAAAAACTTACGGAAAATTTCAACGTTGGGGAGAAATTGATGAAAAAGTTACGGAAAATTTTAACGCAGGGGGGTCCATCATCACCAGAATCATGTACTGAACGGTATTCGGATGAGCGTCGATGCCCTTCACCCTTCCACCAGTCGCCCTTCCATCTTGTAAATACTATCTCTATACCACTAACCTCAAAAAGGTAATTTATACTCGTATATATTATACTGTACCTTGTTCAAGAGAAAACCATATACTAACCAGATTTTATACGGCGAATAAAAATTATGTCGGTACCCGAGCACTGTTCTAGACTTAATACCAATAAATATTCAACGTCATGTTAACATGAAGCTTTGATATTTTTATCTAAAGAATAAAGAAAAATTCACAGGGTTCGAACCTGCAACCCCCAGTTAAGTACACTGAACGCTTTAGCTAACTAAGCTACCGATATCCATGTTAATTGATACCAATAATAACAAACTCTAAAGATTTTCATAGAAAAATTCAGTTTAACTTTGCTCAACCTAATTCGAACCTAGAACCCCATAGCCAGTAGCCAACCATTTTTTTTTATAAAAAAAACACTAAGGTGGCAAACAAGCATACGGCCCGCCTGATGGTAAGCGGTTACCGTAGTCTATGGACCCTTGCGCCACTAGATGAACAAAACAGTGATGAGTGTGCCCAAAGGCTTCTCTTCACTGGACATAAAATGTGGCCAAAGTATTGCAACCTTTACTGCGAACAAAATAATCAAAGCACGGAGTTCAAATTTGTTACCAGTGAACATACCGAAGATACCACAATTTTATTATTGAAGACGGATTGGCAGTAACATCATAATGATACTTCCTATCCGCCGATTTTATTCCAGTAATAAACTGGTATTTATGGTAATAGAACTTCTTGAAAGGCAATAAAATTTATCGAAATATATGATTTACATTTCCAGAGTAGGCAATAAAGTTGCTGCAGACGAAACATGATAGCTATCGATTCATGCGATATTTTTTTAAAGCTGTGAAATACTAGGTTAAAGTTTACCCAGTATATCACAGCTTTTAAAAGAATATCAAGTTAGCGAAAAAGTTGAAATAAAAAAACTGGTCAAGTGCGAATCGGACCCTTACGTAAATGTTCCCGTACCATTTTTAATTAATATCAATAAAAGAGGACATCGAAAAGCCCACAAATGCTGTACCGAAGGTACACTTATTGGAAAAATACTCCGTATTACGCTGGGTAAAACTGTAGTCGTATTTTTTTTAATGTTGGCTGGGGGATGAGAAAAAATACTTTTAATTTGATAAAAATCACGCCATTTTGGCACACTTTTATCTGTTTCGTAATGATTTCATAGTAAAAACTGTCAGTGTCAGTTTCGGAATGTCAAACGCACGCCACCATGGCAAATTAATATCAGTTTCATAGTGATTTCACGGTAAAAACTATCAACTTGACAGCTGTCATATAGCTCCGGTACAAATTTGGGCTGAGTTGTATGGGCTTTTCATGACCTCCTTTGTATTTATTTTGTTGCTTTAGTGGCACTAGAAATAGAAAATCTGTGTAAATTTAAATTATTTAACTAATACGGTTCATGACAACGGAGGCTTAGTAATAGAGTCCCGTCCTTCGGGTACGGAACCCTAAAAACAAAAACGTTAGTTAGGTACTGCTTTATATTTAAAACAATATTTTATAATGCCTCGTCAGCCTAGCTAGGCCATAAGCGCGACTGCTACGCTAGACCTTCTGGATTTGATTCTCCTGGGTTGAGCAAAGTGTGTTGTTGAGTTTTTCTGTGAAATGTCCAGTAACACCTCGGTGTTCTTGGGTGCTCGATTAATGGGAATAGGAGGTAGTTTTTAGTAAGGGTCTGCCCACATTTTATCGATGCTGAATTCGCTCGGGTTTAATCGTGTAAAAAACGTCTCTCGACTCGGCTCGGACGACGCAACATCGGCCAGACGTAAATACGGCGGATCACCATAACTTTTCCGGGAAGAATTTCAGCCCAAGCCAAATACCACATACATTATTGTTATATTGAAATAAACTAATTATCTTACATCATCAAAACCTACACAATAATTTATCAACAGGTAATCCTAAGTATGATTTGCCAAATCTAGACTAATATTATAAAGAGGACAAATTTGATTGTTTGTTTGTATTGAATAGGCTCCGAAACTACTAGACCGATTCGAAAAAATCTTTCAGTGTTACTTAGTCCATTTATTGGGAAAGGTTATAGGCTATATATCATCACGCTACGACTAATAGGAGCGGAGTAGTATTGAAGCTAGTTATAGATAAAATAGTACCTTAAGGGCCTGGTTCACTACTTACCTCCTGATACAAAAGTTCCCGTTAAATTACCAGGCAGATAATCACATACAAATTTTGTTCCATTTTTTAATTTATCCAGCGATTATATAGACTCATAAAGTTTTTATAAGAACATCCTGGGGGGCTAGACAAGTTGCATTTCGATATTCGAATCGACAAACAAATGTATGTAAATGACATTAGTGACAGCCCGATTTGTCGAAAGCTTGTGTCATTTCCATACATTTTGTTTGTCGATTCGAATGTCAAAATGCAACTTGTCTAGGTCTTCGCGTTTATATACTTTAGATTGTAGCGACAACTAACGCTCTACATAAAAACTTGTACGAAGCTACAAATCCTGAATCGCGCAAGTGAAATTTACCGTGCAACTTGCATATATACAACCGCCCGACATCAACCGTCGGGCAGTGGCCCGCCAGGCATAACACCCGCCTGGTCGGAGGATCCTCCCTTTGGTGCGAGGGACAACACACCTCGTCCCTCCACAAGATATTAGATATATTTATGTTAAAAGCTCATTGAAAGGGTTGAAGTGCCCCTAATACATTACCTAGACTGTATTAAAACTTGTTGTAATGTTTTTCGTATTTATTATCCAAAGAATTTAAGTTATAAATTTTTGGCGATAGGTAGGTATATCTCGTAAATTTTGGGCTTTTAAATTTATCTACACTCCCCCGATCCTAATACTTAGCAGACTTTACACTACTATTCTTAAATTTAATATAATATTTGTTCTTCAAATCCTAGAACTAAAAACAATTTTAAAGAATTTAATCTTTGCACAAAAGCTTGCCAAGTTATATTTTATATCTGTCCTGTATGAATATTATTTTTATGAATAATATAATATTTTTTTATTGTAATCTATTAAAGTTAGAAACATATAGAAGCCCTGACTCCTGAACAAGGTTGTTAGCCTATATCTCAGGAGACAGATGAATAGTTATATGAATATCTTCTTACTATTTTCAAAAGTTATAAATATATAAACGGCTCATATAGTCACAAACATGCGTCGCTAGGTTCGAATTTCAGGCCGATAAAGTCTTATAGAGTTAATGTATTTGACGACGTCTGTGGTCTAGTGGTTCGAGTGCCGGACTGCTGATCACGAGGTCGTGGGTTCGATTCCCACAAGACACAAATATTTATGTGATGATGAATATAAGTATTTGTGTTTGTCTGTGTGTTTCCTATGTATAACAAGTATGTATTTACAAAAACTATATAAGTATTATATACATTGTCTAGTACCCATAGTACAAGCTGTGCTTAGTTTGGGACTAGATGGTGCTGTGTAAAAATGTCCCCAAAATATATTTTTTTTTATAAAATTCAAACGGCAGAGCCTCAGTGTTTGCACTTGTGCATTTACAATACCTTTACCTCTGCCTCTTCGAGGTATATAGGCGTGATGGTATAACACAATAACTGGCTTTCGGATTAATACACTACCTATAATATGGTCGACCTGACCCGATATTGACTGATATATGTGTGCCCTCCGCAGGTAATACAGGTCTACTCAAAGCCGCTTTGACTTTTATTAGACCTGTACTTATTTCAAAAGACCTTTTCAGACATTTGACACTGACTTATTTAATATTACTATGTCTGCCTTATTAGTCTAGTGGTCTCAAGCGCGACTGCTACGCTAGAGGTCCTGGGTTCCATTCCCGGGTCGAGTGAAGTGTTGTTGGTTTTTTGTTGTTGGTAAAAGTAGCAGTTCGCAATCTAGATTTGTGCCCGGTTGATGACAATAGGCTCACCCCCTATTACATGGAACTATACAGTAGAACTGTGGGTGTACATAACTACACCTCTGCCTAATCCTTTCGAGAATACAGGCGTGATAATATGTAATATGTACTTCTATATCTGGACTTAGAAATATTGATTCTCTGAGTTAGAGAAGGGAAATGCGGGCGCCATCTATTTATCTATCATCAACCCATTATCTGTCCCAGTGCTGGGCACGGGTCTCCTCTAATTACGAGAGGGATTAGGCCATAGTATACGACGCTGGCCTAATGCGTGTTGGCAGACTTCACATGCCGTCGAGAACATCTCTCAGACATGCAGGTTTCCTCACGATAAAAATGTAAAACATTGCCTTCTAAAAATACCTTTTAAAAAAAGATCTATTTACAGAAATAAATATAATTTGATCAATTTACAATTACATTATATAATATATAAGATATTTGGTTACAATCCCTGCCGAAGGTAGTTATTTGATCACCCCATACAAATGCATCATTAGTATTACAATATATGATTGATATCAAAATTACTGTTGGGGCGATGACTTGGGGCAAATAACCCCACGATAATAGGTCGGTTGAATAGTGTCTGATTTGATGAGTCAAATCTTATGTCGGTTTTGAGGGTGGGCAGACTTACGGGGGTTGGTTGTATCAAAGCATGTAGAATTACTTAAAGATTTTCGATAAGATTAGATTTTATCGAATTGTATTCGATAGTTTTTTTTAGGAATCAAAACGCTGTAATCTCATAGCTGATTTTAGTTCCTTCCACTAGAGGCGTTGGAGAGTTTCTATACAAATATTTTACGGCATCGCTAGCGAGTACAGTGAGAAAACGCGATCGGCCACGTCACAGTGTTATGACGTCATAATTAACCAGTATCGTACTGTGTTCTAATTGTTTGTGTGAGACCCTTGTTTAACAATGAATATGGGGCGATATTTAATAATACACTTTGTCTTGTTAATTAAAATTGATAATAATTACCACGTATGCGGTATCACAATTAAAAAAGACATGAAACATTGTTATAAAAGTTACAGTCAATATTATGAGTGACAGTTTTTGAACATCGAATAAAAAATCGAAAAACATCGAAGTCGAGTTTTGTTATTGTGTCTGCTACATTAGCAATGATAGTGTAAATTGTTGTGCAATAATAATAATTTGTTAATAATTGTGCACTAAATTATTAATTTAAATATATCTGTTTGTTTTTAAAGTATGTTGTGGTCTCCTGTAATTAAGGAAGCACAAGGTTTAAATTTTTGTAACACTTTTGTAACATGCATTGTGTATTCTTTGTTGGAGATCCAAAATAAAATAATTAGATAAATAAACATTTGATATTATTTTTAACCCTTCGGGGAATACAGGCGTGATAGTACGTTATGTTATAAAATACTAGCCTTTGCCCGCGAATTCGTTCCCGTAGAATTTGAATTTTCCCCCGTTTTTGTAACATTTTTAATTTTTACTCAGCTCCCATTTGTCGTACCGTGATGAAATATAGCCTATATCCTTCCTCGTTAAACAGGCTATGTAACACAAAGATATTGTTTCTTTTTCGGATTGTTTATTCAACCAAACAAATAAAACCCAGCAAAGTCTATGTTGTAACATTACTTTTATATTTACTGTTACATTTTTTACGTTGACTGTACTCAGCTTTCCGCAGTGATGATTGGCTACTCTAGCCTGCAGGTCTATTTGCAATCCGTTTTTACATCAAAATACAGGATATATTCCTGTTACAATATGCAGTAGCAAGAATATTGCCAAAACAAGAACAAATAGAAACATGGTTCAGGGTTTAAAAAAATATTGACGAAGCGGATGAACAGAGCCTACTAAATCTGTACTAATAATATCTGAAGAGTTTGTTTTTGGCTGAACACGCTAACCTCAAGAACTACCTACTAGTCCGATTAAAAAAAATATTTCATTGTTATATAGCCTGTTTAACGAGGAAGGCTATAGGCTATACAAGGTGGAAGGGACATCGACCCACAAACGTCGTGACAAGGTTTCACTTAAGGTCAAAAATAAAATGACCTAGGTCATTCATGCAGAAAACGATGGGTGATTAAAGATATTGACATTTTTGAGCGCGTAGTGTATTGCTAAAAACGCGATCATAACACTCCGTGGTGAATGTTATCGTGCGCACAATCCGAAATAATTATTTTTTAACTATAAATCTAATAATAATTGAGTAGATAGAAATAATGTTTCTTTACACATTCAAGTAAAAAAAAAACTGCAGAAAAAATTTAAAAATTTACGGAAAATTTCAACGCAGGGGGTCCAGAATCATGTAATGAACTCATGGTATTCGGATGTGCGTCGATGTCCCTTCCACCTTGTATAGACTACCTTTGGTCCTACCCTTTCGGATGCGAGTGGTGTCGCGGGCCACAGCTAGTACTGTAAAACCTTTTTTCTTATGAAGCTTTTAACCCCCACCAAAACGGAATTTACAACGAATTCACTGGGTACTAAGAAAACAATACTTACATTAAGGAAGAACTCGCCGAGACCGTTGGTTGTTCGAGGAACAATGTAGAAAAAAGCTAAGTGCTTCCGTACTGTATTATTATCTAAAGGAAACGTCCATTAATTCGTTGATGCATTTCCTCCAACTGATAATAATATTAGCTGAGAATTTATGTGTTTTTTGTGGTAATTTTCGAGGGAACTTGGCAATAATCTCGCATGTTGAATTCTTTCATCATCATCAGCCGAAAGAATTCCACTCCTGAACAGAATTCTCCAAAGACCGATCGTATGTCGCCTACATCCAACGACTCCTGGCAACCTTTACCAGCCAGGCTAACATGCACGCCGCGAGAAAATTTTGTCTACACTTATGTCGTGATTTTATTTCGTTTTCGCACAAGAAAGAGCGAGACAAAAGAGTAGACAAAATTTTGTTGTGGCGCGCATGTTCGCCTGGCTGGTCATCTGGCCATCTCGTTGGAAGCTGTCCAACACGTCGCGCGTATGCAATGCGTGATCTGCACCCAAGAATGTTTGAAAGAAGAGAAAGAAAGAAACATTTATTTATCCTCAGCACGAAAGACACACTACAAAGCTACTAGTATAATAATAACGAACAACAAATCAACAATATCAACAATTTATGTTAAAGAATCTATGGAATATAATCCATGCTTGCATGTCTCACACCTGGACCAAATAGTTGCCCAGATCAGCTTAATGTCAAGCAGGAGCCCCAGCAGTTACTAGATCTATGCGAAGAATGGACAGGGTCAGGAATGAGTATATTAGAGGTAGTTTAAAGGTGGCACTGGTTATCCCTGGCTGAAGGCACAAGGTGCCTCACCACCAAGCTCGGTATAAGTTTACTGAAAAGGCACCAGTTACTGAAAAGTTGTGCAGTAGGTAACTGTGGTATGGACATGTGATGCGTAGAAGTGAAGAGCATGTTACCAAAAAGGTTTTGAGCATTAATGTGGTTGGATATAAGGGAAGAGGAAGACTAAAGAAAAGATGGATGGTCTGTGTGAGAAAGGAGTTAAATGGAGAGATGATGGATTATAGAGATTTATGGAAGAAAAAGACATACTGCGCAGACTCCAACTCTTGCTCTCTAACGCCGACTCTTGGCCGCGCCTTAGGTATGTGAGCGGCGGGACGGAGGGGCGAGGTCGCCTGCGTGCAATGGGACGGAGGAGCGGGGGCGCTTGCTTTTGTTTACAGTAACCCGCCGCCTCACCCCCGTCCCTACCTAAGGCGCGGCCAACTAGTTCCGCGTTGACTATAGACATCAGGGAGTGACTCACTATCTCCATCAACGAAGGAACAGGCCCGTCCAAAAGTAGCCCAGACAACGATCCGTTAAAACAATTATCAGGTTAAATTTTTCTGATGGGCACAAATCGGGAGTAGGTAGAACTGTGAAATTGTGTTGACATTCATTCTTAATAATAATAATAATAATCATTTATTTCCGTTAAACGATTTGCTATTACATTTCCTTAGGTATTAAAATTAAATTATATCTATTTTGAAATAAAACTACTTTTTACGGATTTCATCGCGTTATATTGATATTATTTTAATCCCGACGTTTCGGACCCTTTACAGCGTCCATGGTCACGGGTGACTAAGCAGGTCTTACCACCTGTTTGGAACCCTATTATAGATTCAATTAAATCTAAATCCAAGCCTAAAACTGCAAGACCGAAGGATACGGTGAGCTCGTTCTGCGTGAATCGGATTGCCAACAATTAACAAAAATGTAGGGTAGCTGTTAGTAATTGAAACGTCAAGACGCCTACCACCTTAGTCGCCCGTGACCATGGACGCTGTAAAGGGTCCGAAACGTCGGGATTAAAATAATATCAATATAACGCGATAAAATCCGTAAAAAGTAGTTTTATTTCAATGTCTAGTATTCGCGTAAGTGTCAGAAATCAGTATATATCTATTTTATTTAATATACCTAAGAAAATTTTGACTACAAGGTCTCCACACTAGGACTAGCTTGTCTCGTGGAGACCTTGAGATCGAATTAACAAATGTGTTCTTCAGGAGTCGATAGGTACTGTACTGTCGATAGGTTCTTAGTTCGGGCCCCGAACGTATCATGCGTCCGTAGGTGATACGGAGTAGGAAACGCCCGTAACGACGGCCGAAACTACGGACTCCGTGCATAAGGAGTACACCCCCTGTAACAACAAATACCCATTATTACATGTGCGTCAATATGGTCTAGACAACCCATGACGCACATTAGTCTGTGTGTCTTAAAGTGTGACGACTGGTGGGCGTTCCCAATTCCCAGGTTGTATAAAGCGATAATGGATTTTTCTGTTAAGCTGTCAAGAAACAATTAATTAACAGATACAAAATAAATGACGACGTCTGTGGTCTAGTGGTTCGAGTACCGGACTGCTGATCACGAGGTCGTGGGTTCGATTCCCACAGGACACAAACATGTATTGTGATGAACTTAAGTATTTGTGTTTGTCTTGGTGTTTCTTATGTATTATAAGTATGTATTTACCAAAAAAAAGTATATAAGTATTATATCCATTTTCTAGTACCCATAGTACAAGCTCTGCTTAGTTTAGGACTAGATGGTGCTGTGTAAAAATGTCCCAAGATATTTATTATTATTATTAAATATTATTGTTGCGACTGTCATCTGGCCAACCAGCACTAGGCTACAGCGTGGTGGACTATAGTGTAACCCCTCTCATTCTTAGAGGAGACCCGTGCCCAGTAAGTAATAGGACAGTTAATGGGTTGATAATGATGACTGTTATATTATGAGGAGGACTCTGAATTGGTCGATTTTTCTCACAATATTGACGAAAAGATGCGGTGCTGCGTGCCTTGGATTTCAACTCGAGACTTTTGACTTGGGAGTCCAACAGTCATATCACTAGGCTATCACTGCTTTTTAAATAATTATGAGACTAATAATTGATACATAATATTGGCGAATTGTACCTATTTTATTGAATTTCTACCTCACCTCACCTTTCATGGAATATAGGAATATATCCTCAATTCAATTATGCAATTCTATAATTGGATTAGTTGATTATTTAACCGATATAGCTGTCGATACCGGCCCGTATCGAGTACCCACTCTACTACACGTGCCGAGTTACCGGTATAACGGTGATATGATCACTGTTTGGGACTTGAAAAATATTAGACGTGAAATTTAGTCGATATGAATAGTGTCGATGAAACAAATTAATATTTAGATCTGTAGCTGGTGAGAATGATGCTTGTATTCGATTCCCGCATCGAACATGGATTTAACATAACATACCATGGCATGTATAGGTCCCATAAGGGAGGCAAGATTATTGCCATTATGGGGCACAAATCTCGGGGCTCAAAATAATTTAATAGAAATACCTATTATTACTACCTGACCTGGGAATCGAACCTAACAGGAAGGCGTCAACCAAAATGTTTTGCAAAATTTCCAGTGATAGAAACCCAGTTCGGTGCCCATTTGATATCAATAGGCTTGTATCTATCGAGAAATATATTAGTTAAAAACAATATGACGTATTATGTATGCTATGTATGACGCACGCAGAGTTTTTTGCGTGACCTGGCAATCTTTCATTCATGTTATACGATATTGCAATTTTGTTTATGAATAGAATATTTTAAAATGTAGCTGTAAAGGTACTCACTCATTGGGAGCATTCATCTACCTTACTAATATTATAAAAGCGAAAGTTTATATGTTTTGATGTTTGTTAATTACACGGCAAAACGACGGAACTATATTTTTGTAAATACATACTTATTATATATAGGAAACACCCAGACAAACACAAATATGTATATTCATCATCACATTTGTGTCTTGTGGAAATCGAACCCACGACCTCGTGATCGGCAGTCCAGTACTCGAACCACTAGACCACAGACGTCGTCAAATTTGGCTGAAAGTTGAAATGGTCTTGGCTTATATCTTGAATTAGGACATAGAAAAAAACTCAAAGTTCCTACGGGAAATATACATATATTTCAAAGTTCTTTACTTCAGCGGGTGAAGTCGCGGTCAAAAGCTAGTACTGACAAGCTTACAAGTTGTATCAAATATTACAGACATCCCGCACTGTAATGTTCGGTTCACCTTACTCACTGATGTAATGCTCGAATTGAATCATTAAAGGTTATTTATATTATTATTTTATATAATAATAATTATTATTTTTAACAACTTTCATCATTTTTTTTCTCTGTAGGTGTATATAATTTTTCTTTTATGTAAATATTTTAATTATGTTATTTAGGAAAAAAAATATGTTGATAAAAACTTACAGAAATAAATATCATTAAAGGTTGCACACTAATGTTCGGTTCGCTTAACTTGCTCACTGACGAATGCTCGACTCTGTAACGTTACATTACAAGCGATTACTCGCGGTGGGGGAGCACCTTTACGATGCATGCGCAAATTACAAAAACATTTTATTTTTATTTTAGTACTGCTTTGAGTTATGATTCAAAGCTTAGCGATTTTCCGTTTATCACTTTTAAAGATCATGTTCGTTTTTTTAAATATTGGCAAGTAATGTAAAATTAATTGAAAATTTCCTTTACAAAGCAACTCGGTTTCAACTTGACTCCTGGAAGCAATTTCAACCTAATTGACTCAAACCCCTCGCCGCTGCTATGGCAACGTATTGCTTCCTACATAGAAATGTTTTTAATCTGAATTCATACTGATATTAAAGCTTATACGTTCACTAGTACCATTTGCAATAAAGAGAGGATGTTATGTGAAGTGCAATGAAAACATTGTATAAAATATTGTAACGTTGCTTTGTCGTACCAGTCTTTGTAAGATAAGAGCTTCTATGCTGTGTTTTCTATCTTCAGTGTCTTTTATTGACTGAAATAATACATAACACTCTTCTCTATCTTTTAAGGTGTTACTTCGTTGTTAAGGAGTAGTCTGAGATGGTACAGCCGCCGCTGCATTGCCAAATATGCTGACGGTAAGCAATCATATTTATTCAAATCTTTAATATGCACTTAGTTGATTTTTCAATACTGGAAATGTGAAAAAGTATAACCAAGTTCCTTGAAAATAATAAAGATAGGGCCGTCCGGACATTTGACAGACGTGTTTGCCATACGCAGAGATACTAACGCCATCTTTGTTAGTATCGCATGGCATTTGTTTTTTAGCCGATCGTGGACTAATTTACCTAGGTTTAGAGAAGACCATTTTGGTGCTAAGTCCGTGGGAGTCATTGTGACATGCGATCCGCGCAGTTCTTATGCAGTAATATAGAAGTTAATAGGACTATTAACTATAATCAGCAACAATGTGCTAAAATATTTGTGGTTGAGTTTGAAGGGCAATGAAGCCAGTAAAATTACTGGGCAAATGATATAACAACTGAGGTTTCAAAACCACAACACACTATTTTTAATGAAGGAAGAAATCGGCGGGCGGGCAGGATTCGAACCTGCGCCTTCTGGTTCGGTACACCAGACGCTCTGACCACTAAGCCACCGCTCGCCCTGCTCGCCAGTCGAAATCTTCCTCCACATTCTAATTTAGGTCTTAAGGTGACGTACTTTCGTTTGACGTACGTTTCGACTGGCGAGCAGGGCGAGCGGTGGCTTAGTGGTCAGAGCGTCTGGTGTACCGAACCAGAAGGCGCAGGTTCGAATCCTGCCCGCCTGCCGATTTTTTCCTTCATTAAAAATAACTGTAATCTTAGCATGGAAAATGCTTAAAAAATACAAAAAGATATATACAATACACTAGTTTTACTACTGGTGTCACTCGCGTCTATAGTCTTACAGTTGATTATGGCCGTATGTACTTTGTTTGTTATCTTAGTAAATAAAAAAAAAATATCATTAGACCTCGATGCTAAATGTTGTGATTCTAAGCAATAATGTGTGCTAACATTTTTGCAAATGACAAGACTAGCAATGTTTCCGTAAAATAGCTTGGCAGATAATTTCATACGAATTTTGTTCTACTTTTATTTTTAACCCCCGACGCAAAAACGACGGGGTGTTATATTTGACTTGTCTGTGTGTGTGTGTGTGGAAAGGTGAATTAGTCGGGAGTGTTCTTAGGTATGTTTGATGAAAATCGGTCCCAGATGGCCGCCGTCACAAAATAGCGGATTACATTTTTTTCACAACTGCCTCAATATAGGTATAAAATGAAAGGACTTAACTAAGAGAATATTATACACTATGATAAATTTCAAATCCAAGATGGCCGCCACCACAAAATGGCGAATTACATTTCTTGTCGGGGGTTTTCTAAATTTTTAATTTAGGTTAGGTTAGGTTATTATCTGTCGGTGTCATCTTCACGATGATTTCCGTCATTCGTTTTTCGGATCATCTTGGCTGACACAGCCAAATAACCAACAATTTCAATCGAAGCCAGAGTTGGGATGAATAAATTACTTATTCAATTAATTGATTAATTGCTTGAAAATTAAAATTAATCGCAATCAAGTTGTTCTTTTATGTGTGCCGTAAATTTAACCAACTCTGCCCATTTATTAGGGATATTCTCAAAATTGTAGCAAATGCTTTAAGCGAGGTACAATCTCTACCGCGTCGTTAGTTCACGCGAAAATGGCTTTCCTATTAATGGCCGTATTAATGGCTTTTCCATACACATTGGTTATTATGACTTTGTGGATTTTCTCTAAGCCTCGCTTGCCGGAAAAGCTAAGCGAATGCAGGCGTGAGTTATTAGAGTTTAATTTCACCGCAACTTCAACTAAGTATATCAAAATACATGGATTGTAATATTTGTATTAGTGATAGCATGTTGAGATTTATAGCAACAGTTCACACTTCAGTTAAAAAACTCTTAGCCAATAACTTCTTTGTTAATTAGGTTTTTACGATAATCACCACAATCTTTAGCAGTGTAATTCTCGTTCATAACTATCATACATTGTTAGCTAATAGCTCTCATGTTTTTCTACTTGTATATTTTATTGGTGAAGATTTGTAATTGGCACAGGACTATTGTATTTTCTATATACTATTTTTATTATTTGTCTGTAAAATCTTCCTAACAATTTAAAAAAAATAAAAAAAACAGTCATAAGATGCCGTGCAACTAGGTTTTGACTTTTAAAATAACCTATTTTATTAAATTAAACATTTTAACCAGAAGACGCAGGTTCGAATCCTGTCCACCAGCAGAATTTTCTTTCATTTAAAATAACTAAACATTTAGAAAGGAATTTAATTGAAACCTTGAATAACTCTGCTGGAAATTGAACCTATGCTGAACTTCACCACCTCAGATCCTCAGGCTCAGTAGATGTGCCTGTGTCTGGTACCTTTAAGTTAAGGTAAGGAATATTTGGGCTTTGCCAGAAATGGGACAGTATAGGACAATATTGCAGACCATAGGTATTTAAATAATTATTTTATTTTACGAGTACTTTTAATCATAACATCTCTAGATGTTTCTTCATCCATGTAAAATAGCGAAATACATTTCAACCTAATAACAAACACTTAAATCCGGGACTTAGTAGCCAATTCGTGAACGGCCTTAACCTTTTTTATGGGCCATTATATTAAGCTGCTAGGATATAAGAGACACCTCATTGGCCCTGAACTCCATGGCTTGTTAGATCGAGTGAAAGATAACCACGGTTTTGGTGGCAACGACCTTTGTTAACCTTTGAAGGCAGGTTTTTTTTTTTTTCGAGGTTGGAAATCCTCATGTAAATCCGTCCATTCGTCTGTCAGACTCCTACTGACTAAAACTAACCCCGGTGTGCCCACTCGCACTTGCGTCGGGGGCTACGGGAACAACGCATTCTTCCGCGGCAGGTAACCTATGTCCAACTTTCAGCCAAACCGGTTTAGCTGTTTTGCCGTGAAAGAGCAGCAACCATCCAAACTCACAAACTTGCACCTTTATAATATTGGTAAGATATGGGTAGTACTTGTATACTACTTATTTATTAGGTATTTCATAAAATTAATGATTTTGAACTTTATGTCAGTGATATAAAGGTTATTACAAAGGTTTTCGTGAGATGGGGGTTTTTATTCCTTGTAGATAGATTAATATTCATTGTAGATAATATTTAAACAATTTGGACACCTGAAGATAATTGTATAATATGCATGTATTTTTAAATTTAGTTGTTTTGTTTTGATACTTCAGCATATCGCATCCCCGGTGCGACAACGTCACTTTTGCAAAAAATGCAAAAATGAGTTAAATATCTAAAAATGATCCTAAAGCACCCCTTTACTTGGTGCCATAACGTTACTTTTGTAGTACGCATAGTTTCCGTATGAGGGCGTGACGAAAAAAAAGTTCACGTTGACGTTGTAGTATAAGCTGTTCATCTTATTTGTGAGGTGTGAAAGTTTTAAATGCTTCTCCTGAAAAACTACATTTTTGCATAATTAGTGACAGTGTTGCACCAAGAGTGCGATATATATACACATTTATACATATACATATTTATTTAAGCTAACTTAATTTTAAAGTTTGATCTCATTGTTTTCGTTTATATTAAGTAGTGGTTGATCTCATTTCGCATGATGTGATCTCCCGTAATTAAAGAAGCACTTGGCTTGAAGGTCAATTGTAATATTTTTATTAGCATGTAAGGTGTATTCTTTGTCGGAGATCCTAATAAAATAAAATAAAATTAGATTCCACCGATCCTGATTATCATTAACTAGCTTCCCGCCAGCGGCTTCGCCCGCGTGGTCTTATAATTTTTTCCCCGTTTTTGCTACATTTTTCATTACTACTCCGCTCCTATTAGTCGTAGCGTGATGATATTATAGCCTATGTTACTCGGGGATAATGTAGCTTTCCAAAGGTGAAAGAATTTTTGAAATCGGTTGAAAGTAGTTTCGGAGCCTATTCATTACAAACAAACAAACAAACAAATCTTTCCTCTTTATAATATTAGTATAGATGAATAAAATCTTTAGTCATCACTAGCTGTTCCACGTTATTTTTCCATCAAATGAAAGGGCTTAACTAGTAGAATACTATACACTATGATAAATTTCAAATTCAAGATGACCGCCACCACAAAATGGCAAATTACATTTCGTGTGGTTCTTGTAAGACAAAAGGTTCAGTATCTCCGACTTTGCTTAAATACAATTTTACCTTTATCGCCCGCTATCTTTTACAACTTGTACCACAGAATAACTTCAAAGACACTTCTCACGTGGCGCAAGTGAATTCTAATTGCATTTATTTGCGCATCCGTGACATCACGCCGCGCTATTTGTATGTGTGTGTTAATGAACTTTTGTGTAAAACATTGTAAGACTGTGATTTTGAATAGTGCAAAGCTCGAAGACTTAGTAAAAGGGTTGATAGATTAACAGTATTATCTTTCGATTTCTATAGACGACGTCTGTGGTCTAGTGGTTCGAGTACCGGACTGCTGATCACGAGGTCGTGGGTTCGATTCCCACAAGACACAAATATTTATGTGATGAACTTAGGTGTTTGTGTTTGTCTGGGTGTTTCTTATGTATTATAAGTATGTATTTACAAAAAAAAAGTATATAAGTATTATATCCATTGTCTAGTACCCATAGTACAAGCTCTGCTTAGTTTGGGACTAGATGGTGCTGTGTAAAATGTCCCAGGAAATTTATTATTTATTTATTTATATACACGCGGTGGGTTTCCACCTTTATGCGTTCACCAGTCAAGTTTGAAAAAAGAAACTCCTTTTTACAGTCGTTTAAATATAAGCTTAAGCTAATGTTTATCCTTGAGAGCGAGCTTAAGTTCGTTCCTTTAAAATAAGGTCGCGAAGTATTCAGCTAGGAGTATTCTGGCTATTAAGGCATTAACAGCTCATAATGCTATCTTCGCTATATAATTTTAAAGCTTCCTCTACGATGGGTATTATTTTGTTAATCTTGTTGCTAATTGCAGATTGTCTTAGCAAGTAGTCCATAATAATTCTAACGCTAAGGGTGTGCACTATGTTGAGAGGATTTTACAGTTTACTAGTGTGGGATTTTCAATTAAATTGAATGCAACTGCTGATTGGTCTAGTGGAAGTACAACTGCTTCTCAGTAGCTCGGAGTCTGGAGTACTTGGTTATTGGGCGATTGCATGGGACCTAAGCATATCGGTGATCTGCCTGAATACCGTGGATAGGTACTAAATTTGTATGTCCAATGCAAGTTCGCCATTCAACATTCCGTAAGCTTGTATTACCCGAAAGGTACTTCAAAGTGTATGCGTGTATTGCTATACCTATCTATACTAATATTATAAAGAGTAAAGATTTGATTGTTTGTTTGTATTGAATAGGATCCGAAACTATTGGTCTGATTTTAAAAATTGTAAAGCTAAATTTTTTCCGAGTAACATGGGTTATTTATAAGAAACTAGCTCTTTGCCGCAGCTTCACTCGTGCTAAGTTTGAACCCCGTTTTTTTTTTGTTATTCGGGGCGGAGACAAATCCAACAAATCAAAAATCATGAAAATCGGTCCAGCAGTTCTCCAGTTATAAGTGTTGTAACAAACCCGACTTTGTTTTATATATTAAGAAATAACCGTGCCAGGCGGGCGAAGCCGCTGGCTAAAAGCTAGTAGGTACCAACCTCATATTCACCGGTATTATTTCGATTTTTTGGTTTTCTTTTTATAATATAGAAAGCCAAAAGAATTTCATCAGTAAACACAGGTAAACGCTAACCCACCCACGCCCACATAGAATTCATATAAACACAATATCAAAAACGTAAAAGTAAACCGTGACTTATATCTAAAAAGCAACATTAACTTCCCATCTTCAAAGCGTCCCGTGTCTCGTTTAAAACGATTAACGAATAAAACAGAATTCATTAGGGACACCAGAAAAAGGGCGCAAATGACAACTGCAAAAAGATGCCTGAGATACGGTGACGCAAAAAAGACAGTGACACTTGTCATATCACACATGCGTGGCTGAAACTAGTCGCGCCGTAATGTCTCGTAGGGATGTGCCGTGTTTGTATGGAAAGGTAGTTTTTGAATGGAATTTACTAATGTTGAACAATAATGTTTCTGACTGTCTATACTAATAAAAATATTATAAAGACGAAAGAGTTTATTGTTTGTTTGTATTGAATAGGCTCCGAAACTACTGGACCGATTAAAAAAATTCTTTCAGTGTTAGATAGCCCATTTATCGGGGATAGCTATATACCATCAAGCTACGACTAATAGGAGCGGAGTAGCAATGAAAAATGTTGCAAAAATGTTGCATAAGTACACGCGCGCAAAGCCGCTGACGTTCGAAGCTCGTAGTGTTGTGTCGTCGCAGTGTGTGTATAAAAAACATAGTTTTTGAATGGACGTAACCATGGATGGAAAATAAATGGATTTAGTCATATTAAAATTATAATGTGGTTCACTCAGTCTATAGTACTTTTTATACTTTATTATGCATCTAAGTATTTTTATTTAAATTTTTTTGGAGTTTTAAAAATGAGATTTTTCGAACCAATTATTATTTCATGATGTATGGAACATACGACGAATACATTTGTTTTTGCTTTATAGCTTTTTTTTTAAAGGTACTATTTTCTAGAAACGTTTTTGGTCAAACTAAAGAGCTACAATATATCTATAGCTCTAGTATTGTGTGCAGCGTTCTGTATGAGTCAATGTTCCTGAAAAGATAGAGTGGTTTAGGTATTCATATTATGATTTGTGTGCCACAAAAAAGATTCCAGCCTTTGTGTATTAAATCATGCTCAAAGACTATGTCACTTGTCATAATATCTTACTAGTATGACTGAAACTATGCGCATGTAAGGTCTCTAGGGATGTGCAAAATTTTGAATGAAAGGATCATGAATAAAATATCAATACTAATATTATAGAAGACTTGTTTATTTGTTTGCATTGAATAGGCTTTGAAACTACAGGACCGATTTGAAACTCTTTTACCATTAGAAACCTACATCTTTACTGAATAACTTAGGCTATAATTTTATAAGAAATACACAGACTGGTGTAGCCACTGGCGCAAAGCTAGTGATAATAGTTGTAAAGTAGTAGCCAATGTAATTATGTAGTTATGAGTTTACTTAATTGCTATAAATGGATAATTAATTTCATATTTAAGTCTTAATACAAATATACGTCATTATTTTAAAAATATTTTAACAATATCGTATTATATTAATTATGTTAATTGATTATTTTACTATGAATTTTTTTTATATGAGAAATTTATATGTCATTTTAACGAACATTATTAACTGTAAAGTATGAGTATTCTGCAGGCCTTGATGTTTCTTTAGTTACCCAATGATGTATAATATAATATAAACCAGCCTAGCCCTGCAGTTTGAGCTTGTCATGCTCACTTAAAAATGTTCTGCTGATGGTGGCGTTGTGTGTCGGGTCTTTTTATTCCCTATAACATGGTTGAGTCAAACGGCGCCGATACACACGTCATGCTCGTGAACGGGTGCTGTCTTTCGGGACTGGTTAGCTCTTACTGCTATGGCTATTTTCTTTTCTTTTCTATTTTATTGATCCTTACACATCGAACTGCAATAGACTCATATTATTCACAACAAAAAAATGTTACTGTCTCACTATCTTTTTTTAAAACAGTGACTATGGAGTTTCTTTCCGGCTCTTCTCCATAAGTCCTACTTTTTTGGAACCGAGCAACTAGTTTGACTGTTCAAAAGTGCCTATTTATATTATGGTCTATTTTAAATAAAATATTTGAATTTGAATTTATACTCCCAATTCCCAAATACACAAAATCTAAGCCAAAAACCACGACAAAAATATAACAGATTAGTCCTAACATTGATTTGAACTCATCGAACTTATTGATTTTTTATGACCATAACTAATGATCGAACTAAAAAAATTAGGATCTGTATAAAAAAATCAGCCCCACACTTCATCCACACATGTCCCTTGTGTCCCCTCCCTACTGTAATGCTGACAAATCGGCGGTGGTTTGTGCCGGGCGCGATGATTCATGTTTATTGGCGGCCTGCCAGACACTCCCCACCAACCGATGTTTGGTCAAACATTTGACGTGGCAGAAATGTTTTATGGCCAACTGTTTGTTTGTCGTATTTCGGGAAGTTTCAAGTTATGGAGTGTGTTTAAGTATTTCAATTGTTTGGCAAGATTTGGCCTCATTTGTTATTTAAATTATGCTTCATTATGTAAGTGGGTAACTGTGTTAAAGAAAAAAAAAAGAAAAAAGTAGTCCGTAGAATAAATCTATACTAATATTCTAAAGCTGAAGAGTTTGTTTGTTTGGTTGTACGCGCTTATCTCAGGAACTCCTAGTCCGATTAAAAAAAATCTTTCAGTGTTAGATAGCCGGTTTAACGAGGAAAGCTTATAGGAGTATTAATTAAAAATGTTGCAAAAACGGGGGAAAAAAAATCAACTTCTACGGTAACGAAGTCGCTATATTACACACAGTGGTCGTAAGCGCGACTGTTACGCTAGAGGTCCTGTGTTCGATTCCCAGGATGACCAGTACTATTGGGTGTTCCTACGAAAGTATCAATAGCAGCTCGTAGTTTGAGTTTGAGGCCGGGTACGGCAACGGTAAAAGTCTCCTGTTACATGGGATCTAAACTCTCATAAATTTAAGAGCTCAGCTCTTGTCGGTGGAGCAATCGCCACTGTTCTCGATCTTCTGCCTTTCGTTTTACCTCTTGGGATCTAAACATACCGGTGAATTGTTGGTGTACATTATTACACCTCTATCTGGGGTGTTTAAGATGTTACAGAAAGTCTTCCTGGAGTAGATGATAGGGTAAGTTTTGACAGGATTCCTACTAAAATCTACCTTAGTAGGGAACTCCGAACCTTTAGATATTTTTTTAATATTCTGTGAAATTTTACACAGAACCATCTAGCCCCAAACTAAGCAGACCTACTAGAGAATGGATATAATACTTACATACTGTTTTTGTAAATATATACTTATAATCTATACTAATGTTATAAAGAGGAAAGATATGATTGTTTGTTTGTTTGTATTGAATAGGCTCCAAAACTACTGGACCGATTTGAAAAATTCTTTCAGTGTTAGATAGCCCATTTATCGGGGAAGGCTATAAGCTATATACTACCACGTCACGACTAATAGGAGCGGAGTAGCAATGAAAAATATTGCAAAAACGGGGCTAAAAAAGTTATCAAACCACGCAAGCGAAGCCGCTGGCGTAAGCTAGTACATAATAAACACAAACACTTCTGCTCATCACATAAATATTTGTGTCATATAAGAATCGAACCCAGAACCTTGTGATTCGTAGTCAAAATTTCAGATTCGTTTTCATTCGTTAAATTCACAAATACATTTCTTCCATGACGGACAAGCTGTACTTACCTGAAATCACATTCACATGTATGAATCAGTCATCGTGTGGCTCAACCCTATTTTTAAGGGAAGCTCAACGACCCCCTGTCGGCATGGTATGGCACCGCTCAGCAACACATTGACATAGACTAGAAATACAAGCTAGAGCTTACAATAAAATATCAGCCATTTACATACCATCACGCTATTATCGCCCGAAGAGTAAGGTAGAAATGTACACATAATTCGCCGGTACGTTTAGGTCCCAAGTAATAGAGGATAATTCTATTGCCATGAACACAAATCTCAATTTTAGTTTTATAGAAAATCCTTACCTGGGAATCGAATCCGGGATCGTAGCAGTCGCGCTTGCTACTACTAGACCAGTGAGGTAAATGTGTTATATGAATGAGGTAAAGTGTTTATATTGTCAAGAAAATAAGTGTTTATTATTTTGTAATTGTTTATTTTTAAGAAGAGATTTTTATATTGTTATATATTATATCGTGTGTGCGACATAAAAAAAAAATTTTGACTGTCAAATGGCAGGGACCAGCTGAAAACCAGTGCTGTGCCCTCCGCACAGCAATTACTGAGCTGGTTTCCTTGCTACACATAATATTATTATCTTATGTAATTTTTTTGTGTACATGTATTTTCTAATATATTATGAAGGTTATGTGTGGAAAAATAAATGGTTTAAATGGTAGATATAAAAAATCGTATATTTTGCGAATCTATTTTCTTAAGGCATGGCATTAAGTCTGCCTAATGGGCTACTATCTTAATATATAAAACAAAGTCAGGTATGTATGATTTTTGAATTTTGTTGGATTTGTCACCATCTCGAATAACAGAATAGCTAAAAAAAAATGGTGTAACGGGGTTCAAACGCGAGCGAAGTTGAGGGAATCAGCTAGTCTTACATAAAAGAATAATAAATAAATATTGAGAATATAATAAAAATGTCATATCGCTGTAATCAAAAACAGCAAGCATCTACCTCTCCCACGATTAGAATGCAACCAATGCAAAAATGTGCAGTATGCGGGTGCATATATGACTATTATTGCCATCCTTTTCGTTTCCCTACAATTTTTGCAAATTAGAGCAGGAAAAATATAGTTGTACGAATTTCCATGATAAAAAAAATCGCCATTTTTTTTGCACACACGGTGTGCAAACTACATTTACTGGGTTAAGTAAAAATCACTAGAACAATGAATCAGTATTTTAATAGGTACACGCGATTTTCACCCATAAACATTTATAGCTCAAAAGTTTGTCATAACAGCTGAAGTTAACATAAATTACAACTTCCTTACATTTTAAAGGTCAAAAGTTGAAGAGAATGGACTATTAAAGAGATTTTTTGGCTTCAACTTGAACAGTTATGGCTCAAGTTACTTTGTACTGCTCTTGTACTGTGTATCTCGATGGTGTAGTGCTCCCAAGCGTGGCTGCACAGGTCCTGCTGGCCTAGCCTAGTTGAAATTTAACGTTCGAATCGACAAGCGAATAGAAACAAAATGTACGGGAATGACATAAACTTTCGACAAATCTGACGTTTATAAATGTCATTCCCATACATTTTCTTTCTATTCCTTTGTCGATCCGAACGTTCAGCTCGGAAACAGCTAGGAGTCTGGATTTGTGCCCGGTTGATGGCAATAGACTTGCCTCCTATTACACGGGACCAAAACATACCGGCAAACTGTGGATGTACAGTCAATTGGTAAAGTACTATATCATAACATGATAGATTTATAATTTGAATTTTATACAATCTTGTGATAAAGTGATTAAATAGTTAGTCTAAATTTTGACAAAATTCTCTGCATCACCGCCGTACATTGACTTACGAGGCAGCTGACGCATCTTTTGAATTTACTCGCTATCTCTGGATCGATAAATACGAGTACCTAGCATACAATAAGTTCTGTGTCCACGTCTTTGCGAAATATAGAATAATTACAGTACAAGGGGGCTAGACAAGTTGCATTTTAACATTCGAATCGACAAACAAAATGTATGGAAATGACACAAGGTTACGACAAATCGGGCTGTCACTAATGTCATTTACATACATTTTGTTTGTCGATTCGAATGTCAAAATGCTACTTGTCTAGCCCCCCAGTAGGTAAGGCTGACTCACCTGCTAGAAGGACCGCCACCTTGTATAAGCAGTTACAGTAAGAGACCCTACGTTTTGACATATTTTGCGTAACTAATACATTATATCATAATCTTTGTCAAAACGCAGATGTATTTATCTTTTTGTTGATTGTGCACCTCTGCCTAATCCTACGGGGAACACAAGCGTGATAGTGTGTTGCACCGTGTACCGTTTCGTAGGGGCGTAAGACAGCGTGTTATAAAAATAGTTTTCTAAAAATACATCGGGTTTCATTAACGATTTCGACTTGAAGTTCGTTCGCCGTGTTCTTGGACGAAACATTCTGTCGGTATTGTAGTCAATAAAATTATTTTTGGTTTACATTTGTTTTGGTTGGGAGTTTCTTTTACTGTTTGCTGTGTGAACTGTTCAGTTGTAAATTTGTAGCATTGACTAAAAAAGTCCAAGTGTCATTATGAACGACTATTTATTTCATTATTTCTAAATAAAAACCGCAATTCTAGGGAGACTCTTACGACTTCATTATCATGAGAACTATGTAATGACATCAGAATTTTGAAAAATCAATAACAATCAATAAATTCAATTCAATATCAATACTAACATAGTTTTAAGACCTTTATAACTAACAACATAATTATGGACAAATATTAGTCTGAAATAAAATTATTTTATTTATTAAAGTCCGTTCAACCAAGCGCGAGATAATCGCGGACAAACATACATACATACAGGTCAAACTGAGAACCTCCTGTTTTCGAAGTCGGTTAAAAACAATAAAAAGTACTGTTATCACCAACTGCTACATAATATAAATCTACAATTTATTCTGCCGATATCGCCTCAATCGCATTGCCGTCAAAACGACCGCGATTTGTCGATCAACGTCAGTTTGACGCAATCAATGCGTTTCACTATATGAAAATAAGCGGGACTGTCCGAGGGCTGGAGCGGCATGTGTGATGCTGTGGGAATTGGCGCGGCTGTGTCAAGTGGTTCCAATAGAACGACATAGGTATAGCGTATCATCAAGCCTGTGTTCTTTAAAGGGTTAGGCAGGGGTATACGAGTGTCACGAGCAAAAACATGTATACAAACAAAAGTGCTAAACTTGCTAAATTAAAAGGGATTTACTCCTAAAGTACTAATAGAACCTTTATGATAGCATTTTCCATGCTAAGATTACAAGTTATTTTTAATGAAGGAAAAAATCGGCTGGCGGGCAGGATTCGAACCTGCGTCTTCTGGTTCGGTACACCATACGCTCTGACCACTAAGCCTAAGCACTAAGTGTTAAACTTGCTAAATTAAAAGGGATTTACTCCTAAAGTACTAATAGAACCTTTACGAACCAATCTATACTCTATAATAAAATAAATAAATATCTTGGGACATTTTACACAGCACCATCTAGTTCCAAACTAAGCAGAGCTTGTACTATGGATACTAGACAATGGATATAATACTTGTATACTTTTTTTTTGTAAATACATACTTATAATATATAAGAAACACCCAGATAAACACAAACACCTAAGTTCATCACATAAATGTTTGTGTCTTGTGGGAATCGAACCCACGACCTCGTGATCAGCAGTCCGGTACTCGAACCTAGTAGACCACAGACGTCGTCTATACTATTATAAAGTCACGAGCACGGCCATATAAACACTAACAAAAGTCGTAAAGCGATTTTTTCATGAATAAACGATTGCAACTTTGAGCTATCACCAATATCAATATAGTATAATAATAATATAATAATAATTCTTTATTGCAGACTCAAGGTCCATACAAAAAAGTACTAATTAATACTTACGTATACGTATACTTAAAAACACAGTTTGCAACATATAACTAGACTTTATATATATCGATTAATTTGTACTATTATTGTATAAATACAAATTTTACGCAGTTATTTCAAGCCAGCGTTTATAAAGGTGAGAACTACACATTCTATCTGCCAACTCCTTAATTATACTATTTCTACACTATTTCTACACTATTTCTACACTATTTCTACACTATTTCTACACTATTTCTATAACTAGCCTTTCTACACTATTTCTATAACTAGCCTTTGAGCGCGACTTCGTCCCCGTAAAACTTGAATTTTTCCTCCTGTTTTTGCAACATTTTTAATTATTACTCCGCTCCTATTGGCCGTAGCGTAGCGTAAACGGGCTATCTAACACTGAAATCATTTTTCAAATCGGACCAGTAGTTCCTGAGATTAGCGCGTTCAACCAAACAAATATCATCAAAATCGGCCCAAATGATGTACCGAAGGTACACTTTTTGGAAAAAAAAACTCCGTATTACGCTGGTTGAAACTTTAGTCGTACTTTTTTTTAATGTTGACTGGGGGATGAGGAAAAGAACTTTTAATTTGAGAAAAATCACGCCATTTTGGCACACTGTTATCTAATTCATAGTAAAAACCGTCAGTGTCAGTTCCGAAATGTCAAACACACGCCATTACTGCCAATTACGGCAGATTATTATGAGTTTCATAGTGATTTCATGGTAAAAACTATCAACTTGACAGCTGTCATGTACCTCCGCTCCGGTACAAATTTGGGCTGAGTTGTATGGGCTTTTGATGACTCCTTTGTATTAAATTATCTGGCAGGTTTCGTGATGAAACGGGCACTAAATCTTTAAAAAAAAATCATGTTTACTGAAAATATAAACAGTAAACAAATTTTATCCTTTATAATTAAAAACAACATTTTAATTATGTTTTTTGGAACTCAAAGTAAAAATTTAATTAAAAATCTTATTGGATTTTTTGAAAGCGTTTTTTTAACGTCACAACCATATCGAGTGACAATGTTAAAATTACAAAATTATACTGATAAATGATGATAATAGACCTTTTAGAGTCAATAAATTCTCTGTTTTTATTAATTGTAATGATGAATTTTATCAAATTATTTTCGTAAGCATTTCTTGACTGAAGAAGAAACACCGAAACGAACTTGGACGTCGGAGTGACAGAATGTTATGTCATGACTGATGTCTGAATTGCGATTTTAGGAAATAATTCATTGCAGAAATTTTTGTCAATCGTTAATGAATTCAAATAATGAACTATCTAGAGAGTTTGATGACGAATTAAAAAAATAATAAAACAATTACCTGGACTGCTCAAGGAGGGTTATGTGTTTAACCCTTAAGAATGTCCTTTCCTATGTCCGCTCGTAACTACTCAATCGAAATTGAGACTTGATAGCACAAGTGCTACTGGCCACAGTGGCCACCTACTTAAATTTCAAAAAAAAACAACATGACGGATTTCATGTGCGGGCCACAAGATATTTATTCGTTCAGTTTAAATTATAAACTATTATTGATTTTACTTTGAAATTTCGAAATACCCTTTACTTTTTCATCAATCACATTTAAGACTTCTAAATATTGGAAGATTAAGAAAACATGTAATTCAGATACTTCCATGAAAGTTTTAGTAGCAGCTTGGAGTCTGGTTTTGTGCCTGGTTATACAAGATAAAAGACTGGCATATAAAGGATTAGACCAAAAATTATACTGGAAAATTACTGTGGGCTTCTGTCTACCTCTCCAGGGAATACAGGTGTGATGGTATGAATATGAAAACCCTGTACCTTTTGCTCGCAACGAAACCAATTCTGCGACCAGCTGTGCTTGGTCGACATTTTTGATACTGTTGATTGAAAACCCTCAATTAAACATGGAGACCCAAGGCTCTACATTCACTGGTCTTATAAATATTCTAATAAAATCGCTGCGAGATAACTTTCGCCGAGTTCTAAGCCTTTGAGACTAGGAAAGTTGAAGGAGTAGCGCATGGGAACCCTTTAAAAGTTGCGACGTAATTGATCGCAGCCATTTCAATTTGAGATATCGCATCGTTCTGATTGATTTGTTCGCATTTAACTTTTGAAGTTCTGGAGTAGATGAAATATTTAATATCTGGTTAAAGTGTTTGTTTTGTTTAAATTTGTGATTTCAGTTTGCTTAATAACTTAAAGTTATTCTGCATAGTTATTTGAAATATAATTGAATTGAAAATCTGAATATTATCTTTTTTTAATTTCATTGCGCATTCTCACTTCCTATGAGTTTTCTAAAGTTGTAGTTTTTGTGGAATAAACATCAATTTTTAGGCAGAATTCCAACCAATGTCGATTTGATACACGAACACTTCAGCCAATTGAGATCTGCGCAAAATAATTACATATTGTCAATTTTCTCTTCCGCATTCTCCAGTTTAAGATGAAGTCAGTATCAAAACAATGTCATCTTTCATTTGGTGACAGTAAATTTTTTAGAACTTTAGAAAATGTGTCTTCTTCAGCTTTAATACTAAAATATTTTTAATTTTCCTGAAATACTTACCTTTACTTCACCGTTACATAAAAACATACAAGTTTTTAAATACTTCAACCAAAAAGAGGCCAAGAACCTTCTGATTGTTATACTACGAAACCCACACCACAAGATGTGGCAAAGATGCCCTAGCTTTTTTTACTGAACGACCACAGAATAAACATTGCGCAGTCAGTCGCTTTACAAAAATATTATTGAAACAGACCACGACGTTAGATCAAAGCTTGTTTAACTACATACGACTTTACTACCATATGACTGACCTCAGATTTATAGCATTATCCTGTTTATGCTTCAATAAGTTTGCTGCTTGGCTGAACAGTCTTGAATCTTTGCCCGTTTTCGGTGCACTGTGTATGACGAGGCAACTCAGTTTGATCCTGACCGCCGTCGGGGTAGCACGCGCGTCCCGTTATCGAGTTGTGTTACGAAAATAGTAACGTCTCTTTGATGGTTACCTATAATTGTATATTTAGTGAAAGTGACTAGTACATTGTTAAGTGTATTTTTAAATGAAGTGAAATTGTACAGTTGACCTTAGTTTCACAAGAATTTTCTTGTTTCACTGGAGAGGATTTTCCGAAGAAAAGTGAGTAATCATCCTGTTTACCTCGTTTAATTAAACATTTTATTTCGTATTTCTTTGAATATTGTTGAATATAATTAATATTCCCTTTAATGTAAACATTCGTCACCGCTGCTTCTAATTTAATAGAAAAGTCAATATAGTTCATCGTAAATCCTAATTATTAAACAGAAATTATATTAAAATTACATAGACGTAATGATAGAAAATAAAATAGAGCCAAAAGAAAATAATGTTACTACCTATAGAGACGTGATTTAATAAAGGAATGTTAGAAAACATTAGTCAGATTAATAAATAGAAATAATAATATAATGGTTTTAGATTTTTTGTTTATTGATAATATCAAAATTTTAATATAAAGAGCAGATTATATAAATTTTAGTATTTTTTATGGTGGATTCACCAAAACATTTTATTTTATTATTTTAAATAGCAATCTCTTTGAGGACTTTCAGCAATATGTGTATTATTGATTGTAATAATCGTTTGTAGTCCAGGTCCAGTGACTCGGCCACGTCAGTCAAATAGACAGTAGCTACACTTGACTGTCATTGTTTGTTCTGCCGATAATCCTTTTTGCATTATTTAATGAGTCATCAACAGAAATGGTATCAGTAAAACCTACCATGAACTCCATCAACGTTATAGAGTCGGTGTTGAAAAAATAGACTATAAAAACCTGAACGCTTTCCCTAATTGGGCTCATGTAATTTGTTGGTGTCCCATCGATAATAAGAAGACCATTAAAATAACAAAATCTAAACACATGCATAATACAAATACATCAAAGAGAAAATTTCCAATAAGCATTCCAAAGTAAACAAGGTTTATAGGATGCAAATGTAAATGGAAATATTCATGAAAATTCCCCGATCAAAGGCGCGGCATATCTAAGGGGTCATAGATCGTCGGAGTTCAAAGTTTTGGACTGAGCTGTCGCGAAACGCCTCAACGAAAATTGATATGACACATTAATAAGTAGCGACGTATTTTCCATTTGAGTTGCGATGTGTTTATTAGCAAAGTTTTGGGGTGATTCAACTTTGCTTTTGTTTTGTTTTATATTTTGTGAATTTGCGTTTGTTTTAGGCTGATGTGCGATTCAGTTATTTTGTTCAGGCACTTGGAAAATATGCATTTCGACTTTTATTTATGTGAAACATTATTATTTCAATGTGGCTAAAATGACTAATGAATCATTTAGGATGCAGAAAATTAAAAAAGTTATATTAATACGAGAATTGACATAAAATATACTGAAGTATTATCAAAACCATGTGACTTACAAATATGCACGCATTGTAACATAATTTGTGATATAGGCTATATTAACACACTGTACAAAATAATAATAATAGTAAAAAAGAAACCCCTAAATAGGTAAGAATTGAATGAGGAGATAACGGCTAATAGGCAAGGTAGAAAAATACATACTGAGCTGACCCCGAGTGAGTTAGGATAAGGGCAAGAGAATGGTGATCATTATGATTAGGCCCATAAAAAACATGCCCTATAATGCATATGTCTTATATACCCTGAAGAGTTAAAGAGAAAGTATACAGATGCATATCCACGGAATGTAGATAGATAAGTTTAATTTATAGTAGATGTAAAATAAATAATGATAAACTACTAAATAGTTAATCAAAAATGTTATTTACATAGACTCAAATAAAAATACATGCTCACTATATACACTATAATAATGGTAGTTACTATACATATATCTAAAATAAAATTGTATTAGATAGTCTTTAATATTACAAAATTAGCTATAATTAGATGTAAGAAAATATTTATATGGCTGTGCCCTAACAGGGTTCATGTTTTGAAACTAAGCCAAATGTACAACATACATATAAACAAACATGAGTGCAATAAATTTAATATATAATATAATAATATTGTTGACATTTGTTAGATGACATCATTATTTTAGGTAACATCTAACTAACTCAATTGTAAAAAGTTTAGGTATATATATTTACATAATGTACAAATTCAATAGAAAAATAAAAATAAAAACCAATATTTCTGCACCTAGGCGTCAAAGTACTCCTCATCGGTGTTATCTGGTAATGTGCCCAGAAGACTGGCAGCATTGCCACGTTGAATGGCAATGCTGATTCTTTGGCCCAAAAATAATCCAGCCCTAAATTTATGATTTAATTATGATATACGTTTTTGCGCCCCATTGCACACGAGCAGCTACTTTTTTATAAAAATTAAAACACTTAATTTGACCGAGAATCGATCATTCAAACTACACTCGCAAACAAAGAGGCGGTTATTAATATATCAAAAAGTTATTAACTAAAGGTTACTAAACGTAATCAGTTATAATTCATCACAAGCGTTTGATGCGGATAATCGTCGTAAAAGCGGCAACAAATATCTAGTTTTAGACGACAAATCGATTTGTGCCGTAAACGCGAGTGGCCCTCACGACCATTGGATTTTTATGATTGGACCAAATTGTATGGAACAGATTTCTATCGAAATGTAATTGACTATGATCGATCAATGTTCGAAAATGAAGTATAGAAAATATTATTAATTCTTGATAGTGAATGATATTATTTATTTATTTATTTATTTATTTATTTAAAAACTTTATGCACATTTGGTACAAAGGTGGTCTTAATGCCATTAGGCATTTTCTGCCAGACTACCTTAGGGCGATGCAGAGATGATAACACAGTAGATGCTTTTAAAGAAATTTAAAAGATGATATTATAATACTTACTATAAGTACTTAAACTACATACCATACAAAATATTACATACACTTAAATAATATATAATTACATAGATATATATATATATATATATATATATACTTAGAAAGGTCAAAGTCGAGATGATGAACCTGCCGAGTTCGTATCCTGGAGATGCTTCCGTAACTTAAATTTAAAAGAGAGCCTAGTGTTAGCCATCCTGATCGCCGAAGGGAGAGCATTCCATAATAAGATCGCCTGGACGAAGAACGTGGAGTGGACGAAGTCAGAGTGGTGGGAAGGACATTGAATTAGACGATTATTTGTGGATCGCAAATATTTAGTGTGATTGGAGCATAGATACTGAAAGTGAGAAGTTAAGTAAGAAGGAGAATTAGGAGAAAAGAGAATAGAGAAAAGCGTAGTTAGTGCCCGCATGTGTCTACGTTTACGAATAGGTAACCATTTGAGCAATGAACGACACTCAGACACATGATCATACTTGCGAAGGTTGAAGACGAATCGAATGCAGTTATTGAGAAGGCGGTCAAGTTTGTTGAGCAGATCTGCATTCAGGTCAAAATAGCACACGTCACCATAGTCGATTAAAGGAAAAATTAAGGCCTGCACAAGCATTGTCTTGGTCTTAGGAGGGAGTAGATTTTTCAGGCGATATAAACACCGCAGAGATCCCGTGACTTTCTGGCTGACATTAGCCACTTGGTTTCGCCAGCTAAGGGTTGTGTCAATACACAGTCCTAAATTTTTGACACAGGGACTAAAGGGGATGGCCAAGTCATCAAACATAACTGGAGGAAGGGTAATACCACTCAACTTCTGAATATTGCGCTGACTACCTATGATGATGGCTTGGCATTTGTTTGGGTTTACCACCACCCCGAACATATCAGACCAATTTTTAATATGCATTAGGTCTCTATTTATCTTATTAATCGCATCAGATATGTTTTCCAATTTAGCTTGATAATATATCTGCAAGTCATCGGCATACAGATGGTAAGAACACTGAAGTTTTTGAGTAATTAAATTTATGAATACAGAAAATAGAAGTGGAGAGAGTATGCCGCCTTGTGGGACGCCAGATTCTATATCACACCAATTTGAGGATGATTCTTCAAGATGGATAGACTGCTGACGCCCCCGAAGATAAGATGAGAACCATTCCAGTGCTTTATCAGAAACCATAAGATGGGAGAGAATAGACAGGAGAATATCGTGACTGACGGTGTTGAAGGCATTAGAAAAATCCACCAACACTAAAACCGAGACTTTGGATTCCTCCATCCCAGTTTTTATATCGCCAGTCACTTTAAGGAGTGCGGAAACTGTGCTATGTCCTGGCCTAAACCCAGACTGAAAAGGACTTAAGAGATTGTTCTGGTGAATGAATTGGGAAAACTGTTTATGAACACAGGCTTCTAGCACTTTGGATAAAAAGGGAAGGATGGAAATAGGTCGGAAGTGGCATGGAAGGGATGGGTTTGAAATCTTAGGCAGGGGGCGAACATAGGCTTTGCGCCACACTGAGGGAAAAAAACCAGTCTCTAAGGAAAAATTTATAATATGAGATATCGCTGGAAGGAGATGGTCTAGTATTGTCACGATCATTCTGCGACTGACGTTGTCACAGCCCACTGCCTTAGATTTAATGGAGAGGATTATCTTTTTGATCTCCTCTTCAGCAACTAGAACGAAGTGAAAAGCATTAATTTTGGGACGCGTTAGACCAGATATTAAATGGAGTGTTAGCTGTTTGGTGAGACTATCCAGTACAGGAACAGTGGTGAAATGGTTGTTGAGGACGTCTAGACCAATTGAGTTTGGAAGGTCTAAATTACGCGATTTGCCGATACCTAAAGTTCCTAGAAACTTCCAAATATCAGCAGAAGAAGAAGAAGAAATATTATCAAGAATATGGCGGCGTTTAGCGTTGCGTATCATCTGATTACACCGATTCCTTGCAGTCTTGAAGAGAATCCAATTCTCTGCGTCACGGTCCCTTTTATAGGTACGAAAAGCACGATCCCTCCGTCTCATCGCCATAAGGACCCCTCTAGTCATCCACGGTGCAGGTGGTCGCTTTAACTTGACTTTTTTAACCGGTGCGTTAGCGTCGTAAACGTCAGTCACAACGCGGTTAAAAATACGCACTTTGTCCTCAACCGTAGTGGCCTCCTGTAGAGGTGTCCAATCAATATTGGACGCGTCAATCATTACTTTGGCCACGTCCATCCGACCAAAACAACGCCTATACAGGACTCTGGGCTTAGGTTTTGGGGGTTTCAGGATATAGGATATGAAGATCAGGTCATGATGGGAAAAACCAGGTGCTACGAGTTGACCATGAGAGGAAACACGGGAGGTATTGGAAGTAAGGATCAAATCGAGCCAGGTATCTTCTCCCACGTTGTTATGGTGAGTGGCATGGAGAGGAAGGACATGTAGGCTCGCTGACTCGATTAGGTGCAGGAGTTTTAAGGAACGGGTTGAGTTTTGAGCAAGAAGGTTTGTGTTAAAATCACCCATGATGACATGATGTGCATACTCTGAACCCACAGATTCTAATACTGACTCGAATTCAGTGAAATAATTTACATTAGGAGGACAATAAACAGCCCCAAGAATTGCCTTAGCACCTTTGACACAAACCTCAATAAAAAGAAACTCAGCAGAGGAAGAATAGTTTGGAGAAGAAGCTGTAACAAGTTTGTAAGGGAGGTCACTGCGAAGATAAATCGCGACACCACCTCCCCCCTTACCAATCCGATCATTCCGGATAAGAATGAAACCAGGCAGCGAATAAGAGGTAGAAGGTAATTGAGGTTTGAGCCACGTCTCGGAAATCAGGATGGCGTGAACATTAGTATTAGAAAATGCTTCATACAGATCACTGTAGTGACTGGGAACGCTTTGTGCATTGAGATGGCAGACATTCAACAAGCGGCCATTTTGTTGGTTGAATGTCTCACGCAAACTATCTCCAAGAGTGTTAGTAACGGAACAAAAACTATCATCAAGAGAAGAATTAGCAGATTCATTGGCTGAGTAAAATGATTCATTATCATCCGACACCATAAAAATAAATATAATAATAATAATATAATACTAATAGATAAGAGTTTAAAAAGTATATAAAATACAAATCACTAAGTGCAACTAAAATTATACACCGTTCACACCTCTGCACCACCCGCCAGCTAACAAATCAAACAGTAAAGTTAAACAAAAGTAATTAACAGACAACCCAGTATTGAAAAGATATACCTACTTAAAAGAATATAAAAACATACATTGCGATACACACCCAGCCACGGTACAATGTACAATGTTTAAGAAAACTTTTGGTCGTACCCGACCACAGCAAAAGTTTTATTTTTTATTTTATTTATGTGGCAACATCAACAATTAATTAATTACATGGCAATGCCGAATAAACTTAAAAGACAATGTATCAGGGCCGTAAAATAAATAAAGTTGCGCCACAGAGTAGTCGCAGCCTGACTTTACACTTACAAGTGACAGTTGACAAGTGACATTGATACAACTGATTTAATTATATAGGTCTATGGATTTAACTAATAAGAAATTGTAGTTGTAGCAAAGAGAAAATAAATTATTGACAATTTGAGAAAAAAGCTATAAATATACTGTATGTAGAATAATCTGTGGTTTACAAAGAAAGTGAGTGAACAAGAACTGATTGAAATATACAAAATAAAATTGTGGGTATTATAGTGGCGAAACTAATATACTACATGAACTGCATAATGATATACATGCATTATACCGAGCTGGAGGACAAAAGCGAACTATAACCAAATAATCGTGGTAGGTAACTAATTCGTGGGAATAATAAACAGAAACAGAATTATAACAGCACAATAACAGACACTATCTACGCTTTGTTTCCCCTAGGCTCGACGCCACTCTTGTTACCTGCTGATGACACGCCCTGGGTCTTCGGGAACTTCGTCAGAAGGGGACTCAACTCGTCGATCGTAGTGATTCTGTGCCGGCTAGCATCAGGGCATTTTATATTGATAACCCCGTCCTGTGTCCAGCATGCCCTCATGCCAAAATGCATCCGCGACTTGGCGAACACTAATTGCCTGGGCTTAGTCAAGAACTCCTTAAGAGTAATGGAAGACCCCTTCAAACGTGTTTTAGCCCTCCAAACCGAAGATTTGATGTCCACACAGGAAAACTTGACGAGGATAGGCCGATGGTGTTCCTTATTTGGTGACCCAAGTCTATGACAGACCTTGATGGATGAGACTGATATATCGCTGAGGCCCAATTTCTTGCGGATAACATCCAGGACAACTGCCTTGCTATCTTCCTTATCTGCTTCAGCAACACCCAAGAAGATAACATCTTTCTTTCTGTGCCTAGTCTCGATGACATCAATTTGCCTGGAGCACTCACTGATCTGCTTCCGGAGAAGGCCAAGCATGCAGAATATTAGCTCGCGGAAGGTCCGGAACTCTTCAGCTACTTTAGCAACAGTATCCTTAGCTGGACCAGCGCACTGAATTTGAGCCTCAAGATCTTCCATCTTCCTGTGAAAACTTTCTTCAAGAGTTTTCTGCACTGTCAATATTTCAGCAATTTGTGCCATTGTGAATTAAATAATTTATAAAAGTTGTATATACTACTTGACTGTTGAAGTTCAAAGTGTTTGTAAACTGGCAGGTGGTGTTTAATTGTAATGCTTCAGTTACATTAAATTTGGTGCTAATGTAAGTACTGTATTATTTTAACTAATAAATTGCAATAAAAATCCATAAATATAAAATAAATAAAAATTAAATAAAATTCGCAAATCAGAGACACGTATTCACTTTTTCGCACCTACCGCCGAAATTCGAAATATTCCGAAATATTATTATATTAGCTTAGCCCCTGATAATTTATTGAAGAACCAAGACCATCTTACGCTTTGTAGCAATGGTTTTCATATTATTCCTGCTAATAGGCGAATTGAACTACAGGCGTATTATTGTAAAAAGTTTGGATTTAAGTTAAGGAGATCATCAAAAACCCATACAACTCAGCCCAAATTTGTACTGGAGGTACATGACAGCTGTCAAGTTGACAATTTTTACCATGAAATCACTATGAAACTGATAATATTGTGCCTTATCGGCATGCATTTGACACTTCGAAACTGACACTGACGGAAGATAGCTGGCAAATTGACAGATTTACTATGAAATCATTAAGAAACAGATAATATTGTGCCAAAATGGTGTGATTTTTCTCAAATTAAAAGTTGTTTTTCTCATCCCCCAGTTTAAAAAAAAGTACGACTAGAGTTTTAACCAGCGTAGTACAGGGTATTTTTTACAATACGTGTACCCTCGGTTTATCATTTGGGCCGATTTCGATGACCTCCTTTTCAAATATTTTTAATGCAGTAAAGTATAATTGATCATTGTTTGAGCTTTTATTTGAATACCTAGTTCTATTGATTATTAACATCGCTACATTTCAAAGCATTTGTCATAATGTATTTAACTATCATTAGCAAGAAATGCAGGAATTTACATTTAGTTCAAATGCAGCGTTCTGTTCAATAATTAAAGTTATATTTGTATTTACTGTTGTTGTTAATGGCTTACAAGAACTATTAGAGCTTCCAATATGGCAATATCTACAAAATATTAACCCATTTACAGTAAAATTTTCATCTTTATCCTAGTAGTAGTAGTAGCACGACAGCTTCGCTTGAAGTCCTGGGTTCAATTCCCAGGACTAGTAATGTTATTGTGTTGTTCAATGATATTCTCAGTATAACTCCGAGTTTGGATTTCTGCCCGGTTAGTGACAATAGGCTCGCCCCCTATTACATGGGACCTAAAGATACCAGCAACGAATACACCTCTGCCGTACCCTTCAGGGAATACAGGTGTATTGGTATCTTCTTATCTCTAAGCTGAATCCCTTCCCTAAACTTACCATTTCATTAATATTATCACAAAGACTTTATCTTCAAGTGCATAATTTAATGCTACTAAATTTAAGCTCAAGATATGCAGATTCGCTCCATACATTCTCTAGCTAATTAAATGAATATAGATTCATACAGAATTTAATTTATTGTTGTAGGTTCCGTATGGACTAGGAAGTTAGGATTCAAATTTATAGAATTAGGTTTAATTTGCATGTATAATGCTACACGGTAGCAATTTGTTCATGTTGTGAAGCTGGGATCACATATTCTACCACTTGGGTTAATCCAACGTTGAGTTGCATCAGTGATTTACGAGAATCTCCTCTAGGAGTTTTGGCGTCGCTCTGACCGTAGTTCGTACGGAGTGTAAATAATTATATGTTTGAAGATAATAATGTTGTAATTCAAAAAAGAAAAGTTTGTAGACTGCAAGATAAGTGCTAAGGCACCTCTGAATTTTAGAAATCATGTGCGTAATAATTAGATGGGCACGTGGCCAACTTATTACTATGTTGATCAACCGATCTGCAAGGTTAAGCTACACTTGCCGCTGTCAGTCTATGGATGGGTGACCATCGTCCTGGTTGTCATACGAACACCTATGACAATCGTTAGTGGTAGTCAGAAGCCTAAAAAGCCTGACAACCAGTCTTTCCTCCGAATATCGGTATTGCCTAGAAATTGGTTTGCGGAGGTCTGTAATATACTGATATTCAGCCGCATAGTTAGACTTGAAGCCCACCCCAACATGGTTGGGAAAAGGCTAGGAAGAAGATGTGCGTAATAATTAACTCGCACTTAAACGATGAAAGAAATCAACATGCACCTACCAACACGCAGTAAGCTAACATGGCCTATCCCTATCCCTTCTCATTCTGAGAGGAGACCCGTGCACTGGGACGGTAATGGATTGTTGTTGACGATGATGACGATGATAAAAGAAAATAATGATACAGAGTTGCCTAATAGTAGGATTGCCCAATCATGCGCAACCGTAAATCTATGATTGATTTGTAAATAGAATATTGACATTCAGATCTTTCTTTTGTGTATATGGTTTGTTTCTTGACGGGTTCAATTCTTGTTAAATACATATTCAAATTCAAATTCAAATCTTTATTACAATCCATAATGTACATACAAATAAACAGATGGTAAGTTTAAAGCTAAGGATCAATTATGGACCCTACATACCTATAATGATGTACATTTAAGCATTACAGTTTTAAAAGTTACTAATTATTGTTATTTCATCGTTTTGTTCTTTATCGCATCTCTGTCTTATATATATTTCAATGCATCTGCAACCCCTTTGTCAACCAAGTGTTCTAAAATCATATTTTTTAACTCTAATCTACCCTTTTTGTCATACGACATCTAAATTATTATGGTTTCAATTTCCATTTCCAAAATTACATTGTTGCTATAGCAACGAAGATTAATACACTGTTATTAACGAAATCATGGCCAATTAAATTGAACAAATGAAGCATTTTGATTTAATTGGTTATCGTTGTGTTCAGTTCTTGGTTTTGTATAAGATTGAATGCTGACAATATTTCCAATTCCGATAAGAAGGAAAATCTAGTTTTCAGAGACAAATTGACAAAGAAAATCAGAATTTTTAGGTTTACCCTTGAGTGACATATTCTAGAAAAATCCGAAAAAAAATCGGTCTATTCCCTAGGCAGTCACCGATTCCTGTTGTAAAGTATAAAAGTAGTAAATTGAGTACCTTTCCTTTAATTCCTAGTTTTCGATCAAATTCTTTCATTCAAAATGTTACAACTATTTCATTCGGAACGTTTGCTTGCGCAGTCGTGTTGAAACCAGTTCAACTATCGGTCAGACATCGATCACAGTACCAGTCCTAGGGGATGAGCAATCAATCTATCACTATTTGTTCGCAATTACAATATTTAATCCACATAGACACACATAACTTGTTTGTCTGTTAACTTTGTCGATTAAATACATTCTAGGGATCGAGTCGTTTAAACTGATGCGAGTTTTAACGACCTTTTTAGTTTTACAATTTGCTATCAAACAAAATTCTTTTGTTACAATACGAACCGTTATTGTTATGACACCATGTTTAAACTATGTATATTTATTTATTTAGGTTGACCAACAATTGTTTACACTAAATAAATTTCTGATTTAATGACTAGAGTAACATTTACAAGTGCAACAATTAATTACAGGTCAACACCACATGCACAGAAAGCGGCTTTACATAACATATTATAAGTAAGATAAGTAAGATTTATAAGTATCTACATAAAGCATAAGTTTTGTTTAGTTTATTATAAAATCACTATATAGTTATAGTTAGTTTATAAGGTAAAAAAAATACTACTAAATAAAACTTACAAATCTAAAATGAATTGTCTACAATTTAAATCTTCCTAAAACCACCCAAGTGCTGCATAAATATTAAATTGCCATCTTGAACAACTAATGTTAAGACAGGAAAGGTATCATTCAAAGAGCTTAAGAATACTTTAGTGTTTACTTGGAACGAAAACGTTGCATATTGCTTGCAGCTATTTACCTCATAAGGAAAAAAATGGCAAAATATTAAACCTCTTCCAAATGGGTTTTACTTAAGATAACATGAACACAAAATACTAATAACAGTATTCATGAATATCTAACAGACATGATAGACGCTTCAACATGTTTAAGATTCATAATCATAAGTCACGAAAGATGTTTTTAACCTACTGAATCTTGTTGTTATAACATTGTAATCGATTTGTTTTTTTTTTCTACTAAATAGAGAGTTATGGTTTGTCTCATTTAATTTTAATGTTCAGTTTTCAGCAGATTTTTAACAAGTAACTTTGTCTACATTGACGATGTGATAATTGTAATAAGTAGGATTTCGAATTTCGCAATTAATGTTATAATTTATGGATTACTACTAATGCTATAAACAGACCTCCTTTTGCTTTAGGCAAAATTTCTTTTGGTAGTTTCATCCACGTGAGAATTATTTATCTATTTATTGATATCATTGACACAAATCTCGCCAAAGGACGATCAACACTCTATCCTATGTTCATAAACTGTTTTAATCTTTAATAATTATTAGAGATTTTGTAATTATATATATTTTGTTAATATTATTTGATACCTACATGACATAGAATTATAAATTTGCAGCGCCCTTACAGGGTTTCATATTGATATCAAATTATTTGTAACATCCTTATCACATATGAACGCAATAAAGATTTGAATTTGAAAAATTTATCTGAGTATCGTGCACTCAGTGGTCTACAAAACAATGACTATTGCTTCTATTTGCACTATCATCGTCCTAGCCTTATTTACTTTCTGACTTTTTCTTCCATTCATCTCTAGCATAAAGAATATGTTGCACACAATATTTGTCTCGTAAAAGCCACATGTTTTCACATCAGTCACTTTGCTGTCAATTCAACGTATTGACATCTCTTCACGTGGAGTGTGTAAAATGCTTTTTGAATACGTACATGAGCGTAAAGTAAAGGAAGTGATGTTGTGGAATGTGGAAATATTATGTGTAATAATTTTGATAGGCTTTGTTTATACACGACTGCGTATTTCTGTATAATACTATTCGGACTATGCGAAACGATATTATACGATTTAAGTGAAAACATGTAATTGGAATTAGTTTTTATAACCTGTTTCTTATTTTCAATTTGTTAATACTGTTTGTTTTCCTAATCAAATAAAATAAAGTATTCGTCGAAAGGTTAGGCAGAGGTTAATTAATGTACACCAACAGTTAGCCGAAATTTGTTTTAGTCCTAAGGAGGTACAAGATGGTGAGCTTCTTGCTCCATTGCTCCATTAGCAGGGCACGAATCCTAATTACAAGCTGATACTATTTAGTTTTCAAAAAAATCAAATAAGACTACTCAATCAACTCGGAATTTTCCGCCGGCCGCTCTCCACAGCCACCTTATGACCCAGACAATCTGGTATTTCATACTCTTGTATTACGAATAATCTTATGACGTAGTAAAAGAGTTAAGAAACAAAATGGCTTTCAGACGCCACCATTATTTAATTTGTACCGTCGCGTAATTATCTTAAGCCAACTTGAGCAAGCTCTTCTTAATAACTTGTAGTTTATCTTACAAATTATAATTCCGTTAAATAATTGTTTGGACGAGATGCCAAAATTGCCACGTTTCATCAGAATTTTGATCCCAAGCTATTATTAAAACTACAAACACAAATTTTGCGAATCATCTCTGAAAATTATCCATCTCAGGAATAAAAAACCAATCATAAGTTACATTTAGCTGTAACTCTATCAAGACCCTTCAAAGTTCTGTGTTCTGTGTCGTTTCCAGGTCAGTGTCAGTCAGTAGGGATCCCAGTGAATTGTGTCCAAAATTTACGACCCTATTCCAACTACGATTTAGATGTGTGCTCCTTTGCATTCGTGTCGTGGATAAACTTGATTTGTGATTTCCAAATTCTGGAATCGAAATTGTTGTAGATTCAAGCAATTGGTACTTAAAACTATGAGGCTGGTTTTAGGAATAATAATGAGGCTTGTTTATTTATTGTTTAGAATGATTTCATAAAAATCTTTATTGGGGTCAAAATAATAATAACCTCATTTCAGTTTTAGATCTAACCTTAAAATCATAATAAACTTGGAGTAACAATAAATTATATCCATAAATTTTAACTTAAGGAAAAGGTGATCCTTATATAACTTCCCAACTTATACAAAATCCTTTAAGATGTAGATGATTTTAAAGTTCTAACAGAAGATTACTTTAACTCTAAACATTCATACAAAGATTATAATGTTGAAACACGTTCTATAGTTTAATGAGTAGCTTAGCGGGTGAAGCTAAGCAGATTTATAAAAATACTTGCTATATAGTTGCTTAATAGGTGAAGAGAAAGTACTTATAAAATCTTGCATCCCTATAAGAAAAAAAAATCAAGAAGAAAGGAGTTTATCAACTGGGAGGCTAGCCAAGTAGCATTTTGACATTCGAATCGACAAACAAAATGTATGGAAATGACATTAGTGACAGCCCGATTGGTCGTAATCTTGTGTCATTTCCATACATTTTGTTTGTCGATTCGAATGTCAAAATGCTACTTGTTTAGCCCCCTTGTATTTTTTGCTGCACACCTAAGACTAAATAGGTAAATTTTTTCGTGGCTCTAGGCGATTTTATAAAAGCCTGTCACCAGTACCTTGCGATCAGACGCTTCAAATTAGCAGGAAAATAGTGGAGGTAAGTATAGGACTCAAAGGAACAGCGTAATGGCTTTTGCGAGAGAAGATAATTTGATGTTGAAAGCTAACTCCTATAGGATAGGGATACTTGTTTTATGCTTACCATTATTTTACATTCCGTTTTGTAATATTTTATCGACTTAGGGCCTGTTTCACTATGTCCGGATAGCCGCTATTCGGTGAATAAATATAATAAAGGCTAAATTAAAATTTAAAAAAACCCCCGAAGTTGTCATTTTCAGGTGGCGGCCCTTGGATTTGAAATTTATCATAGTGTATAGTATTCTACTAGTCAAGCCCTTTCATTTGATACCTATATTGATTGTGGCGGCGGCCATCTAAGACCGATTTCCATCAAACATGGCTAAGAACACTCCCGACTAATTTACCTTTCAAACAAAAGAAAACAAAATCTAAATCCGTACATTCGTTTGGGAGCTACGATGCCACAGACAGACTGACACACACACACACACACACACACAGACACATCAAACTTAAAACTTATAACACCCCGTCGTTTTTGTGTCGGGGATTATAAAAACAACAACATTTGTATGAAATTATCTGCCTCTGTGTTAAAAAAAATTGTGTTGTAAGACGAGTACTCCAACTTAAAGGAGCACTTACTAGGTTATGAAACAGGCCTTTAGTAATTTGGACTTCGATTTTCCATTAATTTAATGTATTTAATTCTTTTAGTGGTTCCTCTTTTTTACTGGGACTACTCAGATCATGATATACTCAAGTATATCTCTTCAGATTTATGGAATAAAAATCTTGCAACATCCCAAAGTTCGTTCACCTAAAATGCATTGCAATTCTGACACCCTGCCAACTCTTCACAGATTTTATCAGAATTAAAACTAACACAATCTCAAGACTTATTTTCCACCTCGAAATTTTTGAACAGAAAAGATTAATGACTTGTTTTCTTGAACCACTAAGAAGACAAATAGCTCTACAACATTAAGAACATTAACAGAAGCTAGCCATGCGATCATTTCAAGTAAAAAATTAACAAGTCAAGTGGTTTCTGGATCAGATTATGGTTATATTTTTTAAAACATTAAATTATTTGCTACTTCTTACAAATTAAGAATGCTACTATACTTTGAAACGTCATGACTACGTGTAATTTAAAGTGTAAGTACCTAAACAACATATTTTTTTTACTGCTAATAACTAGATTGTGGATTTAAGTAAGTTTATTAGCCTAGTCGATATATTAAATACTACCCAATACCCATTGTCCGCGACTTCGTTGCCGTACAAGTTTAAGTTTTTCCGCCTTTTTTGCAACATTTTTAATTAATTGATACTCCGCTCTTATTGAACGTAGCGTGATAATATATAGCCTATAGCCTTCCTCGTTAAACATGCTATCTAACAATCAAAGAATTTTTCAAATCGGACCAGCAGTTATATATCCGCTGCCAGATATATAATATATGGCAGCGGATGGATGCGAGCTGCCCAAGACCGGGATGGTTGGCGCTCTTTGGGGGAGGCCTACGTTCAGCAGTGGACGGCAATAGGCTGATATAAAAAGTTATATATAGAAATACCCATAACACATAATTATTATTATCATTGTGTTAATACTGTTTGCTTCACTCAAATCAAAACAGCTCCAGAAGATATCACCATTTTTGCTTACGTACCAAAATGTATGCTGTACGATTTTATTTCCGCCTCAACCGATATTACGGATTGGTGAACCTCCCGTTATAACGAAGTTACATCATTCTTGTTGCCAATATCGATATCATATTGGATTCCTGTTTCGTCTATCGATTTATGTTTTTTTTTTAATTGGTCAAGTTGCCTTGTAGGTACTTATTCGTAGAATTTATATTTTTCGAAAAATCTCATTAGCCTCGTAAGTGCGACTGATACTTGCGATGTTCTGGGCTCGATTCCAGGTCAATCAAAGTGTTATGGAGGTTTTTTATGAAATTCTTAGTTTGAGTCCGGAGTTTGGATTTATGCACGTTTAGTAGCAAGAGGCTCGCCCCCTAAGCATGGGAACGCAAACTCTGATTGTACATTGGTACAGTTACACCTCAGCCTAACCCTTGAAGAATACAAGCGTAATGATTATATGTTTAATTTGGTATGTACCTATATGAATTTTTGGAAATTTCTTTTTAGTACAATTTTTTCTTTAATTGTTAGTAGTATTGCGTATGTATTAGTAGGTAAAGGTACAAATATATCAGCATTGATTCGCATTCTATTGAAAATAGCTATGTATTTTTAAGGAGATTTGTACGCTTCAGATTTTGATATTTTGTACATCGATATTTTGAACTTCGAAGTTCACTAGGACAGTCTTATTTCGGCTGTGTATTGCGTATACATTTTTATACAAAATACCTACATAGTATTTCTCAAATTCTCTCTGTATAGTAAAGTAGGTATTATTAACAGCCACTACACGGTCGAAATACATTTATGGTAAATATATTATCAACTGTGATGTTCAGTAGCAGTTTCGCCATGCCCCAGAGATTGCCTATATGCCTCCGGTCATGCAAAGTTGGGTATAATAATATTCTAACCCCTTAGAGCCTCGGCATGTTGTTAGTGTTGAAACCTTTACGTTGACACCAGATAGTAAAATTGGGTTGTATTTTTAATACGTTTTTTTATGAAACGAAACAATACTCTTTGCTGTTTCTTTTATGGTTTAAGATATTTATTTCTCATAAGACTGAGAAATACAAGAGTATGTTATTCTATGATTAGGTAAACATAATTAGGTATAACAGGGGAGCTAGACAAGTTGCAATTTGATATTCGAATCGACAAACGAATAGAAACAAAATCGGGCTGTCAGAAATGTCATTCCCATTGACATTAGTGACAGCTCAATTTATCAAAAGCGTTGTGTCATTTCCAATTTTGTTTCTATTCGTTTGGATATTCGAATGTCAAAATGCAACTTGACTACAGGCGCAGACATCGAAACATTATATTATACGTCTATTTAAATGTAACAAGTTGGTCAAAGTGTCAGTAAATTTGTTGTATTATTAGTATGTAAAATGTGGACATGGGTTTAAAATCAAATCGAAATCAAAATAGTTTTATTTTCACATAACCTTATACAGGCACTTATGAAATGTCGAAACTAGGTGCACGGTTCCAAATTAGTCGTTTCTTATGGAGAAGAACCGGCAAGAAACTCCATTAGTTTGCCTTTATTTTCCTTTCAGTTAATCTTAAAGCTTATAATATGTGAACATGAGAACTCACTAGGCCCTACCTACAGCTTATTTTGTTTACGGGGGAAAACCTAAAAGGCCAGTCTTTGGGGATTCCTACCAACTAAAATGACCCCAGTGGGTGGCCACCAAGCCCATGGATGACGGCATGTCTCGTGCCAACATGAGATATATAACATAATCCCATCAATAACAAACATTTAATGTACCTTTAAGTCAAACTAAAATAATTTCAGGTAAAACCTTTGAATAAACTTGAAAATGTTTTGATAATTTAATTTGAGTAAAATATTTTTACCATAAATTATGTTACGAAGTGTTATGATAAATATAATTAGTATTTTTACGTCTCAATTATCAATATTACCATAACTTTCTTAAGAGCATGAAGCACCATAAATTAAACCGCGAAGATAAAATCATTTCATGATATTCTTCAAGTGGTTACAAGCTTATATAGCTAACCTAACCATCTTTCTCAATCTCTGAAAAATCCCGTGTCCCGTATATGATAGTTATTGGTTGAATTATTTCAGCTTAACAACTAATTATAATATATACTTCTAATATTATAAACCTGAAGAGTTTGTTTGTTGCTTTGGACGCGCTAATCTCAGGAACGCCTGGTCCGATTTGAAAAAATATTTCAGTTTTATATAGCCTGTTTAACGAGGAAGGCTTTAGGCTATATATCATCACGCTATGACCAATAGAAGCAGAGTATTCATTTAAAATGTTTCAATATCAGGGGAAAAAAATCGGGAAGGAACGAAGTTACGGGCAAAGGATAGTGATAATAATATAAATATGTTTCAGTTATGCAAATTGATACATTAATTTTATTTCATAAAGGCTCATTTCATTATAAAAACATTAATGAACAAAAATAACGTGGGATAATAAGTCCACATGTAAAGGTTAATGACCTAACGGTCGATGGAATTATTAAATTCATTTTAAATTAAATTTACTTTTGACGGTATTTCGACGTATTTGTTCCGCACAGTGGAAAAATAGCGTGGTTATAAAATAACATTGAACATTAATTAATATAATCTGCCTACAACATACCATCGCGACTGTATTCCCAAAAGGGTTATGTAGAGATGTAATAATGAGCAACCACAGTTCGTCGCTAATAACCGGGAAGAAATCCAAATTTCGAGAGGCTACTGAGAATAAAAGATTAGCACGCTGAAATGGCAATGGGCCGCTCACGTCTCTCGGAGAACCGACAATCGTTGGAGTAAACGTGTTCTTGAGTGGAGACCGCGTCTAGGCAGGCGTAGTGTAGGACGCCCGCCGGCCAGGTGGAGTGACGACCTGCAGAAGGTAGCTGGCAGCAACTGGGTGAAAAGAGCTGAAGATCGAGCTCTGTGGCGTTCATTAAAGGAGGCCTACGTCCAGCAGTGGACGAATACGGGCTGATGATGACTGAGAATAATCGATCCGTTCTTCGATCGAAACTCTACTGTTTACTGCATAGATTGATATTTTTATGTAATGTTCCGTCGTACATATTTATTAAGGGTCTTTTTCTCCACATCCTGATAGCCGCTAATCTGCCGGATAAATTAAAAAAATTAATAAAATTTGTATGAAATTATCTGCCATATATTGTTACAAATTAAAAGGACCCTACTACGTGGTGAAATAGGCCATAAAATATCATAAACTCTCTGACAAATTTTTCCTTAGGTACACCTTAACATTTTTGGTTATTTGACCGATTATTATTAAGTATCTACTTACTTATCCTGTACTATCTCGCCATTTTTTTCAACGCAATCCATTTGATTAGTTTTCTTGGTAACTTGTGCGTAATTATTCCATTCATAAACTCTATTCACACCTTTGAATTAATTTACTTTCTCAACAACACACATTAGTTTCTTTATCGTTTACGTCGAAATTGCTTTTATATTTTCGGGGATTTTATTCTTACTTTTCTCTTTGTATTAAGTTTAATTTCGTATGCTAGTTTATTTATTCAATTGCTCCCAACAATTTCAAGCGGGTATAGTGTCGCATTGTCAACCCTTATCAGTGTTGTGTGAGTAGTAAAGTGAGAAGAAGCCGCTAGTTTAGATATTTCGTTTAGATGTATTCAAAATGTTTTTTTTTTACTGTCTTCTGTTTCTTTCTTTCTTCTGTGTGACCGACAGGTAAAAGTTAAGACAATTATTGTAGATTCAAATTGATTTTCCTGTAATACTCATATATTTCCATCGATCATTAATTTATTATTTCAGTTGCTACTATCGAGGTTCCGAGCTCAATTCTCAGGTAAAGAAAAGTGTTATCGAGTTTTTCTATGAAATTCTGAGTAACAGCTCGATTTTTTTAAATTCAACAGAAGTGATCGTTCACACCAATTCTATCATTTATTTTGATTGCTTACACTAGTGTTGTGACAAAGGTGTAACAATCATATTATAAACTGCATTATTATATTAGATTAGAATATAACTCATCATTTTCAATGTAACTATAAAAACATGTCACACTTTTCTCGCTCCCTCTCCCAACACAAATCAACTCCTTGGTAACATCCCTTGCCCAGTAGGCTTAGGCACAAAAACAGTGTATAATGTTAGTGTGCCGAATAACATTACCGAGCCCTACGACGTTGATGCTAACAATTGTAGGGGCCGTTTGTTTTTCTGACCTTCCAAAGGGTCATCTTGAGATTAAATTGAATGGTTTAAGTCGCAATTTGTAGGCAGTAGCCCGACTTCTAAATTATAGTTTTACGTGAAGCCCGACTGCACCCTTGGGACAAACTTTAAAATAAATATAAGAGTTAAATGTTAAAGGAGGTCATCGAAATGGGCCCAAATGATGTACCGAAGGTACACTTATTGGAAAAAAATACTCTGTATTACGCTGGTTAAAACTCTAGTCATACTTTTTTTTAAATGTTAACTGGGGGATGAGAAAAATAATTTTTAATTGTAAAAATTACAAAATGTTTCGTTAATGATTTCGTAGCAAAAACTATGTCAGTTTCGGAATGTCAAACGCACGCCATTACGGCAGAATAGTATCAGTTTCATGGTAAAAACTATCAACTTGATAGCTGTCATGTACCTCCGGTACAAATTTGGGCTGAGTTGTATGGGATTTTGATGACCTACTTTGGCCGAGTGGTCGTTAGTGTCACTAATACGCTAGAGATCGTAGTATCGATTCCCAGGACTGAGCAGTGTTATTGGGGTTTTTCTGTGAAATTAGACCTTGGAGTTGAATTATGCCCGGTTTATGGCAGGCTCGGCTCTCCCTCTCATACATGTTGGACATTTTTTTGGTAATTGGGACTCATACCGGCTAAAAACACACATCTCTTCCCTCGCCATGGCCATAAAAAACATTCAATAAGACCATGACGACATTGTGGTGCAGTGCAACCTGTCAGACTCCCCTGAGAGCGAGGCAATCTCTCTTCGTGGTATAAATGCGTGATGGTATCTTATGTTATAATGTCGAAAGAAAATATCTACGTAGTTATACATTGTATAACTAAATAAAAAAAAATAAAACCCCTGACACAAAATGAAGAAAAAAACACCATTTTGTGGTGGCGACCATTCTGAAATTGAAATTATTATATTAATCACAATGTATAGTATTCTACTCGTCAATCCCTTTCATTTGATATCGAGGGCGTTGTGAAAAATATTTATAATCTTCCATTTTGTGTCGGCGGCCATCTTGCACCGATTTTCGATTTTAAGAACACTTCCGACCGACACTCACCTTTTAAACAAAATACCACAGACACACCCACATCCACGCACACGCACACGCACACACGCACAGACACATCAAACTTATAACACCCCGTCGTATTTGCGTCGGGGGTTAAAAAAGAAACGAGTATTACTTAAGCTCATATCGTAGGCACAGTGTACCCTGTCCTGAATTATTTATTCGGTATTCGGTAAAACACTTTGCCACTCAGGTGATGGAGAGAATTATTTTTAGAGACACACAAAATACATTACGCACACTCGCTTTAGCATTTAAGATCATCTGATTCATAATCATGCCTGTTGTACACTCAGTAGCTAATATATTGAGACCCACAGACTCTCCATAAAGAAATTAAACTTTATCTCAATGTGTTAAAGTTCATGTCAGAATGACAGATGCCATTTTGAAACAATTCTTGTGTCCTTGAAATTTATACGTTGTTCTTTAACAATTTGTACCAACTTCCAGATAAATCTGATGTTGACTGTAAAATTGAATCCAGCTATCCTCTCTACTAGGGCTGACGCAAACAGGTAAATATATGAACATCGAATTTATCGCTGTATCCGAAAACCTCCCAAACTGAAAAAAAGTTAAAAAAAATGGATAATAGTTTGCCAGCCTAGAGACAGTAATATACAGTTAAATTAAGAACATATCTTTCTTGAATTCATTTAAAAAAGGAACGCCTAGATCCCTCTCTTTCTTCTTGCACTCGGCTTTTCCGAAGATCTCAGCGAATATACAATAAGGATTAAAAATGAGGTCAGACAGAACAAATAAGTCTTCACTTCTTCAGTAATCCATCTCGAAATACTAATAACGTAAAAAGGTCGCAAAATGTGCACTGTAAGTACAAGTGAATGGCCCACGTTTTACATTGTCAGGCCACATTGAATATTGCGTTTTCAGCTCAATATTATTGTACACTGAGTTATATTAAACTCTTTTGTTGGCCTCACCACAATGGCCCGCAGTGTACACTAAGACTAGTTCGGGTTTCTTATTAATTTTACATTGTTGTTTTATTGTACCTGTTAAATAGTTATTATTTTTACATTTTTGCTTGTTTCATGGGGATGCTTTAAAAATAAGAAGGGTTGACAGACTTCACACGCGGAGAAAATCTCAGGTGCGCAGGTTTCCTCAGCAACTTTGCCATGAACATGATTTCGTCCGATGGTGAAATGAGTGAATAATTATGAAGAAGTTCATTCAAAACACGTGGATAAGATTAGCATAGGACCTGAAAAAGTGGCATAACTGAAGGGATGTCTATATTCAGCAGTGGATAGATACAGTAGTGGATATTCGGGCTGTAAATGATCGAAACTCTACTGTTTACTGCATAGATTGATATTTTTATGTAATGTTCCGTCGTACATATTTATTAAGGGTCTTTTTCTCCACATCCTGATAGCCGCTAATCTGCCGGATAAATTAAAAAAATTAATAAAATTTGTATGAAATTATCTGCCATATATTGTTACAAATTAAAAGGACCTTACTACGTGGTGAAATAGGCCATGAAATATCATAAACTCTCTGACAAATTTTTCCTTAGGTACACCTTCATATTTTTGGTTATTTGACCGATTATTATTAAGTATCTACTTACTTATCCTGTACTATCTCGCCATTTTCTTCAACGCAATCCATTTGATTAGTTTTCTTGGTAACTTGTGCGTAATTATTCCATTCATAAACTCTATTCACACCTTTGAATTAATTTACTTTCTCAACAACACACATTAGTTTCTTTATCGTTTACGTCGAAATTGCTTTTATATTTTCGGGGATTTTATTCTTTCTTTTCTCTTTGTATTAAGTTTAATTTCGTATGCTAGTTTATTTATTCAATTGCTCCCAACAATTTCAAGCGGGTATAGTGTCGCATTGTCAACCCTTATCAGTGTTGTGTGAGTAGTAAAGTGAGAAGAAGCCGCTAGTTTAGATATTTCGTTTAGATATTTCGTTTAGATATTTCGTTTAGATGTATTCAAAATGTTTTTTTTACTGTCTTCTGTTTCTTTCTTTCTTCTGTGTGACCGACAGGTAAAAGATAAAGCAATTATTGTAGATTCAAATTGATTTTCCTGTAATACTCATATATTTCCATCGATCATTAATTTATTATTTCAGTTGCTACTATCGAGGTTCCGAGCTCAATTCTCAGGTAAAGAAAAGTGTTGTCGAGTTTTTCTATGAAATTCTGAGTAGCAGCTCGATTTTTTTTAAATTCAACAGAAGTGATCGTTCACACCAATTGTATCATTTATTTTGATTGCTTACACTAGTGTTGTGACAAAGGTGTAACAATCATATATTATAAACTGCATTATTATATTAGATTAGAATACAACTCGTCATTTTCAATGTAACTATAAAAACATGTCACACTTTTCTCGCTCCCTCTCCCAACACAAATCAACTCCTTGGTAACATCCCTTGCCCAGTAGGCTTAGGCACAAAAACAGTGTATAATGTTAGTGTGCCGAATAACATTACCGAGCCCTACGACGTTGATGCTAACAATTGTAGGGGCCGTTTGTTTTTCTGACCTTCCAAAGGGTCATCTTGAGATTAAATTGAATGGTTTAAGTCGCAATTTGTAGGCAGTAGCCCGACTTCTAAATTATAGTTTTACGTGAAGCCAAACTGCACCCTTGGGACAAACTTTAAAATAAATATACGAATTAAAATGTTAAAGGAGGTCATCGAAATCGGCCCAAATGATGTACCGAAGGTACGCTTATTGGAAAAAATACTCTGTATTACGCTGGTTAAAACTCTAGTCATACTTTTTTTTAAATGTTACAATTAAAAATTACAAAATGTTTCGTTAATGATTTCGTAGCAAAAACTATGTCAGTTTCGGAATGTCAAACGCACGCCATTACGGTAGAATAGTATCAGTTTCATGGTAAAAACTATCAACTTGATAGCTGTCATGTACCTCCGTTACAAATTTGGGCTGAGTTGTATGGGATTTTGATGACCTATTTTGGCCGAGTGGGCTTTAGTGTCACTGATACGCTAGAGATCGTAGTTTCGATTCCCAGGACTGAGCAGTGTTATTGGGGTTTTCTGCGAAATTAGAGCTTGGAGTTTGGATTTGTGCCCGGTTTATGGCAGGCTCGGCTCTCCCTCTCTTACAGTTTGGACTTTTTTTGGGTTGGGGTCGCTACCACTTGGGGCGGAGGTAGTGTAATTGGGACTCATATCGACTAAAAACACACTTCCTTCCCTCGCTATGGCCATAAAAAAACATTCACCATGAGTATGACGACATTGTGGTCCAGTGCAACCTGTCAGACTCCCCTAAGAGCGAGGCAATCTCGAAAATCTATATGTCATGTTATATATGTGTTATACGGTATGTTATGACTTAAGTTATAATGTCGCAAGAAAATAATATCTTCGTGGCCTACACTGTATAAGTAAATAAAAAACTTAAAATGAAAAAAAAAACACTATTTTGTGGTGGCGGCCATGTTGGATTTAAAATTTATCAGTTTATACTCGTCTAGCCCTTTCATCTGATACTGAGGGACTTGTGAAAAATATTTATAATCTGCCATATTGTGTCGGCGGCCATCTTGCACCGATTTTCTATTTTAAAAACACTTCCGACCGACACTCACCTTTTAAACAAAATACCACAGACACACACCCACATCCACGCACACGCACACGCACACACGCACAGATACGACAAACTTATAACACCCCGTTATATTTGCGTCGGGGGTTAAAAAAGAAATGAGTATTATTTAAGCTCTTATCTTAGGCACAGTGTACCCTGGCGTGAATTATTTATTCGGTATTCGGTAAAACACTTTGCCACTTAGGTGATGGAGAGAATTATTTTTAGAGACACACAAAATACATTACGCACACTCGCTTTAGCATTTAAGATCATCTGTTTCATAATCATGCCTGTTGTACACTCAGTAGCAAATATATCAAGACCAACAGACTCTCCATAAAGAAATTAGTTCATGTCAGAATGACAGATGCCATTTTGAAACAATTCTTGTGTCCTTGAGATTTATACGTTGTTCTTTAACAATTTGTACCAACTTCCAGATAAATCTGATGTTGACTGTAAAATTGAATCCAGCTATCCTCTCTACTAGGGCTGACGCAAACAGGTAAACATATGAACATCGAATTTATCGCTGTATCCGAAAACCTCCCAAACTGAAAAAAGGTAAAAAAAATGGATAATAGTTCGCCAGCCTAGAGACAGTAATATTATACAGTTGAATTAAAAACATATCTTTCTTGAATTCATTTAAAAAAGGAACGCCTAGATCCCTCTTTTTCTTCTTGCACTCAGCTTTTCCGAAGATCTCAGCGAATATACAATAAGGATTAAAAATGAGGTCAGACAGAACAAATAAGTCTTCACTTCTTCAGTAATCCATCTCGAAATACTAATAACGTAAAAAGGTCGCAAAATGTGCACTGTAAGTACAAGTGAATGGCGCACGTTTTACATTGTCAGGCCACATTGAATATTGCGTTTTCAGCTCAATATTATTGTACACTGAGTTATATTAAACTCTTTTGTTGGCCTCACCACAATGGCCCGCAGTGTACACTGAGACTAGTTCGGGTTTCTTATTAATTTTACATCGTTGTTTTGTTGTACCTGTTAAATAGTTATTATTTTAACATTTTTGCTTATTTCATGAGGATGCTTTAAAAATAAGAAGGGTTGACAGACTTCACACGCGGAGAAAATCTCAGGTGCGCAGGTTTCCTCAGCAACTTTGCCATCAACATGATTTCGTCCGATGGCGAAATGAGTGAATAATTATAAAGAAGTTCATTCAACATACGTGGATAAGATTAGCATACGACCTGAAAAAGTGGCATAACCAAAGGGAGGTCTATATTCAGCAGTGGTTAGATACAGTAGTGGATATTCGGGCTGTGAATGATGATGACATGATTTTGAAAAGTCAGAGGTTACCTGCTTTTGGTATTTGGTAGATACCATTGGACTTGGCAGTCCTATGATCATATTATTGATTTTCACATGTACTTGAATTATAGGTAAATACAAATATTTTCCGTGCCATAATCACATGGCTCCAGCATCAAAAATCGGAAAATTTGTTGCTATGCAATATCTAGATGCGGCAGCGTCGGTCGCTGAAACAAGTACGCTCAGTTATATAATGCGATAGTGCTGTCAAGCGGGGTAGTGACATTCGCTTTATTAAACCACGCTCTAGCAGTTTCGAGAGCGGAGGGACGCAGATACGATTAGGAAACAGGAAGTGACATTAACTGTTGAGCTGGAAAATGGTGGCAAATGTAAGGAAATCAGGATTATATTGCTCTACTAGTGCCGCCCTCTACTATATTGATGCATATTTGTATACTGCATATAAACCTTCCTCTTGAATCACTCTATCTAATGCTAGAAACTCAATTAAAATCCGTTGCGTTGTTTAAGAGGTCTAAGCGTACAAACACTGGGAGCGAAATTGTTTTTTATTTATGAATATGAAGCTTGAATAAGGTTTTTATTCCGATTTTTAAAATTTTGTTGGATGTCTACAATTATTGATGTTTGACAATCAGATAGCTCATCTGCTTGTTTGCCGGCAAAAACGGGTATATTGTGTCTATAAAGTAAGAAATTTGGTTCATTTATTTAACTTACTGACTATGACATCTTTACAGTAAACCAATTTGATTACTATATCAAAGCTAGCCCAAAAGCCGCTTCAAAATAATTAGTGTTCAGCAATTATGAAAGTAAACAAAAGGTGTTAGGATAATTAAAATCAATGTCAATATGTATATCATTAATTGTTTAATGTGGTAAACCATGCTGGTATTTCGCTAACAGTGTCCTTTGATTTGATTCTGGTCCAGATTTTGATTAAATGATGAAAATAATGCATTATTGCCCAAAGTAATATTTCAACAGCTAGAACATCTAGTATCTGTACATCTTCAAAACCTTCGTGGCCGAATCTCGCGGTACTGTTGAGATAAATAAAACTTTGAACAGGTTTTATCATGTCTTTCTGCTTATTTTTACGTGACATTTCCTTTTATAAACATTGTAGGTATGTTTTCACAGTGAATAGGATAGTGATGCAACTCGAATTTCACTCGAGTATTATTGGGTTCGTGAAGATTTTCTAAAAAAAAGGTCGGTTAAACTCGTCACATCAATCAACAATTCCTGAATATGAATATTTATGAAGACGTACTGTAATTTTGACTGCGGTCCGAGTCACTCCAGAATCAGAATCAGAAATCATTTATTTGCTTTCAATGTTGGTAGTTAAGATGTTGGTTGATACAGTCATTATAATAATTATGTCCCAGTACATACATCGTACCTTACGGCATGCAAATACATAAGATTTTCATAAATTATGTCTTACTTCTACTAATATTAATAAATTTTTATATAACACTATATACCAATATAAATTAGAAATAAAATACAGTTTTATTTTTCATCATCTAGAAAATCTTTGAGGGTGACTTGAGTATCGACTCGATTTTTTTCACTCGAGTAAAATGCGACTCAAGTTGCAACACTAGTATAATATTTGCGGTGCATTTTTCGTGTAGTCTATTCTCATTACATCAGAAAGCTCTTTTGTTCGGATATTCGTGATTCGTAGTGTTAGCTGTACCATGTTTCTACAGTACTAAGTTAAGATTTATGGTGTTACCTGTGCAGTACTAAGTTGAGATGTTGTTACCTGTTGCATTTTTTTTTTTTTTTTTTTTTATTATACTACGCTGACAACATATGGGCCGCCATCATTATGAAGCAGTGATAGCCCAGCGGTATGACTACTAGACTGCCAAGTCAACGGTCCTCTGACTTTTTGAAATCATGTGTAATTATCACTCGCTTTAACGGTGAAGGAAAACATTGTGAGGAAACCTGCATGCCTGAGAGATTTTCTCGAAGGCATGTGAAGTCCGTCAACCCGCATTGGGCTAGGGTGGTGGACTATTGTCTCATCCCTCTCATACTGTGAGGAGACTCGTGCCCGGCAGTGGGACCGTATATGGGCTGATGATGATATGGCTGTCTGATGGTAAAATATAACCGCAACTTTTAGACGCCAGCAACACGATTAGTATCACTGGTATCTTAAGAACTCTATTATAAAGTCTCATTTGCTCGGAACACAATAATGATAGCACATTAGCACACAGAATACTTGTTACGACTGCTAAGCTAAAGGTTTTAGGTTCGAATCCGAGGCCAAGCAGTTAGTATGCAGTTTTTTTATATTAAATTCTGAGTAGTAGCTTGGAGTTTGAATTGTGCCCGGTTCATAAGCTTGCTCCCTATAACATGGGACCTAAAAACAATTCCGGCGATCTGTGGGTGTACATTAGTAAAAGTATGATGTTTATTAAAAACACTATATACTATTTCATCTCGTTAGTTTATATAATATAACAACATAAAAAACTTGAAGATAATTTGCAGTTGTGATGTAGTACTTGTTTCGTTTCTAAATATTACCTAATTAAACCAACATTGCAGTCTAATTGAACCATTTTACATTAAATTAGTTTTGTTTTAATTATACAAACAAAAACAATTTATTACAAACATGTTTCGCCGAATAATTAAACATCGACACATATAAATTTTGAGTTTGATTGTTAAATGTTCTGATTTAAAATGAAAGCTAGCTATTATTAATGTTAAACTTGTTTCGTATTAACATCATCATCATCCTCCTAGCCTTTTTCCCAACCATGTTGGGGTCGGCTTCCAGTCTAACCAGATGCGGCTGAATATCAGTATTTTACACGGAGCGACTGCCATCAGACCTCCGTAACCCAATTTCTGGGCAATACCGATATTCGAAGGATAGACTAACATCGTATTAACATCAATTAAACAAAAATGTTCCTATTAAAATCATAGAGAAGTAAAACAGTATAAATATTATTTTTATAAACACTACTAACATTCTTCAGCAGTCGGCGCTTACAAATATTAAACGAACAGATTATCTATAGTGTATTTGTTGGAAAAAAAATCGCAGAATGTGCACTGTATTATGGAAAAAACATTGATCTAAAACATTTTATTTCATATCCTTTTTAATCCCAGGCTCAGGTAGAAAGCCGAGTCAAAAAAGTATCCATTATAAAAATGAAAAATTTATTTTTTATCTCTATAGGTCGATGCTCATTTCGATGAATGGTTTTGTGGAAAATGTTGCATTTTTATATAAGATATCAAAAACAACATCCATTTTTACATTCCGTTGAAACATCATTTAAATATTTTGACTGATGTTTCTTATTGTCAATGTACATTTATTTTGAAAATATGTACAATTTGGCCGTTTCCTGCAGTACATACTCTACTTAACGGCGAACTGTCATGTGGGTGTATTATTATTATTATTTTATCTCTGCATTACCTTTCGAAGAATTTAGGCATTATCATGCCTGAATTGTACAAAAATCAACTCAGGGGAGAGTTAAAACAGTCAACAAAGGTAAAAATTAAATTGCAACCGCGTTTTGACCACGGACGTTTAAAAACAGTTCCGCAAATAAATCAAAAAGATCTCGATTTATTAAATCGACCACCGTCAAACGCTGCGAAAAAGTTTTATACAAAAATAAACCATTTTCAAATTAAAATAAAATTGATTTTAGTTTGAAACTGTTCGGACTGCCGTCATTGATTGGAATGCACCCACTAGTACTGTCACATGTCCCGGCTTTTTCTGGGGTTTCGGCTTTCAAGTGATTAGGAATCACACATTTTCAGGGGAATTTAAACTCACGTTGTTACTCGCTCTTGTTTTTGGATTTATTTTTCAGTCTACAGATGTTATTGAATTTTTCTATAATATTCTGTAATATTTCAGTCTGATCAGCTGTTTTTACAGCACCACTTGAGTTTATATTGCTGTATGACTGTATATTTTGAGCACTGTGTTCTCAAATGGGAATATATTAAGTGCTCAACGCATTGGTGCTTGGTGCGGGAATACTCCAAAATTCTCACTAACAGGTCAGAAATTGGAATTGTGCACGACTGATAGCAATAAGCTCGCTCCCTATTACAGCAATACTCTGACTATCCCTTCAGGGAATACAGGCGTTATAGCATGTATGTTTGTAGATCAATACGACAGCTTTTTTAATGAAAACCCCTTAATACATAAAACTAAATCTTATCTACTATCGTTTCTATAAATTGAATCAAACACTGACAGTCAGTTACAAAAGACGTTATATAAAAGCTCCTACATATGAAATGAACTCTTCTCACAATGGAATATCTAGACGTCATGTGAAGGAAAATTACGTTTATGAAGAATCCAATAGAACATTGAATGAAATTGGATTATTTTGAAAGAATTCAATTGATCCCCGTTTGAAAATAGAAATGAAGTTTGGAGTGAGTGAATTCAATGTATATACTAAGTTAAGCTATTACATTATATGAATAAGTCCGCCTCTGTACATAATGTCCTTATAGGATTAATATAAATAAATATTTTTTTGTTGTAAATGATTGATGATTTTTTATAAAACCAAAATGTTATATTTTCGTTTAACGTCTTAGCCCAAAAATTAGACAGAGATCTATTCTCGTAATACCGAGAATTTCATATAAATCCCATTAATACTTTCCTCGTCTTGACTATCAAACTCGAGACCTCGTGCTAGCAGCTATGCTAGCAACTGTTTGAACATTGAGGCAGCTGAAACTTTGAAACAATAAAGAAAAGGAAATAACTATGGAAGTAGTAAGTTCACTTCATGATGATGTCTATTATGCCTCTTATATCACAAGAGTAAGGTTCAAATTTAATTGGTTTAAGCGTTTTTGCTGCAGTAGAATTTGGTAGAAGTCTTCTCAGTTAAGAAAACCTAAAGAGTTACTAAGAGTATATATAAATTAAGCTTATATAATAACTTCAAAAGATGTGGGCAGCATCGTTACAAAATAAAAATAAATAACTTGTCCATAATACGAAAAAACATGGTAACAACTTAAGCACTTATTTAATTTAATTTAATTTAAGTTAGAGGAACTCGTAATAACTTTTCTACTAGGAATGAGGCCAAAATATAAAAAAGTTTCTGGTTGATATAAGAAAAATAATATTTAGACCATTGAGTTATAAGACCTTAGTACTTAATATGGTGTTACTCTTTTACTCAATCGAGGAATCGATTGTTACTCGATTCGATTCATAGCCAAGCAATCGTAAGCGCGACTGCTAAAAAAGAGCACTGGCCTGTAGACAAATTGCAATTTGACATTCGAATCGACAAATGAATACAAATAAAATGTATGGAAATGAGACAAGCTTGCGACAAATTGGGCTGTCACTAATGTCATTTCTATACATTTTGTTTCAATTCGTTTGTCAATTCTAATGTCAAATTGCAACTTGTCTAGCCCCCAGAGAGCAGACTTAAGGCAGTTTCTAAACAGTAAAATATTACTTGAAATTTCAAATGTCAAAATACAAAATATTTAATATTTTGCATTCCACCTCCCTTCTAGTACAATTGCGATCTTTCACAGAATTCCTCAGTTTATCTCAACACTCAATCTTGTTTCAAACTTGCAATTTGTTCCCCCAAAATATTTCCGCCCCAGCTATTTTAAAAGGAAGAGCATTATATGGGGCGCTTCGTCAAGTAGCACTGCGTCTTGGAGCACCCTAACCGTTTCTCGGGACTCGAAAAGTTTAAACACAAACGCACTTGACTCGGCATTGTTTACTGGGAAGCTGTGTAGTGGTTACAGTGAAAAATATAGATAGAATAGCCTATCAAAGCAAGCCTAGCAGAGGTGTACAGTCAGCGTCAAAAGTCGCTAAACACGATGCAATCTTCAAAACGTTTTTGCATTTTTATTAACTAAAAATATCTGATTTCTCTCTGAATATTGTTTTAAATACAGGAAAACAATTACAAGAATCGAATCAGAAATCTTGATGCTGTGATGTTTTTAAAATTTTCCAGTGTTCAGTGACTTTGAAACTGACCGTATCTACTTAATGTTCACCCACAGTTCGCCGTTCAAGTCCAGTGCAATAGGGGGCTAGCCTATTGCTATTAATCGAACATAAATCCAAACGATGATCTGCTAATGTAAAGTAAAGGTAAAGCACGCTTGCTACGGTCCGGTTATGGACTAAAAACTATACTTGGACGTTAAACAAAAAAAATGTGGTAACAAATAGAATAACAAGCATTAAATATTAGTAGGTATACCGATCCTCTAAGAATGAATGTTCATTTAGCTGTTTTTAACCCCCGACGCAAAAACGACGGGGTGTTATAAGTTTGACGTGTCTGTGTGTGTGTGTGTCTGTCTGTGGCATCAAAGCTTCTGAACGGATGTCCCGATTTTGATTTTTTTATTTTTTTTATTTGAAAGGTGAATGAGTCGGGAGTTTTCTTAGCTATGTTTGATGAAAATCGATCCAAGATGGGCGCCGCCACAAAATAGCGAATTACATATTTTTTCACAACTCCCTCAATATGGGTATCAAATGAAAGGGCTTGACTAGTAGAATACTATGCACTATGATAAATTTCAAATCCAATATGGGCGCCACCACAAAATGGCAAATCACTTTTCGTGTCGGGGGTTTTTTGAGGATTTTTTCATCGACATTATAATGTACAAAATATTATAAAGTTGAAAACGTCTTTAAATTATCGATGCTAACAACAAAACTATGTATACAACTATATAACTTGTCTACTTCATAAACCAATCAATTTGCTACTAACCGGGAAGCTAAAGTTTAATCAGTAAAACAATTTAACTAAAGCAATTTGATAATCAAATTGTTAACTGGACTTACTAAATCAAATTACATGATTAACTAAATCCTTGTTTTCAAATTGAAGTACCTCAGACCGATAACTAAACTTTGGACAGATAAAAATTGTGAAGTTGTCGGGCATTGGTCTTTATATAATTGTTTTTTACACACAACCATCTGGTCCCCAACTAATTATAAACCTTATTGGTGTCTATAAGTTATAACAAATCTACTTTTAATTAGAACGTGTCAAATGCAAGATAAGTTTTAAAAAATGCAACCAAAAAACCAACCCTTAGATTGTAATCAGGGTTATCACCAAGATACAGTCTATATATGCCACCCCATCATAATCAGTAACCTGTTTCCTGTCTTACTACTTGGCACAGTTGGCACAGAGATCTCAGAGTCACACAAGTTAGGCTACAGTCCACCACGTACGCCTATTGAGGCTTAGCATACTTCAAGGTTGCTGTGAAAAATAAAACTATGTATAAATTCTAGAACAGATTTTTTATGCATGCAACCCGGTTGGTTTACACGGGAGAAGGGTGAAGTTTCGTCGTGGATCAAATAGTATTTCTTCCCAACTGTACGGCTCGAAGGCCATAACACTTCAACACCGCGGTTAGCTTAGGTGAAGTTAAGTATTGAAACATTCAGTCACACGAGGACTGGTGCTAGTGATAGCGGGTTTCAGCTTAGATTATATCAAAATCAAATATTTTTATATCAATTAGAACATATAAACAGATACGATATAACTACTTTGAAAGGTTAATTTTTAAATACCGTCACGTCTGTGTTCTCTGAAGGGTTAAGCAGGGGTGTACTAATGTACACCCACAGTTTGCCGGTATGTTTGTCATTAACAAATGCATACTTCGGAGTCTGGAGTTCTGCTCGGGCAGATTCCGGAACTGAGAATAATGCTTAGAAAAACCCAATAACCATTTGTTTGACCAGTGAATCGAACACGGTATCTAGCGCAGCAGTCGCGCTGAGAACCATTGGGCTAACAGGGCAGTTTTTTGTACTAGTGAGTTGGTGACGTAATGTCAAATTGTCAATGGAACACAGACAATAATGTTTTTTTGGGAATCGAGACAGATCAATAGGTGAAACAAAGGCAATAGGGGATAGACATCAGAGGTGATTTCTCCACCAACCACAATTGACGTAAATTAATAAGCAGCTTTCAAGGCTTTAGAGGATTGCTTAGGTAAAATGGTGGTCCTGAAAACTTTAAGTTACAGTTTAATGTAAACACACCATGTAGCTCCTTATTATGGTGCATACCACACCTGATTTTTACTACCACACATAGTAAAAAAAAACATTATTTTTAACAACATCCACCCGCTTACTTCCGCACCTCGCCCTAACCTTAGAAGCGGTACTGCTAATGTGTTTGTACTGTCGCAAGTACAGAGATGTGTTCAACGTTTTTTCCTCAATACATATTTATCAGGTGGATGATAGAAGGATATTTATGTTTTGATGTCTTTGTTGAGGGAAATTGGGAAGTATTTTTAATAGATCACCAATTTACACGTGGTCTCAAGAAGCGTGGGAAGTCGTTCAAGTCTTTGTCATTTTTATTGGAGATAAAAGATCCACTTATTCGCTTGAATATTCTTTTTTAATGTATAAGGCTATTTTAAGGCTTCGTCAAACAGACCGCGTTTTTTGCGCGCATCAAGGCGCTAGACCGTCCCAGACTAGCGTACCGCTATAGCGCCGCGTTGTGTTGCACTGTCTCTTGACCTGACCATCTCTTGACCTGTCAAACAGACAACACGAACGCGACATCACGAATGATGCCGCAATAGAACGTCAAGTAATGCTAGCACACTCGCTCTAGCGCCTCTAGCTCGTACGATCTAAACGCGTTCTACTGATCGCGTTGACTAGATCTTGTATAAGTAGATATAACCATGATCTGCTCGGGTGAAAATAAAAAACCAATTATGCTAAAACTACGATCCAAATAGTAAGGCCCGTTTTCGAGAACGTGGTTACAAATATTTAATAGGTATAATTATAGGATAAGGGCATTTTAAGATATGAATTTGACCGCGACACCCCAAGGAGTATTTTTGGTTAACTAATTAACAGAATTCATTACGCGAATGAATTCTATTAATTAGTTAACAACGGTTAAATTGTATGCGCGAATGTTTATTCTAACCTTCTCCTCTAAAGTTACCTATATGATATAGAAAGATAGAAACTCATCCCATACCTATCTTTTTGTGTTTTTTAAGCATTTTCCATGCTAAGATTACAAGTTATTTTTAATGAAGGAAAAAAAAAAAATAGTAGCGCCATCTATTGTGAAGCATCTTCACAATAGATGGCGCTACGTCACCGTAAGACGTAAATTAGAATGTGGAGGAAGATTTCGACTGGCGAGCAGGGCGAGCGGTGGCTTAGTGGTCAGAGCGTCTGGTGTACCGAACCAGAAGGCGCAGGTTCGAACCCTGCCCGCCCGCCGATTTTTTCCTTCATTAAAAAAAAAAAAAAAAAAAAAAAAAAATCATCCCATACCGTTAAGGCATAACCTAAACGTATATAAACGAGATTTTTATACGTCATATTTATTTTTTCTATAAAACTGCTTCAAGCAATCCTTCAAATTAAAATTTCTTTAAGAACTACCTTGCTTAGCTTGTGTAAGACAAGCTTTGTTGATTCGACCGAAAAGATTCACTAAAATAGATCTGAATACCGAGTACCTAAGCATTAACCGCAGATTTGGGTTTATTATTGAAATGAATGAAATCTGGCATAACCTTTTCAACTATTCAATAACAGATTGTTTTGAGTTCAGTCGACTTAGTCTGTGATTTACAGCCAAGTGTTGTCAAGAGCACGACAAGTTTTGAATTTCAGTTATTCTGTTTTGAAGACGTTTCGGTTGCTAACTGGAAATATCTAATAATAAATAATAGGTCTACTTTTTACGGATTTTATCGCGTTATATTGATATTATTTTAATCCCGACAGTTCGGACCCTTTACAGCGTCCATGGTCACGGGTGACTAAGGTGGTAGGCGTCTTGACGTTTCAATTACTAACAGCTACCCTACATTTTTGTTAATTGTTGGCAATCCCATTCACGCAGAACGAGCTCACCGTATCCTTCGGTCTTGCATAAAATCCGTAAAAAGTAGTTTTATTTCAATGTCTAGTATTCGCGTAAGTGTCAGAAATCACTAAAGGTGCTAAATAATAGATAAGCAGTGATAGCCTGGGGGTATGACCGCTGGACCGCTTTGCCAAGTCAAAAGGTTCGAGTGCGAATCCGAGGCACGCAAACTTTTCGAAATCATGTGCGTAATTATAGAAAACATCGTGAGAACACCTGCATGTCTGGGAAATTTTCTCGACGGCATGTGAAGTCTGCCAACCCGTAATAGGCTAGCGTGGTGGAGTTATAGCCTAATCCCTCTCATACTGAGAGGAGACCCGTGCCCAGCAGTGGGACAGTATGGGTTGATGATGATGATGATAATTGGTGACGAATTAATATCATGTGAGATAGTGGCTGAAAGTAAAAAAAAATCTATTTTATAACACATTTTAATTTGATAATAACGCTAGAAATTGAATATATTATTGTCAAACTGGTTTCTGACAATTCCAGTTTTAAGTACTTCTGGGTTTATTTCAATGATTAGTGTCAAATTTTAAAACCGCAGGCCAGTACTTATCACTAAGTACATATTATAAAACAAAGTCTTCCGCCGCGTCTGTGTGTATGTCTGTTCGCAATAAACTAAAAAACTACTGCACCGATTTCCAAGCTGTTTTCAATAGAGTGGTTCTCGAGGAAAGTTTTAGTTTATAATTTGTTGAGTTTTTGTATAAATTAGCTAAAATATGGCCACGCGGGCAAAGCCGCTGGCGGAAAGCTAGTAACAAATAATTATATTATGTCCTGATAACGCGAATTCAATCATGGCGTCATTTTAAAAAATGCCAGTAAAATATTTTCCTGGTGCTAGAAATGTTCAGTATATTAAATCAAACTCATCTACGGCATGACCAAACCAACCGCCGATTTATGATATTACATGTACGCGGCCTCAAAAATATTCAACTGAAAAATAAAAACTGACCGCTATTAATTATAGGCAAATTGTTTTTTTTTTACTGTGAATCATGTTGAAGGGTGATTCTGAGTTTAATGTCAGGAGGTATGATGGGAATTGTTACTGTTTATTACCGCAATGTATTTCATAACGATGTCATCGGACTTATATCGCCGTAGGATTAGGTGTATTAATGTACACCAAGAGTTGGAAGGAAAGTTGTACATTTATCAAAACTCTACTCCTGAGAATTTCATAGAAAAATATTAATAATTGGTAGGTATCATAGGTCCCATAATTAATTACTAATTTTACCGATTAGATGTAATGTTACCGAGTGTATTTAGGGTTTAAACATAATTATTATGATATGGATAAGAAACCGATTCAGTGCCTGTGTGTAGTGTAATATTATTAAAATTGTGTGTTGAAATAAAACTACTTTTTACGGATTTTATCGCGTTATATTGATATTAAACGAAGCATAGGGACCCGCGTAAAAGAACACATCGCTGATGTCAAACACCGCCGTTCCGGAAAGTCTGCAATTTGTGAACACACCCTTGACAAGGCCCGGCATTACATCAGATTTGATCAACCACAAGTCCTCGCAAAAGAAAACCGATTCCTACCCAGGATGATTCGTGAGGCCATTGAAATTCAAAAACATAGACATATAGAAGATAAGACACATAGAGAAGATGGCTGGGTCTTACCACCTGCTTGGAACCCTATTATAGATTCAATTAAATCTAATTCTAAGCCTAAAACTGCAAGACCGAAGGATACGGTGAGCTTAATTAAAACTTCAAGACGCCTACCACCTTAGTCACCCGTGACCATGGACGCTGTAAAGGGTCCGAAACGTCGGGATTAAAATAATATCAATATAACGCGATAAAATCCGTAAAAAGTAGTTTTATTTCAATGTCTAGTATTCGCGTAAGTGTCAGAAATCAAAATTGTGTGTATTTTAATAGTAATATTGTACTACTACTACTACTACTAAAAAGATTTGGTAAAAAAACAAATAGTGCAGTACACTATATTTTATTATTATTTTATTGAGAATCACCCAGAATTTTAAATAGCTTCAGGCGCGGAACCAATCAACTGTACAATACAAGTTCAAGTGATAACAGCTGTCCCAATTCACAAATAGGGTTGAAACGCAATGATGTGAAATATTTAGGTTAGATACTTATAATTAATCGTACAGGGGGGCTAGACAAGTTGCATTTTGACATTCGAATCTACAAACAAAATGTATGGAAATGACATTAGTGACAGCCCGATTTGTCGAAAGCATGTGTCATTTCCATACATTTTGTTAGAGACTTAACGATCTGTTCGAACCAATCACATAAAACCTAAACTTAGAAATATGGAATCATTGTTACAACCGTACTAGACTATGTTATGTATGTAGGGTGATTGGGTTTTATCTGTATTTATGCCGTTTTCCTTCCTAGCCTCCTATCCTCAACTAAGTTGAGATCGGCTTCAATTCTGATGCGGCTAAATATCAGTTTTTTACATGAAGCGACTGCCATCAAACTTCCGCAACCAATACCGATATTCGAAGGATAGAGTGATTGTCAGTCTTTTTGGGCCTCGTGCCACCACTATCGATAGTTATAGGTGTTCGTATGACAACCATGACTGACGGCTTAACGTGCTCTTCAGGGTAGCGAAGGGTTTCGATGCAATATGTATGAAGAATGATCATCCCATCCACAAACTGACCGCGACAAGTGTAGTCTGGCTCGTAGGCTACCTTGGCGTTCTTTAGCTTCTGCCTACCCTTAAGGAGAAACGGCGTAAGTAAATGTATAATAATTCATATTCACAATAAGTGTTGTTTCAATTGATATATCTATAGTTACTCAAAGGGTTGACGGAGAGAAATAAGTTATTGTTGTTTTTGTGCGATGGAGTAACAACAATTTGCTATGATTTGTGTTACCACAAATTATGATTTACGATCCCTAAATGTTATTGTTTTTAGTTTATTATGACTCTGTAGTATCGATAACAGCTGTGAAGTTTTTATATCTCAATTAATTTTAAGCCTGACAACAAAATTATTGCGATAAAGGTCTAATCGCGGAACGTCTGATCGTGGGGCTTAGGGTTCTATTTTTTAGGTCAAGAAAGTGTGTCTGTAACATTGTACTGTACATTTTTTTGTTGGGTAGAACATCTTCGTGAATCTTCTACCACCTTCGGAAGCGGCAGGATACTTTGCTATACTATAATGTCCTGAATTCAATTCCTAAGTCAAGCCGTGTTATTGTATCTTCGCAGTAGTAGCTTGGAGCCATAATTTGCAGCAATAGGCTTGCACTACCTAAAAATATATATTTTTTATTTATTTAATATTTTGTTAAATTAGTGTAATGAATCGTGTCTGTGCGAGTCCAAAATAAAAAGTTTTTCTTTTCTTCTTTCTAAACATACCGGCGGACTGTGGATGTACAACTCTGCCTAGTCCTTCAGAATACAGGCGTGATGGTATGTTGTTTCTCCTCGTTTTTCCAGTAGATACTAATTACTAATACGTTCTTACCAAATTCAATTCCAAATAGATAGGGGCGTCTATTTTTATAAACAGCTCCGTTGAGCTCCACCAGTCTGTGGCTTCATTTTATGAGCCCTTTTATTGTTACGGAAATCTATATCGGTACTTTATTGTGTAGTAAATGCAACTTGCTTTGTGTGGGTGTAGTTATAAAAATGAGTTTCCATTACATACAACTTCTCCTTTTTTAAAAAATGTACCATAGATTACCTACCACGTAAGTTACTATAATATTATATACTAGCTTCCCGCTAGCGGCTTCACCCGCGTGGTCTTATAATTTTTTCCCCCGTTTTTGCAACTTTTTTCATTACTACTCCGCTCCTATTAGTCGTAGCGTGATGATATATAGCCTATAGCCTTCCCCGATAAATGGGCTACCTAATATGAAAAGAATTTTTAAATCGGTCCAGTACTTTTTGAGTTTATTCGTTACATACAAAAATACAAATCTTTCCTCTTTATAATATTAGTGTAGATGTAGATATGTTTTTATGTTAGCCTAATTTTTTGCGGTGCCGAGGGCAAATCACTACCTACTCATACAACAAAAGACCATTGATGATGATATGTTGTGACTAGGACTTGCTGCTATGTTTATATTAAAAGCTATTGTTCCGTACAATGTGATTATTTCATAAGTCGGCAGTAGTCTGTTTATTTTGTATCTGTCGCTTCAATGACCAACACGCGATCATTGTTCAAGGTACATGTATTGAAAATATCCGACATTGCATAGAGGCTGGTCATGCATGCCTAAGTAATTGACGGTCCAAGCAAGCTTCATGCTTGGAGATAGACCTTTATTCGCTGATAATGCTTAAAATTCACGCATTGTGCATTGGAACGCTTAATTCTTTTGTAGAAAACCTTTTTGACACAAAACTTTTTGTTAGGATTCCCGAAAAAATTCGGAGAAGTGGAGCATTGCTTAGGTACTTTCAGCATTAATGGGACCGAGCCAAACTGTTCCCCGGTAATAGGTTACATGAGACCTTAACATACCTGTGACAAATCCTTCGTGGAATACATGAAATACAGGTGAACTCCAATAAGATTCAACATACAATTTTCGCTCACAATCTTTTTATCTGCAGAATTAAATTAGCACTATTCCTACTATTACGCCTCTTAATGGATCACGTACAAAGAACATTAAGGTTGATAGCAACCCGGAACGTTCGGAGCTCCACAAACTTTTTACTACGTCTACTGGTACAAGTGTTTGTCAAAGCTTAATATAGAACTGGAATTATTTATAGCGGCTATGTTTTCTTGGGAACCATACTGGGGTGGTTTCTACCCATTAGTGGGTGAAGGAAGTCAAACTCATGAATATGATGTTTTCGTGAATAATATTATAGTAAATACTCTTTGTGTTTCTAATTTGAACATAGAATGACATTATTTTTTATTGTATAAGATTATATCTAATAGCCCTAGTGAGGGGCTCGTGACCAAGCTGTAACTACGCTAATCAACCGATCTGCAAGGTTAAGCTACACTTGCCGCGGTCAGTCAGTGGATGGGTGATCATTCTTAACATATCAAGACCCCTCCGTGCCTCGGAGAGCACGCAAAGCCGTCGGTCCCGGTAGTCATACGAACACCTATGACAATCGTTAATGGTAGTCGGAAACCTAAAAAGCCTGACAACCAGTCTTTCCTTCGAATATCGGTATTGCCCAGAAATTGGGTTGCGGAGGTCTGATGGCAGTCGCTCCGTGTAAAATACTGATATTCAGCCGCATCCTGGTTAGACTGGAAGCCGACCCCAACATGGTTGGGAGAAGGCTAGGAGGAAGAAGATTATATCTAAAACTAAATTGTTGGCTTTATGAATACTTGTATAGTTAAAAGCCCGAAAAGCTCGACGAAAATATTGGTATCACCCAGATATTGGATTAATGTGGAGGTCTGGTAGCCGCAATCGCTTGTGTGCAAAATACTGATCTTCAGCTGCATCTGGTTAACTAAAATTATGCTTAAAGGAGACCATTTTTTTTTTCGAAGAATAGGCCCACCATAAATAATGTGGTGTATAGTAATGAAACATATATTGATTTAATCCTTATAATACTTAAAATACAATAGTATAGTTAGTTACTCATGGTCTAACCGCAATACCGAGAAATACGACGAAAATGTGAACGCCAAAATAACCTAAAAATCAATACGCAAGAGGCCTGTCAAAAATACCTAATAGGTATCATTATCATTTCAAAGTTGTCTCTTAAAATAAGTATACCCAACATATAAATACTAACCAGATTATGCCTTCTAAGCTGCTTATTATAGGAAGAACGGAAAGGAAAGGGCTAAGAATAATATACCCGAACCCTTCAGTGCATACAGGTATTTGTTCTTCCGCTATTTGATAAAATTACTTTTACATCTCGTTGGTGTAGCGGTCCGAAGCGGGACTACAGTTACTCGGTTCGATTTTCGGGTCGAGCAGTGTTGTTGAGTTTTTCTGTGAAATTCCCAATATCAGCTCAGTCTGGGTTTGTGCCCGGTTGATAGCCATAGACTCGCCCCGTATTACATGGGACTTACACATACGCGCGAACTGTCGGTGTACTGGACTTAAATAAATACACCACTGCCAGTCCTTTAGGTATAGGTATGTGTTCTTCCTGTGTTAAAATTACTTTTACACGTGCAATTGAGCTCCAACATTTCCTTTTTCCGTCCTTTTGCTGTCTTCTACGTGTAATCCACGTACCTTTAATTAAATATGTACGGACATAACCGTAAGAGGAAGCCGCAAACTAATTTAGATAGGTCAGTTTTGGGATAAAGTCAAGCAATTTAGTGTCTAATCTTACGTTATTTAAGGGTTCAGATAGCTTACTAACGACTCCCTTGCTTTGTAAATAGAAATAGGGACTTAAGGTCTATCTACAATGATGTATTTGTACATTTAATTTAATTACTGCATAATTTTCTTCAGAAACAGTTTTTTCATACCGTGATTTGCTGCAAGTGTTATGTGTGTGACGTACTTTCTCTGTTCTTTTATATTGATTATGATGAATAAATTTATAATCATTTATTATTTTCCTATTTTCTTCTCTCTTTATTTTACTGTTCTTAAAGATCCAATATCTCGAGAGAGAGAGAGTCGAACTCGTCACCCCACCAACGTCTGGGCCGACCTCACTGTCGCTTCATTCCATGTGGAATACTGAGAATATCATAGAAAAATACCATAACACTGCTCGACCTCAGAATCGAACCCAGAAACTCTTGCGTAACAGTCGCGCTTAGTACCATTAGGCTAACGAGGTAGTTTGCGAACACGCAGCCAACAACCGCATTTTTCATTTTAATCTTTCCCTAAACTCAAAAAGTATTTAACCGAAATAAATCCATAATGTTAATATACCATCCCTGGCCGCTCCTACAGAAATGAAAAAAAAAAAACCTTTTTTTTTCTTTTTTTTCATAACCATAAAAAATCGTTGTCCTCCTCAGGTAAGGATAATCAAATATCTGGGAGAACAAACCGTATATCAAAGCCCTCGGTGGGGTGCTTACGTGAAAGAGGGTTGGAATAACTTAGGACCAAAAAGGTTGTTACTTTAGGACGCTAGGAAAGCCGGATCGTCTAGTGAAATTGTGTAAGTCAACTACAGAAAATTATGAGTGTACACAAATGTGTTATTAAATTTACGCACTTAAAGTAATGGAAAAATAATTCTCGGGAAGGATAATATTTTGTAGATAAACATAACACCGATTAAATCTTTCATTTTACATCAAATATACTACTTTCTTGGATTGGATGTATATAGTCAAGACGATAGATTTATTTTGTATGTATTGTATACTCGTAACTCTTTTAATATGGCCAGTTACAGATATTAAAGAATCTTAAGCTATTCTAAAAATTCTGAATTTGAAAGCTGCAGCGATTTCAGGATTTGTTTTTTAACTTCGCACTAAACACGTAAACATGGGATACCCACAATATTTGTATATAGGTATACATTTTATACATTCATCTACAAGCATTTTTTGTATCTTAAAAGAAAAAAAAATAACGTAAGAAAAATACTTTTTCTGGCAGTGCGATCCTCCGGTTATATCAGATAATTAATTAGCATTTTTAATGCTAAATATAATAAAAAATAACTACTATTTTTATAAATTATCTTTTTGTTATCAAGTAAAATAGCTTTGAGATTTAATTACGGAAAATGATAACTTCGATTGTCAAATTTTATTTTCTGAAAGAATTCTTATCTCTCAAGCAGTCTATGAAACCCGTCATCGCAAAAGCTAAAGTTGAAAATGACAGTATCAGTTTCCACAAATCTGGCTAAGAAGGAACTTCAGTGGCAAGGTGGATCCTGGCGCATCGCCAAATCCAAACGAAAAATGTTGGGAACTTGGAAGCATTATTTCTCGCATTTAACATGAAACAAAATGCTAGAAATAAAACAGTCTTGCTCAAATTGAGATTGGGTTGTATAGGGGCTAAACAGAAAAAATTGCAGAAGACCAATTTTTTTCTATTTTCATTTATTGCAGACTGTATCTGACCTCTAAGTACAATAAATTGAAATAATAAACATTGGTTTCTAACTAGAATATCAATTCGTTGTGTATATATAGATATTTTACTTAATAAAATATTCGAGTAAAATTAGGTTAGCAGCGAAAATTAATAAATGAGCAAAATAGACTCTGCGTGTCTATATTTGAAGTAAAAAATATAAAAAACCTAAGGCTTTGCGATCTCAAGACAGTAGAAACAATTTATCAAACAAATGTTTTGGTACGAATTTCCCATGCGACTAATTTGAGAACTCCCGAGCTCTTAAGTCAATTAAATTGGTTTTCTAATGGCTATTACCCTACCAACGTCAAACGATTTTTTCACCATTCAACATTTCCTGGCCATAATTGAAAATTCATAGGATCCATTTTACCTCACGGTGGTTAAAGTTTGACGATAGCGTTATGAATAACTTTGGTATGCATAAACTCTTATTCATGGTACTAAGGATGTTATAAGTCAAGAGGAAATGTTTCGATGCCGTGATCAAAGCGATTGGCTACTAATTTATAGAGGTAAACGTTTTCCATAACCTTAACAAAAAGTGCTTGTTCAATTTTTCCAGAAAAATACAGGTCATTAATTTCTTCTAGTCTAAAGTTTGTGTTTACTTTATCTTTTTGTTTTGCTTTGGGGGTTTAAGATGGATTAAGTGGATTAAGCCTTAGAGTTGGGATATTTTGTGTTTAATGATCGTAAAAATTGGTGTCTCGTAGAAAATGGAACAGTTTGGTCTTGTCAGGACCATCTTCTTTAATTGAGACGCTCAATAGTGACAGTCTACTTACGCAACAAAACTTTCACCCTTATCTCAGGACTTAAAAGAGAGATTATATGGCCACGGGCCGTATTATGAAGGTTTAGAGCGATCATATCTCGCACTGGAACAACGATAGCTTTAAAGCTTCATAATACGGCCCCAATACGCTGGCTTTATTTATGTTATGCATATTTTTAGAACGAATCTAGACCAAGGATGTACTTAACAATTTTATTTATTTATTTATTTATTTATTTAATTTATTTTTTGCATTTCTCTCGTGATATCTTCCAAAACTTTTGTAATATCAAAATTCTAATTTATACCTAATTATGTGCTTCAGTTTCAAATTTTAAATTAAATATTCTAATTCAAATTCCTTTGAATTATATTTTGTTAGGTTTCAGCATGTTTTAGCTTGAGTATACTTCTATTAAATTATTCTTTTGCCATATTACAGAATAGTTGGTTAAATTTAACCAGTTAAATTATTTATTATAGTAGCTATTCTTTGAGTCCAAACAGGATTAAAAAATATATATATTCAGAAAAACTTTTTATGACACAAAATTTTCTCGTAATACTACATCAAAAATAAAGTGCTTATCCTTGCGGTTCGACAGGCGCCAATGATGCAAAACTTAATACCACTAGGGAACTTTTAAATTACTTCATTTTCTGTGAATTTCGTCGAGGCCAGCTCTCGCAAGTCAGCCAAACGTACAAGTTGGGGACTAGTGGAACAGTAGTAGCAGTTTACAGAACTTTCTCAACACTTGCATTCCCCGCTTGAATTATTGCATAATATACGTTTGGCGATAAAACTAACAGTTCCCATTGTTCCGCATCATTGTTTTTATTGGTGCTTGTAAAATGTTTGATGGTGCTCCGAGCTTTATAACAGTTTGTTTCTTTTTGGCAACATTTATGGAGTTCTAATTCTTGTTATATGGTGCTTTAAATTTTACCTATTTGCTGGTATGTTGTTGTTCCTCATATCTTACTCTTCCTGTTTTTGTTTCTTTGTCTTTGATACCATCTACTTGATGAGAAAAATCTAAAATACTTTCTTCATTCTCAATTTCCAAATCAGTATTCAAAGCATGTCTCAAACAAATTACATCGCTTTTGTTATTTGTTTCTTGGTAGTGAAATCTTATTAGAACCTACATAGATCTTCACAACTATTTTCAATTGTCTGTACTTAGGAATTTAATATGCTCGAATAATCTGGGTCGAGAAAAATATATGACTTGAATTCGTAGAGAAAAGGAGTTTTGAAATGTGAAGATTAATTTTAATTTCAACTTCGTGAAAAAAAAACAGTTTTGTCTGTTAGGATTATTATTCATACTAATACTAATTTGCATTATGGAAATCCTTGTAATGATTACGAAGCTGACAAACTTGTAGACCCCCTACGAATATTTCCGTACTGTCATTCAAATGAGCCACCCACACCTTTAGACAATGTTTTATGAGGCACCTTCAATCACCAATGTATCTAGGTCCGCCAACCATTTCGTTTTCACCGCGCAAATCGTTTCAATCCCAAATAAAATGAAACATTTATATACCACTTTATTTCTATCTCACAAATCTGGAAACAGTGCTGATCACACCATAAAACACGACCAAGAAACCCGAAGCCGTAATCCAATTTACTGCGAACAACAAACATTATAAATAAACACGGAGGACCCCACAAATAGCGAAAACTATAAATAATACGAGCACATAAACATTGCCATAGTTCAACACCATGATATTGATAATAAAAATTCCTTTCCGGACTGCGAGGGGATCCTAAGCCCGCGTTTGCCCGCACACTGAATGCCGAAGTGTGGATAAATCGAGATCTGCCGAAGATGGTTTTTCGAAAACGAACTTATTTGGTATTTTCCTTGAGATTCACTGCGTGTTGGCGTTTTTATTTGCTTTGGGTGCAAATTTAGAAGTGATAATATGTTAAAGAAGTGTTATGAGAGTTTGAAAAAATTTGGTATAGCTGATTCCTCTCACGATAGTTATTATTAAAGTCAAATAAGAGATTAGAGCATAAAGAGATAATTGTTTGAGTAATTTGTGATACACATAATATGTGGACGGAAAACATTTTCAACAATAACTTCACTCCGTGAAAGAATTATGTAATATGAATTCGACGATTGAAGAAAGAATATACTGAGATATCTAACAGTTTTTATTGTTAGATATCTCAGTATATTCTTTGTACACTGTATAGTTTTACATAATACCTACTAAACTTTTTACTTGAAAAATAAACGATTAATTCTATTTTAATAGGATTAACTCAATCATTTACGTAGGAAAAACGATAAACAATTTGCTATGAGTATAATCGGCTTATGAAAACTAGCTAAGTGGTCATTAGCAAGCTTACGCCTTTAAGATAACGGTTACTTTGTTACAAAGACTTTCGTCTGACCTCTGAAACTTCAAACGAACTAGCTTTTTCGAAGGCCTACAGTAAATCTAAGAAAAAAAATCAAATCCAAAATTAAGTGGCAATTTGTCTTCCTGCGGAGACAAATTCAAATATTTTACATAAGATCGAATACGTAGTACTAAGTTGGGTCGGATTCGAAGATAACCTCAAACGGATAGGAACGTCCACAGTAAAAATAAATTCTTTTATTTAGCCAGTTTGTTCATTTAGAATTATAGCGCTAGTATTGCATTAACTGGATGCTTCAGTTTAATTTTATTATACTGTGTGTTTTTTAAGGCGTAAGAATAAATTTAAAATGGCCATTTGAGTAGAAATACTGTTTTACCTCGTGAAAAGTGAAAAGTAATTTCCTTTCTTTGGCAACATTGTAAATATTGTTCACATAATATCTGTACTGGACTGCTGATCACGAGGTCGTGGGTTCGATTCCCACAAGACACAAACATTTATGTGATGAACTTAGGTGTTTGTGTTTGTCTGGGTGTTTCTTATCTAAATATATAAAACTCAAAGACTGACTGACTGACTGACATAGTGATCTATCAAGGCACAGCCCAAACCACTGGAGGGATCGGGCTGAAATTTGGCATGCAGGTAGATGTTATGACGTAGGCATCCGCTAAGAAAGGATTTTGATAAATTCTACCCCCAAGGGGATAAAATAGGGGATGAAAGTTTGTATGAAACTTTGTCAATTTTAAACTGATCGGGCTGAGACTTTCCATGCATATAGCTACTATGACGTAGGCATCCCCTAAGAAAGGATTTTGATAAATTTTACCCCCAAGGGGATAAAATAGGGGATGAAAGTTTATATGAAACTTTGTCAATTTTAAGCCGATCGGACTGAGACTTTGCATGCATATAGCTACTATGACGTAGGCATCCCCTAAGAAAGGATTTTGATAAATTCCACCCATAAGGGGATACAATAGGCGATGAAAGTTTGTATAAAACTTTGTCAATTTTAAACCGATCGGGCTGAGACTTTGCATGCATATAGCTACTATGCCGTAGGCATCCCATAAGAAAGGATTTTGATAAATTCCACCCCTAAGGGGATAAAATAGGGGATAAAAGTTTTGTATAAATCTTCTTAGATTTTCGACTGATTGAACTGAAATTAAAGATTGGAGGCAGCTCCAATCTTTAATTTCAGTTCAATATGATGAAGACGTCCGCTTAAATAGGATTTTGATAAATTCAACCCCCATGGGGATAAAATAAGGGATGATGAAGGATGTAAATGTATTAGTTTGTTTCAGTTTTGTACACACGCTAAACAAAACTAAAGCCGCAAAAAATATCCCTTATAATACTTCTTAACCCGAGCGAAGCCGCGGGCAAAATAATTAATAAATTTCGACCTATGTAGGTGTGAAATAGGGGATGAAAGTTCATATGGAACAAAGTAACTATTCCACACGGACGAAGTCGCGGGCAAAATTAATAATAATAGGTACTTCTAAACGCGAGCGAAGCGACGGGCAAAATAATTTATAAATTTCGACCTATGTAGGGGTGAAATAGGGGATGAAAGTTCATATGGAACAAAGTAACTATTCCACGCGGACGAAGTCGCGGGCAATATTAATAATAATACTTCTTAACGCGAGCGAAGCCGCGGGCAAAATAATTAATAAATTTCGACCTATGTAGGAGTGAAATAGGGGATGAAAGTTCATATGGAACAAAGTAACTATTCTACGCGGACGAAGTCGCGGGCAAAAAGCTAGTATATTATAAGTATGTATTTACAACAAAAAAAAGTATATAAGTATTGTATCCATTGTCTAGTACCCATAGTACAAGCTCTGCTTACTTTGGGACTAGATGGTGCTGTGTAAAAATGTCCCAAGATATTTATTTATTATTGTTATTATTATCTATCATTATCATCATTTATAATAAATAATAATAAATATCTTGGGACATTTTTACACAGCACCATCTAGTCCCAAACTAAGCAGAGCTTGTATTATGGGTACTAGACAATGGATATAATACTTATATACTTTTTTTTTTTGTAAATATATACTTATATTATATAAGAAACACCCAGACAAACACAAACACCTATGTTCATCACATAATTGTTTGTGTCTTGCGGGAATCGAACCCACGACCTCGTGATCAGCAGTCCGGTACTCGAGCCACTAGACCACAGACGTCGTCAAAAAATATGTTGTATAAGATTTTTTAGTTTTCTTTGTTATTATTAAAATCTCATTTGTTTATTTACAGATTGGCGCAAATCAACAAATCATTTCATTGGGTACGTACCTTTTAAGACTTGAAATAAACATTGAAACTTGTTATAACTAAAAGAACAGAGTATGAAAACAAAACCATTAACACTCGCAAACACCATTAAATACTAAACCTACTCTATTTATTTGTGTCTGTGTACCCCATAGCTTAATAGCTTTGCTAAAAGTTCATATACCATCAAATATTCTGCCGCTAAGCAATAATGTGCGTCACACTATTATGTTCCGTTTTAAAGGCCAATGGAGCTAGTAAAACCTATTAAAAACCATTGTAATAAATACTATATTATATACAAGGTGGAAGGAACTTCGACGCATATCCGAATACCATGAGTTCAGTACACGATTCTGGACCCCCCTGCGTTGAAATTTTCCGTAACTTTTTTCATAAATTTTTAAATTTTTGTTTTACTTGAACGTGTAAAAGAACATTATTTCTATGTACCCAAATTAGGTTTTATAGTTAAAAAATCATTATTTGATTTATTCCGTATCACGCGCGTGATAAAATTCTCCGCGGAGCGTTATAATCGCGTATTTGATAATACACTGCACGCTCAAAAATGTCAATATCTGTAATAACCGATCATTTTCTACATGAATGACCTAGGTCATTTTATTTTTGACCTTGAGTGAGTGAAATCTTGTCATGTCGATGTCCCTTCCACCTTATATTTTTAATTAGAAAAAAATATAAACACATTTCTGCTGTGTCACCAATTCTGAAATCGCCCCGAAAGTGAGTGAGGTGGAGTGTCAAGTCTCAGTCTCAAGTCGGTAAAATGTACGAATCAGTAGATTTTTTTCACAATTTCAAGGATAGTGCCATAGTAAAAGTTATTTATAATGACGAAGTATTTTTATTATTTAGATTTTTCACCGTACTTAAAAATAATGGTGTATATTTCTGAAAAGAAAAACTCTGCATACTTATAAAAAACTTTTTTCGGCAAAACTCCTTCGAAGATAAGTAAATCTTTTGAACAAAATAATTATAGTGTAGGGACGTCATTTAAAGGTAGATACGAGTACTACGGATTTTTTTTGACGACATAGCTCAGTAGCCATTTTCTTTTTAAATGGAGTTTTTTGTTTAGTCACTAGTTACGTCTGCATATGTAGGCACTCTATTAGATTGGCTGTTAGGTTTTAGCGATACGAATTGAATGGATTGTGGTTGTGGTTAAAAGGAAACAATATGAAAAAATATTCTTTATTTTACGAAGTAACATAACATACAATAATTACGCCTGTATTTTTAAAAGGTAACGCAGATGTGGGCAGTTTTATCAATTAAATATACACACGTAGTTTTCTGGTGTGGTTTGAAGAATGGGTCCTCAAAAGAAGGAGACCCTAATGCCATTTATCCTAACTTTTTGATGACGTCGACTTCCAGTCTGCCATACAAATCTAATCTAGCAACTGGTACTAAAATAGGTATCTGTGCGGTTCCCAAAAGTGGGTCTTATAGAGAAGAATCGGTAATAAACTTAGATAATGATAGTGATGTACTTAGATACAACTCTTTAAAAAGAATAATTACAATATTATTTTTAGTTTACACTTTTTTATAATTATTATCTGAACATAATACTGTACCATAGGTATTAAAACAATATCTTAAAAGAACAACAACCTGTATTGTAAAATCCCGACCATAATTTTACCTCGCAACACTAATAGAAAGTATTTTAATAAATTCCTTTGCTCGGTCCTCCGCGATTCCACAAAGAATAATATTTTTTGTTACAAATGCAAGGCTTTGCTTTTAATGGAAACTTTCCTTGCAGCATCAAGCTGTCAGCTTCGTAACTCCTTTAATAGTATTTTATAGTTTTAAATTCCGTTTCTGTTTCGCTACAAATGTAAAAATAGGGGTAATATGTTGCAATGTGTGTTCATTTTGTTGCAAATTATTGTTTGAAATAAATGACTGTTTTAGAAGTTGATAAACATACCTTTAGTCAGTATTAGAAGTATAGATATGGTGTTACTATTTTATTGCTTGAATCATTAATTGGATTAAAAAACTATTTGACCGTTAGTTATTAAATAAGAGATACATCACTGTACTTGATAGTTTCTTACCTTAACTTCCTACACCTACCTATGTATCTTATATTATGTGTGTAGAGTCTTCTTCTTAAATTTAAGAGCTCAGCTCTTGTCGGTGGAGCAATCGCCACTATTCTCGATCTTCTGCCTTTCGTTTTACCTCTTGATACGACACGACAACTTTTTTAAAACCATACTAGAAGGGAAAATTGAAGGAAAAAGAGGAAGGGGAAGACCCAGATGAAGTTTTATAGAGCAAGTGAAGGAAAAAGTGAGGAGCGAGTCGTATCAAGAGGTAAAACGAATGTGTGTAGAGTGTTATGTATAAATAATTACTTATGATTTAAGCCCCAATAAACCTTCGACCTCCGATAATAAGGGAAGTAGCCATCGATTTGAATAAAACATTGAAAAAAACTTTTGTATCTTGCGCTGAACACATAAAAATTCACTTTCCATCTATACTTATTCAACTTTTAAAATACGATAAAACAATTTTATTCAATGACAAAATTTTCTAAATCTAAACCCAATACAATTGCAGAGAAATGCACACAATTAAACAAATCAATTGCCCCTATCCCGGACTTTGAAATTAGGAAAATCGTTTCTATCTCGGAGTGCTGCTTGCAAAGTTTTCTTTGTCCCAGCATTGTTACAGTGTTCCGAGCTCTTTGTGCCGGCTCTACTTTGGCCTAGTTATTATTATATTGCAATACATTTTACTATTTAAGCCGGTGAATAACCATTTTATATAAATGTTGACATATATACATCATCACAGGTAGTTAAAGACAGCTGTGTTTGGTTTGGTAGGTCTGGGTATTGTACTCTAGGTATTCTGACAACTCGAAATCATTATCACACTCTAGCCGCGCTTACTGATTCTCTTGGATTTTAATCCAACTGGTGATCTGTTTGCAGAAGGGAGGTCGAAGATTTTTTTGGTATGTCAGAAGTACTATGAGAGGAATGTAGGAAAGTGTTATTAAATTTATTTTATTTATGTTATCACCTTAAATTTTACTTTACTTTGTTCATTGTGTTCGTTAGTTACTGTAATTGGTTTTATCGCCATTGTAATTGAATAAATTAATAAATCACTCGTTAAAGAAATATATATAATATTATATTGTTTACTACTTACGACAGCGATACGACAGACGACATACGACAGACGACTGCGTCTTTGCCAGGAGACGGGACGATTTACCTATAACAAAAAAAAATACTACATTTTATTAACGGATTTACATTTTATCACCAGTCGGAAAATTTCCTAAAAATTTGCTCTCCCATGATCCTCCATCTATCGAAGTCTTGGAACGAGCGGGATTACAAGACCAGAGCGGCAGTCATACGCAGAAATATATTACATCAAATTTTTAATAATATTTCGGAACACAATTTTGGCACTAGACAGTGGATTTCAATACTAAGGGCATGTATCACTACCTCCGATAGCCGCTAACAGTTGGATAAATAAAAAAACGTGACGAAATTTTTATGAAATTATCTATCAAGTAATTTAAGGGAGGAAATGGAGGTAGTGGACCAAGCCCTAATACTAATAATTACACATTCAATGTACTTGTTTTTACGTCGCTTAAATCGTGACGTAAATTTACGTAACGTGCGTGAATGGTAAAAACACCCTCTTCAAAATCGTACCCCAATTTCGTATGACGCACGCTTTAGCCATAACATTCGACTCTCCACAAAAACACACCGACACCATAAATAAAATTTTAAGAATAATAAAACAATGAAAGTGTCATTTTATTTCCCGCACAGATATTATTGTTTTTAGGGCAAGAAGTAAAGGTGCCGATGTTTAATTTAATGGGAATCCCATATAAAAACATGAGGGAAAAGTTTAGGGGCATTCTGTCCATTTCTTCTCTCAATCTATAGAAGGGAAGCGCTAGAAGGGTAGCACTTGTCAATGGAATTTGAACTTTATCTTCTTAAAGTCAAAGTGCGAAATCTCTTGCTGACAGTGTGTGCTTATTTTTAGTATCAGCTATTAAATTATCAAAGTAATCTAGTGATAAAAATCTCGATGTAAAGGAAATGTATCACTTACGCTTTCGTGGGTAGGGGAGTGAGTAGGATTTTAGCAGTAGGCTGAAAGATACTGGGATGAAATTTATTTTACTACTGTGAATAATACCATCATATTATAATATGAATCGCATAAATGCGCGTACCATGACGCCCGTATTCTCTAAAGAGTTAGGTCCCATGTTATTATCCATTTTCAGGTCATTAAAACATAAACTAAAACTTGAGTTTTACTACAAAATTCTCAGTGTTAAGTATTAGTACCTACTTTACTTACACTGACACTTGTCTCGGCCTGGGAATCGATCTCAGGACTTCTAGCTTAGCAGTCGCGCTCACGCTAACGACTCCGGCAAATCTGGTAATATTTTGCTACTTTTTAATAATATACTTTCAGTACATTCATCATCAACCCATATACTGTCCTACTGCTTCTACTGCTGTACATTTTTGACTGTGCACTGTCTCCCAAAATACAGACACTAGCCTAGTTTGGGAATCAGTTCCAGTATGTAAAAAACAACGCATAGAAATCGTATCAACATTTGTAAAATTATTTTTGTTACAAATAAACATTTCTTATTTTTCATTTTACTGCTGGGCACGGGTCTCGTCTTACTATGATAGGCTATAGTCTATCACGCTGCCCTAATATATAAATAAATTACATTATCTTGAACTACTTACCACTTAATAAATAAATTACATTATCTTGACCTAATGAGGCATTCTTAAAAGATTTCTGATCTCAAGCACTACTTGAGGTTTATAAACATGACAAATGTAATTATTCTTTGCAAAAGACTAACTCGAAACAAAACGAGCCACTATAAATTGCATCAGCCCCAAAACATTTCACAACGAAGCAATTTTTGGAGAATCTTAAGAAGTAATTAGCATCTTGCTAATTAAAGTCGCCCGCTGTCCTTATTTTAGGTCAAAGAAGATTTTGGTATTTATAATGACTTTAAGAATTCTTCTAGGTTCTTCGTTTTCTTAGATATTATTAAAATTGTTAATTTCTGGCCATTCTGTTCATCCATTAAATGAAAAATCTAACAAAGATAAAATTAGTAGCTTGTTTCTAGGAGGGTACGCTGAAACTTTGCTTGCCACGGTTTGTCTGTGGATGGGTCTCATCGAGAGCCCTCAGAGCCTTGGAGATCGTGTAGACCCCTTGTGGGGTCAGAGTACAACTTCTCACTTTCATTCAGATTGTAAATTAGAGACCATTGGCGTTCATTATGACAAACGGTATTTGTATGACATGTCGTTATGACAATCGTATGACATGTCATTTCGACAATCGTTACATAATGGTAGTCAGAAGGCCGAAATGGCTGGTGCCCGTTTAATCCTTAGGATAGGCAGTCACTTTGTGGAAATCCGTTACTTAGTAGGTACTTTTTTATTTTATTTTTATTTTAAAAGGCACGGAAATTATATTTCCTATTCCAAGGTAGAAAGCTTCTCCCGAAATTGGTTACATAAAATATTTTACACACAAAACCCTGCACTACTATGGAGAACATTTTGGTTTATTTATTTCTGATAACGTCGTAAACATCTCTTCGGGAAAAGCGTAAATAATGAATCCGTTTTATAACCTTTTTCTTGTTTTGTTTTTGTTTATACTGATGATCTAAGGTAGGTACTAAGATTATTGACTTTACCTCAACGTTGTTTTGTTTAGTCGATGTTACTCGAGTGAAAAATATATCGATTCAAGTGCACTAGGACTTGAGGAAAATTATTGCTGATTGACGTGGAGTTGCGAGCTTTTGGAAAGCAGAAATTATCTTTATAGGTTAATTTGAAAACTACTCGAGTGATGCGATTATTCGATTGGAACTCGAATTAAACTGGCTCGATTGACACGAGTGACAAAATCAGACTCGAGTCGCGTCACTAGTTTTGTTATGAGTCCTCCTTGTTTTAAAACATTTTGCCTTGTTTCATAAGACTATTATCTTAAGTATTATTTTACTTATAAAATATACATTTAAAAAGTCTAAAGTTAAGTGTCGGGTCGTTAGTTATTAGCTTAGCGATGCGACATTTTAACAGTTATCTTGGTTCTAACAAGTTGAGATAATAATATTATTATCGCGTAAAGATGATGATATATTTTCGGTTAAAAACGCCATTGTTATTTTAGTAGCTATAACTAATTCTGCAGCATAAGGCATTATGAGACCTAACCCTTGGTAGTCCAAGACCAAGTCTCTATCACTACTTTGCTATATGTGAATTCTAAGTTACGAATTTATATTACTTTTTTGTAGATATACTCTATTTCTGTACTATGAGTCTGACTATATTCATAGAAGACTAAACAGAATCAACACTAGTGTTTTAGTATTTATCTTTATTGCCTAAGTAGATAAGAGAGAGTAGAGAGTAGCGCAAACTCGATGACTGATTTATGATACTAGTATATTGTACTAACAAATCGACTGTTCAAAAACAAAACATAGTAACGAACGTATTATGATTGCAAAAATGTTCATGACACCCAAGAAATAAATAAAGCAAGTAAAAAAAATTTAATAACGATTTTCATAAAAGTAGGTCATCCAAAGCCCATACAACTCAGCCCAAATTTGTACCGGAGGTACATGACAGCTGTCAAGTTGATAGTTTTTACCATGAAATCACTATGAAACTGATAATAATCTGCCGTAATGGCGTGCGTTTGACATTCAGAAACTGACACTGACAGTTTTTACTATGAAATCATTGCGAAACAGATAATATTGTGCCAAAATGGCGTGATTTTTCTCAAATTAAAAGTTTTCTCCTCAGAGTTTTAACCAGCGTAATACAGGGTATTATTTCCAATAAGTGTACCTTCGGTACATCATTTCGGCCGTTTTCAATGACCTCCTTTGTTTTACTGGGTTCTGATCTCGAACAGCCGAAATACACATATCGCTTTTTGAGCCGTTGTTTATCTGGAAGAGGTTCATTTTATGGCGTGTAAAATAAATTGCTTACAAGCACATTATCTACTGTTTTATGACAGGGTAAACCGCTAGAGACGCTAGAGCCGCTAGTACATAAGATGGACTTAACGCCTTATAATATCTTTCTAGCTAATTATCGCGAGGTTTACTCAAAGAATCACTCCAAACATTAGGTTTTAAACCCGTGAAAAACGTAGCTAAACGTAACAATATAAATTATATTACGATATATTTTCTAAACAAATTTTCAAGTGACCAAACACGCAGCTATAATATGTATTTCTATAAATATACAGTATTTTGTATTAGCACGGTATAATTATATAATTATTATAGTTAGGTAAGTCTGTGACGAGCTTTATTCTGTCAAAAGAAACATCCAGGATCAAAGACGTCAACTCAAGTCAACAAAATGACGTCGAATATGGAAATTATTATAATGACAAAAAAATAACACCATTTATTTCAGCATAATCGACTAACCTAAATAAATTATTATTCATATTCGCACGCCACTAGTTTTAACAAACGGCTACCCTAAACTCCGATTAAGGGCAAAACATTGTTTAGACTCTGTTGTATATTTGACATCAAAATGATAATTTATATTCCCAATTTTATTTGCCTATGGAAATTGTGTCGCTATTGTTTCACGCAATTTGTGTTTATAAGTAAATTACTGAACGGCTTTGCTGTTTTATATAACATGGTAGGGGTGCATACGTAATATGGTATAAACTTGATGATAACTTATGATAATAGCAATAGGAATATATTTTTTTTGTTTAAGATTTTTACGTTAATATTAAACGTGGAAATAAAACTACTTTTTATCGACAATGGGTTATGTGTTTGACCAGGGTCCTGTTTAATAAAGCTGACAATTCGACATTTATGTAAAAAAAATGACAAAATTGTAGAATTGTCGCGCTCAAGCTGTTTAATAAAAGTTACAAATAATATGTCGAAAATCGATAGGTGACATCTTCACATATTTGTCATTTAAAGACGCGTGTAATAAAACCGACATAAAAAAACGTAAAAAAACCACAGTCAAATTAGTTCTGACAATTGTCGGATTGTCGTGACAATTCGACATATTTGTAGATTTTTTTCACTGTGACAATTTTGTCGTATTGTCACTTTCCGACCTATGTCGGACTTGTCGAATTGTCAGCTTTATTAAACACAGCCCTGTATGTGCGTCCGTTCTTATGTCCAATTGTAGCTATTGATAAATGATACGTCATTAGATTCGTCTTGATAGCACGAGTTTCACGGGTAGATAACATTCTAAGAAATCAAAATGGCGGATTTTATGCGCTTGAAAGTGCGAAATGTTTTTTTTTAATTAACTTTATAAAAGAAACCTGACGATGGTTTTCAAATACCTATTTAACCCATATAACATAGTATAATTTATTTCTCGGCGTCTGCTTGTTGCCATATTTAATTTTGATTACCTCATGTCTTTAGTGGGATTCGCAAGATTAAGACAAATCGATTGACGTAAGAATTATTAAAACGTGTACATGCGTGCTTGATCTCTACAGCACCACAAAGGAAGAAACATACATACATACATACGCTGATAAATACATTACACTTATTTGTGTTGCGCAGTCGGGTGAAAAAGAAGTGTTAGATAGATTAAAATGAAATCAAGACTGTAAATTGTGTAACCCAGGGTTTGTAACTGGTAAAACAATTATCTTACGTCGTTTGATCTAGTTATTATTTATTTTATGGTTTGCTCATTAAGTTTGAACACATTAGTTACTCTTACATAACTACAATTTATTATTAGGTTACGACAAAATGATATTTAAAGCATAAGCTGTTGTTTTGGGTTTCCAAGTACTTAAATATTTATTTTAATTACGAACAAGTATACTGCATAATAATCCCGGGGATGTTGTTTGTTGAAACATAGACTGAAAACTACAAAACAATGTTTGTCACAAAGTGGAGTATCACATAACAGAAATATAAGGAAAGGACACACAAACACCAATTAAATAGAATTTTTGTAACAACTACTATACTCTTTCGACAGTACACGTGCGACACGTTGTTTTTTACCCGACTGCCGAAGGAGGAGGGTTATGTGTTTGACGCGTATGTATGTATGTATGTATGTATGTATGTATGTATGTATGTATGTATGTATGTCCGTTCCTATGTCCGGTCGTAACTACTCAACGGCTCAACCGAATTAGATAAATGACACCTCATTCGATTCGTCTTGATGGCACGACTGTCACTGGGTACATGAAATTTAAAAAAAATCAATATGGCGGATTTTATACGCTTTAATGTGCGAACTGATTTTGAAAATGATCTTTAGTTGTATCAATTTATATTTTAAATCATCATTTAGGATCTATCTAGTGATTCTATGATGATTTATAAACTAAAAAGAAGGAAATAAAATCAATTATTAAAAGAAACAAAAAACCCGACTGCGTAAAAACTACTAACTAAAAATCTAAAAACAAGCTCTGTGATGTTGGAAAATGTATTGCAGGCGGGACAAGCTGTTCGTTCATAAACAAAATTGTTTCTTTGCTTGTCCCGCCTGCAATACATTTTCCAACATCACAGAGCTTGTTTTTCTCTCTCTCTTGTTGTGTTATTTAAACATGTACGGAAAATGGTTTCGTTCGCTAAAAATATAGGTAGATAGGTATAGTGTAATTTTTTTTTCGTTTTGTTAACTCGCTTTCTACGGTTTTACGTGTGTTCTTTTTAATTAAAAGGACAGCAGCAGTTTGAGGAAAACTGAGTAAGATTACAAAGTAACTACCTAGTCAGCTAGGAAAAGGAGTTTTAATATCTTTTTATTTTTAATCTGAGTATACGGAAGCCTTCCCCTATGTTGCCACATCTTCAATTTTTTTTCGGTCAGTCTTACAACCTATCCATAATATCTAATATATAAAATTCTCGTGTCACAGTTTTAGTTGCCATACTCCTCCGAAACGGCTGGACCGATTTGTATGAAATTTTATGTGCTTATCCGGTATCTATGAGAATCAGCCAACATCTATTTTTCATCCCCCTTAAATGACCCCATGATGAATAAATGGCAAAACAACATTTGCCGGGACAGCTAGTTATATATATATATATATTTTAAATTACTACTAAAACGCTTGGCGTTTTAGATTCGATTACCAACCAGATCGACCAGTGTTATTGGGTTTTCTATGAAATTCTTAGTAGGAACGTAGAGTTTAATAATGTGTGCGGTTAACGGCAATAGGCTCGCCCCCTATACCGGTGTAGGGGTAGAGGAGTACAACTCTGCTCACCTCTTCGGACAATAGAGGCGTGATGACATGGTATGTTATGTAAAAACCAAAATATTAAAAGTATCAATCGTTCACTATTGAATCAGTTCTGCCACGTTTCATTTTATAACGTATTTTATTTGTTTAATGGACAGTTTATCGGGAGTCCATTTTGTCGCGACACGTCACAATGAAATATTTCAGTATTCAATCGAAATACATTTGGTAGCACACAATGCTAAAGTACAGATTTCATTCACCAATGGTGCTTGTTTATAATGCATTTCCTCGTAATATTTAAATTAAGTAAAAAAAGCAGTGATAGCCTAGGGGTACGACCCGTGCCCAGCAGTGAGACAGTATATGGGTTGATTATTATTATTATTAGAGGAAGTCAGAGGTGCGTGGCTTGGATTCGAACTCGAGACCTTTGACTTGGCAGTCCAGTATACATACTCGTAGGCTATCACTGCTACCTGTTATAAGTTATTCTAAGTCACGAAGACCTAGGTCTTTATGTCATTGACATAAAGTTCAAAGTTCAATTTTACGGACTTCATTAGATAATCGTCAAAGGTCGACTTGTAGAAAATGCATTATGCCTCTGATAATTGTATATAAAGAATTAAAATATATAAATAATCATAGTAGGTATATTACGTAGTAATAATCTTTCATGGCTCTTTTACCTAGTATGTAATGTCTATGAATACAATTTCGTGTTAGGTAGTTAAACAATTTGAAGGATACAATAAATTACAACATACATTTTATATCGAGGGGTGTTGTATACATGCTAGTAAAGCTCATTAAAGTCATCAAACAAGTTCCTTTAAAACTGTATAAATATAAAAAAATATATAAAAAAAAAAACTACAAAGCCCTATAGTGTGAACATACCTTTTGTTCTTATTCAAGCTATGAAATGTTAATTACTAAAACAGTATGTTTGATCGAGTTTCTTAAGCTCAAAGTATAATGAACTTTCTTGTGTACAATGTAAAGTAAATATTTCATTGTGTTGATTTGTTGAGGCTATTGATCTATTTGGAACAATGTTGGGTGTAATTAAATCTGTTTTGTATATTTCGTACTAAGCCTTGTTGAACAACCAATTGTTTCGAACTCCGTTTATTATTCAAACAATATTATGATTTGTTCGAGAAAAATAAATATAGTGCAGATTCTCGTAGCAATATTTTTCTTTACTTAGATAAAGTACTATGTTTTAGGGACTCTATTTTACCATGTCTGAATAAAAAAATGGAATAAAATGTTTATGAAATTATCTGCTATATAATTTAAAGGGAACTTACGAGAAGGTAGTGATGGTTCTAAATGTAACTGCTATGCTCGAGGTTTTATATTCAATTCCTGTGTCCAGCAAAGTGTTATTGAATTTTTCTATGAAATTTTCAGTAACAGCTCAGAAATTTCATTTATGAAAATAGGTTCGCCCTACATTAGCACACCTCTGCGATATGCTTCGGGGAATATAGGCGCGATAATATGTTATGTTATAAAGTGAATTTTATTTTTTAAGACAAAAAATACTTAATAAGTAATAATGTATATACCAATTCTTTACTTTATTATAATTAATTGATACCAACCTACTTGTAAATGTATATATAATTTATCTCTTTAACGGTGAAGGAAAACTAGTAGTAATTATAATAATATACATTTCTAATCGAAAACGCTTACGATTTCGAGTTTACGGGGGTTTAATTTCGGGGAAAACTCATTTTCGCTATTTTCATACGAAATTATGTTTTCATAAAATAAGTAATTAACAACGACTCAGGACGAGCACATGTAATGTTTTATTATTCTTGATTAAAAAAGTAGTTTTTCTTTCACCACCCCAGTCCCACATTTTATTTCCCATTAATCCCATATTTCCTAGTATTATTATTCCTTAATTTTATATTAAAAAAAACATTGTTTCAGTATTATAGTTTAGTGTGAACTGTTAGTTTAAGTTGTAAGTAATCTATCTTTATAAATAAAATGAATCATGAATGTTAGTAAGCGCAAAACTCAAGAATGGCTGGATCAAATCGGCAATTTATTTTGTATGCGTTCATTAAGGTCCACGGTTGGTTTCAATACTATTGAAAAAAATACGTGGACAATAGTAAAAACGGGGGAAAAAGTTAACAAGACTACGCGGGCGAAGCCGCTGGAGGGAAGCTAGTAAATAAATAAAAATAAAAATAAAAAAAAATGCTCAGGTATTTACTAAAAAAATTTAGGCATCTGCGAAAAGATAAATATTAAAACAAATATTCGCATTAGTTATTTCAAGTTGGTAATATCAAACTTCGATTCTCAAACCACAAAGACTATTATTTTCCATGAGTTAACACTGTTCAATAAACGCCACAGAAGCGTTTAGACCCTTAAGTTTTGCAGTCAGTTAAAACTTTATCTTAACAAGCATAAGATCCATTATAGCTTGCAGAAGTGCATTATGTTAAATTGTCCTTGTAAAGACATGTCATGCCCGGACGAGTGTTATGCTCCAACAATTTTAGTGCCCACAATAACAATGATTCCTTTGGGTAACGCAAGAGAATGTACAGTTAGTGCAGTTTGTTAGGCATCGTATAACTATTAAACTCGGTTGGGTTATATCGTTGCGAAATAGAGTGATGGTCGAAATTCAAAATAATAGAGATACATATCCATAACGCTCCGCTATAGACTCCTGAAGTGCTATATTTGGCCAGTTCTACTGTATGGTTGCGAGTCTTGGACCATCAAAGAAGACCTCCACCAGTAAGAGACTGGAAACTTTTGAGATGTGGGCGTATCGCCGTATGCTCCGTATAAGCTGGACAAATAAGGTCTCGAATATTGAAGTCCTTAAACGAATGAGACGAGAGAAGCCCGTACTTGTACGTACCATCAAACAGAGAAAGGTTGCGTACCTTGGACATGTTTTAAGACATGAGCGCTACCAACTGTTGCAAACAATAATGATGGGAAACGTTCCGGGCAAAAGAAGTGTTGGAAGAAGAAAATTATCCGGGCTCCGCAACATCCGCCAATGGACTGGGATAAAGAAGGTAGAAGATCTGTTCAGACTGGCACTGAACAAAGAAGAATTTAAAAGGATGACTGCCGACCTTCAGTAGTGGAGAGGCACCTAAAGAAGAAGAAGAGATACATAAATGTACTACATCTGTACTAAAGAGGTTATACAGAGGTATACCGACGTACCATAGTTCACTGGTATGTTTTATAAATAGGAGTGAGCCTATTTCCGTGAATCGGGCACATAGCTCGTCGATCTAATGGTCGCTGGGGCAGAATGGTTCTCGAGCGGAGACCACACACCGGAAAGCGCAGCGTGGGACGGCCTCCAACGAGATAGACCGACGACCTGGTAAAGGTCGCTGGGAGTCGTTGGATGCAGGTACCATGCGTCCGGTCCCCGTGGAAGTCAATGGGGGAGGCCTTTGTTCAGCAGTGGACGTCTTTTGGCTGATAAGATGATGATGATGATGATGATGAATGAGTACTAGTTTGTGACCACGGCCTCGCTCACGTGGATGTAGAAGCAATAATAGGATTAGAAAAACAAAAACATAACGATCCCCACTTAATATTGGAACACGACACGACACGGCAGGGATGTTAAGCTATATCCCTGGATCTATTCAAATAATTGAAAAAAGATGTACGGCAGGTAATTGAAAATTTGAACAAACATTTTTAATTTTACTTTTTTGGGTTCGCGGTCGTTTATATACTGTAACCCTGGTTTTTTAAAATATCTTCAACGTACAGGTGCAGCTCTTTTACAGTTTTATAATAGTATAGTTAGATAGATAATATTGTCTAAAATACTGATATTCAGCAGCATTGGGTTAGACTGGAAGCCGACCCCAGCATGCCCGAGAAAAGTCTACGATTAACGAAGAGATTCAAATGAACAATGCACCGAAAAAGAAATTGAAACAAATGAACACGGAAAACGAATTTCCAGCTCTTGGAAGTAGAAATGTTATGCAGAAATATAAAAATCCTAAGTGAACAGGAAAAATCTAGCTAGCTCAAATTAGCGAAACAATGTAAGCCTATCTGGCACATAACAAATGGAACATTTTTCTAGGCAGACTTTTATGACCCGTGCAGTATTACATTCTAGTTTTATTTGTAAATGTTCCGACTATTTCAGAGCTATACTACAAACTGTACTTTGTTGATTGTAGACCCACATTTAAACTTAAACATTCTTAGTAATGCAATATACCACTTATAAAGACTGCGAGAATAAGATGCACTTGCCGCGGTCTGTTTTTGGGTGGGTAACCATTCTTAGGACATTGAGATTTCACTGAGACATAGTTTTCTTCATAATGTTGTTGTAAGTACATAATAGCCTTGACAGGGCACTCATGTTTAACCTTCGGCAGAGTGATACGTGTACCTGCCGACGCTGTGAGGAGGCTGATAAAACGCCACTCCACCTTTTGGCAAAATGTGGATCACTGATACAGAAGCGCAGCGCAGCGCAAAAATATTTTAACCTCAGATGAGGAGGAGCTCACAACTAAGCAAAGTGCAGTTTGTGTCAGCCGCAGGGTTTCGCGGGTAAATCTAAATTTAGATCAAACGGCGTACAAAATAGACCTACTAAAGACGCAGCAAATAATTAAAAAACTATCGTCTGAGCATATAAGGTAGTTTTTCGGGTCTGTTCTATTAACAAAACGATTGGTGCGAAAGCGCCTGCCAATTATACCAAAGTGTACTCAGAAGAGTGGGTTCAATAGTTCAACGAAGACGGTTTCTAAAGATTTCCACCGTTTTGATTTCTTGCACCTTTCAATCAATTACAGACGTAATAATGAAGGCTTTCGTTCATAAATACGAATACTTCGAGCTAAGCTCGAAAATTGACAAATGACCTAATCGGAAGAATAACCTACTTTGAAAAATCTAACCTAAAAGGTACGATTCCACGTGGGAATCTCATTAGTATTTGTGTCAAACAAATTATTTGTACACAAAACAAAACGGATCAGTTTACAAGGCACACCAACGTAGATATTGGTGTGCGTAAACTCAACGCGTTATTACTTCGCCTATTTACTAGTGTTAGCTTTACAATAACCCGTTGTCCACACACACTTGCAATTTCTTGTTGCTTCACATTATATACATATATATGAAACAAAGAATATGAAGCATAAATTCAAAGGTATTATCAACTTTACCGTGGCATGGGTGTATATGCAAGCGGCTGGTGTGACATTAGTCTTAGGATCAAATCACGCCGGTCCGGCGCTAACTTTTTGCATTATTAACATTATTTTTTTCGTATTGTTGAACTTTAATTTTTGTTATTTAACCTGATAATAAGAACATTATTCCAGAAAAAATTATATATGGAAGAAAATATTAAACAATGTGTAATATGATAACAACAATATTTACTGACATGGTTTTTTTAAATTATAAATACAAATTATAAAGTATGGTTCATGACAAAATATTCTAAGTGTAAATATTCTAAGTGTAATATTCACTAGTAAATAGGCGAAGTAATGAACGCATTGAGTTTACGCACACCAACATCTACGTTGGTGTGCCCTGTAAACCGATCTATTTTGTTTTGTGTACATTACAACCCTTAATTAGCCCGACATCTACAAGAGGGCAAACGTTTTGCGGTCTATCTCAAATGTAAAACTGACCTTTAAAAAGTACTACCCAGTATCTTGATAAAATAATTTTGACTGAACAAATAATTGGATCCTCGTAAATAAATTGACCATTTAAAAACCTGACCAAATTTATTTATCTACCATCACGCGTATTTCTCCTAAAGACTTAGGCAGCAATGTAATGTACACCCACAGTTTGCCGGTATTTTTAGGTTCCTTGTAATAGGGGGTGAGCCTATTCCCACTAACCGGGCACAAATCAAAACCGACCTCTAAAAACCTAATAAGAATAACCAAGAGTTCTAGCGTAGCAGTCTTTCGAATACGTTTGAGCAATTTCGACTTTCAACAAAATATAAATTGGGTCGTAAATAAATTGCTTTAAAAACATTACCAAATTTAATTCAGACTGTGAATTATTTGCAAATAAATGGGCTTCGGCTTGGAGCTTCAATTTCCTAATTCAAATCAGCCGGTCGCCTTATCTCAATGTTGAACAAAGACCGCGCTTAGTTCCGGGCTTAAGGGTATCTTGGAAAAAGCGTAGGGAGATAAATAGAGGTCAATGGTCCACTATTTGTCGGTGAATTCGCTCATTTGGACGAAATGTAGACTTAGGGCTTGACGAATTGAATTAAGAAAACTCTTAGAAGAATCCTGTGCCTGTGACTAAGGACTCAATAAGATTTTATTTGGTACTTTTGGGAAAAGTTTCTTGATAAATTTTAGTGCCGCTTTCATACTTAGCTTGGTGTGGAAGAGAAGTTAAATAAATTTATGTTTTGAGGTCAAAGGCGATATTTTAGTCACAATTAGATCATTACATTATGAACTTACCTATTTTTAAAAAGTCGAGTCTTGTCACGTGTAGTGGATACTGTAGGAAAGAACAAGAAATGAATTTATAACACTCCTTATTGTATGTTAATAAGCAATAAATAGCAAAGATCGAGAACAGTGGCGATTGCTCCACCGACAAGAGCTGAGCTCTTAAATTTAAGAAGAAGCAATAAGCTCACCCCCTATTAGGTACATGGGACGTAAGCATAGGGCGAACTGTGGGTGTATACAATATATACCTTGCTTGTCCCTTCGGAGAGTGAGACACAAATATATTGAATTTTGAATTAATTAATTTCACAGAAAACCCAATAACGCTTCTTGACCTGGGAATCGAACTCAAGACCTCGAGTGCAGCAACAACTAGGCCAACTAGAGAAAAACTGCCTCAACAACTGTTCAAAAAACAATTGTAAGGTTAACGAGACAGACAAAGCCAAAAAATGAAAAAAACATTGAAAGAACATTATTTTCCGGAAAAATCAGTAACTAATCTAATGGCCTAACAAGAAAAACCGCAAAGAATTACAATCAAATAATCTTCTGACAATCACTAACAACGTATTTTTTGTTATATAAAGTCGCCATAAGGAAAAACACGAGAAAAATCAATACAAAAGGGATTTATGTGTACTCTCTTTAAATTCGGCTTCCAATGTCGTTTGGATATAATATTATTGATCCCTCGCGGTAACAATAGGTAATCCCAGAAGAACGGCGGGGTTACATTGAGTGGTGTAAGATATGGGCAGAAAGTAACAATCTCTGAAAGATGCCTTGCTGTGCTTTGTAGTACTTTTTATTGCTTTTCAACCGACTTCAAAAAAAGGAGGAGAATCTCAATTCGACTCAGTTCGATTCGAGTTTTTTTTATGTTTTTTCCTAGAACTTTCGACTAGGTGAACCGATTTTGATGATTCTTTTTCTATTCGAGCTGGTGCTTCCCGTGTCATATATAAATTTCATCGAAATCCGGTGAGCAACCCCAAATTAGTTAGAAATCATAATGTAAATTTACGTACCTGTTAATCTTTTGCTTTTTAGTGCCTGTGTTTTTTGGAGGCGGTTTGTTTTTTGTTTAAATATATTTTTTTATTACTTTTTTGGGTTTCGTACCTGTAGGTTGCCAACGGGACCTTATTTATACTAAGCCTGCGCTGCCCATCCGTCCGTCCGTCTGTTTGCTCATCCTTACTTCCTTACTAATATTATAAATGGAAAGTAACTCTTTCTGTCTCGCTTTCACGCCAAAACTACTGAACCGATTTAAATGAAATTTGGTACAGAGATAGTCTAGAGCCTGAGAAAGGACATAGGCTTTTTAAAAAGGTGGTAAGGCGTTGAAATAAGGGATGAAAGTTATAAGAAATATCCTGACCACGCGGGCAACGCCGCTGGTGGAAAGCTAGTAATGTTAAGTTAATAATTTGCTCATTTTGTAATATTTGTTTGTGACAAATGATAAAGTGCCAACCTTAGTGGCTAGTAGCACTATAAATCCATTTGGTGGCGTAGATTCCACTGCGAACTTTAAGGTATCCCACTTTGCCCCAATAGTGGAGCGGCTGGGGGCAAAGTGGAATAATTCATTTATATAATAACACATTTGCTGACCCGATAATCGAACCCAGGACTTGGAGTATAGTTATGACTGTAAAATGCAATATTTTTATTTATTTTTATTTTATTATAATTATTAATTATTTATGTAGTTAATTGGAATCAGTTTTAATGTTGTTTCTAACAGAACAGACTTACAAATGAAATAGCTATGAGCTAATTGTAAGTGTGTCTCTTTGTGTCCATCCACTCAGACACATTGCTAACGGTGTATCTGGAACATTCTAACCAGACATGACATCATCGTGTTTGTTTTTACACAACAAAGTACCTAGGTCACAGAGTAACTTATAGTTACAGTACATACAGAACGGTTACTCTTCTTTACTTTGAAATTTAAACATAAATATAAATATAATATATAAATATCCTGGGACATTTTACACAGCACCATCTAGTCCCAAACTAAGCAGAGCTTGTTCTATGGGTACTAGAGAATGGATATAATACTTAATATACTTTTTTTTTGTAAATACATACTTATAATAATAAGAAACACCCAGACAAACACAAACACTTAAGTTCATCACATAAAATTAAATATTTGTGTCTTGTGGGAATCGAACCCACGACCTCGTGATCAGCAGTCGGGTACTCGAACCACTAGACCACAGACGTCGTCGACATAATATGTTATGTCGACGACGTCTGTGGTCTATCACGCCTGTATTCTCCGAAGGGGTAGGCAGAGGCGTACTAATGTACACCCACATTTCGCCGGTATGCTTAGGCCGGCGAAATGTGGGTGTAACAAACATTTTGTTTATTTCATAATTATCTAGTTGGAAAGAGAGCGATGTAATGATCATTCAGTGCTGTGATGTCGCGACGACATATTAAGATAGTGCTATTAAATTTCAAATCACTAAGTATAATATATGTTTATGTATACGCGCAGTAATATGCAGGCAAATACGATCCTTAACATGATAATGGCTTTATGATCTCTTACTGTACATCCAGGGAAAAAGCCAATAACAAAGCCCTAGAAACGTTCATTTTCAAACGGCAATAGGTACAACCGACCTGCTACTATTCAGCTCTTTAGAGCATGTGACATGTAGCCCGTAAATCTAATCCGTTCGTTCTTTTTCTATTATTCGCGTTGATTGACAACCTTGTTCCCATTTTGACAATGAATAGAACTCGATTATACGAGTTTTTATTCGGATTCTGTCGAATTTGTACGACTGTCTTTTCTATGTAACGAGTAGTTTTTGCTGGTTGCTGGAAGTTGGTTTGTGTATTCATTTATTTTTTATATTAATATATCGCGAATGTTTTACAAGAACTTTTAGACTAATAACAATTATTGTTCGTCGTATTTCGCCTATTTTATTCAGCAAGCATTTATTACATTTGCCGTGCCTGAAAAGGCTCACACATGTTTCTTATACCTACTATTGTAACATCTATTTAACTTGTGGAGTGCAATAAATGATTGAGTATTGAGTATTGAGTATTATAATTTTCAGCTACTTATAACGGTTTTATATTTAAATTAATTTCCATGGTTTATACATACCTACATAGCTTCACGCCTGTTTCCCATAGGCGTAGGCACAGACTATAGATTTCTACTTGCTACGATCCTGGCACACCATGGTTTATATCTGCAAATAAGTAGACGGGCCACTTGATGGAAAGTTCGTTAATTGAGGAAGGCTGAAAGCTATAGGCTATATACGACCAATAGGAGCAGAGTATCAATTAATAACCTAAATTAAAAATTTTGATAACCCCCGACACCAAATGTAATTTGTCATTTTGTGGTGGCGGCTATCTTGGATTTGAAATTTTTCATAGTGTATATAGTATTCTCCTAGTTAAGCCCTTTTATTTGATACCCATATTGAGGGAGGTGTGAAAAAATATCTAATTCGCTATTTTGTGGTGGCGGCTATCTTGGACCGATTTTCATCAAATATAGCTAAGAATACTCCCGTCTAATTCACCTTTCAAATAAAAAAAAAACAAAATCAAATCGGTTCATCCGTTGGGCAGCTACGATGCCACAGACAGACACACACACACACACACACACAGACACGTCAAACTTGTAACACTCCGTTGTTTTTGCGTCGGGGGTTAAAAATGTATCAAAAAGGGGGGAAAAAATCAACTTCTACGGGGACGAAGTTGCGGGCAAAGGTTAGTATACTATAAACCGAGCACAAATCTAAACTCTAAGCTGTTATTGCTAATTTCATAGAAAAGCCCACACTTTTCCCGTCTGGACCTTAAGCAGCCACGGATCAAGAACCACTAGGCTATGAGGCAGACTCATCATCAGAAAGGGGTTTTGGAAAGTCCTCTAACGGTCAACACAGAAATTAAAATTGGCGCTTTCGTTCACTATAACTCCTGGCTAAAGCTCCGTAGCTTAAAATAGAAAGACACATTTCATTTATTTCAAATAAAACACTAAATAATTGTGAACATTCGTCGATGTAGTTTTATAAACTAGTTTAATGTTATTATACCCAAATGGCTTCTAGTACCGATCCGTTAGTTGCCTCTACGACACCCAAGAGAATTGATGGCGTGATCCATTTGTACCCAAAACCACACCGCGTTCATTACGAGAACAAACACTAATTAATTTTCATTTCACGTACATTTTGAACTCACAAGCTGAACAAAAATCCTATACTTACACAATTTACATAAATTTGAGATTCGCGTCCGTTCAGAAAGTAAGTAAGATAGATTATGCGTGAGACAGAATATAGAGGGATCAGACTACCTATTGTGTTTTTTTTTCGGAAATTAATTCATGGATATATAATCTGTACAAGTACAAAAAAATTTCATAAACTCACATTATCACTCTCTTGCCCGGCTACCACGGACAGATGTTTTCTCTTAATTTAAAAACGTGGAGTTTTAATTTTGGCATAACGTAAGACACACATTGACACACATGCATTAATAATGTAAATAAATATTATTATTATTATTTCAGCCCGAACTGTCCCAAAATTGAGCAAAGGCCTCCCCCCTCTTTTTCCATGCCAGTCGGTTGCACGCGACTGTGGACCAGTCTGGTTGAAAAAAATCCAAATCGTCCCGCCACCGAATAAAAAATAAAAGAAAATTAAAAATTTAGAAACCCCCGACACCAAATGTAATTTGCGATGGTTTTTATGATGGCGGCCATCTTGGAGTTGAAATTTATCATAGTGTATAGTATTTTACTACTCAAGCTCTTTCATTTGATACCCTTGAGGGAGTTTTGATAAAATATGTAATCCGCTATTTTGTAACGGCGGCCATAAATAAAAAAATTAAACAAAATTTGTGTGAAATTATCTGCTAGATAATTTAACGGGAACTTATCAGTAAGTTGGGAAACAGGCCCTAAATTAACTTAATTACATTCTAACTCTAGATTAAATACAAAATTAAATAGCTGACAAGCACGTGCTACTTCAAAATTTTAATAAAACCAAACTTAATTATCCTGACTTCAAAACAATTTGTGTCTAGACTTAAAACAAGTCGAAATATGATTGAAAACAAAACAGAACTTTGTAAGCGTGAATATAATGTTAGGCACCTAGGGTGAATAACTTAGTACTTAAATGTTGTGGTTGGAATTCTAAATCATACCTATAGTAATTTGATAAAAGATAAAATTAGAGAACCTAGTTCAGATAATTTAAAAGCAAGAAAATAAGCAACTATGAAAATGAAAATATAATTGCGATTTTCAACGCATATACTACCGGTAGATACCGATCGTTTTATCAGTTAGTAATGTAGTAATAAGGATTAAGATGAATATCTTTTTGTATTTTTTTAAGCATTTTTCATGCTAAAATTACAAGTTATTTTTTATGAAGGAAAAAATCGGCTGGCGGGCAGGATTCAAACCTGCGTCTTCTGGTTCGGTACACCAGACGCTTTGACCACCGAACCAGAAGACGCAGGTTCGATTTTTTCCTTCATTAAAAAAAAGATTAAGATGAATAATAAATATCAGTAGTTTACACCAATCGTCTGCTATTACTCGTAGAGATCCGCAACTCAATTTCTATACCCGATAATACCGACGTTTTATTGCGCTGCTTTTAGTGTACCACTAATGACTATCGTAGATGTTTCAATCAATCAATCAGAAAAATAAAAAAAAAGATATCTTACAATCAATCAGAATATTAAAAGCTCCATAAATGGTCAAATTGCTAAATGATTCGTAAATCGATTTGACAGCCACAATAAGATATTTTCTCGCAACACACGGTAAACACTGGACGAACCCGCTTTTTGTTCGATTCGCAACAAAGAGAAGTAATAAACTCTTTCCTTCCAATATGTCGGGTTGGGAGGCAGATGGTTAAAACAGTATCGATTACAGGCATCGATGCGTTGAAGTTATTCGGAAATTAAAATTGAAATCGGATAAAACGAATTTATTGCTCGGATATTATTTCAGAGGGACAATTTTGATTCTATCATTTTGCAGACTTCAACTTTTACTTTGTAATACTCACGAACATAGAATAATTTAAAGTTTTCTTTATCAGCAATGATAATGTGTTAACCACTAACCAAAAATATTAAATTGTAAGAGACACCAATAAAAATATTTCTTAAATTCCCCGTTGTACATCTACTCACTGTTACTAATCGAAAACATTATTTTATCATCGTTTAATTGAATTATCGATAAATCGATGCGAACTACAACCCTATATGAGGGTGCTGGAAATAAAACTTGGGGCAAAGACGAAAATCACATCTTAGAGGTTCAACGTATTGAACCAAGAGTTTAACTTGAGGATACAATGCTGAGGGTAAATGGGCGGCTTAATGTAAAAGGGGATTCCAAAATTTTAAAAATGTTATGAAAATTTTAGAGTTTTGAATGGTTGAAAACAATCAAACCGGTACTATTGACTCAAAACACATGCACACACGACCTATTGATAATTATTGACAACAGGACTGTGTTTAGAAGGGGAACATAATTATAAGGGAACGTAATTTGTTTATACTACTTCAGAAATTTATGACGAAACTTTGAATACAGTTAAGTACAACAGAAAAATTGAAATCTACAAGTTCTAAAACTATTAGCAGATAACAAAGAGTACAAATCTTGTAACAGAATTGAATGTAAGGACATGGGTTTCCATGACTTGTTACAAACCTGTTACAAACTAATCCTTTGCGTCCCAACCCTCTTTCCTGTCTACATAGTTCAAGTTTCTATCCAGTGGGTACAAATTTACAACCTACACCCTACTAAAACATTGTAACATAGGTAATGTATATTGTAGACCCAAACTTGAGTAACTGTAAATGGAATCTTTATGAATCAAACAGAATTCAGTTTTTTTTTAGTTTTAACATAAAATTGTCATTGTAGCATGAAATAAGACTCGAAACGTTTGGTGTCCAATGATATAATTTTAATACAATAACGAGAAAAAAATGGTTGGTAATGTTTATAGATAATAATTATAATAATATTCAACCCATATACTGTCCCAGTGCTGGGCACGGGTCTCTTCTCAGTATGAGAAGGATTAGGCTATAGTCCACCACGCTAGCCTAATGCGGGTTGGCAGACTTCACATGCCGTCGAGAAAATCTCAGGCATGCAGGTTTCCTCACGATGTTTTACTTCACCGTTAAAGCGAGTGATAATTACGCACATGATTTCGAAAAGTCAGAGGTGCGTGCCTTGGATTCGAACTCGAGACCTTTGACTTGGCAGTCCAGTAATCATACCCCTAGGCTATCACTGCTGTTTAATGTTTATAGAACCCAAATAATTTATATTATTAGTATCGTCTAGAATTCTAGATAGTGGTCGGTTGTAGCATGTCTTTAAATATTACATGTTCTTTTTAAATTTAATAAATTTTCAAAAGTCTGCTTAATTCTAAAGAGTATATTATCAAAGGAGTTTTTACAAAATATTGTGATAGTAAAATAATGCATATTGCATAACAGTCTTAACAGTTAGTACGAAACATGAGGAAAACGAAGTGAACACTCCCAGTGTAGAACTTGGAAAACTAGTTAGTAGCAGAAAAGGACACTTAAACTGTTGATCCGTTGATCCCGGATGAAATACTCGCTTAAATTACTGGGGCCGGGTATCGAAAAAAGATACGAAATGTCAGGCCGGATATTGCGTGTCTCTTTGAAGAGGTAATGATTTGGATGGTTACTGCACATCTACCATCTTTTGGTTTTCCTGTTATAGACTTAGATGTACTTATTTGATTTTTATATTTGGAATCCTTTCTTGTTGGGTACAAGTATTGATCTTATTATGTTTGTTTTGTTATAGAACGTAAATGTTTTCTGTTGCGATCCTTTTACGCCATGCCGTGTTAGGTAAGGTTATGCGTGACTTTTTCTCGGCGAAGTTTGTAAATTTGGATGTTTGTTGCTCTTTCACAACAAAACGGCTAAACTGATTTGGATGAATATTGAAATAGTGATGGCTTTTACTTTGGATTAGGACGTAGGCTACATTTTAATTCCGTAAAATTTAAAGTTCCTATGGGAAACGGGTTCAAAGTTCCTAACTCCACGCGGGCGAAGCCGCGGCCAAAAGCTAAGTAGTTCTGAAATTAAAGGCATTCTTAAAAATAAATAAGTTATTTATTTAAATAACCTCAGGCATATTATTATGTAACTTAATTATCTCTGACATCCGACTCTGAATTGTAAAATTATCTCTGCCATCGCAACAAAATCATTTACTGAATCAATTCCCAAAAGCTTTTCACAACCGAAATTGTATTCACCAATCCATCAGGTCATAATTTTTCATTCGTTATTTCCCTCCGAAAACTGATATGCAAATATTAATACCCCATCAATGGAATAAACAAAAATGGCATGAGCCAATCGCCTATTGATGTATCAACGTGTGGCGTGCTCGTCCAATTTGTATAGATTACACCGTCCGCTCTACCGCCAGGGAATTACTTGAAAAATGGTTTTTAATTTATCTCTCGCAAAGAGTATAGTCCATAATCCAGGAAAGTAAGCTAAGGATGAAAATTACTTTGCTGATTTGTGATCGATAGTCTTTTCAACTTTGATATTAGCTTTTTGCTGAAGTCTTTGTTTGTCTTTTAAAGCGAACTGCGGTGCTTCTTTGTCTTATGAATTGTGTGTGAGATTTGTTGGTGGACTTGCAAAACGATTTGCTTTGTTACTTGAGATACGTAATTGAAAATTCTTCTTTTAGTATAGTTTTTTCTATTGAAGCGAAACAGGCGTTGCTGTCATTGATTTTAGTTTGCAGGTAATGATTTCCAGAATGATAGCCATTGTGGCTACAAAAGAAATCATTCCCTGCAAACTAAATTCATCATGTGGGTTCATAATTTAAAACTGACATAGTTTTTTTATTACTCTCAACTGTGTCCACAATAAATATTTTTCGTCTTGTTTGTCTATACTTATGAATCGGAACGAATGCTCTTGTCCTAACAGTTTGCAATTACACCGACGGCTTCCAATGCGGTATCGAGAGGTACAACATGGTCTACAATATGTGTGTACATTTCTTTCTAATTAATCAAAATGTCACCCCAACAGCTATTATTCTCAATCTATGTCAAGTTCAATTTCTGTGAAATAAGAAATCGTTGCAATCAATTTCCTTGTTATCCATGAAATTGTACAAGAATTTACTGAACAAATCAACGGAGTAACGTTTTGAATTAAAACACTAAATCAACGCCTGAAAGCAAATTGTTAATTTTATTAACCTTACATAAATCTCTAGGGATATTGTGAATTGTTCATATTTTATGTTAGGCTCCATTCTGCTGAGTTTCCATGTTTCGAATTTGTGCTCCGTTTTTATTTTCAGTGAAATAGCCCTTATTTTTTATTTCAGCGTGATAAAATGATTGCTTTTCACCGTAGATTTGAAGCAGATTATTAACGGATATCGCAATTTAAAAAATATGACACTTAAATCATCCGGGATTTTCGGTATTCTAAAGCAGTATGTAGGTACCTAATAAATGTGCAAAAAGCAGTAACAGGCTTTATTATTAAGAACTGTCAAGTGATAGGTCTCAAGCTCGAATAGGCCTTTTTATATTGCATTTGACTTAAAAATAATTGATAATTTTTCGTCTAAGCTTCTAAACTGTAGAAATTCATCGAAGAAAAACGTAATCCGCCAACCCCCACTAGGCCAGCGTAGCTAAAGCCGAACCCTTTTAATTCCTAGATAAAGCAGCAGTAGTTGTTGATGATGATAATGTTGCAGTTATAGTAATAAGAAGTGTATGCTGAAAGTTCGAAGCCAATAATCAACATCATAACTTCTAACTATAAAATAATAGTTTAACAGCATTCTGCTGAAAATTATTAAGAAAAAAACTAGTCAGTTAACACTTAGTTTTCTTATAAACGCAGACACGTTTTTATGGAGCATGTTTGAACGTGTTTACGAGATGCGTCAAACTAGTTAAGTAAAAAATAAATTAGAAAAACTAAACGTTGAACAAACTTTTGTAATTCATAGTTCATTGTTCTTAGAAGTAGTAGTTTTGTACTTCATAGTTGACGAAGAATGCTGGTAAGGAAAATACTAGAAGAAATTTTTTGTTTTACAAAAGTTATTAATATTTGTCAGTGTTTGTGTGAATTATTAAATGGGACTATTAAATAGACCTTACTTTAGAGAATTGTATAAGTAATTGTCTCTGGCTCTCGGGATTTGTTGAAATTAGAATAATTAACATTTGCCTTTTATTTTGGGTTATAACAAATCATAATAATTTCATCAAAATTAAGTCTGATCGTCAACCTGCACGAGGTCAGCGTGGTGGACTATAGCTTAATCCTTCTTATACTAAGAGGAGACCCGTGCCCAGCAGTAGGACAACACTCAGCTCTCAATGGTTTCGATGATGATGAAGGCTGATATCAGCTGTTCGCTTGTTTCCATCATGACCCGTCTTTTGTCACTATTAAGAGTAACTCTGCCTCTTGCTATCGATATTGCAATGCTCTTTAGGCCATTCAATAATTATATCGTTCCTAGTTTAACACTGATAGTCTGCGCGGAACTAGTTGGCCGTGCCTTACATATGTGAGCGGCGGGACGGAGGGGCAGGGGCGGTTGCTTTTGTTCACAACAACCCGCCGCCTCACCCCCGCCCCTATCTAAGGCGCGGCCAACTAGTTCTACGGGAACTATAGTATCAGGTTCATTGTACAATATCACTTGTCTCCCGGATACCCTAAAGCCGAGAATTATGAGAGAATCTTGCTTATACTCACCCACATTAATTTTAGTGGATATAAATCTAGGTAATATTTCGTCTTAATATTACTTTTAAGGCTATCCTCAGGTAATTTAAGGACAGTAATATATCGCTTTTCTTCTCTTATTTGAATTTTAAACGGAAGATTCTTAATCTTCTTTGTGTTTTGTAATCGTTTTAGGGTTTATAAACATTTTCCTTCTTTATACTATGGTGATAAGTTTGGAAATTGAATACAAAGTTTTTAAAATTTTCTAAGAGCTTCTAGGAAATATTATAAGAAATTATAGAAAGGCTTATACCAACACCCACGTTAATAAAATCATTTATTAGTCCCCTCTTATATGACGTTGTAAATAACTTGAAAGAAAGAAACTTTCACTAACACTAACTGAACAGTTAGTGTTAGTGAAAGGTTTAGTACCACCAGTACCTATAACAGTAATTGATTTAGGTATTATTGTCTTTATAATTGAGAAACTAATAAAAATGACAATTATTACAGACAATGTTATGTTCTTTAACACTTTTGCTTGTCCCATGATTTGGTATTGGTAAATCAGAAATTATATCACACAAAAAACTCAGTTTCGTAAATAAAGATAACTAACTCATAGTTATTCCATAACTTCTATAAGTATAAAATACAATACAAATTGCTTTATTATTCAATTTTCAAATTGTTGAAAATTTTGATTGAATTCTTTAAAGAATTAAAGTTATACTTATACCTAAACAAGAGTAAAGGCTAATATAACGTAGTAATTGCAAAATAGATTTCTTTGCACAATTTGACATTGCTCTTGAGCAACCTAACAGAAAACGTATTCAAAACGAAATAAAGTTAAAAACAACACTAGTGCTAAATAGCTTTTTATTTCCTACGTCAGAAAGATGGAATTACCTTTTCATTCTTTATAGAGTCAAAAGAAGCCTTCTTAGATGTTCTTTTTTTATACCACTAAGGTGGCAAACAAGCATACAGCCTGGCTGATGGTAAGCGGTTACCATAGCCTATGGACGCTTGCAACACCTGGGGTATCACTCGCGCATTGCCAGATGCCAATCCTCCATAAACCTGTTAGACGTTTATTGAGGATTCACTGCGCCGACATTTTGAGGGAATATTCCTCTTACTGCCAGCGCAGCGCAACCTTAGAAGAGCTCTGGCGACCTTACTCACTGCAGGAACACAACACACAATAAAGTGTGTTCTTTGTGCAAAAACTTTGCATTCATTATGCATTTTGTTCCAGCTTAGGTTGAAATACGACTTATCCTAACAAGCCTTGGTACCTTCAAGCTATTTATCCGAATATAACAACCGCCTGCATCTTAGGCAGTAAGAAGTGTAGGTACGACAGTTCGCGGTATGTTCAGTGCCTCGACCATGAGTTTTTCTCACTAGACTCGCTAGCGACGCCGTAAAATATTTGTATGAAAAACCCTCGCAGCGCCTCTAGAGGTTACGTAAGGAACTAAAATCTGCTATGAGATTACAGCGTTTCGATGCGTAAAAAACCGTTCGAAAGCCATTCGATAGAACTCATGGTTGACGTACTGGTCCCATGTAATAAGGGCAAGTTTATCGCCACTAACTGGGCACAAATCGAAACTCCAAGCTGCAACTTGAATTTTATAGAAAAACGCAATAACACTGCTCGGCCTGGTGATCGAATCCAGGACCTCGAGCGTGGCAGTCACGCTTAGGGCTACTAGGCTAACGAATTAACTTCTTCGATTGAAAAAAAATCTTATAAATTCCGTATTCACTGAGTTCCTCACAGCTTATCGTCCACATGATATGAAGACAAAACAAATGTCGTTACCTACATTATGTTGCTAATAAAATTTTGTTTTTCATTTCCTTCAATCATAACCTACATTTCTTTTTATTTCCACTCAACACCAAAAAAGTATATAAAGAAAACATTGGCATATTCCAGCACAAACTGTAAAATTCTTTATGAATGACACGAATCCAGCTTTCACCTTTCCAGCTTGCTAACTCCTGTCAGTCCAGTTAATATTTCTAGGCCACGTGGTTTTCAAACAAACCTGCCATTGAATTGTACTCTTTTTAAAAACGTGTTTTTCACGATTCGATGTTGTACTTTTATAGGGTGCTATGAAATTCATGTCCTAACGTCTCAGCGGTAATAGTATGCAAATTATTCTTGAAATGAGCACTTAGTCTAGTAGTAAGGTACTATTTAACAATAATACTAGTACTAGGTATCTAAAACTATGAATTTTTCATGCCTCTTCATGCGTCCTCTTCTCAGACTTCAAGAAAATATCTTTTTTTTAGGACGGATATAGATTCTAGCTCGGGAGCTTTTGAATCTTAACCGGGTTTGGTGGCGAGGCACCTTTTGTGCCTCCAGCCAGGGACACTTATAAACTAAGCAACAGCAGCTAAGGGCGTCCCCTAACGGGACTCGGACCTCGGCTTAGGGCGTTGCTGGGGGGGCAGCTAGGGACAGCTGGATCTGGGTTAAAATTATTTTGGGACGAATTTAAAACTACGGGCTCGGCGCGGGCCGGCTCGAGCAAGGAACGGAGAGGGGCAAAAAAATATCTCTGGACCACACCAATATATACGTCTAATAGAAATTAAACCTATAACACTCGGCCAAATAAAATGGCAAATTACGAATTTAAATACTCTAAGATTTCAGTATTGCCTTGATATGAAAATCTGGTTGCGTCATGCATGTATTACAGTTAAATATAATCATGATTGCCATAAAAAACTCTACCATTTTCGTGCCCTATTTTTCGTATCCCAAACAATAACATTTCAAGCCAATCCCCAGAACAAAACTAACATTCAGAAACTGAAGCAATCCGTCAAACAAATGAAGTGTAAAACCCGTACCCGGTACATATACGTGCCAGTGCGGCCGCAGCCAATTTTTCCGGATTACAGATTTACGATGTATCGGACCGGACCGGACTGGACGGAGTTGGGAAAAAATACGTAAATCCATATACATTGAGTTTAAGTTGGGCTATTTATTTACACGTAAAGACGGAGGACTTGTATCGATTGGATAGTTACGTAGCGAGTATCGATTTAAGATGTAGAGATATCGATACTTATTCAGTTTATGACTAGTTTCTAAACGAAAGATAATCCATACCAACCATACCATCACAACTGTATTCCACGAAGGGTTGGGCAAAGGTGTACTAGTAAATACAAACAGTTTGTCGATGTTTAGGTTCCATGTAATAGGGGTGAGCCTATTGCCATTCCTTTTTTTAATATTTTGGGGACATTTTTACACACCATCTAGTCCCAAACTAAGCAGAGCTTGTACTATAGGTTAGACAATGGATATAATACTTACATACTTTTTTTTTGTAAATACATACTTATTATACATAGGAAACACCCAGGCAAACACAAGTACTTATATTCATCATCACATAAATATTATTTTGTGTCTTGTGGGAATCGAACCCACGATGATCGTGGTATGTCACCCTCGTGATCACCGGTCACCCTCGTAATCAGCAGTCCGGTACTCAGACCACTAGACCACAGACGTCGTCAAATACTGAGCACAATTCCGAACTCTTTCGAAGTAACACCCTAGACCTGGAAATCAACAGTATCATTCTAGATTTAAATGATAAAAAAACCATCTTTACTTGAAATCAAGCTCACTCCTTACAGGATCTAAAATACGCTATTGTATACAGGGATATGCAGGGATATAATATAGGCTCCTAACAGGGATCTAAAATACGCTATTGTACTTTGGGTGTTAGTACATTTCTGCCTTAAACTTCATAAAATTCGTTATAGTTATTTATCGAACATAAATGTGAAGAAATCTATATTTTTATCCGTCCTAAATAACCTTAAAATCCTTCAGTTGACATTTCTAAGTCCTAATACTTGTCTGCCATTCGATATCACCTGAGAAAATTCAACAGAATATTCGCTCTCGTGTGTGATAGCTTCAACAACGATAGGTTTATCGCGTCTTGACTTGAGCCATATCTCGTTTAGCGTAATAAGGTTTTACATGATATTCTGTGATCATATTTTCGATAGCTGTGTAGTGTCTGCTATCTGCATGTTCTAATACTTAACGTATATTGAACTTAGTATATATTTTATGTAGAGGTCAAATAGTTTTGTTGCTAAAATAATATTTATTCTGCCATTAATTTTATTTTTTGAAATTATTGCAATATTAGAACTTATTGGACTAGTAGATGTAAGGTCGCAGCGTTAGAGGTACTGGGTTCGATTCATGGGTCTAGCTTTGTTGGGGTTTTTACGTGAGTTATGACATTCCAGGTTTGTGTCCAGTTGAGGGCAATTAGCTCGCCCCCTATTACTTACATGTTACTAAGCATACCGGCGAGGTCTTGCCAAATAATACTTATAACCCGTTGCTTGACCTGGAAATTGAACCCTGGAGCTCGAGCGTTTATTCGTAGCAATAAAGTTATTATCAGCCGTATCAAGTTCCGACCGATCCAACCTAAGCAATTCAATAAGTCTACTTCAAACCAAAATAATATTCAAGAGCCAAATACCTTCAATATTCGATAACATTTTCATCCTTGAGTAAAACAATTCAGTAATCGAGCAATCGTTGCTTATTCGATTTCTTTTATCGATAAAGCCCACACATTTGTACAAAACCGAGTGAATTTAATAAGCAGTCAACTTAGCATTATTCAAATAGAGGCGGAAGAAATTCGCAGGCGTTTGTATAAAATTATTCAGCATTGCGATAAGCCGACTGAAAACAAGCGCCTTCCCACACGGTACGCTGAACATTATTCCGAGTATAAAAGAAGCGGTTGGTGAAGTATCTGCTATTCAAGGAAGCAAAATAGAGAATGTAAACAATACGAAGACTAATAATCGAAACAACAGCTGTAATAATACATTGAAAGGTTGATTTACAATAAGCACCATTACTTTCGTTAGAATTTGTACCAAACAAAATTATAATCACTAAGTGAGACCCGGGTATGAGGAGGCCTCAGACAGAAGGTCCTGGACTAAGTTAGGAGAGGCCTTGCCCAGCAGTGGGACACAAAAGAGGCTAATAAAAAAGTGAGACCTACGTCTAGCAGTGGACGAATACATTCTGATGATGACGCTAATGAAGATTGTAATTTAGATTTTTGTTTATTCGCGCCCTTTTAGTATATTATAGGACACCAAGGACAGCAAAATTTCTGAATAACTGTCACATGAAAGCAAAAACCTTGTCTCCAAGTGACATGTGACAATTTAAGGCATAACGTCATGCAAAGCGCCACGAAATAATTATGTCGTCGCTTAGCTAGTGCAAAAACAATGGCAACAGATGAGATGAAACGACGAGAAAACTATGTCGCTACATGGCAACTTTAACAATTTTTTCTCATGCTAATACGAAAGATACTAGGGGTATGACTACTGGACTGCCAAGTCAAACGTTTCGAGTCCGAATCCTAGGCACGCACCTCTGACTTTTCGAAATCATGGGCGTAATTATCACTCACTTTGACGGTGAAGGAAAACATTGTGAGGAAACCTGCATGCCTGAGAGATTTACTCGACGGCATGTGAAGTCTGTGAACCCTGCCTAATCCCTCTCATACTGAGAGGAAACCCGAGCCCAGCAGTGGGACAGTGTATGGGTTGATGATGTTGATAACACGAAAGATGTAGAAGTTATATCGCCAATTAATTTCATATGCGTTGTTAACTATTCACGCAAAACATACTCTATTCATTCCCGCCGAGTTCAATTACGTTTACTTCAACTGGCACATCTGAGTTTCTCCTAACAGCCACTTAAAGTGAATATTTTGAGTGTTCCGCAACGATTGCCGTTTGAAAGCGAAAGCGCCGAGCGACGGGAGTTGACGGTACCCACTCTTGTGTATACAAATGTCGATATTACTTACGCATGGATCTTTATAGAGAACTTCATATAATATGGGGGACTCATGACTAAGTAATAAGTGTACATTGATCCAAGCTTTAAACTGCTCAGATGGGTGACTATTTTAAAATAGATACCTCGTCGGATCTAAGAGAGTGCTTGAAAATTTCGGACTAAGATCTTCAAAATTTATAAACATGTGGTAAATCTTTGCAAATTATCCTGACACCTTGACTGACCCTTCTATACCATCATATACCTGTGTATATGATGCTATTATAAAATTATTATTTATAAATATGACAAGAGATATAAACAAAAATTCCCATTTGAAATTCCTTCACTAAGCTAAACAAAAATATTTAAACCTACAAAAATAACTTTCTTAGAACAACAAGTTTTACAATATTCTATGCGTATTATTAAAACGATGAATATCTCTGGTTTAGAGCTAAAATAACAAATCACAAACGGACAGAGAGACACATACATGACAGTATAAATGATTAAGTCTATATCGTTCTTTGAAGTTCCATGTTCAGCAGACCGAGAAATTTCTAGAAAGGATGCATAGGAAAAGATTCAAAGAAACGATTTTGTTGAATTCATTGACTTGTGTAAATGCTTAGGTGGTCTGCAGATTAGATAAATTACATTTTTTTAATACATTTTTACACAGCACCATCTAGTCCCAAACTAAGCAGAGCTTGTACTATGGGTACAAGACAATGGATACAATATTAATATACATAAATTTCATTTCGTACAGTCAAACTATTACGTTACGAAAATACATAATTATATTATACATAGCAGAGGTCGAAACTTCAATTTATACTGGATCTTACAAAAATGCATGCATCAGTTTTCCACATAACATATTTTGAAGAACCCTTTATCAAGAATTCTGCGAATTGGTTAACCAATATAGCGTGTATGGTTGTAGTCAGAAATTCTTTGGAAAGCGTATACGGTGCACCCCTCTACCGGGCCATTTTTTGAAATACCCGATACAGCACTCAGTATAGCTCAACGAAAAGATCTTTATAAAAATGAACTTTAACAAAAATTATTTAAAGCAGCATTTCGAATGAATAAAGACGTAAACAAAACTGAAACGTACCTTCTAGGTCACTGGAGTGCAAAAGAGACAAAAAAACATTAACTCCGAGGAGAGAAAGAGAAGACAGACTCCTTAACGACTCTCATTATGACATCCTGGATGCTTATATTTATAGTTTCTTCAAATTGTCACAGATTTTTCCAAAACATATTGATACTCGATTCTTAAAATAGAATTTTTGAATGTAGAGGAATGTTAATAACTAAGAAGTTCTACAAATGCAACAACAGAAAATGTTTTGAGTATCAACAAACTTTGTACAAAATAATTTGTGTGACTACGTAGAACGTCCGTGTGAACGTTGCTCTAATTTCTGTTGTTCCAGGAATCCTATTAGTTTTGGGAACAATGAACTACACAATCTAGATGGTTGTTAAAGTAATGAGGACTATTAATGTCTCACAAATGCATCACTCATACACAAAAAAGCTAACATTTAGTACCTAATTAAAAAAAATATATTAAGACGTCGAAAAAATGATAGCAGAATTCAAGTCTGCTCCTGTTCTTAATCTGAAATATCGATTCAATTACTTCAAAATTGTTGATTTCTGACTATCAGTCTATGTGTCATTAGTGTCATTGGATGTCTATGCAAAACAATTAAAATACCAGACTTGGGCTCATAGGATGATTTCAAACGCTTAATAAATCTAAAAGTACAACTTTTACTGTCATAAACATCTTCATAACTCCTGAAAAAGGCCTCCCCTTTTTTAACACTTGAGTGTCCTTTGATTAAGGTCAGAAAGATATGACTCAAGATGACAAAGTTGAATAAAAATATTAGCAGAAGGTCTTGCCTAAATATTTAATTCATTAAGTATAGGTTTAATCAGTATTAATACAACCACTGCCGCTTCAAATTACTATATTAAAGAGCAACTAAACACTTGTCAAATAGATAACATCAGCTTTACTGAACTCATCAATCAATAAAATAACCCCATCAACCTAAGTGTCCTAAGTGTTAATAAAAAAAACTTCCCTTCAAAAAGTTATATCTTGATAAACTCATAACTTTATTCAATAATATTAATGGCTAAACAAGTGAGGTGAATCGTACAATTATCATCCGTCAAAAACTGATCAAGAAATTTTGTCATGTCTCTCTATTGCAATAAAGACTAAAGTCGTGTAAAGTTGATAGTCTTAACATCATCGTATCAAACAATTGACCCCTATATCGCATCAATTGAATCGGTTTTAGGTACAAACGTTAGGGTACATCTTAATGGTACATTAATTAAAGCGAACCTCAAATTGATGATGTCTCTTTGATCTACAACCGTGAGTCAAGATTGTGTTATGTGTTCGAATTGAGTAAAGGGAACATGTTTTGATGGGCTAATTACATCGCGGACTGTGATATTGTTAGTGATGTCATCAATATGATAAATTGGTAATCTAATGGAAGGCATTATAGCCTTGTTAGATCAGCTACTGAATTGTATTAACATACGTTGTGGTTAAATTGGTATGTATTAGCACTAATAGCAACACCAAATATGCTTGGGTCTTTGGGTGTATGGTAATAGAACTCTGCTGAATTCATCTGCACCAATGCAAGCAAGTATGGAATATTTTTGTGTTCCGTTTTGAGAGAAAATTACATATTTTCTTCTTGTATTCTTGTGATAAATATAAGTGTTTGTGCTGGTCTGGATTTCCTTTTATACTATTGTAGTCTATAGTAGTAAGTTTAATGACAATAGTATAAAAATAGCCTACTAGCTTTCCACCAACGGCTTCGCCCGCGTGGTCTTATAATTTTTTTCCCCGTTTATGCAACATTTTTCTTTGATACTCCGCTCCTATTAGTCGTAGCGTGATGATATATAGCCTATAACCTTCCCGATAAATGGGCTATCTAACACTGAAAATTGGAAGGAGGGAAGGGAGGCCTTTGCCCAGCAGTGGGACAAAGTTGCTAGTAAAAAAAAAAACACTGAAAATTATTCGATTAGGTCCAGTAGTATCGGAGCCTATTCAACACAAACAAACAATCAAATCTTTCCTCTTTATAATACTAGTATAGATCATATTTTTAATGTACGTTGTGTGGTATGCTTTAATGTCAGAAATCAGTATTGTTACATGGTTATTCGATTCCAAATCCATTGTTTGTTATCTCGCTACAATGCCCTTAATGTTGACACTTAACCTATCAATTGCGACACAATAATAATTACCCACTAATATAATAAATGTAATATAGATAAATATAAGCTTGTACAATGCGGGCCAGACATTCTAACCGATACCATCTTCTATGAGGCTCCCGTTCATTATCCTATATTAAGGGTCGTAGCGGTTTGAATATTACAATGAAGTGATTCTCATAAATAATAGCTATTGTTACAGCATTATAATAATTATGTTGTGGTTTGCAGATGGAGGTATTACAGTATTGAGGACATATTGAAATTACAAAGATGATATTTTCAATGTTCAAGATTGAAAAGTTTTCAAAAATTGAATATAGTTCAGAAATCGTGGGAGGTGGGACTTTTTCTTTGAGTTTCTGATTTCATGTTCATCTGAATTTGGTCGCTAGCAGCATTAACATAGTTTTTTTTATAATTCGACATTTTCCTAGTGGAGAACCCGCAGTAGCCCACCTAGTTATTAAAAATTATTTTTTGATATATAAATTCAAAATTAACTACATACAGTATTAAACCGTGATCATTTTTCAACATCCATTAAATCCCTACATAAATGAAAATTCTACCAAAATCTTTATTCGGCTGCTAACCAAATTATTGACGCATCCAGAAATACCCGTAAACTCCGTGGGAGGGCGCCACTCGCAAGTAATTATAAATTATAATAACGTTGACGCGTCTGATGTGACGAAAACAGATGGCGACGTGATGACTGATAAAGGTGACTTGTCAAGGGGTGCCTGGGGTTATAAAATTTAATAAATTAATTATAAAGATGTGTTTGTTTTATAATGTGAGCATTTTAGGGTTAGGGTAATTATACATAACTGTTTTTTGTTTCCACTACTTATTTTATCCATACAATGACCTTTTCTTAACGGAGATGGATGGATAGCCCTATACGAGAGGTAGGACACAGCCGTTTATGGCTCAAATCTGGAGCAGCCCATCTGGGGATGTACCTCCACCTTACAGAAAACTGCAGCAAAATAACACACTTTATTGTGTGTCGTGTTTCTGCAGTGAGTAAGATTGCCAGAGGTCCTTCTAAGAAAGCGCTGCGCTGGCAGCAAGAGGAATATTCCTTCAAACTGTCGGCGCAGTGTATTCTCCATAAACCACCGAGAGGTTTTTAGGGTGACTGATACCCCTGGTGTTGCCAGTGTCCATAGGCTACGCTTATCATCAGGCGGACTGTATGCTTGTTTGCCACCTTAGTGGTATAAAAAAAGGTATTGGGGTTGATTTTCCAATATTACATAAAAAACAACAATACATAAAGTTTATTAAAGAGTTTTACTTCATAAAACTTAGGTTTCCATAAAAAATTATGATAGTCACAATATTGATCACTGGGTCTCTTGTACTTATGCGACTTATTTGAACTAAGTATTTTAAAACTCTTTTCTTCTATCATGTCAGCCATGAGCTTTATATACACAATACCTAGTGCATGCCGGGGGTGAAAAGATAAGCCAGATAATTGACGGGACCCAGCCAGATTTTATCTATGAAGAGTTTAGGTAGCATTATCCAAAAGAATATTCACTATCGCAAAGGTTAGGTATTGAAATTATAAAAATCTATAGATTCTGTGACTATAGGTACCATATTTGACGCAGAAAAACTGTCCGTAGGTCAAACACATCATCTTGTGCAGAAATTGAACCCTCCATCCATTACAAATTGCCTAATTGCTGGACCATTCTGATAATTGAACCAATTTCTCCATCCATGAACCATCAAATTCGAATTTCCACGATCTAGCAAAAGAAGGTAGTAGGGGTAGGTATTTGTAATTTGATATCTACAATCGATGATTCCCCGGTATTATTTTAATCATATACTGCGAGAATACTGTTACAATATTAGTAATGAAAGAAATGAAGTCGAGGGGTTGATTGTAATTATTGATAGCATGATTTATATTGTATTCGAAGAAGAAAAGATCGAGTTTCATTCGATCATTACCAAAACATAAATAATATTTTTTTAACAAATATGAAAACGTATCTTCTTTCCGTTTACTCTTTGGTGGTTCTGTTTACTTTTGTGGTATTTGATTAAAAACCAAGTATCATAAAATTTTAAAGCCACAACCGCAGGCGCAGTTTAAAGCTATAATGCCGTTCATAAAATTAAAGTTCTTCGTAAAATTCACAAAAGAACTATCACAGAGCAAATTTTTCATCAAAAGGGTCCATTAAATGAAGAAATTCCGCAAAGTCTGTAAATCGGTGCAGAAATTTTGCAATCAAAATATTTTTCAACGCGACCGCACATCGCCAGAAGAATGCCGCGGCAGACAGGGAATGATTTATTTTAATCGATTGTTTACCGCGGAAAATCTGTTGGCCAAATCGTTTTATGTGATGTAATAAAATTGATAAAGAGTGACTTATGGATGTTAGGTGTGCCCGTGGTTTTATGTGCTTTGTTATTGTTACGGTTGACTTCATTTGTGAGGTCAGCAGAAGTGTTAATGGGGTCGTAAATATTCTATCGATGCAATTTGAAACTGCTTTTCACTGTTCTGGCATGTATTTAATCAAAATTTTTCTCTGGAATATGATGGTTCCAATGAAGCGTTATTTTAAAACAATTTGAAAAGCTAGATAGATTTTTATTAAAATAATACGCCGTCAATTTCTCTCAGTCGATTTATAACAAAAAGCACTAGATATAAAATTCTATTCCAGAATTTACTTTTAACGTTTTTATTAACAAAATGTAGAAATTCTTCACTGTATCACCAAGTTTCGTACTATATAAGATAGCAACAATAATAAGTATTGTATAATCTGTTCATTAACGTACATACCATGTTACAACTGCACGTGGCGTGGTTTTGAATCTCTGTTTTTGTTAAGCTCACTTGGGGTTTCCAGTGTCGCCTCATCTACCTACATAGTTCTGTTTTATTTTGTTGCTGTATTTTTTATCAAAAGCGATTAGGTCGAGTAAGCATCAAGGATAACAAATTTCACCATTGCATTATTTCTCAATAGCTTGTCTGCTTGTTTCATTTTAATAACAGTACCTACATACAGTCAACCAAATTACTAGGCTATACGATCTTGACTAGTTCCATCCATCGTTAGCCCGAAACTGAATTCTTTACAAATAATGTTTCTAGTTTCTGGTTTGTTATTTGATAAACTGAGCTGAACAATTGCATCACAGTTGTTTTTTCTTCTCTCAGTATACGTACGTGTAATGCTTTGACTAAGATCAGCAAAATATATTTGTGAGTCTCTCCTCTACACAATATTTGTGCAGTAGTACTAATATCCTTCCCAACACAACCTAATCTAGTACAGTCTCGTCTATTTAAGCGCACCGTTTGGCCCCTCGCCAGCTGAACATGAATCATACGCTGTTCTGTCAATGAAACATAATCCGATCATTTCGTTAAGTGACTTGTTACATTATCCTCTACTTGAATTGACTGATTTTGAAGTGTAACACAATGTTCGTTAGTGTTTTAGATTATGGGTTATGTTTAACGTCAACTATTTGGTAATCATAACTATATAGTTGGACGATGTTTCTATTAGTGCAGATCAGATTATTATCTTATTTTTTACAGAATTTTGCTTTCGAATAGTGCGCGTATTAATGGAAACATTTCAAATTTACAAATAGCAAACCTAAGTACATTTGTTGGCCATACAAATATTGGTTTTGTGCAGAAATTCATCAAGCTAACCGTAGCGTGAAAGCCAATCGCGTAACGATTGCCCCAATCGACACGTCCAACGTTATCTTCGAGCTTTTGGATGAGCAATATTGTGTTTCTGATACGCTTTCTGTTTTATTACTTCGTTAGTTATTATCTGAACAATAATTTAATATTAACAACTGTACGTAATAATATGTTGGTTTAATAAAACTTGTTGGATAACGTCTTGACTTCAATCACACGTTTACACTTTAAAGTCTTCAAGTATCCAGAACAATAATATGTAAGACACTTAACTCATTAATATTCAGAGTTACCCTTTTAAATATATTTAACCGATATGTTGTCCAAATTAAAATTCCTAGCTGCTACTGTTAATTAGTTTAAAGCGTCTATTAAATTTATTTTTTCTAATCCATTTACGGTCGTTAAGATGAGAAAGGTACTGAGAATTTCATAGAAAGTTCAAATAACTAGACCTAGGCTTACAACCCTCTAAACCTCATTATCACTAGCCACGCATGTAACCACTGTGTCAATAAGGCTGTAACCTATGACACCAGAAAAATGCAATCACAGGTTAAAAATTGCCAGCTTTTATATCCCGTTGACATTTAATTTTTCCACCGCAGCAAGTTAGTCATTCAGAATTTCAGGATCATAAATATTGAGGTCGTCACCCATATATCTATTCGGCTTTGTTTTAAACATAGCGACCTCATCCAGGCCGTTAGTTTTCCGTGGAGTGGTTTATACGACGCGTTTTAACTAACACGGGCTATATTTGAATGGGAGTTAACAAGACTCGTTACTCACCTCGGAAGTGGCATGGTAAGGTCTGTAATAAATCTTGAGCTTATTGCAGTGTTGTCATTATTACTAAATGAGATGGTAGGAGTGACATAGCAGTTGTAAATTATGTAATCGAAACAGTCACCTTAAACAAAGCCAAAGAATTCAAATAAAATACAAAATTTGTACAAAGAGTTCGTTAAACCATGATTGAGCCACCTTAGCTTAGGTAATTTAAAACAATATAACACTGCAATCCGAAACTAAACGAAAACTGAATTCATAAATCCTCCAAATATTTTAATAAAACTAAATTGCGAAATTAAAACGTTGTTAGAAGTAAAACTTTTGGTAACTTTGAATCTCGTTTTGTATTATTGGCTCTATTCCAACACATGAATCACTAAGTTTGATCCAAAACGATTTGTTACAATTAACAAATCCAGAATGAGCATGATTAATTAAAATTTCAACCTTAGCTACTCTCACTTTAAGTCTAGTCTTGTTTACGTGGCTATAACTTCTAAAGCTGATGTCTACTTAGCTAACAATTAGGTACCTCGTTTTCTAGGATTTGCAACGTCCTCGCTAACGAGTATATTAATTATCGAATAATTATTCTCTTTGTATGGTGTCATTGAGTATATTGCTACAAATTTCATCAGAATCTAAAGATTGATCATGATCATTGTTGGACACCACTCCGACTATAAAAAAAAAAATATCCTATTTAACGGTTCCACGTAAAACTCTTTTTCATTTTCGTAAATCTTATTTTGAACATTCTTATGCCCACTTACTTTTTTTACTTCCATGACTGCATTTTATCTATCAACATCAGAACCTTAGTAAAATTTAACGGTGGTTTTATACTATTCTGCAACCGTACATATATGTTTGTTTTTAAGAACATTGTGAAACAATACCTATCAGGACTAGTCTCCATAATAATATTACATTTTGTAATTCTACAATGTTACACATGAGTGATATTAAACAAAGTATAAACAAATTAGCTAGTAATTGTACAGCCGAGTGTGTTTACCTTATTATACCGTAAGCGCTAATCCTCATAATATATGAGGGTCCTTCCTTTCAGAGTAAACGACACATTATAATAATTTTAATTATGCTGAAAATTTTACAGGGAGGTAAAATTTTAGAATACGTTTGAAATACTAGAAATTTGGTTGTAATAAATTTTATGTGGAAAACAATATTTTTGGGATTTGAAAATTACTGTAATAAAATATACTGATTTCAACAAAAAGTGGAGTTTATTTTGGTAAGCGTTATCCACATAGTTTATAATTATCTTGTTATTATCTCCTTGTATGGTCACGAGCACAACCATATAAACACGAATGATTTAATCATGAATGAACTATTGCAACTTTGAGATGACACCAATGTCATTGGAGTATTGGTTCATAAATACTGTGTTCGTAATATCACAAAAGTTCTATTAGTACTTTAGGAGAAAATAGCTTTAGCAATTTTGTTAGTGTATACATTTTTTTGCTCAAAGAATACTGAAGTCAAACCTATCTTTATCTTATTATTCTCAAGATCATTTACTTAGGCTACCTGTAATAGATGAAACAAAAACTGGATTGTAGGTATTCCGCTCACTCTTGTTGGTATTGATGTTCCTGAGTTAGTTTCGAGAACTCTCCAAGCGCTTAGCAACATTAACTATCTTGGTGCTCCTTGCTTTCACGTAGCACCTAATTATTGTATGTTGTTTATAATTGATAGGATTATTTCATTGGTTCAATCTAGCGGAGTTGTTAAGTATGAAGTACTATAGGGTTTATGTCTACCTACCGGAAGATGTGTACATGATTTATTTCATTGTTGATTGACAACAATGGAATATTATTATACAGTTTTAATATGAATCACAATTATAACTATTTATGATGAAACTGTATAACAATATGCATATTCTATTATAAAGTGTACATATTTTGTGCAAAGGACTGAATCATTAAGAAACATTCAAATTCAAATATAATTTATTTCAATCCATTTCAGATCATATTATGTTATGTTCCTTTTTTTATAATAATAATAAAAAAAAATAACATTATCGTATGTACATATATTTTCAGATGTTGCCTACCCACCATAAATTTGTTTCACCGTCATTCAGTATGTAAGGAGGTATATAATTGTAATACGGTCTCCCAACAATGTCGGGCGATTAGCGTGAAATCATTAAATTTTCTGTTAGCGCCCCCTGTTGGTAGTTACACCGTTTTATCTGTCATCAAAAGCATCGTTAATTGATGTGGTACATTCTTTATTAAGGATCTAAATTTTTAATGGATGGTACATGTTATCTTCGTGTACATAATGATGTTTTAATTGTATAAGATTAGGTTACTAGTAGCTTGAAGCAGCTACTTTAAGCTCTCGTCTCTAGCATGGTCGGCAGCGAAAGCGCGTGGCAGGCGGTGGCCTCTTTTTGCGAGGAGGTCATCGCCGCTAAGGAAGCCGCGGAGAGAGAGCGGGAGAGTGTCTCCACGCTGCCAATCCGCGCCCGACGTACTGGGCGCCGGAACAGGGCAAACACTGCCCTGTTCCAACCACCCTAAACTGGCCACGGGCGGCAGACTTGGGGAAGTCTGTCGCCCAGCACTATGGCCCGAGTAGGCGATGCGGTCGGAGTGTGCCGCGTCCCACTCAGTGGATTGGCAGAGGGGGTGCACACCACACGCACCCCCCCAATAGAGCCGGGGGCTGCATAGGCGGCCCGTCACCGCCGGGGTCGCGAAGGAATGTCTATACGTACCCGTGACCCCGGCCGAAAGGTGATGAGGCGAACACCTGTCTGTTTTTAGTGGGTAGACGTCCTTTTCAGGGCGGAGTCCCACACACCGCGCCGTCCTCCCCGGGGCGGCGTGACGGTGCATAAAGCATTTTCAGACAAAAAAAAAAAAAAAGCTACTTTAAGCTTAATAGCTCTACAAGATTTTTTTTAAACGATCTAGTAAATAATAACTATCAGTGGTAGTGCCGTAGTCAATGGGCAGACATCTACCAATATCAATAAAAACAGATTTTGTAATAATACACTGTTTTCTCTAAATATGTCTATCCTTATCCTCCTTTATTTTAAAAATCAGTTAAAAATATATGTCAACTGACGTAATTGAGGTACAAGACAAACATTTTAGTGTTGGTGGATTACGACTTACCAGTGAATCCAAAAGCTTTCCACGCAATAAATGGAGTAGAACGAATCTCAGTGAAGCGTTTACTATTTAATTTAATTTTGGTTGAAGTTTCAAATTAATGTCTTACACTAAAGTCAAACTATTTATTGCGGGTTTAGGTGACCGTAAAATTGTTACATAGTCGCAGTTTACCAACATAAAGTATTTTAAAGCACAGCCATTTTATTTTTAAACCAAGGAGTATTTATTCCATATAAATATGCCTTCATCTTTGATTATAATAGTTTCTCTATTGTATCGACCGTAGGCTGGCCCTATGGGAGTATATTTTACAACTCTTCCTAATCCTCCGGACAATACGTGTGATAAATGAAGGCTTTTTATAATTTGATTGCAGACCTAACAATATATTATAGCGTTAGCGACGTGACACACTACGCATATACTGTTTTAATCACAATTAAATAAGAACCAGCCACAGAAAACCAATGTTAAGACATTTTAGCTTAAAAACTCATCGAAAATACATCCAACACCGTAACAATATTATAATTTCACGCTGAAACCTCAATCCAAATGTTCCATCATCTGCGTTTAATGTTTCAAGTTAACAGATGCGTTCAAAACTTGGTACAACTTTTCGAATTTGTCTCAACGGGCAATTATAAGTTTCGTTTTTACCTTGAGTTGAGTTAATAACCATATTTTGTGTTAACCTGTTTCGCCGCTGCACATCTTTGAGAAGATCAATCTCAAAGATGTGCAAAATTAGAAATATTTAAGTTTATAAACAGTGCATAATATTAACCAAATAATCATATTAAATAATATGTAATGCAGATAATTGCATTGAATAAAAGAGTAAAATAAGTTTATTTCCCAACCTAACAAATAGAATTAGACTAAAATATAAATTGCTATAAAAACGGTATCCTAATAATAATAAAAAAAATTGAAAACCCCCGACACGAAATGTAATTTGCCATTTTGTAGTGGCGGCCATCTTGGATTTGAAATTTGTCATAGTATATAGTATTCTCCTAGTTAAACCCTTTCATTTGATACCCATATTGAGGAAGTTGTGAAAAAATATGTCATTCGCTACTTTGTGGCGGCGGCCATCTTGGACCGATTTTCATCAAACATAGCTAAGAACACTCCCGACTAATTCACCTTTCAAATAAAAAAAAAACAAAAACACACACACACACACACACACACACACACACACACACACACACACACAGACGTCAAACTTATAACACCCCGTCGTTTTTGCGTCGGGGGTTAAAAACGAAGAAATAATACGTAAACATTTGTAAGAATTATAATGTTTAAGTAGACGTGATTCCAACGAAACAATTTAATTAATCTCAGAGATTTAAAGCAAAGCCAGTATTTTTATTCTGATCCCTGATAGTGAAATCGTTCTTTAATAAAAAAACTTGACCGAAATTTCGAGAACGTCTAATTTCATCGTAAATCATTTTACGGTGGGATAAGTTTATTGAATAAAGACTTTTTTACCCTAAGGAAAATTTGAGCCTTGGGGATTCCAAGTATGGTCCTTAAGCTATGGATATTGATGATCAATGAGGTTGTCAAAAATGTGTAATCCTACCTATGAGATAAACTGAGTAATGAGTTCTGTTAGATGAGGAAAATGCGGATGATAATGGTCAGCAAAGTAAGGTGTTTTTAACTTCTTATAATTTATCACCTGGCAATTATTTGGTGGCAGTATTTTATTCAAAAACTGCAAAATAATAAACAATAAACCTTGTATTCCTAGAGGAAATCCATACCCAGCTGTGCGATACCTAGTTAATTTATTGATAATAAAAATGAATGAAGAATTAAATAACGTACTTACTCAATTTTCTCTTCTTTGGTCTTGTTTTGTTCTCCAGGTGTACTGGCAGAACTAGTAAGAGAGTTAAGGCACAGTAATTTATGGCTCAAATCTGGAGCAGCCCATCTGGGGAAGTACCTCCACCTTACAGATAACTGCAGCCAAATAACACACTTTATTGTGTGTTGTGTTCCTGCAGTGAGTAAGGTCGCCAGAACTCCTTCTAAGGATGCCCTGCGCTGGCAGTAAAAGGAATATTCCCTCAAACTATCGGCGCAGTGAATCCTTCATAAACCTCTAAGAGGTTTTTCGGGTCGGCAACGTGCGAGTGATACCTCTGGTGTTGCAAGCGTCCATAGGCTATGGTAACCGCTTACCATCAGGCGGGCCGTATGCTTGTTTGCCACCTTAGTTGTATAAAATAAAATAAAAACGAATTCAAGTCAACATTTAAAATAACAAATTACCTCTTTACTAGTTGTATTAGAAAATAAACTTTGTTAGACACCATTATTTTGTCTAATGCTATTAGTTTTAGTATCTCACTCAGACGCCTACATAGCTAAACTAATTGTTTTAAAACTAAATTCCATCGCAGACAACAAAGTACTAACTATAATTTCTCAACAATTCCAACTTGCTCCATTTTCATAGCTAATAGCAACAATTTACTTTCCAGCTAGCAATGTATTCTCTTCTCTAGCTTTCCTTCTAGCTTCATAATTAAAATAATAATAGAAAAAGAGCTTACAATAGGTCCGTTGCCTGGCAACGCTAATCCGGTTGACCGCGCGACCCCTTGTAACGAGAGCGCGCCAGTTAACTGATTACCTTTGGTCTCTAACTTGGGTCACGTTGTTAGTACTCGTTAATACTGTACCTACTTCGTTTTAAGTAAACAAAACGTATGCCAGTGTTTAGCTGAACATTGTGGATTAAATTCACAGAGCTGTATAATTTAATTATATAATATTTAAGTCTTGTACTTTTTTATTAATATGATCTTTGCTATCTGAGTGTGTTAGTGTTCCTCCAAAAACGAATGTATTAACACGTGTTTCTTTTAATAAATGTGTGTTTGTATTATTACGCGTAATTCCTATTTCATAGAAATATAATCTTTATATTGTAGCAAGTGTTACATTCACTTCCCACGATAAATGCATTATGCTTTCATACGCTTTCATTGAGCCGATATTACTGATAATTGGTGATAATTCACTTAATTGCTAAATAACCAACCTCAATTTATTTAGAATAACTAGGTGTATTAATATCGTTTTATGCGCATCATCACAACAATAGTCTACTGAGCACCAATGGAAATAGAATTAAAATTTACGGTATAATAATGAAACAAACTAAACTTGTACCTATATTTTCTATCAGTATCTACGTTTTATTGCTTTGTTTATTGTATTTTACCTTTATTGTAGGATTATTCATTTGTTTCGGACTAATTTGTTCAATAAAATATACATTTAGCAAACCTTTAGGTACCTATTGTCTAGATTGATTTTGAAGAAACAAGACAAAGACCTAAATTGTTTTATTTCATTGGAAAGTTACAATTAGAGAATTGTTAAAGAAAATAGAAATACCAGCATTGTTAGGGAATTTTGTATTGAAATAAAACGTTACTGTAACTGATTGTATAGATGGTAATTTGCGTAGGTTTAAAACAATAAAACCTATTGTTGTTTACTCTGTGTTAGTTAAATTAGTCGCTTAATATATGAATGAGATCGCAATATATACATATTTTAATAATAATAAATTTTATCACGTGCTTAGACGTTACATAGAATATAAACAGAATATGGTTCTGTTACTGGTTCTGTTTATAATATGTATATATTATAATATGTATGTATAATATGTATATATTATAAACAAAACCAGTGAAGAAGACCAAGACTATTGATTCTTCATAGTAATTCATTATAATTGAGTAATTGTATTATGATAATCATTTAGACTGATAAACAAAGGTTACAATTTTAACAGCAACAAAAACTGATTCTCAATTTGTTATGCTGAATAAAGTTAAATTTGCAATACTAGCAAAATTTGGTCATTTGAACTACAGAATAATATTACAAATTACGAATGATAAAATTCCTTGTTCTCTTTAATTGTAAATTGTGATGAATTCAATGCTCTGTGTGAATATTATGACATTGCAAGCTGTGAATTGATTATGAATTTCATAAGTTTAATTTTTAAGGCTGATTTTAATCGTATGCCAAAAATGACTACTTTGATCTAGTAAACTGGTCCCACTCATATTTCATCTACGGGATGAATTTACTAATAAAAAATTATGAATTAGTAAACTCAACCCGCGGGGAACGGGTTACCAAAGACCCTATAATATTATTCTGATTACAACGAATACCTACTTCATTCCTACTCACTCAATAGCAAATGATATAATGACGATTAGATCTATCTAATAACTGATATTTTCTGGCTTATACAAATCATTGTTGTTGAACTATTCTCTCTAGCTCGTATTACAAGTGGGGGAGTGTTTTCGTACATCACTATGATTCTGCATTGTTACACTTGGCTGATCTCCGGCTTTACTTTGTTCGACTTGGGTAAGCCCGGAAGAATAAGGATTCAAATACATTATCGATAATAAATTAAAATCGATATCGATAAATCCAGACTGATAATATGGTCTGTATCTTTGTTTCTAAACTGCTAAACAGCAAATAAATGTAAGGAGATAGATTATTTCTATCTAAGTATCCAATGTATCAGAATCCCCTTGCAAGTGTCTTCATAAGCAGCAGTAAATAATTATTACTCATCGATTACTAGTAATAAATACATCATAGGTAATATTATGTAGTTAAAATGTAATGAAAAATTAAATTTTAAATTTCACCAGTGGTTTGAAAATGAATGGTCGTAATTAGTAATTCGATGATTCATTTTGTTTTTGTTAATTATTTTGTAATTAATTCAATGCTTACAATACATTGAGATATTGTTCATTAAAACATTTAATAATGCTACTGTGAACTTACATATTTATGAAGTATAGTGATTTTATTTTTCTTTAAATACTAGTTAGTAAAATAATATCGATAAGTTTTATTCACATCACTATCTAAATACATATTCTGAAAGACGTTCGATTCTGCAAGTCACTGGAAGTGGGGTAAATAAAAAAGAAAGCTTGAGCTTTTCACAGGGCATATTGGGTATGATTACCCATAAATACATAAAAAATGAAGGAAGCCAGATATTATGAACAGTCAATTATGTGCCGTACGTTTATGACGAACGAAATATATTAGAGACCGAAGAAATATACTTTTACTGTGAAAATGGTTAAAAGATTAACAGCTATTGATGTTTTGATGCTTATGGATTTATGTTAAGGGTAATATTTTGTTGCTTTTATACACGACTTGCAAAGCTAAGTTTCTGCCAATTCTCTCTATTGATATAGAAAAAGTTAAAAAAATAAATGCTATCGGTATAAAGAATAGAATCCTGCCACTTATATAATTTAACTATCTAGTAATTTAATAATCGTTTTATCTATTAAAAAGAAAACCTAAATACTTCAACCAATCTATACAAATATTATAAAGAGGAAAGATTTGATTGGTTATTTGTATTGGATAGGCTTCGAAACTACTAGACCGATTTAAAAAAGTTTCAGTTTCACTTTCAGTGTTTGATAGCCCATTTATCGGGAAAGGCTATATACTATAACGCTACGACTTATAGGAGCAGAGTAGTAATGATTTTTTTTGCAAAAACGGGGGGAAAAGTTATCAAGACCACTCGGGCGAAGCCGCTGGCGGGAAGCTAATATAATATATGTATAATCTTTGCCACGATGCTACTTGCGTTCATATTTTTTTTCCTAAACAAGTGAGAATTTCCCAAAATCCTTTCTTAGTGGATGCTTACGTCATAAAAAGTATTTGTGTGCCTTTATGCGATGGACTGTTGTTGTCTCTAAATTTAGAAAGTTATTGCTTGTTAACTGTTTGATCAAAGTGGCTAATTTAGTACCAGAATTGCTTAGTTAATTATATTATTGGGTAATTCCATGTATCATTATTGTGATGTAATGACAGGCTTCATTATCCATATCTAAAACAAGATCAGCTCCAAGATATTCGGCACCATGACAACGATATTCTTTACGGCAAAGTCACTGCCTGACCATGATTTTGTATCCCAAATTTCTTCTAACACATCGGCAAAAGGTGATTAAAATCTTTTTGCCAAATTTTCTTCGAACGATATTCTTCGTCAATATAAATCATAATTTCCCTTGACATCCTAATCACAATATACGCATTGACGTAGAAACAATCTGCCCTTGATGCCAACAAACAACCTTTATTCCCAATACACCCATTCATCACACTTTGATTTATGAACAGTTTATATACAAGTCATTTTATATTCATGAAGCTATTAAAAAAGTAGATGTGGATCTCCATTGTATTCAAGGAGCCGTGTCGTTGTCTGATTGACGGGCTGAAGTGACCCGTGACGTTGGACATGGCAAGCAATTCCTATTAGTGCGTCCGAAATGCAATTTGGAGGCCATCAGCTTTGAGATATTAGGTTTGTAATTAATTACAATTAATTTGGCTAAATGGCTAAATAGGAACTCTGTATTTGAATGAGCAAAACTACTGTCTCCTAGTTAATGTCCTTTCTTCGTTTACCATAATTTGTTTTTTTTTAGAATCATTATTAATTATTGTAGCAACAATATTAATATCAATATTTTTTTTAACTTTGTTTTAAAATGAAACGTCATTTATAAAATAAAATTGTATACCCATAGTCTGCCGGAATGTTAAGGTCCAATGGACAAGCCTATTGCCACTAGTCGGCCACAAATCCAAACTTTGAACTGAGAATTTATACCTACAACGAAAAACTAATAACACTTTGTTTGAACTGTGAATCAAACGAGGTGTTATATACAGAAGTTTATTAGCTGCTAACAGAACTTTACTTATCCGACATAATGAGCTATATTAGTAGCTCCATCATACCATCACGCCTGTATTCCCCAAAGGGTTAGGCAGAGATGCACTAAAGTACACCTACAATCGCCGGTATGCTTAGGTCTTGTAATGGGGGCGAGCCTATTGCAATCAACCGGCCACAAATCCAGACTTCGATCTTCTACTAGGAAATTCATAGAAAAACCCAACATTACTGCTCGAAGTATCGAATCCAGGACCTGTAGCGTAGCAGTCGCGCTTGAGACTACTAGACTAATGAGTCAGTCTAGTCAAAGTAGCTCTATCACTGATAAAACATTAATGTCAATGTTTCTTTTGTTTCAGATTTTCCGGACACAGTGACAGTGTAAAAATGATTCAGTGACGTGTTGTAAAATAGTGTTGTAAGTGTTGTGTACAAATATGTTGTCAAAATGAAGCTGTGGAAAAGCCTTAAGATATCTATAGGCAGTCGGGGTGACCCTAAGTCTTACTCCCAGGAGTTGCCACAGTGGGGTGGACAAGGATATGAATTAGATGGTGAGTTGTAATAACCTTCATTACTCTTAATTTTTTAGAAGCAAATTAAGAAACGTATACTATGTCATTGACTTAATCCCCTCAATTTAAGAACAAAAACGTACGTACGTCTCATAAATTAATATTGTACAAGCTCTTTCCCGCGGCGTTAGGTGCTTGCGTTCATAAATATAAATATTTATATGGAGGATAAGAGTTTCGAAATCCATTCTTAGTCAGTCACTTTTCCTTATTGTTTATTGGAAATGACGTGAAAGTCTAGTCTCAGTGTTCTAATATCCTGGGGGCTAGACAAGTTGCATTTTGACATTCGAATCGACACACAAAATGTATTTAAATGACATTAGTGACAGCCTGATTTATCGAAAGCTTGTGTCATTTCCATACATTTTGTTTGTCGATTCGAATATCAAAAGGCAACTTGTCTAGCCCCCCTGAAGAGAAACGCTAACCATGAAGATAATGAGAATACATATTTAAAGAAATAATAATAATAATCAACCCATATACTGTCCCACTGCTGGGCACGGGTCTCCCCTCAGTATGAGAGGGATTAGGCTATAGTCCACCACGCTAGCATAATGCGGGTTGGCAGACTTGACATGCCGTCGAGAAAATCTCTCAGGCATGCAGGTTTCCTCACGATGTTTTCCTTCACCGTTAAAGCTAGTGATAATTAGGTACGCACATAAATTTCGAAAATTCAAAGGTGTCTGCCTCGGATTCGAACTCGAGACCTTTGACTTGGCAGTCCAGTGGTCATACCACTAGGCTATCACTGCTTCTTGTATTTGAAGAAAATGTAACATAAATTATGTCTATCTTTTTGTATTTTTTAAGCATTTTCCATGCAAAGATTACAAGTTATTTTTAATGAATGAAAAAATCGGCGAGCGGGCAGGATGCGAACCTGCGTCTTCTGGTTCGGTACACCAGACGCTCTGACCACTAAGCCACCGCTCGCCCTGCTCGCCAGTCGAAATCTTCCTTCACATTCTAATTTACGTCTTAAAGGTGACGTAGCGACATCTATTGTGAATGCTTCACAACCGACACGACTAACTTTACAGCTACTTCGATGTCGTATGATACCGCCTTACCTATTAACTATCTTTTTGTATTTTTTAAGCATTTTCTATGCTAAGATTACAAGTTATTTTTAATGAAGGAAAAATAAATTATGTCACTAGGTATGTAAATCCAAAATGTGTTTTGAACAATGTCCTTACGAACTTACAATATTATTCTACTCTTTGCTATTTAACTTTAAAAATGGTCCATGTGGAAACAGCTTTAAACGTAATTCAGCTGCGCTTATTAAAATAGTTTCTACACTCACACACTCACTACTGATTCAACTCGTTAATCACTTTTTTACATCGGGTAACACAAAAAGTAAGTTCGATGATAAAGGACATCATCTATCAAACTGTGAAGATAGACAAGTTCCTGTCGGTAACAAAAAAGGAGTGAGTTATCTATACTCTATACTAATATTATAAAGAGGAAAGATTTGTTTGTTTGTTTGTTTGTTTGTAATGAATAGGCTCCGAAACTACTGGACCGATTTCAAAAATTCTTTCACCTTTGGAAAGCTACATTATCCCCGAGTAACATAGGCTATATATCATCACGCTACGTCTAATAGGAGCGGAGTAGTAATGAAAAATGTAGCAAAAACGGGGAAAAAATTATAAGACCACGCGGGCAAAGCCGCTGGCGGGAGCTAGTTATATATATAAAGTGAAAAGAATAATGTCATCAAGATAATATTTTAATATAAGGACGAAAATAGATTGGCTGAAGAATAACTTAAAGAAATATTCAGTACGTACATCAATACGCTTCTGTGTTATTTTTATGAGAATGTAGGCGTTATAGTACCTATATAAAATATATTCTTTGAATTCTATTCTTGTCATATTTTTTCTTAAAAAATATAACCACGAGAATTGAGTATAATATAGTGCTACATTTCTAAACTGTGCTGTGCTAAATAAATTTTTTCTTTCTTTCTTTCTTTCTAAACAGAAAATTAGATTGTAGGTACGTAATAGGTCTTTTCAAGGCCAGAGTGAATGGGCATATTTTAGATAGGTCCATCGGTCCATCTTAGACCACATCTACATTTATCATCAGGTAAGATTGTGGGTAAGCGTAAACCCATCAACGATAAAAAAAAAATGGTATATATTAAATATTCAATAAATGGACAACATTACAGAGATGAACACATAAATAAATACTAATTTCTGTAACATTTAGGAACATAGGAAATATTACCAACCCTTTGTACAACCATTTTGGTCAAATCAAATTTTTACTCGCTTTGCGTAAGGCTTTAGATACACAGTTGACCACCAATATTTCTTTGACTCTCTTACTTTATAAATTGTATGATAGAATCTGCAAGAAGATTACAGAAGATACAATTTCGCGGAGGAATATTGACCAAACTACTCGTACAAATAAAAAACTAATTATCATTGGTCTTAATATAAATTACTAGCTTCCCGCCAGCGGCTTCGCCCGCATGATCTTATAATTTATTCCCCCGTTTTGGCAACATTTTTCATTACTCTGCTCCTATTAGTCGTAGCGTGATGATATATAGCCTATAAAGGTATTTATTTCTCTCATTCACAAAGGTAAGTACAAATTACATGTCACAATACATATAGGGCAATTTTCATTCCTTATAGCCTTCCCCGATAAATGGGCTATCTAACATTGAAAGACTTTTTCAAATCGGTCCAGTAGTTACGCAGCCTATTCAATACAAACAAACAAACAATCAAATCTTTCCTCTTTATAATAGTTTCGTATGCAACAAATTAATGATTAATTCATGACATACATAATGCACATCAGTAGAATTATTATGCATTTACGTGATAACGTAATCACGATTAATATAAAAACCTATTAATATTCTACCTTTATTGATTGGACTTGTCGATGTTTTAAAACATTTGTAGTCTCTACTTGTTTAAATATCAAAAGCTGCATAATTTTTGCCATCAAATTGTGAAGTATGTCCACTCAAACAATATTTTGTTGCTAAACTATTTAGCTGTCCAAAAATCAATGTTGTGCTCAAGCCTTTATACGTCCGAGGTATGACGAGAGGCCTTTTTCTCCTAATTTTTAATCAAGGGGTTATCACTGGGCCGCGCTTAACTCGCGACATCAAAGCAAATATTTCGGTTTCATAGTCAAGATAATTGGGGAAAACGGTTGTCTATAAATTTCCCTCGTCGTGTTGTTTTTAATTATGTTTTTTATGTTGTTTTGGGGAGGGAAACAAGCCATGTTATGACAGACAAGCACTTTATGTATATTGATGAGAGGGCAGACGACTTTATTTGAGATTCATAAAAGGTACGACAAACTTTTCGTAATTTAGTTTTTATAGAGAACTTTAAGATCAAAGAGACAATACTGCTGACTTTGCTTCTGTAAGAACGTCTTCATTTATCTGTGGGGGTAATGGGTCAAAGATGGAAGGAACACGAGAAGAATACGTAGTGCAGTTTTACGCTTGAGCAGAAATGAGAAACTTTTTCTTGAATCATTGTCTGGGAACATCAGAGTAACTTTGTTTTCCAGTTGAATAATAGGTACACAATATATTACTATGTAACAACTCATCCTGTTTTTACTTCTTCTTTCTTTTAATCTTCGGTCAGTGGATACGAAACGGGGCACTTTGAAAAAAAGACTTCGAAAATTTTTGACCAAAAACCATCGCCTAGTGAAGCCTTCGGGACTCGGTGGGATGTGGGAGTAGTAGGGTGGGGGAACACAATGGCACACCCCAGGGTCATTGACCTTGACCTCAAGGTCATTGACTGTTTTTAAGGTCATCGACCGTAAGATCATGGTCATCGACCCTAAGGTCAAGTTCATTGTCCGAGGTCAAGGTCAAAATTCAGAAATTCATTGTCCGCTATTCTCAGTTGTTCTAAAAGGTCAATGTCATGGTACTTGACCTTTTAGAAGTGACCTTGGGTTCCAGGTCAAGTTGCCTTTGGGGTCAAGGACAAACATAGGTAATAGTAATAAGGCGTAGTTGACGGAGCACCGCTTTGCGGGGCTCCTACTTCCGGGTGGTTTAAAAAAAAAACCACGAAGGGGATGGCGGGGTCTTGCAGACCCCGCCATCCCCTTCTAACCTAACCTGTCCGAGTCGGGGTGCCCCAAGTTCCGAGCTCGCTTCGCTCGCTCTTGCATCCTAAATTCTCCTAGTACAGTAATATTATTGCATTTTGTACCGATCCCTTCAACATCGTTTTTACGACAAACACATAGTCGGAGACAAAAAACACCAAGATGCTTTTAACCTTATATTTATGTGTTATATACGATAGAATCAGGAAATCAACGATTTGCGAAAATCCAAAAAATTCAATTTTAAACATTTTCTAAGTCCCTGACGCCTTTATAAGTGGAACCCTTTGACATCATTTTTACGACAAACGGTTGGTCGGATCCAAAAAACACCAAGAGGCTTTTAGCCTTATATTTACGTGTTATATAAGATGACATCGAGAAAATAAAAGATTTCCGAAAAAAAAAAATCTGCGAAAAAAATTCTCTTTTTTCCTCAGTGCCCCGTTACGTACACTCCAACCCAATATTCAACTAGCCACCCAGAGTGTTCTTCAAAATTCTAGACCATAATATCAAATTTTGCTACAGTAAAAATACAAGTTGTTTTAGGTAAAAACTACCAACCTTTAGCGGTCAACATACCTTTGTTCAAAGGGATACCAAAAAGGAACGTTATTACACAATTATTTTCGCTTGGATACGAACATTGGGCAACCTACGCTTACATATAAAAATATATATTCCTTAACAAGCTAAAAAGTTTATATTTTTTTAGACAACCTTGATTGCTATTAAAAGATACACAATTTCTAATAACATTTTACGGTTGTTGCTATTATACTCCGATAATTAATTAAAGATACAGATCTATAAGGTAAAGCATGTCATGGTCAGACAGACAGATATAAAAAAATGTTTGATTCAAATAAAAACACAGAATAACCTAACACAATATGGAAGCTAATTTAAAATACCTAGCCAAAAATACAGTTTGAGAATCCAATAGCGTCCGTGCTCAGCCCAACGGTGCCGAAGTATGCAATGATTTGGCAATTCCGTTCAAGACTCGCCTTTGAATATTCTCCCTTATTGTGAACTGACTTGGTGAATTTAAAATAACAAAATGCAATTTCAGTTTGAAATTTCGTGCCCGAGGTTGGTTCAATACAAAAAAATTGTGGGTAACATTTTAGTATTTTATTAATTTAGAATAGATGTCAACCCGCATTAGGCTGGCGTGGTGGACTATAGCCTAATCCCTCTCATACTGAAAGGAAGCCTGTGCCCAGCAGTGGGACAGTATATGGGTTGATTATTATTAATTAAGATAATATTTAGCTAGTTTAGATATTCTTTAGTGTAGTAGTGATTAACTATAATATCAAAGTTATTTTTGTGTAAGATATTATTTCTTTTGATCTAAATTTATTTATTACATTATAATAAGACTGTTTCGATTAAAGTTTTTTCTTTGGAACAATGTAGAATCCTGTTGCAAAATAATTGTATACCTACTTAATCCTATGGGATCAGTTTCTAAAATTAAATTTAAATGACAAAGTGTAAATTTACCAAATTTTTCTAAAGGTAGATATTTAAAAAAAGACCGTATAACATAAAATGTTCATAAAAGAAACGCTTTGATCATGATCTTTAAAGAAAATGTTTTTGAGTTATGGCAAAAATTCACATTACTCTTGTTCTTAAAAGTGTTTAAGCTTCACTCAGATAACGATTCAGGAAATGTCGTCAAAATGTCGCGTCAGTTTCCGTCGTAATTAGATAAACTACGGATACACGTACACCTGCCCGACACTGTAATTACAAGCCCGACAATTAGTGAATTAGTAAATCCATTACACACTCAATATGTCGTTGTTTAGAAGTCGTTTGTCATAATAGAACTAATTTTGTTCTTCTTAAAACTTGGTATTTTTTACTTTAGCTTCCTCTGAACTGATCTGATATAGAATTAAATAAAACGAATAGATATTAGTATTTCTTAATTGATATCCCTATAGTATGCCACTCTTTGACTTTATTTGTCTAATATCAAAGAGACTGGATGATATTTAATGACCAAAGATACGAGGCAGCTGTAAAAAAAATTGATCAATTCTTGGACCAAGACGTCATTCCACCCTTATAAATTCGTATTAGTTTGATTTTAATGAACATGTTTAATGCTAATACCCTGGGTCAAAAAACTCATAATAAACAAAATATCAAAAAGAACAATAAGCTGGTGAAATAGTTTTTTTTTTTTTTTTTTTTTTTTTTTTTTTTGAGGGTAGTTGTGAAGTCAACATAAAAATTTTATAGCTCCTAAATAAAAACCAGTAATATTATTATAATTTTATTATTTTTAGTTATTTATGACACAATTAGTTAGCTAACCAGTTCTACCTGTCAGTCAAGTGTTATCTCCTTAAAAGCACAACATCTTTCACTACTTTTACACATCACATAAATATGGAGGCAATCAACAAGAGCATTGCAGACTTGGGCACCTTGTTTAATAAGAAGATGGCTGATTTTGAGTCAGAGTTGCAAAAGGCGCCAAGCACTGTGTCTTCGGCATCAACCGGACTAGCTGCAGAGTTCACATCATTCCGCACATTCATTGTTCAAGCACTTGGAACCCTGCAGCAACAAGTGGAGCTTCTTGCACGGAGCTTGGACAATATGGAGATGCGTGGGCGCCGAAAAATGCTGTTGCTTCATGGTGTGCCCGAAGACAAGGGAGAGGTGACATCACATGTAGCGACTAATCTTGTTACGGATCACCTTAAACTCAACATCTCAGCCACCGATATCAAGCGTTGTCACAGGATGGGACGCAGCACTACTCAAAAACCCAGACCTATCCTTATAAAATTTCAAGATGTAACTCTCCGGGACCAGATTTGGTTTGGGAAATCCAAGTTGAAGGGATGTGGCATCACTATGTCTGAGTTTTTGACTCGAACCAGGCACAGCGTCTTCATGGCAGCGCGGGACAGGTTTGGCGTGTCTCAATGTTGGACTCGGGAGGGCACTGTCTTTGTCTTGGGTCCAAATGGTAAGCGACACCGAATTACTTCCCGCATTGAATTGGACATGATTGGACAGCAGCAGACACAGACGCAGCCCGGTGACATCGGCTTACAATCGGCCCCTGTGGCGAGGACAACTACTGCGAAGTCAAAACGTGTTGCTGCCAAAAAGTGAATTAATTTTTTGTACTTTGTCAGTCCAGGTAACTTTACTATAAGTCATTGTATTCTTCCCAAATACCCACTATTTTAGTTTTTCTTTATTTTTCCAATCACCCACTCTTCGTGTATTTACATTATACCTAGATCTAATATTTTTCATTTCTAAGTTCTCTTCTAACCTATCTTAATTGACACTGACAATAAGTGCCAAATGTCATTATGACATACGTCGACTGTCTCTGGTTGACAATGAATTTTATAATCCCTTCATTCATTCTCGTTCATAATCTGTGGTACCGGCCATAGTGCATAGACGTAGATATTTTTAGTTGCCTGGACTATTTTTATTTTATTCTTTTGTTTTTTGTTGTTCTAGCTATTTAGCATTTTTTTTTTCAATTTTCCTACGCGACTGGCAGGTGGATGGAAGCTTTTTCATACGCACCTACATTTTTATAAATTAATTTTTATACATATATTTTTACATACTATTTATATTTATTTTTGATATTTATTTATAATTTCAATGCTCAGCCCGTATTGTAGCAGTGATGATGATACGTTCTTCTCACTTAGTAGCGATGATGACAGCTTTGCAAGTGTTCCATCTCTTTCTGATACTCTTGAATCCTCTTTTTCAGATGTACCGAAGAACTTTAATGTTGTCCACATAAATGCTCAGAGTATTCCGGCTCATTTCTCCGATATGCTGGCTAGTTTTGACTGTAAGAATACCCACGCCATTCTTGTCTCTGAGTCATGGCTAAAACCTTGTCTTCCTTCATCCTCATATTCTTTACCTGGCTTTCAGCTTGTAAGGAATGATCGTGCGGTTGGTGGCGGTGGCGGTGTGGCCATTTATATCCGTTCTTATATTCCATTTACTATTGTAAATATGTCCACACAACCTCCCCCACTGAATGCCGGCGAGCATCTGTTCTTGGAAGTTGAACTTCATCATACCAAAATCCTCCTCGGAGTCTATTACTGTCCCTCCTTGCGTATTAATTTCTTCTCCTCCTTTGAAAAGATCTTAGAGTCTCTCATTCCTTCTTACAGTCATACTATTATCATGGGTGATTTTAACACATGTCTCCTTAAAAACGATTCCCGTTCTTCCTGTTTCCGTCATATCACTGAGTCTTGCAATCTTTCTATTCTAGATCTCAGAGCTTCACATAATTTTCCTAACTCTGTTCCTTCACTTCTTGACCTTATTTTGGTCTCATCTACTCTTCATGTGGCTAAACATGGCCAAATCTCTGCTGATAATTTCTCCTATCACGACCTGATTTTTCTCTCCTATAAAATTCGCCCACCTAAGGCAAAATCAAAAATTCTTTTTCTTCGCAATTTTGGGGGCATGAATGTTGATCGTCTTCGTGAAGATGCTAATAAGATTGACTGGGCTCCTGTGCTCGCATCCTCATCAGTTGGTGAGCAAGTTGAACTTGTAACTGATAATCTTATCAAGCTTTATGACCAACATGCTCCTATCAAAGCTATTAAAATTAAACAACTTCCTGCGCCTTGGCTCACAGATGACATTAAGGCCTTATCGTGTAAGAAAGCTGCGGCAAAATGTAAATATAAAACTCGGCCATCGGACAAAAATTGGGAAAAATTTGTCTCCATTAGAAATCACTGCAATAAGGTGTGTAGGAATGCACAACGCCAACATTTCCTTAAGTCGGTCCAAAATGGAGATCCAGCTAAAGTATGGAAATTTCTTAAATCAATGGGGGTCGGGAAAACACGTAGCGACTCGATACCTAAAGACTTTGATATCAATTCACTTAACAATCATTTTTCTTCTGCGTCTGACTTGGATCAGACTTTTAAAGCTAAAACGCTTGATTATCTTTCTAATCTCCCGACACCTAATTTTCCCTCTTTTGTCATAAATCAATTCACCGCTTGTGATGTTAAGAAGGGCATCGTATCAATCACATCCAATGCTGTTGGATCTGACAGTATCAGCCGTAAAATGATCATTCCTATCCTTGATGAGATCCTTCCAGTCATTGTTCATATTCTTAATTTCTCTGTAATGAGTAGTACATTTCCAACTGCCTGGAAGGATGCTCAGATCGTTCCTTTACCCAAAAAATCAAATCCCTCATCATTTTCCGATTTTCGTCCCATATCTATATTGCCGTTCCTGTCCAAAGTCCTTGAAAACCTTGTCCACCAGCAACTTAGTTATTTCCTCTCCAAAAACAGTCTTTTTAATCCCTTCCAATCCGGTTTTCGTCCGGGACATAGTACCACCACAGCTTTAATAAACATTACGGATGATATAAGATCTGGCATGGAAGTCGGAAATTTAACAGTTCTTACACTATTAGACTTTTCCAATGCCTTTAATACTGTAGATTTTGATATTCTGCTTGGCTTACTTCGTTCTTTTAACATATCTCCATCGGTGATTGATTGGTTTCATAGTTACCTGTCTGGTCGCCGGCAGCGAATTTGCATCGACGATTCTTTCTCCTCTTGGTGTAACACGTCTGCCGGTGTGCCGCAGGGTGGCGTTCTCTCCCCCCTTCTCTTCGCAATTTTTATAAATTCTATCTCTTATCGACTCACTTCTTCCGACCACCTTTATGCTGATGATCTTCAAATTTATAGTCAAGCGCCACTTGGTAAGTTGTCTGAAGCTATAGATATAATTAATTTAGATCTTGCTCGAATAAGCAACTGGAGCGCAGAGTTTGGACTGATGGTTAACCCCTCTAAAACTCAAGTGACTATCATTGGAAGTTCCCGGATGGTGTCCAGAATTGATTGGTCGATACTTCCTCAAGTTTCTTTTGATAATACTACTATTCCTTTTACTGACCAAGTCAAGAACTTGGGGATATACATCGACACGACACTTTCATGGACTGCACAACTTAAGGAGGTTAGCCGTAAAATGTTTGCAGCTGCGGGCTCCTTGAGACGGCTTAGGAATATGCTTCCAATTGCCACCAAAATTGCTCTTGCCCAATCTCTTCTCCTTCCTATCCTAGACTATGCTGATGCCAGCTATCTTGATCTCACTGAGGACCAGTTTGACAAGCTTGAGCGACTCCAAAACTTATGCATTAGATTTATATTTGGTTTGCGCAAGTATGATCATGTTTCTGAATTTCGTACTAAGCTCAAATGGCTGCCTATCCGCCTTCGCCGGAATGCTCATATTCTTTCTCTATTATACAATGTTCTTTTTAACCCGTCTACCCCTTTTTATCTAAAAGACCGCTTCGAGTTTCTCTGTGACACTCACAACAAATGTCTGAGATCTTCGGAAAATCTGAAATTGAAAATACGATTGCATACCACCAGCTTCTTTGATAAATCTTTTACAATTCAAGCAGCCCGCCTTTGGAACACACTGCCCTTTAATATTAGACGTGCTCAATCGCTGCCTATCTTTAAAAAGCTGGTAAAAAATTATTATCTGTCACTAATACCAAAGGAATAAATGTATAACTGCTTGCTCACTTGCATTATCATTAACTAATTCTCTTGATATTAAATATTTATTTATTATATTATATTATATTTATGTATATATATATATATGTTATTATATATTTATATATATGTACCTGTTTATGTATATTATATATATATATATATATATATCTATTACTTTCTACACTTGAATTATACAAGTAATACGTAGTATTTTAGTACGCCTACACTACCCACTGTCTATTCTTTTCTCTTCCTGTCCATCCAAAGGTTGTCTGGAAGAGATCGCCTTGTGCGATAAGACCGCCCATTGTACATGAAACTTAGTATTAATTTATTTTCTTATTGTTGTTACTCTATTGTTGGTGTGCAATAAAGCGTAAATAAATAAATAAATAAATAAATAGGTCTATCCCAAAACAAAGTAGTACAGACGATAGTAACAGCGGATTACGTGACAATAAGCAATATGCGGGTCATTGACATCCAACTGACTTTGTTTCTCTATACATAATATTGGGGACGTGTAACCTACATTGACCGACTGGACACAAACGAGGAGGGAGAGGAGTGACGTGACCTATTTTAATATTAAGACAAAATTCGGCAACGATAAGAATACTAGAAGATGTTTTTTAAACAAAATGTCGATGATAGCAAGAAGTTTATTGGTCACACGTAAATAAGATTAGCAGGATCGGAAAAAGTGGATAAAGCAAAGGCAATATACTCAGTGGTGCAGATTCGGGCTGTAGATTATGATGATGATGACAAATATAAAGAATGACGAACTTTACGGTAATCAGTGGTATCAGCATAGTAATAAGGTTCAGTTTGGTTTGGCTAATCTCAATCACAGTGATTATCAAGCTTGGCAATATGTATTTATGATAGTGCTGCAGAAGGAGACGAGCGTGTCTTTTAACTAAACGCTTAATGTGCGTATAAATCGATCTGCGAGTGAAAAGTGCGCTCGGTCTAGTCAAGATTGGCAATTTTTTTTTCAGGAATTAAATTCTTCTCTGTTCTTGTTACATTTACATAATCTCCGCTATACCCTAGGAAGCGCATTTCTGTCCTTGTAAAGTTTTTGTATCAATCGGTACTGCCCCTTGAGTAATTGAGTTGTAAAAGTCAGATGGCACCCCGCGTAAAATATTGATATTGCCACGTCTGGTTTCATTCCGAGCGACCTCATTACGTCGGCCATGTAAAACCAAATATCTTACTTCTATGTCACATAAACAGATTAGAAATATTCAGTTAAAATATAACGACGAAATTTTCATACCGAGACTTAAAGCACCAAAAAAGGTCTCCATTATTCTCATTTCGGCTCCAAAAATCAAAAACCCGACATTACCATAACAAAATGTGCCTCGTTTTAACAGAATCACCCAGCTTCTTAATTAAGATCCCACTTTGTAACATTTTTGGGGCAAGCGACAAAAGGAGGGCAACAAAGGATGATTTGTTTTTGTCTTAAGCTTGTTTTTTGTGAGGCAACACGTAAAAAATTGCAAGAGTACCCGGTCTTACGTCGAGTGAACTTAATTGCTTAAGGGTAGATTTGTTGAAGAAGTACTCGCACGTATTTAATAGACGTTTTAGAATAATCTGTAGGAGGAGATTCAGAAAATAACACTCCGTGACCAGATCAGCGGCAGCGGCTGCATTGCCTTAATAATTTAGTGGAAAAAGACACTGTGTTTGTGCTATCTTCTATAAAACCAAATATGCAGCAATTGTTTTTTTATTAAAATAATAGAATTGATACTTGCTATCGTTTATCTAAAATTAAACAGGAGCTGGCTTATTACCTACAACTGCATTGTAAAGATGGCCATGCCCACCTTGACAGTATGGAGGTGCTGTCATCGTCAGGTATATATGACGGAATAAATTAACTGACCTAGAGTCGAGTAGTTTAGTGGTCGCAATACTCCAAACAAAATCTTTTATTGAGAGCTGATTTACCATTTCTAAGTTATAACTGCAACATCTAGTCATCTTCTGCTTACATTACTCGAAGCATTATTAGCTACACAATAAACATCAAACTTAAAAGAAACAAACAATATTATCCGAAGTCCGAAAAAGTTTTTAACAAAGTTATGCTGAGTAAGATGAATGGTGAGTATCCAGAACAATTTGGACCTCCGCCAAATAGTGTTGTAATGAAAAATGTTCCTAATGAAAGAGCATGCATGAATTCGTTAAGTAACGCTGGCGACCCGGCTGAGGTCTGCACATACGATGTTAGCGTGATCCTTATTTGATGGGACGTTTTACTAGAAACAAGATATGACGTAGTACGTAACACAGATGGTACGTTTGCACGAAATTGGGCAGCCATCTTAAGCGGTCTCGAGAGATTTAGTTACTTGCTCACGAAAACAGCGAGACGGATCTTGAAGCTAAAAATCAGGAAAATAATAATATAACATCACGCCTGTATTCCCCAAAGAGATAGGCAGAGGTATATTAATATACATCCACAGTCTACAGAGCCTGTTGACAAGTTGCATTTTGACATTCGAGTCGACAAACGAGGAGAAACAAAATGTATCGAAATGGCACAAGCTTTTGACACTTTTCACTAATTTCATTTCATAGTCATTTTGTTTCTATTTGTTTGTCGATTCGAATTTCGAATTGCAGCTTGTCTAAGCTCCAGGTACATGGATTTGTGCCCAGTTAATGGCAAGCCTATTGCCATCGCCACGCTGCTACGGAGAATACCATAGAAAAACCCAACAACACTTCGCTCGACCTAGGCCAGTTAGCAGTCGCGCTTGGGACCGCTCGCCTATGACATAATTCTGTACACAAAGTACTCAAAAGAAAATGCCATATCCATAATATAGGGCCATTAAATAAACCCTTTGGTTTGCAAACGTTTACAGGAACATGAATATAATTATTGGATCCCCTGGATTTTGCATTAAGCCATTCTTCATTGTGACACCAGTCGTTAGCATAAATTTCGAGAGATAAAAAGACACATTATGTACAATAAACCTGGAATTTTCGGTGAAGAACGGCGTGCTAAAGGATTCTATTACCGTTGCTGTTTTTAAATTTGAAAATCCTTTTTCTTTTACTTCCGAAGTTACTTTATACAAACATGTTAACTTATATTTTAACAAAATTATATTTTAACATAATTTTATATTATTATATTTGGGTTTTGTTTATGTTATGGTTAGGTTATGATATTTATCATTTTGAGATTTTATGTAGAAAAGTAGCAAGGTAAATATCTTATTTAATACGGTGAATATCATAAAAGCTTGCTTCACCGCCTACTGATAAGTTGCTGTTAAATTACTTGGCAGATAATTTCATACAGATTTTGTTGCATTTTTTAGTTTATCTCGCGGTTAGCGGTTATCCAGAGCTGGTGAAACAGGCCCTAAGTCTTAGAACACTGGTGTTCCTAAAGTTGATTAGACTGCAGTCCCACCTAGAGAAACTCCGAATTCGTGACATAAGTACCTACTTCTTAGATTTCATGAAGAAAAAAGGGGAAAATACATCTACATGAATGACCTTACCTAGTCCATATTATATGATTATAAATCCTATTTATTTTTAATGAAGGAAAAAATCGGCGGGCGGGCAGGATTCGAACCTGCGTCTTCTGGTTCGGTACACCAGACGCTCTGACCACTAAGACACCGCTCGCCCCGCTCGCCAGTAAAATCTTCCTTCACATTCTAATTTACGTCTTAAAGGTGACGTAGCGACATCTATTGTGAATGCTTCACAACCGACACGACTAACTTTACAGCTAGTTCGATGTCGTATAATACCACCTTACCTATTAACTATCTTTTTGTATTTTTTAAGCATTTTCAATGCTAAGATTACAAGTTATTTTTAATGAAGGAAAAAATCGGCGGGCGGGCAGGATTCGAACCTGCGTCTTCTGGTTCGGTACACTAGACGCTCTGACCACTAAGCCACCGCTCGACTTCGACTGGCGAGCAGGGCGAGCGGTGGCTTAGTGGTCAGAGCGTAGCGTAGTGGTTAAAAAATACAAAAAGATAGTAAATCCTATTTTTCAAAGTAGATCTTGACCTACCTTGAAACTTGACCTGACCTTCTTTGGGAAATGCTCTCTCAGAAGCAGGAACATTTGATGTTTGTCATTTTTTTTCTAAAAACTGTTATCCCCCGTGCTATACGAATAATGTAATCGATTTAAAACAATTTTTTTATTCGTATAGTACGAATAAAAAATAGTTTTGAATCCATTTCAAATTTTCAACGTTGTAACTTTTAAGCACTTGAATCTTATTTAGTTTTTATAATAGTAAAGTCCAAAATTTAGATTACAACCATTTATAAACAAAAACAAACTGCTCCCAAAAGAAATAAATTTTTCACGTCTTCACTCAAACTTTACGATAAAACAAAATATTGTGCCATATTTTATATATCTTCTACATACGTAACACAAGACAGATACAAATTATGTAGCGTCGTCCATTATAGTAGAAATATAAAACGGTGGCCCCGGGGAGCTTGTCACTAATAAAGTATTTTATCTTTGTTACATCGTAAATATTGCAAAATTGTATTTGTTTTTAGCATTTTTTATTATTCACTTTGACGAGTACTTCTGTTTGTATTTTTTTGACAAATTGTTTATAGTATTTTCGCATGATTTTGTATTCATAATGTACATATTTGGGACATACAATGCGGACAGAAAATCGACAATTACTTCATATATTTGCCAAGCAAAATATCCTGGATACAGGATACATCAAGAGGCTTTTATAGATTTACTAGCTTTGCGCCAGTGGCTTCGTCTGGATGTTTCTTATAAATAAAAATAAATAATCAATCCATATACTGTCCCACTGCTGGGCACGGGTCTCCTCTCAGTATGAGAAGGATTAAGCTATAGCCCACCACGCTGGCCTACTGCAGGTTGGCAGACTTCACATGTCGTTGAGAAAATTTTAACCTTTTATATTCTTATAAATTATTTAAACAAATTTATCCCGCAGGAACCATACATTTTACTGGGATAAAATCTATGTGCTATTCCAGACTATAATCTCTCCCTGTGCGAAATTTCGTCGAGATCCGTTCAGCCATTCTGGCGTGTTTGAACAAATATCTATCCATATATCCATCCAATCTTTCACATTTATAATATTAGTGGGATTAAAGTAGTTTGAAGAACTTTGACATGGGACCAGTGTGATAAACTATTAGGTATTTCGAAGACGAAAACAGTATGACAGTAATGAGTTGAATTATTATTAAAACCAAAAAGCCTTCAGTTCAAATTATTTCAATGATTTCAAATGTTTTTCTTAATTGGTTCTTTAAATAAGTTTCAAGTCCAATCTTTAACACAAAGTAAATTAAAACAACGACCTTTAAAACTAGGTTTCAGAGAGAAAATATATCCTGACATTCTTGCATCTCTATGCCTTAGGCATGGCAGTGCTAACTAATTAGTGAAGACTTTAATTAAACATGAAAACCTAGACGTTAGTGCTCCACTCTAGGACACCGTCGGGATTAAAGCTAAAAGCTTCTAAATGAGGAAAGAAAGACGGTTTTACGTACCTTCAGAAGATAAAATGCAAAAGAATGTATATTTATCTTTGCAATAATGTCGCCTTGGGCTAAGAGTTTATAGAACAATTGAGTTTTAAATGAGAGTCGCTGAAAAAATTGTAGTGGGGTTGCAGACAAAGAATCTTTTGCAACATGAACCGCATTGAAGAAAAGAATTAAGTTATATTTTCTTACCAAGTATCATTTATCGTCGTGGGTTTGTGATTCGTTTTATGTACAGTTTAAAATAATTCTTTTTCCTAGCCTTTTCCCAACCATGTTGGGGTCGGCTTTCAGCCTAACTAGATACGACTCCGCAACCCAATTTCAAGGAATGCTGATATTCGAAGGATAGACTGGTTGTCAGGCTTTTTGAGCTTCTGAATACCACTAACGATTGTCATAGGTATTCGTATGAGAACCGGGACCATCGGCTTTACGTGCGCTTCGAGGCACAGAGGGCACGGAAATTAGTCGATGTGTTAAGAATGGTCACTCATCCACAGACTGACCACAGCAAGCGCAGCTTAACCCTGCAGATCGGTTGATCAGCGTAGCTATAACTAAGTCACGCGAGGCCCCCCAACAGTTTAAAATATCTTTAAAAAATAAACGTAGGATTTATGATTTAAAATTGTTGAACACTAGGATGTGAACTTTGTGAAGTAATTGAATGTGAAAATTCGTGTTTGTAAATACATTTTAACATCCTACACAAACACCCAGACACGGAACACTGCAAAAGTATATGTTATATGTGCAGTGCTATTATGCAGTTATTATTTATGTATCTTGTATGTATGTATATGTATTATATATTATTAGGTGCACCATCAATCCCATTTTAATCCATCCTAAGGTTGCCTGGACGAGATCGCTGATCGTGATAAGGTCGCCCTTTGTATATTTTAAAATTCATGTTTTTCTGTCTTTCTTTATATTTTTAGTGTACAATAAAGAGTGTTTCTATGTAACAGTACCTGTCATACCAATATTACTTCCCAAAACGAACCCACAACCGCACAGAAGTCGATCGCTCAGCCACTACACCAAACGTCACAAAATAAATACATTATGTTCTGAAGTTAAAAGAGTGAAAAGAATTATAAGTATAACCACTTACTATTCCGTGCTAGTCGTAGAATGGTGCAGAGTAGAGTAAAGTTGTCGGCGAGTGAGAGAGTTACCAACACTTACAGTTCTCGCCAAACTTATTGTCCGGGTTGAAGTTGGCACGAGCTAATTTTAACCCGGTCGTAAAAAATGGAGATAGAAAAATATTAGATTTTAATAAATATAAACGAAAGCTCAAGTCGTAGGCTGCCGTTTTAAATCATTGTAATCCAATATTTTTCCTTCTCCGATTTTTACGGCCGGGTTAAGGTTCGCACGTGCCAACTTCAACCCGGACAATAAGTTTGGCGAGAATTGTACAGTTGTGACTATATTGTTTAAAGGCATTAAGATAGCAGCTTTTTTATTTATAACTACCTGTCCCGGCAGACCTTGTTCTGCCCCGTTAGAATTTTCTTTGGTATACCTTCAAGTTGATTAGAGGTTGCATATCATTTCTATTTCTTCCTAACGTTGTTCTGTTTTGACTGACGTCAAATGTTTGCCAGCCAAAGTGGTTTATAAGGGAAAAGAAAATTTTTGTTTTTACTTTTTTCCTCGTATGTATAAAGGAACGCATTACAAATGGGACCGACAGTTTAACTTGAGGCAAGAAGGACCTCTGACCAGACCCTAGACATTGAGACCTCGATATGCTATAAGAGTAACCTTAAGGATACCTGACCGCGGCAAACTCGGCAACCTTACGGATTGGTCACGGTACTATATAGTTATAGTACGGTGTATAGTTTAGCCACAAACCCCTCTCTTACTTACAGATATTGATCACGATAAGTATTTTAAAGATCAAGAACATTCAATGGAATTTTACCATAGAACTTTTTGATTGATTTACTTTTATGTCCAAAGAATGTCCGAATTTTTTTTACGAAGGGTTTTTTTTTTTCAAATTTCATGGTTGAGAGGGCTGGTTGGATGCGGCACATTAAAACTTCTTAGGGGTCTTGCTGAAAATTATCTGATAATCAAACTGAGCTAAGTTTGGTGACGGAAAGTTTAGTAGAAACTTTTTAAGAGTAATATTGACTGAGTAAATTTAAATTACTTCCAAAATCTGGATCCTTTTAACTCAAACTTTATGGTTGAAATGCTTTTATAATTATTTTTAAGGAAATTTTCGACTTTTGCACAAACGCCCTGGCCTATGTAAAGGGGGAATATAAAAGGGTCTAATAAAACCCTCCGCCCGCATTTCCTACCTAACAGGGAAAATCTTGGCCCTCTTGCCATAATCCATGAAAAATATTTATTATCAAGAACATCGATAACATTGTGTGTGAAGTGAATTATTTTCTTTGAATTTTCCGAACTAGCAGAGCACAAAGCAAATATATATATATATATATATATATATGTATATAGGCCTTATAATATTTATTTATTTAAACTTTATGTACATAAAATGGTAACATTATGTATATCTTACCACTACCAGTCACAATATAACTGTATACTATACTCGGGTCATGATAATAACACCCCCAATGCAACGGCGAGATGATTTGGACCGCTTTTTCCCAACGTGATACACGTGGTACAAAGAAGCCTAGTATAGATAATTTCTAGACTGACTTACGGGACAAAAAAAAAATTGATAAGGTAGTACTCAACAACAAGTACAAGGATATCCTAACAACCAATATCGGTATTGCTCAGAAATTGGGTTGTGGAGGTCTGATGGCAGTCGCTCCGTGTAAAATACTGATATTCAGCCGCATCCTGGTTAGACTGGAAGCCGACCCCAACATGGCTGGGAAAAGGCTACGAAAAAGGCAAAAAGAAGAAAAGGTAGCACTCCTCTGCTTAAGTTTATTTGCGGTAAACCACCGCATTGCAATATTGTTTGCGACTAAGCAATAATGTACTAATATAATTGGTTCGAAGGACAATGTAGAAAGTAAAATAACCTAACCTAACCTAAATTAAAAATTTAGAAAACCCCCGACACGAAATATAATTTGCCATTTTGTGGTGGCGGCCATCTTGGATTTCAAATTTATCATAGTGCATAGTATTCTTCTAGTTAAGCCCTTTCATTTGATACCCATATTGAGTGAGTTGTGAAAAAATATGTACTCCACTATTTTGTAGCGGCGGCCATCTTGGTCCGATTTTCATCAAACATAGCTTAGAACACTCCCGACAAATTCACCTTTCAAATAAAAAAAACAAAATCAAAATCGGTCCATCCGTTCGAGAGCTACGATGCCACAGACAGACACACACACACACACACACACAGACACGTCAAACTTATAACACCCCGTCGTTTTAGCGTCGGGGGTTAATGACTAGGGAAATGAGGACTTGCAGACTGAGATTTCAAGATGACGAAGTTAGAGGTAATAAATATTCCTTAAAGCCCACAGATTAAAATATGATTTGTAACATCTAAATCTGAAATCATCATCGCATTGCTAATCCGAAAATTAACCCTTATAAAATACGTACCAATAAAATGTCACCAATCTCCGTTCACATCTAAATCTACAATAAAACTCGAACGGATATCTCGCTTAGCTTAACTGTTGTCACATATTTACGATAATGAAGCCTAACAGAGACTTGGCAGTAAAATTATTTTAAACGACACACATTTCCATAATGAGACGCAACAGATATTGTTTTGCGTTAAAACCAGGTGCTCTAATTTTGGTCACAGTATATGTAAGATGCAGAAGGTTTATTCTACTACTATTAACTGTCTCGTTAGCCTAGTAATCTTAAACGCGAATGCCACAACCAACAACATTTTACTCAACCTTGGGATCGAACCCAGCGCCTGCAGACAAAGTGCATTTTGACATTCTAATCGACAAACGAATAGAAACAAAATAAATGAAAATGACACAAGCATTCGATAAATCGGGCTGTCAATAATGTCATGTCATTTGTTTTTATTCGCTTGTCGATTAAAATGTCAAATTGCAACTTGTTTAAAATTGTTTCAGGAATGAAAATGCAGGCGGCATTTGATCGGTCCTAACCTGTGGAAACCTATGGAGGTGGCATGTGTTCAGCAGTGGATCTCTATTAGCTGATAATATGATGATGATAGGACAGGTCCTGGATTCGATTCCCAGGTCGAGAAAAGTGTTATTGTGTTTTTCTCAGTAGCAGCTCGAAGTTTGGAGGTGTGCCCTATTAATGGCAATAAGCTCGCCCCCTTTTACGTAGAAACTAAACATACGGCGAACTGTGGGTGTACATTAGTACACCTTTGCTTAACCCTTCGTTAAATATAGGCGTGATGGTATGTTATGATGATGATGACCAAAAAAAAAATTATACAATATTTGTCAAAAAAAAAAAATCATGATTTGACAGAGTAAACCTTCTGTTTTCAAACATATCTAATACCGAGTATTAAAAGCGATAATTCGCAGCTGTTCGCAGCAGTGATTACTTAAATTTCGAAGATGGGTATTGGTTGACTGTGGTGTGTTCAACCGTCGGTATTGTTCAGATGTCAGACGGGTGACGTAAAATTTTGATTAAAATGATAAAGAAAATAAATAACAATGTGTTTTTTTATTAAATTTGCGTAATGAAAAACGGGTTTAAATGAAATAAATAATTCAGCTTTTCGTTAAGGCAGTGAGTGACGGGTTACTTATTAGACTAATAGTGTGGTTTTGAACGAATTAAAGTTATGCTAATTAATGTAATCAGGCGTTACTTTGCGGAAATCCATAACAATAAATTGCAATGAAAATATTTATTATAATTCCGCTTATGCTGAGATGCCAGAGCACCGCCGTCCCGCCGGCTCTCTGCACCGGCTGGAGCGAAAGAAGAAGCTTTTCGCTCCAGCCGGCGCAGAGTCAACACCTCGACGTCGCACCACGAGGGGCGAAACACGTGTCGTCACATAGGTTTGGGTATGCATGTTGCACTATCAACTTAGTTCTCCCCGCATGTCCATAATTAGCGGGTTAATTTATTTTTAAGTTATGCTTACAAACGAGGAGGTGAAAAGGGAGAGAGAATTTTATTGTCCACCTCTCTTTTGATTCGCAAGAAGGTGAAGCCAGATTTAAATTACGATTCCGAAGCACATTGTAACTGCAACTGCAGGCTGCATGTGCAGTCACTATGGTTTTTACGTAATACTATGAATGAAAAGAACCAAAGTGACCGACATAGCCGAAGTGGCAGTGGGCGGGGCACATAGCTCGTAGAACTGATGGCCGCTGGGGCAAAAAGGTTTTCGAGTGCGTGGTCTCCCGCACCGGAAAGTGCAGCGTGGGACGGCCTCCAACGAGATGGCTGGAAGTCGTTGGATGCAGGTTGCATGCGTCCGGTCCCTGTGGAAGTCAATGGGGGAGGTCTTTGTTCAGCAGTGGACCTCTCTTCATATCATGATGACTATGATATGACTTCAAAGTGCCACAGAAACGGCACGTGCTGTCGCCAGCGTGGTTCGGAATCTATCTATACTAATATTATTAAAGCTGAAGAGTTTGTTGGTTTGGTTGAACGTGCTAATCTCAGGAACGTGTTCCAATTTGAAAATTTCTTTCAAAGTTAGTCCGTTTATCGAAAAAGGCTATATAGGTTTTATATCATTACGCTACGACCGATAGTAGAGGAATATCAATTAAAAATGTTGCAAATACGGGAACGAAATCGCGGGCTTGATAAAATTGACATGACATGATAAGACATAGGCTACCTAGGCCACGAAATGTCTCAAAAAGTCCTCTGGGATGCTCTCTTAAAACCACTGGCAACATCTTATACAAAATAATACCAAACACCAATCCCCAAATTACGTCATATCCGATAAATATTCCCAATACTAAAAGGAAAACTTTTCATAGGAGATTAAATCGGAAACTCGAGCCGAGTCCGCCGCAATTTAGATCATCCTAAAACATTGAATGGAACGCTGATGATGAATTATTAACTTATAAATTTATTTTGACAGAGAACCCATCGAACGAATTTGCAATGGAATTATGTTCGTGTCTGTTTTCCCAGGATTCATTACTCTGTTACAATATTTTGTTGATTGAAATGACAATATAAAAATGTATTTACAAAATCTGATTTTATTATACTGACTTGTTGATTGTAATGTGACCTAATCAAATGATTTAAGGTTCTAAATTGCCTGCGCTAAGATACCCTTTATATTTATTTATTAACCAACTTATACTAACAGTTTACACCACACATACAAGTTATCGGTCATAATATAATACGGAAACAATGTATTTAAAAAATATAAAATTATGGAAAATTAATACTAGGAAATTATAAATACTTAATATAATAATAAATTATAATATAACTAGCGGCCAGTCCCAGCAGGTGGACATATTTTATGCATATTAATTTATAGTCTATGTTACTCAGTGATAATATAGCATTCTATTGGTGAAAGAATTATTTAAATCGGTCCAGTAGTTTTTGAGGTCATTACAAACAAAAATGCATATCTTTTCTCAATACAATATTAGCGTATATCAGAGTTCCCCAAACTTTCTCGTAAACCACTTGCCTTGTTCATCGGTTTTCCTTTCTACTGATATGTGCAAGTCGTAACATTTTCAAAGGATGATTGGTATTTTTAATGGTCATGGAAGACCAAAATAAAATTCGTGATCTGCTTAAATTAAATCCACTATCGTTTACCCTCATTTACATCACATGGCCCCATTTATTTTTGAGACCGCTGGGAGTCGATATAAACTACTTTGGGTATCACTGGTATTTTCATAACTTAAGGAGGAACTTGAGAACCACGAACGCCCCAATTGATGTGTCAAAAAGACTATACTTTATTGCATCCATTAATGAATTTTCGTTAATACATTTCGCACTCACCATATAGGTTCAACACACTTTAATAACGATAGCAAATAATATATACCTAACGTGAACGGAAGGCCGAGGAAGGCGAAGAATGTGACGCAGGCGAGACGTGAGCGACCGAGCGAGACAATTAACTTTATCATAAAGGTACATATTCTCCTCACTAACACTTACATACAACACTATATTACATTTTCTAATAAATAATTCTAACATCTATCTAGATTACTATAAGATAATAAAAGAAAATCTGTATTATAGATGGAAAACAACACTGACTTAAACCACTGAATGGAATGGGCTGAAGAACAGATTTTAGAAAATTCAACCCCTGAACAGATGTTGGTATGAGCGAAGCCACGTACAATTCTAGTAAAGAATTATTATAATTATTTTGCCATTATCGTCCCAAAGCAGAGCAAAAGCCTGCCTGCCCTCTTTCCATACGTAAAAAATAAAATGCTGATTTAATATAATAGACTCTTTAATTCAAAAGTTGGTAGTCAAAATCATAATAATATTATAAATTCAAGAGGTCCAGAAAACCAGAAAATCTTAAAAAATATCTGAGAGAAAATCTAACTACCCTAGATAACTTTATAAAATAAAAATAAAACAGAGGGTTGGAAAGTGCATAATTAAAATGTTAAACAATATTAACACTAGCAATATTCCGTAGAATATTAACTCTCTTAACACGTTACATAATTCAAGCGACATTTTTCCCTTCGTACCCGTGGCGCTTGCTAATTAGAAATGAATTAAACAAGCACGCCGGAACAAAAAGTCTATGCTTTTGCCTGTCACCGTGTTTTATGGAGTCACTGGAGAATAATGTAGTAAGTGCTGGAAGCAAAAATAGCTTTTATATCCTAAAGTTGAATGACTTGGATACGATGGCGGTATACTGAACCATTAAATGCTATTTCTGTTTAACAATTGAGCTTTTTCGCACCTTTGCTTCATAAAAGTTGCTTTTATGTGATATATATTTGATTATTCTATGTTACATTATGTACATTGATCTTACGATACTAATCTGTGAACAAATTGGTCACCATTCCGCAATCATAAATAATATGGATAACAACTTTCGTTTATATAATATTATAGTATAGAATTGAATAAGGTTATGACTAACATAGAATATACTTATACATTTACATACACATATATATTTCTCTTTTTCTACTTAACTACTATGGATGACGGTTTTTATTTTTTACCTTTATCAAAATTTTTCCCTGAGGTTACGTTCGTGTTCGCGTTCTTCGATTTTTCCCAACCCCGTGAGAATTTCCCATAATCATGACTTAGAGAATGCCTACGTCATAACTATCTGTGTGCCATATTGAGGTCAATCCGTTTAGTGGTTTAAACTTTGCATTGATAGATAAGTCAGTCAGCCACCTTTTGCTTTTATATACGTCATATACAGATGAAGGGTTAAATATAGTATATACATTTCTTTACCAATGAAATTATCAGGGTGCCTAGACAAGTTGCAATTTGCTATTCGAATCGACAAACGAATAGAAACGAAATCTATGGAAATGACACAAGCTTTCGACAAATCGGGATGTCACTAATGTCATTTACATACATTTTCTTTCTATTCATTTGTCGATTCGAATGTCAATTTTAAAATTTTCTAGGCTTCCACGGTATTGTAGGCTCATACTATTCGTATTACTACAGAACTATATATAGAACAAACGTTTTGGTTTGTAAATGCGATCAGAAACAGTGCAAATAAAAAACAAACTAGAACCGATGATTGAGTGAAATGTTTGAACGTTCTGTTGGTGTAATAATAGCTGTTTGGGTGGCACCGCGACCTTTAATCGTATGTGGAATTACAAAAGCTGTAAGATTTAGATTATTCTGCTACTGTTCTCTTAATATGAATTGATTCTAGAGGAATTGCTAAATTTAGCTTTTTAAAAAATATAATCATCAACACCCTTCTGCAATTTTCCCAATGCACTTGGGATCGACGCAGTATGTCTTTTTCTTCTACGAGTATTAGCCGTCATGTAGGACTGTGAGAAAGGATATGTTCCACAAATGAATTGAATGACATTCATTTGTGGAACATATCCTTTCTCACAGTCCATCCATCATCTCTTCCCTTAAGACCATCCCGATTCATGATAAAACGTTATTGGTTAAAATGGTTTCAGAGTTTTTCAAATCTTCATAGTACTTCTACTTCTATTTTAAATAGAGTTTGTAATAATTCTAAAATTTATTTGTGCAATGATAATCACTGGAAAAATAGCCTAAGTGATTAGCATACATAATGTTCTATGTCAATATGTGTACTAAAGTACTAAGAAACTGTCACTACCAACACTAAATTAAGATGGATCCGACGTTCTGTCTTCTTTTTATATTTTCTACCGTAGCAGGCACATTTTATTTTTGGACCTGGCGTTTGAGTCTCTTTGTCAATTCGCCGTCCAATATGAATTCCTCTTAGCGAGGCAGGATGTCTGAATGATTCACGAGCTTTAGTGACTAATTATAAAAGCAGGGTTAGCTTTGTGTCCTCTAAAGTTCTAATATTATTTCTGTAAGCGTAAATGCAGATTAAAGTAAGCGATTACGAACTTTAAGCTAATGAAAGTAAGAAAGAAAAATGATTGGCAGTAAGACTTGTCGCATTTCTGACGCTAATTGAAGAATTTGTAGTATGCACGCTTTATGCTAATATGCAGCTTAAGTCGTTCAACGTGTAAAAGAAATTAAATTTAAAGTTTGACAAAGATATAAAAGACATTTTATTTATTTGTGCGACTTCTATTTTGCCTTTTTTTGTTTTCATTTCGGCTTCCACAGCTTTTCATTTGATTTATAAAAAGTAAAAAAAAAATCTAAATAGTAAGTTAATTTAATTAGTATTTACAAATGTGGCGTTCAGTGGATGTATACTGGCGGATGTTGATGATGACGTATAAATCGACTGACATTAAAGACATAATTTTGGAGGTTCTCTGTATAAAAAAGCAAAAGTTAATTAAAAACAAATATACAAGGTGGAAGGGACATCGACGCACATCACAACACCACGAGTTCAGTACATGATTCTGGACCCTCCTGCGTTGAAGTTTTCCGTAACTTTTTTAGTAATTTTTTTTATTTTTTTCTGCAGTTTTTTTTACTTGAACGTGTAAAAACATTATTTCTATCTGCACAAATTAGATTTATAATAAAAAAATCATTATTTCATTTATATCAGATCGCGTGCGCGATAACATTCACCGCGGAGCGTTATATCCGCGTTTTTAGCAATACACTACGCACTCAAAAATGTCAATATCTGTAATAACCGATAATTTTCTACATTAATGATCTAGGTCATTTCATTTCGACCTTGAGTGAAACCTTGTCACGACGTTTGTGCGTCGATGTCCCTTCCACTTTGTATATTCATCATAGAACAGCTGTCTGAAAAACGCATTTCTAAAGTCAGTTCAGCGCCGTTGAGCAAATGACCTAAAGAAATCATAAAAACTGAAAACTTTCTTATTTCACTTAATCCTTCGCCACTAACTCAAGAAACTGTTATGAAAGGAGAACCGAGCTAATTTGAAATTTTACGAGAAGAGCGCACTATTCATATATCACGGGATATAATGATGGTAAGAATTTTAAAGTGCTGTGTTCTTGAATTGAAATTGGAGCTTTAAGTCATGTAGATCGCGTTTAAGTTGCTATCCTGAAGTGATTTATTTCTAAGAATAATTAATAGGCTTAATTTTTTTGTAGTTGGCGGGACTACCGCGCTTTTAGAGTTTTTCTGTGAAATTAAGGTTTATACATACAATTATGTCGGATTGATTACGGACGACAAGTTGACTATTCGAGGTGACCATACGATAGTTACCATGCCTTTCTGCCAAAGATATTATAGTACCTCAACCATAAGATTATGTTGTTGTAACGCTGTAATCGCTGTAATCTCATAACCGATTTTAGTATATACTGTAACAAGACGCCATCTACTGGTACGAGTGTATACCACTGCGTCATCCACTTAGATTGCAACCCAAACAAGATTCATCAAAACATCAATGCACGTAACAGTATAGACTACTAGCGCCATCTATTATACGTCGTGTGTAACGTCAGCGATAACATCGAAGATAACCACTACATACGAAAAGTATACATGAAGCACACATAGTCATCGGGCCACCTTTATAAACGGTGACCCTCCGAAGAAACATCACTCGCTAGCCAGACGGCACAGAGGACGATAGCCCCGCAGTCTCCTTTGTTGCCTAAAGCTTTAACTGAGCGGTAGCCCCGCAGCCCTCAGGAAAAGACAAGCTAGGAGGTTAAGGGATACGATAGCCCCGCAGTCTATCCCAAGAACCACAAATAGGTTGAACTAGACCAGTCTCAGTGCATTAAAAGTTTGTTAAGTGTATTGTATTGTAATAAACAAATTCCTATCTGTCATATCGTTGGTTTCATTCACCAGCCACTATCATATTGGCGCCCAACGAAAAATTAACGACGTACCCGCATATATTTACGGAGTACCTTCATATTGGCGCCCAACGAAAAATTAACGACGTACCCGCATATATTTACGGAGTACCTTCATATTGGCGCCCAACGAAAAATTAACGACGTACCCGCATATATTTACGGAGTACCTTCATATTGGCGCCCAACGAAAAATTAATATACCCGCAACAATTTTTACGAAGTACCCGCATATATTTACGGAGTACCTTCATATTGGCGGATAACACAAATCTACCCTCAAGATATTCATATTGATTTGACATGTCTGAGAAAAAACAAGAAATGATGGTGATGACACAGGAACAATTCACTGCACTAATCAACAAATTGTCAGAAGCGAACGAAGCTGGAAATAAATACAGTAAAAGTTTTGCTCGGTGTACGAAGAGATACGACGGTGAAAGAAATTACAATAAAGTAGAAGAATTTTTTACAAGTGTGTCGGTGTATAAAAAAATAGAAAATCCTACTTCTTTGTATTCTGTTGATATTTATTTACATCCCGATGAAGGAACCTCACTTTCAAATAATGAACGAATAACATTCAATGAATTGTTATTTGATCACAGCGACATCTTTGAGAAAAACACAGAACCAACTCCGTTCACACAACATAGAATAGACACAGGCAATCACCCACCTATTAGTGTTAAGCCCTATAGACTATCACCTACAAGGCAAAAACAACTAAGAGAGAAGCTGGATGATATGATTAGTAATGACATTATCGAGGAATGTGATTCCCCATGGTCAGCACCTGTAATTCTAGTTCCAAAAGGAGAAAATGATGTCCGAGTATGCGTAGATTATCGTCGACTCAACGAAATCACTAAACCTGACAGATACCCTTTGCCACGTATTGATGATTTGTTACATCAGGCAAAAGCCATGCCCTACATGTCAACAATTGATTTACAGGCTAGTTACTGGCAGATTTTAGTACATCCAGATGATAACGACAAAACAAGTTTCGTTTCACCATTTGGAACGTTCCGTTTCAAGCCAAGAGATTTATTTATTAAACTAAAAGAATACAAGTTACGAGTTAATAGAAAGAAATGTAAGTTTATGTGCTCTGCAATTAAATATCTGGGACACCTAATAGTTCCCGACGGGATCAAACCAGACCCAGAGAAAATATCTGCTATTGCAGATCGCCAGGCGCCTAAAAACTTAAAACAATTGATATCATTTTTGCAAACTGCATCGTGGTATCGAAGATTTATAAATAATTTTGCGGAAATTGCTAGACCGCTCACCAATTTAACGAAGAATAAACTAAGTTGGAAATGGGAACGAGAGCAACAGGAAGCATTTATAAAATTAAAGGAAGCATTAACTACTGCACCAGTATTAAAACAAGCAAGTAACGATATACCTTTTGCTATCAAGACTGATGCCAGCCATTACGCAATAGGAGCAGCTTTGGTGCAGGGGGAGGGAGAAAATGATATCCAAACCCACATATCCCATACGTCGAAGAGGAAGGCCTCGTCAACAAGCTGGTGCTGGTACTCAATCGGGACGACTTTAGAGTACCAGAGGGGGAGAATGTAACAAGACGCCATCTACTGGTACGAGTGTATACCACTGCGTCATCCACTTAGATTGCAACCCAAACAAGATTCATCAAAACATCAATGCACGTAACAGTATAGACTACTAGCGCCATCTATTATACGTCGTGTGTAACGTCAGCGATAACATCGAAGATAACCACTACATACGAAAAGTATACATGAAGCACACATAGTCATCGGGCCACCTTTATAAACGGTGACCCTCCGAAGAAACATCACTCGCTAGCCAGACGGCACAGAGGACGATAGCCCCGCAGTCTCCTTTGTTGCCTAAAGCTTTAACTGAGCGGTAGCCCCGCAGCCCTCAGGAAAAGACAAGCTAGGAGGTTAAGGGATACGATAGCCCCGCAGTCTATCCCAAGAACCACAAATAGGTTGAACTAGACCAGTCTCAGTGCATTAAAAGTTTGTTAAGTGTATTGTATTGTAATAAACAAATTCCTATCTGTCATATCGTTGGTTTCATTCACCAGCCACTATCATAATACGTATTTACGTGACCGCTAGAGGCGTTGCAGGCGATTTCTATACAAATATCTTGGGACATTTTAAATATCTTGGGACATTTTTACACAGCACCATCTAGTCCCAAATTATGGGTACTAGACAATGGATATAATACTTATACACTTTTTTTTGTAAATACATACTTATAATACATAGGAAACACCCAGACAAACACAAACATCTAAGTTCATCACATAAATGTTTGTGTCTTGTGAGAATCGAACCCACGACCTCGTGATCAGCGGTCCGGCACTCGAACCACTAGACCACAGACGTCGTCACAATCGTCACAATCGTCGCTATCGTACCTAAAGAATTTTACAGTAATAGCAATATTACAGGTAGTAAAATAATGTGTATGCGGGCTACTAGCGCCATCTGAATATCAACAGAGATTGCGATAAGGAAACCAATCAGGCTACGCTGTGATTCAGCTATAATTAGAGGTTCAAATGTGTCTTACATGTTTTTAAGGGTGGTATATATACTACTAGCTTTCTGCCAGCGGCTTCACCCGCTATCCCACGGGAACCATACATATTACAGGGATAAAAAGTAGCCTATGTGCTATTCCAGACTATAATCTATCTCTGTGCAAAATTTCATCCAGATCCGTTCAGTAGTTTTTGCGTGAAAGAGTAACAAACATCCATCCATCCATCCTCACAAACTTTCACATTTATAATATTAGTAGGATGCAGCACATCCTGTGCGATTGTGACGTCCTGGCGACGAAACGGATGAGTCTTCTCGGCAACGGGTACCCGAAGCCGGAAGATTTTAGGTTCCTTCCTCTCAGTGGGTTAGCCGCCTTCGTGAACCACGTCTTCAAAGAGTAAGGAATATACGGTAATGGGGACAACACAAAAGATCCCATTGGGTCAAAGTGTTGCTGGTTGTACCAGCCCCCATAGTAAGATAAGATAAGATAAGGGTGGTAGGTAGAACTCTTTTAAACCAAGCTTTTAGCTTTGTGTAAGCCATCGTTATTTTAACAAGGGAGATACGGCATTAAAGCATTAGGACTGCTTTGGTACTTTTCTGAACATAAAACATAAATATATAAATACGATTCAATTATTGCGATTTCACAGAACTATTCCAAACATTTTATCCCAATGAGAATAGTTGAACAAGCTCATAAGGGTCAATCAACTGTTTCTCTAAGCTGGTTAGCTTAGTGTACATGAGCAAACATGAGTCATAGTATAGTCGTAATAAGCTTATGTCGAATGGACCTATATAAGTACCTCAGTTTCGGTGTTGAGAGAAAAGGAAAACTTGTCATATTTTAATTTTAATCAACAACTTTATAAAGTGTTCAGTTGTAAGGTTATTAGTTGCGCAGGAGATAGTAAGTACTTTTGTAAGTGGTTTCGCGTCGTTGTTGCAACTCTTCGGCGAAGCGAATCGCGAGAAGCGAAGAGTAACACAAAGCTCCCCCCCATGGGTCTTCATCATATATACATATATAGGCATTATCATTAGATCATATGTATATTTAACGGGCTCAATAAAGTTAACAAAAGAATTGGTTCGCTTGAATTAAAGGCTAAAATTGGCTTTGAAAAGGTCAAAAGCCAAATCGATGACCTTTCCTTCTGAGGTAAATATCATAATTAATTTACCTTTTCCTTAAAATATATCTGTCTACGTGTATCTATTTATTGAAAGCAATCAGGGATGTGAGTAAGGATCATTGATACTGATGTCTTTTTCATTAAAAGCCAAAAAAATAGATACATTTACAAATTTCAATATTCTTTTCATATCGAGAGGAGCCCGTAAAATACGTTATGGTACATAGAGATATTTAAAAAGTTTGTATTTCCTACTTTAAGGCCTTAACAACAGTGAAATGCCCAAATTCTTGGGTATTCAATTAAGATTGTTTCAATAACTGTTCATTTAATCTGTACAAAAAAAAAATATGTGATAGATAAGGATTCGATAAATTTTTTCACTTGAAAAAAATTGTAATTCCGCCAACCACTTTTTGGAAAAAAAATCACCAAGGACTACCTATTTTTGTCAGAATTTTCAAATTGTTTGCTAAACGGCTGAAGCTACTTACTTCGCTTTTTCATACAAAAATAGGTCTTCAAAATATCAATGTTTTCACTTGAAAGTATTATTTTTATTTTGCATTTTACTAGTCAAAATATTCATTTTCCTCGAAATTGAGTCTATCCATGCGAGCGTTCCCTGCTCCTTCACCCGCGCAGTCCGTCTCCGGACGTTGTCGAGGGTGGACCGCGCGTCGGTGTTTGAGCGACTATTTTAAAATACATTTTAAGTTTTGAAGGCTTTATACTTATTGATAAATATTTATATTAACAGAAATGCTTAGTTTAGTTAACATTTATATATTGCTGGCTGTAAATATTTTTTTCTAAACAAATTCATTTTTTAAGTGCATAAAGAGTAAGATTGCAGAGTGGTAGATCTGATATGTATTGCTCCGCACTTTAGGCATAAAAATATTACTACGCCACTCGCCTTGTTGGCGACTGGCTGGCAACAGTTCTGTTTTTGATAGTTTTTATTTTTGATATTTGATTGTATTGTTTTTTGTGCTGTCAGTCCGTTATTGTGAAATAAAATACTTCCAGTGCTACTAAATTTCTTTTAAATAACCACCATAGTTTGATTTTCTTCATCAGTCCACTTCTCTCACGAACACGCCTTATTCTTATTTAAAAGTAATTTTCTATATCTTTTTGTATTTTTTAAGCATTTTCCATGCTAAGATTACAAGTTATTTTTAATGAAGGAAAAAATCGGCTGGCGTTCAGGATTCGAACCTGCGTCTTCTGGTTCGGTACACCAGACGCTTTAACCGCTAAGCTATCGCGAGCCCCGCTCGCCTGTCAAAGTAATTTTATAGTTACTTACCGCAGGTACTTATCGTAAATGTTTATCGTGTTTTGATTTATTTAGGTATGGTTATTCAAAAAACCACATAGGCATTAATTGTAAAGGTAAATAAGGGTATCAAATCCTAATGTTCCTTAGGGAAATGGGATTACAAAAATTGCATTATTTCTTTAATCCAATACGGCGGACATATTTTTGAAATTTTGAATTATGATATAGGTATCAAATTCAAGGTTCTTTAGGGAGCTGATTATGAAAATAAGCTTTATTCTAAAATTTAAGATGGCGGATATTGTTTTTTTTTTTTATGATATTTTAAGATTCTTCAGGGCGCTGATGATTATGATTATAATATAATATTGATATCAAATTCGTGGTTTCTTGGGATGCTGATTACGAAAATGGCATAAGTTTTTGAATATAAAATGGCGGACATTATTTTTTAATTTAGTATGATATGGATATTAAAGATGAATGTATATACTAGAATAGATCAAAGGACTAGGTATTTAACGAGACCATGTAGTACCTATTCCATCTTTTAAAATACTCGATCCTCCTAGACTCACTGTGACTATGGGTACGCGGCATCCGAGGCCCGCTCGAATTGAGCAACGCGGCGCGGCGAAGCGCGGTACAGTCATTTAAATTTGAACCATATTTCTATGCACATAAAAGTAACGCGACGCGGCACTTGTGTCGTCTATACTAATATTATAAAGAGAAAAGATTTGTTTGTTTGTTTGTTTGTTTGTAATGAATAGGCTCCGAAACTACTGGACCGATTTCAAAAATTCTTTCACCTTTGGAAAGCTACATTATCCCCGAGTAACATAGGCTATATATCATCACGCTACAACTAATAGGAGCGGAGTAGTAATGAAAAATGATGCAAAAACGGGGGAAAAAATTATAAGACCACGCGGGCGAAGCCGCTGGCGGGAAGCTAGTGCAAGAATATACTGTCTTTTTTAATTACACTAATAGTATTTTCGCCGTAAGATGATATGCCTGACAGTTCTCATTTTAAAACCCCTGACGCAAAAACGACGGGGTGTTGTGTGTGTGTGTGTGTGTGTATGTGTGTATGTGTGTCTGTCTGTGGCATCGTAGCTCCCGAATTTAGAATTAGTAGGTTGGTAGGTTTTTTTATTTGAAAGGTGAATTAGTCGGGAGTTTTCTTAGCTATGTTTGATGAAAATTGGTCCAAGATGGCCGCCGCCACAAAATAGCGAATTAGATATTTTTTTACAACTCCCTCATTATGGGTATCAAATGAAAGGGCTTAACTAGTAGAATATAATGTACTATAGAACATTTCAAATCCAAGATGGCCGCCACCACAAAATGGCAAATTATATTTCGTGTCGGTGGTTTTCAAATTTTTTATCCTTGCCGCGCATACTACCTTAAACTAATCTAAACTAATAATATTATAAGATTTGATTGTTTGTTGGTTTGTATTGAATAGTCTTCGAAACTACTAGACCGATTTGAAAAAAAAATCTTTCAGTGTTAGATAGCCCATTTATCGGGGAAGGCTATAGGCTATATAATTATCATCAAGTTATGACTAATAGGAGCGGAGTAGTAATGAAAAATGATACAAAAACGGGGAAAAAATTATAAGACCACGCGGGCGAAGCCGCTGGCGGAAAGCTAGTAATAAATAAACTGGTGTAGTGTCCTACCTACAGTTTAATTATTTAAAGTACCGTTTTTATATTACGCCCGATAATCGTCCTTTTTAATTGTTAGTAGTTTATATATCAATAAATAATGATATTATTTAATATGTAATTAAATTAATATAATAATAATGTTATAATATAATAAATAACAAAATGTTTTAATAATTTTGTGTGAACAGCTAAATTTATTTTGTATAAAATAAATATGACATTGGTAAATGAACACACAATAGCTTTTATATAATATAATAATTTGCAGATATCAATAATTGTCTGTTACGCACAAACAGATTTTTGTATTAAGTAGTAGTTAGCTCATCACTAATGAGGCGCGTGACAAAACGTCCGGCCGGCCGCAGTGGCGGTACATCGAAATACAACGGCGCGGTGCCAGCGCCGGTACCCACATTGTAGGATACTGAGCTACATGGTGGCGTTCGGCGAGTTGAGTTAGTCTGTTTAGTCTGCTGTACCCCGCCGCTTACAGCGTGTTTATTGTTATAATTCTCGGATGCGACTTGTATACTTATAAACCGTACCTAACCAGTATTTTGTATGCATATTCGGCTGTGTAATTGTGCGCTAAGACTTAGTGTAAAACATACGTAATACTTATGTGTTAATAAACTTTGAAAGTGAGTGGCTGAAACTTTTATTTGGTTCTCTGAACTACACATCATCTACACACTCACTTCACTAGCAAAAAAATAAAAAACATATTATTAAATTAAACATAAAAGCCGACTGCGTTAAACTAATGCTAAAACGGTACTAACTAAAAATCTAAAAGCAAGCTCTATATAGGTAATATCGGAAATGAAGTACTTCACGTTACGTCATGTCACCAATAAGAAAACATACTTATCTTACACACAATAATTGAAAGTATCGATTTAGTCACTTAATACCGTGCACATGACGTGACTCTCAGTGATGCTTAAACATAATAGGCAGTATTCCAAATAATACCACTTATTCTCTCTGCGACTCTAATCTTTGAACTATTCAAATCCGTGTGTAAGCAGTACGGAGCGTCTCGAGCGAGATGGCGACTTTTTCAAATTAGCTCCATTTCCTCAAGGTCATTCACGTGGGTTAAGGCCTTAATAAACCCATTTAAAATTATTTTCAATTTGTTCATCCAATACAATGGTTTTGGGGATTTAAATTTTCGGATATTATGTGTTGTCAGTCTAAAAATTCATACTAAAACCTATTTAAGAACCGAAGAGAAAACCTACTTTAAGTTATTCTTCAAATAGGTCATATGAGCAGTGCTCGCAACCTGTCTGTATGTATAAACATGGACGAATCAAAATCTATACTCTATATTCTCTTAAATCTAAAATCTATACTTAATATTATAAAGCTGAAGTTTGTATTATTTTTTTGGTTGAACGCGTTAATCTTAGAAACTACTGGGACGATTTGAAAAATTATTTCAGTGTTATAGCCTGTTTAACGAGGAAGGCTATTAGGCTATATAGGCCATTAAAAAAAATATTCAAAAATAATAATTGAAACACGAAAGAAAATCGTCTCCTCTTGTATCCCGTAAAGCAAGCATAAAAAATTTAACAAGACTACCAGTGTACATCGCGTAAACTTCGGAAAGTTTCGCGTGACAAACAAAACGAAACAAGTTTCCGTTGAGGGTATGGTCCAAGAAACAAGTTATTTAAAAGAAATTGATTGTCCTGATTGTAAATACATTTTACATATTTTGTTTCAGTTATACCTCCTAAACACTGTCACATTAACTAATAGCTTTCCGCCAGATTCGGATTCGCCAACGTGGTCTTATAAATGATATAGCCTATGTTACTCGGGAAAGATATAGCATTCTAATAGTGAAAGTATTATGAAATCGGTCCAGTAGTTGTTGAGTAACATACAAAGATACAAATCTTTTCTCTTTATAATATTAGTATAGAATCTATACTAATACTGCGAGCGAGAGAGTTAGAATTGGTTCATCTATAGTATAGATGAACCAACTCTTATTACATTACATTCTCTCAACTCTTAGCTTATATATCTATTTTCTAGTACTGTTGTCATGTAAGTGACTAAATACATATAAAGATCTTTAAACCGAACTCTCTTTTGACTTACACCACACCATCACCAAGAAGGTAAATAAAATTACCTCCAGACTCTACCCGTCTGAAAGAGTCACGTTCTTCCATGGTAATGGATTACGTGATCCCGTCTCATAGCACAGGAGTTCTATAGACTCGAATAAACGGGGATTATAGAGCATGTCCCACTTTTAAAGTACGTATTGTTCGCGGGAATTAATAAAGCGCCTAATGAAAGACAGTTGCGTTTCTTTGTTCCTATGTTTGGAGTGTCTTGTTTTGTATAGCATGTACCTACTATTTGCTTAAATGTGTATGTATGTTAAATTCCATTGTTTTCGCGTAGGTACCCTCAGATTAATTAATTGAGCTAAGTACCTAATTTCTTATTGAGTTCCAACGGTTGAGCCACACGATGACTGATTTATGCGTGCCTTCAGTTTTGGGCTGACTCAAAACTGCTATGGCTCTTTATTCAAAGGCAATTTCTTTTTTGTCTATGGTTACATTGTTATACTCGACTTTAAAGCTTATATTCAGAGACGACGCTAACCGTAAACTTACGCATCCTTATGACAAATTGTAATACAAATTTGACATACGGAAGCGTTACTTTGAAGAGACCATGATTTTCTGAGTTGGTCTCGGCGACAGAGCTGGTCATATGGGAAATGCCGTCGCACTCTAGTAGATATTAAAAACGAGTGTATGGACCAATTTACAGAAATAAAATATAATTAAAAATGCTTAAGTTAGATATTTAAATGGATTACACTTCAAGTTAAAATGTCAAACACCGTTCTTCTTTCCTATTATGTCAGCATGAGCTACTTACATCAAATTGTAAGTTGTCTAATTGGTTCCACTGTAGCTGACTGCACAAGTTTACATACTAAACACCGAATGAATTAGTTTCCTTTGACTTTTAAACTTGTACTAAAGTTAACCTGACTCAGCGGTGTAAACGTGAAAAGGTAGACAGACAAACAGTCTGACTAACTTTGTCATTTATAATATTAGATAGACTAGATACTGCCCGCATTTTAAAACACTTTTATAGACGAAATCTGAAAGTTGGTTTCGCATTTATAATATTATTATGAGTAAATAAGTGAAATCTTGATTATTTTTATATGTAGCAGTGAATGTGATTTTCCACATAATTATCCTGTAATCGCAGTGACCACAACTCTTATTTCAATAGAGTGAGTTTCTTGTCGAATTCTTCTCCATAGGATCAACTTTTGGGATCGTGCAACTAAAGACATTTAACGTTTCATAAAGCTAGTTTGAAATATAAGCAATTGAACTGAACTGATTTAAGCAATCTCAAATAGACACACTGAATTCAATAGTTTCATTTATCATGAAAACTGTTGGACTCAAATGAATAATGTTAGTAATTGGACGGATTTAGTTGATCCGCCTCATGGCCCAATTAATCCAGTAAAATGCAGAAGTATTTTAATTAAGTTCAAAGCTACTGACCAGAAATAAATGTGGGTATTTGCGGTGTCAGTGTCAGCCGAATGCCGCTACGGTACATTTCGGTTATGTGCCGTGCCAAACGCAATTGTTTTTTTTTTCGGAACAAGAATGGGGTGAGTGTAAGCGATTTCTAGAGCGGAGCGATCCATACCATCATTTACTAGGATTAACAAGATAATAATTTAACGTGATAGTACATCATGCCATGATTCTGTATTCCCTGAAGGGTAAGCCAGAGGTTTCGCGAGACGCAATTTCCACTAAAGAACTCGTTTACTCCAATGCTTTTTGGTTCTCCAAGAGACGTGTCCAGCTCATTGCAATTGTGACTATAGATTTACTAGCTGCTCAACGCGTTGTGACTAGCATCCGAATCCGATGGGAATTTCTCATAATCCTTTTGTTAGCAGGTGCCTACATCATGATAACCATTTTTGTGCCAAATTTCAGCTCAATCCGTTTGAGGTGTGCGTTCATAGATCCGTCAGTCAATCAGTCAGTCACCTTTTCCTTTTATATTATTCAGATAAATTACTGATTGCTTCTTTACTTTCGCGCTTTCACTGCAACTCCACCTTAAGTGCGGTTTAACGAGAGCTTGCAATTTACTCATGTTTATACTTCTTATTTCGACCTCTTGATAAATGATACGTCGAGGAACGCCAGCTAATTCCCCATGCGAACGGGGTCTTCACACAATTGTTTTAGCCATTTTAACCCGACAAACGTTTGGCGTACTTTTGTTTTGTAAAGTCATTGTTGTTTCGTATTTTCTGGGAGAATTTTATCTGGAATAATTTAAAGGGGTCTGACGGGAACCACGTTATTATATATAAGCCTTCAAGCAAGAAAGAAATATAAACAAGAAAACCCTTTTTTAGAGAATGCTGTAAATTACAAAGTGAAAGTTGAAGAGAGTCGTAACTTTTTTTTTAAGTTTACAAAAATTTGCTCTTGCAATGTAAGACATAATTTACATGATTTTATTTGCTAAGCACAACGTGTGGAAGACTGATATCTAATAAAAAATAAATCTAATCCTTTTTTATTGGCGCAAGCGTACCCGTTGTTTGATTGCTGATAAGTAGCAACTATAGCCTACAACCGGTATCCCAGTTGTTAAGTATCATTTGGCCAGTAATTGCACTGGCAACATTACCCATCCAACTAAAACACGAAAATTTTAGCACTTTATTGCTTAATACCCCAGAAAATTTTCAGGAGCGCCCTTCGAGTCTATTACCAATAAAAAAGCCTATTATTATTCAATCACTTTGTCGCACACTGACATAAATTACTGGAACAGCAACATAAACGCGATCAACATGACTTAGAGCTCCGATTTCAATTCAAGAACACAGCACTTTAACATTCTTACTACCATTATATCTCGTGATGTATTAATAGGGCTCTCTCCTTGTAAAATTTCAAATTACCTCTGTTTTAAAAACTTCAGCTGCGGAGCATAAGGTTTACGACTACGAAGTACTATCCCATTTATGCTATTAGTATAGATACAAGTACCATGGTCATTTTGATTCAATACAAAATTTCTACAACAAGGAAAATATCAAACGAAAATAATTTGATTAAACCCCTCAATTATTTCTAAACAACGTAATCGTCTAAGCCATCTTAACCTTAAAGGATAAAAACATAAAAGACACCAACAAGGGTTTTAGCTTTCGGAATATTAATGACATTCGTTTTAAGAATAATTACATTAAGGGGAGGACCGCTCAAAATTTGTAAACCGAAAAAAAAGTTTGACAAGACTGTTCCCAAGACTAGCGCGGGTAAAAAGCAATCCTTCTTTTTACAAAATGAAACGTCAAGTTTTGCTAACGACCCGAGAAGCCGCTGAAAATTGCAAACAACAATTCAAAATGTTATTTATTAAGTTATAAGCGGTAGCGGAATGAATATATCTCTTCCGAAGTCTGTTCTGATTTAAAAACTGAGATAAATTTTAACGTTGCTCTATGACATTCATTAGTGGTATTTAAAGGCCCGAAAACTTTATTATTAAGCATATCAGTATTACAGCGATTTGATGGCAATTGCTTCATATTCAACCGAATCTGTCAGACTAACAGTCAGTTAGACTAACAGCCAACCCCGAAATAGTTAGAAAATTCACCATGATCAACAAATTTTATCATATAATCAGACCTATTAACAATATTTTGTGACTTGCACCAAAGCTAAGTCGCGACTACAATATTTCGTTTCCGCCTCTAAAAAAGACTGCTCTGATCTCGTTTTGTTTGATTAATGTTTTTACAAATTGTTATTGACAAAAGGTTTCAAGATAAAACTGAGCTGAAAATACGTTTTATAAAAAATCGGGCTTATAAAAAAATACATTATACCACCTCAGTGGTGGCGTTAGCCTATTAATACCCCACTAACGTCAAAGTATTTGTTTCTATTTTTTTATCATCAATCACGCTTCACTTTTAAAAGCTTTTAGAATACTTCAATACTAAAATATGCACGAACATTACAATTCACTTTTATGAATAAAAACCAATATCTCTATAAAACTAGAATAAATCGACTCTCGTTTTCGATTAAGCTTAATAATCAGACGTAGGCTTAAATCTTTCACACTTACTTTAGATAAAAGTGGTTTTTCGGTCTGAACGATCAGGCATATTTATGCCAAATATGCAATGATTACATCACGGTAGAGGTTATAATTTGTATTTTATAAAAAATAAATTTAACAAGAAATTCAGCTTAGCAGGTATTATCTGTACGGAGTGCATTGCACTTCTTCATTAAAAATATACCCTACTTTTACTAATAATTATGAATACTTATGAGTGCATGGCATGAGTGCATGGCACTTCTTCATTAAGAATATACCCTACTTTTACAAATAATTCTGAATACTTATGTAGCCGCTGTGCTACATTTTATTCATTTTATTACCAATTTCACCATGTGTCAATCACTCATATTTTTGTTTCACAAACAGCACCGTTACAATAAAAATACGCCAATCCCAATTTTATTAAGCATTAATCTTAATGTCCAGTTTGATACTCGTACTTTTTGAAAACTTACATTTAGAATTTACAAGCCGATTCGAGAGGCCGAGATTTCGAGTCTTACTTTTCTTAATAAAAAGCTTCTACGTGGTTATTAGTTTCAAACTGCCACAAGTCACTATCGATAGGAAGGCCGGTGGGGTATTATTTTAAGAGAGGTTCGGCAGTTCACAAGTGCAGTTACAGTAAAAGTTGGTCGCAAACGAGGGCTGGGAGATTTGTGCGCCCGCTAGTTAAATGTTTCGGTGCTGTGGGAAATTGTACGGTTTGGGATTTCGGTGGCCGTTGTGTTGGAGTTTATAGGTTTTAAGAATGGGAAAGGTGCAAGTTACGGTCGTTGCATTAGGGTTGAAGGTAATTTAAGTTAAGATGTTGTAAAACTTTTGTGAGCTTCATATTATGTAAAACTAAAAGTATCAGTTTCTTTGACAGTGAAAGAAAACTTGCCTTTTCAAGAGGATTCCATGAATTCACTGTGTGGTGTAAAGTATACTAATACACAGTAGAGTATGAAGGACCTATAATCTGAGCAAAACCTCATGGCCAGCAGTTGTATAGTAATGGGCTAAATTAAAATTTAAATATAAAATATCACCGTTATACCTTAAGCCAAAATTTGACGTATTTAGACGACTTTATCATCACCGTAAAAACTATCAACTATTAATTGGTGTCAGCTTATAGTAAAAAAAGATGTGCTGATTGCTGCTTTCAGAACTTATGCTTTTATTTTATTGATTTCAATTCCAGTTACTAGAAAATACTAACAATTTAATGATTGTCGTAGTGTAACATTTGAATGACACTGATTGTCAGGTGATTGCGATTCTGACCACCACTAACGATTTTTATAGGTACTTATTATGTAACCAACGGGTATACCTTTGAACTATATTCTACTAGCTTATTCAATACTATAATCTGTTTGTTCCAGTGTTCAAGTCTCAAACATCGTTGTCTACTGACTCCGGGCTCTGCACCGAGCGGGGACTGCGGCGGACCCACATAGAATTAATTAAGCCCCCAGGGAAACGCATTGGACTTAAACTGGCAGGTACGTGTTCTAGTCATTTACATATTACTATTGATCCTCCTTGAGGGTTTGTACTAAGAAGTAGTTAAGGCAACAGTCGCGAAGGGTACATTTTGGTAACAACTACCAACCACTACTTGGTAGCTTATGTTCAGGTACATATTTTTGTTCCAGACACATATAAGAATAGAATAGAATAGAAATACTCTTTATTGTACACCAAAAACATTAAGAAAGACAGAAAAACATGAATTTTTAAAAGGCGGTCTTATGGCGATTAGCGATTTCTTTCAGGCTATCTTAGGATGGACTGAAAAAGATTGAATCACAAATGGTATTGAAAAATACAAGATATGATATTTTATGAATTTTAACCTCATTTTACCCATGACCATAGATGCTGTAAAGCATCTGTCCAGAAACGTTAGTATTATAAACTATCCATATGATGCACACATTTTAAAATATTTGAAAAAAGAACAATCTATTGATATTATTATGTGCGCAGGACCTAACTGTCAAAACTTATTTACATTTTCAAAGGTAAATATGATGAGATGACTTAAAGTCTCAAAAAAACAATTTCAATGTAATACAATAAATATAAAATTCCTTCTAACAAGAATCGAAAATAAATCTAGAATAAGCTTCGCGTCAAAGCTCCAACGTTGTTAGTTGAAAGTCTGAAGAAATGCGGGCAAAGGAGATTTCTCGTGTAACGTGTACAGAGCTTTTGTATTAGATTTACTAGACTTATTCTATGTGCTAGAACTTAATAAAAATATAACTCGACATGACGTGTAGTGTTTTAAAAACGTATTGAAACTATATCGCTGACGTAAGCAATGAAAGGAAGAAAATCGGTTTGGTTTTTGTAATCGATTAAATTCAAAGGGATTTTGTGATTCGAGATACAAATAAGTTGCTTTTAGTATTTTGACGTGAGTTGCGATTGTCAGAAAATAAAATAAAATACGACTTTGTTTATTACTTTCTGCCATCCAACCATCCCATCCATTGATAATATAATTCATTACAATTTAAAGGAAGTTTTTTTATATACTTCTATTATTTAAAGATTAGCAAGATACACAGTTACCATTGCTCTACCTCAAGCATAGCAGTCAAGCATATGACCCCTAGGCAATGGGGGCACTTCCTCAACGACCAAAATAAATGCAAATCAAATAAAAAACTTACCTAATCCAATTCCGTGTTTCTTGAATAGCGGTAGTTTGTTTTCCTCGAAATTCTCTGTTTTCCTTTGTGAATGATCTCGTAGAGGTGGTCTTCCTTCTAAGAAAACGTTCTAAATATAAATAGAGCTTCATACTACTGATGAATGGTCTAGCTTGATAATCATTCAAATATCGCCTTTAAAAGCATTAATCTTTCATTTTTTATTTCATTTCGATTTCGATATTTAAGCATTTAGAAATGAAGACAACAATATTGTAGGATTTGATTAATTAAATATCGATACCTTTTTTGTAAATTTGAGAACAGCAATAAAAATCAATCGTAGCTTTGCTTAAAAAATATTCAACTATTTTGGAAGTAATTTCAGCATCATAATCATTCATCAGGCAACAGTACAGACAAAACTTAAACTAATAAAAATTGTATTCCTACATTACCACATTAATAGGTAAATCTTTAAAAGTGTACATAAAATAATAATAGACCCGTAAAGCACATCAGGTTTTTTCGACATTTTAGTTACTTGGTTATTGTCGAGAAACAAAATAAAATCCGAACAAGTAACAGTCGTACCCAGAAACATAAATATTATTCACAAAGGGCTAAAAGAGTTTCTCGATTTTAATTCGTAAAATTAACTCGAAAAGATAAATCGTATTTCCCATGCATAAATAGGGGAATTCGTGCTGTTTTTCACTCGCGTGACGTCACATACGCACCGTATTGCTGTAATGCGCTGCGTCACTCGATTAATGATACTCTGTATAATACACGGGTTTCCAGTATAAATGTTGTTCACACCTAGTATGAAGATTTATTTGCTGCAATAAAATCGGAAATATGCGAGATGAATAAATTGGCTCTGAAATCGATTTCGATCGTAAATATCGATATTGACACGATAAAGTAATTAGTAACACCATCAACACTTACCGTCCCACCGGTGAAGAAGAGAATCCTATTGAAAACGAGACGGATTGGTGTGAAAAACATAGCAAGTTTGGTGATAAAGTAGGTATGTTTACACGAAAACAATAATTTGACTATCTATACACACGAAAAGATAGGTCATATTTATATTCAAACCAAAAGTTAACAAGTTTGAACTAAAAGTTAACAAGAAAACAAAACCAGCTCCTGAAATCAGAAACTCATATCCCAAAATAAAATATTATATTATCATAAAAAGAATGAACTACCACATGGCAATACTATGGTTGCACTACCATAGCAGCCGTGTGTTACCACACATAAATTGTTCGGATCCCATAAATCTTTTGACCACTGAATTCTTTCGGGTACACGCTGGAATTAAAAGCATATTCCAGCGGTTTATCTCTTCAAGCGAATGGTTATTTTGTGAAAGATTGCCTTTTAGCGTTCGTGAGGACGTGTGGAACGTTTATGAGTTTCGGTGAAAATTTTTTATATCTACTGGCAGTTGTTCTTTTTGATTTGATGTCATCATCTTCTTAGTCTATTTCTCGGGGGCTCGTGGCTAAGTTATGTAACAACGCTATTCAACCGATCTTCAAGGTTAAGCTACGCTTGCCGAGGTCGGTCTGTGGATGGGTGACTATTCTCAACACATCGAGACCCCTCTTTGCCTCGGAGATCTCGTAAAGCCGTCGGTCCCGGCTGTCATACGTTGCCGGCCTATGACAATCGTCAGTGGTAGCCCGAAAAGCCTGACAACCACTCTGTCTACGAATAATTATTGCCTAGATATTGGGTTGGGCTGATGGCAGTCACTCCGTGTAAAATACTGATTTTCAGTCGCATCTGGTTAGACTGGAAGCCGACCCCAACATGGTTGGGGAAAGGTTAGGAGGATGATGCTCCTAGTCTATTTCTATGTGTTACCGGTTTCCAGTCTAACCAGATTCTGGATGTCAGCAATAACCATCAGACCTCTGCAACCCAATAACCCTTAGCTCATAAATTGGTCCACTGTCAAACGGCGCGGCGGTTGCGGTGGCGATGGCGACATTTCAAAAATGGCGAATTAAAATCTTCTAAAAAGAGCAACAAATCAGATAGAAATAACAAAATTTAATAACATTCAAAAAATATTACTTCCTCACAAGTTCATTGGAATTCACACCATCCGATATTTTTTTCCAATCGGGGTTAATCCAAAACAAATTTACATATTTATTGGCTGCTCTCGGGACAGACGCGATGTCTAATCGATGGAGACCAACTTTAGGGGTTGATTGCGATTGGGCATGCTCAGCCCGGTTGTAAATGTATTTAAAATGTTAATTCGGGTACTGCGATGATCGGGAAATTAATATTTGTCGTGTAATCTGGTGATCTACATTCTGATGGTGTTAATTTTATGCAAGGGTTTGTAAGGCGGCCGTAATCTAATTGACTCGAATTCGAACATTGTTCTTTTGTTTCATGGGTTCAATTTTGCCTGATTGTATAGATCTTTATTAAAAAGAACCGACTAGGTACGAAAAGAAGTGATAAAATAGCCACTTTTGGTGAATCGAAAATTGCTTCTATATGCTCCAAATAAATCACTGACTTAATTTTCTCCTGGGAACGAGAGTAAGTCTTAAAAAACTTGATTTATGGCACAAAATCTATATTTGATATCAGACTATTCATTCAGGATTTCACAGCTTGTTTGGCTCAAGAAATTTATTATGTATGAAGTATGAAGATAGTTAGGAGACTGTACGTTTTTATGTCTTTAGAAAGAGATGCTACTCTATAGATTAAATAGCGCCATCCCTTTCTCACAACCTTTTTTTTATAACAGAGGGGGCAAACAAACTTGCGGGTCACCTTATGTTAAGTGACTATCGCCGCCCATGGACATCAGCGACATAATAGTTGTCACCGATGCGTTGTCGGCTGCTGTATGTTCTTTTTTTGAAGGCACCTATGTCGTATTTCTTCGGGAATACTGACGCAGGGAGGTTATTCAATAGTTTACAAGTTCTCGGTATAAAGTTGCGAGTAAAACTAAGACTTAATATGTTGTACGATCTCTGCTTTTTGCTTACAACGTCATATTGGATGTAGTAAGGTGTTGTTATTTGTAGATTAAAGACTTTGTGGTGTCTATAAAGCTATTTTTTGTTTCGTGATGTTTATTTCAATCTAGCTAAAAAAATAAATAAATAGAAACTTTTTTCAGGTACAAGTACACCCTATTCGAACTTGCTAAGTTGCATGAAACTTAGTTCCCGAGAAAGGTGAATTCTTTAGTAGATCATAGTATTTTTTTATTTCTTTGGGTCAACTTTGATTATAAATCAAGCGAATCACATGACTCCTTTTAGAAATCAAATCAAATCATTTATTTGCTTACTAAGTGTACAAACAGGTCAATGAAAACAAAAAAGGCGAATGAAATTTTTGTGTGTGAAAACTTACAAACATCAAACACACTTCCATTCAATCAAACACACATGTAACATTTTTATCCAGTATTAAAAGTCGTGCCAAAAAATTCACTCTTCAAAATTAGAAGAAACTTTTAAGTGTATTACAGTGTACAATGGCGTGCATTTTCATAACACGCTCAGAAGCGCGAGTTAATTTCGTCCGGTTGAGGATTTACGGCGTAATTACCACGTCAAACGCTACCGACACGCGGCGACGCTAAATCTGTACACAGCACTATGCACTTTACGCACCGACAACAATGGCCGAAGGTCTGCTCCAAACAAAAGGAGAATGCTTTATAGCGAAAAGCAAATGCATGTTCAAGCACAGAGTAAACTAAGCGTAGAGGTTACACTGGACTGAGCAAAGGACAGTTTTGTGTTGGTTAATGTTAACTTATGTGGCAAACTAAAACATTATCTGGCTAGGTAATTATTACTTATGTATGAAAATGTATATGGGGGGTTAAGCCATTTATCGTTGTTTTTACAGCAGACAACAGATTGCATTATCTACTAATTTTAATGTCAAAATTATGAGTTAAGCGATACCAAAATTATGCTTTTTCGTTTAATTAGTGTGCGCCGTATATATACTTATCCTTTTTAACTAACATAAGCATTTTATATTGGGTAACTATTATTAACACATCAAAATCCATTCGTGTCTCGAAGATCAAGTACTACACTTCTTATTTTTCTACTCTGTGACACAGAGTATCGCCTGCAGTGATATGTCTGGCAAGCAAAAGTGTTCACTCAAATTAGAACAAGTTTACAATATCATTCCATTTCCTCACCACTGCGGTTTCCGTTCGACATTCTTAACTGTTCATAATTACATTTTGATAGTTTATTGCAGGAATTGTTTTAACAATGTCATTCTTGTATATAGTTACTTCCTTATTTAACCCTCTGGTAATTAGAACCCCAAAAATCGTGACAACCAGTATTCTTAGAATGTCGGCATTGCCCAGAAATTGTTAGATATGAGCGAAATCGCTTTGTGTAAAATATACCAGTATTTTATGCATCTAGATATTAAGCCTAGAAGTGACTGGGTAACTCCAACAGGGTGGGGAAAAGTTTAAGAAGATACCAATGATTTAACTGCCTAATAAGTCTAGTAGTCCTGGGCTCGATACCCAAGTCGAGCAAAGTGTTGGCAACAGTAACAGTTGCGCTCAAAACCGCAAATAGCAATTGGTAAAAAAAATCCGGAGATTTAAGATTTTGAACAAATTTTATTTATTTACATTAACTTAATAATCTAGTTAATAATGTTACAGAAACAGGTTACTAACCACCAGTGTAAACAGGAAACACTGTCGTAAAACTTGTTATTACTAAAGAAAACCATAATTAACCGCAGCGGGACGAGGGTTGCGTATTAATGTGGGGAAAAAGTTCTGCTCCTCTGTTTAGACTTAACTGTTTTCGTTAAAACTTTCCGTTAAACTGCTTAGTCAATTGACAAGTTATTTTCAGTGACTTTTGGACGACTTAAAAATAATGGAGGTTGTTGTTAACTCGAATTTAAGAACCTTTTTTGTGTCTGTATGCTGTGTTTCAATACGTTTATTAATGATTTCGATTGCAAATTTACTTTTTTATTTGTTAGAATAAGCATAGTATCCAGATGGTCATAAATACATTTTATTTATATTATGTAATTATTACTCTTAACGATTAAAATGATTGAAATCGGCTTTTTTTTAAATATTATGTTTTAGAAAATATTAGAAATAAATACCTAAATGTATTTAGTTAAAACTAAATGAACCAATTATCTTTTTGGTCTTATCTTATTACATCTCTTACGGAGACCAGTACCATAAACTTTATGACATAGATATAAAGTTTAAATTTCTATATTTTAATGGCCTTCAGATACGATAAGTAATATTTAATACCTACATCTCCATAGCATCAGTAGATAGCTTAGTAATACGCTGAACAATCAGTCTGCGAGGTTTTGAATTTAGAATTACTTGTGACAGAGAGTAAGAGAGAGAAAGAAAATTAGTAGCATTAACATGTAATAGCCCATTCACACAATTGGGTTTTCGACTGTCAACTGTTAAATTTATCTAAACATCATCTAAATAGACTAAATCAATATCTTCTTTTCTGTTTTACTAAGCATCAAATGTTTGCCAAATAAAACCAAACCGTGTGAACCCACCATAAGGGAGCTAATCATTTGATTAACTAGCAGCAGTTTTAAATTCCAGACATCGACAGACATGCTCGTCAACCAAAGTTCATTCCTCTTTTGACGGGCAAAGCAACCATTTAGTTACGTGTATAAAATCATAAACGTACGACAAGCACTAAAGGGCGTGGACAGATTTAAAGCGTCAATTAGTACCCCACAGTTACTAAGAGGGACTAAATTTAATACGTGTGGGGGAGTAAAAATAGTTTCATGTGTTTTGACGGAATGACTCGGGGGAATTTGCTGGATGTGGCTGGAAGAGCAACAGCGTATTTGCTTTTATGTGTATGTCCTACGCTTATTTCTGCAGAACGTCTGGCTTCGTTGGCTTGATGGACAACTTTTCAAGCCCATCTATGTCTTGAGTAGCTTGGCAAAAGGTGTCCCATATGCTTGTTTGTCATTTAATAAGAAAAAATATATTTTGACGACTCATTTGGCTTAGGGGCTGAGGGATCGGCTTCTGTGCTACGAACTGTAGATTCGATATTGAATAATTATCGAATCTACAGTAATAATATAATAATATTTGTATGAGCTACATACAGGTTCTGTACTTGTACGTAATTGTTCCGAGTCTGGGTGTATTTATTTATATACGTTTTATTGTAAAACAATTTAATAATAAATTAGACAGAAGTTAGTGCGCAAGAGCGGTCTTACTGCACAAGGCGATGTATAATATGTGAAAATTTGTGTTTTTAAACGAAATCATATTGAAAGGTTAAAAAAAAATAAACAAACAATATTGAAGCCACATCTGTACCCTCTATGTCTATGTAACATTTAACACCGAGCAGCTGTCGAGACATTTCCACAGGTTTTAAAAATTTTCTCTTTTACCGACAGAAAAATACGAGCAAACAGCACACTAGTGTTGTAAAGCTGAGGAAACCGTTTTCGTTTACGAGTTACGAGTAAGTTTTTCCGATTTTAGGTTGTATACCAAAACATACCATCTCTTCTGCATTCTCAATTGTTCCATGTAATAAGAGGCGACCCGGTTACCATTGGCATGGCACAGATCCAAACTCAGAGCTGCAACTGGTACCTAATTTCATAGAAAACCCAATGCCACTTTACTCAACCTAGGAGTCGGACCCTGGATTTCTTGCGTAGCAGTCGTGCTTATGATCTAATGATGATTAGGCTAATTTGGCGTTGTAAAGTACTAAACAAAACATATTATTATGTACTCAGAGTTAGGTCAGTGCTGTCAGTGATATCTACATCATCATCAATCGTCATCCTAGCCTTTCCCCAATGTATGTTGTGATCTTATTTCAGTCAAACCAGATTTATACGTATTAATTAATCTGCAACTCAATTTCAATACAGATATACCTAATATTATGAGAATAAACTAGTTGGTTCTTCAATGAGTTAAGAGGTTTTTGTAGGGTCGGCAACGCGTGAGTGATGCTTCGGTGTTGTAAACGTCCATAGGCTATGGTAACCGCCTACCATCAAACGGTCCACATACTTGTTTGCCACCCTTGTAGTATAAAAAAACAGTCTTTCAAGCCTCTCAATAAAACTAATAACAGCTTAACAGATATCTGTGGGTCAAAGTAATGCTATCTATATGCTATCAGACGACGTCTGTGGTCTAGTGGTTCGAGTACCGGACTGCTGATCACGAGGTCGTGGGTTCGATTCCCACAGGACACAAATATTTATGTGATTAATATAAGTATTTGTGTTTGTCTGGTTGTTTCTTGTATGTATTATAAGTATGTATTTACAAAAAAAAAGTATATAAGTATTATATCCATTGTCTAGTACCCATAGTACAAGCTCTGCTTAGTTTGGGACTAGATGGTGCTGTGTAAAATGTCCCAGAATATTTATTATTATTATTATTATTATTATTATTATCTACATTCATGACTTCAAACGTTACTCAAGTATATTAACTTAAGTACTGTACTAGAATACATTCTCTGTGCAAATGTTAATAGCTTGTCGTAAACAAATGAAAGCAAATAATACAACCCGCCACTGGTTGTAAAGTTCACATCCTGTAGTTGAGCACTCACAAGCAAAATATTTAGTTTACTTTGTTGGTATTTATGCGCTGTTGCGGTCTTCAAACCGAGTTTGCTAATTAAGTACTCAGTATGAAATAATATTAATGGTTCTGACGCCCCTTACGGTAGGGGTTTGCGCTAAGAATAGGCAGCCCTATTTTGTTTGTATAACGCTACAATAAAATATCGATACAAATTAATTTGATAACTTTATCGTAAACGGCAGCATGTCACTTCAGAATTGTCCAGTAAAATCATAATGTTAAAAATGAGTGCCATGCCAGTTGGTATAAAATCTCGACGATTTATGACAAATTTCTTAACGATAAGTGACATTGACAAGCTTTCAATAAAACATTTAGCAAATAAAAACGATAAAATACTATACTAAGGGCTTGTTTCACCTCTAGATAGCCGATAACCGCCGGAAAAGTAATAAAAACGAACAAAATTTGTACGACATTATCAGCCAAATAATTTAACGCGAACTTACTAGGTAGAAGGTGGTGAAATGGTTGCCCTAACGGTTTCATGATTTTTATATGTATTTGCAAAACAATTACAATATCCGCCTCATAATTTTTTTTTAAGAAAATGCCTTAAAAAAATATCTCCATTCACGATTGACGTCTAACGCGGCTACAAGTTATATGAAAGTTGCTATAGCTTTGATCTTTAAAAAGATCTGAAACTTATTGCCACTTTCTTTTTTTAATTAACTAGCTTTCCGCCAGCGGTTTCGCCCACGTGGTCTGGGTATTTCTAATAAATTATAGTTATATAATTATAATATAGCTTTGTACAGGTGCAAGAATTTTATAAATCGGTCCAGTAGTTTCGGAGCCTATTAAATGCAAACAAACACTCAGTCAAATATTTTACTTTAACAGAAAATATTTGACTGAGTGTTCGTCGATTCGAATGTCAAAATCAAAATGCAATTTGTCTAGCCATTGAATCGACAAACAAAATGTATGGAAATGACACAAGCTTTCGACAAATCGGGCTGTCACTAATGTCATTTACATACAATTTGTTTGTCGATTCGAATGTCAAAATGCAACTTGTGTAACCCCCCTGTACGCTTAAGTGTAATCTTATTACAATAAAATAAATTATTAAATGAAAGTGCTAACTAAAAATCTATAAGGAAATACATACATACACACCCTCCTTCGGAAGTCGGGTAATAAAAAATCTCAAACTAAAGAAGGGAAAATAAAGCAAGCACCGTAATTAGGACAATAATTTTAATATATACCTAACAATTATTTAATCCACCCATTAATAAATAGTTTGTGGCTTAATACTAAAGATAAGTTGAAAAATACGACCTAACTCTAGGTCATAAAGTATTGTGTACCGCACGTTTACGGTCAAACTATGCGAGAATATTCCAGAAACATTTGCTATTATTTGTACTATTATTTTACTATATTGTTTAGTAGCCGACGACTGCGTGTTGTGACGTAATTTGTGTTTGGTGAAAGAAAGAAAGGTATAAAACAGCAGAAAATTTTAGATTGGAGCAACGTTGCTGTAAATTCTATCTATGATATACCTAAGTATGTATGGCTAAACGTGTTGCAAATCGAAAAACTCAGCCTGAAGGAAGTTTTCATGGAGGGACAAAAAGGGGTGATATGGGGGTTCAAACTTGTTCTTGTTCAACATACAAATAATACATACATACATACATAAGGATTCATAAAATTGCTGTTTGCGATTAAAAATGAATAGCTTTCATTAAATGAATAAGTACGGTACTTACCTCAAAAAAACATTTTTTTTAATTTTTGTCAGTCTGATTGTTCCGGATAATCTCTCAAAGCGCTGAATTGATTTTAACGGGACTTTCACTTGCAGATAGCTAATTTTATAAGGAATAACTAAGGCTACTTTCATTTTACAAATTTTATTACACGCAGGGAAGCTAGGATAAAATAAAATAAAACGCGTAAGAGATTAAGTACCTACTCTTTTTATTCTTAAAGTTAGTACAGCATTGCTACTGCTGCTATTTGCATCCTTCAATTGTTTATACTCCTCCTCCCTAAAGGGGAAAGGGGAGAGAATGGGCCACCACCTGGTCGTAAAATAAAATAGCTTTCATGCGTTTACGAGCATTTTATTTTGCAATGTTTAGCAAAATGCTTTCTCTGTAAACAGTTGAGTCGGTTACTGCTACACACACTTGTTTATAGTTAACTTAATCGCCCAGTTAGATGGAAATCTTTCAGGTGGTAGAACTCTGCTTGCTTCGTTGGTCTCGCTGGAGGTCCTAGGTTTGATTACCTTGTCGAGCAAGTTATTGTTGGGTTTTTCTGTGAAATTCTCAGTAGCAGCAAAGAGTCTGGATTTGTGTCCTGTTGATGGTAATAGGCTCGCCCCCTATTACTCAGGACCTTAACATACCGGCGAACTGTAGGTGTACATTAGTACACCACCGCCTAACCCTTCGGGGAATCCAGGTGTGTCCGAATAAACACTACTCGACTCAAGAATCGAACGCAGGACCGCTAACGTAGCAGTCCGCTTGGAATCACTAGACAAACGGAGCAATCAAACATTTACTATTCTAGAACAATAAAATAAATCACCAACACTTCTGGTGTTGCAGGTAACAACCACATGCGTAAAAGACTACTTACCAGGGGGGCTAGACCAGCCCCTCAACCATGAGTTCTATCGAATGACTTTCGATAGGTTTTTACGCATCGAAACGCTGTAATCTCATAGCAGGTTTGAGTTCCTTACGTAATCGCTAGAGGAGCTGCGAGGGTTTTCTATACAAATATTTTATGGCGTCGCTAGCGAGTCTAGTGAGAAAAACTCATGGTCGAGGCACAGTTGCATTTTGACATTCGAATCGACAAACAAAATGTATGCAAATGACACAAGCTTTCGTCAAATCGGGCTGTCACTAATGTCATTTACATACATTTTGTTTGTCGATTCGAATATCAAAAAGCAACTTGTCTAGCCCCCCAGCACGCAGCTCATCAGTCTGGTCGTTTGCCTAAAACAATAAAAAAAAACAATTAGAATTGGATTGAAACTGGAGCTGTATGTAAAAATACATGAACTCATCAGCTTCACGTGTCCGAACTATTTGGACGTCGGTTTTCAGTCCAACAGATGCGGTTGAATGACAGTTTTTGCATGGAGCAAATGGCCGGGCATCTGACCTGCGCAAACCAATTAGGTAGTGCGAAATATCAATATGCTTGGACTGTTTGTTTAGACTTTTTTATAGAAAGAAATGAAGACGAGTCTTCATCCTGGCTGCAAGTGACTTAAATCTACACTAATATTAAAAAGAGGAAAGATTTGTATTTTTGTATGTAACGAATAAACTCAAAAAGTACTGGACCGATTTGAAAATATCTTTCCATGTTAGATAGCCCATTTATCGGGGAAGGCTATAGGCTATATATCATCACGCTATGACTAATAGGAGCGGAGTAGTAATGAAAAATGTTGCAAAAACGGGGGAAAAAATTATAAGACCACGCGGGCGAAGCCGCTGGCGGGAAGCTAGTATAATATATAATATAAATATCTTGGGTCATTTTTTTACACAGCATTATCTAGTCCCAAACTAAGCAGAGCTTGTACTATGGGTACTAGACAATGGATATAATACTTATATACTTTTTTTTTACTTAAATGAAACGCATGTGACTAAAAGAGTGATGACATTTAATGTTGAAGGACGGAAGGATAGAGGAAGGCCAAAGAACAGATGGATGGATTGTGTTAAAGTCGATATGATGGACTATCAGGGATAAATGGGACAACGGCAGGAAGATGAGATGATGATGCAGATGGGTCTTCACATTTAAAATGACGACCCCTCATGATAGACTGAATGCGGCAAGTGCCAGATTGTCCTCGCATACCGATCAAGTTTCAGACTTATTGCATACATTCCTGTTTATACACAAAAATATTGGAACACTATATTGTCTCTAATGTCTGTCTATAATGAACTCTAGGCAGTAAATCCAGCAAAGATTTTACGACGTTAAAAATGTAACCAATTGTAATCAATACAATACGTACATATACTCACGCCTTTTTCCCACAGGGGTAGGCAGGGAGTGGCGCTCTGTAGAATGCCACTTGCTGTGATTCTTATATACTTCTTTTGCTTCGTCCATGTTTATACATCTCATACACATTGATCAAATCAAATGACAAAACTGATAAGTCAAATTGATCAAACTCCTATTCCAACCGACTTGATCAGCGCGTGTGACCATGCACTCATACTAATGACATTACCTTTTACAAACTAATCTTTTCACAAACAAAAACAAAAATTATCCGACACAGGACTAAAACATTTCGGTGTTCAACCGACGCTAGGCAACTTTAGTAGGTCACAACAACTTGGGTGCTTCAGATAACGTAGATTAATGAGCACAGGATATGAAGTCTCCTGTTAAAAACTACATTTTCGTTGAAATGTTGGTAGTGTGCTCTTTATTATACTTTACCAACATTATTTTTACATGCATAATATTTCAACCTGCATGCTTATTATAGTTATGGATGCCGAAGTTTATTATTAATAAATACAGAGCTCCTTCTAAGGATGCGCTGCGCTGGCAGCAAGAGGTATATTCCCTCAAACTCCGCAGTGAATTCTCCATAAACCTCTTAAGAGGTTTTTCGGGTCAGCAACGCGCGAGTGGTACCTCTGGTGTTGCAAGCGTCCATAGGCTACGGTAGCCGTAAACTTGGTATAAAAAAAATGATTATAATAATAATAAATTCATAGAAATATCGTTCCATTTTAGAATATATCTAGCTGTTAGCAGCTATCCAGAGGTGGTGGCGTTTACCGCCGGATAGATAAAAAAAATTAACATTTGTATGACTTTATCTGGCAGGTAAGTTAACGGGAACTTATTAGGAGATGGTGAAACAGGGCCTTAAGGCTCGTAAAATATGTGTTGGTCTCATAAATGATGAGCCGAATTATTGGCACTATATTTCAAAGTTTTGACAGCTTTAAAACCCAAAACGATTTCGCTAATACTTCAGAGAGAGAACGACATTCTCATGGTGCGACATTTATTTGTTCTAAAAAGTTCCATAGTTAGAGAACTCTAATTGGAAAATGTGAGGGATGGGCACTCGAGTGTGTTAGTTGTCGACGGGTTACTGTGACACTATTAAATTGAATTCAGTGTACGACGCGAATTGCTCCGAGTGTCAGACATTTTGCTGTAGCTGTACAGTATACATATTAGACAGGGCGGCTGGTTGAGAATGGAAAAATAATGTTGTACAAATATTTGTATGTTATTAGGACAAATGACCATCATCACGCCTGTATTCCTCGAAGGGTTAGGCAGGTATCTTACAAACGTAGGACAAACGAAATGTGAAAGAAGTGGTTTAATAGTCGATGTACTGACTCGTGTTGAGAAGAATATGTTGAGATAGTTTGGGCATATCGAGATAATGGATGAACGGCGACTTACAAAAGAGATTTATAAGCTGAATGTTAGTGCAAGCGCTAGGAGGGGACGCTTTGGAAAGATTTAAACCTTATTGGTTATGTCCTGAAAATGGTTTGAATGACAAGATGTATTCACATGCAAGAAGTATGCAGGACTTAGCGTTGAACTCTAAATTTCATCGAGCGATCACAATAGATCCATCAGGGTCGATTTGATACGATAGCCGCGAAAAAAATAAATAATAATAAAATGCAAGAACCATAGAAGGTGGCGGTCTCTAGTTTGAGTGAAATATTATGTTGTATGTATATATTACTAGTAAATGGCCAAATAATTTCAACTTTCATCGGATTCCTTCAAAGGACGAGGCTTTGGCTCACATCCTACTCGAAAATCACAAGAAATAACATTGGCAAATGTAAATGTATGACGCAATCCCGCACACAGAAATAAAGACAACGTAATGTGTTGTAAGACAAGCACCAATATTGGACTACCCTCATCATTCACCAAGTTTTGTGGGTCACAAACTTACGCACTGAATTACATGGATTTGTTTAATACAGGATAAGAAAACAGTTTTTATAGTGTCACCATCATAATATATGTTTTTTCCAAATAAATGAACAGTTAGATTATTTTTTTTAGAAAAATTATATTTCTATACTAAAAAGAGAATTGTTGCCTAAACAATTATTATTTTATAGTATACATACTGTACCATTGATACATTTTTATGTTTTTTTAATATATTTGGGGGGTTTGGGTGTGTTTTAATTTATTTAGTAATGTAATTTTCTTCTTAATTATTTTTTTTATTAACCAGCATTTTATTAGGGTACATAATAAAATTATTATTGTATTGTTTTTTGATTTGGATGTCTTGCCAGATGAAAAAGCAAACAACAATAAAGGGTAACGTAAAGTATTGTATGTAAACCTACTACTTACTACTTCTCACCATGAATGTTCTTAGTTCTCAAAGCAAAAAAATTTTTTCAGGTCTCATTATTCAAAAAAATATCTCAACCTTAAAGGTTGTTACCCGCTTCACATTCTTTGCTTAACACATTGAAATCTTATTTGTAATAAATACATAGTTGTCTATAAACCACTTAATAACTTCGATAACAGCAATCCAAGACTAACAGTTTCAATTAAGATTAACTACGCTATTCCTACCTAACTTGTCATCGTAACAGTCCTATCCAACGCCGCGCTAATCTAAGTTTGAATCACTACAGTATTCAAATGTTACGGTGACCGCAGCCGATTATAATGATTAAATCCGGAATTAGTCGCGCCCTACATCTTCTGGACCTCTATAACGCTTGATTGGGGTACTTCGGACCCCAACTTTGGATAATATGTCGGGTGCGAAGTAATTTGTATGGCGATGAGATTAACATTGAGCAGGATTAGACGATTTTAATTTTCATTTGTAGATATATGATTTAGGTTAGTCTCGGATTGGTGAAGGGTTCGAATATCTGCGTGATTTGTAGGCAAATTGGAGTAATGTTTCAGGGATTATGTTATGCTAAATAACTTATCCTGTTCATTATAATATCAAGTGTCTCGTTCGATAAGTTTTAGTTTGCTATAGGGACATAAATTCAGATATCTAAGTGCTGTTGTGCTTCTAAGTGCTGTTCATATTATGTTGTTATTTAAACAGGCCATATACTCGTATATTCTTGGAATTGGAAATGATTCTCTGTAAGTAATAATTAAATATAAAACTCAGTGACACTTTCTGTGGGACATATTATTGCTATCGTCTGCTATTTAAAGGTTTATAGAGTTTCTTGCCGGTTCTTTTCCATAAGACTCACTCATTGAAACCTTGAATTTTTTTATACCTTAAAAGCATCAGTAAAGTACAAAAATGGGTTTAATATTCATTCGACTCCAGGGGCCTTACCATCAACTTTACAATAACTTTTCAAACACGAGGCAGTTGGGTTTAGGTGCCTAAATGGAATCGCTTTGTATGACACCATGACAATCTTAAAGTTGGGCCGAGTTTAAATCGTTATTGGTGAATGAATGACCGATGTTTGTCTCTGAACGGGATTATTGTGTGAAAGTGACGGAGTTATAGCCGTACCACATAAGTTTGTCTCGTTCTCATAAGACTGACGGATACGTTCAAAAGTAGGTTCAAAAACTAATATGCTTAGACTTCCAAGTTTACCGGTTTTTTAAAACAAGGGAAAAAGTACTTTTACGTACGAAATTATAAAAAAACAGCTATGAAAAAATTACTACAAAATCAAAATAGACGTTATTTTGTTTATTACCTATTTTAATTTAACAAAAATAAAACGTTGCTTGTGATGGTATCTTAAATCGTGTGTGAAAATATCTGAACGTACTTTCGTAAAAGATGACGGTTGTCGGTAGGGATGTCGGGAACGCAAAAAGTATCGATATATATCATATCGATATTTTAAAATATAATATCAATATCGATATTGATATTTAAAAAAAAATATCGTTATATCGATATACCGGCAAACTTAAAAACCAAATTATAAAACAGCCAAAAAAAAGAGTTTTTTAATCTTATAACTTAAAAATGTTTATTGGTCTGAAGAAAATATCGATTTTTATACCTTTTCGATACTTGGAATTTTATATCGATACACCGATATATCGAAATATTAAATATCGCTCAAAATTATCGAAACATTGAAAAAATAATATCGATATATCGATATTATTTCAACATCCCTAGTTGTCGGTTTGATATATAGGTCAATTGTCAGTCCTGTCATTTTCACAGCGAATTTAATTTTAATATTTGTTATTGTTTATAAATAAATTCATGGAAATGAATAAATTGTTAAAGCGTAATCACACAAAAAAAACGAACAGAATCAATCCATCAGTCATTTCAAGTGAAAGACAGACATGTATTATAGTGAAATAGAAACAATGTAAATAGATAGGATGCTGATGATAATGTGGTGCTCGCGCAGAATGTTTTGAATATCGTGGACACAGCGACGCACAAACGAGTCGATTCTAGAACTGTCCATCAAGAAGAATCTATACACCTCGAATTCTTTGGAAAATGCCCTAGAAAACCAACTGATTACCCGCGGCCGCGTAGAGGGCACCAGGAGTAGAGGACGCGCACCTCTGCGATGAGTTGACACAGTGAAGGTGGCTATGCCTCAGTTATGAGGTAGTGATTATGAAGAAGAAGAAATATAGATAAGATAGTGCCTTTAGTGTTTAATAATAGTAATTACTATTTTAAATAGTGTGTTTGTGTGTGTTTACGCCTTCACAACATCGGCGGTGACTAAATTGTCACTTTGTAATAGTTTAAAGTGATTTTATGTTAAATTTTTTACCGTATCGTGTATTTAGGTAAATACCTGAAGTTAATAAAGATGTTATATTATATCAACGCATAGCCACAGATATGTCCTAGCTATTCGTGATTGTTTCATTTCAATATAAGTAATGGTTACAAAGATATAGGAATAGAAATTTGTTTCATGCCCTAAAAATGATAGGTCTTATAATTTCATACCTCCCTAACTAATAATAGCTAGGTGTGTGAAGGTGTGATATAAATAGCATAGGCATTTAGGGCATGAAACAACATTTCTAACGATGGGCAACATGTGTACAGCTGTAATATAGGGAACCTAAAGTTCTAGACCAAAACGTGTAATTAATATGGTAAAAATATTAAATAAACCACTCATTGGGAGTTTAGAATTACAAGTGCGTTTTAATTCCCCCATGGTTCTTCCTGCTTAGGTTATCGGCTGCGTACACTTACACCTGAAACCACACTTAGTATATTACATATATCCACTGGACTGCCAAGTCAAAGGTCTCGAGTTCGAATCCAAGACACGAACCTCGACTTTTCAAAATCATGCTTACGCACATGATTTCGAAGTATCAGAGGTTCATCATTTATCACTCGCTTTAACGGTGTAGGAAAAAATCGTGAGGGAACCAGTGAGAGATTCTCTCGACGGGCGGCGTGTGAAGTCTGCCAACCCGCATAAGGCCAGCGTGGTGCGGAGAGCACCACGCTGGCCTTATGCGGGTTGGCTCTCAAACTGAGAGGAGACCAGAACCCAGCAGTGGGACACTACATGGTTTGATGATGAATATGGGTGAACCTATTGCCATCAACTGGGTACAAATCCAGACTCCGAGCTGCTAGGGAATTTCACAGAAAAACACAACAACACTGCTCGACCCGGGAATCGAACCCAGGACCGACATTTCACTCAGCTATTGAGTATAAGCTGCAAAAAGAGCAACTTTTATTGAATCGTCAACTTTGACAGTGCAGCGTCTCAGTTTAGGTTTATTAAGAGGTCATGGTTTCGATTTTAAGCGAATGAAATGAGCATTAGTGACGCAATTTGACACTGAATCGCTGTCAGAGAGTTGGGCGTAAAGTCAATCATAATTATGACGTTGTGGTGCGAATAAGCAAAATAATTCAATTTAGGTCCTAAACTGAATCGCGATAAGAGGTCGTGGTAAGCCCCCAGGACCTCATGTTTTACGAACGATATGAAACCACAGCCGTCAATACGTAAATAAACAACGTAAATAAAACTACCTACATTTTAATCAGTTATATCGATATTACGGAAATCCCGATGTTTCGGACAACACTATAGTTTTAGGATTATAATGTATATTTGCGTAAGTACCAGAAATTGGTACACATTCTATACTAGTCTAAAGGCACTTCAGAATAGGTATAATTATATAGGCTGTGGTTTTATTTAATGTTATGTCGTATACACTTCGTGTATATACATTCTACATTCCAGTAATTTTGAACGACTACAACGCAAGGGAGCTTAATACCTAAGATTGAACAGAAATACTGAGCGTGGTGGGTTGAAATCGGCTTATTATTTTAAGCTCCAGCGAGATTTCTAGGGAACGAAGATTAAGTCTAATAATTTAGGGCAACTGTGTTTTGATTTGGTCTTTGTTTGATCAAAATCAATATTAATAAGCGAACTTTACTACGTGCTTTTTTAGGACATAATTGCTCCTTTGAAAGACCTTTTAAATCACTAACTACACTACTTCATACATTTGTGTGATCCCCTGAAGAAAAAGGTCAGATGTTAATGTTGTAGGTAAAATTAAACGTAGATCGAGAAGGAGAGATTGACTTTCTATACTCATTGTGTTATTTTTGCGCAACTGGCACAGGTTTAGTCCTTTTATGCTAAACGATAAAGGAAAAAATCGTGAAGAAATCTATGCCTGAGAGATTTTCTTGATGGCGTGTGAATTCTGTCAACCCTCATTAAATTAGTGTGGTGAACTACTGGTACAGAAAACCAAACCCAAACCATCCATCCATCCAACCAACCATCCAAACTGTTGGAGTTTAGATTGGTTGATGATATTTATTAACAACTGTAAACTATGTTTAATTTAAAAGTAACAAAACAAAAAATGTAGGGGTACCTCTACATACGTAATTTTAAAATTGTACTACTGAAAAATATACTCTCGATAAAACTTCGAAATAAACAACAATTAGAGACAACCAACTTAAAATATGTACTTTGAACATCGTGATTAAGGCCTGCATTGTGGAGAATTAATGTGTGTGCCATGACTTTTTAGAGATGGTCGAGACTCGAGATTGGCTTTGGCGAAAAGTTCGGCTTTCGAGAAAAATTCGTCGCCGGCATGCATGACTGATCTAGATCTAAGAAGAAAAGAAACGTTTAAGGTACTAACTTCTTATACAGACAGCCTTATTTTTGCAAAATTAATAGAACGTGAAGTATTTTATCAAGGAGTGAATATAAAAGGATTTCTGATTGTGATACTCTAAATCACAGCGCGTGCCAATAGATCAATGTAATTTGCGACACATCTCCGGCTCAAGAATCTTTTAAATTATTGAAAAGTATTGTTAAATAACAATGATTATTTTTAAAGGTTTATTCTTACTGATAAACATGTCTACGAAGTAAGAATCGAAGAAATAATTCAGCAAATATTTGCCAAATATTATTATTAGGGAAAATATTAAAAAATAACACCGACTTATCCTATTTTTGGCCTGCCTGTGAATGACAGTATCAGCCCCTCTACAAAAAAGAATGATCTATTTTATTAACTGGCTCTCGATGATAGGCATTCGATATAATTAACGCCTTTCGTTGGTTCCCAGCTCGATAACTCGGCCTCGGCCAATTCAATTAGTGCCCAACACTAGCCCATTCGCCCACAAACACCCACATCCTACACGTGATTCTAAACAAACTAGTTAAACTGTAGCATTTATTTAATTAGTGAATTGCGTTCACCAAACTTCTGAGGGATAAACACTTGGGCCTTCGTAAGTGGTAAAGATTATACTAAGATAACACATGGTTTAGATGTGAGAGTAAAATTGAGTTAATTACAGTGAGTACCCGACAATGTTTAATTGGAATTATCTTGAGAAAGTAAACTGTGTAACAAACAAATCATCACGATAGAAAACATCGAACGAGCGAAGGAATCGCCTTCAAGAAAGCTTAATCATGATCCTTTGCAGGAAGAGAGATGAACTGATACAGTAATGAGAAGAAATGAGCCGCACCTCGCACTAAGCCAACGTGGTGGACTATAGCCTAACAAAATCAAATCAAAATAGTTTTTTTTTACCCGACTGCCGAAGGAGGAGGGTTATGTGTTTGACGCGTATGTATGTATGTATGTATGTATGTCCGTTCCTATGTCCGGTCGTAACTACTCAACGGCTCAACAGATTTAGATAAATGACACCTCATTAGATTCGTCTTGATGGCACGAGTGTCACTGGGTACATGAAATTAAAAAAAAAAAAATGGCGGATTTTATACGGTTTAATGTGCGAATTGATTTTGAAAATGATCTTTAGTTGTATCAATTTACATTTTAAATGATCATTAAGGATCTATCTAGTGATTCTATGATGATTTATAAACTAAAAAGAAGGAAATAAAATCAATTATTAAATGAAACAAAAAACCCGACTGCGTAAAAAGTCCTAACTAAAAATCTAAAAACAAGCTCTGTGATGTTGGAAAATGTATTGCAGGCGGGACAAGCAAAGAAACAATTTTGTTTATGAACGAACAGCTTGTCCCACCTGCAATACATTTTCCAACATCACAGAGCTTGTTTTTAGATTTTTAGTTAGGACTTTTTATTTCATATAAACCATATACAGGCACTTATGAAATGTCGACTTCATTCTAAGAAAAGACCCGTGCCCAGCAGTAGGACGATTAATGGGTTGACGATGATGATAATGATTATTATCAGTATTATATACATCAGTTCACTTCAGCCATTATCTATACTAATATTATAAAGAGGAAAGATTTGTTTGTTTGTTTGTTTGTAATGAATAGGCTCCGAAACTACTGGAACGATTTCAAAAATTCTTTCACCTTTTGAAAGCTACATTATCCCCGAGTAACATAGGCTATCATCACGCTACGACTAATAGCAGCGGAGTAGTAATGAAAAATGTAGCAAAAACGGGGGAAAAAATTATAAGACCACGCGGGCGAAGCCGCTGGCGGGAAGCTAGTTGTTAATATTATGACTAAGGAGTATTCTACGAATTCTGTTTAGAGATATATTCAGTAACCAAATAGTATAATTCTAAATACATTTATTCAATAGGATGCAATGAAATCTGTGCCAAGAGACCACACTGTAAGCCACAACGGTATTATTTAGCTAAGCCGTATGTATACATCATTCGTGAGTAACATATCTCTTAGCTCCTTATTTACGTCAAGAAGCTTACCCAGTGGTCCATTTACTTAATTTCCTGTTACCATTCTTTCGACATCAACTATACTTTTACCTACTTACATCATGTCTTACTCGCTCGCTTTAATATGCATTTCATTAAACGTATTCTGAGTAAAAAGGATCTACTGTAGAGGTACCTACTATTACACTTAGTTTGCAATTATTGTATTGGGTTTGAGTTTCAATATTTACTTTTGATAAATTTGCCTTTTAAAATGAACTCTAAGGTTAGGGAAATTAAATTGTGATTTTACAGTTTACCAGAACATGCTCGGATCCTTGAGAACCAATCCTAAATTTAATAATTTTAGTGATATTTTAGTTAATTCAAAGAAACAATATTTATACTATCATAAAGATTGCCAAAAACTATTTGTTGAGGTGTATTTCGAAAAAAGCTGATGACTGCAACAGTTTAAACCCGTAAATTGTATATGTTAAGCTTCTCTGGTTTTACACGAGAGGAACAAAACTTCAAAGCTCCTTTAATAACACCAGCTCAAGTATATTAAATTCACAAATCTAGAGAAGTATTTCTAAGTACGGCAATGCTCATAATTAAGCAAATTCAATCCAAATCCCAAGGACGTTTTAAATGATGCGTGCAAATATTTGTTTCCGAAATATGTTGGCGGAACCTACATGTATTAACATATATTTTTGCGTCGGCCCCAAGTAATCCACATGCTTGGTTTAGATAGATGAAAATCCTTATTTGGACCGAGAATATTGTAATAAGTGTTTTAGAGAAATGTGCGGAATTTATGGACCGTATACGTAGGGGGATTATTTAGTGCGAAATGGTATTTCTCTTTTGGGACGGATATTTTCGGGAGAAACCGTATTGGACGGGCCGAAGCGTGAACGCTATAAGTTTTAGGTGCTGATGGTAGAGAAAAACTAAGAAAAATAATTGTGTGATATTAGAAAGTAAATTAAAAACTACTTAGAAATGATAGTTGTGATGGTGGATAATTCGAATAGTAGTTTTAGATTTTACAATGTTGTAGATTTATGGTCATAGGTAGACATGCTGTATAACTGTGGTGTTCATGTCAGTTTTTTCTAATCCTGTGGGTATTTCAAAATCCAATTTAGCAAAAACAGATTATCATGGTCTCTTTTCATACTTTGTCATTATAACCCTATATTTTGACCAGTGTGTGGCATAAATATAACTACTACTACAGTAAACTTTACTGCGCATAATATTTGCTCCTTAGTCCACATCCAATTTTACTTATTTGTAGGTTCTAAGGCTGAGAATCAGAGAAGAGACTCAGCATGAACTTCCGTATGTCAAATTGTAATACAAATTTGTCATACGGAAGCCTTACTTTACGCTGAGCATCGTCTCTGAATGTTAGCCTTAGTACATCGAAGGCTTACTTTCATCTTACTTAAGGGACCAAGATACGAGACCTTTGGGTAGATAGTGACGCACCACAAAATCGTAACCTTTTCTTGTGATATTCTTTCAGTATCTGGTTCGTGTCTATAGTAGCAATATCGGACAATGGAATTTCAATATAATTTCCTGGAGCAAAAGTTTTCCATATAGTACTAGTTAAGAATAAGCCATCACATAGATTGATAACCCATTATAGGCTAAAAGCCTTTCTTGATGGAGGTAAGAATTAAGGAAGACGGCATTGCTGGGAAATATTTTCTTATTACTCAAATACTGATCTAACATATTTTAGTGCAGGTTTTGTAAGGGTATTGAATTAGGCAGACACGTTTGTTAAATTAATAATGCTTGTGATGTTAAAATAAGTCATTAATTTACACCCAATGCATAACGTAATTCCAGACGAGGTTAAGGCATAAAATTTACCCCTAGTCTTGGGGAAAGTCCTCAAAAACCTCTATCGTAACTTCATCTAGTATCTGGTTTATTTATTTATATCAAATCTTAACCTAACCAATACAAAAAAATAGCAGAATGATACGTGACTGGCCCAGTCACGTAAGATTGGGGAATGTATAAATATTAGAACTGAAAGTAGCTCGCGTCTCACTCGTCGAGGACAATAAGATCTCGTATGCTGAAAACTAAAAGAATGACCCATATTGAACTGGAAATATAAAAGTGTAGTACATGGACAGCTTATTTATAGCAAATAAACTTTTATTATTATTATAGAATAAGGAAGCAAATGTCTAGATCATTAAAAGAATCAAATGTTATTATGATATTATTATGATTTAAATTAAATCCGACCTAAAATCGGCACATTATTAAAAAGTTTAATAAATACACCATCTCAAAGAAAAAGAAAGCGACCTGAGATGACAGAAAAAGTTGATAATAGAATTTTGAAATTTCAAAACAAGGGACAAAAAATTATGAAAACTTCTGAAATTGTACCGAGGAAACTTCCGCTTTCGTGTTGACGAAAATTTTGCTGGTTCGAAGAAGTTCAAATTTATGCACGTAATATTTGCTGAGGATATTCTGTAGATTTGGTAAATATATTAAACATACACTATGTACCGTGAAGATGTGAGTAACAATGTAATGATAAAATAATAGCGAATATTATAATTAGAAAAATAGGTGGTATTATTTTTGCTAACGTCAAATAAACAGTAAATAATTAATAGAAGAATATGCAACAAACACGCTTAGCAGACGAAGTGGTTATCACAGATCCCAGACAGACAGAGATCACAGACCATCATCCCATACTTTTGGGTACTCTTTGAATTTATGCCATCCCCCATAATCCATTCATCCAGGAACGCAGGTACCAATTCTACCTTTTACTAACAATGATTTTGAATATAAAGATGTTAAACTTAGAGAGTAGTATTCAGGAGCAATATTTCCATTGTATCCATAGTAGTAATATGTGCTATTTTATCATTTACGCCATCAAAATTATTTATGAATCCACGAATAACACCTAAATTGCTGTAACGATTTCACCCATTTGCAACACAATCGACATTGATCGCATTAGGGACAACCAACTGAAATTCAATTATTCATTCAATTTGATCAGTACTCTCTACAGTTAAATGGAACAAACCAATGTCAGTAGGATTTTGTGATATTAATCCCAAATAATTGTTTAGCTCGAATGAGATTAGGGATAAACTACTAAGCATTTCTGATTTGATTACTCCGTATAGATTCAATTAGCTAATGCAACCGTATTCAAAGAATAGTATAATCTAAAGGCATCCTTTAGTACTGTTCACAAATTGTTATCTAAAAGTTCTGAACAAATATATGTATAAAAATAGGCAAGGATATTAACCAAAACCTTAATACTTACCATACTTCGAAAACCATTCAGGCGCACACAATAAATTCCCGGCCATTTGTCGATATATACTCGTCGAATAACCGACCAGAAGCATCCCCACGCAAGAAGATTAATCGACCGTGAGAAAAATGAAAGAGCGATGTTACCTTACGAACGTGTCGCCATTTATTATGCGAGTGTTCCATTATTATATCGGACTCACGGATAAGAAGGATGACCAGCAAAGTAAGGGTCAAGGTCACCTTCAATAAAAATAGAGAAAGAAAAATATTTTCTCTAAAAATATTAACTACCTACTCCAGTACGAAGATCAGACACGGGTCGTCATGTAATTTTTTAATCGCTTTTATCAGCTGTCATCGTCACTGTTTTTGTCCTCGGTCTTAAATATCTATAATCTTTTAACTAGACCATTTTTATTACATTTTTTATTTCTTTTCCATCTCGTACCTGAAACTTATATCCCTACTTGTTTGAATATTAAAAACAAAATACTTATTGAACACCATCTTAACGTGCTTAATACAGAAGAGATACATTTTATTAAACACTTTCACCTTCCTATGCAATTATGCAAAAGTTATTCAGTTTCAACTAGACTTACGAACTATTTCCCACTTACCACCTTAGAGTGTTGAATCGATGTTCATCCCTGCGACTACGATATCGGTTCGAACTCTCGGCCACTAATAAGCGGTAACTATCTACTATGATTATGTAACTTCCCTGGATATCCGCAAAGTAGGTAGTCCATTGTTCGTGCTCACTGGCTTAGATTTTCACGCTTTGCCTTATGAGCTGAGCAAAGTTGCAACCAAGAGCTAAAGTTTATGGTGTCGCTACCGAAACTGAGTATGTGCATTGTGCAATGGCTTGTTGAGGATGGAGATACTATGACGTAAAGAGCTTTAAGATCCTTCAAGAGGTTTCCTGGCAAAGTCTTTTGTTTACTAGTGAAATCTTTGGTTTAGTTCTATACTAAGTAGCAATTTGTTTATAGCAGATATTTTTGTCTGTAATGTATCTCGTATTACGTTTGCAGTAAAAAAAAAAGTGTAGCTTTTATAAGCGCTTTGATTAATATTTTAGAGGTAAAAAAACTATCTTGAAATCTAAAGCACTTGTGTTAAAGCAAATACAATTCACCATACCTACTAATGAAATTGAAAATTGTCGTTACAAAAATTCTAGAAACAATATTGCTTAACAAACTATCGACCTGTGTGTCTCATACAAATGCGCATTCCCAACCAGAGAACAAAGGTTGATATAAATTCACACTAATATTCTTTGCGTTGATCATTGTTTTGTACCCACTACAACCTAACTGTTATAGCTGCTACATTTTTTATTGCAGATAATGTTTTTGTATGAATAAAATGGCCTCTGAATATTCTAGGTGCCTCTCGTAATGGATGGACTCCGGTGATTTGTCATTTCCCTTTTTTGCGCCCATGTCGACGATTCTAAAAGGTTTTGGAAATGTAGATGTGGATTGTAAGAAATAATCGTTTGTATGATTTGTTAGAAGGCTAAGCCTTATGTTTGGGGGACCAATGGCGGCCATTTTATTTTTACTGGCTCACAAACAATTGCAAGCTATCATTATGCTTTCAATCCTTTATTTAATCTTTCTCTTATAGCAATTGGAGTTCTTTACCATCTTCATAATCTTACTACGGATCTATTTCCAATTGTTTTTGTTAGTAAAATAAATCCATAATTAAACAAGCAGATAATGCTGACAGCACTTTGTGGCAGTCAGATTTCACCTCAATTTTCTTTAGAATTCGGAACAGTACAAATAGTCTCCCGGAATACTTTATTTGATTTCTTAGACCTAAAACGATAAACCAGAACCATTTAGGGCAAAATTTGTCCCAGACACAGTGTACAAATATTACGAACAGTTTGCTTAGCAAAGTTTGCGCAGAACAGAATTAATTTCTTCATTTCGTTATTCTGCGGCGTAATTTGAAACTTAATGTTGTGTTTTTACTAATGAATTGTTTGATTATGTCGTTTAATGTGACCTAAGATTTGTTTGTTAATTTATTTCATTTATCTAGAATGTATAATGTAATCTTTACTTATAGGCTTTTTCAGTAAATTAAACCTACTTATCCTGCTTACTGTCTTATAACTAGGCTACGTGCTTCGGCTATGTTTTTTAAATCCACAATATTTGGCGTTAAATCCTAAGATACTCTCATTTTATCATCATAATATTTTTATCTCAAAATATTGTTGTAGTTTTACGTTACAAGAATTCTGTAAACATATCGTATGCCTTTTGATGATAAATGAAATAGACGATAAACATCTTGACAGTATAATAATGAAATATGATAACCCAAGTTCAAAAGAGCATTGAGGACACCGAATTCTTTAAAGGTGATCCGAAGACATTATTAATAACGACCTTTTTAATATGAAAACGATGACTTGGGTAATATTACCGTATTGTAATACAAAACTTAAGTCAGTGACTGGCGTATTTTCAAAAACTAACAAGGCAAAGAATGGAGTTACTGGAAAAACACAAGGAATACTAAGCGCAAGGTCTTTGAAGGACTTAAAAGAAAGGCACTCACTCAGCTCTTGATATATTGCGCTCGATATTATGTAAGGCTACGATACATTACGTTTGCTCTCCGTGGCTTGGGAGCTCGCGAGCTATCTGGCGTAAGTCATAAGACTTGTTCTTTAGGAGTTACAATCAAATCGAGATCTCTTTTATTTTTGGTGGTGTATTATAAGCTTACTTATCGTTCGCTCAAGCAGTGGTGATAATTTACATGATGATGGCATTGATGTATATATTGACACTGTTGAGCGGTCTAGAGATAGTTGGATTCAACTATCTTGACTCCCACTCTCTTCAATATCTAGGAGTTTTTAAGACACCAGGTTTCAGAAAAAAATACCAAAATAATGTTAATGTTAAAGCATTTGATAATATCAATTTACGTGAACCTAAAATGTCTGAGTTCTGTGGTCAGGAAACAAAGAAACTAAGAAAATCTTATCCCTCGTCAGAAGTTGAGACTGACACGGCGGAACTAAAACCTAGAGCTTTGGCTTGTAACACATACATTATAAATACTACCCCCTTGAGTATAACAGGTGTAAGACGAAGAAGCCCTACTCATGATATATTACACGTAATATTATGCACGGCTAGGATACATTATACACGCACTCCGCAACGTATAACACGCAGATGTATGGTCCAAGATAAAGGAGATTACGATGACTAACAGATTAGTATCATAGAAAATAAAGAAGAAAGAAAAGAGAAAGAAAGAAATCGTAGATATTGTTACTTCTAACAAACTGCCTTAATGGTTTAATGCAATGGCAGCTTGGCTTCGCCTAGCTTATAGCTATAGGCTCGCCCCCAATTTCAATGGACCCAAACATACCGATGAACTGTGTTTGTACATTCGTACATCGTTCTTCAGGTACGAATGTAATTCTTCTGATCGAATCACCATATTTATCATCAAAATCTCGACAAACCTCTAACCTCTCGATCGCTTTCGCTACTTCTCTTTTCTCGCGCGCACCCGATATTGTACGAATAATACGCAATACCTCACGCTTGTGATAAATGGAGACACGTTACGTTGATAACATCGGTGATATGTTTCACGTTTTTCCCCTGTCATTCTACCCATCGCGGTCGCGGTGAACCCTCAATTTTGTAGCTATTGGACTTTGTTATAGGGTTAATTGGAAAAATCATCGCTTTGATATTAATGTAGGTCAATATTTCACAAATGTTTTTGTCATGTTATGTGTTTATTTGTCATTTTATCCACAATTGGTTCCATCATTTTTTCAATTAACCACAGAGCAAGTTCATTTTAGAAACGACGATCTGAAATTAATATGTAATCCTTGATCCTTTGAATATTTTCAATGACCAGTCATTAAATTCTCATTTGTTAGACACATTTTTTCTTGAAAGTTACTACAATTTCATAGCTTCTGTGATCAATTGAATATTTTTCCTTATACAAAGTATATTTTGATCCAACTCTTGGATTGGATGCGGCATCATAAGATTACAACAACTCAAAAGCCTAACAATTTGCACTAAACAATACCATTGTTGAAGTTTAAAACGCTGATATCACGGAACGGCTAATTCCACCTATTGTCTGTAGGAAAATTACATTCCACTATTGCTATGAAAAAGTACAAATTGACTGAGTCAGTTTGGACACTGGAAATTAGATCTAAAAGTCTTGACTTTAGAGTTATCGTTAATGTAATGTGTTTTCCTGTACAATTCGTTTAGTTTTAAGCTGACGTCGGATCCACCTGGTTTATAATGAACATGATGTTTTAATGCGGAAACTAGTGGTTTCACGTTTAGTTAATTTACTGTTTATCGTATTAACGTTATAAGTAGAAGTTTTTGTTTGCATTAGCTTTTAAGTCAAATGCAGCAGGTTGTGTAGTCAATATATAAATAAATTTCTGTAATTTTGTCCAGCATTAATTAGTTACTCTTTTTTGAGTATATTCACCTTTTGCGTTATTCCCTTCTGTTACATTTAAGTCTTCTGTTCATTTAAACTTAATCTGCTCACATATTGTTGAGTTTTTTGGAATGTATCTAATATTGTCATGAACCCTTTACAAAAACATTTTCCAACATTCTTACGCATGACTCATAATCATACCAAAAACAAGAGCTTACTTTGATGTAACTTCGTCTTTCGTCGCTTTCATGTCATCCCTTTGACATCTTTTAACTTTGTTGCTTTACCAACATAATAATATATTTTACCTATTCAAAAATGAACTGTTTTGTTTAGATTTAAAGGTTATGTTGGGATAATTTAATGCACGTTTAAGAATCTTCTACAGTTTGTCTGTCAGTATCTTTTCCTTCGTTTTACTGCAACACAATTTTAATGAGGATGGATGCAGGGGTTAAATTTAGTATAATATGAAAAGCTCTTTGAATTTGTCGTGATGTCATGACGGTTGGAATATAAATCTGTAATAATATTTCTTAATAGATGATAAATCTTCTGAACTTTTGATTAAAAGTTTGAAACTTAAATCGAATTTGACTTGGATACGTTTTGCTGGGAATACTAACGTAGGTCATCAAGTGCTTCTTCTAAACTGAAGTCAAATGAAGTCTGAAGTCTATACAAACACACATTTTCAATAATAATAAATACAAGCATATTTTTAACGGAAAGCTTTTATATAAAAGTGCTCAATTTTAATGCTACCAATATAATACACAGAAACAAAGCGACTTTCCCTTAACTAGAGACTATAAAAGAAGTGCTATTGGACACATTCTTAGTATTATTTTAAAAAGCTAAGTCAAAGTTATTTATCTTATTTGACTAGATTTTAATAATATTAGAGTTCAATTTCTTACAATTGTATTCTAAGAAAATTAAAGAATAATAATTATATAATAATAAAATAATCTTAATTGAATCCTTTCTGCTTTTTCTCAAAGTCAAGCGTAATCGTAATTTACAATACCTCAAGTTTCTATTTATCTTTCAATTACATTAGGAGAACTAATTCAAAATTCCATTAACATTTTTTGCGAAACAAATTTAAATCAGACTGGAAGAAACTTTTAGCAAGGAAGCTGTTGCCGAAATGACAAGCGAATTGTTACAAACATAACTGAGTAATAAAACAAAACAAATTACTTCGGCTTCTTCCCCAATTTCCAATTCTAATCTGCCTGAACATCATTAGGGAGACCGAGGAACTTTGCACTTAGCATCTAATGAAAACTGGAAGTAAACTTGGAGAACTACAAGAATATTTACCTCGAAATGACATATTTGAAAAATCTCATTCCACATAAAACAATGTATAATCCTTTGTGTAAAGTAAGTTGTCAATATTTTTGCTGACAATATAACCTAAAAATTAATTAGTTGAGTGTTATCAAATTCTTTAGTCTGCACACTTCATAGCGATGGAAACATAAACTCTTATCTTATCTTTTTCAGATCCGCAACGCACCCCTAATTCTGTGACATCTATTTTCATCCTTGTAACATCGCGTCCTCTACCATTACCATCTTGATTTTTTCCGTACATCCACTTTGATCAATAACCTCTCCTTTGATGTGAGTGGGCGTATCAAAAAACTGACGAGACACGTTCTGTGGAGGCTCGAGGGCACTTGGTCACTGACGTCAAACTTGCGGATCTTTTAAGAGCCAACTCGTTTGGCTTCAAAGTGAATGCGTCAGCGTTTGCGGTCCAGCGCTTGAGGCCTCTCGATTCCCGTCATCCAAGTCAAAACGCGCTGTTGTCACGTCGCCGGCACGAGTGGCTTTCATGTTCTGATTTTTGTCACGAATTTTCTGAACAAGCCATTTTTGTTTGACGTCGTTGTTGTATAAATAGATCGACCGCGGTTTTATTGATGTACTTGTATCCAAAACAGAATAAAATGATAAAAAGAGTTCAGTAGCTCAACACTCATGTTATTTCATTCGAAGTAGATAGGTATCTATAATCAAATGGACTTTCTGAAAAGTCAACCATTTTGTCATTTCACTCACTTATATAACAGTTACCTTGGATATAAATGTTATAGTGGCGAGATGATGAGAACGATACCATCTGCGCCCTACGTTATAATGAAAGTCAGTGACAGGTGACGAGATATACCTGCCACTACTGACTTATGAACGATAAAACGAATGATAACATTTCCCTTCAGTCAACTCATAAAACGTCAGATGGAAACCAATCTAAGATTTTGTATAATATTTTCTACAAAAAACAAGGAAAATACGTTTTGATGAATAATATGTTGAGGGTCTAAATGGTGTTTTATTACAATTTGTTTCCCTTCCGAAAATGTCTGTGATTTATAGAAATTAATTTCCTTTGTTTCTTAACTTTCATTTGGTGCTTTATTTGTATAACGTGTACTAATAGAGTTTAATTTTCTTTTGTTACAGGTACATTACTTGAATATCCAATGAATGAGTAACTAGATTAGGGTACGAATAAATTTTCTTTTTTCAGCTTTCAACAAACGGTAGGTACCTACCATTTTTTTGTTTATTCTATTTGGGTGTTCTAACTTAAATCTTCACTCCTGTGTTCCCTGAAGAGTTTGGCAGAGGTATATATATGAAAATCTACAGTTCGCCGAAATGTTTAGGTCCCATATAATAAGGGACGAGCCTATTGCTATTAACCAAGTTCCTACAAATGCTAACTCCGAGCTGATACTGATATGCTACTAGTTTTCTACCAGCGGATTTGCCTGCGTGGTCTTATAAATTGTAGCTTATGTTACTTGGAAAAAAATAGTTTTCTAATGGTGAAAGATTTTTTGAAATCGTTTCAGTAGTGTTTGAGTTTACTAATTATAAACATACAAATACTTTTTCTTTATAATATTACTTTAGATGTAGGTAATAAAACTAATAACAATTTGCTCAATCTGGATATTGAACCCAGGAGCGTAACAGTCGCGCTTACGATCTACTTCTATAAAAAACCTGAATATGTCACCAAAAATCCGAAGGATATCTTTTTCCACTAACCTATTTTTGGACTACAGTGTAACAAAAGGTATCTAGAAGAAAATAATTAACATCTCCCCCCACTTACTGTGAATTGACACTCTACATCACTTGGCGACAGTGAAAAATCTTGGGCTCCGTTCGCATTGGATGGGACGTATCTAAGGTAATATTTTATCCGTTGCTGATATAGGGAAGGGAAAATAAAATTTGTGTTAGTTGTTTATTTCGATACAGCTGTTAGAGGAACTGAAAAATAAATCGTTTGTAAAATAAAATAAAACTACTTTTTTACGGATTTTATCGCATTACATTGTTATGATTTTATTCGAGACATTTCGCTATTTTCCACTACCTTAGTCACCCATAAACGGTATAATGGGCCTTAAATTTCGGGATTAAAATAATATCAATATAACGCGATAAATTCTAAAAAAAAATCTACAAAAAACAATATGAATCAAATCAAATAATTAACAAATGGTGCAAATCTTCTGCAATAACGAATAAACCATAGAAAATTTCAGCCAGAAATAAATACTATGATTCACTTCCAGTATTCCATGTATCAGGCACATCAATTTGTCTTAAGGTATTACCATATATGACAAATCTAATAAAATATCGCTGACACAACGCTATAGCAATATCCCTAAATATCCCATTACATTGGCCTTTTTCCTTTTTCAACCCAATAACTATCACGCAGAAATCCTTTAAGATCCCTGTGTGCTGTCTGGCGGCCGTCCAGTTTATTTCTTTCTTTCCCCGATTCCTTTCTTTCCGAAACACTTTCCTGAACACTGAATGTATCGAACTCGGGGAAATTTTAATGAGGTCACGTTCTTGGCTTTTAACTGAACTAAATTCTATCGTCTTATAGGAAATTGAATTTTGGCTTAGTTTTAAAGTTGGAAGAAAATGTTTTTCCGGGTATTTTTAATCTTGTTATCGTGGTAATAATATTTTGTAGCTGTGTGTAGCGATTTGCTCTGTCATCTGATTATTATTGTTCTAGAATTGTCCAAAGATAGGTATTTGTTGGGATGAGATCAGCGTCTAGACTTATGTGCAGTTCAAATACATAAATATATTCGGTATTAGGTATTCACTAGTCAATACCAATATTAGATGTAGTTCCAAAACCGGAACTTTTATTAGGTATTCGTATCATAACTGTGACTACCGCGTACAGTTTAGAAAAAAAATGTAACATTATTTTAAAGGCGGATTTTAATAACATCATAGGTTTTTACAAAATAAGGACTTATTGCCAATAATTATGTCTTCAACCAAAATTCTGTAAATCCGCCTAAATATCGCTCATTATTCTCCATCACTAATATAAGCATTATTCAAACTAGTTTTGCACACATTCTAGGCGTGCCAAGTCTCGCTTCAAGTTAATTTATAAACGGGTTAACTTACTGACTCCCGCTCCGCGGTGAACGGGGGTCGTTGCCTCAAGTAGTCTGACGTCAGCGAAGAAATCCGGGGAAGTGTTCTCGCTTCAAAATTCAACGTCAGGACGTTTCAAACGCCCTTCAGGGTGACAAGACGCCTATTTTATGAATCAGAGCACCCAATTAAAGTATATTTCTGGATCTGAAGAACGAGAAATGTTTTTTTTTTATATTCTTCAAAATAAAAACATGAGAGTTCTTATTACGTTTTAAGTGTTTTTATTAAAAGAAATCTACTTTTTACCTACTACTATTTTTATTTTACTGATACTCGCTTCGCTTTGGGTAATACATATTATTATATTACACATTGTATAGTTTATGTTACTTAATATTTTAGTATTCTAAAGAGTTTTCGAAATTTCGAAATCTGGACCGATATAAAAATTCAAAAATACAAGTCTTTGATATTTAAAATATTAGTAAAGATCTTGGGCTATAATTGCTTGATATTATATTTTGATGTAACCGATTTCCAAAATTATTTCACCATTAGAATGCTACATTTTCCATTATAATAAGCAAATATGGTAAGTGGCTAAATGTGACTACAAAAAAATCATTTTCATGTCAGTTTCATATATTTGCGTTGAAAACATAAATCTTAAGCATTTTTTTTTGTTACTGAACCTTAAAATGTTTTTGAAGAGGATGAACGTAATAGCTTCCCAGCAGCGGCTTCGTGAGCGTGGTCTTGATAACTATTTTTTCCGTTTTTGCAACATTGTTCATTGCTACTCCGCTCCTATTAGTCGTAGCGTGATGGTATATAGCCTATAGCCTTCCCCAATAAATGGGCTATCTAACACTGAAATAATTTTTCAAATCGGTCCTGTACTTTCGGAGCCTATTCAATACAAACAAACAAACAATCAAATATTTCCTCTTTATAATATTAAATAATAATAAATAATATAGATAAAACATAAAACATACGTCTTATACAAAGCAATAAAAACGTAAGTATTCAATCTTATGAATAAATCAACGTTATTATCGATATTGTTATCATGAATATTCTGCCGTAAGTCTTAGACGATATCCTGATTTAGTACTTATTATGCCTTCAGAAACATTACCAACGGTTTCGAATATGTTTACTAAGACCCACGAACCACGAAGTGTTTGTTTTCGACACACTGTACTATCTATCTCAATAGTTGTACCTACTTCTGAGTTAAGGTCTTTTATCCACAGCTGCCAATGTTATGCAAATATCACGCTACGACTCTCACTACCCTTAAAATATAGGCCCAACTTCGGTCTGGTAGAGATCTTCCGATGACTCTCAGACACCACTGAGTAACTGCTTTGGTCCTTTAACACATAGCATAGCATACAAATTACAGCAATGATAGCCTGCACTAGGTCCAAATAAGGCCTAACTATGACCATATTTGGACAGCCAAATCAAAGGTCTCGAGTTTGAATCCAAGGTACGCCTCTAACTTCGAAATTATGTGCGTAATAATTATCACACGGTGTAGAAAAACATCATGAGGGAACCTACATGATTGAGACATTTTCCCGACGGCATATGAAGTCTGCCAACCTATATTAGGCTAGTTTAGTGGACTACAGCCCAATCTCTCTCATCCTGAAAGGAGACCCGTGCCAAGCAGTTAGGTGGATAATAATGATAGCTTCCAAATGCAATCAAAAATGATTCTACAAACGTTTTTACTTGTGTATTATCGTGTGACATACCAACTACACGATGAGTTCATTAGTAGGGGCTTCGGGTTTTACGCTTACTAGACAGTGGATTTTGTTTTATCTCTGTCTCCTTACGCTCGACTTTACGGAAAGATTACGCATCATGTGCCCAGAATAACAATAAATAAGTTTCTGGCATTTGTGTGTGTATATTCGAGTTTGTAGTTAGAATTCTGTTGCTTTAGGTTCTATGTTGATGAAAATTTTTGGTGTGTTTGTGTTTAGAACTCATTATGTATCCACTGATGTGAATAATTTCCTGGCAAATCAATGAAGTTAGAATGAGATGGTGAAAGCGGAATTTCTGTTTAATAAAACAAACCTTGTTACGTCAGTACCATCATAGAATAAGCGGACGCATTTGTTGTATCCCACATTGAATGTTGATTTAATTAATATGGAAATCTCTTATTCAACCCTATTTCAACCAAACCCAGCCGTCGGTAATAACCACATTTCCCACGGCATTTATAAAACAGGTATATTTTCGAAGAGCCAACTCATTAATCATTTCTTTAATGCCATATTACCGGCTTGAAGATGCGTAGAAATTATATAAAATTAACATCATTAACGCTTGTATGTTTTTGAACGTGATAATCCTATCCTACTAATATTATAAATGTGAAAGTTTGTGAGGATGGATGGATGGATGTTTGTTACTCTTTCACGCAAAAACTACTGAACGGATCTGGATAAAATTTGGCACAGAGATAAATTATAGTTTGGAATAGCACATAGGCTACTTTTTATCCCGGTAAAATGTATGGTTCCCGCGGGATGGCGGGCGAAGCCGCTGGCGGAAAGCTAGTTTTTAATAAAGATTAACGTTGTATGCGTAAGTAGTTTTTTTTAAATCATTACCTATCGTTGCAATGTCATTATGCTTCACTATTGCAAACTTTGCAGGTGGCTATATTTTGCTGTTGATAACTGGTCAACAACGATGTTTTCATTGCCACTCACGGTTTTTCAACCGACTTCAAAAAAGGAGGAGGTTCTCAATTCGACTGTATTTTTTTTATGTTTGTTACCTCATAACTTTCGACTGGATGAACCGATTTTGATGATTCTTCTTTTTTATTCGAAAGCTGCTTACAGATTGGTCCCATAAATTTTTTATCGAAATCCGGTGAGCGGTTCTAAAAATATCGACGAAAATTTAAAAAATTGTATACATAGATGATATTATGGTTCACTCCGAAACCTCGCTGTCTATGCCCCCAAGTATAATATAATATAATTATATTCCACTAAAGGAGGCGGTGCGAAACTACTAATTTAATTTAAATATGACTTTCGTTGATTGTCTGTTTGGCACCGACTCAAAATTAATTAGAAATCATAATGTAAATATGTTGTTTTTTGCATTTTAGTTCTTTTTTGGAGGCGGTTTGTTTTTTGTTTAAAAAGAATTTATTTTTATATTATACACAAAAGATTTTTATGAATTTAAAGTATAATTATCAAAAAAAATTAAGCCTCATCATATAAGGTGACAAACCTGACGTGTGACCAACACCATCGTCACTGTAACCCTTTGGGATTACTGTCGTTTATGGTTACGCGTACCGTAATGGGAACTCGTTGTTTTTTTGCCTATGAATATTAAAGTTTTGATTACAAATATACAATTCTTGTTACCATCGCGTTTCGGGTTTGCCATAGCATATTAAACGTTTTCTAAAATGTTAAATGTATAATTACATAAAAATGACGATGAAATCTTTATGATTTCATCGTCATTTTTATGTAATTATTTAACTTTGAATCTGCCTATCTTATCCAACCAATTTGGATCTAGATCTCTCTCAGCTATAGCGTGCACCACAACTCTTTAGAGTTCCCTTATCCAATCTACTATAACAATACTCATACAAATGAACAAAACATAACTCTCAGTATCAAAAAGGTTAACATTCCTTATTTGCACCCAATAATTCAACGTTTCCTTTATTCTATTTAAAAACATTAGCCTACCAAACACGACTGCAGACAACAACGCAACGTTACAAAGCACCTGCATCCCTTTCTAAATTAGTCGGGTTATACCGTTGGGGTGTAGCAGTCCCATTTAGTCGAACAAATTAGCACCGTATACGTCGAGTCCAGCTGCGATAAATTTTGTCTCTCTATCTATTATGTGCGAACGTCCTACCATTTGGATGTTACTGACTTTCATTACCATCTTTTTGAGATTGCGTGCTTATTTTAGCGGAAATGTTTGCTTGGTATTAACAAGACGAGATGGATTAAGAAGATTTTAGTAATATTTTTGTAAATTCACTGCAGCTAATATTAGGTATTTAGATCATGAAAGAGTAACAAAAACATTAACAGACTTGAAAGTGTGACTTAAAAATACGAAATTGTAATTATGACAGTTATGTCTCAGTTATGTAACTTACCTATCTGATTTAGGATTTTTAAAGTATTTAAATATTAATAGCTAAGTAACAAAATGAAGATAGTTTTATCGTAACAATTACACTAATAATAATGTGAAAGTTTCTGACGAAGAATGGAATTTTGTTACTCTTTCACACAAAAACGATTGGTTGGATTTTAATGCAACTTTAAAGTATAATAGCTCATACATTGTTAATAAATAAATAAATCAGAATAACAAATAGGATACAAAAAGCCTTTTGCGATTCGGATGAAGCCGCGGGCTAGTCATAAAATACACTTTAAAAGTCCACAAAGAAGTACACAAGGAAAATAATCTTAGGAAGCTGCGCAGTGCAAGAATAATCAAAAGCGACGCTATATTAATATTATTTTCTCATATTTATTTTCTAACTGGCACGTTTAAACAATACCGAACGAGGACAAAAGGAAAGCTAGCGAAGCAAAGTCCTTATAAATTCTTATAACAAAGCTGTTAATGAGATCCTCGACACAATATTATATTCAAGAATTAAGTATTTAACACGTTCTTGTAGAGATTGCATTGTGTTTCGTTATTAATTCACTATGCTCTAATGCAACATGCAGGTTAGTAACAAAGGAGGGATTAGTAACGACAAGCGTTAGATATCTACATACCACTTACATTATCCTTGACTATTGCTTAGGTGCTCTGTGTATTAAGTCGTCTCATAATTGATTTGGTTTCATCCATATTTACGTATAAAATTGTACGTTTATTTTGAATTATTTCTGTATTATCAACAGTTTGGGTAATGGTATCTACAAAAATATATCTTACTTAATATTTTTGAAAAGTAGTAATAAAATCTTTAGGAGAAATCCATTAGATGATTATTTTAAAGATAAACCACTTTTCAAACTACATCTATAATTTATAACAAATATCTTAAAATATGGTTAATTAATAATATGCGAAGCCTACAATGATGATGAAATAGAATAACGCTGTATTTTTAATAAAACCAAAACATAAACTGAATGGTACACGATCAAGCTTGTATGTAGCTGTTTGCTAAATACTCCGATCAATGAATAATAACACCTAAAGGTTTAATACGTTCTAAATAGCAAGAAGTCTTTAGTAATGTTTCAGACACGATAACATTATAATTATCATTGTCTGATCTGCCCACTCGTGACCCCTTTCCCTGATAAATCACTCGAGTTGGACAAGAAAATAATTTCTTTCATTTAGATAAACAGCACACTGTTTTTCCTTTGACTCTAAGTTTAGCATGGGCTATATTTCCCTCTTGAAAAATGAACCCCATTATTATGATCAAGATAATCTTAAGATGGAATGAGGAAATGCAAATAGTCTTATGCTAGTTTCTCCAGCCTTTTAAGATTATAGGGCCGTATAAATAAAATATGTCTATACAGCAGTCTGTGTGTTCTAAATGGCTGTTTTACTTTCATGTCGTTTTGAAACAACAATATGGATGCTTGCTACGTAGTGCCGCTGTAGACCAAAATAAAACAACTTTATGAATCCAGATTTAGATGTAGAATATATTTTTATATCAACTGGTTCTTTTAAGGGTCAAGAGCTATTTTTATTATGATTGTATTATATAAGCATACACTGGTTAAATGCTGCATTGCGTTTTTGCATTTGTAATTTATTTTTGTTTTAGAAAAGAGAGTACTACGCTGTTCATGTCAGCCCAATGTCATTTAAAAATTTGAAGCTTCCAGAAGTAATCTTCTTAAAATATTATGTTTTGCGACGAATACTGAATTGTAAACACTAAGCCCGTAGCTGTCATTAATGTTGCCAACATTTTCACTCTAAAGCAATTTAATTTACCCAAATCATTATCTTCATACTTCTGATTTTTTAAACAACTAAATTTCCTCAACTTGTTTTGCCTAAAAGTTTTAGGCTCATTAACATCAGCCAACGAAATGGAGTATTAAGCAATAAAGGCTAAGAGGGTAGTTGGGTCAGCGTTATATTATTTTATTGGCATATCGCCAGTGGGGAGTCAGTTGCAGGTCCTTTGAACCGGATTCAGAATTGCGTCAGCCTTAAAGACATCGCACTTATTATATTAGGGAATGAGCCTAAATTATTTTGCGCAATATAGATAAAAATAAATGGTTCTAGAATTTATTGGTTTCTGACACTTACGTGAATATGAGATATTAAAATAAAATAACTTTTTACGGATTCTATCTAACATCGGGATTTAAATTATAATAATTATAACACTAAAATCCGTAAAAAGTCGTTTTATTTCGATGGTTCTAGAATATTGTTTCACATATTTTCACAGCAACGTTTTCAATTATTACAATTTCTCGCCTCTACTACTATCAATATAATGCCACAAATATTGACAGTCAAAAGCCTATCTGTATTGCAGCAATCTAAAACGTCCCATTTTATACTGAACGGTGGAGTGAATAAAATCGCAATATTGCCCACGTGCGGTGCATCGCAACATGGTAAATTGAAAAACTAGCGGACCAAGCGGTGAACCCTGCGGGACCCACTTACTTTGACCACCGTGAAATTAAGTGGAGCCCAAAAGTGAGCAATATCGATAGTGTCATGACGAATATTGGGTTTCTGTAAATGATTTAGGAAAAAATTGATAGTTTCGCGTTGTAGTGGTCACTCCGTTGGTTTGATGTTTTTGCCAGGCTCTCAAATGTATTGATAGGTGCAACGAGTGTTTTGATAACGTGGAATTTTGATAAGTTAACGTGGTTTCGTATAATATTAAAATCTTTCTACCTATTTATGTATATTGTAATATTACTTATATCTTCTTTTTATTTCAATCATTCTATTTTGATTGTTTATACTTTTTTATTTTGCATATTATTGCCCAGTACCTTTGGATACCCAATATCTGTGGATTTATTCAAACAAATAAAAATCAAATACTGAGTATTTTTTTAAAGAAGACGAGTCTTTTGATATGTTTGTCAATCCAGTTTCAAAATTCGACACGATGCAAAAGTGCATAATTCACATGCTCCACACGTGCAGGCGTTAAAACTAAACCCAAAAAAATTAAGGAATTCTGAACTCTAAACTTAGTTACCCCAAGAACTAAGTTGGAATGAACTTTGTAGTTCACACAGCCTGAAGTTATTTGCAAACAGTATGAAATCTTCCTCCAAAAATTCACGGTCCATTTTAGAAAAGCAACGGTTTTTAGTGCTCTTTTTTGGATTCAAACGTTTGGAATGAATAGACGCCGCGCCGTACAGTTGGACTCAAATTGGGATTTTCAGTTATTTTCTGATATTTTTAGATTTTACATTTCCGCAAGAACTGCAAGTTTTTATACGTCTGACCACTATTTAGAATTATGATTTCCTTAGTCCTTGCTTTACCTTTTTTTATGGGTGCTTTAATTGGTTGAATTTTTTTTATCAAAATATATTATGATGTTACGCACGAATAATTGCTATTATATACCTACATCACGTGAACATTTTTAACTGCATTGAACTTATAATATACTTCGAGCTTTTAACTAGATTATTAGTACATAGGTACTTATTATTTTAGTTTGTCTGTAACATTATTTATTATATTATTTATGACACAAAACAAACGCTAATCCCCTGGGTTATTTGAATCCGTAAATCAAAAGCTGCATTTCATTTTACTGGTTCCCCACTTAATCCCAGGTGCGGAAATGAGTTTTAATAGAAAACCAGGAATTTGATCTGAAGACTTGTTTGTAGGTGATGCAAAATATTATGCATAAAATATAAAGAAAAACTTCTTTTGCGTTGCAGAAATATGAAGACTCATCATGTTCAGATGAGCATCATATACGAAATTTGCACGTATTTTATCGCTCAAAGGGGAATACTGCTTATGGATATTCTAGTTTTAATAGATTCTCAATATGCTGATACTGCAGAGTTTGAAAGAGATTAAATTGGAGCATCTATAAGAGCGTCTGACTTACAAATTATTATCTTTGATAAAGTTTCTGCTTAGTTTAAGTTGCGTATAAAATGGTATAATAACTTTAGTTAAATTTTAATTATGAGTTAAATCATCTCTTTAATTAAATAAAGGAATAGTTTTGGAGCATCATATCTCAAAAGATCAGCAAATTCAATGTTGTCATCCATTTGAAGGATATAAAATCTTAATAATTATTCTACTCCTATCTTCTAACTAATAAAATCGACAATTTAAGATTTATCTTTTTTAATCTTCTAATTAGTTATTTTTAATTAAGGAAAAAATCGGCGGGCGGGCAGGATTCGAACCTGCGCCTTCTGGTTCGGTACACCAGACAACAATAGATGTCGCTACGTCACCTTTAAGGCGTAAATTAAAATGTGAAGGAAGATTTCGACTGGCGAGCAGGGCGAGCGGTGGCTTAGTGGTCAGAGCCTCTGGTGTACCGAACCAGAAGGCGCAGGTTCGAATCCTGCCCGCCCGCCGATTTTTTCCTTCATTAAAAATAACTTGTAATCTTAGCATGGAAAATGCTTAAAAAATACAAAAAGATATCTTCTAATTAATTTGAAGAATTTCATACCTAGTATCACCAAAAGACCTTTGTATATTATTAGTACCATTTTTACTGATAACTTTGTGCGATAACACCTAAGGTAAATCAACCGCGTCTAACATAGCTACTGTACTGATTGGCCACGGCGCACCATTAACCAGATATTTATCGCCACTGGCTACATTTCCGTCGTACCCTGCATCCACTTCAAAGACCCAGAACATCTTCAGTTGTTACGCTCTAATATAGTGTTGCTAAAGGGGGAACGTTTTGTTTCTTGCAAACGTAAGACATTTTATGAGTTTGTAACTAAAATTATTGTATTTCCAGACTAGCCTTGTTAGCCTATTTTGTGCGACGCTTAAGGTCTTGGGTTCCATTCGAGCAGTGTTATTGAATTCTCAGCAGGAGGTCGAAGTTTCAACGAAGAAGAAACTATGGGTTCGCCCCTATAACATGGGACTTATACATACCTAGGAACTGTGGATGTACATTTCTACTTCTCTAGTTCTCTACCTAATCCTTCGGGAAATACAACTGTGATGGTATAGACCCGACCTGATCAAACGCTGTACTTTTAACGGCATATTTCGGTCAAGGTGTATTAAAATTTGTTAAAGAAATCTGTGCAAGGTATGTAATTAAAATAATCATAATAAAAAAAAAAATATAGCAGATGGATGGATTTTGTACTTAGATGCAATAGCATCAAATGGTCAGGAGACTTAAGAGAAGTACCTATGGGTTCTATAACAAAACCACTATACGTCTAGCACTCGCACCATTTCCGCGACAAATCGCAAGTTTACAACCCACCTAAACTTAGCCCCGCAGCGCATTGCAGCTTCATAGCGGCCACCTTTACAAACGGTCTTCGCGGTAATTAGTTTTGTACAATTTTAGACTTTAATGCCTCGCTTGTCATCTGTTAGCCTGATAATGGCTTCCTGCGTTAATTTATATGTGGCGAGATATAAATTATGATTATTTAGCTCCGTACTCGAGAGTGTTACGTAAGTTTGTAAATGGTACCTTTATTTTCTAATGTTCGCAAGAGGTCCTCTCAAGCTTAATTTTATTTAATTTCGTGTCTGAACTGGCTTAAAAGTTTAATTTATAAATATTATACTCATGAGTATGTCGTAAGAGCTAAATGAGAATAAAAGAGGCTTCTTTAAAGTTATTATGCGGAGTTTATATTAGAGAGAGAGGTAGGGCACAGCCAAATTTGGAGCAGCCTATCTGGGGAAGTACCTCCACCTTACAGAAAACTGCAGCCAAATAACACACTTTATTGTATGTTGTGTTCCTGCAGTGGGCAAGGTCCTTCTAAGGATGCGCTGCGCTGGCAGTAAGAGAAATATTCCCTCAAACTGTCGGCACAGTGAATCCTCCATAAACCTCTAAGAGGTTTTTCGGGTCGGCAACGCGCGAGTGATACCCCTGGTGTTGCAAGCGTCCATAGGCTATGGTAACCGCTTACCATCAGGCGGGCCATATGCTTGTTTGCCACCTTAGTGGTAACGAAGAAGAAGCAAAAGTAGACCATCACCACGCCTGTATTCTTAGAATGGTTAGGCAGAGGTGTACTAATGTACACCCACAGTTAGTAGGTATATTTAGGTGCCTTGTAATAAGGTGAGCTCATTAAATTACTACATCATCAAGGCATGGTGGTATAAAAAAAAAAGCTTGTGTATATATTTTTATCATACTTCTTAAGCTAATATGACAAACTACTCGCGTAACTACGTCATAGTACAGTAATTGTTAGAATAGTATAGTTGTTATTAATTATTTATTTAACTTAATTGTTACTTTGCTCTGTACGTATCATTTATCTTTACGCTGAGCTAAGACTAATATTGAAATTGAAATTTATTGCAGCTCTATTATATTTGCATGTCGTATTTCATCATTAGCATGATGATATTATATTAGTAAAATTATAGTACCTATAGTTTATAGTTTGTGATTACTAAACTATGTAAGATATCTAATACTGTCTACTTATTATAATAATTAAACATAATTGTGGTTTTGGTGCAGTAACTAGTGTCTTATAATTATTTAAAACTACGAAATATATGAATTTTAAGACATGCCACGAAAAAATTATAACGTTATCAATATGAGCACAGTAACACATAATTTGTGTATAAGTACCAAATTATACACAAACTGTACTGTACCAATATACATTGACTCCAAAAACAATAAATGATAGATAAAATTAAAAACATATTATATTTAAATACGGAATTATAGGTAGTAATAAAATAAAAAATTATAACAGAATACCACAAAACATTTCACCATTAGCCGTATAAAACCACATACGAATTACGGCCGGTATGTGACTGCCATAATGTCACAGTATACATCACGTAATGAGTAGTAATGACAGAGCTCCCAGTAATGATATAAAATGAAAGGGCACTAATTGTTAACAGAAATAACTATCGTAATTTACGACCTAAACACCCAAATGAGTTAATTCGAAAACTGTATACTGTATAATAGTCCCAATTTAACAATGTAAAGTAATGTTGTATCTACAAAACGGATGCAATCTTTCTCCAATGCAAGAGCAAGAGATGCAAGAGAGATGCAAGAGCAGTAGGTAAAATACTGACTAAAATATACCTACCACCTATGCATTTTTCCCATAAGGGTAGGCAATAAAATATTGTGCGTGTTCAACTTTTTTTACGTAAACGTACGTACGTACGTAAACGTTTGAACACTGTGTACAAAAAATTTGGCGATTTTCTGTAACCCTGGAAATTCGTAAAATTATATTTTTGCTGCTCTAATTTGCAAAAGTTATAAGAAAACGACAAGGATGACAATAATAGTCATAAATATATCCCTGCACATTTTCAGCTGTATATAAGGAATGTTTACATTCTACCACAAAAAATATGATTAAATCCTATTTAAATTCAAAATAATACATAATGCATAAAATAATACCTATATCATAATATGCAAACTTGGGGCCAGACACGTCCGAAATCGGATTAAACGTCCGCGTTTTATTAAAATTTATGAGCACCCTACATTTGATACGAATTATACTTCCATTACTAAACTTCCGTCGTATAGTTTTATGATTCTGCTGGAGCATGCATCTCTGTCTATTTTCCTAATGTTTAAATAACAGTTTTGATGTAACAAACTAATTATGCCAAAATACACAAACAAATATACCTATATAAGTAATTTTTAATGAAGGAAAAAATCGGCTGGCGGGCAGGATTCGAACTTGCGTCTTCTGGTTCGGTACACCAGACGCTCTGCCAACTAAGCTACCGCTCGCCAGTCGAAATCTTCCTTCACATTCTCGACTGGCGACTGGCGAGCGGGGCTCGCGGTAGCTTAGTTGGCAGAGCGTCTGGTGTACCGAACCAGAAGACGCAGGTTCGAATCCTGCCCGCCAGCCGATTTTTTCATTCATTAAAAATAACTTGAAATCTTAGCATGGAAAATGCTTAAAAAAATACAAAAAGATAAATATATATAAACTATTTATGTAGGTAATGCTTAAATATGAATATTTTAATTAATAATAACAAATATCTTTGGACATTTTTTAAACAGCACCATCTAGTCTCTAACTAAAGAGCTTGTACTATGGATACTAGACAATGGATATAATACTTATATACTTTAATTTTTAAACATTTACATACATAAGAAACACCCAGAGAAATACAAACACTTAAATTAATCAGATAGCTAAATATTTGTGTCCTGTGGTAATCGAACCCACGACCCCGTGATTAGCAGTGCTCCAACCACTAGGCCAGAGACGTCATCAATCCTTACTAATATCCTTACTAATATTACAAATGCAAAAGTTACTCTGTCTGTCTGTCTCGCTTTCACGCCAAAACGACTGAACCGATTTAAATGAAATTCAAACTCCTCACGGCTTAATGCTTTATGAGCCCAATCTACTGAATAGCTGTCCAGTTCATCCCGCCATCTTCGTCTGGGCCTTCCGCGTCGTCTAGCCGTGAGGAGTGGAAGGAAGGTAGGGAGGCCTTTGCCCTGCAGTGGGACCAACCGGGCTGATAATAATAATAATAATGTTCAAACAAATTTTCATTGGCCCCATTACGTATTTTTTTAAAGATATAATTCCCGAAATCCATCATTTCATCTTTAAATTTTTGTAGATTTTTTTGCATAAGCTATAATATTATGCTATTTCAGCTAAAACCGCCCAGCCGTTGCGGAATGACGGCGTAAGAAACATCTAAACACACAAACAAACTCGTAATTGTTGGCAATATTAGTAGGAGTACAATATTTCAACAAAGTTGAACAACATACGTGATTACACGTAGCGCAACCAAACGTGCTCACATAAATTCCAAATATTCAACTACTTAGCAAAGGCTAACTAGTGTGTTCATTAGACCATGTAATAGGGGCGAGCCTATTACTATTAACCGGCCACAAATCCAAACTCCGAGATTTACGTTATCTATATTTACGTTACTTACCCATCAATCGCTATAGCTATGTAGTTTTTTCCACAAATAATGTGCTAGTTATATAGTTCTCTGCCTGGAAAGAAATCTTCCTCACACAATACTTCAACACATTATAAATCGGAAATCCTTTCAGTAGCTTTGGAGTTTATCACTAACAAACAGACGCGGGAGACTTTGTTTTATAATATGTTGGACAATATAAAATTCATTGGCGACATCAAAACAAACATGAATCCAACGAATGCTCAATCAACAACAAAAACTGTTTTTTATTCCCAACATAAAACGGCACAAATAAAACGAGTAATTTAAAACTTAGTCTCATTTGAAAACCAATTTCGCGCAAAGTAAGTTAAAACCGCTTCATGGACGAGTTAGATCACTCAGCAAATCGTGGATATCTAAATAGAGTTTAATTCAGACTCGTCGAGCTTCGTGAAGCGGTAAAGCAGATTTGCGAATTTGCATCACAAGACCAATTGAGTTTTTTAAGGAATTGGTGGCCTGGAGTTCCTGTGTCGTCATTCGTTTTAAAATACGGTTTGGAAAGTTTCAGGAGTAAGCAGTTTTTAAAGTTGTATTGGAGCGGAATATAAATAGTCTTTTTTGTGCAGAAAATCCACATGAATCTCCGCACTGTACCCGTATGTCGCACTCATACTGACTAAAAACCGCACTTGCCATCACAGTGGGCCAGTGCATCCACCAAAGTCCCATCAGGACGAGGTCCATCCTCGCCTCCTACATAAGGCACGCGTCAATTCCCGCGCGCCACCAACTGGGGCAGCTATATCAGACAGACCTGCGATCTCGTTTTTTTTTATTTCGTCCCAATTTTGGTGCACGTTGTCGGGTAGAGATAAAATATATCATAACGTCAGTGGGTGGGTGGTCCCAACGCAGATAGATACATCGAGTGTCACCCATTCATTACATGATTGACGTTTGGTTGAAAGATAGATTTTAGTAGGCTTTGCTGAATAACGATGATGCGGTAAATATGCCAGTTTACTAAAATGTAAAAAGGGGAAAAGAAAATGATGATAGGTAGTAGTAGTATTTTATGAATTATTGCCGCAAAACTTCAGTTAGTCAGTGAGTTTCAAGTTAAAGTAAACCAAAAGGAATTGATTGAAATGAAATGAATTTTTACTATCTGTCAGAATTGTAGATAGTAAATTAAGTTGGTCAGTCTAAATATTTTTTATTACACATACCTATACATATTATTATTACCTCAATATCGCATTGGATATAATCTGTAAAGATATTGTTGAGAATTAAAATAAATAAATAAATATTATAATATATAAAAAAAATATTTCCACTTTATAAGGAAAAGCCCAATACTAAAATAGCAGGTATTACTTATTAAGTTTAAGATACTCGTCTAACTTATGAAACATCACGCCTGTATTCTCTGAAGGGTCAGGCAGGCGTATACAAACTTACTACTTACTTACCTCTGCCTTAGTAATACTGATGCTAATACATTTGTTTATGCTGATAGTTCCTAATGATGTAGTAATTTAGTGAGCTCACCTTATTACAAGGCACCTAAATATACCTACTAACTGTGGGTGTACATTAGTACACCTCTGCCTAACCATTCTAAGAATACAGGCGTGGTGATGGCATGCTTTGGCTACTTCCACGTTATTTTTTTTTTATACCACTAAAGTGGCAAACAAGCATACGGCCCGCTTGATGGTAAGCGGTTACCATACCCTATGAACGCTTGCAACACCAGGGGTATCACTCGCGCGTTGCCGACCCGAAAAACCTCTTAGAGGTTTATGGAGGAGTCACTGCGCTGACAGATTGAGGGAATATTCCTCTTACTGCCAGCGCAGCGCATCCTTAGAAGGAGCTCTGGAGACCTTACTCACTGCAGGAACACAACACACAATAAAGTGTGTTATTTGGCTGCAGCTTTCTGTAAGGTAGAGGTACTTCCCCAGATGGGCTGCTCCAGATTTGAGCCATAAATGGCCCTCCCTCTCTTAAAGCTTCCTATTTTGTCATACACACCCGTCAGTTTATTTATTGTAGCAAATGTAATCCTGTAATCAATTCGAGGTAACTCTGTGAGTTTTCCCGGCTTATAGATGTATCGCTTTTTGCATGCTGGCAATATTGAAGGGTGAATGGGGAGCGGAAAAAGTTTTACTTTGCTCTGAAGTTTTTCTCGACCTAGTTTATAGGTTTTTGCCCGATTTGTTTCATACGACATTTTATGCACGTGTACATTGATTTTACTGTTATTGATTTCCTGGCATCAGCATAAAAAGTGGACGGGATAGTTAAACATCATAAGTGTAATAGTCACAAGGGCAACTGCTAAGCGTTCTAGGTTCGATTCTCACCCGTCATGGTCGTGGTGAATGATGCTGATCCTATGACCACTTTTAGTCAGTATGAGTCTGATATATCCTCATGGATCCAGGAGCGGGATTTTCCGCACACTGAAAAAAATTTCGGTTTCGGCAAGCAAATTTGGGCTGAGATTCAGAGAAGAGACTCAGCATGAACTTACGCTTCCATATGTCAAATTTTCATACAAATTTGACATACGGAAGCATTACTTTACGCTGAGCATCGTCTCTGAATGTTAGCCTTAGTGGTAGTGATAGTAATTTTGAGTCTAACTTGAGCCATAGTCACATCTCAAGAGACCTTAAACTTATCGGTGAACTGAGGGTGTGTATCGATACTTACACAGCCTACCTCTCTGAGGATTACAGCTATAATGGCATGTTATATTATAAAGCTTCCTTTATACCATTTAAGCCTTAAGGTAACTTTAATAACTTAATTAACGATGCGGTACTGAGTAACAAACTACCGCTCGGTTGCCAAGTGACTTACACTCGCGGTGTTAAATCGTTCGCGGAATCATTAATAACATTAAATTAATTTTATTCAGACGGAGGTTGAAGATGGCTGTTGTTATTAATAATAGCATTGGAAGTAGGCTCGTGACCGAGTTGTAACTACGCTGATCAACCGATCTGCCAGGGTCCATTCTTAACATATCGAGACCCCTCCGTGCCTCGGAGAGCACGTAAAGCTGTCGGTCCCGGTTGTCATACAAACAGCTATGACAATCGTTAGTGGTAGTCAGAAACCTACAGAGCCTGACAACCAGTCTATCCTTTAAATATCGGTACTGCCCAAAAATTAGGTTGCGGAGGTCAGTGCCTCGACCATGAGTTTTTCTCACTAGACTCGCTAGCGACGCTGTAAAATATTTGTATGGAAAACTCTCGCAGCGCCTCTAGCGGTTACGTAAGGAACTAAAACCTGCTATGAAATTACAACGTTTCGATGCGTAAAAAACCTACCGAAAGTCATTCGATAGAACTCATGGTTGAGGGGCTGATGGCAGTCGCTTCGAGTAAAATACTGATATTCAGCCGCATCCTAGTTAGACTGGAAGCCGACCCGACATGTTTGGGAAAAGGCTAAGAGGAAGAAGTAGGTGATGTGATGATACGTCTTATTATTGGGATTGAGATTTGAATTTTTTATATTAAAAATATTTAACTGATTATGATATCATTTTATTAAACACTGTCTCACTTTCCGCCAGCTGCTTCGCCTGCGTGGTCTAAGTAAATTATAGCCTATGTTAGTCGGTAAAGACGTAGCTTTCTACAGGTGATATAATTTTTCATATCGATCTAGTAGTTTCGAAGCCTATTCAATGCAAACAAACAAACAAATCTTTCCTCTTTATAATATTAGTATAGGATTCACAAACATGTCTGATTATTCTTTGTGTCCCAAAATTTATGTACCTTTTATAAAGTTTTTAATACGATGCAGAATACAATCCTAACTTACACGATAGACCGCTGAAACGATTACAGATAATTGGCAAGGATATAAGTTTCATACGGAGACAGAATATATGCAACCTTTTGTCTCAAAAAGTCCTTTAAAATTCAAGCAAAACCACAAGCAGCAGCTAGTTGTTAATAAACTATCACACTAATGTCGAACTACTTAAGGTGTTCCCTCACTGGAGCATTCGCCTGTAATGTAACGTAACAGAGTCGAGCATTACATCAGTGAGGGAGAAGAACCGAGCCTTACAGTGCGCAAACTGTAATATTACAGATTCGGGCAATACGTTGGTAAGGGAGCTGAGCATCACAGTGCGGAATGTCTGTAATATTTTGATACAACTTGTAACATCATGCTCAGAATGTTACATTACAGGAAATGTTCGTCATGCCAGGGAGGCAATCTTCTTCTTCGAAGTGCCTCTCCAATTACTGGAGGTTGGCTGTCATTTAGGAAAACTTCAGTCTGTCCTTCGCGAGACAATACTGTAATGTAATTCTCAAAATCGAAACTACAACGTTACATTAAAGGCGAATGCTTCAAGTGTGGTAGCACCTTTAAACAATAACAAACAATTTCCTTACACGACTTGCCAAAATATTTTTGTGGAGTTTCGAAATTCAAACGCGACATGTCAGATCCCAAAACCGCGTAACCGGATCCTACGAATTTGTTGTGAATTCCCAGTCGCCGGAAGTACGTTATCCGAAAATCACAGCGGCTGTTGCCGCCTGTACAAGTATGAGCAAGCCACCAAGTAACGTTTCACGCGAAGTGCTTTCGTACGTCGCACAGAACAAACGCCGCGCCCGCTGTCTTATCGTTATAATACTAGTTTAAACTAGTTCCAGCCAGTTGTATGCTCCAGGGCTGCCACGCTTGGTTTTAGTTTTGGTTTATGAGTTTGTAGTCTGCAGGAGATTTCGTGAAGCTTTTGAGTATAAGGTCCTTTGTGTCATGCGAGGAAGCACGTTCTAAGTTGTTTTGGAGGTAAGTGTGCAAATTGTGCAGTTAACCCGGTAAATGTAGTTTGCACACCATATGTGCAAAGAAATTGGTGATTTTTTTTATCATGGAAATTTGTAAAGCTATATTTTTCCTGCTCTAATTTGCAAAAATTGTAGGGAAACGAAAAGGATGGCAGTAATAGTCAAATATGCACCTGCATACTGCACATTTTCGCATAGGTTGCATTCTAAGCGCGTGAGAGGTTAAGGAATAATAGCTCGTGTTTGAAGTATTATAAAAACATTGAGGCGCCTAAACATTTTGACTCTTTATGCAACATTACGTGTAGTATGATAAGTAGGATGAACTTTCCTAAAACAGCATTAGTCTTGATTGATTAATTACTACGTTCGGGTCCCATACATACAAGTTGCCAACAATGTGTTTTTCGTTACTTCTACTTTATTTGTGTAAAGGGAACTTGAAATTCTACTAAACATAGTTGGACTATGTAATTATGCTACTAAAGATTAATTTAATATTGCTCATTTTTCGTATAACTATAATCGTTGTTTTATACCCTACTTGTCTCACTATTGGGTACGGGTCTCCTCACTATTGGGTCCGCGGGTCTCCTCTCCCAATGAGAGGAGTTAGGCTTAGGTTGGTCTACCATGCTGGCTAGTACATCCTAGTAACTAAGCTTTTTCTTCCATACACAGTGACTTTCCTTCGAATGTCATGAAGCGAGACTCAACTGTGTACTTGTGTAACTGTGTACTACTACAGCTTCAAGTTTATTTGTGACTGTGCCAGCCCTGATCAAGTACAGTCGGTCTGCGCGGTACATACATTTTAGCCGGCGCCGCGTCGAAGTTTGTTGTTCCTAGTTAATTTTCTTTGTGAAAATTCTCCCCTTAACTTCATGAGTGTTAATCTTTGAGATTGAAGTTTTTAAAGTAAATCCTTTTTGTACGTAATAAGTATAAACTTTTGATGTCTGCTACGTGATAGTTGTGCGAAGAAAAATATTTAGGTAGGTAAGAACTTAGTAAGTTTTAAACAAAGTACAGTTGCGTTTCAGGAAATAAATATGTGCTTTGTGTAAACTTGTGTTTGTAAAAAAGTCACGTCTTCTTAAAAAAAATGTTAAAGAGTATTAATATGTTTTTGTTTATAAAGTACGCGGAAAGTGTAGAGAAAAGACAAAGAATGAAATGGAACTAAAGCACGCTAGTTCTGCTCTTGCAGAATATAATAATAATAATAACTAACCCATATACTGTCCCACTGCTGGGCACGGGTTTCCTCTCAGTATGAGAGGGATTAGGCTATAGTCCACCACGCTAGCCTAATGCGGGTTGGCAGACTTCACATGCCGTCGAGAAAATCTCTCAGACATGCAGGTTTCCTCACGATGTTTTCCTTCACCGTTAAAGCGAGTGATAATTACGCACATGATTTCGAAAAGTCAGAGGTGCGTGCCTTGGATTCGAACTCGAGACCTTTGACTTGGCAGTACAGTGGTCATACCCCTAGGCTATCACTGCTTCCAGAATATGATATAAATAATATTAGTTTTAAAAATAATAGGTATGAGGCTATAATTTTGACTTGGCGAGTAGGACTCGCGGTGGCTTAGAGTTTATAAGAGTCTGGTGTATTTAATCAGAAGGCACAGGTTCGAGTCCTGCCCGCTTGCAGAGCACTTATCAAATTATCTCTATGACTCCGTTTCCTTTAGTAGCTAAAGGCAAGAAGATTTGACCAGCATTAGTAAACATGTCGCAGGCACTCCAAAAGAGGCTTTCAGAAAAGTTAGTATGGACTGTGAGTAGGTAAATGGCTCCGCATTTGGACATTTTCGCTTCCAAGTAAAAAGAAAGTTTACAGTTTTTCCATGTAAAGTTAGGTCTACAGGCTGGTCAGTTTGGTTTGTTTTTTGGGTACTGCTAATGACCTAACTTGGTAGTATTGTTTAAATGGGTATTTGAAATACAGACTGGAATATTAGTGATTTTTCATTTGGAATAAATAGATGACAGCGATAGGCGATATATGACGCCTATGTGCGGCTACTTAGGCTATTTTTATTGTATTTTGTGTAATCCTATTTGTTACTCTTTCACGCAAAAACTACTGAACGGATCTGGATGAAATTTGGCACAAAGATAGAACATAGTCTGGAATAGCACATAGGTTACTTTTTATCCCGGAAAAATGTATGGTTCCCGTGGGATAGCGGGCAAAGCCGCTGGCGGAAAGCTAGTAAGTAAATATTTTATTTAGTAACATTCATGCAAAAAGAATTAGTATATGTGAACAATTTTTACCGTAAATCTCATGTATCTTATCGTATGTGCATTTGCAAAAACTAAACTCAGATGCACAATCGCCCTGATTGGAAAAGCTATCTATGACATCTCGTGGTATTTTATTGTTAAAAACAAGAAAAAGCCAGACAGAACTCATTAAAAGGGCCATGATGTCTAATGCCAAAGGACCATCACGTCTAAAAATTATCACATATCTTCGATCTTCAATGCTTAAATAAGTTAATAGCTGCTGGTCAAATCGTTAGTCATACTTTAATACCGAGTAACTAAGACAGCTGTAGGGCCTAATATTCAATGATTAAAATATAATAAATGTAAAGTTAGGACTCACAGGGAAGTGTTAGTTTTGCGGTATTGGAGCATCACCGACGAATATATTTCTCATAATTATCTTGGCATCCAATTTAACTGCCAAAAATGTAAAAGATTTGAGTAGCATATCTAATATCTATGGCTGTTTTTGGGGAAGAGCTCAAAACTTCTGAAAAATAGCGTCAAAATGAGGTCAAAAGAGTAAGAATTCCTTATAATTACGTCTTGTACTGTCTTGTACAGACTTGAGACGGGTAACCGGATTAGTGCGGCACCTGACTACGTAACGAAGGCGGGTGTACACTAACACAGTTATGCAAAGTCTACGGGAGAACGTTTTGTGCTATACAACTGACTTCCAACGGAGGGGCGAATTGAGCTATAGGCAGCAATACTGAATACACTACCTACCTTTTAAATTTAAGGTGCGATGGTACATATGTGATTAAAACTAATCGCCTCCAAAAAAGAACTAAAAAGCAAAAAATAACATATTTACATTATGATTTCTAACTAATTTGGAGTCAGTGACAAACAGACAATGAACGGAAGTCATATTTATATTAAATTAGTAGTTTGGCACCGCCTCCAAATAATATCATTTATGTATACAATTTTTAAAATTTTCGTCGATATTTTTACAACCGCTCACCGGATTCCGATAAAATTTATGGGACCAATCTGTAAGCACCAGCTTTCGAATAAAAAAATAATCATCAAAATCGGTTCATAAAAAAAATACAGACGAATTGAGAACCTCCTCCTTTTTTGAAGTCGGTTGAAAATATCAGCAATGGACGCCTATATAATTGTACAGGGTAGCAATTTAATTAACTGCACTATTTCAACATAGTGCAGTATTGGTAACATATAAAATGTTAGACATAATTTCTAATTTGTATCTTTATGCAATCCCGTGATAAAGTGGTTAATCACCGCCGTGTACTGACTTACGCGCCAGCGGACGCGCGCTTTTTCTACCTCGCTATCTCTAGATAGATCTTCTTATTCTTTTCGTGTCAATGGTAAATCAATGTGTCGAGTCAATTTCGTCAATAAATAAGATTATTTATAGAGTTTGAGCCCAGTAGGAAGCCACCTTAATTGCGGCATCCGTTGCGTTTATCAAGTCCTCGAATGTGCAGGTGCATGGACACTTCGGGCACTCGAGTAAATGAGACATGTCCTGGTCTGGAGCCCCACACTCGCACTGGATGATCGACGGATCATCTATTCTAGGTATTAATGTAGATAGATTAATACCTAGAATAGCAACAATAAATTTGTATCGTCCGCGCTATGTCTTCGCATACGAAATAAGTTGTAAAAAAGAAAATTATAACTATGTTTTTTTATTGATATGGGTATTATGCCAAAGAGATTTTCTCGACGGTATGTGCACTCTGCCAACCTGCATTAGGCTAGCGTGGTGGACTACCTAGTCCCTCTCATACTGAGAGGAGGCCCGTACCCAGCAATGGAACAGTGTATAGGCTGATTATAATTCCCTTTATTTATCTATATACACATTATTTGCAGTTTTTAATATTTTTATAAAAAAACAGAGAATATAAAACATTTAAAAATGTAAAAAACAGTAGCCCACCGGATCGGGAACAGAGTCCAAGCTACTGGTCAGTGCTCCAGGGAAAGGAACCTCCTAAGAATGCGTGCCGTATCTACGAGTACCTCTTTCTGTATCAAGCCCCTGATCCAGCCACTCAAAGAGAGCCTCCTTAGATGTTGGTGGAGACTCTTGGCTATTAAGCCATTGGCAGACACAACGATCGGTCCAATGATCGGTGAATTTACCTTCCACATGTCGACAACCTCACGTGCCAAATCAAGATACTTTATTTCTTTATCTTTCTCGCCTTTCATGAGGTTCTCACCGTGCAGGACGGTGATATCGACAATCACTGCATTATACTCTAATCGGTCTATCACCACAATATCAGGCTTATTGGCAACAATAGTCCTGTCTGTGTAGATATATAGAGAGAGATAGAGCGATCCCAGTACAATGCGGCATGACCATTTTCGAGAACTGGGTCGGATTATTATTATTATGGGTAGTATATCGTGGTTTGCTTCACCTGCTAGAAAGATGCAAGCAATTAAATCGACACCCTGTATAGAATCGACATAACAAGATATACCATCCAAGCATTCCATTTGAATTCCAAGCCTCACCTTCAGCAGTATTCCTACACACCTCGTATATTTCCTCCTGCTACCTGTAGTAACAAAGGCACCCCCAAAACAATTGGTAAACGGTAACCAATTACTGAACATTCAGCTTTGTGACGTGACGTCATTGCTTAGCCAGCCTTGCGTTTGACAATCAATCATGGTTGGAATTGATCATCTAGCTAGAAATGTGTACTACAAAATGTTTGGAGAGGTTTGGTACCAGGCTATGCAGATAACATGATCTTGACGGTAAAAAAAAATTGTTTGTAGTTATTTTTTATTACCTTTGAATTCACCAATGAGTTAGTAAGTATTTACTTAATGTTAATTTATTTTATTATTTTGTGTACTTGGGTGTCCTTTACAAATTTTAGTTTCTTTCTTTCAATGGCAAATATCTGTAAAGAATTATAACCTTTAATATTCAGTAAAAGAAAAATTCGATGACTTCAATTCAGAGTTTGATTTCATGCCCTTATTATGCAATAGGCAGGACATGGGACCGAAACATACCAGCGAACTATGTTACACACATGTGTGCGTGTGCGCGTGTGTTTGTATGCGTGCAACATAGTATAGTTCTCGCCAAACTTATTGTCCGCTAAAGTTTGCTAGCGCTAACTTCAACCCGGCCGTAAAAATCGGAGAAGGTAAAATATTAGATTGTAATATATAAAAACGAAAGCTCAAGTCGTAATCTGTCGTTTTAAATTATAGTAATCCAATATTTTTCATTCTCCGATTTTTACGGCCGGGTAAAGTTAGCTCGTACCAACTTCAACCCGGACAATAAGTTTGGCGAGAACATCAGCGTGATTTTAAGTTACGGTAAGTTACTAAACACATAAAATCCGCACGAAATCTTCAAAAACAATTTTACCCCAACCATAAATCCACATTTAAAATCATTCTCGACAAACGCGTTTAGCCAAATTCTTTTCACCACATCAAAGCTAAGGATCAGGGGCGCATTTGAAATTCTGATGCGGTTTTCTTGTTTGCTCCACTAACGGGCATCGTGTGGCCAGGACGCGCATAAAGACACATTTCCGTAGATTGGTATGTGCCTTTTACAGGGCTTTTTCGGGATAGTGCCTGTAGTTGGTCGATTTTTTAATGGCTCAACAGTTTGGTGTAGCTGTTGACTTGGTAAACATGTTGTGGCATTTGAAAAGAATTTGGGGAACATTGTGTCAGTTTGTGAAAAGTAACACAATATGTGGCACTTTGACTTTAAAGTTATTGAAATTATGTCATGTAAATAATACCACTGAGCGTATTAAAAATACCATCATTATCTATAAACAAAAATGAATCGCCGAGATGTTTGTACGCGCTTTACTTCCGAACAACTGCACCAAATTGAATTATATTTTTTTTGTTGTGTTCATTTTTACTAGGGCAAGACTTGTGGGTATATTTTTAGTACACTGGGATACGCAGGCGAAGCTGCGCACGGGTCGATAGTTTTATATAAACTTTTAAGTGTACAGGCTTAAAATTTTAAACAATTCAAGGAAGTACATATTTTTATAAATTACCATGAGATTTGAAAACTTGCAAAATAAGCTAGGCTTTTATTTGGATGCTTGAGGGTGGTGTTTTGCTTATTTAGAAAGAGATCATAAAACCGGTTACTTACTTGTCCAAAACAAAGACTTAGTAAAATTGGTCAAGCTAGGACATAAACCTAGGACACGTAGAGCAAAAGGTTTTTGTGGTTTTGGTGCCGTTTACTATTATCGACGATATTTTACAATTGTTGCAAGTTAATGCTTGTCTTATACTAAACAGTAAATTGTACCTCTACTGTTCCCAAACCGACTTGTTTAATTTCTGCAACTAAACACTTAACCCTTCACAGTTAAATCCTATTCCTATATAAAAATAAAACCAGACCTAATCACAAAAAGCCTTGTAATCCCGAAAAAACACCCTCACTGAATATTACTGAGGCAATAAGCAATTTATTTTTATTTTACGTTCAGACATTTTGGCCTTAGAGGTTTCCTTTTCATCATTAATAAGGTTTCTGTCTTCATGCTAGGGGTTAAAAACCATAACGCCAGTATTCCCCGACAGGGTATGCAGAGCTGTACTAGTATAAACCCACAGTTCGCCAATATGTTTAGGTTCCATGTGATAAGGGGCGAGCCTATTGCTATTAACCGGGCACATCTCCAACCGAACTGCTCGACTTGGGAACCGAACCCAGGACCTTCAGCGTAGCCGAGGTAGTTCTAGTATTTGTTCTGTGGAGAGACGAGGTGTGATGTCCCTCGCAACAAAGGGAGGATCCTTCGACCAGGCGGGTGTTATGCCTGGTCGGCCACTGCCCGACGGTTGATGCCGGACGGTTGTATATATGCAAGTTGCGGGGTAAACTTCACTTGCGCGATTCAGGATTTTGTTGCTTCGTACAAGTTCTTATGTAGCTCAATAGATGTCGCTACAGTTCCATCATAGTTAAATCAATTTATGGTTGTGAATCAATTCACGCTGGTCTGTAGGCTGGTCAGCTTCATACACAATAATAACTACATGCAATGCCAAGCTTTAGTTAAGTTATTTACTTCGTGGGGTGGGCCAGCGGCTTTGCCCACGTCATCTGGATATTTCTTATAAATTATTCCCGAGTAAGGTAAAGATGTAGCTTTCTGATGGCGAAAGAATTTTTCAAATCAGACCAGTAGTTTCGGAGTATATTCAATTCAAATAAACAAACAATCAAATCTTTCCTCTTTATAATATTAGTATACAAAATACAGGTATATAAATAATACATTAAGAGACATAACGATAAAATTATCACTATTTCACACTTACAATCAGTGTGTGTTGTTCGGTGTTAGGTGTCCGGCCTCGGAAGCGCCGGAACACTACACCTTTCGGCCAATACTCCTTCCTCTTGAAGGAATGCAAACTGATGATCAGTCTGAAACTCTAATTACAAAGGATTTGCAGTTCACGTTGTGCCTAGAGGCTAACTGCTCGACCCTATACTCTACGATCTCTTCGGCCTTTGTGGAGTAACCTTATACATTGTGTTTCAACTTGAACACAACACAATAATGCTTAGGAGCAGACCAGATCAGGGGGGCCAAACAAGTTGCAAATTGCAACATTCGAATCGACAAACGAATAGAAACAAAATGTATGGAAATGATATTAGTGACAGTCCCATTTATCGAAAGCTTGTGTGATTTCCATACATTTTCTTTCTATTAGTTCTTTAAGTTCTGCTGCTAAGCTGCTACCAACCCAACAACAGAGTCCTGTCACTTACGCACCTCATAACTGGTTGAAGTTACCTGAATCTTTCCTTAAAGTACGTAGAAAAGACGTTTAATCCTCTTAAGAAATCTTTGCATATCCAAAACGAGACCTTTAAAAATAATTTCTTCACAAACACGGGTAGTTTTACGCAGTGTCACATTTGAAATTCAAATGATGCGCTATCTAGTTTATTCGAATACGCTCCGTGGTTCCGCATACTTTGGAAAATAGGGATACGTTTGATTCGAATTAAAATGCTCGGAAACGTGCCGAGCGTGGATCGAGAGGTATTTTTAAAGTGCAATGCATAGGCTGACAATTGAGTGTTTTAAAGCGCACACACGATACGGGGTGTCAGAAAAAGCAGTAACAATCATATTTTTGTATTTTTTAAATCCATGCTGAGAGTACCAGTTATTTCAATTTAGGAAAAATCCACTGGCAGGCAACCCACGGAAAGAAAGAACGTTGAAATCTTCCTTCACATTCTAAATTTACGTCTCAAGGTGACGTTAGCGACGTTTGCGGTGGCTTAGCGGTCATAGCGTCTGGTGTATTTAACCAGAAGACGCAGACGCCAGTCGATTTTTCCAAAAGATATTTTATTTAGACGAAGGTGTTCTACCGATCAAAAACCACACTTGCCTTCCTTTGCCCTATATTTTATGGGGCAGGTGAAATGTTAAATCGATTAAACCATATCGATAGGTACTTTTGAAAAGGCCTAGGAAAAACTAGTTGCACGGTTCCAAAAAGTGGATCTTATGAATGAAACGCCTGCAATAAACTCCAGACACTCCTTAAAAACAATGTTGGTTACAATATTTTAATTTTATTTACAATCTTGTTTTGGATATCCACATGGGATCCAAACCTCGGACTAGTCCAGAGAGTTTCATAGATAAATTCAAAAACACTACTTTACCAGAGAATCGAACCTAAGACCTCTTGCGCGCGTACCACTGGACTAAAGAGGAAGTAACAGTATTGTCGCTTTAAATAAATATCCTGGGACATTAATTTACACAGCACCATCTAGTCCCAAACTAAGCGGAGACTGTACTATGGGTACTAGACAATGGTCATAATACTTATATACTTTTTTTTTGTAAATACATACATAGGAAACACCCAGACAAACACAAACATTTATATTCATCACATAAATATTTGTGTCTTGTGGGAATCGAACCCACGACCTCGTGGTCAGCAGTCCGGTACTCGAACCACTAGACCACAGACGTCGTCTGTAAATAGCAGCGAACATACAAAAGCTTCTTTGTAACATACCTAACGTAAATTACTGTGTTCCTAGTTGTAGCCGCGACCGCGATTGTTTCGGTTTTGAAAGCGGTTGGCGCGTTAATTTCACAACATTTCTAATTACACGTTGCAATTGCAGCCAGGGTTGGCTCTAATTAGACATCAGTGATCAATCAGAAAAGCTAAAACTGATTCATTCAAAAAGAAATTTCTTTAAATCAATTCCTAATTTAGAAAACCAATAGAAACATATTTTCATTTTCAGGTTCATGTTTTATACCTAAAATCTATACAAATAAATAAAACTGAACTGTCTATTTGTAATTCCAAATTAACAGCTTTTCACTTAATATATAATGTAAAAAAGTATATACAGTAATTACATAAAAAAGTCAATTAAAAAAATTGCCTGTCAGTCTGTTTGATCCGGCTAATCTCTAAAACGGCTGGACTGGTTTTGACGGGACTTTCACTTGCAGATAGCTAATGTTATAAGGAGTAACGGCTACTTTTACTATCGCGGGGAACAAATAGTGTTTAATAGGATTCATCAAGTAGCCAAAAGTTGTAGTAGTAGCTAGTAGTATTTTTTACCGCGCATGACGCTTCTGTGGAATCAATTTTACCAGCGGGTGTATGTCCGATCCGGTACAAAATGGCAACCTTCAAGAAGTGAGCCTATTCTTTTCTTAAAGGCCTGGTACACACTTTCAACTCCTCCAGTGTTGTGTGTCTCCATGGGTGGCGGTGATCACTTAACATCAGGTAACCCGCTTGCTCGCTTGCCTACCTCTTCTACAAAAAAAGTCATTTGAGCCATCACTATGGCCTATTCTATTAATTAAAATTCATCATCATCATCATTCTTCCTGCCCTTGTCCTAAATTATTTGGGGTCGGCGCAACCTATCCTTTTCTTCCATTCATCCCTGTTGGCCATCACTTGCTCATTCAATCTCTTTTCCATCATGTCGACCGTAACTCAATCCATCCATCTTTTCTTTGGCATTCCTCTATCCCTGTAAAATTATTAGTATTTATCATCATTATCACAAATTATCAGCCAAAAGGTCTACTGATGAACAAAAGCTTTCCGTATAGACTTCCACAAGTATCGGCTATATACCGTCTGCATCCATTTACTGGATTACCTGTTCATCTCATTGGAGGCCTTCCTCAAACGAGATAGACTAGTCTAGTGTTCGCCAGCTAACGAGAATGAGGTTCTTTTTCAATACCCCAAAAAATTTAGCATAGTATGCTAAAAGAAGTGTTACCTTATAGAAGATTGGACAATAGCATTTTATTTATTTCTTCAATTTTATTGCAAGATATTTGCATCGTGTTAGTTTAGTAGCAACCCTATTCGCGGCATGTCCCGTACGTTCGGTTGTCAGGCACACCACCGCCGACATGTTTATTCCGTCCTACATAATTTCTTCTGTTTATTTACCTTTAATTGTTCTATCCACACCCATTGTAATGGCATTTTGTAGGAATTCAGTCGCTTCCTGATAAAATGTGACCGGTCTTTGTAGAAGTCTATGGGTGATGCCTTTGTTCAGCAGAGGACCTCTTTTGGCTGATATGATGATGATGATAATGTATTTAATAAACTGTGACGTAATTAGCGCAAAATTTACAAAAACTATTAAAAAATACTACCTAAATTAGGAAAAAACTAAGCCCTTACTTTAGACTATTTTTGATATAAAATTTAACTGTATGCACATTACATCTGTTTTGCTTTTTAGATCTATTGCAAAATGTAGGCTTAAGTATCATATTTTTTTTTTGCTTTAAAAAAATATTTGTTTGGTTAGTTTCTTGTTCGTAAACTCTCGTGTCTTTCAAACACTTTATAGCTCCCATTTTCTGCTGTTTTCGTATCATAACAAAAAGCAAAACATGTTTTAAAACATTCCCATTTTAACGGAATGCCCCGTCAGCAAATACAGGAACAATTTTCTTGAATTCAAAACGTAGTCGATAAAGACTGCAAGAATGTAACATACGAAGGAGTGAAAAGGGTATCGGCAACTGAAACCTCCCCACGTTTAGGGAGCGATAACAAAACGCGAATCGAACGTCGGACTAACAGACGTACTCATCGGAAATTCTGATAGCTCTGTCCACTTGGGGAATGCGCGCGTTGCAGTTGAATGCCAATTTAGTCCGCTCTTTTTTATTTTCGTACCACTGGGATTCGTTGTTCCACTTGTTTAATGTTAAAACGTGGGAAATGGACAAAATAGAAGAGAGACGTCCATTTGTTAGTGATCTACTTGAAATTTTGCGTAGTATTTTTACTGCTCTTTAAAAATTTATAAACGATATTCCATCTGGTTTGATAAACAAGAGATCACAAAAGAAACCCTAAAAACAATACCAAGTTGCATAACAATTGATTTCCCAAAAAAGGTCTAAGATTGATACAATAAAATGGTTCCACAGTATATATAATAAAGTAGTTATTAAAAGAACAGCATCCCTTTCCTTAGTTGAATTTTACGAGATGTTGGAGAACCGATACATTCTAAGTGTTTCTTCAAACCCTAGGGAAAGGCAAAAATACAATTTATCATTCTGTCGCATCTCACATACTCGTAAGAGGATATTGCAAAAAGCACATCAGTGAAGGAGATAATCTCAAAAACAATTTTCTAAAAGAAAATGAACTCTCATTGTGATTCGCTGTAAGGTTTTATTATCATCCTTCATGTAAATAAAAACTTAAGTTCGTTGGGGCCAACGGTGCCAGGTCGTCGTCCCCAAACAACCTCTTGTAATATTCTAAATGAAATTCATAATGGAAATATGCTGAGATGAAATATGAATGGATGTTCGTGGGTACAGCTTAATATGAGGATGATTATATGGATTTAAAATCGTATTAAAAGGAAAGATGGAACAGTCAGTTCAGATGCGGATAATAATATTGATGGCGAAGACTGGGAAGTTGAGTTTAATATTATTAGAGATGCTGGTATTAGTGACGTCGTTAGTAGATAAGTTACGTGGGGCGTTATTTAAATAACCACAATAGTTCATATAGATATTCTTCTGTAAGTAAAGGCTCTTAAAAACCAAATTTGTCTTGGGCTTCTTATATAACATAATTGATATCAGCAACAATTCTTGTACTTAATAACTAAAGTAAAACAATTGTTGAAATAAATGTAAACCAATCGTTAAAGTTGGAATAACTTTAACTACAAACATAAGGATAAAATACGTTTGTAAAACAAGCATCAAAACTCAAACTCAGCTGAAGTGGAAAAAAAAACCGCGAAATGTTGCTTCATTAAGATCATAATTGCTTACTAAAAGTACTTTAACAAAAACCATACGCAAGAAACAATCAACTGACGAGACGAGACTAAATTTCAAAGTTCCTGAAACTTCAAAGTCCCTTTGATGTGTTGGAGATAAAATTTCATATGCTAAATAAAATTAGAGGGTGGCAGCTTGGGACGTACGCTAACCGTAGCGTGTCATGTGTAATAACCGTGCAAAAAGAGATGGCGGCCTCAAGTGGCAAAACGTTACTATGGTGTTGAAAGTCGAGAAATTCTCGTATGTCATTATGGGAGTTAATTTAGTTATGCGGTTGGCTTGTTATTTTTTCAACACTTTTGCAGTTAGTTGCTTCTTTGTCGAGTTTTATTTTGTCATCATTTACCATACAATTCGCAATGTAAATACTTATTTCTAGTGATTTGTTGGTTATTTTACTTTTGCTAGTATTATCATTACCCTTTAATTTTATTATTCACGTCGCATTATAATCCAACTGAGTAAACCAAATTGATTTGTACTCGTATACGAAATTGGCATGTCTCATGTACCGTATTTGTTTGAGGGTCTTTTGTCTTTGCCTGTCCGGACTAGTTGTCTTTGCTTTGATATAATTTATGGGAAGACTTCATTTTCTTTTAACGAGATCGCAGTTGATTCGGCTTTCTAAGTATCTGCGACATTAGAAGTGAAATAGCACCCGAGTTCGTATCGCATTGTCTTTCTTATCTTATTCACGAGACTCGATAGTAACACCCGGAGTGTCTGGAGCGGAAGCTTAAGCGACTTTCATCACAATGGTAGAGAAGTCATACCTATTATTACCGAAGAACAAAAGTTGATTTTTTGTTCACTCTCGCGTAGATGTGTTTAGCGAAATGCTTTGATGGAAGGGCGTCGGAGCGAGTTGTGTAAATGTACCTTATCTTGCCAACAATTTGGGCAGGTAATTTTCCGAATGGGTTGCAATATGAATTGTGTGACTGAGTTTTGGGTTTTGTTAAATACGTGTTGGAAAAAATGAAATATTATAACAAAATGTGAAAAAAGTTTGTATATATATTAAGACTAGCTGTTTCCCATAGTATTACTCACGTTTATATATTTTTTTTTCCTAATTCCGTGGCAATTTTTCCAAAATCCTTTCTCAGTAGGTATTACATTACATACATTTTATACTTCTAGACCCAACGGTTTCAGCTGTGCGTTGATCGATAAGTCAGTAAGTCAGTCTGTCAGTTTCTTCTTTCATAGATATAGACAGAGAGAGATGAGACAATCATACGCAAATAGCAATGACACAAGTAGCAATATATGAAAAAAAAGTCTAGAATACAAGTATAAGTATTAACATCTTTGTATGTCTTTCAAATACAGAAAGAAAGAAAGAAGAGGCAGCCCTTTAATAATCAATTCGGACAATAATAATAAACATAAAATTTGATGGTGCCAATAATACGATTATTAACTATAGCAATGATGGTATCGGCGCGATATTACGAAATTTAAGCTGGGAAAAGTGAGAAAATAAAGATTTGATATTGATTTATATGGATGATATTGTTATCTCATTTCATCGTTTTGTCGACTTATTTGCTGACATCCGATTGGATCACAATGGCTAATATACCAAATAAGATTTTGTTTATTGTACGTCAGAAGTAATTAATAAATTGTCTTAGTTCAAAATTATAAGGGTGAAAAAAGCGCCTTTTATCTTTATTTGTAAGCTATATAAGCCTATTTTTTAACGTAAAGGACTGCAAAATGAAAGAAAAAGAAAGGAAAAATAATGAATGTATAAATAAATGCCTGCGATATCCGTTTTTATTTTTGACAATTATTTTATATAAATTCGCAGATGCTTTTTTATTTATTTATAATGGCAATAAGTAAAATTATTTACTATAAAGAATTAGCTATAAAAACAAAACGTTACAGACTATAGTAGACCAGGGCTGAAACCTTTGAAAATACTACAAAAGTAAAAAAAAATTTGTAGTATTAAACCCATTGGAAAAGGAAGAGCATATAACATAATAACTCACCCCCACCCACTTCCCGACCTCAGATCGCCCGTAAATTATTTTTCCTTTCATTTTTGTTATATTCTCTTCCTTTTCCAATGGGTTTCATCCTACAATTTTTTTTTGTTTTAAAATTATCGACCTTGGTCTATAGGTAGCGATCGGTCTATATGATGCATAAATATGAAAATAGAGAGACGTAGGTAAGTCATAAAAAAACGTTCATGAGGTTAATCGTTTATAAAATCTACCAAAGCTCCAATATTCACCCAATCATCAACGTCACTGATAAATTCAACATCATCCAGCATGTTACTAGATACGACGCTTCATACGGGCGCCTATCAACGCGGTGCAGCGCCTCCTATGAGCACAAATCATTTTCACTCGATCCTCACAGTACATCAACACGAACACCGAACCAACGTAAAACCGTTTATAACTCATAATATGGCACGGTGCGATTCATGATTTTCCAGGAAAATAAATAAAGGATAAGGCGACGAACGGATTCGATGAAAATCCTACACCTCATGCATATAAATGCGTTTGTTAAAATTCAAAATTGGTGTGACGTTGAATAGCTAATTTTGTTCGGAGATGCTTCGCGTGAGTTCCTCCTACCCACACTTGATTACGTATGGACTCGCGTGCTGTGAGAAGGTTTTGCGTTTCGTTGTTTTCCTTATTCTTTATCTCGCATTTTCATCATTAGAATGTTATTGACTGCCTCGTTAGTCCTCGTTAGTGATAGCTACGCTATAGGTCCTGGTATCGATTCCCGGGTCGAGCAGTGTTGTTGGGCTGTTCTGTGAAATTCCCGGAAGTGACGAAATAAAATATTGAATAAGTGCGTTATTCTACTACGGATATTTATACAATGTGTGTGTGTGTTGTGGGGGACGGACTACGGTCTATAAATGTACTATGGTCAGTAAAATTATTTAATTTCATTCAAAAATTAAAATATACATTTAAAATATACACACAATACATACATTTTAGTTTATCATCCTCCTAGCCATTTTCTTCGGCTTCCAGTCTAACGAGATGCGGCAGACTATCAGTATTTTACGCGAAGCGACTGCCATCAGACCTCCGCAACCGAATTTCTGGGCAAGATCGATATTCGAAGGATAGACTGGTTGTCGGGCTTTTTGGGCTTCTGATAACCACTAACGATTGTCATAGGTGTTCGTATGACAACCGAGGACCGACGGCTTTACGTGCTCTGCGAGGCATGGAGGGGTCTCGATATGTTAAAAATGGTCACCCATCCATAGACTGACCTCGGCAACCGTAGCTTAACCTTGCAGATCGGTTGATCAGCGTTGTTATAACTTAGCCACGAGCCTGAGCTAAATACATTTTAATTAATCTATTCAATACATTACACACATTATAAAAAAAAAAGAAAATTGTATAGTATGTCTATAGTATTATTGTAACAATTATTAACATTAGCTTTATTAACAAAACAAACGGACTTAATGAATGCGGTTTCCGTTTGATTTCATTATCTAAAACCGAGCGGAGTGTGGCCATTGTAGCAGTTTAATTAGCATAATCATGAGCGCTGACCGCTGTTTAGTATGTCAATACAACCCTAACATTTTTTGTTCAGTTGTTCCGAAAAGGATTTTATTCTGTACTTGTTTTGTTAGGTTAATTAGTGGCTGAAGCGGACTGAATTATGTAGAAACAGTTTAGTTAGGTTAATATCAAATCTACATAATTTTTACCGCCAAAATTTTCGACCTTTAAGAAATTGATTATCACTGAAAATTTCTAATATGATGATGGTTTATTAGTGAGTGATGTAACACAATTGTCAAACACACTTAGGTTGTAATGGGCTAGAATCTTTATATTTTCCGTGATGTAGGTACCTAGTAGCTGTGCGATATCCGTGAAGTTGCTCAAGGGCCTAGCAGAATACCAGCGCCGCGTCATTTATTAATAACTAGCTTTCCGCCAGAGGCTTTGCCCGCGTGGTGTAAGTATTTCTTATAAATTTCATCCCCTATTTCATCCGCTTACAGCTCTTTTTTGACATTAATTAAAAAGTCAAAGCCTATCTCAGGCTCTAGACTATCTCTGTACCAAATTTCATTTAAATCGGTTCATTAGTTTTGGCGTCAAAACGCGACAGACAGATAGACTAAAGAGGTACTGAAGAAAAAAACTTATCAAAAACTGTACCTACCACAGATTCCGTATAACAGATTTCAAGTTCCTTACACTGATAAAATGAACAATGGAACCATTCCTTCATTTTCAAAATAAAACAAGAAACGCCCAAGATTGATAATATACCTACTGCTATGTATAAAGCAAGCGACTAAAACTCATTGTTTTCTCTCGAATGGCTGTTCCCCCCAGTGACGGTAAACAGCGATACGTACAAACGCGACGTTGTAACAAAAACAAATACATTGCATGTGCACTTAGCGACGCCTGCTTTTTGTTTTTTAAACTGTTAATGCACTAACTTTGTAAGTTGCCGTTTGCGACTATCGTGTGAATGACTTCGAGTTTCCCTAACAGTTTTCATAAGTTCTTTTGACTAAAATATTTTTTCGTTTCAATAGATTGATGTTGCTCAAGTTACTTTAGGATAAAACATAGGTCTGTTGTCACTTATATCTTGTATCAAAGAGAGACAATTATGTTTTTATTTTTGGTTTTTTACACACGGTGACGAACCCTACTGTACTCTACCTAAGAATATTTTGTCTTGTGTTGTGATTATCGGAATAAACTTTCTTCGTTTCTTTCTACTGCTTGTTCTGGCAGCGGATGATCCATCAGGGTTATCCTTTGTTACTTCCAAACCTCGTTACTTGTCATTGACACCGCCTATCGTGATAGTCTTAAGAGCAATAAACTCCTCATTCCAAAATAATTGGTATCAGATTACAAATAATAATGTGATAATTATTTTTATTTTTTTCCTCAAGATGCAACAAATGCCTCAGCTCTGTAATGCGATATCGTTGGCTAATAATAATAATCGAAAGCACGTTTCCACCTTCTTGAATACCAAAAATACTCTTTTCGGAATTCCAATAGTTATTAATCTCATGCGACTGTCGCAGGGTTGCACAACCATCGTCCTATCACGTAATAGTGCTACACAATTCTATCCACAGAAAATGAAAATGTAGCCCATCCGAGCGTTTAGCCAATTACCAGCATAAACATACACTTCACTTGAATTCTATCTGCTAAGACGTAAAGGTGATTCTCGCCTGTTCTTCTCGGAAGTGTAAGCGGCGAAATAACATTTTGGTAACGTGGATGTCTCCCATTTGAAATTCAGATGGAGTTTTTCAGGGCCAGTTTGGGCAGACGCCAATGTTTTACGGGCGAGTTTGTTTTCAGTTAATTTATGGATGAATTTAGAATTATAAAGAGGTTATGAAAATTAAATCTGTTATGTGGTTGCCATACCCAAGTTGGCGCGTAGTTATTTAGCCTTTGTGTGTCTGAATAAAAGAGTGATTAATTAAACTTTTCGGTGACGACGGAGTTTTTAATTATTGATATAAATAAAGTACCGTTTGACGGATTTTGGTTGGTGAAACTTTAACTACAATGTTAACTTGTTTAATGAGTTTGTTTTTTTTTTTAGATTAGGAACAAATGTTTCTGTGGAATATACTTTACAGTAAATAAAAAAGTAACCTATAAAAACATAAAACGCAAAATATTTTAATGAATTTGGCTGCTTATTTTACTGTTGCAATAGTGGGCTACCGAATTCTCAAAAAATGTTTTAATATGTATTTATCAAAGTAAGAATATTTAGAACAAATTAGCTCCAGCCTTTAATACAGTCCCAAACATGTTGCAAAGTCACCAATTTCTTCATATGATACACGAGATAATGCATTGTTGATTGATTGAGCTGGGCACCTGTCAGCACCGTGAGACAATAGCGTGATGTATGACGCCAAGCATTGATTTGAGCTATACTATTAATAACCGTTAGTCTCAACAGCTGGTTAAGAAAATGGGTGGATACTAAGATAGATGACACGTATTTAATTTTCTAATATTACTAATAAAACTCTCTGGTAGTCTTAAGTTTTTCCAATGATACCTACGCAAATATCCTTGTAATTGGTAGTGTGGCCTCTCCTCTGGCTATTAGTAGGTCTGATATAAATTACTGCATTCAAAGATACCATCATTATCTGAACTTGTTTTGGCGTTACCTCTGAGGTTGCCAATTCAATTATGAATTATCAGTACAATCTTGTACTAAAAACAGTAAAAGAAGAAGAGTATAAAAGATAATATTTTTGGGTAAAAATAAAAATTTTCATTTTTTGTTACAGGTAAATTTACAAACTGAGAAAGCAGAAATGTCAAACCTATGGCATCATGGTAATTTTACATATCTACTTAATATTTTTTATAATTTTATGTTATTTATAACATTTAGATAGACTATCAGCTAAATTAACTTAAAACTACAATTAAATAACAATATGAAGCTATTCAAAAGTCTCCCAAGATAGAAACCATGTAAGTTACTAAGATTTTTTTTAATTAATGACGTGTTGTTATTGTCCTAAGGCACCTCACTGATACATTGGGCCGTCATGACCCTATCGCCACTGACCTGTCATGAGAAAATGGCTTATTATTTTAATCATCATCCTCCTAGCCCTTTTCCCAATAATGTTGGGGTCGGCTTCCAGTCTAACCAGATGCGGCTGCATATCAGTATTTTACACGAAGCGACTGCCATCAGACCTCCGCAATCCAATTTTCTGGGCAATACCGATATTCGAAGGATAGACTGGTCGTCAGGCTTTTTGGGCTTCTGACTAACACTAACGATTGTCATAGATGTTCGTATGACAACCGGGACCGACGGCTTTACGTGCTCTGCGAGGCTAGGAGGGGTCTCGATGTGTTAAGAAGCTTAAACTTGCAGATCGGTTGATCAGCGTTGTTATAACTTAGCTACGAGCTTATTATTGTTGGCTTATTATTTTAATATTAATTCAAATTATATTCCTTTAAGACTATGTAAGTAATAATCTTCCAAATATTCATCAACAATATTAAACACGATAATATTCTAAATCCAATCCGTTGAATGTTTAAATTTAGTTCCAGTGAAACCTTCACCGTATTTCCGAGAAACATTTAATGAATCGGGTTTGAACAAAGCCGCCATTGTTTAAGAAATATTAAACTTAATTGAAAAGCGGTTAATTTAAAATGTTTGCGGTCAACCACTATTTGAAATTATACTAAATTAGTTTAGTCCTATGTTGAATTATAACAACGAAAATCAATGAGATTTTACAGTCACAATCTTGACACTAATATGCGACTATAATGTTTAAAACTTTATTTAAATACCATCACGGCTGTACTTCCCAAAGGTTTATGCAGAGATGTACTAATTTAGATACACCCACAGTTCGCCAATAAAGGTCCCATGAAATAGAGTGCGAGCCTATTACTATCAATTGGGGCCAAATCCATGGTAGGCAGGTATCAAACCCAGCACCGGGTAAAAACCACCGAACAAATTCTCGACAAGTTCGTAGTAGCAATTCGAAGTTCGAATTCGTGCCCGGTTAATGGCAATAGGCTCGCCCCCTATTACATGAGACCCAAACATACCGACAAACTGTGGGTGTAACATTAATACATCTCTGCCTAACGCTTCGGGGAATACAGGTGCGGAATTGGGCCTGTTAAAAACATTTTTGCCTATTTATATAATTTTATTAATTATCTGTACACTCATTTTGTAGATCGAGGTCTGAAAAGTTTTTACTTTGATCCATTAGTTTGACTCTGAGTTATATTACTTAATTCATTATTTTGAAAAGATATAAATCGGATTTGAGTTTTACCTAAGTTACTGAGTCCTATAAGACATTTTAATCGAAGCTGATATTTTACTATAACTTTGTAAACGATTTCTGTACTAGTTTATTTACTTAGAAAAGAACTATGCTCTTTCCGATAAGGATCCAAATTTAGGTATTTATATAAAATACTAGCTTTTGCCCGCGGCTTCGCTCTCCGTGGATGAAGAAACAAAATTGAAAGAAAACGATCCCGAATAAGATAAAAAGCAGCTCACTATAACAGTTTCATCATCCTCCTAGACTCCTAGCCTATGCCGAAAATATGTTAAGCTCCGGTTCCAATCGAAACAGATGTGGTTAAATATAAATATCTTACACAAAGCAATAAGTAGCGTTCAGACTGGTTAAAACCGATAGGTATCCTAACTTTAAATTGATCGTCTGGTTTTTTGGCCTTCTGACTACGATTAACGATTTTCATAGGTTTTCGTATGGGGTCTACTATGCCGAATCAATTGCCATTTCTTAACGTGCTATATAAGGTACAGAGGGTCTCGATGTCTTAAGAATGGTCACCCATCGTAGTTATTACTTCGCCAAAGTTTTTAGCTCGGTTTGAGCAACTGTTACTGGTACTGGGGTACTCTATGAGGTACTAAGGTGATACTGTTTGTGAAACTGTGTTGTTCAAAATAACTCCAAAGGAAAATTGAAACTACAGTTAGTCGTAATAACTCGTAATTCTAACCAAACTTTACAACTATTGTTTAATTTAAGTCTATACGACTTTAAACGTTTATAACTAATCAACAATCACGATTTCTGCGCATATGACAACTTAATTAAAGAACCAACAATAATGATCCCTTATAACAATAGGAATACATACTACAGAGAGGTCAAGCTCTATCTCAGCATTTACGCAACCGAGTGGAATGAGATATACCTCATTTTTTTAGTTGAACGATGGACTTTTAAATAGAAAATCAAAAATCAATAACCAACAATGATGATCTCTTCTTTCTATGGGCTTGCATACAACAGAGAGGTCAAGCTCTATCTAAGGATCTGTACGAATAATTGAAAAAAGCTTTACATCAGTTTTTAAGTTGAAAATTATGCATTACAACTGTTAACACAAAATTCAAATCTATTCAGTAGGTTTAGCGCCAACCCCTAACAAACAGACAAACAGACAAACAGACAAGAATTCTAAAAATCACATTTTTGGGTTCGCGATCGTTTATATACTCTAACCCAATTGTTTTTTTTTAAATATCTTCAATGTACAGAAACGACTTTTTTACAATTTTATAATAGTATAGATTTAATGATTTTATTATATTATAGAAAATTACCGTTGTCAAACAAAAACCGACGTATTATAAACATAGTTAATTCAAACAATACAATCGTAGTACTTCCACTTTCTAGATTTTAAAAGCTATTTTCCTGGGTCCATACTTATTTCTTAACAAATCCAATAGAAAATGGCTTATGTGCCATTCATTAAATACACGAAAATTTTATATTTATTCTTTGATTTTCTTACTTTTCCATATCATATATGTAAGAACGTACCTATAGTAAATATGTTTGTTTACAACTTCAAATTGAATAACATGTTTAATAAAAAAGAAATAAGCTTTACTACTTCCATAAAGTGTTCGATAATCGTGAAAAACTATCAGCTTACAAAATGCATCCAATATTGATTTTACGTCGGATAAAAATTTGAACTGAACCGCAACTTAAAAGCAACTGGCTCAAAACAGTTGATACCAAAAAGCCAATTTTATATTCCAATGAGCTGTGGAGAACCTTTTTGCTGTGCCGAAATTGTTGATCCAATTTTTGGAGCTTACGCCATACCATAGGCAGTAACGCGAATTCCCTCGGAGACTTTAAATATTTGTAAAATGGGTAAGGCCTGTTTTTTCCTCAAATATATTGTGGTAAAAGCTGTGAGCTCACAAAAATGGTTCTCATCACGCGAAGTTTCGCATAAAAGGGTTATTTTCAACAAGAATTTATTCACATTACAAGAATAATGTTCATTCCGTAGATATTTGAATTATTATACCTAGGGTTAAAGCTTTACCTTTTTCCAAAGTCTATATTTGTGATATCCATTAGACATTTGCATTTAAATTTCTGTATGATAATTTTCTACTTATAACAAATAATATCGTAACTTAGTCTAAATTTTTATTTCGTGAAAAATAAAAAATAACCTGAAGAAGTTGTGTTGAATAAACATAGTTATTAGTTAAAACATTGTTTTAAATCTAATAAAAACAAATAATTCAACTTTATCGCAAATAAAATATGATGTTAAATAAAATGTTGATCCAAAACTAAATCAGGAAATCACATAAAACGATACACCGTATAAATCTCACCAAACTATTTTTCACACACTATCACCAATAAGAATCTCTACCGGTTCAGAATCACATTTAAAAATATTCCACCTTTCAAATAACATATTTTCGCGAATAGCGGAAGGCTATTGGACGGGTGGGGTTGCCCCCACCCTGTCCCACTTATTTTGTAATCTTTGCTCTGCAGCCCCAACATCCCTTAGACTCATATTTGGAAAAATATACTTTGATGTTAAAAGTGGCGGTATTTGATATTTTTCTTGTTATGTTATAGGTTACTTGACAGTAATAGAAGTACTTGTCATGAGTTTAAAAGGTTCTTTGTCGTTAAGAATAGGACTTGTTGAAGTATTTTACTTATAGTTGAATTTCGTTGAGTATAACATTGTTGACTACGTGTTAGAGTACCTACACGATTCTCAAAATGTATTCGATGGATAGTAATAAAAACTTTAATTTTTTTAAACTACTTATGTACCTTGCAGTTTTAACATGCCTTATGTCTAAGAAATATGAATTTTCCAGTTGATTGTTTAAACCTCGTTAAAATATGTTTTTCCATTATTGGATTAAAAACGTTGATCCTAGTATCCCGTCTAAAAAAATAAATAAAGTAATTAACTAAACATATTCTCCGATCCATATACAAAAATTCTACACAGCAAGATGGATGAACAACTCTGTAAACACTAAAAAAGTAGCCTAAAAACCATTATACTATTATCTAGTGAAAATCCTCTAGCAGCTGAATGCAGTACAAATGTTCTTTCTAGTTCTTCCACTCGAGCGGCCATGTGATGAACAGAAACGTTTAAGTCTCGACCAAAGAATGTAGACACGCAGCAATGTAAACATTTTAACTAAAGTAAGCCACGACAGTGGAAAGCCGTCTTAGTATTTCAAGTATTACTTCATTCCAGTTAAGGATTGATATTGATAATTAAAACTAATGTAATAGGACACTAAAACATCTTCACATCATGGTACTATTATACAGTTCTCGCGAAACTTATTGTCCGGGTTGAAGTTGGCACGAGCTAACTTTAACCCGGCCGTAAAAATCGGAGAAAGAAAAATATTGGATTAGAATCATTTAAAACGACAGATTACGACTTGCACTTTCGTTTTTATTTATTACAATCTAATATTTTCTTTCTCCGATTTTTATGGCCGGGTTAAAGTTAGCTAGCACCAACTTCAACCCGGACAATAAGTTTGGCAAGAACTGTAAATTTCGTTTATTAATTATGACAGAAAAAAGGTCAACATAAAACACTATCCTGTTTTTACTTTTGATCGCACTCGTAATTATAGGATTAATACTTAAAACTACATAATTTAAACCACAAATGTGCGATAATCAGCAAACAATTGTACGTTAAAATGTTTGCTCATTATTTTTAAGGACTGTGTTATGAATACGTTTAAAATAAATACGAAATATTAATCCTTTTTATATAAACATAAAATAGTATTACATGCATTGCACTCAGTAAAATGCATATTACCCAAGTATATATTTTAATGACAATAAATTGTAATAAGTAAATAATGTAGTGAAGTATATTATATACTCGTATCTAGTTTCCCAAGGGATAGTAAATATTTATATTCAGTTTAACATTTACCTATTAATGTCTAAAGTAAAATCTACAATAAAATATTAATAAATAAATTAACATTTTTATTGAGGATATTGCGGATACAGTATAGGTAATGATTGCCACTAGATGAGTACACCACTAAGCTATGCCGCTTTCCTGAATGTTTCAAAATTTCAGGTTTTGAATCTGAATTATATTAATTCTTGTCAGTTGCTGCTTTGCGTTGCTTTGACTTACTGCTTTTTATAGAATCGTAGCTCTTGCCTTTTTTCTAGCTTGTTTTTTATTGCGCACAAGCACTTTCTATTCTTGGTCACTTGTTCACGTACCGAATACAGAACTCTCAGATCGTCAGATCTTGATCTACAATAATATAGTCATGAGCCATTTGATCGGATCAACACAAAATCCCCCAGTTTTTCAATTAACATTCAAAATTTGAATACAATTTCCCGTCACGTGTTTCCCGTAGACGGTGAAAAGGCGTAAACCAGTAATTCCATAACGAACCTCATTGGTTCATGAGTCGATAAGGCGACGCAAATGGACTACTAATTTATGATAACAACGAAAATTGCTTTCGAAAAACCCCGCAGAATGCTATGAATAAAATTTCAGTTATTCGACCGACACTTTATTGAGCTCGATTTTAATATTTAAGGGCCAATATAGGGGTTGTTTGGTATCAGTTTCGTCTAAGCTTCGTCTAAGCTTTAATATTCCGGAGTCCGGACTACTGTTTTAATTATTGTTATAGGTGTTTAATATGACAACCGAGCCAACACCTTGCCTTGAAGCCTCTACGAGATATGGAGGGGCTCGATTTGTTAAGACCGGGGTGGTTTTGCCAAGACCCCTGCAAGACAAGGTTTAAGTTCATCGTTGCAAATTGATTAAATAGCGTCATTTTTACTTAGTCTCTAGTCCCTTTGCTTACTATAAAATACCAAGAATTTCCTCTAACACTCACAAATTAGGGTAGATCATTCGTCCTCGAAAATTTAACAAAAAGAAGTCTTAGTCACAAAATTATCCATGTCCAACTTTCTAGGCTATTAAGGGCCAGAGCAGACTTGCTACTTCTAGCATCGGCGATCAACGATAAGTCGATTTTTGATACTGGTTACTGACACAAACGCTACACACATCTCAGTAGCATTAGCTTAGTGAGGCCTCGGCATTTGGGGAACACGGTTAATCGATCGCAGTTGGTCCCTCAAATCGCGATTAAGCATCGATGTAGTCATAAGAAACCGCGATTTCAATACTGCGATTGAACGCTGCGAATCACATAAACAGCGGCTAAAATGTGCGATTTCTATACAACGATCGATACAAAATCACCGATCGCAATGCTAAAATTATTGTCGTGTGTGCTGTGCCCCTAAATAGGTTGTCAGTCCTGAAATGAATGGCCTATTCCAGAGTGTGCCATTCTAAAACCCTTGTAAGTGACGGTTGGAGTTACGACCGGGTACTTCGATAACCAGTTTTTTTCTTCACCAATTTTATGTTAGGATTAGCTGGGGTGACCGGGTCTGCGACTGATCACAATGGATTTGTACCCGGATTCTTTACGATGCACTTTATCATTGTTAAATTAGTTTTTTTACGCTTTTTTTATACTAGGTCTCCATAATAGTTGGTGTAATTTGATTAGTTGATCCGAATTCTGAGCTGCTACAGATCTTAATTGATAAACCCGATAACACTTCACTCTACCTGGGAATTGAACGCAAAACGCCATGCTCACTACCCACGTTTGCAACCTCTAGTGATGAGTCTCTTTTAATGTGGGTAGTTCTTGACATTTCGGTTGGAAGTACTTCTTACAAATTAGTAATTAAGCCAGCTATATCGTTTCATGATTTTATGCGTATATTTGTATGTCTAATTAACAGGAAAAATATTTTGTTCAATATTTGTAATTCTTTGAATGACCATGCTATGTCGTAACTACGTTTTTGCTACGCTATACGCAATGATTTTTGACATTAAAACAATTAAAAAATAAACACACAAAGGCCAACTTTCTTTTGGAGTTTTCCAACATAATACCAATTGTTTTAACAACCTTCGACTTGAGGCGTTTGACGTCTTTAACGTTTTAGAATGTTGAGGAAAATTTCAACCTGGAGAGTGGAACTCGCGGTGGCTTAGAGGTCATAGCGTCTGGTGTATTTAACCAGACCACGCAGGTTTGAATCCTGCCTACCAGCCGATATTTTCCTTCATTAAAATCTTATTATATAAAGCCAAGTCGGGTTTGTTACAACACTTATAACTGGAGAACGGTTGGACCGATTTGCATAATCTTTGATTTGTTGGATTTTTTCCACCCCGAATAACAGAATAACTATTACTTATAGATTAGCTAACTATCAGAAAATTTCCCAAAAAAAATCTAATGGGGTGTGACGGGGTCAACCTTGACGCGAGCGAAGTTGCGAGCAAAAGCTAGTAACATATAAAGAACAATTTAAAAACACCAACGTTACGTTAAAAATTAACGTTACACCACTTATCCGACAAAACGTGACACTATAATTGCCAGGCTATGTGTTCACGGGTCCAAAGCTTTACAAATAAATAATAAGCACGGGACAACGTAAAAACGTACTCGCAATAAACGTAATAAAAATAAAAGCACGCTTATTTTTAATGTCCGCACAGGAACAAATGTGAAGTGGGTCACAATGGTCCAGTTAAAATTGTTTTGCTAACGTTATTATTTCTATTAGTCAGGTCAGGGAACGTGTGGTTTTTTATTCGTTTTATTTTTCATTTACAAATGCCTGTCACTGGGCATGACACTATTTTTCTCGTGTTTTTTTCCTAAAAGTCGACTTCATATTAAGTAATGACGACGTTGGTCACACGTGCAAGGGATTAACACAGAGGTCCTACTTTCCGTCATAGTCGTGGTGAATTTTTCAGAATCCATGGCCATAACCATTTGGAGCGAGAGAGAGCAAGTGCAGTTTTTAGTCGGTGTGAGTCTGAAATACCCTGAAAGTCTTGCCTGACTTTTAGCAATCTGTGTGCAAATAAATAAATAAAATATTATACCTCTGCGGCGGAGAAGCAAAAATTTTGTGAGGGACACATGAATGGCTGAGAAATTTTCTCAACGACATTTGAAAGAGACTAGCTCTCGCCCTAGGCCAGCAAGGTAAACTAACCATAACACTGTCTTTCTGAGAGAGTCCAGTGACTATCAGTAAGGCAGTTACTAAGTTTATAATGAATTGGTTTTGTTGTGTTGTTTCTTTCTAGTTGTACTATATCTTACACGTGTCGATCTGGAAATTATTATTTGAATAACCTTCTGGTTAAGGTCGTAAATCGCACGACTAAGGTTTCAGACTCCTGAACAGTGTTGCTTTTAATTAACTAGTTATACTTTACAGACTTAATAGGTATCGATATCTTAGCATAATGAAAACATATTGTTTTGCTCAAAAAATCCCTAGTAAAATTTACAAAAACTAGTTTTATATCAATGTTCGTCGAAGTATCGAAATCAGTATAGTATCAATATCATGTTAGATAATTATTGTTTCTGAATAATAAACTGCCAGTAACAACATCAAAACATTTTCAAATAAAGAAAACCCAACACAATACAAAGCTATTCATGTTAAAACGAGTTTTTCTACCCTCAGAACAAACCAAAAAGCCACTGTATTGTAATGTCAATTGTAGTGGGAAACTGGAAAGACCTCCGTTTGAAGTAGGTTAAAAAAAAGTAATATACAGTGTCTGCCAAGTCATAAGCTATGGCCGTATCCACTCGGCTTCCTAATAACATTTTAATAATAAACTCGCGCACGGAACAAAGGGAATGCTTTCTCTATACTGTGGCGTAAAAGTTGAGAGTTTGGCGGCAATGTTGACCGCTCTATCGGCGTAGGAGTTGAGCTAGCTTCGGAAGGATTTCAGAATCGATCCCCTTTCGGATCAACTATACAATATATTTAAAAAAACCTGTCCGGCCCGAAAGGGGTATACAAATATCCCAATCACATTACCAAATAAAATAAAATAAATAAAATATTCATAAAAGTAACTCTGTTAATGAAGTTTTAAATTCAAGATTTATGTACAAAAATTACCCAAAATCTAGCAATTTTCTTAAATGTGACGACACTATTACCTGCCGTGGTATATTAGGCACGGTATCCTCGGATTGTATTGTATTTGTATTGTGTAATGTGTGTGTGTGTGATCTTCAAAAATTTCAACCACTTTAAATTTGGATACGCACTTATTTTTATATACTTTCTCACCAACAAGTGGCTTTACATATACCTACTTACAGTTAGTATTAAAAATATAAAATGGTATGGTCGATAAAATATCTGCAAAATCCTCAATGCTGAGATGCCAGACTATCCTTTTGTACAACTGGAGAATAGCCTCTTTTCAAACGTACATGTCTATCGTCTGGTTGCTATGACAACGATGTTTTTGACTCACTGGATCGGTTATTCATAATCAACAAGTCCATACTGTGTGCCGTTCGAATGGCAGCGCTTCGCCCGCCAATTTTCAATTTTAAAGGTTTTTATGTATTCGTGATCGTATTTGTAACTTTTTAAAGGTATTATTCGAAGCACGCCGCTTGCAGTTGCAATCACGGCAACTGCAGCGACTGCATTTATTGTCATCAGTTGTCAGTACATACTACACAATAATTTATTGTAATATACCAACTGTTGCCGTATAAATTATATTTTGTGCAGAAATAACAAAATAACTATTAAGCTACATAAGTAGCCTAGGTACTTATTCTTTTTTCTTTTCAATGATTATCAAATTAACCCTACAGTTAAGCTTATATATTAATAAGTGGTCTTATGTAGTCACAACAAATAAAATATATTATAATTTTCATCATATCAGTATCTTACTGAGGTAGGCAAATACTAGTAGGTATACCTAAATAAATATCTCGGGACATTGGGACATTTTTTTACACAGCACCATCTAGTCCCAAACCATAATGTAACAACAGATAGTGATCCAACTCCTTTGTGTGGACGCTAAATGCCGACAATCGTCTAGACACTGAAAAGAGCTTAGGGTTGTCACAAAAAACATTTTGCAAATACTTACGTTCTTACAGGCGATATATTTTAAGTTCAAATTAATCTGTGTCAGTTGTAGTAGTACTACTAGTACTGATTTCTAGAAAAATATGAATAGCTTAGGGTTCTCAAAAAACACATTTTGCAAGTACTTACGTTCCTACAGGTGATATTATGTTTGTAAGTTCATTTTAGAAAAAAAATCATCATCGTATAAAGGGTTATAGGGTTATATTACGTCAACCTTTCTAGATACCTAGACATTACGCTATTTCCGGCATAGGTACAGTTCTCGCCAAACTTATTGTCCGGGTTGAAGTTGGCACGAACTAACTTTAACCCGGCCGTAAAAATCATAGAATATAGGTAGGTACATAAATAATAAAGTAATAAATAAGTTTAGATTCGCCAAATCTTACTTATTATCTCGTAAAATACCAACAATAGGTACTTACTTATCTAAAAAATCTAGTAAAAATGACATTATTATTATTATATGTGAAAATCGTACCAAAACCCATTGGAAAGTATATATTATATAAAATATTTTTTTAGTAAGTACCTAAACACACGGTGGCGGCGGATAGATACTTTATTCTGTTTACTGTAGAGATAATATTACTTTAGGTAGGTATACATAATTGGTTTGGAGGCACTTATCGATTCTCATCCTTTGGAAATCGATTAAATCTCAATTCTCGTTTATTACTGCTGTACGATATCGGCAAACAACCGTGAACTGCACAAGTAGAACGCATTATTATTGAAAAATGGTCGCATCGGCAATATTCGAAATAAATTTAATAATATTAACGACAGCGCGATGGCGATGCACTTTAAACTCCGTACCGACGCGCAGTGTACGTCGGGCGGACGGGCCGCCTGCGAAAAAGCGGTGGGGGGACGCCGCTCTGCCCCGCAACCCACCTCATCGTTGACCTGTCTAGACGGCCGAGTCGTTTCACTGTTAGAGATTTATACACTGTGCCCAAACTAAGCAGAGCTTGTACTATGGGTACTAGACAATGGATATAATACTTATATACTTTTTTTTTGTAAATATATACTTATAATATATAAGAAACACACCCAGACAAACACAAACACCTAAGTTCATCACATAAATGTTTGTGTCTTGTGGGAATCGAACCCACGACCTCGTGATCACCAAGTCCGGTACTCGAACCACTAGACCACAGACGTCGTCAACCTATAGGTTTTCGCCTCGCAACTACGTTACTACATAAACATTCAATTTATATAATGCTACATACATAACTCCGTGTAAAGTAGCATTTAAACTTGCAACATTTTCGCATTTATTTCATTTCTTGATGTTGTTTTTTAGTTTTATCACACCCGCACAACAACCGCTTTAAGTTCATGACTTAAATGAAAAAAGAAAGAACGGAGATTTATGGTGGATTCCCGTAGCCACAAATCAACCGTACCCGTCAGAATTTGTGTGAATTTATACGATATTTAATGCAGTTTTTCTGGCCACTCACTGTTTCTTTGCGTAAAATTGTACTGAGAACATCGTAACGGCTAATTTTATTTGCACGACACTGTATTTTCAAATGTAGAAACCCATTTTGGCTGCACGGTAGTGTTTTTTTAGGAGTAACTCAATTAGAAAAAATATGTTAAACTCTTTCAGCACTTATGTTATTGAGAAAAAACAACGATGTTGTTTTTAAATTAGGAATGTTTTACCTTATTTATAACACGAGAACCAATTTGTAACAATCGGTGCTTTGAAAAAGTTTAAGTATAAACCTTTTTACGCTGAAGAATTCTTTTAATGCAGAATAATATTGAAATGTAGGGTAGTTTGTAATTATAACAACAAGATACTACCAACTTAACCTACCCGTGACTTGTATGCTGTAAATGGTCCGAAAAATAATAATATTCAAACGCGATAAAACTCGTAAAAAGTAGTTTTTCTATGTCCAATATTCGCGTAAGTATTGTATAAGTGTTGTTCCAATAATGTCCTATAACTTCGGACTTTCAATATTTCTACAATAATTTTTCTCTCTGTTTATAATTATCAAATATTTTGATTGTATAAATTTTTAGTTATTTTTTTTCTTTAATTTGCATGATGTGGTCTTCTTTAATTGAGAGGACACATAAACACAAGGAACATAAAATATTCTATGTCCTCTTGTTGGAAATAAAATAAGTGTAAGAAATCAGGTAGATTCCGTCTAATAAAAATCGCACCGTCATGTGCGAATACTTTGAGCTAAAGTACCCCAATAGACACCGTTCTCCAAACTGACTGACAACTAATCAGTTTGCAAGACAGCACTAACGCTAAGACATTTCCAATTTATCTTCACAAATCATGTCCGCACCTAGGAAACAAATTAAAGGTTTCGACTATCTTAGCAAGTAATTCGATCCCCGATTTATTTGATTCGTTTCAACTCGATGAGTCTTATCCTATTTGTGGTTGGATTAAGTCCAGGAAATGGGTCGGTTGCTTTGCCAGATTATCCACGAGGATCTAAGGTATCAAGACACTTGAGTACGAATTAAGACCGCCTCTGTGGAAGGAATTAGGAGGAAAGCGTCATAATTTGTAATGTATTTAATGGTGTTGTTTGGGAACGTACTCATCGCGTTCTGTACAGATATCAACAGAATATAACCACGCTTGTATTCCTCAAAGTGTTAAATAGAGGTGTACCAATGTACACCCTTTCGGGCCCATGTAATAGGAGGCGATTCGGCAAGCCTTTAACCGGGCACTGCCAATAACCGGGCACAAATTCAAACTGATACTGCGAGTTCGATAGACAACTCCAATAACACTTTGCCTGGCCTGGGACTTGAACCCAGGACCTCCATCAGACCTACCTAGGTCAGGAAGTTGTGTATAAAATTTCTGGGCAAATAAAATTTAACAAGAGACTAACGTCTCAAGCATACCATTACGCCTGTATTCCCCAAAGCGCTAGGCAGAAGTGTGCTAATGTAATGTACACCCACAATTCACCTCTTCCTCTTCCTCCTAGCCTTTTCCCAACCATGTTAGGGTCGGCTTCCAGTCTAACCAGGATGCGGCTGAATATCAGTATTTTACACGGAGCGACTGCCTTTAGACCTCCGTAACCCAATTTCTAGGCAATACCGATATTCCAAGGAAAGACTGGTTGTCAGGCTTTTTAGGCTTCTGACTACCACTAACGATTGTCGTAAAGCCGTCGGTCCCGGTTGTCATAGGAACACCTATGTTCCTATGACAACCGGGACCGGTTGATCAGCGTAGTTACAACTTGGCCACGAGCCCCTCACATACACAATTCACCGGTTTGTAATAAGGCATAATAGTTATGTTATCCTAGGCGTTATTTTAATAAAATAAAACACCAGTTCACTACATTATTGTCAGTAAAAAAAAAACAAAACGTATCTAGACTGATTGCTAAGTAAAAAGAACATGACAAAAATAATTACTCACTGAAACAATCTTAACAACACGTCTCTTTAAAACAATTCACTTAAGATTAAGCAAATGAGATAAAAAGTAAGATTAAATAACCTTAGAAACACTCTAACACACAGTAAGAACACTTGAGTCCATTTAATTGAAAAACTTTTTGTTGTTCAAGAAAAAAAAAGCGCTTTAATTTCATTAACGTGGAATGACTTCGCTTTGTTTCAGCGTTACTATCCCGGATAAAAAAAAGAAAACTTATAGCCGCTTGATTGCTGAAAGAAAATTGGGGCTTTTGTCGTTTTGTAAATAAATGGTAAACAGTACCTACTTAAAAGTGATGCCCTGGTAGTGATGACGATGTCGATGTTTTTTTTTTGTAGTAAAATGACAAACAAGTAAATGGGCTTGTGGCGTGTTAACTTGTTTTGTTTTTGTTTAAAAGATAAAAATTGTTTATTGACCAAAAAAGAAATTTATATTGCACACTTCGTTTTTCCATTGGCCCCAAACTAAGCCAGCCTGTTTCTTGGGTGCCAATATTAAAGTATAATAAACATAAACTTCGGTGTATGTTGACTATTTAAAATGAAGAAATTAAAAATCTATTAACAAAAGATAATCCAAAAAAAAAAAAAAGAATGTGTGAGCGTGTGTGTGTGTGTGTGTGTGTGTGTGTGTGTGTGTATATGAGCGCGTGCGTATTTGCGATGATGAATTTTGTTCACGCGCATTCGCGCCAATTTATTTTATGATGTTTACTAGCTTTTCTGTATCATAGTACGATATTTTCAGTAACCAGGCTCGTACCGTTTTTCTGGTTTCATAGTGGGAGCAGTTATTGATGTTGCAATGTTTAATGACAGAATTGTAAACGTAAGAATGAAGAAAATTGGGTAGCCTTTGCGCATAGGTTGATTTTGCAGTAGGAATTGGAATTCTGAATTTGCGTTTTGATTGTAGTTTGGCTAAGTCTTGCCGTTTCGTAGTTCTTGTGTAATGTAATGTAGAGTTTTCTTACACCCCAATAATTCTGCATATAAGCTGTCTGTTGCATATCTATATGGTTTCCATAACATTGTGTTAAGTACTGCGCGTTGCGCCCTTTCCAAGTCTAGTAAGTGGGTTTACGTTTCGTTATTGCTGATACAGTCAGAATCAGATATATTGGGACATACACAGTGTTCAAAATTATCTATACTACAACTAATGGTGGTCCAACACGCTTGGCACAAACTACAAACCTATACAAACGCAGAAACATGTAGATGGATCCCAAGCGCTTGCCGCAAACTTCTTTGATTTGGAGTAAAAACGAACAGTCGATCAGCCTGATGCCTGGACCATGAGTTTTTCTCACTAGATTCGCTAGCAACACCGTAAAATAATTGTATAGAAAACCCTCACAGTGCCTCTAGCGGTTACTTAAGGAACTAAAATCTGCAAAACGCAAACGTTTGCAAGTCCACACAAGCCAAGGTAAACACTCTATTCACACGTTTGAATCTGTGATGATTTGCCGAGGTTCGGCGAGCGTGTGCTGCCATAAGAAAATTTTATCTCAATGTGATAAAGTTTATTTCAGAATGACAGTTACCGTGAAGTGTGTTCGTTCTGAAATAATCCTTGTGCCATTGATATAATGGTTTAATTTTCTTAATTGTTCCGATCATTTTGAACATTTGTTGGTACCGATATATCTGATGCTGACTGTACATGACTGGTAACTGCACTGGTATAGGCACTGTGCTATCTTCTTGATAGCCTTGTTGATCTAGTGGTCCCAATTACGACTGCTACGCTAGAAATCCTGGGTTCAATTCCAGAATCAAACTGCAATGTTTTTGGGTTTTTCTGTAAAATTCTCAGCAGCAGCTCGGAGTCTGGATTTGTGGTGGTAAGCTCGCCTCCTATTACATAGTGTACATTAGTACACCTCTGTGTAACCCTTTGAGAGTACCGGCGTGATGTTGTGAAACAATACGGCCATGCAAGTGAGTACAGTACATAATATCTTAGCTCGACATACGCCACGCATTCTGCACGGCGGCGTCTCGCCGACTTTGTTAAACCGATTAGCAGTGCATGTGAGCGCTGATTATAGCATTGTGCTGCATGAATTATTATGCAAGTATGTGTAACAATATCGCTGCAACGTTGTTTAATTTACTTGGGCTTTATTCGGGGTAAACGGAGACACAATTTACTCTAACAGCTTTAGTATTTGAAGCAAGGTTTTGGTACCTATATTATGATAATATAACCTATATTATGATAATATAATATACCTATACTATATTAGGTTGACTGGTAGAAAATGGCATTAAGTCCGCTTTATGTACCATTTTTGTGCATAGAAGTTTAAATAAATAAATATATGGGAATGTGACCAATGAACCGCCAAGTCGAAGGTTTCAAATTCAAATCTATTTCCTAATTATGTGTGTATTAATGACTACTCGTATACAATCATGGTGAAGGAAAACATCAAGAAGAAATCTGCTTGCCTGAGAGATTTTCTCGACGGTGTGTGAAGTCTGCTAAACCGCACTAGGTCGGGCGGCGGCGTGATGGATTACCCCCTTATTCTGAGAGGACACACATGCCCAACAGTCAGACAGTAAATAGATAGATAATATAATATAATAATAATAAATATTATATTATATTTATAATATAATTTTTTTTTGGAGACATTTTTACACAGCACCATCAAGTCAAAAACTAAGCAGAGCTTGTACTATGGGACAATGGATATAATACTTGTATACTTTTGTTTTGTAAATACATATTTATTATATATAGGAAACACCCAGACAAACACAAATAATTATATTCGTCATCACATAAATATTTGTGTCTTGTGGGAATCGAACCCACGACCCCGTGATCAGCAGTCCGGTACTCGAACCACTAGACCGCAGACGTCGTCACACACGTCATAATAAGAGATAGATAGAGTATTCTTTATTTAAATTATAATATATGAAAGAAAACAAACTTAAATACGTACAATAGCTAAAATAGGTTAATAATGAGAGAATAAATAACAGATTTTTCTGACAAACTTTTTCGACTGTGTCTCTTTTGGAAAAAGTGGTATTAACACTCCTAGCTTGAGGCTTATAAGCCAATAAGCTTAAAGCTAGTCGCTACTGATAGCAGATTAGAGGACACCGATCGGATATAAGCTGTTCTCTATAAGGAGTGCACTTCAACCTAGTAGGTAAAGGTTTTTGTTTCAGCATATTATGGTAATATATTTTAAGTCACAACCTCACCCTGCATTCGCACAACAATGGAACGTAACCTTCATGTTTTTCCACAAAATCGTTTAGTGGAATGTATTGACACTCGGACTTTGATGAGGGTGAAGTACCTGGAATAGGTACTTACCTGCCAGTCCTGCCACTCATTACGAGAATGCACGAATATATTTGTATATACACAAGCACAGAAACACATCTGCGCTTTAATACTATGCCTGTATTTCCCAAGAACTAGGTCTGCTTAACCCTTTGTGTGGGTGTACCTTTCGGTATACTTTTATACACCCATAGTGCGCCGGTATGTAGGTCTCATATTGGGCCTATTGTGATCAACCAGCCACAAATGCAGACGCAGAGCTGCTTCTGGGAGTTTTACAGAATTTGCAACCTTGACACTGCTTGACCCGGGAATCGAACCTAGGATTTCTAGCGTAGCAGTCGCACTTGGGACCACTAGACCAAACAAGTTAGTCTGCGGTTAAAGTATTTATTTCTTAAAAATAATTACAATTTCTATTCTATTCTATTCTATTAACTATTGTTAATAAGAACTATTACGGTGTTAGCCAATTAAATCGTGGCTTTACAGAATAATGTCATCATCATTTATTTATTTATTTAAACTTCTATACACATAAATGGCACATAAGGCGGACTTAATGCCATAAGGCATCATTATCATCATCATTTATAGAATAGAACAATGTTTATTTACCAGATAACTCGGTACCTACATAGTTTTTGGAGTAATGAGAGTGAGTTCATCATGTTTCGTCAACACAGCAGCATGCAAATATCAGAAAATAATAAAACTAAATACCTACCTCGACGAACGTATAACAACCAGATTGCGGACGTTCTCAAAAAAGGCAAGTTTAAGAGCACCCTAAACCGACGAGCATGCATGGAGAGGTTAATGAACATAGGCGAAGCGAAAGTGGTGTGCGAGGATCGTAGCAAGTGGAAATCTATAGTCTCTGCCTACCCCTATGGGAAACAGGCGTGAAGCTATGTATGTATGTATGTAAAAATAAGTTCAACTTAACAAAAGGCCACATACCTCCTTCCTTGTCATAAAAAATCTGTACAGCAAATCTGTAACAAACAGACAGAAAGCGTTATTTTCTCAATATAAATTAGTACTTAAACACAAATGTTATAAAATACATTTAGATAGAATACATATAAAAATAAACACGTCATTTTAAAATAACCTGCCACCGCAATCTCACACATTCCTCAAAAACCCGCAAGTATTTTTACGGAGCAACCCTGCCTCCAGCAAGCGTTGCCAATCTTGCGACAAATAACATTTTTAAAATTGCAACATTGAAAAATAGAGATACGCGACTCTGAACCGTTTAATGGTGATTTATGACTCGATAAAAATTTCAACTTTTCACATTAACCGTTTTGAGTTGCCGTTATTGTATAAGTTTCTGTTGCTGCTGTAAGTAAAAAATATTGTGTTCAAGAAACCGTTTTCAGTTTCAAGTTATTCTTAGTTTCTCTCTGTTGGGCGACGAGTTCTTTTAAAACGATTATGTTGGATAGTTTTATTTACGCTAAGCTTTTAAAAGGGTTACTAAACTTTTGTTTCTAAATTATCTAATTAATTAATCACATCACATCTTCGTAATCATATGTTTTTATATTTAACGTCATCGATTAGGCAAAAGAGTAACCATTCACCCATAGTTCGTGTATTTGGGCCTCATGTATTATTATCGAGCGAGCCTATTTTCATTAGTCGGGAACAAATGCAAAACACTCCTCGACCTGGGAATCGAACCCAGAACCTCTAGTAAAGCGGTTACGCTTAGAACCACTTTAAGAGTACATTGAATCGTCTAATGACACACAATTTCAATCAATACGTTTGTGAGTTCTTTTGTACTCTACTAACCATGACCTAAAATGGATGAGTAAGCTGATAAATATATTCCTCAACAAATTCGGAAGTCAAAAGATATATGTATCATATGTATTATAAGTGGAAGGCGGGTAGGGAGGCCTTTGCCCTGCAGTGGGACGATAACGGCTGATAGAATAGAATATAATGTATTATAAGTATGTATTTACAACAAAAAAAATTTTTAAGTATTAAATCCATTGTCTAGTACCCATAGTATAAGCTCTGCTTAGTTTGGGACTAGATGGTGCTGTGTAAAAATGTCCAAAGATATTTTTTATTATTATTATAAAAGACGTCGTAAAAATGCTTGATAATACTTACACAAGCCAACATCGATCAGCAAAACACACTAGTTATATATCAATAAAATATTATGAGCATTTTTTGCATGCCACAAACAATTAAAATCTATTTTTTGTCCTAATCCTACCTAATCCTCCTATAAAGATTTCAAGATAGGTAGATAGTTTTTCTGTTGACAAAATAGGCTTCATCATAAAGACTGATCCTTATTCTGCCGATTACTATAATTGTTATAATTGTCCGAGCACATACCAATTCGTAAATAGGTAAATTTAAATCTTTGAAGTTTACGATTTCTTGTAACTCTTCTATTTAAGTTCATTTATTTTCTGCTATTTAAGTTAGTTTTTATGTTATTCGTTTGCACACAAATAATAGAAATCTTAATAGATATATACGCCTGGGTCCTATTAGGGTAGATAGAGACTACCCCTAGATTTCCACCCCATGCATGCTGGACGATTTAGGGTGTAAGATTAATGTGTTTTAAAACACATAAGACAATATTGTTACAAAATTATATTATTTTGCATCATTAACCCCCCCCCCCCCACCTACTGTTATACTACTGGGTATAGGTCTAGAATGAGAGGGTTCTACCAGCTGGCTATATATATTACATGAATCTAAAAACAATATTAGGTACCTACTCCCCTGCCGAAACCAAAATATTATGTTATGCTATAAATCATGAATGATGCGCTATAAGGTTTCGGCGTCGAATGTTTTGACTCGTAAAAAAATATAGCTTTCGTTTATGTACCTTCGAATGTTATCTTTCTGAGTGATTAAACCATTGATAAGGTTTATTGTAAAGCCTCCTTTCACAGACCCATAGAATTATTATCAGATTTTTTGAAACTCAGCAAATACTTAAACGAATATCTGGCACTATTCAAGCGTTATGTATCTACTTGTTGGGCCTTATACGGCTTAGAAACTTCCATTTACAGACCCAAAGCAATTCGAACTTAATTTTGAAGGTCATAAAGTTGATTTCGCTTTGAGAACTCGTCTATTTTGATGTGGTCGTAAATTACTACAAGTAGTTTCGGTTGGTATGGCCTCTATTTGCAAAGGGATATGAGCTATAATAGTTTGGAATGATGTTGAAATTATCTTTGTGATATCCGCAGACCTAGATCGTTCATAGTGTTGTGATCCGTACATGTTTTATTGCAAGGGTCGCTTGTCGATAGCAGATCTGAAATAACATTGTAAATTAGATTGTTAGCACCTCGAACACATAGTTGATTAAGAGTTTGAAGGGTTAGCTAAAGTTCTCATTCTGCTATATCACTATGACGATTAACTATCGGTTAATTATATCAATTTCTAGAATCAGATCCAGATCTAAATAATCATTTTGGCAGCTTTTTGACGGTAAATAAAAGTACCTCAGAACATACAATCGGTGCTAGCCACATTATTCGTAGATTTAAAAAAAACAGTTTTCGATTTATCTATCACATTATATTTATATGGACCATAATATATCCATAGCTATGTTGCTTTTAAACCAATTTTGACGAATCTTTTTAATCGAGATGAACTAATAAAATGATTAATTTTGGACTATCGGCTTAAGGCCATCACTATCACTAAATAATGGCTTCAAGTTGGTTCTGTATTTCTATAAAGTTAAGAGAAGGATTTGGGTCTGTATTGATTCAGTATAGAGTCTAATCCTAGACACAAATATTTGATCGTCTAATCATTAGACGATCAACAATGCTATTATTTTACACCTATTATTTTCTTTTAAACTAATCCCATTTTTAAGGTTATTTATATAGACATCCAGGGTAGACCGCACCAAAGATGGTTAGACGACATTAAAAAAATTACAGGTCCATTATGGCCTAGACTGGCAAGACACAGGGAAAGTTGGAAGTCACTGGAGAAGGCCTTTGTGTCTGGAAACACACCTGACAGGAATTAGAATAATACATAATATAAAAAAACTATAAACTTGTTAAATAATGCTTAGGCAAATAAAGGCTTAATAAATAAAAAATAAAAAATATAGACCCCGGCGAGATGGACAGATGACCTGGTGAAGGTCGCTGGGAAACGTAGGATACAGGCAACATAAGTCCGGTCTTTGTGGAAGTCCATTGTGAAGTGGTAAGGCCTTTATTCAGCAATGGATTTTTGGGCTGTCTAAGACCAACTTAAGGTGGCCATTTTAGACCATATAATATACATATTTTATTGATGTTGATAATAAAGCAACGAATAAAGAAGTGGAATTCTCTAAAATCTTAAATAGACCCAACTTCATTAGATCAAAGCTTGATGTCATGTAACGTAGAGGTTAAATTCAATTTTAAAATGTTATAACATGTTAAAGTGCTAACTGTAGCAACACTTAGTTCCATATGCAAAGTTCCTCAGAGTCTGGTTGGACGGACTTTCATTATAACTTGGAGACATGACTTGTACGCCAGAAGTGTCACATAAACGTTTATTACAAGAGACGTCTGGTTTTATGAACAAAGTGATGAACACTGACTTGTCCTTCGTCCGTATGACATTTTTCTTTGACGAAATATTGCAAAAATACGTGACAAATTAACTTGTAAAGGTCTACTTCTCTTCTTTTTTGATGACACCTAAAAACAAATAATGATTCATAAAATAAATAAACTAAGGGCCTGTTTCATGAGCTCTGAAAGTTATCGAATTACGTATCATACAAATTTTGTTCTTTTTTTTTAATTTATGCGATGGTATAGTGTCTATCCAGAGCTGGCCTTAAATATTATTAGAGACATGTCAGTCTTCTCTTTTTTTTGCTTGTTAGGTACAAGCAAAAATAGGAATTATTTTTATTTATAAAATAACTTGATCCTTTAACGGGAAGTGTGGACCACAGGACACTGTGGCCTTAACAGACACCTGACAATCATGAAAGTAAAAGAAGACCCCATATGCTCTGCATGCGGGGAAGCAGAAGAAACAAGCTTCCATCTAGTATACAAAATGTATGCACTACTCAGATGGGAAATATTAAATACTGACGAAGCAAACGAAGAGCAACTTGCAGAAATATCCACCAGACTACTGGTGGGCTTCTGCAAAGCCACTAGGAGATCGCGACGCCGAGCGCCAATAACCCATGAAGGGATCCACCAAAAATGGGGAACTGGGCGAAATAATCACAACAAGAGGACTGATCGCCCGCCTGGTGCCTGCAGGCGTCCCCGAAGATAAATAGAAATAGAATAATGGGAAGTTTGAGAAAGGAAAAAGCCAACTAAAAACCACACTTACTTACTGCTGCTGTAAGCCGCCACTCTGAGCAACACAGGATCTATTAGGAGGACTTCTTTGACACTATAATTTTTTTATTATATCTAAGATTGTATTTATATATCTACCCGACAACATCAATAACATTTCTTAACAAAATTAAAATTTCAAACTAATAATTGCTGCAGAAACTTGAATGCCTTCACAACCAACAGTCTCAGTCTTGACGTAATTATTAAATTGAGAATTCAACAGTCCTTTACAAACTTTAACACCTTTCATACTCCAAACGGATTCAGGAAACTTTTCAAAATTGTAGTTTCTTAGAACTTATCGTACGCGACGTTTGACGGAAAACAATGTAAATCAATGTCTTGTAGTTATAGAAGTTTCGCGAATGTTCGGGAACTTTCAAGAACAATCTAAAACTGTCGAGACGTCAAGAGGTTAGACCGCTTTGTGAATTAATTTTGAAGTCGTATTTTGTTAGCTTGTTAATTTCTTTGAAGGACTTTTGTTGACTTTGATTGGTATGAGTGACAATTACTTACCAGAAAACATACCATCACGCCTATTTATCCTAAGATATAATTACATACCTACGGTTTGCACTAAATATTTTTTTGATAAAAACTATTTCACATGAATTTCAGTGGCCTGCGCAAGAAGTAAATAATATTTCTGAGATTGAAAAGTTTTCGAATGACAATGTTTTTTCCATGTTGTTGGTTAATACGTAGTACGACCTTTTTTTTCGTTATTAAAAATACTTGTGTTTAATTATCTGAAACGAATAGCGGCATAATTGGTGTCACATTGACAAATACCCCCAATTATCAGAAACAACCACTTATTATTTACAATAGCACAAATTAAACAATATCTCTCTCATTATCCTTCTCCATCAATACACCATTGTGTACATTCACTTAAATTGCTTGTATTATTATTTTCAACTAGATTTTGTTTGCACCTTCGCTCAAATTGAATAGTATTTTAACTGTAAGACCTCCAATTATGTACAGTCACGATAAAAAATATCTATACCGTGAACGGGTGCTATCTGTCGGGACTGGTCGGCTCTTACTGCTATGGCAGTAATTTCAATTGTAAAACTTACCTACTCTTTAATCTCTGCAACTACACATCAAGCTGCATCATCCTCATTACTATTCACAACAATTGTTACTGTTACCACACATATTTTAAAAAAAGAGTATCTATGGCGTTTCTTGCCGGCTCTTCTCCATAAGACCCACTTTTTTGGAACCGTGCAACTAATTTAACGTTTCAAAAGTACCTATTTATATGGTCTAATTGAAATAAAATATTTTGAATTTTGAATTTTGAATTTTATACACTAACAAATGTGCTAAAGCGATTTTTTTATGAATGAACGATTGCAACTTTGAGATAACACCAATGTCACCATAGTATTAGTTTGTAAATAATGTGTTCGTAATATCACAAAAGTTCTATCAGTACTTTAGGAGAAAATCGCTTTAGCACTTTTGTTAGTGTATACATGCTTTTGCTCGTGACTGTACAGCTCAGAATGTTGGACAATCAACAAACTCATAAATTGCTATTTTATTCATTGTTGTACGTTGCTTAAGCTGTTGCTCTTGATGATGATTTTAATTCAAACAGATACAATTTCTGATTTATAATCATGTGGATTTTACATGTCTTTATGGAATCCATATTACCTTTATTAAAATCTCTTTGACACAGAGTTCATGTGAAATCTGATCAGCAAAATGATATGATGATCATTATATGGATGATTTTAATTACAAGTTGCATTAATTCTGAGCGCTTCGATATATTTTTCGGAGAATTATTTTCGGATGATAAGCTTACAATATTATCATGAATTAATGCACTTTATTAATGGTACTATGTTGAATATGACTATCTTATTAGTCTAGTGGTCCGAAGTGCGACTGCTACGCTAGAGGTCCTGGGTTAGGTTCCCGGGTCGAGCCAAGTACTATAAGGTTTTTCTATGAAATTCTTAGTAGCAGCTCGGATTATTTGAGAGTAATCCAATTACACTGCTTAACCTTCGATCTACCAAATCAAACATAGCTAAAACGGTACCTAGCCCAATTACTTAGGTCTGCCGTGAGTTGTTTTTTATTGCATCGAATAAATTCTAGAAACTAATGTAATATTTACGATATTTTTATTCTATCAAAGAATTTCTCTATAAAAATCCAACAGTGTCTTGCCTCTTTGGTCTCGTGGTTCCAAGCACGATTGCTACACTAGAGGTCCTGGATTCGATTCCCAGGTCGAGCTGTGCTGTTGGGTTTTTCTGTAAAATTCCCTATAGCAGCTCAAAGTCTGGATATATGCCCGGTTGATGGCAATAGGCTCGCCCCCTATTACATGGGACTTAATCATACCGCCGAAATGTGGGTGCACATTAGGACAACTTTGCCTACTTCGAAGAATACAGGAGTGATGGTACTATGTTAAAAAATCCATTATTAGAAGCTTTAATTCTACAACTCTATATTTCATTCACAAGGGAAGAGTTAATCAAACAATCCTGCAATAATGGCTTCGCTCACTTCACTCACTTCGCTCACTCCGCTCACTTCACTCGCCGTACAATTCCAATATCCGAAACGTATCCGCGTTTTGAGGATGATAAATTATCCTAATGGGAACAGATATCCGCTGCGCAAATTAGCTAATTAATATCGATGGTTCGGAATACCAGGGTGCTTGTTTTTTGGAATTGAGTGTGTGTGATGTGAATAGCTATGTGTGTGTGATTAGTTGATACAATTTCACACATAAAATAAGATACCATCACGCCTATGTTCCCCGAAGAGTTAGTAGGTACAAATATGGAAATACAGACATGATTGTCCAAATAAGTACGATTTTCACCAATAGATGGCACTGTCTAAATGACGTCATTTTCTAAATGGCGGTGTTAAGATTCTCCGCCATTCAATGACCCGGGCAGTGTCATGTATTGTAAGTCAGTATAAAATCAAAAGCCAAGAAGAAAAGTAAAGTAAAGATCAAGTTCAAATAAAAGTAGTTTAACGGTCAGTTGGTTTCCTTGCCATAGAGCGACTTGTGCCTCCCTAAACATTGGACCTTAGAGACTGGTAAAACAATGATAATTCTTCTTCTTTTTCTTAAATTTATAAGTTCAGCTCCTGTCGGTGAAGCAATTCACACTGCTCTCGATCTTCTGCCTTTTTTATCTCTTGACAGAAAAAACTTTTAATTTTGAACCTCACAACTCGTTCCTCACTTTTTCCTTCATTAATTTGTATTATAAACCTTCACCTGGGTCTCCCCCTTCCACATTTTCCTTCAATTTTATCTTATAGTCCTCTAGTATAGTTTTAAAGAAGTTGTCATGTCATATCAAGTGGCCAAACAACCTCCCCTGTTCTCTATGGTTCTTAACAACAACGACATTATCGGTAGTATGAATGAAAAATTATTCAATATAATTTACATCGAAGTTACATAATTCCTTTAACGCTAGAATAGTACGGGTACATACTGTACACAGTCTTCATAATCTGTTAGTAAATATTTAACATGCAATATCATATAGATTCACAAGGTAAGTAACTAAGTCTGTGCATATGTTATTAGCTTAATGGATACTTCCGTAATACCGGGATCATAGCATGAGAGCTTGGATTTACTTTCACATAAAGATAAATACGTTATTCCTTTTTTTATGTTATTTGTACTCCTTTGTGTACGGATTCAGCATGGGTAATACTTTATTCGTATATCTTGTACGTACATTAAATATGGTAGTAAATAAATCATTAATCGGAGGCAGTGATTTTTCTTTAGTGGTAGTTACAATTCCAATCCAGTCTATCCTTTGAAGATATTAATTTTTGATTGGATTTTTGGACCCAATTTTAAGACCCAGTAATCAGAAATTGGGTCCAAAAATCCTGACATCCAGTGTATATTTCGAATATCGGATTTGCCCAGAAATTAAGCTTCAAAATAAAAAGTAGTCAATATCACTCATTGATAATATACCTTTCTAAAAGTGAAAAAATAGTGGTATAAATGTAATCAATATTGGGTCTTTGTTATGACCGCGACGTCATGCTGTCGATTTATGATCATTATGATGGTAAAGTAGGTACGAGTATATATTGTCATATAAACCACATTAAAAGATTTGTATGTGGTTGACGTTTGGTTCAACTGTATTTACTGAATCCTTTTGAGCTGTTAAGTGAACCAATGAAACACAGATGACCAACAGGTCATTTGCGACCGCAACGTCAACGCACGTGGCTTTTAATAGTGCCTACAGAATTAAACGGCTCTTTGGGGCACAAGGCGGGCATAAATCACATAATGTGTTGTATACCTTACGTTTAATAGGCGTTATGTCAGTATAAAGCTAATATTCGGAGACTACACTAAGCGTAAGCTTAGGTTAATATTCAGAGACGACGCTAATCGTAAAGTAACGCTTCCGTATATCAAATATGTATTACAATTTGACATACATACGGAAGCGTAAGTTTACGCTTAGCGTCGTCTCTGAATATTAATCTAAGCTTAAGACTTTGACGATGCTAAGCGTAAACTTACGCTCCGTAGGTATGTCAAATTGTAATACAAATTTGATATACAGAAGCGTTAAGTACTTTACGATCAGCATCGTCTCTGAATGTAAGCCTAAGCGTCGTCTCTAAATATTAGCCTTATACTGACATACCATAGGCTGCTAATGCTACTTCCCGAGTCAAGCAAAGTGTTGCCGTTTTTTGCAAAATTTTGATTTAGATTTACGCCCTATTGATAGCAATAGGGAGGTGAAACATAGGACCAAAACGTACAGCGAAGTTTGGAAGACTATGCTTAGAGTACTGACAACAGCCTATACCGTTCGGGAATATGGGCGTGATGGTTTGTGTACAAACCTAATCACTTCAACTAAATCGAACAGTAATCACCAATGACTATAAGTGAAGCGAGACGGACAAACACGCCAACAGTCTTGTGCCAGTCGCCCGGAAATCGGGCTGGGTATTTGCGGCGTGACTTACGACCCACATCCGCCCGCCATATTTGCTTTACTTACGCCACTTCCGGCCCAGAGGCTTGCGTAATAGCTCTCCGACAAATACTTTGGCAATCGATTAGTTCGTTGGTTTTTGTTAGATTGCTTAATCGTTTAATTGATATCTCCGTTCCTCGTTTACACAGTTAACGGCAGAATTTTCAATAGATAACTTCTCTCAAAGGATGCTTTGATAACTTTGGGATGAAATGTCTTTCAAATATTAAAGATAACAGCAAAGGAATGTCAAAAGACATTTTATTGTACTGTTTTTTTAATAACTCTAATCAATTATTTTTAATGTCGGTTTGTTACGAAAATTACTATATAGTCATATAGTTTTCAAAACTATTATTACCTATATATAATTATTGATTTCTGACACTTACGCGAATACTAGACATTGAAATAAAACTACTTTTTACGGATTTTATCGCGTTATATTGATATTATTTTAATCCCGACGTTTCGGACCCTTTACAGCGTCCATGGTCACGGGTGACTAAGGTGGTAGGCGTCTTGAAGTTTTAATTACTAACAGCTACCCTACATTTCTGTTAATTATTGGCAATCCGATTCACGCAGAACGAGCTCACCGTATCCTTCGGTCTTGCAGTTTTAGGCTTGGATTTAGATTTAATTGAATCTATAATAGGGTTCCAAGCAGGTGGTAAGACCCAGCCATCTTCTCTATTGAAATTTGGATGTTTTTGAATTTCAATGGCCTCACGAATCATCCTGGGTAGGAATCGGTTTTCTTTTGCGAGGACATGTGGTTGATCAAATCTGATGTAATGCCGGGCCTTGTCAAGGGTGTGTTCACAAATTGCTGACTTTCCGGAACGGCGGTGTTTGACATCAGCGTAAAAGAACATATCGCTGATGTCAAACACCGCCGTTAATAATATCAATATAACGCGATAAAATCCGTAAAAAGTAGTTTTATTTCAATATATATAATTAGTTTAAATAAACATAAATAAATAAATTCAACATTGTACTATCAAGCTTGAATCCCCGAAGGAGTATAGAGATACATACAGAGATATCATCGATGTATACAATTTTTAAAATTTCGTCGATATTTTTACAACCGCGCACCGGATTTCGATAATTTTTCGGGACAAATCTGTAAGTACCAGCTTTCGAATAAAAAAAGAATCATCAAAATCGGTTCACCAAGTCGAAATTTCTGAGGTAACAAACATAAAAAAAATACAGTCGAATTGAGAACCTCCTCCTTTTTTGGAGTCGGTTGAAAATATGTCATAATTACTATCTTTTTTTTTGTATTTTTAAGCATTTTCCATGCTAAGATTACAAGTTATTTTTAATGTAATTTGTAATCTTAGCATGGAAAATGCTATAATATAATAAATAAAAAATACAAAAAAAGATAGTTAATAGGTAAGGTGGCATCGTACGACACGAACTACCTGTAAAAGTTAGTCGTGTCGGTTGTGAAGCATTCACAACCGACACGACTAACAACCTATTGAGTACATACAAGATCAAATCGTTGAGTAAGATTACCCGATATATACATATAAATGTGTAAAAGGTCTTAGAGTAATTTGTGTTGCAATTTAATCTGAACTTTACCTAACAGATTTAAAGTTCCCTATACTAAAAAATATTTATTCTCAATACTACGCAAAGCTTTCAGTCTATCATGGCTCAAAAGACTAAGTGACTTGAGCTATTAAGGCATTTGGGGAGGCTTAGGTGCCCATAAAATTGTACCAAAAAGGTGAAGATACGAAGCTTCACAATATCCTTTGGGAAACTATCACTATAACCCAAAAGGTTGGTTGTCCTGTTCTCTACAGAATTTTGGGTGTAATAAAGTGTTTAAGTGGGTGTAATGTATAGATTTTACCATAAAAATAGTGTTTATGTTCATATAAATAGCTGTTGTTATAAATTTATGACTTTTTTATCGTTAGAGTGATATTATTCACTGCTGTGTAGGTGTGTCTACCAAAAGTATCACATATTTTTTCATTTTTTGGCCATATAATTCGTGACATTTACTATGGCCATGACTGGCAACACTAAAACTGTGTTACTCCAGTCAAGTAACAATAAAAACAGACTGTTCCATAACTGCCAATCTCCAATGATGTAATTTTTCCAATTCCATTGAACTCAAAATACTGTCATAAGATTATGCTAAGGAAACTCTTTTGCAAAATTCATGTTTCTCAACGTACCGGTTGAAGCAAACACTTCAACCGGTACGTTAATGGGAAAATAAGGCCAAAATCTGAATGCCAAAAAAATGAATTTTATTTTGATAGAAGAAAACAAATTAATGAATATTATTTTCAAATACAATGAAATACTAGGTATATATCATAATTATTTCCCAATAACTGCCAACAATACCTCTATACCTACAAACCCATAACTGGTTCAAAAAATATATCATTATTTCTGTAACAACTATAGTTATAATAATCGCGCATAAGTTGGCAGTTAAAACGATTCTTCTGGTAATAAATTGACGGGACGCTTGAAGTTCCCGCCTTAATAACTTTTTGATAATGATATAGGGTGAGTTTTTTCTACCGCCCCTCTAGCTTCGGCCTGTGGAAGTTTAACTGAATTTACTGGCAGTTTGTGAAGATATATTTTATGGTAATATGTGTTCTTTATTGGTACTATGTGATCTCTTTTAGTAAGTTAGGGTAGCCTGTTCGTGTATTAAAAAGTTTTATGAAATAACTCTTGTATTCTCGAAGGATTATGCAGAGGTATATCACCGTACAGCCATAGAGAGGCCTATTGCCATTAACGGGGAATAAATCCAAACTTCGAAATGCTACTGAGAATTTAATAGAAAAACCAATAAATACTGCCCGACCTGGAAATCGAAATCCAGCACCTCTAGCGTAGCAGTCACACTTACCACTACCAGCGAGGTAATCATCGTTATCAACCTATATGCTTACTGTCCCACTGCTGGGCACGGGTCTCCTCTCAGTATGAGAGGGATTAGGCTATATATAGTCCACCACGCTAGCCTAATGCGGGTTGGCAGACTTCACATGCCGCCGAAAAAAGTTTTCTAAGGGCCTGTAGACAAGTTGCAAGTTGACATTCGAATCGACAAACGAATAGAAACAAGATGTGTGGAAGTGACACAAGCTTTTGACAAATCGAGCTGTCACTAGTGTCATTCATACATTTTGTTTCTATTCCTTTCTCTCGTCCTGGCCCCCAGGATGTTTTCCTTCATCGCCAAAGTGAGGGATAATTTCACACATGATTTCTGTGAGTGTGTGCCTTGGATTCGAACTCGAGAAAGGTCTCGAGTTCGAATCCAAGGCACACACCTCTTCAGACTTTTCTCACTTTTCAGACTGCCAAGTTAAAGGTGACTTGGCAGTCCAGTGGTCATACCCCTGGGCTATCACTGCTTCGGCAGTAGGTAATACGAGTAGGTATTTAAATGTAGTTGATCAAAACTACAGACCCAACCAGCAATCTAGTTACTAATTGCGTGCACTGGAGCAATCTTCTCAGGGCCTACAGTGCAACTTCCAGAGCAATTTATACCAGACACTGAGAAATTGGGTTACGAACGCATTTAACTAACTCTGAATACATCTATCCTAAATACTATCTTACTGTATTTCGGCATAACTTGTAGTTACTGTAAAGCTGTTTCCTAATCACTGTATAAGTTCTGTCTGAGAGATAAAGATATATTGTAATTTGACAGATCCTTTAATAGCAATAAATACTTTTAAATCTCTGTAAATATCATCATTATCAAGATCATTTGCTGCGGCTAGGCACAAGTCTACTTTAAAATTGATTGGAGTCGGGCAAAAGTGTACTTATCTTGTATACTCATAGTTTTCCGGTATGAATTAAGTCCCATTTGATAGGGTCGGTCCCAAGTAATGCCGGTTTCATAATTTTTACAATCGCGTCAGCCCCTCTCACCGGCTGACGAGATACAGACGGCATACTACATAGTTTTACATTCTCAGTAGAGAAAGAAGAAGAATAATGCCTATTACCATAAAACAGGCACAAATCTAAACTACGAGAGGACTGAGAGTTTCAAAGAAAAACTCAATAAAATCGGATGCGGGTACCACCGCTAAATAAGACAGCTTAACTGGACTCAACTATTAACTATACTACAATACATTACACGTATAACTTGTGATATTTACTCAAATATATGTAAATAATAAGCACATTGCGCTAAACAACTTTGGCTCCAACATATCTCACATAAATCTGACTTATGTAAACGGGGGTGGCTCGAGTCATGGCGTGTTTGTGTGATGGGAGCATTTTTTCTTTTCTTTTTGTCCATATATTGCTTCGTTTGTTATGAATGACTTTTGTGAATTATAGTTTTCATGTTCGGACGGGTTATCTGTGTTTCGCTTATATGTTTTATCTTTTGTAAGATACGGATTCTCTTTTTCTTTTTTAAAGACAACCCCTTCACTACCTACTACTGCTTTAACTTACGTAACTCATGCATGAATGCTTAAAGGTTACTTGTACTGTGATGCTGTTTATATATTTAGAGAACTAAAAAGTAAATGAAAATAGCATAATTTTGTTTTGATATTTTTTTACAAAAACGGAACTACATACGTAATAGGAACATTTGTGGACTATTATAGTGGGCTATGATGATCACTCTGCGATTTCAATAAAAAAAATTAGAATTTCGTTCCTGTTTGTCATATTTTTTCTTACTTCTGCAGCATAACAGAAAACCAAAAGTCTGTCCTGAGTTTGGCTCATAATAAAACTTTTCTTCTTTTTATTTGATTGATTATAAGATTGTTGTCTGTACTCAACAACATTATTAAGTGAAGATAAATAAAAATCTAGAAAATAAACCGATTAAAGATAAATAAGAAGAAGATTAATGTTTTCCTTTTATATACACTGTCGAGAAAAACGTTGAACAGTTGATATACGTTGAGATCCTTAAATAAATATTTACAAACAATTCCTAAAGTACTTATTTATTTGTAATACTACCAGTGATACGAACAACAAAACATTTTAACACTAAATCGTTTCGGCAAACAAACACAAACAATTCAGCACTTACAAAAACTTGATTCTTTCATATTAGTTGTCGCCATAAAGGCGAACAGGCGTACTATGATAGTAAACCTTACGGCTATATCGCGCATAAAACACAAACAATTATGAACCTTATTGCTATATAAATAAGAGCGTTAGTGTCGATAAAATTGCACAGCAGTAGTCGGAATAAAATTTAAACGATTGTGTGTCTTACTGTGTCGTAAATAAGAACTATAGCGTAGACAATTGAAAGTTGTTTGGTGATTTTATCATACACGCCTGAATTGGCGAAGTGAAGTGGCGAATGTTGTAAATTTTTTCCACCACTTCAATGTTTTTGACTTGTTTTTGGTGTAGAATTTTAGTTAGTTGAAAAAGCTACAAATTAATAAGTACGTGGTTAGTACGTAGGTACCTACATTCCATAGACTATAAAATCGATATCAACAATTAATAATTTGCTAATTTGAATTTTGTGACGACTGTTTTATAAAATTCGACTATCGAAATCACATTTACTTTAGCCGCATATAACATTTTAAACTTATTGTTTTATTTTGTATTTTGATTAAAAAGTTTGGCAAGCATTATTTAGCTGTTTATCATCAAAATCTTATCTTATCTTATCTACAATTATGTCCACTGTTGAACAAAGGCTCCTCCAAAAATCATCAAAACGTTTATCATCAAAATCTTTAAATTACTAAAATTCTAGTTATCGAAGTGTCAATTGTTGTAGTCGAAACAAGATCTTTGAAAGGTAATTATAATTTCAACTTCATTCGTAGCATTTGCGGTGGAAATTCTACGTACGGAACATCGCATATTTCTTTTCATAAAAATTTGAAATAAAAAATATGTCAAGAGGCAATGAAGCTGAAATATAGTTAAAAAGTGTTGTATGAGAAGTTTTAAGAATATAGAGATTTTACGGACAAGAGTGTAATATGAAAATTATTTAAAATATATTCTTAGTTATTACTGCAGATGATTTTTAAAGGAAAAGTTGTAGTTTCAACTTTAATATAAAAGTTGGATGGTTAAAAAAAGAGTATTTGGACAACGTTTAGTAAATAAATCAGACATAAGCCTCAATTAGAACTTCTATACATACTAAAAATTTTATTAAACGTCCCACATTTATACTCTTGCTATACTAGAAAATAAGTTTTGAGAATCTATACTATACAGGGATTTCTTAAGCACTCCTAAGTCCATCAATCCTATTTATCAGCTGAATCCAATAACGGCTTACTCGCAGCCAGACCAGATGAAATACACTGGCAATGCTATCAGTGAACTTAGCTCAACTTCTTCAAGGATTTAAAGGATTCCAATGAATTTCATGCATTTATATCTGTGAGTTCCAAACGCAAAAGTTTTGCGCAAAACGCAAAAAAAAGGTGATACGACCCAGATACTGGACTTTATCTGGAATGTTCAGCAATGTCAAATAATGTGCTAACATTAGTGTGTTCAGGTTTGGAGGAGCCTATAGGCTGCAAATGCGGACCTTATTACAACAGAATAAGGATCAAAAATCCATGTTCTTCTACATCTTTTTAGACCAAGACATGTCACATTTTTTCATTCAGCATTCCTTGTTCTTTTTTTTCCACGGTAAAAGATTTTAATCTATGCACAACACATTGAATTAATCTTAAAGGTGTAGTTTATTGATTACCCAACATTCTGAGTATTATAGCTGAAGCTGTATTCAATTTCTAAAATACATTATTAATATCACACCTGTTTTCTCTGAAGGGTTGGGTGGAGGGATAGTAAAATAACGTACATTTGTCTATGTACGTTATTTTACTATCCCTGGACCTGGGCGTGGACCGATTTCAAAAATTATTTTACTATTAGGAAGCTACGTCTTTCCCGAATAATATAGGCTATAATTTATAAGACCAGGCAGGCGAAGCCGCTGGCGGAAAGCTAAAAGAGAATATTTAAAAGAAGAAACTGACAGACTCATTCAACGCACAACGGAAACCGCCGAATGGATTGAGCTGAAATTTGACACACAGATAGGTGGTATGACCAAAGCACGCACTAACAAAGGATCTTGAGAAATTCCCACAAAATTGGGAAAAAATAGAAGAACGCCTAAGCGCAGTGAACAGCTAGTTAATCGATAAAAAATTTAAAGGACTGTATGACTTTAATAATGCAATACCTATTGTGTATTGTATACCTCACAATGTACGCCAGCTTTATGTAATGTGTAATAAAGATAAATTTTCCTTAGGAAAAAGATGCAGAAACTATAAAATGAAACTGTGCACGTAAATTCCGACATTTCTATAAAACTTTTGTAGCTCTGAAATCGTTGGTTTAAATAAGTTGCATAGCGAGCTTTGTCAAAAGTATCTTACTGTGGTATAACGTATAAAGAATATTATCTTAAAGAATTCAACGGTTCCTTTGACAATATTTCACTAAGGGGTACAAACCAGGGCTTCAAGTCTGCTATTTTACTTACACTTCAATAGTGTCTCAATAAAATAGTTTTACACATTTTGGTAGTCTGCTTTTTATTTAAGACCAGTGGCGTTCCTATGACTTTCCATTGAACTACCATTCAACTGTCGGACGGACAGACACAGATTTTGTTAGTCCGGTTGTCAATGTTTTACGTCTGTAATGAATTATGATAAATCAAAATACGAGTACTAAATAATAATTGAAATAAGAATACAGAAACCATTTTACCGACGCTTCACCGAACACTATTGGTAGGATATTGAATATTTTCCAGAATACCCAATCTGTCAAAATCAGAATAGAATCTCAGTAGTGTGTCAGAATGGTAATCTTAACTAAAATAGCAGAATTGAGGCCCTGTAGTGTTGCTGCAGTTGCTGCACAGCCTGTAGTTGCAGTCATCAGTGTCATTCGGGATGAATTTTATGTATGTATACGATTTCAGGCGAGTTTGAATCTGCGTCCCTCCGGTTCCGTACACCGCACGCTCTAGCCAACTAAACTACCGAGACGTCATCTATTGACGATACATTATGTTTGTACTGTGTAGCGACATCTATCACGCTACATAAGAACTTGTGCGAGGCAAAAAATACTGAATATGAATGAAAACGGTAAACTTCACTTGCGCGAAGTGAAGTTTACCGTGCAACTTGCATATATACATACATACCTTCACACCTGTTTCGCATAGGGGTACGCAGAGTCTATAGATTTCCACTATTATTTCTACTCGTAGGATATATACAACCGCCCGACATCCACCGTCGGGCATGTCCACCAGGCATAATACCCGCCTGGTCGGAGGACCCTCCCCTTGGTGCGAGGGACATCACTACTTCGTCCCTCCACACTGGTGACCCCGATTTGATCCCAGTCTCTTCACACTGGCGAATCTAACGTGATCCATATATATCCACTCCACTGGTCTACTGCTGGGCACGGGTCTCCTCTCAGTATAAGAGGGATTAGGCTATAGTTCACCACGCTTCACATGCCGTCGAGAAAATCTCTCAGGCATGCAGGTTTCCTCACGATGTTTTCCTTCACCGTTAAAACGAGTGATAATTATACACATGATTTCGAAAAGTCAGAGGTGGGTGCCTTGGATTCGAACTCAAGACCTTTGACTTGGCAGTCCAGTGGTACCCTTAGGCTATCACTACTTATATGTATATTACTTTATGTATATTACATATGACCCAAAAACATACTAGCAAAATGTGAGTGTACGTTAGTACCTCTGCCTACCCGTTCGTAGACAGGGAGTATATTCAAGATATGTATAGGTATTCAACAGCCTGGCAACTAACAGTAAACAATATAATCTATTCGTCTCCCGTTAATAAAACGGTTCTGTTCAAACTGAGTTCGAGGTCTCCCATTGATACGCCTTCCTAGGTACGTAATAAGTTTCTTAGAGTTAATTAAACTTGTCTGAGTGGGTTTAGTTCAGTGATTTACAGCACTAACCTCGGCAAGTCGAGGTTTGAAATTAATTTTAGCAGTTTTGGGGGGTAATGTTGTATGTGTTTGTTAGTACTAATTCGAGGAATCATACGTTTGGGTTTTGTTCTGGAAGATCTGTCTTAAGAATTAGGTAACGTTGTACATAAAGAACTTATTTAGTTATCTTGCTTGTCTACTGAGAAACTAAGCTAAGATTGATGTTGACTTTTCCAGGAATTTCAGGAAAACCGTATTTTTTCAGAAGTAATAAGTTCTGTTTAAATAAATTATGTTAATTGCGAACACTTAAGTATTTTAATTGTACCACATTTTGCAATTAAGCCATATAATACTATTATACAAGAGACATTAGTACCTAACTAAAGTTTTACTAAGCGATTGTCACAACAATTTTAATTAATGAAAATTCAGCCCAAATATATAGCGAAACGTGTAACCCAAACCAATGCGACAATACAAATCACGATAAATACGAAACTTACATTAATTTACTCGGACCTAAAAACTCGCCTATAAACTTTAGGGACGGACCACAAAGTATCCAAAAACCATATTGTGACCACAAAAACAAAAACACACAGAGTGAATAACGAAAGTTTCACCATTTTCACCTGTCAACGTGTGCGTGGATAAGGACTTAACGACCATACATCGGCCTCGTTAAGTGTGTGTAATTAAACCTTTTTTTTTTTATTTATTTTTTTTTGCGTCTGGAAATGCTTTATGCACCGTCACGCCGCCCTGGGGAAGGCGGCGCGGTGTGTGGGACTCCATCCTGAAAAGGACGTATACCCACTAAAACCAGACGGGTGTTCGGCTCATCACCATTCAGCCGGGGTGCGGGAACGTGTTGACATTCTTCCGCGACCCCGGCGGTGACGGGCCGCCTATGCGGCCCCCGGCTCTTTTGGGAGGGTGCGTAAGGTGTGCACCCTCCTCTCCTACCAATCCACTGAGTGGGATGCGGCACACTCCGACCGCATCACCTACTCGGGCCTAGTGCTGGGCGACAGACTTCCCCAAGCCTGCCGCCCGTGGCCTCTTTATGGTGGTTGGAACAGGGCACGGTGTGTGTAATTAAACCTGCCCCATGTTCGATAGTCCATTCTTGGTCCCTGTAGTTATAGTGATGGGCAACGATAATCTGGATTGTTATCATAATCGATTAAACCGTTATGCCTAAAATAAATTGGTTATTATTTTTGCGTTCGTAACCTACATAATTTTATTATACGCATAGGTACAAAACTAAAGTATTTGAATGAATTCATTATTACTATTATAGTCTTATAGATCACGTGTAATCGATGTACTCTTTCAACGCCTTAGGCATATGTTTAGAGGTGTATTTACTAAATATTATGGAGCTGTAAAACTATCTATTTTTGTGCGCAGTGAAACCACAGGTACCTCTAAATTATTAGTCATGGTGGGCTATTCAAGAATCGTAGCAAGAGGCGTACTATAGTTTCTGCTTAACCCTATGGGGTCATACCAATATAATAATAATAAAGCTCATTTATTCCGAGTTCGCTACAATATTGGTAATACATATTTTCAGTTTGTTTCGCTATAGTATGTCTCGCAAATCGGCGTGCCTCCCAGCATAGGCCTCCTCCAGCTCTCTCCACTGAGCTCTAACCTCTGCTACTCTGGTCCATTGTCAATTACCAATATAAAATATTTATATAAAGACTTTCGAATTATCAGTCCAGCGGTCATATCACTGCGCTATTAAATACCTAATTATTTTCTCTACAACCTATGATATTATTCCCATTCAAGGGAAACGAGATATCTACAAAAAATGCATACCTATTGCCTATACTTAAGTATTTATATTCTCTTATTTATTCTCGTATTTCTTTTCTATTTCTTAACAGACTAATGACTAACAAAAATTACTACTGTTGTTGCTGTCACAGTTCTACAATTAGCACACTCCCGAAAAACCACAAAATCCGCCGACGTATTTCCAAGATGGCCGACTTCCGGTGCGGTCCGCGTCTGATTATTTCAGTGTTTTCTTCAAACTGATGACGCGACACTTGGCATCATTCTATTCGATGACATTGAAGCGACTGTATTCTTTTATACCAAAGTGTTTTGTAGGTAATCCTACATTTTACGTAAGAGTATTAGTTTGTCATCACTTTCTTAGTTTATGGGATTGTAAGATTTAAAAACCATCTGAAATTGCGGGTTGTTGATTTTTTTATTTTATATTGTGACAATAAGTATTTTGAATAGCACAATTAAATTAAAGTTGGTCACACCACTGGACACAATATTAGTAACCGTCATACTCCAACAAAATGCCTTGAAAGAGGTGGCGAGAGTTTCTCTTCCTGGGTCACGAGACAAGTTCCAATTTGAGATTCAAATTGACAAACGAATAAAAGCACAATTTATGAAAACGACACAAACTTTCGACAAATCGGGCTGTCACTTATGTCATTTCCATACATTTTCTTTCTATTCGTTTGTCGATTCGAATGTAAAATTGCAACTTGTCTAGGCAGCCCGGGGCTTTAACCTTTTATTTTTTTAAAGATTCCTTGTTCATCGGAGGTAAGTAACAAAAATAAGTTAGCAAGTGTTCTCTATTTCAATAACCGACGTCTTTATTAAGCAATTCTGGGAAACACGCCTCGAATATAGCATTTATTGGCATGATATTTTCCTTTAGAAACTCGAGAAGTATTTAAGAGCAATATTGCTGATAAAATTACCAGATTATATTCGAAGCAACATCTTGATCTGTATTGCTTAAGTGATGGGGTATATTTTGATACTGTAGTGTCAATGCTGATGCATATACAAGCATCCCCCCCGGCTTCGCACGGAGCGGAATCTTCCGGTTTTGTCATCATATTTCAATCAATTTACACAAAACCTTAACATATTATACACCTAAACCTTCGTCATGAATCACTTTGTTTATTTGTGAAAACTGCATGACAATCGGTCCAGTAGTTTTTGAATTTATCGGTTACAGACAGACAGACAAACGCTTGTTTTTTTTAATATGTACTGATATCTTTCAAGGGCCGGTTAAGCTAAATATTACATAATCGTTACATTACACAATTTGCACACTTGCTCATGATAATAATCATTGAGAGTAAAGTCATCGCTGGTAATAACTTTTATTTTTTTAGCCGCGTAGGTATGTGTGTTTCGTTTGATACTCATTGCGTTTTAAAATTTTTAAAGCCTAATATTATACTAGTAGATAAATTATCACGCATTTTTTGGAAAGACGCAGCAAATATTTGTATAACCTACAGTTATACTGGGCCTCGATAGTTGTGCAGACTATTTTCTGTTTGTAAAAGAGATATCTATCGTGGCGCGACATAAAAAATAAAGAAATTAGTCACATCTGCAGTATGGAGACACGCTTATGCGATTCCCAGTCAGACGACGCGAGTATTTCCTAGAAAATCGTGACTAATATGAGAAATCATCGCCATTATTTTTAGAGTAAACCAGTCTGGGCTTCAAGTCTGCTATTGAGTCATTAATATTGTTTTTTTTTTTATTTCTTAATGGCCTGTATGACGAAATTTTTTTTTTTTTAAATACAGCGTGTGTTCTCAGTAAAAGTAATTATCTAATGACTAAGAGGACAAAGCCCTACATTGTGGGCGATCGACATTGATCGATAATATCGACGGTTCTAATCGACCCAGTCTGGTGCATAGCAGCTTATGTACTTCATGAGGCCTAGACAAGTTGCAATTGTGTAACACTCGTATGCCGAAAACTGCCTCTTAAGATACAGGTTACCCTAGTTTAAGAGGGATCACTATTAATGTATTACAGATTTCCGCAGTATTATTATTTTATAATTCTACCAACTAGCTCAATCATTCCATAATTTTTGGACCTAATGATTTTATTTATTGATGTGCATACTGTATTCTAGGGAAATAAAATATTATTATTATTATTAAAAAAAAAATTACAAACGTATCGAAAAACGAATAGAAACAAATCTATGGAAATGACAGAAACTTTCGACAAATCGGGCTGTCACTTCCATACATTTTCTTTCTATTCGTTTGTGGATTCGAATGTCAAATTGTAACTTGTCTTGTCTGTGTTTCGGTTGTTGCTGTTGTAACAACGTACGCCCCTGTACGTTAGTTGTTACAACAACAACAACCGAAACTAGTTATCTATTGTATACAATTATTTTTCATGGACCGTTTCGTCTTGCACTAGGAGGCGGCGACGGGCGGGCGTTTTGGCGGCTGTCTAAAATGTAAAACTGACGATCAAAAAGTACTACGTTGTTGTCTAGGTTATTTGAATAAATAATTTGATGTTTCTTATCGTATTTAAAATTAGAAATATATCAATTTTCTTTTTATTTCTTTGTTTCGAATAAAAAGGTATAACCTTTATTTTATAGTAAATTGCTTGTGTAAGATGGTATTTAAAAACGGATATGTGCCAACTGGGCTGGGACACAAATATTGTTTCAATTTTCCTTTCCATGGCGATTAATATTATAGATCATTATTGTAGTCTAAAGATTAGTCAATCAACTTCACAAATTCAAAAACAAATGGTCAGACAATACCTAAGTACTCATCAATTATATGAAAATTGTTCAACATTCACAAGCGCATCTTACGTCATAGGTACATCCACGGTCATTGATACATACCATTAGTAAACAAACATGTGTCTGAACAAGACCAATCACACACGCGCACAAAGAGCAATCCATTAAGCCAAGATAAAAGAACTGAACAGGCTATTTATAATACTTTATTGCCGGTAATATTTGTATCTAGTTTTATTTATTAAAAAAAAGAATGTATATGTATAACGGACGCCCAGAGCCAACACCAGACGCGTGCGTTCTAAATTTAAACAACCCGCGTGCTCAGAAAACAACAAGTCACAATATTTAGAAACCGACGCGGGTACGCACGCTTCTAGCAACCGTGTATTCCACGACCAAATTCAAAAATGGATTCCACGCAAAAGTGACAGTGAAGTGTTCTTATTTTAAAAAGTGTTAGTGATGTGCTTGTTGAAATGTTCTCTAGCTTCAAACTGCCAATGCTCAAGCAGAAATCGAGTAAAGAAGAACCCCTCTACTGCTACAGGAGTGTCAAAACCAAACCGCCGAAAACTCCGACGCTGTCTCGCGTGAGGCGACATCAAAGACGTAAGTTTAGCTATTACACAGCTTATATTTGTATAATGCGAAAATAAACACGGCTTAATGAGGTGCGGGCTTGTTTGTTCGTTTCGTACCAACAACTTCAAAATTAGATGTTTCTGTTAATGGGATGCGTCGCGAAAGCCGAAATGAGCTTTGCAATGCGGTTGGTATTCGTATAAATTGAAGCCGAGTGAATCTGGTCTCAATCCACGGTTATACAAGGATTGTTTATAGTGTTGACAGTTTTGATTAGAGAGGGGAAACGTAGGTGTCTTAGTTTGGATTCCAACGCACGTAGACGCAGACTATATTCCAAGTTTGTAACGTCGCATCTCTATTGCAGTTTGTATTTGCAGGTATCTAGGAATGTTCAATGGAACTACAAATTTACACTAGTTTAGTTTCAGACAGTTGATTTGAATATCTGTGTTAAAAAAGATAATAGGGTACATTTGTACAACCATAGATAAATATTCTGCCAAATCGAGCAAAAAAGCGGCACGGCCATACCATCCTTTTCTCGAAGCAGTTCAGGCCATTTTCGACCCCCCCCCCCCCCCCTCCCCCAACTTCGTTGTGGATAAAACTAGAAACCTTAAATTTCCAGTTTTAATTTAACGAGAACTTACTAGGACATAGTTAAACAGGCCGTTAGTATTTTTGTTTTTCATATCACTTGTCATATAATCTACTATCTATAAGCTACTACTACTCGTATAATGCTTAGTATTCATTCAATCTCTCACTCATAGCTTACCATCTATCTCGTTCTATTCCATATAAAGAATTTGAAAGAAATATAATAAAGAAGAAACCAATACTTAATGAGCTTCGTCCGCTTTACCATGAATTGTAGTCATGAAACTATCTTCTATTACACCATATATACTGTAACCACTCTATTCTCTTGTGGCAAAACAGACTGACTATGATCTTCTTCTTCTTTTCGTGTCAATGGTAAATCAATGTGTCTTGTCAATTTCGTCAATAAATAAGATTATTTATAGAGTTCGAGCCCAGTAGGAAGCCACCTTAATTGGACTGACTATGATTATAATTATATTTTTGGATATTATTACATAGTACCATCTAGTCCAAAACACATTATAATGATAACAGGACAACTCCTACATGACACATCAATTTGGTTATCAATTCCCTGGATAGTGATCCATCTCAATCCCTATTACTTGCTCTAGGCATAGAGATAGTAAATTGAACATAATTTACTGATTTCTGACACTTACGCGAATACTAGACATTGAAATAAAACTACTTTTTACGGATTTTATCGCGCTATATTGACGTCGGGATTAAAATAATATCAATATAACGCGATAAAATCCGTAAAAAGTAGTTTTATTTTAATGAACATAACTTATTCTGTAAGTGCACAGATTCGCCTACTCTATTTAGTGGAATTGCACAATTTTTTTTTTGCAATAAAAAACAACCAATTGACAAACCTTTTTCAAGCTCTGCATCTTCATTTAAGTTATTTTTTATATAGGGAGACTTCAATGCACAATAACTATACACTGTAGTCGACCTACTAAGGCTATTGTTTGGCACAGATTAGTGTACTTAAGAACTGAATTTAGGAACTCTTGCAAAGGAATCGCGGTTATTTCAATCAAAATTAGTTAAGGGCCTGTTTCATAAGTTCCAGTTAAATTACCTGGCAGATAATTTCATATTTTTTTTTTCCATTTTTAATTCATCCAGCGGTTGGCGGCTATGCAGAGGTGAAACATAAATAATGATATAAATATGATAAATGGTTTTCTGCTGCAATATTTACTCCTAAACATATAGCTAATGATGATATTACTAACGCAATCTCAGTCTAATGGGGGCGGCGGGAGGTGCGGCTTGCCCCAATAACGGTTTGTTTACAAATACCTGCTATTTATAACTGTTGCTGTACTGTGGAGTTTGCGTTCTTGTTGCCCGATTGTGTAGGAAAAAACCTTAGTAATGCGTTTGGGTGTATGAGTCTTTTATCGTCTAGTAGACCACGGTAACTTGCGATTTTTATTTTGGCAGAATGTAGACAAGAGTGAGGTTGTCTTTGCCCTACAATGTGACGTTACAGGCTTATAAAAAAAATGTAGTCTAGAATGTATGTAGTAATACTAGATAGTATGTGTTTTTAGGAAAAGACCGGAATGCAATCCACCTTCTTACCAAATTAAAAACAAAAGACTCTTTTACTCCATGCATAAATAAACCTTTTTAGATTTACCACAATTTTTCAATTTAACTTTCGAACGCAAAATCGTATCGGATAAAAATAGCAGTAAGCACCTGACCTCTCGATAATCATTAATGTCCTAGGAATTTCTCGGGTGACCTAATTTGATAGCCGTACTAATGCTCTCCAGTATCACTAATTCAATTTCCAGTATCACTGTACTAATGCTATCCAGTATCATAGATATAAAGCTTTATAGCGTAGATATTAAGACGTTTTTAATATTTTCTGAAGGGTAAATGAGTTATTGGCAGTGACAGACTGAGGAATGTCGAAGATTGGTCTCTTTGGCGTTCACTAAAAGAGGTCTAACCCTGGGGACCAGGGAAAGGACCAGCAATGGAGGAATATAGGCTGATTACGATGATAGAATGACTAATTTAAACGTTATCAAGTAATTTTAGTATTCTAGGCCTGCAGACAACTTGCAATTTGACATTCGAATCGACAAACGAATAGAACGAATTTATTTTATACTACTTATTATTATTTTTGTATATTCGACATATCTTCGAGAATGTTGGTTAACCCGTAATTAGCTAGTGTATAAGAACAATGATTGTAATAATTTTAATTTAAGATAAATTGTATGCACAAGCTGTGGGTAAACCCTAATTTAATAAATAAATAAGTCAACAGAAACAAAATGTATGAATATGATACAAGCTTTCGACCAATCGGGCTGTCACTAATGTCATCTCCATACATTTTCTTCCTGAAAAGGATACTTGATTGTGTACAGCATCTTAGACTGTGTGTGCTTTCATAAACAAAAAAAACTTGGTTGAAGTTTAGATTTGTAGGCTCGCCCCCTATTACATGGGACTTAAACATACCGGTGAACTTGGATGTACGGTCGCGGTCATAAGTCCATTACCATTTTTATAAGTCTATCGCATGAAACAAGTTTCACTTACGACCTTTTTCTATAACAAACATTTTGCATACATAGACGATCTCGTATATCATCTCTCATAATTATCTAGTCGGAAAGTGAGCGATGTAATGATCATTCAGTGCTGTGATATCGCGACGGCGTATTAATATAGTCGTATTAATTTCAAATCACTAAAGTATATGTTTATGTTTACGCGCAGTAACGTGCAGGCAATAAATCCTTGACATGATAATCGACTTATGACCTCTTACCGTACATGGCAAAGTTTCTACCTAGCCTTGTGGGTAATACAGACGTTATAATAAGAAAAGAAAATGTTAACTTTAACCTCCAGACGTATATTTGAAAGTTTTGTTAGAAGCATTACAAAATATATATTCTAAACCGAGCTTGTCACAGCTCATAAATCATAATTATGACGTCACGGGAGAGCAGCGATAGAAAAGTGGCGACCACAGAGACTTGAAAGTGGTTCTAAATAAACATCTATATTAAAAACAATCTGTCCAATCTGTCTGTTCGTACCACAAAATATGCTGCCGAATTTAGTTTGGCTGGTCCAAAACAGTTTAATTAAAATTAAACTGTTTTGGACCAGCTTGGTTGCGTTGTCTTCCTTCAGTTTTAAATGAATTTTCAATTGTTTTTATATTTCTATTGTCAATAAAGTTAATATAATACCTGAATTTAAACTGACTTCGTAAAAGTTAGCCTCAATCCGGTTATTTCTTTTTTTGTATATTTATGCAATATCTTCTTCAATATTGATAAAATTTACTTCGAAGATGAACGTAATTGGTGGTTTCTACCCAACAGTTAAAGAAATACCACAAATTACTAGAAGTCGGTTTTATTTTTCCTTAAAAGTTAATTTACTAATGAATTTCTTGGAATTATGGGATGAAGCTACGTTTTTTACCCGACTGCCGAAGGAGGAGGGTTATGTGTTTGACGCGTATGTATGTATGTATGTATGTCCGTTCCTATGTCCGGTCGTAACTACTCAACGGCTCAACCGATTTAGATAAATGACACCTCATTAGATTTGTCTTGATGGCACGAGTGTCACTGGATACATGAAATTAAAAAAAAACAATATGGCGGATTTTATACGCTTTAATGTGCGAATTGATTTTGAAAATGATCTTTAGTTGTATCAATTTACATTTTAAATTATCATTTAGGATCTTTCTAGTGATTTTATGATGATTTATAAACTAAAAAGAAGGAAATAAAATCAATTATTAAACGAAACAAAAAACCCGACTGCGTAAAAAGTCCTAACTAAAAATCTAAAAACAAGCTCTGTGATGTTGGAAAATGTATTGCAGGCGGGACAAGCTGTTCGTTCATAAACAAAATTGTTTCTTTGCTTTTATTTTACGCAGTCGGGTTTTTTGTTTCGTTAAATAATTGATTTATGAACTAGAACCCTGGCTTGATCGGAGCTCCCAGACGGCATAATTTTTTTCCAACATCTTTAACAGTTATCGTCATATTTCAGCCAATTTTCAGTAATTTAGGTGTATAATCCCTTATGGATTATACACCTAAATTACTCCGTCTACTAGTCAAAACCGTATGAAAATCCGTTCAGTAGTTTTTTAAGTTTATCACGTTCAAACAGACAGACAGACGCGGCAGGGGAGACTCGCGTTCATCCAATTTTTTCCAATCACAAAAGCCCTTCTTAGCTAATGCCTACTACATCATAATACTCGTAACTATACATTATGTGTACCAAATTTCAACCCAATTGGTTCAGTAGTTTGACCTATGTATTGATAAATATCAGTCACACAGTCAGTCACCTTTTCCATTAAACGAGCATTTACTTAACAAGTAAAGTCGCAGCCAAAGATAGTCTAACCTAACCTCTACCGCTGTATCTATTACCGTCTGTCCGTCAGTGAGACGTCGAAGCTTGAGAGGGCCAGTTATTTAGAGGGTATTACGCAAGTCGGCCCTAATTATGGTTTCATTGGACTCCGGCCATACCCAAACACTGAGGATGAGTGTTACGCCCGACTCTATTTCTTGGCAAATGGCGCCGGGAAAAATACGCCGAGCTTTTTTGTGGAGGAAGTGTGTATAGAGTGGTTTTAAGAATTATAAAGTATCTTGGCTGTTATTTTTTTAATAGTATTTAATGTTAATTTCTGTGCTTTAAGCAGAATAGATATTGTGTAAGTAAGAACGGGGAGCCTTTCTGACTTAAAAGTCTGATCTTAATTATACATTTTACCAATTTGAGGAAAGATAAGTCTTGTGAAAATATAACTTCATACCCATATTTTTTTTTAAACTTGAAAAAAAAGGATCGCAATTTTTCTGTATAATAAATATCTAGGTATGCACCATGTTCCAATTAAAATTCAAATCTTTATTGCGTTCATAATATATATGTAAGGTCACGAGCATAAAATATATGTATACACTAGGCAAAATTCAAAAGCGATTTTGTCCTAAAGTACTGATAAAAATGTTGTGGCATTACGAACATAGTATTTACGAACCAATACTAATGTTACATTGGTGTTATCCCAAAATTGCAATCGTTCATTAATGAAAAAATCGCTTCAACACTTTTGTAAGTGTTTATATATCTTTGCTCGTAACTGTACATACGTTGTTATAAAAGTTCATGGATGTTCATGTTTAAAGATACACGACAAAATTCTTTAAGTCGGTGTTCTTTTTATAAAAAGTTAATTAAAACGCAGGTCAAACATTGCTATAGGCGCGTCAACCCGTAAATGTCTACGGCGGGTCCCAAATTCCAGGCTTAGGTCCTGTGACCTGGCACTAACGCGCCGATCCGCACCGCGTGTCTTGAAACCCAAAGAAAATGTATAAGAATAAAGCTAAGAACACATCATTGTTAAGACGTTGTTCAAATAAGATATCTACGTCTAACTTGATTGATAGAAGGAGAATGAAGAACCGAGTTTGTTGAAAACAAAATGAAACAGAGAAATTGGATTAGGTAAGGATAGGGATAGATGTATTCTCTCATTAAGGTAAAACATCAATAAAGTTGCTGTTACATGTAATTATAACGAGCTAATTATGAATCTTCAACGAAAACGTAAGTGATAAAAAATGTAAAGAAAATTTCGATAAGTAATAAATAAACACCAATCTGATGTGTTCAAGATTAAATCCACACATTGCCAACACCGTCACCAATTTTATAGCTCAGTCGTTTCCACGCATCGTCACCTCCGCCAGATGGCGCCTCATGTGTCTCGCACAAGTACATGTTTCCAGTCTTATGCCCAAAAGGACAATGGGACCTTTCATAGCAGTGAAAGGGTTGAATTAGAGGTCCGAAAAATATATTGTCTCTTATGGTACCTACGTTTGATTTACATATCCGTAGAAATATTATTTTGTATCTATTTATAAATTATAGAACTTAACAAAGAAATAGAAATATGAACTCTTAAATGACAAAAATAGCTTAATATTTTTTTCTTTATTCATTTATATTATAGTGAAAAGTAGAAAAGAATAATTTGACTTTGATGTCCAAAACTATGTTAACTAGTTCCCAATAAATAATCTATGGCCTATAGTAAGAATAATACCATCACGCCTGTATTCCCCGAAGGGGTAGGCAGAGGTGTATTAATATACACCCACATTTCGCCGGTATGTTTAGGTCCCATGTAATAGGGGGCGAGCCTATTGCCATCAACCGGACACAAATCCAGACTCCGAGATGCTGCTGGGAATTTTACAGAAAAACCCAACAACACTTTGCTCGACCAAGGGATCGAACCCAGGACCTCTAGCGTAGCAGTCGTGCATGGAACCACTAGACCAACGAGGCAGTCTCAGTAATCAAAATAATTGTAAAAATATCTAGCTTTTGTTTTCATTCGATTTACCTACAGAATATCGATCCCTTATCCACTCAATTCCTCAGAGTAAGCAAGCTGTAGTCAATTAACGGTAACCACAATTCAAATAGCCTAAGGACTGGGGAGATGGATTCGATTTCGTAAATTAAATACCCGTCTTGCAGTATTGTTTGAGCTAGAGAGTTTTAAATGTCATGTTAAGCAATTTCTCTGCAATACATTTATTTATATTAAAATCCATAGCAGATCCGTAACGGTGTTCTAATGTGAATCATAATATTATGATTGACTGGATTCTGCCGTCGACTTCGTTTGAGTGGACTTCAGAATTAGGTCCAGAGTAGTTTTTTCTAGTGTTTTTTCCGATTTTGGTCGTCATTCTTCCCATTAATACCGCGATCGGGATATAAAGTATCCCATTTGTTATTCCAAGGTTTACATAACTAAGATAGAAAAGTATTTAAATCAGTCAAGCTAGTCAAGTATTTGTGTTTGTCTGGGTGTTGTTTATGTATTCTAAGTATGTATTTACAAAAAAAAAACAATATATAAGTATTATATCCATTGTCTAGTACCAGTACAAGCTCTGCTTTGTTTGGGACTAGATGGTGCTGTGTAAAAATGTCCCAAGATATTTATTTATTTATTGCAGCGAGTAACCAATACCTACACAAACATCCAGACAAACTATCACACAGCAAACTTTTACTATTAGATTAGACAGCTATTACCTATCTAATCTAATAGTATTATGTTTTGATAATATACAATTGATGTGCCCTAAGGCTTACACTTTGTTTATTTATTTTTAATTTAGATTCAAACTGTTTTGCCCACGGCAATACATGTTCTTGTTGATGTTCATTATTTATCTGAGAGAATAATAAAATTATAAAACGGTCTTGAAAAGTCCAGATTTATGTCAAAAATTGTGTATCTATTCTTTTTTTAAATGTCATTATCACAAAGACAAGAATAGTTAAATTTTTCACATTCCCTAAAAAAGTATGCCTGTATGACTGCAATCTTCGAAGAGTTGGGCAGAGGTATAAAAAAGTACACTCCTGGGCGCCGATGTTTATGTAAGTCCTATGTGATGGAAGGCGAACCTATCGAGGCTCGACTCCTATCACATAGGACTCACATATCACATACGTTCATGGCAATCCATGAACCAGTCACAATCCAAATCATCAATGCCTTCCAATCACAGTCAAAAATAAATTGACAAAAACAAAAAACGCTTTCGCAAATTCAGTACAATTGCAAACAAAAAAACATCGTCACTCTTAATAATAATCTCTCCAAATAATATATTGATATAATTCCACATACTGATACAATGAAGATGGATAAGTAGGCAAGCATTTATCGCAGAAATAATAAAAGACGAAGGCTCAACCAAATCGTATTACCACAATCAGTGGGAATGTTTTGATAGAAGATCTAAGGAAATATAATATACATGCGGTACACTAATACATGTAATCACCTAATGATAGGTACTGAATTAGTTTACTAATACATTTCTACGTGTGTGATGGTTTATGTATGTATATTAATTGCCTATTCCTAATAACAGTTCATGGATATAAATTATGTATTATGTACGATCGGCAAAGCAGTTTGGTGTATAGCTAATGACATTTGCGTTTTGATTTGATACAGATTGCGTAATACATGATGTAATATCGGCAAAAGATTAAGCTTTGCAGGCAACTTGTAGATTTATAGGCAGCTTGTATGCCTAACTCTGTTGTTAACTGTAGATATCTAGATATTGAAGCACTAATTGAATGAAATTAATGGTTCAGTTTCAAATCAATAAGTACGAACTTATTTATTTGGAAATCAATAGTAATATAACTGTATAGAATCGACTTTACGGTGAAAAGAAAATATCCTTATGAAACTTTCTTTCACCTAAAGCTATTTCACAAAGTTCGAGGTGTGCAAAGTCCGTCAGTGTAGTTAATACTTAGACCCTCAAGGGAGACACTTTGATAGCACCCATTCAGAGATTTTCATATTTTTTGGGTCGCCATTTATTTAAAATTGCCTGCCGAAAATACCCGTCAAGCCTCCAACTAACCGTACCAGTGAAAAGTTTATTTTACCACCTCTTTTAAAATTTCGTCATGATTATACTCAGGTTCGTTTTCCACTCAAAGAAATATACATATATTATATGTACATGAGATTTGTGTTAATTAATGCAACAGTAATATACAATAACATCACGCCTGTCTTCTCAGATGGATTCGGCAGAGGTGAACTAATGTATACTCCCACAATTTACAGCATGTTTAAGTCCCATGTTTTAGGAGGCGAGGGGTATAAATCCAAACGTGCTGCAAATGATCTTAGAAAAACTGAATAAGAAACACTTTTTAACCTGGGAATTGAACCCAGGACCCTTAAGCTAATGAGGCAGTTATAATACCCAACTATCTAGGAGAACACTACTAAATTATATAGCAATATTATAAAAAAAAAATCGTGGCGACATCTAACGAACTTATAAGTCAGTTTGCAAAAATGAATGCATACGAAACTAGATCTTATGAACTGCCGACGGTACGTAAGTAATTGAGATTATGGTAATGAGGATAATGCAGGGACTCAGTGAGACGATTGTTCCCTGAGAAAGATTTTTTACGGCTACCGGGTATGAGTTATGTCTGCCTGGTTTTGTGAACTACTTACTGGAATTAAAAATTTACCGTTGGGTTTTGTTTGAAATATATTTTTCCCTCTATTGTGAATTGGGATTTGGTAACAGAAGAAAACTTATGCATCCATTGTCGAAGTTTAATAAAAGAGTAAGTTAGTATTATGGAAAGTTTTTTTATTTGTATGCATCAAGCATTCATCATAATTTTTTATGAATTTGTGAATCCCAAGCGGGTTGGTGATAGAACGCTGCTAGTAATGACAAGATAAGAAGAGCTGAAGATCGGGCTTCGGTTGGCCTTTCCTAGTACGTAGTTCCTATGTCCAGCAGTGGACCAATGGTTGATGATGATTATGATTATATTCCTCACAATATTTACCTTCATCGTTTAAGCACATGACAATTTAAACTTATACGCACATGAAGTTGCGTCAAAAGTCAGAGGTGCGTGCTATGGATTCGAACACAAAACCTTTAACTTGACAGTCTAATGATCATATTACTAGACTATCACAGCCACAAATTATCGTAGTGGTCAGTAAATCCTCAAAAATATCCAATTCAAGAAACAGCAACAAAAATATCTAGTAGAGAATTTTCTTCGAAAACAATAAGTTACATTTCCAAGCTTATACGGCATTGTAACCACGTACAGTCACCGACAGTCTCATTCCGGGGACCATATTAAAAATTCCACTTGAAACCGTTCTCACCTGCCGACTTAATGGACCAGCAAAATGCGAAGAGAATAATGTACATTGAAAATAAAAATTTTGGATCTAGGGCGTCGATTTAACAGTGAAGGAAAACATCGTGAGGAAACCTGCATGCCTGAGAGATTTTCTCGATGGCATGTGAAGTCTGCCATTCAGTGGTGGACTATGGCGTAATCGCTCTCGCGAGAGGAGACACGACAATATTATGGGTTGAGGATGAGGGCGTTGACCTGGAGGTAAAAACGTCTTTTCTTTAACAGACACTCCGCCAAGCGAGAGTAAATGAAATTATTCATTAGATTATTGGAGCAGTTGTAAAGGAATTCAATTTTGGCTTCGGCGAAATAAAATTTATGAAACCTCCTTTTACTTGACTGCAAATAAATTTACAGCTGGGAATAGGTTGGCTCGGTTCTGTTAGCGGTGACTTGTAAATGTGTATTACGTGCATTTCACCTGTGTATTAGATGGAAATTGAAGACTTTTGTTTGCATTGTTAACAGACCACAGAGCTAGCTCCTATGCAAGGTGGAAGGAACATCGACGCACATCCGAATACCATGAGTTCAGCACATGATTCTGGACCCTCCCCCCCCCTGCTTTGAAATTTTCCGTAACTTTTTTCATAAATTTTTCAATTTTTTCTGCAATTTATTTTACTTGAACGTGTAAAAAATCATTATTTCTATCTATCTTTTTGTATTTTTTAAGCATTTTCCATGCTAAGATTACAATTTATTTTTAATGCGGTGCTGAGCGGTGGCTTAGTGGTCAGAGCGTCTGGTGTACCGAACCAGAAGGCGCAGGTTCGAATCCTGCCCGCCCGCCGATTTTTTCCTTCATTAAAAATTATTTCTATCTCCTAAATTTATAATAAAAAAAACATTATTTCATTTATTTCCGATCGCGCGCGCAATAACATTCACCGCGGAGCGTTATGATGGCGTTTTTAGCAATACACTGCGCGCTCAAAAATGACAATATCTGTAATAACCGATCATTTTCTACATGAATGACCTAGGTCATTTTATTTTTGACCTTGAGTGAAACCTTGTCACGACGTTTGTGCGTCGATGTCCCTTCCATCTTGTATAGAGTAATTCTATACTAATATCAAAATACAAAATGTTTTTAAGTATCTTCTACTACAAAATAAACAATTAACTTTTTATGTTTGTATAGACAGCCAAAGAATGTTTATTTCTTAGAGTTCTACCTACAACTTCCTTATTGTTTTGAATCTATCTACCCTCTTTGATGTGTTTTTTGATAAGGTTAGATATATACGGAAAAAATACATAACTGAGGGCCTGTTTCACCACCTCTGGGTAAACGCTAACCGCTGGATATATTAAAAAATAGAACAATATTTGTATAAAATTATCTGGCAAGTAATTTAACGGGAACTTATCAGTAAACTGTAAAACAGGGGTCTGCACCCCCATACGTGTTCTAGTTGAGAACCAATGATGACTTGCGCTATTTCAGTTTGACATAAAGATTATTTTTTCTATGCTCAAAGGAAAATAGCACACGTTTTGTTGTATATTGCCTTTGCTTACCCTATACCCTATGAACATGGTATTCATGAGATTCTCCATGACCGTGACAGCCTATCACGGTCCTATACAAACCTCGGACCTCAGATAGAGTAGATAATAAAAACAAACCGCCCTCAAAAAACACTTAGGAACTAAAAATAAAAAAATAACGGGTACATATTTACTTTATGATTACTAACTAATTTTGAGTCGGTGCCACACAAACAATCAACGAGTAATATTTTAACTGAATTAGTAGTTTGGCACCGCCTTCAAATTAATTAGAAATCATTCATCAACCAAAACATCGTATGGGTAATGTTTTTAAATTTCCGTTGATTTTTTTAAAACCGCTCAACCGATTTCAATAAAATTTGTATGGGACCACACAGGAAGTACCAGCATTCGAATAAAAACCCACCCAGATTCACCCGGTCGAAAGTTATGATATAACAAACAGAAACGAATTGAGAACCTCCTCCTTTTTTGAAGTCGGTTGAAAAATGTCCCTTAATTAATTTCCACACAGACACCTAACTAATCAGCAGCAATCAGCAGACAAAAAATATCTTTTAAAACTGCAAAATCATTTCTAACGAAGTGTCAAATCCTCGATTTGAAAGCTTTAAACGCCAATTCATTTGAGATTGACAATTGTGACCACAAAACGTCACCTGTCAAGTCTACCGACGGATTTGGAAGCAAAAGCGACAATTAATCGCGGTGCACGACTGTACGACTAACACGCTTGATTTGACTCACAATTGACTTTTATCAAATCTTTCCAGTAAAGCTTTTGATTTTGGTTTTACTTGCTATTTTATATTAAATTGCATTACAGATTTTTTATTATTTAACTCTATAAAAATATTAAATCAAACGGTATTTTGTAACTCACTTATTATGCAGTTTTTAGTGCATTTTGTTTTTAGCTTAGGTAATCTTTGTATTTGGGAATGTTGGTTCACCTGTTATTGGCAACTGTATAAGCCCTTATCTAATTGTTACTAACTGTTATTTGATATTTTATACACAGAAGCTGTTGATGTACCTTAATAAAAAATAATAATAAAAAATAACAATAACTTTAGTAAGTATTACGCATAGGGTCTATTTCACTACCTCCTAGTACGCTCGCGTTAAATTACCCAGAAATTTCGAACCGTTTTTATAAAATATATTTACCTCAGAAGGTAAAGATGGCTAAATATTATGAACCCTCATCAAAACTGAGCGAGTCATAAACGCCCTGCAGCTATTTTAAATACATTTATTATAGATCAAAAGCAAACACAAGCAAACAAAGGCCTGAAACCATTTCCTTTACCAAACTGGAACCTTAAAAACGTTAAAAATGAGCAAAGCAAACTTTGACGTTACATTTCTGAGTGCGAATGACAGTTGTTTCTACCCAAGTACACTGCGAGAGAGCGGAATAAAATAAAAAGCAAATGACTTTTGTTATTGACTGTGCATTTTCATTCGTGAGAAGAATATTTTAGCTGCTGTTAAAATGTGAGCGATCGACTGTTTTTTTATGGCTTTCGTCTTCAATGTTCATTCTTCTTCTAGCTAACAACTACTTAGCCCCGAACCCTTAAAGACTAGCCATGGAATACATTTCTATGCACCGTTTCGTTGGGCTAGCGTTACCAAGCGCGATTGCTACTAGTCCTGGGGGGCTAGACTCGTTGCAAATCGACAAACGAATAGAAATAAAATAAATGGAAATGACATTAGTGACAGCCCGATTTGTCGAAAGCTTGTGTAATTTCCATACATTTTCTTTGTCAACTTTTCTTTAATAGTCTTCTTTGTTCTGTGACGCATAAACGCGGCTGGTCGAGCTTGTTTTTCTGCGAAATTCCCAGTAGAAGATCAGTCTGAATTTGTGCCCGGTTGATAGCAATAGGCTCATGGGAACTATACATACCGGTGAACTGTGGGTGTAGGTGCAATTGGGAATACGAGCATGTTACGTTTTGTGTTTAATACATTTGTATACTTTATTTAATTTGAAATGTATTTAATTTTATTTGAAACAAAGTATCAAGTAAACAAGTATACATTTGTATATTATATGTTTCAAATAAAAAAGTAAACACGTTGAAACAAAAACGACCATTAATCTCTGAGCCCGAGGTATCGGAAACTGAATTTAATTACTGCGAAATCTCTTGAATCTACAAACTTACTTTATCTAGCACGTGAACCCTTTTCAAGCGGTTGGTGCGCCACCTCTCGACCGCAAATAGAAATATTTATGGAGCTGAAACGTCGGGTTGACAGTGACAGTTGCCAAATTCATTATAAAGGGTTAGTTCAGTTTTGAAAACTTTTGTTTTGTACTATTGTGATACAATGATGTTGTTGCAAACGGGCGCAGTATTCAATCACAGTCTCCATTACCTTTATATGAAATTCTCAGTAGCTCGGATATTGAATTTGTGTCTAAAGAATGGCAATAGAAGGAACGGGTCGACCTCGGTGAACGTATCAAAAACAAATTGCGGACGTTCTCAAAAACGGCGTAAAGCTAGAATCTACATCCGTCCTAAAAAAAAAAAAAAAAGATATTGTGAGACGTATAACGTCAGCCTCCTGGCAATATTGTAACGATATAGAAGAAAAAAACATACCAGTGTAACTATAAGGTCAAGCAGTGTACTGTTATATACCTAATATCGTACTTAAAGTACACCACTGCTTAACCTTTCGAAAATAAAAGCAAATATGTCATGTTCTGTTTTTTAGATCTCCTTTTGTTTTTTAACGTAGGTAGCTAAATCCGATAATGGATTTAGTAGTAGTCTGTTTTGATTCACAGTGAATTTTCCAACACGGATGGATTTTATCTATTAATGTCTGAATGCACCTTGTTTTTCATGAAATGCTTTAATAGTGATGTAAATTTCGCCAGTAAATGGTTTCGTTTTTCTAAAAAGATTACAAGCAAGCATAGGTACGACCGCAGCCTATAGGTGCCAACAAAATCAGTAGTATCAATAGCACGTTGTCATTTTGAGACTTTAGTTTTCCCATTAATTTCACAGGCTACACAATTACAATCAAAATCTAAATAGTTTTATTTTCATATAAACAATATACAGGCACTTACGGAGTGTCGAGTCTAGGTGCACGGGTCCAAATTAGATGTTCCCTATGGAGAAGAACCGGCAAGACACTTCATGTGTGCCTAAATGTATAGTTCTTGACAACGATACTGGATACAATAATAAATGGACACTAATCTTAGCATATTATATTGCTTAGTGGCAGTATATTTGGCAATGCCAAACTCCAGAAGTGGAATTCTACCATCATCGGGATTAGGCTATAGGTCCACCATATTTTCCTAATGCGGGTTGGCAGACACACGCTGTCGAGAAAATCGCTCATTCAGGCAGGTTACCTCTAATGTTTTCCTTCACTGTTCAAGCGATCGTTAATGAATAAATAATACGCATATGATTTCGAAGAGTCTGAGACCTTTAAGATGACCGTTTAATGAAACTTGTTTTGTATATTAGACATCCTACTCATTCAACAACCCAAGCATTGCAATAACTATCTGTGTCAAACTTGGATTAATCTACGATTTAGTGTACACAGTTCCACCAAGTCGTAATCAAAAATTCCCTGTATGTGTGACAAAATTCCCAAGCACGCAGCGTAGGCGTTTAATCACAGCTAGCAAGTGAAGTCAAAGGGAATTGAAAGCTAACTAAGCATTGGCTTGAGCGGGACTCGAGTAAACTATGGTTTTGGTTAAGCTGGTGGTGACATTCGAATTACGTAGAGTGCACGGTAAATATTTTATGGTCACTTTACTTGGTAAAGTTGTTTGTTTTTTTTATTTAAAATTAAGTAGCGTTAGGGAGAGGGTCCGATAACAGACCTTTTTTATCAAATTCAGTATAATATATATTTTATTTTATTTCAATCATACATTTTTTGTTAGTATACCTAAATTATTAGATACCTATAGCAATTTATTTTATCAAATGCAAAAGTTCATGTTCACTCTATTCACGTTTAAATAATATTGCTTTACCGCGTTTCAATGATTATTAATTTTTTTCACGAAAAATTACAATTTATTAGGCTATTTGTCAATCATGCCAAAATTTCAATGAAAATGGGCATCTAAAAATATATCATTCATTGAAATAATTTTGTCGTAGCATGCCTAGTCCCGAGTCTATGGCTCAAAACGAGATAATGTACAAAAACAAAATGATGTCATGGTACGCAGATTAGCCCCCCGTCTAGTCGATGCTAGAGCGACAGCGAAATTGCACATTCGAAGCTTAACATAAACTTAAATTACTTGACGTAGCAAATCGATTATCTGCTACGAATACTACGCTTGTGTAGCTCGTGTAGCTGTGACGTCATTGTGTCAGCTACGCCGTAGCAAATGTAGCTACGACGTAATCCCTAGAAAGTACGCGAAATCCTCAACAGATAAAATAGAATTACAATTTGTCCCGTCTTACTGATTGAAACCAAATTATGTTTGAAATTATAAGTTTAAGTGAAGCTTATAATTATACATTAAGCGTAGTAAGCTTGTTTATTATAATAACATGCTTGACGCCATAATTAAACCTACACTGGTAATTTAACATGGTTTCTAAGTATAAGATTATTAGACATCAAAATAACTACGTAAAACATTACCTATTTACACTACTTGTAATACTGTCGGAGGTCGTAAGGTGTCAACGTGGGAGTGATAGATACCGCTTGTGTTTTTATCCCCACCCAAAGTTTACTAGTATTTTGTTTAACTGCTATTAACCGCGTAATTTCGTAAAAAACCTGATAACGTTTCGCCTCACGCACTTTAGCCGCATTTGTAACCATTAGAACATAGAGGTACAGTCTCGAGCAAAATCAAAATCAAAATAGTTTTATTTTCACATAGACTTTATGCAGGCACTTATAAAATGTCGAAACTAGGTGCACGGTTCCAAATTAGTCGTTTCCTATGGAGAAGAACCGGCAAGAAACTCCATGGTTACCATTTTAAATTTTGGTTTTTACAGTTAATCTGATACAATAGTTTAAGGATACTTACACAAGTATGAGAAAACAATCTACATTTGCAAAATCCAATACAGAATAAATTTTTAAGGAAATAAAATACAGGTAGGCTTGAAATATATGTCTAAAGAGCTTTCTCATTAACAAAGCGTGAAGCTAAAAAAATATATTATATAAAGCAACTGGCAATTGGCAACCAGAGTGTTGTAATTATTCCAAGCAAGAGTAATCAAGTAAAAAACAATAAAGATTTAAAATATGCACAGATGATACAGAATATGCAAGAACACAACCATATAAACACTTACAAAAGGGTTCAAGCGGTTTTTTCATGAGTGAACGCTTGCAAATTGGTGATAATACCAATGTCACTATAGTATTGTTTCGTAAACACTGTGTTCGTAATATCACAAAATTTCTATTAGTAATTTAGAAGAAAACCGGTTGAGCACTTTTGTTAGTTTATATATGTTTTAGCTCGTGACTATACATAGATTGTTTAGTAAAAATATTTTTTAATATAAAAACTTTTTAGTGTAAGGAAAATACGAACTCAGGCTGGTTCGAACCGAGACCACTGCCTGTTATAACGAATTTTGCTTCCACCTTCCTATAATATGTCATTAAGGTGACGTCAGCAACATCTATTGACGATGCATTTTTTATTTTTTTATTTATTTAAATGCACAAAACACATTACAATCAATAACGTAACAAATATGTGCACACAACAAAACATAATAACTAGACAGCTAACAGCTCTATATTATTTAAGTAGTATAACAGGGATAAAATTAACATTACAATTAGACGCTACTTAATCCACTCAGGACCTTTTAAGGCCCACCTGCTATGGAGGATGTCTTTCACAATTTTAATATATGAATTAGAGTTATGATGATGCATTACTGTATCATTCAATATATTTAGCCATAATAACTTTTAACAAAAATAAAACCGGTGAAAAAAGTAACTGTGAAGCAAAAAATAAACCCTTAGAATAAACGTCATAACCTTAAAAAATTTCAAAATCGGTCCTTAATTGACACAGAAATCTGCGAACATAAATAAAAAAATGCAAATTGAGAGCCTCCTCTGGATTCTAGTTTAATCGATTCAAAATCACGCATCCATCGCAGTGAACATAACAACGTCATGCAGAACAAAACTGCTGCAAAGCAGAACTCCCCCTCAACTATAGACATCGTGAGTAGATATCTATGGCCGCTTCAGAGAAACTTTAAGCCGGCCATCTGTTCAGAGTGCCGATGTCCGGCCTGTCCCGGAGAACAACTTGCTGAATTTACCACTTGCAATCTTTAATTTGTTTGGTTCAAGCTGAGAGTGATAGCGAGTTGTATAATTTGTTATGTCTGCAAATCAGCAGAAATTATTAATAATTACTTGTAATTTTAATTGTCTAAATATTATATATTTCAAGCCCCATTTTACACAATATTGTTCCTTACTTTTATCTGCTCTGTATTTTTGTATCTTTACTTTTTACTTTTACCTTTAGTACCTATTTAATACTATAAAATGTGTGACGTGTTACTTTTTATGTGAATGCTGAGTGTACCTGTAATGCGCATACATATAAGAGCCTTTGTCATTGTATTTCTCTCAAAACTATCTAAATATGTATAGCTGTTGGTATACCAATAAATAAATAAATTTATTGAGCCACCTTATGGTGAGTGAGGTGAGTCGTCGCCGCTCAGGCCCTATAAACAAAATGCAAATTGACATTCAAATCGACAGACGAATAGAAAGCAAATTAATGGAAATGACATTAATGACAGCCCGATAATTATGTCGAAATCTTGTGTCATTTTCATAGATTTTCTTTCTACTCGTTTGTCAATTCAAATATCAAAATTGAAACTTTTTACCCCGGAGATGTTATTGATGCGTTGCCGACACTTAGAAGCCCCTTCGATTGGAGCTTGCTGGAGGAGTAGCAACACTTACGCACTAAAGTAGAAACATACGCAAAGGTGCTTTAGGTCAAACTCCGGTACCACTGAGCATGTCATATATTGTCTCTTACGAGAATACGATCAGAATGGCAGTGCATTGTAACCCGTCCCCATAGAGTGAAACGCGATATTATGTACTTAGAAACCAGTCAAAATTGTTCAACATTATACCTACTCATTGTACAATCGATGACAAAACAATGATAATTGTCATTATAGAACTAACAAACTAAATTCAAATTGCCGTTTATAACTCACGCCATATCTGAATCAGCGCAATTTTCTCCAAATTGCAGTATTAAATATAATTTTGAACGCGATTGTACTAGCGTTTGGCAAAACACCCGTCTATATTAGATTTTAGTCATTGTTTATAAGGATTGCTTCAATAAATATTTGTTACGAGCTTAGGAAGTGGAAGGTCGATTTAATAATAAACGATGGCTTACTTGGGGCAAAATGCTCCTGAGTATTGAATAGTCATTACGAACGAGAAATTTCGAGAAAGCATGATAAATATGAAATTAGGAACTGCCTCGTTTGTGTGTGAGGTCCCGTATTCTATTCCTAAGACTAGCAATTGTTAAGTATTCAGTTTTTCTATAAAAAATATCTACCAGTCAGTATAGTCAGTATAGTCAAAATGCAACTTGTCTAGCCCCCGCTAGACAAGTTGCATTTTGACATTCGAATCGACAAACAAAATGTATGGAAATGACACAAGTTTTCGGCAAATCGGGCTGTCCACTAATGTCATTTACATACATTTTGTTTGTCGATTCGAATGTCAAAATGCAACTTGTCTAGCCCCCCAGAACTTCTAGAGAAGTTGCATTTTGAAATTCGAATCGACAAACGAATAGAAACAAAATGTATGGAAATGACACAAGTTTTCGGCAAATCGGGCTGTCACTAATGTCATTTACATACATCTTGTTTGTCGATTCGAATTTCAAAATGCAACTTGTCTAGCCCCCCAGGACTTCTAGACAAGTTGCATTTTGAAATTCGAATCGACAAACGAATAGAAACAAAATGTATGCAAATGACACAGGCTTTCGACATATCGGGCTGTCACTCATATCATTTTTATACTTTTGTTATTGTTCGTTTGTCGATTCGAGTGTCAAATTGCAACTTGTCTAGAGGCCCAGTGGTGTTCATCAGTCGCGTTACCACCATGAGATGTCAGTAACTCTCCCTCCGATAGTATTGTAAATAGATAATGTTCTTAGTAGTTATAGGGAGGGGGGGGACTCGCCCCCTATAACATGGGACATAAATCAAACATACCAAAGAAATATGTATGTCTATACACCTGTGCGCCCTTTAAGGAATACAGACGTGACATGGGCTTGGGGAGGAATTGTTGAGTTCTTGGAATCCTATCCTATCCTACTAATATTATAAATGTGAAAGTTTGTGTGGATGAATGATGAATGGATGGATGGATGGATGTTTGTTACTCTTTCACGCAAAAACTACTGAACGGATCTGGATGAAATTTGTCGGAAGTCTGGAATAGCACATAGGCTACTTTTTATCCCGGTAAAATGTATGGTTCCCGTGGGATAGCGGGTAAAGCCGCTGGCGGAAAGCTAGTAACCAATATATTGAGATAGAAGAATCAGTTGAAAGGAGGGTTGTACTAAACACTGGTTGTATTTGAGCTGCAAACAGTATTCACCCCTGTCCACCATAAGAGAATACTACAGAGATTTCTATTATAGGTACCGTCACGAGCACAGCCATATAAATACTAACAGAAGTGCTAAAGCGGTTTTTCATGGATGAACGATTGCAACTTAGAGATAACACTAATGTCACTATAGTATTGGTTTGTAAATACTGTGTTCGTAGTATCACAAAAGTAATATTAGTACTTTAGGAGAAAATCGCTTTAGCACTTTTGTTTCTGGATAAATGTTTTTGCTCATGACTGTACAATCACGGCACACTTTCACATGACATAAACTGTTTTTTAAAATACTGTAGATAGGTACTAGATGGCATCATGTATCTTCTCTTTCTTTAAAATTTTTTATAGGTAGGTATGCTATTTATAGTTTTCACTTGGTACGCTGAAAATCTTTCCTCACGCATGAAATCAGACTATAATCACCCTACATAACATTGTGACCTCCACACGAACAAAAGCACATAAAACATGAACTACAATCAGCATACCATTCATTTAAAGGACATTCAAAGACAATTTGGGGACGTACGATTCACACGGGAAGCGATTAAATCGATTAGATCGAATGAAGCGAGTCGTCGGCTGCGCACCGATGTCTGTAATCGACGATTGTGAATAGCGATTCTTGGTAATGCGCCGTTTTCATTTCAACTGTAATTCATACCTTTGGGCTCCCTATTGAAAAGTTTTTGCATTCATTGCAATTTATTTGAGGGCTTTTCAAAATGGCTACTTTTAGCAATACATTCATGGTATTATTAAGAACCTTATAAAGCAACTTTTTGGATTTTTTTTTTGTGTAGTTAAGCAATTTCATTCATATAAAAGGTAGTTTGAAAGTGGCACCGACTACTGAAAAGTTGTAAAGTAACTGTTTATTGTAATAGCATTTTACCGGATAGATTTTGAGTATGATTGTTGATGGATATATGTAAGGGAGACCAAAAAAAAGATATATGGACTGTGTGCGAAGAATACGGCCATAAAGGATAAAGATAACATAAAGATAAAGAGATGTATAAAAGACAAAACATACTGCGGCGACCCCAAGTAAATTTGGAGCAAGGGCAGGAGAATGATGATGTTTTTTTTTTATTATCGAAACTCGCCGTTACACCTAATGAATATTGTCCGGCTAGAGAGCTAAATCTTAGTCGTCATTCTAGTTTATCTGCTGGAAAGCTGAACAATGTAATCTTTAGCGAGCATTTTGGGAAATTCCTAGAGGATTGGGAATAACTAGATCAACTCGAATTACAACTATAACTGTATCTCGCGGTGTAATTCGCGTAAATTTTTACAATTCATCTGGCCAGAAGCCCCATATATCATTATGATGGGCCATTCGACTGCCAATGTTTTCTGTAAATCGGGCCATTTTGAGATTTATAACTACGAATTAACGTCTTTTTATTTTATGACACTTAAAATCGGATTGTTTATGCGAAAACCACACTTTGTAAACTGCTCGTAAATGTGTGCGGTTAGCGCATTTCAACGTCACAATACATTTTGATGTTTTTCGGTACAGATTGCCTACACAATAATCTATAGTTAGATATACTAATAATCTATACTAATATTAATTTTTTTTAAAAACCCCGACACGAAACGTAATTTGCTTTGCAATATTGGATTTCAAATTTATCATAGTGTATAGTATTCTCCTCGTTAAGAACTTTAAAAGTTAAGAAAGGTGAATTAGTCGGGAGTGTTCTTAGCTATGTTTAATGAAAATCGGTTCAAGATGGCCGCCGCCACAAAATAGTGAATTACATTCACAACTCCCTCAATATGGGTATCAACTGAAAGGGCTTAACTAGGAGAATACTGTACACTATGAAAAATTTCAAATCCAAGATGGCCGCCACCACAAAATTGCAAATTACATTTCGTGTCGGGGGTTTTCTAATTATTCCAATAATGTTAATGTGTCTCAGAAATCATGTGAATTATATTATCCTTACACCACCCCAATACACAGTTAGTCAAATTATACCAGTATCACTTGCCTAAGCATATCACATAACAGCCTTCTTGTCGGTAATCCGACCTTCATACCTCGCTCCCCGACAAAATTGACGAGTATTCGCTTCCTTAATACTGACACATCAAAGTTAGTTAATACGCCAATTACTGACATTGTGCCAATAAGTGCCTTGTCTTAATCTTTGTGCCAATCAATTTGCTTGATGTAATAAGAAGGTTGAAGTATTAAGCCGTGAGGAGTGGAAGGAAGGTACCAACCGGGCTGATAATAATAATAATAGGAAGATTGAATGTTAAAGGAAGGTATGACTACGTTTGCCGTAAAAATAAATTAAGTTAATGATTAGGACTAACAATGAAGTCTTGAGGACTTAATTAGACTGCCTCGTTAGTATAATGGCACTAAGCATGACTGAGTCCTGGGTTGGCAGTCCTGGGTCTGATTACCAGATCGAGCAAAGGGTTATTCGGTTTTTCACTAATGTTCCACCCACCGTTCGCCGGTATTTTTATAATTTATTTATTTATTTATTTTCCCATGTAATGCGAAGTCCGATATTTGGAGGTGAGCTTATTGCCATTTAGTAGGCAGAAATCCAAACTCCGTGTTGCTACTGAATATTTAAAAGGAAAGGCGCGTGTCCAAAATCAGTATGAATATACCTACTATTTGAATACTGGTTCTCAGTTCTAATCAATTCTGCGACAGTAGGATAGCTTCAGTGAAATGGGTTTGTCATTAGCTAATTGAATGCAGCGGTAACTTATCGCTTTGACAATATTATAGGAGTTTCGAACCACTGTCAACCACCAATTCAATTCAATTCACTTAGTGTCCTAATACCTACGAGAAATTATTGGTACGAGTGAATTTACTGGGCAAACTCTCAAGATGACGACGCGCTAGTGATACTATTGGCACAGAATAAATAATAACAGAATGGCCACTCTCCGCCCCTCCCTAATGTCGGATACCTCAGGTCCGCCGCATTCTGTCGGTGTTATTGCCGGACTGCCAACAAACCCTACGCACCTTCACGCACACATTTGTAAGTGTACAAACGTAATTTTGACAAGTTTGACATTTGGTACTGTAGTGTGCAGCGGTATCGGAAAGTTTATATAGAGTGTCACAGGTGTGCTACTGGATACTTGCTTAAACTGGGTGCTTATTTGTAATTCTACCTAATATTATAAACTAAGTAGCTACCTGTGCGCAGCTTCGCCTGTGGATCCTGGTGGATTTAAAAACAATACACACAAACCTTGTCCTGACAATAACGAACATAACAAAAAAGAATTAGAAATTTTGGTGCAGTTTTTCGGAAGTTACGTACGTACAAACATTTCGGCAATTCATATTTATTTATACGTATAGATGTGAATAAAAGTTTAGATGAATGGATGGATGTATGTTTGTCACTCAAAAACACCAGAACGGCTGAACGGATCTGGATGATATTTGGCACAGAAATAGATTATAGTGTGGAATAGCACACAAGCTTCTTATTCTCCTCTTATTCAGGTAAAATGTATGATTCCCGTGGGATAGATATGTTTTAATAATGTATAAGAAATGCCCAGACCGGGCGAAGCCGCTGGCGGAAAGCTAGTTTTAAAATAAAAAGGTCGAACAGAATGTTACCATTACATGTATTGTATTGGCATCAAAACGTGCTAAACTTATGTTTTTTGTGACCTTGCCTTACAATCAGAATTAACATGTCTTTCGATTGTTTTGTCTACTGTAGATAGAAGACATTACTTCTATGGAGCTAATGTCAAATTTGGATCTGCAGTAGGTAAAACAGTCGAAAGATATTGTTAGAAATGGAAGATAAATTAGATATCATAGGCATGTGTTGTATGATAAGTGATAATCTTGTTAGCTTTGCTGGTTAAAGCGCCAGGGGGGCAAGACAAGTTGCATGTTGACATTCGACAAACAAAGCTAAACTGCTAAAACTAAAGCTAAAACTAGCTTTCGACAAATCGGGCTGTCACTAGTGTAATTTCCATACATTTTGTTTGTCGATTCGAATGTCAAAATGCAACTTGTCTAGCCCCCCAGTGTATAAAACAGGAGGACCCAGCTTCGAATCCTACCTGTATCTAATTTTTCTTTCGCGAAGTGTTATTAACTTTCTATAACATTCTTAGTGGCAACTCAAAAATTACGCCTCTGCCTACCCCTCTAGACATACAGGCGTGTTGACAAGAAACCATTACTCTTTATTCGTGCCAATAACAGCATTGGAGCAACAATAACAATTTATTCTCATGATTACATTCTTTATAACACCTGTTTCCTTCACTTATCCAAAAACCTTCATTGACCGCCTAACAATAGGCACAGCGGGATTTTTATTTTACTTGCTGGCCCAACAAAAGACCAAACCAAAATACTCTTAAATGAATTATTTAAGGGGGCTTTTCCCAAAATTGCCTCGCAACGAGAGTGATATAAAAAATCTAGCGCAATTGTGATTCAAGCGATGCTAGTTATCCCAATTCGTTTCGCGTGAAAAATATTGAAATACAAGAGAATATCGGAGGAACAGAAATATATATACCTATAGATAATATTCACGTTCCAATTTATAAGCGGAAGCGATTTGATTATGTTTTGTAAATATGGAAGCGGGCCAATATCGTATAATGGATGGGTTGTTTTGAACAAATTTTTACTTAATAAATTGTGTAGTTTATGTACCGTGGGTCGCTGTAAGTAAATAAATGACTCTTAGCGCCATTCAGTTTATTACTCCAATCATTTATTTGCTTGTGGATTAACAGAAATGTTGCTTTGATAAATAAAATTATGTTAGTAATCAGATAATATCGAAATAGAAATTCTATCTTCTATAATAAGTTTCTAGCTGTTTCTGACTCATACAAAACAATCATACATAATTTCCAAATGATATAATTTATGTAATTACTTTCGTGAGAAGCATCAATCTCTTTCTTAAATAAAACCTTCAGGTAATACCTACTCTGGTCAATTTTCAAAATGTACCTACATTCCTTTACGTAATACTTTGAACAATCTTTAAAAAAAAACATTATTTCATATTTAAATAAGTTTCTTATACTAAAATTAGCCTTGATTGCTAATCAAGGTCACACGAATTGGCGCTGGTAGCCAATATATAGGAGTCTTTTAAAAGTATCTCCAACAATGTCGATATATATATGAATGCCATCCCGCGCACCCTGGGCAGTCAACTAGCTTTTGAGGAGTTTCTGGCTACCCATTTTATCATGGCATTATTAATCATAATAAAATTACTTATCGTCATTTACGATAGACAAAAATGAATGCGAATATCTTCAATCGCCCCAGTAATTGTTCCAAGTGTATTATTATATTGATGAAAGATATTTATTTATTTTATATGTGAAAATATATTTTTGTAAACGCACCCACATTATTCTTTCTTTTACATATTATAATATAGTACAGAAAATACTAGTTCGGGGCAATTTTTTTACAAAGTTAATGAATATTTTTGACACGTTGAACAATCGCTCTTCGCCTCTAACATAGACTATTCTCTCGTTCACCGAGCTACTGAATTAAAGATAGCACACGTACCGACTCCGTTGATATGATTCACTGCAAGTTGACTCATTGTGATGTATCGCGCTCGTAGTGACGGTTGCTTCGGTCTTAATATACTATCGGCGTTGAAAGATTGATGTTGAGGAATTGAGGGTTACTTGGATTTGTGGTAATGTAACTTATGTAATGGAGGTATTAAACTGAATTAGCGGCGATGATACTGTCTTGGGTTTTATGTTATTTTACGTTTCGCCAAAACAAATGAGGGCTCTCCATGTGTTTTCGTTTAGAATTCTTGTGATATGTTGCGTGTAATAAAATTAAATAATGCTTATCTGATATAAGTACCTATTGACAGAAAAAATCATTTTTCCTTTATATATATATACTTATAGGAATGGAAATGTTATAATACATAAAATCACAACGGTTAATAGAGATGACTGCCTCTGCTTAAGAAGAGAACGCTTGCTAAAAATATATTTTTTTAAATTACTCTGATTCTCGGAAAACCGCAATAACCCCTCACATAAACGATCAGAATAATTCGGCTTTCTACTTCGTAATCCACCAATAAAATTTCCAAGAAATTCTTAATACCAGCACCTTGCCTAAAAGCAATAGCCGAACAAAACAGCGAACTTAATTAAAAGCACCTTTAAAATTCTCAACCCGCTCTAAACTCCGGTTAACTGCTTAGTAACGATTGAGGAAGTTTTAAAACTCAATTCACATTGTGGAAGCAGATCACTTTGGCGGTAGAAAGGAAGTATCTTTTGAATTAAAGATACGGCGTCGCTTGCGATGGGTTGAAAATCATTTATTCTGTAGGTAATGCTGGAAATATTTTTGCTTTCTATCAGCCAGAGATTTTCGAGTTACGTGATTTTGCAGTCTGCTACTAAGGAAAGAGATTTTAAAAGCGATAAAGATTGTTGCATGTGTGTTGCTGTTGATTTAATATAATTGTATTTTCAAACTAAATTGTTTTAAGTAATTAAATGTTATTAGAATAAAACAACAGTATTCTTTTCTTGACATGTGTTTGTTTTGAATCAATAAAATTTAATCGAATCGAAACAAAATGAAGTTTGAAACTCGAAACTCGAATCGAATCAAAATGAAGTTTGAAACTAAGATGCAAAGTGAATCTTGGAGTGAATTCCATAAAAATATATTTAATATTATGCATAGTCAAAAGACACATTCACCGGTAACTCGGAAGGGTAAGACAAAGGTACACCGTCAGTTTACTAGTATTTTTAAAGTCCTATTTAACAGCGGGCGAAAATAATTTGACCAAGTATAAATCCAAAATCTAAGCTCCTGCTTAGAATTTCATAAAAAGAACCAACAACACTTCGCTAGACTTAGGACCTAGAACCTCTTGCTCAGCACTTGCAAACACCAGTCCAACGAAAAAGTATTAAAAAAATACTGATACAGTTTGCGAAGAATGCTTTTCACATTTAAAACATTCAAGAAGAATGCTCGGTGCTTCGTCTCGCTGCAGCTTGCCTTTAAACAAGGTATTTTACTTTAAAAGTCACCGTATTGAACATGCCTATGTTCGTCAAGTTAGTTATATTGAAATATCTAATATTATTTATTTTTGTTAAACAACCTTTTTAACAGTAGACACTATTCACTATTATTTATTGCCTCACTGGTCTAGAGGTCCCCAAGCGCGAGTGTTTCGCTAAAGGTCTTTGGTTTCGTTCCCGGGTCAAGCAGTGTTGTTGGATTTTTCTTTGAAATTTCAAGTAGTAGCTCGGAGTCTCGCCGTCTATCACATGGGACTTCAATATACATTAGTACATTTCTGAACAACCCTTCAGGGAATATAGGCAGGATGGTATGGTTAACATTAACCCAGCCTTATCCGTCATTTATCATCAACCCATTTCTTAGATACGAGTCTCCCGCAAAATGACATGAGTAAGTACAATAAAACTTGTAACATCATGCTCAAAATCGCAACAAAGATTATTAGATTACCAGGAATGCTCGTCAGTGAAAGAGGCCAGTATTGTAACTTAATGCTCAAAATCGAATCTGTAACGTTATACCGCGTGGCGATTAGGTTAAAACCACGTATTCTACATGATGTATTTTGAACGTACACAACTAAAATCTATATAAATAAAACTGAAATCTATATAAATAGAAATCAATTTTTGAGAGTAAAAGCATTTTTTGAGACTCAGCTTGTAATAACCGCAGTTCCATTTTTTTATATTTTAATACCACTAAGGTGGCAACCGGTTACCGTAGCCTATGGACGCTTGCAACACCAGGGGTATCACTCGCGCGTTACATCCTTAAAAACCTCTAGGAAGTTTATGGAGGATTCATTGCGCCGACAGTTTAAGGGAATATTCCTCCCTTAGATGGAGCTCTGGCAACCTTACTCACTGCAGGAACAACACACGATAAAGTGTGTTATTTGGCTGTAGTTTTCTGTAAGCCGGAGGTACTTCCCCAGATGGGCTGCTCCAGATTTGATAAATGGCTGTGCCCTACCTCTCTTAATATTAAGTTAATGTATAAATATATTTTTACTACTCGGTTTAATAGGCGAATGCTCCTTGTGAAGCGCCCTAATATCTACAATTCGACATACACCTCAAACAATATCAATCACTTCCCAATTCAGTCGCGTCTGAATGTCACATGACACCGTAGCTTGCATCACATTTACATGTGAACCGTCTCAAACGCCATGATCACGTTCATACATCCTGCTATTATTGGCGTTTATGTAGATTTGCCTCGAGCTCCACGGGTAGATATGGTATCAAGTTATCGATAAGTTATTGTGTAGTGCTTGGTTTGTTTTCTATTGGGAATTATGACAAGATGACTGACGGGTTTTCATTTATACTGTAATATACAAGGTGGAAGGGACATCGGAATACCATGAGTTCAGTACATGATTCTGAACCCCCCTGCGTTGAAATTTTCCTTAACTTTTTTCAATTTTTTCTGTAGTTTTTTTTACTTGAACGTGTAAAAATCATTGTTTCTATCTACCCAAATTAGATTTATAATGAAAAAATCATTATTTCATTTATTTCAGATCGCCCGCGCGATAACATTCGCCCGAAGCGTTATAATCGCGTTTTTAGCAAATACACTGCGTGCTCAAAAATGTCAAAATCTATAGTAACAGATCATTTTCTACATGAATGATCTAGGTCTTTCTTTTTTGACCTTGAATGAAATCTTGTAACGACGTTTGTGTATGATCCACCTTGTATATGACAAATTTTGGAAAGCATTTCCACGGCCACGCGGCGCATGTTTGCTGCGTAGGTTCATTTGTTTGACAACGTGGGTCTTCGTTTCCACCGTAGCACACGCTATACACGCATTTACACAGCGTGCATGGCGTTGAGCTATGTGGGCGCCGTATCCGAGCAAGCTACGCATGTATCGGGACGTTTATACGTAGCGTGTCCGTGGGTTGCAGTGGATACAGTTCCATACATTTTCTTGCAATGCGAAGCTTGGCGAATTTTCGTAGCCTCTCCGTGCGTGGCGGTGGGTTTTCGCCTTAAGGCTATAAATAAATAAATATCCTGGGACATTTTACACAGCACCATCTAGTCCCAAACTAAGCAGAGCTTGTACTATGGGTACTAGACAATGGATATAATACTTATAGACTTTTTTTTTGTAAATACTGTCATACTTATAATACATAGGAAACACCCAGACAAACACAAACATTTATATTCATCACATAAATATTTGTGTCTTATGGGAATCGAACTCACGACCTCGTGATCAGCAGTCCAGTACTCGAACCACTAGACCACAGACGTCGTCAAGGCTATAAAAATAAGTCAGGCAAAACGCCTATAGTAAATACTGCTATTTAACCGCTTTTGGATAGAATGTAAGCTGATCCCAATATAATTGGGAAAAAGCTAAAATTTAAATGAATTACAAGTACATGGCAATACCCAAGGCTTACAAACACATCGGTAACTAATAGTAAAGTTTACCAGTATCTAAGAACGGACCATAGTTGTAACCTTTTATTACTTTTGTTCACAAAATAGTTCGAAACGTTTCAACGACATTGTCAGGCAATGTAGCAGATGATATGTCTAGAAGATTTTCAACCGTTTGTGACTTTGTTTAGAGTTGTATTTCTCTTGTGCAACGAAAACAATCTGTGAAAGCTACGTGCAATAAAGGATTGAACTTCGTATCTGAATTTAGACTTATTATTAGTGTAATAAATTGTCGTATATACGAAAAGTGGTTCTTCTTTAGTAAATGTAGATCATTATAATTCATACTAATAATAATTTAAAAATTCAAAATTTAGGTTATCTGTCTGTCACCTTTTCACGCCCAAACTGTTAAACAGATTTAGATAAAAATTGTCAAGGACACTGATTAAATCCTGAGGAAGGATATAAAGCCAACCTATTGTCTCCAGAAGTCTTTTACACTTAAATGTGTCCTAGAAACTGATCGCTATGTCATTCACAATTATTAAGCTATTAGGTGATTGAAACATTTCAGCTGCAGAATAATTGAAGATAACTGCAAAACACTATATTCTTATGTATGTTCAGGTTATTATATTTAACGTCATATTATATTATATAGCTACAGGAAAAAAGAAAATGATTGCCATAACCACTCCACGCACGAGTAGTTTGAGGGAAACCGGTGGAATCGATGTTATATAAAAAATATGAAAGTTTGCTATAAATATAATTTCTGTACCTATATTTATTTATTTATTTATACTTAATGTATATAGAGTGTACAAAGGCGGTCTTAATGCCATAGGCATTCTCTACCAGACAACCTTAGGGCAATGCAGAGATGAGCCTATACAATTTATGGCTAACTTTTTTATGGTTAACAAAGTATAGTATATTGTATAGAGAGGTAGAGGCAGAGATGTACTAATTGCCATTAATCAGGCACAAAATCATGACTTGAAATACAGTGACAGAAATGTCTGCCAGGGGAATGTGAGTGCTTTACCATATGACTGAATTTGAAAACTGGCATTAGATTTCAAAGAAGAATGAATAGCGTAGAATATAAGTGAATAAGCGTTAAAATCCATAGGATATTTTAATACAACTTATATATCTTTTCAAAAAGCTAAAAAGATTGCTCAAGCATCTACTAATTCTAAATACCTATATAGATTCTTATATTCTTGAAAATACAGACTAAATCAAAATACCAAAGTCTGCTAAAATCCCCAACGAAAAAAATTTACAGCAATCAGGCACAAAATTATTCGATCAACCCCACGGTAAATCAGATTCGCGTAACAAATTTGATCGAATACATTCGATACCAATTGGCGCCGACAAATCAGTTTATCGGCAGCCTCACACCTATAAAACGTTTGGGATTTAGTAAATTGCTAATATTGCCATATTAGCGGCACACAAACATGCAATCAACCTTCATTAACTAAAGCATTATCGGTAGATACGCCGACTGAATGCGAACAAATGAATTATGCAATGTATGCCAATTACGAAATTTGAGTTGCTATAGTGTGGTTTGTAGTAGTTAATTGTTTTGGCGTTTCATAAACGATCGCATTATTCCTAGGGGGCTAGACAAGTTGCATTTTGACATTCGAATCGACAAACAAATGTATGTAAATGACATTAGTGACAGCCCGATTTGTCGAAAGCTTGTGTCATTTCCATACATTTTATTTGTCGATTCGAATGTCAAAATGCAACTTGTCTAGGCCCCCTATTCAGCTATCAAACGAATCTAATCGATTTAACCCTCTGTCTATTCAAGACAAATATCCATGACTACTGTTAATACTTTAAATTTTGTTGCCTATTTTTTTCAATACCTAATGTACTTAAAATAGTTTTCGTAGTAAATAAGTTTTACACCCTCACAAGGCATGTATGCTTCAATCATCGAAAGAAGTTGATAAACTTCAATGTCATTTCTCTAATCATAATCTGCCTCATTGTATCTAGTGTCTCTGTGGTCGTTGCTGCTAGGGTACTGGACTCCGTTCCAATAAAGTGTTATTACGTTTTATAAGTAACAGCAAGATAAATGTCATACGCGCACGCATTACATGGGACCTATACAAAGGCAAAATCTGCCTGCTATCAGTAATTGACTGACATGAGTTTACCCGTATCAGTGTTGGGGTTAATGACGCTTAAAAACATTTGTGAGTAGTTTCTAGTGAGTTGGCTTCGAGCCAAACTAGCAAATGATAGGCTGCAGCTTGTAGAAAACTGTCAATATAGTGTGAAAGGACGTGCTGTATTGATTTTTTTCTATTAAAGTAAATGTTAGTGAAACAGAAAATGTATTTTTTCTTATTATAACTTTATCTCTCAATTAAGTAACATTAGATACTGTCTAGTTCTATAAAAATGTTGTAGAAGTAAATACCGTTGAAAATATAATTTAACAATACGACGACAGTAGTACAAAAATTAAGAGTTTCTGTCAAATTAATATCTTCAGTTTTATATTCTGGCATGAACAGATAATTATTATAACTGCATGTATGACCTACCCAGTATTGTCCAAGTCAATAAAAATCCACCTTGCACGATAACTCAATGTGTATTCTAGCTTTTTCTTTATCCTGATGACATCCAATGTTGGATGAAACGTTGTAAAGAAGTGAAAAAATTGATACAATATAAAATACAGAGCAATTTTTCTCCAAATAATAAGAAATGCTGCTTAAAGATGTGATCTTTAAACCATTTGCGGCTCCCGCAGGCAATGTCGATGTCGTTATTACAATCGTACATTGCTTGTTGTGATCGTTTGAATAACCGATAATACCATGCTATTACGTACACGGCACGCTTTGGACGAGATTCAAACAGCTCTGTTAGGGACAGAAGTGACTCGTTGAGGCCACAAACTGCATGTTACAGGGAATAAACTGAGCTCGTATGCTGATGTCAAATCCGGTCGTTAGTGATGTGACATCAACTGATTTCGCGTTGAATAAATTTTATTGCACCCTTTATGGAATCTTGGGGGACGTTTTATTAGAATGGGAATGGATTATGGCGATGCTCTGAACGGTTTCACCATAAAATTAGTGGAGCTTTATGGGGTCCATTTACATGGTAATGTGGATAGAGTGTTGTAATGTTATGGGGTATAAACAATCGTGATGGAGAACGCTTCAGATTCGTGAATAAGTGGTCGATTAAAATGTTAATAGGTTCTGTTGAAGTGTGATCAATAACAGCCATGACATAACATGAATATATTATTATTGTATTAGGTAGGCAGTAATGGCGTAGAGGTTTGACCACTCGCTTTAAGGGTAAAGAAAAACATGGTTAGGAAACCTGCATGCCTGAGAGGTTTTGTCAATGGCTTGTGAAGTCTGCCAACCCGCATTAGGCTAGCGTGGTGGCCTAGATAGTATAAGGTTGATAATGATGATGTATTAGGTACCAGAAAGGAAAAGTAAACTACACATCTTTTATAATGATGTTTTGCACTCAGCTGAGTAAGTATCTACTTTTGTAAAAGTTTTGGTAATAATTCTTATTTTAAAAAAGTCTCTTTAGGCAGCCCAGTGTAAGAGAGAGAGAAATGGAACAATAAAGACAAATAGCGCCATCCCATTTACGCAACGGAACCACCATGGCTTTAATGGATAGCCAAAGCTACCTATTTCGACAAAAAATAATATTAATTTATTATTTATCGTTAATATTTTTGTAGAAGACCCTTAATCTGAATAATTATGTAAATAAACACAGCTTGTATTGACGTGGTCCTAAATATACAGCCTTCAGTTTGTCCTCGGAAGTCGAAAAGGCTTTCGTAATCCCGAGTGCTTATGTACTTACAGAATTGACAGAATAGAATTGGAATAATATCGCTTAGTTGTTACCTGTGGATTTAAAATATATTGCTACATTTTGAGCATTGCTACATAATAAAACATCTGCCTAAGATGATAGAATCCCAAAAAAATCGATCATTAAAAGAAAGAGGTTTTACCAAATAAAACCTCTTTACTAATATGAAAGAATTGGGACAAGAGCAGGAAAATGATGAGGCTCCTGAAAATACAGCCAGCATTTTGCAATCATGCAAGTGTAAAACCATTAGTTTTCCGTCAAAATAAAATTTCGTTATAAAAAAGCAGATTAAAATTGCTTCGTACTATGATTTTTCACTCATGACACAGAATACATTATATACCCATATATATCTATCATTTTGTACACAATTCCCATAAAAATACAATAGGCAGCACCAAAAGATATATGCGATCGATCCCATCGTTCTGCTCCGTGCTTTCCCGCTTCCTGTACCAACTCCGGAAATTATAATTCATGATTCACATATTTTGGCGGGATATAATGTATCACTGTGGTCTGGGCCCAAGATAAATATGCTCAAAATAATAATAGATAATGTAACATCAACGGAATTCGAGGCTATTGCCATTGACTAGGTCAAATTCAAAGTTGGTACTGAGAATTTTCAACTGAAAAACCATTGAGCTATACTCTACCATGATGACTTTTATCGTTCAAAAATAGAAAAGCTTTTTGCGGTGTTTGGTACGTAGGTCATACCTAAAGGCAGCGCAATTTATGGAACTGGCAATCAACTAAAACATTATGGCTGTAACAAACATGAACCAAAACGCTTTGAAGAGCGCTAAATATAAAAATAAAACAATATGCCGCGCAAAATTGGATGGTAAAAAACTTTGGATACTCTAAAAATCGCGCTCCATTTCGCTAAAACTAGCTATTTTACATCGCAACGCACGCTACACTAAATGACCGCTCGTAGAAAACGCCATTCCATATTTACGAGCCATTTTGATCCTTTTATGAAGGTTTCAACAGCAAGATGTTTATGACTCTGTTAGCACGGCCAGCCCATACACTAGCACTTCAAAGTTCACATTATTGTTACTCTGTTGTCGTGTTAGTCATTTAGGACTTGAGGGGTGAGGTTACAATGTACATGTCTAGGTTTTTAGGTTAAGGCAGATTTTATTTATATTAACTTTCTCTGGAGCGGGCTTGCCCTTACTTGATACTGGTAAAATCGAATCGAATCAAAAATCAACGAAAATCCAACGTAATGACCAAACTGGATCTTGTTTCAAAAGTCAAACAAATTATTTTGATGAAGTTTTTGCCAAGCAATACCGATTTTACCGAAGCAGTGATAGCCTAGGGGTATGACCACTGGACTGCCAAGTCAAAGGTCTCGAGTTCGAATCCAAGGCACGCACCTCTGACTTTTCGAAATTATGTGCGTAATTATTATCACTCGCTTTAATGGTGAAGGAAAACATCGTGAGGAAACCTGCATGCCTGAGAGATTTTCTCGACGGCATGTGAAGTCTACCAACCCGCATTAGGCTAGCGTGGTGGACTATAGCCTAAACCCTATCACTGAGAGGAGACCCGTGCTCAGAAGTGGGACAGTAAATGGGTTGATTATTAATACCGATCTTATAAAACTACCACTTAGATAAAACTTTGAGCATCTGATCCAATGATCGTGTTTTCGTGTCCGAATTAATTAAGAATTACTGAATGTTGCAAGAAACTTGTGATTTTACAAATCTGTAGACAACTATCAAAATTGGTCACAACTATATCAGTGTTTTCTTTGTCCTCAGGGCGTTCGGAACCCGGCATTGTACCTTCAATCGTGGGCTTCACAAAAGACTCAGTAGCCCACGAGTCAGACCGGCTGGCACCAGGAGACAGGATCTGCAGCGTCAACGGCATATCAACAGCGAGGCTCACAAACGATGAGGTCTTGCGACTCCTTGACAATGTGGAAGAAAGGGCGTCGCTGGAGGTGGAATATTATATGCCTAATTATGGTAAGTATTAACAAAAAAAAACAGAAAATTAGGTAGATTAGGTAGGCCGGAGGGCTTAGCAGAACTGTACTGAAATTTTGGTATCAGTTCAATACCAGTTTTCTTTCTTCACTTATAACATAAGTACAAGGTACTGAGGTGAATGGTAAAATTGGTGGTAACTAAAACTAGGTAGGTACCTCATAACATTATCATAATTATGAGGCTTCAATCTTTGACGTTATTGACATACTCAAACTCAATATACCTACATTACTCCAAAGAAATAACAATGAACATAAAATATATATTTGTATTTGTATAACTTACTTTCAAATAGATAACGTGATATGACATTGACAGAAACCCAACGCGAAGGATTGGATAGAAAATAAATTAGATTGGAATACTATAAATGATATTATTACGAAAACTCGGTATGATTTCTTTGATCATTGATCTATGAATAACAAGCTCAGTATCAACCCTTATTACGAAAAAAAAATATCAAAATCAAATCTGTTAAGAGTACCATCGAAGACTAGAATAACTGGACATCTCTACATAACACCGTTGGATATATTTTATACTGTTTTTAACCCCCGACGCAAAAACGACGGGGTTATAAGTTTGACGTGTCTGTGTGTGTGTGTGTGTGTGTCTGTCTATGGCATCGTAACTCCCGAACGGATGAACCGATTTTGATTTTGTTTTTTTTATTTGAAAGGTGAATTAGTCGGGAGTGTTCTTAGCTATGTTTGATGAAAATCGGTCCAAGATGGCCGCCGCCACAAAATAGCGAATTAGATATTTTGCCACACCTCCCTCAATATGGGTATCAAAGGAAAGGGCTTAACTAGGAGAATACTATACACTATGAAAAATTTTAAATCCAAGATGGCCGTCACCAAAATGACAAAATAAATTTCGTGTCGGGGGTTTTCTAAATTTTTAATTTATCAAATTAGTTAATTGTTTTATAGATTATTATAATTGTAATATGTGAATATCACCTCTAAAATTCGGGGAACTAAGTTGACTTCAAGATGAAAGAATCAATAAAACAGAACTTACTAGTTTCAATAGAATCTGGACTTAAGTTTGTTGGAGTTAAAGTTTCTAATGCCAAAGTATGTTTATTCCAGATATTCAAGTAGGTTGGCAGACTCTTCAATACTTTTGTTTTATCTTGGCAAATCTTTTTGGGTGTTATTATAGAAAATCGAACAAAGGGAGTCCTAATCCGCTTATTTTTGATCTCATAATCTATTTTTTGGATCAACAAAATGTTTGTTTTATTTTTTTTCTGTAAAGGAGACAAAATATTTTCCCGACATTAAATTTCTTAGGGTACTTTGATAAATTCATAACGTTTTGTCAAATGAAATTCAAAATCAAAATCGTTCCTACGATTGCAAAACTAAATCCTGTCTTCATTTGAACTCACTCTATAAGCAGAACCGTCAATTGTAAATTCAAGTCCGAAATGATAATTTTAAGTGCTTTCTAGATTATTCTAACAGACTATTAATGAGTTTAGGAATATAACTTTATTGGGAAAATTTCAAAGTCCTATAAAACGTTCAATATTGAATTAGGATGGCTGTCTTAATATTAATGTCGAAGAGGTTTGGCTTCTGTGATAATTGAGTTTGGCTTCAGACAGTTGATATATTTCATTCCTTTAGCTAGATATTGTTTCAATACAAGTAAATGGATCTTTGTTATGAAATTCGTGATTCGTAATAGCAAAATCAATATTTTAAGCTGTCTTATCTTATCTTGCAGTGGGGGCTGGTATACCCAGCAACACTTTGACCCAATGCGATCTTTTGTGTTGTCCCCAGCATATACAATACATTCCTTACTCTTCAAAGATGTGGTTCAAAAGATCGTAAGCTAAGAGCACCAAACTGAAAATTTAAATTTTCAAAAAAAATATGGGACGTGTAGATCAATACTTTCTTCAAATGTAGTAACTCCGTACCTGGTTTGTAACTTGCTGAATTTTACAAATATTTCGATTGAAGCCAATTATTATTTCAATAGACCCTTAATTTATCCAATTTAATTTAATTGGCTCTTAAAGGCGTCTTTCTCCTTACAAATGGATGCTATAGCGTTTAATTAAAAAGCAATTCTTACATCCCGAGACGTTCTATATATAGCGCCATCTATCATGTTGAGCAAGAATTTCCGATGCGACATCGGATGAGCACCAAAATAGCCCATCCTTTCCCTGAAATTCGTCCGCCCTCACCTATTGATGTCATCAATTGGTCCATGCTTATTCTGGGTATACTCATGGATATTGGCCGCCTATGAACTAGTGCAATTTGTAGCTGATATGAATAAATAGCAAATTAATTGGTGATCCAAGACTAAGAGGTACAGAATTTCATGCTGGGTATCGAAAAAAAAAACATTGCAAAACAAAATGTCTGACTAATTTTTTTTTCACTGTACCTATGACGTATTAGGTAGGTAATTATTTTTTATGCACACTGTACGCGGATCTGTGCTTTATTCAGACTATTAATGTGAGCATTGTGATATTTGGGTTTATAGGTATCATGTTGCTATGAAATATAAGCAGATTGATTTTGATTATTTTTTAATACTCATGATGACTTCTAATCATTCTTGAAAGTCTTCTAAATCAAATACAAAGCTTTTGTATTAAAATAACTAACAACTGATTTTATTTCAGCCTCCCAAAACTCCCTGTACATCACAACGAAGCTAGCAGAGGTTCCTGTTGAGAAAATCAGTGGCTCCCTCGGTATCACAATCAGAGGTGGTCTGCCGGAGAACTCAGCACCAAGCGCAGATCTAGTACTGAACAGCCGGTCTTTAGACGCTCAGCCGCTAGTGGTGACCCACGTCCGACCAGGCGGAGCTGCATATAATACGTCGAGGATAAAACCTGGGGACAGACTGCTGAAGGTTGATCATGTAAGTTATTTCAATACAACAATACTATAATAATTCTCCATTTTCAACGCCCATAACTATTTTATTTTTGGAAAAATATCTTAGAATTACCTTGAGCGTTCTATGCTTGCTCTTACTCTTTACTTTTTAGTGGGTTTGACACACTCACTGCGATGTCGGAATAAGCATGTTCTTATCTTTTTTCCCTCCATGCATGGAAATCAAATTTCTGAACGCTTACTTTTAAAATAAAGCGTTCAAAATCTTGTACCTGCTACTACCTGATAATTGTTATCACCAGCTCCAGCCACTTTCTCTACAGGTATCCCTTACCAACAAAACGCTGTCAGAAGTCCACAACATTCTTCAGAACTGTCCACAAGTGACGAGCCTCACGATAGAGTACGACGTGTCTATCATGGAGTCAGTCAAGCTGGCGACTGGACCACTGCTCATCGAGATCGAGAGGCCTTGCAACGAAGACTTGGGGCTGTTCCTAACGAACCAAAGGTGTTCTGACGACGTATACAGTTCAGGGTCCGACACGTACCAAAGAGTTGGAACCTGTAATGCAATCTACATTGATAGCATATTGCCAGCTAGTATCAGCGACAGGTAAGTGAATTTAGAATATGACTGCCTTGCAGGTAATTATTGAAATATTACATACCTACTGACTAATCATAAAAACCTTAAACTAAGAGGAGTAGATAAGGAGGTCTTTGCACTGCAATAGGTTGACGAATACTGAATAAAAAAATAAGAATAAAGGCCTGTTTCACTACCTCTGGATAGCCGCTAAACGCCGGATAAATTCAAAAATGTTTAAGAAATTATCTGCTAATTAATCTAACGAGAACTTACCAGACGGTGGTGAATCAGGCCCTAAATCTTGGACGTTTCACTTTCACTACACGCGTGGCAAAATCCAAGTTTGTAAAAGTTGTCCTTAAAGGGAGGAAAACATCGGCTAAGGAAGGATTTACGTTATTTTTGCGGGAAAGGGAAAACAAAATATCGCGAGGCGCTGCTTAGTCTAATATTCAGAGGCGACACTAAGCGTAAACTTACGCTAAATATTAGCCTAAGATTTCGACTGGCGAGCAGGGCGAGCGGTCGCTTAGTGGTCAGAGCGTCTGGTGTACCAAACCAGAAGGCGCAGGTTCGAATCCTGCCCGCCCGCCGATTTTTTCCTTCATTAAAAATAACTTATAATCTTAGCATGGAAAATGCTTAAAAAAATACAAAAAGATAATACAAAAAGATAAATATATATAAACTATTTATGTAGGTAATGTTTAAATATGATTATTTTAATTAATAATAACGTATATTATAAGAATTTACGTGTTAAGATTGATCTCTCCTTACTTCCATACTAATATAAAAAATGCAAAAGTAACTCTGTCTGTCTTTCACGCCAAAACTACTGAACCGATTTTCATGAAATGTCGAGCACAGATAGTCTAAAGCCTGAGAAAGGATATAGACTACTTTTTAATGCGAAAAAATGGCTGCAAGGGATTGAAATAGGGGTTGGAAGTTATAAGAAATACCCTGAAAACGCGGGCGAAGCCACTGGTGGAAAGCTAGTGTAAATATAAATTTAAGAATTATGGAAACCGTTTTTAAATATTTTAATACTTCGCTTTAATATACATTCAAAGTATGTTGGTCAAGGAAAGCAATTTGTTCGTATTTTTTCCTATATTTTTTCATCTGTGTAAATATAGGTATCTTGTGTAGATACACAATGTTTGCCCAAAATCAAACACTTCTATTCTATCAAGTAGTATTTATAGGTTGAAATACATGTTCTGAAATTTCGTCGAAATATGTACATACATGGTATAACTTTTCAATTATTATAATTATCAAACGACCTCGCGCCATATTTGCTTCAACCAAACCTAACTGAATTTGACATTTAATATTGCCACGTAGACGGCGACATTAATATCACCTAGTGATAATTATCGTAGGCAAGGAGTATTATAATTAATGTTATACCTGACTTAATTATTCTAAACTTACGTAATATTACTGTTATATATGCCTAAACTTAGAAACTAGAACAAAACAGTAAAATCTATCCATACCTAAGTATTCTAGGCGACATTATAATTATTAATACCTGCAAAACTTAAACTCTTGGATTCGAATAAAGTGTTGCTGGAATTTTATAGGAAACGAGCATGTTCTCCGCGGTGATTAGCGTTGATCCTATTTTAGCCAATTCCTTGGGAATTTCCCTAAATCCTTTCTTAGTGCACACTTACGTCATATAAGGAAACATTTTAGCAAAAAATATTATTTTCTTTTCATGCCTAATTCCTCTCATACTGAGAGGAGACCCGTGCCGAGCAGTGGGACAGTATATGGGTTAATTATTATTAAACATGCTTCTAGAAATCTAGACCCAGCGGTTTCAACTGCGCGTTGATCGATCAGTCAGTGAATCAGTCTATCAGTTTCTTTTTTATAGATATTTTCATTTTATCAGTAGCAGCTCGGAGTTAACATTTTCCCTGCCAGTAGCAATAGGGTCACCCCCGAGGGACTTAAAACAAATGTGAGCGTACATCAATACGGCTTTGCCTAACCCTTCGATACAAGCGTAGTCTACACTAATATTATAAAGAGGAAAGATTTTATTGTTCGTTTGTTAAATACAAACAAACAATAAAATCTTTCCTCTATAGGCTCCGAAACTACTGAACCGATTTGAAAGATTCTTTCAGTGTTAGATAGCCCATTTATCGGGGAAGGCTATAGGCTATATACTATCACGCTATTACTAATAGGACCGGAATACCAATGAAAAATGCTGCAAAAAGGGGGGGAAAAGTTATCAAGACCATGCGGGCGAAGCCGCTGGTGAAAAGCTGATAGTATGTAAAGTAAATTGGTTTCTGTCGGCTAACTATTAAAATTAATCAGCAAAGTGCTTAAAGCCTCACCAGTGACGTAATTATTGACAAGAGCATGACTGATGAGCTACGATATTTAAATTAGATCCCCAAGATACGGTGCTTATCTAGTTTTAGCTATTGAGTTAGATTAGATAAGATTAGATTAATAATTTTGTTGGTACTAAGGGCGGAAATATTAAGTAGAGTTAGTACTTAGAGAGATGGTTAGTGTAGGCATACTTATCTAATTATTTCAAATACCTAGTTATTTTTATCTACGATGGAAAGGATGTTTTGATCATTTCTGACAGCAATACCTACACCTCTACCTGGCCCATTGGGGAAGAAAGCGTATTGGTTATTTTTTTCAGTTGCAATAGACTCGTTAATTTAATTGCCTCAATATTATTGAACGTGTAGTTGACACAGGATAATTAAAAAAAATACAAATATAGTTAGTACATACACAGACACTCAAAGTTTTTTCAGACACGCAGGTAGACAATACACCACTTGCTACGATTCTTACTACAAAATGTAAAAATATTGCACAATAATAATATTCTAGGTGTGAAAAGACTGGTTTGGGAAAAGGCTAAGAAGAAGAATTATATTGTAGGTTAGTCCCTTCGCCGCTAAAGGGTCTAACCTTTAATGCACGCTCTTATAAATAAAAACAGTGCAGTGAATTTGAAAATGCCGCATGAATCTTCATAAGTCATTGTACAGAAACCCTTCGCTCCGAGGGGACGCTTGACCCTTGTCAACCTTCGATGTCTCCTATCGGTCAATGGCCAATTGTATTTTTAAAAGGAATAGATTCAATATAGCTTGTTCTTTACCTTTTTAGAATGAGCAGTCTTAACAATAAAAAAGTTTTTGACACATTTTGCAAAAAAAGGATTATTTCTCAAAAATTCGTTCGTAAATAAAGCATAACGTAATATCCGAGTGGTTAACTTCGAGGCTATGTGTCGTGAATTTAAATGGTCTGTGTACAGGTAGTTGTTTCGGATTAATGATACCTAATGACTTACTAATACGAGTTATTTTTGCACTAATATCTGCAATCTATATATAGCATATCTAGTTCCGTATTCATACCATCTGACCCGTAGATGTTGAAAAGTAAAGAAACATTTCATTAAAATAATGTCAGAGCAATCAATCATTGTTGTATTTTTTCCCGGGTAAAGTACTGAAGTTATAAGAAGATTATCCAAAACAAATCTATCTAAGCAAAATCGAAATTCCAATTCCCAATAGGATTATTTTAATCAATTAGAGAGAAAAGAAAAATTAATTACATTCTTGGTTAAATGGTAGCTTTTTTCTGGTCATCAGTCTTAAGCCAGCGTCCCTTTGGGATGATTACTTCCAAGGTTACGTATACGAATTGAGTCGGGATTGAAACTAAGCCGAACAAGCCGCTTGAGTTCTTTATTCTATTAAGTTGAGAAAAACATACAGACTGCTTGAAGATACGCGGCAACCGCAGTTTGAAGACGACAGCAATATTAGTAGTATCACTAGCGTGTTGTCATACTAAGAATTTGAATTTGACAAAATTGGAATATTACTTGGGGCCTAAATAAATCAGTGAATTGTGTGTACAACTGTACAGTCATGAGCAAAAATATGTATACAAGGTGGAAGGGGCATCGACGCACATCAGTTACCATACCATGAGATCAGTACATGATTCTGGACTCCCCTGCGTTGAAAATTCTCCCCACATACAGACCACCCATCTACAGACTGACCTCGGCAAGCGCAGGTTAACTTAGCAGATCGATTGATCAGCGTTGCTATAAGTAACCACGAGCCTAACACACTATTTTCAACAAAAGTATTTTTTATAGTTCTAATGGCGTTAAACTAAACACATCTTATTTTGGATCAACTTTAAAGCCTAGTAACTGTACTTAAAGTAATACAAATAGAGATCCTCTTAAAGCCGTTGATTGCAAGCTAAGGCTTGAAGTAAGCTTTGAGATCGCACTGGGCTTAAACTAAGCCTGGTTCGAGAGGTCTGCAGGCGCATTGCGAATTTAAAATATCGCTACTTTTGTTTCTGAAGTATTATAAGTTACTTTTGTTTTTGAAGTTCTAGTTGTTAAATTGGTGATAAAAAATGGTGGCTTCGGTTTAAAATATTTGTCTGGTACGCTTAGTTAGGCTTTATATTTTATTAAACGTTTTATTATAGTATTATTATTATTATAGTATTATATATATCATTCAATTGCAATGAAAATATTATGTTGAGATAAAAAAGCACCGCCCGCTAATTATGCGCATGCATCTCAGTTTAAGCGGAATTAAAACCAAATATTTTCATTGCAATTTATTGTCATGGATTTCTGCAAAGTAACGCCTGATTCCATTAATTTTATATCATTCCATCACGCCCTTATTCCCTGAATGGTTAGGTACAGGTGTACTAATGTACACCCATAGTTTACCGGTATGGACCCATGTAATAAGGGGCGATAGCCTATTGCTCATCAACCGGGCACAATTCCAGATTCCAAGCTGCTATTGGTATTCACAGTAAAACGTAGGCTAGGCTAGGGTAGACAGTAAAATTCCTTGCAGTGCCCAAGCACTCTTCTATACTAATATTATAAAGAGGAAAGATTTGTTTGTTTGTTTGTTTGTTTGTAATGAATAGGCTCCGAAACTACTGGACCGATTTCAAAAATTCTTTCACCTTTGGAAAGCTACATTATCCCCGAGTAACATAGGCTATATATCATCACGCTACGACTAATAGGAGCGGAGTAGTAATGAAAAATGTAGCAAAAACGGGGAAAAAATTATAAGACCACGCGGGCGAAGCCGCTGGCGTGAAGCTAGTACAATATATGTTACATCGATCTCCATCAAAGACCAAAACAGTAGGACATTGATTATCATTCCTAAATATTATTCTGTTTATAGATGTGGAGCCCTCCACCCTGGGGACCAGATCCTGGCATTTGACGACCACGTGATCGATGGAAACAACTACACCGCTGAAGAAGTAATGTGCTATCTGGAGAACTGCGAAGGCGGGTTCACGAGGCTCCACGTGGCTCCCAGGCATGTTGTCGGAAACTGCGGGAGGTATACTAGAGGTAAGAGCTGTTGAAGGTCAAAATGGCGACGAGAGTTAATATAACAATTCCAACCATCTTTTTACTTCTCCATTTTAAACTTCATAACAAACATTTAAAAAAAGTAAATTGTGTTAAAAATATTTTGAACTATACTCACTAACTGGTAGGTAAGAAATTAAATTTTGACTTCCAGTTCTTTCTATTTACTGCAATAAATTATTAAAAACAAACTACCATTTGCCCCAAGCCATTGAATTAACCTTTTGCTAAAAAACACACAGAAATTTACGCTATTCACTGCAATTTAAGCACACCGTACCCAGAAAAATGCATATTCATAGCAAACAATAAGAACAAATGAGACCGATGTTGCAAATTATTCACAAAACACTGGCGGCAAAATTTCCTGACTAAACTTTAATACCTTTTCCCTGCTCCTAGAATTTCTGCAATAGCACCTTTCGTGAGCAATTCTAGGGTTATTATAATTACCGAGTTAATTCTTCGCAAGCCTGGGGCGAACTTGCAGAATGGCCGAACTTGGGAGCTACCAGCTTTCTCCAAGTAAAGAGTGTTTTGGGTACGGATATTCATTCATTCATTTATTAAAAAGTCGCAGATGTATGTTTAAATAAGTTATATACGAGATGAAGCGTAGTCGACAAATATCTAGAAAAAAGCTTTTATTCTGGCTTGAAGTAAGAAACGAAACCCCTCCAGCAATATTCTTATTTTTAAAACACCCAAATAAACTTCATATCTTCAGAAAGGTTTAACCTCTTTGTCCAAGATAACGACATACATCCCTTAGCTTTCACCGCCCATGGCTTGAGCCCCAACTAACAAGAACGAATGTATGAACATCAAACTTGGCTCGTATAACTCAAAAGGCTTAAGTTCTGATGTCTGTAATATGCTCCCACTAATGTACAGAGCAGGTACATAAATTCAAGTTTAAACTTCAGTTGGGAGTACTCCCTTCAAGTCATCTTGAAAGCGGTTGTTATTAGATCTTTTTGGAAGTTGGGACATCGATGTCTTCTTAATGCGGGTTTGGAGTATTTGAAATGTGTGACTGCGAATATTATATGACGATAATATTCAGTGTTAGCTTGAGTGTAAACACATAAAACTCTACAAATTATTGTTGAAATTTAAGTGCATATTTTTCATCACTGCACTGAGCTAGTTGAAATGTAAAATGTTGACAAAGTATCTAAGTTTTCAGTCTTCTCTTACAAAAAAAGTTAAGTACTAGTAATGAGCTTAGTAATATTGAACTTAATGTCAAAGAAGAAAACGGTATCGATAAAAAATGGACTCAATAAATAAAATCAACGGAGCAGTTCAAAATAAATAACAACCAAGACTCAATATGCAGCTACAAAATAAAATTTCATAAACGAACCGAGAGAAATTGAACGCTGCTAAGAAGAAAGAAAACAATAATGAAGAGACTATCAATATAAAAATTGTTTGCAGCGAATGCCATCGTTTTACGTTTACACTTTGTTTCAGAAAATTCAATATCGGGAACATCGACGCTGAACGCCAAGAAACATCGTCAGAGGAACTACAGGCAGAGCTCGATGCCCAAACTAGGTTTACAAGACGATTACGGTAAGATATAGAATGGGATATCGATTGTATTATCATTATGAACGAGATCGATCTCAAGTTTTGAAGTAAACTTGCTGTGTAAGCTCGAAGCTAAATACGGTTGCTTGTTGGAGTAGACTTTAGAGTATGTACTGATATAGGGGTTATTTATAAAGGTTTTTAAAGCACGTTTATTGAAGTCGTAATATAGGGCTGTTAGATTATATACAGGTCAAATATCTAGCAAATCATAAGAAGTACCTAGATGAAAGATTATGAATGCTCTAAAGATATTTATAAATTTTAGCAAAAAAAAATAGGATCTCCCCCTATTACATGAGACCTGAACATACCGGCAAAATGTGGGTGTACATTAGTACGCCTCTGCCTACCCCTTCGGGGAATACAGACGTGATGATATGTTAAAAATACGATCTCAGGCAGGGCTTGAACTTACGTACCTTTGGTTAAGTGATCCTGAGGATGCTTTAGTTTAGCCACTAAGCTACCGAGACTAATACTCCCTATGTATTTATTAATGCCAATTTATACGTATATGAAAATTAGATGACGGGTAAGAATATAACGTTGCTAAAGGCTAAAATAGTCGTAAAATAAAATTATGTATAATTATGGTATGTAATAATAAAAAACTGAGTAATATAAACATTCTATTTAATAACTTCATTACATTTAACGAGCTTAATTAATTAAAAGCAATAAATCATCCACTCTTGAACTTAAGAGCATCGGAACTAGGTCGACCCTCTCAACTCGTAACTAATCAAGAGATCCTTCAACCAAGGAACAACCGATAATGCATTTAATTTTTTAAAGTGCTTGGTATGATATGAAGAGTCCTAAAATAATCAATAGAAAAGGTTTTAGAATGTTCATTAAGCTATACCGTCAGAAAATCTTCTGTTTTATATTTTAGATTTATAAATACTTTTCCCTGGCTGACTAAGTACTATGATGATAAATCAATCTATTGGATAGGTCAGTCTTTGGATATGTGACCATTCTTATTAAATTGTGACTCCTTGTCTTTGGAGAATACGTTAGTTTTTCGGTCCCTGTTGTCAAAGGTATATACGAGTATTTACATACGGTGTCTAGAATGGCCTTTGCAAGACAGTACTTTAGCTTAATTTGACTAAGTCAACTAACGGCATATATACATCAGTGTGTAGCTGAAAAAATGTAATAGGAACCTTACTCACAGTATCATCCTATGAAATCGGTGTACTTAACACCTACATTAATCCCTATCATCTAACCACAGATGAGTCCACTTCGTAATGAAACCGCATTTCCCTTCCACTATTAGTACGAGAACCCAAACAGCGTCATCGTAAACAAAATCAGGCAACTTTCCTCAAACAAAGCGAAAAGGATAGGCGTACTAATTAATTTGTTCGAGAAAAACAGAGTTGCGTATATCTTGCTCGCATATTTGTTTAGGACGTGCAACTTCCTAGTTTGTTCGGAGTCCCTCGGATGTTAGTGTAAAACATTATGTTAATTAGACACAACTTGTAGCACACTAATTAGAGATCTCACGGTGTGTCTCTTAATGCTAGTAACTTCAATGTCTACCACATTCATGACACACCTTCTACAACTACATAACTTCAGCGACCTTTAAACTCTTACAAGTGCCGAATCATAATAAGAACCAGGGAGAAGTATAGTTAAGTTTCTCTATAAAACTATTATTGAGTTTAGATTTGTGTCCGATTAATGGCAATAGGCCTGGTGTGGTAAATTCTTATTTAGCCACGTCCGATGCCGATGTTTAAACAAGATACCGTATGTAGTTCACAAGTAGGGTTGCCTCAGTGTTCTCTGTGAAGAAGAACTCGCTCACAACTTTGACCATAATACAATTTTATCGTAACCAGGAGACAGTCAACAAAACTACATGAGCATGGGAGTATGTAGAACTGAGTCCTTGAACATACAACTTGAAGTACCACCAGGTCAAAGCTCAGGTCTTGCTGTCCATGAGGAGAACGCTATGCTGGTGATATCACATGTCGCTTCGCAATCTCCAGCTTACAGGTAAGTGGTTTACGATACTAGATAACTGCTGCCCCAAATAACGTGGGCAAATACCGGACCCAAGTAATATAAATATATTTCCTATTGACACAAGAAGAAGAAGAGTTTGGCTTTACTGCACAAATCGTTTTTATAAGACTACTCTTTACAAATGCGTCATGTCCTTTAGGCTGCCTTTCCAGCAGAGGCGATACCTGTGTGCAATTTTGTTAGTAAAATTTTACTAGTGCCACATCGCTTTATTCCTCTCCACTGTACTGGATTGGTAGCCTAACATTTGGTCGAGAAATTGATTTGCCATCCAATATTGTGTCATTGGCACATCCTAAAATAACAAGGGCTATTTTCACTTGCAAGACCTCGAAGAGTTAGCCTCCAGAAATGTTATTGTTTACCAAGAGTTTCCATCAAAACATACACCTACTTAAAACACTTTCTAGGTTAACTAAAACAACTACATAATATTGTAAATGTTATAATATTTTTTCTAAATTATTATAATGGAATTCCTACATCTGATCTACTCACACTAAGACTGATTTTCAGAAACGAGACTCAATATGAACTTATGCTTCCGTATGTCAAATTTGTATGACAATTTGACATACGGGAGCCTAAGTTTATGCTTAGCATCGTGTCTGAATATTAGCCTATGCGATATCGATACCATTTTATGGCATACATTACCGTTTTTCCCCAGGTCTGGCTGCCTTCAAATACGAGACAGAGTGATGTCAATCAATGGCCACGAGAATTTAACAGTTGATGTTGGCAATGAGATCCTGCAGCGAAGGAATGATTCTCACAATCCTAAATACTTGACACTGAATGTGGAGTTCAGTATGCCTAACACGATTGAAGCTTCAAGTGGAGTGTTTAATGTTAAGCTAGCCAAGACTACTGCAGGCCTGGGCGTTACTATTACAGGTACTTACTTGACTTTCTTTTGCAAAGTGTTGATCAACTTTGTTTTTATCTCTAGTTTTATCATCATCATCATCACTTTACCTAATATTGCACATCAATGTCTTGCTATTCTAAAAAATATTTGTACTTTTATTAAGAATATAATCATGCATTTGGTCTTTCATGAACTCGAGGTAAAATCCCTTGAAAATTTTAGTAAGTTCAGAAATCAGTGAGATTTGGGCAAAATAAAACGCGTGATTTATTTTGAGATAGATTTATGATAGTCTCTTTGACAGATACCACGCTAAACAACACGGCTGCGCAGCCAGGCTGCGTTAGCCAAACAGACGTGCACAAGGCATGTCATGGTACGTGAGACAGTAAATAAGTTTGCTTGCTACACATAACGTACTAGGCAAACTACTGTATAATATAAATTAACCAAGCAGACTAATCACAAAGTACATAATTATCTATTATATTATTTAAATTTATATCTGCATCGTCCTCATACCTAACCAAAATAAGATCCTAAAAAAAGTGTTTTATCATATATTTATTTTGAGAAAAGCCAGCCACACCTACCAAGCCCCTACCATCAAAACCATTCGAAACTAAAATCTACAATATTTGTATAATAATAAAGCTACCAAAACCGCTGGGACAATAACTGAATCTAGAAAAAAAATCTAAATAAGAAGTATCTTTTTGTATTTTTTAAGCATTTATCATGCTAAGATTACAAGTAATTTTTAATGAAGGAAAAGATCGGCTGGCGAGCAGGATTCGAACCTGCGTCTTCTGGTTCAGTACACCAGACGCTTTAACCGCTAAGCTATCGCAAACCCCGCTCGCCTGTCGAAATCTTCCTTCACATTCTAAACTTACGTCTTTAAGGTGACGTAGCGACATCTATTGTGAAAATGCTTCCCAACCGACACGACTAACTTTACTCAAGTCTGGTGTACTGAACCAGAAGACGGAGGTTCGAATCCTGCTCGCCAGCCGATTTTTTCCTTCATTAAAAATAAAAAAAAAGTCATCTCCTGGTCCAATTTTAAACACTGTTGTACTTCTGGTAACATTTTAATTATACCCACAGGGTGCAAACAAAAGCTGTTAAGCAATGAAGAGCCTATGGTGATATCGGATATCAAGCCGGGTTCGGTGGCCCATCGTAGCGGAGCCCTCGCACCTGGAGACCAACTCCTTGCCATCAACGGGCAACCACTGCATAACTTATCATTGGTAATTATTTTATAGATATTGGTAAAACATCTGTGAGTGAGGTTCTATAGTTTGGATCATATCGCTCGCATTGCAAGAAACCTCAAAACAACCATTTATAATTTATTGATTATAATAATATACCAAATGACATGAAAGCTTAACTGAAAAATAAAATTGTTATTCAGCACTTGCACGGAAATAAAATTATAATCATTTTTAAGATTAATTTAAAAATTTACATCTTTAATAATTTAAGAAGGTAAAAAACTTCCTTGTGCCGTTTTTTTAATGTAATGTCGTTTATTAAATTTACATCTAAGGAAAAATCTAATGAAACCAATTAATAATTATATTTAATTCATTTAATAAATTGCTTTTATCAAAGCAAGGACGCTCCATAAGAAAAATGGATTCTAAGGAATTCTGCCAACGTAAATATTTCAAATTCAGTTTCAAACAAAGCCGTTTCGATAGTACCTACCTGAAAGAAATGAATGTAAGGTCGCCATTCTCAATCCAAGGCATGTCAGTATTGAATTACGTCTGCGCATTTGTTGATGGGATTAACAAGGGCGCATTATCACTCAAATATTAAAACGGTATAGTTCTATTGCACCTAAGATAGCCTTTATTTGTAAGTAAATGTTTTCTTAACGAAATAAATTGTGACAAGTATTAACGATGTCACTGTAACAAATGACTTTTTAACAATAATTAACCTTTCCTCCAGGATACAGCATTCAATATTCTCCAAAATTCACCAGAAGACATTATAACCCTAAAAATTCGTAAACGTGACCTTACAGAAGACTGGTCCAACATTCACAAGCACAATGCTAAACTCACACTCCAGAGTTTCAGCAATATTGAAACCAAAGCTGTTGTACATAGTGGCGAAGATTCTGGTCATCATACAGAAAGTCCAAATAATAGTGCCAAAGAGAGTGAAAGGAGTCATGGTAGCAATGAGAATGGTAATACAGCTGTGTTCACTGTGGAACTTATCAAACAAGAAACTGGACCTTTGGGGTTGACGATTGCTGGAAGTGAGGATGTAACACAACCTATACTGTTAAGTGGACTTGTTGAAGGTAAGGAAATACTAAGACTTTAGATATGAAAAATAAAGGTGCCTATTGGATTAACCTAATGACGGTTTTACATAGGTGGTGTTGCTGAGAAGTGTGGTAAACTAGCTATAGGTGATGAACTGCTTTCTATAAATGGTGAAAGTGTTCTGAACAAACCTTTGTCTGAAGCAATTAAATTGCTACAACAAAGCGGGCAGAGGGTCCAGCTACAATTGTGCCGAAAAGTATCCGGTTAGTTTTGATGAAAATTGATTTATACATAAGATTTTTTTAAATTATTAAACATATTACGCAACGTAGATTTTATGAAAATATAGTAAAACAACTTGAAATAGGGTCGTTTATTAATTAAACGCCAACTCAATAACGCTCATAATTAATCACTTTATCACCGTAGGATTGCTTGAAAGTGCAGAATCCAGTGCAAGGGACTCCAGTCACTCAACGTCAAGCCCAGGATTATCTAACGACAGCGCCGTTGAGTCGTGGGATCAGAACACGCCAGTCAGAACCAGTGCTAACTGTGGTAAGACGCATTTAATCTACATACACAATTGATTAATGGTGTTAAAATTAATATGTGTCCATTTACAAACTGTATACTCTGCAGCCTACACTAATGAGAAAGCTTTACCAAGAGTTCTCGTGTTACTAAAATTTTAAAAGATATAAAAAAAGACTACCATATTCATACTAGATATAGTTTATGTTGTAGGTAACTCCGAAGTAATAGAATACGCAGTGCCAGATAAAACAAGAATGATGGATAAGCAACCTTATTCTCCAACTGACGAAGACAAGCTCATGGCATCAAACTTCAATTCAGCAGCGCCGTACAGCATCAACGATTTACCACTACCAAATTATTCCCTTAATAACTCCTTAAAGACTTTCCACTACGAAAATACATGTATCATTCCGGAAAATACTCTCAAGAATAAACAAAACATCACGAGAGAGGATGATGTTCAGCAAATTGAGATTCTCACTTCAAACATGAAAGATTGCCAACTACACAATATGGAGAGATCCTCGTGCAAATGTGATTATGTCCAAATGGGTCCGTATGGAATTGTGTCACCTAAAACAAGGAGACCTAATTGGGAGAATGATTATCTCAATAATGGGATTTACACAGTTACAACACCACAGAAATCACCACTAAAGCCAGGAGTCCCTGGAACCAGTTTTCAGTTTTCAACTAGTCCAATTTATGAAAATGAAGTGCCTGGTAAGTAACATTTATTATTCTTTGTTCTTGTATCTCATTTATTATTGATTCAGGCGTCCAGCATTGAGAAAGGTCAACGGCATAATTAAATTCGGAGACCATGTCAAGGAGTCAAGATTTTGACTGTGACATCTGATGATGATGATTTTATTAGTTCCAGGACTGTAAATTTATATTAAAAAAAAATCTAAACTTTATTTACTTTTAAACCCAACTATTAAACTACTGTTGACTCTTAACTGTCAATACGCTAGTGTTACAAATCGTTTTCAGTAAATTTAATTCCATCACATTTCACACCATTATTGCTATCATAATCGGGAACCGGGTCAAGTAAATTCACAATTATTCTCAACTATACACCGGCAACCCAATTTAATATTATCTATCTCCACAGGACTTTACAACACAGAAGCAGTATCTCCGGCCAGGGGTTCCGTCCATCACGTCATTTTATACAAAGACGCGATCTATGACGACTACGGCTTCTCAGTATCGGATGGGCTGTATGAACGAGGGGTATATATCAATCGGATTCGGAAGGGAGGACCAGCAGATATAGTTGGGCTGCTGAGGCCGTATGATAGGATTTTGCAGGTTTGTTGTTGTGTGTTATATTTTATTATTAGCATTTTCGCTCAGCTCAGTTAATTTCACTCGACAGCCAAAAGGTCAGACTTTTTAATTTATTTCCTTGTCTTTTATTAAAATATGTTCAGCGGGTTAGACGGTAAAACTAAATTAGTATGGATTAGCATTCGGTACGTAGGTACTAGATTTATTAGAACTAATATCCAAAGTACCTAAATTATTCCTATGACGTAATTCTTATTTACTTAGCTCAGTTAATAATATTTCATATCGCTCCGCAACTTAATATTCTTATACAATATTAATATTTAATCCAATATAAGCGAAATTCAATCTAAACCTATTAACCATTTGAAAAACTTAGTTAATATTTTCACAATATAATTCAATTTATACCAGCCAAGTAAATATTTAAAATATTCATAATTAAAAACTATGTCTGAGAGAGTATTCAATCATAACAAAATAATGTTAAATTAAATTTTGATTTAGAAAGTAAAATTATTTTACGCAATTACCTACGTCATGCAGGTATCTAATATTGGGCTTTGTTTACGAGCGTTTATTATTTAAAAACGAAGATTAGCTTTTTATTTTTTTATGCCCAATATACGCCATCCAATATTTGCTACTCACATAGTTACATGTCCTATACAAACATTTGTTATTAAGTACACATTACCTATTTGTAAATATACACTATCTGTATATAATATTTTCATATTAATACAAAATCGTGTTTAGTTTAGACTTTTTTATGGTATAGTTTTTTAAATGGAGGCATAAAGTACACAGTGAGATACACCAAGCTAATCTTATTGTCATGAATAAGCAAAACTCAATACTTGCACGCATATTTCTCTACACTAACCAGTTTCGCGAATGATTAAAAAAAAATCAATTGCTAATTCTGCGCCTGCATAGGATGGCCTTGTCTTTGCTTTAAATCATCTTGTCCAAAGACTGTAGACTGACTTATGTGATCGTGTGCATATCATCTAATGTATAAAATTCTCGTGTCACAGTTTTAGTTGCCATACTCCTCCGAAACGGCTGGACCGATTTGTATGAAATTTTGTGTGCTTATCCGGTATCTATGAGAATCGGCCAACATCTATTTTTCATCCCCCTAAAATGACCCACCCCTATATGGCAAAACAACGTTTGCTGGGTCAGCTAGTAGACCTATATTTTCATCTTGGCAACTTTCAAGAACTATGGTTTTTGGTCACCAGGTAAATGGAACAAGAACTGTGGACTACGACTGTTGCCTCACGGTGCCGCTGATCGCTTCAGCTGGAGATCGGCTTGAGATCGTCGTGCAGAGGCTTGTTACTTCTCGGGTAAGACTTATTTTATTCTAGCTACTGTTTTACTTAGCTGGAGGGCTATGAAACGTTAGTCTATGGCCTTCCTCAAGAGACAATCCAAATATTATTTAAAGTTCAGCGGTTTACACGCAAAAAAGTTAGACTATAAATAATAATAATAAATATCTTTGGACATTTTTTACACAGCACCGTCTAGTCCCAAACTAAGCGGAGCTTGTACTATGGGTACTAGACAATAGATATAATACTAATATACTTTTTTTTTGTAAATACATACTTATAATATATAAGAAACACCCAGACAAACACAAACACCTAAGTTCATCACATAAATGTTTGTGTCTTGTGGGAATCGAACCCACGACCTCGTGATCAGCAGTCCGGTACTCGAACTACTAGACCGCAGACGTCGTCAAAATAACTATAACATTTGCATTTATGTTATAAGTATGGATTATACTAGCTTTCACTACAATAGTCGTAGCATTTTTAGATATTTATCAAACAATAATCTCTGTTAATTTAATATGGAAGAAGTCTCATCAAAAAGTAAATAACCAACCTGAGCCAGATATTTATAATAATGATGAAGTTGAATACAAGGCTATGGCTCAGGAACATGTTTAGTAGAATATAATGTTTTATAAGGTGCTGATGAATCCAAAACTAGCCCCTTTGTGGTAAAGCATACTACTGCATGAATAAAGAGAGTACTCAAGAGCTGAAATGGTAACACAGCTTCTGTAACTTTTTGGGAGGAGCACATACAGCTACATAAAGGTGGTGTAATCCGCCTAAAATTCTCTTCAGCGCTCATTTTTCGACTTTATTCCAAACACGAAATGTGTCCCACGAACAAAATAATATTTCACAGTCATCTAAAAAGCACAAAGGATTTCCCAAAAGCAACAGTATATTTCACGACAGCGAGCAAATTCAAATATGATGCATGTAAAATTCTCTCTGAACCCGATAATGTACCGTTTTCATGAGTGTGTGACAAAGAATTGTCGCCTCTGCGAGCTAATGACAATTCTTTGCTTTTTGGCTCAGAGAAAATTGATCCTTTTGTAAAGACAGCGATGTGAAATTTAATACATTCTGGAATAATTATACTGGAAATTTATAAAGACGAAATGTTTAACGGTTTCTGTTGTAAAAAAAATATTATTATACGTTTTTTTTATTGTAAAGCGTAATTATTATAATATAATGCAACAGTAATAATAGAATATAACTAATGGTGTGCTGATAAGTTTCGAAATAAGAATACAACGTAATAAGCATAGAGATTTCTGTGGACGTCTGTGGTCTAGTGGTTCGAGTACCGGATTGCTGATCACGAGGTCGTGGGTTCGATACCCACAAGACACAAACATTTATGTGATGAACTTAGGTGTTTGTGTTTGTCTGGGTGTTTACTATGTATTATAAGTATGTATTTACAACAAAAAAAGTATGTAAGTATTATATCCATTGTCTAGTACCCATAGTATAAGCTTTGCTTAGTTTGGGACTAGATGGTTCTGTGTAAAAATGTCCCAAGATTTATTTTTTATTTATTTTTTTAATCAGTTAATTCCTATAATCGGAGGAATGAGTTTGTCAGCCGAAATTTCTCCGAACGCATTTTTATAATCTGACCACAACATTATACCTATTATAGAAAAAGCTGGTACCATAACCATGATATAAGAATACGTATTTAAAATAATCTAATTAATTGTTACAGGAATTGAGGAATCAGCGCCTAGATGACAGCTCAAGCCCGAGTGACAGTAGTATTGTGACAAAGACGATTTAGTGTATAACCCGACTTTAGTGAAGTTACACCAAAGACTATGAAACGTTTCGCTTTAAGTATCTATTTCATACGGCCGTGTTATTATTAGTACTTAATTTAAATTAAGAAATTGTACATAATGTTAAGTAGGTTTAACTAAGCTTTGAGCCTTTCTAATGGAAGTTGAAAACGGATAGAAGGCATAGGAATAGTGTTGTAATGCCTTAAATATTTTATGAAAAATTAATCGAATGTGAATCACATTGTTATAAATCGAGAAAACAGACATTAATTTAAAATAATTCCATCCTAGTCCCAAAATAAAAACTATTAATCACTTTTTGTCGGTATAATTAGGTGAAAAAGTGATTTTCGATTTAAAATATTTATGGCATTTACATTGTTTTTTATAGAATGGTGCAAATAATAAATGTAAATTATTATAAATTGTTTAGTTATAGGATGTATGTATAACTAATTATAACATAAAAATACGAATTATTGTAGACTACCTAATAAATGCACTCATCGTGAAATCTGTAGCTACTCGTTTTCTAGAAGAATTTATTTTACTCTTATATAGATTTAAAACAAATTAAAAAGAGTGTCGATATGTAGCATAAAATATACAGCTTTTAAGGGCTATTTTAAAATAAATACAACAAATAGGGCACGTCGAATATTCCGCCCATTTTATTATTCCAATTTAAGCCGAAACGTAATACAACATTGTAACATTTTTTTATGTGATTAATTAATTATTGCTTAAAGAGTGAAGAAAACATTGCGAGCAAACCTGCAAGCCTAAGAGTTTTTATTGACGACGAATGCAGTCAACCAACCCGGAGTTAGATCACATAGGCACAAAATAATTGACATAAAAAATAATATAGTGTAAATTATTGGAAGTAATTATAAAATAGTAGTCACCAAAGACGTTTACCCAGCATAATTGAATATTTATAATTATTATTATATTAACTAATTATTTATTAGTAGAATGTTGTTTTGTAATCCCATAATGTGCCTATTGTAATAATGTTGAAATACGTTATTTTTATTTAATCATTTTATTAATTTGTACAGCTTGTGGTAACCCTACCAGAAATTAGTGTTGTTCCAAAATTTTTCTAAAATAACTGAGTTTCAAAATAATCCGACATTTTCGAAAGTGTACTTGTGTGACTTACACTATGTTTTGTAACATAAAGGTAAAGTGCCATAAGTATATATTTTTACAAACGTCCCATGGCTCCAACCTTAGACAAAGGATGACCATGCACTTCTATTTTAGATTTACGCTCTTTACAGGGTTGTCACGCCCAAAATTTTGTCAAACTAAATATTCTAATAAACAATCGCTCGTGTATTCAATTTACGATGTTCAATCATTTTTAAATTATTTATCTACCAAAGATTTTTTAACAACGCTGTTTGCTGATAGCGTTATGATTAAATTTCGGTAGAGCTGTAAAATATGAACAAGCATTTTCTGTAAATCTGTAAGAAAGTCACATTATATAATAAACAATTATTTGAGCAGTAACAATGAATCCTAGGATAAGAACTCACTCTCTGTTTTAACTTAACTGTTTTAAAAACTCTTTAATGAATTAATGTTGGTAGTTAATTTTTATTGAACAAATAGGCTTATTATTTATCTTGAAACCCTAAAATTTTATTTATTTTAACCTTTCTTAAAATCATAACATGAATTTTTTTTTTTTTGGCAGTGGATAAAAAGTGTATAAATACCAACGTAATAAAATGTATATACCTAAAAATAAAATAATATTAAAGTAACTGTGTAGCATTACTGTTGTTGACATCAGACTGATAGCGATTTTAAAAATAGTTATTTAGATAATATTATAATAACTTTATAGTATATAACAGTAACTGGTCTGTTTCTAGTGAATTTGTGAACAATCTCTATTTGCATAGATATTTAGCGTGTTTTTTTGTAATTTTATAGGCATTATTAAAACAGTTTTGATTTGTTTTAATGTCATACTTAAATTCAGTAGCGTATTTAATTTTTTTGGTCTGGTTATTTATTATTATAAGTTATGAAATACACTTTGAGTGAGTAAATTAATTAATAATTTAGATTTATGAAGTTAAGTTGAAATCGATTGTTTAGATAATGAAACATAATGCCAATAAAATTTAAGCTGTGTATAAAAATAATTAAAGAAACTAATTCGTAAGGTTTGTTAACATAAAAAACTTAGAAAAACAGAAAGACTTTGTAATCCAATAGGAGATATGGAATATAAAATACTAACGAAGTTTGTTGTAGATAGAAAAAATATACATTATGAAAAGTGTCTGTTCAAATTTTTATTTCACAATAAAAAAATACTTGTCTTTAATAAAAGGAACATCAAAAATTATTATGTACAATAACGTCATAAATAGGTAATTCTTCTCAACGAATTCAACTGTAATAAAGTATAAAATTGCTATTTCAAAACCTATCTCTAAATGTAGACTATTTCAAATGTCGAACCGTAGTTTTTTTTAAATAACTTTTGTTGACCGAAAAACTTCACATGAGATATTTATTTTTAAAATCTTTTTATAAAGTTATGTACGCGTTGCATTAATAATTTCCTAAAATAATATTCCTAATATTTGGCTAATACACTTTTTCTGATAATTTTCTTAGAAAATTTATTGACAATGATTCCTGTAACCTAATTATGTAGATAGTTTGTAATTTTTTACATTTTATTTTTGTACCCTTAATTGTAAGGATAATTTATATATTATTATTGTCAATTAATGTGTAATTAATTGAAAAAATAGAAGAGAGCCTAGCTACAACACTCTTAATAAATTGATATGCGTGATTTAATGATGATTATTTTATTTCAAAAAAACCTCAAAAATAATAAAACCCCGTTTTGCTTAGCACTCCTAATTAGTGCTTAACATTTTCTAAGTACCTACGAGGTGGGTACAAATTAAATAATTATGAATAACTTATACTACATAACACTTCTACGTTATGTAACATTGTTCTTCAACATTGCAACATAACAATAACTACTGTACATAATATTAGAATAACAGTACAATATAACCATGTTATGACATTGTCGTTTGTCGTTGTGCAGTGTTGTCCACAATATCAAGTTATACATATAACATTGTTGAAAGTATTAATAACCTGTTAATGTAACACGTTTTTTAGCATTCCTCTCCATATTACTGAAACATGTTATATAAAAATGATAAATGTTTTATAACCATGTTTTGTCAGAGTACGGAACAGAGACTAAGCTTCATACAACCGCGCTGCGATAGGTACACTACTACAAACGTAAGGCGCGTGTGTGCGTGAGCACGCGCGGCTGTCACGTACGGAGCAAAACTGGTTTAGACTGGTTCGGTGCATAGTCTGTACTCACCCTGAACGAAATGAAGAAATGTGCATACCTGAGAAATTTCAGCGGCGTGTGACGTCTGCCAACCCGCACTAACTATAGTTTAAACCCTCTTTCTCTACTTGGTAGCACCTACAGTAAATGGGTTGACGTTGTAGACGTTGTACACACGGCAACACATTACGCTATACATTTCCAGTATAAGCAGACCTTGCATTGTATAGGCTGTGGGAACTATGAGATGTCAGCATATACTCTAGAAATCATTGCTAAAAAATGTGATAAATTCTCTTACTTAGAAAAACAACCTTATGCTAAAATGTTAATGCCTATCCAATAAACGTATTATACGTACACTGTAGTCGAGAATGTTGCTGTCTCCAGCATAATATACATTGCATACAGTCCATGTGTTAAATTGATAGCCCTTTGGCGCAAGTCTCAAGCTAAACACAATTCTCCTTTGTTCGAAGACAACCCTGAACAATGTGTCTTTGACCATTATGTACACACATAATTTTATTTAACACTCCCTGTCATACACAAAGGACTATCTGATGGAAACCCTGTTATCTGGGTTTCTAACAGACCTGAGGAAGGTCCTGGATACATGTGTCGATTTCCAATCTAATGTGTCTTTTAATCAAATCTCGGATATTGAATGCCTATTAGAACCCTTTCTGTTGAAAAAATATATTGTTTGTGTATTAATTTAACTTTAATTGATTTTGAAAATACACCTTCTTCCAATCCTTTTCCCAACCATGTTCGGGTCGGCTTTCAGTCCAACCAGATGCGGTTGAATATCAGTATTTTACACGAAGCGACTGCCACCAGACCTCACCTCCGCAACCCAATTTCAGGGCAATACCGATATTCGAGGGATAGACTGTTTTTCTAGGTTTCTGACTACCACTAACGATTGCTATAAGTGTTCTTAAAACAATCGGAGCTGGCTTTACGTGCTCTCCGAGATACAAAAGCAATCTGTTGCTTACCACACCTCAAAGTGATCGAAGAAATTTTCTATCTGCATCAGTGGAACTTTAAATATTTATAGAGTTACCCAAAGGTTTACTAACATTTGCACTAAAAACGACCGTGATGATCCAGCACTTCTATGTTTTACGAGTATCTTGCCACCAAAACTCGGAAAATATTTGCGACTAGACAAGTTCTATGCGGGCAACAACTAATTTATTTTATAAAGCGAGATAAGCTTACCTACTTATAAGTTGTAGGCTGTCTGGAATAAAGTACCAAACCAAATAAGCCCTTTCATTTGATTTGATATTGAGGGAGTTGTGAAAAAATATGTAATCCGCTATTTTGTAGCGGCGGCCATGTTGGACCAATTTTCATCAAACATAGCTAAGAACACTCCCGAGTCCCGACTAATAATTCACCTTTCAAATAAAAATTCGGGCGCTACGATGCCACAGCCAGACACACACACACACACACACACACACACACACACACACACACACACACAGTGAGACACGTCAAACTTATAACACCCCGTCGTTTATGCGTCGGGGTTTAAAAATAATATCAATAAAAGAATATAATAATTAAGTGTTTTTTTCTAAAATTCGTCACAATATATTAATCTATACTACTATTATAAAATTGAAGGGTTTGTTCGTTTGTTTTGATATTGAGGGAGTTGTGAAAAAATATGTAATCCGCTATTTTGTAGCGGCGGCCATGTTGGACCAATTTTCATCAAACATAGCTAAGAACACTCCCGAGTCCCGACTAATAATTCACCTTTCAAATAAAAATTCGGGCGCTACGATGCCACAGCCAGACACACACACACACACACACACACACACACACACACACACACACACACACACAGTGAGACACGTCAAACTTATAACACCCCGTCGTTTATGCGTCGGGGTTTAAAAATAATATCAATAAAAGAATATAATAATTAAGTGTTTTTTTCTAAAATTCGTCACAATATATTAATCTATACTACTATTATAAAATTGAAGGGTTTGTTCGTTTGTTTGTTTGCTTGAACGCGCTAATCTCAGGAACTACTGGTCCGATTTCAACTTTCAAATTTCAATATTAGATAGCCCGTTTATCGAGGAAGGCTATCGGCTATATATCATCACGCTACGACCAATAGGAGCGGTGTAATAATTAAAAATGTTGCAAAAACGGGGGGAAAAAACAATTTCTACGGGAACTTACCGCGGGCAAAGGCTAATAATAGTAGATAATAATTATATGAGTTCTTTCTTCTTCTTCTATTGTTGAAGAACAATAAAAACACGTTTCTTCTACAATAAAAATACTAAAAGACCGTAAAGGGTTTTGGAGGCTGTCTATTTAGACAGTGACAGATAAACGACACTTTTATATTTATAACTAGCTCTTTGCCACAGGTTCGCTCGCGTTAAGTTTGAACCCCGTTTTTTTTGTTATTCTGTTATTCGGGGCGGAAAAAAATCCAACAAATCAAAAATCATAAAAATCGGTCCAGCATTCCTTGACTTATAAATGTTGTAACAAACCCGACTTTGTTTTATATGTATATTAGACTAGCTGATTCCCGCAATTTCGCTCGCGTTTGAACCCCGTTACACCATTTTTTTTAGTTATTCTGTTATTCGGGGCCGAGTCAAATCCAACAAATCAAAAATCATGAAAATCGGTCCAGCAGTTTTCGAGTTATAAGTTAACAAACTCGACTTTGTTTTATATATTAGATTACATAATCATAATTATATTTTATATGTATAAAAATGACGCCCAACAAGTGCTACCTACTCAACCTTGAATAAACGATTTTCACCTTTATTGTTAGTAGGAATAAATCAATATTTATTACGGATACTTGGCCTCATAGGTGGCGTGGAAACGTGTGCATATTTTGACGATTATTACTTTTTCAATTCTTTGACTCGTTATATCCCAGAAACGGTAGCTCTAAGAAAAAAAAGTATTGATGCATTTTTTATAGAGAATTTTATAATCTACAATTTTTTTCAGAGGTAATTTATGATAAAACTTACCGTTTTGCTGAAAATCGCCAAAAACCAGAGATTTTTCGAGCCTTTGACCTCGAATAAATTTGTTTCCAGTCATCGGAATGATGAGGAACTTTCACATGTTATTTTTAATTATGTTTTAAACAATTACACGCATTTTCAGCTTGCTGTAAATTTATGTACCTTCAAATGTCTAGATTGACCGGACTATAGTAGGAATAAATCAATTTTTATTACTGTTTGATTGCAAGTTGACCTGCTGACCTCTGAATACGAGTAGCATGACTATTCATTATCTCAAAAGGCTATTAACGTCATTTGTCTTCATAAGACGCCATTAATTCTGTTGCATAATCTGACGCACCCTAATCAATATGAATGTTACTGCTTTCTTCATAGAAATATTACCGAACTATTATAATAACACAGCTGTTTCATAAAGTCTGACTCATTTCTCTAGCAGCTGTTTTTCTTATTTATTTATTTAATCTTTAATGCACATTGATGGTACATAAATGGCATTCTCTCCCAGTCAACCTTTGGGTTAAAAACGAGCATCACGAAATGCGGTAAGAACAAATAAAAAAACAAGTACCTAATAACAATAATAAAGTAGTAAATACTATAAAAATATATTAAGTATATTACATATAATACATACATAATATATATATATATACATATATATATATATATACATACATAAATATGAATATAATTATATTTAAATATAAATATTTCAGCTTGATGAAAACACCGATTAGTTATAAATAAAAATTAAGGGTTCAGTGATTTAAAATAAAATTCACGAACTTTTCGTTTAAATGGGAATTTACTCGTTGCCTTTTTGATTCTTCTCAGCGCGACTGCTAAAATTAGGAAGGATCTAGGTACAACTCCCAGGTAGAGGAAATTATTTTTTTCTGTGTAATACAGGTCGGAGCATCGACCTTTTTGGTAAGGCCTTAGTACTCTTAACTGGCACGTGAGTATAACAAGGTGTCTGAGCGAAGTAAAAGAATCATGTAAGAATGATGATGTCTGCCTAATCGTTTAGGCGAGAAAAAAAAAATAAGAAAAGCAATAAAATCTATTAAATATACGGCCCTTAAGCCCAAGTTACTATGACTACTTATAAGGTACCTGCTTATAAGGTTGACGGTGGATTATCTTATCTGTAGCTACGTAGCAAGCGTAGCCACAACATCCATCATCGCTACAGCTACGCCGTAGCCGTAGTAGCAATACACTTCATTATAATAATTATATCTTGAACACAGGCTGTAGACTTATTTGCTGACCTATTCAACTCTTGTCGTTTAGATTATCAATTAATTAATTAATTATTTGATTTACGACGACAGTGATTCGGAGGAATTCTTCGATGTTTTTTTTCTCTCTGTAGGTGTAAGTATATAATTTTTCTTTTATGAAAATATTTTAATCATAAATCGTAATAAATAATTTATTCATTTGTATAAAATAGATCTGAGTAAATGTTAGTACATAATAGACTTTTTATGTAAAGTTTAATAATAATTTTAAAATTACATCAAATTCTAACATATGATAGAGTTGAAATAAAACTACTTTTTACGGATTTTATCGCGTTATATTGATATTATTTTAATCCCGACGTTTCGGACCCTTTACAGCGTCCATGGTCACGGGTGACTAAGGTGGTAGGCGTCTTGAAGTTTTGATTACTAACAGCTACCCTACATTTCTGTTAATCATTGGCAATCCGATTCACGCAGAACGAGCTCACCGTATCCTTCGGTCTTGCAGTTTTAGGCTTGGATTTAGATTTAATTGAATCTATAATCGGGTTCCAAGCAGGTGGTAAGACCCAGCCATCTTCTCTATTGAAATTTGGATGTTTTTGAATTTCAATGGCCTCACGAATCATCCTGGGTAGGAATCGGTTTTCTTTTGCGAGGACTTGTGGTTGGTCAAATCTGATGTAATGCCGGGCCTTGTCAAGGGTGTGCTCACAAATTGCAGACTTTCCGGAACGGCGGTGTTTGACATCAGCGATGTGTTCTTTTACGCGGGTCCCTATGCTTCGTTTAGTTTGGCCTATGTAAGAGAGACCACAGTCACAATCAAGTTTGTATACTCCCGCATCTTGTAGAGGTATATGACACTTTACAGATTAAAATAATATCAATATAACGCGATAAAATCCGTAAAAAGTAGTTTTATTTCAATGTCTAGTATTCGCGTAAGTGTCAGAAATCAATATATGATAGAGTTTTGACAAACTTAGTAATATTACTTAATCACAAGTGCATTGGGGTTCTAGTACCCATACCATCACGCCTGTGTTCCCCGAAGGGTTAGACAGAGGTGTACTTATGTACACCCACAGCCGATCACGAGTAGTCTGGCATATAGCTGAACTGGGGACTCTTTGGGGCCGTTGGGCACACAGTATTTAACTTCACTATACCTATGTATTAGGTATTTCTATGTTTTGTGTGCTTTGTGATTGTGTCAATAAATCTGTTTTCTTTCTTTCTTTCTTTTTGATATGTTTAGGCCATGTAATCGAGGGCGAGCCTATTTAAATATTAATTAAAATACCTAATATTAACAAATTTATATTCAGTCTCAAAATCGAACCCCAAATACCCGTCCCATCAACATTAAAGTATCAAAAAGCCAGTGTGAATAATTATAAGTCACTGGACGGGACCGTATAATAAAATCGTCGGTGAAATGCCCATTAATCCAGTCGCCCACACCGATTAAACAGTGATTCAACCGGGAACCGAACGCGTGACCTAGCGCAGTTAGGTAGCGGGGTGAGTCACTCGCTGGAATTTTTTGTATACTGGAAACAGATTATATTAACATTTGATTTTAGAAAGCGAATATTTATTTATTTTTATTTTTTTCAAAAAAGGCAGAAACACCAGATTACGTACCATCACGCCTGTTCTACTGGGTGTAAGGCAGAAGTGTAGTGGCCCACAGTTCGGCAGTATATTTAGGTTCCATGTTATTACATGGGGCGAGATAGTGAAACAAACCTTGTATATTAAGTGCTAAAGTAGGTAAGTGAAAACAAAGAAACTTTTTACCTAAATTAATACTAGTTATTTACTTTTAAATTAATACTAGTTATTTACTTTTAAATTAATACTAGTTGGTTATAACTTTTTGTGTTTTTTAGCATGGAAAATGCTTAAAAAAACACAAAAAGATAAATGAAAACTAGTTTAAATCCAATACAAACCGCAAGCAAGCACGTTTTATTTATTTCGGTAATGTAATCTAAAACAAACAAACTCTCATCCTAAACGCATACACCTCCGTTTCGTTGTACATACCTAAATAGCTTCACGCCTATTTCCCATAGGGGTAGGGAGAGACTATAATAGATTATCGCTTGCTACGATCCTGGCACACCACTTTTGCTTCATCTATGTTCATCAACCTCCACATGCATGCTAGTCGTTTTAGGGTGCTCTTAACCTTGCCTTTTTGCCCGACTGCCGAAGGAGGGTTATGTGTTTAACGTGTATGTCTGTATGTCCGTTTCTATGTCCGCTCGTAACTACTCAACGGCTCAACCGATTTAGATAAATGATACGTCATTGGATTCGTTTTGATGGCACGAGTGTCACTGGGTACAATTCTAAAATAATCAAAATGGCGGACTTTATGCGCTTTAACGTTCGGACTGTTTTTGATAACCATCTTTAGATTTAGGTTTCATTTTATACAGCAAATTAGCGAATTGACCAAGTAAAGCATAGCACAGCACAGAACAGCATAGCTCAATATTGACTCGTCACCCTAATCCAACAAGCTACTAAATATCTCAGCGGATTATTCCAGAATTTTCTCGCTAAACGCTATCACTAAGTACTGACCCTAAATGTCGCGACTGTCGGTCGTTAGCTGCACGTCACTCAAGGGCAGTGAGACGTGAATTTTGATTGTGGACACGGATAAAATGATAATAAGCCTCTGAATTAGAACAGGCGTGTTTTGTAATGGTTCGCGCTGCGCTGGTGGCGAAATTGACCGGGTTTTAGGGTTTGTAATTTAGTTTTTGTAAGGCAGAAGACAGATCAATAGGAGGCAAGGCAATCAACAGCAAAATCTAAACTCTAAGTACATAATAATTTTCCAGAATCTGAAAATTAGACCAATAAATTCCATAAAAGATTACCCAGATTAAAGAATTTATTATTGTTGCGTTGATTATTTCATAGGTCTTACTTAGTGAGGTCCTACCGTGTATTACGTTAGTTTAAATGAAGTTAATGTTGAAAATCAAAATCGAAAGTAAAAGCCTGAATCGAATAGAAAGTACCTAAAAGCTCAAAAAGACTTTACAAACTAATTTTCAAAAAAAATTCCACACTATCTGACACTCGTTAAAAATTTATAAATAGTTTAACAAAGTTGTTTACGTCATATTTATAAATAAAATCCGCTATCCTCATTAAAAACGCTGAGCATATTCTCATCACGTCTCACGCGAGCGTGCTTTTATGGTTACTATTTGCCACCCCTAAACACATTACACATCAAAACAACACCTTAACATTAACATGATAAGATTGATAGTTGTGTGGCAGAAAAAGATCTTAGGGTTGTGCTGAAGGTAAATATAAGTTTGTCAAAGCTTGGAAGCCGGAGGCTGCACAAAATTTCCATTTTCCACGCGATTTACCACAAATTAATGCTTCGAATCCGTCCGCGCCGCGCCAATTTATAGTAAGGATTTGCATCTAACAAACTTAAAGTTAACTTTTTACCGGTCTATCGGTGATTGCGATTTATTAATAGAGTAATAGCTGGGTCGCCCGCTTCTAACTTTATTTCTCTTGGCAAGCGCTGCCTTCTATAACAAGATGGAAATTTAAAAATGTTCTATGAAAAAGTGATCTTGGAAAGAATGCTTTTATTATATATAAGCTAATGACTTGGATTTTTTCTCAGTCTTTTTTCGTGAAAGTCTAACTTCCCATATTGCCGGCCTCTTATTTAAATTACTTTAGTTTGAAGTAAGTTTTTTTAGTTTGATATAGGTAGTAGGTATACACAAATATATGAGGTCAAGTTAAGTAGCTTATAAGCTTAAGTTCATAAAATTTAAATGGGTTACAACAGGTAACATTATAAAAAAAACTTATATTATTATTATATGAAGTACTAAAAATAACTTTCCTAATTGTAATTGACAATAACAATATAAATAATTTTATTTACTTAAGACTTACCGATGCGTAGGTACCGGCGGTATCGGCTTCTAATACATCTGCGCCTTTAAAGTCCACCTGGAAAGAAAAAAAAATTTCAATTTCAATTATTACTAACATTTTTTTTAAACAAATATATATATATACATCCTGGGACATTTTTTACACAGCACCATCTAGTCCCAAACTAAGAAGAGCTTGTACTATGGGTACTAGACAATGGATATAATACTTATATACTTTTTTTTGTAAATACATACTTATAATACATAGGAAACACCCAGACAAACACAAACACTTAAGTTCATCACAATAAATGTTGTGTGTCCTGTGGGAATCGAACCCACGACCTAGTGATCAGCAGTCTGGTACTCGAACCACTAGACCACAGACGTCGTCAAAATCAAATCAAAATCAAGATAAATTTAGGTTTGTGCTCCTGTAAGGCTTAGGCAGAGGCGCATTGTACACCCACACATCGTAGATATTATGTTAAGGTCCCATGAGCATTATAACCGGGGACAAATCCAAACACCAAGGTGCTGTTGGGAACTGCAACCGAGGAATGTATCTCAGAATCTCTAGCACAGCTGCAGTGCTCAGACCACTAGCCTAAGTAATAGCTTAAATAAAAACTTGTAAAATACGGGAATAAATTACATATTATTATTCTTAATTATTTTAACAGTTTTTCCGAACGTGGTATGGGGATAGAAGATCCTAGACGGACTTAGAGGAGGCCTTTGCCCAGCAGTGGGACACAAAAACGGCTATGCAAAATTAGATTTATTTAAAAAATCGTAAAAAAAAAACCTTTTAATTACAGCTACTCGACTAACAACATCTTAAAACGGTTCTTTGGAATATCGTCCTGGTTTAAACCAAGCATCAAGTAAAATCGGATAATGAGGCTTTACCGCTAATCTTGGTATAATAACGTTTATATCCGGAACAAGGAAACGGATAAGTCAACCGAGATTTACTTAAAGCTTTTAGAATTAACGCACTTAGACTGTTTACGAACTGAGCTGGTGAATGAACTGAGAGGTAGTGTGGACTGGAAACGATAGCATTGACGAAAACAATAAAAATTTGAAAAAATATCCTGGGACATTTTACACAGCACCGTCTAGTCTCAAAATAAGCAGAGCTTCTACTATGGGTACAGTCACGAGCAAAAACATGTATACACTAACAAAAGTGCTAAATAGATACAATACTTTTTTTTTTGTAAATACAACACTTAAGTTCATCACATAAATATTTGTGTCCTGTGACTATCACCAGACCACAGACATCGTCAATCTGTTAACGTTGAAATCTTGACATCAGAATTGAAGGTTTCTCGTTTCTCAAGTGGTTTTTCTTGTCTGTTAGTTAGTGAGTGAGTGGCTTCTGAAGGCATATGCCATTGAGTCCCTCAGTCACAGACAACGTTGGCTACGTAATTAATGAAGTAAGTTAAAAACATAAGTTCGATTAAAAAAAACATAGAGACCTTTCACGAAATTACAATTATATAAATTTTAGAATATTATTTGCCAAAACAACCTATATATATGAATTACGATGAGAATAGATTGCAATTTTTGTTAAGTATTAAATTCAATACACTTTTATCTTAATCACTGGTCATTTCCACCATTCATGAATGAATCTATGAAATAAAGGCAGTTAAGTTCTTAATAAATTGATTGAATTGCTCATTTCGGTTAAGTAGTTTTATATTTAGTATCAATACTGTCCATATTTTGTTACTTAAAAAGTATCCATAATTGTTTTATTAATAAACAAAAAACAAATCCAATATCATAATTTTCTTTTGCGCTATTAGGTAGGCACCTCTAGTAATTCTACGTCTATAACCCAGTAAGAGGCTTATATCTTGAGGTGTAAGTTAGCACAAATAATTAAGGAATAGGTGAGCTCATTCGATACGTAAACTTAGTAAATATTGCTTATTATAACTACTGATAGAGCAATAAACATTGGTATTGTATGATAAATATATAAGCGTCGTATATTATTAACATTTGTATTTGCATTAACAAATACAAATTCTAACAAACATCCTGATCTAGGAACACTAAGTGTGAAGTTCACATAAATTAGTATAATTATTATGTTTCGGTAGGAATAAAAAAGATCGCGTATAGTGACGTAATCATGGATCAGCTACTATTCCTTTCACCAAATTATTTCAAGTGTGAAATGTAATTTAAAACCAAAATCCTTCGCTAGCCGTGTCTCTTTAGAAGAAAATTAAACCTCTCGCAGGATCAGGCAGGTAATTTAATTAAAATTCAATTCGATTGAATTGGACCACCTAATCCCGTTCATCTATATCCAGGGTTGCATCTAGGGAAGCAAGTTCTTTACTTTTTTTGCATCTGGCGCTTGCAAAAATTCTGCGCTGCAGCGTTGTATTTTGTTTTTTGAAAGTTTATCTTATCAAGGAATTGAAGAAAAACATTGAGTAACAGCTGCACCTCATCCTGAGTGAGTTTTTCTCGAAACTTTTCCGTTTGAAATGTTCTAAACAAAAGGAGAAAATACTATCGGAGTTCGCTTCGAAAATAAAAGTGCAAGAAGTCGGTATATTTCTGTGAAAAAGATAAATAACAATATAAATACGTTAGTTTAGCTAGAATTAATATTTTTAGTTGATATTCATTTTATTAACATTGTTTGATAGTGCCTAATAGGATACATTTTAATCAAGATGATAAAGGAATTTAGTCTTTAGTAGACTTTTTTTAAATAATAAATTATGCCTTCGTCTGCCATAACAACAGTTTTCCTACTATTACGACCTAAGGTTATAAGGACATAACTAAACTAATTTGTGTAATAAATATCACACTTACTGATAAGTTAATAGCATCTAGTCAAACTGATAGCAAACTTTAAGTAAATGGAAATAAGGCTATGATCACGACACACATAATACGTGTGTGCTGAGGTCAAGATAAAATAATGATCGACAAATCAGTATCTAATTGCACCTGCCCCGTCCCAAATCCGCCCCTGCGACTAGTGATGTGAAACCGCGGGGGCTCACAGAAATTAATCGCGGATTCGGGGCCCGGGAATTAATTCTTAATCCGGTCTAAATGAGCGCCTCCCCGATTGTCGGCCACTTACAGGCGAGCGTGTAGCTAATCAAAACTCGAACAAACGGCCGGCTGGAGAATTAACTGTTATGTGTGATTTAGTGTCTTGTTGGCGAAACGGTCGAAGGGGAGCGATAAATGTTTCTTTAATGGAAGTTTAGTTTGGGTTGTACATTGTTTATGTCGATGTTCTTGGTGAAATTTGTTAAATAACTCAGTATTAAAATTAGACAGATTTTGAGTTGAATTAAGATTTATATTCTAAATCATTCATGCGTTTACAAAAACAAATTTATTGAGATTATTTTAATTTTTTATTTATTTATATATACTATAATGTACACCAAAAAGAAATATACAGGTAAGATACATTGATACAAAAGGTGGCCTTATCGCGATCTACAACTGACCATACCTGAACATGAGATACATAACTGAACTGAACCGAGAAATGGGGTTGATATCGGTGCAGATAAATATTAAATATAATTTACAAATAAATTAAATACAACATTAATACATTTGTCCTTTTTTCTTGAAATCTAATAGCAAACCATCACGCCCTTTACACTTAAAGTGTTAGGCACCCAGTATGAAATTAACTGCCAAATAATTTAACGAGTGAAACAGGCCCATAAACTTCTTTTCCATCTTTAAAAACTGAAGAAAAAAAGTCATCTTGTTCTATCTTCTAACTTTTATCTGACGTAGATATCAAAATCTTATCTCGCTGTCAGACATAGATATGTTCTCTTGCATTCACTTTAATGTATTATTCTAAAGCCACCAAATTGTGTCTTAAAGTGAGATCAAGATGTTATTTATCGCAGAATATCCATTAGGCAGTCTGAGTGTCTTGCGTGAGTATATTGAACTCGAGGACAGTCCTCTGAGGTCGTCCTATGGCAGGGTCAACTCTTATATTTGAAGTGTTGCCAAGCTCCAGTGACCGGTAAAAATGTTTTGAGTTTTTTTTTATCGAATCATCAATCAAATCGATCTCATAGTGAAGTGACTCACTTGCAAATGTTGCAAACAGAGATTTTGTCTTTATATGATGAAGTTGTATTGCAATTGTCATTATCATCAGTCCGATGCTGCCCAATGCTGGACCAAGGCCTCTTCATGCATCTTCCATTCGTATCTGCTCTGAGCTACTCGTGACCATTTCTTTCCCGCTACCTTTACTATGTCATCGCACCATCTAGCCGGGGGTCTACCGACATTTCTACGTCCGGTCCTCGGTTGCCAATCGAGTATCTTACGACTATTACTAATAGCTGTCACTTAGATAATATATTACTAAAAAAAATACGGTGCTACTATCCATCTAATCAGCTAAACCTCAACCAGCTGGTATAGCCATTATATTCATAAACAATACTCATTTACTTCAACAAAGCGAGTTTTTATAGTACACCGACGGCAATACGCCACAACGATTGAAAACCTCAACGAAATTAAAACAGAACCATTCTACTCGATAACTTTGGTGTACGTACTATAGACACAAACAGAAAGTCCACTTATAGTAATAACTAGCTTACGCCCGCAACTTCGTCCGCGTAGAAGTCGAAAATGGTTCTAATAGGATTTCAAATTGTTTTTTTACGTTATTAATTTTGATAAAATATTAATATGAAAATGTTTGAATACTTATATAACCTAACCTAAATTAAAAATTTAGAAATCCCCCGACATGAAATGGAATTTGCGATTTTGTGGTGGCAGCCATCTTGGATATGAAATTTATCAGTGTATAGTATTCTCCTAGTGAAGCCCTTTCATTTGATACCCATATTGAGGGAGTTGTGAAAAAATATGTAATTCGCAATTTTATGGCGGCGGCCATCTTGGACCGATTTTCATCAAACATAGCTAAGAACACTCCCGACTAATTCACCTTTCAAATAAAAAAAAAACAAAATCAAAATCGGTTCATCCATTCGGGAGCTACGATGCCACAGACACACAGACACGTCAAACTTATAACACCCCGTCGTTTTGCGTCGGGGGTTAAAAATATAACAATCTTTATTATGTTGTAGGGATTGAAAGGTTAAGAAAGCATGAAAATAAAATAAAAATTTGATACATTATATATTTTATGAACATTAAACTCGGTCTTTGATCTGGTGTAAGTTACATGGGGTTATTATCTATTATCTTTTTACAACGAAATAGAAATACTACACTGCCACAGTATTTCTTTGTAACAATATTTTTTTGTTTTTTCGTCGGATGCTAGAATCAACAGGCTACTCTGTGCGCTTACTCTGGAGCATGCCACATACTCTGCCCGCGGGAGAAGCAGCTTTCCCTCAAATCTACTCCCGCTACCAAGAGTTTGACCTTCAGCTTTGTTTATGGTCATTGTAAAGCAGACTTTGATGAGAATCTGCACTCTCTTGAATTTAAATCCTAGGGATAAATACATACTCTCCTCCAGAACAACTTGTCAGTATAGTTGACTCGATTACATTGCGATGCATGTTTTCACTTGAAATCTGGTGCCATTGCATAATATTGGTGGATTTATATTCCGCAACAACATAATTGGGGTGCCAAATCTCAATTTTAATGTGTTCAACCATTTCCTATTTTAAGGAACGGGCCTGAGAACCACAAATGAGACCGCTTCACGCGTTTTTCTTCTGAGCTTTACTGGTAAAGTCTGTTGGAAATCGCCTGCTGACATTACAGTAATCCCCTTTATAAGCCATAGTACTCACAGCCCAAACTTCGGCCATAGTACTTTGGTTATATTGCAGTGGGGTTTCGGTTCGTATCAAATCGAGAAGAACTTTGAACGCAGTTTACCAGTGCAGTTTTACCTCTTTCCAACAGCGTGCAGCAATTCCGGACGATGCGACCACTAAGGCGATATCACGATTGCTTCTGACTTTGGCTGATTTTAAACTTAATAAAAGTCGTGCCTGTTACACCAGGAGCACTCAAAAAAAAAACACTACGTATTATTATACTGGAATTTATTAAATCTTTGTTTATTGAATAAAGAGCCTTCAACTACTTGACATTATTTACTGCTGATGAATTGACATGTCATGTGTCAAAAAAAATATTTTAATTTAATTTAAATCAAAAACAATAAGGAGTATTGATATAAACTTCGAAGCAAAATAACTTTCTACCCCTTTTTAACCCAGTTAAGGAATGAATTTCAATAAAATATGAAACACGTTTTCCTTCAATTCTGTTAAATAATATTTGTGCAAAATTTGAAGTAGATTGGACCAAGGAATCACGTTGTCCCATACAAACTTTGCCCCCCTTTTTCACCACCTTAGGGGTAGAATTTCGGAAAATCCTTTCTTATCGGATGCCTACGTCATACAAAGAATACGCCCTCCAAGTTTCAGGTTTTTACGATCAGCGGTTTCGGCTGTGCGTTGATCCGTCAGTCAGTGAGTCATTCAGGACAAAGCATTTTATATGTATAGACTAGCTTATGCCCGCAACTTCGTCCGCGTAGAAGTCGAAAATGGTTCTAATAGGATTTCAAATTGTTTTTTTTACGTTATTAATTTTGATAAAATATAAATGTGAAAATGGTTGAATACTTATATAACCTAACCTAAATTAAAAATTTAGAAAACCCCCGACATGAAATGGAATTTGCGATTTTGTGGTGGTAGCCATCTTGGATTTGAAATTTATCATAGTGTATAGTATTCTCCTAGTGAAGCCCTTTCATTTGATACCCATATTGAGGGAGTTGTGAAAAAATGTGTAAGCCGCTATTTTGTGGCGGCGGCCATCTTGGACCAATTTTAATCAAACATAGCTAAGAACACCCCCGACTAATTCACCTTTCTAATAAAAGAAACAAAATCAAAATCGGTTCATCCATTCGGGAGCTACGATGCCACAGACAGACACACACACACCACACACACAGACACGTCAAACTTATAACACCCCGTTGTTTTTGCGTCGGGGGTTAAAAATATAACAATCTTTATTATGTTGTAGGGATTGAAAGGTTAAGAAAGCATGAAAGTAAAATAAAAATTTGGTACATTATTATATTTTATGAACATTAAGCTCGGTCTTTGATCTGGTGTAAGTTACATGGGGTTATTATCTATTATCTTTTTACAACGAAATAGAAATACTACACTGCCACAGTATTTCTTTGTAACAATATTTTTTGTTTTTTCTTCGGATGCTAGAATCAACAGGCTACTCTGTGCGCTTACTCTGGAGCATGCCACATACTCTGCCCGCGGGAGAAGCAGCTCCCTCAAATCTACTCCCGCTTCCAAAAGTTTGACCTTCAGCTTTGTTTATGGTCATTGTAAAGCAGACTTTGATGGGAAGCTGCACTCTCTTGAATTTAAATCCAAGGGATAAATACATACTCTCCTCGAGAACAACTGGTCAGTATAGTTGACTCGATTACATTGCGATGCATGTTTTCACTTGAAATGTGGTGCCATTGCATAATATTGGTGGATTTATATTCCGCAACAACATAATTGGGGCGCCAAATCTCAATTTTAATGTGTTCCACCATTTCCTATTTTAAGGAACGGGCTTGAGAACCACAAATGAGACCGCTTCACGCGCTTTTACTTCTGAGCTCTACTGATAAAGTCTGTTGGAAATCGCCTGCTGACAATACAGTAATACCCTTTATAAGCCATAGTACTCACATCCCAATCTTCGGCCATAGTAGTTTGTTTGGGTATATTGCAGAGTGGGGTTTCAGTTTGTATCAAATCGAGAAGAACTTTGAACGCAGTTTACCAGTGCAGTATTGCCACCTTCCATGGCAGCAAATCCGGACGATGCGACCACTAAGGTGATATCACGATTACTTCTGATTTTGGCCGATGTTAAAACTGAATAAAAGTCTTGCCTGTTACACCAGGAGCACTCAAAAAAAGATATGACTACGTATTATTATACTGGAATTGATTAAATCTTTGTTTATTGAATAAAGAGCCTTCACTACTCGACATTATTTACTGCTGAGGAATTGACATATCATGTGTCAAAAAATTTTGTTTTATTTAATTTAAATAAAAAACTCTAAGGAGTATTGATATCAACTTCGGAGCAAAATAACTTTTTACCCCTATTTAACCCAGTTAGGGGATGAATTTCAATAAAATACGAAACACGTCTTCCTTCAATTCTGTTATAGAATGTATATGCAAAATTTGAAATAGATTGGACCAAGGAATCACGTTTTCCCATACAAACTTTGCCCCCCTTTTTCACCCCCTTAGGGACAGAATTTCGAAAAATCCTTTCTTATCGGATGCCTACGTCATACAAAGAATACACCCTCTAAGTTTCAGGTCTCTACGATCAGCGGTTTAGGCTGTGCGTTGATCCGTCAGTGAGTCATTCAGGACAAAGCATTTTATATGTATAGATAGATAATATAATATTCAACCCATATACTGTCCGACTGCTGGGCACGGGTCTCCTCTCAGTATGAAAGAGATTAGGCTATAGACCACCACGCTAGCCGAATGCTGGTTGGCAGACTTCATATGCCGTCGAGAAAATCTCTCAGGCATGCAGTTTTCATCACGATGTTTTCCTCCACCGTTAAAGCGAGTGATAATTACGCACATGATATCGAAAAGCGCGCCTTGGATCGAACTCGAGACCTTTGACTTAGCAGTCCAGTGGTCATACCCTTAGGTATGCACTTTTTGTAGCATTTTCTATACTAAGATAAAACCAGCTATTTTAATGAAGGGCAAATTCGACTGCAACTGCGAAACTGCGTCTTCTGGTTCAATACACCAGACGCTATGACTACTTTTTTGACCCAATTTTTCGGTACTTTATGTCATTTTCATATATTTTTGTTTCAATTTCACTGTTTCGATACAAAAGGTTAGGTTTTAAACTCGCCCACGTCCTTTATCATCATCAGCTTGTATTTGTCCACTCCGAGTGCCCGATATTCAGCTTTCCTCATCCAGACACTGCTAGCTGCATACACTTAACACTATACTCGACCTGGGAATCGAATCCAGGACATTAAGCGAGGCAGTCGCGCTTACGACTACTACGGTTATGACGCAGTTCATATAAAATACCATTTTCTTTCTTCGTTCTTTATTTTCATAAAAATTACGAACTTAACCTTTTGCGCCTGTTGTCTACGTGTATGTTGAAAGGAAAGCGGAGGTCCGTTTAATCTGTACGCTTAACCTGCAGATTGTGTCTGGAGCACCAATTAGCTGGCCTTCGGAGATTTAGTAGATTTTTGCAGTATCGTGGTAACATTAAAGGTAAGGTTATGACGTAACTTCATTCTACTAGCTGAGGACCGCGGTTCTGTTGCATTTTACATGCCTTTTTTAATTAAAAAGAAGCTTATTTCCTCTTCCTCGGGATTCAATAAAAAAGTATATATGTATTATATCCATTGTCTAGTACCCATAGTTCAAGCTCTGCTAAGTTTGGGGCTAGATGGTGCTGTGTAAAATGTCCTAGGATATTTATTATTTATTCATCTATCTCCATATCAAATTTCATCACCACCGTTTCGAACATCACCGTTTTCGAGTAGCATGGGCTATACTTTCTAAGAAATACCCAGTCCACGAGGTCGACGTCACTGGCGGAAAGCTAGTGCATTTATAAAATTAATATCCCGAGGGCTGGTGACCCATTCAGAGAAGGTGTTTTAGGCAGCTTGAAATGGTTAAAACTGTGTAATTTCAGTCACTTACGCTGAAATCAAAACTTTGGCTGTAAGGTACGGTTATTTTGCTACTACATATTATGCAAATGGGTCACCAACTCTTTAGATTGCAAGGTGGCGCTAATATATTGCGTCATTTCTATTTAAATAGTCGCGTGATAGTAAATTTATTTCCGATCGCCCTTAACGAGGGGTAGGCAATTTATTGGTGATTCAGGCAGAGCTAATGAATTAAGCACCCAAACATTAGTACGTACCTACAGTTAAAATAAATGTTTTTTTTTTCGACAAAATTAGATGAAAATATACGGCTGTGTAAAGTGTACAGTAACTGTAGTCGCTAAACTTCTTGGCCGGGCTGAAGTTGGCGCACGTAAAAATTGGAGGAAAAAAATTATTAAAAACGAAAGCCTCCAACCCGAACTTCTTCTTCTGTACGAAGAATATTACCATCACACATGTGTATTCTGTGCATTATCGGAAGTAGATTTAGGTAAGCGTGCTTCATCGTAAACCGCAACGTTTCTTACCATCAGGTGAGGTAAGAAACGTTGCGTACGTATGGTATGGAGACTACCTCACCTGATGGTAAGAAACGTTGCGGTTTACGATGAAGCACGCTTACCTAAATCTCTATACAAGGTGGAAGGGACATCGACGCACAAATGTCGTGACAAGGTTTCAATAAAATGACCTAGGTCATTCATGTAGAAAATTATCGTTTATTACAGATATTCAAATTTTTGAGCGCGTAGTGTATTGCTAAAAACGGGATTATAACGCTCCGCGGCGAATGTTATCGCGCGCGCGTTCCGATATAAATGAAATAATGATTTTTTAATTATAAATCTAATTTGGGTAGATAGAAATAATGTTTTTTACACGTTCAAGTAAAAAAACTGCAGAAAAAATTGAAAAATTGATGTAAAAAGTTACGGAAAATTTCAACGCAGGAGGGTCCAGAATCATGTACTGAACTCATGGTAAGTATTCGGATGTGCGTCGATGTCCCTTCCACCTTGTATGGTCACAATTCAGCGGTATACTTAGGTCCCGTAGGCTATATAATGCCAATTTAAAAGAGTAACCATGGAGTTTCTTGCCAGTTCTTCTCCATAGGAAACGACTAGTTTGGAACCGTGCACCTAAATTCGACATTTCATAAGTGCCTGTATAAGGTTTACATGAAAATAAAACTATTTTAATTTTTGATTTTGATTAACAAGACCTAGGTACATCCAAAACTCCCAGCTGGTAATGAGAATTAAAAAAAAAATTATTTGGTAATGTTTTAGTTCGATTCTTTTGTTTGACAACGTATGTTCTCTTTGATGTCAATTCTTTGCCCGTTCTTTCTTACCCTTTTCATTTTAAGATGAGACCCATCAGCGGCGGGAACAATGACCAAAAGCACCCGCCTAACAATTCAACCTGTGTTTCCACTACTTTTACAATCAAACCATTACATTTAAGCAGGGGTATGAAAGACCCCTTGAGCGTTAAAAAGCCGTTCCGTGTTTAATTTCGTTTTAAAGGAATTAAAATGTTTGGAGAGCAGAATCTCTTATTTTAATTATTTCATGAAAAAATATTGTTGGGGAATTTGCAAATTTAGTTTGGATTGGGTTTATTTGTTTAATTGTTTCTTTGACTGTATTAAGTCGGAAAGTTTTGATTGTACTTTATAGAAATTTTGAACTTTATATTAGAAAATTATTAATATTGTAACAAGTAATTTGTTTGATGGAACCCTATACATAGTAGAGGGTAAAATCGAGCTATGAATGGCACGTTGTAGATCTTTGTTGATGATTATGGTGATGACTGTCTATTGGGAGAGTTTGAGAGTTCTTACAATAAAGTATAAAATTATCTATCGATCTATGTGCAGTGTATGCGCCTGACCCGAGACGTCAGTCAGTCGTGAGCTAGCTGCGTCCGGGTGCGGACGTGCGCTGGACGCTACAAATGGCGACGAGGATAGGATTTATTTGTGGATTGTGTAATCAATAAAGTTGTTTTCTTTCTTCTTTCTATTGTATCCATATCTTTCTATCTATCCATCTATTTACCTCCTAAACATTCACCCGTATATTTTAGGTTCCATGTAAGATGGCGCGAGTCCATTTCCTAATAACTGAAATATACATTCAAACTCCAAGTTTTTATAAGTTTTTTCTTTAACATTCTTGAATGACTGAATGTTAAAAAAGAAGCTTATTATTCTTTGCTTATCCCGGACATCAAGCTGAAGACCTAACTCTCAGTAACCACTTGCGAACACTAAACCAATGAACTAATTATAAAATATACTATTTTTACTAATACTTCTACAGTATAGGTTATTTTTAATGCAGGAAAAAATCTGCTGGCGAGCAGAATACGAACCTGCGTCTTCTAGTTCGGTAAACCAGACGCTTTGACCGCTAAGCTATCGCGAGCCCCGCTCGTCAGTCGAAATCTTCCTTCACATTCTAAACTTACGTCTTAAGGTGACGTAGCGACATCAACTGTGAAAATGCTTCACAACCAACACGACTAACTTTACAGGGGGGCTAGACATTCGAATCGACAAACAAAATGTATGGCAATGACACAAGCTTTCGACAAATCGGGCTGTCACTAATGTCATTTGCATAAATTTTGTTTGTCGATTCGAATGTAAAAATGCAACTTGTCTAGCCCCCCAGGTAGTTTGTTGCGTATAATGCCACCTTACCTATTAACTACTATAGAAGTATCTTTTTTTTAAAGCATTTTCCATGCTAACATTACAAGGAAAATGCTTAAAAAAATAATACAAAAATATACTCCTACTTCTTCTTCTTCTTCGTGTCGATGGTACGATATATATATATATATATATTTTTCTACTTTTTTCTTACAAAAATATACTCCTACTTCTAGTTCTACAGTATTCTCTTCAATACTTTTAGGTTATGATATTGGAATTGGCATCGCAACGGTACCTCATGTCAAATGCAACAGACCACCTCTTGACCGCATTCTTCACTGCATTCACAATTTATTATTTTCCTTTAAAACTTTTGGCACAAGAGTCTATAAACATATAAGCTTCTAGAACATAGTACTCGACCGCTTTAAACTTTGATAGTGGTTGAAATAAAACTACTTTTTACGGATTTTATCGCGTTATATTGATATTATTTTAATCCCTTAGTCACCCGTGACCATGGACGCTGTAAAGGGTCCAAAACGTCGGGATTATATAAATAATATCAATATGACGCTATAAAATCCGTAAAAAGTAGTTTTATTTCAATGTCTAGTATTCGCGTAAGTGTCAGAAATCAGTTTGATAGTGGTTTTAAAAATTGATAACTTATGGTATCACTGTAAGAGTGGTTATTGTATGCAACATGTAGCGTAGATAGGCACTAGAGAGGTCGCCACTTTCAATTATTCTCGAATATTTCTTTTGCTTCTTCCATATCTATAAATCTTGTAATACTCACGCACTGGTTGCTAGTATTACGCACCTGACAATGACCATTTTGAAGGACCTCAGAAATAAATATTAATAAATATCTTGGGACATTTTTACACAGCACCATCTAGTCCCAAACTAAGCAGAGCTTGTACTATGGGTACTAGACAATGGATATAATACTTATATACTTTTTTGTTGTAAATACATACTTATAATATATAAGAAACACCCAGACAAACACAAACACCTAAGTTCATCACATAAATGTTTGTGTCTTGTGGGAATCGAACCCGAGGTTCGAGTAACGGACTGCTGATCACGAGGTCGTACTCGAACCACTAGACCACAGACGTCGTCAATAATTATAAATTCATTTTTATCGACTCTCATTCATTCTCTGAACCTGTCCGTGCGTGCCTTGGATTAGACCTCGAGATCTATGACTTGTCAGTCCAGTGCTCGTATCACTAAGCTCTCACTGTTTCATCCTTATTCATATCCGATAGTAATAAATAATCCAACGTCATAGAACCGAAACTTCCAGGATTTCTAGCAAATATACCACCTCATTATCGTTACTGTTGGCAGTCTTATACGGCGTAAGAAAAACGAACGTATGGATAAATATTAGCTCGCCTTTTATCATCTTCTACACAACCAATCTACGCCTCCCCAGCAGCGTATTATCGCCTCGGTGTGTAGGTATAATATTTTTGTTTGCCGACCCTCACCTAAGTAAATGTTGGTTTTTGAATTTTGGAAATAAACACGTCTCACCCTTTTACGAGAGCTCCAAGACTTACCGTTTACTGTTTGGCTTTCATGAAATTGATGTCGAAAATACGCAGCCCTTGTATTTCGGCGTAGCATTTATGAATTTTAACTTGGCTTTGCCTTGTTAATAGATCGTTTGTGGGACTTTGTTATAAGTCATCAAAGTAGAATTCGATGTTTCGTCAATTTATTTGTAGTTATAGTACCTCATCTGGGTTGGCATCGCTGTATTTCCAATCAATATTCTGCTACGCACATTCATGTCATTGACTAGACGTAGTCACAAATTCCGAAGTCGGGTGAAGAAAGTATAGTTACTATCATTAAAAAGTAACGTAACAAGAGAAATTACTGGAAAATAAGACAACTAACGTTTTAGGCGGGGTAACATGCGAGTTATAGCTATCGTCTATAGACCCATGTAGCTATCATCTATCCCTTACTATTAATATTATAAATGCGAAAGTAACTCTGTGTGTCTGTTGCGCTTTCATGCCAATACTACTGAACCGATTTAAATGTACACAGATAGTCAAGAGCCTGAGAAAGGACATAGGCTACTTTTTAATGCGAAAAAACGGCTAGAAGGGGTTGAAATAGGGGATGGAAGTTATAAGAAATATCAAGAACACGCGGGCGAAGCTGGCTATGGGACTATAGTTACGACCGTTACCAGGAGATTATTGAATGGAGTCCAGAATGTTTATTTCTAAAAATATGTTATAGTAAATCAGGGTACCTAATTTTATACAGTAAATGCTAGTTAAAAATAAAGAAAAACATACAAAAAACACTTTCCTCCATAATTTCCCTTGATATCCCTTTTCTCTAAAACTTAAGCCAGTGAAAAGCTTAATGAATCTCCGTATCCCAATCACATAAGCGCTCGGTCGTACAGATAATTGAATACCTAGTGGGAATCAGAGGCGACGTAAAATAAAATTGCGAGCTGCAATTATTTTCTGACCTCTTTGTAGGGCTAAGGTCGGTCCACCTATCATACCGAAGTTTACATGTAAATAAATAAATCGTCTGTTCGGCGTTAAATTTCTTAAAAATTCCGGTCAACGGAATGGAAATCAAATCTACACTAGATTTGATTTCAAATCTAAAAATCTATGCCCAAAAATGTGACAGTAAATGTTGTTGATGATTTTTTATTTCATATGCCAAATTAATGGACATTACAAATTAATGATGAATTTTCTCTTATAAAGAATAATTATGATGAATTTTTAGTCTGTATTTTAATTTAAACAGTACAATAATTATTTTTCCGTAGAAATATATAATAACACTTTGCTTGACATGGCAATGGAACCGAGGACCACAGACCTAACAGATCTGCTTCTAACCACAAGGTTAATAAGCAGTTATTATCTGTAAAAAAATAATCCTCGCAGAAATGTTCTACTTCCGCAAACATTACATTACAGTGTAAAACCACCCCGGTTCACGTTAAATGAGTTTTCTGTTTATGTAATGGAGGCCTCGTCGGCCGTAATTGATTCCGAATTAATCCGGCCCAGTGATAAAATTCACATTTTGACCGTCTGTCGGGTTAGGGGACTGCCCGTCATGATGGGGCGATGCTTTCAAAGATAGACATTGTAGAAATTTACGCTTGATTTTGTTTTTAACTTCGTCATTAGTCTGGTAAGCGCGACTCCTAAGCTGGGGTCTTGGGTTGGATTCCCAGGTCGAGCAAGGTTTTTCTATGAAATCATCAGTTGCAGCTTAAAATTTGGATTTGTGTCAAATACCACTTTTTAAAGGTCCAGTTGACTGCGTCAATTAATATTTTTTCTTTCTTTCTATTTTGCCAAAGTCTAACTTGGCTGTTTAGTAATCATCATCATCATCATCATGTCAGCCAAAAGAGGTCCACTGCTGAACAAAGGCCTCCCCCATTGACTTCCACAGGGACCGGAAGCATGCTACCTGCATCCAGCGACCTGTTTAGTAATATATCACTTTAATACAAACAACGGACCTTTGACATTCCATGGTGACATATTGCATCACGTATCCCATTGCTGCACTCCAAAAAAACTTTCTCAAACTCGAGCGACAAAAGTGGACCGCACGTCGTCCATAACCACACTAACATCAAAATGTCACGTCAAAAAACCTTTATAGCTTACAGAAATAAAGTTTTCCCATAAAATAAGTTGGCGGAATATCGCGGAGGCTAAAAACAGTTTAATAGTATCGCAGGCGCGAACAAATCGGACGAGAGTTGGGATACGCGCGTTTCAGACCATTACCACTAGTTCGGACAACTCGTTACAAACTCAGGCGCACACAGAAAAAGTTTTGGAGCTTCTGAAACCGCGGGACATTGTGGAGAGGGAAGAGTGGGCCAAGTTCTTGAAGATTATGCATGTTAATTGGGAGTTAATGTTTCTTGATGGCAATCTTTACGACATTCGTTCAAAGGCTGGAAATAATTAATTTGTACGTTAAAAGGTACTAAACTGGCAACTAATCCGTTAGATCTTTGACACTAACGCAAATATCGAACATAGAAATTTTATTATTTTTTACGGGTTTAGGATGTCGACAGGTCGATACCCATATTAGGTAGGTATGCGTTTATCTTTATCCTAAGATAACCCATTTTAGAACGTAGAATTACCGAAGACGCAAAGGATATGCGTAGAAACTAAGTAGTGTACAAGCAGAAATCTACCAATAGGGTGCGTTTAAAATAATAACAAACGCAGCCGATTGGTGGATTTATTCTTCGCACACTTCTATATAGATGTCAGTCTGCAATTATTGACATCAAAATGACAATGCTAAGACACACGGTAAGGTAAACGATTTAGAGAAAGGTCCTTTTCTTAGTGCAGAGACAAATAACAAGAAAGAAAATGTAATGTAGTGTAACTAATAAAAATCGTCGTACAACAAAGAATAATTTTACTATAAAACTTGTTTCACTGCACTCTCAGTTACTATGAGTACAACCGACCTTGCACTTTTTATGACGGTACAACCCTGTTCAATTTGCAACACAACGTCAGTAATAAGTTGCAACCCTAGACAATATGTACGTGAGATGAAACATTTTACATTTTCGCTGAGAATCCCATGACAATGCACTCGGTGAACATAATAAATCAGATGGACAGATTCGAATTTCTGTTGAGAAAAAAATGATGTTATGGTGACAGGTTCGTATATTTTTGTTTTACCGGTGTTAGGAGACTCGGGTAATGTTTGTTTTGGCTGCGAGTGAGGATAAATTGAACCCTTTCAAAGGCTACTTTTGTGACCAAATGTTAATAATATAACACTACATAAAGAGAAAAGTAAGAAACTGCAGGTTATTTTGTATTTCTAGCGTGAATCCTCATTTGAAAACAAAAACATCGCTAAAATTCTTATCGATCTACTCTCTGGCAGCAGCTTTGAAATTCCATGAATAATAACTGCGCACACGAAATTAAACTTAATTCAAAACACGGATTTAATATTCTCTTTATCTAAATCTAGATAAACTGGAGAACTTCCACGTCAGTACGTAACGGGTAGTGTAAGCATATCCGTCGGGCTTTAAACCTTTGTACAAGTACGGAGAAGGAAGTTTGTACAGACTTTTAGCTAAACTCCGCTGGTTTGTTAGTTCTATACTTACGTCTCATTTAGTCGAAACTTATGAATGGCTGGAAGTTGGTTCTTTAGCTTATCTAGTTCTCATCGTACCTGACGATTCGCTGTATTCAAATTTATAGAATATTGGTACTGGATTAAACATTATCATTTCGATGTCTGGTGGCCCTTCATCATCAACTTATTAAGTGAGCCACTGCTGGGCACGGGTCTCCTCTCAGTATGAGAGGGATGAGCTATAGTCCACCATGCGAGCGGGTTGGCAGACTTCACATGCCGTCGAAAAAATCTCTCAGGCATGCAGATTTCCTCACTATGTTTTCCTTTACCGTTAAAGCGTCACTCACTTTAACGGTAAAGGATCACGCACAATCATGATTTCTGAAAACCAGAGTTGCGTGCACCTTTGACTTGGCAGTCCCGTGGTCATACCCCTAGGCTATCACTGCTTATAATATGTATCTAATACGAATGCCATAAAGATCCAGTCCCTAAAAAAATTGCTTCGACTGCAAAGCAAAAATCAAAGCAATACTCCCTGTAATTACATGATTAATTCTACTCACAACAGCTAACAGAGCAACATTTTCAACAACTTTTGCCAAGATTATTACGAATATGACCTATTAAGTCCCAAAACTACGTGTGAAGAATGTCGTACGTGACCGGGTGCTAGACAAGGACAAGAGATCTTCCATCTCCCTCATCAGAAAGTACTTAAACAGCTTAATAAGTTTCGGATGTTTGTTAGATTGCAACGCAAAATGAATTGAGAAACAGCCCCAAGTTTCGGGTGTTTTGTTGTGGTTTTGATTATTCTATTGACGTTGAAATAAAGTTTGTTTTCTTTGTTATTCTGATATAAATATTTTCTTTGTGTATGTGTAGATTATCATCTTTAACATAAATTACAATGAGGGCTATCGCGTATGAATCCGCCGCTAGAGGCGCTTGTGTAGCGTGAGGTCTTCGAAATGTCAAATTTCTTTGCTTGTGGGTTGACTACTCAACAGTGGTGCCATCTGGTGAGATATAAAACGGTAGCATGATTACCCTGGTGTGTCCCATTCCTGGGCAAAGGGCTACCCCTCTTGCCTCGCATCTATCTCAATGTTGTGCTAATTAGATCCAATTTGCACTAAACAAGTATCGAGGCCGTCACGGCATCACTCTTAATGATGATCCATTAATCCATCCTTATGCCCGTTTCTAACCTTGGGTTAGATTTTCACAGCATGTCTTTTAGGAGCCATTTTTTGGAAGCCAGTTGCAAAAAAAGAGCACTATTTACACTTCACGCTGAAATTCTTCTGCGACCACAACGTTTTACATAATTAAAGTCACAATGTATAGGGATGTCCGTACGTCATAAATGTAAACACCAAAAAAAACACATTACAATAATGAACACAATAATTATGTTCATAGTAATGTGAAAAAGTACGCGAAGTGACAATGACTTATGGTGGCGTAACCTTCTAGTATAAATCACCCTATGAGCCCCTTTTGTTAAATAACATAAATCTACTAATAATTTATCTGTGGCTGAATTGGAAATGAATTTGGTATTTTCTTAAGATTTTTTCCTTAAAACATTGGGTTTTTTTTTCTGATAATCTACTATATAAAAATAAGTCGGGTTTTCCTTCCTGACGCTATAACTCCAGAACGCACGAACCGATTTCCACGGTTTTGCATTCGTTGGAAAGGTCTCGGGCTCCGTGAGGTTTATAGCAAAGAAAATTCTGGAAAAATTTCAACAGAAAAGCGGGTTAAAAAGGTTATCAAGACCACGCGGGCGAAGCCGCTGGCAGAAAGCTAGTTTAGAATAAATTATATTGCGGAAAATACAGCTTCTGTAGTCAAATGATTCGATCCATAATCTGTTCATTGCTAGTTCTTATTAATTCGTAAAATGAAATATAGCCGTTTACATGGATAGGAATTTGCCATGGTCTAATAATATATTTTTTAATACTTTTTTACCTACATCACCACAAATGACCAAAATTTTACTATTGATAGTAAGAAATTTACACAGCTTTTCTTGACGATGTGCATTATTTCAGCATTTACCTAATGGTGATGATTCTAGCGAAGATTATATTCAAAGTAATGTCTCGACAAGTTAAATAGAGCATACAAGATAATAATAAAGTCCTAAGTTTGCGTCAACTCCCAAACTACGTTCATAGCAGACAATTTGTCGTAAAACTTGAAAATTATGAATCTTCACAATGAATAATTTAATTAATGTCTTTAAATTAAGATTAGTTACTTTAACTGCCTCAAAAATTAAATAACTTACAAATGTTGACACTTAAAATTTTATCTTGGCAAAAGACTGGAAAACTTTTTCTTCACTTCATAAAACGAGCGAAAGAGATGGCGCGATGCTCTGTCCTTATCGCACTAGTTATTTATGTGTCGGCAAACGGAGGACAGAAAAAGCTTTCCAAAGTAATATTTCGTGTTTTATAAAATAAATTTCTTTAAGAGTACTAAAGTAGCTTCGTAGAATATTTAAGTAGCCATATTAATTTAATTTACGGTGTCGCTAAGGCGTACCACGCAATTAACCTACGTGTATATTTGTGTGCGTGTCGCGTACAGGCGACCAATCGACAAAAGAAAAATAATGAATTAGTAAACGTTTGCTGCAGGTCCAATCTAAGTGAGGTCATCAATTTGTTATAAAAATTATTTTAATATTCCAAAAAATAACAAAAAACATTTAGGTGCTAAACTGTCAAAGCTGTTCTCGCTATTTTTAACAACGATCACATTCCAAAGCTTGGATCTTGCAAAACTCGCCAAGAACCTCTCTAACAAGGCGGGCTGCAGTTGTACTTTTCAATTGGTCTTTCTCAAGAACTGTACCGCGGTGGTAAAGTTTCTTTGCGTAATCTCGTTCACTTTTGTCATCAAATGCCCCCAACTTTCGCTTTGGGAGAACTTTATTGTAGTATCGACATGACAGCCGGTAATGACACCGAGTGGTTTCTTTAATTTTGTTGAGAGAATCCGTTAGTTCGTGTCTGGAATTTGTGATAGTTTGCTTGTTTTATTTTAGGTACACGGTTTGTGTTGTAGTTTCCTGGTTTTGAAAATAAAAGGAGGTTTGGAGACAAGAAGGTATCAGCAAAAGTTAGATTCTTTGAGCTTACTAATAACATGGCCATAGACCGAAAGAGAAATAGCAGATTACGGTTTTTTCTCAACTCCCTCAATATGGGTATTAAATAAAAGGTCGTAACTAGTAGAATACTATGCACTATGAGAGATTTCAAATCTAATAGGCTGCTACCACAAAATGCAAAATTAATTTGTGTTGGGGGTTTTTTAAATATTTAATTTATTTGTTTCCTGGTTATTTTACTTTTACCAGAACTCCGAAAAAACGATGTGGTACTTTTCCCGTGCCTTCACAAACATCCAGATTTCCAGACTCAAGTTATTTACCTATAGGCCATAAAATATATGTTCCGTGCGGTAATTAAACCCATGACCTATAGCGCGAAAGCCAACCCCTCAGCACAGTTCGTGCCAACCCCATTTTTTCTCCAAATAGTATCTTCTGTACGTGCATTTTCGACGCTTCTATAAAATGGAACCAGGAAATTATATAAACACGTCACTCAATGAATGTTAACACATATGGGGTTACCTGTACTAATGAGCTAACTTTGAGCTGATAAACTCGTTAAACACACCTGGCTTCCTGGCATTGGGAATTACAGAAACTAAGGCCAAATGGTACTGCTTTTGTTGTACGCATTATTAAGATGTAGAATTTCTATCTTGTGTTCCTTTTAATAAGGTGAGAAATTGAATACTGTAGATTTAAAAAGAAACTGTGATTTTCGAATCCCATATTCTCCAAATCCCCAAAGACTGGCAGCCTTTTGAAGGTTTCCCCGTAATAAACAAAAAAAATATGATACAAGAAACAAATTATTTTGACTCTGTGTAAAGGTAACAATACAGAGCTGCTTCTAAGGATGCGCTGCGCTGACAGCAAGAGGAACATTCCCTTAAACTGTCGCCGCAATGAATCCTCCTTTAACGTCTAAGAGATTTTTGCTGGGTCAGCAACGCGTGAGTCACGCTTCGGGTTGTAAACGTCCATAGGTTGCGGTAACCGTCTACCATTAAACGAGCCCGAACGAGTAGATTTGTTTGCCACCCTTGTGCTATAAAAAAATAACACCCACGCAAAAAGCAAACTACTAAGTTATTACGCAGACACTTTTCTAAACATTTTTACATTTTTTTTTTATAAATAATAAATAAATAAATATCTTGGGACATTTTTACACAGCACCATCTGGTCCCAAACTAAGCAGAGCTTGTACTATGAGTACTAGACAATGGATACAATACATATATATTTTATTTTTTGTAAATACATACTTATAATATATCAGAAACACCCAGACAAACACAAACACCTAAGTTCATCACATAAATGTTTGTGTCTTGTGGGAATCGAACCCACGACCTCGTGATCAGCAGTCCGGTGCTCGAACCACTAGACCACAGACGTCGTCAAATAAATAATTACCAAGTTATAGTATTAAAAATCCAAACTTAATACCAGTATCTTTAAAACTTCGCCAGGACTCCACCTTTCAGTCTTCAATCACGCTTAATTAGTTCGAAACTAAATGAGCTGCATGTCAAAAGCGATCATGAAATTACTTCAATTATAAAGTGCCCAAGACTCGTCAGACCTTGAGAGGTCGTGTCAAACACACTTCACAAACTTTCCAACATTTGTATAGTACAAGTTTGATTAACCAGTTCCCTGATAACTCGGTGTCCTAAGCGGTCATTCGGGATTATGTAATTTAATTTAGGTTCAGACGCAATCAAATGGATTTAATCCTCATTCGAGCCATTTCATTTGAATCAAACTTGATTTAACTGAGATTTTGTTTTCTGTTTTGCGAGAATCTGAAAATTATTTCAAAGTAATTGTAAATCCTTGGGGATTTAATGTTATATACCTACATAAAATATTACAAAGAACTCCTAAGGAAGATGAACATGCCGAATGACGCAATGACGTCAATAAAAATCTTCAAAAGGAATTTCAAAACGTACATCCCCACAAGGGAAGAATGGAAACAAGGACTGTCGCCAAACACGGACAGCCTAATATGGTACACAGACGGCTCGAAAACAGAATCTGGTACTGGAGCAGGAGTTTACTCAAAGTCGCAACAAATATGGAGCAGCTTAGGTTAATTCACCACGGTCTTTCAAGCTGAGATGTATGCCATCATCGCTTGTGCAGACGAAAACATAAAAAGGAATATAGAAAATAAAAAGATCTATATTCTAAGTGATAGTCAGGCATCATTAAAGGCCCTAACTTCCTACAAAGTTAACTCCAGACTGGTCCTCAATGCCATTAAAACGCTAAACAAGCTTGGTCGCAGGAACAATCTGCAGTTAGTATGGGTCCCGGGGCACCAAGGCATCGAAGGAAATGAGAAGGCTGACGAGTTAGCTAGAACAGGATCAGCGAATGCAATGATTGGACCAGAACCATGCATGGGGCTACCAACATGCACCATTAAAAAGGCCTTACAGGATTATGCCGATATGAAACGCATAGAGGAGTGGAACAACAGCCTAGGGTTAGAACACTCACGACGTTTCCTCGGCTGCAGCACCACAAGAGTCTCGAAATTCGTTCTGAGCAACAGAAGAGACAAAGCCCGAGCTGTCATTGGAGCTCTTACAGGGCACTACACCACTAATGACATGCTCCATAAAATGAAGCTAGCTTTGAATAATGACTGCAGAGCCTGTGGTGAATTCAAGGAAACTATGCAGCACATCCTGTGCGATTGTGACGTCCTGGCGACGAAACGGATGAGTCTTCTCGGCAACGGGTACCCGAAGCCGGAAGATTTTAGGTTCCTTCCTCTCAGTGGGTTAGCCGCCTTCGTAAACCACGTCTTCAAAGAGTAAGGAATATACGGTAATGGGGACAACACAAAAGATCCCATTGGGTCGAAGTGTTGCTGGTTGTACCAGCCCCCGTAAGATAAGATAAGATAAGATACATAAAATGTTATATGCTATATAGACGGCGATTAAATGTTCTGATCTATGTTTATAGTATCTCTAGTATTAAGTTAACTTTACTATAATGGCATCTGCTTTGAAAAAAACAAGATTAACAATATTTGGTTAAACTGCGCGATCTTTGGATAAATTCAGTCTCTTGACATAAATCAAATCCATCTATCATTGCTTCCATGAAGAATGTGAAATTTCTCGGAAAAAGATGAAAGTTGGACTGTCGGGTGTTGTTGGATGATCGAAACTGTAGTTTCAGACACACATTATACAATCGTGTCATTTGTTTTAATCACTCGAATAAACGCCACAAGTCATCCGGTGTATTTAATTTGAGTGCAATCAGTTGAAATTGGCGGAAAATATTAATTAATTATGTTTGATTGGAACCAGCCGACCGAAATTATGGCAGTTATAAACCTATTTAGTGGGGATTGGTCAGTTGAAGAGATGTTCTATGAATTGAGCTTAATAGTGAGTATTATTCGACCTTTCAGATGTGGAAGGTTCTGGAATAAAGGTGCTAGTGACAATCGAAACACGATATTTAGGTCGTTGGTCAGTTGGTTGATCGGGCTAAGCGTTATCAAGTTTTGTATACATTATCAGTAGCAGTACAGAATTTGTATTTTTGTCTAGTTAATATTAGTAAACTCGCCCCTTATTGTGCACGTTACATTGTCTGGTTTTGAACAGCTCCTCTGCTTAACTCTATAGTTTTAGGCGTGTTTTGACAAAGATTGTAAAATACCTGTAGTTAGTTCAATACCTGCGTTTTGACACATTTTGCGTAATGCATTATCAAACAATATTTTTCAAAACATATATTATGTAAATATCATGATTGATTAATTCATTTGTGTTTTATATTTTGTTGACTTTACTATGTTAGTATTTATAAGCTCAAAGGAAAAAAAATGATTATTTTTAAAACGCAGTACAAAGTTTAACGTCAAAATTTGGTCTAATTTAAACTATATAATTCATGACTCACCACAATGAGTCAGAAGGGGTTAAAAGCAAGTGGCGTGTGGATTATGGCGCGAAACATAATTAGCGCTAAATGTTAGGGTTATGGTGCACGCGATACATTTGCAGTATTAAATTAGAGAGGGTTAACTGATGGAATCGTTGGGCAAGCACCCGTGCGTGACCAGCAAAACCTTTGTATGTTGTTAGGCTTGTTTACTACAAGGATAGATTATATAAGAATCAATTACTGGAAAATTACAATGTACTCGTACAGTAAAAGGTACTTAGTTGTAATACGGACCTGTAATATTTAGGAGTACCTATAACGGATATCTTTGGATATAAGAAAAGACCAGACCTGAGAAGAAAAAAATTATGGTGTGAAAAATGATAATTTCAAAACAACTAAAGATCATTTTCAAAATCAGCTCGCACATTAAAGCGTATAAAATCCGAAATTTGATTATTTTTAAATTTCAAGCGACACGTGCCACCAAGACGAATCTAGAGATCAATTATCTAAACGGTTGAGCCGATGAGTAGTTGAGTTACGAGCGGACATAGGAACGGACATACATACATCCATAGGTACACGTCAAACACATAACCCTCCTTCGGCAGTCGGGTAAAGACTATAGTAAAATTGTGGTTACAAAGTAACTGACGAGATGACAGCTGCTAGAGTTATCGATATAGAAGATATTACGTACTATAACGACCACAAGTATATTAAGAGAAACAGCAGGACGATAAAAGTAAACACAAGCTGTTATTCTGATATAGAAAAGAAAGGTAGGGCACAGCCATTTATGGCTAAAATCTGAAGCAGCCCTTTTGGGGAAGGACACAGACACACTGCAGCCAAATAACACACTTTATCGTGTGCTGTGTTCATGCGGTGAGTAAGGTTGCCAGAGCTCCTTCTAAGGAAGTGCTCCGTTGGCAGCAAGAGGAATATTCTCTCAAACTGTCGGCGCAGTGAATCCTCCATAAACATCCGGAATTTAGGGTCGGCAACACGCGAGTGATAACCCTGGTGATGCCAGCGTCCATAGGCTACGGTGACCGCTTACCATCAGGCGGGCTGTATGCTTGTTTGCCATCTTAATGGTATAAAAAAAAACTATAATACTGTAAAGTTTCGTCAAAATTCGTTCAGTATTTTTTGCTTGAAAGAGTAAATAATATCCATTCATCCTCACAAACCTTTACATTTGTCAGGTCACAGGTTTGTCGAAAAATATTGTTAAATTACGAGTATAACGGCTACAATAGTCGTAACTTCTCGACCGTTATATTTTAACTTTCCGCGAACAGATATGACACTCCATTTCACGCTGATATGAGTTGCTTTTATGCAACGAACCGATCCATCCACTTAATTAAGTTTCCACCGTGTCTTTTGTTTAAAACTGGCGCATGCATGATTCAAAATAATTTTGAACAAAATTAGTCGGATGGTTTGGACGACAGTGTCATCAAAGTTAATTACTTATTTAATGAGATTATTAAAGGGAGATTGGTATTTAAATCATAATTAAGGTTGTATTGATGTCTGCATATTCATAAAACGACGACATCTGTGGTCTAGTGGGTTCGATTCCCACAAGACACAAACATTTATATGATGAACTTAGGTGTTTGTGTTTGTCTGGGTGTTTCTTATATATTATAAGTATATATTTACGAAAAAAAAAAGTATATAAGTATTATATCCATTGTCTAGTACCCATAGTACAAGCTCTGCTTAGTTTGGGACTAGATGGTGCTGTGTAAAAATGTCCCAAGATATTTATAAAAAGCCTCGTTGAATATTGAAGTTCTGGACATAAGAAGCGATTAGGACATAGTATTATAAAGAGATGAGAACTTATTGAGATAGGCGAAAAAGGAGAAATTACAAAATAAGAGACAGGTAATTTAAGGTATAATTATTAGAAAATGAGAGAAACTTACGGAGATGGGCAAAAAAGGCGAGATGGCAAAATAAGGAGACAGATAATGTGAGGTCTGATTATTACAAAACGAGATATAAGAACATATCGAAATAGACACAAGAGGAGAGATAAGAACTTCAGGAGACAGGTACAAATGATAAAATGACCAATAAAACGAAATGTCTATGCATGAAGCAAGATCAGCACATAAGGTGAAAGGCACATCAGAAGATAAGGTTACAAGGACACATAGAAAAAGATGACAACAACATAATTCTGTCATTATTCAGATTAAGCAATTACAACTGTTTTTAGAAGCGGTGATAAATCAAAAAAACCATTTACCTTTTTAATTCCCGTAAATTCCATCGCGCATTGATGTCCCCAACAGAGCTATCATGAAAACAATTACAATAATGAGCTTATCGAATAAACTGCAATGTTCACGATACAGCCGTATGAACAGCTTGTTCGATAACAAATTAATGTGTCGGTGTTGTTTCAAAATGTGCTCCGTGTTTCATTGACAGCGAATAGGTATATTAAATGAGCGAAGGGGTTTTTCATATTTCGTTGAGCGGTATATTCTACGCCTTATAATTAAAGGTTTAGGGTCTCTTGAAGTACAGGATCAATTAAATAGCCTGTGTCTCACTTGCAAAAAATATCGTATTAACACGTACTTAGTGTGTGGGCTTTTTGTAAAAAAAAAAACATAATTATATTTGAGAGCACAATGTGATTAACAACCGATTTGTACCAAGGACTTGTTAATATAAGATCTGTAAACCTTCAAGATAATATCAAGGACAGATCTATAGATTTTTGGCTACAAAGTTCAATCACAATATTAATTGTCTCAGTGCCAGACATAAGCTAATAAAAGAAACGTAATCTGCACAATCGAGTATTATCTTTCATCAAATTATTACTACTTAATAATGGTCATCATTATCAATTTCATAAAATTACAACACTAAACTCAACAAAATAATAAGCTTTGCATAAATTCCAGTCATGAACAGTTGGCCGTATATTACATAATAAAATGTATCAGATATCAAAATCCCCTATGGCGCGTAAATTAAGTTCACACGCGCGCCCTATGTATTTAATTTAAAAATAAATAATTAGGTCAATGGGGATATTGGAATAATAGGCAGAAAAATATAATGTAAATGAACTGCAACATTTTTACCCTTTTTGTCGATGACGATCGAGGAGTTGGAGATAGCCTCTCGCTTTCGACGGTAAAGTAATTCATGGCCAAGAGCAAGACCGCAAAAGAAACTATTGTCTCCTTTTGCGAAGAGCAGACGCTCGTACAGGAAAGGGCTCACCTCTCCTGTTCCAACAGGAGAGGTGACTTCTATAATTTGTACCGTAGAACCTCTGCAATGTATGATTTAAGAGAAATTCAGTCATCCACGATTGACGTTAGCAAGCGTAGTTTAACCTTGCAGGTTGATCAACTTACTGGTTATTTAACCAAAATTCCTTAATGCTAGCTTTAATCGTCCTAATAAAATTATCTATTTACATTTAAAATAGCTATGTATTTTAGCTATTACTTGGATGTACTAAGCTGGCTCTTAGACGGGTTTTAGGCGAAGATTCTGGAAACTTCCATTTATATTAAGAAGTAAGATAACTTCGTTATCGCGACTCTGAATTGAGTCTGATGCTATCTGCGATGTAAAAGGTTGTTAGTGAAATAGTTTGTTGGAAATAATTAAAGGTAAATGGTTTGAAATGTTTCAGAATTAAATTAGAGTTGATTGTGAAAGAAAAATGAAAATTAAAGGTTAACAAGTCAAAACAAGTTGAAATCTAAGGCTAATAATACTCAGAGACGACGTTAAGCGTAAAGTAACGCTTCCGTATATCAAATTTGTGTGACAATTTGACATACGTTCTAAGCTTAAGTAGTAGCTAAAACATATAGAATAGGTGTGAAACCTTATCATATTATCATAAAGATAATAATGTTAAGTCAACCTTAACCTGGCAACAGTAATAGACACTTTCTTGGATAAATCACTTGTCCGGCCTGGTTGAAGTAGAGGCCTGGCTTGAATTATGGATTTTTTTCGATGTACCTACTACTTTTCTTCAAACTATGCAACAGAGGTACCAACCGTAATTATCTCGTTTTTCTCAATCCAGTGCAACGTTTTCACTTCTATCTTAGTGCAAACGTAGGTGCTTTAGGATCACCACAACCGACACAAACCGAGACACTGGCTTATGCTGTAGGTATGTAGTCAGTTATTGCTGTTCTTTTACCCGACTGCCGAAGAAAGGGAATGTGTTTTTCAAAAGTTAAGCGCATTTTGATGACGCGAAAATTTTCAATCGTTTTTCGTTGGCCAAATCGTGACGACAACCGTACAGTTAGCGGTGATAATAATTTCAAACCACAGAAATAAAATGTTTTTGCGATGTCAGTATGCGCCCTTACAATATTTCCTTCAATTCATCTATTCATAAAACAAAACGTTACGGTATTTTGCGTGCACCGTAAAAGATACCGAAAATGTTACAAAAAAAGTACGACGCTTATCTTAGGGATCTCTGGAGAATAGTAAAAAACGCAATCACTCATCTTCTCCGGGGCCGGTATAAAACAGGTATCTGATTGTGGCAGGCCCTTGTTAATCATTTTATTTTTCTATCATACGGAACACCTGAAATGTTTGTCATTTTGGGGAATATCCTAGCAGTCAGAAATGAAATAGTGGCGGAATAATTTTCATATTTTCCTCGTTTTGTTTTTGCGAGTGTTGTCGCCGGATTTTGAGAAAAAAAGCTTTCTTTTCCGTAAGCTTATTAGCTTAGCTTATTAATCATTTCGTATTATATTATGTATAATGAAGGTCCTAGTGTAATTATATTTTTATGCTATTATGAGATTTTTTATTACGTAAATTATTGACACTACATGCCGTCACATTGTTGTAAGTATACATACGCAAAAAGTAACATTAACATTTTAGTGTCTAATAAGTTTAACATTAAACAAATAATGTTATTATAGTTCGATTTAGATAGTATTTATATGGAAAGAATAACCATCCATTGATCGCAGAAAGTACACTGTAACCTCGTAAGCTTACTGAATGCTGTATAACTACACTAAACCAAAACAAGGAAATAATTTTCCGGTATCTATTTAAGGTTTCATCTACCAATGTAATAACAAAAAATCCAGGAATATGAAAAATCAGCTATCTATTAATCCGCACAACCTGTACAGCACAATCAGTACCTATTAATCCGCAGCATACCATCATACAAAACCAATTCGTACCACTATTTAAAATCGAAATAGTCTTCAACGCATAAACATTTATAGAAACTGCAAAACATAACGCAGATAGATAAGAATGGCACCCATTTATCTACCCAGAAAATAAGGTGACGTCAGATTCAAAGCCCCTCATTTCAGAAGTCAGTGAACTCCGAACTCATTACCTTCGTATCAGCTAATATTTCGGGACATCAATCTTGTATCAAAAATACAACGGGGAGCCCATCAAATAACCATTACCCATGGAAATTTAAACGCGTTTCTCTGCATGAAGGGGGCCTGATGCGGCTTGACGTGCTGCGTTTTATTACGTTTTGTTGGTTTGATGATTCAGGTGTTGAAACCTGAATTGCAAAATGTAATTGTAACACAGCAAATGATAACTTTTTTTTTACAAACACAAGATGGTAAGCGGTTACCACAGTCTATGGGCGTTTACAACACCGAAGCATCACTCACGCGTTGCCAACCCTGCAAAAACCTCTTAACTCCTTTTTTGAAGAACCCTATGTTGTAGTCTTCAGGGAAAACCTCCGCAGGGAGTTCATTCCACATCCTAATCGTACGAGGAAGGAAATGCCTCTGAAACTGTTTGGTACGCGACCACATCGATTCGGTAACCATATTGTTAGTAAACTTTTGATTTTACCCGATGATAGCAAAATGCCAAAAGAAAGGATAATGACTTAGTGTATGTTTGTGTATATTTACGTTACTATGTTCTACTGTATTCACGTTACATTTGAACACCTATTTTTAGAGCACCTGTTTTTTAATTATTTAGAGTTAAAAGAGTAATTGATCACTTAATATTATATTCTCAAATAGAATAGATTAAGTGCTTAATGTATTGCTTCTAAAAACAAATGCTCGAACGGGAATACTCAAACTGCAGCGCCTCAACTACTCATCAGATTTTGTTGAATTAGGTATCAATTATTTCGTTATTGTTACATAACATTATTTAAGATTATTACATAACTCGACATACGCCGTTTTCCACTGGAAGGACTGAAAATATGTAAGCCGAGATCTCTGTTTGAGGTAAAGGATTTACGATTTTTTGTAAAAATCAAAAACTTCTTTCTTGACCTTAGAAGACAAGTTACTCAGCTAGGTTATTAGGTTCGACCCCAAGAACTGGTCAGTCAAATAGCCTATTTCGTTGAAATTTACTAAATTCAATCTATTCGTTATTAAAACACTATTGTCCTTCAGATAAAAATTACTACTACAAATAGTCCTTTGATTCTAAGATGATTCTGATCTTGATAGAATCGGAATAAATAGAGAATAGACATTACGAAATAGAAAGAAATGTTTCCATTATACGTCAGAGCCAGTCTTCCGAGCTCGCTGCGCAAGTAACCGCACCCACAGGATTGTATTTTAGTGAATTAAGTCCCATTTAAGCTCTAGGAGAGAGGTGTTAGTGTGGGCGATTTGAAAACTTTGATAATACATTAGTAAATAATTTTGCAACCCATCTATGTTATCATTACGAGTAGGTTAAATACCATTATCTAAAACGGTTGGATTTTTTATTATTTTGGGATAAGCTAAATATGGCCGGCCCAGAAAGACGTGTCTAGACGCATACCGCGAGGACTGGTTCGAGGCGACACGAGATAAGAGTACATGGAAGGGCCTGGGGAGGCCTTTGCCCAGCAGTGGGACAGCAACGGCTAACAAAAAAAAGCTAAATATTATATTATAAGGCTATGCTTAATACCACGAGTAAAGGAAGTAGGATACCTTAATCCTTACTAATATTATAAATACGAAAGTAACTCTGTCTGTCTGTCTGTCTGTCGCGCTTTAAAGCCAAAACTACTGAACCGATTTAAATAAAATATGGTACACAGATAGACACAGTCTAGAGTAGTACGGACATACGCTACTTTTTAATCAGAAACAGGGCTCTGTAAGGGGTTGAAATAGGAGATGAAAGTTATAAGACCATAAGACCACGCGGGCGAAGCCGCTGGCGGAAAGCTAGGAGTTTATAAGGGTATTCTTTGGTGAAATCGTTTCCTTTACAAACATAGTTTCTTAGATCTAAAAGTAGAGAGAGAGAGTAGATTAGAGTAGAGATTTTCTGTTTTCTGAAAAATACAGATAACAAACAGGCAACCCACAGTGCGGGAAATAATCACTCAGCTGCTGTTCCAATTGTACACAAATGAATAATACATAATATTTCATGGCGTGGTTAATTAATGTTTTTCTCTTTCCTGTTTCTGTCACTTTGAAGTAATTTAACAGTGCCAGTAAAAATATGACTTAATACAAACCACAATATTATTAAAGTCTGCGATAAACTCCTCGCCTACACAATATTTATTCATAAATCCCAGTTATCCAATCACAGGTTAATTTCACCATTTTTCCTTATCTGATTCCGTTATCAGTGCGCCCCCAGCTCATACACAACCCGACTCGTTCAGGGATTTACCAAGAAATTTGTTCGCGGTTCAAACGGGAAAATTAAGGTATTTTTTATATAATAAACGCGGCGAAAATAAGTTTTTATACGATATCCTTGGGAGATATGAGATTGTTTAAAATATGTTATCTTTTATCTTTGCGAGCGAGCAAAAACGCGCTCAGTTTCTTTGATAAAACAGATCTTTTTTGAAGCTTAGAGTACAATGGATGGCATAAACGTGAAAGGCTTTGAGAGGAATCTATTGAAGGCTGAAAGGATCTTGATAATGTCTATTTTAATCGTTGGCTAGGTAAGACATCTTTACAAAAGAAGTAGGTAAGAGCCTTATTAACCTGGTGGTCCTTACCGTAAATAAAGTAAAATATTATATTATGTCAAAAGCTAGGCTTTAGTTTCGTTAAAGAAATCTTTTCAAATTTAAATTATTTTTATTCGTATAAATGTGGTTACGTACATAGATCTTACAGATTAGGATTTTGTTCAGCACATTTGTCATATAATTTTTATGACATACTTTTTAAATACAAGAAGACAGGAACATACCTATTTAACATCACAATATACAATGTCACAGCTCAATACTATTTTAGATATTCCTCTGTGGAGTAGAAACCATTTTTTTTTTATCAATAATAATAAAATCTACTTTACTTTATTTAAATTTATATGATAATTACAAAACATTTACTGTAGGTACCTATATTTTAAATAGTAATTTACCAATTCAGCTTTAAGTTTGTTTTTCCATGTAAAAGTAACTTAGATTTACAAGAGAGCTTTATTTAAATCTGTGGTGTATCCAGCGGAGCTTTGTTTTGTTTTAGAACTAGCTAGCCAGTTGTTTAGCTACAATCAGTGATGTTTGTGTTACTAAGATAGAATGGTAGACTGGTTACCGTGGTCGGAACAAATACTAGTACCTAGGTTATTTTACTAGGTGTGTAAGACTTTATTCTTATTTATTGTACAAAGGAATGTTTTTATATCTTCATACAGTAAGTAGTTCGTAAGACTATCTCGTTGGTCAAGTGGTACAAAAAGATCACTACTACGCTAGAGGTACTGTGTTCGATTCCCGGGTTGACCAGTGTTGTTGCGTTTTTCAGCAGCAGCTCAGAGTCTGGATTTGTGCCCGGTTGATGGCAGTAGGCTCGCCTCCTATTACATGGGACCTAAACATACCGGCAAACTGTACATAACCTCTGCTTAACCCTTTGGGGAATGCAGGCGTGATGGTAGTAGTTCGTAAGCTTTGGAGATAACTAACCTAAATTAAAAATTTAGGAAACCCCCGACACGAAATGTAATTTGCCATTTTGTGGTGGCGGCCATCTTGGATTTGAAATTTATCATAGTGTAGAGTATTCTCCTAGTTAAGCCCTTTCATTTGATACCCATATTGAGGGAGTTGTGAAAAAATATGTAATTCGCTATTTTGTGGCGGCGGCCATCTTGGATCGATTTTCATCAAACATAGCTATGAACACTCCCGACTAATTCACCTTTCAAATAAAAAAAACAAAATCAAAATCGGTTCATCCGTTCGGGAGCTACGATGCCACAGACAGACACACACACACACACACACAGACACGTCAAACTTATAACACCCCGTCGTTTTTGCGTCGGGGATTAAAAATAATACATTATCATTTAGAAGATACACTTGTAATTTTGGAAATAGATACAAAAACAAGTTACATATTAAAGTAAATGTGAAGGGGAGGAGACTACTTCGACCATTTAGCAACAAATTAAATAATCTTATTTAGAAAGAGATACAAGATTTTACTTTGCTTTAAATAACATTAGCTGGACGTATAATACGTTTCTATTTTTATTTAGAGAAAGAATCCTTAAGTTCCTAGGAGATATCATTAAAAAACCGAAGTACCGAAGATTAATTTTGAACAAGAAGGTGGATGTATTACAAGAAGCAATACACACACACAAACACATAAAACATGCAGACGCACTCAAACACTCACTCACACTTATTCACACCCCCACACAGACACAGAGACACACGTACACATATTCAGCCACACACACACTATTTGAACGAATCATTTTGAATCTATCAAATCATAATTTTATCAATGGGCCAGACTGTATTAAAATTGCCGCATCTAGAAGCAATTGGAGAATTATGCAAGTCCACTTGTTCAGAAGAAGAAAAACAATTTATCAATCGCTTTGTATGAGATTAATAAAATATTTAAAATAAAAAACAAACCTTCAGTGCAAAACAAGTGTAATTTAAATTATCTTTCTTGATTGTAAGTTTGGAATCGACTCCTATACCAATTATTTTTTTGCTTTGTAGTTCCTGGGTGTTTTTGAAGGCGGTTTGTTGTTTTAATTTATATAATTAATTATATTTTTTTTTGTGGAAAGTAGTGTTCCATGTTTTCTCATGGATTCCAGTGTCAGAATTGGACCAAATTGAAAGGATGCACCAGCAAAAAATTAATCATGAAAATCGGTTCACCCAGTCGAAAGTTGTTAGGTAACAAACATAAAAAAAGAAAATACATTCGAATAGAAAACCTCCTCCTTTTTGTAGTCAGTTAAGAAATTGAACTTCTGCACACATCTTTTAATAGTAAGTATATACAACTTAGTACCTATATTGTTTTCATTTTGTTCTGTTCCTTTTATTTTAGTGAAATCTCACGGGTTTTGATGATTTTTCCTTATACAATCTTTTGTTTGTTAGAAGTAACTTTCTTTTCATTGTTTTTATGTACGCTTTTATTTTCGCTTCGCTTTGTTCAGATTAGGCTTAATGAGTGTTTAGTGACCTCATCTAAGAAGCATTAGAGTTAGGAAAGTGGTACCCAGCACAATGTTATATGACGTGAAAGCCCAAGTGTCTACTTAGCTGTTGTAGAGTGCTGCAATGAAGAAAGTTAGGCACATAATGTAAAACAGGTACATTTTTCAACCAACGAAAGAACGGAGGATTTTCTCAATTTGACTGTGTGTTTTTTTATCATTAGATATATTATTCATTGTTCTGTCACACTGGACATCCTGGATTTGATACCTTCGAAAGAAAGGTTTAATTAGGAGTTACGGGTTCAAGTTATGTCTGCATCCTCTCTACAAATATAATAACTTCATAGTAAGCTTTGTTTGTGATATGACAATAACTTAAACACTCAGGCCTTTTCCAATAGGGGTAGGTTAGGTTAGAAAGGTTAAAGATAAATACCTTGTAAATCACAAATACTTTTTAAACATACGAAAAACGTCAAGCTGAATGTCACAGAATATATACAAATAGAAACAAAATCTTTGGAAATGACACAAGCTTTCGACAAATAGGTCTGTCACGAATGTCATTTCCATACATTTTGTTTACTATTGGTTTGTCGATTCGAATGTCAAATTGCAACTTGTCTTGCCCCCGATGCATGCAATGCATGATCGCAAAAAACGGAAACTTAATGACACTATTTGACAGATAAGTTTTTCTTGATGTAGACTTTAGGAAAATTCTTCAGCATTACGAAAAACGAGATATACGCAAGTAAACCTGCGGGGCACAGCCAGTAATATAAACATAATCTGTAGTAATCTTTCATAATTTTGTCCATTCAATTTCGGAACGAAACGCTAACAGAATAAGCACTGTCGACCAACATAATCGAATGATGGACGAAATGTGGAAACCGTGTATTTTTTGACGAAAACGAAGATTCATTCTTTATTCGTTGACAGAGGACTGGGTGTAACACGGCCGATTTAATTACGTTCCTCTAGTAGTACGTGGCTTGAAATTATTTATGATGGACCGTGTTTCAGTGTTAAATTAGAGAGTCTTTGCCTTAATTTTACAGACATAACTCGGGAATAAATTTTGATTAATGTGTTATTTGGAAAAAAACGTTTAGATTCAACATTGTAGAACAATCAGACTTTCGACAAATTCTACTAATATTTTAAATGTGAAAGTTTGAATAGATGAATGGATCGATGGATGGATGTTTGTTACTCTTTCACGCAACAACTACTGGACTACTACGGATCTGGATGAAATTTGGCACAGAGATAAATTATAGTCTGAAATAGCACATAGGCTAAATTTTATCTCTGTAAAATATATGGTTCCCGTGGGGCTGATTTGTTTTAAGCAGATGAGTATAGACAATTACGTCGTCAACATAGAATCATTTATAAGAAATACCCAGACCACGAGGGCGAAGCTGCTGGCGGAAAGCTAATGAAGAAATATAGATAAAAAACATTATTACCAACCATTAGACTGTTTGTAGGTAATTATGTATATTAATTATTTGTTTAACATAACATAAATACCATCACGCCTCTACTTTTTAAATAGTTAGGTGGAGGTACACCTCTATACACAAACAGGTAGGTATAGGTACTACATACACGCACAGTTTACCACATTGTGGTTTATAAATAAATAAATAAATATCTTGTGACATTTTTACACAGGACCATCTAGCCCCAAACTAAGCAGAGCTTGTACTATGGATACTAGACAATGGATATAATATATGTTTTTTAACAAACACCTAAGTTCATAACATAAATGTTTGTGTCTTGTGGGAATCGAACCCACGACCTCGGGATCAGCAGTCCGGTACTCGAACCACTAGACCCAGACGTCGTCAATAAATCATCGTCGTCTATTCATCGTATATATTTTTTAATATTTTTAAAAAATATCTATAATAACTTTTTGCAAATTTAAAGAGAGAGATGTAATTAAACTAGTTCATTTATAATTCTTGAAGAGTTCTAGAAATATTAGTCATATTCCGTCATTGATGAAGATTTTCAATGTGAAAATCATTTTATTTAAAAAAAAGAGATTCAGATTGTATTTTCTCGTATTTATGTTAATAAGCATCTGTCTCCGGATGAAAGGGAAACGTAAGTAGCTGTCAGTCAAGAATGTTTCATTATAATTTGAGTTATGAAACAATGATTTGTTTATTTTCATTTCCGATAAAATATGATTCTACTCGAATACCACTTTACTATATATAACTAGGACATTATACAAACTTATACAGTATGGAAAAATTAATAAAATAAACCACAAACTATACTATACTAGTCTAGAGGCACTATAAAATAGGAAATAACAATCAAGTAATAACCAAAAAATGTACTTTCCATTTTAGATCAATTTAAAGTTTATTGAAAGCCTTTGGCCGCGATTTCGTTAACGTAGAAGTTGAATTTTTTAGCCCGTTTTTGCAACATTTTTTCTTGATAACCCACGCCTATTGGTCGTGATGATATAAAGTCATCGATAAATGGGCTATCTAACGAAAAATATTTTTTGCAAATCGGACCAGTAGTTCCTGAGATTAGCGCGTCCAACCGAACAAACTCTTCAGCTTTATAATATTAGTATAGATAGCATATACGAAGAAGTATATACCATACCATGACGCGTATACATTCCCTGAAGGGTAAGCAGAGATATATTGCGGCACACTCACAGTGTACCGCAGTCGGTATGTTTCGGTCCCATTCGGCAAATTTTATACATAATTATTGATATTTTCATAAAGAATATGAAATCCTTTAGTAAAAATATCTCTTATGTTTTTCCGTAGTTCATTTATAAAGATAAATGGACTACGGGAAAACATAAAAGATATTTTTTATCTAAATCTCTAGGATATTACGACACTTTCTCTATAGTTTTTCAAAAGACCAATGCCTTTTCAGACAAAGCCGCTTGCAACCTCTTTGCCAGCGTATCCTTTAGCTTCGCCTATCTTTAATCCTTCCTCACGTACCATCTTAACAAAACAATCACATTGAACCGTACTATTTTCATGTCAAAGTTCATTATTGCACAACACAGTTACAGCTCTCAAATGGTCCTTATAATGACCGTCTTGCAGATAGATATACGTGTATTCCTTTGAAATAAGGTTCAATTTCGTTTGGTTAAATTGTGTGGCTACGGTTGCCAAGTTTAATGAGCAGTATTGACCAGTGTCTTCATAGGGCGGCGAGACATGAACAAATTGTGGAACAATGGACGATTTAGGTGGATACTGAGGGTAGTTCTGATTATATAGGTGTTAACATGAATAGCAAATTACGGTGACATCCTTAGAGACATCTGTTTGGAAGTGTAACAGGATGTAATTGAGTGTTGTTTCTGTCTGTGAGGTCGATCTTGATAATGTCCTAAAAGTGTAAGGTGGAGTTGTAGTGAGGTATACCTACAGTTACTTCTATTAATAACTGAAGTAAGTTTACCATCTTGTTGCCACAAACTGGGCACAAATTCAATCTGCACAGACACTTCTTGAATTAATGGAACTTTTATTGGGATGAAAGATCCTGACCTGATGAGATGATCCTGGAGAGATACGGGTATGTAAGTACTCATACCGAGTAAAAACCGCACTTGCAAACTGCTTGACCGGGTAATCGAACCCTGGATTACCCACACCCTGGATCAACCCACATTGGTACATACATGATGATAAGACCACTAAACTGATGAAACTACAAAATTTCTTTGGTATTTAGTTATTTTTCTTAGCTTCATTTCGAAATAAACTTTTAAGTTAGGGTTGTTTGCCACTTGCATACACATAGTATTTTACAGCCAACATAACAAATAGCTACCCCGATAGAGACAAATGGTATTTGTCTTTGTTGCCCAGAGTCGGTCGCTTCGAAAAAGTTTTAGAAGACTATAGGAAATTTTTGTACCTACATAGTGTAATTAATAGGTTTAAAAGTATCGAGGAAAACACGCGTATCTCTTATTGTTTTTGTTATTATGTAACTTCTGACTTTATTTAGAATAGAATGGAATAGAAATACTCTTTATTGTACACCAAAAACATTAAAAAATATATTTACACAATTTATAATAGTCTTATCAAATATTGTTAGAAAAGTTGCATTTTAAGTTATTTTTTCTAGATTAATTGTCATATACTGCCTCGTTGGTCTAGTGATCTTAAGCGTGACTGCCTTGTCCTGGGTTCGATTCCCGGGTCGAGCAATGTGTTGTTTAGTTTTTCTTTGAATTTCCAAGTAGTAGCTCGGAGTCTGACTGAGGAGGACCTAAACATACGGGCGAACTGTAGTTGTATATACATTAGGACATCTCTGCCTAACCCTTCGGGGAATACAGGCGTGATGGTATGTATGTGTAGAATGACCGAGTGTGGAAGAAATTCTAACTAAAATGGAACGTATGAACGGAAGCGAATGAAAGGACTGAATGAATGGATAGGAAAAAGGTGAACGAAGATGGCGAAAGTGTGAAAAAAATGAGGGACGACGAACGACGAGAAGCAAGACTAAAACGATTATGTTTATTATCCGAATTTACTGTGTTTTTCCTGCGAAAATATAGTCAAATTCAACAATAACAAGCTATTATTTCACACCCCGATCCCACATATCGCACCCAAGGTGCGACACTGTCACTTTTGCAAAAATGCAAAAATTAAAGTTTAAATATCTAAAAATGATCCTAAAGCACCCCTTTACTTGGTGCCATAACGTTACTTTTGTAGTACGCATAGTTTCCGTATGAGGGCGTGACAAAAAAAAAGTTCACGTTGACGTTGTAGTAGAAGCTGTTCATCTTATTTGTGAGGTGTGAAAGTTTTAAATGCTTCTCCTGAAAAACTACATTTTTGCATAAGTAACAGTGTTGCACCGGGGGTGCGATATGTATAATTATTATACTATGTAGCAGACCGGCTTTATGACCGATTTGTTTTTTATGACCTTATAAAAAAGTTGACCATAAATAAATCCCGGTTCAGTACACGACCTATAAATAGAGACAAAAGCCTACCTTTACTAGAAGCACAAAACAGACATAGGTAAAGGTAGGTATAAACATGACCACGACTCGTAACTCGGTAACGTTCAGTCCCACACATCTGCATAATAGGGGCAGCTAATTTGTACGCCATTTGTACCGTGACCTCTGAACCGAACAGGGGTCTACCTATCTCCTTCAACGAAGTAACAGGCCCGTCCGAAAGTAGCCGAGACATAACGATCCGTTAAAACAAGTGTCAAGTAATTTTTACCCGACTGCCAAAGGAGGGTTATGTGTTTGACGCGTATGTATGTATGTCCGTTCCAATGTCCGGTTGTAACTACTCAACGGCTCAACCATTAGATTTGCCTTGATGGCACGAGTGTCACTGGGTACATGAAATTAAAAAAAAACAATATGGCGGATTTTATACGCTTTAATGTGCGAACTGATTTTGAAAATGATCTTTAGTTGTATCAATTTTCATATAACTAAAATAAAATAATAATAAAATAACTATTTACAATTAGGCATCAAAAAACTCCTCCGCATCGCCATCAGCTGGAAGGGTACCCAGAAGGCTGGCTGCATTGCCACGTTGTATGGCAATGCTGATTCTCTGACCAAAATAAAAGCCAGCCTTTGGGTCCCGGGAAGCGTCGAAAAGGCGTTTGGCAATGCCCTTAAAAAGGGAATGAGCACTCGGACCCCATGGCCCCAGCGTTTCAACCCCAAACGGTTCAAAAATATAACAATTTATAAGATTGTTATATTTTCGCCGTTTGTTGGTCTCCGCAGCTGCAGCAGCAGCGCCAGCACAGCCCGCCGTGCTTGGAAGATGGGATGGCGCAAGAGTATCGACGCAAGTCGCGTCCCATACTAAGGCTTACTTTATTTTCATATTAAATTATCATTTAGGATCTATCTAGTGATTCTATAATGATTAACTAAAAAGAATAAAAAAAAAACAATAATTATTAAATGAAAGAAAAAAACCCGACTGCGTAAAAAGTACTATTAGTAGTAGTAAGTTTACACAGTCAGGTTTATTGTTACATTTAATCATTAATTTTTTCGGATGGGTCAAACACATCGGGAGTCAATTGTGTTGTAATTCATTCTTAGTTCGGACCTTGACCGAATCAGGCGTCCGTAGGTGATACGGACTACGAAACGTCCGTAATGAAGGCCGAAACTACGGACTCCGTGCCTAGGAGTAGGCCCCCTGGTCCCATTTGGGGCACTACTGACGCCGTCTGCTGGGAAAAATACGTACCGGGAACAACCAAATTAACGCTGGACTGATAATAGACATGTCTGGTAATATGCTCGCCCTCCATTACTGGGACCTAAACTACCAGTGAGTGTATGTGTTCTAATTTTTCAGCAATACAAGCGTGATGTTATGTACCGGGCGCAGCTTCGCCGGTGGGTTTAAACAAAATCCACATTTAAAACCTTGTCCTGACAATAAATATTATAACGGACACAACAGAAAAAGGAATTGATCAATTTAGTGCAATTAACAAATATCTAAATAAGACATCAAACAATATCAGTACCTCAACCATGAGTTCTATCGAATGGCTTTCGATAGGCTTTTTACGCATCGAAACGCTGTAATCTCATAGAACATTTTAGTTCCTTAGCTAACCGCTAGAGGCGCTGCGAGGGTTTTCCATACAAATATTTCACGGCGTCGCTAGCGAGTCTAGTGAGTAAATCGAGGCACAAAATAGTATTAAAAACCTTCATATTGTTGTCTGTTTAACAATGAATATTCTAAGTACCAATTATAACGCTATTCCATTAATGAAAGCATTAATTCCCTTTTCTGCCGAAGCTATCAAACTTAGATGATTGTAGCGAACTATTCAGGAAATTCCTCTCTATTATAGCATTAAGTGCTCCTATATTTTAACGATAAAACGATACAATAGATAGAAGGGGTAAACTAGACTGAATAGTTGTATTTCGCCGAAGTGTCTTTATTGCCGGCTCTCTTAACTACAAAATAACCGGTTTAGCTTTTAAATTAAGATTGAATAATAAAGTGTATAGAATTTCTTGCCGGATTATTCTCCATACGATCAACTTTTTGGAACCGTGCACGAATATTAATGTGAAGAATATAAGTATTCGTGTTTGTCTAGGTGTTTCTTATAAAATAATAAGTACAAAGAAATAAGCATATACGTATTATATCCATTGTCTAGTACCCATAGTACAAGCTCTGCTTAGTTTGAGACTAGATGGTTATGTGTAAAATGTTCCAGTTTTTTTTTAACACCCAGTCAACAGTTTTTTTATACCACTAAGGTGGCAAAACAACATACGGCCTGCCTGATGGTAAGCAGTTACCGTAGCCTATGGATGCTTACAACACCAGGGGTATCACTCGCGCGATGCTGACTCTAAAACCTCTTAGAATTTTATGGATGATTCACTGCTAGAGCAGCCAATCCTTAGAAGGAGCACTGGCAACCTTACTCACGGCAGGAACACAACGTACAATATAGTGTTATTTGGCTGCACTTTTCTGTAAGGTGGAGGTACTTCCCCAGATGGGCTGCTCCAGATAAGAGCCATAAATGGCTGTGCCCTACCTCTTTTTAGAGTGAACAAGACACCTCTTTTACTTCAAACGTCGAGAGACGTTGGTATACATAGTCCAGGCAGCTGTACCTAACGCCTGAGAACCGATAGCGTCACTTGTCATGTCGGTTGTACATTATACACGAACGTGGACACATTGTGTGCCAAGTATTTACTGCGGTGACTAATGTGTTACAGTGTAGGCACTAATAGTTGGGACAGTTGACGGCAAGTCATTGAGGTTAGTTTGAAATATAGTCATAGGTTGTGGTGTTAAAAATTTAGGTTTTATGATAGGCCGTCCTCCAAATTTTACACTGTTATGCGAAGGAGATCGATTCAGATGGAACCCTGATGCTGCATACGATTCTCAGACATGAGGGACCGACCCCAGAGAGAGAGAGAGAGAGAGCGATAGGTCGGCGTTATATGATAACTAAGCGCATTTTCAGTAGATCTTTTCGGGCTCATGCATTGTTAATCCTTAAAAGCTACCGTGGGAATCCATTTCTACACAGTAAAAGTGGTCAGGGGGAGAGCTGTTCTACTCCCCCTGGTGTAATGAAGCAATAAGCTATTGAGGAAAGCTATTGTGCCTACTATGACTATTAAGCTGCCGGTCCCGGTTGTTACACGAACACCTATGACAAGCCCAAAAAGCCAGACATTCAGTTTATCCTATTGTATTGCCTGTAAATGGAACTTAAAAAAATATAGCGGCGAATTATGAAATATATCCCTGTATATCACTTCAGAAAATACAGGTAGTTGTAGAAACTGTACCCTCAAACACATCCACTTGAACACAAAAAACCTACAAAAGAAAAGCCCAGTAAACACGCCCGCTCTAAGCAAAAGCCCGTCATAATAAGTGTGTCTTGTAACACTGTGCATTTTTCACTCACCGCCATTATGCGCGCACACGACGCCGGTAATGAAGTGGTGTGCCGTGACGTCATCGGCCCAGTTACACTACGTGACCAAATAATGGGGTGACGAAGTGGGTTCAAGCTTGGATTTATTTGAAGAATGTTTAGTACTTTTATTGTGTAAATCGTTTGGTGTAATATAAGCAATATATAATTGTAATTTTATTAAATAAATAAAATAATCAACCCATATACTGTCCCACTGCTGGGCACGGGTCTCTCAGTATGAGAGGGATTAGGCTATAGTCCAGTAGTAATTTTAATAAATTCGAAAAAAATATTTTGAAATGAAATACTTACTTTTTACGGATTTTATCGCGTTTATTATGATTTAAATTATAATACCAATTACCTACAGTTCTACTCTTCTATGAGATGTACTGTAGAGACCGGAGCTTAGTGTTTCATAGTTAACGTAAAATGTAAGTCGTAGTTTTTTTGTGGTAAAGCGGTCCCTTGAACATCATTGTCATTGCCGTCGCATTATAGGGCAAGCTCGAGTTCGATCGAGTTTTTAGTCGAGTTCGAATTAGATCTTCCCCCTCCTCAAGCTTGCGGCTTGAGGATGAGGATTTTCCCCCACCCCAAAAAAAATTGTGTCACTTGACTATCGAACGTTTTAAATTAACATTTCTACTATAATTGGCCACCACTGCACTAGAGTACGTAGTTGTATGTATAATCAAGTCGGTCGCGTGTCGGATCGCCGTTCGCAGTGCGGTTCCTAATTCACTTTATGCAACGGAGCTAAGGAACTGTCTTTGAGGACTAGAGATAATTTTGGGGATGGTTTAATTTACTTACTTTAAAAGTATTATGTTTGTATAGAAATGCATACATGAGTTCACATCTATTTCCTATTTGTAGGCAGATACTATAGATTTCTACTTGCTACGATTCTGGATATAAGAGAAGAGGAAGACCAAAGAAAAGATAAATGGACTGTGTGAGAAAGGATATGACCACAAAGGAGTTGAATGACGAAACGGCTAATAGAGATGTATGGAAGAAAAAGACATACCGAGCCGACCCCAAGTGAATTGGAATAAGGGCATGATGATGAGGATGATGATATGATCCTGGCACATCATTTTCGCTTCATCTATGCTCATCAACCTCCCCATTCGTGCTCGTCGGCTTAGGCCGCTCTTAGCCTTGCCTTTTTTGAGAACGCCATTTCGTTTTGGACTGTTCGCCAAGGTCGACCCCTTCCAACTCTTCCATCTGTACTCGCCAATTTCCGTTCATCCATCCTTTCTACATAAATATAATTTGTGGCGTCAGTGATTATAGCAGCCTTTAAATCGTTAAATTCCGTTATTAATAACAGTCCTCGTGTGATAAATTATTTTAATTTATGTCGTTACACCCTTCACTAATATGGCGTCGGTTTCAGGACGCCCGCGCCTCTTGTAAGCGATGAACGGTGCGCGAGTAGAAATTCCACGAATAAGCTGCATTTGCTTCTGTTTTAAATGTAGCTGATTGGTTAAATTTTTTCCTTGTCCAGTTTAGCTTCCTAGCACATCCCTGGTGGAAACGCAGCCTAAACTAGAGGAAGAGTAGGAACACTATGTGTCAAATAAAAGAGATAGAAAAACCATACACAGAATGTAATCCGCCATTTTGAGGCGGTGACCCTCTTGGATAATTCACCTTTCATACAAAAAAAAAACAAAATCAAAATTGATTTATCCGTTTGGGAGCTACGATGCCAGAGTCAGACAGATACACACGCGCGCACACACACACAGACACGTCAAACTTGTAACAAACCGTCCACGGAGTTTAGCTGCCACTAAGAATTTTATAGAAAAATCCAATAACTTAAAATCGAGACCTCTAGGAGTCGCGTTTACGACGCATTTATGAAAGGAGCAGTTTAGTAAACAAATCCCGTTATAATGGAATATGATCACGTAGAGTGGTGATGTTGTCGCTAACTATGAGGGAATTAATCTCTTGTAGCGGCCGCCATTCCTCTCACGTAGCCCTGCACAAATAACCAGACGTACGTGACTCTCTTCAAGTAAATAAGTTAATGATGTAATAGTTTTCTATTTTGAGTCATTTAAGTAAGTTTGACATTGATTTAAATAGTAAAGATGGTAGCCGTCCGAACATTTGACAGATGCGTTCGCTATACACAGAAATAGTAACGCCATCTTTGTTAGTATCGCATGGCATTTGTTTTTTAAACGATCGCGGACTAGGGGGGGCTACAAGTTGCATTTGGACATTCGAATCGACAAACAAAATATAGGGATATGACACAAGCTTTCGACAAATCGGGCTGTCACTAACGTCATTTCCATACATTTTGTTTCTATTCGTTTGTCGATTCGAATGTAAAATTGCAACTTGTCTAGGTGTAGTTCACTTCGGTTTAGATAGAACCATTTTGGGATCAAGTTCGGGGGTGTCATCGTGACAAGCGGCCCCCCAGTCCTTACGCAGTAATATACATAAAAAAGTAATAAGTCAATCTCAATCAATAAAAATCGACCGAAGGGCAGTATTCCAACCTGTCGTCTTCGGGAATTACACTAGAAGCTATGACCTCAAAGCCACTGCAAGTCCTACCCGGCAAGTCGAAATCTTCCTTCACATTCCAAATTAAGTTTCAAGGTGACTTTAGCGACATCTATTGGAAAGCGATCTTCTTCTTGTTTTCGTGTCAATGGTAAATCAATGTGTCGAGTCAATTTCGTGTCAATAAATAAGATTATTTATAGAGTTCAAGCCCAGTTATCGTTTATCAAGTCCTCGAATGTGCAGGTGCATGGACACTTCGGGCACCGAGTAAATGAGCTAAAGACATAGAAAGCGATGCTTCATACAAAATTTAAATACAAAAAGATATCTAAAATATATTCCCATACGAGAAAAATCAAAGCTCTAGTGACCAGGAGGACATAAATCAGTAGGAATTTAAACTGCGTCCGTGCTCCCCAGGGGAGTACACTCGCCAAGATGGGGGTAAAATACTGAGTAAAGAGCTGGAAATATGTTCCGAGGTGGAAAAGTTGGCGAGTTATCTGAAAACACCAGTTTCCTCTTGTGTTGTGTATGGAATAATAAATTAAGTAATAGGTTTTTTTTATATTCAATATAATTAATTAGATTATAAGTTGCATCATTTTAAATTAACGTCATCTTTTCATTGATATTGCTAGAGATTCTAGAAAAAATACTTAAAATTTCCATTTGTCTGTTTTTTATTGTGGTTTAATCACTATATTTCCTAGTACCTTACTACATCAACATTAACCCATATACTGTCCCACTATTGGGCACGGGTCTCCTCTCAGTATGAGAAGAATTAGGTTATAGCCTAATGCGAGACAGACTTTACATGCCGTCGAGAAAATCACTCAGGCATGCAAGTTTCCTCACTGTTAAAGCAAGTGATAATGATAGCTACACTACAGTAACTACATATATACTAATTATTTATTTCCAAAAAACTATCCATGATACTGACAGTTTAAAAATAATATGAGATCTCAAATGGACAGTATTTTAATTCACTATGTATTGATTACATCAGAATTATGGTCAGCTTTTATTCCGATGGCTATTGAAAAATAACCGTCACAATCTAAATATAGAACACATTTTACAAGTAACAGGAATCAGAATTTAATCTAGGTCAACAGTCAATCGGAGTCCAGTGAATTGGTGACGTCAGTAATTAGAACAGCCAATCGAAGGCAATTGAAGTAATTAGGGTGACCACTTAAGCTTTTACAATTCAAGCTTTTAGTCTTAATCTTTTGACCTAGTGAGGTTTCCATGATGCTGTTGTCCTTTATCTTGTGAAGTTTCATGTTAAGTATGTTAAAGTCAATAATAATTCCAAAAATAACAATTTTCAATTATTACTACAGTACAATACCTATATTGTGTATGTTTTTGTGTTTGCTTAATGAAGGAGTCAGATAAAGTATAAGTCAAACTATTAGGTATGTTAGAAACACCAGTCTTTCGATTGAACAAAATCTTTCAATGCAGTTTTATTTTATTTCTTAGTACACCGATTTTTTTCCTCAAGGCTTAGAGATGATTGTCCCCGTCTCACCTTTCAAGAATTCCCGAGGAGAAATCTTACACAGATTAAATGACATTGTCGGCAGTGGTACTATATTTTGTGGTGTTTAAATATTAGTAACGTAGGTAGTTTAAAGTTGCTCGACTGCCTTGTTGGTCTAGTTGTCGTAACCGCGACTGCTACGCTAATATTCGGGTTCGATTCCGTTAAGATAACTGTTATTGGAATTTGCTATTAAAATCCCAGTAGGAGCTCGGAGTCTGGATTTGTGCCGGTTGATGGTTATACTTAGATTCATCCCTTATTACATGGAACCTAAACATACTAGCGAACTGTGAGTGTACATTAGTATACCTCTTCCGTACCTTTCGGGGAATACAGGTGTAATGGTATGTATGTAGCATACCAGTTACTGCGCTAAGCCACCTATAACTTGTATCATTATCTAGTTTCACAACTCAAATGAATCATGTGACGCGCATTCAACCGCGGCTCATCGTACCGGATCCAGTTCAGATTAGTTAATACCAACATGTCAACACAGTCACAACACGACTTGTCACAAGATGTCTTGTACCCACAGAGCATAAAGGTGTTGTAATAATCTATACCAATAAATATGAAATGTCTCTTTCATCCTTCAAATATTATAAATGTGAAAGTTTGGATGAATGGATGTCTGTTACGCTTTCAGGCAAAAACTACTGAACGGATCTAGATGAAATTTGGCACAGAGATAGATTATAGTCTGAAATAGCACTTAATCTACTTTTTATCTCGGTTAAATATACTGTCCCCATTGTACAGATTTGTTTTATTAATAAGAAATACCCAGACCACTACGAAGCCGCTGGTGGAAAGCTAGTTTCAAAATAAATACTAAAATTTAAGTGAAAACTGTTATTTAAAAGATGCCTAATCATAAATTACCATTTTAAGAATTTTGTCGATATGTCTGTAAGTCTGAAAGTTTGTCTCGAATAGACTCCGAAATGAACAAAATTATTGGTCATTGGTAGCAAGCGAGATAGCCGCTTGTAGGACCTAAGTTTGATTTCCAATTCGAGCAGTGTTACTGGGTTTTGTGGTATGACAACAATATTTTAATAACAGCTCGCTTTTTGGATTTATGCCTAGTTATTAGGAATAAGCTCGCCTTTTACCTGGGACCTAAACATGTCAGTGAACTCTGGAATATACATTACTCCTCTACTATACTAATACTACTCTACTACCCCAGTAAATGTAGTTTGCACACCAAGTGTGCAAAAAAATTAGCGATTTTTTTTATCATGGAAATTCGTAAAACTATATTTTTCCTGCTCTAATTTGCAAAAATTGTAGGGAAACGAAAAGGATGGCAATAATAGTCATATATGCACCCGCATACTGCACATTTTTGCATAGGTTGCATTCTAATCGTGGGAGAGGCTACTAATACTCTACTTTCTCTTTCTACTCTACTCTACTAATAATACTGTATTATTGCCTGTATTCCCTGAAAGGTTAGCCTTTTGGGGAATACAGACTTACTGGCAAGTTTAAGATTGTTATTTTAATGGGACTTTTGCTAAAAGGAGATTTTTGAGTAGAAATTTGTTTCACACCCGTAACTCAAACCTCTCACTTGGACTTCGGTTAATATTCTAATGAGGCTATCTACTTGAACCATGCTTCTAGAATAACATTCCTACAACTCCTGGACTGATAGAATATCTCCAGTGGAAGCGAAGTGGAATTGTAACAGTAACGGGGACATCACAGCGAGCTGCGCCCAACGATAAGTGGTATAACTGACGTTTTAAACTGGGAGGCCACCAAGACAGAGATAATATATTTTTCTTAGATATAATGAAGATAAGTTAGGAATGAAACATTAAGATAGGTTAGAAAAAAGTATTCAAAAGGCGACAATATTCGGTCGTCAAAAATATGAAAAAGCCACATTTTATGTTGATTTCTTGTTTTTAATAAAATTGAGAACAAACTTTTTTCCAACTTCAAAAAGTTCTACTTATTAGTACTGGTTTCTGACACTTTGGATGTTTGTTACTCTGCTCACTCAAAAAATACTGAACGGGTGTTGATGAAACTTTACACTATTATAGCTCATTCATAAAAATGACACATAAAATATAAAAAATCTTTAAGCTTCGAGTGAAGAGTGGTCAACAGCTAGTTAATAAATATTTATATAAATAACTATAGAATTTATGACAAATTAATCTCTAGAGACCACTAAAACAAATTCAAATCCATAAATTAGCCCTTTAAACGAACACATGCATCAAGATTTAAATCACGTGTCCAACAGATTAACGAATTTATGTATATGTTTGACTTGCAATAGTAAATAATGTGTTTAAATATTAAACGCTAGTTTCGGAAAATCACTTTTGCAAATTGATAGTAAACGGTTTTATGTAGACTGATTTATTTAAAATCCGAGTCTAACAAACAGTGTCCAGAACGTGAATATTGCAAAATCATGACGGTGAATAATAGTTTCAAATAATACTGATATTTTACCGTGTTTGCTTAGTCTGGAAAAACTTTACATAGCTTGTAAAAAGCTCTGAGTGATGATGACAAAGAAAATTATGCTAGGAATACTTTGCACAGTAACACAATCCACGTCCACGATCAATGACTGTAAAAGAAGACTAAATTAAAAATTAAATACCCCCGACGCAAAATGTAACGATTTACTTGGACCGATTTTCGTCAACATAGCTAATAAGACTAATTCACCTTTCATACAAAAAAGCAAAATCACAATCGGTTCATCTGTTCGGGAGCTACGATGCCACAGGCAGATTCGTCAAACTTATAACATCCCGTCGTCTTTGCTTCGGGGGTTAGTCAGCCTGAGACGCAATAGTCGCTGTCTTCACGGCCCGACACCGCAACAATCTCTTTATTAGACTCCTGTTAAATTTGCAAATGGTACAAGCTATATAGCATTAGGAACGTAACGACACCGATATGCATAATTAAATATCTTAAAAGCATTTGACGGAATCTGTTTAAGTGTTATAAATTGTCACAGTTATTCCGCGTTTTGGGTGAATTTTAAACCGTTTTAGAGTATGAGAATAGAATTGAAAGTGATTAAAAAGAGATGGGTGCTCTGATTGAATTCATTGGGTAGTTTAAGGGTTAAGGTAAAAAGGAAGAGAGTAAGAGAGTGACTTGTAAGACTGTAAGAAAGAAGGAGCAGTACTTTCAAGGGACAGGAATTGGTCATATAACTACTATAGTATCTGGATACCTCGTAAAGATATAGGCAATGAATTCCATAGGCTGAATATTGAAAGATTTATTGATTACTGGCATTTGCCCGCGACTTCGTTCATTCGTTCATTTTGCAACACTTTTCATTGCTACTCCGCTCCGTCGTCCGAGTCGTAGCGTAATGATATATAGCTTTCCCCGATAAATGGGCTATCTTACACTAAAATAAATTCTCAAATCGGTTTAGTGGTTTCGGAGCCTATTCAATACAAAGAAACCAACAATCAAATCTTTCATCATTATAATATTAGTATAGATTATTGATTTATATTATTGAGATTCTCCTATGATCTCAAGTACCTTGTAATGTCTGTCATGTAACCTTAAACATAGAGTGGCGGGATTAAACAAACTACAGTATTTATATCGAATGAACTTAAAATCACTTGAGCTCAGATCAAAATCGTTCGTATAAGCTAGGTAAGTACCGCCAAGATACCTTTTTCATACCTTCGATTCACTCAGGTATTCAACGTTAAAAAGTTATGCACAATTGTCTTTTACCACTAATTTAAGAAGGGATACAATAAACTTTGTAAAAGTATAATTTTACATGAATAACGAGCTCAACGTAATTATATATTGATATCGTATGTATTTTACTTGGTTTTATTTGCAGCGTAAAATGGTCGGTAAATTCAGAATAAAATTCGGCAACCGCATCGTAAAAATTAATGTCGGATATTTTATGTAAGTATTGTGTTCGTGGTAAAATAATGATTTTGTATTAAAGTGAAAGGTATTATTCTTATTAAATATAATATATCTACTCATTTACTCAATGGTAGCATAATCTTAATCCTACTAATATTAAAACACACGTGCTGATTATCCAATAATTCTTATGCTTATCGGACTGCTGATCACGAGGTCGTGGGTTCGATTCCCACAAGACACAAACATTTATGTGATGAACTTAGGTGTTTGTGTTTGTCTGGGTGTTTCTTATATATCATAAGTATATATCTACAAAAAAAAGTATTATATCCATTGTCTAGTACCCATAGTACAAGCTCTGCTTAGTTTGGGACTAAATGGTGTTGTGTAAAAATGTCCCAAGATATTTAATTGCCGCAGTTTTAAATTCATCAAGCCTGTATTTATTGCCCAAAGGGTTGGGTAGTCTTCATACATCCAAAGTTCACCAAGCCTATTACCAGCAAACTCCGTGTTATTAAGATTACTATTTTATAGAAAGCACTGCCCGTAATGGGTACCCAACCTAGGACCAAGTTCAACGCGTGTCAGGTTAGCGAAACTTTAAAAAAAATTAAACATACATACCATCACGCCTGTATTCCCCGAAGGGTTAGGCAGAGGCGTACTAATGTAGACCCACATTTTGTTGGTATATTTAGGTCCCATGTAATAGGGGGCGAGCCTATTGCCATCAACCGGGCACAAATCCAGACTCCGTACTGCTACTGGGAATTTCACAGAAAACTTAACAACACTTTGCTCGATCCAGGGATCGAACCCAGGGACCTCTAGAGTAGCAGTCTCACTTGGGAACAATAGACAAACGAGCAATTTTTAAATTAAATGACAAGTATTAAGTTACTGAATCTTTGTTAGGTTTTGCAAACGTAACAAAATGCAAATATCGTAAGAGAAACTTGTTATAGTTTTATATCACATCGCAGATGTAGTCTAGACGCTTGCGGGCCGTAACTCACAAACTGCTGAACGCTGTCAATGCAAGTAATATGTTACGTTTTACTGCGTTTGTGCTCCGTGTCTACATTGTCTTACGTTTTTATGAAATAGGAACTTCTTAGTATTGTAGCGACATCTATCACGTTACATAAGAACTTATACGAAGCAACAAATCCTAAATCGCGCAAGTGAAGTTTACCGTACAACTTCCATATAATACAACCGCCCGACATCAACCGTCGGGCAGTGGCCTAATACCCACCTGGTTGGAGGATCCTCCCTTGAAGGACATCACACCTCGTCCCTCCATAGTATAATATAGAAATTATAAAGAACTGTTTCTAGCAACGGTTAGGACAGTTGATTGTAAGTGGAAAAGTGGAAATCAAAATCAAAATTCGTTTATCCGTTCGGGAGCTACGATGCCACAGACACACTCACACACACACACAGATACGTCAAACTTATAACACCACGTCGTTTTTACGTCGGGGGTTAAAAAAATAAAAAGGCGTAAGGTTCAACGGCTAGAATATAATAGATAAGCCTAAGCCACAGTATAAGTAAGTAGGATAGTGTTCAAGTTGTAAATAATGAGCGTTTGAATGCTGTGCGAGCGCCCTCCTCGGTTGATATCGCTGCGCTCAGCCGCCGGGAAAAGGCGACAGTATTGTTAGAGGGTAATATGACGAGGAACGATATTGAAACGTGATATTTATTTATTTACACTTCATTGTGCATAACTGCCTCGTTAGCCCCGTGGTCATTAGCGCGAATGCTATGCTAGAGATCATGGATTACCAGGTCCAGGGTTATTTAGGGTTTTCTATGAAACTCTCAGCAGTACCTCGGAATTTGGATTCAAAATCAAAAATAGTTTTATTTTCACATAGACCTTATACAGGTAATTATGAAATATCGAAACTAGGTGCACGGTTCCAAATTAGTCGTTTCCTATGGAGAAGAACCGGCTGTATGTTTAACCGGATTGGTGTCCGGTTAAGCATACCAGAGAACTGTGGATGTACTTACCTAATTTAGTAAACCTCTACCTAATCCTTCGGAAAATACAAGACTGATGGTACGTTGTTCGGCATAACGGGCTCAAAGCAGTTGATGCTCTTCCCGGAATCAGTTACCCATCCAGTGGGACAATTCATTCAAGTCAAGTACAACGCGATATTCAGACTCAAGAAACTCTTACCTTTTGCTTTACTCTTATTTCTCTTGTACACTTTTATTGAGTTAGGAAAATGCCCTAAAACCTGCCCAGATAAAACTGCTGTACACAATATTATCAATCCTTCAATGAATAACTCACACTGAGAACCAGTATGATCTAATTTCGTGCAATCATCGATATAAAATCGTTACTTGCAATAACAACATTGTTTTCAGCGCATCGATGTCAAAGATTTAATATTGAAGCAAGAGCGAGCGATGCCACTGCGTCGTCTGAATTATTCATCACACCTGGATGGTAATTTTAAAACTATATTTACATTCACCGTTTGTATGTTGACTCTTCCAATAGGGTAGTTTTTGAACTCACATATCTTTTGTGATGTGGTTTTCAATAGAATTATTCGATTTTACAGTCACTCGAGGGAATCTCATGCGGCTTCATTTAAGTCTGGCACATATTTCCGTGCTTTTGAATTTGGAACAGTTGGTTATTTTACCGAGGATCCGTGTCTTCATGTTTGCATTTATAAAAAAGTAACATAGCATATCGTCGCCTCTTTTCGAAGGGTAAGGCAAAGGTGTGTTAATGTACGATCACAGTTCGTCGATATGTTCTGCTCCTATGTTATAAATAAGCGAGCCTACAAAACAAAACTCCGAGCTGCTACAATTTTATAGAAAAACCGTTGGGTACGACCTGGAATCGAACCCAAGCCCTCAAGCTTAGCAGTAACACGTGAACACCTTAAAAGAGCCTTGAAAAGACGAAAAAAAAATCTATTTCAAATCAAATAGCCGTAATTAGGTAACACTAACATAGCATCAAATCATTAATATGCTTACTAAAACATATTTAATTATTATTGTCGTGTTAACTGCTAAATTAATTACGTTGTTGGAGCCAGTAAATATTATAGTAGAACGTTTCGATACGTTCGCGACTAATATTTATGAACGTTGACTCGGATCGCAAATAAGCGTTAAGTTGGAGATATACTAATACCTACAGTTCTCGCCAAACTTATTGTCCGGGTTGAAGTTGGCACGAGCTAACTTAACCAACTTCAACCCGGACAATAAGTTTGGCGAGAACTGTACCTAACATTTGCTATTCCATATATATATCCCATACTACTTTACTGTTGTGGAAGGACACAATAACTATACCGAATCATCCATATTAAGGTGACGTAGTGATCAAAGGCAAGCCTATCGATCATGCAAAAGTGTAGGATTGAACAAAGTGGCTTATGTAAAAAGAGACCTTTAATCGGTCTGTCCTTACACGGTACTTTGTTATGGGTATGTAGTCACAAATCTTTTTGTCCGGGCTGAAGTTGAGAGCGAGCTTGTCCGGGGTCCGGGCTGAAGTTTGAACGAGACAATTTTTGCTCCATTCTGACACAAAACAAAAGATTGAATTAAAATTAACAAAAACAAAATCGGACAACTCGAGTTTTCAAAAGCTCTATTCAATTTTTACAGCCGGGTTGAAGCTGGCTCACATCAACTTCAGTCAGGACAAAAAAAAATGGCGCCAACTGTGTTTCGGAGTGGTGTAGCGATTCCTATTGTATCCCAAACTCAACTTACATACAAATAACGTAACTACATTATACACGGCACTACAATAATCATGTTTCGCAGTCCGCGGGCAGAACGCAACGGCTAATGTTTAGTTAGTCATTGTACTTCAGTTTCCTATTTAATTGTTTGAAAACTAATTGAAACGCAGTATTTGTGAGCTAACAACATTTTGTTTACACGGGAACATGTTCGTCGAAAGCCAAATGTATTTATAGAATGTATGGAACATTGTTTTGAAGTACGAGAATGTGTACCAACCCTGGCAAATGACAATGTCGATGAAGTTTTAAAGAATGTTTGCTTATTATGGGACTGGTATATTTCCGCGGCTACACCCGTGTAATATTAAAATTTTGCAGTAATACTTACCGTACGAAGTTTCAAATTCATCTAAATTCGTCCAGGCGTTACATCGTGAAGCAACAAACATTCAACATTCAAATAAATGTTCAACATACCAACATACATCCCAAAAAACCTATCACATTTACAACTTACATTTTAAAAGGTCACATGACTTGGATATTATTAAATTTGCAAAACGTACCTACTTATAGAAAGCGATACTGAGCTACCATGCTAATTTAAGGCAATTTATGCAGCAGCAATTTATAAATCCACAACAAATTCAAAATTCTCTCCACTTTATCGAGCATTCATATCGCTAATCCCATCAAAACCCTACACTAACACATGCCTAACGACAGTTCACATAACACATGCATATTTCAACAGCACTTCATCCAGTGGTTTTTCATACCCTAAAATTTGACCCATTGAAAATTCCTATACCCAAGAGTGGAGAATTTTGGGGTTTCCGAGCGTCCGTTGTAGGACACTTTTCTATATTTTATTAGTTACCTGTTTTTCGTTGAAATATTTTTAGGCTGTTTAAAATTGGCCATCTCAGGACACACTCTATACTAATATTATAAAGAAAATAGGAAAGATTTGATTGTTTATTTTAATTAAATAGGCTCCGAAACTACTGGATCGATTAGAAAAAAAATTCACCTACATCTTTACCTAGTAACATAGGCTTTATGTTATAAGAAATACAGCGAAGCCGCTGACGAAGAGTTAGTAAATAATATAAAGGGACATTTGGATTTGATAATCTTTTATTTTAAAATTGTAGACGTCATGGCAGTTTCTAATACTTATAAGTTTTTTTAAGTATTCATCATAAAACTTTTGCGGTTCTCGATTTTCCAACAAACACATCAAACAACTTTCCAAACATCCAAAATATTTTTAAATGTCAAAAATTAAATGACAGAACTGTCTTAACTCTTAACGTATGTCTGAACTTTGTAAAACAAAAAAAAAAGAAAAGACAAAACATATTATCGTTTTTCAAAAGAAATAAAACTGGCCTTTAAAACCTAGATGTCTTTAAGTTACAACTCGGTAACATCACTTGCATATTTCTCAAAGAATAACAAGTTTAAGATTCGCAGAAGCCAAGACGCCCGTAACGGTTAGAATAGCTCGCGGCGGATAAATTAATAAAATCCTTTAGCTACGGAGCCGTCGACGTGATGAATGGAATCATGCCGGTTGTTCCTTTCACAGGTTCTGTAATGGCCACGAAAACGGCGGCTATCCTTTAAAATGTTTATCCCCCGAAGCAAAAGGGAAGGAAATCAATGGTTCAGCCTGCATTGGACCTTAGATTACGCTGATATGATGAAGCAAAATGAAGACTTTTCCATGTTGGAAAAATACTATTCCTCAGTACCATTCTGCCCATGATTCTGTCATAATGCACATGTGTTTGGTTCAGAGTTTTGCACCTAAGAACCGGTTCACCCCCGATCTTAGTTGCTATCTAATTTGTAAGGGCTTTTGGATCTGCAACAGATCAGTAACACCTTTGGTATACAAGTGTTCTTTGGTGGCAAAGAACACTTGTTGATCACAGGATCTTGTTAGTACACGAGTCACATAATGGTGATGGTAAGTCACATCACCATTATGTGACTCGTGTACTCGTGTGCCAACAAGATCCTTTATATATAACGCAAATCAAATTAAAGATGCCTCCAATAAAGTAAATAGCGCCAGAACCTAACAATATTATGTATTTATTAGATATGACTTACCAACTAAATACACACAGCATTTAAATGTTGTTAAAATACAATTATGATCTCGAATGCATTTAAATTAAAGGTAAACAAAAGGTATTGCGTGAAAATAGCTTATATTACCTATTTCAATGAACATATTCCGCTGTTTCCCTAGCCCGAGCTGTCAGCGTGTAAGGTGAGTTAGCTGGATATCTCTCGGAGACTTCCGCGGTGGCATTGTATGCAGTCGTATTTCATGCTACTGTTGTCTCGCCATTATGCGCGTAGCTCGCCTGTCTACCGCTGAGATAACCAAGCGACTGATTAAGGAGCTTATTGTAAGCTTTACCTTTACAAAAATAATACAATAAACTGTAAAAAAAAAGTGGAATATTTGTCAATGTTTGAATCAAAACATTCATTTATCACTTTTTAGGCTTAAAGATATAGAAGAATCTAGAGTCTAAAAGCTCCAAATCTTTCAGGTAAAAGTAAGCCGACAATCAGAATTACTATCGTGTAGATAAAATTACTATGGTTTTATCTTTAGTGAGAAGTATAAGTTAGATTTTCGAGAAATACTTTTCAGCACTATTGGTATTTATCCAGCTTGTATCGAGACTGTATATCTTACGAAGTCTGAGGCAAACGAACTTTAACATAACAATAAACACAGCCTAGGCTTATTATCTAAGATAACAGACTCACAAAACGATATTAAGTACTGCTTAACCTCACTTAAAGCAAGTCACGTTTCAATTTTATATAAACTGTGTCAGTCCCCGGAGGTGACAATGTACCTAATTTTCTCGTGGCCAATTAACTCATTGCGTGAACTGAATTGTTTGAAGATAAGAAACGACTGGAAAATTTAATTTGGGGTTTTAAACTCTTGGCTAAGAAGGTAATTGGTCGGAAAGGCCGCCGGTGGGAGGAAATTACGTCGGTATCTAATGAAAATATAATTGAGGCGCAAATATTCCTCTATAGAGGTAATATCAATTACTCATCTAACCTTTTTAGATAATTTGACCTTTTGGCTTAAAAGGTCAGGTGCGTACTACTTAAATCTGGTAAAATTGATTTCAGGAAGTAATCATAATTATATTCCTAGCCTGCCGGATTCACGTGTGTTCACAATTCCATTGGCCTCGATCAAAGCAGATTTCTCGCACTTTAAAAGGGTCCAGCTACATAAAAGATAATAAATCACTTTCAACTAGAAACTTGAGTTTAGGAAGCGGATGTTTTGTTATAGTTAATTGGAAATTTATGCTAACTCGTGTTTAACCTACCGATAGTCTAACCGCAAATAACGTATATAACAAACATCCAAAATATTGTTTAATACGCTACGTTTATGTACGGATAAACTTGCCACAATAGGGTTTCACAGAAACAATAAAACCCTGCGGGCGTGTGTACGGAACCGTTGGGAAATCACTAATAAACGCTCTTGTGCGTACCGTTGTAAGGCGCGGTAGAAACAGGCGGTTAAAACGCCGTACAACCTCCAATCTTTTTCTAATAAATACAATTTAAGTATCTGCCTGTAATTTCAAAATTGGTTTCTAAACTTAAGTAAAAAGTATGAATCATGATAATAATTATTTTTTATTTAGTATCAATTAGTATTAAAATATTATTATTGTAATTTCCATTTCAAAACAATATAGTTGAAGTGCCTATCTTAAAATACGCATAGGTACATTTGCTATACTTATTTTAAACGATGGTGCAGCGATGTGTAAATAAAGTTCAAGTAGGTATATCCACCTAGTTCAAGAAATCATATTAGTATGTGTATAAGATGTTATAAAATAAAAATTGAAAAAGACACTGAGAAAAGAGACTATCAATAAAAATAAAAAAACGAGTGATAAAATCGCGAGGCTTGTAGACGCCCTAAGAATATTTCCAAAAGACGCTTGTTCCACCGTTTTCTCAAATAATACTGAATATTGTATTTACTTGTTACCTTCAATAAGATAACCGAGTACAGTGTGTTTACTCGTGTATCACATGTTGGTATTACTAAACTTTTCTATTCTCATGAGACGAGGAAATAAATAAGTTCGACGTTTGTAGTTCGAAATAAGACATCGTAATATAAACCGTCTTCCAATTAAATATTGTGGAGGGATGTAGTGTGATGTCCCTCCACTTAAAAGGAGGATCCTCCGACCAGGTGGCTACCTTACAGCAGTTAATGTAACGCACGGTAAACTTCACTTGCGCGATTCAGGATTTGTCGTTCTCGTCTCGTCAAGTTCTTATGCAGCTTAATAGATGTCGCTACAATAGAAACTGTGTATTTTCATTACTTATAAGTATGTATAGTATTTATTTTTTGGGGGCGGCTAACATGTAGATGTGCCACCTAAAGTGGTTTTCGTTGCCCACAGACATCTGCAACACCAGAGGTAGATTGCTAAAGGAGGTCATAGAAATCGGCCCAAGTGATGTACCGAAGGTACACTTATTGGAAAAAATACGCTGGTTAAAACTCTAGTCGTACGTTTTTTTTGCTGACTGGGGATGAAAAAAACGTTTAATTTGTGAAAAATAAGGCCATTTTGGCACACTATTATCTGTTTCGTAATTATTTCATAGTAAAAACTGTCAGTGTCAGTTTCGGAATGTCAAACGCACGCCATTACGGCAGATTATTATCAGTTTTATAGTGATTTCATGGTAAAAACTATCAACTTGACAGCTGTCATGTACCTCCGGTACAAATTCGGGCCGAGTTGTATGGGCTTTTGATGATCTCCTTTTTGCCAATATCGACCGCCTTTGGATTTTTATTAACACAAGCTTAAGCTGACTTAATTATAAATAAGCAGGTTAACTCAAATATGACGCGGTAAAATTACCTAGCCCAGCAGTGGGACATAGCCTATAAAGCCTATATAGCCCTTTTCCAACATTTTGTCTGTATCATCATACATCATCAGGGACGTCTAAGCTATTGCTCAGTCATGCACCATCTTATAATAATCAATATTATCTCAATAATCATCATTAAAATAATCACATCTTCAGTTAGATGTAAGTTTAAACTTTGAAAATTCGAGAAAATACACTGAAAAAAACAATAAAATGTTCTTCATAAAATGCATAAATAATTATGTTAAGATCCAGCCCATAGTAGTAAGTCTAGCCAAGCCTGTCAATTAGCAAAGTAAACTACTATAAAGATTGCCATGAAAAATGCATTTTCCTTTGTTTCCCTATGAATCACCCATTAGGCGCCGGGTAAAGTTAGCTCATACAACGATTGCGGGTGCAGCTAACTTTAAATTTCAAGCTCTCACGCCTGTGTTCCCGAAAGGGTTAGGCAGAGGTGTACTAATGTACACCCACTTCGCTGGTATGTTCATTGCCCATATAATAGCGGACAGTGCCTATAAAATCAGTGCTTATAATACAGTTGCATAAAATATATTTGCCTATAATACCGCCGTCTAAAATATTGACGCCTATAACACAGACGCCTCTAATATCGAAGCTTATAATAGTTACGTCTATAATACGGATGCCTGAAATATCGACGCGTAAAAGTAATACCGACGCCTCTAATATTTTGCCTTTGATACCGACGCTTATAATATTTTTGTCTAAAATACCGACGCCTATAATACCGACGCTAGTAATACTGACGCTTATAATACAGACGCCTATAATACCGACGCTTATAATACCGTTGCCTGTAATATCGACGCCTTTGATACCGACGTTTATAATAGATTTGTCTCGCCTTTAATACCAATGCATATAATACCGAAACCTATACTACCGACGCCTATAATACCGACGCCTAGACCGACGCCTATTTATTATAGGCGTCGGTACTATAGGCGTCGGTATTATAGGCGTCGACATTATAGGCGTCGGTATTATAGGCGTCGACATTAGAGGCGTCGGTATTATAGGCGTCGGTATTATAGGCGTCGACATTAGAGGCGGCGGTATTATAGGCGTCGACATTAGAGGCGTCGGTATTATAGGCGTCGGTATAGGCGTCGGTATTACAGGCGTCGGTATTATAGGCGTCGGTATTATAGGCGTCGGTATTATAGGCGTCGACATTAGAGGCGTCGGTATAGGCGTCGGTATTATAGGCAACGGTATTATATGCATCTATTTATTATAGGCGTCGGTATTATAGGCGTCGGTATAAGCGTCGGTATTATAGGCGTCGACATTAGAGGCGTCGACGTTAGAGGCGTCGACATTAGAGGCGTCGGTATTATAGGCGTCGGTATTATAGGCGTCGGTATTATAGGCGTCGGTATTATAGGCGTCGGTATAGGCGTCGGTATTATAGGCAACGGTATTATAGGCGTCGGTATTATAGGCGTCGACACTAGAGGCGTCGGTATTATAGGCGTCGATATTAGAGGCGTCGGTATTATAGGCGTCGGTATTATAGGCGTCGACATTAGAGGCGTCGGTATTATAGGCGTCGGTATTATAGGCGTCAGTATTATAGGCGTCGGCATTAGAGGCGTCGGTATTATAGGCGTCGGTATAGGCGTCGGTATTATAGGCAACGGTATTATAGGCGTCTATTTATTATAGGCGTCGGTATTATAAGCGTCGGTATAGGCGTCGGTATTTAGGCGTCGGTATTATAGGCGTCGGTATTATAGGCGTCAACACTAGAGGTGTCGGTATTATAGGCGTCGGTATAGGCGTCGGTATTATAGGCGTCGGTATTATAGGCGCCGGTATTATAGGCGTCGGTATTATAGGCGTCGACATTAGAGGCGTTGACATTAGAGGCGTAGGTATTATAGGCGTCGGTATAGGCGTCGGTATTATAGGCGTCGACATTAGAGGCGTTGGTATTATAGGCGTCGCTATTATAGGGGTCGGTATTATAGGCGTCGGTATTATAGGCGTCGGTATAAGCGTCGGTATAGGCGTCGGTATTATAGGCATCGGTATTATAGGCGTCGGTATAGTCGTTGGTATTATAGTCGTCGGTATTATAGGCGTCGGTATAGGCGTCGGTATTATAGGCATCGGTATTATAGGCATCGGTATTATAGGCGTCGGTAGTATAGGCGTCGGTATTATAGGCGTCGACATTAGAGGCGTCGGTATTATAGGCGTCGATATTAGAGGCGTCGATTTTAGTGGCGTCGGTATTATAGGCGTCGACATTAGAGGCATTAGACGCCTATACCGACGCCTATAATACCGACGCCTCTAATGTCGACGCCTATAATACCGACGCCTATAATACCGACGCCTATACCGACGCCTATAATACCGATGCCTATAATACCGACGCCTATACCGACGCCTATAGTACCGACACCTTTACCGACGCCTATAATACCGACGCCTATACCGATGCCTTTAATACCGATGCCTATAATACCGACGCCTATAATACCGACGCCTATACCGACGCCTATAATACCGACGCCTATACCGACGCTTATAATACCGACGCCTATACCGACGCCTATAATACCGACGCCTATACCGACGCCTATAATACCGACGCCTCTAGTGTCGACGCCTATAATACCGACGCCTATAATACCGACGCCTATAATACCGACGCCTATAATACCGACGCCTATACCGACGCTTATAATACCGACGCCTATAATAAATAGACGCCTATAATACCGTTGCCTATAATACCGACGCCTATAATACCGACGCCTATAATACCGACGCCTATAATACCGACGCCTATAATACCGACGCCTATACCGACGCCTATAATACCGACACCTCTAGTGTTGACGCCTATAATACCGACGCCTATAATAGCGACGCCTATAATACCAACGCCTCTAATGTCGACGCCTATAATACCGACGCCTATACCGACGCCTATAATACCTACGCCTCTAATGTCAACGCCTCTAATGTCGACGCCTATAATACCGACGCCTATAATACCGGCGCCTATAATACCGACGCCTATAATACCAACGCCTATACTACCGACGCCACTAAAATCGACGCCTCTAATATCGACGCCTATAATACCGACGCCTCTAATGTCGACGCCTATAATACCGACGACTATAATACCAACTACTATACCGACGCCTATAATACCGATGCCTATAATACCGACTCCTATACCGACGCCTATACCGACGCCTATAATACCGACGCCTATAATACCGACGCCTCTAATGTCGACGCCTATAATACCGACGCCTATAATACCGACGCCACTAAAATCGACGCCTCTAATATCGACGCCTATAATACCGACGCCTCTAATGTCGACGCCTATAATACCGACGCCTATACTACCGACGCCTATAATACCGATGCCTATAATACCGACGCCTATACCGACGCCTATAATACCGACGACTATAATACCAACGACTATACCGACGCCTATAATACCGATGCGTATAATACCGACGCCTATACCGACGCCTATAATACCGACGCCTATAATACCGACGCCTATAATACCGACGCCTATAATACCGACCCCTGTAATAGCGACGCCTATAATACCAACGCCTCTAATGTCGACGCCTATAATACCGACGCCTATACCGACGCCTATAATACCTACGCCTCTAATGTCAACGCCTCTAATGTCGACGCCTATAATACCGACGCCTATAATACCTGCGCCTATAATACCAACGCCTATAATACAGACGCCTATAATACCGACGCCTATAATACCGACGCCTATAATACCAACGCCTATAATACCGACGCCTATAATACCGACGCCTATAATACCAACGCCTCTAATGTCGACGTCTATAATACCGACGCCTATAATACCGACGCTTATAATACCGACGCCTGTAATATCGACGCCTTTGATACCGACGTTTATAATAGATTCGTCTCGCCTTTAGTACCAATGCCTATAATACCGACGCCTATAATACCGACGCCAATAATACCGACGCCTATAATACCGTTGCCTATAATACCGACGCCTATACCGACGCCTATAATACCAACGCCTATAATACCGACGCCTCTAATGTCGACGCCATTGATACCAACGTTTATAATAGATTTGTCTCGCCTTTAATACCAATGCCTATAATATTGAACTATAATACCGACGCCTATAATACTGACGCCTATAATACTGACGCCTATAATACCGACGCCTATAATACTGACGCCTATAATACCGACGCCTCTAATGTCGACGCCTATAATACCGACGCCTATAATACCGACGCCTATACCGATGCCTATAATACCGACGCCTATACCGACGCCTATAATACCGACGCCTCTAATGTCGACGCCTATAATACCGACGCCTATAATACCGACGCCTATAATACCGACGCCTCTAATGTCGACGCCTATAATACCGACGCCTCTAATGTCGACGCCTATAATACCGACGCCTACAATACCGACGCCTATAATACCGACGCCTATAATACCGACACCTATAATACCGACGCCTATAATACCGACGCCTATAATAAATAGATGCCTATAATACCGTTGCCTATAATACCGACGCCTATACCGACGCCTATAATACCGACGCCTATAATACCGACGCCTCTAATTTCGACGCGTTTGATACCGACGTTTATAATAGATTTGTCTCGCCTTTAATACCAATGCCTATAATACCGACCTATAATGCCGACGCCTATAATACTGACACCTATAATACCGACGCCTCTAATGTCGACGCCTATAATACCGACGCCTACAATACCGACGCCTATAATACCGGCGCCTATAATACCGACGCCTATAATACCGACGCCTATAATACCGACGCCTATAATACCGACGCCTATAATACCGACGCCTATAATACCGACGCCTATAATACCGACGCCTATAATACCAACGCCTCTAATGTCGACGCCTATAATACCGACGCCTATAATACCGACGCCTATAATACCGACGCCTCTAATGTCGACGCCTGTAATATCGACGCGTTTGATACCGACGTTTATAATAGATTTGTCTCGCCTTTAATACCAATGCCTATAATACCGACCTATAATGCCGACGCCTATAATACTGACGCCTATAATACCGACGCCTCTATTGTCGACGCCTATAATACCGGCGCCTATAATACCGACGCCTACAATACCGACGCCTCTAATATCAACGCCTATAATACCGACGCCTATAATACCGACGCCTATAATACCGACGCCTATAATACCGACGCCTATAATACCGACGCCTCTAATGTCGACGCCTATAATACCGACGCCTATAATACCGACGCCTATAATACCGACGCCTATAATACCGACGCCTATAATACCGACGCCTATAATACCGACGCCTATAATACCGACGCCTCTAATGTCGACGCCTATAATACCGACGCCTATAATACCGACGCCTCTAATGTCGACGCCTATAATACCGACGCCTATAATACCGACGCCTATAATACCGACGCCTATAATACCGACGCCTATAATACCGACGCCTATAATACCGACGCTTATAATACCGACGCCTGTACTATCGACGCCTTTGATACCGACATTTATAATAGATTCGTCTCGCCTTTAGTACCAATGCCTATAATATCGACCTATAATACCGACGCCTATAATAAATAGACGCCTATAATACCGACGCTTATAATACCGACGCCTCTAATACCGACGCCTGTACTATCGACGCCTTTGATACCGACATTTATAATAGATTCGTCTCGCCTTTAGTACCAATGCCTATAATATCGACCTATAATACCGACGCCTATAATAAATAGACGCCTATAATACCGACGCCTATAATACTGACGCCTATAATACTGACGCCTATAATACTGACGCCTATAATACTGACGCCTATAATACCGACGCCTCTAATGTCGACGCCTATAATACCGACGCCTATAATACCGACGCCTATACCGACGCCTATAATACCGACGCCTATACCGACGCCTATAATACCGACGCCTCTAATGTCGACGCCTATAATACCGACGCCTATAATACCGACGCCTATAATACCGACGCCTCTAATGTCGACGCCTATAATACCGACGCCTCTAATGTCGACGCCTATAATACCGACGCCTACAATACCGACGCCTATAATACCGACGCCTATAATACCGACGCCTATAATACCGACGCCTGTAATATCGACGCGTTTGATACCGACGTTTATAATAGATTTGTCTCGCCTTTAATACCAATGCCTATAATACCGACGCCTATAATACCGACGCCTATAATACCGACGCCTATACCGACGCCTATAATACCGACGCCTATAATACCGACGCCTATAATACCGACGCCTCTAATGTCGACGCCTATAATACCGACGCCTCTAATGTCGACGCCTATAATACCGACGCCTACAATACCGACGCCTATAATACCGACGCCTATAATACCGACGCCTATAATACCGACGCCTGTAATATCGACGCGTTTGATACCGACGTTTATAATAGATTTGTCTCGCCTTTAATACCAATGCCTATAATACCGACGCCTATAATACCGACGCCTATAATACCGACGCCTATAATACCGACGCCTATACCGACGCCTATAATACCGACGCCTATACCGACGCCTATAATACCGACGCCTCTAATGTCGACGCCTATAATACCGACGCCTATAATACCGACGCCTATAATACCGACGCCTATAATACCGACGCTTATAATACCGACGCCTGTACTATCGACGCCTTTGATACCAACATTTATAATAGATTCGTCTCGCCTTTAGTACCAATGCCTATAATATCGACCTATAATACCGACGCCTATAATAAATAGACGCCTATCATACCGACGCTTATAATACCGACGCCTCTAATATCGACGCCTATAATACCGACGCCTATAATACCGACGCCTATAATACCGACGCCTATAATACCGACGCCTATAATACCGACGCCTATAATACCGACGCCTATACCGACGCCTATAATACCGACGCCTCTAATGTCGACGCCTATAATACCGACGCCTATAATACCGACGCCTATAATACCGACGCTTATAATACCGACGCCTGTACTATCGACGCCTTTGATACGGACATTTATAATAGATTCGTCTCGCCTTTAGTACCAATGCCTATAATATCGACCTATAATACCGACGCCTATAATAAATAGACGCCTATAATACCGACGCTTATAATACCGACGCCTATAATACCGACGCCTCTAATGTCGACGCCTATAATACCGACGCCTATAATACCGACGCCTATAATACCGACGCCTATAATACCGACGCCTATAATACCGTCGCCTATAATACCGTCGCCTATAATACCGACGCCTATAATACCGACGCCTATAATACCGACGCCTATAATACCGACGCCTATAATACCGACGCCTATAATACCGACGCCTATACCGACGCCTATAATACCGACGCCTATAATACCGACGCCTCTAATGTCGACGCGTTTGATACCGACGTTTATAATAGATTTGTCTCGCCTTTAATACCAATGCCTATAATACCGACCTATAATGCCGACGCCTATAATACTGACACCTATAATACCGACGCCTCTAATGTCGACGCCTATAATACCGACGCCTACAATACCGACGCCTATAATACCGGCGCCTATAATACCGACGCCTATAATATCGACGCCTATAATACCGACGCCTATAATACCGACGCCTATAATACCGACGCCTCTATTGTCGACGCCTATAATACCGATGCCTATAATACCGACGCCTACAATACCGACGCCTCTAATATCAACGCCTATAATACCGACGCCTATAATACCGACGCCTATAATACCGACGCCTATAATACCGACGCCTATAATACCGACGCCTATAATACCGACGCCTCTAATGTCGACGCCTATAATACCGACGCCTATAATACCGACGCCTATAATACCGACGCCTATAATACCGACGCCTATAATACCGACGCCTATAATACCGACGCCTCTAATGTCGACGCCTATAATACCGACGCCTATAATACCGACGCCTCTAATGTCGACGCCTATAATACCGACGCCTATAATACCGACGCCTATAATACCGACGCCTATAATACCGACGCCTATAATACCGACGCCTATAATACCGACGCCTATAATACCGACGCTTATAATACCGACGCCTGTACTATCGACGCCTTTGATACCGACATGTATAATAGATTCGTCTCGCCTTTAGTACCAATGCCTATAATATCGACCTATAATACCGACGCCTATAATAAATAGACGCCTATAATACCGACGCTTATAATACCGACGCCTCTAATACCGACGCCTGTACTATCGACGCCTTTGATACCGACATTTATAATAGATTCGTCTCGCCTTTAGTACCAATGCCTATAATATCGACCTATAATACCGACGCCTATAATAAATAGACGCCTATAATACCGACGCCTATAATACTGACGCCTATAATACTGACGCCTATAATACTGACGCCTATAATACTGACGCCTATAATACCGACGCCTCTAATGTCGACGCCTATAATACCGACGCCTATAATACCGACGCCTATACCGACGCCTATAATACCGACGCCTATACCGACGCCTATAATACCGACGCCTCTAATGTCGACGCCTATAATACCGACGCCTATAATACCGACGCCTATAATACCGACGCCTCTAATGTCGACGCCTATAATACCGACGCCTCTAATGTCGACGCCTATAATACCGACGCCTACAATACCGACGCCTATAATACCGACGCCTATAATACCGACGCCTATAATACCGACGCCTGTAATATCGACGCGTTTGATACCGACGTTTATAATAGATTTGTCTCGCCTTTAATACCGACGCCTATAATACCGACGCCTATACCGACGCCTATAATACCGACGCCTATACCGACGCCTATAATACCGACGCCTCTAATGTCGACGCCTATAATACCGACGCCTATAATACCGACGCCTATAATACCTGCGCCTATAATACCAACGCCTATAATACAGACGCCTATAATACCGACGCCTATAATACCGACGCCTATAATACCGACGCCTATAATACCGACGCCTATAATACCGACGCCTATAATACCGACGCCTATAATACCGACGCCTATAATACCGACGCCTATACCGACGCCTATAATACCGACGCCTCTAATGTCGACGCCTATAATACCGACGCCTATAATACCGACGCCTATAATACCGACGCTTATAATACCGACGCCTGTACTATCGACGCCTTTGATACGGACATTTATAATAGATTCGTCTCGCCTTTAGTACCAATGCCTATAATATCGACCTATAATACCGACGCCTATAATAAATAGACGCCTATAATACCGACGCTTATAATACCGACGCCTATAATACCGACGCCTCTAATGTCGACGCCTATAATACCGACGCCTATAATACCGACGCCTATAATACCGACGCCTATAATACCGACGCCTATAATACCGACGCCTATAATACCGACGCCTATAATACCGACGCCTATAATACCGACGCCTATAATACCGACGCCTGTAATATCGACGCGTTTGATACCGACGTTTATAATAGATTTGTCTCGCCTTTAATACCAATGCCTATAATACCGACCTATAATGCCGACGCCTATAATACTGACACCTATAATACCGACGCCTCTAATGTCGACGCCTATAATACCGACGCCTACAATACCGACGCCTATAATACCGACGCCTCTAATGTCGACGCCTATAATACCGACGCCTATAATACCGACGCCTATAATACCGACGCCTATAATACCGACGCCTGTACTATCGACGCCTGTAATACCGACGCCTATAATACCGACGCCTATAATACCGACGCCTATGATTCTGATGCCTATAATACCGACGCCTGTAATACCGACGCCTATAATACCGACGCCTATAATACCGACGCCTATGGTTCTGATGCCTATAATACCGACCCCTATACACCGACATCTATAATGTGGACGCCTATAATACCGACGCCTATAATACCGACGCCTATAATACCGACGCCTCTAATGTCGACGCCTATAATACCGACGCCTATAATACCGACGCCTATAATACCGACGCCTATAATACCGACGCCTATAATACCGACGCCTCTAATGTCGACGCCTATAATACCGACGCCTATAATACCGACGCCTATAATACCGACGCCTATAATACCGACGCCTATAATACCGACGCCTATAATACCGACTCCTATAATACCGACGCCTCTAATACCGACGCCTGTAATACCGACGCCTATAATACCGACGCCTATAATACCGACGCCTATGATTCTGATGCCTATAATACCGACGCCTGTAATACCGACGCCTGTAATACCGACGCCTATAATACCGACGCCTATAATACCGACGCCTATGATTCTGATGCCTATAATACCGACCCCTATACACCGACATCTATAATGTGGACGCCTGTAATACCGAAGCCTCCAAAATTGGCACCTTTAATACCGATGCGACGACGCCTCTCATCACGGCTGAAGTTCAACATTAAACATTTCTTCCAAACCATTTAAAAGAATTAAAGTAGGTTTGTCAAATATGTCGTTTTCGTGTAAACAAGGCTTTGACGAGTTCGTGACAAGTTTCCGCTAGTCTGAGCTCGTCTAAGTACGTACTTCAAAAGCTACTTTCAGTCCCTGGGGTCCTATCAGTTGGAATTGCGTGGTGAAAGACACAAGCGACAAGCTGAGAGCTACAGACGAACTTATCTATAAAATAAGCATTCATAAAGTCGTTATGTAAGAAATCGACGTGACTTCGAAGCAAGGAATATTGACTTTGTCACTGGGTATATGTAATTCGTGGGCTTGAATTTGAACCTACACATTTTAATCGTTTTCGTGCAGAAAACGCGATACTTCCAGCTAGGTAAGACAGAAGCTTATGTCGGATTCCTGGTGACGAAAGCCAATACGGTGGCCAATTCCGCACATTACTAAGGGGTACTCTGATCCTCAACAGCACTTAGGATCAAGTAACAAATTTTAAACTGATGCTTATAGGGGAACGCAGCAGAGGCTGCTTTGTCTATCAAGGCTGCGAAAAGAACGACAACCTTATACATATTTATTAATTGACGTTCTACACAAACCTTTTACGAAAATTTGTTAATAATTAATTTCTTAAGTGACAGCTCTTCCTTTCAAATTTTCCAGAGCTTCTGCGAAGCCAACCTCGTGGATTAACCTCCTTCGGTGTCTACAGTACCGAGATCAACAATGGTAGCTCCTCGTGAATTTTACATTGTATTACACTATTACACCTTCTGATGGGGGAGAGAGAGGGTGGGTCAGCACGATGTCCGGGTCGTACCATCGTGTAGAAAGGATTAGTCACCTAGACTCTCTCAATATTTATTCCTTCCATTCCCCTATAGTACGACATCTGTGGTTTGAATACCGGACTGCTGATCACGAGGTCGTGGGTTCGATTCCCACAAGACACAAACATTGATGTGATGAACTTAGATGCTTGTGTTTGTCTGGGTGTTTCTTATATATTATAAGTATGTATTTACAAAAAAAAAACGTATGTAAGTATTATATCCATTGTCTAGTACCCATAGTACAAGCTCTGCTTAGTTTGGGACTAGATGGTGCTGTGTAAAAATGTCCCAAGATATTTATTTAGTAACTGCCATGGAATTACTACTGAGCCACAAGTTGGAGCCAAAGGCCATCACTGTAATATTACATTGAACTAAGCTGTAAGGTCTTTTATTGCTTCAAAACTCATCACTTGCCCCACAACCGTGTTGTTGTACCCAGACATGTGTCATTACCTGCCATTTCGCCAATGCACAATCGATTGATCGTTTCAAGTTGCTATAGATACACCGACAAGTTTAATATAATACCCAATAGTGCATAATAGTGTAGTGAAGCTAGCTATGAGCACTGGGGGCCTAGATAAGTTGCAATTTGATAGTCGAATCGAAAAACGAATGGAACCAAAATGTATGGAAATGACATTAGTGACAGCCCGATTTGTCGAAAGATTGTGTGTGTGGCCTTGGGGGCTAGACAAGTTGCATTTTGACATTCGAATCGACAAACAAAATATATGTAAATGACATTAGTGACAGCCCGATTTGTCAAAAGCTAGTGTCATTTCCATACATTTTGTTTGTCGATTCGAATGTCAAAATGCAACTTGTCTAACCCCCTTATAGCCCGGACGGAGGTGAGGCGGCGGCGGGTTACTGTGAACAAAAACAAGCACCCACGCCCCTCACTCCCACCGCACGCAAGCTACCCCGCCCCTCCGTCCCGCCGCTCACATACCTAAGGCGCGGCCAACTAGTCCCGCGCAGACTATAGTAATATGATCGAAGACTGGCCAAATAGGTATCGTTATAGATTTTGTAATACAAGGCGCGAATTCCTGACTTTTCGAAGTGTTTCCATATAATTAAGTTGCTGCCCGCGGTGCCACTCGCACCATTTATTTTTCAGATAAAAGGTAGCCTTCTCCAGGGTGCAATCAACAAATTTTATCGAAATCTGTTCAGGGTTGTAGGCTTAAAAATGTATCACACAATTAATTTACAATAAATAATACAAAATAGTAGCAATAGTATTTGAACTTATAATAAAAAAGATCTACTCTATACGTTTTCCCTTCAACTAATCCAAACAAAAGAATGCTTCTTACGTTTTCGTAAATAGGTTCCGAAAATAGCGAAATCCCCAATTGTTTATAGTTATCCCCGTAAGTAATCGCGTCGCGGGAACTCTGGGATCTCTGGCATTATAGACCCAAAGTATACGCAATTCTGTGCCTCGTAAATTAATTGTGCTTAGTCGGTTTTAGGTATCTCATGTTCAATTTTAAGTACAATTATTTATACAAATCTTTATTATTTATTACTTTATATTGTTAATGGGGTCGTCTGTAGTTATATTTTTTATTGTTTTCTGGTTGGCTTTAGCCGTTTAGTCAATGTCCAAAACCATCACTGTTATTAGACTTTTTTATGAAATTGTCAGTAGCAGCTCAAAGTTGGGATTTGTGCCCAGTCAAAAGAAATAGGCTCGCCCCCGATTACATGTGACATTGTGCATAATCGTTTGAGGGTAAGTGCGTAATGGTATGATTGTTATTTTCGATAATAACAAGTATCTTATTACATAATATTAATGGTCTACCTACCATTAAAAAGTGTCAAAACATTTTCTATACTTAATGGAATTTTCTTAGACTAAAAGTTTTGACGTTATATAAATATGATTACATGAGTATTCTGTAATGTGCATTGAAGATGCCAAGCCTTGTTAGTGTCACTTAAATTTATTAAATTTTCTTTCACCGTCTGCAGACTTCATTACTTTCAGACCATCTGTTCCTTCAGAGAACCACAACTACAACTACAACTCAGCATTAACCACGTCTCACTCCTCCGAGACCAGACCAAATGTAAACTTAATAAGATAACTAACAAAGGAACAAACTACACAGTAAAATCCAACGACCAACATAACACACATACACAAAGACACTTGTTTGTAACGTTCCCTAAAGATCCGTGATTGCTGTGCTGTGATCACCAAACACCAACTACACTTCGAATAAACTAATTTCAACTTTATTCCTTTGTGATAAGGGTATTTAGTATGCAAATTTAAATGTGTATTTCAATAAGCATCCGTTCACTATTCCAGGCACGCGTTTGCTCGCGACACGGGAAATAATCGGGTGAGGCAAGGTGGGGGGGTAGTAATGACCATCGGTCTTTAAGAGCCGGTGTAAATTCCCAAGGGAAATGCGCAGTATTTAGGATACAGCCCTAAGTGACGCCGGTCAGGAATGCCCGAATTACCTCACACTTTGTTAGGTGAAAACCCTGAAAACGGAAGCTTGCAAACTGGTTGTAAAACCGGATTATCTTTCGAGTGAATCTGCAAAATGAACTGGGAGATGTCCCATTAATTGTTCACCCAGATTCCTTTGAAATTTTTGACTTTAGAAAACCAATGACGTAGGTATTGGCAATTTGGCAACTTTGATCGGTTCTTTATCAAAGGCGTTTGTTTGACCTCCGTTTAATCTGTTTTCAATTTTACATACTTTACATTGAGCATTTACTTGTCTTCGGTCTTAATGTTCTAAGGTTGTCATAACTCTTCGACCTCGAACACTTGACCTCCTGTGACGTCAATAAACTTGGTCACCCAAAGATTCGTTAAAGCTCTTTTTCCGCCGTAGCTATAATAACATCTATACGTAATGTACGAACATAATTACATTCAAATAAAATTGAAGTGCGCATGAAAGTATATACGGTACTCACATAAAAAAATCTGATAATAAGATTTTTGTCTATCAGTCTATGTGTTTGTTCCGGATAATCTTTGAAACGGCTGGACCGATTTTGACGAGACTTTCACTCGCAGATAGCTAATGTTATAAGGTGAGTAACTAAGACTACTTTTATTTTAGAAATTATATTTATTAAAAAAAAGCTGAATACGTTTAACACCACGGTAAATAGCTACTTTCAAATAAAACTGAAATCAAGTTGTAGTGCCAGATCATGCCATAATCAATCTCATTCTACCAGTAGTTAGGTGTGCATCAGTGGAAGATGTATGAAATGAATTTTATTATAATTTAAACAACATTTAAGTTCGTAAGCTTATAAATTAGAAACAAAATATAAGTATCCTGAGACATTTTACATATCACGGACTAGTCCCATACTAAGCATGTACTTTGTACTATGTACTATGGGTAATACCTACTTAATTATTATTTTTTTGTTGTAAATACATAGGTATCACTTATAATACATAAGAAACACCCAGACCAATAAACATTTATATTCATCACATAAATATTAAGTATTTTATGTAGCCGTAACACGAAATATTTTAAAATGTAGAAATATTAACTTATTGTTATAAAGAAATATTAAGCCTGTATTGTATGTATAGGTAGTTATATTACCGTAGCTTAATCGAGTGGATGATTATCCACTCTAAAGTAGACTTAAAATTTATGTAAATTAAGTAAATTTTATTACGCCACCTCTCAATTTAAGATGAATCTAAAACCTACGTGCTCAGCATTAATCTAATAAATATTATTAGAAAAAATAAGCAGGTAATTTAATTTTAGTATCACTTCATTTAATTTTATTCAACAAAGGAAATTCTAAAGTAGGTTCCTAAGTTTTACATGAAAAATTTACTCATAACTTTTTTCTTCCACAGTAAATTTACCTTCAAAAGAAAGCCAAGCCTAACCTAACCTAACCTGCAATCCCTCTCGGGGGATTAATAGAGAATTCATTATCCTTTGTTCCCAGCCCTTTCAACCTTGGGCCGAGCCATGGGCGATAAGGGCACTTTGATAAGAGAACCCAAATGTTCTTATGGGGTCGGCCCGTGTTAACGCATTAAAAAGAAATATGGACGCCTTATTAAAACAAGCGTAAATTGGGAGGTAGAAATATTTTGCGTAGGCGGATACTTACTTAATTTTCTGACGTAATCGATCACACATAATTTATATAAAGAATCTTATTTCACATTTATCCTGAGTACCTACCTAATTATTATATTTATAAAGTATTAATCTCTCTTTATTTCTGCCGCCTGACCCATCAATATTCCTCAATATTACTACTTATTTTTTTATTTTTTTCTAAGTTTACACAATTAAGGTATTCCTCACTCAACACACACACACGTACCCTGTCGAAAACATTCTCCCTTATTTTCTACCTAGTTTAGTAATATAACTAACCTAATTTAATTTACTCTTCTGGATTTATTCTCTCAAAATTATGATCTCAAAATATATAATCACTATAAAAATAATTTTCAAATATATAATGAAGTGACATCTATTGAATTATGTGGGAACTACTTGTTAAAACAGCCAAAAACAAAAATCGTGTGAAGTTCAGCTCTTTCCTCACAGATGGCACTTTTTTCATCTCGGAAAAGTGGTACCTAAAACTGACCCCACAAACCCTAATAAAATAAAATTATAATGTAGGTTATAATATTTATGAAAGTACTTACAGCGAAGCAGCATGCAGCTACAGGAAAAATTGTAGCACAGAGGCAAAAGTTTTAAGTCTATAGTTTTATATAATTTGAAAACACCACACCACAGAATACTTACTAGATACTACAATAAACTACATTTGATTTTTCACTATCACGATTTTACACTAACACTACCTACATTCCCTAGATACAACAATAACTATATTTGATTTTTCACCATCACGATGACTCTAACACTGAGGTTATGCCGTAAAAAGAAAGAACGCGGACGCAATATCAAAATTGATAGCCGAGAGACACCGGGTACATCTCCAGCTCAAAAAAAACGCGATCGACTCCATATCCGTACCCGCTGGAGTCGCAACTTGTAAAGACTGGCGATAAGCAACACAGCCTTACAAAATCAAAACAAATGCGGGTAGATTTCATAAAGATAGCAGTATTATAACCCACAGAAATGACGATTATTTCGTTCAGAAATATGAGATGTGTAATCCAATAAGAAAAGAGAATTAATTTCATTCATTCAAATTCAAATTTTATGTTCTATTTTCGCAAGTGTGCCTAATCTAAACTTATGTTTGTTATCCAGGCTATCGCTATGCATTGATGACAATGAAGACCGTGTTAGCAACACTATTACGCCAGTTCCGAGAACTACCCGTCTCTAAACATTACAGATTTACGGATTTAGGGAAACTGTTGGACTTAAAGTTCAAAAAATAAGCTGCTGATCCATAGTTTTTGCAGCGTTTCTTAAGAGACTGTAAATAAGCACCATTTGGTTCGATAACACATCGATAGGGTGGGATGCTATTAAAATCTAGAGAATCAGGTTTGTTTAGTAATCATTTTTAACTTGGCTTGACGCAGTGCGATGTGATACAAAAATGGTATTGCAGTATTCCTTTTGAATGACCGCATAGGAAATACTTTTAAAATTATATTTCTTAATTAGCGACCCGCCCCGGCTTTGCATGGGTTTGAATTTCTTGTATTTTCTGTACTATAATATGTATGTATTATACATATAAACTTTCCTTTACAATCACTCTATCTATTAAAAAACCGCATCAAAATCCGTTGCGTACCTAGTTTTAAAGATTTAAGCATACATAGGGATATAGGGACAGAGAAAGCGACTTTGTTGTATACTATGTTGTGATACTTTAATTGAATGTGTCAGAAATATTGTGATAACGTAATGTGGGCACTTTTTGTTACCGAAAGCGACTGCCATCATTGATGTTGATATTCATAGGATAGACTGGTTGTCAGGCTTTTTGGGCTTCTGACTACCACCAATGATTGTCATAGGTGCGACAACCGGACGAGTTACGTATTCTCCAAGGTCCGGAAACCATAATGGAGGAATTTGTAATAAGAAAAAAGAAAACTAACTATTAGGTATTGGACAGCAAACTGCAAACAATTATTCAAAAGACAAAAGAATTAACTTCATGATACATAACCGATCATCAGTTCTTGAACCCCACAGCACAAACATATACAGCAGGCAAAAAATTACCAACATATCCACTCATTCCAGGCCACCCTTATTTCGACGACAGTTAGGTTGCTAATCACCCCACTTATCCGCTTTAGTGTAATGGTATATTGGCCACAGTTCCGGACATCAGAAGTCTAGTAGTTCCCGACAAGACAAGTTGCTATTTAATTCTGGACAGGGGTGCTAAAGCCTTGGTAGGTTCATAGAGGCAGAGGATTTTCGTACAAGATTTTGATAAAACAGATCATTATACATGTGATTGGTTACACCTTCTCGACTTACGTCGGTCTTAATAAATACCCCGTCCCGTAACCAACGGGAATAAGGGTATTTATTTCCCCTTAATTAATGTACTTATAAACTAATTTATTTATTGGTAGTATGTATATTTTTTGTGCTTTTTTGTTTTTTTTTTGTATTATTTATTAGTTTTTTTATTTTTTTATTTAATTTTATTTTTATTTTATCAAATTATGAAATTATCAAACAGATCATTATACATATACAAATCTCCGCAAAACTAGAGGGAATTATTATTTTTCATCAAACCTACTGTCCCACTGCCTGGCACGGGTCTCCTTTCAGTATTAGAAGAATTAAGCTATAGTCCACCACGCTAACCTAATGCGGGTTGGCAGACTTCACATGCCGTCGAGAAAATGTCCCAGGCATGCAGGCTCCTCACGATGTTTTCGATAGTTACGGATATGGTTTCAAAAAATCAGCGTACCTTGGATTCTAACTCGAGACCTTTGACGAGGCAGTCTAGTGGTTACCTAGGTTATCACTGCTTACGAATTATTATTAACTGCCTCATTAGCTTACTGGTCCTAAGGGGGACTGATACACTAGAAGTCCTGGGCCCGATTCCCAGGTCGACAAAAAGATTTGGGTTTTCCGATAAATTGATCAGTGGCGGCTTCGAGTTTTATCTGTGCCCAGTGGCAATACGCTCGCCTATTATATGGAACCTACACATTCTAGCGAACAATGTGTTTCATTCACAGTAACCCGTCCCTACCTAAGGCGCGGCCAACTAGTTCCGCGCGGACTATAGTACCTGCCTGCCTAACACTTCAGGAAATACCGACATGACGGTATGTTATGTTAGAAAATGATTAAAAATTGGATAACTTCCCTGAAAACCCTTTACATTATCAATGTGTTCTGTCCAAGACTAGCTGTCATTCTTATAACTTAGCTTATGTTACTAGTTAAAGATGTAGCTTTCTAATGGTGCAAGAATTTTTCAATTCAGTCCAGGAGTTTCGGAGCCAAAAGCAAACAGCATTTGGCTCCGAAACTAGCCGCTGCCGGAAAGCTAGTATTTTATCAAAACGGTAAATAACACATCTTCTAAACTGCCACAACATTGATTGTCACCATCTACGTTTTGCGTTATAGTGAATCATAATACATACTTATATACTTGACCTACATAAAATACACACAGAAACTTAAAACCCAAAGTTCCCTTTAAAAATATCTTCAAAATCTGGAAAACTGAAGTCAGTCGATCCTTTTTAAGTGTGACCACCCCTGCCTCAGTTCAGTTGAGTTCAGTCAACCTTCCGAGTGCTTCCCGGTTGCATCTCGCCACTCCTGCGCAACTAGTCGCACTGTGAACGTGATCTCCGGAACGCTATCAAGGTGAGTCGTAATATAGTTCTATTCCAGTGTTGATATATGCTTTTTTCTTCTAGTAACGTCAAAAAGAGTAGAAAATACTTTTCATAAAACAACAATGTTCTAACAATGACATGATATTGTTGAAAGTGATATACTTGCCGAGCCTACAATAATGTCAATTTAGGTTTATAAGTTTAGATAACAGTGTCTGTGATTGACATCACTAATTCGCCATTTTCCTTATGGTTGTGATGTAACATATTCGTCTGTAGCACCAATATCTATCAAGTGCAGGCTAGTTAAATTCACTTTTAAAGCTAATTTAACCATTTCGAGAGTTAGAGAAAAGTCTTTGTATTAATAAAATGCTGGCACGTTGTTTTGCATAAAATAGTTTTGTTCAATTAAATGTTTTTGTACTTGCAATCCAACACTTCTGCCAACCGCAAACCGGCTTGTGGGCCAGTAGGACAAATTTCTTTTAGGTAGGTAATAGCAGTTTCACTGAGGCAAAGTCTATAAAAACCGAGTTCTTTAATAAAATACCAAAAACTTCCGTGCCGATTTATTATAACTTTCGTAGATTATAGATTGTTTTTGCTTTTTACAGATGCAGTGTTTCATCTGTGTCACGTACATGATCATTTTATGCAGTGCAAATCCAGCGAAAACTCGAGAAATTGCTACAACCCACGAGAAACGTTCCTTGTTCCGCGATGTCATAGAATCACTTAGAATCCATTCTCAATTGCCCGAAGATATAAATCAAAACGATGAGAATAATTTATCAAACAATTATGTGCGATATGGATACGAGAATGAACCATCTCACTTACCGAGCGATGCTGAATATATTCCTAGAAGAAACGATAGAATCGAAATGCCGTCAGCAAAATATCGTTTTCCAAAAAGCATTGATACTAATTCAAGTGACGAAGTAAAGTCTAGAGAAGAAGTAGTGGTATTTATAGATACTAATAAACAAAAAGTGACGACACAAAAACCTAAAAAGGATAAACGTCCAAGGCCTAATTTTAATAAAAATAAAAACTCAAATAAGAATAAAGAAAACGAAGATGATACAGAAACGGAAGTTGAACCTGAAGATTATACGCCACTGACTAACACAATGGGCGGACAAAGCCAAATTGGAAATAGGGAATCTCAAACAGTATTGAAACCAACAGTTATCGTCAACATCCGAGGTTCTGTCAACCATAGAGACAGTGACATTAGGATTGAAGGAAGAGAAGAGATCGAGAACAAAACCGAACCTCTTCAAAATATATTTAACATTAACCAAGAAATCAAAATTGAAAGGGAAGCAGGGAACAAAAAGTCTTCAAAAGTAAAACAAGAAATTAAATTGGTTAATGAAAAAGAAAATACTAAAATTGAAGAAGACATGATGATGTGTGAGACTGCCACCTGGAAACCCGACCAAGATCAGGAGACTCGTAAATTCGATAATGTTTTGCAAATTCTGTTCTCCATTTAATAGACGCTTCCTGTTAATTTTTACTTTAGATATAAAAATATAAATAATTATAACTACACGTATCATAGTCTAAGTATTAATTGTGATAGACTGAAACTAGTGATTAATTTTTCAATAGTGTCATCAATCTTTTATTTTAACAAGCAATCAACATTAATTATGATTCATGAATTTAATTAATACAATACTTAATAATTAATACAATTTAAATATAGTTTTAAAATAGGTTATCTGTATTATTGTCAAGAATATTTTTCATCTCAATAATGATCCTCTATAATATTAATAAAGTTGCATACATTGTAGGATAAGCTTTTAACATTATAATTAGTTACAGTTATTGCTTTTATTAAAACATTTGACTTGCCTTTCACTCCTATAAAGCATATTGTATTGTAAGTTAATTTTGAACCGTAACTTTATGACGTGTAAGATTTATTGATTAGTAACTCCTCACAAAAATGAATGTTAACAAAAGAAAAAAAAATTACTTCCTTCCTAATATTTGTAAATCTTGCACACACACATCACGTTCTTGATGAATGACAAATTATATGATAAAGTTTAATATGCATACATAATAATTATTATGTGATATGGATCTTACCTGGCGTGACATATAAAATACTAGCTTCCCGCCAGCGGCTTCGCCCGCGTGGTCTTATAATGTTTTCCCCCGTTTTTGCAACATTTTTAATTACTACTCCGCTCCTATTAGTCGTAGCGTGATGATATATAGCCTATGTTACTCGGGGATAATGTAGCTTTCCAAAGGTGAAAGAACTTTTGAAATCGGTCCAGTAGTTTCGGAGCCTATTCATTACAAACAAACAAATCTTTCCTCTTTATAATATTAGTATAGATATATTTTTTTATAAATAAAGAAATTGTAAGCTGATATTAACTAGTCTACTAATTCAAGTAATACTCGTATAATCTTAACCTTTCCTTTACATTAAAGTATTTGAAAAACTTATTTTTTTTTACAAAACTTTTTTAGATAGTAATGATCTCCAAATACTTATTGAATTTCCATGGACTGGTACAAAAAAAGCGTTACCTTCCTCATTTACAGGTCTTGTTCAGGTCATCAACCCACTTAAACCATAAAATAAAACCACATACTCATTAACACTCACAAAAGGAATTTCTCACCAAAAATAATTATTAGTGGGCGCAAAATGTCTTTACTTTTATGCATATTGGCTACCTATTTCATACTTAGAGAGTATGCAGACCAAAATAATCAAAATTAATTTGACGATGAGATTCTAATGAATAGATACAAGAACTGCTCAAGCTTCGTCGTCTACTCTTGCAATAGATTAATGGAGCCAAATCATTTTATGCTCGCAATCACTAAGTTTGATACACACATCAATGTTAAGAATCGTCTTACTAGACGTGACGTACTTATTCCTAATGCCAATCATGCACTACGTTGCAGATTCCAAATTAAAGGTTAGTATTACAATGAACATATTAGCTACACTGTACTTTTTTGCATCCTTTTTATATAACTATTCAAATAGTTAGTTAAGAGAGGTATGGCATAGCCATTTATAGCTCAAATCTGGAGCAGCCCATCTGGGCTTCCCACCTTACAGAACACTGCAGCCAAATAACACACTTTATTGTGTGTTGTGTTCCTGCTGTGAGTAAGGTCGCCAGAGCTCCTTCTAAGGATGCGCTGCGCTGGCAGTAAGAGGAATATTCCCTCAAACTGTCGGCGCAGTGAATCCTCCATAAACCTCTATGGGGTTTTTCGGGTCGGCAACGCGCGAGTGATACTCCTGGTGTTGCAAGCGTCCATAGGCTATGGTAACCGCTTACCATCAGGCGGGCCGTATGCTTGTTTGCCACCTTAGTGGTATAAAAAAAGAGTAGTACTAAGTATACTTGGTACCCACACAATTCTACTTTATTCATCTGTATTTATTACTATTCTCCGTTGTCTGCCTACGCCTTGCATATCTAAATGGTCCTAGGCTAATAAGAGATTAGCCTTTTTTAGATTTGCTTCAACATTTCTTTTCTTAAACGTAACAATTTAAAATGATAACCTAGATCTGTGTAACAATGTAAAAAAGTTTTATTTAAGAAAATATTTAATTTGAACAAAAAACGATTTGAATAGAAAAAATAGAATTCTCAAATCTGAACACTTTTTGCCGTGACCCAATTTACTTTATGTTCGATAGATAGAATTACTAAGTAGTTACACCATAATAAAAAGCAACTTGCAACTAGATATAATTAAACTTAGGGTACAATGCGGTCTTATCTTTAAAGCTATTTCTACTAAACAATTTTTATTGGTATTAATTTGGTACATCCTTCCACTGATAAACGAGTTTTACTTACCTAGCCTACTACCTATGTTTTATTAAAGGAGAATTAAGCTTTGCTATGGCCTTGATTCATATTCTATCATACGGTCGATTTCTTTCCATCTTATCGTGTACTTTGAAGAGACATTATCTTTATTTCTATAAAATGTTGATTCCATTGCATTGGTGATCTAAAATATGGCAAAATCTCTACTCACTCAATCTTAATTAGTTCAATTGTTTTTGACACTACGAATTACATTACACAAAAATGCTTTAGTAATATGTTCTTCTAACACATTGATCACGGTCATGTTCCGCCACACCAGCATCGGCTTCAATAAATTATTATGAATGTTGTACGTCAAATGTCAACAAGCAATAAATACCTTCCTGATGTAATTGAACCAGTCTCTTTACAAGGCCGGTTACCATCAAATGCCGATTCAAATGTAGAGCAAGCTGAAACAAGAACAAGATCTGATAAAACATCATAGGAAGAAACTAATCATAATGCATTTGACTTTTAGTAGTGTCACAGAATAAAGAATAACAGAATGGCCACTCTCCGCCCCTCCCTAACGTCAGATACCTCAGGTCCCCCGCATTCTGCCGGTGTTCTTGCCGGACTGCCAACAAACCCTACGCACCATCACGCACACGCACGTGTACAAACGTTATTTTGACAAATTTGACATTTGGTATTGTAGTGTGCAGCGGTATCAGAAAGTTTGTATGAAGTGTCACAGGTGTGGTAGTGTTTCGCCACAATAACATTAAAGCGATTACCAGACGACTTACATATATAATGAACTACAACTGGAAGTATTTAGGTACACAATAGTTCCCGTTTGTCTAAAAGTCTAAACTATAACAAAAAGTATGTGAAATATGCTATAGGTCTTATGGTCCTGTTGTATAACTAATTTCTCAATTAAATGCGTTTAAAAATTCAATGGAAGAATACCTTAATGTCTTTCCTTTAAATCCCATCTATTTATATCGATTCGGGGTGACTTATTTAATTAATTATAAATAAGCTGAACCATTAGAAATTTAATTTAAATTTAGATCGAAATTCTATGTCAATAAACAAAACGGTATCACTAATAAAACCATAAAATCAAATCGTCCGTTATATCGTTTATAAAACTACATAGATAACATTTATAAATAACATGAAGATCATAAAATGCTAGAACTTTGATCCTGCGCAGACGGACCAAATGTATTGGCAGAAGCCCGAGACCCTTGAACTTATACATAAATCTGTAGGTGACGGCGTTTCGAGTAGCAATAAAGTGAGAAATCTGTAGTCAGCAGACAACATAGATACAACAGAAATAAAAGTAGCAAGCCTTAAAATCTAGTCATAAAAAATCTTGCTAATTTTCTTATCTATTTCTCAGTTTAGGCTACAAATATCCGAATGAGATTTGCAAACATTAATTCTTATAAAAAAGGAAATAGCAACTAAGTCTATTAATTATAGAGATAACATTATAGAATTTATGCGAATTCTAGCTTTTCCAAAAAAAGCTAGAAGATTTGAACAATATATATACATGGATACAGAAATGTGTCATCAATCGATGTTACAGATGTCGCCTAGAAGAAGAGAAATTCGACACCACAGCAGTGGTCTCGGTAGCTTAGTGGGTAAAGCGTCCGGTGAATTTACCGGAAGGATGCAGATTTAAACCCTGAGACGAATTTTTGTTCGCTAAAATTTATATCATTAAATAAATGTATCATAGAAGTTTTATCATAGAAGAGTAACAAATGAACGTTTCTTGTTTTGATGATAAAATCAAACCAAATACTTTTAATAATGAAAAGCATCTAATGCAAGGCAAGGCCTGCATTCGGAAATCCAAAAAGGATAATTATTGATGTTCCAAAAAGGAAATTTCTTGATTTTTTTACAGCTGTGTTGAATCGGTTTCGGCAAATGATGAGTCACTGTTCTACACTCAAGCAGCTGTTTGATAAAATCTATATTGATGTGAAAGAAATCTTTATTATCCTAATGCATGACCAATGACCATTGGTCGATTAGAGATTTAGGTAATAAGAACAGCAAATCATGTCAATGGAAGTGATTTCATCTGTCGCATCTATGATGGTCGACGTAACTAAGTCTTCATTGAAAACGCATATCTAACATTAAATTCAACATGAGATACTACATAAACCACATCAATGGAACAAAAACGTTACGCAGTATTCTTATGCGTCATTTTTTTGTCAGCATTAGGTTGACGTTTCCTATCTACTGTCTAATGACCTCTAAATAAAAACAGCGAAACAAACTTAAAGGTCAATGTCTCTTTTAAGGTCCAGACATTTCTTGTACAGCTTAAGTAAGAACAATGTAGACTAATGTCTGATATGGCCTTTTAAAGAAAGGGCCATATAAGTTAAGATTGAACTGTCTCGAGAGCTGATATGAAAATGTGTCATGATCTAGCCCTCAATCTGAGAGTTATTCTGGACATCCGACGACATGATCAAGGCCTCACGAGTATTTCCCTGATTACTTCATGGATTCTGCTGCTTTCTATGACAGGATTTATTGATAAATGGAAGCTTCTGATGCTATTAGTAAGGTTATTTAATTGATCTTGTAGTAACAAGTGGGACCTCTGAATATGAGAGTCTGGTTTCTCCCCAAGATGGAAATCTGTTATTGGATTTGTCTATTAGGAAATTTTCAATAAGTGTTCACGTATCTGCTCAGTTGAAAGCAATAGGCTCACCTTCTTGGGACCTAAAAATATCCTGGCGAAATGTGGTCAAACCCAGACGTTGTTTTTTTTTTTTTTTTTGTAATACAAGGATGTATACTAATCTAAACGAGGTCATTACCCTACTTACGGATATCGGAAACGCGAAGCCATAAAATACATAGGTTCTATAAAAATTATCGCTACATTTCAGCTCAACCGATTTTGATGAATATGTATGATGATTTAAAAATCGTTTCGCGATCAGTTAATCGATTACAAGTTATGGTAAAAAGAACTAATTTCCTGTTTTTGATGACAACAACAGTTGATTGAAATATAAATCAAGATTGTACCGTAGACGTAACTGAACCTACAGAAATCAAGGAACATAAAAGATAATAGATACATAAAAATAATTTAAAACGATCTGAAGTTCCGTATGATGATTATATAGGTACCGAGATGATCAATATCTTAATCAATCTAAATCAATTCAGGCCATTTAAAATCAATGAACTTTTAAATAAAATCGCGAGTCTGGCACAGAAAAAAATACCAGATGATGATGCGATGATATGAACAAGTTTGGTCCGACCACTCTTTAATATAAAAATGTACTTAGTATGTTTGTAAGGTAAGCAACCTCGCTACCGAGAACTGAAGTTTTTGCTCCAACCAAACTACGCTTCATAATTACGATTTTCTTCCCTGCAGCTATTTCTTTTTTTTATATCATAATCGCTTTGCGTCTTAATTTAACATGGGCTCCATAATCATACAAAAAATGTTAAAATGTATTTGGAGATTGTCCAGTTTATCTTGGTACTTTATATTTTAATATAACAAAAGTTGGTAAAACATGTTATTTTTGAAAACATTTTCTTTTCATAGTTCTAGATTCTAAAGCATTTAAAAGTCCCATACCTATGTCGTTCTAGAATAAACCGTCATGTTTTATAATACAGAAGAATAGTAATTTTGTCGAAAGAATAATACGTGTAATCTTTTGTCCTTGTGGTAATTTTGTTTATATTTTTCTCCGGTTGACTCGAAACCGTATCGAAAGTTTAAAACTTTTACTTTTTAGTGTGCACTGATAATGTAATTAATATTAAGACGGTACCCGTTTGGGTATGTAGCTCAAAAAACGTATGCGTCCGCGCAAACAAAAGTTTCCTGATATCGGAAGTCGGAGGATGATTCGAGATCGGTGGTCCTAGTGCTGAGTGGCCCCTGTTGACTGGACGTGCACCAAGCGTCTTCGTGTTATCAATAAATTAATATTAACTACTAATAAAACCGGACGTTTCGACTACTTTACAATAATGGTCAGGAAAAGTAGTTTCATTTCAAATTTAATGTTCTACTCAGACCAAGTTATACTGGTAACATAATTATTCCACCGTACCGGTTCATTAGCCATATATTATTCCAAAACACCTACATTTTGATAGATCATAACAGTTTACAATAATTACTATATAAACAAAAACTTGACGTTGATATTTGGGTCAGGAGTCTTTAAAGTGCAAGGTCAAGTTCAAGTATAGTTCTTAATTTAAAAGTGATTGTGATACGGTACTCGAAATAGTGGTGGGCGTGTGCTTTATCGATATTATGCTTTTCGAAAAAGGAAATATAGGATACATGTTTCATAAATCATCGAAGCATAGAATTTAAAAAGAATTGATTTGATACACAATTTCTTTAATGAATTAGTAATTCAGCTGGATTGTGCAACAGGTTGGGTCCAAACACGTGACACCTGTGCCTCGACCATGAGTTTTTCTCACCGGACTCGCTAGCGACGCCGTAAAATATTTGTATGGAAAACCCTCGCAGCGCCTCTAGCGATTACGTAAGGAACTAAAATTTGCTATGAGAGTACAGCGTTTCGATGCGTAAAAAACCTATCGAATGTCATTCGATAGAACTCATGGTTGAGGGGCTGATCTCTCATTTGAAAATTTTAATGGCGGAGAGTAAGTGTGCAAGTTCATCCGATAGAATATGACAACGAAAATAACAACTGGAAAACATGTCACATTTGGGAAAACGCTCCGTGATAAGCACAAGACGGGCCGCTAGTTATATATAGTATACTTAGGTTCGCATACAACATGATGAAGGTAACGTGATTCTATGTAATTGTCATAAAGTCAAGATAAATTAAACTGAACACTAATAGAGCCTAAACCACAGAATAAATAATAACAGAATGGCCACTCTCCGCCTCTCCCTAACGTCAGATACGGTCCCCCGCATTCCGCCGGTGTTCTTGCCGGGCGGACTGCCAACAAACCCTACGCACTCTCACGCACACATTTGCATTTGCACGTGTACAAACGTAATTACGACAAGTTTGACGTTTGGTATTGTAGTATGCAGCGGTATCGGAAAGTTTGTATGGAGTGTCACAGGTGTGCCTAAACTGTGCACTTAGAAAGAAAGCTTCATTCAACATAATGGTTAATAAAAATGGTTAATGGCTGGTTTTTCTTTTGCATTAATTAGTATTCAATGAATATTCTAAGAGAATTAATCGCTTCCGAAAATATTATTGACAAAACAACTACTTATTTGCAAAATAAAGTATCAATTTGAGAGTAACTACTTTCACAATTCGCATCCCTGTTTTGAAGTTCGTACTATTGTAACTCGAACTTCATAAGTTGATATTCATAAAATCTTATTGGTTCACACATTGTGTTAGTCCAAAGAATGTGTGTTCTGGGACTTATGTACTCACAACTTTAAGGCTCTGCAAATAAAAATAACGTTAAAATAAACGTTTTTAGTTAGGCCCTATGAAAAGTTTTGAAATCTCTTTTATACATGATATGGCTCTGCACCATCTTTTCATCTTTCAAAAGGTTTTTTTTTTCAAATACGGATATCATCATCTTCCTGCCCTTCTTTTTCATTGGCCTTTCTGAACCCCTACGTCCTTCTAGATTTAGTGTCATCTCTCTTTGAGTCACCATTTCAAATGGGAACAATATTAACCATTCAATTCATTATAAAACAGATCTACTTTTACAAGCGAGAAGTGAACAGTTAGTAAATCCATTTTCAACGTAAAGCAAAAAGCTGGCGACTCGGTTCAAGCTTCGAACTCGCCAGTGGACCGCGCGAGTCACCGCACGTGTTCCGTATTCAAATTTCGAATAGGTACCGATACCGATTTATCGGAACGAACGTGATTTATTTATCGATATTTTTATTTTTGGAAAAATGTTGCGGCCATACTTATTTGGAATTTTGGTAAGTACCTGCATTTAATAATTCTAGTTTTTTGCGCTCATTATCATGAGCAACTTCTATTATAATTATTATAGTAAAAAATGCTGCCTAGTTACTACTGATTTTTCAATAATATAATAGAACATAAAAAAATAAAATAAAACATATAAAATAAATAGTTATGTAAAGTTTGAATGTTAATTTAGTCATTATATTATGGTATGCCCTAGGGAATTTAACATGCAATGATGCATTTAATCCAAGCTTAGTTACTAGGTTATTTGTTATTAAATAAACTAATTAAATTCTTAAATCAGTCTCTCGAATAATTATATTCTAATATATAAAACAAAGTGGGGTTTGTTACAACACTTATAACTTGAGAACTTCTAGACCGATTTTCATGATTTTTGATTTGTTGGATTTGTCTCCGCTTCGAATAACAGAATAACAAAAAAAACGGGGTTCAAACTTAGCGCGAGCGAAGCTGCGGTAAAGAGCTAGTATAGTATAAAAATACATATTAATAATTAAATAAACAATTTTACCTTAAAAAATACTTTTCAAAAGTTTAGTGCGAAAGTATTTTTCTAGGATTTTTTAAGGATTCCCATCCTACTTTTACATTCTTTAATATAATGGCTATGAGCACCAAATAATCATATTCTTACTACCAATTATAAGCTTCTCAATATTACAATTATTATCCCCAGCATTAATGTTTCCGTCGAAGCACCAACAAATTTCATGTTACATGATCAATAAAAACGTGTATTGCCAATTTGCAAGCTCATTAATTATTGCAGTTGACAAAAAACTGATAAATTATCTTTCCTGGTAGGACTACAAGTATTATCAGAACCAAAACAGCGTAAAACATACTACTTTATTGTCATTTATGCCCTTTAAACCCTGAAGTATTAACATATAAACAGTTTTATCATCCTGTTCGATCGCTACTACAAATGGAACAGGTTACTTGAAAAATGTAAACTAGTATCTATATAGGTAAAATAGTAAATGTCACCATTTTGTGCTATTGCTATTTTTGGAACTGACGTTACGAACTATTTGTGTGCACGTCTGTACCGGCCACAGAGTCAGAGGTCTCATATTTTGATCTAGTTTCCTGAGCTCTGGTCTCACAACGTCGAACGGCCTTAGCTTTTTTCTTGACTTCGGAAGCTCGAATAGAGCACGAGTCAACTCAGCTACCTGTTGATATCCACCCAGATCCATATACATATATCTGTAAAACAAGAGCTCAAGTATACTGTTGCAGTTCTGATCACTGCCTTCTCTGAGAATCAGAGGTGTGTTCACTACGCTGACTTAGATTTTTCTTTGAAATAAAACTACTTTTTACGGATTTTATCGCGTTATATTGATATTATTTTAATATTATAGATTCAATTAAATCTAAATCCAAGCCTAAAATTGCAAGACCGAAGGATACAGTGAGCTCGTTCTGCGTGAATCGGATTGCCAATAATTAACAAAAATGTAGGGTAGCTGTTAGTAATTAAAACTTCAAGACGCCTACCACCTTAGTCACCCGTGACCATGGACGCTGCAAAGGGTCCGAAACGTCGGGATTAAAATAATATCAATATAACGCGATAAAATCCGTAAAAAGTAGTTTTATTTCAATGTTTAGATTTTTCTTACTAATAACTACTTGAGACGTATTTTCAGAGCTTGATCTGTCATAGATGTACATCTGCAGTGCATGGTACATTTTAGGTTGTATTTAACAAGGGGCGAGCCTACTTATTACAAATCCACTGACGAACATCAAGTTCAAGTTCAAATATACTTATTTCATGTAAGCTTTTATAAGCATGTTTGATTCTAGTTGCACGGTTCCAAAAAGTTGACCCTATATAGAAGAATCCGGCAAGAATATGGACACTCTTTCAAAGTAAACCCAGACTCAAAACAAATGTGTATCTTGTGGGAGTTGGACCCACATGACGAGGTGACCAACTTAACCGTTACACAAAACTTGCAGTTATAGTCATTGACGAGTCGAACCCAAGATCTCGTGCTCATCAGCCGCGCGTGTCCACTAGACCAATGACTTCACTCTCACACACTTTCTTATTATCTCACAGCATTTACTTGCCGGTCTTAGTAGACATAAACATTGTCCTCATTGGCGCACGTGTATTAACAACTTTCCATCAACACAACTTGTTTCCAAAGAAATGTGTGTGTTTGCGCATATCACTTTTACTTAATGTAGTGCAGTGCAATAATGTCGCGCACGTTAAATAATAATGCTATCTTTCGTTTCCCAGGGCAATGTTAGTACCTCACAAAATTAGGATTATGGATTACCATAGGACCACCACTGTCTTAGCGTTGGTTGGTGCCCCCATCACACACCTTTAATCTCATCTAAATGTGTGTGGTGTGTCATGTGGGTGTTCATATTTTATCACTAAACGAAAACGATTAAGTAGTTGGTAACGAAACTACTTAATTTCGTTACCAACTAAGTACTTAATTAGGCTAACACCAGTTAGTCTTGTGATTGCAAATAGTCAGAGAACAAATGCTATCGAATTCTTTGAATTGCTTTTCCAATAAAGAAAAGCATCCCTTCGATAGCATTTATCAATAACTTCTACATCAAATAAAAATCGATGAAACTTTTAATATTTGAATTACTTAAGACCATAACATGAGCGAGGGAATCCGGAATAGTGATGTGTCATCTATGGCTACAGTTACCTATCGATAGATTAACATAAAGTTTAAATATTTATATGACGTGATTTTGTCAAAAAAAAATATTTCAATACCATTAATCATCACTGGTGTGTTTACATTGAATATTATTATAATCTATGCAAATTGTATTATTGTTTTATAACTACGAGCAGCTGTATAATGTAGGTTAACGAAAAATTACTATTTGAGATTAAGTTAAAAAATATTGTATCTGTGGAATTAAACGAAAATTAGGTTTTTAGTATTCAAATCACTCGAAAAGTAATGACCTAATTTTGCAATGACTTTCACTGTTATAGAATCAATACTACACTCTCATTTAAGTACGTCACAACATTTTAAGAGCATTCCTCATCGAGCATTCTTTATATTATTTTAAAAATGCTTTTGGATGAGCATTAAATGCAAAACACAATTTCTAACTGACCGTGATTAATATTTAATTGCGAATAACATAAACAAAAAATAAATTAGTTATTTGCAAGGGTTAGTTTGGGATTTAGCCGAAAATGATTAATTCTTCATTATGATCAGATACAATAAAATCAATTAAACTCCAAAGGATCAATCTGTATATTTTATTATATACCTATTGACTGATTTTCAAAGTTATTTCTTACTGTACAGTTATTTAACAATTTTAAAAATTATTCTTAAAGTTGACAATCGTGTATTAATAAAGATTTACTCACATTAACATACCGTCATACGGCGTATTAGGGTTAGGCAGTGATGTACACAAATTTGTCGGTCAACATAAGCTATACTATCTTGTAAACTAAAAACACTATAAAACAATTAAGCGATAAAATCTAGCTGACATCCAAGATCTAAGATTAGCTACCAAATTGGTATGCAGCTTACGTGCTTACATATGACCGGTTTGCCCTTTACTTAGCCGGAACTAGGCTTTGTTCTAAGATTAAGTTGTGTAGGCTTTGTGCATTCACTTTTTAATTAATGGCGAGACTTCTGTCCGTCTGTCTTGCTCATTATCATTATCAGCAGCTTGCAATGTTTATAGATGGCTAGACTTAAACTTCTTCAAAAGAGTACCACAAAATTTTAGTCTACTATTATTATTACTACCAGCCACATGCAAGCCTGATCTTTTCAACAATTAAAGGTAGTAAGAAAGTCCCTAGAGGAATGTTTTTTACAGCTACATTATTGACCAAATTGAGTTTCCTTTTAATAATAATGTTCAGAGCTTGCAAAATCCAACATAGAAATCAGGATTCGTTCAAGTCAATAATAATTTAACACAGTTTGAATGAAGTTTTTTTTATTATTATGCCTAGAGATTTTATCGACAAAATGTGTATTCTGCCAAACTTATTAAGTCCAGCACTATGAATCATAGCCTAACCGCTTTCATTCGGAGACCCGTACCATTCTACGTGTTAATGATGAAGTTACATCCCTGCTAGGATATACATTTGTTTTGTTACATTTCAGTGTAGAGAGCGTTCTCTAAGTAATGGATGATACAGACAACAACATAACACATTCAAAAAGATCTTGATCTTGACTTTATCTTGGTGCCCTGTTTTCTTACATTATAGTTGTCATAACTACTCACAACTGGTTATCATTATGAACTTCTAAGTTTGTATGTAGGCTTGGCATGACCTGTTGACCTTCATATTATAACAAAGAGATGTTGCTTAGGTTATGATATAGTAGTAGAAAGTACTTAAACCGCTGTTTTGTTTACACCATGTTTGCTATGTGTTTCATACATATTATGTAGCTAAGGAGACACACTGATTGTGAAAAAAACTAGTAATCTGAAAGTGAGATTTAATAATAAAAAATAATGTCCCGGGACATTTTACACGCATCATCACAACTACCCTACAGACGCTGTCAAGGCATAATTTTATTAATCATTAATTACATAAAAATAATACCAAAGATATAAGCAAGAATCTTAACAAGGGGCACTCTCTACTTTCTGCTTAACCCTGTGGAAAAAAGGCTTGAGTGTATGTATGTATGTATGTAAATAATACCAAAATGGGGTGTGGTCCGTTGCAAGCAAACTGACACTTAAAGAAACCACATCTATTACGACGTGCCCCAATACCAATTTACCTGCTGTAACTTAATGAACGCATCAATAAAAATCATTTGTTAATGACTATGCCGTTTGAATAATTGTACTCTTGGCAGATGCCAATCACCGCATCCACCCGTCAATGTGCATAGAATTAAAACATCAAAGAAAGCACTTCTGCTAGCTAAAGGCTTCGCCCAATCATCAAGCGATGGTGGCCCAATTTTTTTAGCTACCAATTGGCTATATGTACAAAATAAGTAAAGTTAACGGTAACTCTGCCAAATACCAACAGCAAGTGTACGTGACCCAGTGAATACCTCCTAAGGTGAACGTTGTTTGTAGTAGGATGAGGTCCCACCGTTGATAGAACTGTAGACGATTAATGTTTTTAAAGTTTATCTTTAGACGACGTCTGTGGTCTAGTCGAGGAATTCGATATTCTCAAACACGTTATTTACGTCATGAACTTAAGTTTTTGTGTTTGTCTGGGTGTTTCTTGTGTATTATAACTATGATATGTATTTACAAATACAGTATATAATTATGTATTATATCCATTGTGTAAAATATCACAGGATATTTATTTTAATTATTTATTTATCTGCATTATTGGCATCCATTGTATCATTTTAGTACAATTTAATTGCAATAATATTCATAATATTGCAATTAAATTGTAGGCCAATATTCATAATATTGTGCAGAAAAATATTTTTTCAAACCTTGTAAAATGTAACCAGCAATGTATTTCTTCTTTCTTTTGCTTAATAAATTATTATTATTATTATAATTATTAGAAATTTGATCTAGTTTTAGAACAGATTTTAAATCATATCCTACTCCACTGTCTCCTATTTACTCTTCACTGTTCCGTCAAAGACAAAACTGATAGAAAATTGCAACTAGATTTGTTTTATGTTATGCTTTTACGGTGTATTCAATAATGACCATCCCACTAATTGAAAGAAAACATTAATAGTTACGACTTTCTTAGCATGCCAATAATAAAGATAAATATAACGTTTAGCTTTCTCGCTCAGCTTCACTCAGCTTTCGATTCGACCTAGCCTCGCTCGGGCCGATCGCCAAAACAGTAACAACAATAATTGTTGTTGTTGGCACAGTTACCATATTGAGGTATTATCCGTATTTGTTTTGTTTCCCGTTATAATTTGTAGACTATTTTAGGCAGATTTTAGGATCTCCGCCTCGACTCTTTATAGTCTTAATAGTATTTACAGTCTATCGTAATTGGTGTCGGTGTAACGCCAACGATATTTGCAGTAACAAAAACTTCCGAGGTCTTTTATTAAGTAGTAGGTACAACTGAATTCCCAGACCATACACCAGACCTATTTTAAGGTACTACGCCCTTTCAACTTCATTACATAGTACAAGCCAAACAAGTTTACATTAAAAAGGTAACGTATACAATTGTAAGTCGAGCGCTTGGAACCGGTACGTTGCAAACTGCGAACCTCTCCGAGTTTCACTTCCATTTCCAATCACTTTCTTTTTGTCCAGATTAGATAAAAATTACCATACTTTAGATGCACCCAATGCATAAAATCATACTCACGTTTTTTTATTTTGGTATACAATAAATCTAAAAGATGTGCTAATAGCTTTTGGTGCTTGATTTTGTGTTTGAGTGTTACTAGTTGGAGAATTTTATGATTATGAGATAAAAGCGTTAGTTTAATTTAGTTTTGCTGGGTATTTTTGCGTGTCTCCTAATTCTTCCTACTCCAGCCACCCCAGGCTCTCCCAGAAAGTTAGCAGTCTTTTGAGACTGCTGCAGGCTTTCTGGAGCGATTCTGGGGATTAAAGAGTTTGAGTTTATAATTATAGAGTTATTTAAAACAAACTATATTCAACATTTAGTAAAGGACAAGTTAGAAGTTAAAAAGACAATACAAAAAGACAAGCTCCAAAATCTATTATTTCTTCCACTATTGACTAGACTAAGACACTCGCTTTAACTGTGAAGGAAAACATCGTGGGGTAACCTGCATGACTGAGAGATTTTGATATGAAGTCTGCTAACCGGCATTAGGCCATTGTGGTGGACTATAGCTAATCCCTCTCATACTGAGAGGAGACCCGTGCCCAGCAGTGGGACTAGACTAACTGTTGATCTTGTTTTTGCACTGCACTACTCATTAACCCCTTGACTATCAACCGGCCTTTAAAAGGTCGGTGTCAAAAATCCCGTGTCTGTCCATCGACCTTTTAAAGGTCGATTATTTCCGGTTTCGTATATTTATAATTTTGATAATCCTTCCCCGAGTCAGATACATTATAATAAAACGTTTCTTATTAGAATATTATCATTTCAGGTGCTGATCGCGTGCTCCTGCCTGGAGGTGTCATCACGGCCAAATAATGAGTAAGTTTCATCGTAATCAAGTATAATAAACTTAGAATAATTATTGTATATAAAATAATACATAGTGTTAACGTTATTTTTAAAGCAACTACATATATTTGACACGAACTAATCATTAATTTAAATATTGAAACTGATTTCATTGTCTCCTAATAAATTGTCATCATTATTCATGCTTTTTTTTTCGTTTTCGCAATTCATTTACAATTTGAAATTATTTATTTACTGGAAATTTTTAATGATACATAATTGAATTATTTATTATATATATTATAATTATATAATAAAAAGTGTAACATCCCTGAATTATTAGAATTCTTCTTGTCTCGTTAGCTAAACTCAATGACATCAGTTTCTAACGTATTTTGACATTTAAAATTTACAAAACATGTCGCCACGACTTTGTTTAAAATATTAACGACGGTTTTATGTTAGTAGATATGCACATTTACATAGAACCAGCACAACTAACATAATTAGTAAAGAGCTTAAAAAGTATTTGTGAAAAGCAACACGGGACCCGCATTAGTTCAGGTATGGTTCACTTTATTTTATGGTTAAATACTATAATTTATATGATATAAGCTTTAACGCCGCTTTTCGTAGTGCATGTTTAAACTATAATGCTTATGGACGGGGATCAAAATATTGATTATTCAAAGAAATATTCAAATACTTATATTAGATGATGTAAATTTCAGATTAACGACACCTAGTGAAATACTGATAGAAGCCCCTAAAGAAGAAAGATCTTTATCTTATGATGAAACGAACAGAGAAAACGAAGATATTACGAGAGATATATTAGAAAAGATAAAAGCTATTAACGATGCTCTAAAAAAGCCAAGTAAACGAAATCAGTATCAGTGGAATGCACCGCACCAGTTGGGAGGTGAATACGTCCTTGATAAGGAAATTCTGGAAAAGCTTCAACAAGTAATAGCTTCTGGTAAACTAAATATCCATGCCAATAATGTAAAACAGCAAGAAAGTAATACAATCTTCAATGATGATCAAGACGATGTCAGATATTCAAGACAGCTATCACCTCTTTATCCTGGGAACCATGCGCAAATGGCGATGATACCCGTACCCTACATGACGAATGCGCCAATTATTATTATGCCACCGGTGAATAATATTTATGGTTATGGTAATCCCATGGAATACGCAACAAAAATGCAAACTAAGGATGGTCAATCAACGTCACCTTTTGCTTCTTTTCCGCAATTTCAATGGCCCTTTGCACAATTATTTCCCATTCTTATTAGAGACCCACTACTGAGTATACTTAATGGTGGCGGATGGAGCAACTTCCTAGAATATGGCCAGAGTGCTGACGTTTGCAGGAAACAAAAATCCAATGAGGAAAATACTGATAAAAAGTATAGAACTAAAAGTCAAAATACGATTGAAGAAGTTGGTAACTTTTTGTTGGATCAAACAGGTGAAACGAAATCCCGTCAAAAACGAGCGGTCAAAAAACGCACCGTATCTCAAGGAAGCCAATTACAGAATATTGACGTAAACAAACTCAACAAATTCTTCTCAATCAAATCTACTACAACCGCAAAACCTACCAAGCAAGAGCCTGTAAAGCATAACACTAAAACAAATGAGGAGATTGATGGCGACCTGCGCTTTAATGTATTAGATTTATTCGGACATAAATACAAACAGCCAACGGGCCCCGGATTCTTTATAAATAGACTAAAGGTCAGGCGAGGAGGTGTCGCTATCGCCGGGCCTGGAGGAGTGGCAACTGCTGGCAGGGGTGGCACGGCGATCGTTGGCCCCGGTGGACTAGCTTACACTCAACCAGGAGGACTCGCCGTAGCCGGTCCGGCAGCACGCATTGTAGCATTAACTTCCGATGCTGACTTGACCTCCGTTGCTAATCGTCTACAAGAACAAAGTAAAATAGATGGTTCTATAGCCCAATTATTAGAAGCTATCCCTGAAGGAAAAGTTGTTGCTACTGGTCCTATTATTTATTATCATTCTAACAAACGATAATCATTGTTAACTTACCTACACAATTCATGTTTTCCTTTCATTTCATTAACTTTAATCTTTCTCACTTATTAGATTCTACCGCGGACGAGGATGGGGACGAGACAGATACTGGAGCAGAAACAGACAATGGTCGAACCAATACAGATACGATGGCGTAAATTTTAAGGAAGGGAGCCTAAAATTGAAGGATACAAAATTTATGCTGTTTATTAAACCCGTAGCTCACGCTTTGAGCTCTAAGGGTTCAGCTTTTGCTAATCCCATATCACAAGTTGTTATTGGGAAAAACGAGACTGGTACTATACTTCATGCGCCCGTAGCAACTGCTGTGGCTGGCCCTGGTGGCGTTGCACATGCGCAATCAGATCTTTATCTTTATGAATATGTAACTCAATGATTGTAGTGTGAATTTAAATAGTAATTTATAGTAATTATTATTGAATAAGGTTTGGAAATTAATTTTGACTGTAAACTTAAAATTGATTTCCGGCTTGGATATAGAATAATATTGATATATGAGGCAAAAATATAATAAATGTAAATGTTTAATAAAACATGTTTGTTTTATTTCATCTCTAACATTCTATAATATGTCACGGTCAATGGATTGATTTTCCTTATGGCAAATGTTAATTACATATTATTATTTATTTTTTATACCAGAGTCCAGAGTCTTTTGTTAATGGTGACTCTTGTCAATATGGGAAATATAAAAAAATATCAGTTACAATCACCTTATTGACCAAGGACCAAATATTGAAAGCTACTTAATTCAATCATTTTCTTATGCATTTTTTTTGTTAGGAAGAGATAAAATATATAGTGAGACTTATAATACTCATGTCAAAATGTAAATGATTATGCACCTGGGATATTTTTAACAACAACTTTAATAGATCTAGCTTTTATTTTATAGCTCAACTTCAATCCACACACATAAAAATAACCATAAGTAGCAAGTATATCAACAGATTTTTATAAGTTCAAGTCATAAATTAGTTTAAACAGTCATTCTTGTGAAAGGTCACTAGCCTAAACAGATTAGCAAATAATTAGAATATAACGGTAAATAGATCTCCATATAAGAATAAATCGATATGGAAGATTCTATTTTCAGTACACCCACTTCCTACTCTACCAAATAAGAACATAGAAGCAAAAATGACATTGTCTTTATTCATAATTTGAATAATACTCTTACAGACAAGTCGTTATCTAAAGAAGATAAAGCATAATAATTATATGCAAATCATAATCCATTAGTAAAAATAATACCATCCATTAGTAAATATAGTTGCTTAATTGACTCTACAGAATGTCTCAAGATGGGTAATCTGCTTGCAACATAATAGCTTTATACATTTTTCTAAAAAAAATGCCTTTGAAAAATGATGAACATTAGCACAGATATGTGAAACAATTTTTATATTTTTAATAACAAATGACTCATAATTTTCTAATATTTATAGGGCAGTCCAATACATACCCTTCTATGGTGGAGCCAAGGGCCAGTACCTGGAAATTAAAAAAGACAACCTAGGCGGAGTTAAGAGTGAGAAAATTGTCTCAGAAGAGAATATTAGCAGTGAAAACATTGTCAAAAACAGCGAAGACAATCTCCTTGCGAAGGTGTTGGCCGCGAATTTGCAAAATTTAAAAACACTATCAACAAATCTCTTAAGACTGCACAATCTTGGTCGCAAAACTGGGTCCTTGGGGAGCAATGAGAAGGCTAGATTTAAGTCTCAACTAGCATCGCTGGGCGAGGCAGCCTCAAACATCATAAAGCTTATAGAAGAATTCGATGATGTTGATGTGTTGTTCAAAAAGAACGCTACGCTTAGGACCAAAGATTCTGAGGATGACGATTATGTAAGTATTTAAGTAATACAGTAAGTATAAATTAGTGTCATTGTACGTTATTTTAGTCATTACTGCTTAATAGTTCTGTTCATCCCGCGGTAAAAAGACCTGCCAAACAGATAAATAGCGAACATGGAGGTCCAAGGTGCGCTAACGACTTTTTAAACATCGTTGACTGTGGAGGATGTCCTAAATTCCATAATTCTATTCAATCCTCCAAGATATCAAGTAGTACAGTTGAAACAGTTATTTTTAATGCACAAGTAACAACTCTTATGCTCATTAGTGAGTAGCGATCATCGTCTTCCTAAGTGAGATGTCACTTAAGAGATTTTTAAAAACCATTAAAAGTCTAATAATGTAAACAATGACCATACAAACTAATTCGATATTATTGTAGTCAGCCTTTAAGTGTGAAAACATGCCCTAAAAGTTGACTTAGTCTTCAGTACTAACGATTTAAAATTGCTAAAGTTTCCTCTAGGAGACGTTGGTGAAAATGGGTGTTAGTCAGATCATTGAGAATGATCTAATGACCCAAGTTAAGGTCCTCTGACAGAACATAAAGTAACATTTAATGTTGTACAGATTGTAGAAGAGGGCGTGGGCATCGACGCGTCAGGCGACGAAACCTCTGACCCAGGAAACTTCTTAGAACATGGAACCATTGCTGAAGCTAAACCTGTTGGTAAGTTCATATTAGTTATTTGAAAACAACCCACCACAGTTTCATAATGTTATATGGACGAAATTGCAATTTTGCGAGAGTGCTAGTATTATTTTGTTATTCTGTGCCAGTGCTGCCAACGTGTTTTTAAGGAAACTATTTAATTGGAGTTTATCTCCATAGATGACACTACTAGTAGCACGTTTGACGTAGTAACACCGTATTTCGTTGTGAGATGTCGCTACTTAACTGATTGTGAGTTTTTGGCCATTATATTAAATTGCTAAATATAGGTCTACATCACGATGGGTATTGAATATTTAAGCTGTAATCTATAAAGCTGAATAAGACTCAGTTTATGCTCAATAATAAATTTTTGCTATCATTAAACAGTCAATCAATTATTTCTTTGCTTTGTTGTAAATTTTAGTGTCTGTTTTGTGTTTGTGAACGAATTCCACGACACTGGCAAGAAACTTCTTGTATTTTCTATACTATTATAAAATTGTAAAAAAGTCAATTCTGTACATTGAAGATATTTAAAAAAAAACAATTGGGTTAGAGTATATAAACGATCGCGAACCCAAAAATGTGATTTCTAGAATTCTTGTCTGTTTGTCTGTTTGTCTGTTTGTTAGGGGTTGGCACTAAACCTACTGAATAGATTTGAATTTTGTGTTAACTGTTGTAAAGCATAATTTCCAACTTAAAAACTGATGTAAAGCTTTTTTCAATTATTTGTATAGAACCTCAGATACAGCTTGACCTCTCTGTTGTATGCAAGCCCATAGAAAGAAGAGATCATCATTGTTGGTTTTTGATTTTTGATTTTCTATTGAAAAGTCCATCGTTCAACTAAAAAAAATGAGGTATATCTCATTCCACTCGGTTGCGTAGATGCTGAGATAGAGCTTGACCTCTCTGTAGTATGTATTCCTATTGATATAAGGGATCATTATTGTTGGTTCTTTAATTAAGTTGTCATATGCGCAGAAATCGTGATTGTTGATTAGTTATAAACGTTTAAAGTGGTATAGACTTAAATTAAACAATAGTTGTAAAGTTTGGTTAGAATTACGAGTTATTACGACTAACGGAAGTTTCGATTTTCCTTTGGAGTGATTTTGAATAACACAGTTTCACAAACAGTATCACCTCAGTACCTCATAGAGTACCCCAGTACCAGTAACAGTTGCTCAAACCGAGCTAAAAACTTTGACGAAGTAATAACTACGCTGAGCGATAGGTTAAGCAGCGGTTTCTGCGGTTAGACTATGGATGGGTGACCATTCTTAAGACATCGAGACCCTCTGTACCTTATATAGCACGTTAAGAAATGGCAATTGATTCGGCATAGTAGACCCCATACGAAAACCTATGAAAATCGTTAATCGTAGTCAGAAGGCCAAAAAACCAGACGATCAATTTAAAGTTAGGATACCTATCGGTTTTAACCAGTCTGAACGCTATTGCTTTGTGTAAGATATTTATATTTAACCACATCTGTTTCGATTGGAACCGGAGCTTAACATATTTTCGGCATAGGCTAGGAGCCTAGGAGGATGATGAAACTGTTATAGTGAGCTGCTTTTTATCTTATTCGGGATCGATTTCTTTCAATTTTGTTTCTTCATCCACGGAGAGCGAAGCCGCGGGCAAAAGCTAGTACTATTATAAAATTGTAAAAAAGTCGTTTCTGTACATTGAAGATATTTAAAAAAAAACAATTGGGTTAGAGTATATAAACGATCGCGAACCCAAAAATGTGATTTTTAGAATTCTTGTCTGTTTGTCTGTTTGTTAGGGGTTGGCGCTAAACCTACTGAATAGATTTGAATTTTATATGAACTGTTGTAAAGCATAATTTCCAACTTAAAAACTGATGTAAAGCTTTTTTCAATTATTTGAATAGATCCTTGGATACAGCTTGACCTCTCTGTTGTATGCAAGCCCATAGAAAGAAGAGATCATCATTGTTGGTTTTTTGTTTTTTATTTTCTATTTAAAAGTCCATCGTTCAACTAAAAAAATTAGGTATATCTCATTCCACTCGGTTGCGTAGATGCTGAGATAGAGCTTGACCTCTCTGTAGTATGCATTCCTATTGATATAAGGGATCATTATTGTTGGTTCTTGAATTAAGTTGTCATATGCGCAGATATCGTGATTGTTGATTAGTTATAAACGTTTAAAGTGGTATAGACTTAAATTAAACAATAGTTGTAAAGTTTGGTTAGAATTACGAGTTATTACGACTAACTGAAGCTTCCGTTTTCTTTTGGACATATTTTCACAAACAGCATCACCTCAGTACCTCATAAAGTACGTACCGAGACTAATATTGTCGACCGGAATCGAACCCACAATAATCATTGAGCTTAGCGCCGTTATAACTTAGTCACGAGGCCCTTTTTACAAACCTCTAAAACACTACTTCAAAATACCAGTTTTTTATCAATGGGATCAATTTCTAATCCTAATTTTGTTTCTACATCCACGTAAGCGAAGCCGCGGGCAAAAGCTAGTTGAAAAATAAATGCGTTTTATTGTTTGAATTGAAGCATTATATATTTTATGCCGACGTTATTGCGATACTCAATTCTAAATTATATGGGAAAACTGACCACAGAAAATAGGCTGTGCTAAACATGAATATTGGATAAGATATTATTTTGAATGTTAAATACCATCATCATCATCATCATCATCAACCCATTAATCGTCACACTGCTGGGTACAGTTCTCCACTCAGAATGAAAGGTGTGTTAGGCTCTCAGAATTGTTATATAAATTAAAATATAATAATATTGATTCATTTTAGTAAAAATTAAACGACATTCCATTTATTTCCAGGTCTGGCTGTAGTCGGCAGTCATGGTCTAGCTGCTTCTAGACCTGTCGGTACAGCTGTTGCAGCGTCTGGTGTGGCACTCGCCAGACCCATAGCCACGGCCATAGCAGGCATAAATCCCGCGGAACTGGGTATCAACTTTCAAGTAAACCATTCATAGTACTGGTTACTGTAGATATCTGTAACAGTTTATTCTAAATTACATACACCAGGTGAAACACGCTTGGAAATAAAAATTCGCCCATGTTACTCAGGGATAGCATAACTTACAGTGTACCTTTTAGTTAAAAAAGCTTCATAATCGGATCAGCAGTTCCAAATATACCTCTATCTACATACTTACTAACAACTTTACATTTTTTAAGCAAAAAGAGATAATAAGGGTGCAATCGCGACCCTATGTTAGCAATCGTTGTTAGCAATTTATAACAGTCAGTAATAAGGATAATATATTGAAATAAAACTACTTTTTACGGATTTTATCGCGTTATATTGATATTATTTTAATCCCGACGTTTGGGACCCTTTACAGCGTCCATGGTCACGGGTGACTAAGGTGCTAGGCGGCTTGACGTTTCAATTACTAACAGCTACCCTACATTATTGTTAATTGTTGGCAATCCGAATACCGCACCTTCGTCACAGAAACCGCGTGAAACGTGCCACAGTCGAGCGCTTACCTGCAGTACTACCATATGTGAGAGGAGTCACTGACAAGATTGGCTACATCTTGAAGCGTGCTTCAATTAAAACTTACTTCAAGCCGCTGAAGAAGATCAGTCAATTTTTACCACCTGTAAAGTGTCATATACCTCTACAAGATGCGGGAGTATACAAGCTTGATTGTGACTGTGGTCTCTCTTACATAGGCCAAACTAAACGAAGCATAGGGACCCGCGTAAAAGAACACATCGCTGATGTCAAACACCGCCGTTCCGGAAAGTCTGCAATTTGTGAACACACCCTTGATAAGGCCCGGCATTACATCAGATTTGATCAACCACAAGTCCTCGTAAAAGAAAACCGATTCCTACCCAGGATGATTCGTGAGGCCATAGAAATTAAAAAACATCCAAATTTCAATAGAGAAGATGGCTGGGTCCTTACCACCTGCTTGAAACCCTATTATAGATTGAATTAAATCTAAATCCAAGCCTAAAACTGCAAGACCGACGGATACGGTGAGCTCGTTCTGCGTGAATCGGATTTCCAACAATTAACAAAAATGTAGGGTAACTGTTAGTCATTGAAACGTCAAGCCGCCTACCACCTTAATCACCCGTGACCATGGACGCTGTAAAGGGTCCGAAACTTTGGGATTAAAATAATATCAATATAACGCGATAAAATCCGTAAAAAGTAGTTTTATTTCAATGTCTAGTATTCGCGTAAGTGTCAGAAATCAGTAAGGATAATATACTTTATAATAGTTATAAGAATTGAGTGTATGAATAAAGAGTGACTAAATATGGAATACACATAGGCAACTGTGTACTACCACCACTAAATCTACGTGAATTATCAGGTAAATGTAGACATGATTTCCAAAAGACATTCTGCAAAGGATAATCGTTTTTTTGCCAAATCAATAATCAACCCTCGTTTGATACCATTAGAATAAGATTTGCCATAAATGTGTGAGAGAGTGTGATAGTAATGTCTTCTGAAGACAATAAAAAGTATTTATTTTTAATTTATAATGACAATAAAACTTTTCAATGCGATTGTCGTTTTATTTTAAATCAAGTTCCAATTGATAGCCTAAGGGCGGTACTCGCAGCAATCGTTAACAAACAGTGGCTATATATATCTTGGCCTATTTTTCCATATTTGAAATTTTTTTTATACCACTAAGGTGGCAAACAAGCATACGGTCCGCCTTGCAACACCAGGGGTATCACTCGCGCGTTGCCGACCCGAAAAACCTCTTAGAGGTTTATGGAGGATTCACTGCGCCGACAGTTTGAGGGAATATTCCTCTTACTGCCAGCGCAGCGCATCCTTAGAAGGAGCTTTGGCGATCTTACTTACTGCAGGAACACAACACACAATTAAGTGTGTTATTTGGCTGCAGTTTTCTGTAAGGTGGAGGTACTTACCCAGATGAACTGCTCCAGATTTGAGCAATAAATGGCTGTGCCCTACCTCTCTTCTGTTGTTGTCAGTGAAGTTGGTGTCAGTGAACTAAGATAATTACTGGGTCTCATTAGCTAATGATTAATTAGATTAAGTGACGTCTCTGAGTGCGGCCCTAAGACTAGGATCATATTTTTATTTATTTTATTTAATGTGCATTGACATTGATGAAACATGGAATCCGTTGTGAATTAAAAATGAGAATAATAAAGAGTTACTTTGATTGGTTTAGTACTGTGCTCTAGGAATACCTCAAGACACGCTAAATAATTTACTTTTTTAACCTGAAAACTTACTTTTTTTACCCTGCTCGGTCGTGGAACCTCTAAAAGATCTTTCCTTACCTCTTCCCAAGTATGTCGAGGCTCAGCGAAATTTTTAAAAAGAATTTTATTGCCATAGTCACTAGTACTTATAACTAACCTAACCTAAATTAAAAATTTAGAAAACCCCAACACGAAAAGTAATTTGCTATTTTGTGGTGGCGGCCATCTTGGTTTTGAAATTTATCATAGTGCATAGTATTCTACTAGTCAAGCCCTTTCATTTGATACCCATATTGAGGGAGTTGTGAAAAAATATGTAATTCGATGTTTTGTGGCGGCGGCCATCTTGGACAGATTTTTATCAAACATAGCTAAGAACACTCCCGACTTATTCACCTTTCAAATAAAAAAATCAAAATTGCAATCGGTTCATCCGTTCGGGAGCTACGATGCCACAGACAGACACACACACACACATACACACACACACAGACACGTCAAACTTATAACACCCCGTCGTTTTTGCGTCGGGGGTTAAAAAATACACAAAATTAAATTATATAAAACAAATACGATATGCATTGCTCAGATATAACACTTCATTCCCTATGCATTGTGCAGGTGCCTGATACCATCGCACTATTTAGATTATCTTGAAGACTAGACGTGATCCGAAATCAATTACGTAAAATAAGAATTTATTGCTACAAATGTAACGGGAAAGGAATGACTCATACATTATTGTTTAGCGCGGATAATTGTGTATGTATAAATCAATCTATCGATTGCCTAACCACCACATGAACCTGTAAACCTGTTGCTGTGTGGTTATTTAGAATCCCCTAGGTTCCGTAGTCTGGACTGGTTACGTGGAAGCAAATGCACTTTTCAGTCAGTACAGCAGACTTCACATACCGTTGAGAAAATCTCTCAGATATGCAGATTTCCTTACGATGTTGACGATAAATGACGATGTTGACGATAGATGACAATAAAAAGACATTGAAAGAATTTTTCAAATTGGTTCAGTAGTTTCGGAGCCTATTCAATACAAACAAACAGACAATCAAATCTTCCCTTTTCATGATGTTAGTAAAGACAATATGTAGCAAACTGCTTATATGTAGCAAAATATTGGTTGTCAGTAACGAATGCATGACCATTTTATTGTTATTTATATTAAGAAAGGACAACCAATTTATCCTCAAGATAAATATTGCTCACCAATTGATAGCAGCCCGCCGCAAACTGTCTGAAAAACATACCTATAGAATTTTGATCCACGCACGATTATTGCCATACGCCCAAAAATTACGTCATAGAGAAAACTACTACAGTACTAAACATTTAAGACTGCGATATACGCCGTTGACCTTGCTCGAGTGGGCGTTCCCGATGAAAAACACCGCGCGCGCTGCCGCACCCCCTGGCACTGACTACGCGTTGCACGCACACATTGACTGCCGTTTAGACTAGGGTTGTCTACATTTTTCGGCCGATTAAATAAATAATTTTAAATATTATAGTTTTTTATACGGAATGATAAAAAGGTTTGTTTGCTTGTTATTATTATCAGTGTTAGACTTTAAGATAATATATGATATCAATTGACAGTTTAAAGGCATGGCATAAAATGTTTTGGAGTTCTTTAAAAAAACACTTGTATTGAATTTATAATACCTCTACTGATAGAAATGTTTTCGTTGAATAATATTTTTTCTATAAGAAATTTAGATATGATACTGAAGGAACCTTTTGCTTATTATTTATTTATTGCACGGAAAACTTACAGTTAATTGAAAGCTAAGTAGCAGCAACTTGATCAACTGATAGCTGATAACAAGTTTTTGCTTATAGATATATTTTGTTTTTTCTAACTAATTAGAAAAAACAAAATGTGTAGGCAAAAAACAAGCAAGTAACAAGCAAACATTTCTATTAACAGATTTTGTAATAATAACTCTTAATTATTTACTTAAAATTATTTTTTTACGTTTAACTCGCAAATCGCGAGACCTACCCCTCTTGTCGAGTCTTGCCTAAAACTTCAGTTCAGTGCGGGACGAGACACTAAGCTGAATGGACCTGCGACACTTTTCTTTGTAAATCGAAGTACTTACATACTCGTAGTTTCGTAATACTTGCATCGATTTTTAGTAATCATATAATGGGGTTATTTTTGTGTGTCTGTGTACATAATAATATTTAATATTAGCGTGTATTGGTGTACATAAATTATTTAAAGATCGTTATTGTAATTGTAATAAAGTAATTCTGTGCGTTATAATTATGTTTATTTATATTATCAAAATGGATGACAAAAGAAAATGTAAAAAACATAATTCGAAATTAAAGACTCAAGAGGACAATACAAAGGGTAAAATGGTAAATGGGTACGTTTCTAATCTATATATTTTTAAGATTTGATAACAATAGGCATAACCCAAATGGCTAACTCATATAGTATGCGTAGACCATACTTCTTATATTTATACACTTGCCTATAGTTACAGTAAATCTAATTTACCTAGCTATCTGTCAATATAGCCGGAGGCCGTAGGTACCGCTGGCATCGCGTGCCCCGTGGAGGTATATTATAATGTATAAAAGATATTTTTTATACAATGCGCAATTTTTTTCAAAATAAATATCAATTTCATAATCAACACCCCTAGAAACCTCGAAATTGATACCCATGTTATATTAATGAAAAAATAATAATATCTGCCATCTTGGATTTCAAAATAAATGGCAATTTTGTAATCAACACGCCAAGAAACCTCGAAATTTATACCCATGTCACAGTTACGAAAAAATAATGTTCGCCATCTTGGATTTCAAAATAAAGAGCAATTTTGTAATTAGCACACCAAGAAACCTCGAAATTGATACCCATGTCACATTTATGAAAAAAAAATGTCCGCCATCTTGGATTTCAAAATAAATGGCAATTTCATAATCAACACCCCAAGAAACCTCGAAATTGATACCCATGTCATATTAATAGAAAAATAATAATGTCCGCCATCTTGAATTTCAAAATAAATGGCAATTTCATAATCAAAACCCCAAGAAACCTCGAAATTGATACCCATGTAATATTAATGAAAAAATTATGATGTCCGCCATCTTGAATTTCAAAATAAATGGCAATTTCATAATCAACACCCCAAGAAACCTCGAAATTGATACCCATGTCATATTAATGAAAAAATAATAATATCTGCCATCTTGGATTTCAAAATAAATGGCAATTTTGTAATCAACACGCCAAGAAACCTCGAAATTGATACCCATGTCACAGTTACGAAAAAATAATGTTCGCCATCTTGGATTTCAAAATAAAGAGCAATTTTGTAATTAGCACACCAAGAAACCTCGAAATTGATACCCATGTCACATTTATGAAAAAAAAATGTCCGCCATCTTGGATTTCAAAATAAATGGCAATTTCATAATCAACACCCCAAGAAACCTCGAAATTTATACCCATGTCATATTAATAGAAAAATAATAATGTCCGCCATCTTGAATTTCAAAATAAATGGCAATTTCATAATCAAAACCCCAAGAAACCTCGAAATTGATACCCATGTAATATTAATGAAAAAATTATGATGTCCGCCATCTTGAATTTCAAAATAAATGGCAATTTCATAATCAACACCCCAAGAAACCTCGAAATTGATACCCATGTCATATTAATGAAAAAATAATAATGTCCGCCATCTTGGATTTCAAAATAAAAGGCAATTTCGTAAACAACACACCAAGAAACCTCGAAATTGATACCCATGTCACAGTTTTGGAAAAAAAATGTCCGCCATCTTGGATTTCAAAATAAATGTCAATTTCGTAATCAACACCTCAAGAAACCTCGAAATTGATACCCATGTCAATTATGACAAAAAAAATGATGTCCACCATCTTGGATTTCAAAACAAATGGCAATTTCGTAATCAACACCCCAAAAAACCTCGAAATTGATACCCATATCATTTAATGAAAAAAATAAGTAGGTTCGCCATCTTGAATTTAATTTAAAAATTATTTTACATTATAAAGTTAAAATCAATAGGTACCTATAATTTAAAAATAATTGCATATTAACACGCAAGGTAACATTGTACTTGAACTTAGTTAAAAATTAAAATAGTATCCCGAGCTGCTAAAATTTTGTTTTGTAGCTAGCACCGTGCTCACCCTATCAAAACATTGTAAGATTTACACACACTGATAAACCCTTTATACTACTACTAATACACAAAAGTATCGAGTATGTAGCTCCATTTTGCGGAAAAAAGTGGCACAGGTCCGTTCAGCACGGCGCCTCGTCCCGCACTAAAGTATTGGGCGACAGAGGGGCTGCTCAGGGAACTTGCGAGTATCGATTACGTAAAAAAATCATATAAAATAATTTAAAAAGTTTTTCAAAAAAGTGAGCCGAGAGTACTCTCGGCATAGTACTATTTAATATTCTGATGGATTAAAAAAAATCCTACAGTTCATAGTTTAAAAGAAAAAAGGTTGTAACGAAGAAAACGGAGGCTACTTTGGTCATTTATTTTTAATACTTCAAATGTTTTTTTTTTAAATCTGGCCCGAGACGCACTTGCTCTGTATCGTGTAGATTAACATATATTTTTTTTGGATTTTTTCCGATAAAGATTAGGGAGAAAAAACGTTTTAATGTACCCCCAAAACGCGCAATCCACGTATGTCGCCGCCTTAAAAAATGCAAACACAAAGTTTGAAGAAGAGGGGGTGAATCAGCGAACTTTTTTAGGTGCGGATAATCCTGCGTTTGGAAAACACCGTGAAGGTATTTGTAACTTTTATAGAATACTCATGACACATTATGACTCGATATACTTTTATTATAGGTACCTTTCATCATTACCATAGCAGAGGGAAATTACAAAATAACCGTAAATGTATGCAAGGAAATAATATGCATACAATACAATGTAGAGAATGATTCAGCCGCCACACTCACCACTGGCGCTGATACGAAATTCTAAAAATTGAATTAGCGATCGATGGCAAATATCCAATCTTTTGATCAATCAAATTCGGTATAACCCATCGCCTTGCCTAGGGTGTAGTCATACATACCATCACGCCTATATTCCCCAAGGGGTTGACAGAGGCGTACTAATGTACACCCACATTTTGGCCGATATGCTCAGGTCCCATGTAATAGGGGGCGAGCTAATTGCCATCAACCGGGCACAAATCCAGTCTCCAATCTGCTACTGGGAATTTCACAGAAAACCCAACAACGCTTTACTCGACCCAGGGATCGAACCCAGAACATCTAGCGTAGCAGTCGCTCTTGGGACCGCTAGACTAACGAAGCAGTCATACAGGCAGATATATTCAAGTTTAAGGGTTAAGATGTAAGCAGAAGGAGCCTACGGCCATACACCGAGCACAAATTCGAGTTACTACAGAGAATTTCATAGAAAAACTTGGTAATTGAACACAGAACATCACAGTAGGAACTAGACTGGCAATGTCCCGATCTTAAAAACAGAAAAGAAAAAGAAATATCAACCGAACATCAATTCAATCTTATAGCAAAAATCAATAATACTGCTCAACCAGAGGGAATCGAACCAAAAAACTCTACCGTAATTGCACTTACGATTTGACTAATGTGGCATTTGAAAGTTTAATATTCAGATAAAAATATAAAGAAAATAGAAGTACTAGTAGCTCTTGGATGAATATTTTACACCGTTGTTAGTCACAACCTCCCATACATACAAATAGCAGACACGTTTATTTAAAGGCTAGATCTAGATTTTAGTGCGTAGTAAAATGAATTAATAAGGTGTTTATAACTTACAAACTATTACCAATACCACGTGCCATCTATTTGCATTTTTATATGGATATAGAGTTATGGATTAAGTACCTAGGTATAATTCAAAATGATACACTTTTTTACGTTCATTAGATTGTTAATAGATACTCTATGATACCTACGCGAGAGCTTTGGAAATTCCTTTAAATAACAGTAAGTGTTAACTCAGGGGCTCGTGGCTAAGTTATAGCAATGCTGATCAACCGATCTGCAAGGTTAAGCTACGCTTGCCGAGGTCAGTCTGTAGATGGGTGACCATTCTTAACACATCGAGACTCCTCCGTGCCTCGGAGAGCACGTAAACCCGTCGGTCCCAGTTGTCATACGAACACCTATGACAATCGTTAGTGGTAGTCAGAAGCCTAAAAAGCCTGACAAGCAGTCTTTCCTTCTAATATCGGTGTTGCCTAGAAATAGGGTTGCGAAGGTCTGATGGCAGTCGCTCCGTGTAAAATACTGATATTCAGCTGCATCCTGGTTAGACTGGAAACCGACCCCAACATGGTTGGGAAAAGGCTAGGAGGAAGAAGAAGAAGAGGTAGAAGGCGTGAATGTCTTTATAAGAAAACTGTCTTCAAGAGATGCGTAAATTAAAATAAAATTAATGCTAATAGATAATCAACCCACTATTGACGTAAATCCTCGCTACGACCTCAATGTCACTTATATTTACAGGAACAAGGTAACCGACCGCAGAATAAAGTTAAAAAAATATTTTGTTGACCAAACTTTGTGAGTCAACAGAAGGAGGTTCGAAGGAAGGTACATGCAATGTGTATTCTAGGAAAAACTTCGTAAATGCGTAAATTAAAGTGGTACCAGTTTACCCAGACATTTGTGTAAGTACTTGGATTAAATTATGCTTGAAATAATATCCAATTTGACGTCCTAATTATTTAACTGCCTCGTCAGTCTATTAGTCCTAAGTGAAGATAGGGTCGAGGAAATTGTTTTTTCATTTTTTCTGTGTAATTCTCAATAAGAGCTCGTAATTTGGATTTGTACCCAATTAATGACAATAGGCTCATCCCCTATTACATTGGACTGAACATACCATACCACCACACCTGTATTTCCCGAAGGGGTAGGCAGAGGCGTACTAAAATGTACACCCACATTTCACTGGTATGTTTAGGTACCGTATAATAGGCTATGAACCGGGCACAACTCCAGTCTCAGAGCTGCTACTGGGAATTTCACAGAATACCCAACAACACCTTGCTCGCAGAATACCCGGGGATCGAACCCAGGACCTCTAGCGAAGCAGTCGCGCTTGTGACCACTAGACCAACGGTGCAGTCACATTGGACTTAACAAACTGGGAAACTGGGTGTACATTAATACACCTTTGCCAAACCCTTTGGGTGATATGTTATGTTATGTTAATGAGTCCTTACTCCCATAGAAACACAACCGTGAAATACCAGTCTTTGACTTCTCCTTAATAAAGGGAACAATGAATGCCTAAAGTCGCCAGCTTAGTACCACTCATTACTTGTTCGCTCCACAAAACCGTCGTATTTACGTAATTTCCATAGACAATGCGGTAAAGAAAGAAATATGGAGTTAGTATTGTCTAACGGGTCAATGACACAATATTATGTCATTTGAATAAAAACGAAACTGCTTATTTAGGGAATTTTTTTTAGGTACGTTTAATAAGAAGCTAATTCTTATTGGATCATGGTGGTATTGTGTTGAAACCATGTTTGCGTGCAAAAGGCTGCCAGTTTTTTTTTTGGATCAGACCTTTGAGATTTTATGAGGGAAGCGCAGGATTCTCTTCCACTAAAACCACCCCGGTGGCCATCATCAGGGGGCACTGTTTAAAGGACTACCCAGTCTCCAACCTCTCAGAGGGGTCTCCTTGTGTTGAAACCTCTTGAGCTCACATTCTTCTTCGTCAACACACTCTTGGCAGAATGGTCGTGGTCGTCACTAAAGTATTAGTGGCACACTTGACAATCGGTATTTGCCTTTTTGGTGCATTCATAATAAATATAACCATGGATTGCCAAATTATAGCTTGAATCCATGGCACGCGCACCGCACCTCTGACTTTTCGATATCAATATAGTATGATATCAGTTAATCATGATATTAGTTTATGGCAATAGGGTCGCTCCTTATTACATAGAACCTAAACACAGCGAACTGTGGGTGTACATTAGTATGCCACAGCCTATTTCTGCGGGGAACACAACCGTGATGGCTGGCATGTTTGATTTCACGCTGTTACAGTTTTCGCATCCTCAAGCGAATCGTTTTATAAGCATACCTACAACAATATTTATTTTATACAATGGCGCTATCATTTCCCGTGCAGTAGCTATAGTTTACAGACTATGATTTCACAAAAATGCATTACATCGTGAATGCGTCATTGGTCTTAACAAGAGATCCTGGGTTTGCTTCTCATTTCGAGCAACAATTTATTGGATACGCAGGTATTTGCTATGCATGTTCTTCACCGCCGTACTCGGCTTCCAAAAGTCATAGTACCTATGTTGTTATTACCCCCGTCAAGAACTGGGTTATCAAGAGCCTTTTTTTTATTGCGACTTGATTGTCCCAATGTATTTGGGATTGACGCAGCTTGTCCTTTTCTTCTATTCATTTCTGTCTGGCCATCTCTATTCACTTCCTCTCCAATCATATCAGGAATAACACAAGCCATTCGTATTTGTCATTGGTCTTCTTCTTTATTCCTTTTGGGCGTATATTTTCAGTCGAGCTGCCATTGCAGATAATACTAGAAATGCGGTAATATTTAGAGTTATTGTCTTAATAAAGAACAATATGAATAAAATAGAAGATCCAACCTATACTTCCGACTGCCGTTGTAACAATGACTATCATCTGCTTAAGACTATGCCCATTTTGGTAAGCTGCCAACTACAACCATACATAGGTATCAAGGAGACTGTTTCTTTGTGCATCACACCGTCATCAGTCATCGTTAACTTATCTTTAATACATCAATGTTTCCTACTTCATGTCACTGTAGTGAAGATGTATAATGGCTTAAAATGCATAATACCTATGTATATTATAAATAAAAATCTCCCACAGCTCTATTATTATTCAGTTTAATCCCAGAAACTACTGTACGGATTTTCATATGCTTTGCACCAATGGAAAGTGAGATAACCTATAAACTTTCTGGTAACTCGACGTATTCCTTGTAGGATATCATAGTAGGGTTAAACTGCAACAAATATTCTAGTGAAATTCAGTAGTTTTTGAATTAGTTATGTTTAGTATTCTTATGAAAAATCCCAGATTAGACCATTTGAAGCTAATTTAAAAATTATTTACGACGCGACTGTACTGAAATTAAAGTTATTTATATCATAGTTGATGCCGTAGCAAGTCTTTTTTAATAATTCCATCTTAAGTCTCAACTTTGGAATCTAGAGCTTCTAGGTCGTCTTGGTAATTGAACTGGTTATTTTGAAAATACTTACCTAAGTACTGCTATAATATGATCTTGATGTCTATCATGAAGACCATACGAGTATATTATGTAAAGATTACGTAAAGAATATACAAATATTTGGCCTATCGTCTTAGTTTTTCCTCCATCTTCATGAAACTAATTTAGTCTTCTGTAATAACATTCTTCAAATTCGCCTTTTAGTTTTTAGTGTCTAAAGATTTTCGCTGATGTTTTCATTATGCGTAAATAGGAGTACCTAAGTAGGTATTAGTAATAGTAGTTACATTACCCTAAAGGGCCTTAGGGTAATGTAACTACTATTACTAAGTTACTGTAACTACTGTTACACAGATTATTTTTATAGACGTTATATCAAAATCCTATCTCTAGTAAGCAAATCTATCGACACATTCGACGGAATGAGTCGTCGATCTGTGTAAACTATAACTGCATTAGCCAACGTGTTATGTTTCTACCATTAAGGGCTATTTTCAAACGACAATGATGCCTTGCCTGGTCTTTTACTCACATATGTACTCGGAGACCTATTCGGAAATAGATTTTTACAAACAATTCCTAGATTCGTAAGCTGGTGTATAATTTATCCCTATAGCGTCACACGCAATCCGCGCGTCTCATATAAGTGTGCGCTGACCGGCGCACGCGCATTGTTACACTGTACTGTATAGTGCGCGGGTCAGATCGTGTCGGAAAACATGGCTGTTAATTTCGTAAGTCGTTTTTCATATTTTCTTTTAGAAAGTTATTTTTTGTGAATGTTTCTAAAGACAAATAAAAATTTCTGTTAAAAAAGATGCGCGCACAGTTTTTGTGATAAAAATAATTTCGGCCTTTCTTTTTTCAAAAATATTTTTTTGGAGTGAAAACACTACAAAACTTGAAAATATCTAATGAATCATTTCTTATTCATGAAAATGTTAATTGTATTTTAGTCTAGTCCAGTTGAGAGGTTAGTAACCTGTAATAGAGTGAGACTTTAAAATTTCTTTGAGAGCAATTTTGTAGTCATGTCGTCACTTTGAGTATACCGACCTAATGGTATTTTTATTTTATTTTATTCAAAAGGTACAGTAACAGACTACAGACAAATACATACAAACTTAATAATTAAAAAAATATACAATACTTAAATCTGAAGTCCAATTATAACAATACACAACGTCCATTAGTTAGAGTTATGTATTTATGTACTCAGTATTTTAGAAAAACCTTGCTATGCTATGCTATAACATAATATTAATTTTACCTATATACTTATGCTAATAAGTGATTGGACAGATTCTTAATTCTATTATATCCAATAACTAAATATCGTAGAACTATATTTCTTTTTTTAATTCATCAATTAAATTATGGGTAAATGCATCCACTTTACCCAGCAGTGGAGCATTATAATATTTAGGTACTGTGGCTGAATAATAAATTATATTGTTTTAACATTGTAACTACTCTGAAGATGTTACTTCCATCATCATTATCATCACAATGAGACTGTAAATGGATTGATATCATCATCCACCCATTTACTTACTTAAATATCCTGGCACATTTTACACAGCACTATCTAGTCCCAAACTAAGCAGAGCTTGTACTATGGGTACTAGACAATGGATATAATACTTATATACTTTTTTTTTGTAAACACATACTTATAATACATAGGAAACACCCAGACAAACACAAACATTTATATTCATCACATAAATATTTGTGTCTTGTGGGAATCGAACCCACGACCTCGTGATCAGCAGTCCGGTACTCGAACCACTAGACCACAGACGTCGTCTGACTTAGAATGACATTAGTTCACCGATCATAATTAAATAATCAACCTGTATATACAGCGCCTTCTATGTAGATAATAATTGTGTAAAGTCGCTATATTTTTTAATATTTATGCTTTTGTAGAGTGTAGTGTAGTATGACTACTTTAAAGTAGCTAAAGACTTTAACTTTAATGTAGCTTCATTCTACACTATAGGTAACGTTCATAACAAAACTGTTTCCATGGTTTGTAGTCAAAGACAAAAATATGAAGGGGAAACTTATTAAAAATCCACTTTACATAACTATTTTCTACATAGAAGACGCCATTTTGAAAATGGACTAGTTCATTTCAGCGTATTTTTCATGAGCAGAGTGGCGCAGTGGAAGCGTGCTGGGCCCATAACCCAGAGGTCCGTGGATCGAAACCACGCTCTGCTAATATTTATGATGTTTTTTAAACATATTTACATATGTTTTTTATTCATTTTTGGGCTTAGTGTAAAAAAAAACTCTCAAAACCACGCCTATATTTCCTAAAAGGTTAGATAGAGGTGTTCTTAAGTACACCCACAGTTTCCCGGTATATTGAAGCCCCTCAAGGAGAGCCAGCCTATTACCATTAACCGGTAACTAATCAAAACCCCGAGCTGCTACCGTGAATTTCATATAAAACCCAACTAAAATAAGCTCGGCCTGGGAATCGAACCCAAGACCCCAACGCAGCAGCCACGCTATGATCACTTGTCTAAGGCAACCATTAAATCCTACCATAAAAAAATATTCGCGCAGATATTTTGTTTAATAGTAAACCTCCTCGGCACGGACTGTATGGGCAAAAATATAAGTAGGTATACAAAACAAAATAAAAAAATAACATGTTCAACATTAGCAGAGCATGGTTTCGATCCACGGACCTCTGGGTTATGGGCCCAGCACGCTTCCACTGCGCCACTCTGCTCATGAACACTCAGACTAAAATAGGGAGCTATGTTTTCTAAATGTCTCAGATGAAAAACCTATTTGGCTATATAATTTCGGCAAAACAATCTTTGAATAAACGTGATGATACATCGCACTTGAGACTTTATCCTTATGATTATTACTAAAATTATTGAGTTTTAAAATGGATTTACATTACATTCAGAGTTTCTGATTCTGAATGTAATGTGTATCTGAAATTGGACATCAATGGACATGAAATGATTGTTACAAATGTCCGGTGTGCAAACCAAAAGACGAAGGTACGAATCCACGTTAGGACTTTACTTTCACGGTACTTATAAGATGTATGGAAGAAAAAGGCATACTGCGCCGACCCAAAGTGAATTGGGATAAGGGCAGGAGGAGGAAGATGATCTATATATGTATATGTGTGAAAGAATGAAAAAGTAAAAGAATGTTAGAGAATTTTTTAACAACAAATAGGAGCATTCCATACTAAAATAACGAAACACAAAAAAAAATACCTTGAAGAACAATCTGCCAAATTTACATAAACATAAAGATGTGCAAATACGACTGGACAGTTCAATGAACTTCCAAGTACATACATATATACAAAAATAAATACATCCATTAAACGTTTACCTAGAAAACCACGGTACGAAAATCCTCTACATTTTAAACCGGGTCGCATAAGAGTAGTATGTAGGCACAACCAACGACGCGCGTCCCTAACTGTCCTCACACATAATTACGTCCAAATTACACTTTTCGAGCTTGCGTTACTTTATGTTGCAATGAAAGGAATCATTCGGACACTTACTTACCAACATGCCGCATGTTTAAGTGCGTGTGACAGTTTTCAATGTATCATTGTTCGGTTTTGCAACAATTTCGTAACACTATGTGTAGCTGTGTTGGGGAAAAACTGTAGTGGTTCAATTTATCTTGATGCTTAGAACTAGTTTGGCAGTTATGTCGTTTTCGAGGACGAATAATGACGATCCTGAATTCTTGTTTTCAAATGTTATGTGGAAAAATTTAATAACAGTTATGTGAGCGGTTAGTAAAATTGCGATGGTAATACCTAAGTATAGTCGCAATGTGAACTTCTAATCCAGGAATGGTTATGCTAATGGATAGTTTAAACCTTTCATAAAATGAGACCGTTATGTTTTTTTTTAGTAAAAAAATAATATGTTTTTTTATATTGCGAAAAATTGCAATTTCGGTAAATCATTTGTCATAAATTCTAACAAAACTTATTTTCATTAATGAATATTATAACTAATTTGTAAAAATTGCTATATTTTAAGCAAAAATGTCGTCGTCAAAACAATAGCCTCTCTCATACAATGCTCTGATACAATTAACTTATCAACCTTGTCTGGTTCCCGCTGGTTGAACAGCTGTAGGACAGAGTTGAATGCTCCACATCAAATGTGTCACATCAAATTGTGACACCAAGGCCAAGGGCGCCGTGCTTTTTGAATTTATATTGTAAAAATGTTATGTCAAGTAATGTCTTGAAGGAAAAAAAAATATAGAATCAAGTTCAATGTCAGTGTCCTTAAAAAAAACTTTTGACATATAGGAAAGTTACGTTGCTCAGTGCTTCTATTGTTGGAAGAATTTTGAAAATGGATCCAAATTTATTTATTATAAACAAAAATATAAAAATTAATCTTTTTCCTTTTAATAATGTAGATCAGTTAGATATGTAGGTACTAATGTTCTTTTCTAAATAGTTGGGAAGTACCACTTATTTTGAGCGATATTTTGAACTTTTCACAGAAGCTAAATGTATGCTAATGCTAATGTATGTAAGCAACATTTCAAAAAAATTTGCTTATTACATAGAAAACGTAACCTTGTTTATCGTCTACACGTTTATTATTAAGTATGAATATGGAAACAGTAAAGTTAAATCGTATCAACTTACGAATGAAGTTGAAGTTAATATATATTTTTTGCAAATTCACCATTATGTATTGCATTTTTTTCTATAATCATGTATTGCTCCCAATAACAGCAAGGTTGTATCGTCACATCGTATGTGACAAATTCCGTTTACGATTGCAATGACCACGGGTAGATGATATAGTAAGTGGGTGAAGGTTCGGACGGCGGGCACATACTAATGTGACGGCTACTTACTTACGTGCTTCCTTCCGTTACTTGTAAATTACGTAGATTATGATGTGTTTGCTGGATGATAGGAATTATGCTTTATAAGTATTTGACTTAACAACTAAAGTTTTTTTTTTCTCTTTCTATCTCCGACAGAATCGGAGCCTGTGCTAGTCTAATTCTCATGCATTGCAGTTCTAGCTTATATTCCTCTCGCACTTTCATTCTTCATACCGTATCTGTCTGTCATTCTTCTTCATTCTTTCCTATGGGTGGGATTCCATATATATATTATACCTATTCTGTTTTACTATAAAGAAAATCTGTATAGAAATCTAAGGATCCAAGCAAATACAAAACCTAAATCTATACTTTTTATTTTTGTATTGGCTCCGAAACTACTAGACCGATTTGAAAAATTATTTCAGTGTTAGATAGCCCGTTTATCGGGGAAGGCTGTATACCATCACGCTACGACTAATAGGAGCGGAGTAGCAATAAAAAATGTTCCAGAAACGGGGGAAAAATTTATAAGATCACGCGGGCGAAGCCGCTGGCGGACAGCTGGTACTTAATATAAATAGGTGATTTTTATGGAGATTTTTTTCATTACTTTACCATAAAAAAAACAATATTCTTTAGAAATAGTTGTAAAATATATATTATGTAGTATTTATAATATGGTGATCATTAAAAATAAAGAATTTAATTAATGATTAGTTACTATTGTAACGAATACCAATGGAAATGAAATAATTAAACCGTATTAAACCAATTAAGGACAATTAGCAAGAAAATCTCAAACAGCTTACATGAAACTCGATACAAACAAAATTAATATGTATGCTTGGTAATCTATAGAGATTACCACAACTTACTACACAACAGTACAAATACCTACGGTAATTATCTAAAGTTTACCATCGATGACGTATCCTGCTTTAGAATTTTAATCTCAATACAACTTATTTCCTTATTTACGACGTAAAATATTTAAAAACAAATCCATATTTTTTTTTTTTCATTATGGACTATACTATATACTTACCTACTAGGTAGTATTTTTTTACGTATATTTTTTTAACTGGGATATACTTAGCGGCGGCGCAGATAACTCCTCCCAACAACACATTTCTATCTTTTAATTTAAAATTTATAGAAAGCAGTTTTTGTTTTATTACTTTTTTATATCTAATCCTTCCTGTTTTTTTGGCCATAATAAACGGTGGCAACGCTATCACTGGGTCAAATAAGTTTAGTGTACTATATTAAAGGCAATGTTTTCCTTTCTACATAAACTTGCGTGATTTACATTATGTACGAGCGTATACAGTATTAGTTCCGTATGGCAAAAGTTATAAATCATAGAGAAATCACGTTGTTTTCCTGTCCATTGTAGCGGAACCCTTAAATAATATAAGTATGTTATGGATGCAAATACGTAATCCACTACATAATCACTTGTTGATAACAATACTTCAAACATAATCAAGTACATTTGAAAGCCAGTCTCTTACTCTGTCATAATTATCATCACCACGTCTAGTCACGGATAGGCGCTATCCAACACATAAATAAAAAAATTGAACTTATTTTTCATGAAATTATCTGCCAAATAATTTAACGGAAACTTAGTACAGTTGTCGCCAAACTTATTGTCCGGGTTGAAGTTGGCGCATGCTAACTTTAACCACCTTCGACAGTCATCTTTAGGTTTGTGAGAAACGTATCGCGCTAAGTGGCATCCATCTCTCTTAATCGCAATGACATGTCGTAGTACGGCCTCTGATTATGGACTTATGAAATAGTTCCTCCGACTGGGGCAGACTTTCGAGTTTTGGCCCTTGTATAGGTTCATATTTGACGACGTCTGTGGTCTAGTGGTTCGAGTACCGGACTGCTGATCACGAGGTCGTGGGTTCGATTCCCACAGGACACAAACATTTATTGTGATGAACTTAAGTGTTTGTGTTTGTCTGGGTGTTTCCTATGTATTATAAGTATGTATTTATAAAAAAAAGTATGTAAGTATTAAATCCATTGTCTAGTACCCATAGTACAAGCTCTGCTTAGTTTGGGAGTAGATGGTGCTGCGTAAAAAAAAAATGACCCAAGATATTTATTTATTACATTTATTCAGTAGCAGGATCGAAAGATTTTTTCCAGCGATTGTACTAGATACGTGGTGAATGCGATAAGTGTGATCACGAGAAGAGATCCAAACATCGATAAGATTATATTATCATTTATTTTGCCCAAAACAATGGTACAATAAGTTCTTGCAATTATGACAATGATCTGTTTCATAATAATCATGATTAATGTCATGCAACATGCAAAATTTGTTACTTAAATTAACTGTTTACAGACAACGAATAACAGTATGAACAGTACCATCTCTAGATAACCACTTACGGTCGGATAAATTAAAAAATCGATCAAAATTTGTATTATCTGTCAAGTAATTTAACGGAAACTTATCAGGAGGTAGTGAAATAGGCTCTCTTGTCTTATTGCATTTTTTCATAAACATTATTTTTAAATTACTTAAGCAATGTCTAATAAACTTAATGCCATCTTCCTTAGTATTGTATAATTGCACAGTTAACGATCATCATCAAGCCAATAAAAGCCATACAACTTGTATGGCATGTCAATCAGCTGACACATCGAGTATTTGCCTTTGTACCATCATCATTTAAATCAGCACATTACATAAAAACAAACAACCACACAATCATCGATAAACTTTATCGATTAGTGAGAATGGTTCCCTTCGTAATCGCAATCGATACTATACTACTACTATAATAATTTCGAATACTTTTAATATATTTTATTATGCATTTGGACGAATCGTAATAATAGCTACAACTATAAATAATATAATCGTAAAAACGACTATTCCTGTAACTTTTCTATACTTTAGGACTTTGTTTTTTTTCAACGACATGTAAAGTCTGCCAACCTGCACTAAGCTAGCGTAGTTAGTAACTACGTTAACCCCTCTCAGTCTGAAAAGAGACGTGACCCCAGAAATGGGTACCTAGATATTTTTGCAACAATCATACTTATTGATAAAAATTGTTACAATTTGTGATATTAATTTCAAATACTGAAAAATTGATTCATTGAAACATTTGCAAAACGATATCCTCAATAAAATTTTATGAATGACTAACTAATGGGATAGCCTGTTATGGGCAAAAAACGCAATAACAATGCCTAAACGACAAAACTGTTTATAAAATAACCCGTTTTGAGGAAACAGACTATATGTCTTCAAAACAAGGAAAACCAATAACAGTTATATGGCAATGCATTCGTTATGAGTCAAACTTTGTGATTGACACGTGCATGTAAAACATGAAAAAACTTGGCCACATCAGCAATTAGTCCGCTGTTAATGTGTGCAGGCATTAGGTAATGACTCAAATTTCACGGATGACGTGTATGTCATAATATGCATGGTACAGCTCGGCCTTAAAGACAGACCCGCACGAAGGCTGGTTAGGCAGACGCTCTGAATTGTAATGATGTAGCCCCATTTGAGATGCGGCGTGAAGATAACGATGATTTTGACTGGCCTTCATTTTGGATTATATCATGACTTAATGTCAAATATCAGCCCATTGATCAAAAGGATAAATAATAAGGATATGGCTATAGATAATACTGCGGGCTGCGTCTTAGTTCATCATCCTAGCTTTTCCCGACTATATTAGGGTCAGGTTCCAGAAACCCAATTTCATTACAGCACCGACACCCCGAAGATAAATTAGTCGACTGTCATCGGGTTTCTATCTTTTTGACTACCACAAATAACCTAGACGACGAACAGGTATTGGCGATTGCTAATACCTGGCTGTGACAATTGTCAAGGCACTGATCTGCTCCAATGGCTAGGAATGCCCAACCATACTCCTTTTTCCTGCCTCTAAGAATGGTCAAACATACCCTGGACTATCCGTAGCAAGCGCTGCTTAGTTAACCTTGCAGATTTACATTCCATTGGCTACAAAGGAAGTTAATGACGAAATGACGGCTGATAGAGATGTATGAAAGAAAAAGAAAAACTGTGCGTAAATAAATTGACAGGACAGAAGGATGATGATGACGTTTTGCTGATGTTTGTTATAGACAAAGAAAAAACAAAATGTAAATAAACGAAAGAAGAAGAGTTACCCACCACATCAACCACAAATTCTGCTACTAAAGTTTTGTCTCATTACTTTCCAGTACTTGATAGCGGCAATGATGGTGGCTGTGAGCGCCGCTCCACCCAACCAGCAGCGCTTCCAACAGCAGCCCCCACTTCATCAGCTTAATCCGTAACTAACTTTAAAGAAACCCATATACTGACCCTTCCACAATCAAAATTAAAAAAAAATGTAATTTATTGTTATAAATTAAAAAAAAAACAGATCAGATTCACCCGAACTTCGATCTACTCCGAATAATTTAGCTATTTTAAGACTATCGTCTTATTCTCAAAAACTTTTTCTAATATTACAGACTAGATTACTTCTTGGAGCAACAAGTGGATAATTATTACAGGCCCGCTAAACAAGAGCAAGGTAAGCAATACACTAATTACATATAAACATTTAGCCTAGGAAAGTTTAAATAATCGTCCATCTACATACCGTTATTGGTTGTTATGCCCTATCTCTTTATCTTTACCATTTATTCAATCATTATTATTCTTTGGTTACCCGTCATCGTGTGGCAGGTAACCAGTGTAGGAAAACGAGTCTTGAAAAGCCAACACGTTGACAATAAATCGAAAACGTGTGCAGTGCACTAAGAATCATGATTATAGGACGCATTACATCATCAAAGGATACCCCATGATCAAAATCTGTAATAAAAAGAGCGCGTTGAAAAGCTAGGCTGATATACTTAAACGCCACCAAATGTTTTGTCGTCATATACCTACCCGTGGTGAGATAATGACTGAAAACGATAATGCTAACAGTATGTTGTAAAAAATATTTGGCTAAAATAAATTTGGCTAATAAATTGTTGTGGCTAAAATATTTGGTTCCTATTACATTCGCATTACCTTAAGACCAAAGGAATTATATTCTAATGTAATTTATTAAAAAAAACGAACACTAGAATGAGTTCACTGATTATACCTATAAACATATAAATTGATGAATCTATAAATGCTCTTACAGTGAGTGCAAACGCTCCAAATCGTGCGCCAGCGCGCCTCGAATCCTTGGAGCCTGACAGCGAAGTGGAATTAGTACCGGGAGTACAACAGCCGCAACAACCTCCACAACAGGTATGTCTAATGAGCAACGGTTGACTTCAGTATTATTTCAACCCTATACAGACTAAACAATATTGAAAATTGAAATATATCTAATCAAGAAAAGATGCCTTTTTTAACTTCATAGCAAGACGACGTCGTACACGCAATGCAGTGTTGCTCAGAGTATTAACATAGTATAATAATTATAATTTATTAGTAAATTGAAAATATAGAATGTTCTACATTGAGATTAATTTACTTACATTTATTTTACTTTAATATTTTAAAATCAATGAAATACTAATTATTAAGCCAATTTTATTTTCATATTATAAATATGGAGAAAAACATTAAACTATATAGTATAATATTACTATATTGGACTCTACTGATATCCACTATATTTTGTCAATTTCAGAATCCAGTAGCTCCGAACATACCTGGTCTGGCACCTGGACAACGAGTGTTCATAGTGCACATGCCAGTGCCGGGATACAGGTAAACATTTGTTTTTAAGTTCCTATTAAATATAGGAGTTGTAATATAATATAGAACAGTTATCCGAGTGTATCTACAATGCTCAAAACGCACTTTTAAAATAGCTTGAGAAACAACCAGGATAACAAGTCCTGTACTTAACTATAACTTTAACAATTATTTTTTCTACATTTTCTATAACAAATTACGGGTTCACCAGTCACCAAGTTCTCTGGTCATGCTGAGATAAGGGATCATATATGTCGTTATCGTAGTTGTTTTCATTTTATCCATGATAGGCAATATCCGCGTAAAAAAGGACCAAAATTAAAATAACCCCAATTCATATTATATTAATACTATAAATGCAAAAGTAACTATGTCTGTCATCTTTACTTTTCGGCAATAAGATAGACTGAAGATCAAGAAGACTACCTTTTGTCTCAAAAATACCTACATTATATTATATTTCTATTCTAGTCCAGGCAGCATAGGTGGTTACCAGCCAGTGTATATTGTTGCTGCAGCACCACAAGGCAATGCTAGATTCCCTGGTAATGGTAAGTCTATTTAAAATAACTAGGTATTATTATTAATTCCAATTTTCAAACAAAAAACTACATGGAATTATAACATATCACGAGTTTTTCATCTACAGGTTTCCAGAACACTGTTCTCCTAGACCCATCAGGCCAGGGAGTAGTGAACCCGTTCGCTGGCTACCCCAGAGGGGTGATTCAACCACAATTGCTGGGCGCTCCCCTCACATACCCCAACAGGCCCTTTGAGCTAGTATACCCAGACCACGGACTAGTTAATGCGTAAGTTTTGATTCAAACAAAAAGAACTACACATATTATATCCATGTCAACTAATCGCATAATGTACAACAACAATTCGATTAACGAATCTTTTTTCAAAAGGCCTGGATCGTTTTAGTACCAACTACTACTGACTACCTACCTACCTGTATCTACTTTCTTTTAAAATTATGTTTTCCTTCAGTTTTGTTAATAAAAGAAAGTGGTAAGTGGTCCGTTGGAGATAATCCCATAAAATAGATTTACGATCAATTGAAGGAAACATAATTATTAATTTGCACATTAACTTTATACTTCAATAGGTATATTAAAATTTTATTGACTTTCAGTTTTTTAAACTAAGATTTAATATTTATTTGCACTTTCTACTTTCTTCACAAATTGATTATTTTATCCGCAGATAGATTGTTGCTAAATCGTTTTCTTGTTGAACCTAATCATAGATTAGATTTATCCGGACAACCGTCACAAAACCATAATAATAGGATAAAAAGACATTTCAGATCACAAGATTTGTTTCTTTGGGGTCTATTGCAAAATATTTTTCAAAAGATTTGAAAGATTACGTTTAAAATTTCTTTGCAGGCTAAATAAAAAGTCTTTGTATGAAAATAAAGCTGCCAATCGTACAAAAAAATAATGATTTACACGCTTGACCAAAACTCAAAATAAAAATGTTTCTAAAAAGTACGATATAGATCACGCTCCAGCTCCATACATTTCTAGCATAACCGGGCCTCGCCTTGTATAAGCTTTCCGTACAGTGAGAGGCCCCTTAAACTGGACTTGCATATCTTTATGTGTGTCCCTACTTCTCACGTTATAAAGCGTATTAATTCATTAGATGTTTTACTTTAACTAAATACCTAAATTTACAGTGGAGGTCAACCTGTACAAGCAGAGGCTCCTAGAGGGACTATAAATTTCCCACAAATGTTGGGACTCCAAGGACCAATCAACCCCGCTGCTTATCAGGGAGCAGCTGCCCAACTTGCCCATCAAGGACCAGCGCTGAAGACGAGAGTTAACAACGGTAAGAACTAACATTTCGTCAGCACTTGATCATTAGGATTCATTGCAAAATATTTTTTTAAATCCTTTTCACACGGAAGCCGTGTCTTTCCGTCTAATGATTGTTGATCTAATGATTTTATCTACATGTATAATTTAATAAATTAAACCCATGCTTAAATGTTATACCAATTTTTGAAGAGAATGAGAAATTATATGATGACCGAAATCACCGTATTGTAAATACCATCGATAACTATTAAATATTTTCTTAAAGATCTCTTCAAAATATATTCCTTGAAGAAAATAATTCTAAGAAATATAGACACGTTTTGATGGATGACATTTCTCTACCAGGTACCCCAGCTCCTCTAAAGCAAGGTTCAGGAAGTGACGAAACCAAAGAAGCAGAAACTAATTCGAACCATAGAGCACAAGCTCTGGCACGAAACAAAGCGTAGTTTAATAATAAAACATTCAATAATGTGATTGAAACTATTGATCCTCAATTAGAAATTATAAAAGCAACGATATTTGAAGCATAAGTAAAAATGAAAGTGATTTTAGATTTAGAAATATGATTTGTTGTAAAAACAGATTATGACGAAGTGAATTTTTATGTTGTTATGTAAGTAATTGTTTCTGTTACCAAAATGTAAAATAGCAATGCAATTGTAGTTTCTTATATTTATTACAAAATTAAATGTTTGATACTAAAACAATTTTTTGTTTACATTTTGTGACAAAAAATCCCAATCATTTGGGATAGCCATAGATATTTTGCAAATTTATGACAACTCCAGACAACTCTTTAAATAAACCTTTATAGCTACTTAAAAATAATGTAACTTACATATTATATGCCCGTATTCATATTAAGACTTTCTTCATGTAAATTGTTTACATGTAGTTTTATAATTGCATCATCATAATTATATGGACGGCCACTATGAAGGTCAAGTTCTTCTTCTTCTTCTTCCTAGCCTTTTCCCAACCATGTTGGGGTCGGCTTCCAGTCTAACCAGGATGCGGCTGAATGGATGCGGCTGAATATCAGTATTTTACACGGAGCGACCGCCATCAGACCTCCGCAACCCAATTTCTGGGCAATAGTTACCGATATTCGATGGAAAGACTGGTTGTCATGCTTTTTAGGTTTCTGACTAACGATTGTCATAGGTGTTCGTATGACAACCGGGACCGACGCCTTTACGTGCTCTCCGAGGCACGGTGGGGTCTCGATATGTTAAGAATGGTCACCCATCCACAGACTGACCACGGCAAGTGTAGCTTAACCTTGCAGATCGGTTGATCAGCGTTGGTACAACTTGGCCACGAGCCCCTCTATTTTCAAGTTCAAATGTTATTATTCCAAATAAGCTTTAACAAATAATGCACTGTTCCAAAAAGGTTTTCCTACGGAGAATCCGGAAAGAAACTCCATAACTCCACTTAAATATCTAATTCCCAATGCACGATTTGACTCTATACGAACACTGTACATTCTACCAGCTCGTTTTCCCTAACTCGAGTAAACGGGAATTTCTAGTGAATTCCTTAGAAAATCAGCACACAACTGTACAACGAATATGGAGCGACATCGCCCCACTATCGCCAGGACCGGTCGCTTTCTACTATAATAAATTAACAGTGAATTACGGCTCTATCGATCAGATAACTGGCAACACTGGTAAAATTGTCCGAGATTTATTTATTATCTGAACCATTTTCCCTTACAAGGTGAAAAACGACCGCATTTAAATAATTATATCAGCTTAGTGCAAAACGTGCAACAAGATAATGATTAATGTCGTCTTAATGATTAGGTACAGGTTTTAAAGTCAAAAATTATCAAGTTGCAAATCCATTAGTAATTAAGTAATATTGATTGGTTTTTAAAGGAAACTTTTCTTTGGTTAAGTTCAAGTCTCCGAGTAAAGTAAGTTTCTTCATTACAAACAAAAATAATGGCCGTAAAACTTAGCTTTCCATAAAGCTCCAAAAGTGTCCAGAAATTTGTTCGTTCGTTAACTAGCAATTGTAACGTATCCATAAATCATAAAGAAATCTTAGCAAAACTTCCTGAAGTTCCATCATTAGTAATATTAATAAGTCCCCTTGGAATCAAACTTTTATCTGTTAAGTTGCTACCGTTAGCACTTAAGCAGCATTTTATCGTCTCTAACGGAGCCTCATCCTGTGGTGGCGTTCATTCCTATAAAGTATAACATACACCAACACATTTTACCCCCTTATATCTACCACCCCATCTTTACTCCTTTCTAATAAGACTGAATTTATCTTAGCAATGAATTCTGCAGCTCCAATGATAAATTGCCCAGTTCCAAGAATGGTTACCAGTTTATGATCTCCAAAGGAATCGGACGTATAATTATGGCCAATTGGAAATGTGATTGGACATAAATAACGGATAATTGACTCAAGATAGACGTGGACGATTTAAATCAATTAAATTGTAATGCAGTTTCAATTATTCCGTGTTCCGCCATTACTCTTTCGTGTTGGTTAAGAATTTGAGACATTTGAAATGATTGTTGAAGATTTTTTGTCGCAATTATTTGCGATAAAAAATGATACCCTGAAAATAAAGAATATTTTCAGGGTATCATTAAAACACTTTCAGCATAGATTAAAACCTAGCTACTATTTTTTCTAAGTCGTAAAATAGAACAGTAGAAATGTTTTTGAGAACAAAGTAACACCACTTTTTTTTTTTTTAGGACGGATGTAGATTCTAGCTCAGGAGCTTTAGAATCTTAACCGGGCTTGGTGGCGAGGCACCTTTTGTGCCTCCAGCCATGGACACTTATAAACTAAGCAACAGCAGCTAAGGGCGTCCCCTAACGGGACTCGGACCTCGGCTTAGGGCGTTGCTGGGGGGACAGCTAGGGACAGCTGGATCTGGGTTAAAATTATTTAGGGACGAATTTAAAACTACTGGCTCGGCGCGGGCCGGCTCGAGCAAGGGACGGTACCCCTCCCCGTCCCTTGCTCGAGCCGGCCCGCGCCGAGCCAGTAGTAACACCACTGATTCAACAGATTCATTTATTACCTTTTTAAAAGAGTTATTTAAAGCTACGAAATATGATTAGGTTCAAGTTATTCCTCATTATTCTTGATGCGTATCAAGAAAGGTTTTCCATGATAAAAAACTTATACCTACCAATAGCAATACCAACTATGTTCATACATTACATACAAAAAGGAAAAAGTCCCATGTGGATGCTTCTTATAATAGAATTCCGCACTGGAAGGTAAGACCTCTTAGGGTCTGACTGGTGCGTCAGAACCAGGTCCCAATCTCGGTTGCTGTGGCTCCAGTCGCTGGCTGGCTGCAGTCGGACGGGACTCCTGTTACATGTATCTCTGGGCGGCGATAACTACTTACCATTAAGTGAATCGTCTGCTCGATTGCTGACTTGAATCATTATAAATCCCGAAGAATATAAATCCTGAAATCTCAAATATTAGTTACTAAAAAATTATTTATTCATCAGAGATTTCATTGGATTTCTATTCTCCAAAAAATGCATTCACCAATAGCCGAGAAACATACAATTCGAATAGAATTACAACACAATTATAATTTAGCTAAAATAAAAAAGCTAAAATTCGTTCCAGCTAATTGGCCATCAAAATTTCTATCATTAAAAACCAATAGAAGCCAAGAACAAAAAGCCCACAAACCGCATTTGTTTATTTTCATTGACCTGCATCGTAGTGGCCTTGATACTGCATCATTATATTACAATCAATCACATACTGGAGCTGCTCATGATTGATGGCCATAAATATGATTTAAAACTTTATGTGCAGTAATGTGCAAATTATATCACCCACATTACAATCAATACTGGTCCTTACGGCCTGCGCTTTAAAGTTCACTGCCAAAACATAACACTGACTTTTTAGCATCAATATCTTTTTATTTACACTTTAATGGACGATTCAAAACCAGTCAAGCTTGAACTATCTCTATGTTCTCGGACACCTGACTCGTAACATAATATTTTGTGAACATCACAAGTTAACGAGGATCATCAAATTTTGGGCGTCTGATAGTGATGACTCACTTGAATTAAGATGGAATCGCTTTCCAAAGGAAAGGTGTCGAGAGATCGTTGCAATTATCAAGCGTTCGGTACGATGCGAGGCAATTATGATCTTTTTGCCGTGAACCCGTTATCTTGGCTTAGACGCGGGGCAAAAACGCAACTGGCGCAGTGTGGAGTCTTTCGCCGCCGTGGGCGCACGCTACCGCCTCGCGTACTTACTGTTACACAATGTCCCCACGGGCCCTGTTCGTACTCGTCGCTATAGCCTGCATCGCGCAGGCAGCGGCCCGGCCGGTCAAAAAGACCCTCAACTTCAACATGTTTGTGCTCCGACCAAAACAAGGAGCATCTGACAGATTCTTGCTCTCAACCGACGGGGTGTCAAGATTTGGACCAATATTGGAGATGTTTGTCCAACGTTTCCAGGGGTTGATGTCTGTGAAGCTGCCTCAAGATCAAATAAATGGTATCTCTGTTCCCGAGGGGTCTTCAGGTGTAAGAGGTGAGGTGCCTATGGGTAATAATGCGGAAAACGAAGTAGATGGAGTTCAGGAGTCGAAAATGCCTGGAATAGTGGTGAGGCCATCGCGCACCAAACCAGGGACATATGAAGTGGAGATAGACATGGTCGTCGACGATGGCCAACCAGAAGAGAAGACAAAATAGGAAACAGATGTAACAGTGACGTTGGTCCAACAATTACCTATTATGTGGATACAAGGAATCAATACGATAAAGTTATGATTGTCTTTAGAAACTGTTTCGGTAGATAAGGAGAAATACAAAATGATATTTTATTGGATAAATAGGGCTTAATCTACCTGTGTAATTTATTGTTGAGTAAATATTTTCATATTTACTGGTAAACAAATATTTTTCAATTAAAAAAGTACATATTTGCTTCAAGAATATCAAAGAATTCTCTTGTTGTACATTTGTTTGGGCGTAGTATCGTGATATTTTTTATTTCAGCATTTACTATATTAATTTAGTTTATAAGTCAGTCGTAATATTATTTATTTTGTTTATTCTTGCCATATCATTAAGGTTTAGAGTGCGTAATAAATTATTTTACTATTTTTATTTGTGTGTGTTTTGGAAATTGATATTTCGGGTTTTGTCTTTATTGGTATATTAAGTTTCAAGTTAGTTTTGGGTGAGATAGGATTTTTTCATCTTTACTAGGTTATTATTTTTCATTGTAGGTAATATTAAATACTTCTAATATTTATTGATCTGAAGAAAATGAAATTATTAATATATGTATAAAGACAAACACATATCTGCGATGCTGTGGAGAGCTTTATGTACATAAACAGTCATGTAATTAGGGTAAAAACCTTTAAAGGAGTTTATTCTTAGGGTATCGGTAAAGCCTTGAAATTGGGATGCGGAGGTTTTATGACAGTTCCTGGAACACGATCTCAACATAGTTGTGAAAAGTCTAGGATGATTCCGATCTTTAACAAAACCCAAAATTCAACTAAATACTGACTACCTTACATTATCTCGTATATATTGTTTATATTTTATCAAATTTTACTAAAGCTACTACTTTTTTAATTGATAGTTGTGATAATAATAATAATAAATTGGAACAAGGGCAGGAAGATGATGATGAGCTGTGATAATAATAATCCTGAGTATTTCGTATAGAAACGATTTTTTTTTTTAATCTGGGTCTGAAACCCAGGACCTCATGCTCAGCACCAGCCTACGACTGTCTAAACAATGAGCCAACTTTAAAAATAATAATCTAATTAGGTTAAATCCTTTCGATGCAGGTAATAAGCTAGGTTATCTAGCGGGGATCTGGGCATTTACTGTACTTTGAAACCCTGCAGTACAGTCAGCAATAAATAACAAAATAATAGCGTTGCGGTGTCGAGATAAACTTAACGCTAACACGGTAACGGTACGCGCAGTTACTAAACCACAGCTTATTACTGCCGCGTACTGATTGTGTGTGACTGTACATGATGTTGTGTAGGGATTCTGTGGTGTTAACTGTACAATTACAGAGCACTAGCTTAGCCCACGTGGTCTTCATAACTTTTTTCCTCCGTTTTTGCAACATTTTTCATTTCTACTCCTCTCCTATTAGTCGTAGCGCGATAAATGGGTTATTTGACACTGAAAGAATTTTTCAAATCGGTCCAGTAATTTCGGAGCCTATTCAATACAAACAATCAAATCTTTCCTCTTTATAATATTAGTATAGATTAGCTGTTCCCCGTGATGTTCGCGTTCATTAATTTTTTCCCAATCCAGTGGGAATTTCCCAAAATCTCTACTCTAGTCTAGTCTCCCAAGTTATAGTCTATATATTATTCTGATGTATAAACAATAATACTGTAGTAGTATTATTATTATTATTCGGATTGCTTTAAGTTGATATTATTGTTTCCTATCAATCAAATATAAAGAGAGGAGCCTGGTGATTTGTAATACAGGTCCCTGTCCTAGCACAGACACCAGCTCTCATAATGGTTAAACTTAAAAAAAAAATGTTATTTTGTAACAATGTGACTGTAATATTGAAAGCAATAAACTACTATTCTATTCTATTCTATACTGTAAAGTTTCATAGAAATCTATCAATAGTTTTTGAGTGAAAGAGTAAACAAATATCGATCGATCCATTCATCCAAACTTTCACATTTATAATATTAGTAAGCTTAGTAGGATAAGACCACGGTAGGATTTTTATTCTGTTTTGTAGGTGCGTTAACAAAACACAAATTCTAACTTACACAAATTTTCAGATACCTAAATATTACAAATGTTTGAAATGGCAGGAATCGAAGCCGACCATTGGCCACGATCGCTTAGTTGCTTCGCAAATCAGAAAGAAACATTTATTCGGCTGCAAGCGAGACAAGTGCATAACTTACTTAATAAGATACCAAAATAGAATTAAAAAGTATTAGGTACACTTCACGGTTGCGCTGAAAGTGATCTCGTAAATCGTACCTTAGCTTTGTCGTGTACAGTACTGAAAGCAGTTATAGGCTTAAACATGAACAATGCACGGAGGCCTAATATCAAATACAGTTTAGAAATGAGAAACATTCGAATGTATCTTTAGTCGATGGTAGTACAGCTAGATACCTTTGTTAGTCTATATATCTATTTATCAAACAAAGAATATCATCTTCAAAATCGATATGCTCATAGAAACACACAAACATAGAAAATGTATACATAAACAAATGAACAACTTCCTCCTTATTTTGTAGTCGGTTAAAATCTATTCTTTGAAGTATTCAATACACGCGCCAACCGTACCAAATCACACAAACGCTTATTGTGTTGACAACTGTATAAGTACATAGCTAAGGATTCCACAGTTTATGCAACATAACATAGCACAAACATACAATTACGCCTGTATCCCCCGAAGGGTTACGCAAAAGATGCACTAAACAGTTCACCGATCAGCTTAGGTCCTATGTAATAAGGGGCGAGCCTATTGTCATAAACCGGGTACAAATCCAGACTTCGAGATGCAACTTACTCGGAATTTTACAGAAAAACCCGACAACACTGCTCGATACGGAGAACGAACCCAGGACCTCGAGCAGTCGCGTTTACTATCACTAGACCAGTGTAAGAATAATTATTGTGCTATAAAAAAAATTACATTAAAACAGTTCTACTTAAGGCGAGGCATTGACAGTCTTAATCAGTGGTCTTACTTTATGCTTTTCTAGGTATACTAAGAAAATGTTTGGTCGTGAACTCTAGCGAAAGTGCATGACTGACGGAAGTTGCGCGCACGCTGTACGCATGTTTATTACTTGTGGTCTGCGCTAACTTAACAATGATTAGGTTCTGTCTGATCGTGCGCAACAAGAAGGCATCAGATTGAGGCAAAATTATAAAAAATGAAAACGTTTCGAAATAAAAATATTTAAAGAAAGAAACATTTATTTAGCTGCAAAACAACAATTGTCCAACGACACATCTAAAATATGATTTTTTTGATTGAGCCCATTGAAGTTTGAAATTAAAAATTGAGCATGAATTCCAAATTCAAGCTACACTACAGATTACAATAGAAACTCTATGATGCGCGTACGAAGACCTTTTCTTACTAAATTTCGAGACGGCAACGCTATCTCAAAACTCACTCCCATTTATTAATAACATGGGTACTATCTCTCACACAATCCATCTTTAATTTTATTATTTACTGTGGTCCATCTTTACCCTCTAACCATTACCATCCACATCCATATTAGACAGACAGATAGAATATTCTTAATTGCACGACGACACGAAGTATATTCCTAAATCTTTATCCTTACTAATATTATAAACTCAAAAGTAACTCTGTCTGTCTGTCTGTCTCGCTTTCACGCCAAAACTACTGAACTGATTTGAATGAAATTTGGTACAGAGATAGTCTAGAGCCTGAAAGGAAAGGACATAGGCTACTTTTTAATGCGAAAAAAGGGCTGTAAGGGGTTGAAATAGGGGATGAAAGTTATAAGAAATACCCAGAAACGCGAGCGAAGCCGCTGGCGGAAAGCTAGTTTTCTATAAATGTTTATTCAGATTACCTGGCTAACTGCTGGCTCTCGTATTATGCTCACGTTCGTTCGTTTGTCACTACTATTATGCTCAAATTAATTACAAATAAAGAAAACTTGTTAAAGAAACATCTAAGTTTTATTTATTTAAGTAATTACTCACACACATCCAATTCCTTTTCCAACTCTATGAAGAGTCAGTCAGGCCGGTGTAAACCAATTAACCCTCTACCTATTGCTTCATCTGGTCGGTTAGTCGATCCACAGGCTTCCTATGTTAGGAAACTTATGAAGTTTTGTAGCAGTGTATTTGTAAGCGGTACCTATCTACCAGTAACCTATCCGATACCTTGACGAACGTTTATACAAGGGCTATACTACACTAAAGTGTGACTTGCACTGAAATATAGCAAACTTCATCATCTGTTTATATATGCCACCATAGTGAAAGACCACAGGATGTTGACCCACCGCTACCGTAATAATTCTTGCCCACAATTAGCCATTATGACCTGCGGTCACAATAATGGGCATTCTTTATTTTTCTGTCATAATCAGTATTTATTTGTCAAATACGACTGAAAATATACCGATTCATCTAACCTGATAATATTTTTTTTCAAGTGCCTATAATGGGGTTCTTAACTAATGATTTGTAAACAGATATGGGTTACATCACTCATCATTTGCCAAATTATATTGGGTTGGGGTCAGCTTTTAACTTAACCAATTTAAATGTAGGCAGCGATGAGTAACTTTGTAAGAGTGCAAGATAAATCCAACTACTAAGTATTTATAATTCCTATCTATTCATCTTCTCAGCAATCTTGTGGCCTCTAAACCAATATAGATGAAAAAATATAGCTTATTCATTTTTATTTTGTAAACTGTATTATGTATAATATCTAACGGGTCCGTAATAATTACACATACGCATCTAATGAGTGTAATAAGTATCTACCTGTTTTTTCTCAGTAATGTAAAGTCATTAGCAATTATATGTGATAATAATATGTTGACTAGGATTTAAAAATACCCGCATAATATGCACTATGACTTTTTGCATATTACGTCTATTATTTGGAAAGATAATACTTTTGTATATACATTATACAGACTGTTTAATAACTAGGCTGAAAATATTATTTAGAGACATTTATGCAAATTAGTTGTAATAAGATATTAGTCACCGCAAAAACAAACAGCTTTCCGGTAGGCAGTATGGAATGAGCATAATATGATATACACGATGACAAGGACCAATAAAAAAAAGAATAAGTTTGTAAATTAAAAAGCTGAATTATGTCCACAGTTACCGTAACCGATAAATCGTAACCACTGTAATAATTTTACTGCTAAAAGTATGTTACAAGGACAGAAAAAACGAGCATACAAAAACCACCCACTTTACGAATTTGCAATTTATTTGAAAAGTAACTGTCCGTTCTTCGTATACAGGGGCTACTTCGGATATATAGAATACTTCGTATAGATTTTTTATTGAAAAATTATACTGAAAAGTATAGTATTAATATCAACTATACTATACTAAAAAGGAAAGATAATAAAAACTTTTGAAGAGTAAAATAGAAGATGGATTGCACGCGCAGTCTAGAGGCCGTTACGCCAAGTGGGTTTAGTTGGGAACCCGAAACAAATATTTGGGTAATACACAGGTATTTATGTCGAGTCTAGGTATACTCTGTGTCCGTTATTTTTTGTATGATATAAGTATGACTTCTTAAAAGAGAGAAGAGTGAGATCATCATCTAAGAAATGGATTACAAGAAAAACAAAGGCAACCCCAATTTCATATAATCCATGGATATAAGTAATGAAATTGGGTTTTACTCGTTGAATTTGTACAAGTAGATAAATGGCAGCTTATTGCATTTGACATAGTTGAATTAATAATAGCCAACCTGCTTTCTTCTTGGGAAGGAAAAAAATAAATCATGCATTTTATGTAATCTCTCCTCTCAACGTAATAGGACGCGACGACAGAATCGTTCGTAATAAGAAAGTCAAAAGACTGTATCTCAATATTCTCAATCCATCCAATATACTTAATCAACAGCCATTACTATTCAATACGTAGGTACATCCCCACAACGTCACTTTCGTGTAGTTGTCATACCTTTTGACGAAGTTTACATTTTGACGTCCAAAATATACACTTTCATTTTTAAGTGTGTTTTTTGTAGGCTCGAAAATTGCCGTAATATAGCAAATATTAGTACAAATAACACATGAATATTGTTTCCTACGGTATAATTAAACTAAGACTGACCTCAGAAGCTGGTGTCTTCATACTAGTGCTGGACTGGACGTCTTGATTCACTAAATCACTAAGCACTTAAATTATATGAAAAAGTTTGTAAGTAGTTCGGGAGAGTCTGTAAGTGGTACACGAGAGTGTAAGCGGTACGGAAGAGTCTGTAAGCGGTATGAGAGAATTACCCCAAATACCCTGAAATTAGGTACCTAATAATGATGACAACGCTGATGATGAATGACGACCTTGTGATAGAAATGGTAAGATTAGGGAAGCGAATAGGAAGGTGCTAGGACCACATAGCTGATATTGATCTAGCTAAACGATAACAATGTTTAGTAAAACGAAAAACAATCTTAAAAATTAGAGGATGTATAAACATAAGAGCACACTCATTATCGCAAACAAAATTAAAAATAGAATCCTGTTTTCAATAACACAGATGAAGAATGGAAAAATGAATGCATACGTAATTAAAACAATAATGATCAGACCCCGATTATAACAACACCATTTATATTTTCCAAACAATGAACCCAAAAAAAGAAAGCAATGGTCGACGTAAGGTCAGGACTGGTAGGTAGTAGGTCGCAGGTACAGCTTGAATAATAACACGGTTCCGACCGCACAAACAGACACTTCCTTGCCGTCAGACAAACGGACGGTACCGCAGTTCCTGGCTCAGGAATATTATAATATAAAAAGAATACTCATTTGAATAAACTCCGCGATATTCTGTCAAAACGTTTCGCGCCAAAACTGTTTTTGACGTTTAATTTTTTTATTTTACCGGGAATCTTTGTGTTCAGCCTGTGTGTTGTGCTATCGCTGAATTTGTAACGCTCACGTGTGACACAGAAACTTCAAAGGCTAACGAAACTTGAATAATAGTCATCTCTGAGTTCTGTAAAATAGAAGACCACTGAGGAAAACTCGACGAAAAGTAAAATTTATAACTGAAGAACTAAAGAGGCTGGTGCAAATTGCCATAGAGTGCCAAAGTTTGTTCCAATTTCGAATTTAATCTGCACAGTGGTTTTCAAATGTGTAGTTACAAAATGAATCACATGGTGACGCTAGTATTGTACCTGTTCATCGCCTCGGTATGCAGTGCTCCAATGCCGCTGCAAATCCTGCCAATGCAGTACAGAATGCCTCAACTACCTTTCTTGAAGCAGATGGTGCCGAACATGCAGTCTCCTGTTATGTAAGTATTTATTATTTACATATTTAATTAGCACTTTAGTTATTCTGCGTTAGTGCACCGATGATGTAGTAAATTATTATTACTGATTACACTGAACACCAAGCGATTAGGTTCATAAGTTTCATGTCACCGTCACCGTCATTTTGCGTATGCAATATTAGAGACAATTTGTCAATAATCTATGGTACCTATAACGAAAATCGAATCGCCTAACGATGTGGCAATAGGTATCGATTTGTTATTTTTAAATTTAAATTTTTAATTATTAATAAATAGCAACGGATAGTGAAATTATGAATGAATTATGATCAGCATAAACACTCTCGCTTTTATTCACTTTCTATTTAAGAAAAAAATATAAACAAGAAACTTAACAGTAGTTTTATAAATCCTTGCAAAGGAAATCAATTACTGTCCCGCGTTTGTCGTGTCAATCTCCTACCGCAGTAAAAACCTAGTATTGTGTTTTAGTGCATGTACTAAATTAGGTATAATCAACTTGAACCTTATAAATTTATGAGTTTCCTGATGTAAAAGGTCCCTCAACTGGAGAAATAATACTTTACTAGGTTTTTCTGTTAGGGAATTTACAATAACATCCATAGGCTTCTGCGCCTGTAACAAAAGACTTACATGTACGTCACCAACATACGACCTACGACCCATAGATCAATAAACCCTTTACTGTAACCTACAAACAATTGTCTAAACACCAAATATTTCATGGCTACTTCAAAAGACGAGGCCTTACTTCTTAATATACTCGAAGATTCTTATTACACTTAGGAATAGCTACAGGACTAATGAATGGTCATTCAGGAACTTAATAGGAATTTCCTCAATTCCAGGTACCCACAGCAACCTCTAGTGATCGTTCTGTCAAACGCTGCACCCAATACGGAAACCGACGATAGATACGTAAATCTTAATGAACAAGTTCCAAATATGGACCTCAAAAGCAACACGGGACATATAGACGAAAACAAAGAGGCTGTAGTTATAGAATCTAATCCTAAAGTACCTGAAGCGCAACCAAAAAATGCATTAGTATACCTGCCTGAAGAAGGAAGATTCTCTTTAGGACAAATAATTTCGTACCTTCCCTTCTTTCCTATAGAAGTCAATGTTCCTGACGCGATATCGTGGATTGGTAATCTCATTAACGGTGGATGGTTCCGGCCACAAGCTCAGGCACCAGTTGGAAATATGAAGATGATGACGAACAATGGTCAAACTCCTGTCATTATAATGCAATACCCTGGTGGTATGCAACAGGTTTAAATAAATGAGAAGCTACCGTATGCTTTGGGAGTTTGGAAGACTGATTGTAATTTATAAAATGAATGTTATTTAGTAAAAGCTGCTATTCCAGATAGCAGCTGATTTGCTTAGTAAGTAATAGTTACCATTGTAGTGTAGTTGTGCCCATAATAATTATATTTAGTGTTTTTAAATATGCGTCTTGAGTTTGTTTAATTTGTCATTGTCGCTCGAGTATCTTTAGCAACGTGATTATAAAACAAATCTCAATGATTTAAATAAGTCTAACAGCCCACAGATTACATACGACGCTTACAGACGTTATAAGATTCCACCGTGGTTTTGAAATAAAATGTAGTAATATTGCAAAATGCTTTTATTATTATAGAATAATAATCTTAACAAATTGCTGTTATAAAGGGGAGACTTAAAATACATATTTTTACATTATATCTAAGAAGATATGGTAACAAAACTTAACTTTTAGCAAGGCTGAGCTCAAGAGTCTAACCAGAAGTAACCAAATAATGAAATGTATAAAAAACCTTTAAAATGCTATTGTGCTCAAAACATAGGTTACACTTTCAAACTCCAACCATGCTGTTACAAATTTTAATGTATCCGAAGTAGCATAAAGAAAAATATAAGTCATAGAAGAAATATATCTAACCAAAACTAAATAAAAAATAATAAAACATAAATCAACATTCCACTTTCAAGTATGCTACTTGGGACCGAAAGAGGCAAAGCGACAATATCGCTCCTAAAATGGCAACTCGATAATCTAACAATTACATTTAGATGTGCTCGTAATTAGGTTACTAGTGTCATACAAACTACCTCATTAGACTACCGGCTAGCTAAGGGACTCGTAAAACTAATATCCTGATGACCGTTTTTGGTTTCAACCCACTGAACTATTAGTATGCGAAACCAAATAATCATAAGGTCTAGAAAGTTTTGAACTAGTTACAAATAAAATTGAAGATGTAAAGGCAAGTCCTAATTCACGAATATTCAAGTCTGTAATTCTTTTAAAACTTTCTAACATAATTTACATTAATTGATACTTATATAAAATGTCAAGTGGGACTTGTTTATTGGCCGATGCCGATGGTGTCGTGGTCTATTGGGTTGCCAGCAGCATCCAGGTCTTTCTTAGGGACGATGATGGAAACTGGGTACTCGAAGCTATAGAAGAAACCGTGAGGGGGACCCTGAAAAGAAGCAGAACATAATCATTATAAATTTCATTTTTATCTACTGGAATTTAGTTTATAAATATTTTAGAGGTTGCTTCTAAAATCATTTTAACTAAGATCGATACTGTCAACTTTATAATATTTTTCTAATCAATGACGCCATTCTTTTTGACGGAACGATTAGCACCGAGTGACTTGAGTCGAGTGATCACATTTCTGCGATACTGACTGTACTCGCAGGTTCAATCTCTGTTTGAAATAAATATTTAATCGGCGGGAAAATAATATAGGTCTAGCTGGGTGTTAGTGTAGGGACTTCAAAATATATCCAAAGGTAAATTTTATTGTTTGTTGAGATGGTAGAATTACTGTCAAGTTCATGTACTACCGTAATGCCAAGTAGTCTGCCGTCAAGAAATAATGTACTAGCATCATAAAATTGTGTTCAGTATTGAAAGATTTCTAATATGGTCTGAAATCTAAAGGTTCTTCATTGAGGTCTCAAGACTGGTGTTACTGGCGTCTATAGGTTGCAATAATTGTCGTATACGATCGGCGGGTTTTTTGTTAAATTGAAAATTAAAAAAGTCTTTATAGTTTTACACTTACAGTAGGTTCTGGCTCTTCGTATTTGCCTTCCTGGTTAGGTTGTTGTTGGTCGTATTTCTGTTGTCCAAATTGCTGTTGGCCGTATTTCTGTTGTCCAAATTGCTGTTGTGCGTACTGTTGTCCTTGTTGGAAGTTGCTGTAGCCACCGGTTTGGGCCTGAGCGTAGGCGAGTGCTTTGCCATCACGAGGCTGGTTTAGAGAGACTGGGGCTGATACTACAACACTGTCGGTGTCGGAAGCTTGGGCTTCATAGTTTCCATATGGGCTGTAGGAGAAATATTGTTTCTTATAACTTTGTTGGAAATTTCTTAATAAATAAATATCCATCAAAATAACACAATGGGAAGGTACTGCTAAGTTTTAATTTTGAATGCAGTTGGTTTAAGAATTACAAAAGTTGCTAGAACAAGTCAAGAGCAATGCTGCACGTTATTAGCTACTTCATAATATTCGATATTCACTAACTTGTATAGTATTTAGTAACAATACTATTATTGAAATCATCTTCTATGAAACTACGCTTGAATGATCATCAATGCTTAAGGATTCCTACCATCAAATTCAATTAGATTTACAGTTGGATTATTATTAATTTGAAAGTCAATAGAAATAGTAATTTGTATCAACACTTACGAGTTCTGTTGGTAATACCCAGGCTGGACAGTGGGTTGTTTTGAGTTGGCTTCAGCTGCCTCCTTCCAAGCCTTCTCGAAAGCAAGACGGGCGTCTCTAAGAGCGGGGGTCTCTTCTGCGGGCTTCAGTTCAACCTTGGGAAGGTTGTCCTCCTGGTGGAAACCTTCGCTGTCAGCCCAGTAGCGGACCTGAAACAAGTAATAAGTAACAGACTTAGCACACCATTATACTCTTAGTTCCCTGGTATATTTAGATCTCATGGCCTGGCCATTAACCAGGTGGAAATCCAAGCTTCGAGCTGCTACTGAGAATTAAAATCCAAAACCTGAATCAGGACAATATGTTCCGTATCTCAGGTGTCAGTTTTTCACTAGTAGACAAAGCTGCGTTTAACAATCACATTGTTTCATCCTTATTATTATTATGATAAATAACTAGAATAATATTGTCAAATACAATTTTCTGTATAGAAACTCAACGTACCTTGACAAGATCGTGGGTGGGTGACTTGTAGACGTAAGATCCAGACACGATTCCGGATCCCTCACGGTTCTCTACCTTCGAGGACTCGGGGGTCTCGTAGCCGTACGCGTATTTACCTAGACCGTCTTGTCCGTGGTACTGAGCTGCGTTGTAAACCTAGAACAGTACATTGGTTATTTGAAACTCCCATTTTGTAATCAAACCACAGAAGCCCAACGCTAGAAATCTTCCGCCAGTTCTCTACACTCTACAATCCAGTTTCGGTATTCTGCGGTATCAATTAGGTACGGTAACTTCTGGCAATTAATTTATGGTGAAAGCCGAAGATCGGGCTCTGTGGGGTTCACTAGGAGAGGCCTATGTCCAGCAGTGGCTGAATACAGACATGATGAATTAGACACCTACATTCTGTTACTTTACTACGACATCTTACTATTATATTTTCTTCAGGATCTTATTTTGTCAGTTATCATAAAGGTGTAAAAAAAGACAGAAGGACGTATGTAAGGACTCTATATACAAGATTTCCATTTGTTCATTTCTGTGTCGCATACGGTACATAGCATATTTTTTTTTTTTTTTTTTTTTTTTTAAATCTTTATTTGTTTATAGAGGGTTTTACATATATGCCACCCTCATCATGGCTCACAAATGCTATTACAACAATAAACCTTAATCTTATTTATTATACTTAATACCTAATTTGACAATTTCAATTAATTCTTTGGCCTGTTGGGAATCAGGAACGGCCAAGATACTATTAACTATACCGACCTGGTAGCTTCTATTAAAAAGTAGTTGCCGACGTGCTGCATTCCGGCCACATTCCATTGTGATGTGATAAACATCTTCCGGTACCCCACAGTCATCACAATTAGGAGAATTTATTTTACCCATCATATATCCAAACTTGTTCAATGGAATGTGCCCCGAACGCAGACGTAGCGCTAAAGTTATGTTTTGTCGACACATTTTGCATGAAGCGAACCAAGGGGAAAGAGGAAGCATCGGCTGGATGGTTTTATACCAAATACCTTTTGTACGTGACCTTTCGTCAAAATATTCGGACCACATCTCAAAGCACCTATTTTTAATTTTATACAAAACATCACTAAACCAAGGAACATAGTTAAATGAAAGACCATCCATAGTCGCCTCCCTCGCCAGACGATCGGCTTCCTCGTTCCCGACGATACCAATATGAGAAGGTATCCACTGGATCATTACCCTTTTCTCAAATGTATTCAGTTTGCGTAGTAAAGAAATAATGTTGTAGGCCAATGGAATACCTCTGAATACGTGAGTGCATCTTATCAAATGCATTAGAGCACTTTTTGAATCAGTGAAAATGACGAAGTGGTCCCATTGAATTGTTTGAATAAACGACAAGGCTTCTAATATTGCAATCATTTCCGTTGCCATTATTGATATTTTGTAGTCGATATTTATCTTTATATAATCCCGGGTTTGCCAATCAAGAAATGCTGCACCGTTTCGTTCATTAGTTTTAGATCCGTCAGTGAAAATTTTATAAGATTTAGAATACTTTCCATTTATAAAGTCAGTACAGACTAATTGCATTTGATTTCGATTGTACTCCCGTTTCGATTTATCTAACCCATCTATATTCGTTTTTACAAAACACAATAAATCTATATTTGTTACCCATGTGTCGAGTGAGTACATATTTAGTATATCGCTTGAGTATACCTGGGTAGAACCCAAGAAATCGTAGGTGATTAAGAGTAAAGGCATTTTTCTATTTTTCCAGTAAGGAGTGTTACGTAATGATGACAGGTCATTTAAAACTAATTTTAAGCCATTGTTACTAAGAGACATTGATTTGAGCCAAAACTTTCCTGCCAGGTATTGTCTCCGTACATATAGCGGTGGAATAACCAGTTCCGCTTCCATGACATGCACCGGTGTGCTCTTAATAAATCCTCCGATAGTGCGTAAACAAATGTTTTGTAACTTGTCTAGCTTCGATAGGTGACTCACGGCACTGTTGTCGTATAAGAAACATGCATAATCCATACGACTACGTACAATAGCTATATATAAGCGCCGCAAATAACTAGTGTGGATACCCCAACCAGAACCCGCTAGTACTTTAAAGATGTTGATATATTTAACAGTTTTTTCTCTTAATTCGTTGATGTGTTTACCCCACCGTAGTCCACGATCAAGCCAAAGCCCTAAGTATTTAACAGTATCAGCAACTTGTAACAATTGACCATTAAGTCCGAAACTCCGCAGCCACAACAGTCGCTGAGCTTAAAATGCAGTTGGGCTGGCCATGTCTGTCGCATGTCTTATGATCGGTGGCCGAGAATTACCACTTAGTAAAACTCTGAGACCTATGCTACGTCTTGGCAAACTAAACAAGAGTGACGCCGTGACAACCTGGATACATTTAGTGCAGAATGAATCCCATCGGTCTTGTGATAACAAGACCTATATAGATGAAGGAATGAGGCGAAAGCTTTTGTTAATCGTAATCGTGTCAAAGTACCTCTTCGACGTAGTCATCGGTGTTCTGGATTTCCTGTCCGTTCTTCCAGTAGTGTCCAAGGGTTGGGCCAGCATCAGCTGAACGAAACCTAGGGTCGTCGTAGCGAACCTAGAACAAGATGTAACAATATGTTATAGCACAACAAAATACTAAATCTTTATAAAAAGCAAAGTGATTATAAATTGCTCAAAGAGAATAGAAATTAAAAAGTGATTGAGAATACTTCAGTAGTTACCGTAAAATCAGGTAATCAAAGAGGAATCCTAGATAGATAACAATTGTTGGTTGGCCACAACCAAGAGGAATCCCAGATAGATAACAATTGTTGGTTGGCCACAACCAACAATTGTTATCTATCTAGGATTCCACTTATAAAGAAAATAAAATAAAATAAAAATAAAAAATAGTCAATTAGCTAATGGTAGCTAATAGTTAACTGTCTCGTTAAGTTCAATCCCAGGGTTAGTCTATGAAATTCTCTCAGCTTACTCCTTATTCTTCTCATCAGAAGGTAACTTACCAGTGGCAAGACAGCGGTACGTCCGGACAGCTGAGGTGAGGTGAATGGCAGCTGCTTAAGGTACTGCTGCGCCTCCTCGGGCGTTATGTCATTTTTGAAGATGAAGTTGGACTGGGGCGCGCCTGTAGCGAACACCACCTGGAATAAAGAGAAAGACGTTTTATATGAGTTGTTTGGCAATAGTCCTGCAGCTGCAAAATTTATTAATTGTCAACACATTAACTGCTGCTAGGCACTGGTCTCTGCTAGAGGGGGTTAGGTTATAGTCCACCATGCTAGTTGGTAGACACGAGATACTGAGCCCTACTACCAACAAATTGGTAGAAGAGCACAAGGTTGATGATATAGACGGAAGCAATAAAGTTTAACCACTATATTCAGTTTAGATTAGTCGGGTTAGTCAGTAGGAGTATGACAGACCCCCTCGCCCTCCCCGGGAAATAAAAAAAATACTGCTACGCTCGAGGTCCTGGGTTCGGTTCCCAGGGTTTCCAGATGTGTTTTGTTTCTACTTTTGGTTTTTCTATGAAATTCTTAGTAGTATCTTGCAGTTTGGGCTGGCATAGCAACATTTCGACCCGATGGGATCTTTTGTGTTGTCTTCAGCATCATACATTTCTTACTCGTCAAAGACGTGGTTCATGAAGGTGGGTAACCCACTGAGAGGAAGGAACCTAAATTCTTCTCATTAGTAACTCTGAGTTTCGACTTGTGCCCGGTTAATGGCGATAGGCTCTATTTCATGAGACCTAAACAATTAAACATCGACGAACTGAAGGTGTACATTAGTAAAAGCCTAACCCTACGTAATGATAAGTTATGTTATAATCAATGAGAGGAAGGAACCTAAATTCTTCTCATTAGTAACTCTGAGTTTCGACTTGTGCCCGGTTAATGGCGATAGGCTCTATTTCATGAGACCTAAACAATTAAACATCGACGAACTGAAGGTGTACATTAGTAAAAGCCTAACCCTACGTAATGATAAGTTATGTTATAATCAAAGATTCACCATCGTAACTTGCTAATGACAAAATAAATTATAATCCTAAGCAGGATACTAAAGTGTTTCAAGGTTACAACCGTACAATGAGGTATAGATTAGAGATGATCCCAAAATAATACGTTACTACTTGACTCATCGCGTTTAGAGGTCGATTCATTCACAACCGGACTTTGAGTATGGTAATAAATGACTAATTAACTTAAATGTTTATTTTCAAAATTACACTACAATCTTTTCTAATTATGTGAAAAAATCATCATCGTCTGCAAGTAAGTATATTAAGATTATCACCGTCTATAAGTATATTAAGATTTTAATAAGGGTTAATCAAATCATTCCAATCACAGTTAAATATTTAGTTCTAATCATAATACTTCCGTTCAAACAAGTGTACAGTAATATAAATCACAAAACTAATATGCGACATACAGCTAAGATACTGTGATGTAGGTACTGATAATAATATCAATGACCATACATCGCGGCCTTAACATAATTCATCCTTATTTCGCATCAACACGCATGGTGACGTCATCATAACTTCATATTGACAATGCTATCGTTTATGCTAACGCGTTCTTAAGAACATCCATTGTAACTTGACACGTGGCAAAGAAAGGAACTATAGTTAAATGTTCTCTGTTGTCATTTACCTCATCCAGTAGCGCTACTATGAAAGTTCAATTTGTACTGGATATCAGTCCATATAAAAGCAGTTTCTCTAATGGAACGAATAAATAAATGATGATATCAATGTAGGAAATTAATAAAGTTGTATTGCGTTTAATTTTAAACATTTGTCTATTATGTAAAATATGCAGGATGTTTTTTAGATTCTATATTTTGATTTATCCAAGTTAACTATGAGATCAGCAGTTTATTAATCACGTCTTTACTATCCGTCTGTCAGTCACATTGATTTGTTTTATATGCAATAGTATCCACACAATCATAACTGTCTACTATTGAATCTTAAGATAACTATATTTAATACGTCTTAAATAATTATCTATATTACTTTTTTTTTAACATCCTTAGCAACACGGATAACATAATCAGACGTCTATAAAATCTATCTAACTAGCCTGTTTTGTCCCACTGCAGAATAAAGACCGCCCTGTCTCTTCTCTGTCCTCTGTCTCTATTTTTTCTGTTAATGAGGGTGAGTCTTTGCGGTAGAAGTCAAGCGCTCATGTCTTCATCTTCGCCTTGCTCTACCACAGTGTCCTCTGGCAAGAATATAAAAACTTGTTCCTGTTTTCTAAATGTTTACATTAATCAAATTGCATGTTTTATTTCTTTTCTACCGATTAGCAATTTTAAAATATAATCTTCAATATGTAAAAGATTCATAGGTCGTCTTGTCACTAGGTATAAAAATAAACGATGCCATAGAATTAGTATCTTCTTACAATAAACCTTGAAGATGTAACATTATATAATCACGATAGTTTGAGCATGTATTATTACCACAAAATCCTATATCTATAACTTATGACTTCTGACTTCAATAGATGCAAATTTCTAAGTAACACTCATGTTAGAATATTCTTTTTTGGATAAGAACTCTTTATTATTATTTATTTATTAAACATTAAGACCGATGGTCAAAAGTTTCGTAATGTATATTATGTATACTCATCATCTGCATCGGTTTGGTGATGTCGACAGCTATTGACATCCAATTTTATGACAATTATTATATTTTTCTGAGTTCACACTGATATATTAACAATTTTGTGCTCCTGGTCAATCTTACCGATTTTATAGCTTCTTTTTCAGTAAAATTGCCTTCAACTTCTATAACAAATGTTATTGTAGTTTCCGTATACTACAAGTCTATCAAGAAATAAGATATTTCTAAAATAAGAGAACTTAATTCGCGAGTTACTTTTAAGGACGTGCTAATGTAATACTGTTATTTATTAGACATTTAGCAGTACTAAAATACAGTGTTAAACACAAAATCTATAACTAACTATAATAGGACTATAAAGGTCAAGGATTTGCTTGTTAGACCAATTTTCACGAACTATGTAAGTAATAGTGTAAAAGTCGTTTTATTTTTATTTTATTTTATTTTATTAGGATCTCCGACAAAGAATACACCTTACATGCTAATAAAAATATTACAATAAATTGACCTTCAAGCCAAGTGCTTCTTCAGTGAGATCAACCACTACTTAATATAAACGAAAACAATGAGATCAAACTTTAAAATTAAATCAGCTTAAATAAATATGTATATGTATAAATATGTATATAATAATATATATGCTAGTGTTAAGTTTTTTAATAGCTAAGTCTGTATTGTATTTTTAAATAATCATCGTAGTGCTTTTAGTTTGCTTTTGAGTGTTCATTGAATTTCAGTAGTAATCTCCACTACTACCCGTGAAAACCTGTAATTGGCTTCCTAATGTTTATTCTATTTCTTTATGATACATTTTGTAGCTGTTGGTTTTCCTACCTTAGTAAATAAATAAATAAAAATATTTTATTACCCAGCCACACTTCGCTGTTGCTCGGTTTTTCAATGAAAATACTCTAAATTCTACAGACTCTATGTCATATTAGTGATGTCGTTACTTTGTGTACCTTTACGGCCGAAATTAATAACGTTGTTTTTTCTACTGGAGATAGAAATTTGACACTTGACATTTGAGCTTATGTCAAATTTCGATCTCCAGTAGGGAAAACAATCTACAGATACATTATTAATTTCGGCCGTTAGAATTTACATAATTTATATCGGTCGGACGTACACCTAAACTGTTAGGGCAGGGATATGAGTAGCTAAGGCTAATATTTAGAGATGACGCTAAGCGTAAAGTTTACGGTAAATTTCGTCTCTGAATATTAGCCTAAGTTGTTTGTTTCAGAAAGTCATCTCTTCATTCTATGGTTTGGCAAACCGTCGGATATGTATTCATGGTCAGGTATGATTTTGAAAGTTCAGCTAGTATATAATATTATAATGATAGAATTTATATTAGAACGTGAACAGACACAGACAAAAAATATAGTTTTTAATAAATTGCGTTGCGTTTACAACAATACTCGTTCTGAATGGGGAATTACATGCCAATAGTAGACACAGTTGAAAAGATATTACTTAATTTGCTATATCATTGTGACTATATATGTATCTGAACGTAATACAAAAAATTAACAAAAGATGCTCGTCATAATAGATTTAAATCTAAAAAACTAAATCTGATGATTTTTTATTAAATTCAAAACATTGTATCTAAAAAGTTTTAACCCTCGATCGACTCATCAATAGAAAATATAATTTGGATGGCATGAATAATTTTACATGCATCTTAGATACAGAAATATGATTTCGTCAACCAGGGGCCAGCTGTTTCAGAAGATTTTTTTCAGAATAAAAACGGATATCTAAAAAAACATTTACTTTTTGCTAGGGAATTTGAAGATCATTAGTTATTTTATCCAACAGCCATTCAAAAAATTTATAAGAAAAAAGTCAAGGCTGGGAATTCTGTAATTTTTTTTAAAAACGAACTTACCTTGTTGATAGTATATAGGATGTATTCTACGCTGAATATAATATACAGCATTATATAGGTATATAATAAATTGCTTTCCTACCTAACGAAAATAATAAAGTTCGCCGTGACTGACCTTGGAAAAACATTCTGACGACTAAATTATTAATTTAATATAATTATTATTTGTGTGTCTATAAAACTTATACCTATGTTATTAGGTAGTGGTGGTTATTAAATTCTACTAATTTATATTCCTGACTGACCAGTAGGAGTTTTTTTTTTTTCATTATTTTACGTTAACGTAATTTCAGATAGATTTCTGGATCTGTATTAGAGTGATAATAATGCAATACTCTTTTGTCAAAGTGTAAACAATTGTTGATAATCTTAATAAATAAAATAAATTCAATATAATAAACTTTTTTAAAACTTTGTAAGGATTTTTAGTCCAAACATTATTTGACTTGTTTGACTCCAACAAAATAAAAAAATAATCACGCATATCAAATTATAATAATGAATTTGTTTTTGTGCGTCAGTTTATTATTAACTTTATAATAAAATTTTGACTTCATCGCATAAATTGCGCGTTTTTGTATTGTGTTTTTTAATAGATTCAAATTATATATCATACCTAAAAAAATCATATAATGTAGGTATATTCATGATACAGGGAAGAGATCAATAATTAAATAACAAAATAGGTAATTATAGACTCTAAGTTTATCGGCAAGATACACATATTACACATACAATAGACCACGAAGCAAAAAAAATATGACCCTGCAAAAGACTTTAATCTTAAAATACTAAAACAGATTTAGCGCTTATGCGAATATCAAACTTAAAAATATAATATCTTAACCTCCACTACAGAATAACACTCCTAAATGGCACATATTATTTCAGAGAAGGATGCTCATCAGACAAAAACGCCGACTGTCATTCAAATTCAAAGTTTGTATATGAAACCTCTTTACATTTTAATGCGCGTCATAATAAAGGAGAGTCATCGATTACAAAAACTATAATAGCAACTTGTAAATCCCCCAATAATAATTAAGTGTAATTCTATATTTTTTTTGCGCAGATATAATTGATTGCGGTTTACGATAAATTGATGATACACGATCATAATAATTATCATATAGTCACATAAATATTTATAAAGTTTAAACTTAGACATGACTTCTGTTTGTTTTTTTTTCATCCGGATGTTCGGAATATGAATTAATAACGCATCATAATCTAAACCTTCTCTTACGCAGATCTCTGATTTTCGCAGTATGCTGTTAAATCAGTATGCAAATATTTTTTAAGAAGTTGTGTGAATTCTTTTTATTGCAGCATCTGGCGCAGGTAAGCAATACGTACTAGGTATATGTATATAAGAAATAGTTTAAATTACAATGTTTAGATAGCTAGGATTATATTCGTTTACTGGCGTCCATAGGCTATGGTAACCGCTTACCATCAGGCGGGCCGTACGCTTGTTTGCCACCTTAGTGGAATAAAAAAAAACCGCAAAATTAATATTATGGAAACTGTAATGTAGTCATTTGTAATTTATTTATAAAACAGAACTAATGTTACATTACAATTGATTTCTAATATCGACAAGTCCTGCGTCATTAATTTTATGACTCAACGATAGTATCTTGATCTCTACCTATAGTTTTCTTTGACTACCTACATTGATTAAAATCTAATTTACATAATTGTAGACTCGCTTGACCTTTATACAATATTAAGAATATTGTGTACCTGTCTACTTACCAAACAAATTAGTAAAGTTTATTGATATCAACCAAATATAACTCCTAGGTTCTTTTTTTAATTTCAACATTTTAATTGTATAATAATTTTTACTCAATTTATTTGTTTGCTGTCTGACTGTTGCCCCTAATCAAAGACCAGAAATGCTCTATAAGAGTAGGTACTTCCAGTATCCTGCTACGGTCAAAAAAAAATTATCTTGTTAGGATATAAACTTTTTTGTGGAAGAAAATTGCGATATCAGGCAGGGTTCAAACCTGCGTCCCTCCGATTCTATAGGTACAGTATACCAGACGCATTAGGCAACTAAGCTACCGAGACCATTGCCTGTGATGTCGAATGGTGGACACAAATGTCCACCTTCTTATTACGTTATGTAGGTGACGTCAACAACATGTATTGATACATAGCTGTATCATTCAACCAACTATATCTATGTAGCCACCACACATCACAGCACGTTTTTGACAGCAATGAGACAGCGACTAGTTCTGATAAGAACTTTTACGTTTTGACGCCAGATCTATATATCTTGTTTCCGGCACATCCTAGCCCAGAGACTGTTTTCTCTTATGAAATCGCCAATGTCACAAAGAATACAATCTTTATCATTAATGTCGACTGTCGTAATTGACGAAGTCTGTGGTCTAGTGGTTCGAGTACCGGACTTCTGATCACGAGGTCGTGGGTTCGATTCCCACAGGACAGAAACATTTATTGTGATAAGTGTTTGTGTTTGTCTGGGTGTTTCTTATGTATTATAAGTATGTATTTACAAAAATATATATATAAGTATAATATCCATTGTCTAGTACCCATAGTACAAGCTCTGCTTAGTTTGGGACTACATGGTGCTGTGTAAAAAGTGTCCCAGAAAAAATATACATATTAAAAGCAATTTATTTTTTTATTTACTTCCGTGCATCCGATCACCTTTTAACACTTTTTTATTCAAAACCCATGAATCAAATAATTACCTCAGGTAAAAAAAATAAGTACACTTAACGACGTAACACATTTGATTTAAAAGCTGTGATGTAAGAAATTGAGAAAGACACCACAAAAAGCACAAATCACGGTGTCTCAAGAGCTCCAAACTGGTTTAAAGCCGTGAACTTGAACGGGTAATAACGCAAGCGACGTGTGCGCAGCTACGAGAACAGCGAACTACGTAGAGCGGGCTATCGTATAGAATTATTATCAATATTTATCTAACGAATACACTACAAACGTTAACAAATCACAAATTAATATTTTCTGACATATGTTTTCCTTCAAAGTACAGCTATTGAGCTAAATATGATTAGGAAACCATGCTTTCTCTTGTGAACTCCACAAAGTTCTTGAAGATTTTCTGTTAGTCAGTTTTACTAAAATTACTGATTAATGAATCCCATCGATAAGACATCAGCAGAATTATATTTAAAAGGTATATGATGCCAACAGTCATAAACACAAACGGTCATAGATTTATCACTTCCAATAGCAAACCGAACGAAATAAAATTCTGACGTGGTAGCTCTAGACAGCTAAAATTCGACCTTGTAATAATAATTAGTATGCTATGTAAGTACACATAAATTCTAGACCAGACCGTTTCAAACGGTCTGGTATGTATGTGGATCTTCAGTCACTATACGGAAACAAATAAATGTAAATAGTGATCCATTGTATGCGAAGAGTGTGTACAAGGAGTACTTAATAGAATTTTATGCCTCTAGAAAATAGTATTACACTATTCTGGTATCTTCTACAAATGGCAGAGATCAGATAGTAATGTGATGATGGTTTGGGTTTCATTTTGCCTCCCCATATGCGGCTGCAAAAGGAGGAGCGATCCTGATGGTGATGTAAAACGCGATAGGAAATGAAGTTTTTAAATAATTGAAAATTTTAAGCTAAGATATACTACTCCATATGCCATTACCTACTAGTTTAATGGTACAGTATTATAAGAACTGCATGAATGTACTTAATCTGTATTTTATAAAAACAAATATGAATACGATTAATAAAATAAAACTCGGAAAGACCCAAACCAGTTTGATTGTTCCTCATTACGGAGAAAGAGCTTAAAATTATTAAATGAAGTCTTAAAGTAACTTGTCCGAACTTCCCAACCGGCACGAGCACTTAGTAGCTCCATCAAAGCCACCCATTAGCCTCCAAGGTTTGCCCGAAGGTCTTCAGGAACACTCAGACAGATGACACTCATGAATATGAATGAGCATCTAGAAGAAATAAAGGCAGTGTCTTCAACATCGCGTTTATCATTTCAACACGTAACTGTCATATTGTGGGTAATCAATTAGCGATGTAAACCTCACATTTTCCTGTTTCCTGTGTAAAAAGTTTTACATAAATACCACCACCTATTACAAGTACCTAGTTTATAATACTATTCTATGAGAATCACACTTAGGCTAATATTCAGACGGTGCTAAGCATAAACTTACGCTTTCGTATGTCAAATTGTCATACAAATTTGACATACGGAAGCCTTACTTTACGCTTAGCGTCGTCTCTGAATTCGCCTTAGCTCGTGTCTGTGGCCAGTGAGTAATGGATGACTATTCTAAACACACGAAACCGCTTTAACAATGATCTTTATGTTACCTGTTGTTAGACTTTAAAAATCATTTCAGATTTACTTAAGAAATTAAGAAAAAAATCTAAAGTCACCCATACTTTGATGGATGAAATATGAACACAACACTAATAGGTACTACTAATTGAAATAATATAGACGATTATAAGTCTTTGAGACGTAGATCACGGTCATGCTAAACACTAAACAATGATAATAAAATCTAAAATTGAACCTGACATTTGGAAAAAAACTAATTTAAGACTAAATTTTTTGTAGTAAATACAGCATAAACTCGATATTTAACAAAGTGTTCCGTATGCATTAAACAAAATCTCATACGGCCAAATCTAATTTTATTCCTTGCCCATTTATAAGCATTCAGATTACAAGGCATTTTAAAGTTATTCGACAAATACTGCTTTCATGATTCTAAAAAGATTTTAAGACCTTATTTCCGTTTTATATCTTTGACTGACCGACTGAACAAAACATTTTGTATATCTTTTTGTATTTTTTTAAGCATTTTCCATGCTAAGATTACAAGTTATTTTTAATGAAGGAAAAAATCGGCTGGCGAGCAGGATTCGAACCTGCGTCTTCTGGTTCAGTACACCAGACGCTTTAACCGCTAAGCTATCGCAAGCCCTGCTCGCCTGTCGAGATCTTTCGCCACATTCTAAACTTACGTCTTTTAAGGTGACGTAGCGACATCTATTGTGAAAATGCTTCACAACCGACACGACTTACTTTACAGGTAGTTCGATGTCGTATGATGCCACATTACCTATTAACTATCTTTTTGTATTTTTTTAAGCATTTTCCATGCTAAGATTACAAGTTATTGTTAATATTGCTGCTGCTGCTGCTCGCCAGCTGATTTTTCCTTCATTAAAAAAAAACATTTTGTATTTCATACTTTAGTACGGAACGCCAAAAATATTGGTGAGCTACCGACAGTAAATTTTTTTGTTTGCATCGTAATTAGTTTCACGGATATCCACAGAACATTGATTGATGTTTCTTATGTTATTGTAATACATATGTATTATTCAGTATTTCGTCGTAAGGTTATGTTCGTGTTGTTTTGATAACACAATTATAACTTGATGTAACCTGTTATTAACGTTGATGATGTAAATTTTGTTAATTACACACGTTTAGTTATATTAGAGGATTCAATTTATCTCCAAAGCTGTTGTTAAATCTTTCGTGTTGTGCTTAGTTTCTTTTACCCTTGAAGGCATTTAGGCTCTTCCCTATATCACTTTCTTCTCTATTATAAGGCACCCGAGTGTATAAAACAAAGTATGATCATTTCATTCAAAGAAAAATACACTATAGTCTATTTGTTACATTTTGGAATATTACAATAATTAAAATAAGAATTAGCATTTCATTTAAATAAGTGCACCTTTGAACCTGTTTATTCTGCGTACAGGGTCAAAAACGCACCAGGAACTTCTCATTAGCACAAACAGGCATAAATAAAACAGAAAAACGCAACTTTTTGCAAACAAACATCTCGGACATCGTTAACGCGTCACCTTCGGTCGAAGACACTAGTTAAAACACAAAATGCAGTCAACAAAGCAACCTGTTTTACAATAATAACATGTTTGTCAAGAAAATGTGAAATAATAAGACATAAAAGTACATCTTCACTTGAATGTAGACGATATTTGTTTAAAAGAGCGGAAGTTACACGTATGAATTTGTTTAACCAATATCTGCTGTTTCTCGGAAATAGCAGTGCTGGTTTTAGTGCAAATTCGTGCTAAATAATTTGTGACACAGTGAGCACTATTTGATCATGACAAGATCACAGTCAATTTACACATTATTTTAAGTATTATACCGGCGGAATTCCTATTTTTAATCATATTTCAACAACAAGCATAAATTGGAGCAGACATATATTATTGAATAGTAAGTATTTTGCAATAGTTCACTTAATATATTTTTAGTTACTTTATCAGGAAAAAGTTCCTACATTACGATGTTAAACTTTTTACACTTAACTGTACATTCATTTAGGTTGTTTTTGGTTTTTAGCGTGCGAGTTCGGCCATATTGTCAGCTTAGTCGATCTATCACAAGCAAAATGACAGAAATCTGTACAAAATTATTGTGAATAAAATCTATAGTTACTATTTTCCCTGGGAGATTTAATATCAGGTAAGGTTTAAGTTTGAGTAATTCATGGTAGTTACTAATAGCAGTGCATTCCATTGACAGATTCTGATCTCTGATGTATTAGTAAAACTAAAACTAAAAAAATAAAATAGGAAACAATAAAAGTTGTTGCAATGGCAGGAAAGACCTGGATACGTTATGCCCAGAACAATTGCCGGAACAGTGAATATTATGTCAAGAGAGAGGAGGTCTCTACTCAGCAGTGGCTAACAAAACTGGCAGAAGAAGATGTTTCTAAATAGGTTATAAAGTAGGAGTCTGATTGAGGAATAGGGGCACTGAATCTCGGGACTTGTAAAGTCCAGTCCTAATAACATTTCTAATTATTATTAATTATTCTGTTACTACTTAATGTAAAATATTAATTCGATCAAAAGATTACTGAAATACCTGTTCTGTCGCTTAGAGTTAATGCAGCAATATAGATATAGGCTCAACTGTACATTATCAGCCGGCGATTTAGGGCTTCATTGTTTTTTTTTCGTGTAGAACTCTTCTAAGTATACACTTTCACAACAGGTTCAATTCTTATTCCTTGTTAGCAAGATTTGACCCGCCACGCGATCTTCCCACCCTTAATACTCCCACTATCCCACCAGGCCCGATAGAAACTTTTGGCGATTTTTTTCTCGGAGCCTATGGGTTTGCTTGAATTGCGGTTTTCAAAAACACACTATAAACACTATATTCTACCCGGAAAAAAAATCACCACTATAAAAATCGCCGGCTGATAATGTACAGTGCTTCCTAGATATATATATATATATACTAAGATGCCCATGCTCATGCTAACATTGGCAGCTGCAGAAGTATTGGCTGTCGATTTATCATCTGGTGACAATTTGATAATGTAGACTATGTATAGAATTGCCCCAAAAATTTTAGTAGCAACGTTGCTATGATATCTAACAGAGAATTGCCTTCGTTTTACATTTTCGCCAATCTCTTGGGAACTGTACGTATAACCCTAATGCCATGTGGGTGAGTCTCAAGACTTCACGAGACGATAGAAAAATGATCACGCTAATTAATTCAATTGCCTTGACAAGCGGGTTAGTGATCGCAGTAATAAATGTTAATTAAGATGAATAGTAATTAATAACTAAGGATTCCATCAGTCTATCTTAAGAATTAACGTACCTACTTATTTTTTATACTTTTTTAAATTTGAACATGTTGATAGATGCATTTTGTTAGCTAAAATAATCTATTACGTGGCGGTTGCAAATTGATCTTTTATTTTCGTTTTTAATTACAGTAAATAGTTAAACACAATTGACAAGTGTAGCAAATATTGTTTGACGACGTCTGTGGTCTAGTGGTTTGAGTACCGGACTGCTGATCACGAGGTCGTGGGTTTATGTAATGAACTTAGGTGTTTGTGTTTGTCTGGGTGTTTCTCATATATTATAAGTATGTATTTACAAAAAAAAAGTTTATAAGTATTATATCCATTGTCTAGTACCCATAGTACAAGCTCTGCTTAGTTTGGGACTAGATGGTGCTGTGTAAAAAATGTCCCAAGATATTTATTTATTTATTGTTCACAAAATTCACCCCTTAGGACCAACAAAATGATATTTTCAGCTTTAGTTTAGTACGACTACAAAGAAACTTTTGCAATGATACGCGTCAGTAATTTTTAATTTTAATACCTAATATGGAAATGATAAACGCTTCTCGCAATAAAAAAATCTTGATCACAATCTTCCATAGCTTTTTAAACAATAAATAAAAAAGTTTTGCCCCACGGCGGCGTGCGTGTGCGCATCGTCGCCAAAACATGAGTTTCCGGCCTCGAACATTCTTATGAATTTACGCAGTTTTAACAAATATAGCTGGGTCTGTAGGTATATTTTACAGGGAATATTCCGCACCAGAGGAATGGATGTAAAAGGGATTTTAATACCTATATAGCGTTTTGTGTAAGTGTATTTATCTCACCAAAAATCTGATGGCATAGTTAACAATTTTTTACATTAATTTTAGGGAAATGGCTAGGATGATATCTATATATATATATAACAAATCTGAACAAACTTTTTTTAACCAGACATTACACATTACAACCATTTAAAAAATGCATTTCCATTAAACCAAGCTTCCATTTGAAAAGTCAAAATAGTTGCACGGTTCCAAAAAGAGGGAATTCCGTTAATACTTCGGTTTCGAAGTAAGGTCCAAGGTCCCCAAGGTCTTTTCGACCAGTGCGCAGTGTCACAATTTCAGAAATTCACACCTCTTAAGTAATGCCAATTCCTATAGCGTGAACCGTGACACTGAATGTTTAGAATGTCAAGTTTGTTATCACCTAATTTTATGAATTTACTGCAGTTTGTTGCAACTTGGCCATTTTATGAGCAACCTGTTAAAATGTAAAATAAGGTAGAAGGTAGGTACTTGGCCATAGTAAATAATAGTTCCTAATATAATAAATACGCGAATGTAACTCTGTTTTTCTTCTTCTTACCTTTTTACTTTCACACTGAAACTACTGAATTATAGCTGGAATGGCTAGGAGTAATATTGCATCTTGAAAAAGTTCAAAGCGTAGATATATTTTTTCGAAATATTCTTTGGGATGTGAGTGAAACCGCGAGCAACAGCTTGTATCTATAAATAATAATCGCTGCGAGTTTTCTTTACATATCGTGCCTATAGTATAATCGGCAGACTATACAGTATGAATTAAGAATCAGCATAAACTTGACCTAAATCAGCATAAACAACATAAATCACCATGATTTTTGGAAGTAATGAAATTAAACTTTACCTACGCATAATTATTATAGTACAAAAACTATAACCACTCAGATCACGTGTAAACTCACGTGTATCTGCAAACATAACTAACGACATAATATATCCATATATATATATAAATATGTTAATACAAACACACTAAAAGAAATAAGTACTATTGTCAATAATTCACTTAGCAGTTAGATCCATAACAAACTTACGTAATCGTAACTCATTATTATTTAAAACCGTTTAAATGCAGACGGTATGGCGACGTAACACCCACGAACTTTAGTAGTAATACCTAAATAAAATAACCTATGTACCTATATGATAATCTATGAGCATAATAATTCTATCGATATCACCTAAAAACGTAATAATACCAAAGAAGCTCTCTGACTCAACCGGCGCGTCTGTATGACAATTCGTAAGACCGTGGAAGAAGCAAAATAAGTACCATGGAAGAATCGTAGCAAGGCGTAGTTTCTGCTTCCCCCTATGGGGAAAGGTGTGGATGTATGTATATATTTATGAAAGTCCTTTATCCTTCAGTGGCTGTTTTCGTATGAGAAAGTACCGATATTAGTTAACTATAGCTTTTAGGTTGATAGAAAAAAAAAACACTTAATATCTACTGTCCATCACAACCCTCCATTGGTGGTATTAATGGGGGATTCCTCCACATTAAATTATGATTTCGGTTAATTTTAGACCACTCCAATGAGCGATCATAAGTAATAATAATAATTATTTTTTCTAAATAACACCTCAATGCAATTAAAATATTTCATGCGCAACTGAAAAATTCTAGAAATTCCTGGTTTCCTACAACTGTCTTTTTTATAAGGAGTTACCTCTTTTGTTTAATAAATCCTTTTATATCCCAGTACGTAGTTTATTACGTCATCATTTTATTAAATTTAAAATAACATTACTTTTACGCAGAACATTTTCGCTGAAATTATCGCCAGCTTAAAATACACTGCCATTTATTTATCCTTATCAGCTTATGACCTTAAACATTGAGGAAAAGTGTCGATAACCATGAGTTTTCAATTTCAACGTAATATTCAAAAAATCTTTCAAAATATAGGCCTGAAAAACACACTAGAACGATTAAAGTAATATACTCGTAAACTTACCACTGTGGCTAACAACACGAAACGTAGCATTTTCTTTCGTTCAACGTTCACTATAAACTTAGTTCTCACACAATTCAAATATACTAATATACAACCGTCAGGTGCGCCTGCGCATCTCCTATATACCGTCGCAGCCTCCTCTGACGTCACACCCCGCGCCCCGCCGAACTCGTTCTGAGTCTCATCTCCGCGACATTTGACCTTCGTTTTACTTACATCGACGTATTTATACGAAATATGTTTTAGTTTGTTTTGAAGGCAGCGATGTATGACGCACTGTTATGTAGGTACTCGCGGTTTAGTAAGACTGGCTAGTAAGTATTTTTCCCAAAATTTATTTCTAAATAATCTGGTTTAATAAAATGCGCGTTCTGATTTCGTACTTAGTGTTAAGTCAATATGTATTGATAAGGTGGGTCATTAGCCCAGCTAAAAGCAGCCGCCGAATACTGGATACTTAATGATTGCCTGGACTAATTACTTAAACTCAAATCAGCGCGTGTAGAGTGCAGTATAAACTTTAACTGAAAAAGAAAAGACTTCTTGAATATGTACATCATAAATTAATTGATAAATGGTTGACATTAAACCTAACCTTTATCTACCTCTCTTTTTATATTTTTTTAAGCATTTTCCATGCTAGGATTACCAGTTATTTTAATAAAGATTTTGGTAGGTACTGTAGGTAGGTGAAGGTACCGGTCATAGGGTCTGGTGTTTTTAACCAGAAGACGCAGCGCGCAGGTCGATTTTTTCCTTCATTAGAAAACTATCTACCTACCTTTTGTTTTGTCGTAATGTTAGTTACACGATAGGCTCGACCAGTATTACATGGGACCTAAACATACCGGCAAAATGTGGGTGTACATTACTACGCCTCTGCCTACCCCCTCGTGGAATACAGGCGTTATGGTATGATGGTATGTAAGGTGTTTTTACCTATATCATAAAATGTATCAAATAATGTATGAATCTACCGAGTATCTATATTTTTAAAGCGGTAGCCCGAGACAAAATATATTTGTGGATTCTCCGGATATTGTTTGCGAGTCGAGAGAGCGAGAGAGTTTGTGAAGTCCACCGCGACACAACACTTCTCCACTATAAATGCATCTAAAGGTGGCGGTTCGCGTCCCGATAGAGACCAGTGATGAAAGTATATTTTTCTATTTCTCATCACTTGACGTCATTATCGGCTGCGCGTAAAATATCCGGGAAAAAGACATATTCATTCCAATTAAATTCGTCATTAAAATCCAATTTAAGGAATCCCTTAACTACTTCCGCGTATGAAACAAAAAATCTGATGTCATAATAATAATTAAAATTCCTTATGTTTTTCTGCCGTAAATCAGCTATCAGAATGATTCACACGTCGACGAAGAAATTACTGAGCCCTGTCTGATGCTATTGAGGGTCAGTGGTTCTTAAGCCTCTGCAAAAATACAGTACAATACCCATACAATACCTAAAGATTATCGCCAATTTTGAGGTTCTTAATGTCAATTTTGGTTATAAACAGGTTTAATTCCATTGTGGGACCAGCAGGTCCTTCTACGACGGTCCTACAGACGACCCATCATTCGGTAGGATTTATTACATTGATTTATTCTTTTTGGAACAAAAACGTAATGTTTATAATAAAACTAGCAGTTCGTCGCGTCAGTAGTCAGCCGCATCCCAAAGACTTATGTTAGCCATTAGATAAGGGGGAGTCCATAAATTACGTGAGGTGCTTTTTTAAATATTCTATACCTCCCTCTCCCCCTGGTGAGATGTCGTCAGATTTTATTCAACCCCCTCCCCAATCCCCCAATCTCACGTGAGATTTTTCAAAATGTGTGTTTCATACGTAAACGCGTTGGATTGTTATTGTAAAAAGAAAAAAAAATTGCTTCGTGCTTTTATTTATGACTAGTTAAGACTAGTAATCAATATTGCTGAAAGTTTAATTATAAGTGTAATAATAAAAATAGTATAATTGGTTTTATTTCAATCAGAAAAAAAATTGCGTGATATTTGCCGAGACGCCCCCTCTCTCCAACGTAAGATTAGATGTGATTTGACTCGACCCCCCCCCCCCACCCTCCTTAAACATCTCACGTATTTTATGAACGTCCCCTAAACAGAGTCATAAAATTTTCGCGTTTATATTAGGTACTTTGTAGGGGGAACTTCTTGGGGAATGTCAGGAAGTAAGTTTTATTGCAAAAAAAGATCTAAGTAACTACATAATTACATGTTTCGAATTGCCGCAAAAAGAAGCATCTGTTTATATATTTTTTTACTTTGTGATGATGAGGCAATTTATAAAGTATTATACTAAGAAAAACAACTTTATAGCATGAATTTGTTTTCAATCGACAAAGAGAAAAAAATATTTACCTAATGCCTTACCTACTCCGTTGAATGCATATAAACAGGCAGAATAAATAAAGTTGATTTTAATCCCTACATAACACAATAATAACCGATTACTTTATCATCATCAACCAACCCATTAACTATACAACCACTACTGGGCACGGGTCTCCTCCTCAATGAGAGGGGTTAAACCACCACGCCATCCAAAATACTGAATCTAAAAGTTTGAGAACCAATACATCCGGGTAGCCATAACATGGTTTTATGTTAAACTGTCGACGCCATCTTTTTATAGGGCCATTCTACTGGACAGTATGCAGGTGCTAATAATCCAGAATGGCTACTTAATACTGTTAACTTCTTTTTGAATATTCCAATGTATCCTTGTCCATACAATGACATTTTAATATGCAATTTAAAGTTTCCTATTTTTAGTTTATCATTTAATGTTTAATAATTTGATTTTTATTTAATAAAATATAATTATGTTCCTTTACCTGTACAAAAAATAAAACTAGTTTGTTACCTCTACAGTTAGGTAAATAGGTATCTAGACCTACATAATAATATTTTATATTTTTAGTATAACAAATAAGATGCTTATAATGCTAATAATTCCCTCGAAAAACCAGATTCTAAAAATCTTATAAAACCCTTTAGGGTGCCATAAATTCCTTTTAAAAATAAAAAGTAGGGAATATTTTGTTCCCATATTTCCTTATTAGTGTCCGTTGTGAACTCACAATCTCCTCATACCATACCATAACCAAAGGAATTCAACTCGGTTTATGTAGGTACACAAATAAGATTTACATAAACACCATTTTATGGACCTCGAAACAATATAAAAAGATATTCATAATAATGGGCTATGTTTATTTTATGCTAAATATTATTTATTTTTTATTCCTTACATGTTAGTCAAAGATTTATTACTTTTGACACCTAAAATTAATTTAATGTGTTTTGAAAAGTTTTTATTAAGTACAAACATGTACACTATTAAGAGATGTCATCTTCTTTATTGAATTAAATTCCCAACTTGGAAAATAAATCACACTAATCGCTTATAGTTATTTTATTTAAAATATTTGAAATAATTTGGATATCAAATCTAGGTAATCTAAAACATCACGACCAGTGTAGGTAATACTGCGGACTGCGTCTTAGTTCATCATCTTAACTTTTTGCCAACTATATAAGGGTCAGGTTCCAGAAACCCAATTTCATTATAGCACCGACATCGACACCCCGAAGATAAAATAGTCGACCGTCATCGGATTTCTATCTTTTTGACTATCACAAACAACTTGGACGTGGTATTGACGACGGAACAACAAGTAATTGGCAACCTACCTGTTCGTGACAATCGTCAAGGCACGGATCTGCCCCAATGGCTAGGAATGGCCAACCATACTCATTTTTCCTGCCTTTAAGAATGGTCAATCATACCTTGGACTATCTACACCTTGCAGATAAACTTTCCTAATGTGCTTCCTCTTAATACATTACAAAAAAATATCTTCAAGATTAAAGTACATTACGGCAATGGCCGTTAGAGCTATCTTTATGATCAATATTAGTCAAAATAATGTATTATCATTCGCCAATATCCTGTCGTATAAACTAACCTTTCCACCTTATCGAGGTTCATAAAACAAACTACACACATTTGATACCAGATATCTTCTTACATCCCATTCTTTGTTACATAAACCACCCAAATGACATTTCTATGTAAAACGGAACTTCAGATCAATGCCCTCGGTCTTTTGTTGGCAGAAATAAATATGGCGGACCGCCTGTGGACCTCATACATCTTATTAAGTTATATCATCATCTTTAAATCTAATATTGTTATTCTGTAACTGTGACAAAAAAGGTAATCGGAAATATGTCGTGCAAAGAGGCTTTAAACGATTTAAAGTTTATGGTTGGTCCATATAAAAAAGTATTTGGCATAATAATTGCAGTAAGCCAAATGACTAGATCTACCATTTATTCCTTTGTTGTTTTGAGAAACAAAAACAAAGTTTACATCAAGTCGAGGCGGATGTAACAATGATTTAATAAGAATTCTAATACCTTCCTAAACTCAATAATCTGATGATACATCGCTAAGAGATAAGTAGGTACTTATTCTGAATAAATTTTGGGCCATACTTTTTTAAAACATGTTTCCTTTGAAATGATATTGTGACAATAGTGAAGATACTTCAATTGTGCGGAATGAACTACAAAATGTTATTCAATGTAATACATTTTTTTGCGATTTGGCCGGTTGATAGCTATATTGATTACTACCCAAAGATTCTTATTACGTCATTCATCCCGCCGGACAAGTCCAAGCGGCCCCAGTTTGCTAAATAGCCACTCATGAAGGCTTTTATGCACCCTACCACAATGCTGCAGCGGACTTGCACAAGAAGAAGCTGATGCAACGGTAATACAGTTGCCAATACAGAATTATTCTGACGAGTCATCCCTAACATCTGTCGCCACACACCAAATACAACCTGACGGTGGCGACGTAGTGACGCTACCGGCAAAGTTCAAGGCCGCGACGTGAAAGACCGCTGCGCATACGCAGGACAATCAATGATTAACAGCCACGTTGTTTAAATAGATAAAGAACGTTAGATTATAGTTTTGACAGCATCGTCGCTTATCATCATAGTGGTGTATGACAACTATCCAGGCTATCCACATTAAAAAAAACATGTAGGGACATTTAGCAAACTTGAATTGCAAGAAGTTAATAAGATCTTCATCGATTGTTGATTTCTGTTAATAAATAAGAATTTCTAATTAAATTTCTTTTTAGCTATACAGCTTGACATTTTACTTTTTTTCATTCTCATTGTATTTATTAGCATTGGTGCCGGTGACTCTCAAAGTTCAAGGTTTAGAGATGAAAGATCTCTTATACGCGCACCGCGCAACGAATTGGCGCCGAAATGCGTTACGTATGAATTACAAAGATTAATTGGCATTTTATCTAATGGCGGGATGAGCTTGACTCATACTTACTTGTTTGGATGCAGAAAGCTCTCCATCGAGAAGACTGGATAGAGGCAAGAGGGGCTTTTGCCCTGCAGTGGGACGATCACGGCTGAAAATAAAATAAATAATAAATAAATATCCTGGGACATTTTACACAGCACCATCTAGTCCCAAACTAAGCAGAGCTTGTACTATGGGTACTAGACCATGGATATAATACTTATATACTTTTTTTTGTAAATACATATAATACATAGGAAACACCCAGACAAACACAAATATTTATATTCATCACATAAATATTTGTGTCTTGTGGGAATCGAACCCACGACCTCGTGATCAGCAGTCCGGTACTCGAACCACTAGACCACAGACGTCGTCAAATAATTATAATTGTACAATAATTCTGCACTTGTTTTTAAAGTAACATTTTGGTGTATTGTTAGTATCCGCTATAAAATAAACCCATCATTAAAAACGCCGCGTTACAAGTTATCCAAAAGACACATTAAAAATATACGAGTCATCACCAAAAATATAAAATGATTTTTTGGAATAATTCTTAAACATCCTCCTAAAATTAGATCATGACGTGTACTTGTGCCTACATAAAAACTGATGACTAATTCTAGGTACACAATTTATTCATTACCTACTTATGTAAACCCGTTTTTTTTCGATCAGGAACTATGAAAATACGTAACATAACATTAGGTGTATCTTATATTATAATATAAGATACACCTAATGTTATGTGGTGACCTGACACTCCTTGCGAAATAATAATTATTATTTCGCAAGGAGTGTCAGGTCACCACATTATTGTTTTTGAGTCACTCTCAGTAAGACCATTTTATAAGAATTCTGTGGTTGTTTTTTACAAATCATCATGTGACATTTATGTAAGGTCAATCGGAATTAATAGGAAAATATGTGAAAAATTATATTGTGGGTATAAAACATTTTAGATCTTAAAAATAATCATTTAAAATTTTAAATCATTAAAGATTGCAAGCGAATAAATGAGATTGTGGTTTGGTTAGCGGTATTTTATTCTTTAATTAGGTGCATATAAATATTAAAAGGTACGGTAACTGGTTCTTAAGAAAGAAATATATAAGTTACTGTTTCTTTTCTATAAGAGCCCAAGGGGCACACGCCCAAAGCCTCGGAATCGTAGGGCCCTAGAATACTTATTTTGTTATAATTGTTAAACTTTCTAAAAGGGCCCCAATCTCTGACACCCAGTGCACCCTGGATGGCCAAAGAAGGCCCAGATTATATTATTGTTATTAATTTTTAAATCTAACTTTATAACTAAACATACAAAAAAAAAACCCAAAAACACCTTTGCGTCGCTTTAAAGAAACTAGAGCAGATTTTATATGTATACTTTGGTAATTATTAAAACATACACAAAGCCAATTCGTAGGTGTAATAATGAAATTGTTACACCCTCATGTTCTAATTACCGCGAATAATTTAAGAGATCGTTATCATCGTTATTGATTGACTTCGAAACAGCTGACTGCTTTAACGATTGCAGAGTTACCCATAATAAAAGTTGGGTAACAGAATGTTCATTGGTATATTCAGAACCTGAGGATGTCAGCCCACTTAAAAAAATCTAACTAATCTCGTACCTAAACTATATTTACACACTTATTTGAATGAAGGAAAAATCGACTGGCAGGCAGGATTAGAACCTGCATCTTCTGGTTAAATTCACCAGAAGTCAATTTTTTCCTTCAATCAAATACCTGGTTATCTTAGCATGAAAAATGCAAAAAAAAATATGTTTACACATTTTAACTTATTCGTGTTTAAATTCAAAGAACTCGAGTACTTACAGAAGGTACTGTTATATTTTTCTGTTGAAATCGTTTAGATCTAAACCCGAATCCACAACCAAACACATTTCAAAATAATTCCCCGCGGGCATTGTAGTCTGGGATCTTTGGTCCCTACTGACGTAATAATAGGGACTTGACTAGATGATTGTAGCTTTTAGATGTGAATGATGAACACGAACTTATCGAATACTGATGAAATGGCAGTCAATTTACTGAATTACTGCATCATTGTAAACTTCCGATTTAGATCGCTGTCTTTATCGGACAGTGCATAATTATATTCGATAGTACTTATTTAGGCTCGTGGCTAAGTTATAGCAACGCTGATCAACCGATCTGCAAGGTTAAGCTGCGCTTGCCGAGGTCAGTCTGCGGATGGGCGACCATTCTTAACATATCGAGACCCCTCCGTGCCTCGGAGAGCACGTAAAGCCGTCGGTCCCGGTTGTCATACGAACACCTATGACAATCGTTACTGGAAGTCAGACGGCTAAAAAGTCTGACAACCAGTCTTTCCTACAATATCAGTATTGCACAGAAAGTGGGTTGCGGAGGTCTGATGGTAGTCGTTTCGTGTAAAATACTGATATTCAGCCGCATCTGGTAAGACTGGAAGCCGATCCCAACATGATTGGGAAAAAGGCTAAGAGGATGATGAGTACTTATTTCCATTATCACAATCAATAATGCACAGAGACTACAGGCAATTTATTATTTTTATTATTGGCACTCATGAATGAACCCGGATTCGAGACAGACCAAAAGCTGTATGGCCAGTATAAATCATACCGTTGCTAAGCTTAAATTAAAATTCAAACACATCGGAGATCGATGCTTTGCAGGCTTATAATAAATGACAATTATGACTATTCAAATGTTTCCTGTAAAATATCTCGAACGGAGTTTTTATTAGATAGTTGTAGGTAAAGCTATTAGATAGGATTCTTTTTTTTTACTTTTAAACTGCCAGGAAACAATTTAATCATGGATATCATTAAATATATTGATTAAAATCGTGAGCAAACTTGACTTTTGTAAATAAAGCGCTTCTTAGGTACAGTCCCCCAAAAGTTAGATATACAATAACACTGCCCCAATGCTGGGCACAGGCCTTCTCTTCACCATGCTGGCCTAGTACAGTACCTCAACCATGAGTTCTATCGAATGACTTTCGATATGTTTTTTACGCATCGAAAGGCTGTAATCTCATAGCAGATTTTAGTTCCTTACGTAACCGCTAGAGGCGCTGCGAGGGTATTCCATACAAATATTTTACGGCGTTATAACATAACTGCCCACCGAGAGTCGTTGAATGCTGGCGGTATAACTGATCGGTCCTTGTGGAAGTCGATGGGAGTCTGTTGGTTGCAATACACCACAGCCAGTTACGGTACTTAGGTCCGAAAAAAAATTTGTTACATCACTGCAGTAAACCTCTGCCTAGCGCTCCGGGGATACAAGCGTGATGGTGTTTTATATATTTGTATTTCCTTGTTTTCTCTTCAGATATTCACCAACATGGGTGCCGCTCAATCAGTCCGCGCTACGGCGTTCCAGCGACCAAAAGCGACCTCCACGGAATCATTCGCAGACGAAGAACCTGACGATCACCATATCAGCATCTCTAACAAAATGGTTTGTGCCAATTTATGCTTCATTTTTTTATTTATCGAACGGTTAGCTGTTGAACCAGCAAGGTACCTGGTTGGTTCCCGGCGGTAATACTAGTACCTACTAGCTATATCCCGTGGGAGTTTCCCAAAATCCTATCTTAGCGGATTCTGCCTAGGCAGGCATGTTATTGGATTTTTCGATTACACATTGTCATATTCTCAGTAGGAGTTTAGTTTGGATTTGGGTCTGGCTAATGGCAATAAGCTCGCCACAGCTCGCCCCCTATCACCTAATATGGGGCGATCATGGGATTTTAAAAACTGGAGAACGGTAACCGGAGAAGGTATATATTTTAGTACATCTCTAACCCTTCATCAACCAGGTGTGAAGGTATGTTTGGACAGCTACTAAATGGGGATAATTTTTATTTATCCGTGATATGACACATGACACTATTACGCCTCCGCGCCCCGGTGAAAGCTTCACCACCCTACCTATGCGCAGAAAGACAATAAAACCCTACCTTCGGCTTTTTGCCGTGTCGTCGGGTAAAAATCTCGCTTTGAGCAGAATTATGCTTTTGTTTTTATCATATTTCTTCATCTCCAGCCCATAGCTAGGCCGGAAACCAAAAATTTCCGCTAAAATAGAGGCTACTTGTCAATATAAACCATTCGTGCCGACAACTATTCAAGCAGTAGGCATTACGCCTGTAAAACAACGATAGCTTGAATTTAAATCGCGCAACGCCATCTATCGAGGACACTCGAACTTTTGGGTTGAACCGAAGTATAAGCAACTAGAAGTAGGTGGTACCAACACTAGTTCTATTTAGCTACCTATTTTAAAATATGTTGTGTGACATTTTCAAGATTTCAGAGTTGCTCAAAGGTAAAAGTTGTTCCTTAGATTACATGTTATTAATCATGTTATTAATTCAGAGATGACGCTAAGCGTAAAGTAACGCTTCCTTATGTCAAATTTGTACTACAATTTGACATACGGAAGCCTAAGTTCATGCATAGTTTTATCTCTGAATATCAGCCTAAGGCTAATATTCAGAGACGACGATAAGCGTAAAGCAATACTTCCGTAAATTCCGTAATTAAAGTAATGCTTCCGTATGTCAAATTGTAATACAAATTTGACGTACGGAAGCATTACTTAGCATCGTCGCTGAATATTAGCCTGAGAGTAGTTCATAATAATGTGTACAAGAACCACTTCATTTTTTTACGGTACCTAATTAAGAAATACGGGTGTAGTCGTTGTATGTATAAAATCTATATCTATACTAATATTATAAAGAGGAAAGATTTGTTTGTTTGTTTGTTTGTTTGTAATGAATAGGCTCCGAAACTACTGGACCGATTTCAAAAATTCTTTCACCTTTGGAAAGCTACATTATCCCCGAGTAACATAGGCTATATATATCATCACGCTACGCCTAATAGGAGCGGAGTAGTAATGACAAATGATGCAAAAACGGGGGAAAAAATTATAAGACCACGCGGGCGAAGCCGCTGGTGGGAAGCTAGTCTATACTAATATTATAAAGAGGAAAGATTTGTTTGTTTGTTTGTAATGAATAGGCTCCGAAACTATTGGACCGATTTCAAAAATTCTTTCACCTTTGGAAAGCTACATTATCCCCGAGTAACATAGGCTATATATCATCACGCTACGACTAATAGGAGCGGAGTAGTAATGACAAATGATGCAAAAACGGGGGAAAAAATTATAAGACCACGCGGGCGAAGCCGCTGGTGGGAAGCTAGTCTATACTAATATTATAAAGAGGAAAGATTTGTTTGTTTGTTTGTAATGAATAGGCTCCGAAACTATTGGACCGATTTCAAAAATTCTTTCACCTTTGGAAAGCTACATTATCCCCGAGTAACATAGGCTATATATCATCACGCTACGACTAATAGGAGCGGAGTAGTAATGAAAAATGATGCAAAAAAGGGGGAAAAAATTATAAGACCACGCGGGCGAAGCCGCTGGCGGGAAGCTAGTATATTATAATTTAGTCTGTGGTATGTCGATTGTCGTCTAGGTGGAGAGATTAGTAGAAGATGCTACGTTGGCTGGTGGGGCGGCAGCGGCAACTGCCCAACCCACGCCACGCGGCGACTACAGAGACAAGATATTCATAGAGAAGCTCAAGTGTATGGACGAGAGCCATTCTGAGAGAACCGGGTATGAAATAATATCTAACTACCTAAGTTCTATTTTAATTTTACAATTCTGCATTTATCGCGGCTACCTATAACTAAGTACCTACCTGTATCTACTACTACAGACGGACGGTCTTTTTTTAATATTATAACTTATAAGAAATGTATACCTACCGCATGCCGTCAGCGTAGAAATGTATCTTACCTTTCATTATTTTACAAGACCTAACTTAGTTGGCTTATGTACCTACCTATCAAAATAATCAAAACAATATTATTGAAATTAAAAAAAAACCTCCACTCTTTGATGGATTTCGAGCTAGCGAACTTTCTTTGGATACGACAGCCCCAATTAGAACAGAATAATCTAAGACGACAGCTCTAAATTAGCTGAAATATCAATTAGTTTTGCCTTGGTTGATTGACTCACCGAATATTGTTACTGTACTGCAAAATTTCCTGTCCCGACTCTTGAGACGGATATGATATTTAACTTAGCACATTCACAACAATTGAAAGAAATAAAATTTGCAAATACTCACAACAATATTAAACTTGAGAAGTCTTCAGAGAAGTTAATAAAAAAATATAAAAAATAACTAAATTCGCGCGCTCTACTTGCGTCAATTGCGCGCTCACCATTGGAGGACAGCTTATTCGTTCGATTTCGGAAATATCCGAACTTTCCCGAAGGCAGCATTATGTAGTAGGAAGATAAAATAGGCAAAGATGTTAACCCAAAAATCCCAATCAATATTTTTAAATCTGAAAACGAAGACCTCTAAGAAATTTATATTTTTTTTAAAGACACTCATGAGAGCTCGTAAAAAAACTCATAGCTACCTATTATCATGGTCTATGTCTAGTAAGGAATGATGGTATTAATCATAAAACGGCGCTTCGACAGCGCACTTGGAAGTCCTCTACAACATACGTGGCTATTCTACGGCGGCAGCCGACGACGGCGTGTCGCCGGCTGTCGGCGCCTGACGCTGACGTCAAACGGATGCACTTACCTTTGTAACGCCATCCGTCTGTAGGCGTATACTGAGGAACGGAGTTTAACTGAAACAGCAACACGGCTTGACCACCGATGGAAGGTATAAGTAGGTAGGTATAGGGATAAAGCGTAACTATCATATTTAATCTGTGATAGGACTTTCCTAACAAAACCAGGGGAACTAAAATCGAATATCATTCGAATCGAATTAAAATCGAAAAGAACCGGGAAGCTTGCGTACCTACCATTAAGCATGCTTCAATTTGCATGAAGAACTGTCAAGGGAACTTCCACGTCTCTACGGAGACATTGCTATAATTTAGGCGAAACTTGGTGATTTGTGAAAACTTATGATAACTAAAATTAATGGGTCTCTATGGCAGTGTAACAGCCCCTACAAGGAGTGGTGATCTTCGCTGATCGTTCATACACTGAAGGGACAAACGTATCCCGGCAATGTAGATCGACAGTTTTACAAAGATGTTAAAATGTTGTTTCAGTATAACAGTGGACGATTTAAACGCGATAGCAGCGCGCATCGATATGCGTACTGCGAACATGGTGAGCGTGGATCCAGTGTGTGCAGACTGCAAGCAGAAAGTCATCGACTGCTACAATAACGCTGACTTGGCTGCCGACATTTTCCAGTGCTGGGATACTGTGGGTACGTTTACGTAGGCAACCGGCGAGACTGAGTTAGTTGTTTTGCTAGCTCCAGTTCAATAGCCACCAGGAATTGAGTCTTGACTAGAAAAAAAAAACTTTTGCCATTCGTTGTTGAGGCATTGGTTACATAATTGGTTGTTGGGAATAGTTACAATATAACAGTCTAGTAATTTTAATAAATTACCAGTTTGTAAAAGCAGGTAGGTGACTCTGGTTCTGGAACGCCTAAAAGTTTATTTTGTTGGGATTAGAAAAGCTGAAGATTATGTTGATGAATAGTGAAGACCTGTGAAGAGTATGAATGTAATGAGCATCAATGTCGGCAGGCGCATTTACGCGGTGCGTGCAGGAGGCGGCGGGCGCGCGGCTGCGGGCGCGCACGGTGCGCGAGGCGCGCGAGCGGGCGCGCCGCACGCGACACGTGGCGCACGCGCGCGAGCACGCGCTGCGCGACCTCGCGCCCAACCAGTAGCCAGTAGCCGCTCCGCTACACCGCTACACGCCTACACGGCTACACCACACCTACCGCTCCAGGATTGCTCAACATACTCGAAAGCTTCAAGAATAGGATATTATGACGTCATCTCACTATACAACAAGTTGCTTGAACGAACTTTAGTGATGCTCTATATGAAATAAGATTGCGCAGTTGTGGTTGATCGTGTTATATTAATCCTGGTCTAAGACTTTAAGGCTAGTTACTCGATTCATTTCATCTTATCGTCTACAAAATACAACCTTGAAATCGATGTTCTGCCTATCAAAGTTTATCACTAACTCCATTCCTAAAGTATTGTTCTAGAGTGAAATTTTGGACATTGTGAAATAATATACTTTCTTGTGCTTAAGTTTATTTAATCGATCGAGAAAGTTAGTTAGTTTTACGAAGAAATAATTAAGTACCTAGTATTACTTATATTATGTATACAAAATTCGAAGATTACTAACAAAACTCGGTCTTTTTAAATTGAACTAGATAGTATAATATTATGTTACATGTTATATTGTAGCATTAGTATTTAGAAACTACGTCGTAAACTTGTGAATTGTTATTTAAATATATTTGAAATATTATTGTTCCGTTTTTATATTGGATGTCTAATAACGTAGATTGCAGTCGTAAATAAAATTATCATACTGTTCATAATTATGAATTTTATTACTTTTTACTACTTTATTATAAAAATATTCATTTTATTCACCCTGTTCTGAATGACATTATAAAATGTAACCAGCATTTAAATGTTAATTTCTTTGTAAAGATTTTGACTGCAAACTTTTAGTTTTTGGTGTTGTATTTTAATTAATTAAAAGACACTTTCTTCTTAACATCATCAGGGGTGGGTTTGCTTCTAACTTGTACGGCAACTTTGGGCATGCCAATATCGGTGTTATTGTGTTTGGCGTTAGTGTCAGGTTTGATTGCGGGAGACGAGGATTGTTTGGCGGCACTAGCGGTGAGTAGTGCGAGCTTTCTGCGCAGTTCCCGCACCTGCGCCGCGCTGGCCAGCTGAGCCGCGCCGCGGGAGAGAACTTCAGCTCGGAGTTGCTCGCATTCTGATCTAAAATAATATATACCAAAGCATACACTATAGTGAAAACACATATTTACATAAATACACAGAAGCACTCACAATAATCTTTAAAAAAAATCTAGAAAAGCGGGCGGTTTCGATGTTTTCTTAAAGGTGAAAATAGTGATCAAAACCCACCATTCCAGATTTCTTTATATAGGGCCTGTTTCACAGGTTACTGATAAATGTTCCTGTTAAATTATTTGACAGGTCATTTCATACAAATTATGTTCCATTTTCGAAATTATCCAGCGGTTAGCGGTTATGCAGAGGTGATGAAACAGGCCCTTAAACTTGCAAGGAATAATTAGCATACCCAACAGAATAGAATAGAATTATTTATTTGTTAAACATACAAGAGTCATCAACAGAAAATCAAATTGCTACAAGACTGAAGAGAGAGACCTTTCAGTTCTTTAATATATTAATTAAATAATTACAAAGTTCTTACTTCAAATGGTCGAGTACGCCCGGAAGCCAGCCATTGGCGGTAGGTTCGCACAATTTTCCGAACCACCGCGATAGTTCCCGCCGTTGTTTCTCGCACGCGCCCTCTAGCTGAGTGATGCGTTCTTCATAGCTTTCTAGAATGAGACGTTTTGGAGATATCAATCATAAGATCTAGACGTATGACGAAAGTCTTACCATGTCCTCAATAGCTGGTAGACTCTTCCTCAGACAGTCTCAATATCTTAAAGATATTTATCATAAAAAAAATTTACACACCCTAAGATTCTGGTATGAAATGAAATGAAATTTGAAATGTAATTAAATTTATTATCTGTAAGAATTGTAGTAAATAACAGTTGGTTAAATTTAAACAAGCACTATGACAATTCACTAAATATAGCCTACAAATTTTCAAATTTTCATACATGTTTATTTTATTTATGCATATCATTCTCAAGGAATATCTACTTAAATCTAACTCTAGACCATTGTAATGTTAAAGACACTCATCATCATCATTCTTTCAGACAGTTTTTTTTTTATCTAGAAGCCATTGCATGTCGTTAGATAGAAATAATACAAAATTCACATGTGTTGAGGTAAGTTACCTATGAGCTCTCTGTCGTAATGTGCCGATGCCCCTGCCTGCTGTTCCCAAACAGTCTGCTTTTCATGCAGCAAGGCATCTACTTCAGCTTGCTTGTTGGCCAGCTCTCTTCGCAACTGAAATTTTATAATGTGGTGTAATTAATTTAGTTAGATAGCAATGACGACGTCAGTGGTCTAGTGGTTCGAGTATGGACTGCTAATCACAAGGTTGTGGGTTCGATTCACACAAGACACAAACATTTATGTGATGAACTTAGGTGTTTGTGTTTTTCTGGGTGTTTCATATATATATTATGAGTTTACAAAAAAAAGTACATAAGTATTATATCCATAGTCTAGTACCCATAGTTCAAGCTCTGCTTAGTTTAGGACTAGATGGTGCTGTGTAAAAATGTCCCAAGATATTTATTTATATTTTATTTATTTATAATGATGTAGAATCAGCATCGCCTACAACATCGTAGAAGCTTACTACTAGACTGATTTGAAATATTCTTCCACCATTGGGAAGCTACTCTATGCCCGGGTGACATAAGGTATGACTTATAAGAAATACCTACCCAGACCATGTGGGCGAAGCCGCTGGTGGAAAGCTAGTATTTAATAATACCACTTACCCTAGAGTTAGTCTGTTTCATTTGTATGAGATTCTTTGCCATTTCCTGTCTCTTATCCTCTACTTCAGCAAATATGGAATTGCCTTTTGCAGCTGAAAAAAATAATTATACATTTTAAATGAAACATGAAAAAAATGAAAACTTGGGTTCTGCTAATATACTGCTAGAGTGCCTGGAGTTATAGAAGAATATAAATTGTATTGTTATGAAAAAAAAAACAAATTTAACTCAGAGACACCACTTAACCTAATGAATCATTAGCTAATTGAGACCCAGTATATCTTAAAACACTGACAACAAACTCAAATATGGATAAATTCGCCAAGATATAGTAGCGACAAGGTATAGTAAAGAGTTTGTTAACGATTAATTAATATTACCCTAGTTTACTAGGAAAAGAATATGGTACGAATAGAATAATTACCATGAGGTTGAAGGTCCTGTTGAGTATCTGTGTACTGATGCAGCATAGCTCTGGCTTCCGCTAACTCGGCAAGTGCTGTTGCTTCCCGCTCATTAGCTGACCTCAATTCCTCTCTCCGCAAGTCAGCCGCTTCTCTCATCTCTTTCATTTCAGATACCAATTCTTCAGTTTTCATCCTCCATGAAGTGATTTCCATCCTCGCTTCATCGAGTGCTGCTTTCGCTGCAGCAGCATCAGACAAAGCACTATGAGCAGCTCTCTGAACTTCTTCCAGTTCCGAATTATCCCGCACCGGACTTTCTCTCACTTTTAGCGACTGTTCCTCTTTCAAATTCCGAACCTGTGCTTCGAGTTTTTTAACTTCTGCCGCGTGCCGTTCACTTATTTCCGTCTGCTCTTGCCGGAGCTCAGAAATTTCATCCTGAAGCGATGTTATGCGTGAAGTAAAATCGCTTTTACGACGAGCTTCATCGGCCTGATAACTTTCCAACTCTGCGTTCAAATGCCTCTGTACATCTAAAGCTGTTTGATAACTTCGTCTCGCATCATGTAGTTCTTGTTTAGTCGTTTCATAACTACTTGAAAGGTTATCGTATTGTTTCTTTAGTAAATAATACCGCTCGCTAAGCTCACCGTTCGTTAATTCTTCAGCTTCTGTACAACTAGTCTTATTGCTGATAGTGGAGTAATCCATTTTAACTGTACATAAATACCGATATACTATCGTAACTAAATCCTCAAATGAAATAACAATTTTATTCAATCGCAAGACTTCAGATTCGTGTTGTTTAGTTTACAAAACGATTTTTTGATTCAAAGTATTCAAACGAAACGATTTCACAAAGAGTCAACGAGGTTGACAACTTGACATTGACTGATTGACAACAAAGTGACAAAGAATGTTTCAATTGAAATTCATCCGAAATTGGCTGAAGCTGAACGCATCGCAAACTAGACCATCATTTTTATACAATACCTACATAAAATAAAATAATTAATAAATATTTTATCATTCTAATAAAAAAAAATGTATTACACGCTCATTGGCATCATAAATTTTGCAGTATTTCTCAGTGTTAATTATTATCCTATTAAAACTAGATATGGGCAGCCGTCCGAAAAATTAACTAACGAAGCTAATAATTATTATGCTGTTGTCTTTCTTTAGGCATTTGGACTAGATGGATCCAGTTAGGCGTTAGAATGAAAACTTGTGGAGGATTTTCTAGGCCCTGTTAAAATAGATTAGAGAATTAAGATTTATTTGTAACAAGCATAAGTCTGCTGAGTCCGCATAACACAATGACCCCCAACCCCAACTGTCGCAAGAGGCTAAGCATAAGTGCGGAACCCCAGCTAAACTACACTAGCTAACTAAACTGCTCGTCTTCAACTAGGCAATAAAAAAAAACTAAGATTTATTTCTAATAGCAACTTCTAAATACATAGCCATTATATAGATTTCCAATTATAACATATTTTTTATGAACGCACTACCTCCATCAGATAATGGCAAGATGAAAAATAAAAATCCATATTGATATCAAAATTATTATCCATGGAATGATGGAATCTAGTAGTTGTTACAACGAGGGCCTAAAGCGCAAGCATGCGAGCATTATCCAATGTAAAAAAAACAAAATGACTTCACTATATTGACACTACGATTGACACTGATAAGTGACAATCTGACTGACACTTGACAGGCCAGCTGTTGCCGTGTTAAATTGTTACAAATATTGGGGCGTAGTGATAAAATAGTGATTACTTGTTTCAAGACTACAAAATAAGGAAAACCATTCTATTGAAATAATAAAACCTAAACAATGTCCTCTCCTCCTCCTCCAACCAAGCCCCCTCGGGGGGTGAAACAAGGAAAAGAAACAGTGAGTATATTAGTGTTCCTACTTCAGTCATGTATTCACAAGATAAAGTAAGGAATTTATCTAAATTGTTGTCCTTTTCATGCTAATTTCTAATTTGAGAAATGTGGCGTTTGTTCAATGTGCATAATTCAACGTTTTTATGGTTCATAATAATAATTTAGGCCACTGATAAATAAAGCTTTAAAGTTACTATCATAGTTTTGGGGAAGATAGTAAATATATATTATGAACAGTTTACTTATTAATAAAGCCTTTTATTCAAATTAATACCTGAAAAGCTAAATAAAACCTTAAAACAAATTCGTTTTTTCAGAGCGGTTTGCTTATGTCAGTGATCCGCACACTTTCAGCGAGTGAGACAAATGAACAGCGTGAGAAAGAGAGAGCTAAACTAGAGAAGGAGTACAAGAAGAGTGATGCAAGGCTTGATGAGCTTGTTGCTGAACATGCGCAGGAGATCACGGAAGTTATGCAGGTAAACAGATGCATTTTCATATCAATTGATGTCAAGTAATCTTCTGCAGTGTGCTTCAGATGCAAGCTCCCAGCATGGAAATTAGTATTCTAAGGTGTATAGTTGTTCCACTTGAGATGTGTATTTGCAAACATAAAAAACTAATTTAGACCCTGGCCTATATGATTACTATGGCCTATGTTACATTATTTCATCTATCCTAAGTATATCTGTGATGTTTTTGTGTAAATTTTTTTTTAAATGTAGTGTTTTTTAATAAAGTAATGTACCTAACAGTTAGATATCTTACACCATTCCTGTAAACACTTAGTATAGCAGCCTCTCTGGAAGTAGTAGCCCTAACAATGTTATTGTTAATTTTTATACACAAACAAATTCCCACACACTTAGACCAAGAATAAAAACAAATTTTCTAAGACAGGTCAAACATTATGTTTATTTTATAAATCTTTGTAAGTCACTTCTTCAAAAGTGTAATATAATTAAATTAAAAGCACACATATGGTACTAATTTACAGAACATATTTTTTTTTTTTTTTTTAACTAGCCCGTATTGTCCCAATTCTGAGCAAAGGCCTCCCCCCATTTCTTTCATTTATCTCTTTGCTGGGCTATTTGTGTCCAGTTATTTAGAAAGGCATCCAGGTCGTCTCGCCATCTCCTTCGTGGTCTGCCGCGTTTACGGTTAACTGTCTTAGGGCTCCAATTCTGTGCAATAGAACATATAGTAACTAATAATTATAGCTTTTTTATGTTTGTTTTCTAGAAATTTAGCAGTGTAGTGTCAGCACTAACAGTTTGGGGTCAGCATTGTGATGCTGTGGTAGCTCGACTGGGGGCCTGCCGCGGCCTGCTGCGCCTGCGCCGGGATGACCTGCGGCGACTGTGGGCCGATGCGCGCACGCATCATTATGCACTACAGATGTTGACTGACATGTGAGTATAATATGGATGGTATGATAATATTATGATATACGGACATTATGTATTTTCAAATATTTTTATTTCAATTACATCATATAAAAGGTACTTATGAAAAAGTCAAACTAGTTGCATGGTTCCAAAAAAAGTGAATCTTATGGAAAAGAGCTGGCAAGAAACTCCAGAGAAGGGTAACAGTAACAATTGTTGTGAATAGTAATGAGGATGATGTGTAGAAGCAGAGATTAAAGAGTAGGTATTAAGATTGGAAAGATAGCCATATCAGGGCAGTCTTAACATCCAGGTTGAGAAATGAAGAGTTTTGTAACTTGTAAACCTTTTTTAGGTGCACAAAATTCTCATGTATCACCAACAGAACTACCTTTGCCTTATAGTCCGGTCCATAGCTCCCTACTACTGTCCCTCGGCTAATCAGCTCATATCTCTACTGTGCTCAACCTGACCGCCACCGGCACTATAAGCTTGAATATTGACTCTTAAAGCTAAACAATAATGTTAATGGTCAGTGAGCGCGTAGTGGTGTCGGAGCGCGAGACGCGCGAGTGTGTGAGTGCGGGGCGCGTGCTGGCCGCGGCGCGGGGGCTGCGCGCGGCGCGGGACACCGCCCACACCACGCTCTCGCATGTCGATGCTCTCAACACTACTAGGCAACACTTACAGGTAAATGTTAGCATGACAACATCTACTGAATATTTTTACAATTCATTAAAATTGGTAGAAATTTATAAGACCTGTCGTATTGTATGGTTCAGAGTGCTGGGCCGTTAAGAAGACTACATGCGGCGGGGATGAGAATGTTAAGATGGATGTGTGAAAGGACTAGAATGGACAAAATAAGGAACAAGTATATCAGAGGAAGTTTGAAAGTGACGCCAGTGACGGACAAGTTGAAGGGAAATCGTTTGTCTTGATATGGCCACGTAATGAGGAGGGATGAAACGCATGTGACTAAAAGAATGATGACATTGAATGTAGAAGGACGGAGGGATAGAGGAAGGCCAAAGAAAAGATGGATGGATTGTGTTAAGGTCGATATGATGAAAAAGGGAGTGAATGAGCAGGTGACGGCTAATAGGGATGAATGGAAGAAAAGGATAGGCTGCGCTGACCCCAAATAAATTGGGTCAAGGGCAGGAGGATGATGATATTGAAAACAAAACAGCCACAATCGTGTAGGCGGAGAGCTAAATCTATACAGGGTGGTTATTTAATTACCTGTTTCCTTTTAACAGATGAATCAGACCACAATGTAGTACCCGTATCAATAAAAAACCCTTAATTTTTTATTTTCAACTTCACACTCTCTTTAATTTCGGATGCAAAGACATATCGCGGATATTAAACTTATGGTAGCTATACTAGGTATTTATCTATCCCGAGATAGCCAGTACATAAAAATCAATGTAATGTGGTGATGCCTAGCATTTTGTGAAAATTTACGCTAACTATTTATTCACTTACCACGGGATTTGTATAAAGATACAAATTATAAATTATGTCTAACATGTTATTGTAATGTTATTAAATCGCCACCCTGTATAAATAATATGTGAAATACTGTCGAATCCGTTCGAATATTTAAATTCCGTGTCGAAGCAATCCATTATCACACATCCGATACGCGCGGAATCTACGATGCAACTGAACGCGCCGAGATACGTCATAGTAATAGCTCCGCGCGGCAGCCGCGCGAATTTATTTTCCTGCGGTCGAGTGGCGGCTACCGCACGGATGCACGGTCCGCGCGGTATTGTATGAACGTTCTAGAACATGGCCGTTAAAACAAGGTCCGCGCGTATTAACGCGCGGTTAGTGCTCCGCGCGGAATCCGCCGTGTCTGAACTAGCACTTAATGACCTTCCGCGTATATCGTTGCAATAAATTGTCTTACTCTGGATACAAGTGTTTTATTTACTTCTTGGAGATATTTTTGGGACTGCACAAATACTGTATACTTATATGTTTGTTTTTAGTTGAAGAAACAAGAGCTGGTGGAGGTGATAGTCCGCCGGCTGAGCGACGCGGTGTACCGCGACGAGCGCGCGCCGCTCACGCGCCGCGTGTCCGCGCGCAGACGGACGGCGCTACTTTTGGCTGGTAACATACAAAACCAATTCCCATATAACTATAGGGAACTGTTCCATAACACAGACACTATGCAAGTTATATTGTTTATGTGCCCTTAGGCACTGTGCTGTGCGTTTGTGTCAAAAGAAAGCTACACCGTATCTGGTAATAGTAAAAAAACAATCTATTTACTGTCCAACAGTTGACATTATGTTAAACTAGTTATTTCAAGAATTCCAAATCATAAACATTAGATTTTTTTTCTTTATCGGTTACGACAGTGCAAACAACCAGACAGAAAAAAGTTAAGATAATTCATAACAAATCCCATTTCGAATATGATTTTTGTATTATTTACTACACTAATTTACTAACCCTTCTCTTTGGATTTCTCATTTGAATTAACCCTTCTCTATACAGCCAACGCTTATATAATATACATAGAGTCTCGTGCCACATAAATGAGAATATCGTCGTTTTCAGAGTTAACAAAAAGTGAGGAGGTAACAGACGCGTACTTACAAGAGGTGACGCCGGAATTCGAAGCCTCTCTCTCAGAGGAGGACAAGACCTTTGAGACCACCGTCATGATATCACTGGAGGCACTTGGTGTGCTGGAGCAGCTAAAAGAAGCCACTGAGGTATACTTCAACGAACATTGAATCAAATAATCTATGTATATACTAGCGACCCGCCCAACTTCGAACGGCCGACGGAAAATAATTAAAAAAATAAAAATAATAAATAAATAAATAAAATTATTATTATTATCTACTAGCCTTCCGCCATTGGCTTCGACCGCGTGATCTGGGTATTTCCTATAAATTATACCTTATGTCACCCGGGGATAGTGAAGCTTCCCAATGGCAAAGGATTTTTTAAAATTGGTCCAGTAGTTTCAGAGCCTATTCAATTAAAACTAACAATCAAATCTTTCCTCTTTATAATATTAGTATAGAATATAGATATGGATGACCTAGATAATCACTTTTTCTGTTAAAACCGCATGAAAATCCGTAAGCAGTAGTTTCTGAGATAAACACAAACTCAGTGTGAAGGAAACTTTGATTTATATGTCCGACATTGAATAAATGTCTTGATAATGTACTAATTTATATTATTTTCTATTTATTCCTAACTAGTTTTTGCTCCCAGCATCGCTCGCGTCAAGGTTGACCACGTTACACCCCATTAGATTTTTTTTGGGAAATTTTCTGATGTTTTAATAGTTATTCTGTTATTCGGGGTGGAGAAAAATCCAACATATCCAAAATTATGAAAATCGGTCCAACCGTTCTCCAGTTATAAGTGTTGTAACAAACCCGACTTTGTTTTATATAATAAGATTTCGTTGGGAATTTAACTTTTTCTTGTAAGAAGTAGCAACCACACTATACATTCATAAAGTTTTCAATGAATAATAATTCTTTTTAGAAATTCAAAGTTCAAATACAAAATGAATTACTGGAAGTAATTGATTCCGTGTCACGTCGTATCATCGAAGAGGGAGAAGTAGAGGCCGACGCTGATGTAGACGAGGACGGCGAGATACCGGACAGCGAAGGAGTAACAGAGACGGGACGACCCCTCGCGAGGCTCATCACTAGTCTCGGCGAGGAGTTCAGAGCTTGCGCTACAAGGAATAAAAGGTAGGTGACGTGTGAGAAGGACATCATTACAGGTGACAAGCGATCAGCCCCCCCTTCGCTCATCATAACAGCCATGAAACCCTTTCTCCGGCTTTTTGCCGTTTCGTCGGGTAAAAAGAGGTCAACTGTTGAACAAAAGCTTCCCGCATTGACTTCCACAGGGATCGGTCGTATGCTTTGCTCCGGGCACTATTATTTTATGCAGCCAATATTTTAAGTTAGACCTCTAGCAATACATCGGTGAAAACTAAATTAACTCCATGCTGTATTTTGCGTGATGCGAGAACAAAAATAGACGGTCAAAAATTCTAAAAAAAGCTTTTCTGGTTTCTGTTGCTCTAATAAATGTCTGCATCACCCTAAGGTTATCTGGCAGAAAATGTCTAATGGCATTAGGACGACCTTTGTTCCAACAATGCATAAAGTATAATAAATAAATGTAAATATGGGGGGTATATTAGTTTTTTAATATATATAACATACAGACATCAGCCTATTACAAGCATTAAGATAAATAAATATATAAATACTGAACAGCTGTGTTATTGCAGACTGCTACAGCTATGGAGGGCGTCATTGCAGAAATATCGCTTGCCCGACTCATGTCTACACACGGAACAACATTATTGGAGCGCGGTGCAACAAGTGGTAAACATTTAGTTAATTTATTGACTTTTCTTGATTATGCTATAAGAACGAGGAAGGAGAAGTCTTTGACGAACTATTATAGAACAAGCGTAGGAAAAAGTTTCTTATCAAAAAGTAAATTTGAGCAAAAGATTATTAGTGGCGATTGCTCCACCGATAGGAACTGAGCTCTTAAACTAAAGAAGAAGCATATTCCCTCATATTATAGTCCGCCCGGAACTAGTTGACTGCGCCTTAGGTATGTGAGCGGCGGGACGGAGGGGCGGGGTCGCCTGCGCACGGTGGGTCGGAGGGGCGGAGGCGCTTGCTTTTGTTCACAGTAACCCGCCGCCTCACCCTTGTCCCTACCTAAGGCGTGGCCAACTAGTTCCGCGCGGACTTTTGGCAGCAAGTAGAAATTCTCTAGTAATTCACCCATTCACTAGAAATCCAGAATGCTTTAAAATTGATCTCTTTCCAGCTACAACTGCTCTTAACGGAGTATTTAGAGATCGAGAGCGTGAATCTAGCGGCTCAGCGGTCGGCAAGCTCGGTAGCCACCGACACCTCGGAGCTGCGCCTTGCCGACTACTTCGCGAAGAAGCGCCCGCAACGAAGGCGACCCAAACTATTCAAACTTTCTGGTAAGATGCTGTTTTTTTTGTAGGGTGGTATGTTTCAGAGACAATATGAAGTATTTAATGAGGACGTCACGTGCTCCGAACCAGTTTTTATCATCATAATTATGTTTACTGCTAAGTAAAGATCTCTTCTGGTCTGGAACTTTGTCTATTAACGGCGGACGACGTTACTTGGATGTTTCACGTGACATCAGCTGCCGTACTCGTCGGCCAGTGTTGCTAATGGTAGTAAGGGTGGTTACGTCATTTTGACGTCACCAAAATGGTGGCCAGGTGCATTAGCAATCTGCGGGGCTTACAACACTAGTTTTTGTCATAATGTGTGATTGCGCTCCCACTAGGCTAGATTAATTTTGATGTAGGATTCTTCTATACTTGTGTTGTTACTACTTTAAATTGGACATTATACCTAACGCACGGCCATGGACGCAATTTTTTTCGTGTTCGTTATTCCTCTGCGATTTTAGCGCGACCGCTCTTCATCTGTCAGTCAACGGTGACAGATGACATTTAGCGGTGACGTTAGTGACGGTTACGGCATCGTTCAGAAATGGGTTCAACAATGTGCATGCAGGAGGCGTGTCGGTGGCGAGCAGCGCGGTGGCGCGGCGGCACGCGTACCCGCTGGTGTGCCGGCCGGCGCCCGCGCACCTGCACGCCGTGCTGCCCGCGCTGCACCCGCTCTGCGCTCACATCGAACCCCTCACCGGGTGAGTTGCACTCTTCAGCAAAACTATATACTTGACAAAACCATTGGATTAGACAAACATGTTTTTCGTTTACTATAAAATTATTTTTGTATCGTATTATTTAATTTAATTCATAAACAACATAATAGAAGGAAAGATAGGAGGGGTAAGCCAAAAATGAGTTACATAAATAAATAAATAAATAAATAACATTTATGAAAAAGAAATCTTAGAGTCGCGACGTATAAGGTCCAAGAATTGGCTCTCAACAGAGAACGGTGAAAGTTGCTGCACCGACAAGAGCGTAACTCTTAAATAGAAGAAGATTGTTTAATCCCTCCGAAATAAACCTTCAACAGAAATATTAACATACAATACAATAAAGCCTCTCAAAGACAACAATAAAATTTTCACAATAGTCCGCGCAGAACTAATTGACCGCGCCTTAGGTTGGGATCGGGTGAGGTGGCGGGTTACTGTGAATCCCACCGCGCGCAGGCGACCCCGCCCCCTCCGTCCCGCCGCTGACATACCTAAAGCGTGGCCAACTAGTTCCTACATGTTGTATTGTGTGTGTGTCAGCGGCGGCGAGTGTTCGCTGCGCGCGTTCATTACCGACTACGTGCGGTGCGGCGAGAGCGAGCGCCTGGCGGCCGCGGCGCGCGCGCACATCGACGACGTCATGCGCGCGCCGCCCGCCTGGCGCGAGCGCGGCCCGCCGCCGCCTACTAACATCAAATCTGGGTACGTAGCATATGCTATTCTTTTTATTACTTTTCAATTTATACTCCTGCTATCGAAAAAATATGACACAGTTTTGTTGACATAGATTACAGAAGGGAGAATTTATCTGCAACGCGCTCCATGCACAACATTTTCTTATGTTGAATATTAACTAATGAAAGTTAATGAAATTGTGTACTGTGGCATAGCCCAAAAGCCACGAAAAATTCGCTATGAGCGGCGGCGCTTTGCTGCGACTCGCGGCTCTCAGCAGCAGCGCGCGCGTATTTTTCCGAACGCGTTTATTTAGCGACGTGCGGTGCGACCAGCGGCACGGAAAGCGCATAGCTTGCCGCTGTCCACGGCCGCGTTGCTGCAGCTCGTGGCTTTACCGTAACCCCAAAGCCACGAAAATTTTTCTATGAGCGGTGGCGACTGTGACCGCGACCAGTGGCGCGAACAAATAAATGTACTAAAACGAATGAAGTCACGACTCGGCGCTCTCAGCAGTAGCGCCCGCGAATTTTGCTGAGCCAATCCACGAGTGATGCGCGGCGCGGGGCGCGGTGGGAACAAATGTACGGGCGACCGAGAGAGATGTTACGAAACAGATCGGTGCGACCGGCGGCGCCGCGAGCGGCGAATCGTGCGGTCGCGTCGCGCGGCGCGTCAACTCCATGACGTGGTGATCGCACCGCTTGCCGCCGTCGTCGCCGCCCGCCGCGACCCGTGCTGTGCCGCTACAGGTCTTGGTTTTGGGGTAACGCTGCTTGTGCCTTCCGTTATGCAGAATTAATTAAAAGTTTGCATCTTAGCACGATATATGTCGATATTTTGAACATGTGTATGTTTCTGTGTCAGCGCTCGTCATCGCGTGATATTCTCATGTTGCGGCGGCGCGTGGCGCGCTGTAGCGGGCACCGTGCGCGCGGCGCGGCGCTGCGGCGCGTGCGGCGGCGCCGACGCCCTGCGCGCCACCGCCGCCGCGCTCGCCGCGCTCGCCTCGCACGCGCGCGCCGCACACGCGAGGCTCAACCCTACCACTGCACAAGGTACGGTAACGTGTGACGCCCTGCGCGCCACCGCCGCCGCGCTCGCCGCGCTCGCCTCGCACGCGCGCGCCGCACACGCGAGGCTCAACCCTACCACTGCACAAGGTACGGTAACGTGTGACGCCCTGCGCGCCACCGCCGCCGCGCTCGCCGCGCTCGCCTCGCACGCGCGCGCCGCACACGCGAGGCTCAACCCTACCACTGCACAAGGTACGGTAACGTGTGACGCCCTGCGCGCCACCGCCGCCGCGCTCGCCGCGCTCGCCTCGCACGCGCGCGCCGCACACGCGAGGCTCAACCCTACCACTGCACAAGGTACGGTAACGTGTGACGCCCTGCGCGCCACCGCCGCCGCGCTCGCCGCGCTCGCCTCGCACGCGCGCGCCGCACACGCGAGGCTCAACCCTACCACTGCACAAGGTACGGTAACGTGTGACGCCCTGCGCGCCACCGCCGCCGCGCTCGCCGCGCTCGCCTCGCACGCGCGCGCCGCACACGCGAGGCTCAACCCTACCACTGCACAAGGTACGGTAACGTGTGACGCCCTGCGCGCCACCGCCGCCGCGCTCGCCGCGCTCGCCTCGCACGCGCGCGCCGCACACGCGAGGCTCAACCCTACCACTGCACAAGGTACGGTAACGTGTGACGCCCTGCGCGCCACCGCCGCCGCGCTCGCCGCGCTCGCCTCGCACGCGCGCGCCGCACACGCGAGGCTCAACCCTACCACTGCACAAGGTACGGTAACGTGTGACGCCCTGCGCGCCACCGCCGCCGCGCTCGCCGCGCTCGCCTCGCACGCGCGCGCCGCACACGCGAGGCTCAGCCCCACCACTGCACAAGGTACGGTAACGTGTGACGCCCTGCGCGCCACCGCCGCCGCGCTCGCCGCGCTCGCCTCGCACGCGCGCGCCGCACACGCGAGGCTCAACCCTACCACTGCACAAGGTACGGTAACGTGTGACGCCCTGCGCGCCACCGCCGCCGCGCTCGCCGCGCTCGCCTCGCACGCGCGCGCCGCACACGCGAGGCTCAGCCCCACCACTGCACAAGGTACGGTAACGTGTGCTCACGTCAGGTGAGCTGTAGAAGTGTGGTCACGTGAAGTGACGTGTAATCACCTAAGCTGGTGAGTTCAAGTGAGCAGAGTTGTGAATACTTAAGATGAGATCACGTGAGGTGTGAGGTGTGGTCACGTGAGATGAGGTGTGGTCACGTGAGATGGGGTGTGGTCACGTGAGATGGGGTGTGGTCACGTGAGATGGGGTGTGGTCACGTAAGATGAGGTGTGGTCATCTGAGGTGTGGTCACGTGAGACAAGATGTGGTCGCGGCTTACCTATCATCTTTTTGACTTTTGAGATTTAATAAGCTTAAAACCAGCATTTTCTTCATGTCTCAATTTTTATCCAGGTCCGCCTAGAGCTCAGCGGTGGTTGGCAGATGACGACATAGTGAGATTCTTACAGTCCCTCACCAACTGGACCGCTGCTACACAACCTGATGCGCAGATCAGTGCTGACGTAAATATTATAAAATAAAACTGCCCACCTTAACTCCCCACCCACTCTTTGCTAATATCTGATCTATAGACACCAATTTATATGGCCCAATTATTCTAACATATTAAAAAAGTAACATCTAAATCGGTTCACGGTGAACAAAGATATTGCGTACACAAAAAAAAACTGCCAAATTGATTAGTACATCCTTTCAAGTCCATTTAAAAGAAAAGTCGCTTGGAAAATGAATTATTGATACGGAGAAGTTTTTCTTTATCAGGACTTAAAACAAGATTACGAGCGGGAGGCAGAGATCCTAGGCTCAAGCTTAGGTGATGGTGCGGTCACCCGCAAGGAAATCATAAGCGATATCAATGCACTCTCAGACCTGGCGGTGTTTTGTGAGACTATGGTGAGTATATCGTCTAGATTACATGTGTTGGTATTCAAAATCTATAATACTATAAACCTAGACTGTTTATATGCCCTTTATCTTTCATGTTCCACTAAAAATGTTATCTAAGAAACAACGATGCTTATGGAGTTTCTTGTCAGATTCTTCTTCATAAGAAAACCAGAGTATTTAACGTTTGAATTCTGCTTGTAAAACTTGCCTGAAATAAAAATAGCTTGATTGAGCTTTTTCTGATTCGTCCTGGATTTAATAAAAGCCCATATAATCATCACAGAGGTAGACAGCAGTATTAATAGCATAACATTTCTCTAGGACTGGCTGAGCGCCAACATCAGGAGTATCCCTTCCATGCTGGGTGGTCCAGGAGGACTAACCAGGTTGTCGGACAAATTCTTAAACGACATATCATCCACCGCCATGATATTCGACGAGATCTCGCACAAATGCCTGCTGTTCCTGCATTTGGAGGTGAGAAACTAAAACTATATTAAAAAAAACTTTTGTCCCGTATGTACGTTTGTCTAAATCTTCCAATTGAGAAGTTGTTGTGTACAGAACAACTTATGGTACTTAATACATAATAGCACTCCCTAACGTCAGATACCGCAAGCTCCTCGCATATTGCCTTAGCATTTGCAGGACTGCTAAACAAGGTTCGCTACTCAGCGACTTAAAGGCGAACAATATTATTTTTATTATTATGTTTTAATGGCATAAATAGTTACGATGCGTGTATTGGATTATGTACGTTGAACACATCGTCACAATCCAAATAAATCCATAGGGCGCTGGTCCATATCCGGCTCGAAGGACCAAAAAACATGTAGGGTCCTGCTATTGATATTATGATAATATGATAGAGTAGTCGATCAGGCATGATAATAAAACCGCCTGGTTTGAGTGATGAAAGTATATAGATTTTATTGCATTAAAATGATACGCTGTACACCGCCGCAACGGTGTATCGCTTGTAAACGCTGAGTGCAGTGCAGATTTGTACAGTTGCTTGTACAGTCACGAGCAAAAACATGTATACACTAACAAAACTGCTAAAACGATTTTCTTCTAAAGTACTAATAGAACTTTTGAGATGTTATGATGTACACAGTATTTACGAACCAATACTATAGTGACATTGGTGTTATCTCAAAATTGCAATCGTTGATTCATGATAAAATCGCTTTAGCACTTTTGTTAGTGTGTACATGTTTTTGCTCATGACTGTACAGTGTACCCGAATTTATATTTTTAAGTAGCGCGTACGCCACGCCTAAGTAAAGTAACCAATATGTGTGGGCTACAGATGCGCATCGAGTGCTTCCACTACCTGGGGCAGGAGGAGGGCGAGTCGGACGCGGAGGGCGACGAGCCGGCGGGCGGCGCCGCGCTGCTGGCGCACGCGCTGCTCGCCTTCCACGAGCTCGCCGCCGGCGTGCTCGCGCCGCACCGCCTCGCGGTCACTATACTACACAACTCTTTAGCACGACCACATCAGGGGCCGTATTATGAATCTATACAGCCATATCCAGTGCGAGAAAGAAAAGCTGCTATACAGTTGGGTTGCACCGTTGCAACGGAACAATGATTGGTTTAGCACTTCATAATAAGGCCCCTGGACATCATGCCCTTTATATATTAGGGCCTTTCAATTAGGGTCCTTTAAAATCGTCCCAAATGTTTGCCCCAAGTGTTTTTTAATCTTAAAAATTGAAAAACACCTTATAATTCTAGTAAGACAAAAACTATTCGCATAAATTGACATGATACGATAAATCCGTGCATGCATTACAATGAAACGTGTCTATTTTACCCTTTCATAGAATTGAAATTTAAAAATAAAAGAAATTCTATGCACATCCTATTTATTGACACAGAAAAAAAATTAAACCTCGTATAACACCCCGCAAGTTGCTAATGGGTTGGAACCTTGTTTAATTAAACCTCTACATGACGTCATCCGCCGTACTTGCCGGCGTAGCGTATAAAGGGCGATTACGTCATTTTCACGTCACCAAGATGGTCGCCAGTGACATTGTCAATTAGCGGAGTTTATACTCGAGTACAATCACGATCAAAAACGTGTATACACTAACAAAAGCGCTAGTGATTTTTTCATCAATGAACAATTACAACTTTGAGATAAAACCACAGTATTGGTTCGTAAATAATGTGTTCGTTATATCACAAAAGTTCAATCAGTATTTTAGGAGAAAATCGCTGTAGCACTTTTGTTAGTGTATACATAATTTTTCTCGTAACTGTATTTGACCGTGAACGTTGTTGTAATGTGTGCAGTACATAATGAACGGCATCGGCGAGATGATGTCTGCGGGCGTGGTGTGGCGCTGGCAGGGCGCGGCGCCGGGCGGCGGCGGCGGCGCGGCGCGGCTGGCGGCGCTGCGCCACTGCCTCGCCGCGCTCGCGCTGCCGCACCGCGGCCTGCACCGCGCGCACGCCTACCTGCACCTGCTCAACTGCTCGCCAGAGGTCAGCACCACTACACTGCCGTGCTCAAACTTAAATGCCGTTATGTACCAAAACTACTTTTTGAGTTATGCACAAAAAAGTGGGTAATTTTAAAAAATGTACGCTACTTAATAACTAGAAGTCATATTTGAGACTTAGAAGTACTGACTAACAGATCTCACGAGGAGATCTCACGACTTCTGATTGTGTTGGCATTAAAAAGTCAAAATCGGCCAGATGTCAGATAACTTGAGGACGGCAGTACCACTACACTTCTCTCCATTCTTCCATCGAACCACTAGGCGTCGGAAGGCTCTCCACCGCTATGTTTCGCTTCATCGTGCCTTGTGCGCACAGCGAAGTTGTGGAATTCTCTTTCGATGACTGTGTTCCCTGACACCTACAACATGGGTCTTTTCAAAGCCAGAGTGAATAGGTATCTTATGGGTAGACGCTGTCCATCTTAGACCACATCTACACTTATCATCAGGTAAGATTGTGGTCAAGCGCAAACGATAAAAAACTTATTGTCCGGCTTGAAGTTGCCGCGAGCTAACTTCAACCCGACCGTTAAAATCGGAGAAAGAAAAATATTAGACTTTATTAAATAACAACGAAAGCTCGAGTCATAGACTGCCGTTTTAAATAATTTTTATCCAATTTTTTTCTCTCCGATTGAAGTAAGCAAAAGGAAGAACATTATTATTATCTATGAAGCCACCTCAATAGCGTTATACATAAAAATTTCAACAATTCTAAAACAGCCAGCAGTACCTGTTATTGCTCTTTAAATAAAATTCTAATGTTTTCTTTACCATCAACAGGAGATAATAGCCTCAGTGCGAGAAAAAGGCCCTCAGTTCACCGAACTAGAGTACCTGAACGCGTTTAAAGTGATCGAGCAGCGACGCGGTATATCACAGGCTGACATGAAGATGCATCTCAAGCAACTGTCAGCTGCGTTAGGACATGTTGGGGTCACTGTATAATAATAATAATAATAATCATTTAGTTATAATATCGCGATCCATAGACATAAATACAAGAGCTTTTTAGATACATTTCGGAAAACTTCAGTGTGCCCTTCGCGAGACGGAACAGTTTACTAGATACATAAGATAAAGTAAATAACTAATTTGATGAAGAACTTCCAAAGTGGAGATGAGATCCTGTCCGCAACAGTCTTCAAGATTTCGTTTTGGCTGCCACGCATTCTATAGATAATAGATCAGATTGTATAGGCGTTATTAACGAGTCTTCAGATACGAAGTCAAAAACTATCATAATTGACGTAATTGTATGCTTTGCGTGCCTTAGCAATGTTATTTATGAAATATATAATCATGTCGTTATAAAAAGACTTATATTAAAATTATGTTTACCTAAAATAATTATTTAAAAGGTAACATAGGTTATCGTGTATTACTCTATGCTAGATTTAAGTGCATTTTACGTTTTATTTGCAATAAATATATTGAAATATTGTCGTGTTTTTTGTATCCCTCCATTTCTGCTATACTCAGATTGTACCTATCGTGTAGCAGACGGACCGATAACGTGAAAGAAAACTTCGACATCACCAGTGTACTTAACCGGAGCCGCTAAGACACAGATCGAATCGCAATCGAATTCAGACTAGACTATTTTTATTAGCTATCATTAAATTAATAGACCTAACTACATTGATTTTGTAAACTCCTACATTATCAACAAATTGCATTATTCTTAACAGTAAAAAAACAGGACTTTAATTACACTTAGGGCATTTTTGACCACTTAGTAAATTTCCGTTAAATTACAAGGTTTATTCCATTTTTTTATTTATTCGGCGGTTAGCGGCTATCTAGAGTCAAGAGGTGGTGAAACAGATCCTAAGTCTTGGGCCAAGACTCTTGGCTGTATGTATACTTTTGAGCATTCCATTCATCCATCTCGTCGGTCCCTCAATACTGAGGATTATGACCACCGTTTTTTAGGACGGCCCGGGCACTCGCAGTGCAGATTTGAGTGTTAAATTAGTGGCCTTATGTATAAGATCACTTCACTTAGCCGCCGGTAGCATTGCCAGGGTAAAAAAAAATGTTAAAACCACAAATGTCATCGTCATGTCCCTTGTCACCTTTGCTTGTCACTATTTCTGTAGTGTTGTCAAAAATATTACAAAATGGCGGGAATTGTTTTTGTTGATGTTATTCTTGTTTGTTTGTAAAAGTAAATAATTGTAACTTGTTTAAGACTGAGTTGCTGTACAAACTGCAAAAATATATTTTGTCTAACTAAATAGTTAACAACAATACCATGGCGGACACTGATTTAGCAGATTTAAGGAAACAGTGCATTACTAGCCTGTATTTGTGTACGGACAATGTCTCAAAATATTTAGATAGTGAAAAAGAAGCTGAATTTGATAAACTAAAGATGTGTGTACAACAGTATTGCACTTTAGAAGCTCAGCAAGATGTTACTATTGAAGCTATGGAGAGGGCAAAGGTAATAATTTTAGGTTATGTTTTTTAAGTAATTTTATATTTTTTTAAGCATTTTCCTCCAAAATAATTTGTATTTTATCATCAGCTTCACACTTTGTGTTATTTTTTTCAGAGAGAGACTGACACTTCAAATGTAGATTCACTGGAGGACAGGTTCAAGTCTCACCTTAGTAACTTAGCTGGAAAGCGCTTGAGGGTGGACAATCATCCTTACATGATAGAGTTCACCAAGAGATTTGAAAAGGGACTAGAACATTCTAGACGTAAGATATTTATAATCTTGTCTTTACACACTAATCTGTGTACTAGGCATAGTTAACCATAAAATTGCTTTACAACTTTTGACAAAAACTTCCATCCAAAAATAATTATATTTATTTATTTATTCTTGTACAAAAGTAGCACATAGGGTAGATTTAATGCCCTATGGCATTCAATTTTGATAATGAATTATAAATTGATAATTCATTATCAATCTGTCACTTGTAAGCAAAAATAGACCTTTTTGTTTTGTGATGTGCAAACACCATTCACTCTAAGGGTAGTAAAGAAATTTTCTGGTCAACTATACCTACCTACTACCTCAATAGGGGAGAAGACTGGTGTAGAATTTGTTAATAATCACATGCTTATTGAAAAATATCATATGCATACTTCGTATATTGAAAATAAATATTGAATCGACCCAGAATTTTCTGAGATAAATGTGTTAAAAGTTTTTGGTGGGGATTGAGAGGGGATGCTCTGTCCCTTTCCCGCAAAACGAGTGTTAGTGTAGAAGTAGTATGGCGCATGCTACTTTTGTCGTCATTTGTAAGTATAGTGCGCTCTCTAGTGTGGCTGATTTTAATTTTGATGATGTCAAAATTTAGTCGCTATTTAGTCGAAATTAGTCGCCAAATATCAGATTTAGTCGGTCACCGTTTCAAAAGTTATAAGGGTTTATAGGTGGCCGTGCCAGAGTCAGCCTCCCCAGCTTGGCCACATTTATATCTCGGAAACTGAGGCACCTAGCGAAGATCTGTTTTCTTCCAGATTTAGTCGCTATTTGGTCGAAATTAGTCGTCATATCTCAGATTTGGTCGGGTCTTAGTTTAGAAGATATTTTGAATTTCATTTTGAAGGGATATAGTCCAAGAGCTAGATCGAAGTTTACGAAAAATATCTATAGTCTGTTTTTTAATCTCAGAGACTAAAGTGACATTACCTGGGATACCAGTTTTCTGCATTTCTTAAATAGTAATGTGCCTCTATCGAAAATTATAGCTAATAAATTAAAGTGTCGGTTTTATTATATGGAGTTATCCTGAAAAAAATAGTAGGTTTTATTTAAAACTTAATAAGCATGGGTCGGATTAGGTTAAGTTTTTAAGGACTAAATAAAGCCAGCGAAATCAACATAGTCTTCTAAAACTATTTTACATAGATTGATATAGTTTTCTAATACTTTTTTACCTCGTTGGAACATTAAACTAAATTTATTAAAGTTCTTTCTTAGTTTTTTTGGTAGGTAATTTTACGTCATTTAGTACTTAAAAAATCTACGACGACTTACCTTTGGTACACTTTATTGTGCATTCGGACAATTTTAATTAATTTGGGCTTTGGAATGATACGATTTGGAATAAAAAACTTTTAAGCTAATCGTCTAAAAGTTACGATTCAACAAACCGTTATCGTAGGTACAACACTACACAATAAAGCTGGTATCATTATTTGTAATTTTGACAGTTGCATGTATCAATCTAGTCTCTGAGATTAAAAAACGGACTATAAAGGACAACCTATTTTCATGTGTAATATAAGTAGGTACTTCAGAGAGAGATAACTTCTCAATTAAATACTTGTTTTTATGTTTTATAATAAAAGGTTCGAGCAGCTTAAACTTCTTTAAAAATATTAAAAATGGTGTCAAGATCTACACTCGCATGCAACTGTTTTACCAAATAACGAAAATTAGAGGCTATGACGTTAGGCTCTAATTTTCGTTAAAATAATAAAACTTCTGATCCCGAAATAAGAATATATGATTTATGTACTTTTTACGTTATAATTGTCGTACTTTTAGTGAACTTAAAACAATTAAACTTTAAAAACTACTACAATACCTACGTTACAAAAAAATACATACCTTATAATATTTAATCAAATATGTATATAGATAGATAGATAGAATATTCTTTATTGTACACCAACATAAATTATAATAGGAAATATACATACATCTTTGAAGATAACATTATTAGGTATGTATTTTATATAACGTTAAGTATTTTAAACAGTTTACTAAAGGTACGATAATTTTAACGTATTATGTAGGTACATACATCATAATTATGTTCTTATTTCGCCACCAGTAGTTTTATTTATCTATTATATGTATGTATAGTTTATTATTTCTTTATTTTTCGCCTAATTTGTACAAAAATTACAGACCCACGCTGAAAAAGGTTTATCTGAGGAATCGATCGATAACACTATTCCATGCATTCCCTGTTAAAGAGCAGTCGATGTTGGTTAGAATAGTTGTTGCGTACTGCTTAAAAAGCATTGATATACAAGGTGGAAGGGACAACGACGCACAAACGTCGTGACAAGGTTTCACTCAAGGTCAAAAATAAAATGGCCTAGGTCATTCATGTAGAAAATGACCAGTTACAGATATTGTCATTTTTGAGCGTGCAGTGTATTGCTAACAACGCGATCACGCTCCGCGGTGAATGTTATCACGCGCGCGATCCGCGACTACCTACCTATTACACACACAAGTCATCGCCGCGAGTTGCCGTGAATCCGCGACCGTTGTTTTCGTGACACCTACCTACAAAACATCACCTAAACGTTGATACCACAATCATAAAATCAAGTTTATTAATTTTATAACCGATAACAGGTATTTTATACCAAAAAGGATATGAAAATGCGAGGAAATAAACTATTTCTTTATTATGCAGCATTTCGACGTCCTAACGTTGGCTATGATTGGACGATACTAATCTATACTAATATTATAAAGAGGAAAGATTTGTTTGTTTGTTTGTTTGTTTGTTTGTTTGTTTGTTTGTTTGTTTGTTTGTTTGTTTGTTTGTAATGAATAGGCTCCGAAACTACTGGACCGATTTCAAAAATTCTTTCACCTTTGGAAAGCTACATTATCCCCGAGTAACATAGGCTATATATCATCACGCTACGACTAATAGGAGCGGAGTAGTAATGAAAAATGATGCAAAAACGGGGGAAAAAATTATAAGACCACGCGGGCGAAGCCGCTGGCGGGAAGCTAGTTTGAAATAAGACCAAAGTATTTGTGGCCTTATTTTTCGGGCCGTTTTTGAAGCGCACATCAGGAATCTAGTACTATTATTGATCGAAGGGTACAACAGTGTCAAGTGAAGTACAGAACACCACTATACGAAAAAACATGTAACCAAACACAGAAACTGTTAATTGAATAAGACAGCAGAAGGTTTATTATAAATGTATACGAGAACCGAAAAAAAACCGGGTATACCCGGTTCCGAATTAGGAACGGAACTAAAGAACCGGTTCCAAAAAAAGGTCCGGTTATCGATGCCCTAATCTAGACATCATGTTTATTATTTTCAAAGAATTTAAGCCACTCGTAAACTTGTAATATACCTACACATATAACTTGTAATAACATAAAAACAAATATTTAAATGAGAATTTATCTCTCTCTGGCTTTTCTAGTAGAAGTACCTACATAAATAATTACACATATTAATTCGATCTAGCTCTTGGACTATACCTTCAAAATGAAATTCAAAATATCTTCTAAACTAAGACCCGACCAAATCTGAGATTTGACGACTAATTTCGACCAAATAGCGACTAAATCTGGGAGAAAACAGATCTTCGCTAGGTGCCTTAGTTTTTGAGATATAAATGTGGCCATGCTGGGGAGGCTGACTCTGGCACGGCCACCCATGAACCCTTATAACTTTTGAACCGGTGACCGACTAAATCTGATATTTGGCGACTAATTTCGACCAAATAGCGACTAAATCTGGAAGAAAACAGATCTTCGCTAGGTGCCCTAGTTTCCGAGATATAAATGTGGCCAAGCTGGGGAGGCTGACTCTGGCACGGCCACCTATAAACCCTTATAACTTTTGAACCGGTGACCGACTAAATCTATTATTTGGCGACTAATTTCGACTAAATAGCGACTAAATTTTGACGTCATCAAAATTAAAATCCGTGATTGTGGCCAAGCCAGGGTCAGTCACACCGCTCTCTATCTAGCATAAAATTAAAATGCTTATAACTTCGTTATTTTTTTACCAATTTAAATTTTGTTTTTGATAATCGGCTCTATTTATGGTTAACATACAACAGTGGCTTTTTGTATAATATTATATGACTGAGTGAAGACAAAATATAGTATAAAAGAAATGAAAATTCAAATTAATTAAATGAGTTGATAAATATCAAACGCTAATATGTCCACCATAGACAAATAGTTATTTGTTATACAAGAGTGCAAAGTTGCTTTTTAACCGCGTGCTCAATTTTGATGACCGAGCAAGCGAAGGATTCTAAAATTGAATCACGAGCGGAGCAAGTGATTTAAAAAATTTGAATCCTGAGCGTCAGCTAGGGAATTAAAAGATAGATCCTTTTTACTTATCAAGGACATATTGACGTTTGATATTTATCAACTCAAATGTTAACTTACAGAAAACTTGGATGAATCCGACTTAGCCATAACTGAATCACAAGAACAATATGTAAGTATTTAACATGCACTTATTCTGTAATTTTTATCTTGCTCTATCTTTAGCATATAGAAAATAACTTTATTTGTAATGTGCACAGCTTCCCTTTGACTAATCCTTTTCCTTATTTTTGTATCTATGGTAAATCATTTTATTACTTGGGCTCAGTTGGTGGCCACATTAGCTATGACATCTATGATCTGATGTGTTACTTTAATTGAACAGTATATTTTCAGTTGGATCCAATTACAAAGAGGCCAATAACAGATCCAGTGAAGAACACAGTGTGTGGTCACATCTATGAGAGGGATGCCATCATTTCCTTGATCACCCAAAAACCCAGGACTAAATGTCCAGGTAAGGCAATTTCTATAAAAATCTTTGATAATTCTAATATAATATTCAATGAGAAAAAGGTGATTGTATGTATAGTAATTTGCTTATACTTTATGGAGCAGTGGATAGCCTAGGCTATCTGGCGTATGATGTTGGATTTCCAAGTCAAAGGTCTTGAGTTCGAATCCAAGGCACCCTCTGACTACTCTATCATGTGCGCAAATAACTCACTTTATGGTGAAGGAAAACATCGTAAGGAAACCTGCACGCCTGAGAGATCTCGATGGCATGTGAAATCTGCCAACCAAATTGTGGTCAAGCGCAAACCCATCAATGATAAAAAAAACCTGCATTAGGCCAGTATGGTGGACTTTCATACTGAGAGGAAACCCATGCCCAGCAGTGGGACAGTTAATGGGTTATGATTTTTGCCATGAAATACAGCAGTGATAGATATTTTCTTTCTTTTCATAAATTTTAATATTTGAAAGAAAAATTATTAGGTACATGATTTTCCTTTCAGTGGCTGGTTGTGGAAACCGGGGCCCTATATTCAAGGAGCACCTGATTTCTGATGAAGAGCTGAAGTTCCGCATGACAATAACCAAACATTCCACCATGATTCAGGAAAGGTCTTATATGAATTTAGATGATACTACATGATTGGAAAAGATATTAATTTCATGAATAATAGCTTATAAGCAGACATTTCAAGTATGATTTCAAGCCTACAACACAAATTATCTGTTTTACCTATTCCCATCACTGTGATTAGGCGTATAATTATATTTATTTTTATTACAAGGTACAGTATAATTTATTGTTGTATATTTATTATCTGTAGCAGGTATTTTTTTTCCAAAATATCAATAAATAATGATAAAGGTTTCTATCTAAATGTGAAAACTTAGTTTGATTCATATTGGCGCATCATTCTGTACTTTTCCGGAGTACAGTTACTTGTTATTATTTTTTTATTCATTAAACTCATGTTGAATTATAGATTGTTTTTTTTTTCAATTCGACCGTATTTTTTGTGTATGATATCTGCGAGAACTGTAAACCAATGTAGACTTTCTCTTTTTCTGTCTCTCGTTTATCCAATAGAATAATAGTTTCGAGATGGTCCTATTTTAGTTGGATTCTAACGAAAACATTAAGTATCATGCTTTTAAATCTCTTCGGCTTCTAACTATTGGTTAGACATCCCTCACAGACCAATGTTAAAAATAAACCAACAAACTAGTGTTCCATTATCTTTCATTGTGTTTGTATAGGTGATAGATATGATTTTAACATTGCCATGTATAAGGATTTTCATAGAGGTAAGTAAGTAATAAATAAAACATCAGTTACATGTAGAATAATATAATTTAACTTTAGGGAAAATCTATTATTATCTATAACAACACATTTACTTACTCAATATATTTATCATCGAGACTAGTCCCATATAAAATAGCTACACTTAAGGATATATTTATACAATATGAACAATGTATATTTTATAATATAATTTCCGAAGAAATAGGTATATTGAAAGATAATTTAAAGAACCATAGTAAAATTAACATGATTGACTCTTCAACCTAAAAAAAATGTGGATACTTTAACTTAGTAAATGTATGTAAAAAATATACTAAGGCTCTAATCTCGATGACAATATTGATATAAAAATTTATAAATATTGGTTCATTACTACTTACATCAATAAAAGTGCAACAAGATTAATGTTTAACACCAATAAAATGTGAAGCTCGGTAATTAATTATACTAAAATTTAAAACTGACCAGTATTCAAAGGTGAACGTATTCTAGGCCTATTAATTTATAACAATAAGATTGATACTTGTCGGCATAATAATATGGAAGTGTATTTACAAAAAACTAATATATTTACAGACAGAATATACTGTATTTGTGTAAACCACAAAGCAGAAGTAAATAGATTAACAAAGCATTGCTTACTTACTATAGGACCCATTAAAAAAATATAGCCTTTTAAAGATACCCGCACCCAGAAAATTCCGTCAGGCTAAAATTCAATTGCAAATATCCTAAGAATTACATACTAACATTAAATATTTTTGGCATGTAATTTAATAATAATTAGAAATAGCACATTTTTGTATGCTGTTTGATTAAATGAATGATTCTACTATCAACTATATTTTTTTATAAAAGGCGAGCCAACTGCTGGTTTGTCATATTAACGATTATAATTTATTAATTTTTAAATGTAAAAATTAAACACTAGTAACACAGCGGTGTAACTAGTAATGAGTAACTATATTTAATGCGTTTATGAATTTTTAAGACAGAAAGGCATATCCTCTCCGTAACTATGAATAAACTAAGCAACAGCCGACAGAATATTATAAAATTGAAACATTTTTATTACAATAGAATTCACTATGTGAAACTACATTGTACTCTGAGTATTTTTTTTTTGTATATTGTGATTAATTCGAGTAACAACCATTAATTTCTTGATCTATCTGATTTGATCAAACATTAATAAGATTCCTAAGATAGAGCTTTAAATAGAAAAAATGGCAGCATGGGATGTCTTTTAGGTTGTGATCATATAGAGTTATGTACCTAAATATCAAAGGTGGAAAATCTATGTTGTGTAATTTACAAGCATGCTCATAATAGAACGATGTCATTTATAATAAATATAAAAAAAGTTGGAATGTAACGAGAAGATCGTAAAAATTTATGTCTTACATACGAAAATAGACTTAAAAATTACATTAGGTTAAGTTTAAATGCACATAATGCTAGCAATTATCGAAGAAGATAGTTAAAACTATGACTAGAGTTTTAAAAAGCTTACAAATAGGTAGGATTGTTTGCTTTAAATATCCCATTAATGTAATAATTGGTTCACTTATGCATTCAACTCATTGGTTAGCAAAATGATTATCTTTATAAAAAGGAACCAAGCAAATTTAAGTTAGAACAGTAATTAACATTTAGCTTTAATAATAACATTATCATAAAGTTGATTAAATATTTTTTATCATGATTATCACACATGCATTAGATTAATTGATTAAATAATTGCTCTAAAACTAATAATAACTCCAAACGTTTCCCTCGATTATGTTGCAGCAGGATATGGCAACAAATGGAGTGACAACATTTGTATAACAAATGTTCGTTCTGTCACCAATGTGGACGGTTGATAGGACGCAGCTCTACGTAATATCGATCCCTGTTTTCAGTGTACCGCATTTTTTAAAGACAGTTCCCACTGTAAGGAACAAGCTCTGTGTTGGGCGCAGGATGGCTCGGCAGTAAGCGAGTCGTCCCGTGCCCTTCCTGTGTTTTGTGCTGATGTTTTCGCATAATCATAATTAAATAACAAAATTGCTTGTCCTTATAAGCTTAAAACATTGGTTCTTTTAATATATCGGAGCGTAGCAATCTATTTTGGTTCCAGAGGTCTTCTTATCAAATTCTGGGGGACAGCGAAATTTGTACCAGCAGCAACAAAGCCGGGAAAACGCTCGGAGCAAACACATTAGCTACTTACTTTTAGCATTGTTTAATATTGCCGAGATAACGCCAAAAATGCACGCAATAATATCATCCGAGAGATCATTTCTGGAATCTGAGAACTTCTGCAAACTCTCATGAACTTTTGCCTGTTTATAATCATAAGCAAGCCGAGGATTCTTAGAAGTGATCTCCAAGAATGCAAGCAAATTCTCTGCAACCTCGACAGGCATTTTTCCGCAATTTGTGTCTACAAGTATTGTAACGTGCTGACCGATTTCTGACCTTATTAGTTGGTCCACATAGCTCTTTTCGTAATTGTAATCTGTTTGGGCGCCAGGCGAGAGTGTCTTGAGCGATTCCATTCCCAGAAGCGTAAGAGCAAGTATAGCTTCGTTCTGCATGACGGAGTGGGATGCTACTATCATGTTTACGAGACTTGCTATGCAGCCATCCACCTATGATATAAATGGAAAAAATAATAATTAAACTCCTTTTAATATTATTTTTGTTTCTTTTAATATCATAAATTAGTTAAATACCTTTATCTACAGAGCAGGAATAAAAGCTTTTTGTGACTGAAAGTGTCTCATTGCTGAGGTACGTCACCAACACCATAGTGATGGATGTTTAATCAACAAATGGTCTTTATAAAAACCCAGGCCTGGCTGGCCCAGGCCACCAGGCGCGGCGCCCGTGTCCTGCGGCGACAGCCCCCGCGCGCCACGGTAGAGGGTACCTAGCACACTGACCTGCACGATGTGCCTCCAGTGCGTGTGGTGGCGCAGCAGCTTGACGGCCCAGGCCAGCAGGCGCGGCGCCTCGCCCGACGCGCCCGTGTACTGCGGCGACAGTCCCCAGCGCGCCACGGCCGCGAGTGCTTCAGGGTTACTCGCCAGAATCTTCGCCACGCCCTCTGGTGAATGAATGAGGGTACTGTCTAAATCTGATCTTGTATCCATAACACGAATCTATCCTTATAATTATGTTTATCGATATTTTTTTCACCGTACTACAACTCCATTAGATAAGTTACATCTAAGGCTTATATTCAGAGACTAGCCTCCCGCCAGCGGCTTCGCCCGCGTGGTCTTATAATTTTTTCCCCGTTTTTGCTACATTTTTCATTACTACTCCGCTCCTATTAGTCGTAGCGTGATGATATATAGCCTATGTTACTCGGGGATAATGTAGCATTCCAAAGGTGAAAGAATTTTTGAAATCGGTCCAGTAGTTTCGGAGCCTATTCATTACAAACAAACAAACAAACAAATCTTTCCTCTTTATAATATTAGTATAGATAAAAATAGGTGTAAACTTACCCTTCCATATGCCAAATTGTAAAACAAATTTGACATACGGAAGCGTTACTTTAAGCTTACCATTGTCTTTGAAAATTAGCCTAACAGTAGATGTCCGTAAGTTCACCGCTGATGTCTTTGTGTCTGAATCCCCTATGATAGAGGACCTGACCAACTAATCAAACAAAATGTACCAATGGATTCCAACTTAGGACTGGCAGAATAGCAGAAACCAGAATCAGAATATAACTGTTAAAACAATAAAAATTCAACAACGAAAAAACTAATGAGGTGTAACGTGGTTCAAACTTGACTCGAGCTAAGTTGCAGGAAAAAGCTAGTACTTTATTTATAACATTAACACAATTAAATAATTTACATTAATTACAAATAACTCAAATGGAACTTACCTTGCCCATCGAGCAGCAGCCTAATCGCAGCCAGCAGCTTATAAGCGACGTGATGGTCTTCTATATTTGTCAATGCATTCACCAGTAATGGTGCCGCCTTTCCCTGTGCGAACGCTGCCCTTTTGTTCGCCACGGGCACAGTCAAGTTACGCAGAGACGATAGAACTGCATGGAGAACTTTGATCACCGTGATCGCACTAACAGAATGCTGTTTTTCAGGCTCCCTTTGCATTTCAATGACATAGTTGTTGAATGTTTCAAAAATTTCTGCAACAATTAAACCTTTATCAGTTACAGTTGTCTGCGGTCTCACTTGTATGTGCTTAAAATTTACTTTCAACTCACCCAACAGCTTATCAAATATCTTGTCTTCCATCATCTGCATGCAGTAATCATCTTGCCTCGCGAAGTTGCCTATAGCCAAGACAGCAGTATTCACTAGTTGGTAATTATCCGAGTCAAGCCACTTTACTGAAGTCTGGTACACCTCACCCATGCCATGATTGTAGAGGATGTGCATGGCATCATCTGTGGGAAATTCATTGTAACAGTATGTTATGGTATTGCCAGTAACAGCAAAAGAATTCTAACAAAAAAGTTGATAAGTAAACCTATTTGTTGGTAAATTGCAGCCCTAAGCACATGTTACCTCCAGTAAGCACAGTGATCATCAATTCACAGGCTTGCTTCATGATAGATTCCACCTCTGCATCATTAGCATGAAGCCCGCCACCATTGTGTCTGTTCACCAGCCGTTCTAGGCGTTCACATACTAGATGCACTCCTCCTTCCTTCGCTAGCAATGTCTTTACAGAATCTGTCAAAAACATCAACAATTAGTTTCGATTATAGTTAATAAATCTTCATCTGTCTCAACAATAGTGAACCTAGAAAGTAACACAAAAATATAACACTACACAAACACAAAAATATAACACTAGGTATATCATATGAGTTGGAAATAACAGAAAACTATACCATATTCACAGCAGCACTCAAGAATCATCCTAAATCCTGGATCAATCAGCATCTTCTCTCAAAAACCCCTTTTCCCCTCAGCTAACCCAAACAATGACACTACCAGACACCACTTGTAGCCAGTTGAAAGAATTTCTTATTACTGTCTTATTAGTTGTACAGGGTGTACTACCCACACAGCCACCCACACTTCCACACCCAGTTTATTGATTTATAATTCAATAGTGTGGGTGTATGTGTGGGTGTAGTTCACCTCTATCTTACCCTTCAGGGAGTACAAGGGTGCCTAGTATGAAAAATAATAAATACATACTATCTTTTACTATTTTTTTAAGCATTTTTCATGCTAAGATTACACTAAATACTACTTATTATCATAAAAAACAGTATTATTACACATATAACTAATTTTTATTTTGTTTTAGTACAAATTTTTGTTATGTTCAAGTGTTCATAACTCAAACAAACACAAGCTTAGCACAGGAGTGAATTTTAATCTTTAATAGAATAGAATAGTAGTTTATTGCTTTCAATATTAGTCACATTGTAACAAAAATAACTATAATAATAATACTGAAAGCAAAGGATTCAATGGGGTACTTTTTAATGTGAAATAGGGCTGTAAAGGGTTGAAATAGGGGATGAATAATTTTAGAAATACCCTGGCCATGCAGGCAAAGCCACTGGCGGAAAACTAGTTCTTTAATAAGTAGTGAACTGTTAAACATACCATGTTCAGTTTGTACATGCAAATGATCGAGACACAATTCAGAGATCTCCAGATTAGATGTCTCTTGTAGAACCTTCAGCACAGTCCTATTAACAACATCATCAAACAGGAACTCTGGTATATGATCATTTATGACGCTCAGTATCAGCAAACAGGTGTTCACTGTGTCATCATCAAACTCCTCCTTTTTCAGTTCCAAAGATAATATTCTCTGAATCACATTAATTCCATTCCCTTGGACTATTGCATCTGAAAACTTCTGGCCACCAATACAGAAGTTTAGGAGCACTTTAGTTGCTAGTGTTTGTATTTCTTTTAGATGCATATCTATACTCTTTGCGAGTAGGTTTATGATGATAGTGATTCCATCCAGATCGATCATTGCCTGCCTAGCCGTGTCACAATCGCAAAACAAATTGCCAAGAGCCCTGCAGCAGTTTTTGACAAGTTCAACATTGTCTGAAGTTGTCTCCCTCTGCATAATAATCAAAATAGGTTCAACAATCTCTTTTTGAGCGAATATCTTACGTTTTTCATCACATTTCACCAGTTCTGAAATCGCTACAATACTTAGCAATAAAATTTCTTGATCACTGCCTTTCAGCAACGTTTTCATGCAAGACGAAATATCATATTCGTAATCCTTCCCGGATTCAATGATTTCGTTGAGTTTAGCTTTTAATTCGTTTACATTGGTTATGTTCTGAATGACTAACGTCTCAAAGGAAGAGGATTTTTTTGTAGATGTGCCTAAAACAAGCTATAATTTTAGTATGGAATAAACATTTACGAAAACCGCAGCAACTCTGTAACTCTTCTTACCGTCCATTGTGGATGTTCGGCGAATAATGCACAGGTGATAAATGATAAAATAATCTATTTACAGACTAGCAGTTTCTGAATTACACATAATTTATTAATTTATTTGAAAACAAAGCAAGACAGCAAAATCCAATCAATGAAATTTTGATAGGTATTTTTTTTTTTATTATTTATTTTACGGCCCTGGATACAATGTCCTTTAAGCCTAATTTTGATAGGTATAAGCCAGTGTTGCCACTTGCACTTGCCAGTAGTTGCCAGCCCTTTCGTTTTGTACGAGCGGTCGTACGATGGGTAATTTGGGTAAATAAAAAGTCGTGCTAAGATCATAAAAATATACTAGTACACGCGTTCAAAAATAACACTATTCTGGATTCTAACTTGGAGGCGGTGCCAAACTACTAATTTAATTTAAATATGACTTTCGTTGATTGTCTGTTTGGCACCGACTCAAAATTAGTCAGAAATCATAATGTAAATATGTTATTTTTTGCTTTTTAGTTCTTTTTTGGAGGCGGTTTGTTTTTTGTTTAAAAATAATTTTATTTTTACCGCTCTGGTCTGTTATAGTGTATTGTGCAGTCAGTAAGGATAGCCTGGTTAAGACGTTTGTAGCACTTTTTGATGGCCGGGCCGAAAACCGACTTCAAAAAAGGAGGAGTTTCTCAATTCGATTGTATTTTTTATTTATTTTTATGTTTGTTACCTGAGAACTTTCGGCTGGGTGAAGCGATTCTGATGATTCTTTTTTTATTCAAAAGTTGGTGGTTACAGATTGGTCCCATATAAATTTTATCGAAATCCGGTGGGCGGTTGTAAAAATATCGTGAAAAATTTAAAAAATTGTATACATAGATGATATTATGGTTTACTCCGAAACCTTGCTGTCTGTCCAGTGGCCCGGGTAGTGCGTTTAGTTGGTCTCCCCATATACTATAATGGGTAGAAAACAAAATACATCTATATTCCACTAAAACTTTTAAAATAAATTATTTTTAAACAAAAAACAAACCGCCTCCAAAAAATTTTGAAGACCTCAAGCTATACAAGCGCCTCTAGTGGCGGATTCATAATCATTACGCGTCGGGGGTTAACTGTAGAAATAATTTAAGTTTGATTTTTACGGCCGGGATGAAGTTAGCTCGTGCCAACTTCAACCCGGACAATAAGTTTGGCGAGAACTGCACCTTTGTCTTCCCTATGTCCAATAATGCCGCATGTTCGATTCCTTTTTCATAAATCCTTGAATAGGTAATTAATGTATCGCACATAGCCAATAAAATTACCTAATCCTAATGCTCCCCTGCCTGCTCTTCCATTGCCTCGTTGGTCTAATGGTCCCGAGCGCGGCTGCTATTCTAGAGGTTCTAGGTTCGATTCCCGGATCGAACAAGCAGCAGTAGCAGCTCGGAGCGTGGATTTGTGCCTGGATGATAGCAAGAGTCTGGCTCCTATTACACGTGACCTAAACATACTGGATGTGGGTGTTAGTACACTTCTGCCTAACCTAGAATGTAATATAATACATAAGCGGTGATAGCCTGGAGGAATGATCACTGGAATGCCAAGTCAAAGGTTCGAGTTCGAATCCAAGGCACGCACCTCTGACTTTTCGAAATCATGTGCGTAATTATCATCCGCTATAACGGTGTAGAAAACATCGTGAGAAAACCTGCATACCTGAGAGATTTTCTCGCCGGCATTTGAAGTCTGCCAACGCGCATTAGGCCAGCGTGGTGGACAGTAGTGGGACAATTAATAGGTCGATGACGATGAATACACGTAATGGTCCTGTACAGATTTCAAAATTCAATTTGTTTCTGCTCTGTTGTATGGACAATCATAGATGCGCACAAAAATTGCAACCAAAGTGGAAGTGACTGAAATGATACCGATATCGAGTCATGATTTTCATTTTTAAGCGGGTTGATTGGAAATCGGATACACACCGAACGTGGAACATGGAAAGGTATGTAAAGCATGGAAAATATAAATAGGTTTAAAATTAAAGCCAAAGTTGTGTGTTCTAGACTACAACCATGCTATGAGAGAAGTTCACGAACGAATGAGCGGTAAAATATACCTGCGACGATAGGTGTTCAGTGTTTAAACAATAAGAAGCCCAGAATAATAAAACTTTCGCAAAATTTTAATTAGGCTACTTTGACGCAATCACTGTAAAACGGTTGCTAGCCGTAATCCAACGGACCTAAGTATTATGAATTTTTACGCTCGTGTTGCACGAAGTTAATTATGTAATTGCAATATTGACCAATAAGTATGATTGATTTTCATGACCTTGGCGAATTTTATAACTGCCATATGGTGGAAAATCGTAGGCGTACCTATAAAAAAACTCGTAAAATACCGCAGGGCATATTGGTCGTATAAAATACCACAGACTAGCAATATTTTACAATGAGTCCATGTTTTTGCCATAAATAAAGCAAGCCTCATTTTTCACAGACCGTTATGAAGAATTGTTTATTATGAGAATAACCACGGATTTATTTATCCTGTTCTGTTATTTAATAGTCGTACGTTTAGTTAGTTCCAAGCAAATTTTTTCCGATATGCGTATGAATCAGACGAGTCGGCGCAGCTTTAAACAAATTGGCCCGCAAGTTATGTAAGTATAATGTCCATATATTTTTTAAATAATAGTAAAACGATGCACGCTTTTGACGAATATCAAACAATATCTGGAATACCTACCTTTTACCTTCTAATTAACTAAACTTATGTAAGTAATTTTTTGAGATAGGTAAAGAGAAGAAGCGGTGCAACAAGCAGACAATAAACAAATACTAGGTATTTACCTACCTATAGGTACTTTGCAGTTACCATGGCCGCTTAATTAAATATTATTGTTATTTTTTTTGTCGGGAAAATCTATCCGGAATCTGCCGAAAGCGGGTAATATTTTGAGAGCGTACCTACGGATAAGTCACATAAATAATTAGTCACAAAGCCGAAAGTGATTCGTTTACTCGAAGTCGCATTCATTCAATACCCATTGTTAATTTTGTGGGTAACTATTTATCTGTTTACTGGTGTGATATATTTAATTCAGTTGTCCGTCGGTCTGTTTTCTTACAATTTCGTTATTAAACAGAGACCCAAGCCCAACTATTTGGCCAAAAAGTCATAAACGTTGGTATTGGAACGTTGGTGTTGCTGTTGGGCCCACTATAAGTCTTTTTATTTGCAGTCCAAACCAGAACATCATACAGTTCGACAGATCCGCTTATCCGGAACCTTTACCAACTGAAACGCCAAAACAAGTTGAGCCCACTCCGTACAAGACTATATATCAGGGTGTGAGGTACAAGGACGACACGAGGGTTTTTAGAAAGAGGTTTGAATATGAAGCGGAGCTGACAGGCCAGCAGATAGTCTGCCAAGGACTCTTTGATTGCATAGTAAGTATTATCACGTGATGCCTAGATTCTGAGAGTACCTACCTACATTTAATTTCAACTCTTGCCTAAAGCTGGTTGAGATCGTTTATAAAGAAGAGTGAACTATCGACGTTAAAGTTAAAAAGAATACGTCTCATTAATTAATTTTACTACTTTTATTCAATGATTGGTATAACTATTTGAGGACGAAATACCTAAATAAAATTCTATGTGTTACCACTTTTTGGAATAACTGCTACAGTCTTGCCAGCAAAAAGCTAATAAATCTAATATTATATTACCTAATACTGTCCTTTCTTGACCGATTATCTTTTTACCATTTTTAGCAATTACCAAGTAAGAAAATTGATTAATTTAATACAATACCTTTGTTAAAGGTTAAAATTACATGTGAAAGGCGCCCGAAAGTGGTACCCGTAGGTACGCGATTAAAAAATAACAAAACTCGGGGCGCTTTAAAATTTCTTCTCAATTACGCTTTCGCCAAAGAATTACAGCTTTTCTCTTTAGTTTTCTCATGAATCTACTATCTAGGACAGGGCCTGTTGCCCAGTACGGCATATAAATTACGATATCCGTTGTAAGTGAAACTTCCAACGAGCCAAGAAAGAACGAATAAAACCTTCCAAACTCATCCAATTCTTTTGTTTTCCTTCAGATATCACATATAGCGATAGAGTCTACCGAAGCAATTCCCGTGCTGCTGAGAGGAGGCGCGGGCTACAGGCACTTTACGGCAGTCGTGAAAGCAAAGGCACACCACGAACTCAAGGGGCAGGTCAGGGCATACTGCCGAAATAAATACGTCCCACTAGAAGACTCCAAAAAGTTAAATGTGCCCCAAAGGAGGTTTGATTTCGGAGATAAATTAGATGAAGAAAATTTTACATAGATAGACATACTTTAAGTGTGGGGGCTAATATCGACCTTTGATGAAATATTGTGGACGGGCGTACCATACATTTCCAAGATAACCTGACCTGTCCTCGTAGTACGAGCCTAGGCAATGGTAGGTCAGTTTATATTGGCATTAGTACCTAGCTGCTACGTGTACGCCATCCATAAGGTGATCATCAAAAGATTTAAGCCCCATGTAAAGGGTTCTCCTCACTATAGGTACTTAGTAAAGATCAATGTATTTATTACGTAGAAGAAATAAATAGTAGGGCTTATTTAAGAAAAACTAATTTGGTATTGCAAGTAATGTCGTCTTGAATTGTAAATAATATACTGACTTTGAGGCCCAAAGGACGTAAGGAACACTAAGAATTTCCTTAAGCCCTTTCGGCTTGGGATGGGAATCTTGGGAAATACATGTTTCTTCTAGAATTTTTGTTTCATAATAAACGTATTGTAAGTAACGCTTTTTTTAAACTTGCCTGGATAGTCTGGCCTTTGCCTGACTTATGAAATGTTTAGGGGTTCTGTTTTTTTTTAAACTGCCATCTCAGAATTTTCAAGCAGGATAGCCTAGGTTCCTGACCACAGGACTGCCAAGTCGAAAGTCTCGAGTTCGAAACCAAGGCACCAATTTTTACCCGACTGCCGAAGGAGGGTTATTCTCTCACTCATTGGATACATGAAACATCTAAAAACCAGGTCTGTGATGTTGGAAAATGTGATGTTCGTTCATAAACAAAATTGTTCCTTTGCTTGTCCCGCCTGCAATACATTTTCCAACATCACAGATCTTGTTTTTAGATTTTTATTTTGTACTTTTTACGCAGTCGGGTTTTTTGTTTCATTTAATAATTGATTTTTGACTAATTATCACTATCTTACAACGGTGAAGGAAAACATCGTGAGGAAACCTGGATGCCTGAGAGATTTTCTCAACGGCGTGTGTAGTCTGCCAACCCACACTAGGCTAGCGTGGTGGACTATAGCATATTGGATGTTTCTATGAAATTCTCAGTAACTCGGGATTTTGATTTGCCCTCTATAAAGTAAGTATATGGGAGGAACATACCGGCAAACTGTGAACGATCGGTGATACAGAGATATATCACCGATCGTTCACAGCCTAAGTCTTCAGGGAATCTCTGGGAATATAGCGGGCTGTTTTCCGCAACTCCACGTCTATACGCGTATTTTGCGTAGAATTCTTCAGGTCTTCTTCTTCTTCTTCTTGCGTAGATCTTCGTCTTCAGGGAATACAAGCGTGATGGTTATATTACAGACACTAGGTACATTGCGGAAAGTGATATAAAAAAATAGAATAATAAATTGTAACGAAACAGCCGGTCGTTTGTCGATACGCCTGCGCCGTACAGTTGGACGCTAGACAATTACATTTGTTTTAAAACTACTGAATTCTTGTGTTATAAATACGTACCTACCTAGCTACTGAACAAAAAATGTTCTTTTCATAAATATTCTCTTTTAAATAGTAGGTCAAAACAAAATTGAAGCCAAGCTCATAGTAATAAATTTTAACAGGATGTCTCACTTCGTTTATATTTTATTTATTGTCGTTTACCATCAATGCTCATCAATATAAAATTTAGATATTTATAACTAGATGTCAGTGAATTCTAACATTTGTAACCTAAGTATGTCACTTATCGAGGCGAGGGTTTCTTGGATGTATTGCCAACATGGACCTAAGTAATTTATTTTAATGAGATAGGTACTTCATTATCATTTTTTGTTAACTAAATATTTGATTTATTTATTTTAATTAAGTAGAATGTTAAACAGTTATTTGACAAGTTATCTTAATAACTTTGAGCTGTAAACTAATAGAGCTGCGTCCGCCTGTAGCCTGCAGGTACTCAATGTACAGTACGGAGTGAAGTTTGCCGTTTAGTTGCGTTGTAAACAATGTATAACCTAAACACTCCATTGCGCATTCAAACAGCCAACTTCAGCCTGGCCAAATGATGCTATAAGTATCTATCCACTGCATTCAGTACCTCCCTACGTGTTGTGGGTAACGATTTATCATCAACAAACACGGCTGTTTGTCTAATTGTGATAACTGATCCACAGGTTGAATGAGTGCCAAGCTGCCAACAGTAGGTACTTACCGCAGCTAATAAGTCTAAAGATTATAATATTATTGAAAATAAAGACCGAGATTAACTTTAAAAGAAAAGGATAACTGGGCTATAGGCCCAAGCAACAATTAACATAGTCAGGATCTAATTAGGATTAGCACACATAACCAAAATACACAATGATCGAAAATATATTTGATATCAATCACACAACGACCATACAGTGTCGAACATAGACATACTTAGCACGTCTGTACTCCCGAGTAAAAGTGTGTCAAGTGACATTTTGACACAACGTCATTATGTAAATATGCGGGTAGTCTTGTAAAATTCATCTGTCTCCTAATCATACATCTTGATGACAAGTATCATATGACAATTAAACAACGTAGGCAAGTATATCGATCGCTTTTAAATACGACGACATCATTGGTCGGCGATGGTGTCGACGTGCAGTGGAGGCGACTGCCGGCAACAATAATTAATAGTATTCAGTTCCTGCAGGATCGAAGCGGTTTTAACTACCGAGCTGTGTATACAGCGGGCTCTATTTTGTTTGAAATATTTTAGGGACGGCTTTATTAGGCCTGTTTAACAGCTTACTGATAAGTTCCCGTTAAATTAACCAGCAGATCATTTCATAAAAACTTTGAATTTGTTCGGCAGTTGGCGGCTATCCAGAGGTGGTTAAACAGGCTCTTGATCATTTAGTGACCCATCATTCTTATCTACTTTTTAGTACATTAGTACGCCATTTTATTAACCTTTGCACAACTTTGCATAGTACTTAGATTAGTAAGTACACCTCTTCGTAATTTGGTTGTATAGGTCTTAGGTGGTATTTTGAATGATCTGTCTTGAACTCTTGATAGAAGGGTCTTTGATTGAAAAAAGATCATTTATTTGGTCGCAAATAAGAAAAGACCCGTGTACGATTCAAAGGAATATCTCATCTATTAAATATCTACTTGATTAACATGTAGAAGGCCCTAAATTCTTAAACAGTGGAATATATTATAAACTATGTAAGTAATTATAACTAATGAAATGAAATGAAATAAACTTTATTTGTCACACACAGTAAAGCACATTACAAGAAAAGAAAAAGGGATATGACTACAGTCTACAATGATTGCACAGAAAGTAATTTCGTTGATAAGTAGGTGTATGATTATGTTAATTTTAGAAGATCGTGCTATCAAGCTATAGGGACATTATTACAGACAGTCGGTCGCAGAACTCACAGTAGATACCTATACCTACTTATTATTATAATTAATAATTATGTACCTAGGTATCTATTTCTACTGTGAATTGTAAATCGGTCATCCCATAGTTTATTTCGGATGGTTTTCACCGAATTCACGGAATTTACTGTAGCTGTAATAAAAAATAGTGGCATTCTGATATAAGACCTGTGCCAGCATTGGGACTGCGATTATATTTTATTTAACACGGAGAAAAATATCTGCCAAATCAGTCTAGCCGTTCTCAAGTGATAATCTTTCATAGGTACAGTTGTCGCCAAACTTATTGTCCGGGTTGAAGTTGGTACGAGCTTACTTTAACCCGGCCGTAAAAATCGGAGGAAGAATAATATTGGATTAGAATGATTTAAAACGACAGCCTACGACTTGAGCTTCCGTTTATATTTATTAAAATCAAATATTTTTCTTTCTCCGATTTTTACGGCTGGGTTAAAGTTAGCGCGTGCTAACTTCAACCCGGACAATAAGTTTGGCGACAACTGTACAATAATTTATTTATGGGTTATGGCACATTATCATCACAGTGATGTTTAATGATAAAATACCAATTTAATGTTGGTTTATCCACATAATATTTTTTTACTATTCCCCACATCCTGTGTAGTCACAGTACCTAATTCTTATAGTTATTAAGAAGACGCACCACTATCGCCTACAATGTCATTCAGTTTAGTGCAATACCCTCGCGTGATTTGTTTATTTTTTTGTTAAAAACAATTTTATTTAAATTTGGAACCGTGCTAGTCTTTATCACATAGTGAAAGTGGCCAGTAGTAGTGATGTATTTGTGTAGCATTTCTGATTTCTTTCGAAGACGGAGGCCGAATATAGAAAGGGTGAGTATTTTTATTCTTTTTATGCATAAGTACAGAATTTATGTAGCGCCTACTTTTATTTAAGGTTTTTTTATGTAAGTCTAAAACCCTATACTTACATTACTTACCTAATTAATTAGGTACCGTTATATGTAAATTTAAACCTTACTATTTATAATATCTAAATGTATATTGGTAGGTAGGTAGCTAGGTAGGTACTGAGAAATTAAGTTAAAGAACGCATATTAGAGCTCATGTCCTATTTGCGTTCTTTGATTTCACAGTGAGTTTTTCTTTTAATTCCTTGGCCAGGTATATTGGAGAAAATCGTCACCTTATTTCTTCATTACTTGACCTGTCCCAACTTCTCTGCTCCATTTTTTAAAATTTATGGATACAATGAAATAAATAGTTTCAAAATGCATCCCTGTTATCCAATGTTAAATATAGCATCACGCCTGTATTCTCTAAAGGGGTAGGCAGAGGTGTACTAATGTACACCCACATTTCGCCGGTATATTTAGATCCCATGTAATAGGGGGCGAGCCTATTGCCATCAACCGGGCACAAATCCAGACTCCGAGCTGCTATTGGGAATTTCACAGAAAACCCAACAACACTACTCGACCCAGGGATCGAACCTAGGACCTCTAGCATAGCAGTCGCGCTTTGGACCACTAGACCAACGAGGTAGTCAATATTATCCAATGTTATCTAATCTAAATCATGATCTGTGAATATTTGTCCTTCGGAACAACTTCGGATTCTAATTGTAGTCATACCTATACAAATATCTCAAAATACAGCACATTACAAATTAATAGTAGCTCAATATTATTAAATACCCACATTACTCTAACCCACATTGATATATACCGAAAGATTCTTCGTTCAACATAATAGTTACAACTCGTTACTAAATTGAAAGATGAATGTTCGTGAATCTACGTACATATAGGATGATATTTGCTAATGATACAGTATTAGGTAGGTTATATAAAATAAATTATAAATGATTTTCTAGAAAAATTACCCAGACTTTTCTTATTTTTATTTTACATAAGTTTAAGCTACCAAAATAGCTAAAAATGTCATCATAACATGGGAGATTTGGTTACTCGATTCGCATTTAATTACGGAAATAAACAGATAATCCGTAATCGGCTCCATGATTAATTAGGTAGGTAGTAGGTACTTAGCCTACGCTTTGGTGCGAACGCCAAACATCCCTATAACCAAGTTATAGGGATGTAATAATCGTTGCTACATCTGTATTGGATCATGTTAGTTTTCTTTAGAGTTGCGCGATACCAGCACCTCACTATAATTTCTAATGTTCGAAAATCCGTATTCATAAAGCATCCTTCCATTCGACTACAATTTAGTTCAAAAGATAGGCCTACCTATAATTTGAGAATAAATACCTATATTTATCTATATCTATATCTATACTAATATTATAAAGAGGAAAGATTTGTTTGTTTGTTTGTTTGTAATGAATAGGCTCCGAAACTACTGGACTTATTTCAAAAATTCTTTCACCGAGTAACATAGGCTATATATCATCACGCTACGACTAATAGGAGCGGAGTAGTAATGAAAAATGTAGCAAAAACGGGGAAAAAATTATAAGACCACGCGGGCGAAGCCGCTGGCGGGAAGCTAGTTCTCAATAAAAACCACAAAATCACTTAGGTACTTGAGAACAGCAAGTTATTATGAGAAATATCTACATAATTAACGGACGACGTCTGTGGTCTAGTGGTTCGAGTACCGGACTGCTGATCACGAGGTCGTGGGTTTCTATTCCCACAAGACACAAACATTTATGTGATGAACTTTGGTGTTTGTGTTTGTCTGGGTGTTTCTTATACCTATATACAGGGTGTTTGGTAGAACGTTGAACATACGAAAATGGTGGTTAGTTGGGGTCATCTGCTACCCACTGGGACCAAATTATTTAACCTTGGCCGCACTGTTTTTTTTTTACTTTTTTTTAATTTCACAGAAAATTATCAGTTTTTTATCAATTTAAATTCGAATATCTTTACTTGTGATGGGTAAAACAGGCAGGATGTTGTTTTGTATTAATGTCTAATTATATTCGAATTTTAAGTAAAAAAAACTGGTAATTTTCTGTGAAATTAAAAAAAGTAAAAATGAAAACGGTGCGGCCAAGGTCAAATAATTTGGGCCAAGTGGGTAGCAGATGACCCCAACTAACCACCATTTTCGTATGTTCAACGTTCTACCAAACACCCTGTATATTATAAGTATGTATTTACAAAAAAAGTATATAAGTATTATATCCATTGTCTAGTACCCATAGTACAAGCTCTGCTTAGTTTGGGACTAGATGGTGCTGTGTAGAAATGTCCCAAGATATTTATTTATTTATTTAATTACAATTTTGCCTCCTTTATCCTTCATACTAGGCTAGAGATACACCAATAGGCGCGAATCCCGGTTCCTTAGTATCCTAAGGAATAAACTTTGTGCCTTCTAGAAGACATTGCTTCTTGCGTACCTCAATAAGCTCTCGGCTCGGGACGTATGGAATGGCCTTGGCTTTCGTGAATCGCATAGCTGGGCCACCACTGCATACATTGTTAATAATGTTATGTCCAGACTCCAGAAACAAAGTGTTTCTCTGCAGAATCCAACGCTGCTGGCAGAAAACTATGGATAAACACTTGGTCTTGTTGTAAACAGTCGATCTTTATTGACAGTATAATTTATGGGGCAAGTATATTTCCGATTTTAGAGGTGCAGCTATCTGCATCAGCTAAATATTTAGCTACAAAAATTGTGTTGGATGAATGATCACATCGCCAAAAAACTGCCTTTTTGTAACTATCTACTTCTATCGAGATAGGTTTTAAAACTTTTTTAGTAAAAGTTTTTTTGATATTAATATAATAATATGTCAATGTAATGTAATTCACTCTGTAAATTATATACCTCATTTTTAAAACAATGTATATACTAAAATGTGCTTTAAGACTCAACAGTTAGTAACTAATAGGCGGGTCTCTTACCGATAACGAAATACGTGTCCAATTTCCAGGCACAGAATATTCTATCATTCTTCAGGCTGCTACTGAGACAGGTTGGGAATTTCCTAACAGAGATTTTCAGTAACTTTTTCCCGTAATAAATAATAATAAAACACTAATAAAAATAATAAAACACTATTACCTACTTCATGCTCACACTTGAGATCACTACTTACTGAATAAATATAATAACCAGTGCAATCCTATTCCTTAAATCTATGCTTTAAAGATGCAATATGTGTAGTGCAAGATGTTACATATCATTTAAGCCAATGTTATATCAAATGGTTCTGTATTTAGATTGACAAAAATATATAATATCACGAATACAAAAGTGTAGAGATGTCAACAAACTGCGATAGACCGGGAGCTGTGCTCGATCTTGCCATCTGTTTTTATAATACATTTTATTTTGTGTAACTGAGATTGTGATATTTGAAGTACTTATGTACATAAGTGCCTTTCCACAGCTTTCTGATAAGTTCCCGTTAAATTAGCTGGCAGAGTTTCATACATCACGCATTTTATGCATTGCGGTATTTATTCTAAACTATCCTCCATTCTCTTCCGTTTCCTGTTTATAGACACACTAGGTTTCCTCAATTGATCGTATTCATAAAAAAATCCCAATCCTGTGGGATTATAATCATAATAGGTATAATGTCAGCTTACAGCCCAATCAGTTCAGTGGCTTGAGCTGTGTGTTGAAATCAATCAGTTTAGATTTATAGCAAAACAAGAATCAACATTACTAGGTAGGTACGAACTAAGTACCTACCTAGTAATGTTGATTCTCACACTCATACTAAATATACACACAGAACCCGAGGGCCAAGTCACATAATTTTAATAGCTTTTGCATTAATCGCGGCGTTATCGATGTTCATAAACTTACAATACAAATTGTCTCATGTTTTTGCACTGAGAGTTTGTTATTTTATTCCAGTGATCACATTAAGCTGTAATAGCCACAATTAACTGTTTTGATGCTCACCGAAGATAAACGGAGTACGATCGGTAGGCAACTATTACGTACTTTGTAGTAATATTGTTAAGACTACGGTTAAGAGAATGGTCTTAATAGTTTATTTATAAACGTATATCGAGCTATTGATGGATTTAAACTTTGTGTATTGAATACTACACAGTCTTAACGTCCATCTGAAATAAGTAAGTACTTAGTTAACTGTTCAGATTAATGTTATCCGGTTTGCCCAAAGTGTCTATCAGAAATGATAGGACGATTTTTAGAGTAACAGATTTTTGTAAACGTAAAGGATATGATTGTTTAGTTTAGAATGTAAAGTACTTACCTACTAGGTATACTATAGCCATATTTCTTTATTTTACTGGTGTCTTACTATTTTTAGCGAGGATTTAGGCAAAGTTAAAGCGCATCTATCACCGTACAAATATCACCAAAATAAAATATAAAAACTATTTAGTACCTAATAATAAAAACCGCCGCGCCATCCCGTCTCCCGCAACAGTCTACGCACCGTCTGATCCAATTTTAAATGTCAGATAGATAATTGTGCAACGTTTTGGCGACGGATCAACACACGTAGACCTGTATTACACCGAACACTGTTTCAGTTCGTTCCTTGGTTGCCAGCGAGCGGCTGTTGCGCGGGCCGACCGCCTGAACGCGCGTCTCGAACGCCGACATTAATATTTTTTATAGTCCTGTTTTCAGTCCTAAAATAAACCAGTGTAGAGGCAGTGACAATTATGTTCCTATAGTTGTTTTACAAAGTGATTGGGGACTTGTTTTAGAATTGGAAATGGAAAAAATGGAAAGGAAAAGGTGATTTGTTTGTGGAGAAATTCGATGATCTTTAATTGGAAATAATTATCAAATTAATTATGACTACTTTCTTTGATTATTAACGAACAAATTCTAATAAAGGAATTGATGATGGCAAACATTGATATCTAACAATCACAATTTATCAAATTCATCAAACACAAACTGACAAACGGAATGAAACGATCTATTTACTAACCACAAGCGCCTACTTGTTAAATCAAATATTACAAACACAATGCAGAACTTCAGTACGCTAAAAGAAACTTTAGGTATCTACTACATATTTTATTCCTACCATACCTATAAATTATATTGGGCAAAAGTAAAGAATGTCTTTGTAATGAACTATCTCGTCGTGCTCCATTGATGTACAAACAACTCAGCTACTATAATATTTCCGTTCCTATTTTCCCGGCTAAACCCTGGGTGGTCTATTAGTCTTTTATGACCTAATAGATTATTATCTACTAGCCTCAATACTATATTTAGTAGAGTATCTAATAAACCATCCCAATCATATCTAGCATCACTTTAAAACGACCTCTCTGGCCTAGATTGTATGATTATTTTGAGACAAAATACAAATTTTATTAAGTACAGAAAACTTATACGCAATCATATTATTTGTTGTTTTGGTTTAAAAGCTTCCGCATACGGTGGAAGGATCGAATGATCCGTATCTTTTCACACGTAGGACTGGCCTAAACGGTTTTTCTGTGTTCTGTCTTGAGTAGAACCATTACCCGAAAAGGTATTTCTGTTTACCTACATGAATTGTGTATTCCATCATGGTTCCTGTTTGTACCTTCCATCAGGCAAGTTAAAACAAGAAAAAAATTAAAGCTTAATAATATACGTACCTACTTGGCATTTATCATTTTTATTTAAAGAACTTGTTTATGTTAGGCGTGCTCCTGGCCTATATTAATTTAAATCAATCAAAAGTTGACAAATTGGTGTTATTTATTTGATGATGCATATTTATTGCTATCATCTTCATCTTATACCCATTATTTCTGTAGCTATCTGCAGCGTTACTAGCGTTGATCTTAGATTAAGGCGTTGATAATGTTTTAATTAATTCAATTAATTCAAAGTTAATTAATTCAAATTAGGTAGTTAGGATATAATTATCTACAAATCACCTGTATGTACATAATTATATGCTACCTACCGACTGATTTAGAAAAAAAACAATACCTACCTAACTTATTATACTTAATTACGACTTGGTACCTATGTCATTACTCACTAGACTAAAATTACCAATTTTTTTAGTAGGTATTAGTGTACCTAAACGAGAACCTAAATATATATTTTTATTTTTTTACACTAAAACTTTAAGCAGTTTCCTTTTCCATTTTCATACAATTTTAATAAGTATTAGTTAATATTGGTAATACCTAATTATTGTCCTGCGTTCAATTAAAATGTCTTTTGAAAGGCGCCATTCATACTATGAATTCTTATGTTTCGCGTCATTGCACATGAGAGTCGTCTGTTGTTATCTACCGACGACAAAGTAATCCAATTTAAAGATAAAAGGTATTCAGTTATTTTATCAATTAAAATAGCATAAACTTCTTTGGCAGAGGTCAGCAACATATCAGCAATGCCAATGCCTCTAGTGTTTTAAAAATATAAAAAATCAAACATAACACGATCACTTAATAACCTAATCACTTAATAAGCTACTTTATTCAAGCAGCTAATCACAAATAAGTCCGTAATACTAACTTATTCAAAATTGCTTAAATAATCGTGTTTGAAATGTTTCGCCCGTCACTGATCCGTGGCGCGAGTTTGGACTCGGCTGATGTGTCCGGCTATGGAATTACCAGGAGCCGGCGAGCGTCGCTGTCGGCTGAGCAGCGGCGCAAGTTGAGCATGCTCCGCACGTCGAGCATCCCCTCCCCGTTGACGCCGGTGAGCCACATTTACCATTTGGTACCCTGCCCGAGAAAAGACTGTAATCAGGTATAGTTTAGTACCCTTGATTTTTGTGTACTGTGGCTAATTGTGTGTCGCTTTTATGTGGGTGAGACTGAATAATAAGCGTTGAGTGATTGAGTTTCAGAGACTACTTTTTATTTGTTTTTTGAAAGGACGATACGACTTGTTTCTTGATTAGGCTCTTTGTAAAAACACATCTAAGGCTGAGATTCAGAGAAGAGACTCAGCATGAACTTACGCTTTCGTATGTCTAATTGTAATACAAATTTGACATACGGAAGCCTTACTTTACGCTGAGCATCGTCTCTGAATGTTAGCCTAAAAGTTTTTGGCGTGTAACCTCCTAAAAGTTAAGTATGAAATAATTTGGTCTTCGTTTCATAACGATTGTTTGACTAATATGACACAGGACTTACCTACATTTTATTTTAACCAAGTGTTAACCTGAACCGGGCTTCGAAACCATAAATTAAAAATATATATTCATTGTAATTAGGGCCTTAGGTACCTACTTATTATAGTAATTATAACGCCAAGTGATCCCACCCGAAAAATCGAACGTTATGTCTGGGCTACTTTCGGACGGGCCTCCTATTTCGTTGACGGAGATAAGAAGTAGACCCCCTGTGTTGTTAGTGGCATATGTAGCCAGAGCATCAAGCCTTTCACTAGGTTTACAATTGGTAGACAAGACTCAGACATAATCCAAACACAATTACATAAAATATTCACGAAACGTTAATTGGACCAATGATTTTTACAATATTGACATGATCGATGGGTGACGCAGGTTACAAGCTCTTAACCCAAATATCGGGCAGACTAAACATTAGACCAAGTTTATGTTTCCTATATTCGGTGGGACTGTGGTGCAGCTGCTAACAATGAACCATTTATTACCAATAACTTTATGGGGTATAGGTACCTAAGTGGCGCTTAAATTTTGAATGTCAGTAGTTGCGCTTCAATTAGGTAGGTGTGTTAAATTGGCAACACTTTTTGCTATATTATATCAAGTCACCGGTACCTAGTCTTTTTAGTGAAAGAAAAATATAATATAATATAATATAATAAAATCCCAGGCAGATTTCGAACCTGCGACCTTCCGGTTCAATACACGGTAGAGACGCTCTAGCCAACTAACCAACCGAGACCACTCCCGGTGATGTCAAATTTTGGTTCCACCTCCTTACAACTTTGGTGACTTCAACAACATCTATTAAAAATAAGACCTATTGGGTATCTGTTAGGTAGGTAGATTCTTTTTTTATATCACAAGGATTGCATACAAACATGCGGCCTGTTTGATCGTAAACGGTCACCGCAGCCTATAGACGTTCCAAACGCCGAAGCGTTGCTAATCCTGCAAAAACCTCTTAGAGGTTTATGGAGGATTCACTGCGCCGATGCCAGCGCAGCGCATGCTTAGGAGCTCTGGCAACCTTACTCACTGCAGGAACACAACACAATATAGAGTGGGTTATTTGGCTGCAATTTTCTGTAAGGTGGTGGAGGTACTTCCCCAGACAAGCTGATCCAGTTTTGAGCCGTAAATGGCTGTGCCCTAGCTCTCTCATTACCACATTAATATTATTTTGATATTAGATAGCGTTGGCATTGTTAGACACTAAAACAAACTTGGAGAATCGTGGTCTCATAGACCAGATAGTATTCGAGTGCCACAATGTAGGGGCAATGTTTGAAATGGTCTTTTAATGAAAGAGACGCGGATCACAGTAGACTACAATAGTCCCAACTGACGGCATAGGTACATGCATCAGGCATTGTGTGGAATCAACTCAACCCTAATTTAGGTATCTCAACAACCACGCACGATACCAGTTTAGCGACAGGCGTTTTTAAAATCTATTCATTTAAACATTCAAGTGCAAGTTCATGCTTTTAAAATAAAAAAAGAAATACTCGAACATTTTCTCTAATACATTAAACACGCCGTGAGCTGTCTGTCAATAAACACATCGGATGCCAATAGTAATTCAAAACACCGCTTAAATGAAATCAATAGCACATAACGACCTAATAATAGTTACCGCTTATTTTTAACGCGCACCCATTGCCAGAACACTAAAAGTTCAAATAAATAATTTGTAGAACAATATTCTCATTGTCGCGACTGATTTAGACCGCTGGCAACTCCAGGGCCTGTGGTGACGTCACGACCTTTCATGTAAACAATTTTGTATTAGGGATCTTGTATGTTTATTCTTTTGTTTTCGTTTTAAATGTGGAATGGGATATTTATGAGGTTTTATGAGCGTGCTGAAAGGGTTATGGGTGTAATATTGAGTGGTTAGAATTCACTGTGAGGCTGGACTAAGATAGGTAGGAGGTACTTAGCATATGGAATAAGTTTTTTGCCTTTTATGAAGAATCATGGTTGTGTTAACACACCTACATAAATTTCATACAACATACACGAACCAAATAAATATTCGTTCCGTGCGGAAATCGAACTGGTAACTACTGGCGCAGAAGCCGGGGCCAAGCCGCGCGAAGATCGTTCAGTGAGCAGAGGTGTATCGCGTAATTAATGTATGACGACAATTCGCTGGTGGAATTTTTTAGATCCGATACTGTGGGCCAATTACCTATCTCCGTAACACTTTGTTGGACATGGGAATCGAAGCCAGGACTTCGCGCTTAGTAGCCGCGATTGCGACCACTAGTGACAAGGCACCAAGGCAGTCTCGTTACAAAGAGTCTAAAATTATGCATAAACTCCTTGCTAATCTGCGTAAACCTTGTATTTTTAATGCATTGTACAATAAAAACCAGATATAATTTTTGTATGACGTATCTAAACAGTCTGATTTTAATGTACATTCAAATAAAAGAAAAATTTTAAACGTACATTATGTAAGTAATAACAACAATGAAACGTTATTTCAAACCGAACCGGAAGATTCTGCGCTCTAATGTTGAGTTTGATCTTTGAAACAATAAATGGATTTTAAAAGTAGAGAAAGAAAACGTTTTGTGTATTTATGTCTGCTTGATCGGGATACGACTATTGTCGACTATGATAGTACAACGGCATGTAAAGTATTTTTACTTTAGATAGCTTTTCGCCAGCGGATTCGCAACATTTTTTTATTACTTCACCGCTCCTATTAGTCGTAGCGTGATGATATATAGCCTATAGCCTTCCCCGATAAATGGGCTATCTAACACTGAAAGAATTTTTCAAATCGGTCCTGTAGTTTCGGAGCCTATTCAATACAAACAAACAAACAATCAATCAAATCTTTCCTCTTCATATGGCTGGCTGGCTACTGCCCGACGGTTGATGTCGGGCGGTTGTATATATGCAAGTTGCTTGGTAAACTTCACTTGCGCGATTCAGGATTTGTTGCTTTGTAGGTACAAGTTCTTATGTAGCGTGATAGATGTCGCTACAGGACCCAAACATACCGGTGAACTGTGGGTGTACATTAGTACCTCCGCCTAACCTTTCGGGGAATACAGGCGTGACGGTATGATCTTATCTTACTGTGGGGGCTGGTGCAACCAGCAACACTTCGACCCAATGGGATCTTTTGTGTTGTCCCCATTACCGTATATTCCTTACTCTTTGAAGACGTGGTTTACGAAGGCGGCTAACCCACTGAGAGGAAGGAACCTAAAATCTTCCGGCTTCGGGTACCCGTTGCCGAGAAGACTCATCCGTTTCGTCGCCAGGACGTCACAATAGCACAGGATGTGTTTCACCACAAGCTCTGCAGTCATTATTCAAAGCTAGCTTCATTTTATGGAGCATGTCATTTGTGGTGTAGTACCCTGTAAGAGCTCCAATGACAGCTCGGGCTTTGTCTCTTCTGTTGCTCAGAACGAATTTTGAGACTCTTGTGGTGTTGCAGCCAAGGAAACGTCGTGAGTGTTCTAACCCAAGGCTGTTGTTCCACTCCTCTATGCGTTTCATATCGGCATGATACTTTGGATCATAATTATTATTATCCACGCAGACGAAGTCGCGGGCAAAACCGTAAGTATACAATAAATCCTTCTCTGAAGTTGGTGAAACCGCAGATTGCAGAAACAAAAACAAAAATCATAATAAATCCCGGAGTGACGTACAGGAAGTGTTGCCTGTGATCATAAATTATAACGTTCTTAATATTTTATAATTGCCGATGCTGTGTTGTAACAGTAATAAATTACTGCAAATAAATATACGGTGTAGGTATAGTCAGCATCATAGTATCTGGGCGTTTAAAATTATTTGAACTACTATTATTATTACTCTTTTTTTTAAGATTTGCTATTCTTTTTCTTTCATTGTAACCCATCAGGGTAACAATACAATTCCTCACTGCTATTCCAATCTCGTAAGAAATGAGAAAAAGATGTTACTTGCTCGGTGGTAGGACATCTTTGGTCTTGACTGGCTGACGACCAGGGTGGCGTCAGTCTATCGTAAATCACCTATAAGTGTGTTTCGACTTTTTCGCGTGAGAGCCAGTTCTTGTCTCGGTTGCTGCGGATCCGGAAGACTAGTACGCGTTAGCTTACAGTTACAGTATCATGCCACATCGGACCGTAAAACGTCGGACTGCCGGACAGTGAAATTCCTTATATGTAGTGCACAATTAATGTCCTTACCCTTTAGAAAATATTTTTGTAATTATGGCCTAATTATAAAGATAGTACGGCTGTAAGCTACGTGCTTTGTTTTTCACAGAAACTTTATATAAAGTGCCGGAATTATTGTCCAATAGCACTGCAAGAGATTGACAGATTTGGTATACACAATTTTACTGTCAAAATTACATCGCATCAGGTTTTCTCAAAAACAAAACAAAGTAGGTATATATACCACAATTTATTAGTATTATGTAATAATAGAAATAAATAAACCTTGGGTACAAAAATATTTCATATTTATAACAATATCATGTTCTTTTTATTAAATAACAAAAGTACCTAAGTATTTTAAAATATCACCATTGTGCTTATTATAAATAACGCATTTTTTCATTATTATCTAAACAATGTAAAATACCTATTTCAATTGTTTAATTCTTAACCATTTATTATATTTTATACACTCTTGTACGACTGCATAAATCATTATAATTATATATTTTTTATTTACATTTATTTATAGTAAATTAAGTATTTCCACCAAAAATTGTAAGTAGATAAAAATCAAGAAAATTGTAGTTTATTAAATACATTTTTTTTAATGAAACCATTTAATTAATTACAATAGCAACAATAAAAAAAAAGGTAATTGCTATAACCATACCATTGTCTCGTCTAGGATATTAGATAATGAATATAATGCTTACATTCTTTTTTTATTAAATTAATTTAAAACGTTTTAACATCAGCTACGAATCATCTATATCATGATTTCTTGGATTTATTATGTCGGACTTATAACTTACTGAAATAAACAAATTAATATAAGTACATATAGGTATGCGTCTAATTAGTGGTAGACCCTGACCAGAATATTTTTCCTATACTTCACCCATTTACTGCTTCAACAACAACTGATACATGCGTGACGCGGAACAGAGTTGCCCAATGTTGACTTGACTCAATGTTATCAATGAGTTGACTCAATGTTTTGTCGTCGGTGTCGCCTTTACCAATGCAATATTCTTTTAAGTTACAAACTTTGACCAAGAAAAAATCATTGACAGAGCTTTTAAAAATGGCGTCCTCAAACCCCATAGCGATGAACATCCGATTTTTCACTCAATGCAAATTGCAAAACCACCAATCCAGCCACCGATTTAAACTAAATAACAACAACATTATCATAACATTTATCGCGTACATCTTTATCGTGGACCCTCCTTTTTTATATCTAAAAGTGACAAGTTTTTTTCACTACTAGTTAGTGTTCCTATAAGTTAGACTTAGTAATACAAGGCAGACCAACTTCAGAGTAGATTTTGTTCCAGAACTCAACTCTCTCCTTGTCTGCATTGTTCGCTAGTCGTGTATCATGGTCCAGTATCAAGCATTCTTTAGTAGCCGACGTGTACGGCCGCCATTGTATTGCTTCTTTACTTGGAGTTGGGTTTCTGAAATATAAAAAAAATACATTAAATGTTACTGTGGATTCAAAATTAGTCTACTAATCGAAAAAGAATTTAAAGCTTCGGTCATTATAGGTCTATCTAAATTTATCAGTTAGGAATTCAGGAAACTAGTCGGTTATGCTATTCGAACCTATTAAACATTAGAGCTGTCCGGCTATTTTCTCCCCGTATAGTCGACGACTACAACTGTGGAGTGTATGACACCTCGAAAAAAAAATCTATTCCGTGAAAGACACCTCTAAAATCTTAACATTTGTTTCTTAAAGCCAGAGATACACTAGGTCCTAGGGAACAAATGTCCTTCGACACGACGTCGGATATTGCCGAACTTCGATCGAAATGTCTGGGCCCTACGGATGTAAGTCGCGCAATGTCACCAGATATGTCAAGCGAAATCACCCGGCTTCGCTTGACATGTCACCGACACATGGCGTGGGACATTATGACCCCTAAAAAAACAAAACTCACCCAGTCTTCGCAAAATCGGTCCAAAACTTAGTCAGTTGGTATACTATCCTTCGAATTTCTTCATTTTTTTTATAATAATTGTACGTCATTTCACTATGAAATAGATAAAACAGGTCCTCTGCATGACAAGCACCTTTGACCCTTTCTAAACCAAAGAAACCTTTTAAAATGTTCAGCTCAGTCACGTAATCAAACCTATACAGGTATGTAGGAGCTAGGTTTTGGTAGAAATTCGTAAATCTTTGCGTTGAGTATAAGAAAACCATGTCTGTATGCAAGTCAGCAATACCTTGAACATTATCTTCGGAAAAATCTTCGTCTCCGACATAGAATTTCTTTATCCGTTGACCAAGCTCTTTTAATTTTTCTTTCGACACTCTTCTGGCTACATCTGGTGGAACAAAATGTGACGGATCTTTACTCAGAATTTTCGCTTTCTTCAAATGGTCACCAACCATTAAAATCCCTTCAGCCGAATTGTAACCGATTAACAGCGGTACTTTGTTCACTTTCCCCGATAAAACCATATCCATAGGATCCTCAGTCAAATACTGTTCTTGACCTTCAAATTTCATTTCCACTGTTGGAGTGAAATGAATTGGTATTCCTCTTAGTTTTTCATCCTCTGTTCTCGCTTTCATAGTTATTCTCGTGAGATCAGCAGCAGGAAGTCCTCTTAAATAATCTAATAGTTCTGTAAGATTGTTTGTATCTTTGCCTAAAATTTTGCCTGCTCTAAACGCCCGTTCCACAGGCTGATGTGCTCTCGACCAATATGACAAACAAACGCCACTTTGTGCTATCGCTCTGTTGAACAAACCTTTTGACATTGGCGATAGCATGTGATAAGTTACAGCCCCAGCGCCAGCACTTTCTCCAAATAAAGTGATATTATCAGGATCCCCACCGAATTTACTAATGTTCTCTTTGACCCAACGTAAGGCTAATACTTGGTCCTTTATACCAGCGTTTCCTGGAACTTCAGGCGTGTCTAGACAAAGAAAACCTAATGCTTCAAGTCTGTAGTTCATGGTGACTAAGATAACATCGTGTTGGATCAAATACTCAGGGCCATATGTATCGGCATTTCCAGATCCTGACATATAGGCGCCTCCATGAATGTAGACCATTACAGGTATTTTAGAGCTAGGTTGTAGAGACTTTGTATAGACGTTCAAGAAGAGGCAGTCTTCATTTCCTTCTATGCATTCTGAGGTGAACATGTCGAATTGTGGGCACACAGGCCCGTGTTTTATTGCATGGAGTACACCTTCCCATGGTTTTACTGGTAGTGGTGCCTAAAATTTTACTATTGGTTAGGTAACTTTTATGTAAGATTAAATACAGCATAGGCAAGTAGGATAAAATTTTTGATATTGCATATTTTTGTATACCATAAATTTAATGATCTTAAAAAAAATTAAAACTTCAATTAATCTTACCTTGAACCTCAGCTCTCCAACTGGCGGTTGTCCGTAGCGTATACCTTTGAAGCTGTAGTAAGGGCTTCCATCTAAACATTTCTTGATGGCACCTCTCAATGCACCCTGTTTGACGGTCACCACTGGGCTCTCCTGCATATAAAGATGTATTTATTTATATAAGCTTTATTGCAAACCAACAACACAATAATAACAATAAGAAAAGAATTATTATACAAAAGTTAATGTACAATGGGTACAATTGCTTCCAGACAACCTAAATATACAATAAAACACTTATTTAACTTGTAAGTTTGTCCAGAGCATGGAGAGACATTATGTTCAAAAAGTTGGGGGTCATTTCCTAACAAATTCTCACATACCATAATCAGACCCGGTACCAATACTGGCGGAGAAGCTGGTAAAGTTTGCAAATGGACTATAGGCTAGTGGTGGACTATAGCCTAACCCCTTTCATTCTGAGAGAAGTCCAGCCCAGCACAGAGGTGGGACAGTAAATGGGTAGGACTAGATGAATTACAAGAAAAAGCACTAGTCTTATTTTTAATGAAGGAAAAAATCGGCGGGCGGGCAGGATTCGAACCTGCGCCTTCTGGTTCGGTACATCAGACGCTCTGACCACTAAGCTTAGTGGTCAGAGCGCCCGCCGATTTTTTCCTTCATTAAAAATAACTTGTAATCTTAGCATGGAAAATGCTTAAAAAAAATACAAAAAGATAGCACTAGTCTTATCAAAAATTAAAATGGAAAATATTAGTTTCTTATAATAAAAAACAAGTCGTTTGGACACCTCAAAACAAGTTTATCCACACCAACAAACATAGATAAATGCTTTAGGTGTTGTACAATGAGCACACTGTGTTGAGCCACTCTGAGCCACCTCCATCCAGGGCCACAAAGTATTGCTCGACGATGTCTGTGGTCTAGTGGTAGTACGAGTACCGGACTGCTGATCACGAGGTTGTGGGTTCAATTCCCACAAGACACAAACATTTATGTGATGAACTTAGATGTTTGTGTTTGTCTGGGTGTTTCTTATATATATCACAAGTATATATTTACAAAAAAAAAGTATATAAGTATTATAGCCATTGTCTAGTACCCATAGTACAAGCTCTGCTTAGTTTGGGACTAGATGGTGCTGTGTAAAAATGTCCCAAGATATTTTTTTTTTATTGCAGTTATTAGTTGCCTGACGGATTGAATATTATATAACAAAACATACCATTACATTTGTGTATCTAAAGAGCTAATGTAGTATGTTAATTTATTTAAGTATTACTGTACATGTAAGTGACTGTATAAAAATTATCTGTTACTGTTTGATAAAAAATATTAAAATCCCCAATCAGCCACTTAGTTATCTGTAAAGATAATCTTGTAGAAGAATATTTTGAGACTACAAAAACTAATAAATACATACACATATACATACATAGCTTCACGCCTGATAAAAACGTATACAATTCTCAAAAATACCAAATTAGAACTAAAAGAAATAAATAAATAAACAAAAATCCGTAATAAAAAAATTTAATAAATAAAGAGGTATCTACATATCAAACAATAAATTAATGCACATATTATATTGAATTAAAAATAAAATATAACTATAGATACACCGTGAAGGGAAGGTACACATATATATTTAGTAGTTGTTAGCATATATATTTTGTTGTAGTTTAAAAGTAATAATAAACTAGACTAAATATGTCTTAATATCAAACAAAAACTGTTATAATACATTAATATAATATTAAAATACATAGTTTTATATGCTAAGTTTTATAAAATTGCAATGCTTGTAAAAGGCCGCTAAGTCATAAGTACACTATTATAAAATGTAACACCTTATTTATACACTTATTATGCAATAAATCTTTTGAATTTGAATTTGAAAAATTTGAATTTGAATTTGATAAAAAATACAGAAGACGAAGACGAGTACGAGTCGGACCGAATTCTTAATTTAAAACTTTTGAAAATCAATCTGTAGGTACTTACCTCTATCATGTTATTTAACCCCATCTGACCCTGACCCTACATATACGAATCTAAATTTTGTAATTAGGTAGGTACATTAAAGGCTAATATTTATTTTAAATCACGCTATCCATTGTTTAGTTTATCCAAGGAAGATGACACAGACTCTGTCTTATAAATCACTAGGCTCACTTGAACTGTATCAGCAGTTCAGCACACAATGCATCATTTGTATAATTATAATTAGCTCGTAAAATCAACAAACAAATCGAAGGTTAGTTCGAAGTTTTTGAAAGATTGAAACTTCTGTAATATGTGTTGAAATAAATTGTATCGCTTGAATTGAAAAACAACAACAACAAAACAAGTGACAACAGCTGTCAGTGCCAGTGCCCAGTGTCTTAGTGACAGAGAATGTCAACAAATAATTCTATCTTTTTTTTTAAGGTTATGGTAATTCTATCTTATTGTCAATAGTTTCAATGTCATTTGTAGAGGTGGGTAACTCATCAAAAATACGCGAGCTGCAGATCAGCTCGTGACTCAGGCGAGTGAGCAGATTCAATGAATCAGCTCGCAGATCAGCTCAGTCACCTGTACAGGTATATGATTCTACTACGAGCCGCGAGCCGAATTGAGCTGAGAGCCGAATTGAGCCGAATCGAGCCGACTGAGCTGCGGCAGTTGACAGTTCGTTTAACTCTGACGAGCCACGCGACTATGAGATTTTCAATATAATATCGTATTTACTCGATGTATTCCGATACATCGGTTTAATCGATGTTTTGACAAATATTTATTTGACAATATATCGATGTATTTAGTTATAGAAATATCGAATCTTTGATGTTTTATTTTTTGTCGGATCTATTAAAAAAAACTTGGTCTGATTTATAATTATAATAAAAATGAAATTAAAATTTAACACTACTGATGATATTTATGATACGATATATTTATTTATGATAATAAATACAGATTTTAATACTTTATTTTAATAGACAAAAAACATCCAGAGCTTTTTGAGTAACAAATCAATAAAACGTTTCAGAACTAATGACTCGTTCAAAAACTTGCTGAGTTGAGTTACACACCATTAGTCATTTGTCAGACTTAACCTGTTTAATGCTATGCTACTTAGCTAAAATTCTAAAATAAAATCCTAAAACAAATAATTTTTGTATACGTATGAACCTACTTCTGCCGTACAACTTGGTACTTTCGTGTGTTTTGTGGAGTTGTTGACTTTTGTGGAGTCTTGGGGGGCAAAGCCGATCATTCCGCGTTAACAACACTTTTGCGAACTCATTGTCTAGCTTCTAGCGTGAGTATGGGTAAATGTATGTAAATATGGGTAGGTACCTAATTAGGTATACGGCTCAGCACTTCAGCAGACAAAGAAAATACTTTTTTCTTGGTCTGAACGGCTCAGGTTGGTAGTCAATAATTATTATTCATAATTTCATGAAACGGAGTTAGTAGGTACTTACTGTAAGCATACGTCATTCGGTCAAAGGCTGAATTAAAATTCTTTTGACCGCCAAGCCAATAGCAAATGTAAAAGCAAGCACTCACCTTAGGGCTGTCATTTGATGAAAAACACCTCGAATGATGCTTTGTACGTCGCGTAAACTTTTCTGTGATCCTTATTATGAACATACTAGTCTAGATACGCTCTCAGCGCAACTCGTTTCTGTACAAAATACTGTTATGATAATGTGTGTATTTTTGTTATCTTTCATTTAAGTTTAATTTCAATACAGCCAATGTATAGGTACTTGTCTATCTATTTAAGTACTTACCTATTCCTATTCTCATAGCTGGGCACCGTTAATCAAATAGTTAACTTCGTTAATCGTTAATCCGCTACAAAAAAAGTTAGCTTCGTTAAGCGTTAAAGCGTTACATTTCGGAAGAATTAACGCAAGTTAACGTTAATCGTTAATCCGTTAATATGTGTAAAATTGCATTTTTATATCGTTGCGTTAGTGAACTTATACAACTTGTTGGTTTAGGTTCTGGAAGTTAACAGGTTAGGAATAAAACAAAATACTTGTATAATTCAAATGTGTAATTTAATCGTGACCCCCTTCATGAACATTAACATGTTGAAGTTCTCGTCTGAAAGCGAGGCTCGTTTTGGTGTTAAAATGTCTTTACCCGTGGAAAACAGACGTTCAACTGCAGCGCTTGAGGGTATAGCAGTATTGTATTTAATAAATAGATTTATGAATATCTGTTCCCCGAGGAATGCAGCATCGTTGAACGAGTCTTTTGATTTCATATCCAGCCACATTTTAACGAGACTTTGCGCTTTACTCTTTAAAGAGTTGGAGCTCTTTGGTTTTTCTATAGACTGAGTGACAGAATTGAAAAAGTCTTCCTCCTCGTCATCACCGTTGTTACTCGCATTGCTCCCTCCGCCAGTTAAACTATCTCTGTCCTTCGAATTTTCCGCTGCTTCTTGTCGTAAAGCATCTTCTACCTTTTTTTCCATGACCTTTTTTACTGCATCCACTCATACATACTTGTCTGAACCTGTTTTTCGCGCCGCGCCGCGGTGCCGTGCGGTAAATAGTAGGCATTAGATTAACGATTAACGGGCTTCTGCATATTAACGGAAGTTAACGTGTCCGTTAACATTTTTAAAAGTTAACTTAAAAGTTAATTCGTTAATCAAAATGTTAACTTCGTTAATTAACGATTAACGGATTAACGAGTTAATGCCCAGCTATGCCTATTCTGTATTATTAAGTCAATATACTTAGAAGTGACCGTATATCGAAGGAACAAACTAGTAACACCATAAATTGTGTTGAATATGATGGACAAAGTAAGAAAGAGATAGCAAACGATATGTCTATACCTACTTACCTATTAATTACCAACATACTTTTTTATTGTTTTTTATTTATTAATTTACTAATTTTAATTACCGATTATTTATAAGGTACCGTCTTTTTAGTTACCTATCTAATATCTAAACAACAACGAAGCTATGTGAAACAATTAAGTATTCTCAGATCCAATGGAACCAACCTAAAATGTCGTAATTTTCAAACACTTAAATTTTTTTGACAAAACTCTGTCAACTTGTTCAAGTGCAGTGTTATTACTATTGTGATTGCGGAAAACTCCTTACATATAAACAAGGTAGGATCCAGGAAACTAATTACTATTAACTGACTTACTTGCGTACGTAGTAGGTAGGTATATAGATATAGTGACTGGTGGGAAATACCTACTCGATGATGACATAAACTTGAATAGGAAAATGGGACAGCGAACCTATTCACAGCACGACACACATTACCTACAGCTCTGTATTCATATTCTAATTGACAGTTCTCGCCAAATTTATTGTCCGGCTTGAAGTTTGCACAGGCTAACTTTAACCCCGCCGTAAAAATGACAGCCTACAACTTGAGCTTTCGTTTTAATTTATTATGGTCCAATGGTTTTTCTTACTTGAACTGTACTTGACTGATTCTGAGTGTCATACAGACTGACTTTCACGCAGCGTGGTATCAGTCTGTGTGTTTCAGAGCGCATGAAGCACAGTAATACAGTAGGTGAGCGAGCATTGCACTAATCCAGTAGTGTTTTGGAAAATTCTAGATGCATTTGAAAAAGCCGAGGGTATTAATGTTTTTTTTAATAAAATTCCAATGGCTATTTTGTCACCAGTATCAGTACAGTACAACCCTCACAACATTCACAATACTGCGATGCGTTCATCGCAAAAATCTACGGCGATGCACAACGACTCATCGTGGAAATCCGTCACAAAAAAATCGCGACCGTCGTCGACCCGCAGTGTTGTGCGGAAACCCTACTTAACGCTAGTATTCAATAATTCATGTAACGAACCACACTAACATTATCACCTAAGTACTTTTAATTGTATGCCAGATTATTCCTACACAACTTCAATGCGAATATTTTGTAGTTTATGTTGGCAAATGAGCCACCTATGACCTGATGGTATTTAGTCCTGCAACACCTACACCTGCAACACCAGAGGTGTTGCTGTTGCAGACACAACCCGTCCCCACACAGGTTAAAATGTTGGCATGGAAAACAGATACCTAGGTACTTATTCATAGTTTATTAAGAAGATTAGAAGGAAGGAAGCAAATAATGTTTCTAGATGATTTTAGTGTAGGTGTTGAGTGTGAAATAATAATATGCGAATGCCAACAAGAAGCGATAATAGCGCGAATCATAAAACGCTCTTCACGCAGTCGCGCTTCGTGCACATCGGAAACGTAAAAATATTACAGCAATATTAAAATGAGTAACATTTTTATTTATTAAAAAAATGCGTGGTTTACTATAACCTTACTTACTCCTTACTTCAGACACGCACAGTTATTTCGTCGTATCAGCATTGACATACAATGTATATCAGCCGAAAGGGGTCCACTGCTGAACAAAGGGAACTCCATAGACTTCCACAAGGGATAGGTCGAAGCCGCCTGCATCCAAAGACTCCTAGCGACCTTTACCAGTTCGCTCCATCGCGTTGGAGCCGTCCCACTCTTTCTCTATCATCAGTTCTACAAGTTACGCGCAACGCCCACTGCCACTTTAACTTGTTATCATTTCGTGTAGGTATGTCGGCAACTTTGATTGCTGTAAACTTATGCTTTTATAATTCAATTGCAATTAGACATGGAAGCAAAATTTACCTGGTATGCTACTGGGTGTGAATTGAGATTGGATTTCGATCAAATCTTGGACCAATATTTGACAAATACATTTGACCAATGTCATACCACCCATAATATAAATGTGTCATGATAGTGACGAAGGGAGAATAACATACCACGGACAGAATACATAATTAAGGTACTGAAAACTACTGAAAAGCCATACCATTAGTCCTTGTAGGTACTGGACGGGATCCTTATTCACAGTAGGTACACAATCACAGAAACACTAACTGAAAGTATAAGTATGTAACACAGTGTATTTATAATTATTTTGAAATAAAATTGCCTTGAAGTAGGTACCAACAGACAGCCGACAGCTAGTGTGACCACGCTACAACGTTGTGAATCTAACTCCTCTAAACAACAGTTGTTTTTATATTGTGCATAATAAGAGTAAAAAGAAAAGATGACGAAACGAAAACGAGTTTCTGAAAATGATATTATTATGATATTGATAATTATACGAGTTTAAATATAATTTTGCGAGTAGGAAGTACGTTTGAATTATATGAATTTTAATTCTTAGTAGTTTTTTGACAATGTTACTTCTTGTCCTCCAGTGCCACTTATGTGTGACATTATATTCGTGATAACCGTAGCAAAAACACGGAAAACAAAAATAAACATAGGTAAATAGCTTTTTCTCGACCTGGGAAATCGAACCAAGGACCTCCAGCGTAGCAGTTGTGCTTAGGACCACTAGACTAGAGGCAGTTGCCCACGAACCCCTCCAAAAACATATTATAATTACACTATATTTACCCGACTGCGCCAGAAGGAGGGTTATATTTTTTTATTACCATGTCGTCGCGGTCGTCGCGGATGTGCGCGAAGTGCGAATGATTCGGATTTCTGTCATAGGTAATACACATTTAGGTTTCTGTTTCGCGCAATAATCGCAGCTAACTGGCACGTTTGGACGTTTGTATCCTAAGGTTTTCTACCTGTATTTTTTATGTAATTTGATCCGTTTGACACACGCACCAGCGTGTGTCAAATGGATCAGCGTATTTTCTTCATGCAAAATAATCTTTAAAATAAGAAAACTTCTCCTTCGATTGAGTAATAGTCACTATTCTCTTCTTAACACGACTGTATTTCTACTTTTTCTTTCACTTGTCCTTACAAAACTTCGCCTAGTTTAATAGAAATGAATGTCGTATCATTTACTTAAACCTATCGTGTATATCACTAACAGAATTTCTTCTCAATTATGGCATGTAATTAAAAGTACAGGCGGTATATATGTGTGACCAATGACCATGCGTTATTGACTGGTCTCTCGGTACTATGCTGGGTATGTGTAGGCTAGACCGGTCACATTATTTGGCAAGTCCACGTTGACAAGATCACGTGCCTGCTAGGGTTGGCAGTTGGCACTGTCTGCGTTTGTTTATGTACTGTATACTTGGCCTATATTAGTACAGTTCGTCGCACCGTAAAAAAGTATTGTAAGTAATGTGTTATTGTGGTGTATACGGCATGTTTCAATCGTTCCTCCGCCAATTTTGTAAAAGGTGATTTACTCACTTGTTTTCTAACAAGTTTGAGTTGCGTTTTTGTTTCAAGAAAGATTCTAAACCTAAAGTAAACGGCATAGCCGACGAAGGGAAGCAAATAACGCGATCTTTTTCACTTTATCACAGAAGACTAGGCATTTTCGGCTACTGAATCATAAATGTAATAAAATTATTAGGACTAAAATGTCCATTGTTATAAAATTTACACTATTTTTATTTATTTATACTGTCACACAAAACAAACTTAAATATACAAAACGTTCCACGTAGCACAACATTTAAATATTATAGAATCTATTATCGTAACCGCGTCACATTTCCCGACGGAGAATAGAAAAAAGTACATACTTAAGTGTTAATCGTCACCTCACTAATACATTTCCCCGTATACGTCTGCTGGCACTTTGAACTAGTTGTCAAACAACTGAGAGTGACGGGTATGTTTCTATCTGATGCTGTTGATATTTCGTGAGAGTTTGGAGCACGTGGGCGGAGCTTGTCAATTTAATGCATCCTTATTGATATCTTTAAACGCCTGAAAGAACTATTGCTCCATATAAAAATATAATGAAGGGTAAACTCCGTCTTACCCTCAAAAAGAATCTTGAAATCAACCTCTTTGGCGAAATCAAGAAGAAGCGAGCCATGGAGCGCAGCATATAATTTTGGTCTAATTTGTCCGGACTAAATTGAGAACGTTAACATTTCTATATCGATTGTTTTGCGGGTCATTCGATCTATTTAAATCACCTTTCGATGTGTTAGAGTTAGAGTTCACCGTAAACTCTGTGGTTGTCACAAACTGCAAGATTTTCTAAAGAGTTTCCTTTATTTCATCGTGATCAGAAAGCTGATGACTTCGAACCGGTCACATCTGCAGAATATCAGACGAGCTATAGGCAAACCTTACGTCGTGCTGCCACGAAACTAATTTGTAGTTCAAATTTCCCTTGTTAAATATAGCAACAGCGATTGATAACCCCAAGGTCCGAGACAACAATAAAAAGAAAATTAAGAACGACATAATTTATGATCACGTTTGCCGTACAGCTGGCACTTCCTGTACGTCACTCTACTGAGATTTTTGTGTTCGTTTCCCGCGGTTTATTGGATTCTAGGCGGACTATGAGTACCTATTGGTAGTCCGAGGGCTCAGGAAATGAGTTAAAACAATTATAAACTGGGCATACGTAGGCTAGACGGGTTCGTATACAGTTCTCCTCGCCAATCTCGCGTCAACTTCAGGCGGGACAAAAAGATTGGCGACAACGATAATTTGGCAAGTTTATGTTGACAAGTCGTCATTTGAGGGGTAATTGCCGGTACTCACCACGCTTGGCAGGCGGGTTGGTGAGCGCAGTAGGGGTGTTGTTCCACAGAAAGGATGCTGCTGCCCATCCTTCTGGTCTACGATTCGGCATTTAGACATAGCTCGTAGAACTGATGGCCGCTGGGGCAGAAAGGTTCTCGAGTGGAGACCACGCACCGGAAAGCGCAGCGTGGGACGGCCTCCAACGAGATGGACCGATGACCTGGTAAAGGTCGCTGGAAGTCGCTGGATGCAGGTAGCATACGTGCGGTCCCTGTGGAAGTCAATGGGGGAGGCCTTTGTTCAGCAGTGGACGTCTTTTGGCTGACATGATGATGATGATGTTGACAAGATCACCGTGCATGCTCTGAATGTCAGCCTGCGTTTGTAGTTGCGCTATGTCCATCATCATCATCAACACGGGTATCCTTAAACTTCATATTTTTCGCAGTTCGTCGCACGATAAAAGGTATTTTGATGACTACTGTGTTTATACGTGTTGTGGCAACAGTTTCTCTGCCAAATTTACAAAAGGTGTGGTTTATAATAATAGTAGAAAGTATTCGACCCTGAAGCAAACAGCTGATTGAAGGTTTTTGGCTAAATTATACTCTTATTCTTTGATATAAGAGAGAGAGAATTGCTTTCAATTCTAGACACATAGATTAATTGGTGCACAAATAAATTATCCTACCTGTATGTTGAAGAAATATAATTCTTAATTTAACTATGTAGTTTTTCAGACTACATAACTTCACTATTAAACAATATTATGGGTGAAACAAGTAACACAAAAAATTTAACCGATCCAAGAGTCGCTATTACGGGTCAAGACAAATAAATAAAACAATCGTACTGTCATGCTCTTGCGCATCAGAAGACGCAATATTTATTAGCGTTACATACGCACGTTACAAAAACAAACAGACAACCCATGTTTACAATAAGAAACAAGTACAAAGAATTGAACAGACAGGAATAATGTATTTCTTTCTCAATGAAATAGTATGTAAGAAATTTGGATTTTTGTGAAAGGTTCTCAAGAAAATATCTGACTAGATAAGATGTATGGAAGAAAAAGGTTGGGGAAAAGATAATTAAACAATTTAATCATGTCTTTCGAATAGCGTAATCAATAAAATATTCAAGACACTACTCAGTCCAATTTCTTGTCATCAATGACAACACTCATAAGTTTAATCTTGACACTAATAATTGCATCGAAACTAAAAATTATCAGCACCTGTTTTTACAAGCTTTTTTATATCATTAATATCCTATAAAATTACGTTAAAGCGTTGGAGTGAACACATTTTACGAGTGTTCGATGTATAAAATGTTTATATTTAAGATTAATTACCCCTGGAGCTGACCACAAACTAGGTTGTGAACACCTGGAGCGGTTTATTGAAGTTATTCATGTTGTAAGTCTTTGATGTGATGTGACGTACGCAAGGGTAATTAATTAAATATGACGTGTTGGGCCTCGGCCTCTTTGGACGGTGGCTACCAATGTGACGTGTTTGTTAAAACACCTCACATAAGAGTGGTAGGGCAAAGCCATTTATGGCTTAAATCCGGAGCAGCCCATCTGGGAAAGTACCTCCACCTTACAGAAAACTGCAACCAAATAACACACTTTATTGTGTGTTGTGTTCCTGCAGTGAGTAAGGTCGCCAGAGCTCCTTCTAAGGATGCGTTGCGCTGGCAGCAAGAGGAATATTCCCTCAAACTGTCGGCGCAGTGAATCCTCCATAAACCTCTAAGAGGTTCTTAGGGTCGGCAACGCGCGAGTGATACCACTGGTGTTGCAAGCGTCCTTAGGCTATGGTAACCGCTTACCATCAGGCGGGCCGTATGCTTGTTTGCCACCTTGGTGGTATAAAAAAACATACATACCATCACGCTATTTCTCGAAGAGTTAGGCAGAAGTGAAGAAGGTGTACAGCAGTACACCCAGTAGAAGTGTACTGCTGTACACCCACATTTTGCCGGTATGTTTAGGTCCTATAGTAGGGAAGAGAGTATTGTCATCAAGTGGGCCATCAAAGCCAGACTACGAACTGCTACTGGGAATTCCACAGAAAACCCCAACAACAACAACCCCAAAAATCGACCCTAAGACGTGTAAGCGTAGCAGTCGCATTTAGGAATACTATGCTGAGGCATCCAACGTCAAAATTAATCAAATAGGTATCGACAGCGTAATGGCTGAGATTGACTGATTTTTGGGTTATGTTTCTTTAGTTGTTAGAGAATTTCATACAAATTTGTTCCATTTTCGAATTTATCCGATAGTTAGCGGCTATCTAGAGGTGGTGAAAGCTTGTATTATTTAGTAAATTGACGACTTCTGTGGTCTAGTGGTTCGAGTACCGGACTGCTGAGCACGAAGTCGTGGGTTTGATTCCCACAAGACACAAACATTTATGTGATGAACTTAGGTGTTTGTTTGTCTGGGGTGTTTCTTATGTATTATAAGTATATTTTTATATAAGTATTATATCCATTATCTAGTACCCATAGTACAAGCTCTGCTTAGTTTGGGACTAGATGGTGTTGAGTAAAAACGTCCCAAGATATTTATTTTATTTTAATACTTACATGCAAATAGGCAATGCAAACAAACCAACAAAAATATCCTCTATCTTTCTGCTAATGCTGTAACACTTGTAATTCCAGATTTGCATGGCTGCTGCAAAAATAAAGACGTATTTATAAATCTCTGATGAACATTTAAAATAATGCAGAGCAGTAAAGTTATTTTTACGAGGAGATAGAAGTAGGATTACATGTACATATTTTTCAGTTACGGATCATTATTTAAATATCTGTTTACTTTTTAACATAACATAATTATCCGTCATGCCAGTATTTCAGCCCCGAAAGTTTGGTAGTTTTTATCTTTCACCAATGGTTTTGTATACAAGTTCTATGTTATAGGGGACTTCTATGTATTAGGGAACTTCAAGGTCTTTAATTCTTTAATCCGTTCACGAGCATACTAAGGATCAACCATCACAGACAATATATATAAAGAAAGAAATAATATTTATTTAAAACACACTCAAAAATATCAAAGATTTTGTAAAAAAAAATGCCAACGTCCGCACTATAACCGTTTTAAATATCTTTGGAAAGAAGTTAATGACCGACCAATACTGCTACTGAAAGCAATGACTGTTCAGGGTTTCTAGGTATTAGGACAATTGAAAAAAAAAAAGATAACTGAAGTTCCTGCGCCTACGCCCCCATAACTAACTCCCTCAATATAGGACACATACAAATAAACAACTTGTATAATCCAAAAATAAGAATGGGCCAAGTATTGGACCTTGGGGAACGCCTAAATGAATAGGCACTTTACACGATTTCACACATCACACCATTAACATCGACGCATTGAAACCTTTGATGTAAACGTGATTGAAGTACGCCCGTTGAGATGACAGCTGGCACAAGTTGCTCGATTTACTCACAGATCTTACAGCGAAACGATTCACTATGTATTCTACCTATATCTATTGAATTAGACTCACAAAAAAATTAGGCAATTTTATTTATAAATAAGTAGGTATATTTTATTGGATCACATATAATCACAACATTATTCCCCCACAGTTCGTCGGTATGCTTTTAGGGATCATGTAATAGGGGGCGAACCTATTGCCATTAACCGGACAACATTCGAAACTTCGACCTTCCATTGTAAAATTTCTTAGAAAAACCCAATTACAGCAGTCACGATTACCACGATGCTAGTAGTGCAGTTTGCAATGTTAATTTTATTCCCCTGGAAAATCTTTAGCTACTAGATGTTTTAGTTTTAATGATGATGCACAGTCATTCTTAAATCACTGTCTACGGGGCATGTAACACCGCCGCGCTTCACTGCGCCTGCGCATCCAATAGAATAATTGCAGACGACAGTAAAGCGATTTAGTTATTTTTAGACTCGCCTCCACATGTCGTTTGAGATGTAAAAATAGTTGTCTAATGTTGTTTGTGTATCTTCAATGTTGTTCCCTATTATTGTTATAAAAATGTTTTGTGTTTTAGGAATTTTAATTTGAATAATTACTTGTTTGGTTTTGGTTTGATTAATATTGAACAGTAATGGCCAAGTAGTGTTATTATTCTGGTCAATATGATTAATGAGACATTTTAATTTCTTTTTTCTTGTTACATGAATTTATATTCTGAGCTGATGTTATCTGTGACAATGTTTTGTTTTTTTTCAGTGTTGAAGGATGGATCACGGCATTTTTATACGTAGGGGGCCTTTCTTCAGTATTGGATATCTATTTGGCTGATAATTATGATGATGATAATAAGTATTTGTAACGATTTTTTTATCGATTCCAAGTGTTTGAACTGTAGATTGTAACTTGACTATAAACGTGTTTTAGAAGAACCAAAAATTGGTATTTGTGAAATAGTTCTGTTCATCCATCACTATGCCAGATGGGAATATGTTCCATGGTACACTGTTTGGCTAAATGAGTAACTACACAATTCATCTTTGTCAACCTCGCCTAAATTATTGATTTAAAAAAGGAAATCTGTAGGTACCCAGTAAGAGCTGATCAGTCCAGATAGACGGTACCTGTTCCCGAGCATGACGTGTGTATCGGCGCCGTTTAACTCTACCATGTTGTAGGGAATAAAACGACCCGACACACAACGCCACCATCAGGCAACATAGACTGCATGGCTAGTTACATATTAAAAAAATAATTGTTATCTAAAACACCAATTATGTCTACATAAAGTCTCTTTGCAGACGACGTCTGGAAACGTCCTCGACTCCTTAAGCAGTCATAAACAAATCAACAGCTATTATTACGTGGGCGCTGAATGCGATTGCCCAATGGAAATAGCCCAGTGGCTTACATCGAGCCAATTACGTTACAAATATGTCTCCATCTCTAAGAATAGAAGGACGAGCCCCTCGATGTAATCAACTTGTTAATTCTGACATAGAGTAAGAAAAACTATTTATTAAAATTAAAAGAAGAAATAAAGAGAAAACAAATGATCGATACATACTACTACGACATTTTAAAACTACAAATTATATTAATTATAATACACATCTAGACAATTTACATTTTCAGAACTTAAGCAGCTCAGTAATTGCTTAATAGTGTTGGTAGTTGCAAGTCCACGCCGAATTTTTCAAAGGATAACCAAGCGAAAACTCCTCCGCCTCAATTAATTACTAGGGAAGTGAAAACTATAATCTTTTGTTCTATAATTGAATATTGCTCTTACTCCTTCAGTTGCCTCTAGTCCTTCAGTACTCCAGTAACATCATCATCATCATCATTATCATCATCAGCCTGTATTGGTTTACTGCTGGACGTATACCTCTCCTCTCCAGTAGCATATCTAGCTAAAGTAATTGTAACTTTCATCATGATCTGTGGTTCCAACGTGGCTATCTAGTTAAATAGGAAGTCTTCTAGTCATCAGCCGTTGCACATGTGACGTAATTTGTCAATCACCGAGTGGTACAATCGTTTCTTTATAGTCTGGAAGTCGCAGTAGGTTTTGAAGGTCTCTGTGAATCTTTGCATGTATATCGGTTCGTTTCTAATTGGTCCTTGTGCTCCCTGTGCTTGTTTTTATGAAGCATGCGTGTCGTCAGTTGAAACTAGGAGGTTGTCCGCAGGTTTTCCCTGGAGACTACAGCATGGGGTTCTTCAAAAAAGGAGTTAAGAGGTTTTCGCAGGGTCGGCAAAGCGTGAGTGATGGTTCGGTGTTGTAAACGTTGGTGGTAACCTGTGGTCTGTAATCTGTGAATCTATGGGTAACCCTGGCTGTGGTAACCACCTACCATCAAACAGGCCACATGCTTGTTTGTCACCCTTGTGGTATAAAAAAAAACTGGGCCACTAAGAGCCGCTTCGGTTCTTTCAAAAGGCCTTTTCAGTTTTTCGATGTATGGACTGTTTTTAGAATTTGTTTCGGTGTTTTTTATCAGTGATTGTTAGTAAGGAAATGCTGGCGTCATCTAGTACTAATATTATGTTATGCATTGCATTTTGCAATAAGTTTATCTTGTTCTTTAATGCTTTTATTTTCTACATACTTAGTTAAATTCGAGGCGCTAATATATAGAAATAGAAAGAACTAGCAAAACACTTATATCGACGATCGCGCCACCAAGCGGCTACAGCGGAAATTACACCGCGAACTGAAAGTTCAGACTCCGCTGAAACTAAACATACTGAAAATCCTGCGAAGCTTACGCAAAAATAGCAAAGATGGCGCTTGGATCGCGTGTACTGTTCTAGTTGATTTTACTCGTTTGCGTATTAGTTAGTTACGTAGTATTTATTTATTTACGTGTAAACAATTCTCAGTCAGATGCGGAGAGGATATAAAATAGCTATCATATCCTCACGCCTGTATTCCCGACGACAGCTAAACTAATGTACACCTGTAGGTGCTGTTGCTGATTTATTAAAAAAAAATGTACAGCCTCTTGTCACAATAAATCATACATAATACCCCTGCGATCTAAACCTAAACAACTTACAGTTTTTCCAGAATTTCCCATGTTTTTGGTCACCTTTTCAATTTTTTCTTTCACTAAAAACACTAGTCGGTCTCTTACAAACAAAATTTTTTATTTATTTATTTCGTTGTGAAGTTTTCCTCTAAAAAAGGTTCTATAAATATTTTCCATAGGTTTCCATCATTGTTCATACATAAATACACAACAACGTCCAACCCCTCGTCCAGTCACCTACTTTTCCTAACCCTCCCATTTCTTACGTAGATCCAGGAAGGATGCCCGTAATTACGCGCCGACCTAATTACGGACAATTGAAAGCGGTGCCCACAAAGTGCATCGCATGCCTAGCATCGATGGAGTAGGGAAATAAATTTGCTGTTTTTACTCCACTGAGTAATCTTGGAGCTGTTAAAATATAACTAGGTTTTTACAGTGCAGATCAATATGTACTAGTGAAAAAAAAGATTCATTTTAATAACAAATTAAAAAAAATATTTTTTTTTCGCAATGCGCAATTTGCAAACTTGTATGAAAAAATGTTTTTTCTAAAAAAACTGAAAAAAAAGGCTGTGCTTTCATTGACCATGGACTATTATCAGTCAGGTCCACACACATCACAAATTTTGAGAAATTACTTATTAATCTTTTATTTAAACTTTGTGTACATAAAATGGTACACAAGATGGACTTAATGCCATATATGGAATTTTCTGCTAGTCAACCTTTGGGTGAAATAGAAAATGTTTAAACTCATCATCATTAAAAAATCATCTTTCCCTTAAAGGGAAATCTTGAGGAAACCAGCATACCCAAGAGATTTTCTCGACGGTGGCGTGTCAAGTCTGTCAACCCGCACTACGCTAGCATCGTGTACTACAGACTAACTCCTCTCTCTCTAAGAAGGGACTGTCTCTGTCTCTGACTGTCTCTGTGTCCACCAACCGACCTTATTATAGTGAACTATGTATGTTAAGAATAGCTCCTCCCACATCACTCCACAATTAAGAACAATTGGACCCACCTACAGGTGGCATTGGCGAATGTAGCTAAGTATATTGTTTATAACATGAGTATATTTTTACCCGTGAGGGGACGGGTTAGAATACAATTCCTTACTGGCAGCCAGATTGACATCTCGTAAGAGAGAGAGAGAGATCTGACTTGGTGGTCAGTATGAAAGAAAGACACCAGTATGACACCACTTACGTCGAAGTCAGTCGTAAATTACCTTTTGTAACTTACCTCTTAAGGTACTCATAACGTTTTTGTGTCAATACACATTTACTTTTTAGTGATGGCCGAGTTTTAAGTGAATCGTTCAACCAAATTGGTTGCCAAATTTTAACGAACGTTCCTATCCAACCTTAAGCCACCATATACGTTGGGCTACCTGCTTTGTTTACGATAATCTATAGTTTCAATCTATATATCTATAGTTTCAGTTGCTAACGTAAGATCAACTTTAATCTCTACACGGGGTCTACGTGATCCAATGCACGCGTGTTTTTTAAAGATATTGTTGGACTATCACGCCTGTATTCCCTAAAGGTAAAGGTAGAAAGGTAGACTGTACGTACAGTTGTTCACCCACTGGTCTCTGGTAGGTATAGATCCCATGATCTTTTGCTATAAACCGGACACAAATCCAAAATCTGCACTTCTACTGAGGTTTTCATAGAAACCCAATAATAATCGTACATAGAGCCTCAGACAGCAGCCAAGTGTGCTAAATAAAAAAATTAATGGAGACAGTTACTTCTACATTTTACCAAATCTATTTATTTACTGTATAATAATGATTTATTCAGCTTTTGTATTTTATAACATTTTGAGTATTAACACCCAAAAAGACGCCTCAAATACTTCAATGAAATTGAAAATAACAATTTTATTAACATGTATTATCTATATCTATACTAATACGAGTATTATAAAGTGGAAAGATATGTTTGTTTATTTGTTTGTATTGAATAGGCTCCGAAACTATGGGACCGATTTAAAAAGTATTTCAGTGTTAGATAGCCCATTTATCGGGGAAGGCTATATGCTATATACCATCATGTTACGACTAAAGGGAGCGGAGTAGTAATGAAAAATGTTGCAAAAACGGGGGAAAAAATCAACTTCTAAGGGAAAGATGTCGCGGGCTAAGGCTATATAGTATAGTATAAAAGATCATGAGCGTACATTTTACATGTATAGAGTACATATTGAATTTTCCACTTACTGATAGACGCTATTAAATGAACACAAAAGGTGCGACGTACACAGTGAGCTTGGAACGCGATAGTTAGCGTTTTCACGTATGAAACATGATAGTATTATTATTGGAAACATACCTACTGCTCGGTTCTCTGAGTAATTTTATTAGTAAGTTAACTTTTTGTTTTATTTCGAAAATTATCAGGCGTCTTATATTTATAACCCAAAACGGAGATGGGGGAACTATGAGAATCAAAATCAATATAATATTTTAAACGAGGTGAAAAGCAAGGTTTGGTTTGAGGGGGGGGATGCACATGCATGATAAATAAAATGCCGTAATATACAATGCTGAATGCTTACCAAGCCCGGTTAAGATTCTAAAGCTCCTGAGCTAGAATCTACATCCGTCCTAAAAAAAAAAAAAAATGCTGAATGCTAGTAGAAAGATTAGCCGGCGCCAGGCATCAGTTTCATAGGAAGGCTAGCCTGTCTGAGCGTTTGCGTACATACGGAAAACATATCTGCTTATACTAGAAATTTAAAAATTTGATAAAATAAATAAAATAAAATAAAACCTTTTTTTTATTTTTAAAGTCGCAACAATGGTTTACTATTGTTGGTACAGATGAAGACATCAAAGTACGATTTATAAAACGGATTTTTTAAAAACTCTGCATTCGAAACCGCGCGTTTCTGGAACCAAGTGACCGTCGGCATTATGTATACGGCTTCCCTCATAGCCGCGGTTCCTTCATTGCATTCCCGACTCTCCCGTACACTAGACGTGGGCTTTTATTAACTATATCAGTTTGAATAAGTGCTATGTCTGAGGCGGAGGAAAAGGGCGTACAGGTACGAGTTCATATTTTAATTATTTATTTATTCGCGACAAATATCGTACGATATATTTTTGTTGAGAAGTTCAAAAATATTTGGAGTTCCGTACCAAGTATAAATGTGTTGGTTTTAGGATATATTTAGAACATTTTCGGATGTGTTTTGGCATAGTTTATAGTGGTTGTTTATCTTTATTTCCGATGTATAAAGGTTATAAGTAGTCTTCAAATGTCTTTTATGAGCGTTGTTTTTGTTAATTGGATCAACTTTGTGTTTGTGTGTTTTGATTTGGACTTTTGGTTATTTTTATAGAAACGTTCACGTTCACGTTGTCGTAATAAGTGACACTAGTTTTTTTGCATGTTGAGTCTGTGGCGTAACTTATATACTTATTTATATTTTTTAGCTTTTAGTAGACGGAGAGCTAAACATATAGAAACTAACGCTAGATATTGATGAGTAGGTACTAGACTGATTAGTAACAGCAGGGTTCGATTCTTGTTCTTATTTTAATCTGAAATCCAAAACATATTAATTTTTTTATACCATAAATAGCTAAATAGTTAATGTAGTTATGGTATAAAAAATCAAAATGTTTTGGGTTACCGGGTGGTATCGGTTTTACTTACGTCCCAGAAAAACCCACACTGATCACAATCAGGTATGCCATGACACAGGTGTCAAGGGAGACTAGAAATAAATAACATGGTACACAGGTTTATGTACTTTAAATTTTTCCAAGACTAATATATAACTCGCCCCTTCATTATTCTATTTTTTTCTAAAGATTTTCAATACTTACTTCTAAGCCGCTTCAGAATTTTGCCTTCTTTTGAAGTCTGCTGAAGGTTACAAGTTATTTTTAATGAAGAAAAAACTTGTTATATTAGCATGGAAAATGTTAAAAAAATACAAAAAGTCTGCTGAAGGGTTGACCTTTGACTTTCTGTGGCCTAAATCGAAGGCTTTTAGGTAAGATGGCAGTTTACAGTTAATGGTGTGGATGGAGTGTTTTCATGGGATTTTTCCATTATAGGTTATGTTTGTTTACGCGAAGATGGTTTGTTGACGCAATTCTTGAGTGCTTCTCTGTCGTCTGTTTATTAACAGCTGCGAGTCAATGATTTTAGGCAAACCTCAATTCTTTTGAAAACATCAATAAAAAATGTAGACTTTATTATCTGTAGAAAAACAAAGAAGAGTACTTACATACTTAATAATTGATTATCGTTATACAAGTACCTACAATATCCAACGCCACACACAAACACACACACAGACACGCGCGTGCGAGGTCAAAAACTCAATATCTATTACATACATTGAAATGGTAATGGAGAAAAATAAAATGTATAACTTAGAATAACACCAAATAACAAATCATAATTTTATAATAATGTTAATTTATTATAAAACATAATTTTATAACAATGTTAATATATTATAAAACATAATTTTATAATAATGTTAATTTATTATAAAACATAATGTTAAAATAATGTTAATTTATTACAAAACAATTTAATAATAAATTTAGTACTAAGCTATATTTTGAACACTAGATTGTTCCTAGTTTTTGCCATCGTTGTTGCTTATTAATGACATCGTTCTGTATATTTAAAATTATATCCAGATTATCCGTAGCCTAAATATTAGGTTTAATAAAGCTTATTTACTGTTCAATTTGACCAAAGACTAATATAATATAACTACTAATAACTGACTAATATATAAGGTACTCGTTGGTTTTGACGCACGGTGCTACAAAACTGAAACGTTTCTAAACAATATTTTATGTACTAATTTCATGTCAATAAAACTAAAACTATTTTGAACAATGGCTGTAAAGTCGTGTTTTTTCTCTGATGTGGAATTGTGTGTGCTGCAAAATAGGTTCTTTGGGTATACCTAATGTTATTTGATCTTCTTCCTAGCCATTTTCCCAACCATGGAGGTCTTCCAGTCTAACCAGATGCGACTGAATATCAGTGTTCCTTAAGGAGACTATCAATATCATCAAACCTCCGTAACCCAACTTCAGATCAACAAATTTTTGGACGTTCCTTTTAAAGTAAAATGAAAAAATAAATAAAAAGATGTGTCTGTGAAAAATATGTCGGGGTAGAGATGAGGAGTGGCTTTTTGTAATTTATGCACTCTTGATAAAAATGCATTGCTTATTACCATTTTATAATTGGCAATTTTCAAGCTGATCACGATAAAAGAGGTAGAATTTGTAATCTGCTTGTGTAATTTCCGTCACTCTTTTATTCCCGGAAGGATTAGGCAGTGTACTCCTATAACCTACATTTCTTAGGGGGAAAGCCTATTGCCGTTAACTGGACAATTTGTTCCTCTTTATTCTAAGCGCTTAGTTGACTACTATTGCTACGCTGACTTTGTCATTTTGGTGTCAATAAAGTGAGATGGAACTACAAATAATAGCTACTTTCACTGTCAGCTTTCGGCAGCGATCGGTCGCGTTGCACGGAAATGAACCTTCTTGAAATAAATTTTGCGGAGGGCCAGTATATGACAAGGTCTATAAACTCCAAGCTCCTACTGCAAATTTTATTAAAAATTACACTCTCCCTTCACCCAATACTTTGCTCGACCTAGGAAACGAACCCAGGCCTCTTGCGACCATTAGATCAATGGGGTAGTTGTTGTCGAATCGAAGATTTGCATTCATTTATGAAACAATATCAAGTTTTACGTGCATTGCATGCAGCTGTATAAATATAAATTGTTTTATCAACAATCGTAGTTGCCAAGTCGGTAACTGCAACATAGACTTCCTAACGTTACAATTTGTGATGATATTACTTGTTATTGGCTCAAGGATAAACTCAAAACTGTTGCGGTTCTTTCTTCAAAGGACTATTCAACACTTTTATCTACATTGTTGTTTAGAAATGCAGACGTCATCTATTATAAAACCATTTAATTTTGTCAAAGTGGTTTTGGAGGTGTACCTATTAACTATTTTCCAAATCACCTAAACCCCTGCCAACTTCTTTCAAAGCACACCGTCTTTTCGCGTCCTTTCTTTTTTATTAGAAATTAGAACACATAATATTTGAAAATAGATGATGATCTTGTATTTTCCAATCCCATAATCTCATTTCCCAATGAAAAAATGTCATGCTTCTAGACCACTATCAACGTTTAAGCTGTGCGATATCTATGTTATTAGTTACACCAAAATATAACTGAACTGGGAAATAAATTATTACTCTTTATTACAGGTAAGGAATAACCTTAGAAGGATCATAAAACTGTAGGGTTCATTTTAAAGGTGACAGAGTGACACGCCATTTCTCATTCGTCTTTATGATATGGAAACTTGACACGATGTTCGCCTTCCTTATAGACATAAATTCTCATCGCTTGTCAATTTGACCGCAAATTTTTATACTAAGAAAACTCTCACATTAATCATAATAATGGTGGATCTCCACGTGAAAACATGTTTGTATATACCACTAAGGTGGCTGACAAGCTTACGGCTCGCCTGATGGTAAGCGCTTACCGTAGCCTATGGACGCTTGCAACACTAGGGGTATCACTCGCGTTGCCAACCCTAAAAACCTCTTAGGGGTTTATGGAGGATTCACTGCGCCGACAGTTTGAGGGAATATTTCTCTTGCTGCCAGCGCAGCGCATCCTTAAAAGGAGCTCTGGCAAGACTTGATTTTTTGTGTGTATTTTGAACTAGGCATTGAGGGAGGGTGCACTTAGGGAGCATGTCTAACTGTATTTGTCTCATGGAGTATTATTTTTTATTCCTATTGCAGTCGGTTGGATGACGCAGTAGACGCCAATTAACCCCTACAATACCGAGGAGCGCGCCGGTCCAATGTATATGTACCGAACACTAATAACCTAGTTTGTACGTAGATGCTCATGTAGAGACACGCCTTGATATGTTCGAGTATGAATAAGACGAGGTATAAGCGCGCCAAACAGTACCTGCCTTCTGTCAAATGTTAAATAACTTGATAAAATGGCATATTCTGGATTTATTCCAGTAACGTGCCTCTATCGAAAATAATCGATAATAAATTGAAGTGTCGGTTTTTTTATATTGAGTTATGCTGAAAAAAATAGTAGGTCTTATTTAAAACGTAATAATAATGGATCGGATTAGGAGAGTTTTCAAGGACTAAATAACGACAGCGAAATTAACATAGTCTTCAAAAACTTTTTAAAGCGATTGATATAGTTTTCTAATACATTTTTTACCTCGTTGGAACGTAAGACAATTTTTTTAAAAGTTCTTTCTTAGTTTTTTTTGGTAGGTAATTTTACGTCATTTGGTACTCAAAACTCTATGACGACTTACCTTTAATAGACTTTATTGTGCATTCGGATTATTTTAATTTATTTGGGCTTTAATTATACGATTTGGAATATAAAACTTTTAAGCTAATCGTGTAAAAGTTACGATTTAAAAAACCGGTATCGTAGGTACAACACTACACAAAAAAGCTGGTATCATTATTTGTAATTTTGGCAGTTGCATGTGTCAATCTAGTCTCTGAGATTAAAAAACGGACTATAGACACCCTAATTGCAACCTAAAAAAAACTATCACTCAATACATGACCGTATAGCCTGAAAATTTTTTTTTGCTAAAAATTTTACGCACATAATTTTAACTCAGTCCGACCAGTCAGAACAGAGCCGGTCGACCGGTCGGTTCAGAGGCATTTGACATCGAAAATCAGCGTTATAGCTTGTCTTATCAATACTCTGGCTCACGTACTTAGTAGATACTTTGTTACTTATAAGTCTGTCGGAGGTCCGATGTGTTAGCTCGACGGATCGTTTTCAGCAGTTTCCCTGCGATGTTTGTGTTCAGCCTTAGGCGTTTAAATTGCTATTTTGTGTACGATACGTGTAGTACCTACCTACTATGGTAAAAAGCTGAATAGTTTAAAAAGGTTGCTGTATTGATTTTCGTTTCAACATAATCTTTCAGATACGTAGTTTTAATGTATTACGAACAAAAATGAGGCGTGTGACTTGACTACTACTATACATATTATGTATTGATTAGTCAAGTAACACGCCTTATTTTTCTCTTCGTCGAGTTGGATTCCAAGGCACCTCTGACTTTTCGAAATCATATGCGTAATTAACACTCGCTTTACGGCGAAGGAAAACATCGTGAGGAAACCTGCATGCCTGAGAGATTTTTTCGACGGCATGTGAAGTCTGCCAACCCGCATTAGGCCATAGCCTAGGCCATAGCCTAATGCGGGTTGTCCCAAGTCCCATGAAGAACCTGATGATGATTATTAGATGTTGCTAATCCATTGCGGTAGTGTGGTTTTGAATTAAAAACTATTCTAATAGTACACTATAATATAACACGTACAGAAAAGTTATGTTCGATCTGGTATTGCTATCTCTGATCAGAGTTAAGTAAGGAAGACAAAATAAATCAGTATAGAAGTATATTATCCATTGTCTAGTACCTACCCATAGTACAAGCTGTGCTTAGTTTGGGAATAGATGGTGCTGTGTATAAAGAATGTCCCAGGATATTTTAAAAAATATTTAAAGAAATCACATAGGTATCACATTCACAATTTCGTAGACTACTTCTAGGTCGGGAGCCGGGTCTGCAATATCGACTCGTGCCAAAAATAAAAATTCAACAGTAGCAGAAGTTTGATTCATGTTTAGTTTTCAACTTCTAACATCAAACGCTGTTTTTTTCAAATGTATTATTAACTGTTTATTTACGTTAATCATAAAACAATAAAATAAACTAGATTTCTGGAATTTAGTTTTGAATATTTTGATTATAGCCTCTAGCAGCCATTTCCAAATTGATTTTGAAAAGTGTAAATGCTATCTTTATTACGTAACATAACAATATACCATCAAGCCTGTATTCCCCAAAAGGTTAGGCAGAAGTGTACTAATATACACCCGCAGTTTGCCGTTTGCCGTGACCCTATTGCCACCAACCTGGCACAAATGTAGACGCCGAGCTGCTACTGGGAATTTCACAAAAAAAAAACCAACAACGCTGCTCGGCTCGGGAATCGAATCCAGGACCTCTATCGTAGCAATCGCGCTTGGGATCACAAGACCAACGAGGCAGTATATTTAGTAGTTTAAACATCAATATTTCGACCAAAGTTCGCTAACACGAGCTTGTTTCAAAAGAAAGATGCTTCAGTATTCGGGAAGCCGCGATTCGCTTTAGTTTCTTAAAATATCAGTGTTTACAAAATATTGCGTACCTTGGCTGGAATGAAGTCAATGTACTTTACTGTATCCAGTCGACTGGCCTGATTCATTACCTACAAGAGAATTAAAAAAAACAATTATTCTTAAACAAGAATTTAGTTTTTCAAACAGAGAGGTGATGTTAAAATGAAAATGGGATAATTTATTAGATCGTGTACAGTGTATGTATTGGGTTGGTATACTGGTAGGGACCAGAAGAGTAGGGATATTTATACTAAATCTTTGGAATAAGTATTTCTGGTAAGACAAATTAAAGTCTTCTTCTTCTTCTTCCTAGCCTTTTTCCAACCATGTTGGGGTCGGCTTCCAGTCTAACCAGGATGCCGCTGAATATCAGTATTTTACACGGAGCGACCGCCATCAGACAATTTCTGGGCAATACCGATATTCAATGAAAAGACTGGTTGTCATGCTTTTTAGGTTTCTGACTACCACTAACGATTGTCATAGGTGTTCGTATGACAACCGGGACCGACGGCTTTACGTGCTCTCCGAGGCACGGAGGGGTCTTGATATATTAGGAATGGTCACCCATCCACAGACTGACCGCGGCAAATGTAGCTTTAACGCTTTAATTAAGCTTTAATTAAGCTTTAACCTTGCAGATCGGTTGATCAGCGTTGGTACAACTTGGCCACGAGCCCCTCAAAATTAAAATTACAAATTAAAGTATTAAAATGAAAACTTGTGTCATAACGAAATTTATGCTGCATTTTTGTGTATTTATAAGTTACCTGTTACATAAGTTGCCTGATTTGTTTACCGAGATAAATTCATCAATATGTTAATTATCCATATTTCCTTACAAATACTATACATGCGAAAGTAACTCTGGTTCCCTAAACCGCTGAACAGATTTCGATAAAATTTGGCAAGGGGATAGAAGGACATGGGCATACACATAGTCCTTTTGGGATGCGAGTGAAGCCAGTCAAGTAAAGTTAGTCATAATGATGAGATTGTGATTAATTTATGAAAGTGCACGCTTTAGCTTTCCGAAGTACTTTAGAAGGCTCGTAAATATTTAAATGACTTCGTTCGGAATCGCTAACTTTTCTGAACGAAACAATAACAGTTTTGTTTTGAAGCCTTGTTCAATGTTTGTCTGTTTCTTGTCTCGCTTTATCATCGATACAAATAATCTTGTTTGGAGTTGGGCTCAATAATAAACAACAAATATTTATGACTTGATCCTGCGCTGTGGGGATATTTTAAGAACATTTTCCACCTATTAACTGCTTTTAATTTGTTTACTCTCCTTTATCAGAGATAAAGCTAAACCTATTATATGACGTTTGTAGAATAAATAATGTATTTACCAAAAATATACATACATATTTAGTAATATTGACTTACATACATAATACGACTTGCCAGTATGTTTAGGTCCCATGTAATGATGTAATAGGGGGCGAGCCTATTGCCATTAAATGGGGCCAAATCGAAACTCCGAGCAGCTACTGAAAATTTTATAGAAAAAACCCAATTATACTTTGCCCAACCCGTAAACCCATGAACTCAAGCGTAGCAGTCATGTTTACAACCACATGGCTAACGAGGCAGTTTATTTTTTGCAATAAATATTTGATTCGCCTCTTTATATGTATTATTTTGTTCTGAGCACTTCTGAGCGGGAATCGAAAATACGACCCGTAGGTACCTCATACCCGATTGACCAGGAATTGCAAAATCAGTGCCATTTGTATTTATTTGTATTAAAATATGTACTACCAAAAGTATCTGCAGCATCAACAATAACCTCGCAAAGTTTATCTATAACCTATAGCTCCATAAAAACGCTCGCAGCGTTGCGCGCGCGCACCGATCTATTTCCGTGCTGCGCTGTAAACACGCATTGTTGGTCTAATGTTGTTTGTTTACTCGACGCCTACTGACCGCGTAACTGCGGTACAAGTTGGCAATATTAGGTTCGATCTAGATCATAGGTTCTCAACATGGGCGAAAACTACCCAATCTCAAATTGGAGACTTTCTTTGGGTAGTGGAAGACCCTGAGACAATTAGGGGCGTTAAGTTATTATACATAGAGTCGTGGCAATGGCTGTTTCAGATTCGCGACAAATGGGAAGCAAAAAAATTGGGGGGCACTACAAGAAAAGTTCTTACAATACAATACAATATGCCGAGGTTTGGGCATTATAAGAGAATGGATGAAAAAAGGAACTCTTATAAATTCCTGCGGTAACGTCCCCCAAAAAATTCACGTGCTTCATCATCATCATCAACCCATTAACCGTCCCACTGGGCACGGGTCTCCTCTTAGTATGAGAGGGATTAGGCCATAGTCCACCACGCTCGCCTAATGCGGGTTGGCAGAATTCACATGCCGTCGAGAATATCTCTCAGGCATACAGGTTTCCTCACGATGTTTTCCTTCACCGTTAAAGTGAGTGATAATTACGCACATGATTTCGAAAAGTCAGAGGTGCGTGCCTTGGATTCGAACTCGACACTGACTTGGCAGTCCAGTGGTCATACCCCTAGGCTATCACGTGCTTATTTAAATAAAATAGGATTTTGTTTTGAAACTATTTATTTACTTATTATAATCTCTTTCACACCACACCCCGCATTACGTACCTACCGCACAACTCAACCACCTCACTACTCTTACGTCGCAAGTCATTCGTTTACGTCCATAAAACTTCAAATGTCAGTAGTAGTGCCGTAAAACAAACGGTTATAACTAGCCAGTTAACCCCAATGCCGACCCACTTGGCTGGACGTCTTATTTGCGGTGTCGAACGCGAATATAGAACGAGACATAAGGGTAAGGTGTAGACCCGAATATATTTTTTACACCATACTACTACGCTTATTTTCCCCGAAGGGTTATGACCTAGGCCCTAATGTACCTTCACCCACAGTTTGCTGATATGTATTGTTTTTTAGGACCCATGTAATGGCTGGTCAGGCATAAGTACAAATTCTGAACTGCTTTTTATATTTTATTTGTATTTTTTCATGAATGCCTTTGAAAAGATCTCTTTTTATGTGGAAGAAAAATACGATCTCAGGATTCTCAGGCAGGGTTCACTAAACTGCTACTGAGTTACTGAGAATTTCATAGAAAAACCCTAATAACACTTCTTAAACACAGGACGCTAATTAATTATCCATAAGTCAAAATCTAATTCTAACCTAGATTTTATCTATAGCAACAAAATATCACCTTAATCCTTCATCGATTGGTTAACATCAGTCCTTCAAATGCAGACCAAACGCTATTAGTGGAACCTAGTTAATCTCTTAATGCCATTAAATAATTCTATTTCATGGTTCGATTACTGCTGAAACTGTAGGTGTACACTAGCAGTGGTTTATTTTATTATTATTAGGTAACTACCTATTCGTTCCACCATCCATTTTAGATATCTCTATGTATCTCCCGTGAGGGCGATAGACTCCGGCCTTTTAGCAGGTTTGTTGGAGACAGGTCCAATGCGAAGAGGCCCCATGGAGAGCTTTATTCTAATATGGGATAGGACACTATCACGGGATACTACACAACTGCACTTAGAGAATCAGCCGATTTAAGTGCGGTTTCTTTAGTTTAGCAGCTTAATCAGCTGTTGTTGGATGTTTCTAGTTGTAGTCAGGCTATTAATGGAATACCGTTTAGCCGTTGAAAAATCAGAAAATTCCGAAAATAAACCCGATGACCTTTTTTCGTAGCCTATCTTTGTTATTTCCTGCTGTTAGTACACACTAACAATAAAATTTTCATTTCCCTAAAATGATAGTTCTTAACAGTAACGGCTAGCAATTCGCAAATTCATATGTCAAACACATATTTCATTACACTCAATGGGACGTTATTAAATGGAATTGCTTCAACTGCTATAAAGTGTTAATGAAAATTGCTTTCTCTAAAAGTATCTGACAGCAATAGCTTAGCAACTGGTCTGACTATCTGCTAATGGATTATTTCAATCTGTAATCAGCTTTTACTGTGCGGTGTGCGTGGCTTCGTGACTAAGTAATGTGTTTGTGTTGTCCGTCTGCAATTTATGTGTTTATATGTTAGGTTATACGAGTAGAGCCAACATTGGGAAAATTTTCATACAAAAATGTTGATCCGAATTTGATTTGAATCCTCTTTTTGTGAGGCTGACATGTCATTCCATGACAACTGGAAACGATATTCTTCGTGATGTTCTGTGTGTCTCTAGCTACATTTTAAATTTAATATGACTGATTAAGATGTTCTTGTTACTAGAAATAAATATTACTATTTATGCGTTGCAGTACATTTTATATATTTTTTTATCAACATAGAATACGAACAGAAAAATATTCATATTTTTTATGTTACTAGGTTTTATCTTCCGCGGAGTTACGCGACTCATCTTGATTAATTGATGGAACCACTCATTAATAATATGTGACTAATAAATGTTTAAATTAGGAATATTTTTTTGTTTTAGTTAAAATTATGTAAAGTTACCTATCGACATAAACAGCATCTCTGTATTTTTGGAGAAGTAGACTCTGAATCCTATATCTAATAATAAATTATAACACGTTTCGGAAGTACTTGATATGTAGAAAGAATTGTACTAAAAAGTATTTCCATTGTTTCAGAAATATGTGGTCAGCACAGATCGGAGTGGAGATATTCATGTGCATGTTCAAGTAAGTTTTAATTACGCAGTACATAACGTTACATAACAGCTGACGAATAATCTGACGTTCATCTATGGTGAATTGAACCTACCTATCCTATGAACGTTACTTTGATAAATATGATAGTCTACGAGCGACCTATTTAGACATATATACCTAGTATAGTTGGTCTTGGTAGGTGACATAAATTAGTACTCTATACTACCACAGAAGATAAATATATTTTCTGTGGCACAATTTCGCCTTCGTGTTTGTTAGTAAACATAAGTTTTACACTCACATAATATTAAAAATGTAATGTTTCGCGTTGCCCTAAAATGGTACAAGCATTTCTAATCAAATTTTAATAGAGTATATTTTTTACATAATACAATTTGAATGATAAAATATAAATCTTCTTATCATACACTTATAGGCTGTAACTACGCACATTCCGTTGCCATTTATGAAAATGGAATAAAAAAAAACGTTTGACATTCCAATTCCCTTGACATTTGCTTGGCGCGAAACGCTTATTAACGCCATCTCGTCACCACAAATTATATTCGAGTAAATTGGGTGTCGTGGACGTCGAGTAGCTAAATAGGCTGATATTTATAATAAGATTAGGCAAACGCTGCGTACAATTTTCTTGCTAAGTTGTTGACATTTTAGTTTGGAGCAAAATGCTGCCAATATTAAATATTACACTGCAGCACTAATTGCATTGGTGTTTTGGTGATGTTGATCATACCATCCCACCTGCAATATCTAAATAGTTAGGTCGAGGGGTAGGTAATATTGTACTTATTATTGATACAGTTTTAATTTAAGGAGACAAACCTACTATAAATAACGGAACGTATGTCTAAACTGATCTTCTGACCAACGAACCCAGCAATTAATTGTCCGACCGATTGGGATTCGAATCGAGGACTCAGTACTAGGTTCGAATCCTAGGAATAAAAGACGTATCTACATAATTATGTCGACTTTTCAGATCTTATGTATAATTATTATTATGCAAAACAAAACCTATGAAGTAAACCTATTTGTGGTTAAGGCTAAGTTAAGGTGGAAGGGACATCGACGCACATCCGAATACCATGAGTTCAGGACCCCCCTGCGTTGAAATTTTCCGTAACTTTTTTCAATCAATGTTTCAATTTTTTCTGCAGTTTTTTTTACTTGTACGTGTAAAAAAATCATTAGTTCTATCTGCCCAAATAAGATTTATAATTAAAAAATCATTATTTCATTTATTTCGGATCGCGCGTGCGATAACATTCACCACGGAGCGTTATAATCGCGTTTTTAGCAATACACTGCGCGGTCAAAAATGTCAATATCTGTAATAACCGATCATTTTCTACATGAATTACTTAGGTAATTTTATTTTTGACCTTGAGTGAAACCTTGTCGCGACGTTTGTGCGTCGATGACCCTTCCACCTTGTATAAATAGGGTGATAAGTAGGTACCATAAATGTTTATTTTTTAGTTGTTCTAGTTGATGTCATACGGCTACAAGTACATTGTATTTAGCACGAACTAGGAGCGCTGTTTACATTACATTATTATTATTGATTTACTTGTGGTATTCCATAAGTAAGAACATACATGAAAATATAAATAGTACCTATAATAGAGAGCCACTTCTATACATACCATCATTAACATACCATCTATATTGCCTGTATTCCCCGAAGGGGTAGGCAGAGACGTACTAATGTACACCCACATTTCGCCGGTATGCTTAGGTCCCATGTAATAGGGGGCGAGCCTATTGCCATTAACCGGGCACAATCCAGACTCCGAGCTGCTACTGGGAATACACATAAGCCCAACAACATTTTGCTCGACCCGGGGATCGAACCCAGGACCTCTAGCGTAGCATTCGCGCTTGGGACCACTAGACCAACGAGGCCACTTCTATACATGTTTCAAAACAGTGTGTATTTGTTAGGTTATAGCAATGACACATACGCATACCTCCGTCATATTGCTCACATTTATTTATTAGGCGCTCGAATTTAATTACACAAGTTCACATTTTTATTTTTTTTCTGCTAACCAGGGGATACTATCTCAGCCAAATAGGGTAAGTGATAAATTAAAAAGAAATTCGTGTGTTTTTATACATTTCTTTATAAAATCATCGTCATCTTCTGCATTATTCACATGTAAGGTTTACTTTGAACACAAAATTTCGAGTAAATTTAACCTCATTATGGAGTGACTTCTTCTTCTAAAGTTAATAATTTAAAGGCAAGGCTATCATTAATGACATGGACATTTAAATAATAAAAGACCAGACCAAGATGAAAAGACGATTGACCGCCACACATTAAAAAATATTCCAGAAGGACCACTTTCTAATGTATCTCAAGAATCTTTTAATAACAACAAATAGTCCCGTACCGCTAAAATTGTTATCCTAGACCTTTATTGCAATTTTGATGCGCTTTTGACGTACTTTTTACCCGACCGCCGAAGGAGGGTTATGTGTTTCTTAAAAAGTACTACCATAAAAATTCATAAGCTCGTAATATCCATCAGATTAATTAATTTGAATGGTGAATTTCACTCTTGCACCATATTGTCCAATCAATTCACATTAGATTCATTCTGATCCGATTACTGAATCAGTCATCGTTTAAAACAATAACCTGTTTCGTTAGACAGTTTTGAAAATCCTGAAATAATAAACGCAAAAATGAGATGTGTATTTATTACATAAGTCATGTATTTGTGAGTCGCATTATAAATGCGCTTGTTCGAGTTAGGTCAGTGTATTTGACCGTTTACACAGAAATGTCCTTCTCCACGTATCCATATTGTGGTTCAAGCATTCTCACATATCACGCCATCGAGAATTTCCTTTGAGAGTGGTGTGTATTGTGCTACTGTTCTACAAACATCGACAGACGTTGTCAGATGATCATCTAGTCTCATAATGTCAGTTACTATCACTTCTTGTGTGTTTTGTTTGTGTGTACTTTAACGTTATAGACTTGGGAATATTGTGCTTTTAGCTATCATCGATTTAATCAGTCGAGTTTTCACAAATACGTTTGTTAGGAAACCTAAAATACATATTAACAGAAGAAGGATTTGAAATAAACAGGAAAGAAAGAAATAAAGAGTCTTATTCATCAGCAGGAATATCGTCTTGTTGTTTTGCTTAAAAATACTATTGAACGTACCCATTAATGTCTTACTTGTTACTTTTCAGGGGGACTTAAGCCAGCAGGATAAACGATGTGTTTTCCTCACAGTCCACGACCTTGGGACCAATCGTGAGTAGGGAATATGCACATTTTTTTAATATTTTTAAACAATACTTTATATCGTTATGTAGCCGAAAAAAAATTCCAGCGCCTTAAAACTAAAATTAAATAAAAAAAAAATTAAATTATGAGACAGATATTGGCATTTTAAACACCCGCGATTTTGGGTGCGCTTGCCGTGACGTCAAAGTCTACGTTCTCTCAACCAAACAACCACGTACAACAGACACTGTTTTAGTAGACTTTGACGTCATATTCCATTTGACCGATAGTGTTGCGTTTCAAGTGATTTGAATTTCCAACAGTTTTTTGGACTTTTTAATAATTATTTTCTCATCAAAAAAGAAATAATATAAAAAAATATCTACATGGACATAATTCTAAAACGATAAAGTTCATAAAAAAAAAATTGACCTTTTTTTAAGTCAGACGCATATTCACTAATGCAAGAAACGTCTTTGTTTATAGGTGCAACGGTAAGAAACTAAGAAATTATTGTTTATGACAGTGACGAGCTTAATCCAATGCAATAAAATGCTTGCTTTTTCATTATTACTTTGATTTCGAAGTTCGTAGATGGTACTTATGTACAAATATTGCGTTATGCCGATTCAACTAAGACATCTATCAAACGTTATATAAATGCAATGTCCGTCAGTTCTAGTAGAATTCTTCACAATCAGTGGCTTCTACTTAAGTTCATCATTGCTGATTTGACTGTTCTACTAAATTAAAAGTATTCGACGTCCATCAATCCACTGGCTCTTTATTGTTTATTACGATACAATCCCTTCTTTGGAGAGGATACGATGAGAAACGCACTTAACGACGAACGACGCAGTTAATAACTAGATACAGATTACATTTACGACTATTATCATTTGCTACATTCGAACACTTTATTCCTTTGACGGTGGCGTAGATTATTTTAACTATTCAAAAAACCATTTCGGCAGAGTGTTTTGTTTTTATAGTTTCCATAAAGTCTGTTTCATTTCGCGGGCTAGTGCTTGAATGATTGCCAATATGAGTAATGTTAGTGATGGCTGCTAATAGCTGTTCTAATTACGAATGCAATGCCTACAGTACATTATGACGAAGTTTGACACACTTCAATGTTCATGTTGGATTTGCTGGATGTTTTGTGTAGGAATAGGAAGGCAACTGAATAGTTTGTAGAGTTTACAGATGACCGGTGAGCTAAAGAAATTATCTTAGATTGTTAATGTGTGAGAATGATTTAGGGTCTGCGATGGAAAGAATGTTGAAATGTATTAAAAGTTGTGATTTTTTATTAACAAATTAAAAACGTCTCTAAACTACATACAATATATAATTATTTAAAACAAGGTTTTTATTAGCCAAGTAATATTTAAGGATTAACAGCGACGTGTATTCAATATCATTAATTGTTTTATAGACTCGACAATGGTTGATTTCGTGAACAGTCCTTCTATGTCGGAGATTAAGGAGCGCTCCTGCTTCATCCACGTGGATGTACCAGGTCATGAGGAGAACTCACCAGATTTACCAGACTCGTAAGTATAATATCATCATCATCATAATATATCAGCCAAATAGATGCAGGCGGCATACGACCGGTCCCAGTGGAAGTCTATGGGGGCGGCCTTTGTTCAGCAATGTCTTTTGGCTGATATGAAGTATAATATAGCAAGTTTTATTTCAGGGATAGTATTGAAGTTTTTCCATAATATCAAGTTCAGAAAACAGGACCACATAAAACAATAACGTTAGATGAAAATAAATGCTTCTTCAATGATAAATAAACTCAGCGCAATTCTGTCCACAGTTACCAGTTCCCATCACTCCAAACACTCGGTGAAGACCTTATAACTGTCCTGGACTTCCTCCATGTCCGCTATGCAGTAGGGTTGGGCGAGGGGGCTGGAGCCAATGTCCTAGCGAGGTGTGGGCTGGCCCACCCCAGGCGGCTCCTAGGCCTTATCCTGGTCAACTGCACTGCTTCCACTTCTTCAGTAGCCGACGCCTTTCGGAGCAGGTTCTCAAGATGGCGGGGTGCCGATATTTCTCAATCCGAGGAGGATTTCCTCATCTACCACAAGTTCGGCCACGTGAGTTTTGTACCAGAACAGCTTGATTATAGCTACCAGGTATTCCTTCTTCTGTTTTGTTACTAATTCTACTAACTGCTCGGTGAGAGCTTCTTTGAGGTAAGGATGTGTATCGCTGTTTTCAGAAATGCTTTTGTTTCATTTAAAACTAATTCTTCCGTAGAAAGTCTTGACATGTCTTGTTTGAATTACATTCACTGAAAATGGTAACTCATCCAGTTTGTGGAGTTATTTTATTTCATGCGATAACTTTTATCTCCTGTGATTCGATTAAAATAACTTCACTATTTTCTTTGCTTGTAGAAGCGCCTTCCTTATTTCAATTAACAACTAATACTCTAGTTTTAGTTTTTTGCTTTTAGGCTAAATTTGCTTTACATTTGTGTTTTTGTAAATAATGATTTATATCAAACCTTTGTTTTACTTCATAACCGTTTTGTCCTTTTTCTATAGTTATCATTTTTATGTTACCTTAACACTTCTTAGTTAGTTCTTACCTATTTAGTTATTTTAGAGTAGTATAAAAATCTTAGTAGCTATGTTCTTTTTAGAATTTACTTCCCTTAAAAAATGAAGCTAGCAATCTATCGCATAATGTTTAGACAAACGAAAATCTAGCAGAAGAATATGTGTAATACTAGCTTTACAGGATCTAAAAACCTCGAATCAAAACCTCGATGAAACATTAACAAAGTTATTAGTGTTAAGGCTATTGTCCTAGAATATCATCTAACACAAAAGACTCGAAGGTATTCACCGCGATGCACTGAGGCCTTGATGTTGCAATTGCAACCTGTCGTAAGCTCCGCCATATTGCCATCGTTAACCGTTGGATATTGCATCACTTAATGGCAGTACTTATGCTCCGTTGCTATTACTAATCTCGTTTCGACTTGACTTTAGAATGGGAAGTAAGAATCTTTGATGGTTTATGATTATTTTGTTATTAAATCTAATATATAAAACAAAGTCGGGTTTGTTACAACACTTATAATTCGAGAACTGCTGGACCGATTTTCACGGTTTTAGATTTGTTGGATTTGTCACCACCTCGAATAACAGAATAACTAAAAAGAATTGGTGTAACGGGGTTCAAACGCGAGCGGAGTTGCGGGAATCAGCTAGAGATGTAATATTAAAACTTCGTTAATAGTTTTGAATTTAATAAATCAAAAGGACAATAATACTAATAAAATTATGATGTACAAAGAATATTTTCCCCAGCCGACATAATTTATTTAGTTTCGATTACACAATTTAAAGTCATGGCAAGTTTGTTAGTTTTTATCATCAACAGTAGTATCTTGCCTTTTTTTTATTTTGCTCTTTTTAGCAGCTGACATGCTTAATGACTTTTTTCTAAATTAAAATAATTGTAAATTTAGCTGTTTCTTTAATCCTACTTCTTTATTTTCCAGCAAATATCAAGTGACTGTTGCGAGGCCGGTGAGCGAGACCGTACGTTGGCTGAGTATCGCTCGCGCCTGCGCGGTAACCTCAACACTCACAACATCAAGCAATACGTCAGGGCGTTCATCAAGTGAGTCGATACCATTAATTTAAATAATTGCTTCATTATATTCCTCTATTGACGATAGGAAGTGATGAAGTATGTTATCCTGTATTCTTTCAAGCAGTATTTTAGCTTATAATGGCCTTCACGAAAATTATAGTTCACGCCTTCACGAAAATTATTATTCATAATCAGTATAAGTATTATATCCATTGTCTAGTACTCATAGTACAAGCTCTGCTTAGTTTGGGACTAGATGGTGCTGTGTAAAAAATGTCCCAAGATATATTTATTTATTTATTTATTAATAACCTTTTTCGTCCCTGGCAACTATATATTGATATATTATTATGTACCCACATGAAAAATAGATGCATTTTTTCGGAAAGAAACCGCAAAAGTTTTTAATGAACCTGTCCCATTCCCTTTACAGAAGACACTCATAAATCTGTCGTCAATATTTTTAGAAGCAAAACGACGCTCACCCTGGTCTATATAATATAAAAATCCAATTTCCGTTCCAGTCGCAAGGACCTGATTCTTCGTGGCTGCCAGCCCGACATCCTCCTCATCACAGGCATGCGCAGTCCCTACTCCACCGTTATTGAGAAGATGTACAAGGAGTTGGATAAGGAGAGGGTCACCATTCTGAAGGTGGATAAAGCTGGTGACGTGCTGGCTGAAACTGTAAGTATTTTTAAGTTTTTGTTTGTAGAGCTTGGAATCTATGTATGTCAAGCTAATAAAATATACGTTATTTTATAACTTTGAGATTAACGTTGTCTTTGAAGAAAGATCAATAAAAAAAATAGTGATATTAAACTAGAAATATTGTTGATAAAAAATTCTACGAAATATGTTGTCCCACTTTTGGGCCATTGCCCTAAAAAGTGACGTCAGTGAATAGGTTTATGTAAAAAGGACTATACAAAAATACAAATGAAGACGTAAACATAAACAATTTTAGTATCTTTACTCGTATTAAGTAACTAAGTCAATCTTCGTCAAGCCGTGTCGGCGCATGTACTAGCCCCTCCTGTGCAATCCGTCGTCCGCCGCACCAAAGTAAAAGTACCACAGCGTTCATTGACTCACCGAGAACCTTTCTGATACTACGCGAAACAAGTTTATTTACATAACAACGATAAAACTTTGTAGTAAAAGTTTATTAATAAACGTTTTGTGAAATACTAGTTTAGATAAAGATAATGATGTACTAAATACAGTGATATAGCTGCCAAGATGTCTGTGATTTTGTTAATAATTGAAATTATTGTCATCGGTGGCATGATAGTTGGATTGTACCAGAAGAATACTAATGTAGTGTGCAAATCAAAGAAGAGATACGATGGAAAGACAGTGCTAGTGACTGGTGGGACCGCAGGAATGGGGCTCGAGATTGCTGCAGATTTTGCACACAGAGGTGCAAGAGTAATCGTCGCATGTCCTTTTGAAGATGAGGGCTTGCATGGCAGAAAACTCATTATAAGGAGCTCTGGCAACCAGAATGTAGTTTTCAAATTACTGGATCTCTCATCTCTGGAATCTATTAGAAACTTTACAGCAGATATCCTGAAGACGGAAGAGAGATTGGACATTTTGGTTAACAATGCCGGTGTTGGGATCCCAGGAGACTTCCTCACATCCGACGGAATGAACTTTATAATGCAAGTGAACTACTTTGGCACGTTTCTGCTGACCCTGTTACTCCTACCGCTTCTAAAGAAGACGGGAACAACGTCTGAACCGAGTAGGATTGTAAACACATCATCTGTTTTTCATAAATTTGGCAAAATAGATTTCGATAAATGGAACAAAACTGGTTACTGGGCCAAAATGAGGATTTATGGTAACAGCAAATTGTGTTTGGCACTATTTACCCGCGAATTGGCAAAGAGGATGAAGAGTAGAAATGTTTTGGTAAACATTGTTGATCCGGGAGCTGTCGGCACAAAGATTTTTAACAGTTCAGGGATTGCGTGGGCCAGTTTTGTGTCATTTATGGCCCTGATCTTGTTCAAGCATCCTTGGGAAGGTGCTCAGACTGCTCTGTATGCGGCAACTAGTAATAGGGCTGGACAATTCAGTGGAGAGTATTTCAAGAATTGTCAACGAGTCCGAGCTAGTGAACTGGTTTACGATGAAAAACTGGCCGCGAGAGTTTGGGAGGAATCAGTGCGACTTGTAAAACTAAGTGACGATGAACTAAATCAGTGCTTTAGCTCATAGATATAAGGTACATTTCGATAAAATGTTTTAGTGATCAATAAATGTTTAAGTATTTCAGTGTAATTTTCATTCAGGATGCTGATTATTGCTGAAGCTAATATCGGTTGACTTGTAATGAAATAGTAGCATGTTGCTAACATTAATAGCATGTTGTGTAACGCCGTTATGCTCTGTTGGACGGTCGGTTCCTGTACGTATGTGCCTTCAATTACATTTGTGCCAGAAGTGAGACCTTAATTGAAATATTTTATGGATATTGAAGCTTGAATGTGATGAGTTTATAACTTTTTAATACCTATAACGTACAAGTTATAATAACAATAGTAATACTTTCACTAAACCTACAGATAGGTACTGACCTAATAGTTAATTCTAGTTAATTTTTGACCCTGAACTTGACCATAACCTTACCTTACAATTTTAGGACCAATATGTGTTTAGTTTGTATAAGGCTATGCACCCCGTCACCTCCCTTGCCGAAGAAAAATTCATTAGTCTTTTACACTGTAGAAAACCTACGGATTAAATTAGCTGTTTCGATTGCAAATATATCAAGTCTGGCGAGAAAATAATCCGGATAAAAAATAGCGTAGCATAGATAAATCGTAGCGTAAAACAGATCTTGTAATACAACTACATACAGATGTGTTTGGGTCAAACGTAGTTAAGGGCGATTCTATTTTTCATTAATCGTTCACAATCCATACTTGGGCTGTGTGTGGCTCGTTGTTTATATAGAACGTCTTTATTTAGAACGAATCATTACTTTCTTAAAAATTTTACGTTGTTGTGTACGATTTTTCGAATGGTCTCGAGATAGAATCCAAGGCACGCACCTTTGACTTTTTGAAATTATGACTGTGCGTAATTATCATTCGCTTCGGTGAAGAAAAACATCATGTGAAGGCAGGCATGTCAGGCAACCCGCATCAGGCCACCGTGGCCTAACCTCTCTCATTCTGAGACCTATATCCAGCAGTAGGGCAACTAATGGGTTGATGATGAATTTTTTTTATTGTTGTGTTTCAGCCGGCCAAGATAGCGCAGTCGCTGTTGCTGTTCTGTCAGGGGCAGGGTCTGTTGACATCACTGCCGCCGCCGGGCGTGGCGCGGCGCATGTCCCGCGCGATGTCCATGGAGGAGTACGACAAGCCCAACATCCGGCGCCTGTCGCTGACGCCGGCCGCGCCCGACTCGCCGCCGCACCGCAAGCTCTAGCTGCGCCGCGGGGACTCCTTGCTCGAGGAGACCGTGTGAACTGCACACGGATATTAGTTAGGGCGTTTAGATCAGGTCATCATTCTCCTAACCTTTTTCCCAACCATTTTGGGGTAGTCTGAATGCGGCTGAATATCTGTATTTTACACGAAGCGACTGCCATCAGATCTCTGATGGCTTTACGTGCTCTCAGAGACACGGAACTACGGCGTTTAGCTAAGGTACTTGGGTAATGATATACATGCCTTTGTATAATACAAATCCAGCTTTCGTATGCTTGTCTCTGTATAACTCAAAAAATAGTCGGTTGATGGATTTGAAATTCAAGAAAAAGACTTGTCACATAAATGAGTTTTACGAGAGTGATTTTATTACTGGCCGATGCGTGACCAATTTTAACTAGGTTTGTTGAAGCTTTTTTATTTATAGACTAAGTCTCAAAAGCTAAATAAATTAGTTATTGTAAAGTGTCTACGAAATTCTCGATAGCAGCTCGGAGTGTGAATTTGTGTCGGGTAATAGGTTCGCCCCATAGGTACATGGGACTTACATACCGGCAAGTACGCCTAAGAAGGATACAGATATTATGGTGGCTGGTTATACTTTGTTAGTATAGAAATAGGGCAAAATATATTAAATATAAATTGCATATTCGCTTTGCTAATTCTAAACGCCCTAATTACCATGAAAATTGTACATGAATATTGTGAATGTGTATGATTGATGTAGGATTTAACTGTTGAAAGAATGTCAGTGTTGCATGAATATAACATATCGAAGGCATTATTGTTCAATGCCTTTTATATTTTATTTTGAGGGACTGAATTTTTATAAATATTCAGGTTTCAATGCATATCTGCTATATTTTTATTTGGTCGCTATAGATATTGTAGATTGTAGGTATGTGATTTGTATGTTTACACATTCAGCACCTGTTATTTTATTTACAACTAGCGCTCCGTGCGCTGCGCCTGCGTTTCCCTGTTTTTACATTTTTCCTGTTTTTTCTTTTTTTCTGTTTTCTCTACATAAGAACCTTCCTCAGACTTTACCAAACACAACAAAAAGAAATAAGCCAAATCGGTTCAGTCGTTCTCGAGTTTTGTGCTTGGCAACAGATTTAGTGATTCATTTGTATTTATATAGATAAAGATAATATTGTCATCTTTTATAACGGATTTGATAAGGCATCAATCGATACCGTTAACAATATTGTCAATAGAATAAAACCCCATTTAGGGATGGGTAAGAATACAATTCCTTTCTGCAGCTCAGATCGGCATTGTAAGAGGTGAGAAAAGATCTAAATTGCTCGGCGGTAGGACCTCTTGCGGTTTGACTGGGTGGCCCACGACAGACCCTCTCTGTAGCTTTGTTTTCATGTCAGTAGGGGAAGGACAGGCAAGGCATCAGCAACACTTCTGGAATTGCCGTTGTCTGTGGGTGGCCATGACCTACATTACCGTCAGATATCGCGTCTACTCGTTTGCCGATATACTTAACCCAGATATATTGAATGTGTAAACCTATTCTATGTGTACCTAAACATGTATACATTTTAGGAGAATATAGGCCTGTGTTGTGGAATTTAGGTACCTAATTAATATACTTAGAGAGATAGTTGTCAATGTAAAGTCGTGTAATATTTCTATTGATAGAATGTATGTTTATGCTGTCGCTATAGCCTTTGTTTCTAAAACAGTGTCATTATAACTGCGCAAGCTGGTTATAATATGAATTTATTGGTTTCGTATTGTAAAAATCTACAAAAACTTTTAGTCATCTTGTTTATTATACTTCAATTCTAATTATTTTCCTATTATATTATTAAGAAATTGTTATATTTTAGTTTTTTTTTTCGTTCGGGAGTTGAGAATGTTGAGAAAAGTTCGGGATTATAATAGTTATTGCAAGTTTGTTTTATGAGGGATGCGTGATGAACATAAATAAATATTAGAAGTTTTTAATTTAGAGCACATTAAATACGAACCTGTATGTGAACCTTACTCTCAATAACGATTGTTGACCCCACGTAATTTATGATAAACTAGCGGCCCGTGTGCAGCTTCGCCTGCGTATCCCGGTGGATTTAAAAATAAATCTTAAACAGAAACCTTCTCCTGACATTCGTTATTGTCAGGAGAGGGTTTCTGTCACTTAAAAGAAAGATTTATCCAATTTGGTACAGTCGTTTGGAAGTTATGCGCATACAAACATTTCGGTAATTAATTTTTAATAAACAGATAATCATAAATTGTCATAGTATGTTTTAGAAAAACAAAATTGCTGGAATCTCAGCTTTATGTAGCGCTATTGTGAATGATGTAAAGTATATTTTAATAAATGTTACGAGAAGATAAATGTATTCTAGTATTATGTACAAAGTACCTAATTAGAATGGAATGTATAAAAAATATAGATTGTATGTGTTAGTATTCAGAATAAAAATATTTACGTGTAGATCTATTGCTTTAGGTATTTACTTATCCCACCCTACTAATATTATAAATGTAAGTGTGGATGAATGGATGGATGTCTAACTAAATCACGACAAAACGCCTGAACGAATCAGGATGAAATTTTGTACAAAGATAGATTGTCTGGAATGGCACATAAGCTACCTAAAACCTTTTTATCGGGATAAAAAGCTACCTAAAACCTTTTTATCCCGATAAAATGTATGGTTCCCGTGGGATAAATTTGTTTAAATAATTTGTAAGTATTACCCAACTCACGCGGGCGAACCGCTGGCAAAAAGTATTTACTTAAAAATATCGGTTGTTAATGGCCGATTTTAAGTATTTGTCTGAATTTTTTTTTGCCTATTGCTTATAAAGGCCAGACTTAGTATAGTCAGTTATGTGGCGTTAATATCCTCACGAGATGTGCTATAGTAGGTAATGTGTTTTTATTTTAGTATAGTTAGGATTGTTTTTTTTAAATCAAAGTCTCACATGGAAAATAAACTGGACATTTTATTGCGACAAGAACATCAGACGGAACACTGTTAAACTTTTTCAATCATTTTAACAAACACAGACGGACGTACACAAATACTAAACATTACACTTACATCAATAGCGCCGCAATCACACCACACACTTACGCGATTCGCCACAAAACACGTCCCTATAATTTCATCTCTCTAGGGTAAAAATATTAAAAAACTAGACATTTCTCCGTCCAGCATTTGCTATAAAAATTTAAAAAAATACTCCAAAGAAAAAAAAATCAAAAATATAACGTCGCAAGACTGCTCGACGGAGAAATTATGATGAGTGGCGAGGGAGCCCAACTCGGTCACGCCACACAGACAGCGCTGCTAGTGGAAGGCACAGGCAACTCGAGCATCGTCCGACCTCCGCGGACATTTTCGAACCTTTATAAAAATTTTCACAGTTCTGCAATAATCAATAGCAATAAACGTGCGGCCGCGGTTTTGTGGCGTCCGCTTCGGCGGCGACGCTGCGCAGCCGCCATGTCGACAGCACAGACCGACCAGAGCACAGAAGTCGCTGCTTGCCAAACACTGTGCACTCAATATCTGTATCAATCGTGGGCTATAATATCATGTAGACGACCTTCTGCGCAATATACAGCAGAAATGTGCACCGTAGCCCGTGCACTGTGGGCTGAGCAACTGTGCATGTGCCTGGTGGTCGCCGTAGTGCTTGCAGCTCGGCGCAGGGCGTCGCAGCTGCACTGGTAGCGGGCGGTCTGCAGCGAGCGGCGGAGGGGTGCGGCGGGAGGGGCGCGGCCCTCTTGCCACGTGACGTCATAGCTCGTCGTCGCAGCCAGGCTGCATATCAGACGTCTCGATGGCCACTTCGTCGTAGTCTCTCTCTAGCGCTGCGAGGTCTTCTCGCGCTTCTGAGAATTCACCCTCCTCCATGCCTTCGCCCACATACCTGTCAAAAAAAAGAACACTTTCAGTTTCCTAAAATGCTACTATACTATTGAACTACCTTACGACGAAGGATGAAGTACAGGTTACAGTATCTTGTGCTACTGGAGACAGCCTTCCCTTTCCATTTACTATTGATACATTAAGAGCATTAGGAACGGAACTGACCAGTGTACAAACGCTCGCTTAGAGTACATGAGGTCGAACTTGTGGTCGAGCTTGCCCCACGCCTCGGCGATGGCGGTGGTGTTGCTGAGCATGGAGGCGGCGCGCTTCACCTGCGCCAGGTCGCCGCCCGCCACCACCGACGGGGGCTGGTAGTTGATGCCCACCTGCACGAAACAATTTGGTAAAACATAAAGTCTGTATTCCTACTTAATCCACACTCAAAGCCGGTATTTAATAGTAAAAGATGGCAAGCCCATTGCCATTAACCAGACAAGTTCTGACTCAGAGCTGCTACCGAAAATTTCATAGAAAACCAAAGAACACTGCTCGATTGTTGTCGAACCCAGCACCTCAAGTGTACCACGTGTGTCACGCTTACGACCAATAAGTACATACTGGGCTGGTACATGCTAAGGCAGGTACAATAAGTACATAAGGCCGTGTCTACAAAAACAAAAAACAAAAACAAATTTGGTACATTTTCAGACAAAAATTCGGACAGTGTCACTGATCAGCATACAAACGTAAAAAATGTAAATAACGTAATTTCAAATTTTAAAGAAACTCTTCATCATTAATCCGCGCATTGAGCAACTTCCATCAAAAAAGCAGCTCAAAAAATGTCTTGTGCTACCAAGTACTTACGTCAATTTTCACAATCTCTCCAAAAGAAGACTGTTGTAATGCTCCAAAAGAAGTCTATTGTAATGCTCCAAAAGAAGTCTATTGTAATGCTCCAAAAGAAGTCTATTGTAATGCTCCAAAAGAAGACTATTGTAATGCTCCAAAAGAAGACGATGGTAATGCTCCAAAAGAAGTCTATTGTAATGCTCCAAAAGAAGTCTATTGTAATGCTCCAAAAGAAGACTATTGTAATGCTCCAAAAGAAGACGATGGTAATGCTCCAAAAGAAGTCTATTGTAATGCTCCAAAAGAAGTCTATTGTAATGCTCCAAAAGAAGTCTATTGTAATGCTCCAAAAGAAGACTATTGTAATGCTCCAAAGAAGACGATGGTAATGCTCCAAAAGAAGACGATTGTAATGCTCCAAAGAGTATATTATGACTTAAATCGCGTCACATGTGCAATGTGACGCGATTTAAGTCATAATATATAATCTTATATTTAGGGCTGAATTACACGGAACCAACTCCCTAATGCCAGGCACTGGAGAAATAAAACTCACCTTAAACCCAGTGGGACACCAGTCCACAAACCGTATTCCAGCCCTGCCCTTCATGGCTGCTATGGCAGCGTTCACGTCCTTTGGCACTACGTCGCCGCGGTACAGCAGGCAGCACGCCATGTACTTGCCGTCGCGTGGGTCGCACTTCACCATCTGGTTCTGTGGCTCGAACAGCTCAGCTGTGATCTCTGACACTGACATGCCTTCGTGGTACGCCTGGAAGAACCGAGACAGAAGAGTGAAGATTAAATTGTTTTGTATGGTAGAATAATTTGATTGTCTTGTTGGTGTCTAATGCCATCATAAATGGCAAAAGACGTAGGTATATGATGACAATCCTTTTAAATTACCATTACTATGAGTTAAACATAGATCCTTAAAGAACCATTTCCATACCTTATCGGCGGAGACCACGGGCGCATAGGCAGCGAGAGGGAAGTGTATGCGCGGATAGGGTACCAAGTTGGTCTGGAACTCTGTCAAATCCACATTCAGCGCGCCGTCGAACCGTAGAGATGCTGTGATCGACGACACCACCTACACAGTCAGTCTATAGTAGCAGTTCCTAGGAGTAAGCTGCTGTTTCATCAAGATTCCGCAGGAAAAATATAAATTTTAAAAGTAGCCACAAAATTTAGGCACAAAACGATCAGAGAAGGTATAAGATGCAAAATAAATAAGATATTAAACGAAGAACCACGACTGTCTTATGAGGTGAATGATTTTGACAAGCTAAGTCGCCTTATTGATTGCTACTCCTCACTTGTGATATAAGCCTGTTGAGGTTGGCGTACGACGGCCTCTCTATGGACAACCGCCGCCTGCAGATGTCGTATATGGCCTCGTTGTCCACCATGAACGCGCAGTCCGAGTGGCCGATGGTGGCGTGCGTGGTCAGCACTGCGTTGTATGGCTCCACCACGGCTGTGGACACCTGGGTGCAAATAATACACTTTACATACTCGATGACGCACGTCAACGTTAGGTCTCCGATTGCCGTATTCAGAACCTTTTGGAAACTCAATACCCTGTGGATTTATGACGATAAAAATGATTATAGGTATGTAATGTTGATAAACCAAGTGATTACCAGAATTTATTGCAAAATGAAATTATTGTTATTAATTGAATTATTTAAGGGTACTCCTAAATTGCAGGGCTTGGTACCAGTGTCCTAGAGTTTACAGGATAAGCTGGTCACATCAACAGGAAACATATATGATCAGGCCATGTGGGGAATTAACTAGATGGCAAAAAGTGGTAAATTATTATGACAAGTTAACGAATTCTTCAAATATGATTGATCCTTACTTGTGGTGCTGGATAAATAGCAAACTCCAGTTTACTCTTCTTGCCAAATTCGTCTGAGAGTTTCTCCATTAGCAGCGAGGTGAAACCAGAGCCCGTTCCACCGCCGAATGAATGGAACACAAAGAAACCCTGGAGAAGACAATTTGATCTTTTAATCTCTATGAAGTATACAGAAGGCCTAAGGGGCAAAATTGGAGATTGGGGACGAAATTCATGTAAACTACTGGAACACACAAATTGAAACTGGCCTAATGTAAGGGGTCATTATTATTGATAGCTAAGTAGTTAGTAAGATATTTTAACCACTACAGTTTGCCAGAACGGTGCAGCTGTTCTTCTCTCTTCTCGAATACCTGAAAAAGTTTCAGAATGTATATCTGTTATGTGCTAATCACCTGAAGACCGGTGCACTGGTCAGCCAACTTCCTGACTCTTTCCATTACGGGGCCGAGTACTTCGCGGCCGGTGGAGTAGTGGCCCCGCGCGTAGTTGTTAGCCGCGTCTTCTTTACCCGTAATCAGCTGCTCCGGGTGGTATAATTGCCGATATTCACCTGAACGGACTTCATCTGAAAGACAATAAAAAATTTAAAAATTATATCCATGTTTTCTTAAAAAAGAACTGATAGCTGGAACTGTCATAGATGTAAAGTAAAAAGGATAGTCTAAAACTATAAAATAAGAGCAAAATGCAAATACGACTAATGGATTCTATAAAAAACATAAGTAAATGCATTTGGATATTGTCACTTGTTTCCAGTAGATCTCCATAAAGAGAACCTTAAGAGCTGAAATTCTTTATGCTATTATTATTTTGATTGTAATAGAAATTTACCAATAACAGTGGCCTCTAAATCCACCATTACAACTCTCGGCACCATTTTCCCTCGATCAGCTTCAGAGAAAAACGTATTGAAGCAGGAATCGGCAGCATTCGGGTCTTGCTCGCAGGCCGGCAGAGTTCCATCAGGGCGGATGCCGTGCTCGAGGCAGTACAGCTGCCAGCACGCCACCCCCATCTGCACGCCCGCCTGCCCGACGTGCACTGAGATGCACTCCCTCTGCTCGCGTAACAAGAGGTAGCACGTTATTGACAATTATTATTATTATTTCAGCCGTGAGGGCACTGCAGAGCATAGGCCTCCCTTTCCTCCTTCCAGTCTTCTCGGTTGAGAGCTTTCTGCATCCAAACCGTGCAGTACGAGTCAAGCTCAATAAAGGAATTTAAATATATTATCAATATCTTAGAATCTACATAAGTACACCTCTGCCTAACCCTTTGGAGAGTACAGGCGTGATGGTGTCCTGACAATCTCAGCTTGAACAAAATGAAAAAGAAGAAATTTGAATCCAAATTTGCCCACACAATATAATTTCAGAACACAGAAGACACCTAAAGATATTCTGTGATCGACTGAAGGACACACATTGGCCTATTATCATTCGTAATAGGATAAGTCAATTATAAACTTGGAAAAATGGCCGTCATTTGACATCTCTGAAACAAGACAAATTATTTACCCAGCACAAAATTAGCACGTCCTAATGCAAATTATAAGCACATCCACGCCGCCTAATCGAGTTCTAAGCACTTCTACTATGTTACTAAAAGATTTAGATATAACAACTAAAAACCATACAGCCTATTACATAATATTGATAGAATACCACTGTCCTTATTTTCACAAAAGCAGCAATAAATACCACAGGAATGAAGCTATGCTCAATAATATTCAGGCGATCAGTAAAGACAAGCTACTTTGAAAATATGCACCATCTACTTGAAATACTAAAGTTACATACAAATTCACTTACCATGATAAATACTGATAATTTTGACGATCCTTGGCGAAATAATATATTTATATAAAAAAACTATATAAAAAAACTATTACGTTACAAAAATTTGGAAACGGACTGAAATTTTGAAAAAAATTGCGAATCAGCGCCCGTCTGATGGGCCGATTGGATCTATTGTTAATTTTTATTCCATGTTTGAATTTGCATAAGGATTGATGTACATTTTTTGAATGCCAGCGTTTGAATGTTTGACCAAAGAGTTGTTAGTGTTTCTAAGTAGTTTGGCTTATTCGTAATTAGAGATCTTTCATATTATGCTGAAAATAAACTTATTGGATGATCTTGAGATGTGTGACCGAGTTTCTCAACTACCCACCTTCAATTATGGGCTCATATGAAATCAAAATGACAAGTGAAGTGAAATAATTTCCATAACCTACGCACTCAGGTTTCACTTACGTATAGGTAAAAATAAAATTGAATACAAATGAGATCTTTTTCAGTATAAAAGCTCGGGTTAACAGAGCATCGGCACATTCCTACCACATTCGTGGGACAGTAACCTCCATACATCTCCTAGCGTCATTTACAAAGCCCTTTGGGTCATTACTCAACGGTAGCTCAAGACGCACCAATAACAGTCATCATGAAATTCTCTCTGGTCCTCCTGCTGGTTGCAGTTTGCGCTTGGTCCTCTGAGGCGCAGAATGGTGCGAGAGTGTACTGCGGGCAACAGCTTGCAGAGGTGCTGGCAACACTCTGCTGGGGCTCCGAGGAGGTGAAGCGGGACGCTGGGTGGTGGATGCCACCGAACGCTGCGCTGTCGCTGGGTGGCGTGCGCGGTAAACGCGGCCCCGTCGACGAGTGCTGCGACAAGCCATGCACAGTTGATGAACTGCTCACGTACTGCTAGCGACGATAGATCAACTTTTATATAAATACCAATGACTGATGTTAATGATGTGGATGTAAATAAATGATAGAGGGTCCCTAATGTAATACAGCTTTTTTTATCATAACCATCATGCATATATTCCCTAAACGCTTTTTAAGCAGATGTGTACTGTAGGTGTGTGTGGACTGTAGGTATTGATGTATCACTCACGATTGTTCCATGATCTGGCTGACTGACTTCGATCGATCATGACTTCCTAGATCCCACCCATGTCATTATAGGACATGGGACAAGCTGACTTCTTCTGTTATCTTACCATTTTCACTGCATCCCTACATTAACCACACTGTAGATAGGGATAGTATTAAGGACAAAACATAGTAGACTCATATATGAGTCCATGTTACTTGAAATAAATTATTTTATTATATTATTATTAAAGTAGTTCGTATTCAGAGAGGTCCAATCTCGTGTAAAGGGTAGCGTAGTCAAAGGATGCCTTGGACTCGACCGATCAACCTTTAAAGTAGGTGTTCTTTTATAGAATCTTTTTAGACCTCTAGTAAATACGTTTACCAATACCATCGAGCTACTGGAATATTCTAGTTCAAGGCCAGTTTCAGCCCGAGGCCTTATGTCATGTTCCATGTCATTCCAATAGGAGGTTCCTACCAGGAAAAGAGTTTTAGAGTTAAATAGGTATGGCTAAATCATTGTCCAATTTATGGAATATTATATTTGCACAATACTTAAACAAAACATCTCAGAGTATAACCAGTTCTGTCTTTCTATAAGTTGGTACTTATTGTACCAACACAAAATCGAGGGTGGCGAGTATGTCACAAGTAGGGCACTAAGATGGGGTGGGGTGCTATTAGGGGCAGCAAGGGATGGGGTGAATGGGGCGGGGAGCTTGGCGTTCACCCCTCTTGTGTGGATGTCGTAAGTTGATTTGCATTTTTGTGCTCGTTAGTTGAAATAAGTTTGGTATTTTTATTAGTGCAAGTAAAGTCTTTATCAAAAATCCTGTAACCAGCTTCGGCTGCGTACTATTCCGATTAATATAAAGCCTTGTCCTGACAACAAACAACGAAATAAATCATCCCTATCAGTTAAACCGTCAATGATGATAATGTTTCATACAGTAATTGATTTGCTTTGTTGCTTTTTAGATATTGGCCATCTTATACGCATTTATGTAGAAGCATAATAATACATACATATATTCGTATAATCTTTTCAATTCATCGTGCATATCTGCAGTCTTGTATCACTCTCTGACTCTCCTCATATCTCGAAGGTTTAAATCATTTAGACTGAGGGCCCGTTTCGACACCTCCTGATAACTTCCTGTTAAATTACTTGCCAGATACTTTCATAAGTACAAATTTTGTTCCATTCTTTAACTTATCCGCCGACTAGCGGTTATCTAGAGGTGATGAAACAGGCCCTGAATGTTTGATTCAATCAAAATGATTGTTGAAAACACGAGCCAAGTCCTCTGCCAAAAAATAAATCAATTATAGTAATCCGTGTCCACAGTAAATCAAGTGATTGTCTTTTTAACACCTAATCCGGTCACAGTCAACCGCGTGTTAATCCTTTATATTCAAATGTAAAGCATTGTCAAGTACTTGCAACACTGGCAACATTATTTTGAATATATAATTGCGTGATATTGTTGTAGTGTGTAAATAAAAAGGAGCGGTGTAATCGGTTCGTTTCGGTTCCGTTTGTGCTGGTAAAAAAGGGACAAGTTTAAAGTAATGGTTACTGTGTAGAGTTAAGTAGGTATTGGTTAACTTATACGATACTTTTACTATAATAATACTTCTTAATAATAATATAAGATTATATCAAACTGCGTCGATAGTACAGTGGTGCTAAGTGCGACTGTTACGTTACGCTGGGTTCGATTCCCAAGTCGAGCAGTGTCACTGGAGAACGGTGGGTGTACATTAGTACACCGCTGCCTATCTCTTTCGGGAAGAAAGGCATGAAGGCATTAGCATGTTAGGTTTAGTTTAGAATGTGGAATAATATTTTTTATGATATTTATCAATACTCAATACTCAATACTTTATTGTATTCCATAATGTTTTATAAAGGTGGTAATTATCAAACAGAATAAAAACTCAAAGACGCTAACCTTCTTGATAAACCGTACAAATGTCAAATATTCTCAAAAAAGCCATTGACAAGTTTGACAAATAACTGTCACCCAGCGACCAACGTTACCCAAATGTCAGGGGTAGATGAAAGCAAACGATAGTATTGTGAAACACGATCTTTATCTCTTGGATTATCGCTAATGTGCCGAGATATCATCTTATAAAGGGACACATGCGGATTTATGTTACAGGACCACTGATAAAATGTGCTAGGTTATTTCTAGTTAATACTTTTCATAAGTAAACTTTAGTTTTCAGACAAAAATGCTTCTGAAGCGTTGTAAAGTATTTAACTGTGTGTGATTGAGCATATAACAATTGGAATAAATGACATGTTGATATCTCAACTGCTTTGTTAGTCTTAAGCGGGATTCTCGAGGTCCTGGATTCGATTCCCGGTTCAAGCAAAGTGATTGGTATTGGTATTGGTTATTTTTGATTCTATAGGAACATTTGATGATCACCAGCAATAGACTCGTGGACCTAGTAGTTAAGCGAACTGGGGAGTTTTTACCCTAGACGTTTGCAAGCCATCTCCGACGAAAGTACTGGACTATTATATTAGCTGTTGTAAATTCTTTCTTTTTCTCTCTTCCTCTTTAAAAAGACAGCTTTCGCACTAGGGTAGAAGTCAACATTTTTTTTGCTTCGTGTGGTAATCGAACCAACGATACGCGGCGCATCGGTACTGCGAGGTGACCTTAACCGCTCACTAAACATGCAGTCGAAAAAAAGTTATATTAAAAATCTGTAAAAAAGTAGGATTTTCCAGACCAGTGACAATCCTCATACAATAGCCCGAGGTGTGGCTCAAATAAAAAATCCCATTTGATCCACGGAGGCGGAATAATGACCGCTTTTTACCGGTTTAATCCAGATCAGATAGCGGGGGACTATGCGATGCCCGTTTGATATTCATGATCATTCCCCGAGGATTTTGGGATCAAAATACATTGCAGATTTAATTACGTTTTAGCATAATTGATAATTATGTAACGTAGACTCAGTTTCTTTGAATTTTTGAATGATTTTTCCATAAAAGGGATGTATTAGGAGGGAAGATTTTTTCTTAGGTTATTCGCATAGATATAGTTTTGATAAAGAACAGGGCAGGAAGATAGATATCCTATCAGATGCAATATCAGTTTCGGACGTTTCGAGGCAGTTTGCAATAGTTGATTTAACTTTTATATACGGAAAGGAGGACCAAAACTTTCTTTCAAAATTTAATAATATTTCGTTTTTTTTCTTTGTTTATCATGCGATCAGTCCGTTGACTATGAGCAGATGTGTTGCCAGATCAAATGTCGTGCAGAGCCAATGCCCCTTTGGGATTGACTCTTTGTAAATTGTAGCCTATTCTAGACTATCCAGGTTCAGAATTTTACGTCTCTTAAGGCAGTTCAGTGAGGCGGGGATAGTGAGCTGAACCGCTAGCGGATTTATGTGGTTTAGGAGCCGTTTTTTGTATCTTTTTGAAGCGGATCTTATTTCGTCCTTTTACTGTGTTCAATCTCAAGTAATGATAAACCTCTGAGTTCTTAATGAACCAGGGAGTGTTGGCCATTTGCTTCAAAATGGAGTCTTCTGCTCTTTGTATGATATTAATGTTTAGAGTCACAAGTGGAACCCCATAGTTGGATACCATAGGACCATATGGGCTTTAGAATACACCTGTAGATTAGGAGTTTGTTGTCCAAAGACATCTCGTTTCGTCGCTTTATTTAAGTAAAAGTTCATTTCCTGCTTGTAGACAAAATAAAAGACTCAAAATCTCAATTTTATTATTACAACCAGCCAGCCTATCAAATGCATCGTCGCTAGCAGTAGGTGAGCGGTAATATGGCAACGTTCTTTGCAGCACTGCTAATCGGGGCTGCGTTTGCTGCGCACGACACCCAGATTCGGCGATATCCATGCAGTCAACATCACGCTTCACTTCCTTGAAGCTCTAGCAGATTGTTGGTAACATGTCCGCAACCCGTCGACCGCATTTTAACCTTGTATTCCTTCTGCCTCAGAGGACCAAGTGCAAACTAGAGGAACAAGCAGAATTTCATAATGACTGCTGGTCAGGGTTTATGATATTAAGAGGGTATGTGGCGAGATGTTTGTGTGCGATGAATATCGTTCGAATGTGTAAATTAATATCAATTACTGTACAGTGCTTTGTAAGGGAAAAAATACTTGATATTAATGCTTTTTGAGTTTACTTATGGATAGACATTCTAATGCAAAAAATAAATAAATAGGTGGAAAAAATTAGAATAGAATTAGTGAAATTATACTAATAATATAGTTTCCAAACAGGATCGTGAAATAGCGTTAAAAAGTTTAACAGATAAAGCTTTAAAAAAGTTTTGCAAGAAACAACTAAACTCACTGACCGGCACAGAGTGAGGTTTCGGAGTGAACCATAATATCATCTAAGTATACCTACAATTTTTCAAATTTTTGTCGATATTTTTACAACCGCTCACCGGATTTCGAAGTAAATTATAGGACCAATCTGTAAGCACCAGCTTTCGAATAAAAAAAGAATCATCAAAATCGGTTCACCCAGTCGAAAGTTATGAGGTAACACAAACATAAAAAAATATATAAAAAAAACAGTCGCATTGAGAACGTACTCCTTTTTTGAAGTCGGTTGATTATGTCAGAGAAATAATCAAGAGGATGTTTATTCAAACTTCCCGTTGTATCTAATAATGAACCAGTCCTTGCAACATATTATGATTTCATTTTGTTGCTGATTAGGAGCAGTTTTATCCAAAAATAGATAAAACTTTTATAGCTATTGCATTTTGTAGCTACAAAGTCTATTAGACAGCCAAGAAATGTTCATTTCATTAGAAGTTTCATAATATGTCGGTGCTTACCATGCAAGTAATAATTTAAGTTGGAAAGTTTTCTTGACGTTGCTCATAATATGGTGTGTAAGTTACTAAACTTGTAGGTAGATTGGTGTCATATGTCAGTGTTCTGGCGTGTTCCTGTCTAACTAACATACCTTTCCATCTTATACCAGTATTACAAAATTCATTCCGTTGAGGTTCTGTTGTATTTTCTTAAGCACTTAAAACTTGCGTTTTCGAAATGGATCGTTTCACTTTTTAAGTATTGTTAGTTGCTTAAATACCATCATAATATCTAGTTGGGATAACTATTCATGTATTAATCGACTCTGACATCGATTTTATCGGATTACATTAATTTTTCTGGCAATTTTTATACTGCTGATACAATGTTAAGTGCTTTGTTGTGTAATTAATGTGGAAATGTGGTGTTTCTATGTCACCCATTTTAAGTAGGGTGCCCATCCACATGTAAACTCAAGGTGAAATATGAGGTAAGTTATTTATAGCCTACGCATAGGTTTCAGTTGAAGACCTGTGAATAAAATTAGTCTGAATATTAATGAACTTGTCTTACAGTATAAAAGCTCGGGCTCGCAGAGCAACAACACATTCCAGCCACATTCGTGGAACAGTAGCCTCCTTAGATCAACCAAGATCACATTTAAGCTCTTCGGGATTCCAGTTAAGATCCTACTTAAAAAGTCATCATGAAATTTTATTTGGTTCTTTTGCTGGTCGCAGTCTGCTCTTGGTCCTCCGAGGCGCAGAGTGGTGCAAGCGTGTACTGCGGTCGACGGCTTGCTGACGTGCTGGCCAACCTCTGCTGGGGCTCTGAAGAAGTAAAGCGTGATGCTGGATGGTGGATGTCTCCAGACGCTGCGCGGGCGCTGGGTGGCGTGCGCGGTAAGCGTGGCCCTGTTGATGAGTGCTGTGACAAGCCTTGCACTATTGATGAATTGCTCACTTACTGCTAACGACAATTTAGGCTAGGCATAACTGATTGTAAATTATGTAGTTGTAAATAAATGATTGATGATATCTTATTATTATGTATTTTTTAATCAACAGACTCTTCTTTTAAATTCTTTTAATTATCATCTTTATACATCGTATAAAACAAAATCGCTCCTGCTGTTTCTACGCTTATCTTTAAAAGCATGCAACGGATTATAATGCAGTTTTTAGCAATAGATAGAATGATTCAAGAGGAAGGTTTATATGTAGGTAGTATATACATACAGATATGCATTATGTAGTACAGAGAAGCCGATAAATTTAAACCCGTGCGAAGCAGAAGCGGGTCGCTAGTCAAAAATAAAACTTTTTTAACGAAACAAATTTTAGGCTTAACATAGCGATCTGTACCTACTAAACTTAAGAACTGTACTAATACCTACCTATGTTATACACATGAATAAATTGATTTGATTTGATTTAAATAACTATCACAAACATTTAGGACTTATCTATCTGAAACCAAGTAATAAAAGTAAACAGTAGCAGTAACCATAAAGGCCGGTAATTAAATCTTAAGGGCTGCGCCACTAAGGGTCTCAGCGAGGGTGCACACAATACAATGGGCCGTAGGACCAGGGTTACAGGACCAGGTGCCCGCTCATGTACAATAGCTTTAGCTGACTTTATTTTATTTGTGATTTACTGTGGATCTGTGATGTGTAGAGTGAAATATCGGTTTGACATTTAGATGTATAAATACTGTGTAATAAGGTAGAAATGTTAATTCTGAAATATGTTGTGCGAACGAAACATAACGTTATCATTGATCAAAGATTATAATTTCATAATAAATTGATCAAGAAACTTATCATAAATTAAAAACCAATCTTGTAAGATTTACTGAAAATTAAAAAAGTAATTTAATTGAGTATGTTAAATATTGGTCTATAAGCGCAAATGCAGTGTTATCGTCTATTAGTATTTTAAATTCCTAAGAATAACAAAGGTTTCTTTAATTACCACAAAAAATCTGTTTCTCAAATAAATAACCAAATTACATTTTTTAATACCCTCACAAAATATTCCCCCTTTTAACTTACTTAACTTTCCTGCACACATTTTTTTGACCAAAAATCCATTTTTTCGATAAAAATTCGCCTCATGAATGGTACCATTGTTCGCGGTGCATCGATGCATCGTGACAGATGGGGCCATGGCGTTGTATGGTGTTCCATGGTGTCGGATATAAACGATAAGGGTAAACGGTTTGACACCGCGACAATCGGTCAGATTATATACCTTCTGTACATGGATTTTAATGGGGTTAGTAGTAATAAATGACTAGGTATAAATAAAGTCCAATACTACGTATGTAGAAACTAAGAAGCTTCTTCGGCAACAAGATATAATAGTAAAAAAATCACTGGAAAATCACATTAGATTGAATATTATTGCCTGCAAAAAGAAAAACTATAAATATCCACCCCTAAAAAACCAAATGTAAAGCTCAAAAAGTTTTAATAAATTATTTAACTCTTACTTCTTTTTATAAATTTTGTAGTTATGCATATAGAATTAAACCATTTTCACCAAAATTAGAAATGTCTAACTCCAAATTAACTTACGCATCACAGATAGTAACCGTAGTAGTTCTTATAGGCTGTTCTGTGCTAGTTTTTCAACTGTCACTATGGACTTACAGGTACAACAACAAACAAAACCACTATTATATTAAATATGAGTTCTTAATTTTCCATATTCCTACTCGATTCCAGCTCAGTAGCTAGCAGCTTCAATTAAAGCGTGACATCGGCGTGTTATTGGTAAATTCGACATGCGTGGGAGTCACGCCGCAGATTATTTAATGTTTATTTATTTGTATTAATTTGACGCTTGTTAACTTGTAATTTTTGTCCTTGTGTATGAATAGATATTTTGTAATTTAAAACACACAAATTAAGAACAAAGAAATTTATACAGTTTCTCTGTAGGAACGGTCGCTAACAAAGCATTATACGCTAGTTCTACGTTCTTACTAGTTGATCTGTTTATTGTACGGAACTCTTGGGTATTTTTATTTTGTCAACCATTTCTAAATATCTTTTTGTATTTTTTTAAGCATTTTCCATGCTAAGATTTATTCCTTAATTTACTTATAAGAATTTCAACATGGTACACCAGTAACGAATAAAGTGATAATAGTAAATTAAAAATACATAGGTATCATTTTCTTTAACAACAAGGCTGCTGACTGTGAAGGTTAAAAAGTCTTCCCAGTTGGTCACCCATATCCTTCTACTGCATATTCAAATAAAACACCTAATTGTCACCAATATGCGTATTATAAACAGTTTATGGAAGCCATGCTGTCTGGCACGCGACCGACACGCGGACGGCACGTTTTAACACTTTATAGATGCGATAGTGTTAGTGTTTAAGCCTAATAGATTAAGTACTTATTTTTTGCGTATCTGTGATGAGTGTTGTATTAGTAATAATTATCCAATCTGTTCAATGTTTATGAATTTATTAGTACTTATAATGAATGGTGTGTTGGTACCACCGCATTACGAATACACTGAAATTACTGGGCATATAAGACTAAGGGCCTATTGCCCCATCAGACTAAAAGCCGGTTTCCTCACTCCAGTGCCTGGACTATGAGTTCTCCTCACTAGACTCGCTAGCGACGCCGTAAAATATTTGTATGAAAAACCCTCGCAGCGCCTCTAGCGGTTAGGTACGTAAGGAACTAAAATCTGCTATGAGATTACAGCGTTTCGATGCGTAAAAAACCTATCGAAAGGCATTTCGATAGAACTCATGGTTGACGTACTGACAAATTTCCATTAAATTACTTGGCAAATAATTTCATACAAATTTTGTTCCTTATTTTTTATTTCTCTGGTGGTTAGCGGCTATTCAGGGGTGGGGGAAACAAGCTCCTCAACATGTTACATTTGAAGATGACAACGGTAGTGATACGGCTGAATTTGCAATACCTATCAGTCGTAAAAAGAAGAAAAAAATTACTACAACTCTCCGATTACCTAAAAACTTAGCGGACATTAAAAAGTTCGTGAATAATATTCCTCACATTCGTGTTGATCCTCCCTCTACTTGTTGACCAACATAATGACAATCCAAATGAAACTAATTGTGGACGATCTGGATAATATCATAACAGTTGATACGTCACACATTTCGCCGCGTGTTGGTCACGTGGCATGCGTGATGTCACACTTGGCAATTGGTGTGTGTTATATTACACGCCTATTTACACTAGCAACATTTACATGTGTAAGTAATTATAGCCTAGGGATATGACCGGTGGACTGCCAAGTTATAATCTCAAATAGGTCAACAAATGAAGAAACAGGGAGCAAAACTTTACAATGAAATACCTGACGAAATAACCAAAAGTGATAATTTACTTAAATTCAAAAAGAGCAGAAAATAACATTAGGGAAAAAAATGTTTTTTTGTCAGGATAACTTTAATTTATCCATGTTTTCTATCACAGACATACGTACTCATAAACTTGTATAATTATGTTAGTAGGTACATTTCTCAATATGTAAGTGAACAAGTGAAATAAGTGAGTTCTTTTTTTTGAGTGATAAATGTCTTTAAACCCTAATATCTATAAAAGGTCTCGAGATCTAAGATTTTTGGTAATCAAGTGCGTATTCATAATTAATTTTGTCAATAACTTACAACAATGGTGAAGGAGAATATCGATTAAAGTCTGTCAATCCGCAGTAGGCCTAACCCCTCTCATGCTGAGAAGAGACCCGTGTCCACCACGGGAACAGTTAATGAGTTCATATATAATGACTGTTGGTATTTCATTAGGTTAGGTTATTACTTGGTTGATTGTAACCAAGATGTTGTTTTGAAACCTCCCGGAATCTCCTTTGAAGTCGTCGACGTAGAACGGTATTATAGGCGTCTGTTTAATTTTTCAATTATTTAATTTACACTTTGTTACCAGCCCTTATCCTGGGAAATATTATAAAGTACTTATGCATAGAAAAATAAATACTTATTATAATACTAGCCCCCTTGCAATGAGATCTAAAAAACCGTGTGAACTCTGCTTTTTGTTACGCAAAATATTTGTAATCCGCGAGTTTAAAAGACACTTGAGACCTTTACTAATAGGTCACATAATCGGTACTTTTTGCCACTAAATATGACACGCTCGGACTCAAGTGGGATCAACGTTAACAATTACAGGATATTTAAAAAGCCATCAGCGATGATAGGGTTAATTTTTACATTGTCAACGTGTGAAAGTTTTTGATGATATTTTTATAGGACCGTGATTTTTAAGTGTGTAAGCTAGTGGTACTTAGAAATTGGTGGTCGTGAGAAATTGTGGGGTTAGTGTCTATGCCGTTAAATTGGTTGGTGCAGAAGCGTAAACATTTACTGAAAAATATACCACAGAGGGACCTTTACCCAACGAAGTGAAGTTGGGTAATGATGATGATGTTTAATGTAACATAACATACCACCACGTCTGTAGGTATACCCCGAAGGGTTAGGCAGGGGTGTACTAATGTACATCCACAGTTCGTTAGTGTGTTTAGGTTCTATGTAATAGGAGGCAAACCTATTGCCACTAATCAAGCACATATCCAGACTTTGAGCTGCTACTGAGAAATTCATAGAAAAACCCAATAAGACTGGTCGACCTGGGAACCGAACCACTAGGCTAACGAAACGAGGCCCTTTCAGTAATTTACAGACACACATCTGTTTCCCGATTTCAGTAATTTAATAATAATTATATAAAACAACTAGCGACCCATGCGCAGGTTTACCTGTTTTTACTTATACTACGTAATTTTTTTTAAATTTTTTCTCTGCATAAGAAGCCACCTCAAACATCAAATCCTCTATTTTTTTTTGTCTTTGGTTTCCTGCGCGGACCTGAATTAAACTTTTTTCTTTCAAACACAACAAAAAAGAAATCAGCCAAATCGGTTCAGTCGTCCTCGAGTTTTGCGCTTAGAAACACATTTTAGTGATACATTTTTATTTATACAGAAGATTATCTACCGTCGGTAAAAGAAATTAGTATTTTACCACTGCACTTACTGATGGCATGTTGATTAATGGTTTAAGTTTCCATACCATGTTTCCAGTTATACAGCTAATAAATGAAGTACCTACTTCTGATAATCCTTGCAGAATAATTACCAAAGCTTCGTACAGATGTACACTCGACTCTGATAGCGTAACTCGTAATATTATTCGAACAAACAAACAGACAAAGATATAGTTAGTTTTCAATCAACCTCAAGTACTACGGCTCCACTGACGTACCAAATGTTATAACATGGGACAACCCTAGGAGAATAATATATACAAAGAACGCTCTTATTGCCTATGAGAGAAAGTCGAAATTTAGATATATCACAGTTTTCTAATCAGTTTATACGAGGCGTTTCATAATCGCTTTTATATCGTTACAGCTAAGATACATTTCGGCTTGTAAGGGAGAGATAAATGAATGGTTTTCAAGTGTTTACGCTTGGTGTAAAATAAACTTATCAAGTATATGGAATGCAATGGTTTTGCTTGTTCAAATTACTGACAGTTGCGTTGTTGGTCAGTTTGTAATCTGTAAAATCATATTAAGTAATTTTAGATTATAAATAACTAGCATTTGCCCGCGACTTCGTTCCTATAGAAGTTGATTTTTTTCCCCCGTTTTTGCAACATTTTTAATTTATACTCAGCTCCTGTTGGTCGTAGCATGATGATATATAGCCTGTAGCCTTTGTCATTAAACAGGCTATCTAAAACTGAAAGATTTAATGAAATCAGACCAGTAGTTCCTGAGGTTAGCGTGTTCAACCAAACAAACAAACTCTTCAGCTTCTTCTTCTTAATATTAGTATAGATTTAAAACAAATTATATTCTAATAAACTTTAAGGATACAATGGTCTCTCTTTGTGTGTTTTTTACCCACACTGGAATATTCTTCTGTATTTAATCTCCTAAGTCGATATTAGAAGACCTGCATCGGAATTTCTTATTCTGAAAAGGAGACTTCCATATTAATTTTCTAAACAATTTCGACTAAAATGCACTGCTATTAATCGTAGTATTTCTACAGCATTTACGGTTGCAAAATCTATTGATAGAATACACCACCTAATATTTATAATAAATAATTTACAATATTTGCTCAACGTCAAATCACTAAGCTCTTCTCCCTAGTTTACTTGCACCAGTGTAACAAGGTCCTCATAAAATTATATTCTCTTGAAAAAAATTTGACACACAAGGGAATACGATAGCTCTTTCTAATTTGGTGGAATGGTCGTATGTTATATAAGATAATTTCAGTTTTATGTGTGAGAGTTATGGTACATTTTTGAATGGTAATTGGATAGTGAAGAATCGTCAGCTGGATAGCCAATTTGTGGTGATGCCAATTCATCTTGTGGTATTAAATGCGTAGAATGACAGAATTGATATTTTTTTACATTAGTATAATGTTTAGGATTGGATATATTGAGTATTATGAATATTTACTATTAATATATTTTAAGCGGGAAAGGTTTGATATGTGTCTATATTTGAAATATAAGTACCTTGGAGATGATACTTACATAAAAAAGTTTTGAAATAAATTAGGTATAAGTAATTTTAAGTATAAAGTTTAAGTAAGTATAAGTTAAGTTAAGTTAAGTATAACATTTTATGTAAAAGGATAAAGTGTGTTTAAAACACCTAAATAAATCGATTTCTTACCCCTGCCAACAGATCAATTACGAAATAGTTAACTTATGTGACTGTAAAACCAAAATAATTTATCCAATTCGTAGTTCCGTAAATTTTATTTTTAATTTCACAAAACCTTACCACCTCTCCGACTCAATCAAATAAAATTCAAAAGGGACTTTATAAAAATCAAATAAAATTACCCTTCCATTAAAAAACTTAAACAAACGAGGGTATTAGCTTAGTGGACTAAACAAATACTGGCCGGGGGCTGGGATGAATTTTAAACAAAATCAAACAGACAGACAAACATGGCGGACGAAGGACCAATTAGCCCAGGGCTAGGTTTTTGGACATACGATAGTAGACATGTGTTCTATATTTGATTTCACCTTTTTTCGGTTGAATTTAAAGGGTGATAACCTTTGTTTAGTGTATTTTTACTTACAAGCAGTGAGTTATTGAACTTTGTGAAAAGTTCAAGTTCAATTTAACTTTTCACAAAAAAGTTAAAGACTGCCTCGTTCGTCTAGTGGTCGCAAAAAGCGACTGCTACGCGGTCCTGGGTTCGATCCCCGGGTCGAGCAAAGTGTTGTTGGGTTTTCTGTGAAATTCCCAGTAGCGGCTCGGAGTCTGGGTTTGTGCCCGGTTCATGGCAATAGGCTCGTCCCCTATTACATGGGACCTAAACATACTGGCGAAATGTAGGTGTAAATTAGTACGCTGGGAATATGGGCGTGATATGTTAAATTAAATCTGCGTCCTCCGGTTCTGGACCTCAGCTTGTGTTGTATCTATTTCGTAGGTATTAGGCTTACCTAAGTATGTATTTGCAAAAGAAAAATATGTACGTATTATATCCATACCTATAGTATGTACCTACAAGCTCTACTTAGATTGTAACAAGATAGTGACGTGGTAAATGCACTAAATAATATTTTATTCGTTTTTATTTAGAAAGTAGGTATTAGGAATGAGTACCTTATGATTTTGTAGCTACTATTCAAAAGCTGTGATAGCTTAGGAGCATGTCCACTGGACTGCCAAGTCAAAGGTTCGAATCCAAGGCACGCATCTCTGACTCTTCGAAATCATGTGCGTAATCATGACTCGTTTTAACGGTGAAGGAAAATATCGTAAGGAAACCTGCACGCCTGAGAAATTTTCTCGACTGCATGTGAAGTCTGCCAACCCGCATTAGGCCAGCGTGGTGGACTATCGCCTAAACTCTCTCATATTGATAGGTGACCCGCGCTCAGCAGTGGAACAGGTTGATGATTCAAATTAATTCATTGTCTTTCCCAAAAAAATTAGGAACAGGTCTATCGTGCTTGTTATCCAAGCAAAATGTTCCTCCCGTATAAAGTCAATTATATAAAATCGATTGCTATTTCTGCATTAGGGTGCAACCCGAATGCGTTGTATTAATAGCCACTGGTTGAATATCGGTAGATTTGTGGGGAGATATTGCTAAGTACCACATTTTAGTATTTCGATAGTAATTTGCAATATTTAATTTCATCTGATAACAATTGCTATCAACTAAAGGCGACCTGATTATAAAAATTAATCTAAGATAATGCCCCAATTAATTTTAACTTCAGATTAATTTGATTCTAAATACCTAGGACCTATTTCACCATCTCCTAGTAAGTTCCGAATAATTTTGTTCTATTTTTTATTTGTCTGACAGATAACGGCTATCCACAGGCCCTTAAGGCCCGTTAAACCACCTAATAAATTTTCCTATAATTACTTGGCAGATAATTTCATAGTTTTATTTCATTTTAATTTATCCAGTGGTTAGCAGCTATCCAGAATCTAGCCCTAACAGGCCCGTAATGTCTTTGATTTTGAAGAAAGTTATTTGCAGGCATAGTCCTTTTTACTCACAATCGTGGCCAAAATGTTTCATTAAGGATAACACTTGGAACAATTTTTCAAATTTCATCATATTCCTTTCAGATTTCATTGAAAATCCGTGTATGATTATTAAATATGCACACTTACTCCCTGATGTAAGGTCTAATTTGCAATGTAGTGACAGTGGGGGATGTAAGGATGGGGTGTACCAATATTTGGCTTGTGTCGGTAGCGTGATAATCCGTCGGTCGCGGTACATTGTGTATGGACGCGGTTGTTACACCGTGTCATTCGGTTTCTAGTGTCAATGGAGTTAAATAAACGTGGTTTGCGACCAGAAAATTGCAATGGGCGTGAGTTGTAATTTTTTGTTACCTTTTTTCATCATGTCTTGATGAGTGAATATTCTTTAGCAGTCCAGGGAGACCCGCTAAGGCTCTAACCTGAGTTGTAAACTTTTGTAGATATTAATTGGTTAATGGATTAATAATGGATTATTTAGTCACGATTAATGCCAAGTTATTGTTCCTAGACCGGAACCGCTTAAATTCTGCAATTACCAACTAGTCGCATTTTAAATGAGTAGAGTATAGTACGCTAAGCTACTGTAGCTAGTCGCAATTTAAAAGGAGGATAGAAAAATCCCCGAAAGGCTAGGGCATAGCTACTTCCCTAACTATATTTTATACCAAATCTTGATTAGTTTGGTGGTCCTCAATGCAACTTTCTACGCTTGAGGCCCTTGGTTGGATTCCCATGTCGAGCAAAGTGATTTTTTCTATGAAATTCTTAGTATCAGCACATGAGTTTTCGTATCAGCTCGGAGTTTAGATTCGTTCCCGGTCAACGGTATTAGGCCACCTGATACAGGGACCTAAACATACCGGCGAATTGTGGGTGTACATTAATACCTACCCTACATCATCCATCATCATCATCATGTCAGCCAAAAGAGGTCCACTGCTGAACAAAGGCCTCCCCCATTGACTTCCACAGGGACCGGACGTATGCTACCTGCCCTACCCTACTTACCCTACACCTCTACCCAAACCTAAATAAACCTAAACATGTTTTATGCATACTTACAAAGTGGTTGCATATTGTCTCTAACGGCTTCGCCCATCGGCATCGTCCAGTAGGTACATATCTTAGATATAGAGTAATTATGGGATTAGCACTAAGCTTTGATTGTTGTCATTAGTGACGGATTTCTCATCAATCAAAGAAACAAAACTGAAATTAACTGAGTCGGAAGCTAATTTCCTGTTTGCACCGATTCGAATCAACACTCCTGCGCAATAGTGCGTGACAAAAGCGCAGATTTATTCTGTAATTATTGTAACTGAGTGACAGTTGGTCACCAGGTGTTATTTGTATGTAGTATATGGTTCGTTTTTTGTAGGTTATATTTTCTGCTTATAAAGAAAAGTTATCTTCATAAACATTGACTTATGAAGAACAATTTCCGATGTAACATCAATAAAAAATATGACATCTAAATAATTGGAGCAAACACATACGTCCAGTAACAATACCCATAACGAATTTCCAAAGCAAACATTAATTTTTCGAAAATCGTAACTCGATCCAAACGGGTGCCCCTATTTTCAACTACCAAACTTACTTTATCACTGGCTTTAATCTCTATTACAGCAAGATAAGGTTGATTTTTATAAGGTTCATGTGTAGTTTTAACTTGGTGATTTTTCTATAGATCTGGTACAAAGCTACCATAGGGGTGCGCATAAGCATTCACAACTTTTCGCTCTTTAACGTTCATTGTTCCTATTTGATTTATATTCATGGTGCTTACTTGTATTATTACAGAGTGGTAAATCATGCGTCAATTTCTCCCTTTCTCTATGGAAACTGGGCTACCGTTTACTTGCTATTGTTTAACTTGACAGATCGATGGATACAAACTGCGTTTTGTTTGTTCCTAGACTCATCCTGAAATGAAATGATATTTGAAATGAAATGATATTTATTTCTGTAAGTAGATCCTTTAAAGACACTTTTACAAGTCATTTTTTTTAATGCTAGATGTCGCCGGCATTTCCTAACTGACGACCTCTGAGAAGAAACGCCGAAACATCCTCAATCAATCAATCAATCAATCAATCAATTTATTTTGTAAAACATAGGTGTACTTATGGATAGATCATTGTATAATGTGTGGCTCGCTATGTTTTGCCGAAAGGTGGCGTACAAAATTATATTAAGTATATTATTACAAACTAACAATTCAATACAATTCAAATAAATGTCAAAAAGTAAGTTCAAATTATCATTAGATTCCTGATTATGTATTAATGTGTATAAGGTAGGAATATCTTAAATATGAAAGACTGTTTTACCATATCTGGATAGCCGTTATCTGCTGGATAAATTAAACAAATGAACAAAATTTGTATGAAATTATCTGCTAAGTTATTTGACGGGGACTTTTAGGAGGTAGTTAAACAGGCCCTTAGGTATAGGCATGTCTTCAGAGCCTCATAAAGTGTGTTCTTTCCAAAAAAATTTATGTAATGTTTTTTTTATTATCATCATCTCCCTGCCTTGTTCCTAAGATTGAAGTATTAGCATTTGAACAATAAAACTATAACTACAAAATATAAAAAAGTATAATTTTTATTTCACAAAAATGACTAGCGAAATAGACTTTTACAAAACCAACTTATCCTAATTCTAAAATTATTGTCTTTGGTATAATACAATTCTGTGCTTAAAACTAACTAGTAATTTGTATAATTATATCAAAAATATTTTGTACATGGTGACTAGATTTTATGATATCAAATTTGAGCATTTACAACACTAGGAGCTCTGTTATAAAAGTTTCTATAACACCTTTGATCATTATAATAATAGTTATTTTGTAAATAATCGTTAGTATTTGCAGTATAGCAATTGTTATCAGTGTACCCATACATAGAATTATTGTATTTCCCGTGATTATATTCTTCAGTCTTCTCAACTTTTCTATTCTTTGCAATGTCGAAAGCATTTCTGAATATTTCGTAATTCTTTTGATTAAAATATTCTCCATTTACATGATTTCCTTCATACGTAGCTTCGTTGTAGGTATTTACTGCGTACTTTTGGTATTGATAAGTTTGTTGATTCATATCTTCACCAAAACTTGAAGGATGAGTGAAGAAACCAGTTCCAGTCGTTGAAGTGATACGGTTTCCACCTTTGTTATTCACAGACACTGTCACGTTTCCAACATTTATTAGCACACCTTCACTCGTCTGCATAAAGTTCGACCCATTTGGAAAAGGTCTACTGAATCCTTGGAAGTTCCTATAACTACCATCGTTACATCCTTCAGTTTTATTTGGAACCAGAAATATGTCTCTAAACGCGTCCTTTGTTATTTTTTCACCAGCTATTGAATAGTTTTGTAGCTTCTCGTAGTTTAAGCTAAATCCTTCTGGAGGTACGTCCCCAGAATTGATATTGTCTAATGATTCTAATGTTTGACTAAGAGCAAATATGTAATTGTGTGCGAACCGTAAAGTTTCAATTTTGGTCAACTTTGTGTCTTCAGGAAATGTTGGGAGCACACATCGTAGTCTGTCCAAAGCTTCGTTTAACATGTGCATTCTGTTCCTTTCCCTATCATTGGCCTTCATTCTTCTGTTTCTTTTTATCTTCATGAGCTGTGTAGGACTTTTACATCTTGAGATTCTGTTCTTACCGTTGGCGTATTTTCTCTTAGGTTTGTTGGGATCTTTTACCTTCTTCTCTTTCTTGGGCGTTGAAGTATTTGTTGCTTGCACGTTTTCTTCAAATATTTTAACATCATCATCAACTGGTTCTTGAAACGGATCGTAGTCATCCTTGAAGAGTTTCCTTCTCACATCTTTGGTCGGTGTTAAAGAAATCCCAAGGTCTGATGATTCGTGATTTAGCGGAGTAGTATTTGTGGAGTTGATGAAGGAATCATTGTAGGACCTGTCAATACCAGAATCGTTGCTGCAGATGCTATCATTGAAGTCGCAGTAGTCCTCGAAGTTGGTGCTAAACATTGTTGATACCTGTAAAGAATAGTTAATATTTAGAAATCTGTAGGTGTTTCAATCTTATTATCCTTATTGAAATTTCGTTAGCAGAGCAGTTACAATATTTATTACTTTGTAAAATAAGATTTTAAGTTTGTTTGGAGATTAGTAATAAATAGCGTATTTCTATCAGAAGGTATCTAGAATTCTAATATTTCTCTGCTACATTTTTGTAAACTTTCCACCCCATTATTTGTCTTGCACCAATTATTATGGAAAGGGACAGGTGACCCACCCCACAGGCCCGGCCACACCATTGCGTGACCAACACCATAGAAAGTCAGTTACTGTTGAACTTTATCACTTCCTATTTCCGGACAGATTTCCGATTTAGGGTGCTCAAGTACGCCCAAGAGATTGATATTTATTTGTTGTGATTGAAATATTTATAATGTTGCAGGTTGAACATTCAAAAGTATAAAGAATTTTTGTAACAAGAACAGTTTGTAATCTTACTATTAAGTGTTTATAAGTTGTGTGACAGCTAAAATCAGCATCGAACCGCTGCGTCTGTCTGTCTGTCTGTTCGCGATAAACCTAAAAACGACTGCATCGATTTTCATGATGTTTTCACCAATGGATAGAGTGGATCTCTCTCTCTCTCTGTCTCGAGATGTATATTTGATACCTATTATTCGTTTTGGAGTTTCTCCGTCTATCGTTAACAATATGAAAAAGCTTACATTGCGTGATTAAAGTCAAAGTAGCACTGTTCTATAATTGTTAACACGTACTTAGTTAAAACATCGGCATAACGCCACCTGTTAAGAACACGCGCCCGACACGCTCCGTGTCGCGTGCCGACGCCACCGTAGTTCCTTTGTCGTGCGATAGCTAATGATCATTTTGTCGGTGTATGAGTTGTGGTAGGGTTTAGTAGTCATGTCTGAAGGCAGCTCTCTGAACCACTATACCTCGATATCGTGCAGAATTAAACGGGATACAGTATATAAGACAATAAAATATATTGGGTAAGCGTGCCTTTAGTTTTTAGTCCGTAGTCTCCAGGTTTTTTAAGTATAGCGATTTAGGATTATCAAAGGCAAGACAGCTCTTGTTATGCTCAACGCTTATTTAGTTCTTTGCTGAGTCCATGGGGCCTAACATAAATGCTGCAACATAATTTAGTCATTGCATTACCTCGTCTCCTGCTATTGTTCGAGATAAATATCGATATAAATATTTCGTGGCACACATAACAGCCTAGGTTGTCAACATTTCAGTTATAGGATAACAAACCTTCTTGACAAGGAACTCAAGCAGGTTCAATTATAATTTAATCATTTCATTAATGTTATACTAGCCTTTCAATCCCTTCACCCTACAAAATTGAAAACAACAAATGACGAGTCGTAACAATTCGCCACACTTCGGCAATCTTCGGGATCCAAAAGTTAAACAAAGTAGTATCAAGTAGACAATCTGAATCGCTCAATCAGCTAAAAGTAAGGGCGAACCACCTGCCACACGCGTTCGGCACGCGACTGCATACGTTTGTTGGTATTATGACCAGCGAACCGCGACCGAGTCGGTAAGTTAATTGCAATGGGAATGTTATGTGTTTTAAATTATAACCTGATATTGTAACAATTAGCGGTTGTATAAAGTAATGAACGGGAATTTATTCGAGTACTTTATAATTTACTTAAATAACTATTTTAGGAGCAAAACATTCGAAAGTGTTATTTTATATTGAATATTATAAGAATATAGTTGTTAAATTAACCATGTCTTGTATTTAATAAAATAAGTACCTAAGTATATATACTTAACTAACTTAGTAGAGCAGCTTATGATGATAAATAAAATAATATCTAATAGGTTTTTTACTATGCCTAAGAAGTATCATTTATCGAAGTCGATTAAGCCGTTGAGTAGTTATGAGCGGAAATAGAAACAGACATACATAATACTTACATACAGGTAAAACACAACCCTCCTTCGGCAGTCGGGTAAAACATTGGGCTTATATTTTTAAAGATCGTTAAAAACTAAACAATTGATTGAATGGTAGAAGAATAGGTTCATTAAGACATTGAATTTGTTGAGTAAACAAATAATAATTTAAATATTATGTTGGGTTATTTCGGAGATATGAGGTAACTACAACATCCTTTGGGTCAAGCACTCAGTTAAAAATATACAGACAAATTAAAATCTCCTTTATAAAAAACAATTAAAACTAATAATTCCTAAAACTTACTTCCTTAAAAAAACCGAGTATCCCTTCCCTATAAATCACTAATCACATTCACAACACTTCTACAAATTATATCGATATAAAATTATTTGACTAAGAATTAATTATTGTGTCCAACATGACTAGTGTGTGAGCACGGTGGCCGCGCGTGCGTCGCCTACTGGGGGCTGGGACGGTGTGTACCCTGCTTTATGGCCTACAGGGGCTATGGTTCCTATGGGGCGGATGAAACTCCGCCCACAACACTTGATTTTCGAAGAGGTTAGGTACCTATTGAAAAATATAGATTAATAAAACTATGGCTGTAGTCATAAGTGTTGTAGACGCTATTAATGTTTGAACAAAACAAACCAAATTTTAACGTCAAATTTTAACGGCATGTTCAAATATTTTTATTCAATGGTTTTTCTCACTAAAGGCTGTTTATTGAACGATAAAAATTTTAGCGAAAGAACGGTGACCGGTTTCGTTGACAGTGGGTTATTAAATATGTTTCTAAATCTAAAATTATTAATTGGTGTGTATATTATAAAGTGTAACTGCTTTTGTCCCAAATAAAATGAATAAAATTTTATAGGAGCCAACTTTTAATAGTTCCCGATACTCTAACCCAATGAATATGATACTGGTCGAAATTTCACAAGACTAGACTCGTTCCTAGGACTAACCATCTTCTGGATGCGCTACCGGATGACAGCGAGGCCGAGAAATTGTGTAAACTTACACAAGTTTCCACAATTTCTCGGCCTCACTGGTTTGTATATATAAAAAAAATATATAATGAATCTATAAATAAATCGCAGGAACATTTCCTCGGCAACTATCCTTTAACTCCACAATAAATGTAATATTCTCTACACTACGCTAATCTGCCAATGTTAAGTTTAGTACTAAGTTTTAAACATTGTATTTTCTTTGTAAGTGATTTGTTAATCTTTTGAGAAAATAAATATCTTAAACCATAAATACAAGGTGGAAGGTGGTTCAGTACATGATTCTGGACCCCCCTGCGTTGAAATTTTTCGTAACTTATTTCATAAATATAAAAAAAAAATCCTAAGGTTTTTTTACTTAAACGGTTAAAAATACATTATTTCTATCTACCCTAATTAGATTTATAATAAAAAATCATTATTTCATTTATTTCGGATCGCGCGCGCGATGTCATTCACCGCGGAGCGTTATAATAGCGTTTTTAGCAATACACTGCGCGCTCTGTAATAACCGATCATTTTCTACATAAATGACCTAGGTCATTTTATTCGTTTTTTTTATTACCCTGAGTGAAGCCTTGTCATGACGTTTGTGCGTCGATGTCCCTTCCACACCTTGTATAGTTTAAAATATAATAAAATAAGTATTATAACCCATAAATACTGGGTTAGAATTTACGTGACTATTAATAGTCACGATTAATTGAATAAATCTAATTGTAACAATTAAATATTTAACGAAACCAAAGTATAGGAAATCATTTTGCTCTTCAACCCTTACACTGCTACGGCGAAAAATGTAAGCAAGTTATGCATACTGTAACATTCATGTGTGTAATCTAGTTACAACGGGCACCTTACTCGTCTCGCCTTAATTTATTTAATAGTTTAATAGCGCGTGCCAACTGCAACGTTTTTTATAGTCTAGTCTAACCCTTTTGTCGGTATTGACAAGCAATAAATTATATCAATATTTGATCGGACACGCGTTTTGGTGATATAATGTGTTGGATGTTTCAGTACTTTTTGCGTAGTCAAAGGAAAAATAACTCTGTGGCATCAAACGGTTTTTTTAATTCACTATGTAATACTTTAATTTATGAAATACATAAAAACATTCAAAGCAATTAAATAATACTCTTTTAGAAATAACAGAAGTTTATTTTTAGATCAACAGCCTTGTCAAAATGTAGGTAGTGTTGATTCTCAAAATGCACGAGAAGAATAATATAGTACCTACCTATTCTCTTCGGACAGCGTAATCTGTAACAAACGGTAGCTTGAATTTATTCCAGATTCCAAATGTTTGTATAAAAATGGTAGATATATATTAAAATATGTAAAATCAATACGCAGCCATCTTTATCAAACCATCTTTATCACCATGTAAAAAAAAATTAACACATCAAGGATAAGTTAGAATAATTGTTAAGACCATATAGATTTCTTCGAGATTCGAATTATACTTAGGATAGATTTAAATATTATAAACACTACATGTCACAAATTTTAATAAGTAGCATATTTTTTTTCAACACATTAGATTCGTCATAACCTTTTCCGACTGATTGGTTGACAAATAGTCGGACAAAGCAACGTTTTAACACCAAATGTTACCGTCATGGATCAATGACGATTCCTGGCAAAATGTTGACTAACTGCGTCACGCTAGCTACCAAAGGGTTAAAAATATGTTATTACTTGAGTAAAAAAACATGTCTGAGTTTTCTATAATATACCATCACGCCTATTTACTCCGAAGGGATGGTCAGAGGTGTCACCCGTGTGCTTAAGACCCACGTCATAGGGTCCTAGCTGCTGGAAATTATACAGAAAAACCCAACAACACTTTGCTCGACAGTAGCAGTCCCGTTTGAGACCACTAGAGTGAGAATCTAAGGCTGATATTCAGAAAGGAGACTCAACATGAACTTATGCTTCCGTATGTCAAATTTGTATGACTATTTGACATACGGAAGCATAAGTTCATGTTGAGTCTCGTTTCTGAATATCAGCCTAAGGCTAGTGGTATTCAGAGATGACGCTCAGCGTAAAGTAAGACTTCCGTATGTCAATTTGTATTACAATATGACATACGGAAGCGTAAATTCATGCTAAGTCTTGTCTCTGAATCTCAGCCTAATGGTCTCAAGAAAGAGACAGTGCTTTAACATTGGTAATAATAAATAATAATTTGAGAGCTTTAACCGCATTCTTTTATTTTAACGTCAAAATAAAACTTTCTGAAAATGTTGGAAAACAACAAATACTACTCATTACCATAACATTAGTTTCCTATTTTGATACTCTTTTTGTTTTAGAAACAAGAGTAATTATAACATCATCACCTACAGATGTAAAATTCACTAACAACTACCAACTACGACCCTCGTCTTAATATTACACCATCGCAGTTTAAAATAATAAATAAAAAGTGAACGTTAGGGTCGCCTAGTTTAGTTACTTTGCCGTCGCCACGCTCGAGAGCCCATGAATGCATTAAATGTTCCTACATGCACACTGAAGGGTTAATACACTGATTTTAGTGGTGCAGTTATGATATATCGATAAATGTGTCGATAAATATCGTAGAGTAACAGAATAATTATAGTCTAATGTATGTTTACAAGGGTAGTATACTTACTTAATAATGTTTAAAAGATAATTCCCATCTAGTATCAGTGTCTAGCCACACACTGATTCACTGACGTAATAAATTAATTACTTAATTAATTTGATCAAGGTCTCTATGAATATAAATTAACCTTTTATTGTATACAATATCTACTTCATATTAGCAATAGGTAAAAGTACTATTAATATTGATATTATACAATACGAAATTCGCAAAACTACCCAAAATTTTGCAATTTTCTTGAATGTGACAACACTATCGCCTGCTGTGGTATATTTGGCACCTGTGACTATTGCCCCTGTAGCGATGAGCGAGTTTCTTTGCTTTATAAAAAAATATTACTTTTATTCGGCATATTTTTTTTTACTTATAATCCTGTGGATTACGTACATAACTACATATCGTTAAATCGATACCTAATAATACTTTCACGGGTCGGACAGGGATTTCTCAACATGCTGTAGATGAAAGGATATTGGCAGATCCCATCCCTAGTATGTTCAACCCCATCGCACGCGCCCCTCGCGCCGACAAACACCGGCTCGCCACCGAGCATAATACTGCGGACTTACCGCGCCCGCGCATGCACAGATCATTATTTGCTTGTTGCAGAGCTAACTTGGTCTTAACTGTTTTTATTAAATAATTATTTTGAATATTTTATTATGCTGCATCAACAGAAAATATAAATCATTGCTTTTAACGGCAGGACGTGTGCGCATCCAATAGGACTGTACATAGTTCTCAAAGGTGTGTATATATAAAATATATAAATAAAAATGTTATTGCTTGACATTATGTTTAGCAAGCAATAAGCCTAAGCTTTTTTACTGGAAATTGGTGCCCAGTTGCCCAGTGTGCTGAATAATATTGCAGATTAGGTAAGCAAAAAGTACGATGCAAGATAAGATCATTGAATGGCCATTAAAAATAACTTACAAAGCAGAAAAATTTACCAATCTAAATCAGTTTATTTTTATCTAACAAGAAATTAAACACAAATTACCTCAGAATATAAATGCATATCTTTGATCAGCAGAGTTCTCGGCAGATATCTTTCCAGAAGTCTACCCTCTCAAGTTCTCCGAGATACGTGACCGGCCCATTGTCACTTCAGATCGTATATCGATAATAAATATTTCACAAGAATAAAATCATTTTGCATAGTGCTCTAAATTGATATAATTTATAGAAAAAACGTATCGAATTATAAAGGTAATGTATGTCAATTAATCTGTTTATTCAAACATGTTGGGTATTATAAAGCTAATATTGTACTTAAAAACTACAATCTTTTGCACAAATAACAACATTTTAAATCTAAAAAATATTTACCTATACTAAAACGCAATAACATGACGCTAATCTTTTAAATATTAAAACATTTATACAGAAGAGTTGCATAATCCTTGATGGTAGAAAAAAAACTATACATCATCCATTGTTGGTCGCCGTTTTAAAATGTTAAAAAGGTTTGTTGTTAAGGGCTTATCCGAAGGGGTTGTAAATAATGACGGCGCAATTCTTTATAGAAAACTAAACGGTCGCTAAAAGGGTTGCTTTTGAAAACTGAGTGCGTTTTATAAAAAGGTAAAAGTGCAAAAGAAAAAATATGACCTATACTGCATCAAAATACTTACTCTTATATACTTATTATGATTTAAAAATGTTGGTTAACTGGATAAATTGTTCATAGGCAAGTACTAGTGTCTGGCAATTTTGTCTGTGACGCTTTATTATTATAATTTCATATAAAATATAGTTTTTTTTAAATATTATGAATTAGTTATTCTAAGACTGGAAATTCTGGCATAGCGACATAAGTACCTACTTAACATGGTGTCCATTCGATCACAATAATCGTTGTCATGCATATCAAATGCAACTAAACATGACGTTATCTTGACACATTATTGACAACTCGTCAAAACTTGTCACTTTTATTAACATTATTATACAGAAAAGCAGTATATTACAATCGAGAATGCAAATAAAGCCCATGTTTTGTAGCTACAAATCACAGGCCAAAAGTAAAATAATTATTAAAATATTCTACATTATTGTTGATAAAACCGTGTGAAAATCATTCTCAAGAACACATGTCGGCAGATAGCGGGTTTCATTAATTTTTGCAATATTAAATTTTTCATACGAGTCGTGATTTTGTACCGGTTGCGTTCGCAATTTGTAGCACTGTGCGATTATTTTTGTATTGTATTGTAAACAATAATTTTAGTATTATTGGTGTTTGTATTACCGTGAAAATATAGACATTTCGTATATTAAAGGTTTGATAAATAATCGGTTATTTTAAATGGCATCAAGTATAAGCAGAATTGTGCTTGGGTTGTATCTATCGGTTTACTGACTCAATTTTTAACGGTTACAATTTTGAACAAATACATTTTCAATTGAATCATATTTATGTATTATAAAAACCTTAAAAAATAATAGGTAGGTTGTCTGTGGTATATTAAAAAATGCGACCAAATGTTATCAAGAACTTTCAACATAAACTCTAAGGGAGTTATGGAAATATTCTGGCTATGAACTTGCATTGATAGATAAATATCACGGTTTTCTGACATTAATGTTTTTCTAAGTAAAACTAATTAAAAAAACATTCTACTGTATAAACACTACCTAAATTTTTATACGAAAATGAGAAGTTTGATTTTTTAAAATGTAAGTAAATAGGTACTTTTAAAGTCGCCCTAGGCTGGCCTAAAAATGCCTGAAGTAACCGAATTTTAGCTGAACGTAGCAACGGAACGTACGAAGCGTAGCATTGCGTAGAAACATTGTAGCATTGGGTAGTAATGATGTTTTTTTATACGGTAAGTTACCAAAATGACGTTTATTATTTTTGTATTTAAAATATGATATTTATTTCTTTTTTTTAAACCAATATATAAATTATATGTAAGGGTAAAACCTAGTTATGGAGGCACTACAGACGTTGCGGAAGAGCTGCGGCCTACGCGGCGCGCAACGCCGCAAGCGTAGCGAACGCTTGCGCCTACGCAAAAACTTTAATAGAAAAGGGTGCCAAATATTAAATATAATACAAAAACGCTAAAAGTAATAATTCAAATACAAATAATAGCAAAAAATAGCATTTATTTGCACAATTGTTCAGTGCAACGCGTGCCGCTTGTAAAACTCGTTCTAAAATAATTCCTGGCCATAATAAAACTGATAATCGTGCTAATCCTTATTTACACTGAAGGTGGGTGAAGTGGGTCCCCTGATAAGCTGGCAGGTAGACTGAATCAGCAATTTCTATTGGTGAATTTTTGTGTTCATATCGCAACAACAAAATCGCCCTGGCAATTTTAGTCGTGCAAATGAAGGGGTTTTTTATCATGAATATCATAATATTTATACAATAAAATGTGTAAATTAATCAATAAAATAAAATGCGATTCGGTTGACTAATATCCCTGTTTGATTTTAAGCTTGGCGTGCGAAAAATCCGCCCCTTTGTCGCACGTTCTTTTGCTACTATTAGCGCCGCGTAGTGGTAATACTAAGCATTAAGCTGCGTGATTTAATTTTTACGCTTTTTGGTTCTATTGGTATTGTTTATTCTAGCCGTTAAAATAATATAATGACCCATTACGATATTTTAAACCTTATTTCATAATAAGTAATTGCAGAAAGCAAAATTTTAAATTTAATGTTTTAAAAATATATTCATGATAATAATATTAAGTTACGAGAAATTAAATTATTATCATGTACCTACTGATTGAAGTGCAAAATTGGGAATCTCATAATTTTTATTGTGATAATGTACTAATACTATGAAATTCCTGTTACAATACTTTATATTGTGAATTTTAATTTTAGTTTGTCCATCTTTAGATTTGTCTTACACAATGAGTAGGGCAAAAAGTCGTAGAGCGACGATTTATTGCTTGATCATTATTATCAGGCGCTGCGAAACTATTCCTGTTTTGTAGGTAGTAGATTTTATTTGATACAAATGATTGACTAGAACTGTTGAAAGCAGGATATAAATGACGAAAATTAGAAAACGTGCTTGTTATCTAACCATAAAGGCTCTCCGCTTGGAGAATTTGCCTGTAATGTAACGTTTCAGATAGTCACAGTATAGCACCTAGATAAGACGAACGCTTGTTATGTAATGTACCGTCGTTCTGAACATGTTTGAGGTTACAAGTTGTATCAAAATATTACAGACATTCCGCACTGTGATGCTCAGTTCTCCTCCGTCACCAACGTAATGCTCAAATCTGTAACATTACAGTGCGCAAACTGTAATGTTACAGATTTGAGCGTTAGGAGAAACGAACATTACAGTGCGCAAACTGTAATGCTCGTTTCTCCTCCCTTACTGATGTAATGCTCGACTCTGTAATGTTACATACAGGAAAATGCTCCAAGGTACCTTAAAACCTACCTCATACCATCACGCCTGTATTCCCCGAAGGCGTAGGCAGAGACGTACTAATGTACACCCACATTTCGCCAGTATGTTTTAGGTCCCTTGTAATAGGGGGCGGGAAAACCTAAAACCTACCTGGAGGGTTAAATCAAATAAAGTATAAATACAAGCTATGTTTACTTTGGTACTAGATGCTGCGGTGTGTAAAATGCCAGAAATATTGCACTGTTTGTGATGACAAAATAAATTGAAAATTTTAACAGATACAATTTCTTGGTAACTGCCAAGTGTCACCTAAGTGTAGTGTTCAGAAGCGCGACTGCTACCGTTGATGTCTTGGGTTGTAGACCCAGGTCGAACAAGGTTACTGGGTGTTTCTATAAAGTACTCAGTAGCAGTTTGGATTTGTGCCCGGTTAATGGCAATAGGGGCTCACATGCGACTTGAATAATTATACCCGTGAGGGTGTATATTTTTACACCTCTGCTTAACGCCTAGGGTATACAAGCGTGATGGTTTGTCCCTACTAACTGTTATTCGTCCAAGGTGACATTTGAAAAATACAAAACAATAGCGATGTTTTTATAACTAATGTATAAAATATACCTAGAAAACAATTAGATTTAATTTTTGCTTTTGGTATTAAGTATTTGAAATAAATACACCTAGGTACGGTCAGCAACGAAGGTGAACACAGTCAAATTTGGGAAGCATCCCAGCAAAACTTTTCATTTTAACGAAGAAAATTTCATTCGATTGTACATTTCATTCGATTTTAATGAAGGTAAGAAAAAATATAATTGTCTCATTAGCAGAACAAAATGAAATTAATTGCGGGTCAGCAACTTTTGGCATTAATATTAAAGCGTTTTGAAGGATGTATCGTGATTAGCGACTTTCAATGCTGACTGTACTATTTTTAATGGCTACAATAATTGTATTGCTAAATGGCTGGATATTTTGGCAAAACGGCGGTATTCATGACTAATTGCAACAATGCAATCTTTATTGTATGTACCTATTCAAATTTAAGTACATACATTTTATTAAAAACTAGCTTTCCGCTAGCGGCTTTGCCCGCTATCCCACGGGAACCATACATTTTACCGGGATAAAAAGTAGCCTATGTGCTATTCCAGACCATGTTCTATCTCTGTGCCAAATTTCATCCAGTTCCATTCAGTAGTTTTTGCGTGAAAGTGGAACAAACATCCATCTATCCATACATACAAAATTTCACATTTATTATATTAGTAGGATAATATTTATGTACATAAATTTGCTATCATATGTATTCATTGTACATTAGTTAGGTATTTCCCACAAACTATTCATAGTTACGTAGTTACTGAACGATAAACACCTTTACAACCGCAACAGTTTTATTAGTTTAAACCAAATAATACATAGTTGAACTTGTTGGTATTAGTGGCATAAAATATTTAATCTAGCTCAAATATTAAAGTTAGACATTTTGTTTTGATGTAATGTTGTACAAACTACTCGGGATGGGTGCTGGGTGTCTATAGAAATAGTAAGAATGTAAGTTTCATATCTGTACTATGGCTATTTAAAAAAATAAAGCATTTAATGCCGTGTTCTAACGTAGAAATTTTCCATGAAAGTCGTAATGTTTTTAAGATTTTTTTATTTTTATTATTGGACATTTTACACATCACCATCTAGTCCCAAACTAAGCCAAGCTTGTACTATGGGTACTAGACAATGGATATAATTTTTTTTTTTTAACTAGCCCGTATTGTCCCAATTCTGAGCAAAGGCCTCCCCCCATTTCTTCCATTTATCTCTTTGTTGGGCTATTTGTGTCCAGTTATTCAGGAAGGCATCCAAGTCGTCTCGCCATCTCTTTCGTGGTCTGCCGTTTTTTCGGTTAACTGTCTTAGGGCTCCAATTCTGTGCAATAGAAGCCCACAGTTCATCCGGCATTTTGCAGACATGGCCTGCCCAGTCCCATTTAAGTTTAGCAGCCTTTTGAGCCATTAGTGTCACATGGACATAATACTTATATATTTTTTTTGTAAACACATACTTATAATACATAAGAAACACCCAGCCAAACACAAACACTTATATTCATTACATAAATATTTGTGTCCTGTGGGAATCGAACCCACGACTTCGTGATTAGGTCCGGTACTAGAACCACTAGACCACAGACATCGTCAAACTCAACAATTTTCTACTTAAACTAAACTTAGCTTAATATTTTCACACAATTTAACGTTCTTTTCCTTTTATCTCTCGTAGAAGTTGTCTAACTGTTGAATGCTGTGTACAGTCATAATCGGACTTCAAGTTTATAAAGTGTACGTTATGAAGAATGCTATTACCTATGTAATAATTAATCTGTTATCTGTTTCTGTGCCAATTAATTTCGTATGATAATTGTTACATTATTAGATTTAGAATGGTTTTTAAAATCTCTGTGACACATTACTTAAGAAGACGTTCGTGAAAATGAGCATGAGAATTTTCTATTATTTTTAGACTGCCTCGTTGGTTTAGTGGTCCCAAGCGCGACTGCGAAGCTAGGGTCCTGGGTTCGAACCCCGGGTCAAGCAATGTTGTTGGGTTTTCTGTGAAATTTCCAGTAGAAACTCGGAGTCTGGATTTGTGCCCGGTTGATGGCAATAGGCTCGCCCCCTATTACAAAGAACCTTAACATACCGATGAAATGTAGGTGTACATTAGTACGCCTTTGCCCACCCTTTCGGGAACTACAGGCGTGATGGTATGTTATGTTTTGTATGTTTGTCTGTCTGTTGATCGCTGTATTTGAACAGAAATCAAATCTTCAAAAACTTCACACGCCGCGCCGTCGAGAAAATCTCTCAGGCATGGGACGGTCACGAGGTCACGATGTTTTACAACATAATTTTGTTTTTATATAAATCGTATTAAACCTATAACAAATATTATTTCAGCATATGTAAGGCCCTTCGAGTGACGTCATGTTTAGAATAACAACAGAAAAGTTTCCACTTTACACGAAGCAATATGTAAGGAGATTTTCATCCAATGACTACTCAAAGGTAACACAAGGGTACAGAAATGTACACACGTCACGCGCGTGAACCGTTCCGCCTGGGTGCTGTCTGTTGAGTCTAGTCAGCTCTTACTTGTTTTACTGTTTTTCTTTTATTATGCAAACTGTTATCTTATGCAAACTGAACTATTCACAACGACTATCCAAAACAAGATTGTAAATAAAATATTTTATTTAACCAACATTTTTTAATTGATTATCTTGCCGGCTCTTCTCCATATGATCCACATTTTGGAACTCTGCAACTAGTTTGGCTTCTCAAAAGTACCTATTATATGGTCTAATTGAATAAAACATTTGACTTTGACTTTCAAGGCTTATTAACTGTACCTACACGATTTCAGTAATTGGTTTCTTCTGTTTTTCATCATCTTCTGCCCTTATCCCCATTTCCTTGGGGTCGGTGAAGTATGTTTTTGTCTCCCATAAATCTCTATCAGCCGTCGTCTCGTTATTCATTTTTTTCTGGCCATCGATATAGTTTCTCATACAGTACATCTATCTTTTCCTTAGTCTCCTTTTTTCTTTCTTTCTTACTTTTCTCTCTCTCTCTCTAGTCTCCCACATCTCTGCTACTAGATAGAACTTCTCCATCATCGGGCTTCTAGTGAGTTATTATTATATGACACTTTTTTCCAGGAAAGTCCAGTAGTAGTAGTCAAACAAGGAAAATTAAAAGGTGCGGTCAAAAAATGTTTAGATGGAAGCCCTTACTACAGTTTCAAAGGTATACGCTACGGACAACCACCAGTTGGAGAACTGAGATTCAAGGTTAGACTCGTTTTTTTTTCACTTATTCGAACATTACAGTATGACTACTAAGTGCATCTTAGTAAAAAAATAAACACAGATTTCTATTATATCATTTCCGAAGTTGACGTCAGTTATTGTGCGTTAAATTCAATAAAATTTTGTTTACTAATCTTCCAGGCACCGTTACCAGCAAAGCCATGGGAAGGCATACTTAATGCCATAGAACACGGCCCTGTGTGCCCCCAATACGACCTGACCATCTTAGACTACGTAGAAGGAAACGAAGACTGCCTCTTCTTGAACGTTTATACAAAGACTCTACAATCTAGCTCTAAAATACCTGTAATGGTCTACATTCATGGAGGCGCCTTTAAGTCAGGGTCTGGAAATGCTGAAACATATGGCCCTGAGTATTTGATCCAACATGATGTTATCTTAGTCACTATGAACTACAGACTTGAAGCATTAGGCTTTCTTTGTCTAGACACGCCCGAAGTTCCAGGTAACGCTGGTATAAAGGACCAAGTTTTAGCCTTACGTTGGGTCAAGGAAAACATTAGCAAGTTCGGTGGGGACCCTGATAATATCACTTTATTTGGAGAAAGTGGTGGTGCTGCAGCTGTAACGTATCATATGCTGTCTCCGATGTCTGAAGGTCTGTTCAACAAAGCAATAGCACAGAGTGGCGTTTGTTTGTCATATTGGGCGATTGCACATAAACCTGTAGAACGGGCGTTTAGAGCAGGCAAAGTTTTGGGCAAAGATACAAACGACCCTAGTGAACTATTAAACTATCTAAGAAAAATTCCTGCTATTGACCTAGCAAGAATAACTATAAAGGCGAGATCAGACGATGAAAAGATAATGGGCTTACCTGTTCATTTTTCTCCAACAGTGGAAAAGACATTTGAAGGTCAAGAACAGTTTTTGACTAAGGATCCTATGGATATGATTTTAGCTGGGATCGTGAACAAAGTCCCGTTGTTAATCGGCTACAATACGGCAGAAGGGATTTCTTTGTTCCCTGGTCATTGGAGAAAAGCAATACTCTTCAATAAAGACCCTTCGTACCTGGTTCCTAGAGACATCGCCACAATAGTGTCGAAAGTAAAGTTGAATGAGCTTGGTCAAGGAATTAAGAAATTTTACGTTCACGACGATTTTACTGAAGAAAACCTTCAAACTACCGTCGATTTTCTTACAGATTTTAATTTCTTATACGAAATACACCGATTTGTGCATTTTTATCAGAGTTTAGCCCCTGTGTACATGTATAGGTTTGGTTACGAAACTGAGATGAATTTTTTGAAAGGAATCTATAACGTTAAAAATGTTAAAGGTGTTTGTCATGCAGAGGAACTGCTTTATCTATTCCATAGTAAAACTTCACGCAATTTTTTTGAAAAACATGAACACATAAGAAATATAACATACCAGGTGACCAAACTTTGGACCGATTTTGCCAAAACTGGGTAAGATTACCTTTTATTAATAATATATCACTTTTAAAGTAATGTTTTTCTACTAAAGATATTTTTATCGTCGACTAACCCTACTTCAAGGTACTTAGGATCCCTAGGTCCCTTTCCTGGGACTTAAAACATTCCTGTGAACTGTGGTTGTCTATAAGTCCAAGTGCTTTATTGTTGGTAAGTTTTCAACCGACTTCAAAAAAAGGAGGAGGTTCCCAATTCCACTGTATTTTTTTTATTTTTTTATGTTTGTTACCTCGAACTTTCCACTGGGTGAACCGATTTTGATGATTCTTTTTTTATTCGAAAACTGGTGCTTACAGATTGGTCCCAAAAATTTTTTCGAAATCCGGTGAGCGGTTGTAAAAACATCGACGGAAATTAAAAAAATTGTATACATATATGATATTATGGTTTACCTCGAAACCTCGCTGTTTGTGCCGGTCAGTGAGTTTAGTTGCTTCCCCCCCCCCCATATAATATAGTATATATTCCACTAAAACTACTCATTTAATTTAAATCTGACGTTCGTTCATTGTCTGTTTGGCACCGACTCAAAATTAGTTAGAAATCATAATGTAAATATGTTATTTTTTGCTTTTTAGTTCCTGTGTTTCTTGGAGGCGGTTTGTTTTTTGTTTAAAAATAATTTATTGTTAGATTCGTGACTACAGAAACAGAAAAACATGCTTAATGAAATATTTATTTTCTTTACAGAACCCCAACTCCGAGTGGAGAAGCAATACAATGGCGGCCGTACACGTCGGCTACTAAAGAATGCTTGATACTGGACCATGATACACGACTAGCAAACAACGCAGACAAGGAGAGAGTTGAGTTCTGGAACAAAATATACTCTGAAGTTGGCCTACCTTGTATACCTATCAATAATCTGTAGATTTTATATGCGGCTTGAACTTTTGAATAAATAATTTAATTTATAGACTATTTTTTTTAAAGATGTTAGTAAACCCTTCCCGGGCTTACTAACATCTTTAAAAAAAAACCAGTACGTTGTTGGACTCTTTTGTTTACTAAAACAAATACCCGAATCTCAGAACCTCTAAGCAGAAAATGCTCGCTACTGCGCCAGTAGTGCCGAAATGTGTTTATTACGAAATGTATTTATCAATTCAATGCATTTCTTTGACTGCCTCGTTGGTCAACTGGTCCTAAGCGCAACTGCTACGGTATCCTGGGTTCAAATCCTGGGCCGAGCATAGTGTTATTGGGTTTTTCTGTGAAAGTCCATAAATAGCAGCTGGGATTTGTGCCCGGTTGATGGCAATAGGCTCGCACTTGGAATCTAAACATACCGGCGAAATGTGGGTGTACATTAATACACCTCTGCCTACCCCTTCGGGGAATACAGGCGTAATGGTATGTAACGTTCAATGCCTTTTGGATATTTATTTATTTACTCTTTATTGTACACCATTATTACAATAACAATAAAACATAAAGAAATCGGACTAAACTGATGTACAATGGGCGGTCTTATCGCGCAAGGCGATCTCTTCCAGATAAACTTTGGATGGACTGGGATAAAATAAATAAACAACGTAATAATTCACGTAACGTCACGGTCTACAATATTATAAATGCGAAAGTAATTCAATCTCTCCCTTTTTACGCCTAAACTGACTATCAGTTTTCGACAAAGCCACAAATAAAAATTGCATGCTTGAGAGTCGTCGGCAGGCGGGTGAAGTCTGGCAACCCGCAATACGCCAGCATGATGGACTATAGCCTAACCTCTCTTATTCTGAGAGGAGACCCCTGCCCAGCAGTGGGAAAATTAATGGGTTTGTTAGTTTTTAGATTTAGAGATGTTGTAGAGTTAGATTCACTAGTTAGATGTGTAATGTCAGAAGGAATGTCCAAGGTTAAATAACTGATTTAATTATCACAAAGTTACACGAACAAACATATGTTACGCGTGCCTAGTTTTCCTGCCGGGCTAACATGCACGCCGCGAGAAACTTTTGTCGACGCTTATGTCGTGCTTTTGTCTCGTTTTCGTGCGAGGAAGAGCGAGACCAAGGAGTAGACAACATTTTGTCGTGGCGCGCATGTTAGCCGGGCTGGTTGAGGTTGAACCTGGCCTGCCACAGTACTCTCAACGTTTCATAAGATATTTTTTCTGTTGCTAATTCTTACATATGTCTCAGTAATTGGGACGGCCGTTGAAACGACTGTGCATCATTGCGTAATCCGAATGACATTCGGGGAAACTCGAAAATTAACGAAATGGTTGATGATAATGAGGAGTCCTTTGACACTGAAACTATGGGCAACAGCTAAGTAATACATAGATCACTTAAGTGATATTTTCTACTACTTACAAATACCTATGGAAATTCACATATAATATTAATTGTTTTATGTTCAGATGACCCCAATCACGACTGTAATTATAAGTACATAAAACATTTATATCTGTAATTATTTATACAAGATGACAATTCAAATTACATTTAAGTACGCATACACTTCTTAGTCTTTAACCCCTTGGCAGCAACGGATCTAGTTTTTTTTCAAACCTGGGCAGAAACTTCACAGTGACACTTTTTAAATAGATACGAGTAAGTATATAATCATTTTTAATTAAGGACTTTATTAAAGACCAAAGTGTAGTGTAGTTGTCGCAGTACTTGGTCTAAGGATTGCTTTCATATTTACTAGTTAGTGTAAGTTCACTGTTTTTCTTTATGAATATTCTAATTCTAAACGCGAAGACTTGTTATTGGCTGTCAGATCACTGTTTAAGAATGTATAGTATTTTAATTTGCTGTAAGTATTCCATGCTGTATAAAATAAATCTAGTTCAAGTTCAAATGTTTTTATATCCAACAAAATTTGATCAAACTAACGCTATGACTAGTATTTGCATGTAACAGTTGCACCTATAGAGAAGAATTCGGTAAGAAACTTCATGGAGGGCTAGACAAGGTGCATTTTGAAATTCGAATCGACAAACAAAATGTATGTAAATGACATTAGTGACAGCCCGATTTTCCGAAAGCTTGAGACATTTCCATAAATTTTCTTTGTCGATTCGAATGTCAAAATACGACTTGGTAAGGAGACTAAGGTGCATTCGATTTCGATTTCGGCAAATCGGGCTGTCACTAATGTAATTCACATACATTTTGTTTGTCGATTCGAATGTCAAAGTGCAACTTGTCTAGCCCCCAGGACGGATACTGTTTTAAAAATGTACCTATTTACCTTCTTGCAATAGCAAATTAGACAAGCATACCTACAATGTCCGCAGTCCAGGTAATGTTTTAGTTTTAACTCGAAGTCGAAATTATATAAAAAAAAGAATATAAAAACCTTAATATTTTATGTAAGTATGCAATGAATAAATTAGGCTTTTATCTTCTTTAACTATCAGTACTCGTCGTACCTAAGTATGATACTGCCATTCCGTTTTCTCTACAAAATAAGTTTTTGCACTGCATTATAAATGCAGTAATTATAATTACGTTATATACCTATATAACATTAATACTTCAATCCGACGTCACAGTGCATTCAGTGTGTTCGGACGAGCCATGTTGTGGGTATTCTTACTATTCGGAGCGGTACTATATCTGTCAGTTAATCGCTACAGACTCCGGGGGATCATAAAAGTGTCGAATAAAATAAAATGTGATCTGAAATGTTACCCTATTATCGGCCACGCGTATTTGTTCCTAGGTGATGGTATACGTAAGTAGGCCAGTCGTATTTGTTCCTAGGTGATGGTATACGTAAGTAGGCCAGTCGTATTTGTTCCTAGGTGATGGTATACGTAAGTAGGCCAGTCGTATTTGTTCCTAGGTGATGGTATACGTAAGTAGGCCAGTCGTATTTGTTCCTAGGTGATGGTATACGTAAGTAGGCCAGTCGTATTTGTTCCTAGGTGATGGTATACGTAAGTTGGCCAGTCGTATTTGTTCCTAATTGACGGAATACGTAAGTAGGACCCGACCGATATCGATATCGACCGTAGCAATTAAGGATGTAGGTTCTCCAAAAATACTACTTTTCAATAGAGCAGTTCAAAGATTGTTTTAACGATAAAAAAAAGTGTTTCGTAATCATCATTCAATTCAAATTTCGAATTCGGTCATATTGGCGCCAACACAAATCGAGGATTGAATGGCCATTGCGTGCAGGGTTCGCTTCTTCTGCGGAAGCCCGAGCCAATCAGCAGAACGTAAAACCAACGTTCATACGTCTCGTCCAATCACGGTCCTCCGATGACCGTTTCCTTCGCGCGCCTTCAAATATGGCGCAGAAGTAGAAGGAGTGTGCAAGTTTCGCCGGTACACGCAACGCGTGCTCTCGAGTAAAATAATTCGAAAAGAGGGAACTTTCGTATAAACTTTCTCGTGTGAGTGTCCAAGTGGAAGCCCAGGCCAGGCGACCACCAAACAGGTGCATCGCGATTGGATCAGCCTCCTCGACCGCGACACGTGGGAGCGCTCCCAGTTTACAGCTGGATTAGGTGATGAAGACGTACGTGGCTAAGGTAAGGGCTCTCTTCTTTGGTTGCGGACTCTTCCACGTAGCGGCCATTCATCCAATCGTATTATTTCCATCGTGCGGCCGCACCCAAATGTGCAGGTGACGTGCTCCTCGCACATTTTTATGGTGCCGAAACCCGGGAACCTAGTCCTTAATTCATTCAATTCGGTCTGGTTCCCGTTAACTTTGCATTTCTATAGAAGTATTAGACGTAATTGCATACCTAAATACATTGAAATTTTATAATTTATTAATATTTTTCCAAATTTATAATTTAGGTGTGGGTAGATTTCACCCACCGTCAATATAAAATATAAAATTGATGTAACTTTACTTATTTCACGTATTTTTCGAATGCATATGAGTATTTCACGTATACGTAGATAGGAATTGATAATTTCAATCGTCTTTTCGTGTAGAAATAGTTCATTTTCGTATTATTAACACCAAACGCAATATAATATTCGGTATAACCCGCCTATTTTAGGTTGGTCATACACTTCTATACAACTTACTATTTTTCCGTCGCGTAATAGCACCTTCTAAATTTAGTCGCATAACATGAGTTGAACATCCATCGATTTCATTCAATCCGTCGCTCCGTCCGAGTTAATGTTCATTCTCCCAGAAACGTCAATTCTTATTTCAAATTCAAATCGTCTTTGACGATTGAAGAACGAATGTCATACTTGTCACACGAAAAAATATCTAAACGAAGCATATATATTAGCATACATATTAGTATCCTCTCGATTACATCGACCTTACGTCAACTACCTAAGTATCATATTCGCTTGTATTTCGCATCGGCTACTCGTTTTAGCAATTCATTCTTCGAAATACATACAACTCGCCGCTTTGTTTACGTTCCCTCATTTCATTATTTTAACTAGTGCGTACCTTGTTGATATAACTACCTACAAAATAAAGGTTTGTATCAACATACGCAAGCAATTATACTAAAGTATTGATTAAATATCTACGCATTCGCAAGTTGGTAATAATTACTTACTATCCTCCGTAGCTATTTAGGAAAATACTATCGTGTACTGTCACAATACAGTGTAAATCGCAGAAGGATCATTCGAAGTACTTAGTACTAAGTACTACATTTCACGTTACCTTTTGTGATTTTCGTTACTACTTGATCTTATTCGATGATAGGTTTGGTATACTCATAGTAAGTAATACCTACCTACAACCACCCGTACACATTTCTGGTATAGTACTTCGTCGCTTTCGTTTGTTATTGGATTCGGTCTTCTCGTACTATACAACTATCGTTTTTTAATTCTCTTGTATAGTATTTTTTCGTTCGACCGATCTAGTTTCAACGTACTCACGTACTGTACCTACCGTGTTGTTGTTGTATTGTGTAGCATTCATTCATCGATTCGTTGTACTGCACATCTCGCAAGATTTAGATTTCTTGAATCACAACTTTTATATACGTTTGTTTATAGGTAAATTATACTTATAATTTTATCATACGATTTTATTAAAAGCGTAACAATGTCCTTTAATACAAAGCGAAAGTTGATGAAACGTGAATCGCTCACAGTGGTCGATGATGAACCTTCAGTCACTGTTCGGGACTTACCTGTTTTACGGCGTAAGCGCACCCTCGCATTAAATCGTTTACGAAAGACGCTTACAATTGCTGAGTTGGCCCAGGAGGAGCCTACTCAGTTGAACGCGTTTCTCGCTCATTACTCTGTCGTGCAGAAGCTGTGTGATAGTTTCGAAGAGGCTCACTCCGATATTCTCTGCGTTGTAGATAGTGAGTCGGAAGAACAGGAGGATGAGGTTCGCGTAGAATTCGACGAAATTTATTTCGCCATCATGACCATTTATAGGCAGTTAGTTCACACCGAAGGACAATCTAAGACAAATAAACTCGATAACGAACGTCCTTGCATCGCTAACGTAAAACTGCCCAAAATGATAATCCCAACGTTTTCCGGAAAAATAAAGGACTGGCCTAGTTTTTTCAATCTTTACAATTCGTTAATTCATAATAATAAATCGCTTTCGGATGCCGAACGCATGCATTATCTCTTTTCATGTCTCTCTGGTGATGCCCTTTCTCTCATACGTACTTACCCTCCCGAAGGTGCTTATTATCGTGAGGCATATCAAAGCGTGATTGAGAGATACCAAGATAAACGCGAGTTAGCATTTACATGTTGGAAAGAAATATTAGACATTAATTTAAAGTTGAATTCATCCGCCGACCTTCGTCGTGTTCTTGATCACACAAAAGAAAATTTAACTATTTTAAAAGGTCTTGGATTACCTACTCAAGAATGGGATTTTGTACTTAGTTACCATTTTTTGTCAAAATTAGATTCGCAAACGCGTTGCTCGTATGAGAGGAAGCACATCACTACCGAGCTTCCGGACTTCAAGAAGTTGTTGGAGTTCTTATACACTCAGTGCGAGGCACTCGTTCGAGACACGCACTTTTCACAAGATCGCGTTAAACCTTCCGTTAAACATGCTCAGGACAAATCTCATTTCCAAACCAAGTCGAACGATAAATCGTTAAAATCAAAAATCTCGACTGTATTTCTTTCCAACACGGACGAGAAACCTAAGCCAGTAACAAAGCCTTCGCCATCTCAAAAATCGCCGATTTCTACCTCTTCGTCTCACCCAATCGTTAAGTGTTCATTTTGTTTAGAAAATCACTCTGTCAACCACTGTAAACGGTTTGAACAGATTCCTGTCGCCGAACGAATTGAGCATGCGAAGACAAATTATTGGTGTTTCAACTGTCTGAGACCTTCTCATCGTATCGCTGAGTGTAGATCTATTTTCAGGTGTCAGAAATGTCATCAGCGTCACCACACCCTTCTTCATTTCGAGGAACCTGACAACGTGACTTCTGCACAAACCCAATCGTGTTCTGGTACCTCAACTAACAACCAAGTCCAAGTTCTTACCAGTCTTGGTGACCAGTCTGTGGTGCTTCTTTCTACAGCCAGAGTTCAAATTCGTGATTCGTCAGGCAACTTTCAATCGTTCCGCGCACTTATAGATTCCGGAAGTCAGACCCATTTCATCACTGCACGAGCAGTCAAACGACTTGGTGCGGTTAGTCACCCGACTTCACGCCGTGTACTAGGTATAGCTCAGTCCTCTACTACCGTTTCAGGAACAGTCAGACTTGAAATCGGTTCTGATGGTCAAAGTCTCTTTAATATTGACGCGCTCCAGTTGCCTCACATTTGCGACCAGATGCCAGCTAGTCGTATTGACATCTCCTCATGGCATCACCTGCAAGGTCTCACCCTTGCTGATCCAGATTGTCACAGGCCTGGTCCTATAGATCTCCTTCTTGGTGCTGAGATCTTCGCCTCACTATTGCGTCCTGGTAGTGTAGATGGAGGGTCGATGCAACCCGCGGCTCTAAATTCCGTGTTTGGTTGGATCTTGATCGGTGGCGTTAGCCGCCAAGATGAGGTACAGTCCTTCTTTGTGATTGAGGACGATTACCGTCACGAAGAAGTAAAACGCTTGTGGGAGCTAGAATCGTTTGAAACAACTCAACGTTTGACTCCTCATGAGAAACGTTGTGAAGATATCTTTTCGACCCAACACACTCGCGATCACACGGGCCGATATATTGTTCCCTTGCCGTTCCAGGAAGAAAGACAAGACCGGTCTTTCCCTGGGTCCCACGATATCGCTTTAAAAGGACAGGTTGATCCGGTTAAATCCACGTCGTTGCCTCGCCTTGAGTTTTGCGGTGCGGTCCTCCTCGCTGATCTTCTTAAACTCGTTAAGGAATTGTACCCCGATATCTTTGCCTGGTCTGACTCCACCGTTGCGCTTGCATGGATTCGCCCTCACCCTTCCAGGTGGAAGGCTTTCGTTGCGAAGCGTGTAGGTCATATTCTCAATACCATTCCAGGTGCTCACTGGCTGCACGTGGCTTCCGAAGATAATCCAGCGGATATCGTTTCCCGCGGTCAACTTCCGTCAGCTCTTGCCAACAATCGTTTATGGTGGGCGGGCCTTACATGGCTTTCCCAACATGTTTCCTCTTGGCCCCGTTCTGACGAAGTACTCGATTCAACCGCACTTGAAGTCACGATGCCTCAACAGAATCTTTCATTGATTTATTGCTCATACGTTATTCTTCAATTCGTAAAATCCAACGCCTTATATGCGTATGGTTAAAATTCATCATTTTTCTTCGTAATAAACGTAATCGCTGCTTCGATCGAATACCGAATCGTATAGAACTTCATAACGCGCTTATGATTATCGTGAAGCACATTCTAGTCACATCTAGTTGCTTCGATACAGAGATTCAACAGCTGCAAGCTGGAACTCTCTTGTCTAAGCAAATGCGCAAGCTAAATCCATTCTTAGATGCGCCGGGAGTGCTCAGGGTGGGCGGCAGGCTGTCGAGACATTCACTCATGCAATCTGCGGCTCATACTGAGAACATCGAATTTCGTTTTTATCCACTTTCAAGTCCTCATTTCGGAGGAGTATGGGAAATCCAGATAAAATCGGTAAAATCTCACTTGTATCGCATTATAGGCGAACAAGTGCTCACTTTCGAAGAACTAAATACTATTTTCATTCAGATCGAAGCTATGTTAAATTCGCGTCCACTCTGTCCCCTGAGTTCTGATCCCAATGACTTAAGTGTTCTTACGCCAGGTCACTTCTTGACGCTGGAGCCGTTAACGTCCGTTCCTGATGAGGACCTTACCTCTGTCAATATCAATCGTCTCGGTCGTTGGCAGCTAATACAGCGGTTTCAACAAGATTTTTGGAAGCGTTGGAGGGTTGAATACCTCCAAACACTCACTCAGCGGGCAAAGTGGACCAAGCACTCGCGACCATTAACAGTAGGGTCGATCGTCATTCTGAAAACTGATAATGCTGTTCCGTTACATTGGCCTCTCGCGCGTGTTGAAACACTTCACCCTGGCCCGGACGGAGTCGTTCGCGTAGCAACCGTTCGTACAGTCGATGGTTCTCAACTTACGAGACCATTGGCTAAACTATGCCCTTTACCGAACCTTATAGATTAACGTGTTATTCGTTATATCATAACTTTAGTATCCTAGTTCGTAAGTTGTATCGTAAACTTAGTATCTTAGTTCATTATTAGTATCGATAACCTACATCCGTTTATTCATATGCATTCGTTTCTGTAGGTTAATTTTCTTAACGTTATTTCCTAAGTTAGAAAATACACAAGTGTATTTTGGTGGGCGGGATGTTTCGTAATCATCATTCAATTCAAATTTCGAATTCGGTCATATTGGCGCCAACACAAATCGAGGATTGAATGGCCATTGCGTGCAGGGTTCGCTTCTTCTGCGGAAGCCCGAGCCAATCAGCAGAACGTAAAACCAACGTTCATACGTCTCGTCCAATCACGGTCCTCCGATGACCGTTTCCTTCGCGCGCCTTCAAATATGGCGCAGAAGTAGAAGGAGTGTGCAAGTTTCGCCGGTACACGCAACGCGTGCTCTCGAGTAAAATAATTCGAAAAGAGGGAACTTTCGTATAAACTTTCTCGTGTGAGTGTCCAAGTGGAAGCCCAGGCCAGGCGACCACCAAACAGGTGCATCGCGATTGGATCAGCCTCCTCGACCGCGACACGTGGGAGCGCTCCCAGTTTACAGCTGGATTAGGTGATGAAGACGTACGTGGCTAAGGTAAGGGCTCTCTTCTTTGGTTGCGGACTCTTCCACGTAGCGGCCATTCATCCAATCGTATTATTTCCATCGTGCGGCCGCACCCAAATGTGCAGGTGACGTGCTCCTCGCACAAAAAGTTATAAGACTGTGGATGTTCGGATTTTCACTAATTATTTTATGTATGGTTTTCTTAATTTAATACTGACATCTAGACAAAATGCAGATTTAATTAATATTTTCTGAAGACATTTTCACATGGACTATCTTCAAGGGAAATTGTCGGTTGTGACAAGACGGGCAAATGCCCGGGTATTCTTGCCAAATTGGAAATAATGCCCATAAGTGCCCGGTAAATTCCTGCTCTTAGGGCACTTAAACTTGAATTGTGAAATTAATTGATACGATAAACTTTTAGTTTAGTAGAAGATACAGAATTAATTTGTTTCAGGTCGCATGCGGTCCTTCCAGACCTTAGGCCGAGAAGCCATCAAACATGGAGGCCTCACTAGTTTGTGGTTAGGGAGCAATTACTATGTTAGTAAGTATGTCAACATTAACATTAAGTTTCTTCTTGTATAATTCTCACCGTTTAAAATATATTACCAGAACGTACGCGGTCTTCGGACAAAAACAGCTAGTTTCTATAGGAATTTATCCCTTTGCACCTATGATTTAATTTGTATTACCGAGTCTTGGCTTAATGATAGCTTCAATGATAACGAATTATTCGACGATCGTTACATAGTGTGGAGGCGCGACCGTAACTATGATGTGACGAGACAAGACAAAGGTGGCGGGCGGGGTGTTGATAGCCGTACGCCGCGAACTGGCGGCTGAAGCCGGCCCGAGTGGTCTTCCACTGCCGAAGATCTGTGGGTCACGCTAACTTTGAAAACCCCTAGACCCCGATCAACTTACAAAATGCACGTTTGCGTGGTATATGTTTGCAATCAAAATCTAGGTAACTCAATGTCTACTCAAATAACAAACTTTGCAAATAATACGAATAAAATTGCCCTAGACAACCCGCTAGATAAAATAATTGTATTGGGTGATTTTAACATGCCCCACGTATCAGGGACCATAGATAACAAAGATGGGATTTCCTATGTTCCCACAAATCTTCATGGCCCACATCAATTTGACTTAATTGATGGTCTAAACATGTGCAACCTCCTCCAATACAATTCTTTTGCGAATGATAGCCATGGCAGACTGCTAGACCTGATTTTCTCTAATAACGATGTACTTGTAAGTTCCTGTGACTCTCCCCTGGTTCCAGAGGACCCCCACCACCGGTCTCTTGTAGCTACTGCTGAGTTTGTTCAGTTACACAATATTAAACCGCGCCCCTACACAAGGTTTATATACCACAATGGTGACTACAATGCTATTTGTACAAATCTGGATGCTATCGACTGGCACTCGGAGTTGGCGAATAAAAATATTGATGACGCAGTTTCCTTCTTTTATAAAACTATTTGTGACTTGCGTGACACTTATATCCCCACCAAACTAGTAACGCCGTCCCGTAAATATCCATTGTGGTATAAGCGACCCTTAATTAAACTACTTAAGGAGAAGGCTAAGTACCACAAGAAATACAAAACTTACGGTAGCGTGTACGACCTAGATTCATTTATCTTATTACGTCAAAGAGGGCGCTTATTAGAGGAAGAGATGTATAAAAGCTATATTTCTAATATTGAAAGTTGCATTAAAGATAATCAGTCGAACTCGTACCCCTCTGTACTACATTATGGCAACCGATCATCTGACCAGGGTGACGAAATTTGTAATTTTTTCGGGGAATATTTTCATTCGAATTTTCTAGACAGTTCGCAACCGGATACAATGCAACATGATTTTTCTTGTTCTCTTGATGTCGAGCCCATCGCTGATATAAATACAGTCGAGGTAATTGATGAAACTATTTATAACTTGATAAAATCCCTTGATCTTACCAAGTCAGCTGGCCCCGATTACATCCCGGCGATACTTATTGTCAAGTGCGCCAAAAGCCTTGCTCTTCCCCTCTCTCTGATCTACCGCCGCTCCCTCACGGAGGGTATTGTTCCCAGTATATGGAAAAATGCATTCGTCACACCCATTCACAAAAAAGGATCAAGAAATATGATTGAAAACTATAGACCTATTTCGAAACTCTGCTTGTTCGCAAAAGTACTGGAAAAACTCGTATACTCTCAGCTATACCCTGCACTTAAGCATAGCTTGTCGCTAGATCAGCATGGGTTTCTAAAGGGTAGGTCTACTACTTCTAATCTCTTAATTTGCGCTGAGTTTTTAACACGTTGCATGTCTGAACCATCACAGGTGGAAATTGTTTATACGGACTACTCCAAGTGTTTCGATCGTATAGATCATGTGATCTTATTAAACAAATTAAAGCGTATAGGTGTAAGGGGAAATTTGTTCCGGTGGTTTTCTTCTTACGTTCGTAACCGGTGCCAAACTGTAGTCTTGGGAGGCTATTCTTCTCTTTCAATACATACCTTCCGGTGTACCCCAAGGATCTTTGTTGGCACCTCTGCTTTTTACTATCTTTGTAAATGACATCTCATCTTGTTTTATACATTCTAAAATACTTCTTTATGCTGATGACATGAAGATTCTACACCGAATCGATAATGTGGGTGATACTTGGAAACTTCAGGCAGACCTTATCAGATTCCAAAACTACTACGGTCACGGGTTGTAACCGTAGGCGTCTTGACGTTTCAATTACTAACAGCTACCCTACATTTTTGTTAAATTGGTTTTTCTTTACTTTACGCTTGCCCAAACGTGGTCCTCACTCTAACACTTGTATGCTCCATCGACCGTCTGTCCGTCTGCAGACATGGCCGGCCCACTTACACTACAGCGTGCTTATTCTTCGCGCAATGTCGGTGACTTTAGTTCTTTCTTTCTTTCGTTCTGACTTTAGACTCTCTTTAGTAACGTCGTTTTATTAAATGCGTGGTAATTGATTTTTATATACACATTTAATAGACTAAAATAATTCTTGTTTAATGGTCAATGTCACCTTACAGTTGTGGCGGATCCAGTGGATTTAGAAGTAATACTCAAATCTTCATTGGAGAAAGATGATATGATGCGGTTTCCTAGAAACCTTATTGGTAACGGGACCATATTTGCACCAGGTAAGTAAAGACTGAACCCTTTGCCTTGCCTTGTTACATAGGAAGTTGTGTGTTGTTTATTTTAGATAGATATACCGACATACACAACACTGCTTAAAAATGAAGAAACATTTCAGTTGTTGTCAAACGAGTTTTTGAGTTTTATACTTAATTATGTTTTTTTGCAGCTGTTAAAGAATAAAAATGTCTATTAATTAGTTACATTTAACATTAGGTAACCTAGGTACCAGCTCATGGACTTTAAATACAAATATTCTTGTACCTTGGCTGAACATGGATCTATGACCTACTACCTATTATTATTAGGACACACTAATTATTGCCGTTTTAATAAAGGCTGTTGGCAACATAAAAAATACTTATTTTATATGTAGGTATAACAGCATTAAAATAAATTACTGGCAACACCGTCAGTTCTTCATGCAGCGAGTTCTGCTCAATGATAATAATGCCAAATCATATTTATTCCTGCAAGTAGTTCTTTCAAAGACACTTTGGTACAAGTCAATATTTTTCATTTTTCTAGATGGCTCCGGAATCCCCTCAGCTCAACAAACTCGGAGAATCATGGTCTCCTTTAAAGTCCAGTTATAGTAACATTAGGTATATTATGTCATTGTCACAATGCAGGGAAATGTCTAAAAAGGCCTTTTAAAGAAAGAGCCATAACAGCCCCTGCCGACGGCACGCTTATAGACAGAACAGCGAATCCCTTCAATCTGTCCGCAGGTAAAAGTGGACAATAACAACCGCGAATGATTAAATTATTGATATACAAACCGAGGAGGTCATTCTGGGGTCAAAAAAACAATTAATGGAGTAATTGTCGGTTCCACGGGTCCTTGTAATTACAGATTACCAGATTACAGTCTAGCATAACATAAAAAAAGTACCTAATTACCTTTGTGAACCTCTTTTTAGCTGTCATTGTTTGTGAACATGTAATAAAACTTTTTGTACCCATATTATTCAAATGATTGTTTTAGTAGATACCATGCTGGTTTTTCCTTTTCCCCTGAATGCAAAGTGCAACTAATGAATTGATTAATTAATGAATTTGAATTTGAATGTTAGGAGATCACTGATCACTGGTGAGAGAAAGAAAGAAAGAAATATGTTTATTTGGCCAAAGCAAAGGAAAACAAACAATTACAATTAGAGCAGATAGGGTAAAGCAGGTAATGATTACGGTCCATATTGTTTTCTGACCCGACCAAATAGGCATCCAGGTTCAGCTACTGTCAAGTACGCCACGGCACTTGACGCTGTTTTTCACCTGGACCCTTTGTAACCTTAAAACTATGACTACTATAAGTATGTGTATGGGTGCGTGCTGTCCTATTTGATGAGAGGGATAATGCTATAAATAGTCCACCATGCGCGTTGTTAGACTTTACACGCCATCGATAAGGTCTTTCAGACAAGCAGGTTTCCTCACGATGTTATCCGAGTGATAATTATTTAGTCAGTGGTGTCTGGATTTGGATTCAGACTTGAAAACTCTTGGCATGGTAATGGTTATAATTATTATTAAGTAGGCTCTTTTGTGTGTTTTTGGTTAAGGCGGCGATAGAATTTTATTCACCGGAAGACCCAGTTACACTTTTCAAGCATCCGAAATGTTCTCATTCTTTTTTTAGTGTCAATATGGCGTCCGCGGCGCAAGGTCCTCGCTCCAACGTTCAGTCCTAAGAACCTGAACAATTTCGTGAAGATATTCTCCCGGCACAGCGGCGTAATGGTGGAACAGATGCGTCCTCTTGCGGGTGAGGGGCCCGTGCCTATATGGAAGTATTTGACCAGCTACACCATGGACTCTGTTTGCGGTAAGCATTCGTTAATTAAGAATGAAGCTCTTCTTCTTGTTCTTATACTTAAGAGCTTACGCTCTTGTTGGTCACCACTCTCTGTTGAGAGCCAGCTCCTAGACCTCCTTATACGTCACGACTTTCAGTCTATAGCTTGTTTTGTGTAGCTCAGTCTCTGCCTACCCCTTCGTCTCCTTCCTTCTGTTTACTTATGAATTCTTCGTGGCGTATATCACCATATACGCCAAAGGAGAATGAAGCACTCCGCGTAAACTAGCGGTTGCGTCTCGGTTTCACTTGCATATCAAGGGGTTTTTTGATATAAAAGGTAGCCTATATCCCGTAATGTATCCCGTTGCCATATATTATCTAAATCAAAATTTAACTATCTACCAGACAGGTTCTTTCGGATTTATTATATTGATATGGAAGTGTGGATTTCAATGACACGTTTCTTAACAGAGACAACCCTAGGCATCGAAGTGAATGCTCAGAAGACAAAGGACGAGCCATTTCTGGGGGCATTCGAGGAATGCTGCAAGCTGCTGGCCGCCCGCATGTTACAGCCCTGGTTGTATTCCGATGCGGTGTAGAAACTATTACCCTCCCACGCTGACTTTGAGAAGTGCAAAAGTGTGATTTGTGGTTTTATTGATAAGGTAACAGGACAATGGAACAAAGGACAATGATAATGTCCAGATTCCTACTAATCTGGTAGTTGTTGAGTTTGGTATCTTATTTTTTTTTTCTTTCAATACCTACGGTGCAAAAGTGTAAGCTTGTACAAAATGAAATGTCTAATTTATAAAAACTAAAAGTTTGTTTGTTCGTTCGTCCTCTATACGTTCGTTTCCATAACAAAATATCCATTCCATAATGAATAATATTGTTTTCCAGGTTATCAAATCAAAACGAAAATCAATCAAGGAAAACAATAACATTTTAAAGCAAAGTAAGTTTGTATTTTTAAGTTTGTAGTTCGTTTTTTATTGAAATTTGTTTTTGACACGTCACCAGGTTTTTTAGCCGCGGGAGAGCCCTAGTGACCTGGTTGTAATACAGGTTTTTAAAGAAACCTACTTCAGGCACCAGTCTTTTACAAAGTTAACTCCTGGTTCGTCCCTTAAAGTTAAAGATAACTAGTAAAGAGAAAATAAATGTTTATATTAATATTATTATTATGTATTTATTATATGTGTACCTATCTGTTTATATGTACCTACCTGTTTATTTATTATTATAAATGTACTAATTTAATAACTTTCTTAGTTTTTAATTAAATAAGTAAGTAGATTATTATGTACAGTTACGAGCAAAATAAATAATAAAAAAATATCCTGGGACATTTTACACAGCACCATCTAGTCCCAAACTAAGCAGAGCTTGTACTATGGGTACTAGACCATGGATATAATACATAAATACTTTTTTTTTTGTAAATACATACTTATAATATATAAGAAAACACCCAGACAATCACAAACACCTAAGTTCATCACATAAATGTTTGTGTCCTGTGGGAATTGAACCCACGACCTTGTGATCGTCCGGTACACGAACCACTAGACCACAGAGGTCATCATACAAAACATGTATACACTATCAAAAATGCTAAAGGGATTTTTGTTGAGGTACAGTTCTATTAGTACTTTAGGAGAATATGGCTTTAGCACTTTTTTAGTGTTTATATATTTTTGCTTGTGACTGTACCTACTATTGTTGTACGCCTATACTACCCTCTGTCTGTTTCTTTTCTTCCTGTTCATCCAAAGGTTGTCTGGAAGAGATCGCCTTGTGCGATAAGACCGCCCATTGTACATTTATATTTGTATAATTTCTTTTCTTATTGTTATCATTGTTGTTGGTGTGCAATAAAGCGTATATAAATAAATAAATAATATACCATCACGCTTATATCTCCGAACGGTTGCGCAGAGGTGCACTTATGAACACCCAAAGATTGCCGTCATGTTTAAGTCCATTGTGATAGAGGGCAAGCCTATTGCCATACAAACTCCAAGTTGCTATGTAAACCCACTACAACCACTGGCTGCAAAACTTTTCAGCAGTCACGCTTATAAGCACTAGACTATCGAGGCATTATTTGGTGTACCATAAAGTATATGTAAATGAATAAATTTATACATTAATTCGAGGCCATGCGTTTGTCTGTATACACTTTTTTGTGTGTGCATAACGTATGAACAGATTATGACGATTCTTCTTTTTAACCCCCGACGAAAAAACGACGGGATGTTATAAGTTTGACGTGTCTGTGTGTGTGTGTGTGTGTGTCTGTCTGTGGCATCGTAGCTCCCGAACGGATGAACCGATTTTGATTTTGATTTTTTTATTTGAAAGGTGAATTAGTCGGGAGTGTTCTTAGCTATGTTTGATGAAAATCGGTCCAAGATGGCCGCCACTACAAAATGGCAAATTACATTTCGTGTCGGGGGTTTTCTAAATTTTTAATTTAGGTTAGGTTATATTTGAGAGTATCTCAAGCAAGCGTGCATATTCATCTCATACTCATAGTTTCCCCAAAATAATTGGTGCAGGTTCAACCCGCGACATGAGCACATTTCTGGAGCTTCTTATAGAGGCGTCCGGCGGAGACCGCGGGTATTCCGATTTGGAGCTACAGGAGGAAACCCTGGTCATAGTGATAGCTGGCACTGACACTTCAGCTGTAGGAGCGTGTTTCGTGATGTCTATGTTAGCAAGGCACCCAGATGTGCAAGAGTTGGTGTATAAGGAGTAAGTGACAAATAGTTTTAGACTTACTAGAAAGGTACTAAACTAGATACCTATTTCACCACATATGGATAGCCGCTAAACACCGGATAAATAAATATTTTGGGGACATTTTTACACAGCACCATCTAGTCCTAAACTAAGCAGAGCTTGTACTATGAGTACTAGACAATGGATATAATACTTATATACTTTTTTTTGTGAATACATACTTATTATACACAGGAAACACCCAGACAAACACAAATACTTATATTCATCACATAAATATTTGTGTCCTGTGGGAATCGAACCCACGACCTCGTGATCAGCAGTGCGGTACTCGAACCAGACCACAGACGTCGTCAATCTAAATCTGTGTGAAATTATATGCCAAGTAATATAGGGAGAACTTACTAGGTTAGTTAAACAGGCTCTTATAATATTATTGGAATTTTCGTATTTGCTGCTGTCATTAGTAGGAAATTAATTATATTTAATACTAGCTTTCCACCAGCGTCTGCCCAGCCCAGCGTGCGTTGTCTGGGTATTGCTTATAACTTTCATCCCCTGTTTCAATCCCTTACAGCATTAAAAGTAGCATATGTCGTTTCTCAGGCTCTAGACTACCTGTATACCAAATTTCATTAAAATTGGTTGAGTATTTTTGGCTTGAAAGCGCGACAGACAGACAGACAGAGTTACTTTCGCATTTATAATATTAGTAAGGATAACCAGTAGGACAATTAATATTTTATATAGGTATTAAGTGAATAATTTAACCAATGATATTTCTGTAAATACCTAAATAGGAATATTTTATAATAAAGAAACATTTACAAGTCAGTGTTGTCGGTATTTCGTACTAGATGGCGCTGGCATTGCGTGGCTTCAGACATATAACACCTCTTTTTCAGTGTCTAAAATTAAACTAGAACATCTATAAGACAAGACAAGAATCCTGAAAAAATATTATTTGGTTAAGTTTTACCTTCGATCAATAATAGTACAGTTTTACCGTCTTTATGACCATAATAGTCCTACAATTCGACACTCACATATTTGATACTAAAAAACTATGTCTTGACTTTAAAAAAGACCACGATTATCTGAGCTAAGAGTGTTGCGGCGTTTCTTTTCAGAGGTCGTATGACACCGCAAAACATTGACTTGTAAAAGTGTCTGAAAAGACCATAATAATAAGACTTCTTTTTCTGCAGGTTGCAAGAGGTGTTTGGCGAGTCTGACAGACCCGTGACGTTTGAGGACCTGCCTCGCCTCAAGTACCTGGACGCAGTGGTTCGGGAGACACTGCGCCTGTACCCACCAGTGCCCATCGTTGTTAGGAAAGTTGAAAAGGACTTAAAACTTCGTACGTATCGTAACAAGTCTGTTTGAGGTATGGACCAAATAAATTTACAGAAAGCCTTCCTTTCTTCCCTTCCTTCTGCAGAAAGAGGGACGGCGATTATTCCCGATGTCCCCCACCAACTTGGCCCCACGGGTGGACAGTGACACAATTTTTGAAAATAATTCTCTTTCATCGTGTTTTGACTTTGAGCTTTACGTTGCAATTATTAATTTGAATTTTTCACACGAAGAAAAATAATGTGTCTTCTTGAATAACGCTTAATTTTAATACCTATTATACATACACAGTACACAACTAAGATAATAATAAGAGGAAAAAGTGTTTTATGTTTTAAAACATTTTAATAATTGCCATGAGTAAAACATTTTTAATTACTAGGTACGTCATAAATAACTAAGGTAACAAAAACAGCAACAGCAACAACAAACAGTGGTGCCCAAAGTTGAACAATTTAAAAGCTTGTATCACTGTCCACCTGTGGGGGCAGTGAGAATTATTTTTAAAAATTGTGTCACTGTCCATCAGTGGGGGACAAGAGGGTGGGGGACATTGGGAATAATCGGGGGGAGTCGCTATAGTATTACATGTTTTTATAACGTAGCTTCTACATTTTGCAGCTTCAGGAATAACGCTCGTAGAGGGTTGTGGAGTTATGGTCCATATTTGGGGCACGCAGCGCAACCCTCGGTACTGGGGAGACGACGCGGAGCTGTTCCGGCCTGAGCGGTTCATCGACACGCCGCTGAAGCACCCTGCCGCCTTCATGGCGTTCAGCCATGGACCGAGGAATTGTCTGGGTTAGTTAGTTTAAAAATACCTAGATAATTTGTATCGAGTAGACTATACTTTACATTACTTGCAGTGGTCTTAGTAGCTTAGTTGGCTATTATTTTTAAACAAAAAAGAAACCGCCTTCATAAAATACCTAGGAACTAATACGCAAAAAATAACAGGTTTTTACATTATGATTTCGAACTAATTGGAGTCGGTGGTGCCAAAACAATCAACGAAAGTCATATAAAAATTAAATTTGTAGTTTAAAGAATAATCAAAATCGGTTCACCCAGTCGAAAGTAATGAGATAACAAACATAAAAAAAAATTGAGAGCATCTTCCTTTTTGAAGTCGGTTGAAAACGTCCGGTTCCCGTGTACTTATTTGGATGAACCTGAGATCGTATTTATTTTTGTTTCAGTAAAACATTTATATTTTTTCCAAGAATCTTATGATTTTTCAGGCTACCAATATGCAATGATGTCGATGAAGACTGCAGTGGCAACTCTTTTACGGAAATACTGGGTGTCCACTCCTGGTGTAAGCAGAAGTAATGACTGCAAAACAGAAGATAAGCCTATTACAGTCACCTTCGATGTCATGATGAAGGATGTTGATAGATTTACCGTTCAGTTGGGCATCAGAAAATAGGGAGAAGAGAATGTGTACAACCAGATGAGTGTGATGTTAAATGCTAGTTGGAAAGGCAATCTTAAGCTACTATATTAAAGTTCTAGTGATAGTGATTGACCGCTATGTTTTAAAATGCACCAAAAGCTAACCTATAAGAAAATGGTTGAAATATTTCATAATTAATTGTTTTCTGGGCCATTGGACACCACCATTTTGTAGAAAAAAAAAACAATAAATTGTTTTAGTTACTACGTATATTGTTATTGACTGCCGCAGTTTTCTTTGTGAGAAAAAGAAAAAAGACGGAAGGAATAGAAAGGTAGACAATTAATGACATTGTATGCCTATACACACAAGAAAATACAATAATTTTCTTGTGTTGCTATTGATATAGGTAGACCTAAGTATAGGATCTATAGCATTTTGTATCGACACTAGTGCATAAACTAAGCAGAGATTATATAATGGGGACTAGACAGTGGATATAATACTTACCTATATACTTTTCTTGTAAATACATACTACATAAAAATCACCCAGATGAACACAAACACTTATAATTATTACATAAATATTTCTGTTCTGTGGGAATGACCTCGTAATCAGCAATCCGGTACTCGAATCACTAAACCACAGACGGTCGTTTAAAGTATGTTTGTCTTGGACTTGTTGTGTTTTGGGAAGGAGCATCAGGAAAAGGAGGTATCCAGGGATTACAGGGTTAAGTCTAGATCGAATTCAATTCGTCCACTTTAAGAGTTCGGTAATATACTGAGCTCAGGACTCATGTGAATTATTAATAGGGCAATGTTATCATCTTGATTGGTAGGTTATTTTTCTGTTATATACGGTATTTTGCCACAGATTTTGAAAATTCGACGCGAGAGAAAAAGTTTGTTTACTACACTTACATGATGCAATTAATATGTTTTGCGATAATGTTGACACACATCTATACGAATTAGTTTACATGTGAACCTTAGCAATTTACTTATAAGGTTATATCGTTCATCTATTTGGTTTTATTGTTCTTGATACTTAATAACAAATTGATTATTACTAATAAATGTTTAAAGCTCTGATATATTTACACAGTTATCCATTTCACATAGCGTTTGTAGTTACCATCACCAGCAGATATCAAACAAGTCTTTACATTAACGCTGTGCCTTTCTGCTAGGTATATAATAGAACTGCTTTACATTAAAATAAAACAGTTATTATGTGCCGAAAGAAAGACACAGCGTTAGGGCAAGGGCCTTGCTGGTGTGTGAAGAAATGTCAACGGTCGCGCGGGCAAGACGCTGCGCCCCCTGCCGGATGCTCATGGGAACTACTTAAGACCAGAGACAAACAGGTATATTTAACTATTTATGCTTTTAGAAGACAAGATCATAGACAGCTTCTTCACGTTAACGCTGTGTCTTTCTTTCGGCACATAATAACTGTTTTATTTTAGTGTAAAACAGTTCTATTTTAAACATACACAACTAAAATAATTAACAACAGTTAACATTTTAGGCGCGGAACGTTGTCTTTAGTTTTAGTATTCAACAAAACTATTGTTGTAATAATTGGGAGATAAGTACAGTCTGGTACAGATACTGTCGCTCGGCGTGTGTTCCGCACTGCCGTCGCAGGCGTTGACGTGTTTTTACTTCAGTCTACTAATACTGTCAAGGGCTTGTGTATACCATGTCATTTATTGAACTTTTTTAACAAACTTATAGCAGCTTGAAATAACCTCTGTTAAATTTAATGTGGTAACCCAATCACCACTCGGTAAAGACTTATTTATACAAAAGAATGTCTGAACTAAATACCAACTAAAGTAACATTGTAACTCACTGTATGAGTCTTGTGATACTCGAAATAAAGGTATTCTCATTATTTTATGTTAATTATATTTTGGCGCGTGGTAGGTAAATTGGTCGTTGTGCCCCAGTTTGCTCCCCTCGATTCGGGGCTGCGAGGGGGGATAAAACACTTAAATTTATGTTTTTTATAATTAAACCCACCGAAAATAATATTGTTATACTTATTGTCTGCGAGCTAAAAATTTCTGAATTTTTTATGAATTAATTGTCATTGTTTTGTTTCTGTTTCTGTTTTTGTAAATAGGCAAAAACATTGTGGATATTCTTCAGTTTCTACAATTTATGCATGTAGGTATACAAATGAAGGTCGTAATTTTCAAAAACTACGTCCGACACTTAGTCAGAATTTAAGTTGTTAATTTTTATGAACCGTGTCGGCATTCAATTAGAGGTCTGGTAGTCGGAAAAATATTTACCTTAGCACATCCAAGTAACATGGTATACAATGTGTTAACAAAACCCTGTCCGATCCGTAAGGGGTATATAGGTATCCCAAATTCACGATTTTTCTACAACAATTATCAATATTACCCAAAATCTAGCAATTTTCTTGAATGTAACAACACTATCACCTGCCGTGGTATATTTGGCACCTGTGACGATGTAGATGTGCCCCTGTAGCTATGAACTTAAGTTTCCTTGTTTTATAAAAAAATATTACTAAGTTTTAATCGAAATATTTTTTTGCTTGTAAACTGAAAAGGATTACAGTTCGCGCCAAACTTATTGTCCGGGTTGAAGTTGGGTCGAGCTAACTTTAACCTGTCCGTAAAAATCAGAGAAAGAAAAATATTGGATTAAAATGATTTAAAACGATAGCCTACGACTTGAGCTTTCTTATTTTTTTATTACAACTCAATATTTTTCTTTCTCCGATTTTTAAAGCCGGGTTAAAGTTAGCTCGTACCAACTCCAACCCGGACAATAAGTTTGGCGAGAACTGTAGGTACATAAATGTAATCTATTATCGGTACCTAATAATACCTTTACGTTTCGGAAAAGGTAACATGGTGTATATTAAGATCAAGCAAGTCGCGAGTACATAAATAGTACTAGTAAATACCGGTATTTTTATTAAGTGCAGAAAATTGCGGGATTTGTTGGACGAGCACCTTTTCCCTGCTTATCGCTTTTATAGCTTTGTTTATAGCTTTCCGCAAGCGGGTTCGCCGGCGTGGCCATTTATATTGTAGCCAATGTATACAAAAACACGATAAATTATAGCTATCATATCACTAGCGAGTCTAGTGAGAAAAACTCATGGTCGTGGCACAGATAATGTTTTAGTGATTATTAAAAAAATAAATATAAAAATCTTAATATTTTATGTAAGTGTTGGTAGGTAATTAGGTACCGTGAAATATGCCAACATTGCCCACAACTGCCCACAAGCCAAACTTTGCCCGAATGACAATCTATAAGCATATCCTTGATTTGCAAAAATATCTTAATATTATGGCAAAATTAAATGATTTGGTGGAAATTAGGTTATATGTATATACCTACGGCAAAACTGACTATCGTGTTACTAACTTCGCTTGGTAACTTGTTAGAACTCGTCGAAAAAGGGTCTGTTTTCGCGGGCAAATTTTTGTGCAAATTTGGAAGTAAATTCTCGAAGATGGTGAAATCACAGGTTATTTTACTTTATAACATAAAGGAAAATATCTGTAGAGTATATTAATGTTAGTGTCGTTCCTTAAAGTCTTTTAAAACTAAAGTTATGATGATGGGCAAAGTTATCTAGTAATGTTCCAACCTACGATTGACAACATTGCCCACCATCAAAAAAGGGTTAGGATTGGCACATTACTAATCTTGTATTTTAACTTTTTTATATCCATATATCTTTTTTATGTTAGGGACTAGATGGTGCTGTGTAAAAAAAAATGTCCCAGGATATATATATAAAAAAGTTAAAATACAAGATTAGTACGGCTGATCTAATTTAAATTTAAATAATATTGGGTATTCATTTAATAAAATTCAAAGGTGATTATCATCTTAGTAGATAAATAGTTATTGGGTCTGAGTGAGCTCCACACTACCTTATAATTCAAAATTTCTTATTATTCTTATACTATTTGGCCCGGTAGCCTTGTTGGTAGTATGCCTCCCTCTAAAATACAGAATCGTGGGTGAGAATCCCACTCAGCGCAAATATTCATGTGATGATAATAATCATAATTTGTATTTGTCATGTGTCTGAATGTTGTTTATGTATACAGGTGAGTATTTAGCGTGGTAGCTCCAGGGCAGATATGTCAACCGTTAGAGATACGAATATAATGATATGAGAAAACCATCTAGAATTTTAAACCTATTGAATTTTACTAGATTTCGTCATTATCATCTTATCAGCCTACAGACGTCTATTGCTGAACACAGGCCTCCCCCATATACTTCCACAAGGACCAGTTATTTAAACATTATTCTACTTTTCTTTTTATTGACCTAAACATAATATAGTCTTTGTAAGAAAAGAACAAAACAGAATATTTTTTATCATGTGTCAACCCTACCACTTTGTAAAGGCGAAATCTTTAATGTATGAAAACGAGAAAACATACCAGGGTAACATTGCCCAGTCATTTTAATCAGAAACTTATCATATGTTATTATGTTTACTTTTGTTAAGTAAACGCCATCTTCGCCAATTCTTATACCGGTTTTTATGTCATCTGCATACGTCCCATAGTTGCGTCAGAAACCAATGTGGGCAAAGTTGGCTAAAACACCAGATAACTTTGCCCGCCAATGAAATTGTAAAAATATTGAATTAAATGTTGATTACCAGTTAATACTAACACATGCACATATGATCTTACAGTTGTAGTTGATGAAGAAAAATACTTACGTCTCATAGAAAAATCGTAATAAAATTGAAATTATTCGAAAAATGTGGGCAATGTTGGCATGTTTCGCGGTAGGTATGCAATAAATAAATAAGGCTTTTATGTCAAATGTTTTATTTCAATTAGACCACATCAAGGTACTTTCGAAAAGTTAAGTTAAAGTTATCTTCTTTAACTATCAGTACTCGTCGTACCTAAGTATGATACTGCCATTTCGTTTCCTCTACAGAATAAGTTTTTGCAGTGCATTATAATTACAGTAATTATAATTACGTTATATAATATTAATGCTTGAATCCGATGGCTCAGTGCATTAAGTGTGTTCCGACGAGCCATGTTGTGGGTATTCTTACTATTCGGAGCGGTACTATGTCTGGCAGTCAGTCGCTACAGACTCCGGCGGATCATACAAGTATCGAGTATAATAAAATGTGATCTGAAATGTTACCCTATTATCGGCCACGCGTATTTGTTCCTAGGTGATGGTATACGTAAGTAGGATCCTTATATCTTTCCTAGCTCTTTTCCCAACCATGTTGAGGTCGGCTTTCAGTCTCTTCAGTAGATATGGTTTAATATCAGTATTTTAGTAAAGTTTTTTCTTTGTCAGGTTGACATAGATAGCTATAACAGAGATAGAGCGACTTTGACGGAGCAATTTGTTTCCTACGGGAAACAAGTAGAAGATTCTGAGATTGTCCGTGATGTTCCATCTACTCGTATCGCTCATTTAATTCAAATTTCTGCGGAAAATCGAATAATTTTAGATAAGCTATTATATTTGCAACTAACTGTTTACAGCGATTAAACTCGCGTTGATCTAATTATCCCAATCCTGTGGGATATTCCCGAAATCCTTTCATAGCGGTTGTCTACGTCATAGCCAATCTGTGTGCCAAATGACATGGCTAAACGACTGCCTAGGAGATGTATATGGAAGTCTTACTACCTCGTCATATTGAAATATTTATTTATTATTAATAATTGTGTGTTGTAATACAACTTTCCAGAAATAATCAAATAAATTAAAAGATTTGAATTTGATTTGTACATTTTTTGTTTAACAAGGAGAATGTGGACATTAAAACCTACTTTCAAAGATATTTGCGTAAGTTGAAATAAGGTAAGGGCAACCAGTTGAGGCGTTCTAAAATTGCCCCCATATTCTGAGGTATTTAGAAAAAATGAGTTTTTAAGCTGTTCCTTTCTGCAAAATATCATAATCTAAATATATAAAACTCAAAGGTGACCGACTGACTGACTGACTGACTGACTGACATAGTGATCTATCAACGCACAGCCCAAACCACTGGAGGGATCGGGCTGAAATTTTGCATGCAGGTAGGTGTTATGACGTAGGCATCCGCTAAGAAAGGATTTTGATAAATTCTACCCCTAAGGGGATAAAATAGGGGATGAAACTTTGTATGAAACTTTGTCAATTTTAAACAATCACGCTGAGACTTTGCATGTATAAAGCTACTATGACATAGGCACCCCCTAAGTAAGGATTTTGATAAATTCCACCCCTAAGGGGATAAAATAGGGGATGAAAGTTTGTATAAATCTTATTAGATTTTCGACTGATTGAACTGAAATTAAAGATTGGAGCTACTATGATGAAGACATCCACTTAAATAGGATTTTCATAAATTCAACCCCCATGGGGATAAAATAAGAGATGATGGAGGATGTAAATGTATTAGTTTGTTTGAGTTTTTTACACACGCTAAATAAAACTAAAGCCGCAAAAAATATATCTAATTAATAATAATACTTCTTAATGCGAGTGAAGCCGCGGGCAAAATTATTAGTAAATTTCGACCTATGTAGGGGTGAAATAGGGGATGAAAGTTCATATGGAAAAAGTAACTATTCCACGCGGACGAAGCTGCGGGCAAAAGCTAGTTCATTAATAATTTATCCATTCGTAGGTATATTTATGAATAAAAGTGTCGTTAAACAGTAGGTAGGTATATAATTTCACATTAAAAATACAGTAGGTATAACATATCTATTTGCCATAATATTTTGTAGAAATAAAACTAAAAATATGTCCGCAAGCAAGATTAAATACTTAACTGCAAGTCTATCTATCTAAATTATATATTGTGGTGTCAATTTATTATCTTTATTATATATATTATCTTTCCGCCAACGACTTCGCCCGATTGGTATTTCTTATAAATATCCTTTATTTATTATTTATTTATTTTTTATTTATATCCTTCTAATTAAAGTAATGTTGTGAATATTTGGCCATAACATTAATTATGGCAAATATGAGTTACGGGTCTGGTATTTGGGGTAAAGGTGGGTGAGACACTGAATACGTTGTCTGCTTCGGGTTCATTTTCAGACTTGTTTTCAGGATTGTAACTATCTGAAAAGTGCCCGAAACTTTTTGCATACGAAATACTAATATTCAACTAGTCAACAATATATATTACTAGGTACAATGCATGTACATGCCTAGGCAGTCACCCTGATCGTATTTAGCCATGTCCTTTAGGCCCAGTTCGTTCAGTGGTTTGAGATGTGCATTGATGGATCATTCAATCAGTCACCTTATTATATTTATGTATAACGAATTACAACACAATTATGGTCGCGATCCTCAGCAGTGAGTGAACGAGGAAAAGATACAGAATTCATTTGGTTGGTTTTAGGTCGCATGCGATTGATCCAGACATTCGGCCGAGAAGCCATCAAACATGGAGGCCTCACTCATTTGTGGTTGGGAGGCATTTACTATGTTAGTAAGTATGTCAACATAAAACCTCAGGATCATAGGTATTAGGTTAAGACTAGTTTTGTGGTTATACCATCACATTATTATTAATGTGTAACGCTCTTTTTAATTAAATTACGTAATAAAACATTGTTATCCGTCCGTAACTTTCACTTATTAATAATATTAATTTATTTATTTATTATTAACTAGCTTTTGCCCGCGGCTTCGCTCTCCGTGGATGAAGAAACAAAATTGAAAGAAATCGATCCCGAATAAGATAAAAAGCAGCTCAATATAACAGTTTCATCATCCTCCTAGGCTCCTAGCTTATGCCGAAAATATGTTAAGCTCCGGTTCCAATCGAAACAGATGTGGTTAAATATAAATATCTTACACAAAGCAATAGCGTTCAGACTGGTTAAAACCGATAGGTATCCTAACTTTAAATTGATCGTCTGGTTTTTTGGCCTTCTGACTACGATTAACGATTTTCATAGGTTTTCATATGGGGTCTACTATGCCGAATCAATTGCCACTTCTTAACGTGCTATATAAGGTACAAAGGGTCTCGAAGTCTTAAGAATGGTCACCCATCCATAGTCTAACCGCAGAAACCGCTGCTTAACCTATCGCTCAGCGTAGTTATTACTTTGCCAAAGTTTTTAGCTCGGTTTGAGCAACTGTTACTGCTACTGGGGTACTCTATGAGGTACTGAGGTGATACTGTTTGTGAAACTGTGTTGTTCAAAATCACTCCAAAGGAAAATTGAAACTTCAATTAGTCGCAATAACTCGTAATTCTAACCAAACTTTACAACTATTGTTTAATTTAAGTCTATACCACTTAAAACTTTTATAACTAATCAACAATCACGATTTCTGCGCATATGACAACTTAATTAAAGAACCAACAATAATGATCCCTTATATCAATAGGAATACATACTACAGAGAGGTCAAGCTCTATCTCAGCATCTACGCAACCGAGTGGAATGAGATATACCTCATTTTTTTAGTTGAACGATGGACTTTTAAATATAACATTAAAAATAAAAAACCAGCAATGATGATCTCTTCTTTCTATGGGCTTGCATACAACAGAGAGGTCAAGCTCTATCTAAGGATCTATACTTATAATTGAAAAAAGCTTTACATCAGTTTTTAAGTTGGAAATTATGCTTTACAACAGTTAATACAAAATTCAAATCTATTTAGTAGGTTTAGCGCCAACCCCTAACAAACAGACAAACAGACAAGAAGACAAGAATTCTAAAAATCACATTTTTGGGTTCGCGATCGTTTATATACTCTAACCCAATTGTTTTTTTTTAAATATCTTCAATGTACAGAAATGACTTTTTTACAATTTTATAATAAGTAGTATAGATTTATTTTTAAAGTTCAAGTTCTTTATTGCGTTTTTTTTAATTCTTTATTTAATTACATAAATAAACATAATATAAATAAATAAATAAAAACTAAACTAATCTAAAAAAACACTATCCTAGTGCTAGAGCTGCTAGTACTAAAATCGATGGCTCCTACGTAAGCGACCGAAATGTTTGTACGCGCATAACTTCCAAACGACTGCACCAAATTGGATAAATATTTCTTTTATGTGATCGTTATTGTCAGAACAAGGTTTGTGTGTTTTTTTTAATCTACCGGGATACGCAGACAAAGCTGCGCGCGGGTAGCTAGTATGACATAAAAAAATAGTACCCGTCAACAGTATGAACAAATTTGGTAAACAAATCTTTTGATGGAAGACAATTTGAAATAGAATAGAACGTTCCTTTTGACAGTACTCTATTCAAATAACCCTCAGAAGAGAATGGCGGGACGTAATGAGGATTTGGAAGGGTGGGCTTTTAACCATACATATACATATAATGTCATTGGATTTACTGTATAGACCCTTTGTTGTTAGGCAACCTAGCTAGCGTACCTAGGTCCTTCAAGGTACTGAGATTTTAAATAGAAATATTTTAGTACTTGCGTTGCAAGCCTTTATATCAGCCTATTGCCGTCCGCTGCTGAACGTAGGCCTTCCCCAAAGAGCGCCAACCATCCCCGGTCTTTTGCAGCTCGCATCCATCCACTGCCAGCCATCTTCCTTTAATCATCGGTCCATCGTGTCGCAGGGCGTCCCACACTACGCTTGCCCAAACGTGGTCTCCACTGTAACACTTGTCTGCTCCATCGACCGTCTGTCCGTCTACAGACATGGCCGGCCTTACACTACAGCGTGCTTATTCTTCGCGCAATGTCGGTGACTTTAGTTCTTTGACAAATAACGTCCTTATAATAAATGCGTTGCAATGGTACTTTTAAATGAAAGTTTTATCATAATCGGCGGCCATTTTCGAGTTATTGCGAAATTAACGCACGGCAATTGATGTTCTGTACACATTTAATAGACTAAATTAATTCTTGTTTAATGGTAAATGTCACCTTCTTACAGTCGTGGCGGATCCAGTTGATTTAGAAGTAATACTTAAATTATCATTGGAGAAAGATGATTCGATGCGGTTTCCTAGAAACCTTATTGGTAACGGGACCATATTTGCACCAGGTAAGTAAAGACTGAACCCTTTGCCTTGCCTTGTTACATAGGAAGTTGTGTGTTGTTTATTTTAGATAGATATACCTACATACAACACTGCTTAAAAAAGGAGAAACATTTCAGTTGTTGTCAAACGAGTTTTTGAGTTTTATCTGTTCGTATGCAGTTAAAGAATAACAACGTCTAGTGATTAGTTACATTTAACATTAGGTCCTTTTAACTACAGTTTACCAGATTACAGTCTAACCAATCTAATCTTTTTTTTTATACCACTAAGGTGGCAAACAAGCACACGGCCCGCCTGTTGGTAAGCGGTTACCATAGCCTTTGGACACTTGCAACACCAGGGGTATCATTCGCACGTTGCCGACCCGAAAAACCTCTTAGAGGTTTATGAAGGATTCACTGCGGCGACAGTTTGACGGAATATTCCTCAAGCTGCCAGCGCAGCGCATCCTTAGAAGGAGCTCTGGTGACCTTACTCACTGTAGAAACACAACACACAATAAAGTGTGTTATTTAGCTGCAGTTTTCTGTAAGATGGAGGTACTTCCCCAGATGGGCTGCTCCAGATTTGAGCCATAAATGACTGTGCCCTACCTCTCTTAAAACTAGTGCTATTAGCAGTCACTTAAAACTAAAAAAAGTACCTAATTACCTTTGTGAACCTCTTTTTAGCTGTCATTGTTTGTGAACATGTAATAAAAGTTTTTGTAATTATAATTTGGTCGAATATGATATAATAAATATTATTATTCGACCTGACATTCAAATGATTGTTTTAGTAGATACCATGCTGGTTTTCCCTTTTCCCCTTAATGCAAATGCCACTACTTAGTGCAACTAGTTGGACTTTTCAGAAGTACCTAGTACCTACTTATATGGTCTAATTGAATTAAAATACAAGGTGGAAAGGACATTAACGCACAAACGTCGTGACAAGGTTTCCCTCAAGGTCAAAAATAAAATGAGCTATAGTCCGTTTTTTTATTTAATCTCAGACTAGATTGACACATGCAACTGTCAAAATTACAAATAATGATGCCAGCTTTTTTTTTGTAGTGTTGTACCTACGATACCGGTTTGTTGAATCGTAACTTATAGACGATTAGCTTAAAAGTTTTCTATTCCAAATCGTATAATTAAAGCCCAAAATAATTAAAATTGCCCGAATGCAAAATAAAGTCTATGAAAGGTAAGTAGTCGTAGAGTTTTTAAATACCAAATGATGTAAAATTACCTACCAAAAAAAACTAAGTCAGAACTTTAATAAATTTAGTCTTATGTTCCAACGAGGTAAAAAAGTATTAGAAAACTATATCAATCGCTATAAAAAAGTTTTAGAAGACTATGTTGATTTTGCTGTAGTTAATTAGTCCTTAAAAGTTTACCTAATCCGACCCATGATTATTACGTTATAAATATGACTATTATTTCGATATTATTTTCAGGATAACTCAATATAAAAAACCGACGAAACGACACTTCAATTTATTTGAAATTCGATAAAATTCGATAGAGGCACATTACTATTTAAAAAATGCAAAATACTGGTATCCCACGTAATGTCACTTTAGTGTCTGAGATTAAAAAATAGACTAAAGGTCATTCATGTAGAAAACGGTTATTACAGATTTAAAAATCGTTGAGCGCGCAGTGTATTGCTAAAAACGCGATTATAACGCTCCGCCGTGAATGTAATCGCGCGCGCGATCCGAAGTAAATGAAATAATGATTTTTTAATTATAAATCTAATTTGGGTACATAGAAATAATGTTTTTTTATACGTTCAAGTAAAAATAACTGCAGAAAAAATTGAAAAATTGATGAAAAAAGTTACGGAAAATTTCAAGGCAGGAGGTCCAGGATCATGTACTGAACTCATAGTATTCGGATGTGCGTCGATGTCCCTTCCACCTTGTATTTGAATTTGAATGTTAGGAGAGCACTGGTCTCCTAATGAGAGGGATAATGCTATAGATAGTCCACCATGCGCGTTGTTAGACTTTACACACGCCATCGATAAGGTCTTTCAGACAAGCAGGTTTCCTCACGATGTTATCCGAGTGATATTAATTTAGTCAGTGCTGTCTGGATTTAGATTTGGACTTGATAACTCGTGGCATGGTAATGGTCGTAATTATTACTAAGTAGGCTCTTTTGTGTGTTTTTAGTTAAGGCGGCGATAGAAATTTCTTCACCGAAAGACCCAGTTACACTTTTCAAGCATCCGATATGTTCTCATATTTTTTTTAGTGTCAATATGGCGTCCGCGGCGCAAGGTCCTCGCTCCGACGTTTAGTTCTAAGAATCTGAACAATTTCGTGAATATATTCTCCCGGCACAGCGGCGTAATGGTGGAACAGATGCGTCCTCTTGCGGGTGGGGGGCCCGTGCCTATATGGAAGTATTTGACCAGCTACACCATGGACTCTGTTTGCGGTAAGCATACGTTAATTATTGAGAAAAAAGATTTTTTAAAAAGATTCTTATACTTACGCTCTTGTCGGTGCAGCATCTTGCACTGCTCTCTGTTGAGAGCCAGCTCCTTGACCTCCTTATACGTCACGACTTTCAGATAATGGCTTGTTTTGTGAGGCTCAGTCTCGGCCTACCCCTTCCTCTCCTTCCTTCTTTGTTTCCTTATGAATTCTTCGTGACGTATAAGTTGGTCTATCACGAGAGGAGAGGATAATAGAATGAGGCACTGGAATATTCACAGACAGTTTCTTTCGCATTTATTATGTTCATATGGAAGTGTGGATTTAAATGACACGTTTCTTAACAGAGACAACCCTAGGTATTGAAGTAAATGCTCAGAAGACAAAAGACGAGCCATTTCTGGGGGCATTCGAGGAATGCTGCAAGCTGCTGACCGAACGCATTTTCCAGCCCTGGTTGTATTCCGATGCGGTATACAAACTATTACCCTCCCATGCTGACTTTGAGAAGTGCAAAAGTGTGATCTGTGGTTTTATTGATCAGGTAACTTTATCATTGTACGGATTCCTATTAATTAGTTGGTAATTGTTGGGTTTGGTCTCTCTTTTTTCTTTTAATACCTACTGTGCCAAAGTGTAGGTACAAAATGAAATGACTAACTTATAAAAAAATATTTTGTTTGTTTGTTTGTTCGTCCTCTAAGTGTTCGTATTGTCTATAACATAATATCTAATAAATAATATTACTTTCCAGGTTATCAAATCAAAACGAAAATCAATCAAGGAAAACAGTGAAGTTTCGAAGCAAAGTAAGTTGAAATATTTTTTTTACCAATGAGCGAAAACCCGGAGGAGCTTCTCAATTTATTATTTTTTATCTTTTTATGTATGTCCGCCGATTTCTCTCTCAATTATGAACCGATTTTGAAAATTATCTTTTTGTTTGAATGGGTATACACCCGAAATGGTCCCATAAATAATTGAAAGAAAAATTGCACCCCTAAGGGTAGAAATAGAATAGGGGATGATTTTTTTTTTTATTACTGAATGTAAAACGATAACGAGTAATTACTGAGTGTAAACAAAAATTAAACGATAAAAAGTTATTATTGGTGTATTTAAATAATATAATAATTTTGACAACGTCGGTGGTCTCGTGGTTCGAATACCGGACTGCTGATTCGATTCCCGCTTCGGTTCGATTCCCACAGGACACAAACATTTATTGTGCTAAACTTAAGTATTTGTGTTTGTCTGGGTGTTTTTTATGTATGTAGTATGTATTTACAAAAAAAAGTATATAAGAATAATAAGAATAAGAATATAAGTATATAAGTATCATATCCATTGTCTAGTACCTATAGTACAAGTTCAGCTTCGCTTGGGACTAGATGGTGCTGTGTATAAATGTCCCAGAATATTTATTATTATTATTATTATTTAATGGGGAATTTTTAACTGCACCTCTATTTAGAAATGTAATCAAATAAAATTTCTCCACTACCGCATATCAATATTTATTTGATATGCAGTAGGTTATTAGTGGAGAAATAGAATAATAGAATAGGAGAAATAAAGACTGTACTACAAATTAACTACTTTATTACCTAAACATGTTGTACTAAAAAATGTTTAAAATTCATCAAAATCTGATGGCTTTTTTATCTAATTTACAGCTAAAATCTAGCTGAAACCACAAATATATACTCATTTTGAAACAATATTACTCACCGTAAAACAAAAATACTGATTTGCACACAAATTATAATAATTATAATCAGTAGTAATTATTATTATAATAATAATTAATATATAATTTAGTATATATTATTATATATAGTAATGAATATTACTATTTGAATTATATAACAACTAGTTATTGCAGCGGTTTCACTCGTGTCCTAAGAGACCTTTTTTTAGTTTAGGTTAGGTTAGAACTGCGACCACAACGCCCGAATCGAATCGGTCCTATGGTTGAGTGAAAAAGTAGAACGTTATTTATGCTGGTAGAAAAGTAATAGATTTACTTTTAGTTAACAGATAGTCATCCAGTAAAATAGTTAAGATTTAAAAAACTACCAGTATAGTATAATTGATTTATTTGATGAGCAAATTTAGTGTGCAATTCAGTATTTTTGGTGGTAATTTCGATTATTTGATTGAAAAAAGGGGATTTACAGTTAAAGTATTTAAATACCACCCTTATTTAATATACCATTACGCCTATATTCCCGGAAAGGTTTGGCTGAGGTGCACTTTGTACATCCAAAGATTGCCGGAATATTTTGTCCCATGTAATGGATTTGTGCCATTAACTTGGCATACAATTGTAACAATATGTATGATGTGGTTGTACTATTTAATAATAAATAAATAAATAAATAAATAAATCCAAACTCCATAGTTGCTATAAAAAACTCAAGCTTAAAGCACAACCCCTGGCCGATCTTGGACTGGAACTTAGTACCCACCAGCAGTCGCGCTTATAACTTCCTTATCATCTGTCATAAATGGTTATTGTTATCATAAACTAGCAAACCCGGCGAACTCCGTTTCGCCACCAGAAGCACGAATAGATTTTCCCGCTTTTCTGTTGAAATTTTTCCAGAATTTTCTTTGCTATAAACCTCACGGAGCCCGAGACCTTTCCAACGAATGCAAAACCGTGGAAATCGGTTCGTGCGTTCTGGAGATAGAGCGTCAGGAAGGAAAACCCGACTTATTTTTATATAGTAGATTGTTATGGCAAATGATATTTAAAAGGTTTTTAGTACTAGACTAATAAGGCATATTTTTGGTATAATATAAAGTATAATAAGTTTTTAAATTGATTCGAGGCCATGCATTTATCTGATTACACTTTTTTGTGCGCGCATTATTAACAAAGAACCGATTCTTTTGTTTGAATTTTGAGAAAGCGTGCATATGGAACTCATCGTTTCCCCAAAATAATTGGCGCAGGTTCAACCCGCGACATGAGCACATTTCTGGAGCTTCTTATAGAGGCGTCTGGCGGAGACCGCGGGTATTCCGATTTGGAGCTACAGGAGGAAACCCTGGTCATAGTGTTAGCTGGCACTGACACTTCAGCTGTAGGAGCGTGTTTCGTGATGTCTATGTTAGCAAGGCACCCAGATGTGCAAGAGTTGGTGTATAAGGAGTAAGTGACAAATAGTTTTAGACTTACTAGATGCTAGTTTGGGGCCTGGCCTGTTTCACCACCTGTGGATATCCGCTAACCATCGATAACAAAAAAATTGGAACAAAATCTGTATGAAATTATATGCCAAGTAATTTAACGGGGACTTTCTAGAAGCTGGTTAAACAGACCCGTTTAGTATAAGAATTTTATTATTTCGACGGGGCGTATTTGCTGCTGCTATTAGTAGGCAATTTATTAAGAAAAACAATATGACAAATTATATTTATTATATTAAGTAAATACTTTAATTAATGAAATAAAATAAAGACATATTTACAAGTCTGCGTTGTCGGTGATGGCGCTAGCATTGCGTGGCTTCAGGAATATCACACATCTTTTTCAGTATCTAAAATTAGTGAAACAACTTTGTGTCAAGAAAACCCAACAAAGATTATATGGTTGCGTTTTAGCATCTTTATGACCTTAATACTAAGACTTCTTTCTCTCCAGGTTGCAAGAGGTGTTTGGTGAGTCTGACAGGCCGGTGACGTCTGACGACCTGCCTCGTCTAAAGTACCTGGACGCAGTGGTTCGGGAGACACTGCGCCTGTACCCACCAGTGCCGATCGTTGTTAGGAAAGTTGAAAAGGACTTAAAACTTCGTACGTATCAACAATGTCAGATGTTAATGTATGGACAAAATGATGATAACAATATGAAGATAAGGAAGTAATTAATAATAATAAATAATTCATTTGCACAAATAAAATTTCGCTACATTACATTTTATAGATTATCTTTATTGCAGCTTCAGGAATAACGCTAGTAGAGGGTTGTCGAATAGTTGTCCATATTTGGGGCACGCAGCGCAACCCTCGGTACTGGGGAGACGACGCGGAGCTGTTCCGACCTGAACGGTTTATCAATACGCCGCTGAAGCACCCTGCCGCCTTCATGGCGTTCAGCCATGGACCGAGGAATTGTCTGGGTTAGTAGTTAGTTTAAAAATACCTAATTGGATCAAGTAGACTAGATTCATACATTGGTCTCAGTAGCTTCACCCAGTCGCAGAAACGATCTTTAACTTTTAAAGTCTACATTAATGTTGCTTTCTGCAACAATTTAAAAAGAGATTAGTGTATTTCTCTTTAAATTGTTGCATAAAGAAAATTTAGCTTTGATTTTAATGACACTTTAAATTTAATAAACGTAAGTGTCAAACAACCATTCTGTCCATGGAAGTAGTAAGTATACTTAGTATACAATAGGAATGTGCACTTATGAAGAAAAACGGTCTAAGCGAGATAGTTAGGGTGGAGCAACTCATCTCGCTCTATTAAAGTGACCATGATTTTTGTCGTCAAGAGAGACCATGTCAGTTTTATGTTATATGACAGGATTTGTGAAATTAGTTTATTTTTCTTTCTACTAAAGAAAAATATTTGCAGTAAGCATAGGCACTGTTGTTGTAATTGCATCTTGCCGTCTGTCGCATAAAAATTGGTAAAAGCGTTGAACTGTTGATCATGAGATAAATATATTTATGTGATAAGCACAAGTGTTTGTGTTGTTCTGGGAGTATGTTATAATAATAATATAAGCCTTTATCCAGACAACTATTGCATTAATTTAACATTGACGACTGGTGAGTCGATGACACCGACAACTTGGTCTGTTTGCCCAGCTTTGGCAAAGGCCTCCTCCAATTCTTTCCACTCTCTCCGGTTTACCGCTTTTCTAGTCCATGTTTTCCCGGCTATTGACTTTATTTCGCCTTCCCACCTTCGAAACTATCTACCTCGTTTCCTCTTTCTATTTCTAGGATACCAAAATACAATATTTTTGTTCCATTTTTCAGTGCCTCTTAATATGTGACCTGTCTTTTCTGTGTTTTCTTATTCTAGTTGTGACGTTGGCTTCTCTCCATTGCTGTCTGGCATGTTTCTAGTTTCTTGATTGCGCTTTAGTAAGTGCCCAAGTTTGGGAGTTTCTTATGTATGTACCAAAAAATATGCATTATACCATGTCTAATGCGCTAAAGAGGGCACCACCGAAGTGTAGTGCGCGATGGCGCCCAGACGTCCACTATCGTCTCAAAAAGTCAACTGGTCGTTCGTAATCATCAATAAATAATTATAGTCGACATAACTAATATTTTTGATTGTCGTCAAAACATACATGTCCTTTTAAAGTCTGACATAATTTGAAAACATTGTCACCCGAAAGGCCCCTTAACCCACCATTTGTGACGTAAATTTAAATTATATTATTGGTAGACTCGGTCCCGTGTACCGGGTTTTTCAGTCTTAGATTTTGCAATAATTAACTTTAAACATAAATACTACCAACATTTTCAGCAAAATGAATAATCATGATTATTTAAAGTATAAGTAGGTTGATAGTTTGGTTATTAAAATACATTGTTAATAAAACAAAGGCATCTTATAAATAACAAAGCTCGTTTATTAGTGTTTATACGATTTCACTTAAATAATAAAAAAACAAAATAATAAAAAACAACAGTTAAACAGTGAAATAGTTGGAATTTTTCGATACGTCCGGTCTCGTAGACATTTACGTTACCATTGGTGGGTTAAGTTTGTAACCTGTCAGTGGATTTGTTAGAGCCAGTATATGATTAATTTCCACATCCCTTATACGCAACACCTTTTCACTATTTTATACATTCTTCACAAATAAAATAACAACAAAAAATCACGGAACGAAAATGACGCGATGTCATTGCCATTGTTTTAAAGTTGTCATATCAAAATTTCAAAACTAACCATAAACCTAAAAAGTTCTATTATATTTCAAGAAATTACTCAATAAAATACTTTTGACTTTTCTTATCTTTATTTCATAAAAAGATATTTTACGCAGTAGTTTATCTAGCAATGTATAACTCTATAATATTTTTTGGATCAGATACCCTAGCCTCGTGGCAAATCTACTAGACGATTTGAAAATTCTTGTATGGCAATTTATTAAAACGAGACACAATCCCCTACCCTAACCTCTCTATCTGACCGTAACGTATTTCGGTTTAAATATAAAATTTAATAGATTGCAATAAGGTCGGTTTTACGTTGAGTTGTTGAGCCGAGTACGCATTCCGGATGTAAACGAAGTGTAACGAAGTTTGACATATTAGTTCCATGATTCTGTCTCATTTTTCGTTGCACCAACCAACTTTAGTGCTTAATGAACATTTAAGATAATATTATAGGCGTTAAATTTTAAAAACTAAAACTAAATAGGTGCTTTAAACAACACAGACAGAGAATATAACCGATAACGGAGCCTGATTGTAGTGTTTTATTTGTGCAAAATCAAAATGATTTGACTGAGCTTGCTTTTGTTTATATGAAAACAAAACGCAAATGTTCACTCATTGTGATCATTAGAGTAATTTGACAATGTCAACATGGTTTATTGAACTTTAATGTCATATTTAGCTAAACAAGCATTACCTATTTATATTTAAAGATGCTAAAAGTAAGTCTGTCCAACATCATTAAAATAATGAATTCATTACTGATAAAAAGGCTCATCTTTTAAGTAATGATTTTTAATTTATAAAATTTATCATTAATCAATAATATTCTTTAATTTATAAAAGACCTTGCTGTCGCATTGGGTGACAACCTGTAAAGATAACTTTAAGGGAAAGAAGAAATAAATAAATAAATGTATTAATGATGAGCCTTCTGCAACTGGGTGTTAATTGGCTGTGTACTTAATTGGAGGGACGCAGGTTCGAACCCTGCCGATCGTATGTTTCTTTCAGTAAAATATTTATATTTTTTTCCAAGAAATCTTATGATTTTTCAGGCTACCAATACGCAATGATGTCGATGAAGACTGCAGTGGCAACTCTTTTACGGAAATACCGGGTGTCCACTCCTGGTGTAAGTAGAAGTAATGGCTGTACAACAGAAGATAAGCCTATTACAGTCACCTTCGATATCATGATGAAGGACGTTGATAGATTTACCGTACAGTTGGACATCAGAAAATAGGGGGATGAAAATGTGTAACCAGATGAGTTTAATGTTAAATGCTAGTTGAAAAGGCGACCTTAAGCTACGGTATTAGAGTTCTAATGATAGTGATTAAAAAAATTGTGTTCTAAAACTCTCCAAAAGCTAATCTATACCTCCTATAAAAATGGTGTGTGGAAATCTATACCTACTAATATTATAAAGAGGAAAGATATGATTTGATTTGTTTGTATTGAATAGGCTCCGAAACTAGATTTGAAAAAATCTTTCTCCATTAAGCTATAAGTATATTTACAGGCTAGTAGTCACACAGGCTATAGTTTATAAGAATTACACAGAGCACGCGGATGAAGCCGCTGGCGGGAATAGGCTCCGAAACCACTAGAACGATTTGATAAATTCTTTCACCGATGAAAAACACCTTTACCGATTAATACAAGCTATTATTATTATTATTATTTTTTATTTATTTAACGGTTTACCTACAATTGTTACACTAATACATCATTTAAATACAGACTACAGTTAAGACTAAGTGTATATTAGGCGGCAAACACAGCAAGCAAATACAATTTCAAATATAAAAAGAAAATGGTTTAGTTATAACATTAACATCAAGGAAAGGACATAGAAAAAGAAGCAACAGCAGAGGTGGTAATATGTTACAGAGCTAGGTGGTTATTTGATGGACTTGGGACTTAAACTGCTGAAGTGATGTGCAACAAATATCTATCCGATCACCAAAATGATTAAATAATCTGCTCATTCTTGGGATGGGGGAATTTGACCCAAAAACAGTTTTACGGAATGGGGGATAAAGTAATTTGACCGTGTTTCGCGGATATTTGTAGGGGATTGTGAGATTTATCTTACTCAACAATTGGGGACAGTCAATCATACCGTGGAAAATTTTAAAGAAGAAGATTAAGTCAGAAATATCTCTCCGTTTTTCAAGTGTTTTCAGTGTATTAATTAATAGAAGTAAGTATACAGACCACGCAGGCGAAGCCGATGGCGGAAAGCTAGTATCTTATCATTTCTTTTCTGGATCATTGTTTTGGACACGTTTTGTAGGAAATAAAAAAAACATGAATTGAAACATTACTTATATTGTTTTAGTTATTACTTATATTGACTGCTGCAGTTTTTCTTTGTGAGAAGTAGAATGGAAGATAAAGTAATAGGGAAGGGTATTAATCACATTGTATATGCAGTTGTGAATAAATTTTTAGATATTATATTTACTTGTGTTGTTATTGTTATATACATAAGTATATAATCTTTATCATTTTTTATCGACACTAGTGCATCATTGGTTTTATGCTTGGAGAGCCTATGGCCATGAGGGCTATAGCCAGACCCCGTTTATTTTGTCCGGACACGCAATCAAAAAGCCTAACTATGTCCAACTCTATCCGGCCACCTGGCAACGCTAAGTCCGACATACCCTGCCACCTCCCCTCCCCATCCATAATTATTTTCGGAATAAAAAAGAAGATAAAGCGTTGGAGAGAGTAGCAGTATAAATAAAAAAAAAAGACTTCTTAATGCTCCTTCCCATAAAACATAACAAGAAATTTTAATTTTGTCTGGCAGAAAATGCCTAATGGTATTAAGACCACCTTTGTACCATCCGTGCATAAAGTTTAATAAATAAATAAATAAAACAAGTCCAAGACAAATCTAATATTACTTTGACGACGTCTGTGGTCTACCTACTGGTTCGAGTACCGGACTGCCGATCACGAGGTCGATTCCCAGAGGACACAAATATTTAATTGATGATGACTATAACTGTTTGTGTTTCTTATTTATTATAAGTATGTAAAAAAAAACAGTGATAGCCTAGGGGTATGACCACTGGACTGCCAAGTCAAAGGCCTCGAGTTCGAATCCAAGGCACGCATCTCTGACTTTTCGAAATCATGTGCGAAATTATCACTCGCTTTAACGGTAAAGGAAAACATCGTGATGAAATCTTCATGCCTGAGAGATTTTCTCGACGGCATATGAAGACTGCCAACCCGCGTTAGGCTAGCGTGGTGGACTACAGCCTAATACGTCTCATACTGAGAGGAGACCAGTGCCCAGCAGTGGGACAGTATATGGGTTGATTATTATGATAATATTATATTATGTATTTACAAAAAAAGTATATTATTATTGATTTTTGACACTTACGCGAATACTAGACATTGAAATAAAAGTACTTTTTACGGATTTTATCGCGTTATATTGATATTATTTTAATCCCGACGTTTCGGACCCTTTACAGCGTCCATGGTCACGGGTGACTAAGGTGGTAGGGCTGTAAAGGGTACGAAACGTCGGGATTAAAATAACATCAATATAACGCGATAAAATCCGTAAAAAGTAGTTTTATTTCAATATATTATTATTATTATACATTATCTAGTACCTATAGTACAAGCTTTGCTTAGTTTGGGTCTAGATGGTGCTGTGTAAAATGTAAAAAAAAATGTTCTCATCATGATTGGTCTACTGATATTTTGCTCTTATACACTTACAGTATTTTGTCACGGATTTTGACAATTCGACGCGAGAGAAAAAGTTGGTTCACTATACTTACAGCTAAATGACGCAATTAGTATTTTTTGTCACGGCAATGTTGACAAATCTATATGAATTAGTTTACATGTTTGCTAAACACTCAATAAATTGCTAAGGTTCAAAAATATGAGAGTAATGTCGTAGGTACTTTAAGATGCGTTCAAATATTTGAACTTGAATGTTGAGAAGTGATGTAAGGCTATGAATTGTTTAACCAATTGCTTGCATTATTTAGGAAATTAAGTTACCAGCTTTTTTAAGTTCCGTGTTTAGATTTGATGTATTATGTATGAACTATTACCGACTATCAATGTCTTAGAGCACAGTACTTACTGACTTACAGTGAAGTAAGAATCATCAGAAATCCTGATTGATATAGTAGTAGAGAGAAAATGTACTAATAATCTCGTTAGTCTAGTCCTAAGCGCGATCCTGCTACGCACAAGGTCCTGGGTTCAATTCCTAGGTCGAGTAAAGTCCTATTGGTTTTTTCCATAACAATTTTAGTAGCAGCTATGGGTTTGGAGATTTGCCCGGTTCGCAGCAATGTGTCCAAACAGCGATATTACTGTTGGACACATTAATCACTGTTTGCCCTAACCTAGAGACGCAAATATCTTCAGGTTAGGGCAGGATCAGCCCCGTTATCAAAACCTATACGAAAATCCTCATGGATGGTCTCCCGCATAGGGAGGTAGCAGTGTATGTCAGGCTTGAGAACATATGACCAAGATTCCAGCAATGTCTGGAAAGCGTCTGGTTCCTATTTGGTGGCCATGATCAAAATAATATTTCTAGTATAATTATAAAGTTTTAAACACTTAATTCAAGCATTATTTGCTTCGAATCCCCAATGAAATTGCGTCAGAAAGTACTTGAATACTAGACGACTACCAGCTACTTGTAAAATTATCTTCGCATGAAGTAATAAGTAATAAAATAAAGCATAGAAATGATGTTGAGATCGATCGTCGTCCAGGTGACGACTCAAATTGGTGTACATACCCAAAAAAGAAGAGTGGTGAATGAGCAGAAGAAACGGTGCAACAAACTCCCCAGCAACTGGATAGCCGGCCAGGGTCCATACAAAAGTGCCCATCATTCTTTCTGTCTATTACTCTTTTTTGGCCATATCTTCAGAAATTAGGGCTCATGGAAAGGCTAGTCATTCAGGGCCAAGTTGAAAGAAGACGAGCTCGTGGCCGATCTCCAACTGGCTGGACTGACCTTATTGTGAAAGCTACACTGACCATAATGGTACAGTGCAGAAGAGAGAATGATTCCAACGAGAGCCCAGCGAGCATACCATCGTACCATGACCACATTAAGAAGAGTGCACGACTAAAATTGAGATATTGCCAATCGTTTTTATTACGTGTTTTCATAAAAACCATAAGTGCTTGTACACATTACTGTATATATACATCGTCAATGTCACATGAAACTATTTTGTCACACTCGCTAGCCGATGCATCTTTAAATGTTTTAATTAATTTATATTTTCGAGTTATATTTAGTGGTGTAAGCAGTGTAGATAGTACTATCTACATAGTGATAGCAAATTTGATTACAAGTGTCATTCCTTATTGCACATTTTTAAGACCTACTTATTTATTTTAATACACTTTATAGACTTCTTGCTATAACATAGAAAATTTCTAAATCAGCTCTTGGTTGGGTTTGTTAGAATGTTAGGACAAGTAATTTTAGTGTTTATAATAGTGTGGCTTTTGGTGTTGCGATGGCAAAAGAGGAAGATGATTGATCTGTCATACAAACTTAGTGCGACAAAGCAAAGGCCTTTGCCTTTTGTTGGGCATGCCTACATGTTTCTTGGAAGTGATGAAGGTAAGATTTTAGATCATTTTGACAAATATTGTCGACTACCCCAAAGAGTTAATAGAGCCAAGTGCGTAAGGGTCCCGGGACCCAAAACGTATAGTATAATAAAACATAATGTATCTACAATGTTAAATCACCACATCACTAAATCAAAATCAAAATCAAAACAGTTTTATTTTCACATAGATCTTATACAGGCACTTATGAAATGTCGAAACTAGGCGCACAGTTCCAAATTAGTCGTTTCCCATGGAGAAGAACCGGCAAGAAACTCCATGGTTACTTACACAAGTATGAGAAAGCAATCTAATTAGTAGCTTCGTGGAATAAAATTTAATATAGGTACCTATGTAGACCACGAATGGCAACCGATCAAAATATTTAAGTTGCCTTTCGTGGAACACCAATGCCATTCAAATACTTGCCCTGCCAGGAATACAATTGTTTTTATTTATCTTATCTAAATTTGATTCGAAAGAAAAAAAAAAACTTTGGACCTTAAAATGTGTTTCCGGATTTTCCCAAATAAAACTAAGAAAGGTCTTTGTATACCGGGTTAAATTTATTTGTGATTTATTTATTTATGTTTGTCGGATTTTTTAGATCGCATGTTAGCGTTCCAGAAATTCGGTCGAGAGGCAATTTATAACGATGACGGCATTACGACAATATGGCAAGGATCTCGACTGTACCTTGGTAAGTTCAATTTCCAACAATATCAGCCAGCTGTTACATAGTTCTGATAATCACAAAGAATATTTTTGGTTAAAGAAGACGGACGTGTCTATGGATTTGCAATGTTCTCTTTCCCTTAACCATTCCAGTCCAGTGGCCCAATCCAAGACCCAGGTGCCAGAGTTAATACAATTTAATGTTTTCATTGCAGTGGTAGCTGATGCAAAGGCTGCAGAATACCTTTTGAAAACCTGTTTGGAGAAGGATGACGCTTTGAAATGCCTGCAGATGTTGACTGGCAATGGCAGTGTTTTTGCACCAGGTAACATTATTATTATTATGTGAAGGAACAGTGGGGGTCAAGTCGTATCAAGAGGTAAAACAGATGGCAGAAGACAGATTGTTCCACAAATACAAGATGAGCTCTTAAAAAAAATAGAAAAAGATTTCTATATTTTCTAATTTTAACATTACTCTAGTAGACAAGTAAAAAGATTGGCCTGTTTCTTCGTCCTAGTAAGTTCCTCTTAAATTACTTGGCAGATGATTTCATGTAAATTGTGATCCATTCATAATTAGTGGGTAGCGGCTATCCAGACATGGTGAAACAAGCTCTTACACACCTTACATTATATTACATTACATTAACATGTCTTTGATAGTAGATAAACCATAAAAATCCTTTGAATTTTCGCTTTGACAGTTTATCTTTCTGACATAACGCGGCATAAGAATGATTGTGGTTTCATGTATGCAATACCACTTTTAAATTTCTTTTATCAGTTAAGATCTGGCGTCCTCGTCGCAAGGTTCTAGCTCCGACCTTTAGTCCCAGGAACTTGGTGCAGTTTGCAGGAATTTTTGCACGTCAGAGCAGCATCATGGTGGAACAGCTGCAGGCTATCGCAGGGAAGGGAGCCTTTTCCATGTGGCAGTATATCACAACATATACCATGGATTCTGTTTGTGGTAAGTTGTTTTTGTATTTACATCTGAATACTCAACTGTCATGAAATAAGTATGATGATAGATTTTGAACAAGTGTCCTTTCATATTTTATTAGTGATCATGCATATTATGCAAAATTGCTAAAATATCTAGAATTCCCTTGAAATTCGTAGATTTTTGATTATGTTAATATATTTTTTTGTAAAAATGATAATTTATCTCGATTAGGTACAATAATTTTGGATCCCAATCTAAAACTTAGATATCGATTATTTCTGAGGATCGTCATCAGGGTTGGTTGTTGGGTTCAGCTTTCAGTCTAACCAGATGTAAAATATTACAGAATCTACGTTAGGCGTTTTGGTAAACTCACAGAAACAATCAGAGCAGCCATTTTTGAAGTCGTTTGAAGAAAGCGCGCATCTGGACTCGGCGCGGCTCTGCCAGCCATGGCTGCATAGTGAGGCGGTTTATAAGATGACGCCAGCTTACAAACGACATACCAAATGCCAAAGTGTCATCTGTGAGTTCGTTGATAAAGTAAGTCTTAAAAATTGTATACAATGAATTATATTTTTATAGAATTAATAGAAAATGAGGAATTATGACCTACGAAAAAATTAGAAAGCCGTTCCGGTTCGCAAGTCGTCTTTTGGATGTTTGGATATGCATATCTTTGATATTATGTTTCAGATAATACAAGCCAAAAGAGTATCGATGAAAGGAGACAAGGAGTCTACGACAGAGTCTGAAAGTAAGTACCTAATAGTAAGAATAAAGAGTAAAGAAATTGCTCTAATGATATCATTACGATCGTAGTTGGTCTAAATTCGTGACCGCCACAAGAGATCACTTACAGAGGTACTAAACTAAGTATACAATATATCAATGTTTTCAAGTTTTAAGAGGACAGTGGTGTGAAGATATTAAAAAAATATAAAAATTTACTATAACGCCTTGCTGCTTCTTTAGTTGTTCTTCATGGCTGATGATGTATCATAATGATCTAACTTATAAGAGCAAGGGCCTGTTCCACAACCTCCTGATAAGTTCTCGTTAAATTACTTGGCACATAATTTCATATAAACTTTGTTCCATATTTTAATTTATTCAGCGGGGGCCTGTTTTAAAGTGATCTTTCTCCTTTTGTTTGTCTGGTGTCCTGACTGAGTGTCGGTCTTTTTCCTTCAATATTTCTTCAAAATATTTCTTAATTTGGTAATTGAAGTTCTTAACAATTTAATGACGACGTTGAAATATAACGATGATAAAAACTATTTAATGGTTTTAGATTTAAAACAAAAAGGTCTTAAAACCTTTTTGGAACTGCTAATAGAATCATCTGGAGGTGAACGAGGATATACAGATTTGGAACTTCGTGAAGAAACACTGGTTCTCATTCTGGCCGGCACTGATACTTCTGCAGTCGGCACCGCCTTCACTTCAGTGCTGCTGTCCAGACATCCTGATGTACAGGAGAAAGTTTATCGAGAGTAAGTTCAGGGTGGTCTTTTAGAACTAATAGTAAATTGATGTTCCATTAAATGCAGAATTATCTACTGACGATAGAAGTCACGAGTATATAATCTTATTGTAAGAAAATTAACATACATCGCCTGTATACCCCGAAGAGTTAAGCACAGTGTACACCTCTGCATACACACTGATAGTTTGCCGGTATGTCTACGTTACGTACGTTACGTTACGTCTCCCAATTATATATAATTGGGAGGGAGCCTATTGCTATTAGCACGCAATATACAAGGTGGAAGGGACATCGACGTGTGCGTCGATGTCCCTTGTTGATAATTGTCGTGACAAGGTTTCACTCAAGGTCAAAAATAAAACGACCAAGGTCATTAATGTAGAAAATTATCGGTTATTACAGATTTTGACAATATTGAGCAAGCAGTGTATTGTTAAAAATGCGATTATAACGCTCCACGGTGAATGTTATCGCGCGCGCGACCTGAAATAAATGAAATAATGATTTGTTAATCATAAATCTAATTTAGGTAGATAGGAATAATATTCTTTTACACGTTCAAGTAAAAAAAAATGCTGAAAAAATGGAAAAAATTATGAAAAATTTTCAACGCAGGGGTCGATGTCCACCTTACACCTTGTATATTTCTTGAAAAAACTTTAGTAACTATAAATTGTCCGCTAATGAAACAATATAGCAAAAACTGCTATATACTTGAGTACTCTTAATTTTGCAGATTGCAGGAAGTTTTTGGCGATTCTGACCGACCTATAACTGCGGAAGATCTTCCTCGGCTGAAGTATATGGATGCTGTGATCAGGGAGGTGCTGCGGCTGTACCCGCCAGTGCCGATCATCGCCAGAAAAGTCGTCGACGAGGAAGTTGTATTGCGTAAGTATTAAGTATTTTTGTCAGTAAAGTTACATAGAATTATGGAATTCAAAACTTCTTGTACTAAGAGTACTACTCATTTATTTTTAAGGCTACTATTTCTGGGGGTTAAGTCATGATAAAATTACAAAAAATATTATCTAAAACATGGGCCATGTTTTATGTTTCATGACCTCCTAGTTAGTTCCCGTTAAATTATTTGGCAGATAATTTCATGCAAATTGTGTTCGTGTTTTGAATATATCCGGCGGATAACCTGCGGTTATCCATTTAGACACGGTGAAACAAGCGCTTTTCTTCTTTAGATTTAACATTATTGGCTCAATCGATGCAATGTTGGGTGGAATTCTTTGCGGCTGCTGTTTCCCGTTTATATAATTTAGGAACCTTCAAGACGAGAGTGAATAGACATTATTTGAGTTTGCGTGCTCCATCCTCGGCAGCATGGTCAATTGGTCACTTACCAACAGGTGCTGCCAAACGCACTCAAATATATGAAAAAAATAACTATATCCCAACATGTGAATCGGTACTTGTAGATGCAACCCCTTTATAATTATTTATTAACGTTTCAGCATCAGGAGTATCTCTAGTAGAGGACTGCGGGATTGTGATCCACATTTGGGCCATCCACCGCAACCCTCGGTACTGGGGAGACGATGCAGAGGAGTTCCGACCTGAGCGGTTCATCGACCAATCGCTGAAGCACCCTGCCGCCTTCATGCCTTTCAGCCATGGACCTAGAGCTTGCATTGGTAAGGAAGTTATATCTTTTGTCCATATGAAATGGTATTGTTATAATCCAAAGACCTCTGACTAGGGAAGGACAACACACATTTTTATTTTTGAGGTCGGGCAATAAAAAATACAGGTTTGACATCTGACAGGACGACGTCTGTGGTCTAGTGGTTCGAGTACCGGACTGCTGATCGGTCGTGGGTTCGATTCCCACAGACACAAACATTTATTGTCATGAACTTAAGTGTTTGTGTTTGTCTGGCTGTTTCTTATCTATACTAATATTATAAAGAGGAAAGATTTGTTTGTTTGTTTGTTTGTAATGAATAGGCTCCGAAACTACTGGACCGATTTCAAAAATTCTTTCACCTTTGGAAAGCTACATTATCCCCGAGTAACATAGGCTATATATCATCACGCTACGACTAATAGGAGCGGAGTAGTAATGAAAAATGTTGCAAAAACGGGGGAAAAAATTATAAGACCACGCGGGCGAAGCCGCTGGCGGGAATGTATTATAAGTGTGTATTTACAAAAAAAAAAGTATATAAGTATTATATCCATTGTATAGTACAAGCGCTGCTTAGTTTGGGACTAGATGGTGCTGTGTAAAAATGTCCCAGGATATTTATATTAAGTAGTATTTTTAACATTAGACAGGTTATGTTGGCCTAGTACTGACACTGCTGACTAACACAAACACTTACCTTTATTTGCCCTGAAGCCAAGGCCACAGGACACCGCAACCACGACTGGTTGTAGTCGCGAAGCTAATCGAAGGCGCATGTGTTTTCTACACGCGCGCCACTTACTGTGACTATTGTCTGGTCGGTCGACTGTGCCTAGAGATGGGCAATGTGCCCGGCATTTTGCCGGATTACTATATTTTTGCTCCTAAATGTTGGGCAAAAATAATCGTCATCAACTCATTAACAGACTGTCCTCGGCGGACTGAAGGGCACGGGTCTCCTCTCAATATGAGAGGGATTAGGCCATAGTCCACCATGTTGGCCTAATGCGGGTTGGCGGGCAAAAATAAATTTATCACAAAATACCGGGCACATTGCCCATCTCTAAATGTGCCTTAGTTAGCGGCCTGCGGGCCACAACTCAGGGATTCTGTCTGCGCTCTCTGGCGGCAGCAGTGCATAAGTCTACCTAATTCATCTCTGGTATATGTTTTCAGGCTATCAATACGCAATGATGTCAATGAAGACAGCAATGGCGGCGCTTCTCCGCCAGTACCGGATCCTACCAGCCACTGAGACCGGCAACCTGACGCCGTTGAGGACAAAGTTCGACGTCATGATGAAAGACGTGAATGACTTCACTTTACAACTGGAAGCAAGGGCACGTTAAACAAGAAACTTTTTTTTTTGCCGAAACAAGTATTTTGACTCTTATTGTGTTTCATTGACATAAACAAATTCTCACATACCTACACAAACAATTTTTTATAATCCATGACCAATTATTAAAATATAAGACCCAATAAATCTAAACTTCTGCATTTAATCGAGGTCGCAGATTAGCTACTTGTGTATTTGAAAAACCCACTGTCTGTAGTTTTAATTGCTGTATACATTATACAGTACAGACGTTGAAGTGAAGTAACTATAATATTTATAATTAATAATAAATAATTAAATAAATAAAACAAATAAATAGCACTTAAGCTACTTTTTATCCTGGCAAAATGTATGGTTCCCATGAGATAGGTTTGTTTTAATAATCTATTAGAAACACCCAGACCTCGCAGGCGAAGCCGGAAAGCTAGTAGGTACTTTATATTTTAATAAAGACAACTAGGTACCTATTAAACTTATAAATACAGACAGAGCACCCAAACGAGTAAATAGTTAGTAATTATAAAAAATAAATAAAATTGATAATTACATTTTGCAATACTTAAGAGAAAATTGCTCATTGTCCTTTGTGTAAACGCGCCCATGACAGGGTGCAACGCAACGGTTTTTACAATGTAGTACACAAATTAATGTTGATTAAACAATAAATTACTAATAATTAATACAACAAAGGTGGTCATTAGATTGAATAATAATTGATGCAATTATTGTAAAGCCCATGATGACTAGTGACTGGGCACACTATAATGTGTATATGATATTGTTAACTTCTGTAAATGTTCTCTCCATATAATTACGTATGTAAAATGCATATACATTGTTGTAAACCTTGCTTATTAAATTAAATAGAAGTAACACTGTCAACATAGTAAAGCTGTGTACCGACTGTATTCGTCAAACTATCGGCAATTGCCTAGCGCGGCAATCCATACCAGTGCCTCGACCATGAGTTTTTCTCACTAGACTCGATCACGACGCCGTAAAATATTTGTACTTATGGAAAACCCTCGCAGCGCCTCTAGCGGTTACGTAAGGAACTAAAATCTGCTATCAGATTACAGCGTTTCGAAGCGTAAAAAACTATCGAAAGCCATTCGATAGAACTCATGGTTGAGGTAAAGATACCAGACACACAATGTCGACTGACAGTGCCAGATGAGCCGCGATATTGCCTAGGAACTGAATAAATACCTTTTATATATATTGAGACATTTTACACAGCTCCATCTAGTCCACAATCACAAACTAAGCAATTCTTGTACTATGGACACAAGAAAATATAATATACCTAATACTTCTATACTTTATTTTTGTAAATACCCACATATAATATAAGTATAAGAAACACCCAGACAAACAATAAAAACACTTTTGTCAATCATATACACATCAATTGTGTCATGTAGGAATCGAACCTACGACCTCGTAATCAGCAGTCCGGTACTCGAACCAGTAGACCACAGACGTCGTAGAATTGCTTCAAGAGGCAACGCGCTAGCCGTTCCTGCCGCGAGCCAAACAATTCTGCCGCCAATATAACATATTAATCTATGTCTGCCGCGTCCCAGCATGTTACGCGCGGCAACCGAACGTAGTGAATACTCAGCTTTACAACAATTTGATTCGCTAGAGGTTATTAAGGCTGTTATCGTGATGTATGTAGGTATAATTTTGTAAATTACTTACTAAGCTAAACACCGAAGGAATGGCCAATAATTGGCCATGCTAGCGATTCTTGAATGAAAGAAATAAAAAAATAGAAGTCATACAAAAATCCTGTGGCAAAAGTATTTATAGTTTCTGCTAAGGAAACTGCCAATTTTTCTTTACCTTAAAACGTAATTCAAACTATTATCACGGAGATTTACGAAAAAATCGGATGCGCTTGTTAACTAAAAACCTCAACACAAATTCCATTTTTGAATTTTGGCTAGCCATCACCACGGAGGTTTGTTTACTTTTTTTACATAACAAAGATTAAAAAAAAATCATATAAAATACTTCATATTATAAAAAATATTTGAAATACGAATATAGAATTTCTTTCCAAAATTCAATATTTTATCTGTTTAAAAATCCGAGTACGTGAATAAAAACGATTACTACGTAATCGTAAGTATCTGTAATTAATTATAATAATGTTTTTTTTTTAATACAAAGATAAATTGCTTATTAGAAATCGGCCTTTAAAAGCAGAACCGGTTTAATGGAATATTAATTGTCAATGTAATATTGTGATCGGGGTCAATGTTATGTAGATAGGAACTTACTCAATATGTTTTATACCTAAGCCTACAAGATAAAGATATTTAACTTCTCGCGGTTAATATTTAATGATACGCATATGATTCCAAATTCTATTCAAATACTACAAGCATTATAGTACACCCACAGTTTGTCTATTGAATATTTAGGTCTCATGTATTATGTGCCACCCTATTGCCATTTACCGGCCATCGATCCAAACTTCGAGTTTCTACTGACTTTCATAGAAAAACTCAATAGCACTGGTCGACCTGGAAATCGACTAATGATGCAGTAGGGACGTCACTATCTATTGTTCAATTTAAAAAAAGGAACAGACGCATCTCGATAAGTCCCACATTTCAAATCCCGTACCTACGACCACAGACTATAGCAACGTTCAGTGCTGCCCTCACGACACGTGCGTCGAACTACATCTGTCAGTTCTGTCAATCGTTCAAAAAACAAAAGCAGCCGCTCGCGCGTATAAGTAAAAATTTGCTGAAAATAGTGATATTGTGGTGTAGTGAAAACCCTTTATTACCAAGCCTAGTTCATTATCTTATAATATCTCCAGTTTTCTGCACAGTTTAGATTTCAACTAGAAAATATTTTTAATTGATTGGTACATACATAAAATATTATACTTTTTGAGCGCAGATACCCTCTGTTGAACTATATAAGTTACAGCTACATATTTTAATTAATGTCATTAGCTGATACCTATGGAATTATTCAGAGTCGCCTCGTCTCCATTCATCGCAAATCTCACATTCAATTCTGATAACAAAACCAACAATTTTCATTGTAAAAGTATAACCCTACCAAATGGTGATTACACGTGCATTTTTAGCATTAGAATTTACGTGAGAGTCATCTTAACTTGGTAGTATTACCTACTAACGAATCTATAATTTGAAAGCTTTTACTTTTAAAGATGACTAGTAGGTAGAGGTACCTACTAGCATTCTAGTATATATAGATAAATGTACTTTGTAGAAGCCTCATCAATGGTACTTAATTAGCATGATTAAAACAAATGCATGAGAATGATAGGTACCTTATATTATTATACCCGTGTTAAGTAGTAGGATTCATAATAACCTGACATAGGTAGGTATTCAATAAAAAAATGGAAATTAAATAAAAAGAGATACTTACATAAGTTACAGCGCATCTTTCGAGCTAAATAAGCCTGAGGACCACTTCTCTCTAACTACTTGCGTAACCTGTGCATTCTGATCTCGCGTCTTAGTTGCATACAAAATGTTTCTTTCTTTCTTCCAAACACAACCATCAGTGAATACAGTGAACACTAGGTACTACCCGCTAGGAAAGACTGCCAATAATGAAAAAAAAAACGAGTCGGCCGCTCGCGTGTAAAATTTAGTGATAAACTCTTGCAGAACTGAAGTAATAGTGTTATTATGATGCAGAGGAATGCCGTAAGTATCTAGCTTACTACATTATTCTTTAAAGCACTAGTTTTCAGTCTGGACATGCCAGAAAAGTGTTATGCGAGAGACGGATAAAACCTCGTCGAAGTACAAAGGTCATAACATTATTACGCAGAGTGTGCACGGAGTTCGTCGATAAGTTTAGATCCCATGTAATAGGGGGCGAGTTTTTTGCCACCGGGCACAAATCCAGTCTTCGAGCTGCTACTGGGAATTTCACAAAATAAACTATGTCACACCTCTGGCAGTCGTGCCTACGACGACGGGGCAGTGCGGCAGGCTATTACATAAGTCTCTTAATCTTAATTTAACTTCCGTATTTCAAATGTATAAAACAACATTTACATGGTTTCAATGGTCACGGTTAACGAAAAATATGAAGGTCACTAAGACCTGTTTTCTATGTAAATACCTAAGTATGTCAAAGTAAAAAAATATTGTTTATTAAGTAAGATGTTAATTTACTTAGATTAAAATATGTATATTGTATAAATTATAGACTGGGTGAGTAAGTATAGTGTACAAACGGCTTTAATATCAAGTTATACATATCTATTATAAGCTGATTTAGCATTGTTTAGGCTTTCCGTACAATTAGAGGTCAGTTTACACTAGATATGTATATATATATTGTGTGTAGTAAGTAGCGTAGCCGTGTGTACGAAATGGAAATATGGACGCCTTTAGTACACTGACGCATTTCGCAGAGAAACCCTCGCGAAATATTGTATACAAAAGAGACAAATGTACGAAATTACATAAAGTGAAAGTGAGAAAAGACAATACTGTGGTTCTACTTTCATACCTTATCGCCGCAAAGAGTTATTTTCCCAGTGCAGCGATAGGATCATTTAGGCTAATATTCAGAGACGACGCTAAGCGTAAAGTACGCTTCCGTAAGCCTAAGTTTACGCTTAGCGTCTTCTCTGAATTAGCCTTAGGAAAAGGGAACAAGATGGATTTGGGGGGTTAAAATCAACACATTTTTTAAGCATTTTCCATGTTAAGACTAGGTAGGTACTAGTTATTTTAATGAAGGAAAAAATCGAGATCACATATTTTGATGAATCCAGTACAAGGTGGCCTCTCATTATACAAAAAATCTGTAGAATGCGAGGTCAGCCCATACCCGTTACAGCATGATTTGAGAAACAAATACTTTTATATTATTTTTTTTAGCTTTTTCCATGCTAAGATAATACCAGTTATTTTAATGAAGGAAAAAATCGACTGGTGGGGGGGGGGGGGGGGGCAGGATTCAAACAAACCAGGTCGAAATTTTCCTTCACATTCAAAATTTACGTCTCAAGGTAACGTCTTCTTCTGCTTATACAATTATACATACATAATTTTGTATGTGTTAGTACATCCGTTACATGTGTGTGTGTATAGGACCTTCATCTGTCAAAACAATAGTTCCCCTATTGTTTTGGCCTTTAAAAGATGAGATACATTACGTATATGCAATCTAGAGAAATATTGGTCTAATAAAATCTAGGAAATATAAAACCGGCTCGAAACTATTTTTATTGATATAATGCATTTTAAATTGGCAATAATTAATCCGTAAATTACACATTGAACAGTTCTACTTGTGTGTCTGACGGTACTCGATGTCTACGGCGGTGTCAAAATGAAGTGTTTTATAATATTACCACTGCTTATTTGCGTTTATCTAAACACTGTGGTATCTTCAGATTGCTATTGGAGTGCTAAAAATAAATATGATTATTTTTCAAGTAAAACTCCGTATGAAAATGTTAGAGGTGATATTAGGGATGTGGTTGTAAAATTGAAAGGTAAGCATAGTTCTCAAAGTATTTGCAAATATTTCGCATTTCAATTAGTAAATGGTTTGTTGATTCTCCTAAAATTATATTTATTTTCAGGATGCCAACCGATCAGTATTTGGATCATGATCAGACATGGTAAGAGAAATCCAGGGCGAACCTTTTTGGAAGAGATGAAAACTGTTCTTGCCTTTAAGGACTCTATAATATCAAGTTATAAAAAAGGTAACAGTTCTCTATGTGCCCAAGATGTTGATAATTTACAAAATTGGCAGATCGATCCAAGTTTTATGAATACCAGCATTATTACACATGAGGGTTATCAAGAAATGGTAGGTGTTGCAAACAGGTTAAAAGAGACATTACCTGAGCTATTAAGTGACCTCAAAGAGGGAGAATATGTGTTGCAACCAGCATTTACTCCTCGAACACTGGCATCAGCTGATGCCTTTGTAGAAGGTCTTAGAAGTACAAACTTTTCTATAGAACAAGTTGGACAAAACGCCAGTGTTTCTGATGTAAGTAGAAGTGGAATTAATATTTTATTTGTTTAGTAAGTATAAGTACAATATATTTAGGAGACCCATGGCTCCCATGGCAAGAAAGTGAATGAAAGTGCATTTAGAAACTACCTTCCTTCCATGACAGTCTTAAATCTAAGCAACGTCAAACGGGCTTAATTAGAATAAATTCATACAAAAAATGAAACCCAAAGGTGACATTTACATGATTGATATGTCAATAAAACTGCACGGAATTTTTGAAAACAATTTTTAGGTACCTACAAGAATCAATGTTACATACATGTTATCTACATCTTTTAAAATTCAAATTTTGGGAGGCCATGCGGGGCAAACGTGCATACATATTTTAATTACGTTATATTATATCACGACCGGTTTGATTAAGAGTAACTAATACTTAGAATTGGATGAAAAATAATGAACCTGATTAGTTCACCAGAGATAATCTGATGCTTGAAAGGCGTCCGATCATTTGCATTTTGTTTAAACACTTAATTGCTATAGGGTTGCTACAATATCACAACAACAACCCAAGCTAAGCAAGTTTTTATGTGACCTACGCAATTAATGTCCGGCTTACCTGCTATCGTCATGCTGTGGGTCATTGAGCTCCTCTCATTGTTAAGGTTGCTCTCCACGATGACTGATAGGTATATGCGTGCATGATAGTTTGGACTGATCTTCTCAAAGTCTCTTTGGCGTAGTCTTAAATTTTTCGTCGTCGTCGTTTTTAAGTAATTTCGTTTTAAATTGTACATCGTACATACTGTTATTCACATACTTGATACTATTTGACTGAAGTGTGTTTCGGCCCTTTTTAAAAGAAGTCTTAAGTTGTGAAATATCGGCGCCACCAATTTAAATAGTACTTATGAGATACACTCTATGGTTTTATTATCTATTGACGATTTAATCACAATGTGAAGACACAAAATAACGTGGATGATGTCATATTCAGACACACTACAAAGAAAATTAATTATTATTAGGCGTTCACGAGATATTTAAGCAATAAACCTTTTAAAAAAATTAATAATAGAATTATAAAATATTTTTTTCAGCCATATATCGGATGTCAAAAATATATTAAATCAGTTTTTCGAAGTTCGAACATAGACGATATTGTACTTAATTTTATGGAAACAAAGGATTACCAGGATGTAAGACTTAATTCATTAATATATTCTATTACCTTTTCATTAAAAAATAATAAAAAAATCGCACTACATGTGGCTTTATTAGTGTTTCCTTTTTGATTTTATTGACTTTTTGATGTATTTTTTTAGATGAGAGAAAGAGTTGAATACAAGTTAGGTCTCAACTTTACTTTGACACATAAAAACATTGTAGCCTTTTACGACTTGTGCCGATATACTTGGGAAGGAATTGCCCATATTCCTAGTCCATGGTGTGCCATATTCTCCAATGAGGATCTTAAAGTGCTGGAATACATTGGAGATCTGGAACATTACGTTAGGAACAAGGCTGGATTGTCACAATCTGGAAGAAAAGGCGGTGAGATACCATTGGCAGATTTGTTTAGAAAATTTGACCAATCGAAGAACGGTACGGGCAAGAAAATTGTGGCATACTTCACACATTCTTCAATAACGGATATGATGCTGGAAGTCCTCGGTCTTTTCAAAGACCCCAGTCCTCCGGGGAGCCATAGAGATTTGAATAGGAAATGGAGGACCACATTCGCATCGACCTTTGGCGTTAATATGATTGCAGTTTTACATAGGTATGTTGTACAGGGAGTAGCAGTGATAGCCTAGGGGTATGACTACTGGACTGCCAAGTCAAAGGTTTCGAGTTCGAATCCAAGGCACCTCGGACTTTTCCAAATCATGTGTGTAATTATCACTCGCTTTAATGGTGAAGGAAAACATCGTGAGGAAACCTGCATGCCTGAGAGATTTTCTCGACGGCATGTGCAGTCTGCCAACCCGCATTAGGCTAGCGTGGTGGACTATAGCCGAATCTTTCTCATACTGAGAGGAGACCCGTGCCCAGCAGTGGGACAGTATATAAGTTGATTATTTATTTTATTTTGTTTAGACATCTATTGTACCTACTGATAGCACCCTTAGAGGCTTACTAGAGTAGACTAAGGACCTGGTTCACCACCAGATAAGCTCCCGTTAAATAACTTGGCAGATAATTTCATTCAAATTATGTTCTATTTTTAACTTTATTATTTACGGTGGTTAGCGTGTATCTTGAGGTGGTGAAACAAATCCTTAAGCTGTTGGTGTATTTTACAACTTTACTAAAAATAACTACCTACATAGTTTATATGATATTATATATATAATATAATATGACGATTTTCGCGATTTTTTTAGATCAAAAAGTCGAGTTTGAAAGTGGTTCGAGTACCGGACTGCTGATCACGAGGTCGTGGGTTCGATTCCCACAGGACACAAATATTTATCTGATAAAATATAAGTGTTGCTTATGTATAATAAGTACCTATGTATTTAAAAAAAATAAAGTACCTATTATATCCATTATATAGTACCTACCCATAGTACAAGCTCTGCTTAGTTGTGGACTAGATGGTGCTGTGAAAAAAAAGTCCACAGATTATTTATTACTAACTACCGCCAGCGGCTTCGCCCGCGTGGTCTTGATAACTTTTTCCCCCGTTTTTGCAACATTTTTCATTGCTACTCCGCTCCTATTAATCGTAGCGTGATGGTACATATATATAGCCTTCCCCGATAAATGGGCTTTCTAACACTGAAAGAATTTTTCAAATCGGTCTAGTAGATTCGGAGCCTATTCAATAGAAACAAACAAACAAACACATCTTTTCTCTTTTATAATATTAGTACCTATAGATATAGATTTATTTTATATTTATATACATGTATTTTGTCTTTAAATGTGGGGCTCGTGGCCAAGTTGTCACTACGCTGATCGACTGATCTGCAAGGTTAAGCTACACTTGCCGCGGTCAGTCTGTGGATGGGTGACCATTTTTAAGATATCGAGACCCCTCCGTGTCTAGGAGAGCACGTAAAGCCGTCGGTCCCGGTTGTCATATGAACACCTATGACTATCGTTAGTGGTAGTCAGAAGCTTAAAAAGCCTGACAACCAGTCTTTCCTACATTTTAAAATTGGGTTGCGGAGGTCTGATGGCGGTCGCTCCGTGTAAAATACATCCCGGTTAGACCGGAAGCCGACCCCAACATGGTTGGGAAAAGGCTAGGAGGAAGAAGTTTTTTGTCTTTAATTTTCTTGTTAGAACTAAATTGGGTTCCCTTGTACCTATTTCAGATGCCTGAATTCTAATCCAAATGGATACGATCATAACATTGCATTTTATTGGAACGAAAAACCACTGTTGGAACTTTGCGACGAAGGAATCTGTTCGTGGCAGGAGTTTGAGAACAAATTCAAACCGTTTTTTAATACCACTCTCGACTTCTGCTCAAAATAAAAGAAAACTTACCATATTGATTCGTTATTATCGATATTATCAATCGTAAACTAACTAAAATAAACTAGCTACGTAAACTTCCCATATTTTTACTACATCATTTCTACTTTTTTTACGTAATTGAATTTAAATTGCTGTGTTGTGTTATTTTAATTATTGAACTTAAAAAAAAAAATATAAGTATCTTTTTATCACATTCTAAATTTACGTCACCTTGAGACGTCAATTTAGAAGGTGTATTCAACCAAAAGAGGTTCAAGGCAGGTCTACCCGCCAGTTGATTTTTTCCTTTGTAACATTTTGATATTATTTCTGAGTTTAAATTTCGAAGGGCGAATTTTTTTTTTTTTGCTTGCGTAATTTTACATAGTAATGATAAAAATAAACGCTTGGTCGAAATACTACTGTTGTTTTATTTAAACGTCTTATGAACAAAATCAAAATAGTTTTTTTTATAAATATTTGGGGACATTTTTACACAGCATCATCTAGTCCCAAACTAAGCAGAGCTTGTACTATGGGTACTAGACAATGGATATAATACTTATACAGGGTTACTTGTAATTCGACGTATATCCGCCAGGAGCTGATTGGCGGGCTAAAATGCAACAAATTGAACACCACCTAAGTATGGCCGAAATTCAATAGTTTTCGAGATATTTGAATTTTAGGGGATTTTCGATCTTTACCCAAAATTTAATACTAAGTTCCAAATAAAAAAGAAACTACAATTAAAAAATGATATTATAGCTGACAATTTAATTAAGCTATGTACATCATTAAAAGTGCTTCATCCAACAAAATACCTAAATTGATGAGCGATTTAAGAATAATATCTAACCAATATTTTTATTTAATGCTTCAAAAAATGTAATTTAGTTAAAAATAATACTATGACATGAATCGTACAAACAACAAAAAAAACTTCTCTATTCTCTCAGCTTTCCAAAAAGGTATAAAAGTTAATTAAAAGACACTTAATTCATGGCATAGCATGTGTTTGAAACGGCGTGGGGAGAAAAATCTTCGCCTCCATGATCGGAGTATTTCTTATAATTTATACCCTATGTTACCCGAAAGAATTTTTCAAATCGGTCCAGTAGTTTCGGAGCCTATTCAATTCAAACAAATAAACAAACAAATCTCTCCACTTTTTAATATTAGTAGACAAAGCATTGATAAAATCGTATAGTTTATCAAAAAAAATACACATCTTGTTCGTGCTGGCCACGGAATTGGTTCTCCACTCCCAATCCATCGGTTTGGATACCTCTCGTCTCGCCACTGCCGGACAGTAAATCGGTAATGTGCTGGGCAACCATCATGTGGAAACATGAGGTTATTTTTTATTTCCTCGGGAATATCCACCAACAAATCATTGAGGTTGTTTCCAGAAAACTCTTCGTAATTTTCGCTGTTCAAATTTTGCGACAAGAAATGGGGGTCAAGAAATCTTATTTCTACCTATTATCTTATTCAAATCGGTCCCTACTGGACCAATTAAAAAAAATCTTTCACCGTTGGGAAGCTACACTATGCCCGGGTAACATAGGGTATAAATTATAAGAAATACTCCAATCATGGAGGCGAAGCCGTCGGCGGAAAGCTAGTATCTTTTTAACACAAACACAGATCATATTTCTCCCCGCGCCGATTCAAACGCAGGCTATGCCATGAATTAAGTGTCTTTTAATTAACTTTTATACCTATTTGAAAAGCTGAGAGAATAGGGAAGTTTTTTTAGTTGTTTGTACGATTCATGTCACAGTATTTTTTTTTAACTAGACTACATTTTTTGAAGCATTAAATGAAAATATTGGTTCGATATTATTCTTAAATCGGTCATCAATTTAGGTATTTTGTTGGATGAAGCACTTTTAATGATGTCCGTAGCTTAATTGAAGTGTCAGCTATAATATCACTTTTTAATGGTACCTATTAAATGTGTAGTTTTTTTTTATTTGGATGTTAGTGTAAAATTTTGCGTAAATATTGAAAATTTCCTAAAATTCAAATATCTCGAAAACTATTGAATTTCGGCCATACATAGGTGGTGTTCAATTTGTTGCATTTTAGTCCGCCAATCAGCTCCTGGCGGATATACGTCGAATTACAAGTAACCCTGTATACTTTTTTTTTTGTAAATACATACTTATTATACATAGGAAACACCCAGACAAACACAAATACTTATATTCATCATCACATAATTATTTGTGTCTTGTGGGAATCCCACCCAACCCACGACCTCGTGATCAGCAGTCCGGTACTCGAACCACTAGACCACAGACGTCGTCAGTTTTATTTTTACATAAAACTTATACATGCACTTACGAAATGTCGAAACTAGGTGCACGGTTCCAAATTAGTCGTTTCCTATGGAGAAGAACCGGCAAGAAACTCCATGGTTACTCTTTTAAATTTTTGTTTTTTTTTTGCAATGACCTCTGATACAATAATATATGGATACTTAGGTACACAAGTATGAGAAAACAATCTAGAAACGTTTGCAAAATCTAATACAGGATAATAAGGCTTAAAATATAATGTCTTGAGTTTTACCATTTACAAAGCGTGAAGCTAATAAAAAAAAATATACAGGGTGTTTGGTAGAACGTTGAACATACGAAAATGGTGGTTAGTTGGGGTCATCTGCTACCCACTTGGCCCAAATTATTTGACCTTGGCCGCACCGTTTTCATTTTTACTTTTTTTAATTTCACAGAAAATTACCAGTTTTTTTTATTTAAAATTCGAATATAATTAGACATTAATACAAAACAACATCCTGCCTGTTTTACCCATCACAAGTAAAGATATACGAATTTAAATTGATAAAAAACTGATAATTTTCTGTGAAATTAAAAAAAAGTAAAAAAAAAACATTGCGGCCAAGGTTAAATAATTTGGGCCCAGTGGGTAGCAGATGACCCCAACTAACCACCATTTTCGTTTGTTCAACGTTCTACCAAACACCCTGTATATGTATAAAGCAACTGCCAACATTTCACCATGGTATTGTAATTTCTGAACATTCTGAATTGAACCAAAATCGACCGAATCCAAAATTCATTGACCGGTTCTGTTATCCTTTTAGAGAAAAAAAACTATATTATGGTAGGACGTAGGGCGTAACCGCTCTAAGGCGCGAATAAACTAAGATTCCAGATATTATAATAATATAATGTATTCTTATTGTCATAAACAAAATTATTTATTACTAGCTTCCCGCCAGCGTGCAGCGGCTTCGCCCGCGTGGTCTTGATAACTTTACCCCCCCGTTTTTGCAATATTTTTCATTGCTACTCCGCTCCTATTAGTCATAGCGTGATAGTATATAGCCTATAGCCTTTCCTGATAAATGGGCTATCTAACACTGAAAGATTTTTTCAAATCGGTCCAGTATTTTCGGAGCCTATTCAATACAAACAAACAATCAAATTGTGGCTAATATACATCATATACTTGGTTACTTAGGCACTGTTACTAATTGGAACCATATTCTATTTTAAAAATTCATCGAGATATCTTATTGCCATACTTGAAATAGGAAAGATTTGATTGTTTTTTTGTATTGAATGGGCTCCGAAACTACTAGACCGATTTGAAAAATTCTTTCAGTGTTAGATAGCCCATTTATCGGGGGAGGCTATAGGCTATATACTATCATGCTACGACTAATAGGACGCGGGCGAAGCCGCTGGCGGGAAGATAGTATTTGATAAATATATTTTTCCTCTTTGTCAGTAAGATCTGTCGATTGATTATGAATAGTAGGTACCTACAGTGCCGAAGCTAACAGATTGTTTCCCTGGCCGCGGGAACGTTGTTCTGAAGTGACGTATTATGACGTATATTCTCATGTTCAATTAAAGACAATACAATGGTTGCGTGAAGCACGCATTTGTAGCATTACATACCTACCCACTGAAACCTTGCTCATCGCCTCGACCATGAGTTTTTCTCACTAAACTCACTAGCGACACCGTAAAATATTTGTATGGAAAACCCTCGCAGCGCCTCTAGCGGTTACGTAAGGAACTAAAATCGGCTATGGGATTACAGCGTTTCGATGCATAAAAAACCTATCGAAAGCCATTCGATAGAACTCATGGTTGAGGTACAGTTTATGTCAGTAATTATACTAGACTATACATCTAAATAAGCTTACCTTTGTTTTATAAAACACTAGCTTCCCGCCAGTGGCTTCGCCCGCGTGATCTGGGTATTACTTATAGCCTATGTAAATCAGTAAAGATGTAGCTTTCTAATGGTGAAAGAATTTACCAAATCGGTCCAGTGGTTTCGGAGCCTATTCAATTCAAACAAACAAACAAACAATCGAATATTTACTCTTTATAATATTAGTATAAATAACTAAAATAATAAACCGGTATCTCCAAAACACGATACACGAAAAGGGAAATCCAATGTGATGATTTGTATCCGTAGCCTTGTTAAAGGCCATTTTAAAAACAGACCTAATTATCTTTACATTGTATAAAACAAAGCTGCCGCTGTTTGTACGCTTAGTTATTTTAAACTACATAACGGATTTAATGCAATTTTCAGCAATAGATAGAGTGATTCAAGAGGAAAGTTTATGTAGTATAGATGCTTATTATAGTACGGAAAAGCCGAAAGAATCTGCATTGCACCTGTGCGAAGCCGGGACGTGTCCTAGTGCGGGTTGGCAGACTGTATAGAAAGTCTAGAAAATCTCTCCGGCATGCAAGTTTCCTCACGATGTTTTCCTTCTCCGTTGTAAGCGAGCGAGAATTATTAATACGGAGATCATACGCACATGATTACGAAAAGTCAGAGGTGTGTGCCTTGGATTCGAATCGAGACCTACGACTTGGCAGTCCAGTGGTCATGTACTTTCTGTCACTGCTCTCAAAACTACTTTTAAACAGTTTTTTTTCATATTCACAAAATTTTTAAGTGTACCTTTTTACTTTGGAAAAAACTTACGATACTGTTTGTAATCTGGAATTCCGGATTCTAGCTCAAGTATTTTTTGTTTGAAAGGGGATTCCAAAGAAAAAGAAGTAAAATTGTAATGTTATAATCATCACATAAATGAATACGTTAATCGTGGCTAGTGGACTCATGACATGTAGCGACGAAGCCCATCATTTAGCCGCTGCGCCATTCGTTTCGTCAAATTACCGTTATTACCCATCTTAATTTAAAACCCCAACCTTGGAACTCGTATATTATGTATATGTGTCATAATTTTGTGGAACACATGTTTTATATAATTATGTTTAATAAAACACTGTCCAATGTTATATTTAGATCTGTAATATTGGCAAATTCGTATAATCTGTTTATACTTTTAATTACCTTGACAATATTTTGTCGTGTTTATCATTGAAAGGACTGACTTAGTTCGTTTTCAGTCAATTTCACAAGTCTCACAGATTCTTCCCAAAGAACTTTAGCAGTTTTGTCACTATACGCACGTTTCACAGCTCCATCAATCTTACAGTTTTTAAAGTAAGCACCACTCACTTCACCAGCTTTCTTATCCAAAGCAACATGAAGGGCCGTTTGGCAGCCCTGCCACGGTGTTTTAAACAAAATTAGGCACAGCCAGGTTAAAATAGTTCCGAAAACTATGTTAGTAGAGTCGAAGATCCTTGTCCCCACTGCGCCAGGGTCCACACAATTAATTACAACATTCGTACCTTTTAATCTCTTTGTGAGTTCATGAGCGAATGAAACGAGACAAATCTTGCTGTTGCCATAAATTTGAATCTTGAACCAATAGTTTGTTTTGTTTAAATTTTCATTGTCTATCTGTCCAACCATGTGCAATACTGATGCAACCGTCAGGATTCTGCTTGGCTCACCAGGTTTCCCTGTCTTTTTCAAGAGCGGTAGAAGTAGAAGTGTCAAGAGAAATGTTCCATAATAGTTCACTTGCATTATGAGGCTCATTCCGTCTGGAGTCAGTACATCTCTAGGAATTCCAATGCCAGCATTGTTCACTAAGATGTGCAGTTTGTCTTCAGTGTTCAAGATATCCGCCGCAAACTGCCTTACAGACTTCAAGGAACCCAGGTCAAGAAGTTTAAAAATCACATTTTCATTTTCCGTTTCTTCTATAATTTGTTTTCTTGCGTTGTTGCCTTCTTCTTCGAAGGGACAGGCAATGATGACCTTAGCTCCTCGGTGAGCTAGATCTGTTGCTATGTGGAGGCCCATCCCTGCTGTTCCTCCTGTGACTATTACGGTTTGGCCATCTAGTCGTCTTCTTGACAAACATATCGCGTTGGTGGTTTTCTGGTATATTGCTACCAAGAGCAAAATTATGATAATGATGGCTATAATTAGTGGGAGTTCGTACATGGTAGCGCCGACCGTCACGATTGTAAACTGACTGCGGTGCGAAGCCGAATGAAATCTTGTTATAAGTCTCTTAGAGGTTAAATTGATAGTAAGTAAATTGTTCGAATATAAGTTATATTTGTGGTATTATACAATTGCGGCAGGGGTATGTTGGACTTATACGGATTAAAAACCGCATTGTCCTTCCTTTGCCCTATATTTCACGTGGGATCAGTTACATAACGACCTACCTCCACCATTATGACTTTCCGGGCATCTGACTACCACTACGGATTGTCATAGGTATTTGTATCATAACAGGGACCGACGGCTTTATGTGCTCTCCGAGACACGTATATTGATACACATACCATACACCGCCATACACTGACCGCGGAAAGCACTGCTTAACATTATGTATCTATTTCCCAGCGTAGTTATTACTTATCTACAGTATTTCCAGTCCGGTTCGAGCTACAGCTGCAGTCTGTGTTGTTATTTCATCGGCAATCTTTTTTCCATAACCGGTCAAACTTTTTGTCATAAGCGGCAACGAAATAAAAATTAACATGTAAAATGTATTTTTGAACTATTTAGTTAGGTATTTTTATATATGACGTCAAAACTATAAACTTAAATATAAATTATTTTTAAACAAAAAACAAACCGCCTCCAAAAACCCCTAGGAACTAAGGTTTTGAGAGGTTAATTTTGTTTAAAAATAATTTATTTTAAGAGTTTGAGTGGAATAAAGATGTATTATATTTTGTACCTATTATATTATATGGGGAGGCCAATTTAACGCAATGCCGCCGCACAAATAGCGATGTTTCTGAGAAAATCAAAATATCATCTACGTATACAATTTCTTAAATTTTCGTAGATTTTTTTAAAACCACTCACTGGATTTCGATTGAATCACTGTCTAAGTGATTTTATCGAAATCCAGTGAGATCTGGAAGCACTAGCTTTCGAATAAAAAAAGATTCATCAAAATCGGTTTGGGTGAACCGATTTTCGATTTTGATTGTCGAAAGTTATGACGTAACAAACAAAAAAAAGTACAGTCAAATTGAGAACCTCCTCCTTTTTTGAAGTCGGTTGATAATATGGTTTGAGTACTATTCACGGAGGTATTTAACTTAAAATAAAAAATGAATGACGATGTAAATAACCTTATGCGCCCAGGCTTATATTTGGGCTAAACCGAACCAGGGTCTGTAGACAGAAACAATTTTTAACAAATTTCTATGGAAATGATACAAGCTTTCGACAAATCGGACTGTCACTAATGTTATTTCCATGAATTCTTTTTTATTCGTTTGTCGATTCGAATGTCTAACTTCAACTTGTCTAGCCCCGAGTTTAATCAAATCAATACTAATAATTATAAAGAGGAAAGATTTGATTGTTTGTTTGTTTGTATTGAATGGGCACCGAAACTGCTTGACAGATTTGGAAAATTCTTTCAGTGTTAGATAGCACATTTATAAGCTATATACCATCACGCTACGACTAATAGGAGCGGAGTAGCAATAAAAAATAGCGGAGTAGCAAAAACGGGGGAAAAAAGTTATCAAGACCACGCGGGCGAAGCCGCTGGCGGAAAGCTATCAAAGATTAATCAAGGATGAGCAGTGATAGTCAAGTAATATGAACATTAGACTGCAAAATCAAAAGTTTCGATTTCGTATTCAAGGCATGCACCTCTGACCTTGCGAAATGATGTGTTTATCACTCGCTTTACCGGGGACAGAAAACATCGTGAGGTAACCTGCACACCTGAGAGATTTTGTCGACGGCGGTGTGAACTGTGATGTGAAGTCTGCCCACTCGTATTAGGCCAGTGGTATATAGCCTAACCCCTCGTATTCTGAGAGCGTGCCCAGCAGTGGGAAAGCATATGGGTTGATGATGAAATTAAAAACCTTTATTGTCAAACTGTAGTCCATAAAGTACTTAAATAGAAAACAAAAACTCAGTACCTAGGACTGACGGAATGTGGATGTACACATCAGTATACCTCTACCTAACCCTTTGGGAATTAAGGTATATTGATAATATTTATAATGCTGCCATCACCATTTTTATAGATATTAAGCTAGAACAAAATAAATTATACAAAACGTGAAACACAGAGAGAAACAATTATTTTTTATGTAATAGTAAATTGTTATTTTAAATTTTTAAATGCTGTGATGATTAAAACACAATGTGCTGTAAAATTATTTTGTTTCCTTATAAAATCTATAAAAACAAAGTTTGATTGACGTCACGGACGTCGTGTTGGTAACAGCAGCAAGACATACCATCACGGTCGTATGTATTCCCCAGCCACTCAGAATTCGCTGATAGGTTTAGGAATGTACCGTGTAAAGCTGATCGAATCAATTAAAATTTAAATAATAATACAATAATATTATCTATTTCTCCTCACATAAACAGATTTAAAAACAAATATTTAAGATGCTTATTTATTACATAGTACTATTAAATTTAAGGTCTGGAGTGTGTGAGGAGCTGGTGTCTGAGCCAGGCATGAAATGCCTGTGTTACAGATCACCAGGTCCCCACCTCATGGAAAACAAGAGCTAAGATATGTGTAATATACCAACTCCATTCCTAATACATTGTGTGTCCAACATTGTGTTGGGAGAAACAAAGGAAATTTAAAAGAATATACATTACCTCATAATAATAATAAATGTAAAAGTTTGTGAGAATGCAGAAACTACTAAACGGATTTATATTATCATGCCGATTCCGATTCATTTTCATTGCCCCGTTAGGATATCTTTGGTATACCTTCAAGTTGATTAGAGATTGCATGTCATTTCTATTTCTAACGTTGTTTTGTTTTGATTGACGTCGAATGTTTGACAGCTGGGGACAGAGTGGTTTCTATGGGATAAGAAAATAGATGTTTTTACTTATTTTATTTTTCTCTCTATAAGAAATCAGCCAAATCGGTTCAGCCGTTCTCGAGTTTTGCGCTTAGCAACACATTTAGTGACTCAATTTTATTTATTTATATAATATTTTGATATGCAGTTGATATTTATAAAATACCAACCATATAGGCTAACAAATCAAATCAAAATTATGCACCTACCAGTAATATTAGTCTTATTTGATTTAACATTTGACCTTATAAAATCATTATAATTTGACATGACAAAAATTTTAAAATATGTTCCTGCGGACATAAGTGCTTCCTCTCTCCTACATCACAGTGCCCGACGGGGTCCATATCGAACGAATTTATTCTATCACATACCATAAGTTTAACTTGAATGCAATAAATATTGAGTATTCAGAATGTGTTATTTATGAATGAACATCATTTTTTAACTTGTTTAAATAATTATATAATCTATACTAATATTATAAAGAAGAAAGATTTGATTATTTGTTTGTTTGAATTTATTTATTTATTTATTAATAAACAAACAAAGTTTTCCCACCGACTGTATTACAAACACTTCGTTAACCTACATAAATATTACCTACTTAAATATTTTTTCGTTTCTATAAATATGTCGTGACTAATCTTACAAAATTAATAAATGTATGAAATTATTCAAACCTTTGCTATATGGGTTTAAAACACTTTTCCGACTCATCATCTGTTAACTGCACAAGTTTCACGGATTCTTCCCATAGTATTTGAGCAGTTTTGTCGCAATAAGCTCGTGGCACAGCCTTACTGAGCTCACAGTTCTTAAAATATCCTCCACTAACTTCACCTGCTTTCTTATCTAAAGCCACATGCAATGCCGTTTGAGCACCTTGCCACGGTGTTTTAAACAAAACATTTAGCACATTTATGAAGAAAATTCCTATCACTTTGTTTCCAGATTCGAAGATCTTTGTACCAACAGCTCCCGGATCTATACTATTTATCACAACGTTACAATCTTTCAGTCTCTTGGCCATTTCATTTGCAAAAAGCACCAGGCATATTTTGCTGTTGCTATAAATTTGAATCCTGTACCAATAGTCAGTCTTATTTAACTTATCTATGTGCAATTTTCCGAATTGATGTAAGACTGATGTTGTCAATAGTATCCTGCTTGGCTCTTCAGGCTTTCCTGTCTTCTTCAAAAGTGGTAGGAGTAAGAGAGACAGCAAAAACGTTCCGTAGTAATTCACTTGCATAATGAAGTTCATGTTATCAGAAGTCAGGAAATCTCCAGGTACTCCTACACCAGCATTGTTTATCAAAATGTCCAATCTATCTTCAGTTTTTATGAAGTCTGTTGCAAATTTCCTTACAGACTTCAAAGATCCAAGGTCCAAATGTTTAAATACTACATTTTCATTTTCCGTTTCTTTTGTGATTTGTTTCCTTGCATTAGTACCTTCATCTTCAAAGGGGCATGCAATAATGACTCTGGCTCCTCGGTGGGTGAGATCTGTGGCTATTTCGAGGCCAATCCCTGTAGTACCTCCTGTCACTAATACGGTTTTTCCGTCTAACCTTTTCCTTGAGACACATACTGCATTTGTATTCTTTTGGTATATTCCAAGTATTAGTGCAAATATGATGACTACAGCACTTATGATTAGAATTAAAGCGTACATAGTTCTTGAGTCAATGCCGATTGAGATCGAACTGTGGCAAACAAATTTTCCGTTTCTCACTTATAAAGATTTGTGTTTATTGATATAGTCAAGCAGTCTCATCTCGATTATATAGTAGTTTTTTTAGATTCGTACGTGCTATTGAGAGGCAATTATATTCTGCGAATTTATCTAATAATACATAAACACCATAAATATCCATCAATTTAATTAATTTTACAGTCCATTAAATTTACAGATCGATATAACTACGTAAAGTAACAAATAATAGTATGTAAAAAAGCTGGCAATCATGTTTCTTTTTTGTATTTTTTATTCCCCAGTAGCAGCTTAGAATCATGACTTGTGCCCGATTGATAGCAATAGCCTCGCCCCCTTATTAGGTATATGGGACCTCAACATACTAGCAAACTATGGGTGTATTAGTATATTACAGTTACCAAAAAGCACTCAGAACTACCCTATGACCCCAAAATAATATCAGACAAGAGAAGAAACACCTCTGTTTGCTCGACGACTAGATATAATAATAGCCTATCGCAGAATTTTTACGGTTTCCTGGGTCCTTTTCTTTATAATAAGATCAACAAACAACTACGGATCTATTCTCTTTCTAGGGCACAATGCAAGAAAAAGGTTTCTTCATGGCTTCAAGGCATTGATTACAATGCGACAGAATATCTATTAAAACCCTTAAAATAAAATATATAACACATACACACACACACACACACATACACACAAACACACACACTCGCACACACACACACACGCACGAATATACATAAAATATACCTACTCACTAACCAACCAACGATTTTGATTTTAATTTAGTTTTTAATTTCTTTTATTTTAATTAAGCTAAGTATTAATTTTAAGATTCCCGATTGTTTATTTTATTTTTGTAGATGTTAAATTATTAATTATATCAGAGTGATCATTATTTGTCCGGACGGAGGGCAGCCTGCCCCTCAACCATGAGTTCTATCGAATGACTTTCGATAGGTTTTTTACGCATCGAAACGCTGTAATCTCATAGCAGATTTTAGTTCCTTACGTAACCGCTAGAGGCGCTGCGAGGGTTTTCCATACAAATATTTTACGGCATCGCTAGCGAGTCTAGTGAGAAAAACTCATGGTCGAGGCACTGGTGATCTGTGCTACAGGTTTTACCTACTTCAGACACCAGTCTCTATATTCATTTCAATATTAAGTACCTAACTATGTGTAATGTAATAATTGATTATGATTATGAGAAAATAAATAAACTTTATAACCCTTCGTGAAATACAGGTGTGATGGTATTTTTTATTAAACACGTGACAAAAAGCTACTTTTTAGGTTCTGTACCTCTAAACGAGAACAGAACTCTTTACAGGATCACTTCGTTGCCCGCCTGTGTTTTTGTGACCAATCTTTTTCTCAGGAACGCGTATGGTGACAAACAGAAATTGATTTGAAACACCTAAGGTGTAAGGTCCCTTGAAACTGAAATAAAAGTCATGTGATGAGTGGGCATTTTTATAGCTAGCATATGGTACTAAGAAACTTTACTTACTCGAAAAAACATTGATCTTCTAGCCTCGATTCCCTTGATGGATGAATATCTACATAAAAGTTTGTGCGGAAGCCTTGCTGTACGAGTGAGATTCGTACTTGTCCGATTTTTTACGTAATGACAATATTTGTTCTATTTCATGTGTATTTTCCGCATTACAAAGTAATATTATTTGATTGGAGGTTGGAGTGCGGTGTAAGTGGAGAGGGGATTTTCCTTACCTTACCTACCTTGCTTTTGAGTCAATGCCAACTAAAAAGCCAAAAAATAACAGTACATATTTACATTATGATTTTTAACTAATTTGGAGGCGGTTTGGAGAATCATCAAAATCGGTTTACCTAGTCGAAAGTTCTATTTTTATTATTTATTTATTTACTGAGTACAAAAAAACATACAGTCGAAATGAGAACCTCCTCCTATATAGCAATATAACAATGTACAGTCACGAGTAAAAACATGTATACACTAACAAGAGTACTCAAGCGATTATTTTCATGAATGAACGATTGTAACTTTGAAATAACACCAATGTCACTATAGTATTGGTTCGTAATATCACAACAGTTCTATCAGTACTTTAGGACAAAATCACTTTAGCACTTTTGTTAGTGTATACATGTTTTTGCTCATGACTGTATGTCATTGCTGTCTCTATTGTGCCGTGGCTAAATAGATATTGTGTTTTTCTTTTTTCATAATCATAATCATTTATTTGCTAAAAGTGTTGGTACAATTAAGGTGTTTCTATTGTGCCGTGGCTAAATAGATATTGTGTTTTTCTTTTTCTTTCTTTTCTCATAATCATAATCATTTATTTGCTGAAATTGTTGGTACATACCTACAGTAATTTAGTATCCTAGTACTTAGTCACAGATAGGACATGCAAATACAGTCATACATATTATTATATTAATTACAAAATGTTCTCGTAAAACACTATCCAAAATCTTTAATTGGGCTGTAAGGTGGTAATTTCAAAGATATGGCAGCTTGCTTCTTGACAAAACTTCATGAGTTTAGGTCAATGGCGAGTAGATAGGTACTCTATAGATTACCTATTGTTTTAGCTTTAAATGTAAGCTCCGGGGGACCGTATAGATCAGTGTTTGTTATGAATTACATGCGTGACGCACACACCCACAACATGCGTGTGTTCCGACTTTCAACCGAGAATGAAGGCGGAATGCTCAAACGCCTGATATTTTTATGATAGCAATGATGGTATCGCCTTCATTGCTAACATCAAAACATCGGGCGTTTATCTTTTTGTTAGGCACATGTGCGACCGGCGAGCGCACAACTGAATTATAATATGTCTGTGATTAACATTAAAATCACCATCACCCATTAACCGCCACACTTAGGGGCACGGGTCTTCTCTCATGATGAGGGGCTATATGGGCTATAGTCCTCATCGCTGACCTAGCGCCGCCGCAGAGAAAAACTTTTAGACATGGCGGGATTAGGCGGATTTATATGATTTTTTAGCATAATACGCACACGATTACGGAAAGTCCTTAGTATCTAAACTATTGACATATGACTTCACAGTCCAGTAAAGTTTTTTTTTCATGTATTAACTTACCTAGTTTTTAATAAAATGTGGATTTTAAATGAGGATTAAGTGAAGGCAACTGATGCCACAATTAAAGAGGCCTACTGGACTCAAATTCTTTGAATAAAATAGTTTCACATTTAGCATTTTTACGAAAAAAAAAGAAGAATAAAATTGTATGTGACTAAGCATTTTTCTCGAAAAAATCCTCGGGGGCAGACTAACATCTTATTATTAACAAAAATAAGTATAATTTTATTATTTATCGCGCTAATCTACGCAAACATTCTCATGGTTACGTACCTACTTACGCAATGACGCAACAAGCAAGCTTTTAATTTTAAAATTAAATTTAAATTGTCGAAATCATTAATTTGTTGAAGAGTTAAAAATAAAGTTTGTTTATTCAATTATTTTATGCTTTTTTTATATCTATACTAGCTGATGCTCACGGGTTCACATGCGTCCTTTTTATAAAACTAAATTTTTTTCCCAAGAAAGGAGCTATCGAATGCAAATAGAATTCATAAATCCCAATGGTAGCTTCCACAGATAAGCGTGCTAAAAAAACCTTTAGCTTTATGTATTGGATTCCCTAGGACATTATATACATGCGTGTTCAACTTCGTATATATTGATTTATTTATATATAGGTATATAATATATACTTTATTGTACACCAAGTGACAATGAAGTTGACAAGTGAAGTTGACATTAAATAGGTACAAAACTTATGTACTAAAAGACATACAATGGGCGGCCTTATATTATTGCTGGCTGCGATTTCTTCCAGGCAACCTTATACCTTTATATACATATTTATGTTAAAAGACATTTGTATAGGCCATATATAATAAGTTAAAAGCCAGACAGCTCAAATGTGATTGGGCGGGGCACGTATGTCGCATGCCAGACGAACTGTGGGCAAAAGTTACCACAAATTGGATCCCAATTGGCCTGACCTCGATGGAGGTGGCGTGACGAACTGGACCTCCACGAGAGTGACTGAATCCTTAAGTCAACAGACAGAGCTGCTTGGAAGGAGGGAAAGGAGACCTTTGCCCAGCAGTGGGAAAAAGTGGGCTAGTAAAAAAAGGCCATTTTAAAGAAAGTCCTCGTTGATCGTCTGCAATCTAGGAGGCCTGTTGCACTTGAAACGACTTAAAACCGCACTTGTCTTTCCTTTAAAGGTATCTTTCATGTTTCATGAGACCATGATAAGCTGTGGTTTACTATCAATCAGTAGACCCCACAAACGATACAATTTAAACCCCCTAATGTTCTTTCTTTCTTTCCAAATTGCTATGTATATTACCTACATACTTCACAACAAAAAAACTACACTAAATAAATAGAATACACTGCACCTTCACTAAATACACTCTTTATTCAGAAGGCTCTAATAATTTGTCAATACGTTCCTTTATTTTAGTATTTCAGTTTAAATATATTTTACCTTACTGCTTACACTAGGTTATATTAACGAGGTAATTAGCCACGGTCCTGACCATGACCTCTACGCTCGAAGTCCGATGAGTCCGAGGGTTCGATTCTCAGGTCTAGCAAAGTGATATGGGTTTACCGCTGTTATTAGGTGAGCTCTTACTGCTGTGTTTATCTATTAAATTCTATTATCTACCCTTTAATCTCTGCATCTGCACATTAAGCTGCATTATCCTCAAAATAGTATTCGTAACAATTGTTACTGTTACCATACATTTTGTTTAAAAGTGTGACTATGGAGCTTCTTGCGCAAGTAATTCCTATCAAAAGTACCTATTTATAGAAATAAAAATATTTGAATTTGACACACACAATGTGACTTTAAAACGCAAAGTGGTATTGGAAGCACTCTCTTCACTCTATGGAAAGAACTTTGGTACTTATTGGCATTGTTATTTAATTAAAAGCCTCGTTAATTGATGTCCTTGTTCTTGTTATTGTCCGAGTGTATAACAGTGACTTTGTTCACATGCAATTTTTCTTTCACGGTGACTTTGAAATCGTTTATTTATTAGCTTTCCGCTAGCGCCTTCGCCCGCGTTGTTTGGGGGACACTTATAAACCTCTCCCACGATTAGAATGTAACCTATGCGAAAATGTGCAGTATGCGGGTGCATATATGACTACATCCCTACATCCTTTTCGTTTCCCTACAATTTTTGCAAATTAGAGCAGGAAAAATATAGTTTTACGAATTTCCATGTTAAAAAAAATCGTCAACTTTTTTGCACACTTGGTGTGCAAACAACACTTACTGGGTAAATTATATATAGCCTATTTTACTCGGTAATGATGTAGCTTCCTAATATAATTTTAGATAAAATAGAATTGAAAGAATTTTTCAAATCTGTCCAGTATATTCGGAACCTATTCAATACAAACAAACAATTAAATCTTGTCTCTTTATAATATTATTTGTGTAGATTCGGTTTCGGTTATTCGGTTGGAAACTGCATTATTTTTAATGCAACAAAAAAGTAATGTGTGTTATGTGTTCAATTTTGTAGTATTTTGCAAAAGCAGCATTCGATTTCGGGCAGGATTCGAAGCGACCCCCCGGACGCCACTAAGTTGATGAATACACTAACTGATGTCGAATTTTTTAAGAATCCTGAATGAGATATAAATGTTCAAAATGACAACTAGAGGTGTTAGACTTAGATGCTCGTTACGCTGCTATTATCTCTCTCATCAGCTCTAGTCGGTATGCAAGTTTGTCGAAATAGCCACGAAGCGAGAAAAAGTTTTGGAAAAACTCAGATAATATTATTCTTTCACAGAATTTTGTATAATCAACATAATTTAACTGTACTTGTATCATTGAAATAAAACTACTTTTTAAGGATTTTATCGCGTTATATTGATATTATTTTAATCCCGACGTTTCGGACCCTTTACAGCGTCCATGGTCACGGGTGACTAAGGTGGTAGGCGTCTTGTTTGTCTTGTAATTAAATCTAAATCCAAGCCAAATACTGCAAGACCGAAGGATACGGTGAGCTCGTTCTGCGTGAATCGGATTGCCAACAATTAACAAAAATGTAGGGTAGCTGTTAGTAATTGAAACGTCAAGACGCCTACCACCTTAGTCACCCGTGACCATGGACGCTGTAAAGGGTCCGAAACGTCGGGATTAAAATAATATCAATATAACGCGATAAAATCCGTAAAAAGTAGTTTTATTTCAATGTCTAGTATTCGCGTAAGTGTCAGAAATCAGTATGTACTTGTATCAATTAACATACAATTTAAGCATAATTATATCTTCTTCTTAATATATAAAACAATTTGGGTTTGTTACAACACTGTCTTATAAGTCGAGAAAAAGATTTGTATCCACCCCTTATAACAAAATAACACAATAAAAAAATCAGTAAGTTTCGAAAAAAACTAGTGTGGTGTAACGGAATTCAAACTTGACGTGAGTAAAGCTGCGGAAGCTGTTGAATTTAAAACTATATTATTTACCACATAAGTATAAATGCACAGTGAAAGTGAACCTAGCCTACTTAGATCGCGAACTAGAACTTTTTAAATCTTGTGTTTGCTCTCCTGTAAAGTAATGATTTTTGACATGCACTGGAGGCACAGAAATATTTACACGCCAATGATTTTGCTAATTATAATATTATGATGTTTGCTACCCACTTGTAATAAAACACCACATTTAAGCTTATTATACAACGTTTAATTGAACCGAATCCTTAATATAAATAAAATGAGTCTAATTATTTTATTAGGTTACATCACTAGTCTTGAAATTGAAAGCACTGACTTAGTTCGTTCTCACTTAATTCCACTTGCTTCACAGACTCTTCCCAAAGAGCATTAGCAGTTTTGTCACAATACGCACGTTTCACAGCTCTTTTAATCTTACAGTTTCTAAAGTAAGCCCCACTCACTTCACCAGCTTTCTTATCCAAAGCAACATGAAGGGTTGTTTGGCAACCCTGCCACGGTGTTTTAAATACCATACAGCACATTAAGGTCAAAAAAGTACCCAAGTCAAAGATCCTTGTTCCCACTGCGCCAGGATCCACGCAATTAATTACAACATTCGTACCTTTTAATCTCTTTGTGAGTTCATGAGCGAATGAAACGAGACAAATTTTGCTGTTGCCATAAATTTGTACCTTGTACCAATAGTTTGTTTTGTTTAGATTTTCAATATCTATCTGTCCCATCATGTGCATAGCTGATGCTACGTTCACAATTCTGCTTGGCTCACCAGGTTTCCCTGTCTTTTTCAAGAGCGGAAGAAGTAGAAGTGTCAAAAGAAATGTTCCATAATAGTTCACTTGCATTATAAGGTTCATCCCGTCTGGAGTCAGTACATCTGCAGGAATTCCAATGGCAGCATTATTCACTAAGATGTGCAGATTGTCTTCAGTGTTCAAGATATCCGCCGCGAATTTTCTTACAGATTTTAAGGAACCCAGGTCAAGAAGTTTGAATATCACATTCTTATTTCCCGTTTCTCGTATAATTTCATTTCTTGCGTTGTTGCCTTCTTTTTCGAAGGGACATGCAATGATGACTTTGGCTCCTCGGTTAACTAAATCTGCTGCTATGTGGATACCCATCCCTGTTGTTCCTCCTGTGACTATTACAGTTTGGCCATCTAGTCTTCTCCTTGACATACATATCGCGTTTGTGGTCTTCTCGTATAATATTATTGAGAGAAAAATTATGATAATGATGGCTACACTCAGTAGAAATTCGTACATCACAGCGCGCCGTCCGAAGACAGACTGTCATACAGTCGAGTGACATCCTATTATAAACTTATAAATCATTGAAACTATTTGAAATCAGGCAGAATCTACCCTGCCTGGTACTCATGGTACTAGTTTTATTTCTTTGTCTTTGATTTAATTGCAGTATTTTAAATGGTAATTTGTATAAATTAGCATAAAAAGTTTAAGAATGAAAGGAAATGATTGCCACCTACTCCAAATTTTTACTTTGTCTTTATACTTTTATCTGACAATATTCTGAGAACGTTACGAGATGAAAACGATGTGGAGAAGAGCGTGGACATCTAGGTGATGCCACAAACTTCAAAACTCACATATCTTTTTGTATTTTTTTAAGCATTTTCCATGCTTAGATTACAAGTTGTTTTAATGAAGGAAAAGCCCGCCGGCTGGCGGGCAGGATTCGAACCTGCGTTTTCTTGTTCGGTACACCAGACACTATGACATCTAAGCCAGTATCATGGTTATTGGAGATATGATTTTCGGGTTATTGGAAATATGAAATTTCATCTGTCAAGTTTTTTGTTTTTAGGTATAACAACACCAAAGAACCACCAAAAAATTGTCTCACAATTTTCTCTTGTTTCCATTCGATACGACAGCAAAAAATATTTTTGATGACCTTACTTTTTGGATCTAACTTCCGTGATGTTAAAGTTGTTTTTAAAAAATGACGCATAGGTATGCTACCCGGACTATTCGGCTTCTCTATAAAATTCTCAGTACTTACTGGGTAGCTCGATTTGTGCTAAATTGTTAACAATACATTAAGGTATAGGTTCACGTGATTTCGAAGGGCTTAAAATACCCTTGAACTCTCTTTCCAAAACACATTTTAATTTTTCAATGTTTAGCATGTTTTGATATTATTACAGTGCCTTCGAATACAAATTATAATCTCACGTTATCTAATTATAATTATGTTATTGTAATGAGATTATATAAAAATGTTAAAATAGAGTTCCTGAATAAAAAATATATGTGATGTCATAACAATCTGTAAATTAAAATAATTGTTCCGTTTACGCAGATAAAGAAATAAAACAAGTTTAGTACTAAAACCAAATAATTTAATTGTACATACATTACGTTTTTCCCACAGGGGTAGGTAGAAACGACAGATTTAAATTTAATTACAAACTTAAAATATACATTGATCATGTTTCTATTTTAAATTAATTAGGCCCTGTTTAGCCACCTCCTAGTAGGTTCCCGTAAAATTACTTGGCAGATAATTTCATGTACACAAAACAAAACAGATCGGTTTACAGGGCACACCAACGTAGATGTTGGTGTGGATGTGAAATTTATTATTATTATTATTTATTATTATTATTTGCAATTTCTTGTCATTTTAAAGTTGCAGGGAATATGATGCATAAATTTAGCTAAAGAATCAGACTCCACTGGCGCATTAGTTGAGCGTGCGCTTCTTGTCGCCGGCACCGTAAGATCGAATCTTATTACCAACGGCTCAACTTTTTGTATGTTTTAAACAATATTTTACATTTGTTTGTTCAATTCATTGTATAGTATTAGCAAGTCTTCTTTATATTAGGTTTGGATTATATTAATGATCTACCCTCTAAAAATGACAAATCATAACATGTTAGTAGTTTAATTTCATCGTCATAATGCTATTGACTATCGAGCTTCTGTTACGTTTTTAGATATTATACCCTGCGTATTTTGAGAAGTGCTATTATTTGTGAATCAATATGAATCACTTAACTACACTTTTAAAAGCTGAGATAATTATTTTGCATGAGCGAAACGTTTCAATTAGTGAAATTGCGAGGCTTTTAAAGATATCGGTGAGTAACAAAATATTATTATTACGTTTAGAAGTTTATTATGTTTCAATAATATACATCTTGTTTATTGATGTTTTATGTAACAATATTTAATTATTGTTCACAGAGAAGAACTGTGCAATTGTGGGTCCATCGTTATGCAGATTCGGGAAGCATTGATCCTTGCCGACCGGGAACAAAGGCTGGATTTGCATATACAGATACCAATGCATTGCACCGTGATATAGTTGCTACGCATTTGGCTGAGCCCTTCCTCACGACTCGTTCCACGGCGACTAAACATGACGTGACGTCACAAACTGTGCGGAACCACTTGCGTGCAGCTGGTGTGAAATGTCGTAGGCCAGCCAAGAAAATATTACTGTCTGATATTCACATGCAAAACCGGGTTCGCTTCGCAAGAGAATATTTGGATTTTGATTCTTGCAATAATATAGTTATATTTAGCGATGAAAAATGTTTTAAGTCGGACAAGGACGGTCGTAAAATATTATGGCGAAAAGATGGTGAACGCTATAACAAAAAAAATATTATTCCATGCAGGTCTAGTGGCCGCATTACGTTGGGTTATTGGGGATGGATGTCATCAATGGGTCCCGGTGAATTAGTGCAGGTAGGGGGTCGCAATACCAGTACCGGTTACTTGGATGTTTTACAAAATAGATAGTGATGGCGCACCAATCGGCTATTAAAAATATCAGGGGGTAATTTGTATTACATGATTGATGTTATTGTTAGTGAGATTACAATTTAGGATCGCCAGTATCTTATTATCTAACTTACTAACATGTTTATTCATATCATTAATAAATAAATTACCCTCTTGAATATGAAAAACAAAGTGAATTCTTGTCCCACTTAGAATATTTTTCATGCACCAAACTTTATATTGTTGTTATCATATTACACATTGTTTAATATTTTCTTCCATATATCATTTTTCTGGAATAATGTTCTTATTATCAGGTAAATAACAAAAATAAAAATTCAACAATACGAAAAAAAAAAAATGATAATAATGCAAAAAGTTAGCGCCGGGCCGGCGTGATTTGATCATAAGACTAATGTCACACCAGCTGCTTGCATATACACCTATGCCACGGTATCAGCTAACACTAGTAAGTAGGCGAAGTAATGAACGCATTGAGTTTACGCACACCAACATCTACGTTGGTGTGCCCTGTGCCCCGATCTGTTTTGTTTTGGGTACATTGAGTTCAATATTTTTTATTTATCCTTCGGATAGCGGCTCTCAAGATGATCAACCAGACTTAAATTGTTTTATATTATACACACATAAAGGGCCGATTTTGCAAGTCAGATATACATGATACTCATTCATTATTAAGAAATAATCGTTCGTTAATTTACAACACCGATTTTTGTAAAGCTTATAGTTTAGAGTAAAACTGGCAACAAACACTACAACATTGTACGCTATGCCTTTTCCATTTAATAAAGTAATTATTTATACACAATTGTCGTAGGTAGTTTTACAAAAACGTATATTTATAAATTTTTAATAATTATAATTTTCATCAGTATTATCAAGCCCTAAGATTATTTTAATGAGTATAGTCAGTTATCGAAAAATCGCCCTTAAGTTGTGTTTTGTTAATTATGACTTAGATATTATATTTAAAATTTATATATTATATTATCACACTATTATTATGGACACGATAAATTATTATGTATTTAATACTTTAAAAATCACGGATAATTCCTGCGAAAGGATTCCGGTATTTTGTAAGGCTTACGAGTACTTGTAGTTACGTTAGTACGTACTTCTAGTTAGTTCTAAGTCAGCAGACGCCTTGATCATAATTATATTATTGTCCTTTTGATCCCAAGGCAAAACCATGTTCAGTTTTGTATTACCTAATATTTCACAACTGGCAATTAAGGCGATTATCATTATAATAGTGTAAATATTTTTAGTAATGGCAACGTTACAATATATTTCTATTATTACTGTGCACAGTTGGCAAATCTCTTCAATATATTAGCATATTTTGCAAAATATTTACAAAGCTAAAAATATAAAATTAACAAATATTGCATATTAGTAACTATTTAAATTATAATGTATATTATTATGCAATCAACGTTTTGTTGCTTTTATGCAAGTATTGTTTATTTACAAGGTATGGTGTTTTAATATCACCTGGGTATAATTACACTAATTACGTAGAAATAGGAAGTGTTTATTATTTTTATATAATGGAGTCCCGTGTTTTTTACATAATTATTTTGGTATACTAAGACTTCGTTACAGCTGTGAACTATTCTACTTTAATTAAATGCTGAATTTATTTTTTTATTTAACAAATCTTACCTTGTGTTCTTGCACATTTATAAATTAATTCATGATTTTTTACTTTAAACAAATATGAATATGTCGGTAGCAATAATATTAAGTCAATTAATAAATAGTCTCGTCAATACAAGGTTTAAGTCAAGGTTAATTTAACTGCGAATAAACCTTGGACCACTTGAAGAAAAAAGTATTTATCCTAAAAGCTTAAAAGGCACATATCTACGTTTAACTCTATTTTTGTGGTCACTCTGACACATTCATCACAATACAAATTATACACAATCGATTTACAAACATAAATTACACAGGTAGGGAGGCCTGACCTCACCTCGCCTGGCCAGAACCACTTAGGTTTGGATTTCATCTAAAGGTGCGTATACGCATTTCCGCATGCATGCAGCTGCGTACGCATCTGCATACAAAATAACCGTTTTCAATGGTTTTTTTTTGTTTCAAATTCAGTCCAGTCAGAGTCAGAATGATCATTAATTAAATCGAACTAATAATTTTATTTGATAGATTTGTCATCAATCAAATTATTATTTACTAGCTTCCCGCCAGCGGCTTCGCCCGCGTGGTCTTATAATTTTTTCCCCGTTTTTGCTACATTTTTCATTACTACTCCGCTCCTATTAGTCGTAGCGTGATGATATATAGCCTATGTTACTCGGGGATAATGTAGCTTTCCAAAGGTGAAAGAATTTTTGAAATCGGTCCAGTAGTTTCGGAGCCTATTCATTACAAACAAACAAACAAACAAACAAACAAATCTTTCCTCTTTATAATATTAGTATAGATTAATATTATCATCAATCAAATTATTATTCACGTTTAAAAAATACATTTTTAAACGTGAATAAATTTAATTAATTTATAGTTAGTTTTATAGGTAGTTTTTTCTATAAAAGTAATATATTTTATACTTATAATCTCAAATGGAGATTGAAGGCTTGTTTCATTGCCTCTTAATATTACTTGGTACTCATTACATACATTGTTTTTTTCCATTTTATCATTTATCCGGCGGGTCGCCGCTTATGCTGAACATGCCCTAAATCATTGACTATTGCCTTAAAAAAAATAGCATGACATGTACAATAATATCATCCTGTGGTCCTAAATTAAGGTCACGTGGTATATAGTGGTTCGGCGTACAGTCTGGTGGGTACTGATATGTTACTGGCAGCCACTGTCGGAGGCTCTCTGGCGATCAGCAGGGCCTCCCGAGCTCTTTTCTTGGCTGCAAAAAATTTAATAATAAAAAAAAACTGTATCTTATTCATATTATTATTTATTTATATAATGTAAATAAATAATAATATGAATAAATAAATATCTTGGGACATTTTTACACAACACCATCTAGTCCCAAACTAAGCAGAGCTTGTACTATAGGTATAATACTTATATACTTTTTTTTTGTAAATACATACCTACTTATTATACATATGAAAGGCCCAGCCAAACACAAATACTTATATTTATCCCATAAATATATGTGTCCTGTGGGAATCGAACCCACGACCTCGTGATCAGCAGTCCGGTACTCGAACCACTAGACCACAGACGTCGTCAATATAATAATATGAAACATTCAATAGACAAACAATAATATAAAATAGTTTTTACTTTTTTGTAACAGGAAGTTGGCTATTGCAAATAATAACAATGCCATTTCATGCCCTTGCACTAATCACCGTCGGCATTTAATTGAGTAACTTCGCGTGGGATAAACAATTTATTAAGCCCCTAATTAAAATGTGTTATACGATTATTATAATTACATAGTTCATAGAGTTCACTTTGCATTAATCTTGGCAGGTTGTTTATCAACAGTTTTTAGAACTAGCTGTTCCTCAAGGTAATGCGTTCTTATTATTTTTTCATTGCCTACAGTGGCAGATGAGCAGGTGGCCTGATGGTAAGTGGTAACCACCGCCCATGGACATCAGCAACGCCAGGGGTATAACTGAGTCGCCGCCTACTGTGTATGGTAGAGAGCAATTGTTTCTTAATCCACGGGAATTATCCAAAATCGAGAGATCTTAGCAGATGCCTACGTGATAATGACTGTGTGAGCTTTACAGTCACGAGCACAGCCATATAAAGACAAACAAAAGTGCTAAAGCAATTTTTTATGAATGAACGATTGCAACTTTCGTTGAGTGCCAGAAAATTGTAAGTAGTATGTTAGAGTACACAATCTTTCGACATTTTACAATCTCACCAATCTCTCTCTCTCTCTCTATCTAACAGAATTTACAATTTTACGGTGACATGACAAAGATTTAAATTGAATTCGAATTATTTTCTCTAGTTTTTTTTTATTTTACGCTTCATGCACGTTTTTTAGACCATGTTTCTATTGTTCATGTATATTTATGTCATAATAATAAAAAAAAAATACAATACAACTCACCACTAGAATGCATACAGCAAAGTACAAGTGTGGCTATGAAGGCCGCGAGTGGCAACACTCCTGCGAGAGCCAGCAATGCATGCTGTGCCGGCGAATGCTTCGTCCGCGACACTCCGCAGCTGGTTATATTGTGTACATTGAAGTTTTCTAATATCTCCTGGAACTCTGTGCCCAGAGCTCGGATGGTCGCTTTCATAGCTTTGGGGGTTAACGCCTCTCCGGATTCCACTTTCCTGAACTGGAAGCATGGCCTGCGAAAGATTGAACTGGATGAGACTCATATAAGCCAGAGGTAAACTAATGTTACCGGTATGTTTAGTTAGACTAGTGCCAAACTCCGAATTGCCACTGAAAATTTTATAGAAAACGCTTAGAACAACTGGGTTGGCTTATTATTAACTAGGCAGTTTAAGACTGGTTATTAAGAGAATCCAATGGTGAAGACTGCTAAAATGAACATTAAATACTACCCAAGAATATTTTTTATAATTATAATATATCTTGTGTACTCGTAGTGTTCTATCAGATGAGTTTTAACCTTATTGTCGCCGCTCGCGCTCGCTACTATCAACGCCATCTAGTCACCAACCGAGGAAGCAAACTGACAGCTGCAGCAGACCTCTCAACGAAACGTTTGAATTTTGACACACACATACTCTTAGACGCCTACGATAACGACATATTTTTGTAATTAATTTTATTAAACGATTATACGGATAAATCAATAAACAAGTCATTGAAAGGTGTACGAAGCCCCCGTTCCTGAACATATGGTCCATCGAACCGGATACAAGAAGAGAAAAAGGCGAGAAATCGAAATCTTGCAAGTCATCGCATGGTCACGGCGCCTTCGAGAGAAAACCATCTTCGTGATTCTTCAGTTCAACGGTCAGGTCTTTGATCCCGTCTTCACCTTTCCTATGCGATCAGTGTTAAAACCGTGATTTTGTGTGTATTCCAGAAGTTAGTGTAAACTACGCTACTTCACCTTCCCGTCGCCGGGAGCCAGGTTATTGGAGACTAAACCGTGAGTACTTTAACCTATTCTTATACATAGGCCTTTAAAATGGGTGGTGATGATAGATTAGCAGCGCCTTCCGCTAATAATTCAGTATCTCCAACTAGGAAACGATCTAGTGACCTCTTTGACCTCAAGAAGCAAAGAGGTAACTTGAGATGCCGTTTAACACAATTTAAAAAGTATTTAGACGCTTTTGAGGATAGTAGCCCATCCCCATTACAAATAAAACAGATTAAGTTTAGGATGCAAGCTGCTACAGACCATTTTAAAACATTCAATGAGATTGAGAGTCAAATTGAGTTGCTTTGCTCTGAGGCTGAAGTTTCTTCTAATTGCGAATACGTAGAATCTTTCGAATCATTGTATTTTGATATTTTAGCCATAGCCGAAAATTTAATTGAAATTGGAGAGACTAGTGACAGTTCAAATTCAAAACCCAACGGTCGTATATCTCGGGCTAGTTTGAAACTTCCTGACATTAAATTGCCTTCATTTGATGGGCTATTTGATCATTGGTTAGAATATAGGAATACGTATGTAACAATGATCCACGAACGTACGGATTTAAATGAAATTCAGAAGTTTCATTACTTGCGTTCCTCACTTACCGGGAGTGCGTCACAAGTAATTAGTGCTTTAGAATTTACTGCTAATAATTACAAACACGCTTGGGAATTATTAGAAAATCGTTACCATAACGCTAGACTTCTGGTACACAACCACTTAAAATCTTTATTTTCTATTCCGCCGTTAAAACAGGAATCTCATATACATATACGGAAATTAATCGATACTGTTCTGAGGAATTTACGGGCCCTAAAAACATTAGATGAACCCACTGATTCATGGGATACAATTATTATCTTCTTAATTACAACTAAGTTAGATTCATCTACTGAGCGTGACTGGGAAAAACATAAAGGTTCTATTATTTCCGACAACAATAAGAAACTAAAACTAGAGGATTTACTATCATTTTTAAGGAACAAAGCCGACATGTTAGACATGATTAACGCCAGTCACAGTAAATCTCAAACGAAACCTTCCGTTATGAACGAACCCAAAGTTTCTCAGAATAAAAATAACGTACAAGTGCATAGCTATGTAACCGCAGGTGGCACAAATTCCAAAAGTAAATCTTCCAATTATAATAGTAGTAAACGTATTGTTAATAACTGCCCCTCGTGTAACGACAGTCATGCACTTTACACTTGTTATAAATTTTTAAACTTATCGGTTAGGGATAGAATTAAACTTGTAGATGAGAAATGTTTATGTCGCAACTGTTTACGTGCAGGACATTCGTCTACAGAATGTTTGTTTGGGCCTTGCAAGCAATGTCAAGCCAAACATAACACTTTGCTTCATTTAAGTAATTTAAACGATAAAGGTGGTGAGTGTGTGCGTAACGAACGCACAGCTGATCCTAATACGTCACCTGCCTGCTCGTCGACTTTAATGCACTCTGTAGCTATAGATATGCATAACACATCTGACAGCGCGGAAGATAGTTCGATACGTCATCCATTGCAACCGGTTTTGTTGTGCACCGCATTAGTGGATATTATAGATAAAGATAAACGTGTGCATACCGCCCGAGCGCTATTAGATAATGGCAGTCAACATAGTTTCATATCAAATAAACTTAGAAAACGAATAAATACGCCTTCTATACAGTCCACTATTCGTATTACAGGTGTGTCGCAGTCCACGACACAGTGTAATGAGTCGTGTGAAATTATTATACGTTCCAAATTAAACGATTATAGTAGAAAGGTACAATGTTTCGTCTTGAAGCGCATAACATCCAGTTTGCCCTCGATGAGCATAAATACCGATCTTATACGTATTCCAAATAATATCCATTTAGCAGACCCCACTTATCATAATCCGTCGGAAATAGATTTGTTAATTGGTGCGGATCTGTTCTGGGAAATTATAGACGACAGTAGAATTCGATTATTAAATGGCCCGTACCTCCAAAATTCGAAGTTTGGATGGTTATTGTCAGGTCCGTTATATACGAAAGACGTTAGTCAAAACAACTTCATGCAAATTCATTGTAACTTCAATCAATCATTAGACGAACAACTTAAACGATTTTGGGAAATAGAAAATGTACAACCATCAATTAATGTACTGACACATGATGAGCGATTGTGTGAGGACTTATTTAATAAAACGACCAAGCGTGAATCAGATGGTAGATTTTCTGTGCGCATCCCGTTAAACGAATCGCCTGACATCTTAGGTGAATCATATAATTTAGCTAAGAGTAGGTTCCTCTCGCTTGAACGCAAACTCGAACGTTCACCAGAGTATAAACGTATGTATCGTGACTTCATGGATGAATACGAAGCGTTGGGTCACATGAGTCATATACACAACTTTAAAAAACCGTACTATTTCTTGCCGCATCACGGCGTATTTAAGGAAAGCAGTACGACGACTAAACTACGAGTAGTCTTCGATGGTAGTGCTGCAACTTCATCCAATAAATCGTTAAACGACATCCAGTTGCCGGGTCCAGCTTTGCAAAATGATATTTTTTCTATACTGTTACGGTTTCGGCAGTATAAATTCGTAGCAACTGCCGACGTAGAGAAAATGTTTCGGCAAGTTTTGATCCAACAGGATCAACGGTCGTTGCAGCTCATACTTTGGCGAGATAAACCAGTAGACCCTCTAAAGGTGTACCAGCTCAATACAGTGACGTACGGGACGGCATCAGCGCCTTACCTCAGCATGCGCTGTATACAACAGCTTGCTTTAGAGTGTGAGGATGAAGTGATAGCACGCATTATCACTAAAGATATTTTTGTAGATGATTTAATTACTGGAAGTGATAATCATCAACAATTATTATCCATCTGCGAAAAAACAGCGAATGTTTTGCAGTCTGGATGTTTTTCACTACGGAAGTGGACATTCAACGCTGACGTCACAAGTAGTGCGCCTGAGCGTTTGTTTGAAGGAGGACACTCGCAGAACAAAACGCTAGGTATCGGTTGGCAAAACACTAGTGACCAGTTATATTACGCTACTAAAATTAATGATTATTCGAATAAATCTAATATAACTAAACGAATAATGTTATCTATAATATCGCAAATATATGACCCGCTCGGTTTGCTTTCGCCTGCAGTAATTATGGCGAAAATATTATTGCAAAGGTTATGGCTTACCAAACTTGATTGGGACACTTTAGTGCCACCTGACATTGCCGCAGCATGGAATAACTTTTTTGGGACATTAACATATTTAGAACAATTAAGGATTCCTCGTCAGGCTATGAATAGTGATGCACAACACAAAGAACTTCATATATTTACCGACGCATCACAAAATGCGTACGGGGCTTGTGCTTACATCCGCTCATATGATGCAGATTCGCAGGTCACTGTTAAGCTACTGTGCGCAAAAAGCAAAGTTGCACCCTTAAAGTCAATTAGCATACCTAGACTGGAGCTTTGCGGTGCATTAGTAGGCGCGAGACTTTATAAAAAGATAAGGGACTCATTACGATTGTCTTTTACTAAATGTTACTTCTGGACAGACTCGACAATTGTTATCGGTTGGGTTAACATGTCAACTCATTTGCTAAAAACTTTTGTACAGAACCGTGTCACAGAAATAAACGACAACACTGGTGATTCGAAATGGTTACACGTCTCCAGCAAGGACAACCCAGCTGATCTATTGTCTAGGGGTTTACCTCTAGATTCTTTAACTAGTAGTGACTTGTGGTGGAACGGTCCGTCTTATCTGCATTGTAATAAAGATAATTTTTGTAGTGATTTAATACATAATGAATTAATTAATGCCAATACTTTGCCAGAATTAAAATGTAATATAAAAAATTTTATTTGTATTCGTTCTTGTGATTTAATTAAATTCGAAATTTATTCATCTTTTAACAAAGTTACACGTATATGGGCATACGTCTTGCGATTTATAAATAACATAAGCAAAGCTACGAAACGCAGCGATGTAGTCGTGCAAAAAACCGGTTGCTTATCAGCTGATGAGTTAAATGAATCACAGCGCGTACTCGTTAGATTTGCTCAGAGACAATCTTTTCCTGAGTTATATGAGTGTTTATTAGATAACAGGCCAATACAGACTAACACTCGAGTAATGAACCGTATATCAGGATTAAACGTATTTTTAGACGAAAACAAATTAATTCGTGTTGGAGGTAGAATTCGTAATTCAACTAATTTTGATTTTAACAAAAAACATCCCATTTTATTGTGTAGCAAACATAATTTATCCGTATTGTTGGTGCGACATGAGCACAAACGTTTGCTTCACGCCGGCCCGCAACTTCTTTTATCAAATATTCGTGAAAGGTGGTGGTTGTTGTGTGCTAGAAATCTCGTTCGTAAAATCGTGCGTGAGTGCATAGTCTGTACGCGAATTAGAGGCAAGACGTTAAGCCCACAGATGGGAAACTTGCCATCCGAACGTTTGGATGCTGGATTTCCATTTATCCGTACGGGAGTGGATTATGCAGGTCCATTGATGATTTTAAATCGTAAGGGCAGAGGCGCTCGGCTTGAAAAATGTTACGTATGTCTTTTTATTTGTTTCCTAACTCGAGCTGTGCACTTAGAACTAGTTACTAGCCTATCCTCTGAAGAATTTATATTTTAGCGCTTAAACGTTTCATTAGCAGAAGGGGCAAACCGCATTCTATTTATTCTGACAATGGTAGAAATTTTGTAGGTGCCGCCAAGGAATTATCTTCTTTCCTTCTGAATAAATCAAATCAAATAGTCGATTTCGCCACAACTGATGGCATTCAGTTTCAATTTATACCACCATACTCACCACATTTTGGAGGTCTATGGGAGAGTGGGATAAAGTCCTGTAAGCATCACCTTAGGCGCGTTGTCGGTGATGCGAAACTTACTTATGAGGAACTAAGCACGGTTTTAACACAAATCGAGGCCGTCCTTAACTCCCGTCCAATGACACCCTTATCCACCGATCCTACCGACCTCACTCCTCTCACACCTGGTCACTTCCTCATAGGCCGGCCGTTGACTGCTCTGCCGACCGAAGATGTGACCGATGCTTCGACGCCACGACTCAGCCGTTATCATCGTATCGAGCAGTTACGTCAGCATTTCTGGCAGCGATGGTCAAAAGAATACATATCGGAACTACAACTAAGAACAAAGTGGAAGGCTAGACAACCTGCCTTATCTCTGGGCATTCTGGTTCTGATCAAGGACGAAAATTTGCCACCCCTCAAGTGGCGGCTTGGACGCATTATTAAGGTGTTCCCAGGTGCCGACGGAATCTCCCGTGTCGCAGACATCTATACTACGACGGGAACCACGAGAAGGGCATTTTCAAAAATATGCCCTTTGCCGCTACAACCTGAAGAAACACCCTGATTCATCAACGTTGGGAGTAGGTGCTCCCAAGGCCGGGGGCATGTCGCCGCTCGCGCTCGCTACTATCAACGCCATCTAGTCACCAACCGAGGAAGCAAACTGACAGCTGCAGCAGACCTCTCAACGAAACGTTTGAATTTTGACACACACATACTCTTAGACGCCTACGATAACGACATATTTTTGTAATTAATTTTATTAAACGATTATACGGATAAATCAATAAACAAGTCATTGAAAGGTGTACGAAGCCCCCGTTCCTGAACACTTATCATTAATGATATAAGGTTGAAAAGTTAAAAAGTTCACACACAAAATTGTGAATTTCGGAAGAGCCAACGATTAAGATTTTCTAATGGCTTTTATATAGGTATGTATGTACCTACCTACAAAGGTAACTAGGCAACTATGTGTACTAAGTGACGCGCATGCTAATTAAATCACGGTTCGTTAAACGTTTGCCTCATAAACTTAAAAATGTTTTATCATAGTTACTAAAAAAACAAAAGTTCGGAAATTCCACTAGCCAAATTATAAACTGGAGAATGATTTCAATTAACTTGGCAATCTTTGAAAGCATTTCAAAGATTGTCATTTTTTTATATGAAAAATATTGTAAAAGACTTCTATGAAAGTGTTGTAATTAAATTATTTATCACTTAGATAAATAGACAACTTACCTATATTTAAAAAAAAAACATTTTATTGCAAAAATTTCCTCCTCTTTAATAATCGACATATTTGTCAAATTTCTTTAGTACCAATAGTATTGGAGTAATTTTTAAAAATGTTGCCTGGTTTTATTTGAAATCTTTATTTTTTTATAAATTTTACAATTGTTCGGAATTGAATTTTTTGCAGATTTTTCTAGACGTCATAACGAGTTCAACGTAATCTTATTTTAACTCGCAATAGTAAGAATTAACACATCTTTTTAGTTTTTGTCTAGCCTAATGTAGGTACTAATAATTTAATTTTAAGTTACAGCTTAATTCAACTTCAACTTCTTCCACTTCAATTTCAACTTTTTTCTATTTCACCACCTCTAAATAGCCGCTAACCGCCGGATAAATTCAAAATTGGAATAATAATAATAATATAGACAGACACTTATTTTCTCTTTACAAGAATAAAATTTGTCTTAAATTATCTCCCAAGTAATTTACATAGATACATAGCTTCAAGCCTGTTTCCCAGGGGGTAGATAAAGGCTATAGATTTCCACTAGCTACAATCCTGGCACTTTCACTACGTCTATGTTCATTAACCTCCCCATGCATGCTCGTCGGTTTAGGGTGCCTTTTTTGAGAATGTCCGCAACTTTGTTATGGTACGTTCACCGAGGTCGATCACTTCCGACTCTACTCGCCATGCATATTCAATCTTCGTTCATCCATCCTCTCTATATGCCCGAACCATCTTAACATACCTTTCTCAATCTGAGTTACTATATCATCTTTTATATCACAACGCTCCCTTATCACGCCAAGTAATTTAATAGGAACTAATCAGTAGTTGGTGAAACCAGCCCTAAGTGAGATAAATGCACTTAAAAGTTACTAAAATAGTATTATTTTTTATACTGATTTCTGACACTTACGCGCCACCAGTCTGACACTTACGGATTTTATCGCGTTATATAGAGAAACGTAGGGATTAAAATAATATCAATATAACGCGATAAAATCTGTAAAAAGTAGTTTTATTTCAATTTCTAGTATTTGTTACGCAAATACTAGAAATTGAAATAAAACTACTTTTATATTGTCAGAGTCAGAGAAATTGACAGAAATCAGTATAAAACAAGAAAATAATAATTGAATTATTATTTCTGATTATGGCAATATTCTTATTGATTTTCTTGTCTTTATATCCTTCAATAACCAGTTTCTTACCCAGGGTTGGTGAAGAAGGCGGTGTTGGCGTCGTGAAGTTGCATACGCAGGCCTTTCTGCGCAAGCGTGGCGGTCATCCTGTCGCGGAGGTCTGCGTACCTCTGCCGAGTGCCGCCCGGCATCACAAGGCGGAGGAGGTCGCGCTCCCGTACTACCACTACCTGAGAAATTATAAATGGTGAGTTGAATATTGAAATATGAATTTATTCTTAAATATTCATTAAACTATTTTTCATTTATAAACCATTATTTATCTAGTGGAACTAAACAAGTTGGATGAAGTTCAACAGTAGGGTTTAGATGTTATTTAATGGAGGAAAAATTTACTAGCGGGCAGAATTCGATCCTGCGTCTTCTGGTTAAATACATCAGACGCTATGTCCACTAAGCCACCGCGAGTCCCACTCGCCTTTGCATTCACATTCTAAAGTAAGGTCTTAAGGTGATGTTACACATTTGAACCTTCATGTGTTAGGTTAGGCATCAATTTAAAAACCAACCTGCAATAGTTCACAATGAACTACTATCGAAGTTCAAAAGTGTCAAAACCAAGTTCAATATCCTCTCGACCTTGGAAACGTACTTCATTTTTAAAGTTTTTTTATATTTTTTTATTAAGGAAAATTATGTAATTAAAGTTTTTCTTAGCTTGGTTTTATCTTAGCTTAAAAAAAAACGAAAAAATTCTTATATATTTTAATTAGACATGCTTTGGTAGAAGACAGTCTCCTTTAAATGAATAGCCGCTAATAGACATTTTGAAATAAAACCACTACCTACTTAAACGCGATAGAATCCGTAAAAAGTGGTTTTATTTCAAAATACTTAATTAAAAACTTAATTACGTACCTCTACCAAGATATAAAAACTTAATTACGTACCTCTACCAAGATATCACTGTAGCGTTCGGGGTCGTTCGTATTATTTGCTCGTATAATCAACCTATAACAAAACAGTATTCACGGCAATGTTTCTTTTAGAATTATAAGTCAAAGTTTAAAAGATATAGTATTTTTTTTTATGTAAGATCTCAGGCAGTAATTTGCGTTCCTCTGGTTAAGTACACCGAACGCTTTAGCCAACTAAGCTAGTTACTTCCTGTGATGTAGAATTTTGGTCAGCAATAAAGTTATTGAAATAAAACTACTTTTTACTAATTTTATCGCGTTATATTCCAACGTTTTGGACCCTTTACAGCGTCCATGGTCATGGGTGACTAATATCAATATAAAGAGTAGTTGTATTTCAATATCTCAGTTTTCGCATGTCGGATATCAGTATAACAGTAATTAAGAAAAAAATTGTACCCTGTATAATAAATTATCTCTGTGTCATAATTTTATTACTTCTTGGAAATCTTAGGTGTTAATCTAATTAGGACATAAAATTATAATTATATTTTATGAGAACACTGTTGATTTGACATAGCGCTATAGCAAAAAATGGAAACATCCATTTTTTGATTTGATGTTTGTCCATTTTGTTCATAATAATTATTGTTTTTCTGCCCTATAAGATACGGTTTTTTATATTTCGGGCAGTTAATTAATCTACAGAAATGTGTCTTCAATCAAAATCCATTCCTTACCTAAATATACCATCAGCATAATGTATCAAATTCTTCATTATCTTCAAGTCTCCCGTATTATTGTTTAACAGTATAACATCAGTGATGTTGTTCAAAGATTTTCCTTTAATCGGGGACTCAAAACTCATGTTAACAATGCTGTAATTAATAGGCCTTGCATCAGGGTCCTTGTCAGTAGCTTTGACTGAGGCTATGACTGTATCTATAGGTACGTTCAGTCTGACACCTACAGTCATGTTTTCACTTTTAAAATCGGGGAGATGATCGTCTATGTCTAGAATTTTAATAAGCACTTGGATTTCGGCAGGGTCCTGAAAAAATGGATACTGATTAGGAAGGTCATCCAACTGACATTCAACACATTTTAAATAAAAAAAAATGTTGTCTACTATGTCTTTGAATCTACAAATTAATAGCGAAAACAAATATTCGATTTGTGGTTTTTTAAAGCCTTAAGATTTCTCTTTTCAAAATAACAGATCATAACCGAAAAAATTAAGCAACATGATGTTAGGCGCAAGCAACATGATGTAAGCATTTTTTTTACAGAGATTGTTAGCATATCTTACCAGTCTATTGTATGATTTGTTCAATCGTGGATTAGTCCCGTACTTAAAGCACTTTATTGTGATCAACTGTTTAGATACCATTTCTCTGTCTAATCTTGCTGCCGCGATGATCAATGCTTTACTATCGTTTGTTCGTTCCAATTTCAATAAAGCAAAGTCGTTTCCAGCTGAAAAATATTTTATTAATGATTATCTGGTCCCTTTCTCTTCCACTGATAGCTTTGTCAAGGGCTTGGGGGTATATTCGTGAGAATATTTCTATCACCAAATAATAAGTAAAATTTAATGATCAACATACCAGTAATAGCGTAGTCAATTGCAGCATTGTCATCAATATCTTCGTCAATAGCTTCTAGCTGACCAATCACTGTACCGACAGGCAACTCTTCTTTGACCGTTATTAACACCGGTGGATCATCCTGAAGAACGGGAGTTACAATTTACGAGTGTTATGACAGATTTTATTTCTCCTGTATACAACATCCAATCCCTTTATTTTACAAAATACACAGGTATTACATATTTACCAGGTTCCTGTTAAAATGTGGTTTATGGTCATCGACGTCAGTAACCATGACAGTGACAATTCTGGTGCTCTGTTGAGGTGGTTGTCCCCTATCCGTGACCAGTAGCACTAATGTGTATGACGCCTTACGCTCTCTGTCCAGTGACTGACGCGTAGTTATTTGGCCAGAATGGGGATCTAAACAAAATTGATATTATTAATATTGTTTGCACACTGGATAAATTCTAATTATTTAATGTAAAAATTTAACTAACCTATGGCAAAAATCTTGGCATCAGCGTTGCTTGGTTGTATGGAATAAAATAGTTGCCCAGATGGTTGGGTCGGGTCATCTGGGTCACTGGCTACTACTTGGAATACTGCAGAGCCAATAGTTGCATTCTGTGATATAATAATAATTATTGTTATGCAGTAAAATGGTGTCTCTTTGTTTGTGATTTCGATTAACTTACAAATTCCAGTTAGAGATATAATAAGGACTCATTTGCTATGTATATGTATATCTTACTTATTAATGATCAACATCCATAAAAAATCTCACCTCGCTAACACTAAGTATTTCTCCAGCAGCAGGTCTAATAAATCTGGGTACACCATCGTTAGCACTGACGTCACCGATATATAGCGCTAGTGACGTATCCCCAGAATGTCCACCACCATCAATCGCTCCTATTAATAATCTATAGGGATCTGTACGTCCTCTGCCAGTCAAGTCCTTATGGGTTTTTATTTCTCCTGTTATTGCGTCAATTGTGAACAGACCTGAATTGAAATAGAAATTAAATAGTAACATTTTATATTTATATCTTTAAAGGTATTTTAGAATTTAAGTCTCTGGTTTTCTTTCAAATATAGCATTTAGCACTACTTTAAAAGATAAATATATTAAGTATAAGAAAATGCCTTACATGATATTATGTCTTATGATTCTATAAAATTACGAATATATAAATAATTTACTTTGGTATAATTCATGGCTTACCATTAGCCTCTCCTTCATCTAAAAATTCGTATTTAATTTCACCACCCAGCCCTTCATCTGGATCCGTTGCGGTGACATTAATTACGCTTATTCCAATAGGTACATTTTCCGGTACCACAGCTGTAAATAATTATAAATTATGTTTAGAATACAGAATGATAATTTATTATCTTATCTACAGAAAATACGTTTCAGAAGATATTTTTTTATAAACTGTTTTTGCCAATAACCTACCAGTATAAACGTTTTTCTCAAATTCAGGTGAGTTATCATCAACATCCAACACATCTACAAGAAGAGTCGCGGTAGTCTTTAACCTATCAGCTCCACCACTGGGCGTATCAGCAGCCTCAATTTCCAGTCTAAGGACTGATTGTCGTTCTCTATCCAACGTTTTGTTTTCAGCAACCTGAAATATTTAGACATTTTTAATTTATGAGGATAATTAGCAATTGCTCTAACCGAAGCGGAGTTAACAAATAAAAACTAAAATACGATACCAATGTATTATAATAAACGTTACCTGTATAACTCCGGTAACGTTATCAATTTTGAATAGTTCAGAGTTTTCGCCTCTTAATGTATATCGAATGTCTGAATAACCTTTCACTTTATCTTCGTCCGTCAACACTGCATCAGCGTCATGTGCTTTCACATTTACAATCTGCTCAGGATATTTTACAGATTCCAATACGCTTACTTTATACATCTGAAAATATAGCAACACGTGTCATAATTTATGTTTGAACATTAGAACAATACTATCATACAGTGTCTATTAAAGTTGAAGACTTACTTCCTTTTCAAAAATTGGTGGATTATCATTAATGTTCACAACTTCAATTATTACTTTAGCCATACTGTGCTTACTTCCATCATTACTTGTTGCTTTAACTGTTATTGTTAAATTTGGAGTTGTTAGGTCTTCATAGTCCAACTGATTGGCCAATACCACTTGACCACTTAAAGGGTCTACCTGAAGGAGACCTGTTTCTGAGTTTATGACTTTATAATTTGAAACCAAATGTCCAGACACAGGGTCTTCAGCTGTCAAAACAACCACAGTACTTCCAATAGGCTGCTCTTCTTTAATTTTATGATATATTACTGGATTTGAACTTGTCCATCCCGAGTTAGTAAATTGAGGATTTTTGTCGGCATATGGCTGTATATAAATCGTATGCTCCACTATAGCAAATTGGTTTTCTTTATTGATTTCGGCGTTCACATCAACAACTTTGATCGACAATATTACTATTGATGCTTGACTGTAATCCAAAGTACCGTTTACAAAAATTTCTCCAGTGTTTTCATTTATTCGGAACATGTGTTTGTAGTCATACGGTGAGTTAGGTTTGAGTGGTACACCAGCTTTGGAAAGGGCCTTTATTGGTTCCATAATACTGTACTGTAACTTTGCACTGACATCAGTGTCGTAAGCAATAATTCTGGTTACTAAATCGTCGATATTGGCTTTTTCAGAAATATGTGTAGTGGATTCAGTTACATTAAACTTTGGTGGCTTGTCGTTAACATCTTGTATGGTGACAAAGACTGTGGTGGTAGCAGTTTCTGGTATTGGCATTCCACTGTCTACCGCTGAGACGATAATTTCATAACGGTCAGGATTTATGTCGCGATCTAGGTTTGCATCGTTTGATACTGTTATCAGGCCGGTTCTGGAATAATTGAAATGTTATTTACTCATTTCTTAAGAAGAATTTTAAATAATAAATATTTACTATGGAATTATTTTTAGAATTGAACTAGAAAACTTACTTTTCATTAATAACGAAGTTATCTCTTGACCCTGATACTATATGATACATGAGTAAATCATCCAATCCATCAGGATCATTTGCTACCACCATAGTAATATTCTGACCAGGCTTAGCATCTTCTCTTATGTTCGCTTTATAGTTCATAGGGTTTAGATCGAAGGTAAAGTGTTCTGTGGTTTCTGGACTGTGTTGGGAAACAGTGTATTTGTAATGATGGTAGTTGCCTTTGAATGTGGGACGTTGATTGCCAGGGACACCTACTCGAATGTAAACTCGAGTTTCATTATGAAGTGGTGGAATACCTGCAATATATACGGAATAATATTGAATTATCTTTTAGTTTGGTACTGTTCACCTGTTTTATTCTAAACGATGAATATTAGGTACTCACCGTAATCTGTAGCCCGCACAACTAGCTCATATTGACCTCGGGGAGTATCCATACTGTCAACCTTTTCTATAATACTTAGTTCCCCTGTTTCTTCGTCTATGGTAAAAACATTGCCTTTACGGCTTATGCTGTTATCAGATTCCAATGAATATTTTATTTGACCATCACCTTGTGTTGGACCATCTGCATCTGTAGCCTAAAAATAATTATAATTATGTCAAATCCAATACAGTGATTCAGTTTAGTTTAACACCTGCAGATATGAGAATGGAAAGCTATGTTTGGACTAGCAGGTTGAATCTTGCACTTGCAGTGTGTTACATTGTTAAGTAAAAATTTTTTTTTTTAATTACTTACCCGTACAATAAACTGCGGTTCAAAACTCGTAGCGCCATCTCTTATAGTTCTACTGTATTCCGCTGCTTCAAATAGAGGAGCGTTATCATTTATATCTAATACTTCAATAAAGATACTCGCTGTAGAGCCTTTACCACCTCCGTCTTTAGCAAAAAGTGTTAAACTATAACTTTTCTGTTTCTCGTAATCCAATATTTGCCGTACATACACACCACCCGTGTTCCTATCCGTTTTAAACATATTCGATCCAAATCCAGTCAAAGTGTATTCAATTTCACCAAATATTCCGTAGTCTCTATCTGTAGCATATATATTACCAATTTTTGTCCCAATAGTTGCATTTTCAGGTATATTAAATTTGTATGTAGATTGTTCGAAAATTGGAACGTTATCGTTCATGTCAAGAAGTTTTATATTGACTCGAGCTGATGATAGCTCTCTTCCATTAGCAAATGTACCTATATCAAAACTAAATAATCGTTTTTCATCGTCGTCTACTTCGTAATCTAATCTTGAAGAATCTTTTACTTTTATACTAATTGGAGTTCTTCCTTCACCACGATCTGTGCTAATAGCAAACACGTCTTCAGCATTGAACACATTTCTTAGTTTTAATTCGTATTTACTGTTTTGCCCAATATCATTATCCTCAACATATATGGATAGACCAGGTATCGGGCTGCCATTCTCGATGTTTTCTGGAATGGTTATATCAAATACATCTTTGTTGAATTTTGGCACATGATCATCAACGTCAGTTACAATTATCGTTATTGTTGTCACAGAATCATCTGATGGTACTTCATTGTTTATTAATTCCGTAGCCTACAATAAAAAAAAAGCTTTTATAAAAAAGTTTGCTATTTAAAGACACATAGTACTTACTGTATTTGCTTAAAAAAAATACATTATCTAACTAAATAATAATTTAATTGAAAATACCTTCACGTAGAAAGTGTAAACGCCCCCGTTTTGCATCACGACATCGCTTTCCCTGTCAATAGGAATATCGGAAGTGACCAGCGTAGCTTGTCCCAAAGGCCCGTCTGGAAGCAACTTGAAGTAGTGTTCAGTATCACCTTCGAGGGTCAACAGAACTGGTCGTGGATTGGCCGTATCACCGTCTTTGGCTATGATATCCATTATGCTTGTGTTCTGAAAGTTATTGTATGATTTTACATTGTTGAAATTATCTACTTAGATTGTAGATAAGTCTTGTTTTATCTTGTGTTGTGACTGTCTTTATTAGTAATAGGCGAGAATATCTAACAGTTAAATATTTATGCCTTATCTCCATTATTTTAATTCTAAAATCGAATGGATTACTAAAAGGCATTTAGTGTTCAAAGAAACCTACCGGAAGCGTATTTTCCGGTACTGTAGCTGAAAAAGGCGCATTGATAAACGCTGGTGGTTGATCTTGTACATCCCATATTGCTACCGAGACACTGGCAAGTGCTCTCAACGGACTGATAGAAGAATCACTAGCTTCTAAACTTATAACGTATGCTGATCTGCTTTCGAAGTCCAAGGGCTGATTTAGAAAAAGCCTCACTTGGTATTCGTTTGGTGTTATCTGCAATTTAGAAAATGAAAATAATTTAACGAATGATTAATTTTGTGCATGGGTTAACTTTACACTATTAATCAACAAAAGACAGCAATAATACCTGCAAATATTTTTTGTTAAAGGGGAGAATAAGGGCCTATTTTACCACCTCTCGATAACCGCTAACCGTTGGGTAAATTAAAATGGAACCAAATTGCTAAGTAATTTAACGCGAAGGAGGTGATAAAACAGGCCATATAAGTAACAGAATTGTGTTAATTAGTTTTTGTGTAATAATAAAACACGTCACCATATCAGTTTCCACTCTAAACGTGGCACACGCTTCAGCATCGCTTCCTTTCTCTTTAGTAGAACATGTCACTCGTATCCTTGCATTTTCCCCTTCATCACGATCCGTGACTGTTATCTTTGGATGCACCTGAAATTTTGAAAGTTTTTTAATGTGAGAAAATTGCTTGATGTAACGTTCGAACAGGGTCCGAGATGGAACAAACAATAAATTTAAAGATATAAGTATCGAAAGTTATTGAAAGAAAAATTCAAACGCGCGATGTCAATTTTTTTATTGTTGATAGTTTTTCGTTAAATTTTAAACGAAATTGTTCACAACAACAACTCTTTCAAATTGTCCCTTTTTAAGATGAGTACGTAATTTAAACTGAAAATATTTTCTTCAACTCTTGTCAAAAAATCTAGTAATATATGCGAAATTCAGAACCATAATGATGTTGAAGAAAAGTTTGTCAACGTATTCGTTATTGTGATTTATGTAGGTATATAAAATAAGTATCTTTGTGATTAATGTATATTTAGCTATTGTTTTTCTTAAACTAAACGTACCTCGATTTCAGTGCCAACTGCAGTAGCTTCACTGATGTTTACAACATAAGGCCTGTTATGAAAGACAGGCGGGTTATCATTAACGTCTTTTACTGGAATGACACGTCGCAACGACACTGTGTTCGGTTCTGCATTTGCTATGCCTTCGTCTATAAATAGAGTAATTTAGGTAAGTTTAAGGTTTAGAAAACGGAGCATGACATAACATACGCCTGTATTCCTCGAAGGGGTTTGCAGAGGTGTACTTATGTACACCCACAATCCTTCGTTATGATTATTACATGACGTAATAAAGGGTGAGCTTATTGCCATTAACTAGGCACAAATTCAAACACCAAGCTGCTACTGAGAATTTCATTTAATAACAATTTGCTCGACCTGGAAATATAACAAAACCACTAGACTATCGAGGCAGTAAAAACGGAACTGTCTCCAAAAAAAGAATCGACTTCTCTAGTAATATCTTACTAAACAAAATAATAGTAAAATAAGAGTACTCTGTGAGTCAGTAAATTAACCTTTCTACAGTGTATACCGTTATGTCCGAAATAACACGGAACGAAAATAACGAGCAAAATTAACAATGTACTGATAATAAGAGATACATTGTTAAATAAAAAATCAACTTTCTAGCTCACTTGGTCCTTTCATGTTTAGTAGTTAAGTTTGAAGTTATCACACTATTTTATAATATAAAACTTTAAGATTTTTAAGCCGGCGAATGGTCTTGACTTTTAGTTTATAATTACAGCATAATGACAAAAAAACCATTCTCAATCAGATTTCATACGAACTAGACAATCGGCACAAATATTTTGGAAGATACCTTTGCCCTAACTAAAAAAATACTTAAAAATTTCATACCAGTTATACTTATAATGACCTCCAATGCGTTCTGTTCCTCTCGGTCTAAAGTCCTGGCTAAAGTAACGACGCCAGTCAAGGAGTCCACTGAGAAATATTGACCTGATATTGAATAGCGAAGCGGGCCATTTTCTGGGTCAACACCTGTAATTTGAAAATTAGAAGTTTTAGTATTACCAATCTCTGGTTACGTAGGTAGTAAAGTTCAGTAGCCTCTAGATTCCGAATAGTTAGTCTGTGATTTCAAAATTAATCTAAGTATTAATTCTATTTACACGGTGTCTGAGCAAGAGCAACTGTTTTTATATTTTTTGTGGGGTTCCGAAACAACTGAAGAATGACAATTGATGTGACTTCATTAAAGTGTACATAATGTTTAAGTTCTTTGTTCTACAAGACTCTTAGATACTGCAAGGCTTACAATTTAATCAGTTACGCCTACTTTTACTAAGGATTCTTAGCAAGGCCTCACCAATTGAAGGTGTCCAACAAATGCCGGACCACAGTGCGTCTATTTTGGCGAATGTCACCAATCCAATGATCGTGAAAAACAAGTAAGCAAATATGGAAGTGCAAACAAGTGCGACGATAATTTTAGTAATGAGGGACTGGAAGTGGAATAATAAAAGCTTATCCTGCTAACTATTTCAATATCATCATATCAGCCAAAAGAGTTCCACTGCTGAACAAAGGCCTCCCCATAAACTTCCACAGGGACTGGTCATATGCCGCCTGCATCCAACGGCTCCCAGCGACCTTTACCATGTTATCGGTCCATCTCGGTGGAGGCCGTCCTTTACTCTTTAATGCCTAGTGAATAAAATGTATCTTTAGTAAATACATTACCTTTTAAATGATAAACTGGTGTGCCCACAGGTGTGTCTTCTGATAGGCTGAACTGTGACATGTCCCCGACCTGGGGCACGAAGTGGGGTGCCCTGTTGATCACTTGAGACCAGCATGCTTGGAGAAGTGACAGTATCAGTAAGAGTATTAAAGGATTTGGTTCTGACACTACAGTTGGAATTTTTCGGCGCTGGAATATTATTTCAGCCATTCTGAAAATGAATACATAAAACTGATTAATAAATGTATTTTTGTCAGTGATTTACAATATTAATATACAGTAGTTTTCTATTTCTAGTGGTAATGCTAAAATTGTTTCTTTCTGGTATTTTCTTGTTTAAATCTTGGCCTATTCCCAAAGGTCAAAGCGTCTCCAAGACCGCTGAAACTAAATGTATTCTCAGGTAGATAACCAGGACCCAAAAACGGTGGTAAGATATTGGTAGGTATGAGTAGGTAGGTATAGTGTTTTTTTTTCACACATTTGCCAACTCTGTCATATTTAGAACAAATTTGTGTCCTTGAACCAGGTAATGGAAGGTAACTAAAATAATACACAGTATTCATTCGGTTTCTACCAAAATTAAGAAGATTTCTTCCAAACCTATCTACATATTCATAAAACGTAAACAAATGTAACGTTTCAAGGTCATATTATCTCTTGCGTGAAGACTTTACTGTAATATCATTCATAATTTATACATCAACACATTCATAATACCTCGTTATTACTTAATTTAATTGGTACGTTGCACAACACGGGTATACCGCTTGCTGGCTAACGCATACATTGACGTAACTTGTAACAAGAGCTTGTATCGAGATACCTATTTCCTTTTTGCATCTATCTGACATTTGACATTTTGCATTATCATTATCAACCCAATTATTACCGTTTCACAGCTGATTTCAAGTCTCCTCTCAAAATGAGACAAGACATTTCACCTAACACTGGTCTAGTGCGTGTTGATTACTCCACTCGTCGTTGATTAAATCTCTAGGCATAAACATAAGTTTCTATAATGAATGTTCAATATGTAAAAAAAATGTACCTAACGAAGTAAATATGTAATAGTGTAAATAATTTGTAGGAATCCGCGCTCCCCTAGCAAACAGGGTCTTAATAATATGTGAGAGTAGCAATTAGATAAGTTTTCTCTTCAGTGTCCAGTGTTGTATTCTTAGTTTCTGACCTACGTGAATAGTTTTATAAAAAGCTCCAATCTAGTCTTTGTGCTGTTTTAAATGTCAAAAAATGGTATTCAAATGGCAAACATTAAACAAGTTAGATATTTAGGTTTTTAACAAGATCGAAAAGTGACACTGCAAGTACTACTAACTGTATTGAAATTATTTTTTGAACACTAATACGAGTATTTAATTATTACTAGCATATCAAACAGATAAAATGTATACTCTAAAACTTTGCATGACCTAGGAATGCAACTCAGGATCGTGTCTAGCATTCGCGCCTTTCGACCATTGGCATATACTTAACCAATTGCGAGAATATTCACTGACTAACGTATTTTTCCAAAAATACTACATTAAGTTAAATGTGACACTATTACATAGAAGATCCTTAGCAATTGTAACGTGTGAATCATAGTTTTATCAAAAATCTTTTCAGTCTAGCAGGACAGTTCAATGTACTACCAGCATGGGCCATTGTGTACATCCCGTTATCAACAAACAAATGCTGGCCCAACATCGTCGCCCAAAGATCACAATTGCAAAACAAGTCGCTGACGTAAGTGTTTATACAAGAATGTCTGACCGCAAAACTGTGGCGGTTGGGTAAGTGGTTCACCGGACTAGGTTCTCAGTGGGCACTTTTATGATTGGATAGGGAGAAATTGTTAGAGCTGAAACTGTTATAAAAGAACTTAGTTTTTTTGATAAATACCTGCTATTTACAAAGCTGAGTGGTCTGTGTTAGTTACCAATTATATTATAGGTATAGAGTTTTGGAATATTCCCGTTTGACCATTTTTCGAGCACCTGTTTTTTTAATGTCTATTTAATTTTGAGATTATAATTTAAATTTTTCATGTTCGGTGATCTAAAAACAGGTGCTTAAAAAGGAATACTCCAGAGTTTTTTTTTATTGTTTGTTTAAAGTAACAGATATAATTTTATTCTCAATAGAACTACTTCACTAGCCTAGTGTTAAGCGTTTGCAACGATTTTTATATGAAATTCACAGAAATTTGGATTTGTGCCCGTTTAATAGCAATAGGCTCACCTCTTATTACATGGGGCCTAAACATACCGGCGAATTGTGAGTGTAAATTGGTACACCCTCTGCCTAACCCTTCGCGGTATACAGGCGTGATGGTATTTTATAATATAAATCATAATTATTACGTAGAACGAGCTCTGAATCATAATATTATCGGAATCAATGGTGCATTGGTGCTGCGCTTGCATTTTGACGTTACGCGTCATATCGGCACGTTTGCGTCAATCAATATTTCTATCTATGCACATTGCACATATTATTTCGTTTTAATTTTTATTGGGAAAGTATGTATATTCCGACACTGGGAAGACGACAAACACAAAACTTCTCTTTGCACGCTGGGAAGAAACACAAAATATGCTATAATAAAACAACATGAGAGGTAGGGCACGGCCATTCATGGCTCAAATCTAGAGCAGACCTTACAGAAAAATGTAGCCAAATAACACACTTTATTGTGTGTTGTGTTTTTGCAGTGAGTAAGGTCACCAGAGGCTCCTTCTAAGGATGCGCTGAGCTGACAGCAAGAGGTATATTCCCTCAAAATGTCGGCGCAGTGAATTCTCCATAAACCTCTAAGAGCTTCCGGGTCGGCAACGCGCGAGTGATACCCCTGGTGTTGCAAGCGTCCATAGGCTATGGTAACCGCTTACCATCAGGCAGGCTGTAAGCTTGTTTGCCACCTTAATGATAAAAAAAAACATGATTAACAGGAAAACGGGGAAACGGGAAATCCAGTCGAAATTTTATAGAACCAGTGAAGAAAAAAGTGAGGAGCAAGTCGTATGAAGAAGTAAAACGACAGGCAAGTTCGAGAACAGTGGCGATTGCTCCACCGACAAGAGAAGAGAGAGCGAAGAAAATAACATACCAACACACATGAATTCTCCGGAATGCTAGACAAAGGTAACCTACAATTCACTGGTATGTTTAGGTCCCGTGTAAAACGGGGCGAGCCTATTAATATTAACCCGGCATTAATTTGGAATTTTATAAAAACCTAGTTGCCTTGGCGGGTGGGATCGGCGGTGACTTAGTTCATAGCGTCTGGCGTATTTAACCAGAATTTGCAGCTTCGAATCCTGCCTGCCAGTCGATTCTTTCCTTATTTTTTGATTATCTTAGTATGAAAAATGAAAAAAAAATGCAGATATAATAATACTGCTCGGCGCTGTATGATCAATTTTATGTTAGTGGTTTCTGCCCAAACAATAGCGAATTCAATACTCTGTATGGGTCCTAGGATTTTTCAGGACAGGAAAAAATCATTTACATAAAATAACGGCATTCCGTCTTTCTGTTTCCTCAACACGCCAATACCGTAAACATTTTTTGCGATACCGATTATGTCGTGCTAAAACACCACACAATAGTAACACGCGAAATATTTAGACAAAGGAATTATGTAGCGAAGTTCCTCTGCAACAAAAAACAGTTATATCAAGGAGAGCTAACAATAATGGTGATTTCTCACGACCATTGTGTGTGGTTCAGTGACACGAGGTCGGTACACAATGGCGTCACATGGCGTTGCGTTACCGCCTCAACCTAGAATATTGAGCTATTTGTAAGAAGCTTTCGTACCCTTTAATACGTTCTGATTTTTAACCCCAACGCAACAAAGGCGTGTTAAAGTAGCTCTTAAACGAGTGAACCGATTTGGACGCGGTTTTTTTTATTTGAAGACATAATGTTTTATCAAAATCGGATTGGTGTTCTTTTTAATTTAATTGTTTGAATAGCATGTCCGTAGTCTATGTTCTGATAAATCGATACTGTCTTGAGAATGTACATTCTCAAGTAGTAATTTTTTTTTTACCTACTAGTATACTATACCTACTAATATGCTATTACCCGCGTTTTCAATCGCATCCCAAGTATTTCTTTAAACAAAAGACTGTATATGTCCTTCCTGAGAATGCGGTCTATTTGATTATAGTTTTATCGAAATCTTCGCATTACTCCTAAATTGGAGTAAAAGTTGATTGCCCCCTTGCACTGAGTTAACGAGGTGGGCTTTTTGCTAGAATTTACATCTACAAAAAGTCGGATTATGCTAGGCTTTGCACCATCCCATGACCATGATGTATAGGGCAAGTGAGGCTTTTAGTCGGTATAAGTCCAATATACCTTGCCACCTCCTCAGGTGGCAAGCCAAGACGATTTTCCACACACAAATAAAAGGGTCTGCACCATGCTAGGCTTAGAATATCAGTGCTTAAACGATATTAGAACACCACTAAAACGTTACGCAATTCTTAATAGCATAATTAATAATAATAATAAATAAATATTTTGGGGACATTTTTACACAGCACCATCTAGTCCCAAACTAAGCAGAGCTTGTACTATGGGTACTAGACAATGGATATAATACTTATATACTTTTTTTTTGGAAATATATACTTATTATACATAGGAAACACCCAGACAAACACAAATACTTATATTCATGATCACATAAATATTTGTGTCTTGTGGGAATCGAACCGACGACCTCGTGATCAGCAGTCCGGCACTAGTGGTTTGAGTACCATGTTTTTGACGACGTCTGTGGTCTCACAGACGTCGTCAAAAACATGGATTTAGTGGAAGCAAGCAAAGCATGGATTGATAGTGTGGGAATATGTTTAAGTAAAATCCATATACCATAGTTAAGAAGACATACACAGGTTGTTAGCTCATCATGTTAAGTAACTCATTTCCTTCACTTAACTAACGCTTACACGGAAAACCGAAGACATAATGAGACATCTTCTCATATATTACTACCGAGATTATCTTATAATTTGAGTCTACAAATTAGATTGCCACAGAAAGCCGGTTCGACTCCTTCACGAAACAAATATTTGTATACCCTTCGTGTAATTATTTTGGGCTTGAGTATTTGTGTATGTAAGAATTTGTGTCTGTAAACGAAGACAGGAATTTAAGTATGGGTCAGATGTATGCCTCTTGCATGGTTCTCCAACGAGATCTAATTTGATAACATTTTTTTTATTGATATTTAGTTACTTTTGTTACGTTATGTGAGGTGTCCAATCTTAAAGATCATTACTCAAAGCTCAGACATAGAGTGGACTACTTAAACTAAAGGTTGTGTGAAAATTCTCAGATCATTATAATTTGGTTCATGTATTGATGTTCGCGATTACGATTGTTATTAGAGCATAAGATACTTAATGCATATTGAGAGATGTCCTTGTATTTATTTTTTAATAAAAAATATTAGCCTCCTTCTAGCAGTCAGCTAAAAACGGCCGTCTTCAGTGTAGTTTAATACTAAAGTAATTAGTACCGTTTTCGATTGGCTAACTAGCAAAACACATTGTAGAATAGGCCGGATTGGTCGAAAGTTTGGTCGTTTTATTCGTATTTGGTATTTATCTATATCTTCACGCTTTCATTTTCTTATGTGTAGCATACCAATTGTGTGGGTGTTGTACTCTAGACTGGACTTTATCCAGTTGAACGGGTTCTTGAACTTACATATTGCACATATAGCCAAGAAAAGCTGTTTTTATAATAATTTACACACCGTGTGCAACCTGAAACCCAAAGATTTAGCCCCATTTTTTTTATACCACTAAGGTGGCAAACAAGCATACGGCCCGCCTGATGGTAAGCGGTTACCATAGCCTATGGACGCTTGCAACACCAGGAGTATCACTCGCGCGTTGCCGACCCGACAAACCTCATAGAGGTTTATGGAGGATTCACTGCGCCGACAGTTTGAGGGAATATTCCTCTTACTGCCAGCGCAGCGCATCCTTAGAAGGAGCTCTGGCGACCTTACTCACTGCAGGAACACAACACACAATAAAGTGTGTTATTTGGCTGCAGTTTTCTGTAAGGTGGAGGTACTTCCTCAGATGGGCTGCTCCAGATTTGAGCCATAAATGGCTATGACCTCTCTTAAATTTATTATTTTGTTGTTTTGTTTGCTTTATATGATAAAACGGTATTTATACCTAGATAAACGTGTTACTGGAATTCTCTGAGAAGGAATAAGCAATAGGTGCGCCCTCTATTAAACGAGGAGGGACGATAAATCTTCACACACTTATGTACAGTCACGAGCAAAAACATGTATCAGTAACCAAAGTGCTAAAGGGATTTTCTCCTAAAGTACTAATAGAACTTTTGTGTTATTACGAACACAGTATTTACGAACCAAGACTATAAGGACATTGGTGTTATGTCAAAGTTGCAATCGTTCATTCGTAAAAAAATCACTTTAGTACTTTGGTAGTAGCAGTGATTGCCTAGAGGTATGACCACTGGACTGCCAAGTCAAAGGTCTCGAGTTCGAATCCAAGGCACGCACCTCTGAATTTTTGAAATCATGTGCGTAATTATCACTCGCTTTAACGGTGAAGGAAAACATCGTGAGGAAACCTGCATGCCTGAGAGATTTTCTCGACGGCATGTGAAGTCTGCCAACCCGCATTAGGCTAGCGTGGTGGACCATAGCCTAATCCCTCTCATACTGAGAGGAGACCCGTGCCCAGCAGTGGGACAGTATATATGGGTTGATTATTATTTATTATTAGTACTTTGGTTAGTATAGACATGTTTTTGCTCGTGACTGTACTTGTACAACCGACAATACGTAGCTCGTAGTTACACCAGAAAAACCAAGATTAAAGTAGGTATTACTAGAATTTTCTGAGAAGGAAAAGGCAAAGGTACACCCTCTATTGAACATACCGGCAAACTGTGGACACCTTTCTCTAATCCTTTGAATACATTCGTCTTGGTATATTTTTGTCATGTCTTTTGGGCATAATTATGACATTAATATAATTAGGGTGAACTGTGGCTGTATACTTCTACCTAATCCTTTGAGGAATAAAGTCTTTTGATAAAACAACATTATCAATACTATAATCAACCTCAATTTTGTGATATTACTATCAATAAAATCAAAACGACGAAATACTACAATGGGAAATTATATTAACATTTTGAAATAATTTCATATGCAATACTGACATTGTTCTTTTGCATATTCCCGTCAAGGTCTGCATAGAAATAGAAAGGAAGCCGTCGTTTATACGTTAAAACCTAACAGTGTAAAGGTTTTCGTGACATATTTGACGTCAAGTGAAGCTCCAAATGCCTCCGCGCCACTGACATACAAAGGGTACCGTTTGGAACTCGTTTTGAGTTAAAGCCAAATTTTGTTGTCATTGATAGATCGGCTCAAGTAAAGACATTCGGTTAAAGAAAGGGATAGATAGTAAGTATCCGTCAGTTAAGTTATTGGTCAAACGTACGCATTTAATTCTATACTTTATAATAATTAAATAATAAGTTAATGTCGACGTCTGTGGTTTAGTGCTTCGAGTACCGGACTGCTGATCACGAGGTCGTGGGTTCGATTCCCACAGGACACAAATATTTATGTGATGAATATAAGTCTTTGTGTTTGTCTGGGTGTTTTCTATGTATAATAAGTATGTATTTACAAAAAAATTCATTGTCTAGTACCCATAGTACAAGCTCTGCTTAGTTTGGGACTAGATGGAGCACCATCTAGTCCCAAACTAAGCAGAGCTTGTACTACGTACCTATTTAATGTTAATTTCTTTGCAATGCAGATAGATAATAAATATCCTGGAATATTTTACACATATCACTATCTAGTCCCAAAATAATATAATATTCATATACTTTTTTTTGTAAGTACGGTCACGAGAAAAACAATTATACACTAACAAAAGTGCTAAAGCTATTTATGAATGATGAGGATAGATTTGCTGCACATTTTTGGTGTAGCTGTTAATGTGGTCACCTGGCCACTACCGTTATGCCAATTGTTGTGAGTTCGATTCCCACAGAAGAAAATATTTGTATGAGCTCCAAATATTTGTTCCGAGTCTGTGTCTGGGTGTACTTCGTGTCCAGTATTTTACCCGACTGCAGAAGGAGGGTTATTATGTTTGTAAACTCCCGCGACACAGGAGCTGGTTTAATGCCTACTGTTTCCTGCCCTTGTCCCAATTAATTTATGGTCTGCGCAGCCAACCTTTTCTTCCATGCATTCCTGTTAGCCGTCACCGCATTAAATCCATCCTTTTCCATTATATCGATCATAACACAATCCATCCAACTGTTCTTTGGCCTTCCTCTAACCATCCGTCCTTCTACATTCAATGTTTCAGAGTCACATGCGTTTCATCCCTCCTCATCAAGTGCCATACCAAACGATTCCCCTTAAATTTTTACTGGCGCCACTTTCAAACTTCCTAGCATACTCGTCCCTTATTTGGTCCATTCTAGTCACTCCACACATCCATCTCAACGTTCTCATCTCCGCTGCATGTAGATTTCTTTATCTGATATTTAAAATGAAAAAAATAGAAATGTGTTTATCGAATTAAATATCAGCTGTTAGTTTAAAACAAAAGATTACTCACATTATCAGCCTTTGAGAAGGTGGCTTGTAATGTGCATTGTGGATTAGATTAACCGCTAGATTCGTGGATTCGATCCCAGCCAGGATAAATATTTGTGGGGACTATAAACGCACCCGCGATATAAGACTTGTAAAATACTAGTGTAGGGCAACGTTTTAAAAATTATATTCTTAAACATTTTTTAAATTATCATTGCAGTCACAAGAAATACATGTCTTTTGATGCTATAACGTTGTAAGGTTTCATTTTCGAGTAGGTAAGATATACCCGGAAGGATAGCCAACTTACTAAAAAATATTTTTATTGTTAAATTGCATGATTGTATTACATTTGAAAACCGCTGAATCGATATAAAACATTGTTAGTCTGCAGTGACTAAAATTATCATGATATCATCAGTTTTATAAATAAAATACAAGACAATAACATTCTTTGATATTTTATTGAAGTTCATTCAGTTTCAAATCTATCCGTTTCGTAAAGGTCAGACTATACGAGATATATTCTGACCTTGATGACTAACTGACATGTTATGCAAAGAAAGTACAGTGTAACTACACCTTAATGCAACTTTGTACACATTACAACACGTACCTTTTAATAAAAATACTCCTTTATACACAAAACACTTCACAAATCGCACAACATTACATATTTTTATTTATAAATAATAAATAACATTAAAGAAACTAAATACACTATACACCAACTCAACTACTCTGCTAACTTTGATACGTACTGTCAAAAACTTGCACCACCGGTCTACGGTACCGGATTAGCATTCTACTTCTCCCTTTCTTACTTATAACAATGAGTTCCGCGCGAGACAAAGACAGCAGTAATACTTCAACTCCGTCTACAAACCTCCGCAGATACAGCCTTTTTGCACAGGTAAAAGTAACGGGGTTTTTCTTAAGATGCGTGATGTGAGATAGGAGATATGAGGTCAATGTTGTTAGAAAGAGACGAAGGGTCTACTAGGTCACGTTTTAAAGAGGGTCCGTTGCATTCATAGAAATGTTTTGGTACTGAGGGAATTAATACCTGTATTTTACTAAAAGGTACTGTTTTTGGGTCATTTCGAGGTACGTCATCCGGAACGTAAAGGTGCGCACGCGCCTTTTTTTAGGGCTATGCATTCTCGAATAACTAGTTCATGGAGACGAGGTGTGTCAATACAAATATAACGTAACTAGTAAACTTATCGGTTGCATATAATGAGACACTGTGGGCAAATATTAATTACTATACTAAGGCCCAGTAGGTACGTAAATACGCTTAACTTTAATGCAAGCAAGTTTTGTTTTAAAAATATTTCAATTAAATTCAATAAAGACAATGTTTAAAAGTATATTTGCAAGGTTCATACATTTAAAATTTAATCCAAGTTCATAATAATGTTGTAATGCATAACAATACATTTTATTTTCGATTTAAAAATTTCCAACGTTTGCAATACAAATGTATTGCTAACGTTGGAAAGTCAAATAAGTTCCTGCTATCTCCTAGGTATATATTTTTTTATGATAAATTTATTGAAATGTACATACTGCCTATGTATCTATTCGCGCCCGAATTTTCTTCTATATTACATATATATATTTTTATTTTTCATTTACAAATGCGAATTTTCACAAATACATATGTCAAAAAGCTTTGTTATTATTCGCCCATTTATTATTCATCACGTTGGATACCTTACTACGACTTACAGAAGTTTTAATGATGTAAAATTGTAAAGATACTGAAGACAAGTCCGATTTTCGTAAGACAACTTTAGAGAGACACCTGATATCTACATAGCATGACAACGTTAACGACAGGTTACTCCTTAGTTAATAACTACCCAGATGGCTTGGTAGTTGGATGTAACCCTACCCAGTAACCCGCCTGGCTACTTACCACTTACACCATGTAAGAGTGCCGCCAAACAGTTTTGTTGTGTTCCGTCTTGTATATGAGAGAGTTAGGCCGTGATTCACCACCTCTGGATTTAAAAATGGAAAATGAAATTTTCTGTCAAGTAAGTTAACGGGAGCTTATCAGGAGGCGGTGAAACAGGCCCTCAGCATCCAAAGAGGTTTTTACTTGAATTGCGTGGTGTAGGATCTGCTCGCCTCTTGGCTCAGTTGGCTCTGGCCCCTTATTGCCTTGTCACCCTGTTTTTTGTTTTCCATTAGGCCTCTACAAGGGATAGAGATCACATGCAATTCATACCATAGACGTCGTCATCGTTCTGAAAAAGATGTATTCCTTTCATAATGGATAAGCAAAATAAGTATGCATGAGATCGTAGATCTCACCTGAAGCGACAACTTGATCGACGATGAAGATACAATTACATACAATTTCTAGAATTCACCTATTCACTATCATGTATACACCGAAAGTGATCAACGGGACTCTAAATTGAAGATAGGTAGTTGCAAGAAACTCATGAATCACACAGGACTTTTAACTAACCGTAAGTAATCCATCCCTGGATTGTGAAAGATTTTCATTTGATTTGGATAAGGATAAATAAAATTAATAGTACTTATATATTGAATTACTGATTGCAACCGAGACGGTGTATATATATATTATTATGTATTTAGTAACTTGATGGTGCTTGGACAGAATACCAGCGGTTGACACGCTACGCGATGTTGACCACCATGCTGAGTTCAAGACCTTTTTGTCTTTTGTTTTCAGATTTAGCTCTAAGCCACTATTGTTAATTTTATAACTATTATTAGTTATAGGTACATAGTTATTAATTTTGGGCTAAGTCTGTACACAAAAGGCAAATAAAATTCATTTTCTTTCTTTCTTTCGTCTTCCTAACCGTGCATTCACTTAAATTTCAAGTTAGAAATAACTAAAAACCAAGTGCCTCATTATTATTTCATAAGCCCAGTTAAAAAGATGCGTGTGCGCGTTTAAAACTATACAAAACGAACGTAATGGTTATCTTTTGCAACGGCCCGTGCACCGTAGTCTGTGGAAACAAGTTAGTGTTGCGAGCCCATTGTCTTCTAACGTCGTTAAGTAAATGGTTTCCTGTTACCGTCTTTTCAACACTTAAAAAATACTATTAAGCATGTTTTCCCCACTTACTGCTCTTGATTTAGAACCCTTTTTCAAGTTTCTGCGAATTGGAAAAAGATTTACTTATACCAATTACGAAGCCCGTAGACATGCCATGACATGACGCCTGTATTCCCCGGAGGGCTAAGCAGGGGTGTACTAATGTACACCTACATTTCGCCGCTATGTTTAGGTCCTATGTAATAGCGGGCGTGCCTATTGCCATCAACCGGACACAAATCTAGACTCCGAGCTGCCACTGGGAATTTCACAGAAAAACCCAACAACACACTTTGCTCAACCCGTGATTCGAACCCAGGACCTCTAGCGTAGCCGTCGCGCTTGGGACCAAAATTTCCTCTCTTAAAACTTCCTCTCAGTACGCTGGTAATAAATGTGACTTTGTTGTTTAAGGCATACAAAACCTATTATGCTTGATGGTAGGGTCTAATGATTTCCTTGGGTAGCCACCACGGATAGTCACGAGTAAGGTTGGCGACAAATAGTCTTACTGTATCCTTTTTTTACTTTCACATGAATGAATTTGCCCCTAGCTTTGCCTAATGAAAAGCAATATAAATAGGAATAGAAATAGGGATGCAATTCAAGTGTCTCTTTTAAACCGTGAAGACGGTTTTGTGGGGCTTTGCTTATCTACGTAATTTTAAAAGTTTTAATAAAGATACATACATACAAGTCAACAGTGACTCTTTTATTTAATTCTAACAAATATTGCAATACTATTTATGGCACTGGTTCTAAATAGAATACGTAGAGTTCACTACATCCAAGCAAGCAGGGTTTTATTGACTTCAAGCTGACTTTTAACACACTTCCTGGCTATTAGGTTCAATTCAGACAAATCAAATGAAATGTTTTCCATTAGACCTTGAGTACAAAATCATCATTTCGGTATTTCTTGCCATATTGAGATATTACTGAAATCCGTGGCAAGTATTGACCGCGGTCTCAATAGTCCGTCTGCAGATAACCGTAGTAATTTCAATTTTAACCACTGATTTGCTGCCTGTCCAGAATTGGCACGTTTTATGCCCTACTGACGATCAAAATGTTGGCTGACCTTGGATTTTTTTGTGTGGAAGTATTAGCATCCGTGAGCCATAGGTACATAACACATTATTGAGCGGCTGCAATTTGTCACAAGAAATTTTTCTTCATGTCTTCAGAATATTAGGCTGGACTCACACATCCGGAATTTTCATCATCTGAATTCAGATTATTAATGAAAGCCGAGAATTCCATACATGCCTTAAAGTGACACTGTAGCTAAAGAGAATGGCCTGCCTAAAATCCGAATAGTGTATTAGTTAACACAGTAGGTACTTTTTTTTGAGCGATAATAAAGTCAAAGAGAGTAAAAATCCCAGTAAGTATAACTTTTCCGTGTGGTCTAGACCGGGAGGCGTGTTCTGTTCTTACATTATTTTATCCGTTTAGTAAAGTTGCCTCATTTTCACTTTCTTTGCTAGTCACGAGTCCAATGAAGTTTTGATTCGGTTCGACGTTAACTAGCCAACATTTAACACAAATATTAGTTACGAGAAAGCATACAGAACAAACAATTTTTAAAAGTTGAAATCGTTTTGCTTTTGTTTGCTTGTAATTTTGTGGTTTCATAAGAGCTAGTTCATTAATTCATTTTACTGCCATCTATGAAATGAAATTGGAACTACTGTAGAAATCAAGGACTAAGACATGCGCATGCGCATATTATAACGGACTTGTTACGGACAGTGTTTTCTGCGTTAGTTTATATATTTTACGCAACGTGGCGCTAGTGACACAATTTACTCATCATGTTCTCAGTTAATTTGGAAAACTATGTTTCCAGATGGCTATAGTATCACAAACTTGACAATTCAATTAGTAATTTTGTATGGAACAAATACTCGTATATAATTGTATATATAAGTGTAGGGGTTCGCTTATCCATATATAGCGTAGGCATTCATTGTATTAAAGAAATATTTAAGGAATTACATGATGCGTAAAGTAAAACTAGCGACGTTTAGGAATAAAATCTGGGGTATTTTTAAATCCCTTCTTCCTATCCCAATTTCGTATGTTTTACATTATCAACCGTCATCTCATTATGAATATTCGTAATAGCTAGCCATATCATCCATTGAGATGATGTCCCAAATAGGCTAACTAGCTATCACGAAAGTTCATAATGTTCAAAGTTCATAATGAGAAGTCCATCTTTCCTTTTCATTTGATGGATAAATAGAAAATATACCTATCAAATAAAAACGATGTAATTGTAGCGATTGGTTTATTTTTACATATTTTTGCTGTCTTCATAGATTATATTTATTTGTACAAAGAAGTAGATCTTAAAGAGACACTATTATAAAATAATGTTTTACATTTTTTTAACTAGATGGCGCTGGCATTTCCTAACTGAAGACCTCTAAGAAGCCGGGTAGAGGGGTCGTTTTGTGCACCTACAGTTTGTCGAAATTGTCAGGTATACAACATATTATTATCCTAAATTCCTATATAGAATTTAGATTATTTCAAAGAAAAAGCCAGCTGGTATCACTTTTTTGGCCTGGCATTTGAACCTAATAGGTCACACTCTATAGAAGCGATTGTAGCAATTGCAATCACACGACCAATAAGGCAGGTTCTATAGTGATGTTAAAATAAGACGATTACAAAATTCCATTATTTATTAACTTTATTTACAAAAGTGCCCACATAGTTGGAATCAGCACAAGACACATAAACGGGTAGCAAGTAAAGTCGGTGGGACACAGAAAATAAATATTTATATGAACCTACTATTACTAGTCGAGTATCTACTATTACTAATCCACAAAGATTTTATTATATCACAAAAAAATTCAATGTTAACTTTTATTTCTAATCATCATCATCATCGCTTCCATCATTCTTTTCATCCTCACCTCTGCTTGAAATTTCAGTATGATTTCTTCTTATCTCTTTATACATCGGAACATACGTACGGAAACCTGAAACAGCCTGTTCCAATCTTTTTTTTCTATCATTTTCTGGGTTCGCGTTTAACCACATATTAACATTTTTTGAATTTTGATTAATACTTCTATAATGACCATTTATTTGGGGCACATACGTCCATGCAGTTGTTGTTTCCTCAACTTTCTCTGTACTTTTTTTATCTTCGGAGACCAAAGTTGTCGTTCTGACGATTTCATTCCTAAGCTTGGCAATTAAAGTACTAGGTTCCGACTGCATATCAACGTGGTCGCCAGAAATTCTCCTAGTGATTTCTATTTGTCGAGCATTTGTTCGTCTCTCCAACTCGATATACTGATTTGGTACTTTCGCATCTTGGGCATTAAATTGTAATACTTCAGTTGGAGCTGGCCAAGGCAATTCGGTCGTCTTTTCAAAGAAAGGTAACATGGTTGCAACTTTAGGAAGAGATGGTGCTTCTGATTTCACTTCCACAGGTATGTAGCCAGAACTGCCTGCATGGTAATCTTCGATTTGTGACGTTGATAGTTCTATGGGAGCTTTCGTAGTGTATGGATTCGTTTGTGTCGTTGGTATTGTAGGATTTAGTCTATTTGTTTCATTTTTCATATCAGATTTTTCGTCAGTACTATAAACTTTAACGTGTACTATCATTTGAGTACCGTTTTCAGTTTGCATATTGTCTTTATTTTTATTTTCTTTGGACTTGTCTGACCTTGTTTGTTTGTTTATTAAATTGCTTAAATATCTAGGCCTTTTATACGGAGTGTACACACGTCGATTTCCAACATTAGATTTTCTTTTAAATTGTACTAAAGGCCTTGACGTCGTAAGATAAATATTATCCAAAGATGTTGTAGTCGTTGACTGTTCTTTCTTGATAGGAAACAAATTGAGCATAACACTGAATGATTTTGTAGTACTTACAGGTGGCGTTTCTGTTGGTTTTATTTCAGTGGAGCTCTGTAAAAATGTATGACTGTCTTTATGATTTTCTTCACATGTGTTACCAAGACAATTCCTCTTGTGGAATGGAATCTGTCGGAACATTGCATTTTTATTGCTTGTACCTAAAAGACTGGGAGTAGGCGAGAATCGTAGAAAATCATCAGCTAACAGATTAACATCTCCAGGATTTTCAGGTTTAAAATTGAAGAGTGGATCTGCTAGATGGTTAGACTTGATGATCTTCAAGTTATTATCTGAACTCGCTGGTTGCAAATCTGATTTCATATAAGTATCTGAGCGTTTGTTTTCCAACATAGGTTCTATATAGAGCCCTGTGAAAGCTATCTGTGTGCTCTGAGTAGGTTTTGAATGCATATCTCCTACTTTAGCATTGATTGTTGTTTCCAAATATTTTATAATCTGACGTATATTTTTTAATCTTTCTTCGTTTCGATATCTTTCAATCCAACTCTTTGACCCGTAAGTTTTACTAAACGGCAATGGAGTAGGACTCCTGTATTCAAAGAAAAAGGGTCGTGGGCTAGTCCTTCTAACAGCGTTGGGTTTATAAACTGGTTTTAATGTTGTTGGTTTAATTATTGTTATGTTATAACTCTTTCTTTTAGAAAGAGGTAATGTTTCAAGTGTCGGGTCGAAGTAGCTACTTTCTTGCAAAGCATTTATTAGTAAAGGCATGCGTTCGTAGTAATCTTGATCAAGTCCAAAGAAATTTCGATCGAGTCTGTCGGCAAATGGTTGATCGTTTTTGAGGCCATCTGTTCGGTTCACACCTTTCGTACTTTGTACTAAACTCCATTCTACTGCAATCGCGTATTCGTAGATTAGTAGAATTACCTGAAATTATAAAAAAATATTAATCTTGGTAAAAAAACAATTACAGAAGTTATAATGTTAGTGACACAAGGAAAAATAAAATTATACGTTTGATTTTATTACAGGTTTACAATACTTTATTACTTTGAGGTGGCGTTAGTACTTATTTAATATGTCTACCCATAGAAAAATAGTACCAATCTAAAAGTTTACAGATTAATTCTGTAATTTTTTTTACAAAGTAGTGACGAGATTTGTTCCTGAGTTTTATTATATGTTTTAACACAAAATACAAGTAGAATTACTTTTAATTGTAGATACATTACGCTGTAAGATACTAATTAATATTTGGCAAATCAAAGATGTTGTTGTTGAAATTAATGTCGTAGTCAGCATGGTCGTCTTGTTTCCAGTCACTATTTCGTTGAACTTCTAAATATAATGGTCTCATAGAAGGCAACATCGATTTCGGAGATTCTATTGTAACTTTCTCTTCATTTTTCAAGGATTCCCACCCATTTGACTTTTTTTCTGTTACTGTAGCGTTTTTTCTGGAGTTTTTATATTTATAGGGCTGTCCAGTACTGCTTTCTGTTTGTTTAATGCCATATTCATCTTGAAATTCTTCTTCACCTACATTTTCAGCGCTAATTTTAGTGTTCAAATGTTCTAATTTTACGTCAGGTATAGAACTAGTTATTTTAGTACTATTTTTATGTGAACTTGACAACTTAATATTAGTTATCGAAGTGTAACTTTCAACTGAATTCGTAACTTTTGACTTAGGTTGCAACATTGATTTAAATTTACTATCAGGATACGGCACTGATTGTTTTGGTTCTATGTTATATTTCCATTCTTTGGTTATTTTCTCATGAGGTACAAAAATCATATCAGCCATTTTTCTCATCGGAGATAAGTCAAAGTCTTTAGGCTTGGTAGCTGGATGGTAGTTTAAAGGATTTTGTTTTATAGTCAATTTCTTGAAATTATTTCCAGTTTTGAATTCGTTATGAGTCGAGAGCCTCGTTTTTGTTTTCAGCAGTTCCATACTATGAACATCAAGGTTTTCATAACTATTAGTAGTTTTCGACGTTGTGACGAAATCATCGTATTCGTCTTCTCTGTACAAAGGTATAATGGCATGCGAATGAGTCGATTGTACAGTGGACGCATCCAACAGTTTTTCATTGCTATGCACCTCGTTTGATGGTTCAATGAATTTCATTGGTACAAACATAGTTGTACTTTTTTGTGGGCTTTTAGTGGTTTCAATATGTGTTATATCGGTAGGTTTAACAATCATATCATAATCTATAATATTTTTTTCATATTTTTGAGAGTTTGGCATTAATTTATTTGTATTTATTGGCAGTGGTATCGTACTATCATCGAAAGATTTATTTTCTACAAAACTACTTTCAGTACTTGTTAATATATTAGTAGTCGTTTTACTCGCAATATAACTTTCCGTAGTTGAAGCTATAATTGCAGCTGTACTAGAAATTGTACTAGTACTTGTCCTAGTATTTGTCCTAGTACTTGTCCGAGTATTTGTCCTAGTACTGGTTCTAGTATGTGTCCTAGTACTTCTCCTAGTATTTGTCCTAGTACTTGTGCTTCTAGAGGTACTAGGAATGGTAAAAGTTGAGGTGGTTGAGGTTCTTCTTTTGAAAAATGTTGTATGTTTTGGAGGAAGCGTAGTTAGTTTTGTTATTAATTTATGAATCAATTTTCTATTTGAGCCTACTGAGATTGATTTAGAAAATTCATTTATTCTTTCTTTTTTTCGTGGATGTACCATCGCGCGGGTAGTGAACTGGCTGGCGGTGACTGGAATTATAGTTGTAACGGTTGTTTCATTGCTGCATGTGGGTACACCAAGTTTATTAGTAATCATATGTGGGATCATATCTTGTATACTTGATATTAATTTATTTAACAGCTGCCCTAATTTTTTGGGACATTTGCAACTTACTGTGCCTTCATTATTTCCAGTCCTAAATTCCTTTATATTTTTTATTGTTTCAAACGGATGCCTCAATTCTTGAATCTTTTTAATTCTGTCTTTTTTCATTGGGACAGTTTCTGCTTTCATGGGATTCTCAGTATAATCGAAATCTTTTTTTTGGTTACTTCCAACTTTTTCATTGATCATTTTGTCAAAATAATTTAACATTCTTTGGTAATCTCTTATTTTCCTTATTTTTGTTAGATATTCCAAACGTTGGGTTGGACTTTTCCAATACACTAAAGGGGATGTTTTATAATCGACAGTGTAAAGTCTTGATGATGGCATTTTTAACCAATTCTTTGAATCAGAGAATACATTTCTTGTAAATGTAGCTTCGGTTGAGTCTTTTCCTACATAAGGAGGACTAGAACTTGAGTAGTCTTCAAGGATTTTCTCCAAGTATCTGTTTTTGTTCAGTGCCTTTAATAATATTGGCAGCAGCTTTAATGTTGTCCTATCGAAGTTTATTTTCTTGTTGAATTTGGTACCAAGAGATGTAATATCACTTTCATTCATTAGCCCAATCCAGTTGGGCTTTACTAAGTTTTTTTTATTTGAATTTGCCTCGGAGTTTATACTGTATTCATACACCAGTATCACACTCTGAAAAGAGAAAAATAACACAATTAACATTGGTAATGAGTACTGTGGCTCTTAAACAATATACACTAGCGTTTCTGGGTTAAAATTCAAGCGTCTATCAAACGTTCAACTCTTGGTGAAACTACTAAATATTAGATGATATAATTAAATACTGGCTATTAGATTTTCCAACAACGACATGGAATATAATGTGTTGGAATACTGAGATAGTTAAACTAAGGTATGAGATTATACATGATACTTAAATATTTTCATGTTAGTAACTTACCAATTTTTATTAGTTACACACATTAACAATTTCCCCATTGACAATAGTTTTCGGTACGTGTAGTTTTTAATATTAATAAATGAATTGTTAGTTACAAATAATTAGAATATGTATTAGGTATAACACACATTAATTATTATTATTATCACAGTGGCAACAGAATAAACATTAATTCTAGATAATTATATTGAAGATATACCTAGTTTACTGTATTATAAAAAAATCATTACACTTCTTTTATTTTGGTAAAAAGAGAACAACCTATTGCTGACTTCAATAACTTAATAAAACTAATAACACAGCTATAAATAATCAATTAAAAGGATTATTTATACATCTAAGTGATATTACAGCGGTTATTATAACGGTTACACGATAAATTTCATGATAAAACCAGTTTCAAAGTAACGCAGCACTTAGGTATTTCTTTAATTAATAGATACACGCACCAAATGACATTTACTGCAACAAAATGTAAATAAAAAAAGACGTAACTATGATTTATGAAAGATGTACCTAATAATTAAAACATCATAATAATATTTTAAATGGCCGTCAAACTGCATCTTTATGGCGTAGATTTGAATCTTTTGCTTAACATAGTATTGAGTAAAGTATGATGTTAGTATTTTATTACATAAACATAGTTTTAAATGTACGGTCTAGTTGTCAGAAAAGCGCAACTTGCTAAAATAAGGCCCAAATGAATATCTGCTGAAAACGAATTAATCGATCATTGGAAAAATGTCAATTCGACCCTATTTTAAACATGTATGAAAGGGTTGAGGTTCTACAAATTAGATAATATCCTTCTTTTACTAACAATTTTGTGTCAACGAGTTCTAGCACGAGCCCTGTTATTTCTTTTTCATTACTTTACATGAAGCAGGCGGCATTTTCCTACTGTTATGTACTGCGACTGATTAATAACCTACATTCTAATTAACTTCATTTTAAAAATGGAACTTCGCCTAACACAAAAACCTTTCTCTTAAACACTAGCCTATCTCGTTTATATGACGTCACGAATCGCGGGCTCTGCGCTTGCGCTGATGAAGAAAGCAGAAAGTATGCACACATTACGCTCAATATGTTAAGTACACACATTGTTTCAGCTCGTTTGCATTTTATGTTATTTCCATAATATATGTGGATTGTTGTGCTATATTTGTGTTTACCACGCAAGGAAGAGTGTATATAAGCGAATATATGCCGTCAGGTTCATGGCAGAATTAATCGCGATTTATTCACAAACTGTGTACTAAAACTTTTGTTTAAAAATCGCTATCATGGCTAAACAATCAGTCAATAACTGTGCGAATGACCAAACTTGACAATTTTGGCAGTAAACAAATAATAATGAATAAATTGTCGACCCAATACTTATTTGTGAAAAACCTAAAAATAATAATTTGAGAGCCTAGGTCAAACGATTCTCTTTATATTTGTGTCCAGTTATAGGTTACATTGGACCTGAATATACCGGCAAACTGTGGCTATACATTAGTACATCTCTGCCTAAGCCCTCAGCAATTATTAGGCGTGATAGTATGTAGTAGTAAAAGAAAATTAAGTATAATTTTATGTAGAAGCTATCTAAAAATGTGTGCTAATAAGGTAATAGTTAAAAATAATAGTTGTAAAGGTAAGAATTATTAGGCTGTGTTCAATTACGAATACGAATAATGAATGAATGAGAACATACTACATTAATTTGTCAAAATACGACTCGGTTTAAATTGCGAGCACAAAGGCGTAACAAAGAAGTTTAAAAAATGTAAGTAGGTACGTATGTGATTTTTTTATAAAGCCAAAGTTCCATTTTTACAATTTCTCACAAAAAATGCGCGTGCGTCCAAAAAGGAAGTGTATAACTAATCAGTGTGTAATAACCGTTTACAAAATACAAAGTGGAGAAAAAAGAAACATACGCAATTATGTACACAACGACAACATGCTTCGAATATAAGAGTCGTGTACAATGACGTCACAGTGTAATGTACCGTGCATTGTTTTCATTTTTAGCGTGATGATGAATTAAGGGTTATAGCTACTGAAACATTGGAAGAACCTAAATATTTCAATACCAAAGTTATTATTATTGATAACGATAAGACTACCTTATATATAGATTTCTCAAGATACAGGTTTACCTAGTTTGAGAGACAGGGTTTTCCTTTTGTGCACAGATTTTAGTTCCCTGATTGTATTGCATTGTGTTGCTACCATATAGCTTAAATTGCCATAACATAAAACATGTTTAATCTGTGTTTTTATGAAATAAAAGTTATTATTATTATTATTTCCTTTATTTGTCTTTATTTATTATTATTATTATTATATTATTATAGATACACTTCAAGATAGATGCCAACTCATTCAGTAGGTAAAGAGTACTTTTGAAGGTTCGTCGAAATGTTAAGAACTAAATTAAGGGACTGACTAAGATGAGATGGCATGACTAGACTAGAACAAGACTAGACTATGGTAACTATATCTTGACCTATTTTACCGTAATTCAATTTGTTGTCTTGTACTAAGATATACTGGGTCTCTCTTAAATCGATCGCTAATGATTCATTACGTTAAGTGACGGCTCTGAGTTCGACTGTAAGACTAGGTATATTAATTTGTTTATAATTTGCATTAAAATGGACTATTATAATACTAAAACTGAAATTAGTTTTTTATTTAAGAAATACTAATTATGAGGAGACTCTCTCATAAGTTTCACTGGCGTGAAACCAAATTTAGGCAGCAACTCTGTTGACGGTTAAAAGCAAATATTATTTAAACGTCTCCCAACCATCGATTGCCACTGGTTTTTGTTTGTATATTTTCACAATGTGTTTATCCGAATGTTTGTAAACAAGCAATTGTTTAAGAACATTGACATTATTGCCGCAGCTGTCAACAAATGTTTCCGCAAATCGAATTCTTCACGTCAGTGAAGAATTCGATTCGATCGAACGTGTTTGATGTTAATCAAACATAGTTGCAATTACAACTGAAATAAATCACGTAAAATGGCGTAGCTTTCTTTTATAACAACATAATGTGACTTAAGTTAGCTCACTTTATGTTGCACTGTATGTTGTATGCTGTTAGGTGTTCTACGTAAATAGTTTTAAAAAGTCTAACTCAATGTTGTTAGCTGTCTTAAAACCATTTACATGTTCGACAGTAGGAAATACTTCTGTAGTTGTAAGTATATGCCAATGGCTGCGAAATGTAAACCATTATTGAAAGTTTACCCCAGCAATAGTTTTGTCTACTATGCTTTTGTACCATTAATTACGCATTAGATTTCGTATCCAATCATGTAAAATAGGTGTAAAGATCACACAAACTTAATTAAAATTCTCAGTAACGTACAAAAACAAAAATTAACACAAGTATTTAAAACACAATATACAGACACACAAATAAGAAGCATGGCAAAAAATTCAAATTCCTACTCACAACAACAACGGTAACTGTGATCGCCGTAGATATGGCTGCGCAGGCGCACCCTTGCCTTATTTGCCGCTTCCTCGACGAACGCAGGAACTCCTCGGTCCGCGCATCTATAGTCCTGTACAACCCAAACTGTCGGATACGGGAGCTACTGGACACCACGGAGCCCTCACTGGACATGTTGCCGACACATCACTACCGCACAAATGGTTTGTTTTGTTACAACGCGCGCATCGGCCGCGTCCGCACTAGAAAATGTGACGGATTCTTTGCGCAGCGATAATGTGTTTTCCTTTGAGATTATAGGGTTGGGTTGTGGGGCTTTCATTCGATGTCGATATACGGTAATTTTTGAATAAATCTCTTCAATATAAGATCAGATTATTGATGCCCAAGAGACTATACCTAACGCTGGCTATCCTAATATATACTAAAAAGTAAATCTCTTTAGTATATATTATCGTTTTACAGTAGGTATGTGTAGTTGTATAGAATATATGTGTGTGGGTCGTTATCATTTATTCGTGAGGATAGTCTATAAAGTTAAATTATAATTACTAACGATAGTTTATACACTACACATTTAATTTATTATTTGAATCTAAATGTAGCATTAATACCAGTCTGTCGTTTTTAATTATATTTACTTCGTCATTACCCTCCAGAAATTCAGACCTTTTTAACTTACATTTTATATTCTGATGCTTAGAAGACTTATATTTTTATGAATACTGCAAAATCATCGATACCTTCATCCCATCACTAGCTAGCACGATGCGCGGACGCAAGGCACTGGAGCGTGCCGACCACCACTCCCGCACCACCGAATATTCGTAACACCAGTGAAAATCACAATTATATGTGTAATTTATTCACATCACTACGTATGCTCTCAGCAGTTACATTGTGAGGTTATTAAACAAGCAATTTTTGTTTATTTTATGTGTACTAATATCATAAATTGCTCGGCTCATTTGTATAATGGTGTAGAGAGTGTCGTATTGCTGTCGCTATGACTAGTTGCGTCATTGTGACCGGACTTCCACGGTAGGTCAAAATTACCAACACTTATGTGACAAATTTCGCTATTCTGATGTCGCTGATTTCTATTAATCTCCTTTAACATACAATCACGGTATTCAATGTATTCCCCGAAGGGGTAGGCAGAGGCGTACTAATGTACACCCACATTTCGCCGGTATGTTTAGGTCCCATGTAATAGGGGGCGACCCTATCGTTATCAACCGGGCACAAATCCAGACTCCGAGCTACTACTGGGAATTTCACAGATAAACCTAACAACACTTTGCTCGACCCGGGGATCAAACCTAGGACCTCTACCGTAACAGTCACGCTTGGGTCCAATAGACGAACGATCCTTCATTCTAATTCAATATATTGATCCAATATTCATGATCAAAATTTGTTTACAAATAGAGTGTGTTTTTTTGTACAGTACCTCTTCATAATCAGACATAATCAGAACATTACTCGCGTTAGACCACATTTTGACGGATTTATGATTTTTGGGCACAAATTCAAACTCCACTGCTACTGAATGCTGAAAATCTGAAACCCCATACCACTTTTCCTGTCCTAGACAGCAGCCTCATTTGCGACCACTACAAAAAAATGTTATGCAATAGGAAGCAAATTTGTGTTATTAATAATCAGCGTCGTTATTTGCCTATTGTCGAGTTTCGCTCCCCTCCTGAAGCCCCAATAGCAGAAGCAAATGTTGGAAAATTGTCGGAAATCGTTGGTATTATTTTTATTCCAGAAGCTGATAGTCTTCACAGATTCCGTTATAATGTAATTATTAACTTAAAATCATCGTACAGAGATTCTATCCGACACTTACATATCATAGACACTAAGTTAAATGTGAATTATACTTCTAATAAGTTTAATCAAATAATCTTAAGTATCTTAGGATTAGAATACACGCTATGAAGCTGTCCATGCGAAATTGGATACCAAACTTATAAATACTAAAGTATAAGTACTAAAGGAGGTAAATATTATTTATGTAGGTATGTAGTAAAATCTGTCATATCTGGCATTCAATAAAAGGCCTACGTCCAACAGTGGGCAAATACGGGCTAATGATGATGATGATTTCAGAATTTATTCTTACTTCACCAACATACACAGCTTGCAGAACTGATGGCCATTGGGACAAGATAGGTAACAGTAGATACTACGTATTTGAAAAGGCAGCGTCGGAGAACCTTCAATGAGATGGACGGAAAACCTGCCAGAGGTAGTTAACAGTCCATGTTGAGACTATGGAGGAGGTCTGGAACACCTGTTGGACAATCGTTGTCGTAGTTAAAATTCTCACAACTAGGCTATCCGTCAAATTGTCCAAAAATTGAGTTGCAGAAATTCTTTGAAAAAACTGATATTGAGCCGGAGCCTGGTTACTAGAGTCCCTAACGTGGTTAGGAAAACGTTAGGATGACGATGGAAATATTTAAAACAATATTCATTTTTCTTGCGCTGAATATCTTTAACTACGTGTAAGTGCATATTTAATTTAAAAATCATTTTATGACCTAGTTGTTACTAGGAATGGGAATCTTATATGGGAATTGACCCAGCCTATGTGTCGCTAGCCTAAGTGTAAATGCGCTAGATACCCATCTTTATACGGTATGATGATGCCAAATGAGCCCCACTTACCTCGGTTGAGCGCAGCCCGCTACGTATTGATACCAATTTTAATTGCCCCTCATGGATGTCATATATTATTATCGAGTTTCATTTACCTTAACGCTCTGTTCACTCACGGGATGTACAGATATCATAGCGGTATTTCCATTTCATTCTCTGAGCTGTCGAAATGTAATTCATGGTAAAAAAAGTTGATTTCCACTATTTTCTCTTAGGAATTCCTTAGCGCAGCAAATCATTAACGGTAATGATAAGTGTTATGTATTTTCTATATTCCATTTCAAATAAATACAAGGTCTCTTTTGATATCCAATTTAAACTAACCTCGTGTAATCGAAAACTTTTCTATATTTGTCCGAAAAAGCTCTTTGGATTTCCTGCGTGATAAAGTAAAAATTTTTGTTTTTTTATTCAACAACTATTTTATAAGTCGTCTAGAAGAAAAAAAGGTCTTGAAGCATTGGACCGCCTTTGTTATGATTCTCGAATAAAACGAAGATCATTTGTATTCTTCTTCTGAGAAATAAAGTATTTTGACAATAGGAGTAAGTGCTAAGTAAGTAGCTTACAACCATCATCATCATAATCATCCTTCATTTTGTTATTCCTGTCTGATTTGCGCCAATCTTATACAGGTCTTTCCAGCACAATAACCTATAACCTAAAATTACATTCGGTCATTCAGTCCAATATTTTTATTTATATTAAATTACTTCAATAAAAGTCGGTTGTATAACAAATCCCTTGTAAATCTCCGGCGCGGACACTTAAAATTTTCATTGCAACATAATCAAAATCAGATTTGTGTACACGATATTAAAATTATTATAAGTAGTGTTAGGGATTTTATAAAAATAATGTTCAAGACTACCCGCCTATTTTCATAATGACTGTGTCCGAATGTATGAAAGGTTTGCCGGAACGTCACTTCGTGCACTTCTGCTCGAGATCTCTGATAGTACAGACGTGCTATGTCCGTACCTTCGCCGCTGGTAATTGTGTGAGTAATATCGAATCTCTGTATGATCGTCGTACGATCATTGTCCGACCGTCGTGTATTTTGCTATGTGTGTCAATTCTAATTAGATCCTGACTATGTAAATTGTTACTTTGGCCTATGGCCCTATTAAATCTTTGTGTTACCAGTGTACTTATATTTTTTATTAATAAATTCTACTTCTGTTCTACAAAATCAGAAGTGGGATACGCATAAAGTTTCCATATCTTTGTGTGTATCCCGCCCACTGAAACAATTATCATTACATTTTGTAGTTGTTTCGATCGGACAGAGCATTGCGATGGTTTCTTGCAACAAATAATGACTTGTCAATGCAAAAGCTACGTAGGTACCGTCATTGGCAGTTTGATATTAAAAATTGTTTGAGGTTACAGCGTGATTACGTGTGTGCATTATGAACATCTTTGTAAGTGGTTGGTAAACCATGTCAATTTATCACAAGTGTGGTAAAGTGCAGGTAGGTGTAAGGTTTTAAAAAGTGTTGCAGGTTTCTCAGCCGTGAATAAGTGGAGCGACATTTGACTTCAAGTATGACTTGGTACTGCTGATGGTACCAAAGGCCTGAGGCAGGAAACGTGATGCTGTATCCTGGTGAGATCAAACTAATTTGTTTTCTAAGTCATCATAACCATAACGACATTTCTAACTGAAATTAGGATGACCGAACAGTGTTTGATTTTTTATTGTGAAATTTTTACCATGTCGTTTGCCCCCGTCAAATTTCACTTAATCTGTGTGTAACTACCGTGTATTGCAGTTGTTTCTTGTTTCCATGAATTGACTAAACTTCGGTGGATTATGTACCAAACAATAATTGTCATTTGTTTTTGTGAACACCATTGTCTGTAGCGTAAGCTCTGCGGTGTGCAGATGCCTTATTGTTTGTTGTTGGGTACCTAGGGTGACCTACAAGAGACCGATGTAAAGCCTGTATGCGTGTTGTGATGAGGACACAAACGTTTGAATGGTATTCGGGTGAGTGGGAAGAGACCTAGGGTAAAGCCTTGGTTGTTTGTGGGTAGTAGTGGGTACCTAGGGTGACCTACAAGAGACCGATGTAAAGCCTGTATGCGTGTTGTGGAGAGAACACAAACGTTTGAATGGTATTCGGGTGAGTGGGAAGAGACCTAGGGTAAAGCCTACTTGTTGATGTGTCAGTTGTGACAGTAAGATGACTATGGTGACAGTGTTGTTGTTCGGTACATGGTCTAATAATAATCCGCTCACTGTATTTTTGTGCAACCTGAGGGCTCTGCACTTGTGTTTTTGAGTAGCCTCTGCTTACTGTTTTGTGTATCTTAGTAAGACAACCCAAGGGCTTTGTCTAACTTTTGTTCTGTTGGTACCCATGTCACTGCTGTCGCTGTGGGTGCCGCTGGCGCTACTGGTGCCGCCCGATGGCGCTGCTGTCGCTGTGGGTGCCGCTGGCGCTACAAGCGCTACTGGTGCCGCCCGATGGCGCTGCTGTCACTGCGGTGCCGCTGGCGCTGTAAGCGCTACTGGTGCCACTCGATGGCGCTTCTAGCGCTACGGTGTCGCTGGCGCTGCAACCGCTACTGGTGCCACTCGATGGCGCTTCTAGCGCTACGGTTTCGCTGGCACTGCAGGCGTCACTGGTGCCACCCGCTGGCACTGCTAGCGCTACTGGATGCTGCTGGGTGCTGCTGGATGCTGCTGGATGCTACGGATGACTGCGGGTGCTGGTGCTGTGCTGATGCCGCGCTGATGCTGCTACCGCTGGTGCTGCGGTATAGCTGCTATTGCCGATTCAATGGTCTTCAGGAAAGAAGGCTTCGAGGACGAAGCCCTGTCAGGAGAGGCCGTGTTAGGGATTTTATAAAAATAATGTTCAAGACTACCCGCCTATTTTCATAATGACTGTGTCCGAATGTATGAAAGGTTTGCCGGAACGTCACTTCGTGCACTTCTGCTCGAGATCTCTGATAGTACAGACGTGCTATGTCCGTACCTTCACCGCTGGTAATTGTGTGAGTAATATCGAATCTCTGTCCGATCGTTGTACGATCATTGTCCGACCGTCGTGTATTTTGCTATGTGTGTCAATTCTAATTAGATCCTGACTATGTAAATTGTTACTTTGGCCTATGGCCCTATTAAATCTTTGTGTTACCAGTGTACTTATATTTTTTATTAATAAATTCTACTTCTGTTCTACAAAAGTAGTTTTAATGAACTTTCTAATCCACACAAGCATCGATAATTTGAAAATGATGATCCGGGTGTAACTAATTACGTGTATATTACGGATTTATTACGACAGAGCGTGATGAATTGTTACTTTTTTACTCTCTCCGAGGAAACTAATATTGTGCATTGTGAACATTAGTGTACTGTGTACGGAAATGTTAACAAAAGTACACGGTATTTTTTAATTAAGGTGATTCAAGTTTTTTTACGATAACTATTTTCTTGGCTATTATTTTCGTCGGCCAGCTCGGATCGAAGAGTTTAGCTTGTGCTTAGCAATTTTAAAACAATTCTGTTCAAGGTTCCATAGCTTTTCCTTACAAGAACGCAAAAAAATATGTCCAATAATGACGAATGGTATGGGGCGTTGAAATTAGACTGAAAATAGTTACCAGAATTGCATGTGTATATTGTGTATCTTAGGAAGGTAAATTAAAGCAGTAATAGGCTAGGGGTATGACCAGTGGACATCCAAGTCAAAGGTCTCGAGTTCGAATCCACGGTACGCACGATCCAAATCTGCATGTCTGAGAGATTTTCTCGATGGCATGTGAAGTATGCCAAGCCGCATAGGTGGTGGTGGACTATAGCCTAACCCCTTTCATACTGAGAGGAGACCCGTGCCCAGCAGTAGGACGGTATATGGGTTGCTGAATATATTTTAACTTTTTCAAGTACAATTTTCCTATGTGAATAATTGAATATATCACATATTTTCATATAAAATTTCGATCCACTGTGATCGATATACTTTTTATTCTCAGATCGATATGTTTACAACTACAGTCCAATCCATCAACTTGACATTATTTTTTCACTATTTTCACTTAGGAACAGTGTGGAATTCCTTAGTCCAGCCATTCATTAATGCCAATGATAAATTAGTAGTGCGTCATCGAACTTCGCGCTTCAACGGTCTCTGCACTGATTTATCAGGGAAAAAACGTTGGGAAAATGAAACTTAGTTTTGGTTGAATATTTTTATGCTGTCTGTACTTTCACAAAGATCATGTATTGAAAGAAAGTTACTATAATCTTGTATTTGTTCTCGCACCCTTAACAGCACAATTGTTCAGAAGAAAGAACTCCTGTTTCGTTTGAATCTGAAAAAGTGATGTAACCCTATTACCCTGTAACTATTTGTTGATAGTAAGTATCCATGACATGTAAAAATAAATATAAATATCTTGGGACATTTTTACACAGCACCATCTAGTCCCAAACTAAGCAGAGCTTGTACTATGGGTACTAGACAATGGATATAATACTTAGATACTTTTTTTTTTGTAAATACATACTTGTAATATATAAGAAACACCCAGACAAACACAAACACATAAGTTCATCACATAAATGTTTGTGTCTTGTGGGAATCGAACCCACGACCTCATGATCAGCAGTCCGGTACTCGAACCACTTGACCACAGACTTCGTCAAAAATGATATGATATTTCCATTCTCAATTCCACGTCCAGATAAATTTAGGAAATTTGCCCATAGTTCGCCGGTATGTTTAGGGCCCATGTAATAAGCCCGGTAACCGTTTACAGATCTAAACTTCGATTTGCTACTGATTATTTTAATAAAACATGGAATAACACTTTGCTCTACCTGGGTATCCAACTCAGGACCTCCAACATAGCAGTCACGCTTAAGACCACTAGAATAATGAGGAATTAAATTTATTTATTTATTTATTCAATACAATGCTCTATACCTTCCTCACCGTTAGTACTATGTGCTAACGATAGAAATGAAACGAAAAAAAATATTAATTTCATTTTTTTATTTAAAAAATATTTTATAATCTTAAACGTAGAATTAGTTAAAGGCAGTGATTCCGCGTTTCTTTTTGAGTATTACCGTTACATACATATTAACTAGTTACTAATATATAAACAAACATTATTAACAAACAAAAAATATTATATTATATTGCGACTGGTAGGTACGTAGTACTCGTTTGGTATCACAATTTATATGGCAACTTATTCAATACCTGATTGCGCCAAAATTATATTAGATTAACAAGATTGTACGCCATTGAGATTAAGTTTTATGAATTAATTGACTTGAAATTTGTTTCACATTATTTAGGATACTTTACATCACATTATTTTTCACACATTAAAATGTTATAATTAAGTTTTCAGTTCGTTGCAGTATACCATTTCTTAGACACGATTCCAATATCGGTGGTCACAATTTTTTTTCTATAAGAAAAAAAGTAATGTCATTGTCCAACTTAGAATCGCATCCAGAACCAATCCTTCACACCAACAAATTCACGTTCTTAAGTAAAATTTTGGAGCATCAGGTTTTTATCATCTACACTAAATTAGAACACGAATGGTACCAATGGTCGATCGTAGAAATATCCTTTATCTTCGATATAAGGAGGTCGGGTCGTGTAAGGTATTCTGGTCGTTGGAGGAGGTATGTATACTGGGGGTCTGGTCGTTGGAGGAGGTATGTATACTGGGGGTCTGGTCGTTGAAGGAGGTATATACACTGGGGGTCTGGTCGTTGGAGGAGGTATGTATACAGGGGGTCTGGTCGTTGGAGGAGGAATGTACACTGGAGGTCTGGTCGTTGGAGGAGGTAAATACAGTGGGGCTCTGGTCGTCGGAGGCGGTATGTACACTGGAGGTCTGGTCGTTGCAGGAGGTATGTACACTGGAGGTCTGGTCGTTGCAGGAGGTATGTACACTGGAGGTCTGGTCGTTGCAGGAGGTATGTACACTGGTCTATTAGTTGAAGAAGATATATAGACCGGTGGCCGTGTTGTTTGAGGAGGAATGTAGACTGGCGGTCTTGTTGGGGGACTAGGTGTTGGGAACGTAAATGGTATCTTAGGCGCAGGGTAGTCGTAACCTGTAGTTTTGAAGGGTGGTGGTGTTACTGGTGGAGGTGGTCTTGTTGGGGGTGGTGACGGAGGAGTTGGTGGTCTAGTTGGGGGTGGGGGTGGTAAGTACGTAGAGGGTTTTGGTGGTGGTGGAGGTGGAGGTGGTGGTCTCGTCGGCGGTGGTGTCGGTGGCCTCGTTGGTGGTGGGGGTGGTAAGTAAGTAGAGGGTCTTGGTGGAGGCGGAGGTGGTGGTGGAGGTCTTGTTGGAGGTCTTGTTGGAGGTGGTGGTGGCAAATAAGTAGATGGTGCTCGAGTTGTTGGTGGGGGTGGTGGCCTCGTTGGTGGAGGCGGTGGTAGGTACGTGGCAGGTGTTCTATATGTGGGTGGTCTGGTTGGGGGTGGAGTTGGCGGTGGGGGTGGTCTTCTTGTGGTAGTTGACGGGATAAAAACTGGTAGGATTGTTCTTGGTGTTGTAGGTTGAGTTACAGGTGGGATATACGGTCTTCTCGTGGTTGTTGGATAAGGAAATGGTACTGCTGGTGTTGGGTAAGAATAGCCTGTTGTTCTGATGTCGTTATAGATGGTGCTATACGTTGGAGGCGCTCTCGTTGTAGGCGGTCTTGTTGGTGGGGGAAGTGGTCTTCTAGTTGTTGGGGGTGGTGGTGGACGTCTAGTTGTTGGAGGTGGTGGCGGACGTCTAGTTGTTGGAGGGGTAGGAGGCCTCGTTGGTGGTGGAGGGGGCAAATAAGTTGCTGGTCTTGTTGGTGGTGGTGGCGGACGTCTAGTTGTTGGAGGGGTAGGAGGCCTCGTTGGAGGTGGTGGGGGCAAATATGTTGCTGGTCTTGTTGGTGGTGGTGGGGGCCTGGTTGGGGGTGGAGTCGGTGGCCTTGTTGGTGGTGGTGGGGGTAAATATGTTGAAGGTCTTGGTGGTGGTGGGGGTCTGGTTGGGGGCGGAGTTGGTGGCCGTGTTGGAGGTGGTGGAGGTAAATATGTTGAAGGTCTTGGTGGGGGTGGTGGGGGTCTAGTTGGGGGAGGGAATGGTACACGTGGTGTTTCGTACACATAGCCTTTAGTTGAAGGTTGGTAAGTCGGTGGTGGTGGGGGAGGTGGAGGTGGTCTGGTTGGTGGTGGGGGAGGTGGGGGAGGTCGCCTCGTTGGTGGTGGTGTAGGCGGGGTAGGTGGTCTCGTTGGTGGTGGTGGTGGTGGAGGAGGCGGTCTGGTTGGAGGTGGGAATGGTATACGAGGAGTTTCATACACATATCCTGTTGATTGCGTTATTGGAGGTCTTGTTGGTGGTGGAGGAGGTGGTGGTGGTCGAGTTGGAGGAGGTGGTGGTGGAGTTCTAGGTGGCGTAGGTGGCGGAGGTGGCCTTGTTGCGGGTGGGTAGGTCACACGTGGGGTTTCATACACGTATCCTGTTGATGGTATTATTGGTGGCCTGGTCGGTGGTGGCGGGGGTGGAGGGCGTCTTGTCGGGGGTAGTGTTGGTGGCGGTGGTGGCCTTGTAGGGGGTGGTGGCGGCGGTGGTGGTGTAGGCCTCCTTGTAGCAGGCAACTCAAACGGTATACGCGGAGTTTCATACACGTATCCTGTTGTCGCAGTTATTGGTGGCCTTGTCGGCGGTGGAAGAGGGCGTCTAGTTGGCGGTGGTGGCGGAGGAGGAGGGGGTCTTGTTGGCGGCGGTGGCGGTGGCGGAAAGGGAATCTTAGGCTTCGGGTAGAAGTACCCGTCCTCGTCGAGGTTGGCAGAGATGGGGGCCCCAATCACTGCATAGTTTTGGCTCGAGCCAAAGTCGATGGCTCGTGCGGGTCGCTCCGCCTTACAAGTGTGGTACACTGCAAGGAGCACCACTGCCAGTTGCAGTGACAGCCTCTGGAATAAGAGAAAATAATAAGATTAGAAACTACAATGACAATATATTTAAAAAGTTATACGATACTCTAGTTCTTTTTTTTATTATGGTCATTATAAAACTTGGTCATAAAATAAATTTGCTTTATCTTTTAAATTTTATTTATGTAAACTAATAAAATGTCTGAGTGGGGGACAATTATACAGATGAATCTCAGAGAGGTTTTCGTGTCAGGGTCAAAATTACTAAACATTTTGACATCGAGGAACTTTCATGAACTCTTGCACTAGCTTGAGATCATACGTATTATAAAAAAAAACATTATTAATATTTTGCAACGTATAATGTCATTAACTAAAATGTTAATGTCATGCGTACACCTATTGTTTATAAATGCCTTTAATACTTCTTCAGTCATGATGATAAATGTTTTCACGCCTATCTCCCAGAGGAGGAGGCTTCCCGTCATTGTAATGGTGAATGTTCCTGAGCCCATGACCATGACGCAAAGGGTAAGTGCGGTGTTTAGTCGGTATGAGTTTCACATACCTTGCCGTCTCCCAGGCGACGGGGATCCATGAGGATTTTCCGCACACAAAAAAGGGTAGTAGGCTTATCATTATTACATTCAATTTTCTACCTATCATGTACTCAATATTCGCTTTATCTACGATCCCAACCTCCACAAAATTGTTCATCGATTTAGGGTGTTTTTAGCCTGGCCATTTTGGCGTATAATAATAATTATTATTATCAGCCTGGTTGGTCCCACTGCAGGGCAAAGGCCTCCCTCCCTACCTTCCACTCCTCACGAAATAATAACACGAATAATTGGCATATAATACGAATCATTAATTCATTCATTTTATAAATATAATATATAATTAAAATACTACAGTGATACCAGAATTAGGTCAAGGGCAAAGATTTTCTATCTTCGTCATCCTAGTTACTTATTTACTACCAAGGGGTAAGTAAATAAGTTCATCAATTTAACCTACTTTAAATTTAAGACCTTTGCACTTGTTGGTGACGCTGAAGCAGCTCTTTTTAAGTACATGACAGCAAGTAATCTTCTGAAGAGTTTGTTTGTTTGTTTGTCCGGTACTAGTGGTCCGATTCTAAAAATTCTTTCTGTGCCAGATAGCCTGTTTATTAGGCAGGCGAAGGAAGCACTTCCCACAATTAACTCTCGTGTCACTAAGCAATTACTACGATTGTCTAAGCAACAACTGAGGACAATCACCGCAGCCCTCACAGGTCATGGGTTCTTCAATAAACATCTGCATGTTTTAGGTGTCGCTGACAGCCCCGTCTGCAGAGCTTGTCTGAGAGGGGACGAAACAGCGGCTCACGTGCTTTTGCACTGTACTGAGGTCGCCACATACAGGGCTAAGTACTTCGGAAACAAAAGTACCCTCCGAGAGATCGTCAGCAACATCAGGAGTGTGCTGGCGTTTCTTGAGGAGTTAGGGTGGTTTGAGTAAACATTAAACATCCCCACCCGTACGCAAAATACGCGCATTGACGTGGAGTTGCGGAAAACAGCCCGCTATACCATACCATACCATAGCCTGTTTATTGCGGAAGGCTATATAGGCTATTATATATTTAGTATATATTTTTATTATATATAGGCTATATACCCGTGGGTTGCAGCTGAAAATCAGCGTCAGGTGGTAGTCCCTATCACTGCTGACATTATGCTGAGCTGTGGCCCTTTTGGCACAATGTATCTGTTATATTAATTATTAATTATTTTATTTATGTTATTTTAAGTGACGTTCTTGTTTTTGTGCCAATAAATACATTTCTTTCTTTCTTTCTTTCTTCTTTCTATTAATCATCAATTAAGAATATTGCAAAAACGGGGAAAAAAATCTACTTCTTTGGGAACGAAGCCGCGGGAAACGGCTAGTGCTATATAGTCTCTTTTATGTAGGTATATAGTTTACATACCAGCTGAGCCTGCGAGTATATCCTACAAATGCAATCAAAGCCGAGTGATTCTAGCGCCATCTTGTGTATTTAATAAGAAATCTTATTGAAAAAACAATGTCATTTAGATTTTCCATAATAAAAGTTGTGAGAAAGCTAATTTAAGGTAAATGTATAAAATACATAGTTGAATGATAATATTATTATTATATACTTATCAGATATACTAATCAGATGGAGCCAGCCCTAACGAAATTTATGGCATTAAGTCCACCTTGTGTACTATTTTATGGACATAAAGTTTAAATAAATAAATTTAATCCAAGAAAATACTAAAGACATTTGGTACGAAAATGTTGATTAATTTTATTATTTTAGTCGGAAAAGTGATATTGAACTGATCCTCACAGCAATTATACTCAAACAAGTCTTATATTATTGCAAATCGGTAACAAATAAAATTTTTTCATTCAAAAAAAATTTTTCATCGCTTTTAAATAAAAATATCAGTAACAACTTCCTTGACATATTTACAATCGGTATCATCTCATAAAAAACTTTTTTCAATAATAAAATGTATTAAAATCGTCATTATGTATGGTAATTTACGACTGTTCGTTAGTGAAACACATTTCGTTGAAGAAGCTCAAGGCATTCCAGTTAGCACTTGTAGAATTCAACATGTATGTCGTATGGTCCAAGGTAAAAGTTTTCGTCAACCACCGTAAAATTTTATGGATTTATTTTCAAGTTTTGTTTTAAATTAATCGATTTATTATGGGAATATGTAGCGTTGGGAAATTAAGTAGGCATTCTTTGTTTATAGGTACCTTCAGGTAGGTTAGGTTAGGTACCTTTAAGTTGTTTTATAAAGACGTAATAAAAAGTCGTTTCAAGGCTACTTTAGTCTTTAGTATGTTAAGTTTAAGTTGCGGTACTTGTGTGTGTATTGCTTAAGTATATTTTTATTGATCCGGAAACTTGGATTGGTAAATTAACCTGCGACGTGTAAACTAATTGACAAATGAGTACCTATGTATCTCGAGTTAAGTTCGTTAGTCAAATATTAATGTGACATGCATGCATAAATAGTCTATTTCATAATAGGATGCACACGACATATTTTTTATCAAGCTATTTCTATTGTTTTATATCATCTGTTTTATTAGCTTACATTTAAGTGATTTTTTTAATAATCTCCAAAGCAGTGAACAAATTTCGGTCTACAAAAATTAAAAACAGTCTTTATTCGATTTTCGCCTTTAGATTCGCGCAGTTAATTTAAAAAAAATATACTATTCTTAAACATACGCTTATAGAAATTAATCACGAATGATAAAATGAAAACAGAACTTAGGTTTGTTGCATTATTTAAATTCAACAAGAAAATAATTAAACATTTTTTTAACATTACCTACGACGACAAGCGATAATTAATTATATTTTTATAATGTTGATTTATATTTTCAATGTTATTATTCGCTCAACCTTGTGACTTAGACTACACAATGACATTGATGAAGTATTTTGTCACTAACAATGATTTAATTAAGTCAACACAACCGACTCCATACTGTTTTTGTTCCCTGATTGGTTATTATGCGTAATGACCACTTGTCCTTCATTTGTCATTCGGTGTAATGTCTATGCAAACCTAGAATTGCAGATTTATAAACAATTTATTAATTCCTAATGTCTGGAATCGTATCTATTATGATATTACCTATGTAAAGTTTGATTTAAACTAAAACCTTTTTAATTACAATTACAATTGGAGATGGTACCTAGGTCTCCGTTGCTGGTGTCTTTCTAGGGTGGTACCATCGCTTTGCCAAATATTCCGCCGCTAAGTAAGAATTTGTGATAACATAATTTATTGTGTTCCGGTTATAAGGGCAATGTAGCCAGATAAATTACTGAGACTAAGAAAATGAGACTCTACCAACTGTTGCCGCTTATCATCAAGCAGCCCGTAAGCTTGTCTGAGCTAATATTCTAAAGAGGAAAGATTTGATTTATTATATTTTTGTTTGTTAAGATTTAACTCAAAAACTACTTGAACGATCTTAAAAATTCTTTTACTATTGGAATGCAACGTCTTTGCCGAGTAACATAATTGATAAGAACAAATCACGCGGGCAAAGCCGTTGGTAGAAAAGCTATTTCGTTTATAAAAAACACAGCACGATTAGAATTTATCAAACATTTGCATAAATGTCAATAAAAATCAAGAGTTTTTCAAGACCTACACGATTAGAACTATCAAAATCTTCATTGCATTATGTTTAATTGCTTCCATAAATTTGGCACGCGTCGGCGTTTGTGGGTAGTTAATTACTTGGTATATCTCACGAACAATAGTTTCGGTAAATTATTTGAATGTTCAGAATTAATTGTATGCTAATTATTTGAGATTTTGGATGAGAGAGATAACTTGATACATTAATTTATTGTTTGCTTAGATTTTCTTTTGTTTTTCTTCTGTTTTATCCATGGTGTAAGAAAATATTAGGTATATTTTATTGATATTATGAACCCCTTACCAGGGATTGAACCACTTTTTACCCGACTGTCAAGGAAGGGTTACGTTTTTTTGTTTCTCAGATTTAATGGTTGATTGAGTGGTTGGTATTCTGTGTTCATTTTTAGATCAATTTGTAACGCATTTTAAATATACCTCTACGTCTAGGCCAGATGCCAGTTTGAATATTTGGTACATAAACGCGTGGTCTACATAACTAATTTTCTTTGTCCATTGACGGAAATTCAAATGAGTAGCATACGGTGCCGTACAACTCCACACAAGTGTTATAAGCTACAACGTGTGAAACGCCGGCTATTTTGTTTGTTTTGATTTCTCGGTAGGTACAGAATATAAAAATAAACTAAATGTATAATAGTGAAATGAATAAGTACCTATTTCATACTCTACCTATACTTTTCTATACTAATATAGTTTTTGTCACTAGGTTATCAGAGAGCAGATATGTTTTTGTTAGTTTATTAATAGGTACCTACCATTAAAAAACGTTACGTTACGTTAAGCTATTGGTAAATTTACTTTTAACCCAGTAGATGTAGTTTGCACATAATCAAAAAATTGGCGTTGTTTTTTTTATCATGGAAATTCGTAAAACTATATTTTTCCTGCTCTAATTTGCAAAAATTGTAGGGAAACGAAAAGGATGGCAGTAATAGTCATATATGCACCCGCATACTGCACATTTTCGCATAGGTTGCATTCTAAGCGTGGGAGAGGTTAAATCTATCGATAACTCTCATCATTTATAAAAATATTTATAAAAAAATATTGATTTATACAATTCAATAACAAAACTGCAGGAGAGTTTGTTAATCGATACTGATTGATAGCGTCTTGCTACGAACCAGCAGGACAATTGCGTAATTCGTGAAATAATCGGGACCTCGACAGTTATAAAATTGATGTTTTAATTCAACCAACCTCAAGACATTACATATTAATGTATACAAATTCGGTAAACAATTCGAAGGTAATACAATCGATACAAATTCCTTGCGACGGCCAACGCTCCCTAGGTCACATTCGTTAGCGGATGGCACACAAAAATTAACAAACTGTACTGAAGGCCGCCTCACATCCTAGAGACGAGTAATTATTTACTTAAGATATATAATAGTGTGGTCTGACCCCAGGTTGCGACAGCCTGCAAACACGGCGCGTGCTACTGGTAATGAACTCAAAGATAATGGTGGTTTTGCGTCTAAGGCTTCTTGGTAATATTTGCGTGTTCCAAATAACGTCTAGTGTATAACCGAGTAACATAGGGTACTATCCTTATCCTTACTAATATTATAAATGCGAAACTAACTCCGTATGTCTGTTTGTCTCGCTTTCACGCCAAAACGACTGAACCGATTTAAGACGACGCATTGAAGATTTGGGGGTCATGGATCTTAATATTTCTCAGCCATTACAAAACATACGGATCTGATTTTTACATATGTCATTATTCATGTCTTTAGCTATAAATTTGTAGTACAGAAACACGATTGGATAAACTTTACTGCAGAGAAAAAAATGTTGAAGACAGCTCTTCAAAAACATGGATTCGCATTTTATGGAGAAACGGAACGGATTTAAACCTTCAAATTTTCAGTATAGATAAGTTTCAACAGAGTCTTTGAATTGGTAATTGGATTTTTTAAAATACATTTTAGATTCGATTTTAAACGAGAAAAACCGTTTTGGCGCATACGACCTTCCACTATAAGCTAGTTTGCACTTGTTTTTGTATGGAGAATGCCTCCTGTCAGTCCGCCACGGACTGTTATCAGCGCCGGGTCTGTGTCAGATGAGCTCCCACGACCAGTATAAGCTGATCTTTCAGTGTACGGGAAGCAATACAATGTAAATGCTTATTAGACTGGACTTTATAAATTGACAATCGGTAAAATAGAACAAAGCTAAATGGAGTCGTCTTTGGACTTATGCGAATATAAAAAAATATTATCACATCTACTATATTTTCAATGTATTTCAGGTAACCAGGCCCATAAATCAAAATACAATAACGTAAAAAAAATAAAAATAAACTCTAAAAATTAAGCGACTGGGAACTTTCATGGAAAATGCTGCCTTATCCCTTTGAGATATAAAAAAAATATGTATGATTGAATTGTTCCTTTTTGATAGGCCTATAAAAAAGTTCCCGATACTATAAGTGTATCTTTTAAGGATAGCTTACTATACCCATTTTAATGTTTAAAAAAATGGTTACTTTATTTAATGTGGTCTATCTTTAAACCGTTGATGGTTTTCTTCGACAGTCTTCCATCTCCATCATCAGGTTAACGTTAGGTGTTCATTATGTTGTAACATGGAATTAAATAAGCTCAAACACGAGATAGCTGCTGTAAACCATTGAGGGTTTTCTTCGACTGTCTTCAGTCTCCATCATCAGGTCACCTCTAGGTGTCCATTATGTTGTAAGCTCATTAGGACTACATAACTGTGCTATGTTTCACCACAATCGGTTCTCTAGTGAAAATTTGAAAAATCAGAAACCCATCATCAAGGGTAGTAAAAACATATACAATTACACATATACAAACGAATATAAAACCGTCTCCGGTTCATCGTCGGTTAAAAAAATTAATGCATACCTATATGCTCTGCTGTCCGTGCGAAGCTGGGTAGGTCGTTACTCGCTAATAAATAATAATAAAATTAAAAACTAAAAGGTACAAGTAAGTACCTAGGCTTGCGAGCTCTGCATTTATGAAAGTTGGTTAAAACCGGACCAAACGTTAGCTCGAATTCTATGTTTTTATTAAATTTACATAAATAACACGGCATCTTCCCAGACATTAAAAAGATAACATAAATTTAAGCTCTGGTCACTCTGATAAAAACTTTACACTTTTACACACTACAACTAAGCATATTAAGTAATATAAATTTTTAATAACAATGTGTGATCCTAATAGGAACGGTAGACCATTTTGTCTACTAAGAAAAAATACCGAATACCGACACCAATTTTCATATATTACTTAACATATCATCACGTCCACGCCTGTATTCGCCAAGGGTTATAGCGATAAACTGAGATATACTAATGTAACTAAAAGTTTGCTGGTGTGTGTAGGCCCCATGTAAGAGGTGATGAACCATTTGCCATCAAATTATTACCTACCTCCTGTACATCCTAAGCTTGGCTTTGTGACTGATTACATAAAACGACTGAATGATCATCGCCTTAGCTTTTTCTCAATTATGTAGGTTTCCAGTGTAACCAATGCCGCACAATACCAATATTTTACACGAACACGAAGTGACAGCAGTCAGACATATATATGCTTCTAAATTTCTGGGCAGTACCAATATTCGAAGGATATTCGAAGTTGTCAGGCTTTCTTGGGCTTTGGACTACCACTAACGATTGTCATAGTTGTCTGTATTCGTTCGTTCGTTAGGGGACATTTTATACAGCACCATCAGTACCAAACTTAGTAGAGCACTAGACAATAGAAATAATATTTAAATAGTTTTTTATATATTTATAAATACCTAAGAAATACCCAGACCAACACAAACCATTATTTTCATCACACATATTTGTGTCTAGTGTGAATCTAACCCTTGACAACAGGGAACAAGCGCTTTACGTGCTCACCGAGGCACGAAGGGGTCTCGATATGTTAAAAATGGTTACCAGTATAATTATACACGCACATCACCACACAAAACGGCTCATAACTTAGTTATGAGCTCAAAAAGCGACTGTATGTGTCTCCATATTTAAAATGTTATAATTTTTGTTTAAGAATCTTTTGTAGATAGCAGCAGTATGACAACCATGAAAATTGTAAACCTTTTTATATTATCGACTTATAAATTTATTACCATGCTATTTTGACATGTTACCTTTAATTAGAAATCTTAAAATATACATTTAACATTAGGTACATAATAATTTAATTATATTTTTTAATTATCCGTCCGTCCCGACTTCACAAGAGTAGACATTACCGGGACTAGCATACAACTACTACGTACTATAGTAGCTCCTTAGTACCACGTTCCTACATCCATTTTGAAAACGCAGACATACTTAATTGAATTTTTATCAATATTTTTTGCTCTCAAAATATATGTAAGAAGCCTATAGACCGTCGGTAAACAAGTGATGGGTGCATAATTCTTGGGTTCCTGATGTATACCTACTTATCGCGCTTTCTTTATCGCGGCCATGTTTGAGTTAGTAATAAACCAGCCTTACACTAGACGGACGTATCATTTATCTCCTCCGTGTTCTCGCACTCTATTCATATTAGTTCCGCAGTACTACCATACTTATGGAGCAGTTGGGTGACTTCAATAGTTAGGAGTAGGAAGGTGGGAGCTACCCAGATTCTAAGGGTGACTGGAATTGAGACGCCAAGCGAGCATGTGAAGTACGTAGCCATTTTAACCAAAAATTGTTCTGTCCATCCGGTCCTGGAGATTATTATTATTATGAGAGAATCGTTGACCTCTGGGAACAACCCCTTAATATCCATTTAACATTACACAAAATAATTGTTCAAATTAATATTATCACAACAAAAATAAATATAGTATAGATAGTAAGCGCGACTCTATGACGTCTCTGTTCCACAGCGTGAGCCTACGATCGCAAACCGCGAAGTATTTGCGGGGTGTAAGAGGATGGCGCGGTGCGGGGGTCCGATTTCAGATTCATAGTTTGTCAATGCCTCGCCTTAAATAAACTTTGGTACAGAGATAGTCTAGAGACTGAGAAAGGACATACTATACATACAGTACTTTTTAATGCGAAAAAACTACTTTACTAAATATTCTTAACAGTGCAGTTTTAGGACTAAAGTATTACACAAACTAGCTTGTGCTCGCGTTTCCACGCCTCTACAAGGACTTTATGCAAAATGCAGCCTAATTCTTCATAGTGATGAATTGCATTGGATAAGATGAGGAGGATCCTGAGATTTAGCTAGCTAAATGAAATCAGTTCAGCGGTTTACGCGTTGAAGGTAACAAACGGAAACAGTTTCATTTTGCATTTATTATATTGTATGGAAATACGGATTTGCGGTTATACCTATTCCTAAGTGAACTGTGACTGACACTATTAGGTTACAACAGTGAGTGTACTAGTTTCAACGTTTGTTTGGGAAGTGACTCGTCCTATTAAGATAAAAGAACATGTTCCAAACGGCGCGACGAATCGATTGGAGACAGCCCGCAACATGTTAGCCAAGTGGTTTAGAAAAATGTGTATCGTTGTTAATTTGTCACACCCTTTGTGTAGCAAATTGAGAAATTTTGCAATGTTAGACAATTGAGAAAGAATACCTTTAACTAGTCGTATTAAAAATGTACTTAATCCATACGTGCCAATATTCTACAGATTTTCATTTTGGACGATATGTAGTTAAGGTATTCCACGTAACAGCATTATTAAATTATAAGGAGCTTAAATTGTAAAGATCAAAACGGAAATCTTTTATAAACTATAAGAAATGGCTTACCTCACACCTATTACATGGGTATAGGTATATTAAGTACATTGTCTAACTCTTCGGAGAATACAGGCATAACAATCATTTGGATACTATTATGTAAGATAAATAAAAAAATGCAGGATTGAACAGAATTTTGTCCAAACGTTTGATCTGAGAACGAAATAAGCAAAAAGATGAATGACACGCTGACCCTCAATGAAATATCAATAGCTCTTAACAGTAATTTTAGAAATAAACAAACAATAGACCAGTTTGTAACTCTACCTACGGTTGTAAAATCACAAAGTGTAGAATTTCACACATAACACAAAATATAATGCTGATAATGATAACTTTAAACATGTCGGTAACGCCACTTATCAAATTCGGCTTAAAATGATAATCAATTCAGAGTCAATAGTCAATACCGGCGAGGATAAAGTTAACTATACCGTAATACGCAATGCAAAGATTGTGCAAGCTAATGACGTTTCTTAACAGACAGAACATTAATTTCTTCATCGAATTCTACCATCATTAATAATTTTATTTCCTTTAGAAGATAAGTAGAAAGCCTTGGAAGTAACGTAGTCTTAAATATTGAAACACTTGATAATGCTTCCGTTTAACAGAATTTCGTCAAAATAAAGTTGAATCAGATAATGACGAAGAAAGATTTCATATTTGACCTTTAGCTAAGCCCAGTAGTTAGGTATAGACATGATTTTATTTATTTTGTTTAATTGACTGGAAGATTTATGTTCAACCAAATATACTGACAGAGACATTACTACCAGGGACAGGGATTTATAAAGATTTCACTATACATAATATTAAATTAAACCAAATGAGATTTTTTTAAATCATCGAGTACAATCTATCATCTACGCTTCTACTGTTTTTACTTACATGACTAAAGTCACGCAATGCCGCTTAATGAATAATCACTTTGTCCAAACTGTACGTGTACTGGATGAATAAGATTAAGTAATACTGGTTACTACTGACACTATCGACAGAATGAAATTTGTTAATGATGTTTATAAACAGTACTAAGTAACATTCAAAAAATTTCAAATATTGATTGTTGTTTGTGTTTTAGGCGCTAGCTAGCTCTAGTTTGTGAAACAGTGCAAAATAGAACCAAATGGGAGGCAAGAGTCTTGTATGAATAATATTATAACAATTGCTTATTTGCTTTGCCGCTACCGTTGTATTGACTATCGTGGATTTGATTTCTAGCCGAGGCAAATATTAGTGTGTGTTCTAAGTATATTATGTACGTTAATTGTATGTTTAAACTTTTTTAGTTCAGGCGCTATCTCTTTAATAGTTTTTTTTATATTTTCGCCCCAGTCACTCAACCTCATCATCAACATGATGGCCCTCATGGCCGGGTGTAAAAATTATTTAGCTATTCTGTAGCTCTTTCTTAAAGTTACACAAAACACATCCATTACTTTAATTTCCTTTGTCTTAACAACAAACGAATGGCATATAATACTATAAATTATATTTTTCAAAGATTTCGAAAGATGATAACAGAGTATGGTGGACGAATGTTCGTGCCCCTGACTTACGAGTCGCAGGTCGTAAGTTCAAAATTCGAATACAGATGGACGATGTGTCTGATTTATATCTGCGAATTAATCAAACACAATGTAATGGAAAATATTGGCAAAATAACTGACATGTCCTAGATATTAACTATATAAACCAATTAATTTTTATTTGCCAATTGCCCACTCTGAAAAGTGATCTATGTTTCACCTAAGAAAACATAAAAATATTCGTTGAAAAAACGATAAGAATCCAGTCGTGTAACTTCAACTAAGTATCTGAAGACTCTACAATACATTTAGCAAAACACTTGGATGGACCAGAACTGGCATAAAACAACAAAATAATATAGTCAAACAGTTTTACTTCTGCTAAAGCAAAAGCTCAGTAACTTGAAGACGGTATCTAAAGCTCTTGAATGGTCTACTAAGTATATTACTAAAGCTAAAGACAGATTGGTGTCAAGTGACCCTTACTACACAGTTGAATTTTTGATTAAGATTCTATTGTTTGTAACTTATTTCACAATAGAACAAGTTGATGTCAATAATAAATTGTTGGAAACTATGATGGATGATTCGTACTTTGGCGAAGATTTGATTTTAATGTAATGAATTTTTGAAGAACAATTGTGTAAATTTACTTTTGTAATTGGTGAAGGGGACAATTTCATCGATAACAGCCTTAGGACTTTGGCTACTGCTTTATGAGAATAATTAAAAAATATATTGTTTTGAACTCTTAGTTTCTCTATTCTCTATTTCAATTTTCACAAAAAGTATAATTTTTATTAGCTGCACTGTGCTGACATGAATTCCTTTTAATCTTAGATTGCAATTCCTAGCTGATCCCAAGATTCCATTTAATTGTATCAATTTAACGGAACAAAATCTTTACAAAGTATTTTAATTTCAAGATTAACAGTTCTTTATAAATACTGTCAGCCTCTAAGAATCTTATGAAAGGCCTTATTATACATGCAATACATGCTACCAACATGAACCGATCAGGTCTATCTATATTACAGTATAATTTTGCAAATCCTAAATCCTCAATTAACTCAATATACGTTTGACTATGAAAAGGTCACTTATGTAGCTATAGATAATTTGATATGAACTGGTAATTAAGAACCGAGTCAATAATCGTCTTAAGTGTAAGTATTTAAAAATGACAAATTACCTTCTTATGATTCTGTCATCATCACGCCTGACACTTCACACTCATTACATGGACGTTTTATTTGATGTTCAGCAACCTTCACCTTTGCGTTTACCGGAATAATATCAGTAATAGCCTTAAATACCAATCATGCCTTTAGGGTTGGTCGGTTACAATTGAATTTATCTTTTACAAAATCTTTTATACCATTTATACCACCGTATCCGCTCGATTGTTTACTGCCTTTGTTTTTGCTATAATATTGAGATAATGTTACTTTTATTTTTTGTTCTACTGACTATAAAGCATAATTTGTTTTTAGATTTGTATAAGAGTACTTTTTTGAAAAGGATTATTCTATTTATCTATCTGCCCATAGCGAGACGATTTTTATAAATTATCTTATATTAAATTATTTCACAGTATTATCACTTACGAAGACAACCCTATTTAGTACCTCCAGATATTTTGTTCACGTTAATAGAATGGAAATTAATTAATCAGTATTACTTTATAAGTAACTATAACTTTACAAGGAACCTTAAACGTAAACACTTCTAGAGATAACATCTTGGACTGTATTACCAACATTGATTTCAATTATTGACTTAAATATACATACATCAAAGTCTTATATCAAAGTCTTATATCAATATCAAAGTCTTATAGTATCGTCTTTTTTTTTAAATATTCTGTGTCTGGATGGTCTTGTACGTTTGGAGGGCAGTATTTCAATTGAATGTATGCTTAGTGTATGCTAAGAGTGCCAAGTTCTTTTTATTATAATACATTAAATTTGTACTAACAACTTATTGCGTTTACATTTTGTTTCAATACCTAGAGGTACTCAAAGGTTAGAAACAATAAGCTATATTGCATGAAGTCAGTTCCAACCAGTTTGTTCAGAAACTGGTGAAAGATCGCAAGGAGTTCCAAGGTTTTAGGTTTAATGTCCGTTAGGTTTTATGTTAACTGCCTTTTAATATGGTGTTAGGACATCTACATTAAGTTTACTTGGAATTTAATGGTGAGAGGAAAGACATCTAATGTCATGTGTCTTTAATTTGTAGGCTGGCTATGTACTTAGATTAGTAGTGCATTAGCTAGCTGCCAAGATTAAAATCTGATGTTACTGATGAGAAAATTATGCAGAAGGAAAATTTGCATGACCTAACCACAAAGCAAGGGCATCGTGGGCTCAAAATCACTAAGCCGAATCATTTTGAATAAAGAAAATATCTATGCTTCAATGGAACAACGCCGAATTATTGCAGCAAGGAAAAATCTTTCTGCTAAATTGACTGAAAACCGTCCACTTCTCTCCGTCTTTATTTAAATTTAATTTAATTACCAACGTACCTTGGCTCAATTCCCTCCCTTCACACTACTAAAATCATTCACACAACAAAATTCAATCGAAACCAATTTTATTGTCTTTTGGTGTCATCTCCCCATACATGGCTTGTCCAGTTGGTTCGCTTGCGTAAGTCCAAGTAACGTAAGCTTTTGTTGGGTAGTAATAAGGTATGTGTGCATTAATTATTTTTAACATGACAGTTACTTTAAACTACGTTTGATTTGGACATTCTTTGTAAGTTTATGATGTATCTTCTTGTTTACCCTTAGGCAAATAATTTGTGTCAAATAACAATGCTAAAGGCTCAGTCATTATTGGTTAATCTTTCAAATTGTTTAATTATGATGTATGATAAGTACCTACCATGATATTTTTACTGTGCCTAAAATTATGATAAATTATCACATTCATTAACATTAATTATATTACTCAAAATTAACTTAATACGAATTGATATTCAAGAATTAATTTCAATGAAAATAAATGTATATATGGGGCCATTATTATTAATTGGAACCAAAAAATCTGCACCAACATACACAATGGGCTTAACATAATTTAATTATGATATAAAGTAATGTAAAATATACCTAAGTATATCTTGCGTTGTAAATATTAGTTGTAAATCTCCTTAGTTACTACATGGAGTAACTAAGGAGATAATTTTTGAATAACCTCCATTTATGATTGAAATAATTAAAATACCTACCTTAATGTTGAAGAATGTGTCTTTAATAGCGTTAAAGGTTAACAGAGCTATCAAGTAATTGCAAGTATTTAATTAGCGAAATTAATCAACTAGGTAGGTTCTTAAAATAAATCATATAATTAATATTGGTTTTATGTTACAGAATAAATCTTAACTGTAAGATCTGTAGGTAACGACATGTGTCAATAGCTTGGATTTAATGTTGAGACTTCAGCATTATATCATACATAAAATTAGTCTTAATTTATATCATGTAATGAAAAATTTAATATATATATTGAATTAGAAGGATTATATCGATATTGGCCTTCCGTATTGGATTCAACTATATCAATTAAGCAAACTAAATCAACGGACTATCTTTTTAAACTCATATTGACAACATTTTAGATGTAGAACCGTACCTAACGTTACTTAACGCAATTTGTTTATACAACCAGGAATATATACAAAAGGCACAAACGTAAAAATATTTCAAAGCGTCAACCAATAATAATCGCCAAAAGATTTTTACCAAAGAATCTGCCATAAATCAAATAATCCAAAGAACATGCTACGATCAACATAATCTTTCTTCGAAATGTGTACCATTTGTGATACAATGAATAGATTCCAAATTACAATGAAATATGATTCCAGGATATTACCGATTCGTCGTAAATCAAATGGATGGGCTATTTTTGGGGCCTTGACATTTGAGAAATATATTTGCGAATTTGTCCTTGCTCCGGTATTTGTCCGGATGGTTTAAGAAGATCCGGGTCAACTGGTGTTGAAACTAAAGGCAATTCTTCCATTTTTGTATTGGAAAAGTTTTTGGCTTATCTCTCATGTATGTGTTGACTTATGAGGAGTGTCAGATTAGCTTTAGTTATATTATGTTACACAAGCATCGGTATTTGAGGACGATATTTATTTACAAACGTTTCTTATTATTAATTTAGGGTAAATTATTACTGACATTCATGCTCTTGTCTTGTACAGATTTTTTTATATCTTAGTTTTTTTTCTTAAATCCCTTAAAACGCCTCAAACTGGAGCAACGCGCTATCAAAAATTTCTTAAATCTGAGAAATCTAAAACAAAACTAAAAAAGGGTAAAGGTAAAGAATTGCCCAAAGGCACGGTCCTAACAAATACAAGTTTCAAAGTCAAGAAAATAATTATAAAGGAGCAGCTGAAGAAACATGGTAAAAGTGAAGCATTATCTACAAGGAAACTTAATATTAATGTCCAAAGAATATTTGGATGTAGTGGTTATAAGCCTCTCACTACGTATGTATACCTTAAGTTTAACATAATTTATGTTTACTTCATCGCGTCCATTGCCCTTTTCCTTGACGTCTAAAACTTACGCAAAATAACAAACGTCATGTGTTTCGGATTTTCCTTTATCTCCCGGATGTATCACAATATTGAAATAACAGATTCGCAGAAGCCAACATTTATAGACCTTTCAATCTATAGTTATTTCATTGGTAACCGCGAATGGTAGTTTGGCCTTTTTGACTGTTTAGCAATAGTTCACACTATCCGACAGATGACCTGATCGATGGATGATATCGTTTTAAGGTCGCCTGTCAGTTGAACTGTTGCGCTTTGGGTAAATGCTTTTACCAAAATCTTTATTTTCGTTTTTAATGGAAAGGTGTTGTTATTAATTCTTCGTATTCACACTTCGAATTAAGGTAAAATAATAATAATAATAATTTTTAATTTTAGGAAGTTTTTCATAGGATTCTTTTCCTTCTTCTATTTTGCCGATACAAAATACATAATGATCTATGCTGTGGTACAAAGATAAGAAAATAGAAGAAGAATTTTGTAAGCAGTTGATAGCAAGGCTGATTGTCGATAGTTGCGATATAATTTTTAAGTTTACTGACAACCGTAGAGAAGAATATAATATTATATCAGTTATGGAACAATGTTTAGAGGATAAAGTTTTAAATAAAATCGGATATCATAAATATTTACAAGTAAAAATGATATTTCTTTCTTCATTATACATTACAGATTCGCTGTGCGAGTTGGATAATTAATTATATTATAAAAATTTTGTCATCGCTACATTATAATATCAGTCATATAATTAAACACTCCTAAATCTGCTTAAGTGATTAATAATAATAAAGATTGTGTACATAAATTTTCTAATGAATCAGGTTTTTGTCGAGCATATTTCACCAAGCAGGATATGAAGAAAATTAATTGATAGTCTAAAACTATTAGAGATCTGCTGAGGAATTCCAGTTTCTTGAAGTAAAACAAGTTTGATATTAATGATATTTTAGTAAAACACCTTAAACTATTCTCGAAACGATTTAGCAAATTGTTTAATGGTATTAACTAACGCAATCTATAATCATTTAAGATATCTTAATTTTTGCCTTTATAAAAATTATGGTCTGAGTTTTCAAGGCATACCGGTTATTTCTCATAATGGCTTTATCAGGTTTTCAATTTGCTACAGGATATGTTTTTTCTCCTTTGCCCTATTATTGCATTATTTTTTCAATTGTAGTACAGAAATCCCAGTTGTGCTTATTTTAGCTGGTAACACTTTCACTTGGTTTTATTCCTGGTTGTATAAGTAGTGTAGTATTAAATAAAAATATTTTTTATTTAACTACCATTAATACCTTTATAATGTATTTTTACACCACCATTTATTTGGGATACGATCTCAACAAATCCGTACGAATGTAATGTATTGCTACTCTAATTTAATTTTTATTTGCATTTGGCATTGAATCCAATCGTATGTCGATTTATAAACAAAGGAATAGAATTCCTATCATTATCATTGTGTGTCTGTGTGTCTCTGTGAAAAAAAACCACCAATGTATTGTCTATTCAATTTGCGAACATGCGAAGTTGAACAAAAAGTATATTTGATGAATAATATGGGTTGCTAATCGTTTGTAATTGTTTAAATGCTACTTACTTTCTTTATATGTGCACAGTGTACTATCATCGACAACTAAGCGTCTCGCAACTCTGATATAACATATTAGTCCTTTTAATAAGGAGCACAATGACATACGTTAACTGATATCTCATTGATTTAAATTCAAAGGCATGTACAGTTCTCGCCAAACTTATTGTCCGGGTTGGAGTTGGCACGAGCTACTTTTAACCCGGACGTAAAAATCGGAGAGAGAAAATATTGGATTAAAATGATTTAAAACGACAGCCTACGTGCTTTCGTTTTTATTTATTACAATCCAATATTTTTCTTTCTCAGATTTTTATGGCCGGGTTAAACTCTTTAACGCTTTAGTATATAGAATATTAGGTATATAGAGTAGGTACCCTAGAAGCTAGTTTCGAGTAAAGAAGAAAAAAATGCTATGTCACAATTTAAATTCTAGATCGTTCATACTGATCGGTCTAATAATTACAACAAATACTCAATATGAAAAGGCTCAAGTAGCACCTACTACTACTTCATTCCTGTTCCTATAAATAACATGCTTTTTGATGCTCCTACGCATATTAGTTACCTACGTCCACGTCCTTTCAATGTCGACTGATGATGTTTTGTGTTAGTAATAATAATAGTTTTAATTTTTCAGCCTTTGTGTGGTCTTTGAGGGCAAATATTTTATATTATTTAGCCAGAGAAATATCAACCATGTGTTTGATGTATAACAGTTCATTTTGTTATGCAACTATCCTCGTATCATGTTGTTGTTATCACTATATTTTAAATTAATGAGAATCTCTTTTTTCTTGTACAAATTAGTTATGCTTGTTTAGTTTTTCATCTGTTTTTGTGTATGTATTTATTTTGGTAATCTCTGATTTCTGTTTGTAAATCATACTGCTCCTGTTATTTTTTTTTTAAATATGTCTCAAATAATCACAAAATACTTATCTTTCGCTTTATTAATTATACTTTTTTTCTCAATAATATTAATACCATTGCAGATGGTCAGGAATTCAAAGGACTATTCCAAAAAAATCACCGATTTTATTGAATCATCTTGTATATTATCTTCAGAAGTCACCAAGGTTACCATTAATAGTCATAATGAATCCCACATGTGGTCAAAGGCGCCATTTAAAAAAGTTTATGGGTAAATTCGAACAAGTTTAAAAATTATTTTAACCGTCGTCGCGTTGTGTAAGTGCTGAAAGGTGAGGTCAGCGAAGATATAATACTTTTTTAAAGAATTAATAAGCGTGAAAAGGCGGTAACCGTAATCTTGATACCTGTACATTATCGTGAGATCAGAAAGAGTAATTTAAATAGAAATATTGGCAGATATTATCTACCATGTGCTTTGGGTGCAATTTTCAACCGACTTCTTATAAGAAGAGTTTATTTTATCATCAGATTGAATATTATACTTTCTCGTTAGTCCCATATACGTAACTGTGGTTAGTGTAGTTTATTATGATTGTAAGGGTGGTGCCTTACTATCATGCGTGTTCAAGGTTAAAGTTGAAAGGAATACTGAATGAATACTAAGATATTGTTTACATTGTTAACCATAAAAATCAAGTTATTAAACTCCACGCGTCGTTGTAAAAGCACAGATTAGTTTTATTTCAACCCGGATACAAATAAAAGTATTGATAATAAACACGAAAAGCGCAAGTCTTGTAATACCTGCTTATTAATTTATTCCAAAAAAATACTTAATGTTAAAAAGTCGGATAACAACCAGTTTAAATTGAAAAACATGTTGATATGGTTTAAGATTCTGATGATCACGAGTAGGTAGGTTTCTTTGCATGGGAAAATGGGAAATAATGTTTAATCAACCTGTTTTAAATAATAAACTCGGTGAATGAACTCGATCGGGACCTAAATATGTATTATAATTAGAATAAAAGGTATACATTAATATGGTAATATTATCTATAATGTGAGCTTTTATAATATAAAATCTCCACAGAAGCTTTAATTTATATTTCAAATTGAATATTCATAACATTATAAAATGGCACCTCAAACATTCGAATGATATCATTTTTTATTTATCTATAATTATTTTAACGTATTCCTTAAATACTTTTGCGCTATGTACAACTATATAGCCTACATTTTACTTACTTTTCTTCAAAAAGTAAATTTTGCCAGACACAATGAACAAAAATTTCGTCATCAATATTTATGAAATGTATAATATTTTTTCATATTACTTATGTATACTGAAGTGCAATAATATGACATAAAATTGACATTTTTTGCAAGAAAAAAAGGAGCAAAATATTTACATAATCGTATATGTGCAGTTACATCATTGTGGCCACTTGTCCCCCGGTGTGGGAGGGTTAAGTATCAAGCCTACCAAATAAGTCTTATTATGAGTTGTGTAAGCCATGATTAATAGTTCACATCATAATAAGATGTAACTTGAATCCGTAATATAATTATCTGGCCTTTAGTCCCTTTATAAGGCCACATACTATAGTCTGCGCGGAACTAGTTGGCCACGCCTTTGGTATGTAAGCAACGGGAGCGCTTGTTTTCGTTCATAGTCCTATTAGTCGTAGCGTGGTGATAGCCTAAAGCCTTCCCCGATAAATGGGCTATTTAACACTGAAAACGGTCCAGTAGTTTCGGAGCCTATTCAATACAAACAAACAATCAAAACATTCCTCTTCGTAATATTAGTATAATAATAATTAAGCCATATACTATCCCACTGCTGGGCACGGGTCTCCTCTCAGTATGAGAGGGATTAGGCTATAGTCCACCACGCTAGACTAATACGGGTTGGCAGACTTCACATTCCGTCGAGAAAATCTCTCAGGCATGCAGGTTTCCTCACGATATTTTCCTTCACCATAAAAGCGAGTGATAATTACGCATATGATTTCGAAAAGTCAGAGGTGCGTGCCTTGGATTCGAACTCGAGACGTTTGACTTGGCAGTCCAGTTGTCATACCCCTAGGCTATCACTGCTATATTAGTATAGATAAAATATATTAGAACAAGGACTGCTGCTCTTCAGCAGGAGTATATTCAATCAGTATTGATAAAAATATATATTTTTTAAATAATTTTAGGTATCTACTAATTTTAGGTAGTAAAAATAAGTAGGTATTGTTTTAGTATCTATATAATATTTACCTTGGCATATTAATATTACATTGGCACCACAAAACAGGATTATATTTGTTGCTTTATTGTTAAACTGTAAACCTGATCGCCATTTTTAAATTATGACCTAACATAAAATACACAAATTATAATAGCTCTCTATTAATTAGTATCAATAAATAGAAGGTCAAGGTTTAGAAAATAAATATTCTAATCATTTGACCGCAACCTTCTCTACATATATTTTTTTGCACATACGCCTATGACGTAAGTGATCTGAAGTGATACGCAAAAATAAACCTGATCTCGAATGTCATATAATTAGTTTTAGCTTGTATCTAAACATGTACTTCCGTGAAGACGACACTACAAGCCACCTTTGACATTTATTTGCTCAATTATTGACAAATAAAAATCAAGTTTATTTGCACGTCTGATAATTATTATTTTTGTTTCAATTATAAACTCTATGATGTAAGCACTAAAAGCTACCTTATATGTGATTTTTTTTTCAATTAAATTACAATTGAGTAGGATGTCCTGGTACAATCAATTATATGCAAATATACTATTTTTAATACATGAGCCAATATTGATACAAACGCACAAAAAACCAATATCCGTGTAAGAAGAATGCGTGAATAAAAATATTGGAATACTTGCAATACTTGGTTACAGATAATTGCGAAAACATTCTTCATCATGATCATTACCCATTGCTGGCCATAGACTTTTTGATTGTAGGCACCAGTCTTACTAATCTCTTGTTCAGTGTTTCGTCTAAACCTTGGTATTACAGCTTTAAAAGTCCCTTCATTCATATGTAACAACTTAACATAAAAATATCATTATTTTATCAACATAAATTGTATATTTTTTGTACATAATACCATCGAGTCCCAAAATAAACAGAACTTGTAGTTTGGATACCAGACAACAGATATAATACATATATACCTTTTGTCTGTAAATACCTACTTATAAGACATAAGAAACACCTAACAAACACATCCTGCTTATCATTTATACATTTGTGTCCTTTGCAAATTGAACCGACGACCTCGTGATAGCAGTCACGACACTCGATCCACTAGACCACAGACGTCGTCTATTAATTTATAAATCCTAAGATCGTTCATTAAAACACAGAAAATTGTTATTAACTGGGGTCAAGTGCTAATGTAATTAAATATAATATCGTTTACTTAAATACAGACTAAGTAGTTTAACAATAACAATACATTATAAATTTTCTCGACGGCATGTGAAGTCTGCCAACCCGCATTAGGCTAGCGTGGTGGACTATAGCCTAATCCCTCTCATACTGAGAGGAGACCCGTGCCCAGCAGTGGGACAGTATATGGGTTGATTATTATGAAATTCTTAGTAGCCGCTTGGAATTTGGATCGGTAAAATGTGGGTGTATAGCAGTATACACCAGTCTAACCCGTGATAATATTTTTCATATTATATTCGACAACCGCAGCGCAGTTACATTCAAGGACAAGCGTAAAACAAAAATAAATGACCTGACGGTCAGTATTTCTTCAGTCTGAATGTCAATTTTGCAATGTACCAATAATAAGGTTACATAATGATGAATCACCCTATTACACTCTTATAAACGGCAAATAAATGATGGCAATTTATTGTGACACGACATTGTAAATTTAATCTATATTTAGTCGACTTAAAAACAAAGAGATAACTTTGTTATTGATGAATTGATTGTTATCGTGCTTTTTATTTGTAGAGTATGAAGCTCAAGATCGGTTCTGAAAAGGTACACCCTGAAATTACATAAAAAAATTAAAAGTATAATAATACCTAAATTAAATAAATAGAAGTAATTAAGTAAACGTTTAAAAATAGTATTCAAAAATATAAAAGGGTTGAGTTGATTTCTCTAATCTAATGAAGCCGATTGTAGTCAGATTATTTTTGTTTTTACGGAGCGTTTTAAATAGGAAATAAGTCAAAAGTAAATAATATACTTTCTTTGATCAAAATCATCTCAGAAACTTTAATTAAAATTTGCTACTTTAATTAAATTTGTTTCTAAAAATTTTACTTGAACGTGTTGCTAGGAATTTCTTCTGTTCTTCTGTATTCTTAGTATCAATTCTAAGTCCCTCTGTGCTTAGAATTGATACTAAGAAGATTGATCAAACGTTTTAAGGGATATCTTATGGAACCTACTCAAGGTGAGCCAAATTCAATATAGCCAAATCCGTATTCTGACCTACCAGGCTTTATAAGATGGCAATAGTGTGTACATAACAGTTAAATCCTTGATATAATGAGAGGTTGAATACAATCAAGTAATTCAATAGCGTAAGAAACTTGTCTTTTATAGATAGGAGTAGGTACTCTAAACGGTTTGGTACTAATGAAATCTAGAAAACTATAAAAGGACATACCTACTACCTAGAGAGCTCTTTTTAGGCCTCGCTTGAAGAAGAACATACACATAGCATACGGGAAACACCGCAGCAGGTAGTTCATTCCAGAGCTTGATAGTACGGGGTAGGAATGATCTTTGGAAGCGGACTGTGCTGGATGATATCGGTTCCAGGTAATATGGGTGGACTCTACTGCGGTGTCGAGTGGTGCGGTGGTAAAACGGTGATTTATGATTTTACAAACTATTTCTGCGTCAATTCAATCTTACTAATATTAAGACGAAAGTATGAGTGTTTGGATGTTTGTTGCTCTTTTATGGCAAAACGGTTGAACTTATTTGGCTGAAAGTTGATATGGTAATGGCTTGTACCTTGGGTTAGGACATAGGGAATTCCTATGGGGAAACGTGTTCAAAGTTCCTAACTCCACGCAGGTGAGGTCACGGGCAAAAGCTAGTATGTTACTATAGGGAACTACTTATATACTTAATTGAAAATTTATGTCAGATGTGTAGTTATAATTGGCGCAGGAATGCTGGATTACTGTAGCTATTGTAGGATCTGGTAATTCGTGTAAGTATATAAGGATATATTAAAAAAAAGCTAGATGACAATAAATACATAGATTTATTATTTTATTCAAACATTAATTGTATACGTTTCAGAATGGTTGGTTATTTTAATTTATTTACATGTGGCTGACGGTGAATTTTAACAAGAAGTGTTAAATCTTAAATTCTTTATTTATTTGACTGCAACGGCCATAAATTAAGATGTGGCTAGTTGATAAGACAAGCTGAGTAAAAAACATGATTTACAATGTTTAATTTTCAATCCGCAATCTTAGTTGTTCACCTCTTTTCAGTCTTATTATCAAAAACATAAGGTCCAAATATGTTCAAATGCCAGTATTGCCAAATTGAACGTAAGTATTTTGATATTTTAAGTAGGAAATACTTTGTTTCACACTTAATTAAGATGTTGAACATAATCAATCATAGAATACTTAATTATAAATGTATTTTAATTACCTAACATTTAATGTATACAAGCGGGTAATTATTTTAAAAAAAGATATGAATACCAAGCTTAATTAATTCATCCATTGCCTACTGCGGATACCATTATACGACTAAACATTTTTTATTTTAATAGGTATACATTTTTCGCTACTTTCATTGTTTTTATTACCTCCCCGGAGTTTTTGTTGTTGTTTATATAATAATAATAATATTCAACGCATATACTGTCCCACTGCTGGGCACGGGTCTCCTCTCAGTATGAGAGAGATTAGACTGTAGTCCACCACGCTAGCCTAATGCGGGTTGGCAGACTTCACATGCCGTCGAAAAAATCTCTCAGGCATGCAGGTTTCCTCACGATGTTTTCCTTTACCGTTAAAGCGAATGATAATTACGCACATGATTTCGAAAAGTCAGATGTGCGCCCATTGGATTCGAACTCGAGACCTTTGACATGGCAGTCCAGTGGTCATAACATGCTTATGTACTTAATAACAAAAACTTATTGGAAACCAATTTAGCATAATTCTATAGTCCGATGTTAAATTTTCCTATTTTACTCTATGGTTATCTATCCCATCCTACTAATCCTACTTCCTATCCTACTATAATATTATAAATGTGAAAGTTTGTGAGGATGGATGGATGGATGTTTGTTACTCTTTCACGCAAAAACTACTGAACGGATCTGGATAAAATTTGGCACAGAGATAGATTATAGTTTGGAATAGCACATAGGCTACTTTTTATCCCGGTAAAATGTATGGTTCCCGCGGGATAGCGGGCGAAGCCGCTGACTGAAAGCTAGTAACTAATATTTTTAATTAATTTTTATTTCTGTCAGAGAAAATCTAGCTCATTAGCATAGTAGTCCTCAGTGTGACTGCGATGTTAGAGGTGCTGGGTTCGATTACGAGGTCGAACAAAGCTTTGTTTGGTTTTTGCCGAGTCTCCCGTAATATAATTATAAGATCTAAATATACCGACGTAATGTGTGTGCATAATAGTACATCCTTCGGGTAATAAGACATGATGGTATGTATGTTGGTATTTCAGAGCTATTGCAAAAATAGTTGAATTAAAAAATAATACAAAGTTCCCAACCGAAAACTTTTATACAATACTAGCTTCCCGCCAGCGGCTTCGCCCGCGTGGTCTTAGAATTTTTTCCCCCGTTTTTGCAACATTTTTCATTTTTACTCCGCTCCTATTAGTCGTAGCGTGATGATCTATAGCCTATAGCCTTCCCCGATAAATGGGCTATCTAACATGAAAAGAATTTTTCAAATCGGTCCAGTACTTTTTGAGTTTATTTGTTACATACAAAAATACAAATCTTTCCTCTTTATAATATTAGTGTAGAAGTGTAGATGTAGATTAACAACACGTGCAACTTTTATACAATTTCGACAATACATACAACCGATTGGTAATTATATTTTTCAAAGCACACCTGAGTAAAACAAGAAGTTCTTCGTTAATACTTACAATAAGTCAAACTCTCCGCTTTTGTGCATAACTGCCAATCAGAATTTCATAACGTGTCAGAGACGCTGGCAGGTTGCGTCAGATATGGGTACTATCGTGAAGAGCGATGTTAAAAAAAAAAGAATTTGTTATTATTTTAATCATGGATAAATTATGATTGAAGTAAAAAGTTACTAAGCAAAACAAGTAATAATCGTCACACTATCACCATAACGTCTTCGTGGTGATCTTGTATTGATCACCACAACGTCTGTGGTCCCTAAAGGATACGGCAGGCATCTATAAATATGCTTCATGATTTGATTAGCAAAAATAATGAAAGACTACAAAATTAAGTCATCAAATTATAGAGTTTCAAATGCTATCCTGAATAATTATAATCCTGCAAGAAGAATCCATAAAATACAAGACAAGAAAAAAAAATATTTTGATTTATAATTAAATTAATAATTTCAATCACTTGGTGACCCGAGTGTACGTTGTCAGGTGGCTAAACAAAGCGTACAACACAAAACTATCTGGCGTTGCATCTTGTACAGTAGGACGCGATGTGCGTACATTGGTTACACTGTGGCCTGAGTCATAAGCGGTAGCGTGACGTGTTTATACATTGTAAACTGTATGAATATTAATGGCTTTTTGACAGGAGTTTCTAACGTAGGTTACTTATTACTTATTATTACTACATCCATATCTTTCCTGCTATTGGAATCGATAGTGTCTTTATTTATGTATGATAAATTCATGATGTCATATTTTTATGTTTAAACTAGTGCAATTGTAATTCTTCCATGATTTAACGTAATCCCAAATTTAAAATGATGTCTGCATTGTGTAAATAATAAAAAATAAGTAAAAATACTAATAACAAATATATTCTTCTTAAAATAATATTTATTTATGATAAATTATGATTTAAGCTCGTGGCATTTACGTAAAAGTTTTTATTAATTATGTATTAGTTTGAACATACTCTGACCTTAAGCTTACGATTTTAAAGTAGTCTTTACATGATTTATATTGATGATCCCGGATTCGTATATAGTTAGACTGCATTTTAGGATCTAACAGAAAAATAATTAGATGCGCTTCTATTTTCGAATAAAATTAATGTTATTGCTAAAAATAGACTTGTTTTGTCTCTTACATTCAAAACTAACAGAAACGAGACAAAATAGTGTGTAGCATAGTAGGTATAGTGCTGATTGTACTTTATTAATCGATAGCCGGTATATTTAATAACTTCAATTTTGGATACTATAACAAGATTTTAATCGTTGGATAATTACAGTTTATAATGATTTTATGAGAATTCTCAAGATATGACTAATTTATTTCCAAATTAGTTCTTTATAGTCGCTGCCACTTTATGACTTAGGTCGTATTATGCAGATACAGAGAAATAAACGTACGCAACATTCCTCTAGTTCTATTGTTTATGAAAATATTTTCCCGAAAAAAACACTGTTTTGTTTCATCAACAATGAAGAATTGGAGGATATTTAGATTTGAGCCTTTGTTGAAAAGTGATAGGGAAATATCCCAAATTTCCATCTTAATTATGGGTATTTGGGAAATTTAAATATCAAGATAAATAACAAGATTACCGCAAGTGACATTAGTACGCAATGGAATATCATTTTGTCTTACAATAATTATTCTGTTTTTAATGTTAACGTTACAAATGGAACTAATTAATTATCTTTGGATGGATTTATTATAACATAAACTACTAATTATTTATTGGCTACCGGTCATATAAATGTACCTTTTAAAATTCTTTGCTTATAATTAAAATACATTTCTAAGAAAAATGTAAGGTTTTAACTATTTACTTTTATGTTTCTTACAATAAATAATAATAACTATATTTCTTTCAATTTCAGAAGAGATGACCAGTAATTTTAATTTGATTTAACGCCTGTCAAATTACAGCATGTTTTGAATGCTGAGGTCAGAAGTTCAGACATTTGAATTACATGCCTTAATTCACAGGCAGACTTTATTTCGTTGAACATTATTTCTTGATGGATAGAATATTAGGTACGTTGTGAAAATCAGCGTTGGATCGACAATCAAGGAGTCATGACTCAAACGCTACCTTTAAACAACGGTGTTTCAGAATAATGTATCATAGTTTTTTTATTACAATATTTATATGATTTAACATGCATATGAGACCTCAGTGCTTGGTGCTGTCCTTGTATAGCCTATGGTGTATGCACCCTACGGTACATGTATTGTGCCCTATGGTGCATACGACCTTAATGTGTGTGCGCATGTGGTCTACGGTGCACTCAGCCTTAAGCGCATGACGAAAATTTAAAAAAGTGTATACATAGAGGATATTATGGTTTACCCCGAAACCTCGCTGTTTGTGCCGGTCAGTGAGTTTAGTTGCATATTCCACTAAAACTTTAAACATAAATTATTTTTAAACAAAAAACAAACCGCCTCCAAAAAACACATAGGAACTAAAAAGCAAAAATAACATATTTACATTATGATTTCCAACTTTTGTTTAAAAACATTTTAGATTAGTTTCTTCTGAAGAAAAGACTGTTGCCTATGATTAAGTAACTAGTAGCATTTTTTTAAATACTGATGGGATGTATGTAACATTGTCTTCTCAAACGTTTATTTGGTGTCAATGAATGCATTTGAAGTTTATTGAAACCCATTCTGTGGGCTGCATACCAATCTTATTTGATTAGGTTGTGGTTATTTTGTTACGTAAAAGCGTAAATAGGTATTTTATTGGTTTTGTTTTTCGTAATAATATAGGTGTATACCACGCTAGAGGGTTGCAACCACAACGCTAGAGGTCCTGGATTCGATTCTTGACTAGTACTGTTGGAGTCGGTTGATGGCAATAGGCTCGCACCCTAATTACATGGGACCTAATCATACCGGTGAACTTTGGGTGTACAGCAGTGCCTAAACCTTTAGGAAATATCTAAGGCGTGATGGTAAAATTCTATTCGATAATCATTGTAGTAAAAATTACTAGTCGTCTTAATCCATAAAGGAAAAAATGCGTCAGCAAATATTACAAAATATTTAATAAACATTTTAATCTTTCATAATTAGCAAGTCGTCTCAGTATGCCAAGCACGAGGTACAGGCGAAGCTTCTATAATTGTTGAGCACACATAATCCGATAATTACATCTTATTACTCCATGTTTATGACTAGAAAAAGTATAATAAAGCCATACATGATAAGGCACTTGAATATGTTTCAATTAATGTAATTTCTTAAGCGACCGCTGACAAATAGTTTACGTAAGACATAACCTTGATATGTGGTTTGATATTTAAATATACAAATAAAGCGCTTCATAGGTTTTTAAGTGTCAAACACTATTAATACATGAATCCTTATTTTCTTTGTTTTATTCTTTTTCTAACCTTTGATGTCAATGCACTTGAATTTTACCTGGCCGGAAAAATAATCAAAAAGACGATCGTTTTCTTTATTTCTTTTTTTTTTTGACAACGTGTCATCATTATCAATGTATACTTACTGTTTACCTAAGATAAAACCTTGGCATATGATTGTATTTAAATATAAAAATAATATTATTCGATCGATTTAAAATTCCTTTGTCCACAATGATTTTATTTACCTGAGATAATTTTAGAACCAGTTTATTTGCATATTAATACGAAATAACGTAGGTATGCAGGATGTACCGCTTAGCATTGATGAAATCTTAAGATGCCACGGTTATTACAAAGACATTATGGCGTATGACCATGAAATATTAAAACCGATGTGTCATAAAATGACTAAGTAGGTTTTCTTTTATAACCTGTACAAATGTGGTGCAACAGTATTTTTTTAAGGAATAAAGAAGGTGATAGCACTGGTCGATAAAATACTAAGCGTCCGATACTATATACTATTCAACTTTCTAAGGTATTGCTAACATCTGATGCTTCGTATAAAAATAACAATATATTTTAGATGCAGGAAGAGATCACCTATGATTAGATAAAAATACAAGATAATATATAAAACACAAAATTTATTTTCAAGTGAAAATTCCTGTGTTTTGTGAATATATTTATATTTTTATTAAGATTTAGACGTCTGTAACAGACACAGAAGTCGATTTGAGCTAAGGTTTAAATGAAGACCAGCTTGCAGAAATCTCCATCAGACAACTGTTGGGCTTCTGCAGAGCAACCGGAAGATTTGCGGCGACGAACGCCAGTAAACCATTGAGGTTTTAACCAAAATGGGGAACTGAACAAAATAATTTCAACAAGAGGACTGATCGCCCGCCTGGGCCTGTAGACAAGTTGCCTTTTGACATTCAAATCGAGAAACGAATAGCAACAAAATTTATGGAAATGTCAGCTTTCGACAAATCGGGCTGTCACTAATGTCATTTCCATACATTTTGTTTTTATTCTTTTGTTGATTCAAATGTCAAAATGCAACTTGTCTATGCCCCCTGGTGTCTGCCGGCGTCCCCGAATATAAATAGAGTAGGATAGAGCTAAGGTCTGTAGATGACAACGCAATGTATGTTGCCCGGTGGCGTTTATAGTGGCTGCGGTTACTGTTTCAATGGTTGTAATGGCTTTTGTGTATTATTGTGTATCATCTCAGTACAATAAAAACTGTTAACTCTCTTACACTTTTTAAGTCTCAAGGCATCGACTTGTAAATTATAAAATCAAATATTGATATAGATGCAAGAATATATCCGTTGACAGGTTGGTCGTAATCGAACAAGCAAATCTTCGAGCCATATCTCTCAATACATAGTGTGCCAACGTTTGAAATTACATTCAGTAAAGTTTAGTACAATATCTTACGTACAGGGTTAAAGTTCACTGCATAAGTCATGAAGAACTACCAATGTATCGATTGAAGAATCGCATAACATTTACTGTGTAATTTAAATTTAAAATTGTTCATTTAATTCCTATAAAATAAATATAACAAATGCTCGGTATCAGCAATCAATAATGATTAATTAATTTTAAAAGTTTAGTTATAAATTATGAAATACATTCATTTATAAAAAGCTGCTACCGCCGCCGCCGTCGCACTGACGCCTTTTCAAAGTCACGGCGGATGAAACTTATAGAAGCCTTCATATACTTATTCGCGAATATGAGACATTGAAATAAAACTTTTTATTACGGGTTTAAAATTATAATAATATCAATTTAAATTCGTAAAAAGTACAGTAAGTAAACAGCTTTTAAAATAGCTAATATTAATAATTCGTAGATACCTATCTAGCTATACTTGTCATCGTTCATAAAAAAAAGATTCGAATGTAATTTTATTCATATTTCTAAGAAGACCCGTGGCCTGTAGTGAAGCAGTAGAAACTATTTTTTTTATGTTATTTATCGAATTTTCCATCGTGTCTGACTCCTTGTAACCGCCAATTATTGTTTGAATTACGATCATATTCATAAATAGTATTTATAAAATAGTCACAAAATGTTTACATTCCAGTTGACTCCGATCGAAACTGTCGTCCGATCGATATGACCTTTGCGCGACGGCCTTCTTCGTTGCGTAACTTTGTCCTCCGGCGCCAGCGCATCTTTGTAAATTCACTATTTTACGTGTAACAAAGTCACACCCTAATTACTAGTTACCGGCATTCAATTATCCATAGTTAGCGCGCTTTATGGTTTTGGTATCACGGTTCTAGGATTTAGACGTTTATTATTAAATAATAGTGAGACATTTCAGTCTTTTTTTTATGTTAAGTACTGTGCTAATGTAGGGTCAAAGGATGTAAAGTACACTGTTGATGTGTCCTAAATGCGCTAAGTCAGTAAATGATACGGCATTGTTTTTTTAATCGAAAGTTTTTTCGAAGGGTATCGGAAATATCGTTATTATGATAGACAGATAATGATTAATAATTATGATACCTACATAATTTTATCAATAATTGACACACTTTTACAAATAACTGTAACTTGTTCCATAACTAATATGATTTTACAGATATTTGTGGACTTTTCCTCCTAGGAAATGGACGCGATTCTTTGTGGACGTGACCTACGCGGTATTGCAGTTGTAATAAGCAGAGGTTACGGCTTAACAACAGGTCGGCCAGTTGCCAGTACTTACGTCACACACAAATATTAGTACATCGGGTACGTAGCTAATATTGTGTACGGTCAACATAAAATCCGCGAAATGTTTTGCATAATACAATAAATCAATTATTGCGTCTAGATTTGCGTATATTACGTCATATTAAAACAATTTATTATGATTTTGACATTCGACATTACAAAAATCGAATGCTAAGATTGGAGGAAATCTAGTTTGGGTTTTTGACGTCGCAATGACATTGTTGTGTGTGTATTCTAAAATAAAAGTTGCGAAATTCGTAAAATAAGTATTTCAAAAAATTATGTAAATATTGGAACCTGTTGCAGTGGCATTGAAACTTGGAAATTAGTATTATTATAATAATTTATTAAATAAATCGTGTCTTAGGTAAATGACAAAGATGGGAAGTCAAATGTTGTTAACATTAAAAAATCATTAAGAACGTTTGTTTTAAAATAAAAGTTTAGAAAAACATCAGCAAATTTCCATGTCGAGTATGGAAATTTGCTGATGTTAAGTTGGTCACACTGACAATCCAGCTTTCAATTACTATTTACTATTTTTACGCACGTTTATGTATTATGCCTACACTGATATTAGCGCAATTAATGGTCACCGGCATTTTTTCTTTACGAGTTGATAAAATCGAATTGAATAATAACGCGTAAGGTTCATTCATAGGTAATTTTAAGTTGCTAAAACAAGCGACTAAACTAAAATTTGCATAATTTTAACAACTATAAATTTACTAAAACACTATTTAAAATAATGCAAGAATAATCACAGAACTCACCATTTTTCCTTCGTTTGACTAGCACATACACTGCATATTATTGACCTATAAGTTCACACTGCACCGAACGCGTCTCACTTTGCTCGTGCGCAAATACGTTTGAGCTTCGCTCGCGACGATCGCATATAATATATACCACCTACCTATATCTTATATATATAAGCCTGAAAGTTTTGACTGACATTGATGTACTGAACGTTTTATGGTACTTTTATTTTACGGTTATGTGCCATTTTATGGTCATATTAATTAGTGTTGCTGAAACAACTAGCTAAGGTACGTATCATTGTGGAGTTGTAGTTGAATGACTTCTAATAAAGCTATTTTATAAACTAAAAAGGCTAATATTCTTGTTTTGTTTTTGTTGGCTAAATAAGCATAGTAAGCTAAACATTTTTACAGATACACATTGTATCGAAAGAAAAATTCGAAAAATTAATTCCATAACTCTTCTTTCATTACTGTATCTATGATTTCTAAATTATTTACAATCGTGACTATTTTTCTGAAATCACTGTTTAATTTTACTTTAATTGTGATCACAATAAAACTACTTTTTAATCATCTTTTTTTGCAAATCAGACTATAATTGGTATATGTAATCGGTTAAGTTTTTCTAACAATTATAAATAATCAAAACTAGTTTTTGAATAAAATCAATTCTTTCCTGGTTGTTATCAGCCTTTCAGCGACGCAACGGTTGAACTGATCCTAAGCATTCTGTTTCCTTTTGTCATAAGTACCTTTAAAATATTAAGTGGATCTAGAACTATGGAATAATTAAAAATTGATTTCCCGGTAGAATGTCGGAAGCTCCACCGCCGCAAACTGACTGAAAAACCTGGACACAGAGGTTTGATCCACGCAGGATGAAAGCCTTAATATTGATGATTAAAAAAGAAAACTTTAGATAAAAAATATCATTAACAATGTAGAATTTGATAACACGTATCGATGTAAAGGTCACGACAATGTATAGAGTATTGGCAGGTGGCAATCATGTTACATCCGCGATCGATTGATAGCATGTGCGGAAACGTTCACATCGTTTCTTAGTACCATCGCTTATCAATATCATTGATTAGTGGGAACCGGAGCTTTAACAAAGAACATGAAGTACAATTCTCGCCAATCTCATTGTCCAGTTTGAAGTTGGAACGAGTTAACTTCAACCTGGGGGGCTAGACAAGTTGCATTTTGACATTCGAATCGACAAACAAAATGTATGCAATTCTACTTTAAATATAAAATAAAAAACTAATTTCCTAAATTTTCCTATCCACTTTGACATTGGCAGAATTGTCGACATCGGCACCAATTGCCATAAATAAATAAGAAGAAGAAGAAGACATTAGTGACAGTCCGATATGTCGAAAGGTTATGTCATTTCCATACATTTTGTTTGTCGATTCGAATGTCAAAATGCAACTTGTCTAAGCCCCCCTGGCCGTAAAAATCGGAGAAATAAACATATTGGATTAAAATAAATAAAAACGAAAGCTGAAGTCGTTATTTAAAAATTTTCTCTTCCGATATTTCGAAGTCCGTCGTTTCGGCCTTCGTTTCAGGCGTTTCCTATTCCGGACCGAACGCAATTTGACAGTTGTACCTACTCCCGATCTGTTTTTACCCAACTATACCTCAACCATGAGTTCTATCGAATGGCTTTCGATAGGTTTTTTACGCATCGAAACGCTGTAATCTCATAGCAGATTTTAGTTCCTTACGTAACCGCTAGAGGCGCTGCGAGGGCTTTCCATACAAATATTTGAAGGCGTCGCTAGCGAGTCTAGTGAGAAAAACTCATAGTCGAGGCACAGAAAAGCAAAATTTAATCTGATACTTGTTTTAGTGTCGTTACTTCGTTGACGCAAACAGGCAGTAGACCCCCAGGGGAGGCAGCGAAGTACTGAAACAGAACTTGCTTTCCCTGGGTCCATGGGACACGTGTTAACATTCAGTGTAAGTACACTGGACAGCCGGTGGTCGATCGCAGTCGCTGAACCCCTTTAAGAACAATCCCTTGCATCGTACTTGAAAGCTTTTGGTGCTACCTAGGCAGCTTCTCGCTCTGTGTAATGCGTACCTAATCTTTTTACTCTCATTTATTTACTATGTAGTTCATGCCAATATTAATGACTAGCTTCCCGCCAGCGGCTTCGCCCGCGTGGACTTATAATTTTTTCCCCCGTTTTTGCAACATTTTTCATTACTACTCCGCTCCTATTAGTCGTAGCGTTATGATATATAGCCTATAGCCTTCCCCGATAAATGGGCTATCTAACATGGAAAGATTTTTTCAAATCGGTCCAGTACTTTTTGAGTTTATTCGTTACATACAAAAATACAAAAAAATACAAATCTTTCCTCTTTATAATATTAAGTATAGATATAGATGAGCTTTTGTCTGCAACCTTGCTATCATTTATTTGTGGTTCGTGATCATCCTGTATTATTGTTAAAACGATAGCTTTTATCATTTGAAATTAATCACTACACATTGCTATCAAATTTCCATTACCAGAACTTGTCAGATTACTAACCGGAATGTTTCAAACTTATCAATATTCATGATTATCATTTCGTTTGTCAATTTTCCAGTTTTAATTTTTAAGAGTTCTTTTAATGGATTTTATGGCCTTCATTTGAAATTTGGTAATGTTGGTTTTCTTGCGGTTTTCCGATGTGTCGCAAGTGGTATGAGCTCACAGATCTTTAGCGTCTCATGTCTAATGATGTCGTTAGTAGATGCAATGTTTTCTCTTACGGTAACGCAACCCCTTACACCTATGCAACAACCGGGAAAAACATTATTTCTTTGAGGTATACCTATTGGGTGAATTAATATGAAACATACTTTTGTTTTTTAAATGAATATGGATCTGTATCTAAATGATTTTATGATACATATAATTAATATAAATGTTGACGTTTTTATCAATACTTGTTAGAAAGAGATATTCAGATGATCGTTATAATTAACATACATAATTGCTTTGGGGAATGTCACAAGGTCACATAGCTTAATTTACATTTACATTATAAAAACTACAATTTTAGGTTTCTCCGTTGTGTTATGTTAGAAATTACTTACATGGCATAAAACTATGGAATCAGATAAAAACCAAAATTTAAAATATTTTATCCGTATTTTTACAAGCTTCAAAATGTACGTAGATAAGGTAGGTAATAAGAATTTCCAATACAATCAACTGATCCTGAGCGATTATGAAAAATCTTTATTATGGCTTTTCAGCCGAATTTTATAAAAAAAAGAGACTGCAGTTTCTTGCCGGCTCCTCTCCTTAAGTCTTATGTTAAGCAAAGAAGCAAAAACCCACTTACTATACCTAGAAAGGGCGCAACGCGCAGTACTTAAAACAATGTTATGCAAACCATATAGATATCCAACAGATAGCTTATATGCAGAATCGTCCTTATTGGGAGTAAGAAAACTCTACATTATGAACGTAACTACGAAGACCCACACAAGAACTACGAAACGGCATGACTTAGCCATACTGCAATCAAAACGCAAATTCAGAATTCCAATTCCTACTGCAAAATCAACCTATGCGCAAAGGCTACCCAATTTTCTTCATTCTTTTGTCTACAATTCTGTCATTAAACACTGCAACATCAATAACTGCTCCCGCTATCAAACCAGAAAGACGGTACGAGCCTGGTTACTGAAAATATCGTACTATGATACAGAAAAGATATTAAACATCATAAAATAAATTGACGCAACAACTCGTGAACAAAATTGGTCATCGCACATACGCCCGCGCTCACACACACACACACACACACACACACACACATACTATACATATGTACACACACACACACACACACACACACATTAATATTTTAATATCTTTTGTTTCTCTTTGTTAATTAAAGATTTTTTAATTTCTTCATTTTAAATAGTCAGCATACACCGAAGCTTATGTTTATTATAATTTAAAATTGGTACCCAAGATACAGGCTTGCCTAGTTTGGGGCCAATGGAAAAACGAAGTGTGCAATGTAAAAAATATTTTTTTTTGGTCAATAAAACATTTTTATCTTTATCTTATCTTTATCTTATTTTTTGGAACCGTGCAACGAGTGTGACCTTTCAAAAGTACCTATTTGTATGGTCTAATTGAAATAAAAATATTTGAATTTGAAAAACAAATTATCGCCACTATTGTTTAGCCCCAGCCCTTCGGGAATACCTACAGGATTATTGATACGTCACGTGTGTTATGTTATGTTACAATTAAAATAACATTAAAATTTATAAATATAAATACTAAAAATATGGCTGTTTATAAAAACACATAATTTACTTTAGTTTTCGCAATAAACTATCAGTCTTGGCGTATCAATGTCGTTTTTGGATTTAGTTATTTAACGTGGTACGTTTTATGTATTTGAGTTATTTATATTAGGCACTGTCAGAAACAGTTTTAAATCTTATATATTAGAAGTAGAATTTAAATATTGCATTGAAATCATTTTAATTTTTATAAGAAAATATTTATTTGCAAGAAGTACGACGACAAGGTAATTTTTAAATAAAACATTTTACCAAGCCTTTATTTTTCATAACAATACTTTCCTTGTTGTTCAACCATTGAAAGGTAAAAAGTTCGTATAACATGACTCACCGTAATAATCACGAAAAGGGTTCCAAAAGTGGAGTCCCTATAAAAATCTTCAGCCAACCATGAATTAGCTACAGGCATACACAGCTTAATCTAGCAGATTTACTAATTCTGCTAGTTTCAAGCTTTTATTACGTAGGTAGGTACTAATATAAAAAACTCGAGTGTTACCTACAAAAAATCACTTATTACATCTCATTGTTGGTTATCGTAAACCAAACGTTAGCAAATATTACGTTGATATCAATAGAACCAATAACGAAGATAAATTGTTAAACAATTGCAAAAATGCGTGAAGAAAGAATGATTGCAAATAGACAATGGTTAAAGTGGTGATGAATTGTCTCATGACGGTGTGTAAAGTCTGCCAAGCCGCATTAGATTTAGTGGACTAGCTCTTCTTAATAGAAGTATCCCGTTCCAGCACTGGGACGAATAAATTAAATTCTGGTAGCTGCGTAAAGACTGAAATCATGTCTAACCTCATTGCGGATCATCCTATCATTGTGCCTTCTGATGACCATCATCGAATCTTCATGTTATTGAGTAACTAGCGGTTCCAGGATACACGAAGGTCGAGAATAGAATAGATTAGAATATGTTTGATTGTACACCGAACTAAAAAACAATGGCGGCCTTATCGTTAGAAGCGAATCGAATCGCTATCATTCTTTGGATGGACAGGAAAGATATGAAAAATGAGGGATAGGCAGTCCATAGTTCACTAATACTAGTTAAAAATAAACATATATTATTATAAGTTAGAGAAGTAAGGGGTATCAGATTGTAGGGGGAAATCTCGAAGTCCTGAACCTCCTGGACTTGTCCTAGTAAGTATAGTGTTTCTTTAAAATCTAATTCTACGTGTTGCATTCTCAGAACATGTCATGAATTTAAGTTAAGTTGAGGATGCCAAGGTTAACGATCCATAAGTTTATGAGATACAACTGTGTTGTCCTTTTGTGTGTAAATAATAGCTACATAATCTATCAATTCCAAAACTATTTGTGTACATAATTGTGAATAGTAGCAACTGGTAACTGGTAACTGACAACTAATAATTATAAACAAACTAAGTAATTTTATGACTATAACACTTGCTGCCTATTTACCGCATTGATCTAGTCGTTGTAAGTGCTGCCAGGCAAATGACCATGGGAATATAAGCCAGAACCAAATGGTTGAACAAAGTGTTATTGGATTTTCCAATGAATACTTTTTTGTCTTAATTTATTATAGAAGAATATTATATCAGTCAAAAAAGTTTGTATGCTATAAAATAAATTATTTACATAATGTACAAAATGCAATACAGATGTAGAATAAATAACATCCTAAATTGGCGGACCAAGGCGTCGAAGTACCCATCCAGTTCCCTACTATCTGGTAGCATGTTCAGAAGTCTGGCAACATTGCCACGTTGAATGGCAATATTGATTCTTTTAACCAAGAACAAGCCAGCCAGGGCACGCGACAAGTCCTTTAGAAATTTAAATATAGCAGAATACAATTGTGAACAAAGTCTTGATAATTAATCGACTTCTAAAAGGAGTCTTATTAAAGTCGATTAATTATCAAGTCTCTATTAGAGAAACTATCCATACCAAACTGATTATTAACCATCAGTCATAATTAAAACTACCTTTATGTCATTGCCTTATACCGGAGATGAATCAAAGCTTAGGCCGGAATATACAAGCCAGTGCAATATTCGTAGATATTTATTTCGCGTCAACCTTTAGCTGAGCTATAAATTACGTGCTGATTGTCGTCGCCTGCGCCACTGTGTAATGTGTAATGGAAACTTAACTTGTATGTTATTTGGTGTTAATTCGAAAATGGTAGGTGAAAATTCCTAAGTTTTGAAGTTACCTCGCTCTACTAGTAAGCAGTTTGCCCGCATGCTGGTGTCACCCTTGTGGTTAAAAAAAGCCACAGAATATTTGCATAATTTGTAAATCATTGGAAATACTACAATTTCATTATTTTATTTAAATTACACACAAATAAATTTAAATAAAGACAGGAAGATGCTGATGACGTCTAAATACATACCATAACACCTGTATACCTCGAAGGGATAGGCGCACTAAGGTGCACTAATGTACACCCACAGTTCGCCCGTATGTTTAGGTTCCATGTAATAGGGGCCGAGCCTATTGCCATCAACCCGACACAAATCCAGGCTCCGAGCTGCTACTGGGAATTTCACAGAAAACCCCAACAATGCTTGATCGATCTGGAAATTGAACCCTGGACATCTATTGTAGGAGTCGCGCTTGGGACCAGTAGACCAACGAGGCAGTCTGAATAAAATTATAAAATTTTGATTCTCTAGCTATTTGTTGTCAGTCTTAAAATACTTTGATCGTCAATGCCACCAACTGTCAAGCCTACAGCATTGATTGACTTCCCACCTGTTACGCCATACCAAAGTTCACATCCTTTCACTGTCGCAGATTTATTCGCATCATTCAGAATAACTTCTGCAAACAAATGTCTACGTGCCGTTCTTCATATTTAAATAGAAGGTTTGGAATTGGAATGTTATCAATTTGTTGTTCTTGACCTATGGTCGTGTAACATTAAAGTTTAAGGGAATGGCAAGACAAAGGTATTGTGAAAATTTTCATCATCACCTTAGCCCTTTCCCAACTTATTGGGGTGTACTTCCAGTCTACTAGAGCCATCAGACCTCCATTAGAGAGAGAGACTTCTGATAACTCTACATGTCAAGTTCTGGCTTTACCCATATTGTAATGTTATAATGCCTGTCAGGTTCTTCGAAATTCTAACTTTTTTTTATTGTCAATGGTAAATGGTAAAAATATTTATAGAATTTGAGCCCAGTAGGTGGCCACTTTAATTGCGGCATCAGTTGCGTCCATTATGTCCTCAAATATGCAGGTGTATGGACATTTTGGGCACTTCAGTAAGTGAGACATGAGAGGAATTTTAACCACCGCTTATCATCCGTATAAGTGTTCTTATCAAGACCAGGGACATCTTAACGTGCCTTGTCGGGCACGAGAAGATCATGGTGTACATTCAGACCGTATTCTGACCCATCCAATTTTAATGTTAGTTAAAGTAAATACTAACTGGTGCCCTTGACATAAGCTTTTCTCAACAAAGCCTAGCGCATGTATCTCACGTCTGTACCCACTGTGATCTCTCAGATGTCAATGGAATTTTATGTCAATGTGATGTTTAGCATATTTCAAGAATACCTATTTTATGTTGGTGTCATCCTTTTAGTCAGAACTTGACAGGACCTACAGATAGGTTCCAATCTAACACTCGAATCGACAAAAGAATAAAATCAATTTTTAGTTATAGAAATTACTTCAGCACAAGTCATGGGTACGTAAATGTCATTACCATACATTTTATTTTCTTTTGAAACTTACATTGCAAATTGTCAGTTAAATAATCCTGGTCTTGCCTGGAAGAAGGCTGAGCCCCAAATTTCTACTATGTAGAACTTTGAAACTAAAAGTGGCAGACCTAATAAGAGATAATTGGACGACTTCGACATCTTTGACCATCAATTTGACCATCTTTAAATCATAATACGTTTGAGACAGATGGTATAAGACTGAGAACCTGTAAATCAAAATATTGCAAAATTAAGATTTTTACTTAAGATATGAAGGCAAATCCATCTAATGAGGGATTTGTAAAACCTTTAGTTGTATCATGTTTACGATTGATCATAATTAGGAAAGAAAAAATGAAAAAAATATACTTTATTTATTATTTTTCATAGATGTGAATCCTCCCTACATATAGCGTGAAACTTACTTAGCTTGATATTATTTTAAAGCTTATAAATTACCGTTAAAAATTATGGTAGCAAACTTAATGTGACATTAGTCTAACGGCGTATAGCTAACTAGTGTCTAAAATCCGTACTGACCCTAGGTCATCTCACAGCTTACTTTCGCTTATAACTTTTGTATTATTTTAGAATGCCCGTGCATGGTGTGCACTCCGATGACCTCACGTGCTGTGCGCCTGATATATGTATGTAACTGGTAGCTTTTGAGCCTGTCTTACTATAAGTACCGTCTCATTAGTCCAGTAGTAGCACTCACGGCTGCTAACCGTAAGGTCCTGGGACCGATACCCGGTTCGAGCAGTGTTTTTGAGGTTTTCTATGAAATCCATGTAGCAGCCCCTTAGTTTGGATTTATGTACAGCTGGTAAAAGGCTCGCTCCTTATTGTATAGGACAGAAAAGAAACCGGTGGACTGAAAGTATACAGCAATACACCTGAGACTTATAAACCCTTCCAAGAAAATTAAGGTAGTTTCTGTGTGTTTCTCAAATAAAGACCACATTTTATTTAGCTATTTAGTTTAATGTGATGATTTATTTTAGAGGGTAAATATACAAATATTGAAATGGCATAGCAAAAATGGAGGATACTTTCTTGGTAAAATCTTTTCAGATAACACACTTTATTGTGTGTTGTGTTCCTGCAGTGAGTAAGGTTGCCAGAGCTCCGTTTAAGTATGCGCTGCGCTGGCAGCAAGAGGAATATTCCCTTAAATTTTCGGCGCAGTGAATCCTCCATAAACCTCTAAGAGGTTTTCAGGGTCGGTAACGCGCGAGTGATATCCCTGGTGTTGCAAGCGTCCGCAGGCTACGGTAACCATCAGCCGGGCCGTATGCTTGCAACTGTAGTGGTATAAAAAAATACAACTATGAAATCGTGTCATGAAAGGGAAAACGTGTCCTTTCCCAGTACTTTAGTATATTTATGGATTTCAATATATTCAATTGTATCGTATGTGATAAATGTCTGTCATTCTATAAGCGATGATTCATTAGCGTTACTACCAATCAAGGATGCCACTTACGTTTCGTAACATGATGTCCAAGACCACGACATACAATGTACAAAAACCCGTTTATAATATTTTAATTAATGTTTATTTCCATAATCCGATCTTGAATTCAAGAAAGAACTCATCTCATTAACCTCATAATGGTCTATAGGACACAGGCCGCCAATTTTGAGGATATTGTGCTGTTGTTTCAGAGGATTTCTCAAAGTCGTAATAGTGTAGTAGGTGCCATCACGCATATTACGTACATTACGTATTCCCCAAAGGGTAAGGTAGAGGCGTAGGTCGAGGTACTGTACACCTGCAGTTCGCCGTTCAATGTAATAGAAAGCGAGTCATCAACCGGGCACAAATCCAGATTCCGAACTGCTACTGGGAATTTCACAGAAAAACTCAACCCGGGGAATCGTATCGAGGACCTCTAGCGTAGCAGTCACGCTGGGAACCACTAGAGCGACGATGCAGTCCGTAGAATGAAAGAGTTCAGCTCTGAAAGCCTGAAAATCAGTCTCTTAGATCATCGGTATTTTCCAGATATTGGGTTGCAGGGTTTATCAAATCCTAATAATTTTGCAATGTTAGACTGCTTCTGAAAAGGTTAAGAGTATGATTACGATTCACTAAAGGTGTAGAAATCTATGACAAATACGGGCTGATGATGATATTGATTAAAGCCTTATCTAATATAGTCTAGTCTAGTCTAGTCTAGTCTACCGTATTTGTCTTGTATTAGCGAATATTCTGTCGTCAACCGACCCAATGACCTCTAACTTGTAAACTATTGAATACCAAGATAAGTACTACTTACAAAACTCTTACTTAATGAACTTCAAACAGCGCCGGTTTCTCTGCCCACCTCCCTGACGACATACCGTGATGTAATGTAATAAGATGTACTCAACTGACCTCCTAATGAGAAAACCAAATTAGTTTTTAATCATCGCTGAACTTGACATTTGCTAAAGCCAAGACATTTTTTAAAGCTACCATAAATAGCTCCTCGAAACTAAACCCTTTATGTTTAATTCCCATGTAGTAATAATTAACCGGGCGCAAATCCACACGCCGAGTTTCTATTGGGAATTATAGAGAAAAAACCAACTAAACTTTGCTCAATTCGAGAATCGAACCCAGGACCTCGACACTACACCTATGAGGCAGTAATCTATACTAATAAAGAGGAAAGATTTGATTGTTTGCTTGTATTGAATAGGCTCCGAAACTACTGGACCGATTTGAAAAAATCTTTCAGTGTTAGATAATTCATTTATCGGGAGAGGCCGTGATAATATATAGCCTTATAGGCTATATATTATCACGCTACGACTAATAGGAGCGGAGTAGCAATAAAAAATGTTGCAAAAACGGGGCCAAAATTTACTAAGACCACGCCGGGCGAAGCCGCTCGCGGAAAGTTTGTTTAAAATATAGCAAATAATTAGAAGCAGTAAAATATTAATTATGAAATAATTCCAAAACTGCTGATGACCTAAAGAATATTAAATGTGTGTAGGTATCTTATCTAGTGTAACCGCCGGAGGTTAATTGAGGTCGCATAAATAATTCGTATTTACATACACGACTCATGTTACTACGATAAACTATTTTGTGTGCATCGTCGCATAAAAAAATAATTCATTTAAAAAATAAGGAATTGTGTCACTCACACTGTGAGTCTTCTGAGGGCCTGTTTCACCAGCTCCCAATAAGTTCCCGTTAAATTACCTAACAGATAATTTCCTACAACAGAGGTCATCAAAAGCCCATACATCTCAGCCCAAATTTGTACCGGAGGTACATGACAGCTATCAAGTTGAGTTTTTACTATGAAATCACTATGAATCTGATAATAATGTGCCTTAATAGCGTGCATTTGACATTCCGAAACTGACATTGACAGCAGATAGCTGTCAAGTTGACAGTTTTTACTATGAAATCATTAAGAAACAAATATCAAAAACAGATCAATAAAATTTGCTTTCTTTCTTTCTTTCTATAACAGTGTGCTAAAATGGCGTGATTTTTCTCAAAACTTATTTTTCTCATCCCCCAGTCAACATTAAAAAAAATACGACGAGTTTTAACCAGCGTAATACACGGTACTTTTTCCAAAAAGTGTACCTTCGGTACATCATTTGGGCCGATTTCGATGACCTCCTTTTGTTGCATTTCTGAATTTATCCGGGGTTAGTGGGTATCCAAAGGTGATGCAATAGGTCCTTAGCCTTTCCTAGCATATTATCTTATATTTTTTTGATGCGTAAACTTATTATGGGTCCCTGCCATCTGGGGAGGGCAGGGGGGGGGGGGGTGCATCTTATCTTATTATCTTTATGGAATATAATGTTTGATTACATCAATCTTAACTTAGTATCGATATATACAAAATATGCTTACATAATTACTGTTATAATTTATAAAAATTTCCGATAGGCACTATGTAAACATAAATCGTGTCCGAATTAATACCACCTTAAACGTGTCGCCATTTAGAACAAGGCATTACTATTTCATATACATAGTTCTCTGTGATTTATTGATTATGTTAGAGTCTATTCAGGGTACATCACCTTTGGAAAATAACTAACCAGAGTTGATGTGTAGGACACGAAAAGCATTAATCGTGTATTTCTATGCCAAAGTACCTAGCACTTCATTTAGCACTTTTGCATTTTGCGATATTATTAGTAGTGATAGCAATAAATTTATGATTTATGATTTAAAGTATAATGTTTAAGCATCAGAGAGAACCGGGCACAAATGCAAGGAAAAACTGTGTAAAAATCAGAACTTGTTTTAATCTAAACTAATCGGAACTATTTCACCACCTCTTGATAATCTTGGCGGATAATAAGATAAAGATAAAGATAAAAATAAAAATGTTTTATTGACCAAAAAAAAAAATTTTTACATTGCACACTTCGTTTTTCCATTAGCCCAAACTAGGCAAGCCTGTATCTTGGGTCATATCATCATAAATTTAAGAGCTCAGCTCTTGTCGGTGGAGCAATCGCCACTGTTCTCGATCTTCTGCCTTTCGTTTTACCTCTTCATACGACTCTTGGTATCTTGGGTACCAAATTTAAATTATAATAAACATAAACTTTGGTGTATGTATGCTGACTATTTAAGATGAAGAAATTAAAAATTAAAAATCTTTAATTAACAAAGAGAATCAAAAAGATATTAAAATAATAATGTGTGTGTGTGTGTGTACATATGTATAGTATGTGTGTAATATACTCAATACTTAATACATTTATTGCACTCCACAAGTTAAATAGATGTTAAAACAATAATAAAAGAAGAAACATGTGTGGGCCTTGTCAGGCACGGCAAATGTAGCAGGGAGGACGAACTCATGTTTATGAATCTTGATATAATACAAATGTTCTCCTATTTTTGAATTTATCTGATGGTTAGCGGCTATCCAGAGGTAGTGAAACAGGCCTTAAGAATTTTCTAGAAAGTACAATCTCACTTTGGTGAATTGCACTTGAATTCGAATCCATTATGCTCAGTACCCGCTCTTGGGATTATATTTGGACTTAACAATTCAGTTATTATTTTAAATAAATAGATGTCAATAGTAACTCTTTGTATCGTATTGCTAAATGTTGCCTAGCTTGTTTCTTAATTTGATAGGCATTTAAATGTGCGTAGGTAGTCAAGAAGGTGACTCCACCAGTTTTATTGTTATCCATTCACCATAATAACTAATTCATTTACACTTAAAATAAGATAAAAATCACTAAAAGAATTTTGATTGCGTCGCGTCGGTGATCTAATTTATATTTATAAATTAGCAAGTAAGATGGCGTATTTTGTAATATATCGATTGTAATGATAATTATATAACTTCTGTCTACCGATTTGTATCTGTATCAAGGTTATTGGAGGACTTTAATTAGAGCCAAGAGGGCCAACGTACCCTACGTTACCAAAAGATAAGAAAAGCTATTTTTTTTTCATCGATTCCGTCCACAAAGGGAGGCTACAGTGTATCCCAGACTCGTACAGACTAAAACCGTACTTTCCTTCCCTTCATCCCTTGGCCTGTAGTTACGGGCCTATAGTCACTTAGGATTCGAAATATAATTTCAAATTGTCATTATTATTTGGAAAATTCTGATGAACACTTGCGATCAGAAACAGGTGCAACATATTTTTCCTTCCTAATATAGCCAGCAGCAGTGTTGTGTGGCCTTTAAAATAATAGTAACAGTATCAATATTTCATTCAAATAGACAAAAAGCATAAAGCTAGACTAATAAAAACGTAAAGAAATAGACTAATAATTGTAGTTTGACATTTGTGAACCGACCGCCTTCGCATCTCCGTTTCCAACAATGTTTACGGTTGACGATTACATGATTTTTTATAACCAACGACACGACTATTATGTTAATCGAATCGGTGACATGTCGTACGAGACTATAGAAAATTGAATAAAGAAAAATTCACTGACACCAATCAGTTATTTTCCTTTGGTTTATTATACTCAAAAATAATTACACACTGTACATTTTTGTGGTCCTTTTTCTCAATCAGTTAAAAAAAATAAAAATTTCTTCTCTGAGAAGTGAACCACTCTGACGTTCACTCTTTCGCAGGCAGTAACGATATCAATTTATAATAATAATAATAAAGCTATATTAATTCCATACATGCATTAGAAAAATAATAATAATATTTCATGTTTAAAGATTTTTGAAATTAATTTCATAATAAAAGAGTCTCGTTTAATTTTAATTGATTAATGTCTTTTAACAATTTCCTTACTGGATAATCTTTTTTACACAGCCACATGCGGCCGTGTTGTGGTTTTCTACAATGACGGTTGCTGAGTGACCATCTCGACTCTCGAAAGAAGATAAGTAAGAAGGTGAGTCCAAAAATCGTGTCTTGATGTTTAAAATTCTTTCTCACACCTATGTGGTTTACTTTAAATTCAGGGCCATCCAGTGTTATAAACTTTTGAATGATAATTAAGACACGGCTAAGATGAGATGAGCGCATAATTCCAATATTATTTTTGTTGAATCGATTATAATAGGAAACAATTTTAAGACTTTTGATGATATTACCTTGACCTGTTGCATTGTCATTGACAAGCAATGCACGGGTTTTATATTACAGACATGTGTATCATTCACAAGAAGTTACCTAAGTAATTTTTGTTGTTGAGCCTGACATCATAGATTCGATACCTATATCCAGTATTAAAGGTGGTCAAACAATAAATTCAAATTCAAATTTTTCAAATTCAAAATATTTTATTTCAATTAGACCATATAAATAGGTACTTTTGAAACGTTAAATTAGTTGCCGTTCCGTTAGTACGGTTCCAAAAAAAGTGGGTCTTATGGAGAAGAGCCAGCAAGAAACTCCATAGATACTCTTAATTTAACAATAAGTAATTGTGTAGCTAGTGTATGTTCTGTTAATATCGTGTAAAAATATATTTCTATATAATTTCCATTTATTTATTTTGACGTGGCTTGGGCATCCGTTTCTAGGACAGCGAGGGACCGATATTATTCTGAATTCCAAGTTTTATTTGATATTGTTAATAGATGTTATTTCTTAGTAGTGCCGAAACCAGAAATATGGCATTTCGGGTTTAAAAATAATGGAACCGGTCGTATTTTTGTAGACAGTCGGCTTTTGAAACGAGGATAATGAAAGATAAATATCTTAGAAAAATACAATTTCAGGCAGGTTCCAACCTGCGCCCCTCCGTTTAAGTACACGGAACGCTTTAGACACTAAGCTACTGGGACCACAGAGACTATATAATACATTTTATAACCTAAGAGTAGAATATAGCTCGTAGAACTGATGGCTGCTCGGCCAAAGGTTCTGGAAAACACGAATCGGAAAACGCAGCGTAGGAAGGACTCCAGCAAGATGGACAGAGGACCTGGTAAAAATATCTGCAAGCCGTTGGATACAGGCCGCTTAAAACCGGGCCTTGTGGAACCCTACGGACCTTTGTTTAGGAGTGAACCTCTTTTGATTGGAATATGTTGTAAAACTCACTCCCATAATGCTATTATACGGACTTCAACCCCCTTGGAAACTAAATGTACCGTCGAACTGTGGGTGCAAACAAATAAAGTAAATGCGATATGTTTTTTATCATGGATGGGTTTGCGTCGACCACAATCTCACCTGATGGTAAGTGTAAATGTGGTCTAAGATGGGCCGCGTCTACCCATAAGATGCCCATTCACTCTGGCCTTGAAACGACCCATGTTGTAGGTGTCAGGGAACACAGTCGCCGGAAGAGAATTCCACATTCGTTGTGCGCACAAGGAAAGATGAAGGCAAATGCTTAGTGCGGCAAGGGGTTACAAGAAACCATGGTTCTCCGATTTTGTTTTGGCTTTTCCTGAGACGTCTTCAGCTAGGCACAGTACAGCCTGCAGTTGCAATCACCAGCGTGGCTCGGAAAAAAGCTTCCTTGGTCGTATCAAAATTAAGTTCTGAGATTCTTCTCCAAATGATAGCCTAAGAAAATAACATTGCTGCGACCTTCATTAAAGATTATCGTCAAAAATCCTTATTACCATAATGATGAGCAATTCAATTACGATTATTTTTTAATAAATTACGTCTAAAATATCGTATAATTAATAATTATTACGTCCTTGCACACCGTTTTGGTAGCAATCAATCAGTTATGTATTTAAATAATTGCATTTTTATTGCGTGTAAATAAAATTATAAGACATGCTATAAATAATATGTAGTAGAAGCAATAAAATTGTAAATTATAATATTTGTCCTACTGCATTTGCAATGCTGTGACACGAACAAACCAGTAGACCACGACGTCTGTGGTCTAGTGGTTCGAGTACCGGACTGTTTCGATTCCCACAGGACACAAATGTTTATGTGACTAATAAATATAAAGTGCTTGTGTTTGTCTGGGTGTTTCCTATATATTAAATTATAAGAAGGTATGGATTTACCAAAAAAAAGGATTATATCCATTGTCTAGTAGCCATAGTTCAAGCTCTGCTTAGATTGGCACTAGATGAGGCTGTGTAAAATGTCCCAAAATATTAAACGAAAATATAAACAAAAACCTCTAAGCCGTCAAGTACGAAAGGAAATAAAAAGTATTGTTTGAATGTGTTATGTTATTCAATAATATTTACGTAAACACGTAATAATCACAAGTACCTTAGATAAATTTTTAAATTAAGAAATCATCATTTTAAAATAAAATATAAACATGTTCCAAATTCAAAAGAATATAATGTTCGCGGGAATCGCGGGCGCACCACTTAATTTAACGCTACCCACTTGTTTTTTTATTTTCTTATGTGTCTATCCTTTTCGTTCCCGTTGTATTGCGAACAGTAATCGTTCGGTCTCCAGCAAGGGTGGATCGCTCGCGTTCGGCCGACTGACATAATTTTGTCGTGACAGTATCTCGTTGGTAACATTGTGTGCTTATGAGATATGCGTCGACAAATTTATTTCGTCTTTGGTGTACACTGGTTTGTCGTAAATTCTGTTGTCGGTGGTTTCGGTCACCTTCTGCTTACAGACCCTCAAGTGACAATATATTAGTGAAGTGAATCATGCTGTGAAATACAGAAGGACCGCTGTTGAGGATTACCAGCACTACTTAGTTTGGAGACGTCCTGTTTATGAGGTCAGTCTAAATTCAGGGTAGTTATGCATAATACGACTTTTACAGGTAGGTACAGAAATCTGCACAATTAGCAATACATTTCCATTATAAGCTGACCTCACATTTTTCTATATGATATTGCTTTTCCGTACAATGAGAGGTTATTTTATATTGATAATCATCTTATATTGAAAATGTATAACTCTTATGTAGCCGTATGTGCCAACAGGATTTTATTGTTCTTGTTGCCATGTATATAAATTCTTACCTGCTACTATATCTTACTCTTTTGTAATCATTCTAAGCATACCGTCGTGACATTTTTGTTTTCATAAAATCTACCTACAGTCTCTTCTTCTTCTTCTATAATCTGTACTAATTCTGCGAACGCTTTATGCTGTGAAGTCAGCACTATAGTTTGTTCGTAAACATTTTTAGGGTTACTCTTTCACATTTACTATTAGTCATCCAAATTTTTAGCTAAGTAAGATCTACGCCACATCAAACACCATAGTTTCGCAAAGGTTGGATGGATGATTCGTCAAAACACCTCCGAGCCTGTAGATATTGCAATGAGTCGGTAGTAGCTTGGTTGGTTTCTAGAAAATCAGGAAGTCACATAGAAAAAGATAAACTTACTTATGAACAAACTAGCTATAGGCAGTTCGATTACTACTTTATATATATTTTGAAGTTTTTACGTTAACGACGTCTGTGGTCTAGTGGTTCGAGTATCGGACTGCTGATCACGAGGTCGTGGGTTCGATTCCCACAATACACAAACATTTATGTGATGAACTTGGGTGTTTGTATTTGTCTGGGTGTTTCTTATATATTATAAGTATGTATTTACAATAAAATAGTATATTAGTATTATATCCATTGTCTAGTACCCATAGTACAAGCTCTGCTTAATTTGGGATTAGATGGTGCTGTGTAAAAATGTCCCAAGATATTTATTTATTTATTTATAGTGGTACATTTATAGCATTTGATTATGTAGGAACTAGATAACTGTAGGCGCACCACATACGTCATTGGAACTATATGAGGAGAATATCAAATTACTGCTACCATGATTGATGTAATACGGTATATACTACCTACCCTACTTAGGTATACATTTACATAAGTACAAACTCTTTTTCTTTTTCTTGCATACTTTTACTTCGTCCTTATTGTTGTGTTGTTGTTAGTTTAAACTTGTATGTGAATATATAATTTAATGTTATTGTTATGTATGTATTTTTTTTAATAGTATACAGAATCACGAAGGCATATCAGTAATGAGAAGGAAAGAAAATAGGTACCTAAATGTATTTATTTGTGCCCAGAACATCAGCACAAACAATACACAGGACTAGCAACCTAAATACTTATGCTACCTACGATTGGTGATGGACAAACCTACCATATCTTCAAATAAGTCGGTATGGATTACCAATAGTTTAATGGGTATTTTAACTGTTATTTTACGAGTTTACAGCTTAGAATGTGCCACCAGTCAGTAAATGCCGATGTATCAAAATACTGATGACCTCTGATTACCTAGTATGGTAACGCTAAGAAGAGCTGTCATTTAATAAGGTATATAAGCGTTAAAGTTGGTTGGTTAAGTGGGTGGGCTAGCTGGCTTAGGGTCTGTATAGCCTCTGGATAGCCACTAACTATCGGATAAATTCAAAATGGAACAAAATTTGTATGTGACTCTCTGCCAAGTAAATTAACGGGAATTTATCGGGAGGATCAAATAACACATTTTATTGTGTGTTGTGTTCCTGCAGTGAGTAAGGTCGCCAGACCTCTTCTAAGGATGCACTGCGCTGGCAGTAAGAGGAATATTACCTCAAACTGTCGGCGCAGTGAATCCTCCATAAACCTCTAAGAGGTTTTTAGGGTCGGCAACGCGCGAGTGATACCTCTGGTGTTGCAAGCGTCCATAGGCTATGGTAACCGCTTACTATCAGGCGGGCCGTATGCTTGTTTGCCACCTTAGTGGTATAAAAAAAAGGTGGTGATAAAAGCCCTTAATCTCTAAATTCTTACTAATATTATAAATTCGAAAGTAGCTCTGTTTGTCCGTCGTGCTTTCACGCCAAAACTACTAAACCGATTTAAATTAAAGGAGGTCATCAAGAGCCCATACAATTCAGCCCAAATTTGTACCGCAGGTACATGACAGCTGTCAAGTTGATAGTTTTTACCATGAAATTATTATGAAACTGATAATAATCTGCCGCAATGGCGTGCGTTCGACATTCCGAAACTGACACTGTTACTATGAAATTATTACGAAACAGATAAAAGTGTGCCAGAACCAGAATGTCGTGAGTTTTTTTCTTATCCCCGAATCCCGAAATCCAGTCAATACTTATTAAAAAAAAGTACGACGAGTTTTAGCCAGCGTAATACAGGGTATTTTTTCCATTAAGTGTACCTTCGGTACATCATTTGGGCCGATTTCGATGACCTCCTTTGGTACACAGACAGTCTAAACCCTGAGAACGGACATAGGCTACTTTTTAGTGCGAAAAAGGGCTGTAAGGGGTTGAAATAGGGGATGACAGTTATAAGAAATACCTAGACCATGCGGGAGAATCCGCTGGCGGAAAGCAAGTAAAAATATATATCTAGGTACAGTTCGCGCCAAACTTATTGTCCGGGTTGAAGTTGGCACGAGCTAACTTTAACCCGGACGTAAAAATCGGAGATTGAAAAATATTGTATTGAAATGATTAAACCGACAGCCTATGAGCTTTCGTTTCTATTTATTACAATCCTATAATTTTGTTTCTCTAATTTTTACGGCCAGGTTAAAGTTAGCTCGTGTCAACTTCAACCCGGACAATAAGTTTGGCGAGAACTGTACTAGTCATCGAACGCTAGATCTCACGTTAGGCACTTCAATAAGTCTATGTCTCAATCGGCATACATTTTCGATTAGGTTTCTAACCACGTTCAGTCAATAAGGCTTACTTCAGAAAAAAGTAAACAAAATTACATTGGCTTAATAATTACACATGATATATTTGTAAGCGAGGTATATTGAAATACCTGGTATTCAAATACGCCTCGCTGACACAATTAAATAAGTCTAAATATTATCTTTTACGAATTTTAATAGAAAATTGTGTCGTATCGCTTGCATAGAGTAGATTTTAGCAAAATTCTTTTGGTGACTTATGCAAAGTATGTTTGCTGCAGTGAACTGTACTATTTGGTTGGCAAATAATCCTTATTGGTGAATCTATTTTTTGGGATATAATTATCATGCCGCAGCGACTCATATCGCACGTTTTTTATGCTGTATTGGTGTAGGTTAGTTACCATACCATCACGCCTATATTCCCCTAAGGAGTAGGCAGAGGCATACTAATGTACACCCACGTTTCGCCGGTATGTTTAGGTCCCATGTAAAAGGGGGCGAGCCTATTGCCATCAACCGGCCACAAATCCAGACTCCGAGCTGCTACTTACTGGGAATTTCAGAAAATCCAACAACACGTTGCTTAACCCAAGGATCGAACCCAGGACCTCTAGCGTAGCAGTTGCGCTTGGGACCACTAGACCAACGAGGCAGTCAGATTAGTTATCATTACATATCATCACCTTTATACCCGAGAAAGTAAGTCAAAGGTGTAATTGATTGCGAACGGGCAGCATAACATTTATGTGATGAACTTAAGTATTTGTGTTTGTCTGGGTGTTTCTTATATATTATAAGTAAGTATGTATTTAAAAAAAAAGTATATAAGTATTATATCCATTGTCTAGTACCCATAGTACAAGCTCTGCTTAGTTTGGGACTAGATGGTGCTGTGTAAAATGTCCCAAGATATTTATTTATTTATAAATATCTTGGGACATTTTCCAAGACTATCGTATCGTATTATTCGATTTTCCAAGACTCCAAGTTGCTTTTGCCCTTCTCCGAAAATGAGTCCGAAAATCACTCCATTAGATTAGACCAAATTAAATTAACTTAATCTTATGTATATAATAAAATGTTATTTTATATTTTTACGCCTTTGCCCGCCACTTCGTTCCCGTAGAAGTTGAAGTTTTTCCCCCGTTTTTGCAACATTTTTAATTGATACTCAACTCCCATTGGTTGTAGCGTGATGGTATATAGCATATAACCTTCCCCGATAAATGGGCTATCTAACACTGAAACAATTTTTCAAATCGGTTAAGTAGTTTTGGAGCCTATTCAATAGAAACAATCAAATCTTTCCTCTTTATAATATTAGTATAGATTTCCTGGTTCCCTGAAGAGTAATGTAATAATAAAATTATAATACTAGTCTAGTATTGCAAGAATAATTGTGCCATTCTGGCTCTCATCCAGTAACCTTACAAGAACGAACTATGTCGAGAATGTCGCGGCATAACGACATCCATAACCGCTATAATTATAATTATTATATTTACATTGCTCACAGCATCCTCCGTGCGTCCGCATAAAACGCCTACTTGGCCTGGTTACTGCGATTCTTGTGTTGAGACTGAGAGGCACATCTGCTGACATTGACAGAAAAAAAACGACTTCAAACAATTTGTGGTTTGTGTTCTGAGTCCAAAACGACGTAACTAATCATCTTGGCTTACTCTTTCAAAGAAAAAAAACATAATCGTCTTATATACAACAAAGTTGTATAGAATCCTTGTAAAAGCAAAACTCACTTCCGACGTCAAAAATTTGATGGAGCCTACAAACATGATATTTGGCACGTAGGTTGCTTATAAAGTGTAAAAATCCACACATCTTGGTATTACTAAGTACGAATTTTCATGGAGTTTGGGAAATAGGGTAAAGAATAAAAAAATATTACTAAAGAAACGTCATCAAGTGATCAGTAGGTGAGTTTGTTTGTTAATTTCCAAAACTTATAAACCGACAGTTTTAGTTTTTATTATAGGAATTAAAAAAAACAGTTTTTCCATCCAAAGGTTGCCTGGAAGAATGCAGAAGAAGAAGAATTGCAGTTAGCGATAAGGCCGCTCGTTTTATGTTTTGTATTAGATTATGTCCTTCGTTGTGTATTATTTTGGTGTACAATAAAGTTATATATTATTATTATTATTATGTTTTGCCTTCATCTATCACATTTCGGATATCATCACATGTAAACAAATGTTGACCTTCGTGATTCTCCCATAAAAATACTTCGTCCATAAATTGACCACATTCTTGCGTGCTCTAAATCATTGATGAATTACGATTTCCACCTTGATGTTATCGATGAGTCTATTATTTAGATATATGATACATATGACCATTTACATATTACACATGTAATGACCTACCGGTCAACATGGGCCATTTTTGAATTTTAATAGTTATTATTCATTGGATTTACAATAGTTGGGTGAAGTCAGAATAATTACAATCAAGCGAGATAAATATGAAATTCAAATAGATTCAATATAGAATACGCACAGGGTTTGTGTGAGCGGTAAACCTTCAAATTGATAAACTTGATAAACTATGACTCTACTCTCTTAGCTTGATAAACTTTGACTATACTCTCTTTGACTTTTACTGTTCTCGTCACCCATTCAAAGTTTTCGAGGCGTGCATCCTACCAGTGATGGCCCACGGAGCCGAGACGTGGACTCTTACGGCAAAACTGGTCCATAAGTTTAAAGCCGCAAAGTGAGTTATGGAGGGAGCTATGCTTGGAGTCTGAGAGATAAGATTCACTTCAAAGTTATGCGTCAGAGAACCAAAGTAATCAACATAGCTCAAAGAATATATTAGTAAGCTGAAGTGGCAATGGGCAGGTCACGTCTCTCGGAGAACCGACACGAGTTCTTGAGTGGAGATTGCGTCTAGGCATATGTAGTGTAGGACACCGGCCAAGTAGACCGATGATTTGCGGAAGGCAGCTGGTATTCACTGTATAAAAAAACTATAAATATTGGGGTCTATGGTGTTCGCTAGAAGAGGCTTGCGTCAAGCAGTGGACGAATACGGGCTGGGGGCCAAGACAAGTCGCAATTTGACATTCAAATGGACAAACGAATTGAAAGAAAATGTATGGAAATGACATTAGTGACAGCCCGACTTGTCGAAAGCTTGTGTAATTTCTAAAGATTTTGTTTCTATTCGTTTGTCGATTCGAATATCAAATTGCAATTTGTCGGCCATATTATTGCAGATATAGGTACATGTACGGTGGGTGTCATGGCATCTCTGAATATTTTGTTTAGTCTATAAATCTTTTATAAATAAAACATGTAACACGATGTACATAGTTGAACTTAATGTCACAAGAAGAATTAATACAACAACAGTTTCATGTGCTCCTGGTGTCGGTATGTAGGCGACGGTATGCTTGCGAACGATCCTGACCTTGGAGGAATGTGGCTTTTATGATAATTTCTCGTGTACATGTACTGAATTAGATGGCAACACAAATGTCAACATTGTCAACTTTTGGTCTCAAGTCCCTCACTTGAGACCAAAAGTTTTGGCCTTTACCGGCTCAATATTATGCAGACGAACGGAGCATGCCATGAGTATGGGCAAAGTAACTAAAATTATTAAATCAACTGCCTTGGAAGTCTAGGTGTCCTAAGCCCAATTGCTACGCTAGAGGTTTAGGGTTCGATACACAGGTCGGTCAGTGTTATTGTTTTTTTGTGAAATTTTCAATGGCATTCATATTGGATGTGTGCTCGGTTAATGGCAGTAGGCCCGCCCCTTGTTATGACATAGGACCTAAACATTTCGTCTAATCGTGGGTGTTTATTAGTACACTGCTGCGTAACCCTTTCAGGAATGCAGGCGTGATGTTATGGTAATAAAAGCAGCACTTTTCTTGTGCTCTTACGCCACAGTCGGCTTTTCAAAAGTCCATTTCAGGGTCAAGTTCATCACGTTGATCGGCATTCCATCAATTAAGTGATTACTGACGGTATTTATTGACGCTTGTGACATTTGCTTGCGCAAGCGCATCCTGTGTTACGCGTTATATGCCATTACAAATAATTATGTTGTTGATGCTGATGAGAAATTTTATTACAGTTTTATACATATAGTTGAAGCTTGTGGTTTCACTTGCGACCCAAAAAGGGCTATACATCATCTATACTTAATATTATAAAGCTGTTTATAAATGTTAATATTATAAAGTTGTTTGTTTGTTTGGTTGAACGCGATAGTCTAAAGAACTACTGGTCCAATTAAAAAAAATTTTTCAGTGTTGGATAGCCTGTTTACCGAGGAAGGCTATATATTATCACGCTATGACCAATAGGTGCGGAACATAAGTTAAAAAAGGTTGCAAACACAGGGAACGAAGTCACGGGCAAAGGCTAGTTTATTATACTCGTAATGTTTGAGGAAAACGAGACAAATTTTATTAAAATTCTATTAAAAATCTTGCAGCGATTTGAATTTCAATATGTTACAGATGTACTAGGAGTAGGATAGACAACTTGACTTATAGCTTACCTACTAGCTATTTCCCAAGGTGCTACTCACGTTCATATTTTTTTTAACCAATTTCCCAATTTACCGTGGGAATTTCCCAAAATCCTTTCTTAGCGGATGCCTACATCATAATAATAAGTATCTGGGTGCCAAATTTCAGCCAAATCCGTTCAGTAGTACTAGAGCTGTACCTAATTGTATAGATCCAATGCACTCTACAACGTTCTTCGATAAATATTTCACAGTGCAGGCTGCCCGATTATGGAATGCATTGCCAGTATCGATCAGACGTGCGGAATCATTGCCAATATTCAAAAGGCTTGTGAAGGAACATTTTTTGTCACTTTAGCTCTGCGACTAGAACATCATCGCGGTACATTCGCTCCTCATACTGTTTATATTATATATGTATTTATGTATTGTTATGTATGTAATATTTATAATTATAGGATTTATATGTATACATATTTATATAAGTATGTATTATAGATGTAGGTTTAGTTGAGATATGGTAGGTATATTTACTTATTGTGTTGTGAAATATTTGTGTACTTTAACATAAATTTTCCTTTATCGAAATACTGCACCATTGTCAACCCCATTTTTTGTTCTGTTCTGATTATGTCCATGCTAAGGTTGCCTGGAAGAGATCGCAGTCTGCGATAAGGCCGCCCATTGTATATCTTTAATAACTTATGTTTTATTGTAATATACTCGGTGTACAATAAAGTATATATAATAAATAAATAAATAAATAAATAGATCAGGCAGTCAGTCGCCTTTTCCGTTTCATTGATAACAGCTGTGAAATAGTAACAAATACGAAAAAAAATTTTTTGTGAAAAACTTGGAAAAAAGTTGGAGGCGGTGCCAAACTACAAATTTAATTTAAATAACTAATAATTTGAGTGTCTGTTTGGCACCGACTTACAAACCGGTTATTTTTTGCTTTTTTTGCGGTTGAAAAATCCTTTCATCATAAAAAATCACCTGAAAAACGTCAAAATTTAAGATGTTACTATATCTTATATTCCTCAATTCCTCATTCCAAAGCCGACATAATCATATAATTTTCACCTAACTGCACTAATAGCATTTGTCTACACTATTTTTATTGATCTTAATCAAGTTATCACATTTTTACGTAACTTTTGACAATTTGTGTTTACATGTCAATGTAGTGTCAATGTTTTTTTTAAGTTGACCTCAAGTACGGAATGTATATAAGGTATCAAATGACCCCAGCAAGCTTAATGAAGTGTTTTCAGTACTTAGCACTTACTTACAAATATGAAGAAGATACAGAAACTATAATACTAGCGATCCGACCTTGCTTCGTCGGGTATTATTATTATAATTGTATATTATGTCAGCCAAAAGAGGTCCACTGCTGAACAAAGGCCTCACCCATTGACTTCCACAGGGACCAGAAGTATGCTGCCTGCATCCAACAATTTATGATGAGGATGGTCATATTATGTAGCGTATAGCACCCAGAGATAATGTACGGTCGCGGTCATAAGTCCATTACCATTATTACAATTCTATCCCATGAAACAAGTTTCACTTACGACCTTTTTCTATAACAAACATTTTGCATACATAGACGATCTCGTACATCGTACTCTTTCATAATTATCTAGTCGGAAAGAGAGCGATGTAATGATCATTCAGTGATGTGATGTCGTAAATTTAAAATCACTAAGTATATGTTGATGTATACGCGCAGTAACGTGCAGGCAAATACGATTCTTGTCATGATAATGGCCTTATGACCTCTTACTGTACCTTTCTAACAATGGAATTTTCAAAATAGGTTCATCAGATCACAACCCCCCTACCTACCGTACAAAATCCAAAGTTTGAGCCGCTACTGAGGAATTCATTGAAAACCCCAATAACACTGCTCGATCAGGGAATCAAACCCAGTGCCTCGATGTAGCAGTCGCACTTACGGCTACTGGGCTAACGAGGCAATATTACTGAGCGGCAAAATATTAGGCAGTGCGGACAAACTCAGCAGCAAAGTACCAAATGTTCATGTCAGACGGCAGCTTAAGCTTTTATCAATGACACTTGACAAGCCACTTTAGATGTAGGCATTCAATGAGTCTGACACTCTTTGAAAAATAAATTAATGTGATCAAATATAACTCTTAAACTATAATTTTGTGGGGCTCCTTGCCTAATAAAAATGGCCTTGCTTCCGTAAAGGTCACGGTGGTGACCTTTGCTTCAAATAAATGGATGGTTACTACTTTATCCGAGTGATGACATCTAGTTGATATCTTCACACTATATCTTGTCACTTGTGTAGATTATTTATTGAACTATGATAATTATATAAGTACTAGCTTTTGCTCGCGACTTTGTTGCCATAAAGTTGATTTTTTCCCCCGTTTTTGCAACATTTTTTATTGATACTCCGCCCCTTATTAGCCCGTAGAAACGGGATATCTAACATTGAAAGAATTTTTCAAATCGGATCAGTAGTTTATGAGTTTATGATATTAGCGCGTTCAATCAAACAAACACTTCAGCTTTTTAATATTAAGTTTCATCTATACTAATATTATAAAGAGGAAAGATTTGTTTGTTTGTTTGTTTGTAATGAATAGGCTCCGAAACTACTATACCGATTTCAAAAATTCTTTCACCTTTGGAAAGCTACATTATCCCCGAGTAACATAGGGTATATATCATCACGCTACGACTAATAGGAGCGGAGTAGTAATGAAAAATGTAGCACAAACGGGGAAAAAATTATAAGACCACGCGGGCGAAGCCGCTGGCGGGAAGCTAGTGAATGATAAAATTCGTGACTAAATTATAAGTACGCTTATCAACCGATCAGGATCAGACCAGTTACATTTTGACATTCACAAACAAAATGTATGGAAATGACACAAGCTTTCGACAAATCGGGCTGTCATGTCACTAATGTCATTTACATACATTTTGTTTGTCGATTCGAATGTCAAAGTGCAACTTATCTAGCCCCCCTGCTAGATTAAGCTACGCTTATTGCGATCAGTTGGATGGGTCACCATTCGCGTCTCCGCACCTCGGAGAGCTCGTAAAGCTGTCGGTCCCGGTTGTCATATGAAAACGTATGACAATCGTTAGTTTGGGTTTCGGAGGTCTGATGGCAGTCGCTTCGTATAATATACTGATATTCGACCGCATCTGGTTAGACTGGAAGCCGACCCCAATACCGATAGAAAAAAGCTAGGAAGAAGAAAAGTGATAAAAATGATAATATATGTATAAAACTGCTTCATTAAATTAGTGGTCGTAAGCACGACTGCTACGCTCGAGGGCCTGGTTTCGATGCCCGGGTCGAACAGTGTTATCGGGATTTTCTGTTAAATTCTCATTAGCAGCTCGTGATTGGTGCCAGGTTAAGCCCGAATCTATCCACTGCTGAGTATATATAGGCCTCCCTTTACTTATGGTACTATTCCCAGTCTTGAGCTAATCTCTTACACGTGTGGCCAATGAACTTCTTGATATCTTCGACCCATCCGGCCACCGGACGCTCCACACTCCTGCCCGTTATTGAGCTCCATTCTGTTATAGGGCGGCCTGCTATAGTGCTGCTTATCTAGCTATTATCAATTCGATATAAGTAGTAAATAGGTATTTTATTTTAAATAGATCATTATTTGTTATATATCATGTTTATTGTGAATTTTACTTTAATAAAATGGTAACGTAACCTGTATTGAGAAATGTGATATAATTTACATAATTTAGCAAATGCGTACCTATAATTTATAAATGCCTTCTAATAATAACAAAACTTTGAACTATCAAATAGATGTAGGCGTCAAGGTTATTCTCCATATTATAATACACCTAAAAGATAGAAGAAGAAAATTTTGAATTGTATCTTCTGAATAACATAAAGACGTTTTATAAATCTTTACATACCATAGTTTTAAAAATGTTTTTTTTTTTCAAATCAATTCAAAGTTGATCAAATTCATCCTCAAATAACCATCTCAAAAAGCAATTTGGATGTTAATGTCACTCTCATTATTACCGTTCTCATTAATCCGTGTCTGTTTATGATATGCAAAGTTTTATGATACACGCTATAGTAAATAATATTTAACTTTAACTTATCCAAATATGGTTCCACAACAAAACATTCCGTGAATTTATTTACAAAAGAAGATAACCTCAATTAGATTCATGTTTTTTTTTAAATAGTCAAATGAAGTGCATAAAGGATATTAATTTTGTTAAAAGTCACTTGAGCTATAATTAAAAATGCTCATAAATTATTAATAATGTAAATATTATATCTTCTTTATGCATACAAACCGGAGCTTGCTGCAGTTGCATAGTAATTTTATACTCTAGCATTCAAAATTAATAATAGTAACGTTCGCTCACTCAAAATTCGTCGTCATATTTAAATTGAATTTGTTTGACACCGACTCAAAATTAGAGAGTTACTGCACTTGTTTTTGGGCACCGATGCATTGAGCACTTATTAACATGGAAAAAATTAAGGAATAACAGTAATAACACGACCTGGGAATCTGACCCGGGACCTTACACTCAGCAGCGGCACGTTACACCAATGAGGTCGTCTATCATTTTGTTTTATTCAATCAGTCAATTTGTCTGTAGGATAATAACAGAGGAAACTCCATTTCAAAATGTCAAACCATTAGAACCGCGAGACATTGGTTATTTAGTTTTTGTTACCTCTTAACTCGGTACTTGGTACTTTGTACTCGGTGTACAATAAAGTATATATAAATAAATAAATAAATAAATAAACTCATCAACGCTTATATTACACGTATCTTGATCACCTAAGTTATTATTTTATTATAATTAAATACTTGGTGGTTAAATAAGTTAAATTAAAATTCAGAGTTGATCTGATGATGAGGACTACACTGCATTACATCCATTGCAGCACTTGTTTGGGTATTTCATGAAAATTCTCAATACTTACTATAGTATTTATTTCTGGCTGAAAATTCTACAACTATAAATAAGTACTGCCTAAAATATAGAAATTATCACTAAGTTTCGTCCAAGTGGTGAGAGCCTGGTGATCTGTAACACAGGTCTACCTAATACTGACACCAGCCTCTCACCAAGGAATGAAAATTGCCCTATATGTATTGTGATATGTAATTTGTACTTACCTTTGTGAATGAGAGAAATAAATACCTTTATTATTATTATTATAGTATTTTCGCCGTAAGATGATGTCAGTTCTCATTTTTCCGTGCCACGGCAATATTTTTTAATAAATACATTTTTTTACGTTTGTGCCAATTTATTTTTATTAGTTTAAAGTCATACTGCTTTAGACTAATAAAAAATAAACTGTCAAAAAATAAAATGTACTTATGATTAAAAAAATATTGCCTCTTATTAATTACCAAGTATATTATATTTAAACGAGCATAATAAAAACAAAAGATAAATACTGTTCAGAAACTTTCAAGTAACGCTGATATTTAACTAAAATGATTAATGATATTAATAAATATCAAATAATTCTTTGATGTGGATGACCTTTTGACAAATTCTGTAATGGCTTTTTTTACAGAAGACGGAGGCAAGCGAGCAAGTGGGTCACCTGAATGGTAAGTTATTTTGTCTGTCTGTCTGAGCGTATGTTCCATTTCGATATTTTGCTGTAGTAAATACAAGTACTATGACACTATGGGCTTATTTCAATACCTCTGGATAGCCGCTAACTGCCGATTAAACTAAAAAACAAAAAGTGAACAAAATTTTTATGAAATTATCTGCCAGATAATTTATCGGGGAGTTACTAGGAGGTGGTGAAACAGGCCCTAAGACCTTAAATTTTTCTCGTGAAACTGGTAGCGCCCTCTACTAGTACAAGACAGCAATCTTGCGACATTTGCTTATTCTCAAGGCAAAGCAAGAAGTAAAAGTGATCGTCAAAACTGTTGGTAGTGCGTTTGCGCACATTGTAGTTCGTAAAATAAAAGCTAGATGGCGGGCTTGTTCGGGTGTTCTGAAATAGCTTTTGCCATAGAAAAGATTTCAACGAGTCGGCGTCCCGTAAGTTTTTATTTTGATAGGCTGTGTGGAGTGTTCAGCTGTTATCGTGTTTTGCTAAATTGAATACAATCGATAAAATGTTTTTTAACAAATTACAAAATCTCATCATCCCATAAATATCGACCGTTACGTCTGTATTCCCCGAAAGGTTAAGCAGAAGGAAAGGATATAGTAAGAAATTCCTACGTCTTTTTAAAAAAGGCGTAGGTAAGTATATCCTTTGATAATGTGATGTCGTGATGTGATTTTGTATTTATTTTTTGTTATTGTCTACATCCTGTCTGATCTCTTGGGTAACTAAAATTGTTATATATAGGAGAACAACAAATAAACAACAACGACCCATTACAACTAAACGGGCACAAATACAAATTACGAGGTATTCTTTAGAATTTTCTAACGGATAAATGCTTCCCAGATATTATACCTACTATTATGCATCCCCAAAGAGTTAGACAGAGCTATTAAAAGCATCGGTTCAAAAATTTATAATTAAATTATACATACAGGGTGTTTGGTAGAACGTTGAACATACGAAAATGGTGGTTAGTTGGGGTCATCTGCTACCCACTGGGCCCAATTTATTTAACCTTGGCCGCACTGTTTTTTTTTTACTTTTTTTTAATTTCACAGAAAATTATCAGTTTTTTATCAATTTAAATTCGAATATCTTTACTTGTGATGGGTAAAACAGGCAGGATGTTGTTTTGTATTAATGTCTAATTATATTCGAATTTTAAGTAAAAAAAACTGGTAATTTTCTGTGAAATTAAAAAAAGTAAAAATGAAAACGGTGCGGCCAAGGTCAAATAATTTGGGCCAAGTGGGTAGCAGATGACCCCAACTAACCACCATTTTCGTATGTTCAACGTTCTACCAAACACCCTGTAGATACCCTATAGAAATTATTAAAAGAATGTATGTCCCAGCAGTATTTAACCATAAATAGGCATGTGTTCATCTTTGAGCTCTACGGATCCCTAGAATCAATTCCTAAAAATTAGATCTGACTGTTTATCATATTTTTTTAGTTTAAAACAAAATACAGCAGCGTAAATGTCAGCGTATTATTGTTTACGGGCAGAATATTATTGCAGTGATTTATTTATTTAATATTATTCCAGATATTCTATTGTTATTCACTGGGCCTATGAGTCTTAACAACTCTGCCGTGATAATGGATAGGGCAATAGTCAAAGGCGGCTTTTTTTAAATTGATGAAACACAGTTATTACTTACTGTGTCACAAGTACAATGAAAAACATATTTTCCCTTTCTTTTAATACAATCATACTCATAAAACATAAAAATCGAGTGTATAGTTTTATCACAAATTGTGACAAAGTATTTTTAAGCTATTTTCTCGAAACCGCCTTTTCAGCCTTATTTATTTATCGATTACCAAGGCAGAACTAAGGTCTTAGGATGAAAACGAGCCAGTGATAGGTTCTAGGTACCTACTGTTGTTGCCGACGTCGTTCGACTGCGTACACCACTTACTATCAGGCGTTCCGTATGTTTGTGTTATTGCAATACAAAGAAATTAATCTATACTATAATAATTATGAAGAGGAAAGATTTGAATGTTTGTATGTTTGCATTGAATAGGCTCTTAAACTACTGGACTGTTTTGAAAATTTTTTTCACCATTAGTAAGCTACATCTTTACCGAGTAACATAGGCTATTCTTACTAATATTATAAACGCAAAAGTAACTCTGTCTGTCTGTAGCACTTTAACGCCAAAACTACTGAACCGATTTAAATGAAATCTGGTACACATATAGTCTAGAGCCTGAGATAAGACATGGGCTACTTTTGAACGCGAAAAAAGCGAAGGTTTGAAATAGAGGATGAAAGTTATAACAAATACTCGGACCACGCGGGCAAAGCCGCTGGCGGAAAGTTAGTACCTAGGTATATTATGACAAAAAAATGAAAACAAAAAAATTCTTCATTCAATTATAATTTAATAAATATATTGTATATCTTTAACACTATTTATACATTACAATACATTTTACGGCAGTGATACAATGTAAGTAGGTTCTCTTATTTATAAATTATATCTAGGATTCATTTGCGACATTTTATTTTCGTAAAAGTATCAAAAACTTGATGAATTACTTTATCAAAATCTCTGTCTCATAAACTATTGTAAGATATAAGTTATTATATAAAAAAACCTGTCTATTATGCTTCGAATGCTGCTGAGTTCCCTAATTGAAGACCTTTCTCAAATCAATTTATTGAAGCGTTGCGGTTATGAATGAATACAATACAGCTATTGTGCATAAAAATATAAATACACATTGACAATAACACACAATATATAAAACATACAATCTTGTATAAAATGGTGTTTGTATAAATAAAAATATTGTATAAGTCATGGTTTGAATTCACGACCGCTTTCTTGCTGATCCGATGTAACAACCAGTGGGCTATAGCGAACTACATTTGCAAACAATTCGGCTCACTGAATATAAAACAGTAAAAATCAAAACATTGCCGTTTCCATACCAACAGTCCTTTAAACACCATTGGAATATACAAATAAGGTAACTGTATATTAATGTATAGATAGGTATGTATATTTTTGTCACGTATACAAAAAAAAAACACCATGAATAGGTACCCTTTAAAAATTCAGGTTGGATTACCATGTATAAGTATAATAATAAATATGTATTTTGTATAATAACATATTGTACATTTTTTATTATATTTACGAAAATAAAATTCACAAAATATAGTCCTTAAAAGCTATCATAATCTATGTTTAATTTATTATTATACACATTTACCGGCAAGTAATAGGATTACCCACACAAGATTAAACTAAAATGCTATATCAAAAAATAATTTGATTGATGTCATATAGTCGAGTGTGGATGCTACATTAAAGCAAAAAAAGCGTAAATGGCGATAGTGTTTTGTTTATGGATTAAGCCACCAAAAGAGCGGACGAACCTCCTGATGGTAAATATCGGCGCCTGTGGACTGCAACACCAGAAGCATTTCTGATGCGTTGCCGGTCCCTAAAAGCCCCTACCGACTACAAAGCAGTTTACAGAAGGAACCACACGCACAAAAATCGAAACACATAAAGGTGCTTTAAAACAGACCTCGACGTAAGTCACCAGCTAGTTAGAAAATCTTACCGTCAAGCAAAATAATGTGATCATTTACGCTCTTAACTGCCAAAATATCGATATGATAGGGCTAACGCCCTTTGAGGAAGAGTTGTCGATATTATAAAATACACATTAATCTCTGATATTGTCTAATAGTTACTCGCAGTTCAAACGATCGGTAAACTTAAAAGTAATACTGGCATTATTATATTATCCTAAAGTTTTCTACCACCAGCCGTATCCACCGTATCCACCATACCCGCCGTATCCGTGGTGGCCGTAATACCCTCCGTAAGGCCAATACCCGTATCCGTAGCTGGGCCAACCCCACCCATAACTGTAATAGCCGGGGTAGCCGTAATGTCCCCCGTAATGACCGCCATATCCGCCCCAGTGACCACCACCCCAGTGGGAGGCTGCGGTTTTGAGGTCGTCTTTGTCAGCTGTGGCTAAGTCATCCTTTTCCGCATCAACCTTGAAGGTTTCCACTGGTTTCTCTTCGGCTGGTGCCGCGTAAGACAATGCAAGGAGTAGGAAGATGGCGGCAGTGAAAAAGGCGATCTGGAAGTAGAAATAAATTTCAGTAAATGTGAAACTTCCTATTACAGTTCGGAGGCCTCCTGGCCGAAAAAAAAAATTCTGTTCAGTCGATTTGCATTGTAAGCTTAGCTTGCCGCGGTAAGTGAGCCTTCCGAACGTCGCGAAGCATCGCTTTCTTCATCGAGAGACATCTTGGTGGTCGCTTTGTGCAAAATACTGATATTCAGCCAAATCTGGTTAATTCTGGTCGGACTGGAAGCGAACCCAATAGAAATATGAGTACTAGGGATCATGAATTTAAAATTTAAATATATCGCAAAATGCCTTGCGCCTTGTATCCAAAATCTAAACAATAATAAACTGTATTTTCTGCCTACCCATTGAACAACTCTACGCCATATTACACCATGCAACAATACAATTGTCCAAAGTAAAGAAAAAGCCATTACATACAATTACTTAAACAGTAGGTATATAATGCGTAGATATTGTCCCCGCGACAATACTACCTCCATATCTCACGATCTATTCAATACGACTTCCCACGGATATGTACTGGACGGCTAATTAGCGGCGTATGCTAATCATTCTATTATGAAATACTAAAGACCAATTATATTTTTGATAACAATGATGAAAGGTTGTTATGAATTCAGGATTTAAAAACTAACTGTTGCGCGCAGTTTCACTCGCACCCCAAAATACCCCTATAATGTATCTTCGTGCCAAACCCGTTCAGCGGTTTTGGCGTAAAAAGGTAACAGACACATATAGTAATGAGTTATTATGGACTAGGGCCGTTGTATTATTAAATTAAACAAACAATAAAAAAAAACAAGTCTAAATAATATTTTGTTGGGTAGGTATTGATTGTAAAAATATCTACAAAAATGTTTTTTTTTGTTTTTTGGGGTATTTTCATGTTTCTGTTTCAATTATTGTGCACTTTGGTTAACATACGATATGAATTGTTTCACTAGAAAAAGGTTTTTTTTTACTGTAATTTTAATAGATAGGAACATTGTCTGTATAAACAAGCAATTAATAAAGTTTTCAAAAAATCCTTATATCTTTAGATTCAAAACAAAACAATAACTTCAACAGTAAACACCGTTGAAATAAATAAAATAAATAACTTTTTAGTAAACAGTAAACCAAAACCAACCCCTTACAAAAAAATCACATATTAAAAAACAAAATAAATTCAAACCACACAAAAAACAACCCTTACTTTTAAATCTCACTTCTTAATATAATATTATTTGTTTATTTTTATTTATTATTAATAAACAAACAAATTAATGAAATAAAACTACTTTTTACGGATTCGCGTAAGTGTCGGAAATCAGTAAACAAATTATTGTTATACAAACAAAATTAAAACCCATTTTATTTGGTCACCGCACTACTTAAGAAGTCACCATAAAAGAATCCACTTACTTTGCAAGCCATGGTGTCTGGATGTTGGTACCACACTGACTGTAAGCGCCGTACGCGCCGTTTTATATATCTATGGCGTCCTAGCTACACGGATGGACGGCCACCATACTGCCATTGTGCAGCCAATGACCTTACCTTTGAGATTTGATAACTGTCTGGGTTTTGGCGTGGCCTATATTTCTGAATATGTTTTTCAAGTGTCCTGAGATATCTTTTATTTTAATGTTGAAAAAAAAATGGGCAGGAATCTCGAATACGGTATTACAATTTAATATAAGGAGCATGGCAGAAGCATTCGACAAGCAACACTGTAGACACTTAAAATAAATAAGTACAATTTAAAATTCACGGGTAGGTTAGGATGTGTAGTTTTAAATAATTAGCCTAAGTACTGAGCACTAAAGCCATAATTATAAATAGAAACTAACAACATATACATCAGATTAAGAAACGATTTTTTTTTCAATTAATGCAATGTTTACGATGCGTAACATGTAGCATAATTATTATTTTTGAAAAGCTCTAAAAGATTGAGAGCTCTACATAAGTCCTTAATTGGATTAACAATCTCAAGAAATACCTGAACAAATGTACCATGAGATACATTTAAAAATCCATATAAAATGAATGCAAATCTATATAATATAAAGGTACAAGATTAAGCAGATACCTTTAAGAGTTCCCATATGGTTTTAAAATTAATTAGCGAGCTACGGCGACGGGACAGTCGTGATGCCAACAGGTCCGACTCGTTGACATATCTCGATAAACTTAAAAATAGCATTATATTTTTTTTTTATGATAATGTCAAAGTACTTCACCAGATTGTTATTCAGACATGTATACATACACTCACGCCTTTTCCTCATAGGGGTAGGCAGAAATTACAGAAGGGCTTGCTACGATACTTGTATACTTCTTCTGCTTCACCGAGGTTCGAATAGGTACAACGCACCTGACATCTATAACATCTTCTATCTTCTATTAATAAAAATGAATCACTAAATGTGTTGCTAAGCGCAAAACTCGAGAACCGCTGAACTGATTTGGCTGATTTCTTTTTGGTTGTTTGATGAAGTTTGAGGAAGGTTCTTATGGAGAGAAAAAACCTAAAAAATACGAGGAAAAAGTAAAAACAGGGAAATGCACACGAAGCTGCGCACGGGCCGCTAGTTTTATATAAATACCAATAACATAAAATACGGTCACGCCTGTGTTCCGCGAAGGATTAGGCGGAGGCCTGCCATGTACATGATGTACGCCCACAGATTGACGGAACATTTACATCATATGCAATAAGGAACGTAATAAGGAACCGGGCACAATCTCATAGAAAAACAAGTTGGCTCGCAAACTGTTAAGTATTAGGTTAGGTATTAACTGTTAAGTATTAAAAACTCGACTCGACCATGAGTTTTTTCTCACTAGACTCGCTAGCGACGCCGTAAAATATTTGTATGGAAAACACTTGCAGCGCCTCCAGCGGTTACGTAAGGAACTAAAATCTGCCATGAGATTACAGCGTTGCGATGCGTAAAAACCCTATGGAAAGCCATTCAATAGAACTCATGGTTGAGGTACTGTTCCTCGATCATGAGTTTTTCTCACTAGACTCGCTAGCGACACCGTAAATACGTAAGGAACTAAAATCCGCTATGAGATTACAGCGTTTGGATGCGTAAAGAACCTATCGACAGCCGATTTAACTCATGGTTGACGTACTGGCAATCCAAGCCAGCACCTCAAGCGTAACAATCGCACTTACAGCCACCAGGCTAATAAGGCAGTAAGAATTTAAGATATTCTAATCACAGATCTGAGATCCCAGGGTACGTTCGATCGTGACATAAAACATCAATCAGAAATTCTTTTATAAGCACCCCCAATACTTCCGTCATTCCTGACGACACCACTTTATTTCCACTTTTCTACAAGACCAAAAATTTGATTTATGCCATTCTGATAGCGTAATGGATATTATGAATAGCAATAAGGTCCATAATGCCTTTTAGCATTCTTAATAACCTAATTTAAAAATTTAGAAAACCCCCGACACGAAACGCCTTTTGCCATTTTGTGGTGGCGGCCACCTTGGATTTGAAATTTATCATAGTGGGTAGTATTCTCTTAGTTAAGCCCTTTCATTTGATACCCATATTAAGGGAGTTGTGAAAAAATGTGTGATTCGCTATTTTGTGGCGGCGGCCATCTTGGACCGATTTTCATCAAACATAGCTAAGAACACTCCCGACTATTTTACCTTTCAAATAAAAAAAATAAAATCAAAATCGGTTCATCCGTTGGGAGCTACGATGCCACAGACAGACACACGCACACACACAGACACGTCAAACTTATAACACCCCGTCGTTTTTGCGTCGGGGGTTAAAAACCTCTTCAGTCATTCTATCAGTAAACTTAAGAAACTAAGGCTAATATTCAGAGACGACGCTAGGCGTTAAGAAACGCTTCCGTATGTCAAATTTGTATTACAATTTGACATAATGAAGCGTAAGTTTACGCTTAGTTTCGTCTCTGAATATAAGCCTAAGTACTAGCTTTGGTAGTTCGTTTTAGCCGAACGTAATCTAAGTCGATATGAGTATAATTGTTAGTAGGTATGTATGTACTATCATTCATTGCCTTTACAGATCACTGAAGTGGAAAATTAAATGATAATTTAATTGTTTGTTGTTGAGTAGCTGCCTATTATTTGTTAATGATTACTTTGTATATTTTTATTATTTTGAATACCTTGTGGTCCCAAACGCGGCTGCTACGCTTGAGGTCCCGGGTTCAATACCCGGGTCGAGCAGTGTCATTGGTTTTTCTGTGTAATTGCCAGTAGCAGATCGGAGTCTGGGTTTGTGCCCGGTTGGTGGTAATAGGCTCGCCTCCTACACGGGACCTAAATACTGTGAACTGTGATGCGTGATTGTGTGTGTGAACAGTCGGTGTACAGTAATACTCCTCTGCTTAACCTTTCGGGGAATACAGGAGTGATGGTATGTATTTTTATTATTGTAAGTATTGAATATTTGAGTATTTCCTTCTTCAAGATTCTGCTTCTGCAATAAAATTTTAAGACTACCTTTTATCTTAAAAAGTTCTCTGGGTTTATAGGTCAACAACTAATTAAGTCAGTTTACTGAATTGCTAAAAAATACTAGGTACATAAGTGAACAGTATGTGTTTGTAAATAAGCGTTAAATTTAAAAATGACGTGAAGGATCCAATGTATCGCTTAGAGCGTATAATTAGAGTTAGGTACTTGTATGAGCGTAAAAAAAAATAAAAGGAAATTGAATGACACGCCTATCGTGTACGAGTAGGTTCTTCAAGTTAATTAACTGAACCTTTTGCTGCGGGAATAAGCTTAGTTAATGCTAATGATACATTTGAATACAGGTCTTACAGTAAGTACAACAATGGTTTTTATTTTCTAGTAAGTTGACGAAATATAACCAAATTACGTGCAGTAAGATTTTGGGGTATAAGCTTTTTATTTGTTAAGCCGGGTGTTAAATTATAATGCAAGGCCATTAAAATGTTACTATGGAATAATAATTTTCCAAATGATTTATATGATTTTCTATGTTTATTGTGTGTTATAAGTATGTATTTCCAAAAAAAAAGTATATAAATATTTTATCCATCGTCTAGTACCAAGCATACAAGCTCTGCTTAGTTTGGGACAAGATGATGCTGTGTAAAAATGTCCCCAAAAAAATTTTCAAATTATAAGAAAAAATTATGCTCATATTTTGTGACAAAGTCCACTAAGGGATGAAGGTCATAATGATTGTCCTCTGATTAAGACCATAGCGATAAGCCTGGGAAACATTAAACAAAAGAAAAATAAAAAAAAAATTCTGGTTATCATTATTTTGTTTGATAATGTAAAATTGATATGAATACTACCCACCTTGTTAGATTTTAATTGATGTTTATTGTTAAAGCATTAATTTTATTAAAGTTATGTAACTGGTTTTTTTTAATGCCATTGTATAGGTAATGATTATTAATTAGTAATAAAAAACAATTATCTAATAATACAATCTAAATCAAAGATATAATCTAAAAATAACAAGATAAATAACCTACGTACCTAGTACTAGGTATATTAAGTTATTTCCTTAGCAGGCACCTTCCCCTGCTTTTGGGGACCTGGGTGTCCAAGAATGGTACCATTCTTCTCTTTCTTACATTCTCTTAAAACATTAAAAAAGGGTATAATCTTTTTTTTTTAGATTTAAGAATAACTTTATTCCTCATGAAGAATTGCATACATAATTCACTTACTGAGAAACAATGTTTAAAAGTAGGTAAGTTTAGAGCGCATAAAGAACGTAGGTACGTTAGTAAAAAATATTAAATACAAAAAAGTGGGTAAACAAATAACAAACGGCAGACTCGATTGTACGTTAACCAAGCAGAACAGGGATGCATAAATTGATTTTTATATACAAAATTAATTATATCAAGGACGACTGCTGTAAAGTCGATCATCAATTGACACATAAAACATAGGAGCTTGTTTACGCAATTGAAGTAATAATTTCCTTTAATAAGATTCGCATTGTCGTGTTTGTAATAAGAAGGTAGGAAATACAGCAATTAGTTTGAAGTGGGACTGCCATGTATTTCGACATGTTGGGAACTTCGCGGTGCCAAGTCATAAGCGGTAGAAGGTTAAAGTTTATTTATTTATTTATTTATTTAAACTTCTATGCACAAAAATGGTACATAAGGCGGACTTAATGCCATATGGCATTTTCTACCAGTCAACCTTTGGGTCAAAAAGAGAGTCATACTAAAGTTCGTCATAGGACTAGATTAGAATATGTAGGTAATATTAATTTATTTGGTTTTTATGTATATATGAGGTTTTTAGTTTGGTGAGTGAAAGCACATTTACCCGGTATGCATAATAATTAAGTTATACATTTTAAAAATTATATTTTATGCTAAAACATTTATAAGCTAAAACAAAATAATAGTCCCTAATATAATATTCGATGTGTACTTACTTCTTTTTTTATTGTTAATATTTTAATTATAATAAAATAGTTAGCATTTTCCATGCTAAAAAAAATATAATATAAAAAAAATACTATAAAATATATCTATAATATTTTATATAATAATATAAAAAAATACCAGTTAGGTTACGTTATTTCATTTTTTTTTTTTTTATTATCACCTTATTTACATACCTACAGGATTATTAATATTTAGATAATGATACCCTATTATTAAAATTGTAATATAAAATAATTTTACCATTCACACAAATGATTAGAAAGTCAAGAAAATAAAAATAAAAATCAAGAAAATCATTAAATTAACCCTGTGTAGGCAAGCTTATTATAAATTGGAAGATTACCTTTTAGATAAAAATGTATGGGATAGTGCTAGTCCAGCTCCACAGGGTGATACCTCACTAGTCGCCTAACGAGAGAATTTTTATTATACCTTATACAATTTGACATGCTTAAATTATACACATGTTTATTATTATTATTTTTATCTGATGACATTTATTTATTATAATTATTATTTGACATGATGTTTTGTATGACATATAATAATATAGGTACATAATTTTATAAATCGAATTAATATATTAGTTGCATTAAAATAGTGAATTTATAAACTGTGAAGTACGAGTATTCTGCAGTCTGATATTACTTTATGTTTAATATTTATCTAGCTCGGCGGTCTGAGTATGTCATGCTCACTCAAATGTCCTGCTGATGGTGGCGTTGTGTGTCGGGTCGTTTTATTCCCTGCAACATGGTTGAGTCAAACGGCGCCGATACACACGTCATGCTCGTGAACGGGTGCTGTCTGTCGGGACTGGTCAGCTCTTACTGCTTATAGCTATCCTTTTTTTTTTTTTTTTTTAAATAGGTAAGTACTTAATTTTACGTTTCGTGTCTTAATTTTACGTATCGAACTGCACTATCCTCAAAACTAAATGATTACTGTAACCATTTATATATATTTTTTTTAAAAAGAGTGACTATGGAGTTTCTTGCCGGCTCTTCTCCATAAGTCCAACTTTTTGGAACCGTGCAACTAGTTTGACTTTTCGAAAGTACCTATTTATATGGTCTAATTGAAATAAAATATTTGAATTTGAATTTGAATTTGAATTTGAATTTGAATTTGAATGAGTTCGCCAACTTTGACTTTCCGCTTCTGCCCATACTTTAGGTCATACGATCAAACGGACATTGTCACCATAAGTAGCCCCGTCCTTCCTTCCGCAGCCAGAGGTCGCTGTGATCATTATACGTAACTGTCATTGAAACCTTGACTCGTTATATAAAATGTACGTACTGTCAATGTACTACTTATTTCGGGAATAACTGCGTAGGTTGGCGTTTTACATAAAGATATTATTTTAGCGAAAAAAAAAAATACGAACTCAGACAGCTGCGGCTGCATCCCTCTGGTTATGTTCACCGAGGGCTTTAGCAACTATGACGAAATGATGTAATGTTGAATTACATGTAATGATGAAATTTTCTTTCACCAGAATGTGTAAGGAAAATTACAATTATATTAAACACTACCTTCCCGCAACCGGCTTCGCCCGCGTGGTCTTGATAACTTTATTCCCCCGTTTTTGCAACATTTTTCATTGCTACTCCGCTCTTATTAGTCGTAGTGTGATGATATATAACCTATAGCCTTTCCCAATAAATAGGCTATCTAACACCGAAATAATTTTTAAAATTGGAAACTACTGGATAGTTTCGGAACCAATTCAATACAAACAAACAATCAAATCTTTCCTCTTTATAATATTATTGAGTTAATGGCTTGACTGGTGCAGTGATTAAGCGATCGGTAAGTAGGATAGATAATAGGTTCGATCGCCGTATTTTGAAAGCAAAACAATAAAAGTCAATCATAGGAGTCTTAAAAATTTTACAATATTTGATAATAATTTTCATTATAAAATTGCTTCTTATTGCAAACATTATTTGTACTTTGCATATGGCTACATAGTATTAGGTCACATCCGCGTTCAAGTTCAAGTATTGATAGCTCTGTTTAATTCAAGTTCACCAAACGCATCACACAGGGCAGTCGGTGCCAATACTCCGCTGGTTCGTAGAATACCTTATAAGGTGACTCACAAGCTTTATGACGATATTGTATGGTGGATTAGTATGCACATTGGACAGGTATACCTTCTGAATTACAATAATTTCTTTGATCTTTGACTTTTGTTTTATTTTTAGTATTTTTAGCATCAATTTGTATCAATGTACCTATTCCTTTTTAGTTTGGTAAATTGTTATCCTTAAGTATGTCAGATAATACCAACTCAAAACTGAGGTGGTGAAACTTTGAGTTTTCTGAGTTAACACATTATTGTGTTCTAGTTTGTTGAGTTTGAGTTTAGGTAACCAGTGAAGTTGAATGAAAATGAAAATGAAAGAGACTTAAAATGACAACGCTCGAGTGATACCACTGATGTTTTTTTATTTAGGCTTGCGCTAGACCACAACTCGCCTGATGTTAAGCAACGATGTGTTCTACGATGGAGAGCGCTTGCCTAGAAGAAACGTATTCACTCTCGTCTTGAAGACACCCAAATTGTAAATCTCGGGGAACAAAGATTCCGTCATTACCGTCCATGTCGCTGGTGTCTTTAGGCTACGGTTACCGCTTACCATAAAACAGCCCTTGCGCATTACCTATGGGAGTTGTGACCATGGATGTTGGAATTGATCGGAACAATATTTTGAACATTTATAACTACTTGAATATTGGCCTTCAGACCGTTTCAATTGTACTAACAGAACCTAAGTCCAGACAATAAGTAGTTGCCACATTCACTTACCAAATCTAGTCCAAATTCAAAAGACCTATTGTTTTCAATGGACTACATAACGGGAACGAATCATAAAGCATTGATACTGTCCGTATTCCGAGCCATTTCGCAGAAACAAACTTGTTTAATAACACATTTGCCAAATACGTCACAGAGAGACAAAATACCAAACGAAGCGTTCGATGCATACGCAATGAGATTGGAGGATTCTAATTCAGCAAAAACCAGCACTTTGATGTTGGCGATTTGGGATCTAAAATATCGTGTTTATCCTTATTTGTCACAAAAAACAAAATATTTACGTTCAAGCTAGAAATATAGGCTCAAGCCACTGCTTAGTTACAGAACATAGGGTTTGCTTTTATAATTAGAGGCATAAGGTCCACAACTTAACTGTACATGCAATGCACATGTACTTACTGTTCTCATTGACCATCGTTACCATCTCTCTAGTCTCATATCTCAGTCCTCCTTATTCTTTAGGTTAAGGTTCAAACTATGCCCTTTAAGTCTCTTATTACCATTTTGGTCCTGCTTCTCTTGCCTTCTCTAGTCCAACGGTCATACCTCTTGTGGCTACTACATATATACCAATTCCATTCTACTCATTGTAAACTTCACCAATCCCTTTAAGTATTCTGTAAGCAGTTCCATCAAAAATACACGTTACCTTACAATGCTCTGACGTCACTGGTGTGGGCACATTCATTCATACAACGTTAACATTCGCGTCGTGCACTGGTCTTAATGGAATGCCTTTTTTATTGTGAGAATATTATCTTCTATGTCAATCGATGGACGGATATGTGTTCTATATAAGGAGGTGGATTTCTGTGTGTGCAACACCTGTGTAGATAACGGGAATAATGATTGCTATTATTATTTTACAGTCTTATAATTGAGTGGCTGCCTCGTTGGTCTAGTGTCCCAAGCGTTCTGGGTTCGATTCCCGGGTCGAGCAGTAATGTTGGGATTTTCTGTTGTGTGGAATTTCCCAGTAGCACCTCGGAGTCTGGATTTGTACCCGGTTGATGGCAATAGGCTCGCCCTTACATGGGACCTAAACATATCGGCGAACTGTGGGTGTACATTAGTACACCTCTGCCTGACCCTTCGGGGAATACAGGCGTGATGGTATGTTGTCTTATAAACTTACAATGTAATTTGAACAACAACGTAATCGAACCGAAACTTCATGTTTCAATTATTTATTTAGTCTAGGAGAAGAATTAAAACTAACTAAGTAGTAGTAAAATTAGTCTTAATTTTAATCAAGATATCTTTCTATTCTATTTGTATATTATTATATCTTTATATTAAGAATGAAATAGAAAGATACATGACAATTAAACATATCAATATGATAGACCGCGACAGGAAACTGATAGTCACAAATACTCCTTGCATTTATTTTCTCCCATTTTTGGTTCAATTCTTTTCAGTCGATCCTAAGGTTGCCTGTGAGATCGCTGACCACGATAAGGTCGCCCTTTTTATGTTTTAAAATTCATGTCTTTGTTAATGTTTTTAATGTATTTCTATTCTATTCTATTTCTATCTTTCCTTTACAGTACATGGTAGACAGAGAGATCCTTCCAATGGCATCCTAATTACTGTATTACAGTGCACAATATAAAGACCTTTTGCAAATAATAGTTGAGGCACAATCAATCGATGACCATGTCTGATCGCCAATGGAAGGCGTCCGTCATCATCAATTGTTTCGCGGCGGCCGTGAAATCGCCTTATGTCACACTGCATCAGCCCGGTTACTGGTCAATGTGGAGAGTTTTTTTGGTTGATCGTAATTAACTAAATTACTTAACATTATACCATTCACGTAAAGCCGTCGGTCCTGGTTGTCATACAAATACCTATGACAATCGTTATTGATAGTCAGAAGCCCAAAAAGCATGAATAAAAACTATGCGTACGTGTTTTGAAGACATCTTTATGCAACCTGGGAGCCAAGCCCAGAATTAGTTTAAGTCATGCCTAACAACAATGAGCAGCGATAGCCTAGGGGTATGACCACTGGACTGCGAAGTAAAAGGTCTCGAGTTCAAGGCACACATCTCTGACTTTTCAAAATCATGTGCGTGATTATAACTCTGTGATGAAAACGCTTACACGCGTTGTGGTGAAGGAAAACATGGTGAGGAAACTGACGGCATGTACAGTCTGCCAACCCGCATTAGGCCAGCGTGGTGGACTATGCCCTAATCCCTTTTATGCTGATTGATGACACTAAGAGTAATTCCTTGCAGTAGTTGCCAGGCTCTGTATTCTTGGATAAAATAATAATTATGACGTCTGTGGTCTAGTGGTTCGAGTACCGGACTGCTGATCACGACGTCGTGGATTCGATTCCCATAGGACACAAACATGTATTGTGATGAATTTAAGTGTTTGTGTTTGTCTGGGTGTTTCCTATGTATTATAAGTATGTATTTACAAAATATAAGTATTATATCCATTGTCTAGTAACCCTAGTACAAGCTCTGCTTTGTTTGGGACTAGATAGTGCTGTGTAAAAAATGTCTCAGGATATTTTTTATTTTAATGTGAACACTAGTAGCACATAAGGTAAAACAATACAAAACGCATTAGTTCTAAAAATACACTGGACATGTGCCAGGTATTGGTTTCCCACAATTGTGGTTTTAGTGGGTGTTCTGTCACTGTAATATTGGACATAAATTATACAATGTCCATAATATGCCTATAAAAGTATGTTTGCACTTAACTTGTGCTTGACAAGCCTATAAATTCTATAAGGTTTAAAATGAATGTGTTCCTGGGTCCTGTTACGGGATGGGATGTGAGTCTTTTTTAAAAAAAACACTACCGCCAATTGTACTCTTAAGTTACGTCTGAAATATTTATATTAATTTCTCCTCTGGTGTACAATAAATAATATTCTATCTATCTATCTTTTTACCAATATAATATATTAATTATACAATACAAAATTAATTATATGTGTCCACATCGCAGTCCAATACCGATCTGCTGGCAACATAAAAAATGCATAGTTAGTACGAGAATTCGCTTAACGTCATTTCTATGAAATGCCTTTAATTGTAGTAAACAACTAATTCAAATTCAAAATATTTTTTATTTCAATTAGACCATATAAATAGGTACGTTTTGAAACGTTAAAATAGTTGCACGGTTCCAAAAAAAGTGGGTCTTATGGAGAAGAGCCGGCAAGAAACTCCATAGATGCTTTTAAAAAATATGTGTGGTAACAATAACAATTGTTGTGAATAGTAATGAGGATGATGCAGATGTGTAGATGACTAAAGACATAAAGACAGAGCACCACTTCCCTTTATATAAGATGTGGTATTAAGAATTTTATAACAGTCCCTTGGCTCAAACTGTGATTAAGGAAAACACGCTCATTAAAGAAGTTATAAATGATTCAATTTTAGGAAATTCTCAGCAACAGTCCCTTTCTTAGATTTGTCCCAGTAAATAGCAAAAGGACAGCTCTATTTCTGAGTATAGAAAGAAAGTCCTTTCTATCATTACTTCTGTACTGAGTATAGGTAAAGTACATTGCCTCTAAGTAGTGACTGTTCAAAAGAGAAAACCGTAGAAATCGAGTTGTAGCCACTGGTAGCTACTTGTAGCTACTTCGAGCAAGAAGTACCTCCAAATATGCACCCCCTACCACCAAGGTCGCACTGTCAACACTCACGCATGACATAAGCGCTACTGTGTCAATCGCCACGCGTGACAGCGCCGTTGATATGACATTAGATCAGTATATCTATATGTGGTGATTAGTGAGCTCGGTTATTACTGAAATTAGGTCAACACGAAGGTGAATTGCAATGGTGACGTAAGGACGCACTAGTTTGTAACAAAATTTTGAATTAGGAATCTGGGGGTCTACTCCCTAAGTACGGAGTCCATAGTTTCGGCCATCGTTACGGGCGCTTCCTATACTCCGTATCACCTACGAACGCATGATTCGTTCGGGGCCCGAACTAAGAATGAAAAACAATACAATATTATGTCTGGAGTCTAGTTTAGACTAATTTCGGACGGGTCTGTTACTTTGTTAACGGTGATAGGGAGTAGAACCCTCAAACGACCCGAACCTCCCGCCGGCTGCTCGGATGTTATTTCATAGAAATATATATGCCGCTGCGGTTGACTGCATGCAGTCTACAGCCCGCAGTTTGCAGTCGGCAGCGTGTGGTTCGGGTACCATATTTGTCTAGTTTCGCGGAGTTCACTGTGCTCCACGTACCGCACGTACGAAGGAACCGCTTCAATCATCAGTAAAGAGGCAAAATACCATACCATCATAATACATACCATCACGCCTGTATTCCCTGAAGGGTGAAAGGTTTATTGCTTTAGATCCATAGTTCGTCGGTATGTTTAGTTCCCATGTCATTGGGAGCGTGCCTATTAACATCCAACCGGACACATATCCATACTCCGAGCTGCCACTTGAGGCTACTTTATTGAGGCCGTGATTGAAGTTAGGACCTCTAGCTAAACAGTCGTATGGTTTTAGCTCACTGCTCTAGATGGAATGAGGCGGTACATAATTACCAATAAGATATAATATAAACATTTATTTCTCTTTACATGTTACTTAATTCTAGGCTTTAACTTTGGGACGAACCAGGAGTTAACTTTGTGAGAGACTGGTGCCTGAAGTAGGTTTCTATAGGAACATGTGTTACAGGTAACTACAGATCTCCGCAATATCCTATTAAGATATAATAGGTACCTACATAGTTGTTGACTATTCTTTATCTTTTTATACCTATAGACTATTATATCTTAAATTACAACTAACGCCATCTATCGCAAATACTGCTCAATCGGCGCATAATCCACGTGGTTGCTGCGAGGACCCGGTAGGTACGCCGCCCGACCGCTAGGTGGCGCTTGTGTTCTAAAATACTCTGCTACGTTGCCGCTCACACTGCCGTAGGGAATGCCTCCTGAAAGAGTTATTATAATATATGAATTCGTTACGAAATTTAAGTAAAGATTTTCTATTATAAATTAATTTTGATGTCAATGCCGCACAAAGCCGCATTCACATTAAATGCAAATATTGTTCGATAGTCATGCGTCGATATATAAGGTACATAATGGCAATATGTTTTATTATTACGCACTTTCCTTCCTCGGAGAATTCTAGAAACATGCAAATATGTACGTAAACATCAAGAATTCTAGAATAAACGAGAAGATAAACAACTACCTTACACACTAAGACATAGAGATAGATTAAATTTACCTAGCTCTCGACATTGCGGTGCCCAACAGGGTCCATAATTAATACCTTATTAATTTATTATGATAACAACTGTTAAAATAACATTGTGGAGTGCAATAAATATATTGAGTATTGAGTAATTTGAAGTAAAATTGTGAAAAGCACTACTTAAATTCCATCATGAAGGATTTTACCTTTTACTTATTTTTATGTATTTTTTCCAAGGCTCTGTATATTAATACAATTAGTTATGCAAATAGCTGCATGATTGTGAAACACAATATTTTGTATTATAAGTGGATTCAATACCAAACCGCAAAAGACTAATTCTGTTCACAGTATATACTTTCACAATACAATGTTTGTTTACAAGAAAAGCAAAAAGTAAATTATTAATGTATTGTGTAAATAGGTATTGTAAAATACAAATAACACTAGCAACTGCAAAGGTTGTGGTTCTTTTGATCAAGACAATCATTTATGAGCCCTTGCATAACCTAGGCATGTCTTATCTTTGAAGTAATTTCATACCTTAAAATTACCGTATGATGGCACTACCTAGCATTATGCTGAGCTGCAGTGCCGCAGTTTATACATAAGTATAAGTGTATATTGGTTAGGGGGGAGGAGCAAAAAATGTTTTGCTTGCAATTGATTTTAAAAAGGAGGCCGGTAAAAATCATAACCTTTTCAGCACAGTTACCCATTGATCATCATATCAGCCAAAAGAAGAATTGACTTCCACAGGGACCGGATGTATGCCGCTTGCATCCATCGACTCCCAGCGACCTTTACCAGTTCGCCGGTCCATCTCGTTGGAGGCCGTCCCATTGATCGCAAGCCTTTAACTTTACTGAATTTCTTTTATATAAACTGGTACAAGGTGTGATTCTCGCAATTACATTTTGAAGAGTCAAAAATAAATTGCGGTTCGTTCCAAAGTTCCTTCCATTCTTTTTACAAAGAGCTCAAATGACTATTACCGTAGGATAGTCCAGGGCCGGGCAAGGGCACCGTTTCACCGCTGTCTGGTCGCGCTGCAGGTCGGGCTGCAGACAGCACCACTAGCGCCAACACAGCACACAGCAGAAGTGACACCTGAAACCAGAGAATGATATTCATAGAGTAAAAAATACAGTCTTCCAATGTTAACTTGTTTCGTTCTCTTTGTGTAAGGAAATTCAGTTCTTAGAGAAAGAAAGTTCTATATTTCAAGCTTCTTAAATGTCCCAGGATATTTATTTTATTATTATTATTATTTATTTATTCTATTTATCATAAGCAGCAGCGTAGTGATTGTGCGGTTCTGTGTCATTGGAAGTTTGACATGGATACGTCGCCTCCCCAGGTGACAAATGATCCATATTTTTTTTCCGAAATGTAATAAGTAATAAAATGCCCTTACCAGTAAAGTTTAATTAAATAATTAACAGTAAGTGACAAGCAAGAACTGCGAGTATCTATATTTATCGAGTTTTAGTAGTAGTTTTAGTTATAAAATAACTGCTAGTCATAATGTTACTTAAACCAGAACTTAATCGCTTATCTTCTGCGCTAACTGAGCCTTCAACGTTCAATTAAAACTAGCACTGTTTCCTGAACGAACAGACTTTAAGATTATTAAATATTGTTAATGGTATTGACGGCCATGACAGACGACAACCTTCAGCTGTGCCAAGCCCCTAATTGTCTACAACTAGACGCATTAGCTATCGGAAATAGAAATATATTATATCCGCATTGTATTAATTTGACTTGTGAATTAACATAAACTTTATTGGCCAAAATAATCATTAGCACTAACTACAGAAGTTCCCCGCAACCGCGCTGTTTGCGTTCGTTCGGGCCAATCTCAGAAAATACTGTACGGATTTTCGTACGGTTTTCACTAATAGAAACAGGGATTATTTCGGAAGGTTATAATGTAGTGCTACCCGAGATTAGCCGCCCGCCCCCGGGATTAAGGACCCCTTAATAATTTTAACTCTTAAGCGAATTAATGTTCTGATTAGTAAACTGTACTTTTAACTAATCAAAGTATAATCCTACTATCCTACTTAATATTATAAATGTGAAAGTTTGTGAGGATGGATGGATGGATGGATGGATGGATGTTTGTTACTCTTTCACGCAAAAACTACTGAATGAATCTGGATGAAAATTGGCACAGAGATAGATGGAATAGCACATAGGCTACTTTCTATCCGGGTATAATGTATGGTTCCCGTGGGATAGCGGGCGATGCCGCTGGCGGAAAGCTAGTATTATTATAAACTTGGCCAAATTAAAGACATTAAGGTGCTTGTCAAAAACCCAGGTTCAACTCATGGTTTGTTTTTATCAGCGGGGTTAAAATTCTAGGTATTCTGTTTATAAGTACGTATAGACTGTTATTACCACTAACTAGCTCATGACATATAAAACCAACTGCATTGATATAATGCAACTGACATTTAAAAGCCTTGGCCGGTTATTTATACCTACGTAGGTACTTACGATGAATGTTGGGTGCATGTAAAGTTTGGTTTTCTACTTTTGTAGCTATTTGTTTCCATAATAAAAAAGAAGTTATTTCTTCAATTTTAGCCTGAATCTACCGTCTATTCGTTATATGAGTCTGTTGGTGAACTACAGCCTAACCCCTCTCATTTCGAGAGATCGTGCCCAGCAGTGGGACCGTTAAAAGGTTGATTGATGAATAAATATCACACAGAAAATCATATACATTACTATATTAAAACACTACAAAAGATACGTTATCTCATAGTATTACTAATTTTTTTCGCATGTCTGGGTAGGCATTTTGTAACTTCATCATGCTATTTAAATAAATCCAACCCCGATTATGTTAAAACAACTTTATCAAACTTCCGGCAAATCTAAGATCTAGCCCACACGGCTATCAACTTCTAAGTAATTACTTTCCTAGTTCAGCCCACAATGAAGGTGAAACGACTTAACAAGATCAAGTTCAACTCTCGGCTAATGTAATGCACGGCATGTGTGTTGTGTATGTTATGTCATGCACCGTGTATGCGTTGGAGGTTACCCGGTGAATAATGCGTTCGAATTTGTTGCCATGTACTTAGTTTTAATTTTGTGCGATTTTAATTGTTCTAGACCTACGTACAGTTCTCGCCAAACTTATTGTCCGGGTTGAAGTTGGCGCTAGCTAACTTTAAACTTTACTTGGCCGTAAAAATCGGAGAAAGAAAAATATTATATTGTAATAAATAAAAACGAAAGCTCAAGTTGTAATCTGTCGTTTTAAATTGTTCTAATCCAATATTTTTCTTTCTCCGATTTTTAGGCCGGGTTAAAGTTAGCTCGTGCCAACTTCAACCCGGACAATAAGTTTGGCGAGAACTGTAAGTACGTAGGTGTTGATAAAAAATATGTTTTGTTTCAATTAGGATGGAATACGTTGTGTTGGGTAACGTCTTTGTAAAAGCTTCAGATACCTAGCCTTTGCCCTTTACTAGGCATGTTTTTAGGTACCCATTCCATATAACTGAAAGTAAAGGTAATTAATAAGAGATTCAGTTAATACTTTATCTTCATACCACTTTCATGTTTACGATTGTTGGCGAAAGCAGTACCGTTAACAAGGTTATTAAATTAATTGCTTGTTACGTCTACTCATCCGGTCAATTTAAACGTACACATACTAACAACCTTTATAACCAAAAACTCATGTAGGAAGTGTAATAAAATTACCTATACTAAGGTTACGACAATAGGGAATATGAACATTTTTTTTATTATTTTTTAAACGATACTTTATATCGTTAAGTAACAAAAAAATTTTTATTAAATTATGAGACAGATATTGGCATTTTAAACACCCGCGATTTTGGCGCGCTTGCCGTGACGTCAAAGTCTACGTTCTCTCAACCAAACAACCTCGTACAACAGACACTGTTTTAGTAGACTTTGACGTCATATTCCATTTGACCGATAGTGTTGCGTTTCAAGTGATTTGAATTTCCAACAGTTTTTTTGGACTTTTTAATAATTATTTTCTCGTCACAAAAGAAATAATATAAAAAAATATCTACAAAGACATAATTCTAAAACGATAAAGATCATAAAAAAAATATTTGACCTTTTTTTAAGTCAGACGCATATTCCCTATTCGATAACGGTTTATCTTACTAATATTACAAAGGCGAAAGGTTGTAAATTTGGATGTTCGTTGCTCTTTCACGGCAAAACGGCTGTTAATTGCAATGGTTGATGGCTTTGGATTGTATAGGCTACATTTTAATCCCGAAAAATTCTAAGTTCCTACGGGAAAGTTCCTCAATATACGCGGGAGATGCCGCGAGACAAACCCACTACCTACTTGTTTCATTCAAACAACGTGTTTGTGTTTGATTCATTCAAACACCGTGTTTGTTTTTGACATTTCAACAGAAATACACAAATTGAACCTTATCACATGATTATGTTTGTATTCGTTTGAATTATTTCGATATCTTTACGAACTTGAATGTTGGTTAAATAATAATTTATCTTCGACTTCAAATGTGTCTCAGATTGACATTAATCAAATCTTAGGAACATTTCTGATTTATATGATTCTAACAGAGAAATGAGAACCGTCATAATAAGAAATCAGTCAATTTGGGACCTTTCTTCTTTAAAGTCAGGACGATTGTGAGCTAACCTTGTTTATATTACATTGATTAGTGATACATATTATATGTAAATAAACTTACCCGCAAAGAAAACATGATGGTCACAAATACAGTGCTTTAGTGAGGCGCGCGGCCGTACTTCGCTATTTATATACACACAGTGACCGTCAAAATGTATAGCTACTAGCTTACCGGCAAGTTTTACATTATAATAATATGCATTATTTACCTACCTATGTACATAAATTACATATTCGTATATAGGTATTCTTATAAGTTCATCGTTATGATTATGAACTAATCTGCTGAGCTAATAAGACTATATATTTTTTTCTAAAATTGCTACTAGGTAGGTACTATGTCTGGACTTGAAATGAGACCATAATTCTCTGAGTTTGTGTTTCTTCTCAAATATCGTCAGTTAGTAAATGTAGAGACTCGAGGAGGTTTCTACAGAGGCCGCTTCGTAAAAGCCCTGGTTGGCATTAAGAGCTGTCATCATCGTTAAAAAATAATTTTGAATTTAAATCGTAGTTGAATTGTTTAGAAGACTTGAAGAAAATTTCTAATGTCATTCTAGTACTAGCCTTCAGATTGAATATATCGCAGCATCAGCTGTGTTCCAAAAATCGTGTGTTTCCTTTTGTTTTAGCTTTCAGATAACGCTCCTGTGGAGGACTGGTAAGCCTCCACATAAATGCCAACGTTTCTAGTTGAAAAAACATGTAAAACATTGACTTGAAAAACAGCTTTAGAAATCTATTTGCAGAAGTAAATATCGTTTATCAAATTAAAAAGTTAAAAAACTCCCGACACAAAATTTGTGGTGGCGTCCATTTTGGGTTTGAAATTTATCATAGTGTATTCTACTAGTCAAGCCCTTTCATTTGTTATTGTAATTCATAATAAGGGAGTTGTGAAAAAATATGCAAGCTGCCATTTTGTGGCGGCAGCCATCTTGGACCGATTTTCATCAAACATAGCTAAGAATACTTCCGTCAATTTCACCTTTCAAACAAAAAAAAACAAAATCTTTAAATCGGTTAAACGGTTCGGGAGCTACGATGCCACAGACAGACACATATAGATAGACACGTCTTTATAACGCGGATAACACACCGTCATTTTTGCGTCGGGGGTTAAAGAAATCCTGAATTCCTATGTGATTCAGGATAAAAATAAAAAAGTCTTCTTTGAGTTCAAAATATATTACGAAGGAACTAATTTCAAGGGAAAATTGATTGAGACATTGAACAATTTCCTCTAAAATCATCTCTAGTTCAATAATTATGTTTTTCATTGTTTCCGTGTTTTATTTTTCGAGGACATGCGATTCGATACTATGTCATTGAACAAATTAGCTGTATTAATTTAAGGTCAAAATGTATCGCTACATTTTGTAATGAAGTAATGGATAAGATCTTAACGAATCAACTGCTAGATAAAAATGTTAGATATCATAGGTAAGTATTTGTTTAGTATCACGATTCAAAATAAGGGCATTCGTTGTATTTTCCCTACATAAATTTTTGCATGCAATCTAAGGCAGAATGTACATGGCTCATTTTTTTTAAACTATTCTAGCTGTAATTTGATATACCTACATTCAATGCAAATAAACTTTGATTTGATTTGAGTAATAATTGTTTGGTATCATTCTTGTGGATAAAGCAAAATAAGTATGCTTGAATCGTAGCGAATGCCTGCCTACCTCCTACGGGAACAGCCGTAAGTTCAGATAGGTATGTATTTATACTATAATTCGTTATGAACAGTTCATGTTATAAATAAATGAAATAAATAAGCAAATGAATTGCAAACCTGATCGGTTGCAATTGCAATACGGAAAGTACATATAAATTATTACCATCATCACGCTCATCTATACTAATATTATAAAGAGGAAAGATTTGTTTGTTTGTTTGTTTGTTTGTAATGAATAGGCTCCGAAACTACTGGACCGATTTCAAAAATTCTTTCACCTTTGGAAAGCTACATTATCCCCGAGTAACATAGGCTATATATCATCACGCTACGACTAATAGGAGCGGAGTAGTAATGAAAAATGTAGCAAAAACGGGGAAAAAATTATAAGACCACGCGGGCGAAGCCGCTGGCGGGAAGCTAGTATTTCATAAAGCGTGTAAACGACGTGCCTCGCTATGACTACATCTTATTTTTCAAAACGTCAAAGTGTCAAAGTCAAATGTCAAGTCGGTTCTGTAAGAAAAAAAACCCCAATTGTATGTCTCGAGTAAATAAGTTTACCAGTAAATTCCCCTATAATTTCCAAAAATTGTTGTACATGCTATATCACCCCCTTCACAAGTGCCTACAAAGGGTTATGCCGAGGTGCACCCGTAGGTCACCGGCATGCTGACTGCCTCGCTGGTCTAGTGGTCCCAAGTGCGACGGCTAAGCTAGAGGATTCGAACCCCGGGTCGACCAAAGTGTTGTTGGGTTTTCTGTGAAATTCCCAGTAACAGCTCGGTGCCCGGCTTATGGCAATAGGCTCGCCCCCTATTACATGGGACCGAAACACACCGGCGAAAATGACGACGTCTGTGGTCTAGTGGTTCGAGTACCGGACTGCTGATCACGAGGTCGTGGGTTCGATTCCCACGCGACATAAATATTTATGTGATGAATATAAGTATTATATCCATTGTCTAGTACCCATAGTACAAGCTCTGCTTAGTTTGGGACTAGATGGTGCTGTGTGAAAATGTCCCAAGATATTTATTTATAAAAAAAAATATTGGTTGTACATTAGTACGCCTCTGCCTACCCCTTCGGGGTATATAGACGTGATGGTATGTTTATGTTTTATGTGTTCAAGATTCTTAACTCAGAGCTACTACCTACTTAATAGACAACTCATTAATCTTTGTTGTAAATTGAACTCAGAAGTTCAAAGCCGCGCTTGCGACTACTAGACCAAACGAGATATTAAAACTCAAGCATTACTCAAGCAACTAGTAAGTCAAACAAGGCATTTAGCAGTTCCAAACACCAGTCATAGATGGCGCTATATTTCAAACAAGTACAATAATTTATTAAATACTTTTAAAATTAAAATGCTACTTTAAGCTACTATGAAAATAAGGAATTGCAAAATTACTATTTAATAATAATAATAATAACATTTAAAAATACAAATAATATGTATAAAGATGAATAAAGGAAATAATAATATTATATTCTTTATTGTACACCAATTTTCACAAAAAAAAAACACGATACAACATTTCTTAATAATAGTAGGTACAATACATTTACCTACAGTCAAGAAACTGTAACCGTAGCAGGTACGTACCTAAGCGTAAAAAAATACAATCGAATTGAGAACCTCCTTTTTTTATTTTACATACCATCACGCCTATATTCCTCGAATGGGTAGGCAGAAGCGTACTAATGTACACCCACATTTCCCCGATATGTTTAGTTCCCATGTAATAGGTGTCGAGACTATTGCCATCAATCGGGCAGAAATCCAGACTTCGAGCTACTACTGGGAATTTCACATAAAACCGTAAAACAACAATTTGCTCGACCGAGGATCGAACCCAGGATCTCTCAGTCGCGCTTGGGACCACAAGACCAACGAGGCAGTCCTTTTTTTAAGTCGTTAGAAATTGCAAACTCATCTTCTTATTTTATTTAAGGGGCTGGTACAACCAGCAACACTTCGACCCAATGGGAGCTTTTGTGTTTTCCCCATTACCGTATATTCCTTACTCTTTAAAGACGTGGTTCACGAAGGCGGCTAACCCACTGAGAGGAGAACTCATAGTTATAGTGTAACCGAATGCCATGAAGCATATTTTTATAGGCTTAAAGATACTGGTGATAGCCTACCTATACCTATACCTTGAGTATATTGAGTACCTATAGTTTTCAGCATAAAGAGAAAATACTGGATGTGGAAATACTGGAGTTATACATTTTCTTAAAAATATTCGAATCGACGTCTGTGGTCTAGTGGTTCGAGTACCGGACTGCTAATCACGAAGTCGTGGTTTCGATTCCCACAGGACACAAACATTTATTGTGATGAACTTAAGTGTTTGTTGGTCTGGGTGTTTCTTATGTATTATAAGTATGTATTTACAAAAAAAAAGTATATAAGTATTATATCCATTGTCTAGTACCCATAGTACAAGCTCTGCTTAGTTTGGAACTAGATTGTGCTGTGTAAAATGTCCCAGGATATGTATTTCTTTATTTATTGCTCATTGATCTAGTGGTCGCAAGCAGGAGTGCTGTGTTAAAGTCCTTGATTCGAATGCCATGTCGAGCAAAGTGTTGCTGGGGTTTTATATGAAATTCCCAGAAACAGCTGTCGGTTTGTGCCCGATTACTGGCAATAGGCTCGCCCCCTAAACACAGCAGCGAACTGCAAGTGTACACCTGCCTAACCTTTTTGCGAATAAACGCGGGATGGTATGTTGTTATTTATTAATTTTACGGCAAATCAGTGGTGTAAATAATATATACTAGTTACTAGTTATTTCCAAGATGAATTCTTAGTATTCTTACACAAGTATCTTGGTAGGCACGTACTGTTATCATCAAAGCCTAACAATCCTCAATTCAGTTTCAGTTTATTTTAGAATTAGCTACGTTTTACAAAACGGGGCGAGTAAAAAAGCGATTTCCTTGACTCGATAGTTTCCAATGTTAGTCAACAGTGATCTAGAGTTACTAAATGCAAATTCAAACCATATTGTTTGGACGCAAAAAATTGCTAACTCTTTACTTGGCATAAGTACTGTAGGATCCGTTACGGATTGCGCAAGATGCAAGAAAAATCTAATGTTTTGGTCTAATTATTATAGATAGCAGAAAAATTCAATAAGAAATTGATAAGTTTTGTATTGCCAAATTATTGTAACTAGTGGTTTCAAGTGCTTACTGAAACCTGCATGCTAAGGGGTATTTCGAATCATAGGTTAAGCAGTGTTATTTTCAACTTGGGAATTGTGCCATTTGGAAAATGATACACTTAAAAAACATTTATTTAAACATACAAATCAGTCAATATAATCCAGACAGGGTCCAAAATTGACACTGGCTGTAACTTTAAACCAACACATGTATACATTATGGAATGAAATATAGAATTGAATTGAATTGAGATCAATGTATTCAATTTGTACATCGACTTAAGTCACTAGGTGTATTTGCCATGGTCCTCACACTAGGCAAGTCCTGATTAGCGTGATTTTAAATTCTAAGGGCTTCACAGCTTACTGATAAGTTCCCGTTAAATTACATAGCAGATAATTTCATACAAATTATGTTCCGTTTCTTAATTTATCCGCTGGATAGCGGCTATCCAGAGGTTGTGATACTGGCCCAAATTCTTAGAGTAACACCAATCTCGATGTCAAAATCACGATCGCATCGACGTAAAAAAAATATTTAGGATTCTAAACAAGATTACCTACGGTATATTATCTCTTGTTTCAAACAACAGGGTTGACCCCAATCCACGGCTGGACACCGGTTTCCAAGTTGCTCTAAGTTGCTCCTAAATTGCGCAAGAGTACCTATTATGTCCTCCGGTTTCCGCATTCAGAAAGCAGGTTATTGTGTTGTCATTTAATTTTGTTGGTAACCGTTTACATACTACAAAACTTAATAAACTTTGCCATTTAATATTTTGAAAGAGTACGACATCAAAGTTGTTGATAAGCTATCTTAATTTTGATATTATGGAAAATCTATTCGTTATATTCTCTTATTTAAAAGAACCCCATGCCTTTTACCATTCATTGGCCATACAATTAAATTCCTTGCAGCTAGGTAGTTATTTATGATTTCTATAAAAAACAATTGGTCAGTGTACTCAAGATCTGACTATGTTTGATCAGTGTTCGCAAACCCTCTGAAGTGAATGTGTCCAAATTTAGTGATGACAAATGACATGGATTGTTTCACTAACTCTCGATTAACTCGATTGTGAGCGGTGGGACGAAGGGGCGGGGGCGCTTGTTTTTGTTTACAGTAAACCGCCGCCTCATCCCCGTCATATCTAAGGCGCGGCCAACTAGTTCCGCGGGGCCTATAACTGCTGAATAAATTCAAAAATTGAATAAAATTTGTCTGAAATTATCTGCCAGCTAATTTAGGGGGAACTTGTGAGAAAGCCTTAAATTAGGCCCTTAGGCTATTATTTAGAAACGACGCTAACGTAAAGCAACACTTTCGTATGTCAAATTTGTATTAAAATTTGATATACGGAAGTGTTGCTTTACGCTTGGCATCGTCTCTGAATATTAGCCTTAGTCTCGTTTCTGAAACTTAGCCCTTAGCCTTAGCACTTAGCACTTACACTGACCCATTAAGACAGCTGTTGACCTCTGAGACACTGAAAAAGCGTATAAAATATTCTGTTCTATTGTATTAAAAACTTAGTTCGGAACTACGGTCCGGAGTATGGCTCGACAGAGGTAACAAGACAAAATAGTCGTAACTGTGACGAACCGTTGCGGGGTACTCCGTAACTGTGACCGAATAAACACCATCGCTTTCGTTTTGTTTTATTTATGTCGTAACTTTAAGTAAACATTATAGCGAGAATATGAAACCATCAGTACAGTTTCACTAAGTTAATTTAAATGATGTATCTCTTTAGTATCTCTAACTTAACGAATCCTAGTTATTTTAATAAAGCATTAAAAATGCCTGCTTAGCTTTAAAAATGCTTAAAAAAATACAAAAAGTTAGTTAACGAATCCTTGACATGATCTATGTGAAATGAGCTTTAATAATTTTTTCATGACATCATTTTTAGGTGTTTCAGAGGAATCTGGAAAAAAGAGGTTCTTATGTCACAGGTATACTATTTTTATACCTGTTCGCACATTTTTTTTTGTTTACGGACCGGGGTTAAACATTCTCATAGAGTATGGTACTCTATGTTGTATAGACAACAAATAAATAAATACTGCTAAGAAGGTCGATAGAAGTGGTCGGTGTCTCACCATCGGTACTGAATATACACTAGAAAATGTTTATAGTTCGTTTAATTTTTCTAAAAATATTATATGAGAGTCAGCTTCTCTCCCCCTTTATGTGCCTTAACTATAGGTCCTTTTCTGTGAAGGTGAAGTTTGACGTCCTTTTGAAGCTATGTAGAAAAATAATATTTTCTGAAAACTTCTCATTGCCTTCGTGAAACAACACTTACATATATATAGCTAGGCCATATATTATCTATTATATTTATAGGTATCTTTCTTATATCTATGAATTCAGTGAGTATTTTAATAAAATTAATGTAGACCTAGAATTTCGAACCAACATTAGACATCATAGACGTGACTTCGGTAGCTTAGACTCAACCATCCAGTGTAGTTAACCGGAACGACCCCGGTTCGAACCCAGCCTGAGATCGTAGTTTTTTAACTAAAATTTAATATAAAAAGACATTTCAAATCAAGAAATCGTAAAATAAAGCAATTATTGTTTATTGCAATAAACCTTACAATTATAGTTTACCAATATTGTACCAATCATATCTTAAGCCTATCGCGACCTAGACCCTAGGTGATTGACACTGAAAGTGAACACTAGACAATTACACGACTGACCAATAACGGATAGTTGAGAAATGTCTAGATTTAACTGTTACTTCCTCGTACGAGCGAATTGGATTGCGATAGGTATTGCGAGTTGATAGAGTATTGTTTTGAATGTTTTTATTAGCAAGCTCGTGGAACATAATTCAGGCAATTATTATATTATTTATACTAATAAAAAAAATTAAATATACTAAAAGCTGAAGAGTTTGTTTGTTTGGTTGAACGCGCAAATCTTAGGAACTACTGGCCCGATTTGAAAAATTATTCCAGTACTGATTTCTAAAATACATAATTTCTAAATTCTTTCAGTGTTAGATAGTCCGTTTATCGAGAAAAGTTATAGGCTAAACCTATATAGCCTATAACCTTTCTCGATAAACGGACTGTATAGGAATATCAATTAAAAATATTGCAAAAACGGGGGGGGGGGGAATTCAATTTCTACGGGAACGAAGTCCTGGGCAAAGGTAGTACTGCACATACTGGATGGGAACTTATATATCTAATAAGTTCTTTTAGACTAAGATGACATTGACAGACTGACCTTACCTATTAACTAAATAATGTTCTAACCTACTGAACATTATGAGTCTGTGGACTTCTTAGATCTACGACCTTTGGGAAGAGTTCTAACGTATCCTAGTTTTCTGTTTATATGCCTAAAACAAGAAGAATTATCAAAATATTCGGGACGCGTTAGTATTTATATATTACTCTCCTTTTTATCCCCAAAGGGTTGGTATGGTATGGTATAGCGGGCTGTTTTCCGCAACTCCACGTCAATGCGCGTATTTTGCGTACGGGTGGGGATATTTAAAGTTTACTCAAACCACCCTAACTCCTCAAGAAACGCCAGCACATTTCTAATGTTGCTGACGATCTCTCGGAGGGTACTTTTGTTTCCGAAAGGGTTAGGCAGGGGTGTATACAGGTACACCCACATTTCGCCGGTAAGTTCTAACCTAACCTGGTCCAGATACGGAGCTTAACCCAAAATCACTACACTAGTCAATTTAAGAATCTATGCTAAGAACTGCACTTGTAACTGCAATGATCACTGAAGGAAACCAATAATTTTTCACATCAATCAACGAGAATCAACAACTTTTTTTATAAATGTTCAGTTCAAGTACACCGCAGCTCACTAGAAACGCACTCGGCTTCAAACGTTACATCAACTTAACCGAATGCTCCATTTACTGATTGCAAACGTCATTACATAAATAAGACCCCCTCGAAATATTTCACAAAACTACCATTGAATTGTTACTGACATTGCGTTGTTGATAAATCGCTCCAATCTCTAACAATTAGACACGATTGAAGATATTTGATTGTTATCAGAGTTGCTTAATTATATTAGTAGAGCTATGTGGATCTTTCTCGAAAAAATATTTCGATTTCTGCAACGCCTTTAAAGAGATTAAGATTTTGTATTTGCTTAGTAGTGTATGCCAGTCGGCAAGATTCAATATATTATCTACATAATTGAAGAAGGCCAATCCGCATCAGGCTAGCGTGGTAGACTATAGCCTAATCCCTCTTATACTGAGAGGAGACCCGTGCCCAGCAGTGGGACAGTGTATGGGTTAATGATGGTGATGATGATGATAATAATAAGAAGAAATGTATGACAAAGAGTAATAATATGTTATTTTTGCTAGTATTGTAGCTATCTACATTTTAAATGTGTGTTATCAAGTCAAAATGACTAAAACGTGTTCTTTTTCTCTTCCACTCCCTTCGAATCTCAAATATCGGATAAGTATTCAACATCATTGATCGGTGGCCGGATCGGAAACTTCCAGAAAATGGCTATTGGATATTTATTCATATCTAGTATCCAATAGCCATTGCGATACTGATCAGTATTCTTGCCTCATAAGGTATATTAACATATCGACACCGAGTGCACATAGTATAGTATAGTTAATTATAAACCGCTACCTACCCGATATAAATTCATTACCATAGCATTACCTGACTACATATTATAATATTATAAAAAAAGTTCTTCACTGGGTCTGTCTATCGGCCTGTCTCTTCGCAATAAACTCAAAAACTACTGCACCGATTTCCATGTTGTTTTCACCGATGGATAGAGTGGTTCTCGAGGAAGGTTCTTTCTTTCTTTTATTCGTTTCGTTCTTTTATTCTTTCTTTCAAAAAGGTTTTAGTAATTTGGCATGTTTTTGTACCTATACATTGACTAAAATATAAATGGCCACGCGGGCGAAACCGCTGGCAGAAAGCTTGTAGAATAATAATTAGACTTGAATAGAATTTTCAAATAGCCTGCTGCACTGAATAAATTGCATGTTGTCTTCAAAATCGATAATATTTCACTACACCTATCGGACCGGTCGCCTTTCGCCTACCTGCAACCTCTCCCTACAGTAACTGTCAACATTGTGGATTCATAAACTACGGTAGCTTAAACTTTATATTCACCATTTCCTTATAAATTCTGTGACACGAATGCATAGATTTCCTTCTAAATTTAAGCCACAGACTATTTTGTGAACCATTGATATGCGTTTTTTTTTAAATCACCGTAGTGCCAATCCATTTAAAGAAACGGCAGGAAAAATTTGGTGATCTTGACAGCGAAAAAACATCTTATATCATCTTCTACTTGATTATAAAAATAAATAGTCACTTGTTAGCTTGTCCGTTCCTTATGTGTTCCTATTCATCCTATTACAGAGAAACAGATCTATCAGAGTTGTTGTGTAAATAGTCTGTCAAAAAAATTGTCATAGTGACGCATGCAAGAGTAGTTCAAAATATAATCTTCTGAGACTCGAGTCTTTTCCTTTCGCTTTTACTCCATAATTATAACAACCGGTGCCCAAAAGTACTTATTACACTAAAAGATTTAGTCAACAAAATTTAATGTTGTCTCGGAGCCAAACCAGTAGTTTCACTGCATACTGAGCACATTTCGCCATACACGTCTCATATAATGACTACCTGTACAGAAACCATAGCAAGGCCGAATCTAATGGAGAACTATGGAGCACTGAACTGCTTATTTCGACAGTCAAATAATATCATTGATCGAACGAAATTTAATTAGGCACCCAGAATAATTTCGATACTATTAAAATATACCATTTATTGCTCATACCAGGCCGATACCCCCAAAAAATTTGGGGATAAGGCGCTATAGATAAAACTGCTGCTATCATAGAATATCTAATTTGCTACTTAGAGTTTTATAGATTACTGGCTGACCCGGCAAACGTTGTTGTGCCATATAGGGGTGGGTCACCCTTATCATTTAGGGGAATGATATAGATAAGGTTATGAAGATGGATATTGGACGATTTTCAGATCTACCTACACACAAAATTTTATACAAATCGGTCCAGCCGTTTCGGAGCAATTTGGTAACAAACACCGCGATGCGTGAATTCTATTAGATTACACTAGAAAAATTACACTTAACTTGACCTGTGAATCGAATATGTTCCTCTGAAAAAAAAAGCAAACAATCGATTAAGGTAACGTATGTCCGAAGACATGCATCGTGATGTTCCAATGATCAGAGTTAAATAGCGTAAAGAACATCAACGCTAATGATGCTTACGCCTTAGCTGAGAGGCAATTCCGCGAGCAAATAATAGTATTATTATTATTTTATTAATTATACTATAGTGCATTGTTTTGTGCAAGAATAGACCTTGCTGAATACCTGAAGGCATAGGGAACTTGTTTCAATTATAGGTGAACTAGTGACTCAGCCTATTTTTAATAACCAGCCGCAAATCCTTAGATCAACTTATTTTGTTCTACCTAGACATTGAAGCATCTCATCTTTAGCAGTGTCGGAACCATGGTTGGTTATGCTACACCCTTGCTAGCTTCGTTAATAACATATTATCCGATTTCGTAACTTAACTAAGGTTAAGAGGGCTAGGTTTTAGACGGAAATCAAAACGACAGGCTTACTTAATTGTCGTCTTTCACAATGCCCAAGGGAGAGAGGTGGTGTAGTCACTAGTTAGCCTAACTCCTAATAATAGACACTTCTTGTTACACAATATACAAGACATGGTATTCAAAGTGCTGAAATTCCAAACAAACGATAAATCATGTGTTTTCACGTAACATACCTTATACAGTAACGATATCCGGCTGTCTTTGTACAGACGCTAGTCATTTATCTGTTTCGTTATCTTTCATGTACCTTTTTTCTTAATTTCTCCATTGAACAGGTATCTGGCGCAAGTTATGTGAGGTTGCAGTATTGCGCTATTATGTTCGTGAATACACGATCGTAGCAAATAGTGATAGAGGTGTCAGTTTCTTTTCAAATCACTATGTTTTTTGAACTGGTTTTACTTCAGTAAATAAAGTGATTTCAGTTATTTGTAAAGAATGGATTGCAAATTATTAGATTTTTTACATAATATGGTAATGGTTATTAGTATAATGTAAAAGTGTTTTATTTTAAAAGCATGTTTTCTTTCATGGCATCACTTCGTATCATTTATGTTTTAGTAAAAGTTCGGTTTCTTTTATTTTAACATTAAAACAGTCTGAGTGGTCTCTGTAGTATAATTGGCTAAAGCGTCTGGTGTACCGAACCGGAGGGACGCAGATTTGAACCCTGCCTGAGGTCGTATTTTTCTTCACAATTCTTTTTTATTATTTTTCAAAGATATTTAACATTTTATTAATGCAAAAATTGCAAATAAAATATTAAAAAAAAAATTCAAACAGACTACATTTTCTTTTTTATATTTAAAAAACTCAAAGTTACTTTGTCATTATTCAACACACAATTTTTTTTTACATTCACGTCAGTCAACAACTTGTACCATACGCGATAAACAAAGCGAACGGCCGACAAGCAATCGGTCCGCGACGAACGACCGAGGAGATAAAAACCGTTCGGTAGCCCATCGACCTGGTTCAGTCAACCGCCAGCCACCGTCGCGATCCGTGATGTGAACAATGCACATGACCAAAGTTCCCGGTTTACTCCTAGTGCTCTTGTGTTGTGAACTGTGTTTGGCTATCAAGGTCCCAATCACTTGGGCTGAGAGTGCTAATAGTGAAGTGAAAAATGAACATCTCGAGGAACTCCCTAATAATGAACAAGTCTTCAACCCACAAAATGTGCAAATTATCAGACCCACAAATCAGCAGCAAATCCCAACTGAGTACTTTGAATATACCGCACAGAAGCCCAAGTTTGCAGCCGATATAGCAGCGTTCCATGGAGTGCAGAACCCTGATCAACATTACAAGGCACATCCCGTTAGACCACATACGGGTAAACAGAAACCTGCATTCGGTGTTCATCAAATGCTCATTGGTGATAAAATAATTTATCAACCATTTCAGAAGTACGTACAACAAAATGATAATTTAAATAATTATGTGAAACCAACATCTAGTAATTATGAAATATTCCACCCGTATCGAGCAGAAGAACCCGCATTACAAGAAATTTATAAGGATCCTGTGCTAACAAAAATAAGGAATGATTTACACGATAGTAAAAATCGATTACAGGCGTATGAGCAAAAAGCTGGTGAACCTAATATTGAAAAGGATGAATATTTAGAGAGCCCGGAGAAAACTGATGCCAAACTGTTCCCCAATAAAAATATACCAGTACAATACGAGATACACAAGCCTGAAAGAAAACCAACTTACTACAAATTACCTCCTAGAAATTCCCACAGAGATCATGAACTGAATAGAAAATTAAAACATCCTTGGAATCAAAACGTAAAAGTAAGACCAATTCACTACCGCCCTTTACATAGTCACATTCATCGTCTAAGACAACAACATGCTAATACATATGATGATGAACGTAATGAGTACCCTCAAGTGCCACAGTCTGAGGATATTACTGAACCTCAGGAGGGTTACGATATTTACGAAAAAGGTCGACAGAAATACACACAACTACGAAATAATCTTGATGAATCCGTCAACCAAATTGTACAACAAAATCGACCAGCAACTTACCCAAAGCTGGAACTACAAAAACAGGAGCCTGAAGACGATAATGATGATGATGAAGAAGAGTTTGTTCCTATAAAAAATTATGCTCAAGTCAGAAAAACGGAAACGTTTAAACATTTACCCAAAAAGGCCGCCTTTGATGACGCGGAAACCTACGAAGAAATATTAAACGCACCTCGACTTAGGGAAGCAGTTAAAAGTACCAAAGCTCAAACAGTATACAGTGAAGAAGGCTATGAAGATACCGCATACGATCACGCTGGAGAACAAAAACATGCCTCAGAAAACGAAGGTCATGGTGGTTTTCTTAAGCAACAAGAAATCAGCGGCGGATTATACAAAATCCCTACTGTCAGTGGAAATTATCAGGACGGTAAAGGATCTCATTACAGAGACAATACGGAACATGGAAAAAAATGGAAGAATATCAAAAAGGATGATGATGAAGAAACAGAGGCTGAAGACTTTTCAAATGTTGATCAAGAGGGATCAGTTAATGCTGAAATATATCAAAAAGATGTCCCTGACATAGGAAATAGGAACAAAAGACAGGATATTGATATTGACGCTGATGGTGATACTGATACTGATACTGACGATAATGCAAGTGATGACAGCAATAACAGCAGCACTACCGAGAGTAAAAGTGATGACAATAATAGTGATGACAGTGATAGCGACAGTGACAGTGATGAGAATAGTGAACCAATCCCTAATATAAATCAAACTAATAAAACGAACGCAAATCACGATGTTGGCAAAAGAGAAGCTAATTTTGAAGTGCCAGAAATTGATATAAATTCTACTATAACAATTAAAAATGAGGTTCCAAAGTTTACTAAACTTATAGAAGAAGCAGAAACAGGAAAAATACAACAAAAATATCCCTATTATTTCAAAAAAATAAAAGGTATAGATAAAAACTCACCTCTTAGATATGCTGAAAATCTCAAATTTATACCAAAGAAATCGGATGGTGGTACAGAATTTTACGATTCAAGGTCCCAATTTGAATGCCCTGAAGTTGACGACGATGTAAATCCTTTACCTGAAAAATTAAAAAATGGCGAAAACCCGACAGAAGAAGATTCCGACGAAGACGATGAAGAATCTAAAACTAAAGGAAGTAAAAGTTTTGAAACTGTGAAAGAACAACCACGTCTTAAAGGTCTTGGGGATAAAATAGATTGTTTTAAAGCTAAGTATTTCGGAGAAAATCCTTTAGATAGTCCATTTTTTAAAGAAGAAATTATATCAAACCCAGAACCTATCGTTGCACCTAAACTTCCCACACAAACACTTAAAGATATCAAAGGTGAAAAGGCTCTTGAATCGAAAATAAACAATGTTATAGATTCATCTCACAAATTAGGAGAAGATGCTCAAACAAATATTTTTTTGTTATTAGATAAATTGAGAGCTGATCAGAATAGCTTACAAGAATCTCTTATTAAAACAAATCAAGAGTTAAATACATCTTTATACACACCGCAAGGTACACTGGCTACTAATGATACCCAGGCTAGTTTATATGGTGACATTTTAAAAAACATAAAAAGCAGTTTACAAAGTCCAGAGAGAAACATTAACCTGTCAACAAAGTTACTAAACTCAAATTTAGACAGGCCAAATATCACTTACAACTTCTTTCAAAATAAAGAAGAAGTGACAAAGCTACCTCCCAAACTAAGAAGAAAAAGGGCTTCAACGTTTGTTTATGAACCATACAAAATAATAAGAGACAGTCAAGTTCAAGACTCGAAGAAAACTACAACAACGAGTAATATCAGCCCCTTAATTAAACAATTGCAATCAAGTAGAGTGGCAGATCGAGTTTCTAGATCAAACAAAGACGACAAATTACTTAAATCTAATACTAACAGCCGTACGTATGTAGATATAGGTAGGAAAGAAAGAACAAGTCCTTCAAAGAATGTTAATAGTAATCCTGATACAACTTTTGTAGATGTCAGTGTAGATAACCGAAGAGGCGAACCAAGGTACGAACTTAGACCTACAAATCATAAATCAGAATATACTCCTGTTGAAAATAAAAGAGCAATGTCTCTTGATGCGTACAAATCACAAACAACTACTAAAAAATATGAAGGAAGTGCTACACAAAGACCTACTCGAGGTAGGCAGCGTTTTAGTTTAACTACAACGCCAAAACCTTATTATGATGTATTGCAATTCATTCCTAAATCTTCCGATATTCAGAATGCAGCTGCTTCTAATACTGTTAAAAATACAGTTACTAATGCTACTGCTGAGACTATTTTAGAAGAACAAAAAAAACACAACGAAGATTCTGATGAACGAAATACTGAAGAAGATTATGAGGATGAAGATGAGAATGAAGACGAAGAAGAAGAAGCTAATAATGAAGAAGAAATAATAACTACCACGACAACTTCGACACCCAGACCATCCTTTAGAAGGAGAATAAAAGTCACCACAACTGAGAAAATACCAGAACACACCACAGAACCCCAGCGGCTAAAACTAGTAACCAGATTCCGTAATTATAAACCAGATGAAAATTCTGAATCTGAATCAGTTGTAACAGAACGGTCAAAGTTAAATGTAAACGCTGAAGAAGGTGACATAGCGATACCTAAATATAGGGAAAAGAAAAAGAAATCCCATACAAGCACTTTAGTGACAGATACTAAGAAATATGGTGATGATGATGATGAAGATATGAAAAAGGAAGAAGTTGATGCTCTTATTGGAATTAAACATGATATGAGGGATTACATGCCAATGTATGAAAAAGAGCAAGAAGATAAAGAAAAACTACACCGATCTGAGAAAACTGAAGAGAACGATCATGAAAATACTGAGGATAATGATGAGGAGGATGATGACGATGATGACGACGACGATGGTGATGAAGATGATGACGACGAAGATGAAGATGATGATGACGAAGACAGCATTGATGACGACGAAGAAGAGGAAGAAGAAGAAAAACAAGTTCCAAAGCCTGAAGTAACTACGCCTGAACCAACGAAACGCAGTTTAGTTCGAACAACAGATGCTCCACCAACAACTGTAGCTACACAAATTCGAACCACCATGCCTACGGTGTCTCCTCACATAATGAAACCAGAAACCAAACCAATCGTTACAAGAAAAAAGATTGAAATACATAAAGAGATACCCGTCAATAAGTCTTCTCCACACGTTACTCAATTTAAACAAGACATAAAAGAAGTGGAAATAATTAAAGAAATACCAGCAGTACCTAAAAAGAAGCCAGTCAAAAATGTCGAAGCCTTAAATTTATACAAAGATGATGATTTAGCAAAAGCTATTAACAATTTAGGGGATGTTGAAATATTTAGAGAAAACTTAGATCTAGATAGCGGCCCTAAACACGGCGGTAACTATAGAAAAGCTACAAAAGAAGACCTCAGACTGCTTAAGCCTCGAGAGAGTAGTACAAATCCTCTTAAAGACGCTGAAGCCTCGCAGAGTGAAAACACAAAACATGTTGAACTAGATGAGTACACACCCAAAAGATTACATGGGGGAAATTTGAAATCATTGAGCGATATAAAACGCACAAGAAATAGCGGCAGAAGTTCCAAGCTAATCGAATTGACTGAACCAACAACAAGAGGGATGCATGGTGGTAACTTTAAATACGGTAACAAAAGGCGCGGTGATAAAAGAAGTGAAAAATTAGTTGAATTGGATGACGACCGATATGAAGACAATTCGTCACGACAGGATGATGATTATAAATCTCATAGTTCAGGAAGAGAAAGAATGCACGGTGGAAATTATAAAAGCGCTAAATTAGTGGCACCAAAAGGTGATTCAGATGATATTGAAGTCAAAAGTTCCAATAATGCCAGAAGGAGTGCCGCCGAACTCCTAAACAGTTTTGCTCAAGCGGTTCCAATATTGACCAGCACGCCAGGTTATATTGTTGACCCTAGTAAACGAATGTATTACTACGTTGAGGCTTGAACAGTACAAAATACATCATTGTCAGACTCTTCATACTTTGTGTTAGAAGATAGGTTTCCATTTCGTCTCGAAATTACTTCGTAACATGATGAAATTTTAGGTGAAACCTAGTATTTAATCATTGAAACAATAGTACCAATATTTAATTGCCTCCGCTGAAAGTTGTCTATTTTTTATTTGAAAATTATAGTAGTCTAAATATAATACAATATTTACCTATAAGTAGTCGTTGTAAAATTATTTTAAATAGATAGATACAAATAAACTTTTTATGCAATTTTTGTATAACTATTGTATAATCTGATTCTAATTAATATGATGACAAAGAATGCCAATCATTGTAATAATGTATTATTCAAACTTATATTATCGCTATTAATTTCACGCAAATTGTCTCTAACAAAGCTTAAATCATTATTATTGTTCAAGTTACCACTAATTAATAAACTAATACTTTTAATGTTAGTGAATGTCAAGGCTTCTTTTATGTCACATCTTTAATCATCCCCAAATTAGTTACTTATTTTTTTTTATTAAATTTCCAATGATTGTTAGTAACTCGCATAATAGTATAGTATAAGTAGGTAAACAAACTATTCATAATTTGGCACACTATCGTGGGCTAAGTATAAGCAAAACTAAATTATTGTTATAGTTTCGTAAGATGGCGATTGGATATTTTCGAAAGTAATTAGTCTATTGTAATAGAAAGTGCCACATTACGTATCGCGGGACTAGAGCCGAAAGCGGTCGATTGAGTTATCAAAATCTATAATTATTTACTATTGTTAACTGTACTGTGATAGATGTAATTGTTATTGTGTTTTACAAGAAAAATAAACTTATTTATATAGTTGTTATTTTTTATAAATAAAGTTTGCTGTAAAATTATATACTTGATTTTTGTATATCTTTTGTTTTCATTTTCATTAGTTATAGTTACCTATATTTTTCTGGTGTTATTAACATACACAGTTTTCAACTGAGACTTCATTTATAATTTGACAGGAAGTTTTAGCATTCAAAACAGTTACATGAACACTTGTTGAAATTACTAAAGCAAGTCTGTTTTCAAATAACCAGTTACAAGTATTGCCAAACACAAGGAATCGATTTCCGCATAGTCCATTTTAGTACATTTGTAACAACCTGACCAATGAACTACTTAAGACAGTCGAGATACAGCGACTAATTTTCGAACATGACAAATTACACAATGTCTAATAATACATTGCCAAAGATTCCATTAAATTCTGTTATCACACGATAAACTGTCTCAATGCACATCTAGGTTACGTACTAGTGTCCCAACACACTTTTTTGTGAATTGTTACACTATTTTGTTGAGCTTGAAAGAATGAGAGATATCTTCACGTAGCGCGTTCAACTTTGGTGCAGTAGCTTTCACTTTTGACGCTACTTATCTGGATCGGTCATATTTTGTTAAACATTTTGTAAACGTTTAAGTAATTTAAAGCTTAAATTGAGAAGAGCTTCCAGATTTATCACGTTTATTAAAGTTTTTTATAGATCAACCACTTGCATGCTGACCATCTTCAATAAAGATATTTTTTTAAACTGTTATTGTTTATTTTTTATAATTAGTGTTTTAATATTTAATATCTAAGAAAAATAAATTCTAAAACTTCATAATAATTAATTGTTTATTTTTATTTCAGTGGCAAGTCTTTGAAATCTTACAGTTAACAAATAAACTTTTATTACTAAAATTGAGCTTAACTTAATAATTTAAATAAATTACGAAATAATAACTAATTTAACAATAAATATTAACAATTTATGTTGCAACTCTGATTTGTTTTCGTCAATGTAAGTATACAATATTCTGCAGCTTAGCTGGAACTACAACTATATGGGAGAATTTAGACAAGCAATCAAGACAGATAGCGTACAGAATGGCCGATGCAATCTTTATACTAGTTTTGCCTTAGGAACTTGTGAGAAATTGGTACAACGAGTGGTAGCTCTAGCTTTATTATATTATAGCAATGTAGGCACTAATCGAATTCACATAGCGATACAGATCCAACGAGCTTTCTAGACCTTTGTTTATTATTAATATGATAATCAATAGTTTAATTAGTATTAAGAAATAAGCGTGCCGTATGAAATATTACATCAGCGGAAACGTCGTCTCAATCGCTTGTCTTAACAACTTTACTATTTAAATTATATCTTTCTCAAATTATTAATTAAAACATGAATAATTGCGTCATTTACACACTTCATTCAATTATTCATTATACTGATAACATCACTGTAATTATTATTTAATTCTACATCATGATATATTAATCATTAATGTTTTTTTCGCCCAACATCGTTGGTTTGACTATCTCTAGAAGGTAGATGATTAATGGGTTTCCATTCGGATTCTGTGCTTGGTATAAAACTTTGTTCAATATCTTCCCTATCTATAGGTTCATCTTCTTCAATTTCTTTGTCTTCGTCGAAAAAGTCTATGATGGGATGATAGTTGTAGTTTATTCGCTTGCCATTTGAGGTGAACTGTTCGTTATTGTTACTTTCGTGTTCTTTTTTTGTGTTTTGTGCTGGTGACACTTTTTCCGTAGTTAATGCTGGAAGCTTTGGAGCAATGGTTACTCTTGGCTTCGGAGTGTTTACAGACGTTGCCTGGCCAATATCAGGCTCTTCATAATCACTGGTATCTTCCATTGTATCCCCACTACTGTTAGGAAAAGATTCAATGGCTTGTGATCCTGATGACACAAGGTCATCTGGTCCACCTGATATTTTCTTTCTAATAGGTCTTCGTCCGGATGGACTTGGCCTTGCAGTTCTCTTAAACTGACTTCCAGGCAGTTTAAATTTAGGTGAAGTGTCTTTGATAAAATTAAATGATTGGCCGGCTGCCGGTGTCGGGGGTTCCAAGTAACTTGGCAGAGTCACTTCATCGAAGTTTGATGAAGGTGGGTTTCTAGCAGAAGGTGGCCGTCTTACATGCCTCACTGAGCTAGCTTGGTTAAAAGAGTCAGGGAAATATGTATTTCCGTAAGAATCTATAGGATTTGACAACGACTCCTCGTTATCATTGTGTTTACTAAAAGGGCTGCCCGATATCAAGTTTTGGTTGTCCGTAAAGGGTGGGAAGGATTCTATAGGTTTTTTATGAGTGAACGGTGGAGATTTTAGTTTTGGTTTTTGTATGGTTGATTGAACGTTTTCAAAAGCGTGGTTTCCGGTTTCAGGTGACAAATCTTCTCCTGGGAAGTGTTCTGAAGACGTTTCTTGGAGTCTGTGGCCTAGCGGTGGGAAGGAGACGCTGTAGCCTTCAATGTGACAGGAGCAGCACGTGGGGACCTGAAAAAGGTTATATTAGCTTTAACTCAAACCTCCTTTGTATTTTCTCCTTTAGCCGCTTGCCTGGGCACAATAAGCAGCAGGCAGCGGTTCTTTTTTCAAACGGAGTTCCATTTTTAATAGAGACGAAGATTAGTAGATTTTACCTTGAATATGTCCATATGAAGACCATTTTGCTGATCCCACGTAAGCAGCCGATGGTAATTATATACTTGAACGCATTTAGATTTGAAGTTATCTGTCAGGTAGGTGCATGATTCTTTTGGTTTTCTGTAAAAACGACATAATATTAATTAAATACTGCGCGTAGTAGAACACTGTTTTTTGTTGTGTTTGACAATGATCGTACATAAGATTTATATTTCAAAACCACCGTTTTACCGTGAGACGCAGGCGAAGCTGGGCCCGGGCCGCTAGCTTAAAATATAAATCCAGATTAATTAGTCCTAGTTGCGTTACTCGGTGGGTTAGGCAGAGGTGTTCTAATGTATCACAATAAACGAGGGCCACCAATTATGTGCACACTAGTACACTAGTATTCAATATTTCAATCTATATATTTGACATGATCAGCAAAAGTAGTAATATTACTAAATATTATAAATATTACTTCAGATAGAAATCAACTGTTACAAAAGCGACAACATTGTCAACATTCATTGTCAGCTAAATTAATTTTCCTTCACCTGATTACAATCTCGCAAGCTAGAGGCAGTATTATATTTTCGTAAGAGGCTTGACATGTAGCTGGAATGATCGACTTCCGGCCATTTTAATTTATAGTTGTGCAAGTGTAACTTGATTACAGTTTTTAATCATAATATTGTGTAACCAGACACTAATTGATATTAAGTATTTAATTAATGTACGTTTATTAAATATGCTATGTATATATGTATTTTTTATTGTAATTCTATATATTTTAGTTTATGTATGTGTATGCTTTAAGTAGTATATAATAATTTATTTAATTTTGTTTTTTGTTAATTTTGTCAAAATGAGCGTTTAATGCATCTGCCACGCTTTGTCTCTATATCACCTTATGGTTGACTGGTAGAGAATGAATGAAGTTTTAAATAAATAAATAATTGTTTCTGACATGAAATATGCTACTATGTATGGATTTACGATGGACTTAAAAAGAGACCATGATTGTCTGAGTTTGTTTCGGCGTTTCTTCTCAGAGGTCGTCATTTAGGAAATGCCGACGCCATCTAGCACAAAACCGCAAAACATTGACTTGTAAAAGTGTCGGAACAGATCTATTTGCAGAATAAATATCATTTCATTTCAAATTACTAAGATATTATTTCATCTAACTTGTGATAATAACTACTGTTACCCAATTCATTATTTTATAGGACATTGTGTTTCAAGTTGTGTTGAAGGAAAAAATCGGCTGGCGGGCAGGATTCGAACCTGCGTCTTCTGGTTCGGTACACCAGACGCTTTGACCACTAAGCGTCTGGTGTACCGTAGCGTGTGGTGTATTAAAATAACTTGTAATCTTAGCATGGAAAATGCTTAAAAAAATAGTACATTGTGTTTCGTTCAATTAGTGTTTGACTGGTTTTTACCCAACTTCCGAAGGGGGGTTATTGATTTATGTATTTTTTTAATAATTTACTGAATTAGAAAGTTCTAAGCGTATAAAAGTGGTAGCATATTGGTTGGTCGGTTGAGTTGGTGGAGATTGTGAAGGGTTGCTGTGTCCCTATTCCATAAATATTTTTTATCTTACTAATATTATAAATGTGAAAGTTTGTGAGGATGGATGGATGGATGTTTGTTACTCTTTCACGCAAAAACTACTAAACGGATCTGGATGAAATTTGGCACAGAGATAGAACATAGTCTGGAATAGCACATAGGCTACTTTTTATCCTGGTAAAATGTATGGTTACCGTGGGATAGCGGGCAAAGCCGCTGGCGGAAAGCTAGTAAGGTCATAAAAAATTTGCAATTGAAGCTTATTCTCATATATCATAGAATTGTTAGTAATTTGAAACTACTTCGCTATTTTCCTACACCGAATGGAATATTTTAGCTTAATCTAGAGGGCATATTATTATTACAAGTATAATTATTTCTTTCTTTCTTTCTTTCTTATTCTTACCAAGATACCATTCAGTCTATGACTAAATGTTAGCCACAGAACAAGAGAACTGGCGGTTGGCAATAAAACTGGGCCTCAAGTCTGCTATTTTACTAACACTTTATTAGTGTGTCGATAGAATAGTTTTACACGTTTGGTAGTCTGCTCTTTATATAAAACTAGGAGATAGATGGACAGATACAGCTTTTGTTAGCCCGGTCGTCAATTGTAGACTACATCCGCATCAAGACCAAGTTTATCTTGAGGGTCGAACGATTGAAGTCTCGTCACAATGTGGATTTTAATTCTTTTGTGGTGTGAGTGCCGACCCAACATCTGACGACCTTCATGAACGAAGAATTTTGGCCAAGAGGGGTAGTGGTCCGGCGATTCCGAGGCCGGCTACCGGACACCGCGCGACACACGACGACTCATCGTGAAGATTAGTGCTTAGTTTATTTTATTATTGTTATGTATAGTATTTTATTGTTTTAAGTTCATTATACAGGGTGTTTGGTAGAACGTTGAACATACGAAAATGGTGGTTAGTTGGGGTCATCTGCTACCCACTTGGCCCGAATTATTTGACCTTGGCCGCACTGTTTTTTTTTTAATTTCACAGAAAATTACCAGTTTTTTTTAACTTTAAATTCGAATATCTTTACTTGTGACGGGTAAATGTATTTTTTTACATCTTTTTGTACCTTCAAAAGACTAATATCTTCTTTTCCCATTAAAATCTGTACCAAACAATAATTTTATGAGAGTCTGCTACAATTAGACATTAATACAAAACAACATCCTGCCTGTTTTACTCGTCACAAGTAAAGATATTCGAATTTAAAGTTAAAAAAAACTGGTAATTTTCTGTGAAATAAAAAAAAGTAAAAAAAAAACGGTGCGGCCAAGGTCAAATAATTTGGGCCAAGTGGGTAGCAGATGACCCCAACTAACCACCATTTTCGTATGTTCAACGTTCTACCAAACACCCTGTATTGTATTGTACTATAGTATTTTATATAATATGGGCCTTGTAGCCTGAATTAAATAAATAAATAATAAAAAAAAATGTGTACGTCTGTAATTAATTATTTTAAATTAATAATAAATGAAATAAGAATAAAGAAGCCATTTTAGCCGTCACTCCACTGAACACTATTGGTAGGATATCGAATATTTAGCAGAATACCCAATGTGTCAAAATCTCAATAGAATCTCAATAGTGTGTCAGTGGAATGGTAATAGCAGAATTGGGCCCAGACCGAGCGCGCTAGCAATACGCGGCGTTCTAGCGCGGCGTCTTGACGTCGTGTTGTATTTTTGTACAGAATTTTATCTGTCGCCGGGCGTTCTTGTATGAATGTAATAAAAATGGTTACTGAATTGATTGAACAGGTTCGGTAACACCCTTGTTTGTATGACATGAGGAACAGTGTATTCAAATGAATGTCATAACACTGTCCCTCGTATAAAAATATTAATAAAAAAATGAAGTACTAATAAAAAAATGTAGTTCTAATAAAAATTTAGTTCTAATAAAAAAATGTAGTTCTAATGTACTCGTTGAAACACAAAATACGCGACGCTAGTCTAGTACGCTCTAGCGCCCTGACGCGCACTAAATACGCGTTCAGTTTACGAAGCCTTTAGGTGTACTTACAAACACTTCTCCAGCCTCAACGTCTGCGTATGCTCGCCAGTGTTGACGATGTACTTCCATTGGCCAGACGTGGCCCTGGCTCGCTGTGGTCTGGCGTACTTCACGGTGCTCGGGCACATGAAGCCCGCTTCACCGGCGCCGGCGAAATCACGGTTTGCAGTATCGCCCCGCCTGAAAGATATTATAGAGGATGATTATTTTGATAAAGCGCATTCACCTACTCATTTTATTCGTACTAGTATTTAAATACAATTACGCCTGTATTCCTCGATGGGCTAGGCAGAAGTGTAGTAATGTAATTTCATTTATTAATTCAGGGAATTTCATACCCAAAAATCCAACAATACCTACTTTGCTCGACCCAGGGATCGAAGCCAAAACCTCTAGCATAGCAATCGCGCTCAGGACCACTAGACAAACGTAGCCTTGAGATATAAGTATTTAGTAATAATTGACTAAGTACCAGACAGGTCAATCTCGATTTCAAATCCTTTACGCGCATTTTTTTCTTTCTGAAATCACGTGAGGGAAGATCTCATTCTGATAATGTAAATGGGTTGATTATAAATTCCTCAACAACACTGTTTGCAATGTAGTGCTCTTGCTTGAACATAATGACAACTAACCTGTTAGATACCAAGTAGTGTTGTTCATTGTATTTAGCCTCTTGTGCTGCAGTCACTCCGTCGACAACTCCATCTCCCGGATCTTTGTAGTCAGCCAGCAGTGCTGCCGCTGCTGCTTTGTTGCGTCTTATTGACTGCACTATGGCTTCTCTGGAACAAAGAAATAATAATAATAAAATTATCAATTTACTGTGTGAAGTACGGAATTTCAAATTTTCTCGGTTTCTACGTTCCGAGGTTCGGATTGTTAATTAAATTAACATTCAGCCGCATCTGGTTAGACTGGAAGCCGACCCCAAAAAAAGGGAAAAGGCTAGGAGGATGAGTGTTAGGTGTTTGTGGGTCCCCGTCATGGTCGTGGTGATGGTTCCTGATCCCATGACCATGACGCAAAGGGAAAATGATGGCAAGAGCGGTTTTTAGTCGATTTGAGTCCGACATGAGGATTTTCCGCACACAAAAAACAAGTGTTTGTGGGTTAGTGTTCAGTGCCTCGACCATGAGTTTTTCTCACTAGACTCGCTAGCGATTCCGTAAAATATTTGTATGAAAAGCCCTCGCAGCGCCTCTAGCGGTTACGTAAGGAACTAAAATCTGCTATGAGATTACAGCGTTTCGATGCGTAAAAAACCTATCGAAAGTCATTCGATAGAACTCATGGTTGAGGGGCTGGTGAACCTTATAATTATTGTCACATCTTTGTCCAGCGATTATATAATTTTATCCATAATTGGCATCTATTGAAAAAAAAAACTTCTTTAATTATAAGATTATTTTAAATCAAAGCCGACTTCAGAAAGGTGATTGTTTTAATAATTAAAAAACATCGTGTTCTGTATGCAAAGTCTCTAAATAACTAGAGGCCTATACATAATTTTAACGTTACTTATGTAATATTTTTGTAAAATATTTTAATTAAGGCAATCTCTTGGCATGCGCACGCATTTACAAAATATTTAATTACTTGGATATGGCAAATAAGGTAAAGTTATGTTAAGTCAGGTATTTTATTTTAATCCAGCACAAATCAAAAATTCAAGATCCGCCATAGAATGTTTAAATTACCACTTATTTTAATTAATTTTTCGTCAAAATGAGGCTTATTTACTTAAAGTTTGTACTTTCTAAACGAAATTTTTACATTATATGTTTACTTAAACAAACATTATGTTGGTCTTTAATAACCTTATTTAATTATGAATCAAATTATTTTCATGTGTGTGTTATCTGCGATAAGTTTTTTGCTTAATTATTGAGCAATTGATTATAGTTTACAGATAAGATTAAGCGTAAAAATAGAATATAAATTTTATTTTAAACAAAAAGTTTATTAAATTAGATTATTATTAGGAACTATATAAAGACATGGGATGTACTAAACCCCATAGTTTAACCAAGATTACTGCGAAAAAGGTGATATAGGTATTGACTTATTTATAGCAAATTCAGTTATATTGTAGACCAACTGCTAGTTGTCACAAATGTAAACAGTAATTTCTTGTAATATCCTACTATCGCCAGTATTCCCCAAAGAGTAGAAGATCTTGATTCATCATTCAGTCATCATTTAGTTCCATTTCATTATTAAAATAATATTATCAATCAGAGGCGTCTATAGAAATCGTCATTCAGATTCGTCATCAAGGTTAATTAGTTACGATTCGATGGTTTAACTCAAGACCGCAGACAATTATACCTAGTTGAAAGAAAAACAAATAATAATAATTATTATTATGTAAGATGCGCTCATTATCAAGAAGACGATTTCTGTCCGTATTTACGCAGTCTGTAACCGAATGTATAACCGAAACTGGTGTTAACAAGACATTCGTCTGTTAAACTATTAAAATATAGATGTAGTTGTAGTTTAGTTGGGCTTTTGCGCACTAACCTCTTGATTGGGCCATTATGCGTGTTTTCTAGTTTTTCCCAGATATAGTTGTAATTAATTATCTTAACTTTACTAAGGATCAACTATTTAGACTTAGAGATATGCAATGAATGGTAGAATATCCATGAAACGACAAAGGAGGCTTCAAACCTCCTTCGGTTTTGTACACAGGATGGTTCAGAACTAAACAACCTGGGTGGTTGCCAGTTGTGTCTAGATCTTAAGGTCGTCAGTACTCGTCTTTTACAAAATTTCATATTGCTCAGCATGCGTTAATACGCAATTCAATAAAATGCCGACAAAATAGGTAAAGCTCACTCACTCGAACTCCCACCTCGTTCGTAACAATAACGGTCACGCATATCGTTCTGCGAAAATTGACATTCGCGAACCGCACGGCATTCCGAAAAATTCACTTTCGCTAACATATTACTCTTGCTTTCTATAAAATCCCGGTTATGCAACAAAATCAATACATAAGAACCTGTTTCAAAACGTTATTAAAACTATTAAAATTTGGGAGATGTTGTTCGACTAGTTTATGGTTTTATTCGATTCGCTTATTATACCTAGAGAATTACTTAGTATTTATATGAAACATAGATTCAAATAAAACTCGGAAGAGCAGTGAAAAAGTTGAGTAGTTCTAGAGAGTCTAGGATCCATAATGTCGCCTGATAATTATTGAAATATAGGTAATGCAAGATTCGGCCGTATTGAAAACCGAATCCTTTACATAACTATGTTGCTATTTACTTTAAAATAGTTTTTTCAAATTTTTATAGCCCAAGGTACCCCATATACCTTACGGTAAACAATAATTCATTATCATTTGTAAGTGAGACTGTTAAAACTTTAAAATAGCTAGCTAAGTAGTTCTTGTTATTGAATAATCGTGCAAATTTTTCTTAGCTAATGTTTATTCAAAAGCAATGTAGTAATATTATAAAATCTAGACCACGCAGACCGTATATATAATAAATATTGTGCATTATAAAATTAAAAGAATGTTGTACTAAACACTCACGCGAAAATAAATGTGAATAAAAGATATTTTTTAGTATTGATTAGCATTAGAATAAAACCATACCAAGACAATGAACTCATAAACATTTATGTAATCGTTACCCTGACTAAAATATCGAAATACAAAATCTACTCACGTTGGATAATCTTCAGAATGTAGACACAGTGAATTTGTGAATAGTTCACATTTATTCGGATCTGCTGGTGAGGTAGGGAGCTTTCGTGCTGGAGTAGGTCTTCTCTTAGGAATTGATTGCGGTGATGGGGCAGCTGGTTCAGGAGTTGTGCGCCGAATGAGAGATGGAGGCTTCGGCTGGTAGGCACCACGGCGAAATTGGGACCCTGAAAAATGCAATGTAAGAGAAGGATATACTTTAGTTTAAAATGTGTTAGTTCCTTCAATATGGGTAGTGCAATAAGCATGCGACGCACTTTGGTATTACGGCGTAAATAATCATACCGTGACCGTTTTAATATCCGCTTCTCCGTCAGTATTTAAACCTGTATTAAGTACATCATAATTTAACGCTAAATCAAATCTAGTTGACACAGCAGCCTCATTAATAGCAACTATTTTCACAACAATGTAAAATACTTATATTATATACTTATTAATACGAGTAAATAAATAAATATTTGGAAAATATATTTTTTCCAAATCTGTAAGTAAGAAAACTCTTAGAAACTTTCTTTTATTACCATGAAAGATTTTAAATACAATGCATTTACTTAAACAATCACTTCCCAAATCTATTTCGTGTGTGGATCTTTACATAAGGCTAAAAGATAAGACAAAGTAACTTATGGAATGACAAGCAGTTAAGCTTTTTATTCTATATGTTTTTTCTGCAATTGTTTTTTTAACTAATGGCATGGCAATAGCACCAGCAGTCGTATAGAAAATACCCCGACCTGATTTGGGACTATCTTTAATTAGTAACTCACCTTTTCTGTCACTATATCTATTCAATGCTCTCAGTTTCTCAGCTACTGGCAGGTCTTGGGCTAGCGTCTGGTTCGTGGAATCCGCCATCAGGTCCAATGTTCCATTGTCTGCTCGCGACACGTTTGTTGACCTGGTCACTGATATCGGCGTTGTTGGTTCAGGAGTTGTCGTTGATGACGTAGTTAAATTCCGCTGAAACAGTTTTTTGATGTGCTATATTCTTAAAAATACTATGCAGTGACATTGAGATGATAAGATTTCAGAAGATCATTAAGGCATAGCAATTTTATAACTTATTATGCAGTTTCAAGAGAATCTTATGTGTCTTTAGATATACGTTTATGTAGTTAAATAATTTGAATAAACGAAATAAGTACGAAAAATTTACGAAATATGGAATGTCGACTTAAAAGGTGTACTTGCTTTGGGGTTAATTGTTTAAATAAAATTACTTAAAAAGTAATCTACACTTCGCCTGTACCTATAACTTGTTAAGCTAAAGTAGGTATTTATGTCATCTATGAAGTAGTAACCAGTTATCATAGTCAGTAACTTGATTAACGTGAGAAAATCATTGTCTAATAATCATTTAGGCTATTATACATGATGATGTGTTTCCTAGAAATATGATTCGTTCAAAACAATTACTACAAATTTTCTAATTAAAGATATATATTATAGAACGGCGTTAAATCCATTATTTGATTTACTTACATTATCTGTAGCGTTAACTTTGTTATTAATTTCTGTATGTTTTGTGTTCTGAATTCTGTCTCCAGTGTAAGCAATGTTAGTGTTATTCCTCGGAAATATTCTACGATTTCGTGTGGTTATGGGTTCGATACCCATGTCAAACGGTTCGTCATCTAATTCAGTGTCTTCAGTGAAAGATCGTCTGAGTAACTGTGGTGGTGCTGGTTCATATGGTTGTTTGACTTCCCTCGGTTCCTTCCCTGACCTGACAGCTCTTCGTATTAGATTGGCCATGTCTAAGAGTATTGGTAGCATTAAGTCTGATGTGTTGTCACTGTTACCAAACATTGATCTCACCTGGAAACATCAAAATGTTTAATGTATTCTTGTGGGTTTTGTATTTGAAATAATATGAAGTAATAAATGAAATATACTCATGAAAGAAGAACTGATTTAGGAACTGAGAAAACTGAGAAAAGTAAATGAAAAATAAAATAATATAAGCAAATGTAGATAGAGCAAGATCAAGGAAGGAACCAAGACTAAAAAAAGAACCAAGACATATAATAATTTTACATTCTAGAGCCGGTTTTCGAATTCGAGATCTATGACTTGCCAAAGGCAACAGATATCCTAGGTTCATGAGTCCGAATCGAAGGTTACTTCTTAACACTGAATTGCTGTCGTACATCAATTCTGTTTTAAATTGCAAACTCGTCATATATTCCCACAATTTTATATACCATAAACGATTTGACATTGCAACTGTTTATTTTTATTGCTAATTGTTTAGAATTTAGATCTCACAGCTGCACGTGCTTGTCTGATAATAAACCATACAATGACCATTTCACGGCCATGAGAAGACCTAGTTCCAGTTTTGTGATACCCATTCTTTTTTTTATTTATATCGTGTGCAGTACTGGTTATAAGATTGTTAGATGGGGTTACAATGTTGTTGTTAGCCTTATTTTTAGAAGAACTTCGTTCTTGAGTTCAGAAACGAAAATATGCCTTGGTTCGTCAAGTGACCGGCAGAGAATTTTCTTGGAGTGCCGGAACTAATTCTAAGTTACTGTAAGTAATAACTGAGTAATATTCACTTACATCCATAACTTTATCAATAATCTGATAGCAGTAAAATAATCAATCATCAACTGATACAAAATTGTCAACTAGAGGCCGTAGTCAATAAATCTCTTCTCAAATGCCAATGGCGTAATAGTAATCTGGTTGCACGAGATAACACCATAGAGCGAAAGTTTTGACGTAAGGTGAACGAAAACGAAAGTATTCGGAAACGATGGAGATTTGCCGAGTATTCGATGAGTCAGGGGCAATGTTCTGACGATTACGTGTGTTGTTTAACTGAAGATCATGTATTTTTCTATGTATCTTTGTATTTTTGACTTGAATTCGTGTGAACCTTATTTTGTCTAAAATGGAAAACACAAACAAACTCTTAAATGTTTTGTCAGGATTTACTCATTGTGGTGTTTGATGCCAGTGGAACTAGGACACAACCATAATATTTGCAGGCATCATATTATTATTATAATCATATTATTGTATGAAAACACTTCTTACTATAATTTCCCTTAATGTTTCTTACAAGTTTTGAAGACTTAGGGCCTGTTTCACTATATCCTTGTATGTTTTTTTTATTGCTTACAGTAGCAGATGAGCAGGTGGCCCACCTGATGGTAAGTGGTAACCACCGCCCATGGACATCAGCAACGCCAGGGGCAAAGCCGAGCCGCCGCCTACTGTGTATGGTAGAGAGCTCTTTAAATTAATTGGCAGATAATTTCATAATATTTTGTCCCATTTTATCTATCATATATTTATGGTGAAACAGGCCTTGGAAGAATAAGATGATATTATTAGAAGGTAGAATTTAAAATGACAGAAAATAGTGACAACCTTGACATAGTGATGTGACATGGTTTCCGACAGGAACACCTGACCAGACATGCAAACAAACAAACACACGATTTCCTGACAATACGGCACACGCGACCGTAGTTCCGTCACGCATATTCATAATATGATAATCACAGTTGTACTAAAGAGTGTATGATAATTTTAAACCGGTTGATTTACTGGTGGTTTTCCCGTATACGTATAGATGGAGCTATCCTTTATCACACTGGAAACCAGGGACGCCATCAAGAAATTTGTGATCCTAGGTGGATGAAATTAGCATAGGACCGCAAAAAGTACTATAAGCAGGCCTATGCTTCGGGCTCATCATCCTTCTGCCTTTATCTTATATAACTTAGGGTCGTCGCAGTAATCTTTTTCTTAATACATCTCTATTAGCCGCCATCTCGTCATTCATCTCCTTTCTCACACAGTCCATCCATCTTTTCTTTCGTCTTCCTCTTCTCTTATATCCACATTTATGCTCAAAACCTCTTTGGTAACATGCTCTTTACTTCTACATATGTCCATACCACGATAAGATTATTGCACAACTTTCTTCGGGCTGTGGATAATAATGACCCTATCCTGGTAGCGCAGTTAAGTGTTTCTATGTCATATGCAATTTATATCAAATATTTTTCTCAACTTTTCTGAGTTCTAAGTCTGACCTCAAGAGCTATTTAGTCGTAAAAGTGAAAACTGCAATTAGTACCAACCCGCATGGCTCATCACATAATGTGCATTGTGCATCGCAAGTGTTTATTTTACAAATGTTTGATCAAGCCAATAGGTTCCGTTATTTACTATATTTATGTATTTACTATTTTGCGTAATGTTGGTGTAACAATATACATAAACTTTCAAATAGTTAATTAACAGTTTTCTGAAGTCATAATTGCTAACTTGGCATTTATGATATAAGTATTTATCCTTTTGGAATATTATCTTGGCAAGTGAATATGTTCCAATGTACAGATCAGTCGTCTAAAATATATCTAATAGATGTTTTAGGTATCATTTATATAGGGGTGATCCTTTTATCATAACGAGGCATAAATCAAAACTCTGAAATTTAAATCTAGCTGACGAGTTCGTTTGACGAATATTTGCGGAACATTGCGAAATATTTGACCGCTTAGCAATAATATCGCAAGGTAGACTCGCATCTTCGCTTTGTGCTAAAAACGTTTTGCAGCCAACCTTCAGCCACAATAATTATAGTAGTATAATTACGTACAGTAGTAATTACGTATTCGTACGTAATAAATAAAATGTATATTTATTCCATACACATAACAAGCATAGCATTACACATAGCTCGTAGAACTAATAGCCGCTAGGGCAGAAAGGTTTCTGAGCGGAGACCACGCACTGGAAAGCACAGTGTGGATAGGCTCCAACGAGATGTACTGACGACCTGGTAAAGGTCACTGGGAGTCGTTGGATGCATGACATGCGACTGGTCCCGGTGGAAGTGTATGGGGTAGACCTTTGTTCAGCAGTGGACCTCTTTTGGCTGATATGATGTTTATTCCTACTATGACAAACAAGCAGCACAGAAGCAGTGATAGCCTAGGGGTATGACCATTGGACTGCCAAGTCAAAGGTCTCGAGTTCGAAACCAAGGCACGCACCTCTGACTTTTCGAAATCATGTGCGTAATTATCACTCGCTTTAACGGTGAAGGAAAACATCGTGAGGAAACCTACATGCCTGAGATATTTTCTCGATGGCATGTGAAGTCTGCCAACCCGCATTAGGCTAGCGTGGTGGACTATAGCCTAATCCCTCTCATACTGAGAGGAGACCCGTGCCCAGAAGTGGGACAGTATATGGGTTAATTATTAATATTATGATAAACAAAAGACTACACTAATACGACTACTAACAGCTGATGAACAGTAAGATGTTCTCAATAGTTTTTCCATCTCCCTGCTCCACAAAGATACGGTTTCTGCTGCATATTCATAGATTTATCTTGAAATACTTGTGAACCAGTCAGGTGCATCGGATCGGATTCCGCGCCGCGCCGACGCACTTATATGAAAGCGGGTGATGGACTAATTTTGACGAACTATTCGGTTCTCATGAGAACAGAACAGATAATGTTTGTTCTGTACGAACTGCTGCCCGTGGCGTCACTCGCATTCTAAAAGACTGAGACAAAAGGTGTCTTTCCTTAATATGCCATTTATATCCATAGATACTTTTCGATGACATATAATTTTATCATGTTGGCATAAGCATGTTCAATACTAAATCATGCCATATAATATTTCGATACTATATTTACTCATAGTCATGCCAATCATCACGATGTTTGAGGTTAGGCAAGGCAAAGGCATACAGTTCACGCCAAACTTATTGTCCAGGTTGAAGTTGGCACAAGCTAACTTTAACCCGGCCGTAAAAATCGGAGAAAGAAAAATATTGGCTATAAATGATATGAAGTGACAGCCTACGACTTGAGCTTTCGTTTTTATTTAATAGAATCCTATAATTTTGTTTCTCCGATTTTTACGGCCGGACAATAAGTTTGGCGAGAACTGTACTAATGTACACCTAGAGTTCGCCGGTATGTACCTAATGATAAATTATATTTTTTTCTGTAAATAGTTATTTAAAAGATAATTTTACAAGTCAATGTTTTTTTTTAGCGAGATGGCGACATTAACTTTTGCGCTATACCTGGACTAGCTAGAGACTAACACCCCAACTCAGAGACGTCACTTAACCTTAATGAATCGTTAACAAACAGTGGCTATTATAATTATCTTGACCTATTTTTCCATATTAGTTTGTTGTCAGTGTACTAAGATATACTGGGTGTCATTAGTTAATGATTCATTAGGTTAAGTGACGTTTCTGAGTGTGGCCCTAATACTAGTCAAATAATGAATTGTTCACGCAACATTAGTTTCAGCGAAAGCTAAGCAGAATCGATTATTTGTATAATTAAATTAACGTCCCGTTCTCATGAGATAGTTTTGACATTATTATTATTGTATGCTATTTATGTAGTGCTATTTTCTAATGTAATTGTAATTCTTATTGCATAAACGACGCAAGTTTTTAAAGTACCTACTCTTTCAGTTTTATTTTTTTATTTCGTTGCGGTTTTATCTTCATTTTCTTTACATTCACCTTAATTGTTATCGAGGTGTAGTATAACGCTCCTTTTTTTGCTATGTGACGTTTGAGGTGAAGTGGGATCGTTAATCTACACGTAAACGTGAGTAAAATTATGCATGTATTTTTTCAGTAAAAAAATTTAAAGAAATTTTTATAACAGCAAACTCAGGCGAAGCTGCATACTTGTAACTACATAGTTTGTTATTAATTACAAAGTTACACTCAGTGCATTAAAAATTGGCATTGACACTCATGCTGGACGTCAAACATTTTATATTAATTCTGTCAGTTTCACAAAACAAATAATAGGTACAAGGGCATACAGCTCTAAATTGAATCTTATATCGTTTGACCTTTTATGTCATTACTAGCTTATGCCCGCAACTTCGTCCGCGTAGAAGTCGAAAATAGTTTTAATAGGATTTTTAATTGTTTTATTACGTTATTAGTTTTGTTATAACATTATGTTAAAATGTTTGAATACCTATAAAATATACCAATCTTTATTATAGAATTAAATGCATGAAATTAAAATACAAGTTTGCCTACATTTCATTTTGATGTAAGTTACACGGGGGTATTATCTATTATCTTTTTAAAACGAAATCGAAACAGTACACACACATAAACAATATTTTTAGTTTTTCCTTCGGTTGCTCGAATTTCCAGGCTACTCTGTACCCTTACTCTGGAGTATGCCACATACTCTGCCCGTGGGAGAAGCAGCTTTCCTTTAAGTCTTCTCCCGCTACAATTTGTTTGTTTGACCTTGAGCTTTGTTTATGGTCATTGTGAAGCAGGCTTTGATGGGAAACTGCATCCTCTTGAATTCAAAGGGGTAATTTGATGATGTTAGGGGAATCCTAGGAATAAATACAGACTCTCCGCAGAACAACTGGCCAGTTTAGTTACCTCGATTACATTGCGATGCATCTTTTCACTTGAAATCTGGTGCCATTGCATAATTTTGCTGGATTTACATTTCGCAGCAACATAATTGGCGCGCCAACTCTCAATTTTAATATTATGTGTTCCACCATTTCCTATTTTAAGGTACAGGTCTGAGAACTGTCCGACAGTAACACCTCCCCTGAGATGGATTCTCATATTTTTGGTAAGGCTCAGTTTTGTTACCACAAGGCCACAAATGAGACCGCTTCGTCCGCTCGCGTTCCGCTGAGCTCTACTGATAAAGTCTGTCGGAAATCGCCTCCTGACAATACAGTAACCCCCTTTATGAGCCATAGTACTCACATCCCAAACAATTAATTTCGTTTTGCGTAGTACTTCTGCCATTTTAATTTGTTTGGGTATATTGCCGGTTTATATCAAATCTAGAAGAACTTTGAACCCGGAGTGTGTAGTTTTACCTCCGTCCATCAGCGTGGCAGCAATTCCAGACGATGCGACCGCTAAGGCGATATCACGATTACTTCTCACTTTAGCCAATACTAAATTTAATAGAAGTCTTGCCCGTTCCACCAGGAGCATAAAAAAATATCACCTACACCTCTACATAAATTTATTATACCTACTGAAATATATTAATCTTTGTTCATTGAATAAAAAGCCTTCACTATTTGACATTATTTGCTGCTAAGGAATTGACATCTCATGTGTCAAAATAAAATGTAATTAAAATAAAAAAACACTAAGGAGTATTTATATCTACTTCGAAACAAAATAACTTTTTACCCCTTTTTAACCCAGTTAGGGGATGAATTTCAATAAAATACGAAACACGTCTTCCTTCAATTCTGTTATAGAATGGATATGCAAAATTTGAAGTAGATTGGACCAAGGAATCACGCTGTCCCATACAAACTTTGCCCCCCTTTTTCACGCCCTTAGGAGTGGAATTTCGGAAAATCCTTTCTTATCGGATGCCTACGTCATACAAAGAACCACACCCTCTAAATTTCAGGTCTCTACGATCAGCGGTTTAGGCTGTGCGTTGATCCGTCAGTCAGTCAGTTAGTCATTCAGGACAAAGCATTTTATATGTATAGATAACTTTTAATATTTTGAAATGTCTAATGACCTCTTTTATTATGATAAATCAATTTGTTATAAAGAAGAAACCGCTGACATATTAAAAGTTTAGTTAAACTCTTAAACCTCGAATTATTGAATAAAGATTCCATAAGTACAGGCTGTTGAAATGGCAAAATTTTAACATTATAATACCTAAATATAACAAACATGTTTGTTTTCAATTAAGTGTAGTATTTTTCCACAATTTCTATTTTATGAGGGCGCCTAGTCACTTCCAATTAAATAAAATAAATAAATAAATATCTTGGGCCATTTTTTACACAGCACCATCTAGTCCCAAACTAAGCAGAGCTTGTATTATGGGTACTAGACAATGGATATAATACATATATATATTTTTTTGTAAATACATACTATACATACATAAGAAACACCCAGATAAACACAAATACTTATATTCATCACATAAATATTTGTGTCCTGTGGGAATCGAACCCACGACCTCGTGATTAGCAGTCCGGTACTCGAACCACTAGACCATAGGCGTCGTCGTCGTCAATTATGGAGTTTGTTTTATCGCGATAGACAATTTAGTTTAAAAGTTACACCTTTTTTTACACTCGGGACACAGTAGCGGTAGCGGACAAAAAAGACACCTATTAATAATTTTTTTTAATATTTTTTCTGTCGATAAAATTAAGCATAGATTCCCTCAGTTCGATATGTGCACAAAATAAAGCCTCACGTTCGCCAATGTGCAATAAAACTAATACACCCAGTTTTCAAAGCAACACTGCATTTCTAGGGTCAATAGAGTTCATTTCAGCACGACGGTTTTACGGTACAATTAGTAACAATAAGAAAATGGCAACAGCCAGTGTTTACAACACCTGCTCTATAATAAATTGTGTGAACAATCGATTAAAAGAATTACGTTATATTCAAAGAAATGTATCTAATTTTTATTTGGCTTCAAATGACTCTTGACCCGTCGTGATTTTAATTGATTTCTATATTAACCGAAGTCGAATGGTTTTTATTCTTTTAATGTTATAGTAATTCTATCTCACACTCATTAATCATTGATTTAAAGTTCAGAATTCAATAATTGAACAGCTGTCATGAAGAGATATACTATTCATGATTAGGTCTCCCGTCGAGCAAGTGAACAATTTATAAACATCACTCCCTATTTTCGCAATCGGATAAAATGTGGTCTCGTTACCAAACTTGGTAACAAAATTACTTTCTTATATCAATAAATCGAGATATCGATTATAGAATAATCTTTTATTCTTTCTTATTCGATCGAGCAAATTGTTAGATATTGGGATTTTCTATGAAAGTCTCATTATCAGCTCGAAGTTCGGAATTGTGCCCGGTTAATGGCAATAGACTCGTCCCCTATTACATAATGTTACCTAAAAACGTGGCGGCCTAACTGTGAGTGCACATTAGTTCACTTCTGCCTAACATTTGGGGGAACACAGGCGTGAAGGTATTTTGTAATTGTGTATGTTTATGAGCTAAATTATATGACTACTGTATTACTGTCTTATTGGCCCACTGAAGCTCGATCATACATAATAACTATGTGTTTAGTGTTTACAACGCAATCATTTATGTCACTAAGTACGTGCAAAAGTAACAAACGTCACGGTTCAACTTTCTCTGCTTTTATTTTACAACTTCGCGTTAAAAAGATAATGGGTATAGTAATGTTATAAAATAAAACATTAAATTTAATTACTTGTATCAAAAAGTGATACGTCTTTATTTAATATTGATGTAGTTAACCATTGGATTTTACATACACATATTATGATCTTTTAAATCATATGCGTATATAATTAATGTGTAAAGTGTTAATTCACTAATTAAACGGTGAAGGAAAACATCTTGGGAGAACTTGAGACCTGAACTTGAGAGGGTAAAGATCTCCCTCTTATTGTACAAGGAGACCCGACCAAAGCAGTCAGCTATGACCTGAGAATCGAACCCAGGACATCACGCTGAACAGCCTTGTTGACAATCACCAACGAAGTTTCTTATAAAGAGAATGCCGTCTATTAAAAGCTTTAACAAATTACATACAATATGGAAAAGCGTGAAATTTACACTGCCGGACAAAAAAACATGACACAGTTCCGTGTTATTGGAGATCGGATGAAATCTCTTTATCGATGATTACGATGGTTTAGAGAACAATGAGTGAGATAGAATGTTTATCGTTATAATAGTAATTAAACGCTCGATAAAAAGTTAACAAGTGAAATGTGTGGTACAATATTTTCTATAGTGTCATTCTTGCGATGTAAGTTGTGTTTTAATTGTGTGTCACTCATTGTAACGAATGATTGACGACGTTAATTTTCTATCTGAGCGTGTTTCAGCATCGATTTTCTTAATTTTAAAACAATCATAGTAATAAATTTCTTCATTTTCAGGTATTTACTAATAAATAAGTGTATGAATTTTGCTAGTCAATATTCCTATTTCAATTAATGACAAGTTGGTAAAGCAAGCAGTGATAACAAAATTATTGTCAGTTGCTTTATAACATTTGCAGTTTGTTTACAAATAGAACAGTTTGATTTATAATAATGATTATAATCTTACATAATTTTATTGTATTAAATTGTTTACATCAGATTATGAGTTTAAAAAAACTCGTTTAGAATGTGAACGATTAACACAAATAAAACCATATAGAGAATAGAACATAGATATTACACAATTTTTGCTAATGGTATTTACCGGTATTAGAAAGTTTCACAATCACTTAACCCTAATTTTTCTGAAACAATTACTTCCGCAACCCTAAGAAATAATATCGAGGCCACAAAAACCGCATACCAATTTCGGTGACACCTTAATTTAATATTTTGTCTGACAATCAGGAAATAAGGAATAACTCGGAATCCGATTTAATTTAAAAGGAAAAATCAATCCATGACAAAAGATATCGATTTCCGCAAAGAAACGGCTATTTAACTGAGTATTTCTAGGCATAACTAAAGTTCACATGATTAATTACAACACGCTTGCACCAGAGAAACGGAAAAGTAAAAACGATATAATTGTGCGAACCAATTCTCTCACTGTATTGTGGTGAAATAATAATGTGGAGCATTTTTGTTGGCCGCAAGTGTACCGGGGAAACGGCGGCGTATGAGTAGATTTTAAACAGCACGCCTATGTTTAACAATGGTGTAACAGGGGTTAAAAAAGCGGTTTAATTAAATACCATACGGCATCCGTAATTTGTTCACCTTTCCTTATCATTATGGTGTTTTCTCGTGAGATAATAGCATATGTCTTGTCTAGTCTGTAAACGAACTATAGACAGTTACTTTCTGTGTAATTGAAGCATTTTATTAACACCGAATTAAAAGTGTTTAGTATTAATAATTTAATTTTAATAATTATAACAAAATTTTAGTTAAGCCTGCTAGTTAAACGGATGCCTAATCCAATACTCGTACTTACTGTTTTAAAATGTTTGACTGTCGGTAACTATGTCTGAAAGTTTGTATGGGTCTGAAAACATTTGTTGGATTGGAAGTATGTACTAACTAGATGAACGTAGGTAACTCAGCTAGTATTAAAATTATGCAAATCAACAAGCTGTCATACATCATACTCCCATGAGTATACTATAATACTCATGGGGACTAATGGGGAGTATACTATAAAGCTGATTTAAAACAACCGAGTCAGTTACGCCGGTAATTCCTTACGTTTTATAATATTTTAGCCAAGTTTCGCTAGGATTTCTTCGATTGCGGTGCGTGTGTTTAGAAAATAGAAAAAAAACACAAAAACTTAGGTCATTTTTTAAATTTTTTGTACATTTAAAAATTTTATATTTCTTATAAAAATGACATATATTTAGAAGTTATTATTGTTCCCAGAAGTGGGTACATCCCTAATACGGCATTTCTTTTTGTCATTATTAAATGTCATTAACCAAACATGAGAGCCCGATAGCTTCCTACGCCACCCTCCATCGTAACCATGACAACGTATTTCCAAACAATATCACCTTATCAGAGAAAGTCTATTGCTATCGACAATAGTACGTAATTGCCGACATAGCGACATAGTGACATAGCAAGAATTAGCTATAAACAAACTAAACAAGATTTTGCGTGTCAACACTAAATTATATGACACTTTCTTTCAAGTAGGTACGTTTATTTTAGTTTTAGTAGCTACTTTACTTAGAAAGTTAGGAGTATTGTTAAGTTTATTTGAGTCAAGTAAGTTAGTATACAGACATAAAGAATTATAACAATTAAAGACTTCTATCGCATATCTTAATACCGCCTACCTAAAAGTTCGGCGTGACAAGACCTAGGTTTAAGATCATTTCATTTGGACGCTAACGTCAACTATTCCGCAATACGAGATACCTACGTGAGTGAGAAACCCGTTACATCGAATTTTGTTTCTTCGAAAACCTTACATCGACATCTCTATACTGCGAAGCCTTGTTAAGTCGACATCTAACATCGCACTAACAAATCGTTGATTTAACAAGGCTTCACAGTATGGTATTTTCGCAGTAACATCGTTCGCAGCACAGTTTTTCGATGTAACGAAATATTCGATATAACAAGACGATTCGATATAAATATTAATTTCGATGTAACAAGACGTCGAATTAACAAGGCTTTGCAGTATAGAGATGTCGATGCAAGGTTTTCGAAGAAACAAAATTCGATGTAACGGCTTTCGCACTCACGTAGGTATCCCCGTGAGACAGAGGTATACTGACGTACACCAACATTTAATAGTCAATGTATGTGTCGGTTCCCAATCCCTGGCTGTTTTCGACTCTAGACTGCTGGTTTCCCTTCGATTCCCTAATCCTGACCCTTGCTTTCGATAAATTGTACATTCATTTATGTAATTTCCATATATTTTGTTTCTTTTGTAACCAAAGACTTTAAAAACCAAAATGGTGTACTATTATTTGATACGAATCTAATTCATTAATGTTGTTCAGTTGTTTTACATGCGAAAAGCTATTTTAGATTTTCTCAAACGATAGATTTGTGTTGTGATGTCAATGACACGCACCGACTGAGTTCACCTCGTAACTGTAGTTAGATAACCATTACGATTGTTACGTTATGAGTCAAATAATTTTATGACTTATTCAACTCAAGCGGTGGGTATAATAGCTCAATGGTTAAGCCGTTGGTTTGCAAGAGATCGCGCGTTCAAAAATACAAAATTGAATCAATTTCTTAGCGATTATTGAATAATTTAGCTTACTGTAGGATTGAAACTTCCGTTGAATCAATTTCTTACCGTTTATTGATTAATTTAGCTTCCTTGTAGAATTGAATAAGAGTAATCTTATAATTACACTAGCTAACCCGGCAAACGTTGTTTTGCCATATAGGGGTGGGTCACCCTTATCATTTAGGGGTATGAAAAATAGATGTTGGCCGATTCTCAGACCTACCCGATATGCACACAATGTCAAGGAGTTTGGTAACAAACACCGCGACACGTATATTTTATATATTAGATAATTATTCGTACGGTACGTGTGTAAAACATACATCCACAATTTCAACCAAATTTGTTTAGCCGTTTAGGAGAAGTTAGGTGGCAAAAACACATGCAGTAGAATTATTTATATTAGAATTTTCTTCTCAGTGTACAGATATGTATTTTTAATTTTTAGCCATTCTCCCATGGCTAATAGAATCTATATCATAATATGAAGAATTGGAAAGAGTATTACCTGCGCAAGATTCAGCGGTGCTCTTCCAGGTGGTGTGCTAACTTGGCTGGCGACCAGCGACGCTAGCGCCACCCTCTGATTCCCCGACATCGCCCTAATGATGGGCAGGATCTGGGCAAACTTGCCCACATGGTCCTTCCGCTCCAACGCCCTCAGCACAGCATCTTTAACCATCCCTTCTTTAGCCCTAATCTTATGAGACGACTTGTAATTTTTAACTAAAGTTCTTCGCGTTGAAGTGTCAAAGTCTTCAAAAACATCATGAGACCGGTCTTCGAAAGAGTCCAAATTGTATTGAGGTCTATGGGAATTTGTCACTCCAATAGGCTTTACTATTCTAACAGGTGGTTTAACTACAGTCTGATATTGTCTAGACTCCTGCGCAATCATCACCTCATCGGGGTCACTGAATTCAAAGTCTTTCAAATCATCATCCGCTTTCAGGAGCACGACGAACGCCGCAACGAGAAAAGCTCTCGATAAACGCGCCATTTTAAATTAATTATTAATTCAGTCAATTGTCATTCTAAATTACGTTACGATTTATTCATAATAACACTTTGCACGGACACATATTATTTGGATATAATTTTTTTTTTTATTTACGCGCGTTGATGTCTTTTCCGCAGCGATGCGCGCACGCAGCTCTCCGCGATTCAACGTCAAATGGACGCGTGCGCTCCCCCACACATGCACACAAACATACTCTCTCATCTTGTATTTACAGGTGTCGGATAATACCGGAACTGACGACTTTCACCGTCATGAGGTCATATTGTGGGCATCATCTGATAAGTTCTATCTTATCTTTGGACAATAGATCCTTCCAAATTTGAAAAAGAGATTTCTGTTGTTGGCATTTGCGATTTATTGATATGTAATGTAATTTATATTATATAACTTGAAAAACTTTGTGTACAATTTAATCGCATTGTAAGTTCTCGATGACATGCAATTCTTATTAATATGTTCAGCTTTCACAGTTAGGTAGTTACCGTATTGTTATAAAAGCTACTTGTCATCAGCACATTTATCTACAACACCCGTTTCGTATCACTTCAATTCCATTTCTATTCCTATTGAGCATAGGTTGGATTTAGCTTAGACGGACGTCGACGAAAATTAGATAATACTTTTAATAATATTCAACAAGAGATATCAGGTACATGTAAAACTATAGGTTATGCATATTATGTCAACCTATTGTGTTGCTTATTTGAGTGACATTAATTTATCTTGTGGAACGGTGAAAGCGCCTTTTAAGACGTAAAGAGTTAAAAATATTTTGGAACTGGACGTACATTTTATATTTGCACTTAACATATTTTGACCCGTTTGACATTTAAGCTGTATTATGAATATATTTCATAACCGTCGGATCTGCAATTGTTGGAAGCGGCTTGTTCTTTATTAATAATTTCCAAAGAATACACTCGTTGGCGCTCTTTGGGGGAGGCCTACGTTCAGCAGTGGACGGCAATAGGCTGATATGAAGGATACACTCGTTAGTTGGAAGCACTTGAAGTCGGTCCTTGAGACTTCATATAAATATTTAAACTTTAAAGTGCCTGATAGATGCACGAACTTAAAGTACGCGGTTTTTAAGAGTAATAAGTAGGCAAGCTTACTCGGTCGTCTATCACCTCTTTAAGGGGAAGACACACTTGTTCTTGGTAAATTCGAAATGTTTTTTCGATATTCCCACGAAAGAAGTCAGTATAAGTAAAACTAGCCGAGTTGGTTTATTTTTTAGCATAAAATTTAATATTTACGTTTTTAATATATAATTACGAGTAGAAAAAGGGGAGTTATGCGAATTGTCACGCTCTGGTTGTAAGCATGAAACAAACATCGTAACTCTGAGACAGAGATGATTGCCCGGTAACAATCGTATAAGATACAACAATAATTGTCATAAGCTTTCCGTAACTTATTCATATTTCTTTGTACTTTATTCATACATACATTCTTGTACATATTGTACGTAGATAGGATTAATTTCCCATCCGGTTTTATTAATATATTGTTCTAAGTTTAGGGGCTCAAAAAGACGGGAGGTCTCTTATCTAGGTTTTATGTTGTTATTTATAAACAAATATTGGTCATTCTTTTTGTATGTATGTACGTATACAGTCAAAAAATCGCCCCATATATTATTTTGGTGTCTGACTATCGGTTCTGAAGATACACCAACTGTCTAAAGTGTTCCTATAATAGTTGTATTAAGGAGTAAATTTTTAATATATTGAGTCTCGAAGCAACTAAAAAGTAGTCATACGGGTACCTATGTCATAAGTATAATGTTAAATGTGCGTTATAATAGAGACAAAGGCTGAATAAAATAAGTTCAAACATCTATTTTCTTCAACAATAATATTGTCTTTGCAGTGTAAAAGTGTGTTCGGAGTGTATAAACGAAAGAAGGAAACAATTTGAATATTAGAAGCGTGCGGTTTGCCGATACTTGTTACTTTCTTTGTGATTGAAGCTTTGTTAGCTGTGCGTAACACTGCCGAGGCGCGATGTTACAGGGTGCGTTTATTCTTCAAGCTTCGACGACGTCTGTGGTCTAGTGGTTCGCGTACCTGACTGCTGCCCCTGAATCATGAGCTCTATCGAATGACTTTCAATAGGTTTTTTACGCGTCGAAACACTGTAATCTCATAGCAGGTTTTAGTTCCTTACGTAACCGCTAGAGGCGCTGCGAGAGTTTTCCATACAAATATTTTACGGCGTCGCTAGCGAGTCTAGTCAGAAAAACTCATGGTCGAGGCACTGATCAAGAGGCCGTGGGTTCAATTTCCACAAGGCACAAACATTCATATAATAAACTTAGGTGTGTGTGTTTGTCTGGGTGTTTCTTATAATTATATTAAAAATATGTATTTACAAAAAAAAATATATGTATTATATCCATTGTCTAGTACCCATAGTACAGGCTCTGCTTAGTTTTGGGAGTCGATGGTGAAGCTTACGGGGTCGGCGTGTGTGATCACAACACAGGTAAGGATGTGACATCTGACATACCCCCCCCCCCCCCCCTACCGCCTTTTTAGGGGTTGCGAAAAATCATAGATCGTCTGACTGAGTGGAGGGCAGTGCATGTCAGATACGAAATGTTAGATTTTATTTATTTATTTTGGAAAACCAACAAAACCACTGAGTAAAAATTTTACAATATGTAGCATAAAACCAATTACTTACAGGTCTTCACGACGACAGACTTTAAAATAAAAAAACTGAAAGGACACTTTCAGCAGGACAACTACAGGATATTTTAAAGGACGGTTTTAATTTACAGGAACTGAAGTCTTCTAGCAATAGAACCTTAGAAGTTTTTAATTGAGTTTTTTTTTATATTATGGGACATTTTACGCAGCACCACCTAGTCCCAAACTAAGCAGAGCTTGTACTATGGATACTAGACAATGAATATAATACTTATATACTTTTATATGTTTTTTATGTATACTTATAATACATAAAAAACACTCACACAAACACAAATCGTATATTCATCACCTAAATATTTGTGTCTTGTGGGAATCGAACCTACGACCTCGTAATCACTGGTCCGGTACTCGAACCACTAGACCACTAACGTCGTCGATTTATTCTTATTGTTGCTTTATTCAAGTGCCTAGTCAAGTTTCAATTGCAATTATCAACTTGTTTGGCGCCCGAATCTACAAACATGCTACAGAAGGTTTTGTTAAAAAATTAATACAGGCGCTTCGTAGAACATTAATTAAGTAAATGGAATAACAACCTATATTTTATTAATAAATTATTTCTTTTAAATAAATCAAAATACTACAGTATTAATCATTAAATTTAAAATACAAAACACGTTTTTATGTGTGGTAAAATCGAATAAAATGTATTTCTTCATCTGACCTTTTCTCAACAAAAATATTAGGGTCGGTTGGAATAAAAACAAAATATTTCAACAACCTGTACATAAAGGACATCAAACAAATGCGTTAAGCAACGGTGCATTCTGCGGTTGAACGAAAGTACACTGCGATTACACTGGCGTGCACTATCATTACTGCACCATAGACAAACGCTCAGCTATCTGCGTGGCACGATGATGGCACCAAATGTAAACTTGCGGTATGACAGCGTTGAGTAAGATGCGCCTAATAAATGGCAAGGTGTGTACTTTCCCTTTTAAATCGATTTCAGATAAATGAGTAGGTTCATTTTTCTTCACATACATATATATATAAATACCTGTACAACAATAACTTTTAAATACATTTTTAATAACGCATCTAAATAGGAATTATCATATAAATGGCGTATTTTGAAATCAAAGACAGACATTTATTTATTTTTTATGAATTTCGGTCAATCTGATCAATGATAAATAATGAATTAAATCATTAAAAGTCAAAAGGTTAGGCCTTAGATCTAAGTTTAAATTTGGATATTTACATGGGACCTAAACATACCAAAGAACTGTGAGTGTACTTTAGTACACCTCAGCCTGCCCATCGAAGAATACAGGTGTGATGGTATGTTACATTTCGTTGTCCCAATACGGTACGTCTTATGAAGAGGAAATAACAAACATTTTTCTCTCAGTAGACTAACCACTGCGCAATAATAAAAATATCAGCCTGTATTTATCCTGCAAAAAATAAAAAGCTGTAGAGGAGTAGTGTGCTATGTTTTCATCCCGGAAGATAATGCATATGAAGCGATCTTCAATTTCAGGCCACCACGACTATATCCGCCAGGAGTATAAAGTTATTAATGTATTTAATGTTATTAAGAGTTTTACTCAGCTCGGTTGCAGTAGGCCCCTATGACATAAGAATAACTTATGTAAAGTTGAATCATAAGAAAAGTTATGATTCAGCTGCTTATCACTTAAAATTCATCTTACAGGGTCTTCAGAAATCAATTTTGTATTTGTATGCAAAGGTGCCAAAACTGTCATTCAAATCAAATCAAATCATTTATTCTTGTTCGTCATTGTGTCGTAAACCCCGAATCGGTAGACCGTACAAATTAGTTTGGAGATCACGTAGTTTTAATGTGTAAGAAAGAAATGATAGCTTTATGTTTTTTACTTGGAGTGCAGATATGGGAGATACCACAGGGGTGGTGGAGGGGCTCAGGCTCGTGCCGACTAAAAACCGTACTTGTTTCACTTGCCATAAGTTCACCGCTTTATGATTGGTGAAGCTTAACTTTCTGCCTTTCTTTCCTAGAAACAGAGAGCATTCAAGAGGAATCTCACATAGAAAAAAAGGTTAATGGATTGTGAATCAACAGTTCAACTTAATCAAGGATTTGATTATGACGCTTATTAAAAATTACCAAATAAGTTGTTTGGATGTAAATTCTCAGTGGCGAAAAAGTCAAAGGTGTTCTCCTAACTTCAAAACAACCCCAAATATAATTATTTTATATTTTAGGAACCAAAAACGCCTTTTCCATATTTTTTCAGAACTGTTTTTGTCTTATCAGAATTTTATTAGCCTTCAGTGAACACACCTAATAATGACACACCGTTTAATTTTTCAATACATTTTAATATTTATTTATAATAAAATAATTCTTTTTAGACTTAAAATACAATCAGATCTTACTATATCCAATACTATAATACAATCATACATTTTTTTTGAGACTAGACAGCGATATCAAACTGAGATATGGGATAGAGAAACAGAGATAAATCTGTGAGTTAATAACACTAAATAAAACATGTTACATAACACTCAGGACCGCACTCAGAGTCGTTTAATAACGTTAATGAACCATTAACCAGATGTTTCCAGTAATAAAAAATCTATACTAATTTATATCTTCAAAATTACATAAAAAATATGACGCTGTCTATGTCTACTGGACAAGTGATTAATACTTAATGGTTTATAAACGTTAATAAGCATCTATGAGCGAGTCATTATATAAAAACATCTGATATTTACAGCACTCAACGCTTGTAATATAAATGTATAGCACCATTGTGATCCAACTATCTTTTTATTGATACGTATTAAAGAAAATTTTAAATTTACGTACCAAAGGCTTGATCTAAACTTAGATAATTATCAAGTTTTGTAATTATAGACTTTAATGCTCTACATAACAATGTTCACATTCTAATGACAAAAATGTATTTAGGGCCATTTTTATTTATGATCACTGAAAAATGAACTCAAACTTCATGATGTTAAAGTAGACATTTGTAAATGGCAATATTGTCTTAGCTTCTGAATCTCAGCATAATATATTCAGTGAAGCAAAAGACGAAACGACAAAATACCTTTTTGCAACTATCTTCAGTATTATGGGAATGTTTGTAACAGGTGTTTAAAAGGAGATATAAGTCAGTCGAGAACGACTGCTTTGAGACTTATAATATTTTTTTAAAGATCTCGGAAAGTACTTTGAACTAATACTCTACCTATTTCTATATTTGAAGCCAGTTTCCTTGTGTCTTTTACTTCCCTGAATAATACTGAACTGGAGAAATCAATGTCAACAATTTCTATCGTTCAAACCGCTGTTTACAATAAGTTTCAGCTTATTTCAGTCTCCAGCCAAATGCTGAAGAACGTAATATTACATTATCAATTTACAATGTTACGTAAAACATTTTACGCCACTTTAATTTAATGTTAGACCTGTATCAATTGCGGGGTGTACCTATATACCTATAACACATATACATAATCAACATACATAACAGTTCTTTATTTACAAATTATTCATAATAAAACCACGACAAACATTTAATACAAAAATACTGTTATAAATTAACAAAATTATTTACAATTATAAACATAGTTTTTCAAGTTAAGAAATTTCAGTTAGTATGAAATCTAACTTGTAATGTCATGTTTCCACACTAGTGCAATATATTGTTTGTCAAATCAGTGCTTGTTTGGCCAATAACGCCTAATAATAAACACACAAATTAATTAATTTTCAGTCGAGAGTCACTGATTGATTGGCTTTAAGTGTGACGAAACATAAACAGGCATAACTTTGTCTTAACAACCATCAAAATCAGATAGTTGATACTAAATCGTGTATTAAGAACACATTTTCGAGATTTCACAAAATAAAGCTAAGACCTTCTTTTGATTTTAAATTATCTTGACCTAATGATACAATCACTTTCCTTACTCCATTTCCATAAATAAGCGCTTAGTGCACTTTAACACAGATTGAAATTATATAAATCTATTAAGTTATGCCCCAGTTTCACTAAATTGCGTTAGCCAACATAGCAGAGTTAGTACTATTGTGCAGCGTTCCTCATACAAAACATCTACCCCAACTGTCAACTAAACTCCGCCATCTTTGTGATGCGCTTAAATATCACACTCAAATTCTGGTACCCTCTTATTTCTGCCATCTGGCGCCATTTGGAAGTGAGTATCTCTATCCCTAGTCCCTACCCTGGGGAAGCCATTAAAGCTGTTCCTACTGACCAAAGGATTCTCCCTCTCCCTTTCCCTCTCTCTGTGAAAACTGGAAGTTGAGAGTTTCCCGTCTTTGCGTTCGGTGAAATTCGTATCACTGAAATTTTCTTTAGGGAAATTTCGTTCGTTGAATTCGCCGTCGGAGAAGTTTCTGTCGTTGAAAGGGACATCTCGGATACCGAAGCCGCCCATCCGTGGTGTGCCAATACCGAATTTGTTTCGGAGCTCCTCGTCGCGGAAGTTGAACGCTCGGTTTTCAAATTTGGCAGGACCGGTGGCGAGTCTAGAAATAATAGCCTGGTTATTACTTACTTATGGTATAAAATGTTGCACAATAGGTCAAAGTAATAGCTTCTTAAAATGCAATCTTCTCCATCCAAATATACACATGACAATACTTATTCTTGTAAATACAAGTAACATGATTGCAGTAGGTAGGTTTTCTACACGATTTCCTAAAATTATTTTCAGTAAAGGCATTTCCTTAAATTATGTATTGTATTGATGATAGAGGTGGTATGAGTGAATGATATCTATTCAAACATCATCCACACACACCATTAAATCTACTCACTCTCTAAAGCATCGTCTCTCCCTATCATACTCCGCAGAAAGACCTTCATCATCATTAATAATGGCCGACGGGTCGCTATAAACCGAGGACTCCTGGTAGAAGGAGTCCAGGTCCACGTAGTTTCCTTCCGATGGTTCGTTGTCGAGAAGCTCGGCGAGCTGCGACTTGAGGGCGGCGAAGCTCGGCCGCTGCGAGGGGTCTGCGTGCCAGCACGCGTGCATGGCGCGGTACAGCTGCGGCTTGCAGTGCGGCGGCCGCTCCAGCCGGTAGCCCTCCGTCACCGCCGCCAGCACCTCGCGACCCGACATCGCCGCGTACGGCGTCGAACCTGGAAGCGGAGATGAGGACAACATGTGAGTAAATTGCAGAAGTCATAGTCAGAGGTGGTTCTGTAATTTTGTAAAATAGGTAATTTATGAAGGAAAGATTTTGGCAACATGGTTGCTTTGCTTTATTTATGCAAGTGCAGCTTCAGGGTGTATGGTCTTATATGTTCAATGTCCGGGTTGGGAAAAGTTTTAATTGAGGTTTTCAATTAGCTGATTCTCACTAAGTTAGACTTGTGGCCCGTGAATAGTTATTAGCCTCCTATTGCATGGGATCTGAATCACTCCGGTGAAATGTGGGTCTACAGTAAATACGACTCTTCCAAACCTGTAAATAGGCATAACATTTATTATATAAAACCAAAATTTAATTAAGGACCTCTTTCCAAATGAGCTAAGATTTTCCTTTTAGACGCGAGCATGTTGAAAGAAGTCGACTGGCTACTAACCAAGTGTGACAATCTCCCACAGTAGTATCCCGAAGGCCCAGACATCGGTGTGGTGGCTGTACACGTTATAGAGGAGCGCCTCGGGCGCCATCCAGCGCACGGGCAGCGCGCCCCGCGCCGCACGCGCACCCGCGCCTGCGCACCGCGACATGCCGAAGTCCGCGATCTTGCACAGCTTGTTGTGGTCCACTAGGACATTGCGGGCTGCTAGGTCGCGGTGAACTATCTGGAAGAGAGAAAAACACCGAATTAGGTAAATAATGATTTATGATGATTTTATTTATGAGCTAGTATTAAATGCTTAACCTTTGTTAAAAATGTTTTTTTTATGTTTAACCACATACATTTTGGTAACAAATTATATTAGTCTCAGCAAATACTATACGTATAAGTTTAATGTAAGTTAAGTAACCAAATAACTTACCCCCTTAGATGCAATATAGTCCATCCCCCTGGCTACGCAGTACGCGAAGACAGTGAGATCTCTAGAAGTGAGTGCGCCACTCCCACTAAATCGATCTGGTCGTGACCGGCGCTCGCGCAGATACGTGAGCAGCTTTCCGCACATCACATACTCCATTATGAGAAGGTAAGGTTCTGTAAATATGTGAGTGATTGAATGTTAAAAGATGCATTTTGTATATTTCTTGCGAAGTACTTGGAATATTTCGACACTGTTGTAGAATAAAATCGGATCTAAAAAATCACTACTTTACAGGAGAGCACATAAAAATTTTGAATTCACAATTTTCAAAACTTTGATGAATGGATAGATGATTAGATAGATGTGAAAATGACAAGGTAGGTATGATTTTTTAAAATTCAATCTTACAAGGACATAGGTGCAGATGCGTAAGGGTCGCTAGTTTATAATGACAATCAACATACATTTAACATAACTTTAAAATAACCCTTTTCCCGGCAGTCGGGTAAAAAATAGCAATAAGTTTTTAATTTGCGTACCTTGTTCAGTGCAACAGGCAAGTAGAGTCACGACATTAGGATGTGTTCCTATCTTCTGCATGATGTATATCTCATGGAGCAGTTCTTGCTTCTCCTTCTGTGACGCTGTCTCCTTGATGCTCTTGACTGCCACCAGTCGCGTCAGCCCATCGTGACCGTTTAGGTCATCTGCCTCCGCTTTCCACACCTATGAATAATTTATTAGTGTTACAAATCTGATTACTTTGAAATTAAAACATACGTTTCATACATAGCCTTGATTAAGATAATAATTTCTTGAATGTAGATCGAAAGGTATCAATGGAATAACACAATTGCATCTAATGTGAATATTAAACACAATCTACAAACAATTTTGGATTGTTACTTTATTTTTAGTTATAATAAATTAGTATATCTCACCTGCCCAAAATTCCCTTGGCCCAATAACGTCTGAAGCCGTAACTTGTTCCTTGGGAACTCCCATTTCTGATCGGGCTTCGTCGGTGTAGGTAGCGGCGGTCTTGCTACGGGCGTTATAGGTGACTCCTTTTTAATATCTCCTTCTTCAAAATACCCCTCATACTCCGTATCAATTTCTTTGGTCTTTTTATTTAATACACTCCTTAAAACAAAAGCGACTATAGCTGCAACTGGCAGAAATCCAAGTCCAGCCAACACGTATGATGCCGTATAAGTCTTCTCTGCTTCTATTACTACCTCTTCGTTTTGTGATGCTGGATCTTCAATGTCTTCCACGTAAGTTTTATTTACAGTTTTGCCCGTATCGTTTTTGGTATTTGGAAAGAAAATCGGTTTAGAACTAGATTCTGACGAGGTTCGAGAAGTTATTACGAATGGTTTGAAAGCTGTTGTTGTATCAGGAACCAATGTTGTCGTAAGTGCACTAGAAGAGGCTGTTGTAGCTTGTGTGGTAGCTAATAAAGGTTCTGTAGCTTTTTCAGTAGGCGGCAAAGTCGGTTCAGTAGTCGTAGTTGTGCTCGTCGTAGTCGTAGGTCGTCTTCTTCTATGCTTAGGTCTTGTCGTACTACTCGCTAAATTTTCGATGTTTCTCTGTCGGAATATACTCGCTAATCTCTCCGAGATCCTAGATTCAGTTTCATTTTTCACGTGCAACACGTTTTTGGTCGACAATTCACTGGCAACTGGAGACGCCGTATTAGGACTAGAATTAGGATTCTCTGTGGTCGTAGTTCTTATTCGAATTATATGCTTAGGTTTGAAACTAGAAGGGGAAATTGTAGTTATTGGTTCATTAATTATTACTGCTTTAGGAATAGTATTATTATTAGACTCAGCAGCAACGGTAACCGTGTTGTTATCGTCTTCTTTGAGAGCAGCAACAGTTTTATTCAATCCTTTTATGGACGAAGTTATAGAAACTGATGTCACGACTGCAGTATAAACTGATGTGGCTGCTTTTTCAGTTGTAGTTGCATTAACCAGCAGAGTTGTAAGTACTGGAGCATTTTCAGTGCTTGCAGCTGTAACTCTCAATGGACGTCTTTTTATATTTGAATAGTTTCTGGTATAATTTCGAGGCGTAGCAGAAGTGACGTTTGTTTTAGTTAATGTATTTTCCCTTGTGTTACTGCTACTAATATTCAGTTTAGGTCCTATTTCTTTATTTATAGTGGTGCTGTTTGTCTTATTACTATCTTTACTTCTATCAAATGAGGAAGGCGTGACATGTTGTAAAATAGGTTCAGTGACATTTAACTGTGCGATATTTGGTGATTTTGTAGTAGATGGTGATGTGGTAGAGTATTTTCTATATGCATTAATAAGGCCAACGTGCCGGGCAGGTGCGGGCCCTTTAACTGTATTCCTTATTTTATTTTTTTCTATATAGTTCTTAACGACTGATACATCCATATCCTCATTTATTTCTTCTTCATCTACGCTGGTATTTTTATATTTTTCCGTAGCGGAGTACCTTGAATTAAATTTCCTCTTTTCTAACGGAGCTACAATAAAATTTACTGATTTGGTTGACGCTGATAATGTTGGAGAGTATGTTAAATTATCGCTGATAGCTTGCCCACCGAGTTTTTGACCGAAATATTTGAACGGGGCCATTTCTTCTACGGGCAACTCGGTTTCGAGTGGTCTAAAGTGATTGTATATCTCGTCAGACATAAAACGTGTGCGATTTTCTTTATCATTGTCTACTTTGACAAGCTTCGTATTCTTGTTTTCAGTACTGTTGGCTATTGTGTTCATTTCAGATGTTTCCTCTGAATCTTTGTCAACTGGTTTCGAAGATGTTACTTCTTTTGAAATATCGCTAGACTGTGTCGTACTTTCGATTGTGGTAACATTTTCTTTAATTTCACTAACTGTGCTATTTAAATTTGTGTTCTGTGTAACATTTTCCGTATCAGAATAATTGAGAAGGTATAGGCCGTGGTTAGATTCGTCAACTTGAAATTCTTCTTCGGGATCTAACTCAACGTCTTTGTCGAGATTCTCAAATTTTTCAGGTGGGACATATACTATGCTACTTTCTGTTACTTCTACACGTTCAGGTATTGTTACAGCCTTGTTGATTCCCTCTCTTCTTCTATTATTTATAAATCCCGCTCTACTTCTATTCTCCTGGTATACCCTAGGTATGAATAGGTGTCGTACTTCATGTGGTTTGACATCTTGCCTGATTTCTTTGAATCCATCGGAAGTTACTAGCTTAAGTGTGGATGGTGGATCATTACTCGTGCTATCAAACGTTAACCTCTTCACTGTAGAGCCATTTAATTCTTTTACTTCTAACTGGGCAAATGTCGTGTTGGTTCTGAAAATTCATCAAGGAATATATTAATAACATTTTCTGTATTTATACGTAAAAAAGTTATAGTTAACTATTATAATGGTTCTTGTAACTTAATAAGGTTCATAACGAACGATCAAAGAATATTGACTGAAATCTTTGCAGAAAATCATGAATAAGTTTCTGTATTAAGTATCTTTTGTATATTCACGCTGAAACTATCTACATACATCTATTTATCAATCTGATACGTCTAGCCTAATAGAGCTCAACTAACCCACTTCACAGTCCCTTCACCTAGAGACAATACATACTTGTTAGCCTTATTTGCTAATGACGCTAGTGTATTGATATGCGTTGCCAGTCTTTCGTTGAGAAGCTGTCGCCTTCGCGCGGCGAGCAGGGAGAGCAGCTGCGAGTCCCTCGTTGCGTTTGCACTGCTCTGCGTCGTCGTCCGTCTACCGCCACCTGCAATGAATACCAATCATGACGTTTAATACGTGGTAATTTGTATAGTAGGCCTAGTTAGATATGTTGGCTGATAAATTAATTAACAGATGCGTTGCGCAGAGAATAACAGCTGCAGGTTAGACTAGAAAGTATTTATATAACTTTCTATAATAAAATACTTCTTATGTAAATTATCCTTAAATATTGACCCGCCTCGACTTCGCACGGGTGCATTGTCTTGACTTTAATATGCATGTATACTACATATAAACCTTCCTCTTGAATCACTCTCTAAATATTGCTGAAAACTGCATTCAAATCCGCTGCGTAGTTTAAAAGATTTAAGCGCACACAGCGGAAGAGAGTTCGTTTGCTATGTAAAATGTATAATGTGGAAAAAAACATGTTCTTTAAGAGATTTATTTATTTAGTACGGTTTCACTACTTAAATAACGTTATTTTGATTTTTCAAAATTATTAAATAACTACAAATTCAAACAACAACGAAAAGCGTTTATTTTTACGTTGCAAGAGGGGGATAATATTAAAAACCTGAAGAGCGGAATCTCTTTCGGTCATCGCTTCTAAACGTGGCAGTAAAGTTTCACTCCGCAATTCGGTCCTTTTTATAAAAATCTAGTTTGTTATAGAGGCTTTGCTTTTCATAACAGTTTTTGTAATCGTACGTTTCAAAATCATATAATTGTACACTTTTTTATATCCAAACACCAATATCCTAAGGCCTTCAAACCCTGTGTGATTACATCAACTCATCGAACGGGACATCCGACCACAATTACGGGTGACCGTAGACGACAGCTCGCGTGATGACCACAATGCAGATAATTGCACGTAATCAAGTAGCTTTGATCCGGAGGAACAACCTTCACCTAGTGAGCAATGTGCGATGTCCTCTGCGGCACAAGTTGACCATTTGGCAATTTAAAAAAAATATTTTTGGGGATAACATTTTGTTGCCCTTAAAAAATAAAGTACTGACGTAGTCAAAGTACACGTACAACGTGGACTATATAAAATGTCGATATCTTATTTTTTATTCTTTACTAGCTTCCCGCCAGCGGCTTCGTCTGCGTGGTCTTGATAACTTTCGCCCCAATGTTTTTGCAACATTTTGCATTGCTACTCCGCTCCTTTTAGTCGGAGCATGATGGTATATAGCCTTCCCGATAAATGGGCTATCTGACACTGAAAAAGTTTTTAAATCGGTCCAGTAGTTTCGGAGCCTATTCAATACAAACAAACAAACAATCAAATCTTTCCTCATATAATATTAGTATAGATTATGATATAGATAGATATGACGTCTGTGGTCTAGTGGTTCGAGTATCGGGCTGCTGATCACGAACCTTATGTGTTGAACTTAGGTGTTTGTGTTTGTCTGGGTGTTTCTTATATATTATAAGTATGTATTTACAAAAAAAAGTATATAAGTATTATATCCATTGTCTAGTACCCATAGTACAAGCTCTGCTTAGTTTGGGACTAGATGGGGCTGTGTAAAAATGTCCCAAAATATTTATTATTATTATTTATAGATATATATAATAATAATAATAAACTGTTTATTTCGGATACCATGGATCCATACAATCCGAATCCGAATCCGATATAGATGACATAATATTTTTTGTGGTGGCAACCCTCTGCTGCTGAGTGCGTCTGGTTAGTAGTAGGTACCACCGCCTTGCTAAATATTCTGCCACTAAGCAAAAACGTGCTAAGCGATTTTATTTGAATTTTGCATTTGACTTAGAGGATCGAAGTGTGAAGTTCAATAGTCAAGTACTGGTCTATCAAAAGCATATTAAAACCTTTTCTAATAATAAATTCTAAAGATTGCTTGAGCTATATTATATTAGTATAGATAAACAAATAAACAATTTGCGAAGAACAAAAAAGGATTACAAGTGCTAATTCAAAGCTCCCACTCAAAAAGCTACTCTCGGATTGTAAAACACGCTAAGTACACATACGCTTCAATGTCAACACCGCCATTGCTAGATCCTACTCTCACGGCTCGGAGATTAAAACAATACTTAAGTGTAACTTAACACATCGAACCTTGACACACACACAGAGAAAGTACGGAGTACCCAGTGTAATCGGAGATTCTTTTGTTTGTATTTACATGAAGGTTAAGCTATCGATATGTACCTACAAGAAAAGAAAACCCGAAGTAGTCAGGAACTCGCTTCTTGGATCAATAAGAAGATAAGTTTTTGTCCTAATAGATATAAAAAGTTATAGATATAGTTTAATGTATCGTATGTTTTAAATATTTAAGAATAATTATATAAGTATTTATTATTATTTTTAATTTATGTGTAAACAGTGCAATCCAAAGTTGTAAAAATACTATTAAGGAATGCTTTGCAGCACCCTTACAGGGTCTATGTTTAAGTTAACTCTGTATTTCCTGTAAATTACATAGTGCAATAAATAAATAAATAAATAATACCCCTTAATCCTCAAAAAAGGGACATCCCTAGACGCCATACCGTTATTACTAAAGTGACCAGTTTCGTGTCAGTTCGTGTAGAAAACATCGATCAGACGTCATCGCTCCGGTCATCTTTCCTGCCTTTTTCAAGTGATATAAGTTTCCAATAGCGTTTTTATGCGTTGTAAAAAGATGCGCCTGAGTCGCGGACGGGTTTCACCGGCCACACGCTAGAGAAACTAGCATGTTGGACGAGTAATTATGTAGCGTTGATATTGATAAATATAAACGATGGGTATCATTTCATATTGTGCGCCTAAATTTTTAACAGACTTTTACTGACCCAACAAACCTCTGTCCTGTCAAAATATTAATAAATTATACAAAAATCCTATAGAAAGGATAATTTTCAGTTATTCCGAATTTTCTAATGTTCCGATTTTTTTTAAATGTTTTCTATTCTTATTCCGATTATCACGACGTACATTTAAAAAATACTAAACCACTCCAACTCTTTTGAAGTGATGTATGTAGAATTGTAGATTCAGACACTATTATTACATAACTATTTTTATAGGTAGCAATAAATGCCTTGTTTTTCAAATGTTTTAGAAGCGTTGTATTACGAATGTAGCACATCTTACTAAGTACCGAGCAGTTATCTTAAAGCACTTTTGACAACCTACATAAAGTAGAAAACGTTAATATTAAATAAACATTTTAGCCCCATTTTAAAGTGACTCAATCCACAATAAAATGGCGTGCATTCAGTTATTTACATCAGTTGCATAATGTTATGTAAATGGAATTCGTGCGAATTTGTTGGATTTGTTCGTAATCTCACGGTTTTTCAGTAACGTGTTCTTTACTAGTTTATGTCACGTATCTGTATGGGACAAGTTGTGAAGTCACAGCGGGTACTAACACTCTTATTAGCGGAATAAAACAACATGGTGGCATCTCTCTTCTAGCTCTTACGTCAACATCTTACCTGCATGGACGGGTTCCCATAGTCACACCAACTATAACTATTATTAACGCAACCATCGAAGGAGTAAACGTATAAAAGATAAGTTTTATATAAAAAAGGTTGTTTTTTTATATAAAAAAGGTTGTTTTTTTATATAAAAAAGGTTGTATTTTTATAGTAGACAAGCTTCCCGCCAGCGGCTTCGCCCGCGTGGTCTTGATAACTTTTTTCCCCCATTTTAGCAACATTTATCATTGTTACTCTGCTCCTATTAGTCGTAGCGTGATGGTATATAGCCTATAGCCTTCCCCGATAACTGAAATATCTAAAACTGAAAGAATATTTTAAATCGGTTCAGCAGTTTATATTTTTTAACAGATAAACATATATAGGTATTTTTATGTTGTGTTCTACCGTGTAAACTCTGTTGGAATAAATTATTATTATTATTATTATAAGTTTCGGAGCCTATTCAACACAAATAAACGATCAAATCTTTCCTCTTTATATTATTAGTATAGAAGAGGGAGACAAACGAGCAAGTGGGTCGCCTATTGGTTAGTGATCACCACCGCCCATTGACACCTATAATACCGAAGGGATTGCAAGTCCGTTGCCGGCCTTTAAGAAAAGAATAGGCTCGCTTGTTTTTAGAATTCTTGACATGTAAAAATAAATAAATAAATATCCTGGGACATTTTAGACAGCACCATCTAGCCCCAAACTAAGCAGAGCTTGTACTATGGGCACTAGACAATGGATATAATACTGATATACTTTTTTTTGTAAATACAAACTTAGAATATATAAGAAACACCCAGACAAACCTCCTTGTGACTTGTTGACATTGATATTTCTATTCTATTTGTTATTATTCTAATTTCTTTTCTAATTTTAATTCAGTAGGTATGTTTCTCTTTTGACTTTGTTTATACAGACCAATAACTTGTTTGTGTGGTTCTTAACTGTTAAGGCAAGTTGGTTATAAAGAATAAATAAATAAATAAATAAATAAAAATAAACAAACACAAACATTTAAGTTCATCACATAAACATTTGTGTCTTGTGGGAATCGAACCCACGACCTCGTGATCAGCAGTGCGGTACTCAAACCACTAGACCATAGACGTTATCAAAAAATACTATAATAAATTCAGGTTTTCTCCTTGTTCTCATATGAGTGATTACTACACAACTTTTCAGTAACCGCTGCCACTTTCAGATTACCTCTTATATACTCATTCATTGTAACAACACGGGAATTGTAAAATTTAACTAAGTTATATGAAACTATATATTATGTTTTAACTAAGTTAAAAATAAAGTTACTCTGGTTATCAAAGAAAGTGTTACTAAAATTAATTACAAGTTCATTTGAACAGCTGTTGATTACAGTTATAGGTAATTACAATCACTGTAACACCTATTGATTACAATGTAATTAAAATAATTAAATAATAATTAAGGATTAACACGCGATGATTGTCATGATCTTACTGTGCCAAGGTTGTATTATTGAGAATACCGCTAGGAATTAATTACTTACAGTATTTTCTAATGTCAATTGTATTGTTTTTAAATGATATCAGGTAATTTTTATTAATATTATTAACTCATTTCAGTAAATACTATAGACTTAAACCATGGGTCTCTTTTAGGTCCCCAATCTGATTTTGGCAAACTTCATATATGCTATTGATATCTCTCAGGCATGAAGATTCTTTTCGATATTTTCCTTTACTATTTGACTTTTCTGCGAAATTCTCAGTAACAGCTTATAAGTTATTTTAATGAAGGAAAAACTAACATGTAATCTTAGCATGGAAAAGGTTTAAAAAAATACAAAAAGATAACAGCTTAGAATTTAAATTTGTGCCCCCTTAACCCTTCCGCGAATATAGGCGTCATGATGTGTTTCTTCCCAGAGTCCGTAGATAAGTTTTATCCGGTAGAACTGACACTGGTATCTAGCTGTGTTATCTGCAGAACTTTCATTATTACCTACGTCTCAGTCTAACCTATTCCTACACAACTAAGTACTTAACTAAATGTCAAAAGCCTAGTTAGAACAATTACATTAGTATTGGTAAGATTCCATTCCGAGAGCTAACAGTTTCACAATGGTTCACAGAATGGTTGTACTATGTTCCGTACCTACTTGTAGGGTCCGAAGGCTGAGAAAATTTACCTTTCGTAACGTCCTGCGTTAAAATGTTGCTTTCATATTGTTCGTTGTTGAAATGAAGAAATGAGCTAGATATATTATTCGGTGTGTAAAATGTCCTATAAAAAAATCACAATGCTTTTTTAATAGTCTAAACAAGTACCCAGTACCCACCACAGGCTAATAGGTAATGATTTGAAGAAGTGTGTGTAAAAATCGTTAGCCCATTATAATTAAGTACTTGCATCTTTTTTACGTGAGGAAAACTTTATATACGTATTATTACCTAAGCATCAAGTTGCATATATACGTACCCGTTTTTTAATAGCCGCACTTTTTAACTAGCAGTGTAGAAGCGAAATTATTGTGATGTTTAAATAAATACAATTTTGAAGCTGTTTTTCAACCGATTGGTAAATTACACAACTGAGAGACTTCTACAAGTTAAACATACCTTACGATACGATTTAAAGTTAATTTAAAGACACATATAAATATACACATATAATATAACCGCAACATTTGAGTACACGCAACTCCTTACGAAGTAATGCAACATTTTAGTGCACCAAATTAGGTGGTCAGTTAGCTCGTCCAGCGTAGAATCTGAGCAATGCGCGCCTTTCCCTAGTCACCGCACCACTCTAGTTTCCGACCAAATGCCTAAACAGTGCGTTCAACTGCCTAGTGTCCTAATGAGGCAATGACTTATGTGTGCACTTATAAACATGTAGTTCTAAGTTGCAGTGAAGGATAATTACAAGAACTAAGTTTGAGTAGTCGTAAAGTTCCGAATAAATATTCGGCTAATTGCATCTTTGTACCACTGCCGAGAATATAGGTGTGATGTTTATGTTTTACAAAAACATAAACCGATTTCGACTTCATATATTATCCTGGAGGTATTTTTGTAATGAAAATCGTTTATTTTTTGCATTTCTCCCCGTTATTTTTATCACGTCTTTGTTCCCCTACAAGGTTAGGCAAAGACAAAGGGTCTAGAGATATTGATATTACTTTCTCATTGACTCAGTTCAAAAAAAGTCTCTATGAGGCCCTATGTACTTAATTTTACAAATAATAACTGTATAAAATTTAATTATTAGTCGTTCCAATTCTCAATTACCTAAATTTTTTATTGCTCCGCCAGTTACATAATATTAGCTTAATAGTTTGCTTTGTATAATTTTTGCATGCTGTGGTCTCTCATAATTGAAGGAGTACACTGGCTATATAATGTATGTGACTTATTACCAATATGTGTTTGTGTATATCCTTTGTCAGAGATCCTTAAGTAAATTAAATAAAGTAAAAATAAAAAGGGTTTGCTAATGTAAACTCACAGTTTGGTGGTGTGTTTAGGTCGCATGTAATAGAAGGCTTTTGCCCTTAACTGGGCGCAAATTCAAACTCCAAGCTGCTACTGCGAATTTCATAGAAAAACCATACAATTTGGTCGACGAACACCAAGTTAATGAAGTAAGTTATAAGCACCCATTTTTCCGTGGGAAGATGGCAGAAGCTATGCAATATACTTAGTAAGAAACGTCTGCTTTAAATTGAAATAAGACCAATTTCTGTAACTGCTGCTATTTCGCATATGATATTAAGTTCTTTCGTAGTGATCTCGGTTGCTTGGCTAAGTATATTGTACCAAATACGCAATATTGGTTCAACTGTTAGCCGCTGCATAGCACCTGACATGTTCCCAGCATAATTGTTCACAAGTTCTCACAGACACATTCGTAATACTAGATTACATTCCATTTTCCGCTATTTTGCAAAAAATTACCTCGCAACTAATACCATTGCATAGAATACGCATTGTTTATACAATGAAACGTATTACAATTCGGTTTAGTAATGTATGGTATGCTTTAATTGTAATCGTTATAATTGAATTAATTAATTAGTAGGACTGTTTTTCTGTTATTTGAAATCTGTTCGGAGAAATTGTGGGAATAATGCGAGAAAAGGTAATTGAAGTAAGAAAGTGTCGCGTTTCAAATGTTTTTTATATTTTGCTTTAGTAATTAATTTCTGGATAGTGGCTATACTTTCTAGAGAATTTAGATTTAGAATTTATTTTTAGAGGAATTCTTCGACGCTTAATTTAACGGTTTTATTTCTCTGTAGGTGTATATAAATTGTGTTTTATGTAAATATTTTAATAATGTTATTTAAGTATAATATTAATGTTGTTTTTTTGTTATATTTCAATAGTAAATAAACTTTCTAGAGTAGGTAAATCACTTATTATAAATTGACGAACACACGAATTGCTCATAGCTGCTTAATTCAAATTCAAATTCAAATATTTTATTTCAATTAGACCAATTTTATAGGTAGCATGTTGGATGACACTACTTTTCGGCTAGCTATAAGTTTACGTCTTGGTGCTCCTTGTGTTACTCCGCATCGGTGTCACTGCGGTGTAGCTGTCGATAGCCTCGGACACCATGGCTTGTCTTGCTGCAAGAGCGCAGGGCGCATAGCACGGCATGCCAATATTAATGACATTATTCGTCGTGCTCTTGCCACCGTCGGCGTGCCAGCTGTTTTAGAACCTAATGGCTTGGCGCGTGACGATGGGAAGAGACCAGACGTATGTCACTATTACCTTGGAAGTTGGGTAGGCCTTTGGTGTGGGATGCAACTTGCGTCGACACCCTTGCTCCATCTCATCTTCCAAGTTCGGCGGGCTGTGCTGGCGCTGCGGCCGCGGCGGCGGAGACCCTCAAGCGGCGCAAATATAGTAACCTTAATGGGAACTATAGTTTTGAGCCGTTTGGGGTCGAAACGCTCGGGCCGTGGGGTCCGAGTGCTCGCCTCCTATTTAAAGACCTTGCAAAAAGACTTATCGACGCTACTCGTGACCAGAGGGCTGGATTATTTTTGGGCCAAAGAATCAGCATTGCCATTCAACGTGGCAATGCTGCCAGTCTTCTGGGCACGTTACCAGATGACAGCGATGAGGAGTACTTTGACGCCTAGGTGCGGAAATTTTGGTTTTTATTTATTATTTTATTTTGTTAATATTAGTACCTTATACGTTTTATAAAACGTTATGTTAATGAAACAATAACAATAATTATGTAATAAATATCATTTGTATTGTCTCCTTCGAGCTCAGTTTTTAGGTTATAATAATCATTTATGTAAAATACGTGGAAAACGCATTAGACCATATAAATAGGTACTTTCGAAAAGTCAAACTAGTTGTTAATTCCTAGCTTGTGCCATACACAAGAAAAGAATAAAAAAGAAATTTTACTCTTATAATTTTTTAAAGAGCGTCTTGCGTCACTTCCTGGAACCGTTTAACTAGTTTCGACTTTTCAAAAGTACCCATTTATGGTCTAATTGAAATAAAATATGTTGAATTTGAAGAAAAAATCAAACATAAAACCCACCTAACCTGAGTCGGTTACTCCTTTAGCAATAGTTACCAGAAGCATTTCATGTTATATACGAACAACCAACCCGTTTCATAAGACAAACACACAACAACAGCTACAAAAGCTTACTATAAGAAGTAAGTATGACAACTACACACATAAACAAACACACACAGACATTCATAACTCTGTATAGTACGTAGTACAGTGAGTAGAACGCACTATAATAGAGAGGCACTAACTCACAATCGCAAGTTAGGTGGCCTGTTCGCACCGTTAACGTAGAGTTGGGAAAGTGATGATAGAAAATATCGATTAATTTAAAATAATGTCACTGATTTAGGGCTTGAATGTGTGCTAACGATAAGCAAAAGTATGCACCGCTATTATGTCAATACGAAAGCGACTGCGTAGTAAGCATTTAAAAAGAATTTTTAGACACCGTTGAGATAGTCTAAACATAGATATCCACACAAAATTATTATATTATCTAATAATTGTAAAATTTCGTTATTCATCAGAAGAAGAAAGACTACAATGAAATATGCTTTATTATTTTTATGTCAAAACCCAGTCATTGTTTGAACATCGCAACTGGCATTTATAATACGTAATTGTAATGACTCTTTCAGCTCACCTAAATACGGATTTATTTTAATACTCGTAATAAGTTAAGAAAACAGGTTGCAATTTTTAAGTACAGATCATCGGTATAGCATAACAAAATACCATGAAAGAATTGAAGAAGGTAACTTCGATAATTATGATAAATATTAAGTATTTTATCGATATTATGCCGTCCCATGTCTAGTTACACCTGCATCTACCTCTCGCGTGCAGTGACCGGCAATGGGGTCGCCTTGCACCGCGTCGCCTAGCGCATGCGCGTACGCATATGTGCAAATATCACTGTCGCTAATAGCTAGGTGTCATACGTTCGCATCATTGTTTTATATTTATTTTATTGTTTTATATGATGAGAATATTTTGCGTAACAATGGTAAAGTATAATATAAATAGAGAGAAATGCAGATAATAGCAATACTCAAATAAAATAATTATCCTTACTTATAATAATAATAATAATAATATCATTTATTTTCGGACAACAATGATCCATAGTGTTAGTAAACAATATTAAAGCTTATTACTAGTGTTAGTAGCTATTAAAATAATTACAATACAATACAATACAATAAATATGTTGTCCTTAACTTATTTTCCTTATTATTGTCACTACATTAAGCATGCAACAATGATTAATGTAGTGACAGTCGAACCTCTCAGCCATCATCCTCAGGATGGTGTTGGAGCTGGCGCAGACCCTACGCACCAAAGATGTGCACCGTTTTCGCATCGTCGCATAAAAACAGTCAATGCGCGCCTCAGCGAACATCCCCGACGCACTGCAGTACCGAGGCAGCCCCAACAACATTCTGTAGGCATTGTTGAATTGGACTCGTAGGGCGCTGTACTGTTTTTGAGTATAGTAAGCCCACAGGGCGCTCGAGTAAAAACAAGTGCAATAGGCTCTGAAAAGAGTGTTTTTTACTTCCTTCGAGCATCGAGCAAACCTGCGAGCTATCATGTTCGGTCGAACAGACAACGCCCTACGTTCCCGTTCTATATCTGAATCGTCTTTCAGGTCAAAGTTCACCAGATGCCCAAGGTATTTGAAGGTGTCAACCCTATTTAGCGGTACATTATTTAATATAATGCTAGGGATACTATCTGGACATTTACCCCTGGCCCGAAAAACCATATATTCACTTTTTTTGCTGTTATAGAGCAGGCCATGGCTGAGAGCATATTCCTCACAAATGCCTAGCAGCTTAGACAGGCCACAAACCGAGGCGCTCAGTAGCACCATGTCGTCCGCATAGCTAATGTTGTTTACACAAACTCCACCAACATGACATCCGACATGTGTGCTACTCAGCCTCTCGATAAGTGCGTTTACATACAGGTTGAAGAGCGTTGGCGAGGTCAACCCCCCTTGCCTCACCCCGCACTCCAACCTGTATGGTTCAGACAGCGCCCCCGACCACCGAACTACGTTGACCTGGTTCCCGTACCAATATTTAAAAATACGAATGCATTCACTTGGCAGGGATGTGTCATTCAGTTTATCCCAGAGGATATCATAGGACACCAGGTCAAACGCTTTCGAAAGGTCGAGGAAGCAAGCATAGACTGGTGTTTTGCGATCAGTATAGTACTTGACAGTCTGCTTCAAACACAGAATAGCTGTTTCAGTGGAGAGTCCCGATTTGAAACCGAATTGATTGTCATGTAACACGAGACAATCACTCATCAGTGTGTTAAGGAGACTGTCAAGCACCTTAGACAGAATTGTAGCCAGAGATATGGGTCTATAGTTGTTGGCGTCGCTTATATCCCCAGTTTTACTTTTCACGATCGGTACCACCACGGTCTGAATCATAGCTGGCTGGCGGTATAGAATCGCTTTTAAATGTAGATGATATCAGCAAAATAATGATTATTGTCAATTTTTTTTGTATTGTACTTTATTAACTTAGAGGCTCGTGGCCAAGTGTACCAACGAAGTGCAAGGTTAAGCTACACTTGCCACGGTCAGTCTGTGGATGGGTGACCATTCTTAACGTATCGACACCTCTCCGTGCCTCGGAGAGCACGTAAAGCCGTCGGTCCCGGTTGTCATACGAACACCTATGACAATCGTTAGTGGTAGTCAGAAACCTAAAAAGCATGACAACCAGTCTTTCCATCGAATATCGGTATTGCCTAGAAATTGGGTTGCGGAAGTCTGATGGCGGTCGCTCCGTGTAAAATACTGATATTCAGCCGCCTCCTGGTTAGACTGGAAGCCGACCCCAACATGGTTGGGAAAAGGCTAGGAAGAAGAAGAAGACTTTTTTAACTTAATTGCTCACGTCTTCCATTGTTAGGGATTCAACACTGTAATCTACCAGCTACGCCAGCTGAATTTACGAATGTTAAGAACAGTAAAGACTAGTGACAACCTAATCAAAATTGCGCATAAATGTGCACATCATATTGTGAAAGTAGAAGTAGCCTTCACTAGAATTGAAATAAAATAAGTAGTATTTTTTGTTGCACACCAAATATATCAAGAAAAAGTTGAATATAAAATCATTAAGACGGTACAGTCAACGTAAAAATTTATAAAATTGTACAACGATACAAAAGTGTGTGAAGCACTTTCAGGCTAATATTCAGAGACGATGCTAAGCATAAACTTACGCTTCCGTATGTCAATTTGTAATACAAATTTGACATACGGAAGCATTACTTTACGCTGAGCATCGTCTCTGAATATTAGCCTAAGGCTGAGATTCAGAGAAGAGACTCAACATGAACTTCTGCTTCCGTAGGTATGTCAAATTGTAATACAAATTTGACATACGGAAGCCTTACTTTACGCTGAGCGTTGTCTCTGAATGTTAGCCTGGGTGTCAACAAGTCACTGAACAGTTGAAGCCACATAAAATTTGCGGAACGCGACAATGCTATAAAAATCTATCTAAATTGTACAAAGAGAGGTCTTATCGCTAACATCGATTAAAAAGACCAAGAACACTGCACATGCTGAATTAAGTCCAGTGTCACTCAAAACCACTCTCCAATCTTTATGTGCAAACAGGAGGCTATTATTCATTGCATCACAAATCTTAGCTAAACCACTCAGCATGAAATTAAAATTTATAAAAGGCCACTCGATCCGGCCTGGATTGGCAGGTGGAAACGCAGTCTGATTGCTAAGTCTAATTGACAATTGTATTGTGACATAAGAATTATATTTAAATTTTATTGCAAGACACAGGATACGGTCAAACAAATTATTAGGAAATGTTTTAACAAAATGTTGTTGACACAGAGACTTATTCTCTTTAAAAAGATTTCTCTTTTTTTCTTTTTACCATTCATGTCTATGATTAGTCATTAGTCACCGCCTCGGGTGTAATGTACTAATAGTGTGCGGGATCGGTTAAAGTATGAAAATGAAAACTGTATCAAAATCTGTTGCGCGCACAAATAAACTGACGTGATTAGCGACTTTGTTACCATTATAATAGTATAGCTATTGCCCGGGACTTCATCCTAAAGTTTTATTATATCCTATGTGTTATTCTGATGTCTAAGCTATAATACATTTCAATAAAAATTTAATACAATTCGTTCATTACAGTTCTCGCCAAACTTATTGTCCGGCTTGAAGTTGGCACGAGCTAACTTTAACCCGGTTGCAAAAATCGGAGAACGAAAAATATTGTGATTTGTGATGGTATCTTCTGTTTGTTAATGTTCTGTAGAAGAATACTTAGTGACTGAACATTTGGGCTAGTGGCCGAACGATCATCTTCTGCGCCACAGGCTGGGGTTCAATATCCGCACGAAACAAATATTTGTATGACCTAAACATAGGTGTTCCGGGTCTGGGTGTTTATTTAAGTGGCAAATTGTGTTCGCAACGCAATAGGTACAATAGTTAGATTTATAAAAAAAGAACCAAAAACGTTTCAAATTATTGCCGATTATAATTTAAGCTTAGATCTTCTAATAACGTCTGTGAGTGATTGAATTTCATTGACCATTAGTGTTATGTAGTAGCGTTGGCTACAATGGCCATTATAGTAGCCTCTTTGTGTACAACACAAAGGTTTTGTAATTAATATTATGCAATAGATAGCTTAGCCTAGTTTCTTTATTCTAGGCAGAAAAGAAAATATAAAAGGTATTTTTTTGACATGTTATACTCACAATAATATAGACGAACGTTATTTCACGCTTTCGATGTGCATTCATAGTAGAATAGTTTTCAATTGTTGGTATAGACCTTTCAAATGATATGGCTACAGTGAAAAGATTACGTATATTTAATGGTTATGATTTAAAGCCATTCTCTATCATCATTATCAGCCTGTATTCGCCCACTGCTGGACGTAGGCTTCTCCTAGTAAATGCCACAAAGCCCGATCTAAGTAAAGATTAATAATAGTTCTTTTAAATAAAGTTTTAAAAATCATATTTATTAACAGTTGAGATTTTATGCATCACTTATTTTTGGCGTCAACTATCGGTAAAATGACTAGTAATTTTACTTTCTTATTGTGTTCTTATTTTAAGTAAGAAATTTACTTAAACCCAGATTAAGAATAGGTATAGTTTTAAAGATAAATAATAATTTATAACTTTAGTTTATTTAACAGCTCACGCTGTGACAGTTAATTGGCGTGAAGCGCACTGAGGCGATTAGCAGCGAAAGTTGAATAAATAAGTTTTAAATTTTATCACAACGCGCAACGAATAAGGCTTAATTATGACACCTGGGCTGCAATGCTGCCATTTCATCATCCTCCTAGCCTTTTCCCAACTATGTTCGATTCCCAGTTTTACCAAATGCGGCTAAACATCAGGTTATTTTACACGAGAGGACTGCCATCAGATCTCTGCTGAGCAAAACCAATACACTAAGGATAGATTAGTTGTAAGGATTTTTGGGCTTCTGACCCACTAAAGATCGCTAGATATCTGCTAATTCCTCCTAGCCTTTTTTCCCAACCATGTTAGGGTCGGGTTCCAGTCTAACCAGATGCGGCTGAATATCAGTATTTTACACGAAGCGACTGCCATCAGACCTCCGCAACCCAATTTCTGGGCAATACCGATATTTGAAGGATAGACTGGTTGTCAGGCTTTTTGGGCTTCCGACGACCACTAACGGCTGTCATAAGTGTTCGTATGACAATCGGGACCGACGGCTAGATATCTGCTAATTAATTGTACCAAAATAGTGATTCAATGACTTGACAGTTTTTCTTTTAGATGTGTCAGTCCAAGTGTTAAGTAAGATGCACTTACATTGGTATACTTATATAACTTATTACGAAATAATCAATAAAACAATAATGCCACTAAATAACGCTATTATGCAGGCGCCTTTTCTCAAGCTTTGATACCGCCTATTGAAACGTGCGCGTGCGCTGCATAGCGATTGCACGCAACAATAATCTAGTGTAGGGAAAAATGGACAGTTCGCAGAAATGCAGGAATATGTTCATAAGTGTTTGTTTTTTCCTTATATTCTGGTAAACAATAGAAAAGTATAAGATTTTACTCTAGAATGGGTCTGGGGGGGATATGGTAATCAAAGAGGCTTAAGCAATTTTAGGAACTAGTTACCGGGTTTTGATACTTATGTAAATAAGGTAGTCTAGTTCTGAATAATTTATCTTAAGACACGCGTAAGTATTCTAAACTATATACGCTGTTACAATAAACATTTTGGAAGCTCATATATTCAGAATCGTGCACAATTAATCTTCATATAAGTTATAATTAGTGGTAAAACTTTGATACAATATTTAGGTGAATGTGTTCTATATTTTGTAACGTTTAATGTTACGATGTTTAAATCCGATTTCAATATTTCGTAAATTATCTTTGGAATATTACTACGATGAGCAATTGAGCACTAAATAAACTTATCAATTGGCAATAATTTATCGATTTCTAAATCGATATATTGAAATTAATTTACTGGCTCGGGGACGCCCATTTGCGTAAATGAATTGCCCAATGACGAATGTTGCTTACAACTTGCAAGCGGCAAAAAAATAGTGTTTTTTTTTATTTGACATTTGAGTCTGTAACTCAAATACTATATTGGCCATATTTAGGTATCCAATACTATATTTCGTTGTAGATGCTATTAGGGTGGTTCCACAAAAGTTGGGTAACTTTGTGTTCCAGTGGATTTTTATAAAAAATTATATTAATCACCCAATATTTAAAATGTCTGGCACATGAAACAACCGACTTTTTATTATGTCACTCAATTTAGCCTTACTCATATACTTTTTTAACACAAAAAAATGTAGTTTTCTCTCCTTTATATCAGTCCCTAGCCATGTCACATTTCCAAAATACTGCTTTCATTCGTCCGGTTTTAGTATGTCTAGATGATATTTGAACTTTATTTGACTTAAACACAATAAAAATTACATTGTCTTAATCACCGAAACGATTTAGTGAACAATATTAATAATTTTCATATCTTTTTATATAAGAAAAGTAGTGTCATCGATAGTTAAAATCAGGCCCTAGCCACTCAGTAATTTCAAAAATACGCGGCAACCGAACAAAACCAGCGTTTTAAAACTGTTGCGTTCTGAAGTAACGACGTGAAGTTAGCCATACACGTGGGCTGTTCCGCGTCGGTCATCTTGACATCACTGCGGTCGGCTTCGACGCTGAGGAAACACGTGCTGTGCCAGTCACTCTGTCAGCCCCTAGATAAGTTGTTTTATAAAAACTTAATTAGTTACTATTCTCTTTTGTTTGCGTGTATATGCGATTTGTTTGTTCTGATGTTATAGCTAACTACAAGTTTCGGTATTTCTTTTTAAGAGTAGACTAAGAGTGATTTAGTTCTGATTCGTCAGTCCCTAGGCCATCAGGCCCCGGTCATACATGTGACCAGGGACTGATGCCATGGCTAGGGCCTGGCTTCATAATAGTTTAAATAGATTCGCCAATTGAAAACAATTCTGTTTGTTGTAGAATATGGCGCCTCGAAAGAAAATAACGTTGTCTAATGAAGAAAAAGCAAAAAAAAAACAGAACAGGCAAAAAAACATGTAAGAAAGTATCTAGCTACAAATACTTTACTAAACACTGCTTTGTCTATAAATTGAATTTGATTTTGCAATAAATATGTCAATTAATAAGATTATAGTAAGAATTACTAAATAAATGCTGATTATATAAGATACACATGTGATTTTATTGTACTAACAATGTAAGGTGTCAGTCCCTATCACAGCCCGTCAGTCGCTAGAACACATATTCCAAAAAAAAAAATTTTTTCAATAAAGTGACTGGCCTCTTTGGATATAAAAAGTAAACCATTATAAGTAATGCACTTTACTAAAAGTTTTCGAACTAATAACACCTATGGCAAAATTTGTCAGAAAGTTACCCAACTTTTGTGGAACCACCCATTACTTTTGTGACTACTTCTTTATTGAGTGTCTTTATACTGACCAGCTTCCCGCCAGCGGCTTCGCCCACGTGGTCTTACAATTTTTTCCGCCGTTTTTGCAACATTTTTCATTGCTTCTCCGCTATAATTAGTCGTAGCGTGATAGCCTATAGCCCTCCCCGATAAATGGGCTATCTAACACTGAAAGAATTTTTCAAATCGGTCCAGTAGTGTCGGAGCCTAATAAATACAAACAACAATCAAATATTTCCTCTTTATTGTATTAGTATAGATTTCTGACACTTACGCAATAAAATCCGTCTAAAGAAATTTCATTTTAATGTGTCTATGGTTCTCTTGAAAGTTTTCAATAATATGTATATTACAGGACCGGAACGATTTAACCTAACACCGTGTCATTCCTAGCGTTGAGACGATAAGTACCAATTAAATTAATTGGTAGAGACAAGAGATCATCTATCGTAAGTACTACTAAAATTACCACATTTGATTAGTCAATTAAGATTCATATTACTCAGTTTTTTGAGGACAAGAGCGATACATAGATTTGTCCGTTATGGTAGTGTGTGTGTGTTGGTAAATCAAATAATGTAATAATAACCTAAGACATTAAGTTTAGCTACGGTTTGTGCAAGTATGATAACACACTCGTGCGCCGCATAACTTATGTAGTATAGTGATCTCAACTAATAAGTATTTATTGATTATGCTCTCAAACCTACCGAGTCTGTAATAAATACTGGTGGAATTTCGAAGTACCAGCTTAAGGTATGACAGAATAGTTCATTAGGCTCGTGATGTCAGATTTCAGATATGAGAATTCTTATGTCATGAAACGGATTTAGATCGTCGTGCGTGTTGGTTAGACCCTTTAGAAAACAATGCAAGTAGGAGATACTGAATGTAGACAAAAAAAAAACTTTTTCATTCTTTATTAAAAAAAATTACCGCCCTTGTACATTACTTATGTACATAAAGAATTAAATAAATAACAAAACTTGTAAGCGGTGGACTTAATTTGATTCAGTGAACCCTTTTTTTACGTTAATATCAAGCTATGTATAGGCTGACTGTACGTACCTAATGATGATAATCCATTTAAATTTTCAATGTTACGTTCTATTTAAAAAGGCCTTTTTCATAATCAATAGGGTAGGCCTCTCTCAGAGATTTGACTGTTTGAGAGAGGTTAGAATATTTTTGGAACTTTGAACTACTTAGTCCTAAACTGCAAATCCAGTCAGCATTCTTCAGCACAATACCTGAAACAAAAGAAAAAAAACATAAAAATACAGAAGTGAGTAACATCACCAATTAATAAAGATTTGTAACAAAGTAATAATTAGATAGAAGTGCCTTATATGGATAGGGTTATCACATAATCGATATTTTTCGAAAACTCAAAGCCAATCGAAAGTGTTCCTTCCTGCTTTTACAAAAAAACAGTGCGAGTCATTATAAGTCAATTCATTGTATTCGTTGTGATTTATCTAATCATTTTGATTATTCTAAAGCATTTCAGTTTCATAAGGACTACTTAATATGTCGGCTGCATCCAACGACTCCAGAAAGGTTTGCGAGTGCAGACCACGCACCGGTAAGCGCTGCGTAGGACGGCCATAAAGGAGATTTCTCAAACTATAAACCTACTTTTAAATCTGAACTTTTTCAATAAACAGTCTCAAGAAAAATCCTGGCGGTAGGCAAAGAATCTGGATATGTCCGGAAAATTCCAGGCGTATGTAAGCCCTACGCATGAATGACGAAGCAACAACTTACTTTCGTAGGGAAAGTTGTCGCCTACGTCACAATTTAAAATAACCGTCAGTATGAGCTAATGTTTGTTTAGTAGGCAGTTAGGTAATGTTGATTAATGAACTAACCGTTAAATACCACTCTTATCAGATGTGGCTTGATCAACATTAATGAATAGATACTATTAAAAACAAACGTGTTAATTTAGAACTACTTTCTATTTTAAGTCGGTTTAGACCGATGACTTCTTTGACTTTACACTATCCTTCGTACTTCATCTTTTTTTTATGTAGCGTGTAGAAATCTAGATAGATTTCGCCGCCCAACTGCACCCTTATTGGTTGACCTATCACGGGTGTTTCGCTTCGTCACTTGCTGGGATTATGGGAGCGAGTGTCATTCCACCGCAACCCCATCAATAATAAACCGCTCTAGCAGTGTTCGACACTATTTGGGACTATTATAATCCCTGCCAATCTACATGAATAGGGCGCGGCATTACCTACCGCACCGCTCCGTACCCCAAGATGCTCCTACCACACCCTGAGAGGAGACCCACCCAGAGCATCCACTAATGGCTCAATAAATACGTTGATGAGAGGAATATCTAATCTTCCCTCAAATAAAACAAAAGAAGGCGTGCTTACTTTTGCCCCGAACACTTGCACACAATCTATTTATCAGATATTACCAACAACGGTAGACGTGACATTTAGCTGCCAAACACGGGCCCGCCCAGCAGGTAATAATTTATGATTATAAATATCGATATTGCACATATGATTATTATTTAATTTTAGATATTGGTGATCTTAGAAATTAATATTTACCAATTAAATGTGTCCTTTACAAATGTTTTATAGAAACGCCTTACTACTAGCTATAAGTACCTCCATTTTATTTTGATGTGGCTCAAAAAGTTCATTTTTTCGTCCATGTTTTGTGAACCCTAGAAGTTATTGAAATGAAACATATCAGATTTTTCGCTACATTATTTAACTCGCATATCCGATATATAAGTAGGTACTACGATTGTCTGGACTTTAAAAGACCATGGTTCCCTGAGTTTGTTTCGTCGTTTCTTCTCAGAGGTCGTCAGTAAAGAAATGCTGGCGCCTTCTAGTTTAAAAAAAATATAATGACTTGTAAAAGTGTCTACAGTAATAAATACCTACCATTTCGAACATACATGAAAAAGTTAAAATACCTAATTAGTGACAAACTTTCCACGACAGACAAATATTCCTAAAACGGTAATTTATGATTAGGCAATTAAGCATCGCAATTAGGCATCGTAACTATTAGTAGCAATTTAGCAGCACATGACATTTATTTTGAAATCACAGATTTATCAGTGATTTGCATCGTCATCATCTCTGCAGATTATTATTAGATTGTTATTTTAATTCTACACTTCCATGGCATGTCTATCTATCGGTATTTATTCTATCTATAGTTTTTGTAAGATTGATGGACAGATAATGTCCCGGGGCAAAGGCTAAAACCTAGAAGCATTTGTTAAAGAAATAATTTAGCTATCTTGATCGCACACTATCGATATTTCAATCACACATCAATCTGTCATCAATCGATTGATAAAAGGTTATTGAAACAAAGAAAAGGGGGTCATCAAAACCGCCCAAATGCTGTACTGATTATTGGAAAAAATACCCTAAATAATACGCTGGTTAAAACTCTAGTCGTACTTTTTTAGGCTTATTAGGGGATGGGAAAACATAACTTTTTCATAGTGCTTTTGTAGTAAAAACTGTCAACTTGACAGCTATTTGCTGTCAGTGTCAGTTTCGGAATGTCAAACACACACCATTGTGTCACATTATTTACTAACAGTTTCATAGTGATTTCATGGTAAAAACTGTCAACTTTACAGCTGTCATGTACCTACCTCAGATACTTTGGGCTGAGTTGTATGGGCTTTTGACAGTCAATAAAATTGTACTGTGCTTTTGATGACCTCCTTTTACTAGCTGTGCCTGTGTGTAACCGTGGTGTTACCGTCGCTTGTCGCAATCTCATGGGTATTAACCCTATAAATCCTAATCTTAACGTCGGTATATTTAGACACACCCTCCAAGGAACCCTAACGTATTTTACGTCACATTATTACCTATATAAAACGTTAAATAAGATTATAATCTTTCCTTCAAAAGGTAAATGTCACACAAAAATGGTCAAAAGATAAAACAGTATATAAGGAAAAAAATGAATACTTATAGGTAAAATAATGTCCAACCTTTGAAATATATGGCCGAGATTATTTTTAATTAATCCAATCAAAAATGGCATTATTAAAACTGTTCACAGGTACTCACGAGACAATTTTATAAGAAAAGTCAACGACAGGAAACTGTTACAATCACACACATCCCGCTATTGACCTCTCCTTTCCTGTGTAGACCTCTCCCTTTTAGAAATTGGATATTAAAATGGTGATCTCAAATGCAAGTCATATAACTTTAGGTACCTGTCCTAAATGTACAATTATATAAATAAAGATAATACAATTTTGCTTGGTCACAGAATGTAATGACCTGAATGGCTAGCTATCACATAAGACCGACCTCACGTTTAGCCAGATGGAAACCACAAACAAGGGTCTAAGATAATGTAATCTGATAATGGTATCCTATGGATAATAATTTGGATATAAGCTACTCCAAATTTTAGCGTGACGGAGTTACAAACACATTTTCAGATTTATATCTAATATTAAGTACAGGTAGGATTTTCATAGATCAAAATAGATAATAAAACGCTGAGCCTTTGTTATCACTATTCTATGACGATTCGTAAAAGAGGCTAGATCTTGGTCCATCACTTTGTTCCCAAAAACTTGTTCATTGGTTACACAGCTAAACCAAAAAGCACATTAATTAATAACGTTAACACTCCTTCGGCTTCGGTAATAAATATTACAATAATTTGCTATTTAATTTCCTCATTCCAATATTACCAGTACAGTAACCATAATTATATTGTTAATGTTAACACCTAAATGACATGCGCATTTTATCGCTGTTATCTTCAAGGTGTCCATTGAGTTATAATGTCCATTCATAATTGGGCGCAAACAATATTTTATGATTATGACTTCATGATGAATGTGTTTTATGGACTTTAAGAGTACCAGTAAACAGAGAAGGAAACACGTATTTCAATCATCAAAGATGTTGTGGTGTCAATTTATGCTAATAGAGACGATATTAAAGTTCCATCTAGTAATAGGTAAATAATTTAGGGTAACATCAGTAGGATACACTAGGGCGTGCGTTTTAATTATCTTTTGGCCTTTATGAATAGAAGACAAATGTTCTACAACCAAATATACAGTGGTAATGATCAAAATAGTTGATAGATCTACAAGTACTACAAATTTCAAACATTTAGCTTTTACCTTACCTTCCAAACAAGGTAACCGGAAATCCAATCCTAATAAAATCATGTGTCTACATACCGCCTTAGGCTACATGTCAAAATGAAGGTACCAAACAACTATTCACAAATTGTATAAGTACAGCACAACATTGGTAACTCATATCCATAAAGGCATTCATTATATCAACAAAGCATTAATTGATTTCATACAAACTATTAGCAATGGGTTTATCTAAACATGATCTACAAACTTAAGAACATTGCATAAAGGTCATGATAATCTTTTCACACGAGTACTTACAATGATAAACGAAATAACTTGGTGTGCCCTTGTTGCTGCTTTTAGTGAAGTGGAACCTGACAGTGATGCTAAAATAGTATGATTCAATGATGGGAAAAAACTGCACCTTATAAGCAATAAAGTACAAATATCGGAGATTTATTTATTTGTACCAAGATATTACCTAAAATCATTTTTTTTTATTATACTATATTTTATATTTCCTACTCATTTTCCAACATATTTCGTACTTCTTATCTACGTTCGCATTTGAAGAATAGAATAGAAAAAAATCTTGATTTGTCAATGTAGGTAGGTACTTAGGTATCATTACAAAGTGTTGGTTGGTGTGGTGTTGAAAAATATTTATTGTTTAACATTGTAGATCGATAGTTCTTGTGTTATTGAAATACATTTTCATATTAAGAACATTATTCAGAATGCAAATTTATAAACAAGCGGTTTTGGTTTATCAATTTTCATTCACAATTATTGCAAATGAATCATAAAAATTATTGCTTTCTCTTTCAAGCATAACAAATGTATGTCATTGTAAATCACATCTCTGTGTGTAACGTCTGCTATAAATTTTGTACCGGTCGGTAAATGGAGATTTCCATTCACACGAGTATTAATATTACAATAATATTCACTCATTTGCAAATAATTCATTTAATCTGCTTCATTGATCTTGTCATCGCTAGTGTGGCTGTTAAGCTTGAGGTCGTGGTTTCATGCGTTATTAACTTTAAAGTTTATCAGTTTATTTGGATCTGTTACTAGATATAGTATATCCTCTTGGTATAATGCACTGCTTGGCTGTTACTAACAGCAAAGATATAAAAAAGTGATTTGCTTCATTATGCATAATTACTAATTATCTTAAGAACTGCAGCGTAAATTAGGGTTCTAATATTATTTACTCTCCTTACTTTGAATTTAATGTGACGTTAGCTACTCCTTTGATATTTTTAACTCTCTCGGGAATGCAGGCAGTAATATAATGCATTTTTCATTGCATTAGGCTAAATATGATTTCGACATTGCACTAGAACATTATTCACAATCAATAAAATTAACAAATGGAGCCTTCTCACGCCCCCATTACGATAATGATCGTTTATCTGAATCATATCGCGCCCTCAGGCGCTGTCCGAAACGCCATGATAGCTATAAATCTTAAGATCGCCGTTAATTCCGGCAGCTCATACACATTGAAAAATGATAACCCGTAAAAGTTATATTATTAGCAAATAATGTATTTTGTATAATTAATTTTAATGTTTCGAGTAGATTCGATACTTATAGTTCCTGTCTTCAACAGAGAAAATTTTGTTCACAAGCCGATGTTGCATCGCAACGTAATCGCAAGTCAAACATGATGTTTAAAAAACTTAGGACCCCATACAACTAATAAAGTTGTTTGTTTTTGTAATTTTGAATTTGATTCCTTTTAACTATTTTTTTTATTGACTGAATGTCATTGAACTTCTGTTGATGCATCATTAGACTTTTATGTATTATATAATCAACATAACGAGCTTTAATTAAACCAACTTCATAATTATATACCAAGACCAAGGTTACAAAAAATGGTAACCCGTAGCTTCAAATACCAACCATAAATAAGAGAAGCGGGGAAGGAACAAACAGATGTAATTGTATTAATTATAACTTCTATCGCACTTATGTTATTTAATGTTTGAACTGATCTTTAATAAAATAGTGGCCTTCCTGACCTGATGCTCATTTTAGGCTACAGGCTCAACACCGTATGTATGTACTATTGTACCTTCTGCTGGGAAAGGGTCCCTTCTCAGTATGGCTAGGTGAATGACAGTAGTGACAGCCCGTCTTGTCGAAAGCTTGTGTCATTTCCATACATTTTGTTTCTATTCGCTCCAAGTTTCCTCACAATGTTTTTCTTACCAACCATTGATAGTAATTTTATTATGCATACGCACATGAATTCGACCATTCAGGGATTTAAAACATGTAATGAATCCAACCCCTGGTCTCATCACTAGGTTATCATGAATATCTACAGAGAGTAAGGTTTTTTAATTATACTAATTTATATAACACAATGGCCTTTGGTCTAGTGGTGTCAAACCATAAATTGCTAGTTGTGTTTGCATTGTTAATGAGGCCTAGAATCTAGAATAAAAGCTTAGTCAATGCTTGTGTAAGAAAGCCTAGCAATTTATCTCTGTCTAGTGTTAAGCTTATCAATCATTCTACTTCCTGACTGAACCGTTTCACTAGTGAAGTGTTCTTAATTGTAGCACTAATTATTGTAGAGCAGACAAACTTGAATATACATTTATTAAAACTAGCTCTTGCTCGCGGCTTTACATCCTAAAAGACATTTTTTTGTTGGTTGGATACATATAAAACAATGGGTATTTTGTTTGTTCGTTCTAGCGTTCCTTTATGTTATAGTTTAGTAACCGCATGAATGTTATAGGCTCCTATTATTAAAGATTTGTTGTTTCGTCCACGCCCTATAACTTTTCTGATACAAAGGGGCATTGCAACGCATTGATCTTACCTAGATAATTTAGAGTTTAATCCCTTCCTCATCATTAAACCATTAATTGTCCCACTGCATACCCAGCAGAGACTGAGAGGGATTAGGCCATAGTCCACCACGCTGGCCTAATGTGGGTTGGCAGACTTCACATGCCGTCGAGAATACTCTCTCAGGCATGCAGGTTTCCTCACGATGTTTTTTCCTTCACCGTTAAAGCGAGTGCCTTGGATTCGAACTCGAGACCGTTGACTTGGCAGTCCAGTGGTTATCGCAGTCCAGTGGCTATCGCTGCATAATTCTTTACAGTCAGTAATTCTCCAAAAAATAATCTAGCTTACTTCTAAGCTGTCAATAGATACTATATGTCCCGTACGTTTTTTTTTTAATCTAGATTTGTTGGTGCTTACAATTTTCGGGTGACACACATCTATTCAAGTATGATACTAAATTAAATATCTCTGCGATAAATAATTCAGTATAAAGCAGCTGTGTTTAATGTAGATATATAAACACTGTCACTATTATTGTATTAAACTATACTTAATTTGTAAATAAAATATTATGAATGACGCACATCACATACAATATCAACAATAACAACAGTACATTGCAATTATGTACTCGAGTTCTAAAATAACACCATCACACCTCTTTATTCGTCGAAGGGTTATGCAGGTTCCGTGTAATAGTGAGCGAACCCGATAATGCGACATATTCAAACTGAGCTGTTACAGTACCTGTGTCATAGAATGCTTAGGAATGGAATTCAAATTCAAATTCAAATCATTTATTGCAGACTAAGTGTACATTTGGGTAATAATTATGTTATGGTAGGTACTTAAGACTTAGTGCCTTTTCCAAGCATTGCAACATCGCGGGCAAAATACTATAAACATTATATTCAATTAACAGCAACGTCGCTATAAATATAATTAATTATGTCAGCTAAAGGATTCATTTATGTATGTCTAGTAGCATTAAGAATTATTATATTATTAACTCAAGACTCTGAGCGCTTGTCACGGCAAGACCATTGGTGTAGTTATTTTTCATTTTCAAAAGACAGCGCCCACTTTAGGGAACGAGCTCTGAGTCTTTTTTTCCCAGTTCGAGCAAAGTGCTCATTCATTTACAAAACATTAGGGCCGTCCAACCTTTGACAGATGCGATCGCCATAAAAAGTAGCACTTACGCCATCTTTGTTAGTTTGGCATTTGTTTTTTACCTATCTGTAGATTGTTTTACCTAATGGAGATCGAAATTTGACATAAGCTCCATAGAATACATAATGTCAAATTTCTATCTCTGCCAGAGTAAACAATCTACAGATAGGATATTAAGTTCGGCCGTTAGACAAGACCATTTTGGGACCAATTTCAGGGATGTAATTTTGACATGTGATCCGCCCAGTCCTTACACAGTAATATATAACGTTAGTTTTTGTTTACCCTAAAGCCGAAAGAAGTTTGAAAGAAAGTGCTATTAGAGATATCTAAGAAATTGTTATTTTGTCAGTAGCAGCTCGGAGGTTGCAGTCATGCCCGGTCAATGTCAATACGTTCGCCCCCAAAAACATGGGACCTAGAGATACTGGGGAATTAGTACTGCTCTGCTCAAAACTGCGGGGAATACAAGCGTGATGGTATGTTTAATAATCGTCGTCCATTAAATCGTGGACAATGTCATCCGGTTTTCATATAAACGATGATCCAGTGTGTTGTCACTCCCTGACATCAAGGCCGCGGCAATTTTCATACAATGTCGGCTGCCTTTGCTGTTGCTGCAATAACTATGGTTATTAAAATATAACTGTTGATAGCTATGATTAAAGCAACTCAACAATATGTTGTAGCAATTATGCTCATCTATGTTATTAATTTTGTAAAGCACGAGACCTTCCACGTTCATGTTTAAAAGTATATAATCTGAAATCGGTTAAATCGAAGTCTGGAAATTGCATGCTCGAAGACAAAAAATATAAATTAATATCTTAGTTGCACCTAAGTTATTTAAAGGCGTATAAAAAAATTATAATAATATTTTTTCTTTACCAGTTTTTGGGGATTAGACTAGACCACATGAGATGAATCCCATACTCCCCGTGGGATTGTTATCCACTAAAACCACCCCAGTGGCCACCCAACACATGTAGGGGGTATGTTGAGGTCCCATGTATAGCAGGCGAGCCTATTACCAATAATCGGGCACAAATCTAAACTCCGAGCTAAAAACATTTCATGCTACAAAATAATGTCCAATATTTTTACGTCAATATAAATTTATGTTTACTTACGTAATAATGTTTGCTTGAGAATTATCAGCTGAAATATACGGCCAATACGCATTGGCTTTATGTTAAAATAACATGTTTTTTAAATTGGTTGACCAAACAAACCTAAACCACATCGCTAGAATAACTATCTACATATTATATAATTATATAGTTTTACGCCTGTGACCCATTGGGGTAGGCAGAGATATTTACACTTGCTACGATCCTGGCACACCACTTCCGCCTGATCTACGCTCATTAGCCGCCTTAGTCCCTATGCAAGCTCCCCGGACCTAGCCTTTTTTAACCCCCAACGAAAAAACGACGATTTTGATTTTGTTTCTTTTTTATTTGAAAGTTGAATTAGTCGGGAATGTTCTTAGCTATGTTTGATGAAAATCTGTCCGAGATGGCCGCCGCCTCAACTCCCTCAATATGGGTATCAATTGAAAGGGCTTAACTAGGAGAATACTATACATCAATTTCAAATCCAAGATGGCCGCCACCACAAAATGGCAAATTACATTTCAGTCAAGGGCTTTCTAAATTTTTAATTTACGTTAGGTTATTGAGAACGTTCGTAAATTGGTTGTGGTACGTTATCTGTGGGCGGCCGCATCCAACTCTGCCATCCTTACTCGCCATGTGTACGTGTTTAGAAACTGTGTACCATTAAAAAGATAATTACTGTCACATCGGACGTCATAATGGGCAAAAGATAATTATCACAATAACTACATTATTGTTCCCACACTTTTGTGATTTACGGAAACAGACAATTGGTCACGCAATAGTAATTGTGGTGCACTTCCGATGTATTGTCGTGTTTAATGCTAATAACTATATCACATGAGGTCTTTGAACAGGGTTATTTATCAAGTTAACTAATCATTTCCAAACTTTGCAATAAGTCATTTGTAGCCTGTAAACATGTAAGCTTTATTTCATTAAGTGGTGGAGAAAATAAATAAATTATTATTATTCAATAAATCATTTTAACTGTCAGAAGTGATGTTCTGAGTTCGATCTCCAAATAAATTAATAAATATTTAAAAATATCCTGGGACATTTTACACAGCACCAAGTCCCAAACTAAGCAGAGCTTGTACTTTAGGTACTAGACAATGGATATAATACTTATATATATTATATACATTTTTTTGTAAATACATACTTATAATATATGTCGGATACAGGATCTATATCCTTGGCAGGAAGGCAAGGTAACGACTATCTTGTGGGCAACAGGTGGGTTATGCTGGTTCAAACATTAAAACACAGAACTCGTACTCAACTGTCATTATATCTGGTTTTGACCGAGTACGAAATATTACAATGCAGACATCCCCCAAAACGCCCACCCTTCGCAGCTTCGCTAGTGCTACCTACTGAGGAGAAGAAGCCGCGGAAGAAACTCCTCAAGCACATTTGTCTGTTACGAATTTACGATTACCAAGCTACATTTAAATTACAATTCAGCAATAGCAATAACAATGTAGGTAGAACTATAAAGTAACGTGAGTCCGTCAGTCAATCAAGCCAGACGTCCGCACGAATCGACTACACAGTGTGAAGTGCCGAGAGCAAGTGCAACCGCGCGAGGCACAACTGTAACTGTTTTCCCCACTGCGCCACCGTGCCCTTTATGTGATATCGTTGGTTCCATTCGACGTCACCAGGGGCGCTGTCATCTCAATAGTGTCACCGGGTGGCGCTGTAGTCTCAAAAGAGTCAATTGAGCGTCCGTGATCATGCCCGATGCGACACGGCCATTCTGACAAGTCACACGTCCTCGTGTGTTAGTTAATCTGTAACCAAAAGAAAACAACACAGTATACGTTCGGCCAATCCTGACCAACACAAGTCAGCTAAGCTGCTGAGCTTTTCTAGCACCATCGCTTAACTAGCGGTATCGCTCAAATAAAATCATCCTTACGATTTTATAAACAAACAGTCATCGATGTGACCATATAAACTAACACATAGTCACCCCAGTGACCATAGTACAACAAACACAGTCATTCTTGACTAGCACCCATCCTCGGGTCTACTTATCGGCAAAATGTGCTCAGAGAGTAATCTAGCTCGGCTATTCTGCCAATAGGAACAGAGGTTCAACAATCAACTGTTCCGACTGATAATGACCCGCTACCAGGGCGTTGCACAAAGTGCCTCCCGCACAACATCATTAATTGGTAAAAGGTATCCTTAAGCAATGCATACCGAACCCGCGAAATTTTCATTGTAATCCGTGCCAAAACTAAAACACATATTCCAAACCCATCGCCATCATGCCACTCATGAGGCGCGGCCCCAAACCATTCCAGACCCATCGCCATCATGCCACTCATGAGGTGCGGCCCCAAACCATTCCAGACCCATCGCCATCATGTCACTCATGAGGTGCGGTCCCAAACCATTCTAGACCCATCGCCATCATGTTACTCATGAGGTGCGGTCTTAAGCCATTCTAGACCCATCGCCATCATGTCACTCATGAGGTGCGGTCTTGAGCCATTCTAGACCCATCGCCATCATGTTACTCATGAGGTGCGGTCTTGAGCCATTCTAGACCCATCGCCATCATGTTACTCATGAGGTGCGGTCTTCAGCCATTCTAGACCCATCGCCATCATGTTACTCATGAGGTGCGGTCCCAAACCATTCTAGACCCATCGCCATCATGTTACTCATGAGGTGCGGTCTTGAACCATTCTAGACCCATCGCCATCATGTTACTCATGAGGTGCGGTCCAAAACCATTCTAGACCCATCGCCATCATGTTACTCATGAGGTGCGGTCTTGGCTCGTTGCACCAACGACTCTATAGACCCATCGCCACATGTTACTCATGTGGTGCGGTCAGTCAGTAATCTGTGCACCAACGACTCTCTATAGACCCATCGTCACATGTTACTCATGTGGTGCGGTCAGTCGGTAATCTGTGCACTAACGACTCTATAGACCCATCGCCACATGTCACTCATGTGGTGCGGTCAGTCGTAATCTGTGCACCAAGTAATCTCTATAGACCCATCGCCACATGTTCCTCATATGGTGCGGTCCCAAGTCATCGCTGTGCATCAACACATGAGTGTACCAAGCCATTCTTAATCAGATTTGATCTCTACCAATCTCATCAACCATGACATCTAATCCTCGTGCAACTTGGTGATCGGGCCGATCGGGGACCTTCCTCTCATGATCATGGGGGTATTTGAAAATTCGCTTAAAGCCAAATGCCTTTTCACTTTGGTTCTAACTTGGTTACTACAAAAAAACTAAATTGTAACCTTCGTTTACAATTAAAATCTCAGTGAGCAGAGCCTTCAGGTTACTCGAAAATAAAAGAAACAAGTTTTGCTACTTAGCTTCTCTTACAGCTTCCATCAGGCATTCAACAACAGAGTCGTAAGTAAAACAATACAGCTCACCGTTTATTTTCCTGCGTCTTATGTTAGGAATGTAACGCAAACAGGTGCACTTCCCGCTCTGCACTAGCCACCAACACCATACTAGTGTGTCTGCAGCAGCTCAACAGCACCTTAGCTTAACGCCTTGTTTTGAACAGCATTTGGTCCCAGCCAGGATGAGAAACACGATCAGGTGTATATCTAAAACAAAAAAAATCTTACGCAGCATCACTTTCATTCGGTTACGTCGTGACCTGGCTTAATTTCACTAGAGAAGAATCGAATTTTCAATTATCGCTGACAAAGCCATACAAAGCCACACACAGTCAGGTTTTTCAGAATCTGTAACTCTAAAACCTAAAAGTAAAACAGCCTACCAGCAATCTTATTGTAGTCATACATCTAGCCCATGAATCGAAACTTTGTACGCATATCCATCGAGGGAACCGCCCGTGTGTGTCACACTCTAGACCCCGACTTTCGCTAGGGTTAAACGCGTACCGCACACCCATGGACTACTCGAGTTGCCTCAAGAGACCGATTTATACCTGGCTACGACTACGCAATAACCACTGGTACGTTCGAACGTAATATGGCCACTACAACCCCTTACTTGGCCTCAAGTCTCAACGTAAACTTGTTCATCAACAACATCCGAATATCCTTCAAACGTTTGAGCTCCCATCACAACACTCATGAGTCCTACATCCTCTCTTGCAGGCGACCCCAGGAGCCCACAGACACTATGACATTAGTCTGCATATCGCAGGGCCCAAGCCACCGACAAAGTGGCGCTATCACACATCAACTACTGTTTGGTACCTACATAATCCACCGACACGTGGCTAGACCAAAACTGCGTGTACAGTTTGACACAGAAACAACTGAGACGCACACAAACCACTGCCAAACGAAACGGCATTAATTTCACAATAAAAACCAACACCGCGGTTCGGTCCACCTAATTCAATCAGAAATCTCACAAGATTACAATCACCACCGCACACATACACCGCACATGGTGTCGGCAACAGACATCATCAATGATGAAGCAACCCGGCTCGATCCCACCGGGACACAGCCTCACAACGGCACTCCTGCCTCGGCCCCTCAGCATCATCAGGTTTTGCACCGTGAGGATATAAAGCACTAGACAGCTCCAAGAAGACCCCTCCGAAGTCCTTAAATCGTTCAGCAATGCACCCAATACGTAACTACTCAGAAATCCGCAACTTAATCTCACGCTTTTGATTAGTAATCCTACAATGGCGGTAGTTTGTATTGCTAAGACTTTGCCGCAACATCAAAATCTCTAAAATGTAACCTTATCGCAACGGTAACGTGAAAAGTCATTTACTTCATAATTTACGAGATCAGTACTGATGACTTTAGGGCGCTCGAATCCCATCGATCCCGAATATGTAAGCCACTTCAAAAAAAAAAAACAATAAAGAATTACAAGTGAGAAATCGTCACTATTCAATACACGAAAATAGACTTGCTTTTCTCCAAAGCGGACAAACTAATTTGTAGTGCCTATGAACGCTATGTAAACACCAACACCAAAACAATATGGACATAGGTGATCATAGGGATTACCATATCAACGACTTGTGTTCGTATTTACCAAATAGAAATCGTTTTGAATCGAAACGGTTAATTTACACACAACTTATGGACAACCTTCACTTGGTGTCCAAGACAACATGTAAACGGATGGCCGACTCACAGTTATTAAACAACAGTCTGTACTAGCGTCTGATCTTGTCATGGACATCCATCCAGCATCCGAAGTCACATCACTAACTTGTCACTACACTACAGGGCACCATTCCACGAACGACATGCTGCACAAAATGAAGCCGACTTCGAGAACAATGACTACAGAGCCCGTGGTGAATACAAGGAAACAGCGCCGCACATCCCGTACGACTACGACGTCCCAGCCACAAAACCGATGAGTCCGCTCGGCAACGGGTACCCCAGAAGCCAGAAGACTTTAGGTTCTTCTAAGCGGACTAGCCCCATGAACCACTTGTTCAAAGAGCAAATACACGGCAATGGGGACAACACAAAAGATCCCATTGGGTCGAAGTGTTGCTGGCCAATAGAAACCAGCCCCACAGCAAGATAAGATAAGAACTTGTAACACCTTAGAAGCAGAAAGGTAACGTTCATAACTTCAAATAACATCGGGGGAACGACCATAATCTTAAATCACTGCACCTTCATAGTTTCTCACTAAAATCTGGACCAACAATACGTGAACATTTTTCATCATGTTCCAACGATATGTGCGACTACCCTCGCCTTTAAGAATATACAAGGGCACTGAATTTTTAATCACTATAGGTACTACATGGGAATAGAATCTTCATTTAAAATTCAACAACAATAAAATGTAACAACATCTACCAACGAGTACTCATTAATTACAACCTTACATAAAGTCTGCACTTGATTTTACAATAACTAACCAACAATTCAATGTTTTCCACCGGACTTTATAACCCAACTTCAATAATGAGCACTCGGTACTAGAACTGTTGTAAATTTGACAACACTCACCAGATTTTGAAGTTTTCTCAGGTATGGGTCACACACTTTACACTGTACACTTGCCGGAGCCACTTTTATGTTTGAACCAACACTTGTCCCAGTTCTGATGTCGGATACAGGATCTATATCCTTGGCAGGAAGGCAAGGTAACGACTATCTTGTGGGCAACAGGTGGGTTATGCTGGTTCAAACATTAAAACACAGAACTCGTACTCAACTGTCATTATATCTGGTTTTGACCGAGTACGAAATATTACAATGCAGACATCCCCCAAAACGCCCACCCTTCGCAGCTTCGCTAGTGCTACCTACTGAGGAGAAGAAGCCGCGGAAGAAACTCCTCAAGCACATTTGTCTGTTACGAATTTACGATTACCAAGCTACATTTAAATTACAATTCAGCAATAGCAATAACAATGTAGGTAGAACTATAAAGTAACGTGAGTCCGTCAGTCAATCAAGCCAGACGTCCGCACGAATCGACTACACAGTGTGAAGTGCCGAGAGCAAGTGCAACCGCGCGAGGCACAACTGTAACTGTTTTCCCCACTGCGCCACCGTGCCCTTTATGTGATATCGTTGGTTCCATTCGACGTCACCAGGGGCGCTGTCATCTCAATAGTGTCACCGGGTGGCGCTGTAGTCTCAAAAGAGTCAATTGAGCGTCCGTGATCATGCCCGATGCGACATATATAAGAAACACCCAGACAAACACAAACACTTAAGTTCATCACATAAATGTTTGGGTCCTGTGGCAATCGAACCAGTGCTCGAACCACTAGACCACAGACGTCATCGAAATCAAGCAGTGTTATAAAATTATCAGTAGCAGCTCGCACAAAAATATTCCGAAGAACTCTGCTTAAACTTTCGTGTAGATATACCTAGAAGACATCATCATCATCATCATTTTAAACTTACATTTTATATAGCGTAACTGTTTTGCTATCTATACTTAATATTATAAAACTGAAGAGTTTGTTTGTTTGGTTAAACGCGCTAATCTCAGGAACAACTGGTCCAATTTGAAAAATTCTTTCAGTGTTAGATAGCCCGTTTATGTTTATCGAAGAAGGCTGTATATCCTCACGCTAAGACCAATAGGAGCTGAGGATAAATTAAAAAAGTTGCAAAAATGGGGAAAAAAATTCAACTTCTACTTAAATAATAAATAATAATAAATATCTTGGGACATTTATTACACAGCACCATCTAGTCCCAAATTAAGCAGAGCTTGTACTATGGGTACTAGACAATGGATATAATACTTATAAGTATACTTTTTTTTGTAAATACATACTTATAATATATAAGAAACACCCAGACAAACACAAACACCTAAGGTCATCACATAAATGTTTATGTCTTGTGGGAATCGAACCCACGATCTCGTGATCAGCAGTCCGGTACTCGAACCACTAGACCACAGACGTCGTAAAATAAATTGTGGAACAATTAAATTGCATTTGAAATTTAAATCCTCGCCTTCTATCTATAATTATGTTCATCGTATCATTGGAGGATTGTAACACCGACCAACCACATAATAATTAAATAGTCAACGCAAAACCACATAAATACTTGTTACCAATATTAAATATACCTATGATAAACAAATTATAGTATACGCATTTCCTATGTACCTACTCAGAGCGGTTATTACATACTGAAGTGTTAAATTATATACTTGGAACTGTTACTGTGACCTTTTGGTTTGGTAACAGTTAACTGGCGTATGGTAAGCTGATTGCAGGTTAAGTTTTAGATTTTGGACTTGACGGGTCTGCCCCCTGACCTTGGTAAATGTATCATATAAACTGTATAATATCTGGCATTTATAACTGTTTACCAACCAATAGTTTATCTAATAACATAAATGATTTATAATCTTTCGTTTTTTCTTCTTTTTGAAGGACTCTCAGAAATGGCGATCTGAGATTGCTTCAATGGGGTACTTGGCGAAATAATTCGAAAAAGAGGACTGATCACCCGCCTGGTGCCTGCCGTCGTGAACAGAATATATAGAAAAGAACAGAAACAGAAATAGTATAGAACAGAATAGTGATTTTCTCAACAATACCGACTGTCGGCTGCCGGAGCAACAGCAGCAGAGAGCAGAGAGGAGGAACTGGTTCTCGCGTAAAAGTGGGAACACAGGTGCTTTATGACAGACTCTGACGTAAGGGTTGTGGGCAGCCAATCAAACCCCAAGGTCCTATCACGGACCTATCAGCAAGTCAGATCTTTTCCTCATGTCATCGTCATCATAATCTTGGGTGCAACTCTAAGGTATATAAGCCTACACTCTAAAGACAACTATAAGGCCCACATGTGCCATCCTCCTGTGCATCGGTGTGGTTTTAGTGCGTAAGTCCCACACTCTCCAGCCTTATCCCCGAACTTTGGTGGCCTTTTGAAGGTTTACCCCCGTAAATAAAAAAGGCTATAGTTAGCCTACTGGTCTAATGTGGGTTGAAACCTTTGTTTGATTCAAGTGAATGTTAGTGAACTATGACTATGGCGGGACAAAAAGCTGCAACAAAATCTGTGTCTTCTCCACAGAAAGTAAAATAAAAACACAAAATGTTAGGTAAAATTATTGTAAAACAATACCCGGTCAATAGCGAACTGGTTTGCCATTGGTGATAGACCATTAGTCTAAAAAATCTTTATCACCCTGTACTAGCAGATATTTTTACTCAAAGTGACGTATCGTCGAAAGTCGAGGTTCACGTGAAGGTGTGCCCTCGAATAAGAATGAATACGTTGCATAAATGTTATAACATAAATTCTCCGCCTAAACCGAATCCTGCTCCTTCAGAGAACAATCATACAATGAACAACAGCTGGTTTATCCGCGCCATCGGTTCCCATAGAACAACGACTCATTAAGTCCAGAGCGCCATTGTCGGCACACGGCGGTGGCAGCGTATGGAAAATGATGCTTGATAGGCAATATTGTGTGTGAGAACTGCTGACAGCCACTGGGTAAATACTTCATGCTGAAAGCCATTAAGAGTATTTTAACATCACCTGTTCACTAGCTACGGCTAGAAAGAAAATTGGCAGCTCAGTATGGTCACCAAATTTTCTTAAAATTACGATCAAAATCAACAGCAGTACGTAAATAACAAAATAACTTCACAAAAGCAAAACAATACGTTGTAATCTCTGTATTAGAGGTGCTCACAACACGACCTCACCTCGACCCGACGGGTCTAACAATGCTAAAACTAAGCTAGGCCAGTGTCACCGGGTGTTATCGAGATGATAACCAAATTATATAAGTTATACAAGAGTTCACATAACGTACATAACAACGTTAATGTCAAAAGTTGCTATTTTACATTCGAATCGACAATCGTATAGAAATGACATTAGAGACAGCCCGATTTGTCGAAAGCTTTTGTCACTTCCATACAATTTATTACTATTCATTTGTCGATTCGAATGTCAAATTGCAACTTGAACGCCACAATCATGTCACATCATCACAGAGTACGTCTGCCCCATTAGAAGCGAGCAAAATGTTATTAAAGTTCTAGGGCGGCTATTATGAACATTTTCATACAATAAGGCTTTCCCCGTATTACATAGTCCCTCATCTAAAGTCCCAAACACACTGGCGAACTGCGGGTGTACCTACATGAGTATGCCTCTGCCTACCCTTTTGGAAAATACAGGCGTTATGGTATGTTTTGGGTGCTCGTAATATTTAAATGTGAGAGAAGACAAATCTAATCATTTGCATTCCTGGTGTTTGGGCCCGTTCGAAACTCTTGAATGCAGCTTAAAATTTAGTTGGATTTTTCAACAAAATTTTCGAAGAATTTCTATATATTTTCTTTTCAACCCAAACAATGTTTGCAAACTAATAATCATCATGCGTTCTAAGCGTTCTAGCCAATCAACTTAATCACAGTTTAACCCAATAGCACACAAAGAAGTAACCAGTAACCTTGCGTTACTTACAAACAAAGCGATGAATACATAAACATGCAACGCCTCTATTTAAATACGGTGCAGGCCAAATGAAAGGTATGTATGTACTGAGCTATTACAGCGATTGTACACTTGCTTGGGACTCGATGCGGTTACTGTAGAAAAAGTTATGCATTAACAACGCATATAGTGTACTATGGCTTTCCGCCAGCGGCTTCGCTCGCATGGCATAAGTATTATAACTTTCATGCCCTATTTCAACCCCTTACAGCATTTTTTTCGCAATAAAAACCTGTGTCCTTTCTTAGGCTCTAGACTATCTCTGTACCAAATTTCATTTAAATCGGTTCAGTAGTTTTGTCGTGAAAGCGAGACAAACAGAGTATTTTTTTAAATCGTTGAAACGGGAAGGGATCGACTCTAAACATCGGCAAAGTCTAAATACTTGTAGAATAAAGATTTTATTAAGAATTTTAGAAGAAATTGTGGTGTGCCAACTGCTGTGCTATTTTATACATACACATACCAACCAAAAAGGCCTCAGTGCACATTATGTAAGTACATGTACACTCAGACCTTTTTATCATAGGTACCCCTATGTCTGAGTGTACATGTACTTAAATAATGTGCACTGAGGCCTTTTTGGTTGGTGGAAACCACAGAATGCCACCTGGTAGGTCTAAATGTAAAGACGCGAGGTGGTGTCACATATTTCGCTTCTAGGACAAGGCAGATTCCACTCGAAGCACTTTTTCATAAATTGAAAGGGAAATATAATTTTATTTTATTTGGAATTGGAATTATTTCACAAAATCGTCTTAAGTTCTAGTCAGGATTTCGTTTATTCAAATTGATACCCGTGCTAGCCAATGTAAAACCCCTTTAAGTATAGAGAGGCATAGTGAATATGCAAATACGGTGTCACACACAGATTGAAGGCTCGATTACAGATCTAGTACCGGTCGGCATTGAGTGCGCGTACACCTATGATTGATACAACTTGTGAACAACGTTATGCTAATCTACCAATCTTGCGCTTATCTGGGAAGCTTAAAAAAAACTTTGAGCTTCCCTGACGAGTTCTGTAGTTTCTGCATACCTCATTGGAAAATGAGGGAGGGGAGGAGTGTTAAATGATGTATCCTATGTATGTAAAATACTGTCTTGTACAATTGTATTAGAAATTGTTTTAATTTATTGGGACAAAAATTAGGTAAGAATTAAAAAAAAAACAATTGCAATACATATTTGTTTTTATGCTAAACATTTTCTAGACATGCACATTTCAAAGAAGAATATTAATTTTAGAAATATTATTCATCTATACCAATATTATAAAGAGTTTGTTTGTTTGTTTGGTTGAACGCGCTAATCTCTGGGACTATTTGGAAAAATCTTTCAGTTTTAGATAGCCCGTTTATCGAGGAAGGCTATACGCTATATATCATCATCGCTACGACCAATAGGAGCGGAGTGTCATTTAAAAATGTTGCAAAAACTGGGGAAAAATTCAACTTCTAAGGGAATGAAGTAGCGGGCAAAGGCTAGTAACTAATAAGTATACACTTTGACTTCTTTGAAAATATCTATGAAAGCTTTAGAAGCTTCACAAAACTAAATGAGCGAATATTTAAAGGACAGATGGTGGAAAGTCGAAACAATTGTTTTTCAATTGTGTGCTAATTGATCCTTCATAGATTAAATTAAGGTCAGCAACAAATCGATTTGAAGCTACTTAACCCCCTGTACGCACATTATTATGTAACCAGTTGCAATACTTCGGGATTATGATATTGAAATATAAAGTGGTTTTAATGACTTGTGAACACCATTGTATGTAAATATAAGATAAGATGGTTGCATTACTTGAATAAATCTATGTGATAAGTTAAGGTGGAGTTCTATGATAGGTAGACATACTCGTAATAATATGCCACACCTACAATGTGCAACGAACAAGTTTATTTTATATTACATTCGCCCGCGTGGTCTTATAAATTTTTCCCCATTTTTTGCAACATTTGATATTACAACTCCGCTCCTATTAGTCGTAGCGTGATGGTATATAGCCTATAGCCTTCCTCGATTTATCGGCTATGTAACACTAAAAAGATTTTTTCAAATCGGTCCAGTAGTTTCAGAGCCTATTCAATACAAACAATCAAATCTTTCCTCTTTATAATATTAGTATAGATTTACACTAGCTATATTCCCCACGGTGTTACCTGCATTGATCTAGTTACGGTCATACGGAATTCCGTATTTCCCAAATTCCTTTCTGTTCCTGTCTTTTCCAAATTTCAGGCTAATCCGTTTAGTAGCTGCTGTACGTTGATAGATTAGTAAGTCAGTCAGTCATCGCCTTTTATTTTATATTTCTACTAGCGACCCGCCCCAGCTTCGCATGGGTTTGAATTTCTTGTATTTTCTGTACTATAATATCTATGTATTATACATATAAACCTTTCTCTTTAATCACTCTATCTATTAAGAAAAACACATCAAAATCCGTTGCGTAGTTTTAAAGATTTAAGCATACATAGGGATATAGGGACAGAGAAAGCGACTTTGTTTTATACTATGTAGTGATGATACACATTAGTAAAATTTAAGTTAAACATAGTAAAAACAAAGAAGCCTAATTACATAAGCACTGGAAAAGCCGCCAGCACTGCAAATTGCAATCACGATACAAGTACTCATGTTATTGTCACTGATTAGTGAGCCAGCAAGGCTAGTTCCTCAGGAGGCATTGGAGATCTGTGACAGGAGGAACATCGAACTCGAAGACCAGCTTTTAATGCCACTATATGTAATTTAAATTGTTTATAATGTTAATTTTATGTGAATCTTTCACCCGCTTGAATCTTCTCAAATCCAAATTTTAAATTTTTCGCAATTTGTAGGTTTCTAACACAATTTAAGTACATGGCAGTAGTAATTGTGACATTAACTATACAAGTATACAACAGCCACAACTGTGTACTTAAACGTTTGCTAATAACTTCCAAGAGAGAACGAGAAATTTGTTGGGCCAAGCGAACGTATCTTCCTTAACAGCAATAAACTAAATTAAAAATTTTGAAAACCCCCGACAACAATTTTGGAATCTGGGTCATATTTGGGAACAAGTTCCGAGTGTCCCACCTAAGGCCACTAAACTAATGAGTGTACAAACTTATTAGCATACTCGCTAAACTTTACGTATCGCATTAATGTGGCTGGGAGCAACAAATGCTATGTATTTAGAACTAGTATAGATAATACAGAATCAGAAATAATGGTAACTGAATTTGAGCTTTATCGTCTGTGACACATGAGTGAATGGATGAAAACCAGTTTGGTTTGTTTTTAAAACTATGGAACTAGATATTTTTCATTATTAATTCCGAGCATTATTGATTAATGCAAAAAAAATAGTGTCTATGGTGAGGGAACTAATAAAACCACTAATAAAAGAAATAGTACTCCTAATATTTTCTTTCTACAGTACGAATAGGGTCGTACTCGACGAACGAACCGCAACCAAATTGCGGACGTTCTCAAAGCACCCTAAACTAACGAGAATGCATGGAGAGGGCGATGAACATAGATGAAGAGCAAGTGGTGTGCCAGGATCGTAGCAAGTGGAAAACTATACTCTCTGCCTACCCCTATGGGAAACAGGCGTGAAGTTATGTAATGTAATATGTTTTATTAAATTGCCAACCCTAAAAAATATTTAGAACAGCTTTTGTTTATAAATAGCAAGTCTTCAAATATCAAAGCTTAAGCTAACAGGTTAGTATGATATTACCAACTAGTCTAGATTCGTCACTACTTAGTTATGCAGTTTTGTAATCTTGAGATCCATTTTGATAAATGTTATTGTACCGCGTAAGTATTAACAGGTTTTTAACACACTGCATAGTCTGTTAGACACAATCATCTGGACTAATTTATAGCAGCTGATATTAATAACATTCTCAGTAATGTATCAATCAATGTAATTATCTCTTAAGGCTAAGAATACTGTAGGTAACTAGATGTACTACTGTATTGATATAGGCATTTTCAGATTATAAGTAAAAAATACCTACCTACCTACCTTTTTGGTTTATAAGTTTTTCGCTTTTATACTTCACTAGCTTCTCGCCAGCAGTTTCGCCCGCGTGGTATGTTATTATACATATAAACCTTCCCTAAGAATCACTCTATCTATAAAAAAAAACCGCATCAAAATCCGTTACGTAGTTTTAAAGATCTAAGCATACATAGGGACAGAGAGACGCGACGGAGGACTTTGTTTTATAATATGTAGTGATAAGTACCCGTTCTATAGTCGTATGAGGATGTTACACGACTACGACCTACGATCTAATCACCAAAATCAGGAAAGTTTATAATATATACTATTAATATAAAGAGGAATGATTTGATTGCTTGTTCGTTTGAATTGAATAGGCTCCGAAACTATTGGACCGATTTGAAAAACTCGTTTAACATTGGGAAGCTATATCCCCGGGTGTGACCGAGGCAACAAGAAACACCCCGACTACCCACCTAGTTTTTGTTAATATGATTTAACCATTGTTTAAGATGATTCACTGAAGGGTAAATGCCTCCGAAGCTTCTTTACAATCCTCACGCCTGGCTCAATGTTTTGGGCATATCCTTCCAGAAGAAGTTAAACTAATCGCGCCATGACCGTATCTATGTACCTATGTCAATTAAGTGATTAAAATCATTTATGTATAAACATAAATACTTGCCCAATACTCACACAATAATGTGCATATTGCAATAAAACCCATAACATGCAGTAGCAATATTGAATAACAATAATCGATTCAAACGTTGCAACACTCGACGCGGCCCGCGATCGGTGTAACGATGTAATCGATATCCCCTTGAACCGAGTACATACTCGTGCTCGAAATAATAGTCCACATCCTTAGCTGTATGAGGCAATATTTGCATATTTTATTACTATTGAGATAAAATAAAATTTATTGAGTATTTATTTAGAACTTAGAAGTCATTAGGCACAGAATGAAAAAAAGAACTATTATTAGGCTTTGTCCAACAGTCTCATTCAGATATTATTCCGAAAAAGAAATAAAAATATGAAGGATTAAGTCGACTGGCTGGCAGGACATTTTCCTTCATTAAAAATACTGGTAATCTTAGCAAGAAAAATACTTGAAAAAAATAAAAAGATAAGAAAACAACAGCTTAAACATTGTGAATCTCGAGACCTATGACCAGTTCATGTGGTGGTTCACGACGTGGTGAATGTTGCTGATCCAATCGCCAAGACATGGCGATCCCTTCCCTTAAGGGAAAGTAAATTTATGCGATTTTTATCCGATAGATATATGTTGGAAGACACTCGCCAATTTCTAGAATGACCATACAGTACAATGAAATTTGCTCTAAAGTACCCGAGTTGGACGTGTTCTTTGGTTCTTACCCCAAATATAAAAAGATAATATTGTGTAGTCACATTATTAAGTTAAATTATTTTATTTTCTTTTGTTTTTTTATATAATATTTTACCGTGTTTTTAGATTAAGTAACAAAATATGATGTTGCAACTTTGAGTGTTGTGTATACCTATAATTGGCATTCGCATTAGATCCTGTACCTCTGTTTTTTATTATGTTAAATGTGTGATGTATATGCTGTTGGTGTACCTAATATAAATAAATACTCCGTTGCTTCCCATCTGCGCGCCCAGATGGCAAGGATCCATCACCATTTCTCGCATCCAAAAAATAAACTATCAATGCCGATATCTAGCTAATAGGTAGGTTTCTAATAAGCATAAACCAACCACTGCCAAAGATGGCACATTATATTGTTTTATTGAGGAAATAAACAGATTTTTAATATTTATTTAATGACAAAGTAGCAGTCATGAATTATTCATGAATATTTATTAATTAATTTGTTGAAATATTTTCTGTAGGCGCTTTATATTGAGAATGACCTTTTCCTCTCAAGTCCACATACTTTACAGCATGAGGATAAGTTGCGGAGTGTTATATCATTGTGAAAAAATATTCAATTCACTATTTTGTGGCGGCGGCCATCTTGGACCGATTTTCATCAAACATAGCTAAGAACACTCCCGACTTATTCACCTTTCAAATAAAAAAATCAAAATCAAAATCGGTTCATCCGTTCGAGAGCTACGATGCCACAGACAGACACACACACACACACACCTCAAACTTATAACACCCCGTCGTTTTTGCGTCGGGGGTTAAAAATAGTATAGTTAAAGGGAGTCCTTGGATGCAGGTGGCACACGACCGGTCCCGGTGTAAGTTTATGGGGGAGGCCTATGTTCAGCAGTGGACCTCTTTTGGCTGATATGATGATGATGAATTATAAATATACAGGTCAATATTATGACGCAACTTTTTAGACTCTGACCCGTGTGCAAAGCATATAATTTAAAATGATTCAGAAACTAATCTTGCCACATATCTATAAAACCAGTGTCCCTTATATGGTACGGTTCGAAACTAAAATGTTACTTATAATCGTTAGTTCAGTAGCGTCTGGTTACATCATTGGTTTGGAACGTGTGATAACCTTCTTATAGTATAACATCACGCCTGTACTCCCCGCAAGGCTAAACAGAGATGTAGGGACTAGTCTACAGCCACAGTTTAGGTCCCCTATGATAGGAGGCGAGCCTTTTGCTTTTAACCGAGCATAAATCAACACTTCGAGGTGCTACTGAGAATTTCAAAGAAAAACCCGATAACACTGCTCGGGGTTCTCAGTATCAAACCCAGGACGGAGCTTCGCAGTCGCGGTTACAACCACTGGGCTACGCCTGTGTAGTGTCTACTTGTATAAGCGTGACGGTATGTTTTGGTATAAATACAAAATGGACGCGCTTACAGAAAAAAAGAAGGATGGATGGTGTTAAGGTCGATAATGATGAAAAGGGGATTGGATGAGGAGGTGACGGCTAGTAGGAACGAATGGAAAAAAAAGGATAGGCTGCGCCGACCCCAAATAAATTGGGGCAAGGACAGGAAGAAAGGCAGGCACTTAGGAATAAGCCATAATACCTAAATGTTATGCAGTGATAGCCTGGGGGTATGACCACTGGACTGCCAAGTCAAAGGTCTCGAGTTCGAATCCAAGGCACCTCTGACTTTTCGAAATCATGTGCGTAATTATCACTCGCTTTAACGGTAAAGGAAAACATCGTGAGGAAACCTGCATGCCTGAGAGATTTTCTCGAGGGCATTTGAAGTCTGCCAACCCACATCTGCCACAGTCTGGAAACCACTAGGCTTCGAATCTATTTCGAACGACAATTTTCCTCGTGTTATGTTCCATATTCCAGCATTCTTGGAAGCTTGCCATACACGTCGCGGATGATCGACAAACGCATAAACCCGTCTAGTTGCGCAGTCGCATCGTGCGCGCCGTTCTCACATCGCGATCAATCGTAAGTGTGGTCGTCCGTCATGCATGCATACCATGCAGGTGGCCGATGTTGAATGGAATTGTTATCAATGATGTTATGCGAATAAAGAATTTATAGTAAGTACTGTTATACATTATTCAAGGGATAGGAACTTAAGATAAACAAACAGTACAGATGACTGACACATGCTATTACGAACGTATCCGAAAAGTTAGACACAGGTTCGTATGTACACCCCAAGTCTGTCGGTATATTTCAGGATGGGGGTGCGTTTCAGTGGCGAGCCTGTTGCTATTAACGGATACCGTTTAAGTATTTTAATTACATGCAATGTGTAAAATGATAATAATATGATGATAAAATAATGTGTATGATATACAAATATAGGAGCATTTTCTTGTCTTGTTCTAATAGACATGTAATGCGTAGAAATGAAGAGCATGTTATCAAAAGGGTTTTGAGCATGAATGTGGATGGATATAAGGGAAGAGGAAGACCAAAGAAAAGATAGATGGACTGTGTAAGAAAGGATATGACCCCAAAGAAGTTGAATGATGAGATAACGGCTAATAGAGATGTATGGAAGAAAAAGACATTTCCACCGACTCCAAGTGAAAGGGGATAAGGGCAGGAGGATGATGATGATGATTTCTTGTCTTGTTCTATGCACCCTCACACAAGCAAACACACACAAAGCTCACACACACACACACATCATACACACAAAAAGCAATCCACTTTATTAAACCTAAAAAACTTTAAAAAATTTACTTTATTTTTAAAGTCAGTGTTGTTGCTAAGATGAAAGAAACTGTCTCCACGACACAGGGAAACCTTTGGAAGGAATGTCTTTTAACCAATAAAATACTTATTGTTATTATTATTTATATTTAATTTCGGAGGAGACGGCATTGATCAGCATCAGAATCTGACGACGGCATCAGAACCTGAATGTGCTGTAAGCCTTTAGGAAAAAAGCCTGCCTATATTGATTATTTTATATATTGTTAGCGTTAATGTTATTTAGAAAGTCACTACAAAAACACTGTTAAAGTCGGTGATTAATCAATGTAAAAAGCTCATTAATCATAATCTGTAAAAAGTGGCTCATATTGATAACCACGATCGCAATTGAAGCGCGTCTGCACATAGAGACCGCGCAGGCGACACGGACCGGGTACGTCAGTAATGGGGCTGAATTAGTGGAGCGGCTAACTGGGGCTGCAGTCATGTGGAGCAGCTGGCCAAGCTATACTGATACTGTGAAGTTAGACTAAAAGTGCAGATATTGTATAAAAAACGAACGGAACAATAATGGTGTTTTTCTGAGAGGAGAAAGAAAAAGGTTTAAGGCGCAGGAACATAATCATAATTATGTATGTAAAAATATACAATAAGTACATATATACAAATGACTTATATATACTATATGACTTAAATAAAAATTGATCGCTATTTCGGCCGTATAAACATTATAAATTTTCCCCAAACACAAAATACTAAAAGAGAATCTTCAACTTGCGTACAGTATTAACTTTATTTTACTGAAGTTCACAGTGAACATGGTCGACCCATGTGTCTAATTTCATGGTCCAAATAAAAAGCTGCATTCAACAAAGCCGAATGTACTTGTATCGGAGACAATTGTTGCTGGCAGACGTACCTGCATAATTTGTAAAGTAGGAGCCGCGTGATTTTGAATTTGCAATCAAAAGAGAGAGGGGAAATGAATCCTAGATCTTCCAAAGTCACAATACACATCTCTAGCGGGACTATCATTTTATATTTTTTGGTTGAATTAAATATCCTTACAATTATTTTTAAAGGACTTATTATCAAGATTTATATATTTTCGCAATTAATTTCATAAAGTGGCGTTTGATACTCGAAGGCTTATCAAAATAAAAATAGGTACGGGCTTTGTGATGCTTCTAAACAGAAAAAAATTACCCGTCTTGTTTGACAGTCCGGTAAAAAAAAATAGTAAGATAATAAAGAAAATAATAGTACCAGTATACTTTTTAAAGGAAATATTTCTATCTTATTAATCTCTGCTCATGCAAATAATAAGGTATAGTCGTCTGAAAGTCAGACTTTGTTATACATAACAGTTCACTTACCTCTGTCTCGGTAAGTACTACAATGTCCGACAAATGTTTCTTTCTTTTATGTTCCAGTAAAGAAACCAATCCTCTTTTGTTAGTCATAATTTGTTCAGTTATGGTAATGATGTCTCACAAGACTTTCACTGAAACCTTCGCGTTTATGTAAGATAGTATCTCGTTTCATATTCCACCTTATCCTTCAGAAAATAAGCTTCGTATTTCTGTGTCTTACCTGAAAAGAAAGAGACGGTCATTAGATTAATTAAGATTGCGAGTGCACTTTTTGTAAGTGGATTAAAACGATTATAATTATAATGTAAAGCTTGAGCGGCAATTAACTGATTATAAATGCCACTTTAAAAAAAAATGTAAACTTGATAAAAAATAATTTTATTAAATGACTAATTTAAAAGAAAATAAAAATAAAAGGTAGATAAGATCTTCAGATTATTCCGATCTGGCCGGCCCCTGGCTCCGTCCCCTTGGGGGGATAGATCGGAAAAAAATGTTCGATCTGTCCCCCTGTAAGCAAAGATCACCTTTACAGATCGAACTTTATTAACTCACTAACAATTTTATCTGCCCCCCATCAATCAATCAATGACAGTAATATTTTTTTATTAATAAAATTTTCCTCTATCATGTTAAAGTCGTATGAAGTCAAATCCAGAAGACTAATCACAATGGGACAGATTGAACATTTTTTCCAATTTGTCCCTCCGAGGGGACGGAGCAAGGGGACAGATCGGAATAATCCAGATCTTCGATATTTACATTTTTTTATTTCATGTTCTGGTATTTTGTAAATATGTATCGTAGATTCGTACGTGTTTTAATGTTAGTTAAGCAGTACTTTCAAAATGATTAATAAAATACTTTCATCATCATCATATTTAACCTATTTACTGTCAGAATGTAGAATTTTGCTTTGGAGCTTTTTTCATTGGCAGTCCTTATAAGTTACAAGGTTAAGACTGCTTCAATTACTTTTGAGATAATTCTTTTATCATTAGGTTATCACCGCCGTCATTAGACATCTCAGAATAAAAGGGAATCGGGTGGGCCTGAAAGCCATAGCGCATAGCGCATCTGTTAGTCAAAAAGGCCCTATTCAATCTAACAGAACTTAATAGATAATTTTACGTAAGACTAGTATCTGTTCTGTGGTTATACTGCAGGTTTTATCAGGATTATAGCAAAAAACCATTTTGTACCTTACTATCTACATTTTAAACCCCTCTTCGTCAGCGCAAAAATCCCTAATATGTTTTATAGTGTTGCGATATCTTTCTATTGTGTTATGACCACGAATGAGTGGACAACTACAAAAATAACAAAGCGTACAGCGTTATAATATCAGTTCATCGTCCGCCTACTAATGAGACGACAATGAGTGACGCAATGACGCAATGCGCGTACGCATACGAAATTAACGCGCGCTATTTTGCATTGGAACTCATAAAGGACAATGGTTTTAAACTTATTTAATGTTGAATATTGCTTAGAGCAATTTTGACTTTTCTAGGTAATGCAACCTTTTTAACATGTAAGTAAGTACAGAAACTTTCTAACATTCCTTGCCAATAGAAAAAATATACTCGTATCGTATACCATAAAATTATTAGCCATAAACAATTTTCTATAAAAATGTTGTAACTGCTATAAAAAATATCAATATAGAAAACCATTATTTCCCATCTACAATGGTTTTCGTGAAGCTTTTACCAGTACCAACTTGAGAATTACACTTATAATAAACTCTATTATCTAGTAGCTATAAGGTTGAAAGTTGTATTTTTATCGGTTAAGTTTCAGTGTTGCAATATGGACGACAAGTTGAAACAGACTATTGCGTACACGCATACGCTAAACTGACTGCTTGAAATAAAGAAGTAAGGAAATTTGCACTCTATCACTATACAGTTTCAATGCATTTTAGAATGTTGATATTTTTTCAATTTAACAGTTGACAATTTTCTTGTCAGTTATTGTTTATGAAATAACATGATTTGTATGAGTTTTTATATGTCATATATTTTGCAAGTTTTATTATGAAGAAGATAACACTGGTTATTATTTTGTGTAGATGTCTTGAAGGATAAGAGGACAGTAGAAAGAAATCATCTAAAAATAATAAATACATAGTTACATAGAAATAATTATTCCCTGCGGACATCGACCCCGGAAAAAGTGCCAAAAGTGTCGACAGAAGTCATCGGCCTATTAGTAGGTACAGTTGACTTCAATAATAGGCCACTTTCCATCGGAATCATCAGTCTGCCTCGTAACGCGCATAAATCAAGATGACGATAGCATAGCTAATGATTGTGTGTGATGATGTTTGTATAATTGTATCTGCATTTCAATCGTAACACAATTATTAAAGAAACACATTCAGAAGACCCACTTCATACAGTTGTTGGGGAGAAGCTCATGTGCCCTCTACTATTCTATCTTCGATATCTACCACTATTTTAGAAGGGTGTAAGGGTAAAAGGGAAAGTCGCCCAGGAAAGGCTCATGGCTAAGTAATAACTAAGTTGATCAAACTTCAAGCTGCTTTTGAAAATGTGGATGGGTGGCTATTCTTAGAAAATCGATACCCTTGTGCAATTTGGAGAGCACGCGAAAAGTATGTCATGCAGTTTATAGTTCATTATCAGCCCGTATTCGTCCCGTATTCCACTGCTTGACGCAGGCCTCTTTTAGTGAACGCAATCGAGCCCGATATGTTTATCCTTATAGTATTTCCCAAACAATGGAATTATGATTGCAGAAGAACACTGAGTTTCAGTCGTATTTGGTTAGACTGGGAGTCAACCCAGGACAAATAGGCCTGGAAGTTAATAAATATTAATATTTTATAACTGGTGCTAAGGTCATTGCTAAGGATCGTGATAATCCCTTGGAAGGATCATATTGTTGACAACCTCGCGCCACCGGTACCTGTCTTTGGCGACGTGAAGTACCTCGTGAAGCTTGGTGTCCAGAGAGGTGCGAATCTGGTCAGACCATCGAATATGACTTCGACCTCGAAATCGATTTTGCCAGTAACCGTCAGTTGTTCGAGGATAAAAGACACTAATGGATTAATGGCCCTTCTGTAATCCTATTCAACGTCACCACTCACGAATACTGACGAAACGGCTACTGTTACAATGGTGATGTGGTGATCATTATCGCAGCTTGGGCAACGCAGGGAATTAACGCTAGGTCAATGCTGTTGACAAATGACTTGATGACGGCAACCGAAATTAAATAATTGATGAGTGGACCAAAGTTTAAGTGAGTGGTCACGATTTAATTACGAGGCTATTAATGATTAATTATGATTGTGATTAAGTTTTGCTGTTGTTATATTGGCTAAGGGGTCAACGGCCTACCGGTGGGTGGTCACCGCCGCTTATGAACAATGCCAAAAAGGTTTAAAGCTTTATAATTCAATAACGAGAAAACAGAAAATAATATATTATCTTTAAGTATTTGCTTCTTATTGTTTGTGTCGATAATACGACTTTTTTCAATTAAATTTGGTGTGCCCAAAACTTCGCCACTTCCACAGAAACATGTCGCGCAATCACAGGTTGCCTTAAAGCTACCCCAGTGTTTGCTTGAAACGGGGTTATAAAAAATCGTAATTACAAATAATAAATAACACCAGTGGTGGTTTAAGATTGCTCGAATGTACCTAAACTTATAGGTAGGTAAGTACTTTCTCGTGTGCCATAATGACAGGATACAATCTCTCTTTTTGTGCTACAGATGAACCAAGAATAACAAACACAGAAACGTAAGCCAAAAGGGGCAAAAAACCCGAGGCTCGAAACAGGGTCATACAGAAGTGAACCAAGGCGTCTTGTGTCGGACGTTCGACAAACCTACTAATGAAGTAATGACTGCGTCTCATTACTGTATTGAGAAATGTGTGTCGGTGCAAAGGAAATGAAAACTGTCTGCTAAACTTCATTTAATTAAGTGTAAGGCTTGAGGATATTTTCTTAATACCTTAAGTTACATATTTCTGTACATACATATTAATATAAATCCTTTATCCTTACTCATATTATAAATGCGAAAGTAACTCTGTCTGTCTTTCTATCTGTCGCGCTTTCACGCCATAACTACTTAACCGATTTAAATGAATTTTCTTATACAGATAGTCTACAGCCTGAGAACGGACATGGGACAACGGACATTAGGCTTTTTAGTGCGAAAAAAGGGCTGTAAGGGGTTGAAAGTTATAAGAAATACCCAGACGACACGAGCGAAGCTGCTGGCGGAAAGCTAGTAATAATATATAATTCAATGATTACATAGTATGGAAGGTAAAAGTAGAGTTCAGAAACAGTGGCTCGTTGTTAACCGGCCAATTTATATAATTATTTATTTATTATCCTGTTCCAGTTAGAAGGGCTTTACTTTAGTGCGAGAGGCTCTTCGTTGGGGCCAATGGAAAAGCTCCCACTTGGGCATACACTGCCATGGCCGACTTAGAAAAGTCTGAACAGGCTCCAAACCCATGTTCACAGACGCTTCTGCCCTTCAGTGTGCATGCGGCGTCTCTCCGCAGACAATGGCCCATCTTCCATCTTGCCTTATATGTCCCGTTAACTGTACACGTGAAGACCTGATTGGTCGCGTTGACAAACACAGTCAGCGTTGCTGAGTTTTGGGCCAGACAAATGTGAGCCCACAACGTGAACTATAATTATCTGCCATCGACACGCTAAGAAGAAGTTAAAAAGGCAATGTAGCAATGTAATACTAGGTACTGGTGGTGCTGAGGTCTATAGGCTGCGATTGCCGCTCAATATAAGGCGCCGGTAAGCTTGTCTGTCATCTTATGACAATACATACATCACACACCTTTTTCCCACAGAGGTAGGCAGAAACTAGAGACTGCCACTTGCTACGAATTTTTCATACTTCTTTAACTTCCTCTGCGTTCATACATCTTGTCATACACTTGTGTATGACATGGCTTTTTGAAGGACCTTACCAATAAGGTCGGTATAAGTCTCCCCCTGGCACTTCCACGCCTTATAAATCCCTTTTGTCAATCAACGTTCGCACATTCTTTGGACATATCAAAACTTATGACATTAACAAGAAACAATGGATTTCTAATCTATAAATGTTTTGTCATCCATTGCTTATAATACGTGAAGGCATTAGACATCTGTGACACCAAATTAACACCTGCATCATGCACAATTGTGCTAACTATTACAACAATAGCGTCACATTGCATGCTAAGTACGCATAATTCTATGACGGGTTTGCGATCATTGCGCAATGGAACGGGCGCCTTGCGAAACGATCGTATAATTGGAAGTGTAAGCCTTGTTGATACTGGCAGGATTCTGTTGGATGTCCCACATTTTAATGATTTTATTTTTTAAATGGAATTATCGATCATCCTCTTTTCTTGGTCCCAATTTATTTGGGATCGCAGCTTTTTTTATATTCATCGTGGAACATTGACTAACAGAACGTTGTGGATATTTTCTAGTGACGCCCATGGTAGTTTTAATTGTCACATCTGTGCCTTTAGCCGTCCCTCCATGTCAAAAAGGTGTTATGTAATAAGGAGAAAGTTGTCATTTCAGGTCCACATATGCCACCAGGCCCCATGTTTAGGAAACCTCCAAATCATAGAATAGATAAAATATTATTTATTATGGACTTAGAGATAAAAGTGACATGAAACAGGAAAAAAAGATCATACTTAGGAACATGAGACGAAAACGTGTGACGAAACAGGAACAAATAGTTAAAATTACAATTTCAGACTTACAAGAGTAAAATTGCCTATCTAGAAATTTCTTACAGACAACCACAGCCAACGCGCAAAAATTGTATTATAAAAAATATTGTTTGTTGATAAACCAACCTTGAGTTGATAAATATTTTCACCGACCTCAACCTTCGGTCATTTATTCTGAGAAGTAAAATTATATCCACCCACTCCACCTCGAACTTATCTCGGCCTCAACCCCAGAGGTCATATAAGTACCCGTAAATATACGCTAAATATATTATTACACCTTAACCGAAGGTATACCCAGAGTCAGTGACACGGAGGAGTAATAAACATGGAGTGATAACTTGTGTAACAATCCGACAAACCGAATTTGTAAGGTACAAAGAAAAACAACAGCTGTAATCATAAATGCTCAAGTTGTGTAATAATACACATTTTACAGACTAAATAGAAACAAAAAGTACGATCATCATATTTAGTAGTAGAAGTAAAGCTATTTACAAATATTTATTAAAGAACTTGCCAGGAATTTATGAAAAATTTTACAGTAAAAAGGTTTCAACACGGTGCAGGTAGGTAATACACATACATACAAAGGACGTCATTATAGCAAAGGTTTCTTCGATATTTTTCTTCGTTTCTACTTTATGAAAGTACATACACTATATAAACGTAAGTACGTAGGCACTTTTTCCTTACAAATACCTTTTTTTAAATTCTTTATGGAGCGTCCGCTTTCGAAATGGAAAATGTAAAGTTATTTCACTTGATTTAATTCGATTAGATTTGAAGCGTTCATTATTTTATTACTCCATTGGCTACTTCATGGTCGGTGAAGTTATGAAATACTTACACATATTATACAACATACAATGATTCTTTGATTCACACAGTTATTAACAGAGTATATCGACAAGGCCGGTGCAATGTCAAACGTTACCAAAATAATGTAAAACAATTGTATTGTTAACGTAATTATACAATTTGTTGTTAATTAACACATTGTTTTGATAATAAATTGTTTAGTACTTGAATTGTTTACTTATTGTTCTTATTAATAACTTAAGGTGAAATATTATTAAATATAATTATACATTTTTGTGAAAGAAGAACAGATAGGAAGAGTGGACAGAGTTTACCCTGATGTAAGTCTGGTGGAGAGCCTGTCATAGTCGTGATGAATGTTACAGGTATCATGACCATGAAGGCATGTGAGGTTTCTACTCAGTAAGAGTCCAGTATACTGACCGCAGGTGGCAAGGGTACATGACAGGTTTCCGCACCCCAAGAAAATGGGTTAAATGAAATGAAAAAGTTTGGAATGGTTCTAAATCTGAAGTATTTGCTATCACAGTTTGTAAACAAATAAATAGTAGAATTAGCTATTGCATTAATGTGAAACTTATTAAGAATGCAAGAAATGACACACAAATCATCAGCAATTATTTTGATTAGCAAAATTAGCCAAAACGCTTAAGGCTTAGGTCTCTAGCTCGTTTCCCAGGAATTAACAACACGATCGTTAAGCACGGCTAAGTAAGAAATCGTGTCTAAAACAAAGACTGGACAGGACGAGATACATAAATATTCATTAGTTTAGAAAGCTCTTCGTTAATGACTGGACGCTGTTGTACAGTTAAGAAGTTAACGGGTGACTGGCATTGGGTTTGTCGAATATTTTTGCTTGTTCCACTTCCGAGTAAGACAGTATTGCAGCTGGCTATTATTGGACTGGGAATATTAAAATAGGCTTGATTAATTTGATTGGACACATTTCAATGTTCGCACGTATGATCAACCCATTAACTGTCCCACTGTTGGGCACAGGATCCCACTTAGAATGAGAAGTGTTAGGCTATTTGGTGTAAACGGCATGTAAAAAGATTTTACATGCCGTCTAGTAAAATTTCTCAAGGATGCAGATTTCCTCACGATTTTTTTCCTTCGCCGTTTATAAGCGTGAAAATTATAAAATGTGATTATGAATTAATCATATCAGAAAATAGTAGTAGGATTCTAATTGTCAAGTAAAGTAAAGTATTTTCCTCTAGTAAATCTGTCAGTTCATTTATGACATTAGACATCTATTCTGATACATTCGAAGTACCAGACTTAGACCCAGATCAGCAGATCTTGGGTACATTTCAAAGCAGTCGCTAAGTAACCAATGTGGCAATTGTCTTTACCATGCATCAATGACCAATATCCAGCCGGTCTAAACGTCACGCATAATTTCGCACAAGGAACTGGTTTCTCATTACCAACATTACGAGTAATGTTAGCAACAACAGGTAAACTGGCGTGATTTATACAGTTATTGGAATTTGGATAGCAAGTAGAACCTGCAAGGCAACGAGGTATGCTGACAAGTCACGTAAAGTAGATTGGGTTGCGAAACGATGTAGGCGTTTACCTTACCTTAGGAATTCAGCAGATACTAGACAAATCGACGTTCCCGTCACTAATTTTAACTGCTAACCTTATAAGAAGAACAGCATCTTCAAAAGGTTTCGATAAATGGCACGCCAGTACAATATTAACAATGTTATGGTCATATTTTTAAGACTTCGAATACCGTAAGCACGACACAATCAGTTAGATCACATCACATGTTTCAGTTAGCAGCCGGAATGTCGATACCTTTTAATAGAACCATCGAACCCTAAATTCTGCTTGTTAGGTATACTATTTATTACTTAACTATTGGTCATGACACTGAACATAATTTACAATGCTTCTCTAAATTCACAAACTATCATTGAAAATCTATTACTACAGTAGGTAGTAGCGAAACAATTAGGTACATTACCATGACATAATTAGTTGAGAACAAAGCTTCGGATTGTAGCCGCAGGCGCAATGATCCAATCTTGTAGTAGACAAATATTTACGAATGCGCAGCCATTCAATCATTCACCATTGTTTACAAACAATTCGTTTTTGTACACACTTTTGAAGTACCATTCTTATTTAAGTATGTTTTTAATACTTTGTGTGTTTCTTAAAATAGCTCCGATCAAAATTCGAATTCCAAGCCAGTTTCTTTTTAATATCACCTTAATTTTCAAATCCAAAAAGTTTGCACTCACGAAACCTGAGATTGAATAACATTATTCTTATCTTCAGAAGACCTAAAAGTGATGAAAATGTATTTGAGCTTAATATGAACTCGTCTAATAATGTCATGAAGTAACGATTACACAAGGTAGGTAAGTTGTTAGGCCTTATCTATACGGTATGCGGTTCTTACAGTACCTACACTTGTTAATAGAAAGGACACGGGGACCAGTCAGTATGGAGGTCACATATGGACACTGTCGGCATTGAGGCTAGTTTACTATTAAAATTAACCATAAATCTTACATACATACCTTAGGGCTTAAAGGGCATAAAAGATATTGAGATTAAGTGGTCTTAAGGCCTTGGAAATCTAAGATTTTGATATAACGAATTGACATTTTGATGATTCTGTGTTTTGTAGTAGAATCTCTGTGAAGTGTAGCACGCTTAGTTAAGAAAGACATAAAGAGTAAACAAATATCAGTACTTATAGAAATTCATAATAAGATTTAGGATCAACATTATTTATTATCCCGTAATAGTCCATGTTTTATATGCGGCATATAGGGCAAGGGATGGCCAGTGCTGCTTTTTGGTTGATACGAATCGATACCATGCCGTCTCCCCAAGGATTTTCCACGCACCAAAGGATCAACATTTACATATCACCAATTATTGGTGAAATACTCTTGAGAAAATTCAGATAGGCCACGAAGTGACCTCGAATTTTACCGTCACAGATTAAGATTTCTAGGCGCAAGCTTACGGAAAAACTGCAATAATTTCAAACATTATATGGTTCTTTGTAATTTTAATAATTATTAATCCAGACAAATATAGCTAGAGTTTACACGGTAACGCGTAGTATTTAAACAACTGTAGTCACAAATGTATGCAATCTATGTTTACATTTACTAGTTACAAGATTCCGGTCACCTCCTTGGCTGCTAGATACACTCGTAACACTTTTTGTCTTTAACAAAACAAAAATTGAGGTAACGTCAGCCTGATAAATATATATATATATTCTAGGACATTTTTACACAGCATAATCTACCCCCAAACTAAGGAGAGCTTGTACTATGGGTACTAGACAATGGATATAGTACGTATATACTTTTTTTGTAATTCGATCTATTTGGCAGTAACTTTTTTTTTTATATTTGGGGACATTTTTACACAGCACCATCTACTTAGTCCCAAACTAAGCAGAGCTTGAACTATGGGTACTAGACAATGGATATAATACTTATATACTTATTTTTTGTAAATACATACTTATTATACATACGAAACACCCAGACAAACACAAATACTTATTATTCATCACATAAATATTTGTGTCCTGTGGGAATCGAACCCACGACCTCGTGATCAGCAGTCCGGTACTCGAACCACTAGACCACAGACGTCGTCGAGTTGATAGCAGGAGCAAAGCACTACATACTCCGTAGTGCTTTGCACCAGGGACAAGTCAAAGTAGTAATTATGGTTAACCACTAAAAAACCTAGATACTGAGCGTAGTAATAACTAGCTACTAAAGGTTAAACATTGCAACATCGGCGCACTTAATTATGGTTGTTCTGATAACTGTTAGTCTTGCTAATGTTATTAGCTTTTTGTCTAGTTTTTGTTTGTTAGTAGCGGTTGTGGTACCTAATGATCATCACTAGCACTTATCTACTTACACTTCTAATATAGGTAAATAAATATTATTCGTGTGACATATCCTCCATAAACCTACAAGTTTATGCAGGGTCGGTGACGCGTGAGTGATGCTTCGCGTAAATAATAATATAATAATAATAATAAATCTTTATTTAAATTCTTTTTCAGAGGATAGTTCTTCAACTTATGTGGTAGCTAAAACTAAGATACATATTTCTTAATAATAATTACGCTACAGTGTACATTTATAATAGGTGCAGATAAAAATATTTGAAGCGCTATAAATGCAAAAATGGAACAAAACTTGTACGAAATTATCTGCCAGATATTTTAACGGGAACTTAATGGTAGGTGGTGACATATGCCTAGACTATCAATATCACATCTCACGTAGGTACTTATATAGAGTAACAAGTAAGCTCACGATCTTATTTAGACATGACGGATAGCATTACCAATCTATTAACCACAATATCAGGTAGTGGGTGGATGAGTAATGTACCAGTTTCTGAACATTGCAGGACGCCCTAAATCAATGCTGGTCGTGGGATGATGATGAATGTTCTCAACAGGGATAGGTTTCCTAAAATTTGTTGTGATTACGAAATTCTGTTTCTGAGCTGGAATTAGTGACATTTCTGCTTACGATCTTTTGATTCTAAAATATTATGCTGATTTAGAATAAATGTAAAACTAGGGAGAACTAAAGTGGAACAGCAGCTAAGTGGATCTTTCAGTTCCAATCATGATGATGCAGAAACCAGTGTCTTTTATAACCACAAAAACTCAAAATATTCGAGCGATAAAAGCGAAACCTAGCGATTTTATTTTTTTATTATTAAATTAAGCACTTAGACTACCATTGAATGCACCAAATATGTATATGCTAAATAATTATTATTGCCTCATTAATTATTATGTTGAAATTAAAATATTTGTTACAATATTTGTAGCCGAATAACGGCTTGCCTTTATAAGCAACAACAGCATATAAATACAAATATTTAAAATTTGCTAAAATCCTTTTTGCCAAAATCGAGAAGTATAACCCTTTAAAAATAATTAAACCAGTGTACAGTGATATAAAAACTCCTTGACAGATTTGCTTGATTGATTGATTAAAAATTAAACCTTTATTAGTCCGTCACTCACTAGCAAGTAAAACTGTAGATTACAAGTACTTATAGGGTGCTGGCGACGTTAACTTGAAAGGTGTCGACCTTTACAGCAGTGTGCTTTATTCTTCCGTTGTGAGAAACTTGTTATGAGGTAATGTAAATGGGCTAACAGCCTCACAGATAATTAAGTTCGTCACTCAGACCTGGGGGGTTCGACAAGTTGCAATTTGACAAATGAAATGACATTAGTGACAGCCCGATTTAAATAATAAATAATAATAAATAAATATCTTGGGACATTTTTACACAGCACCATCTAGTCCCAAACTAAGCAGAGCTTGTATTATGGGTACTAGACAATGGATATAATACTTATATACTTTTTTTTTGTAAATATATACTTATATTATATAAGAAACGTACGTGGGGTGCGTAAAAAGAGCCTCCACGTGTGACGATACATAATTGATCGTCCGGCGCATCCTGGGCAGTCAGCCTCGATATATCAACATGCTGACTGGCTAATCTTTTTATCGGGGCATGAACTAAATGCCAAATCGTAGACCAGAAGGATGGGCAGCAGCATCCTTTTCTGTGGAACAACACCCCTACTGCGCTCACCAACCCGCCTGCCAAGCGTGGTGAGTACCGGCAATTACCCCTCAAATGACGACACAAACAAATAACCGGCCCCTAGTCCCCGGCGGCCTCGCTGTTCCAGGTTCTGGTAGCGGCCATGGTAGCGGCGAGGCAGGGGGTGCTAAGAATCTCCGGCAGAGATCCAGCTACCAACACAAACGACTTTTGGCCCTGGTAACCTACAACGTACGCACACTGAGGGCAGACGGAAAGATTTTTGAGCTGGAAGAAGAAATAGAAAAGATGCACTGGGATGTCATGGGTCTGTCAGAAGTCCGAAGAGAGGGCGAGGACACGATAACCCTGAGATCTGGCAATCTTTTCTACTACCGGGAGGGCGACCATCAGTCCCAAGGTGGTGTCGGGTTCCTCGTCCGCAGGTCCCTCATCAACAATATCATTACCATCGAAAGTGTGTCGAGCAGGGTTGCATACCTTATACTCAGAATATCTAAGAGGTATTCCTTGAAGGTCATACAGGTGTACGCACCGACCTCGACACACCCAGGTGATGAAGTGGAGAGTATGTATGAGGACATCAGTAGGGCCATACATACCACCAAAACACACTTCACAGTTGTTATGGGGGACTTCAACGCAAAGCTGGGCACACGATGCGATGGTGAGCTGAGAGTGGGGCAATTTGGTTATGGGCAACGGAACCCCAGGGGACAGAAGCTGGCCGATTTTCTGGAAAAGGAGGGACTCTTTATGATGAACTCCTTTTTCCAGAAGCCGCTTCACAGGAAGTGGACCTGGATGAGTCCCGATGGTTTTACGAAGAATGAGATAGACTTCATTATGACCAATAAAAGACAAATATTCAATGATGTCTCTGTGATCCACAGGGTGAAAACCGGCAGCGATCACCGAATGGTAAGAGGCACATTGAATATAAATCTCAAAGTTGAGAGGTCCCGTCTAATGAAGTCTACGCTCCGGCCCTCTAGTGCTCATATCCAAAGCCCCGGGAGCTTTCAGCTCGAACTCCAAAATCGCTTCGAGTGCCTAGAACATTGCGTTTCTGTGGACGACATAAATAGTAGGTTGGTAGAAACTGTCCAAACGGTTGGGTCTAAGTTCTTTAAGAACCACCGTAAAGGTAGACCAAAAAAGCTCTCCGACCATACCCTCAATCTTATGGCAGAACGACGCGCTATGACGCTCCAGTCTTCTTATGATGCTGAAGCATACAGGCTGCTCAATAAACAAATTTGGAAGTCCTTACGTCACGATATCCGCACCTTTAATACTAACAGTGTTAAAGAGACCATTGAGCGGAGTAAGGGCTCCAAAGTTTTCGCAAGAACCATGTCTATTGGGCAAAGTCGTATTATGAAGCTGAAGACTGAAGACGGCAGTGTAGCGTCGACTAAGCCAGAGATTTTGGAAGAAGTCGAGAAGTTCTACCGACAGTTGTATACGAGTACCTCGGCAACTAAACCTACTATTGGCTCGCCAACAGACCCCCGAGCCAAATTAACCCGACACTATACCGAAGATATCCCGGACATCAGCCTGTACGAGATTAGGATGGCCTTGAAACAGCTGAAAAACAACAAGGCGCCGGGTAACGACGGAATTACAACGGAGCTTCTGAAAGCGGGTGGAACACCGATACTTAAAGTCCTTCAGAAGCTATTTAACTCTGTTATACTCGAGGGCACAACGCCAGAGGCATGGAACAGAAGCGTGGTGGTGCTTTTCTTCAAAAAAGGAGATAACACCTTATTGAAGAACTATAGACCCATCTCGCTTCTGAGCCATATCTACAAGTTGTTTTCAAGGGTCATCACGAATCGTCTCGAGCAGGTTTGATGACTTCCAGCCTCCCGAACAAGCCGGTTTCCGAAAAGGTTTTAGTACCATAGACCACATCCATATGCTACGGCAGATTATACAGAAAACCGAGGAGTATAACCTGCCACTTTGCTTAGCGTTTGTGGACTATGAGAAAGCCTTCGATTCGATTGAAACTTGGGCGGTGCTGCAATCTCTGCAGCGGTGCCACATTGACTATCGGTATATCGAAGCGTTAAAGTGCTTATACAAAAACGCCAATATGTCGGTCCGAGTACAGGAACAGTGTACGGGAGCAATTCCATTGCAAAGAGGTGTTAGACAGGGGGATGTCATTTCCCCGAAACTGTTCACCACCGCAATGGAAGATGCCTTCAAGCTACTGAAGTGGAAAGGATTCGGCATCAACATCAATGGCGAGTATATCACTCATCTTCGATTTGCCGACGATATCGTAGTCATGGCAGAATCGCTGCAAGAGCTCAGCACAATGCTCAATGACCTCAACAGAGTTTCCCAGCAGGTGGGTCTTAAAATGAACATGGACAAGACGAAAGTCATGTCAAACGCCCATGTCATGCCTATCCAAATATCCGTCCGGAGCTCTGCTCTCGAAGTTGTCGACGAGTATGTCTATCTAGGACAAACCGTCCAGCTAGGTAGGTCCAACTTCAAGAAAGAGGTCACTCGTCGAATCCGACTCGGCTGGGCAGCGTTCGGGAAACTTCGCAATGTCTTTTCGTCATCTATACCACAGTGCCTCAAGACAAAAGTCTTCAACCAGTGTGTGTTACCAGTGATGACATATGGCACAGAGACGTGGTCACTCACTATGGGCCTCATAAGAAAGCTCAAGGTCACTCAGCGAGCTATGGAACGAGCTATGCTTGGTGTTTCTCTACGCGATCAAATCAGAAATGAGGAGATCCGTAGAAGAACCAAAGTGACCGACATAGCTGAAAGGATTAGCAAGCTAAAGTGGCAGTGGGCGGGGCACATAGCTCGTAGAACCGATGGCCGCTGGGGCAGAAAGGTTCTCGAATGGAGACCACGCACCGGAAAGCGCAGCGTGGGACGGCCTCCAACGAGATGGACCGATGACCTGGTAAAGGTCGCTGGAAGTCGCTGGATGCAGGTAGCATGCGTCCGGTCCCTGTGGAAGTCAATGGGGGAGGCCTTTGTTCAGCAGTGGACCTCTTTTGGCTGACATGATGATGATGATGATGATATAAGAAACACCCAGACAAACACAAACACCTATGTTCATCACATAAATGTTTGTGTCTTGCGGGAATCGAACCCACGACCTCGTGATCAGCAGTCCGGTACTCGAACCACTAGACCACAGACGTCGTCTGATCACAGATATGTCAAAAAGCTTGTGTCATTTCTAGTTTGTTTCTATTCGTTTGCCGATTCGAATGTCAAAATGCAACTTGTTGTAGACAAGTTGCAACTGTAGGGCCCTGTCAACCATATTACTGCAGTAAGCGACGATGCAGTGATTGTTACCTATCATCGTTGCCTTTCATAAATTAGACTGTTGATGTTTCAACTAGGTATCATGATCAGTACCTACTTCTACTTATTTTATGCGACTTTCAACTGATTCACTAAGCAAGAATTATTGAAGCATACCAGTATCCTAGATTTAGTAAAATTCTGATTATCAAAATATAATTGAAGTGCTTTCTGAGGCATGGCAGTAAGCTTTGATTGAAGGTCAAAATACGTAAAGAATGATCCCGGAAAGTGCAGCATAATAACACATTGGTGAATTTACATATCGAGGAAATAGTACCTTGGACCGAGAGAGGTGAAACACTATAATGGACAGATAATGGAGAATTTCATAACAGTTGCATGTATAAATGTGGAATTTAAAACACTTTATTATCAGCTCGCCTGTGTTTCCCATGTGTCCCCCGAAGGATTACGGAGCGGTGTACTAATGTACACCCACAGTTTACCATTATGCTTACATCCCATTTAATTCGGGGCGGAGTCTATTGTCATCAATCGAGCACAAATCCAGACTCCGAGCTGCTACTGGGAATATCATAGAAAAACCCGACAACACTTTGCTCGACCCAGTAATCAAACCTCTAGCGTAATAATCGCGCTTGGTAACACCATCGAGGCAGTCTTTATTTTTTGTATTGATTATTGATTATCTACTTATAGAAACTTAGTCACTGTTCTAATATTTGACCTTTAATATGCCATATCATATATAAATAAGTGGCTATAACAGATAACCAGCCTTCATAAATCGAGATGTCGGTCCACAATGTCACGATATTGACCATTTCCCAGCAAAAAGCTAGAATAGCCATAAATGGTGTAGAAACTATATCTAGACCAGACCACGCCTAGGTGACTCGGTTTACTCATAAATAAATAATTATGCAACGGTCACATGGAAAATCTTAACGAGTATTCATCAATATTTACCCGACTGTGGCGAACCTAAAAGAGGTTGTGTAATTGACAAGGTAATGTATGTCCATTTTTAAAACCACCCATGCCTTATTGAGAAGTTAATGGATTTTCACGATAGAGGCGTCAATCCATTTGTCATAATATTAAGCTCACTGAATCACAATAATAATGATGTCATTAATAGAAATATCTATTACTACTTACTACTAATATTAAAAAAAAAGATTTATATTTTTGTATGTTTGTAAAGAGTAAATTCAAAAACTACTGTACCGATTTCAAAAATTCTTTCACCATTAGAAAGCTACATTTTAGGAGGTAACTTAAGCTATAATTTATAAGACCACGCGGGTAAAGCCAATGGCGGAAAACTGTGTTCATATAAAATTAAACGGTAAATTGATAATTAACAGTTTTATACCAAAACAACATATGTGTTTGAAATAGATGCCAATATTACTCAAAAATAGCTGTATGTTCTAATCAATCATTTGTCGTATAGTTACTTTCCTATAGAAAAATCGCCGAACATTATTGTACATGTTACATAATATCCCTTTAATTATGACGTAAATAAACACAATTATTTTGAGCAGTGTAAATATTATGCGCGTGTTGTCTGTCGCCATATTGGGACAAGACCTCGGCTCTGTTTGCTGCCTGCAGACGTGTATTGATAATACGTCACACACCTGTACAACATTGATTAAAACGTTTCTAGAATAAACTCCCTTATTCTATAAAGAAACAATTAGCTTAAATAGAGCGAAAGGGGTATATTTGGTAGTAAATAGTAAGTTGTAGCTAGTACCTCATTAATTTATTGACATCCAAAATTTTAACATTTCAGTCTTTCTTGACATAAAACGATTTATAGAACCTATAATAAGAATAGGTTCTATAAATCGTTTTATGTCAAGAAAGACTGAAATGTTAATTATAATAAGAATCATCCAGTATGATATCAATAACCAGTATGGTTACCATGCATTAAATAGATTTTTTTTAATCCCCGACGCAAAAACGACGGGGTGTTATAAGTTTGACGTGTCTGTGTGTGTGTGTGTGTCTGTGACATCATAGCTCCCGAACGGATGAACCGATTTTGATTTTGTTCTTTTTTTTGAAAGGTGAATTAGTCGGGAGTGTTCTAAGCTATGTTTGATAAAAATCTGTCTAAGATGGCCGCCGCCACAAAATAGCGAATTACATACTTTTTCACAACTCCCTCAATATGGGTATCAAATGAAAGGCCATAATTAGGAGAATACTATATACACTATAATAAATTTCAAATCTAAGATGGCCGCCACCACAAAATGGCAAATTACATTTCGTGTCGGGGGTTTTCTAAATTTTTAATTTTTATTTACTTACAGTCAGTAAAGGGTTCAGGTCAGCTTGTACTGGAAATGCATGGCACGGTGTACATCGTGTACGCGATTCATAATAATATTACAGTTCATCCAATGTGGCCATTTTAGCGTCCCATTAATCTAATATTTAGGACTGTAAGTTAATAACATCTCTATCATATATCAATCGACTGCTAACTTTCTAAGAAAGTCTGGATTGGATTGGAGTAAGACGAATTGGAAGACACGCACAATGGCCCAATCAAGAGGCTAAAGTGCGTAAAACTCAGAAAAAACTATTTCCATCACAACCTCTCTCATCGAAATCTCTTTGGCAGTAGCATGAGTCACACTGTTCTCTAAAATACTACAGTTATTATTAAGTGGAAAAAGTAAAACATCTCATTGTTTCATTCAGTTTTGTTTTGGGAAATAATTCCCAAGGCGGTTCAAACATACCCACATTTCCCACAACCACATAGCACTGTGACGTCATTAAATACCTTTTACTTTTACAAATAAACAATACAATAAAATATTTATGTATGTACATCGGTATTTAAAGTAGCAGCCCGCGCTACAGATTACCTCAACACTACCATTGTGCCGAGTATCGTGGGTTCGATTCCCACCTAAGACAAAATCTATTTGTGGGATTCGCAGATTTTTGTTTCGAGTCTGAATGTATTTTGTGCCTATTATGCCGTCCTAAGTGACACAAGGTTTCCATGGCTATAGAATACACCAATGGAAAACACTAAAAACACGACCTGGTAATAGAACTCCGGACCAGACACAGTGGACAGAATATTTAGTCTGATTCGACTGAAAGCCGACTGTATTGCAGTTGCAGTCAGCGCGGAAAAATCTAGCATAATAAAATAGGTGATATACTTATTACAATAATCTTATACAATACTTATGGACGGAAACGATAAATCATGACTGGCATTATTAGAATGGCAACATTCTAACAATGATGCTTCTACAATTATTATTGGATGGCATCTCAATGATATCATTCTTGGGTGAACGAACTATTAGTTTTGGTTGCGACGCAACTGCTAAAATATAATTCTGTTTTGACGACCTTTGTGGTCTAGTGATTCGGTTGTTAGGCTGCTGAACACGAGGCCGTGGGTTCGATTCCCACAGAACATAAATATTGATGTGATGAATACAAGCGTTTGTTTTGGTCTGGCTGTTTCTTATGTATCAGATCATGTATTAACGAAAAAATCTGAGTGTTACTTATACATATATATTATAATAAAAAATATTTGGGACTTTTAGTCAGCACAATCTTATCCCAAACTAAGCAGAGCTTTTACAATATCCATTGGAAATATTTAGTAGGTCCCTAGAAGCTTTGCTTAATTTGGGACTAGATGGTGTTGCTAATAAAACAGATAGTTGTCAAAAAGACATCAGCATAACTATTATAAATCTGGCACAGGCTCCCCGGTGTGAATAACTGGATGTTTGGGATCTCATAATGTCTGACTTCTAGAGCTTCTAGAACATTCAAAGCTTCATTCACTGTATATCCAGTTATTGGACACGCAGCAACATCTTTTTCCGGACTTTATGTTTATTTGATACCGAAATATCGTAACATAATAATACGTATCGGTTGAACTTTACTCGGCTATCTAAAGATAGTAATCTACAAACTGGCAGGTTAACTGATCACGTACACTTAACCACCAAGTCGTGACGTGTAGAAAAACTGAGATTAGCGCGCTGACGACCGATCAACGCTCTCGTTAAGTATTTGGATAGACGGGCTAGAATATTATTTCAAGTCTTTTGTTTTGCTTACAATAAAAAAGAATATAAAAACTCCAAGTTGATTAGGGAGCAAAAGTTCATAAGTTCAGAGTTCAGCCTGAAGCCAACCTGTTGTACTCACGACAACAGCGCGTGCTAGGCTATGCTATTGCACTACAAAAATCGCCATTATTGCGACGGAATTGGTCCTAGAGTCAAAAGTTCAGCTCTGAATGGAAATGCATTTAGTTTGGGCTTAATTTGTATGCACTAAACTATACGGCTAGATAGTGTGAAAGGAAATGTTAACACTAAGTGCTGGACATCAATAATACATACATACAAAGCTTCACGCCTGTTTCCCATAGGAGTAGGCAGAGACTATAAACTTCCACTTGCTACGATCCAAGCACACTACTTTCGCTTCATCTATGATAACAATAATAACTTGAAATTTGTCCTTGTCTTCTTTGATCGTGGAGCCGGCGCCGCGGCGTCCTGAGCTGCAGCCTGAAGGTTTCCCTAAGTAAGTCTATAGTAGTCTCAAGTCGCTCCAGGAACAGCGATTATCAGTTGATCTTGCAGCGTCAGTCCCAAGCCGAAATACTGATCAAGCCCCTGGCGATTTATCCAAACATTGTTTTTCTAAAAAAAGAATGCCCAAGAACTAACACGTAACTATGATTAATTAATTAAAACAACATTATGTAATCTTGAATTAATGATTTTGACTTTGAGTTCTTTTAATATTCTGTTGAATGTTTGACCATAGAAAACAAAGCATGAATCCGCTTTGTAAATAAACTTTTTGCAAAGAAATACATTTATTTTTGTAACGGAATGGACCAAGAATTTTAATGCTGATAGCGTGAACAATATCTACCACCGGGAACAATCAGTTGTTTGTGGCGCATGCTTATAAAAAAATTAGCTTATAATATAATAATTGTTTTTAATTAGATACATCAAATTCCATTTGAACGAATAACTCGGGGTTTATGTAAAAGTTTACAAATCAACTTGGCACGGTCTTTGACCTTAAAGCGCTTAATATTGTGTGATTGAGCAAGTTCCTGTTTTCCGCTTACTGTATTATGTAAATAAGTTATATACATATGTTTTTGTTATTTATGTCGTCGATTAACGGAGCTTCGAGAGGCATGACCTTCTCAAATATCAGTATTATTTTGTGCAATTAATTTTCTCCAGTCTCAATCCCAGCATTTCTCAAATTCAAATTTAAATATTTTTATTTCAATTAGTCCATATAAATAGGTACCTTTGAAAGGTTACACTATTTGCGCGGTTGGAGAAGAGCCGGCAAGAAACTCCATAGTTACTCTTTTTCTTCTCTTAATTCTTTAAAAGATACCTAATTCTGTTAGCCAGAAAAGATACAATCAAATGAGTCAACAAAACTTCAATGTGATAGATATACCTAGGTGTCCAATAATCGCAGTTGGAATGGGATTTTCTCTATAAACAACCACAAAGACTCCCACACACCGGTGTTATCCATTAATAGCCGAGATATATGGTGTAATGTGGCCATAGCGTAAGAGAAAGTGTTCTTGTTACCTTTACAAGAGTTAATGTTCATATTGAGCCGTATGGATTGTTTTAAGTGTCAGTGAAATGTAGAAAGTTGGACATCCTTTTGTAGAATTTGTTATTATCAACTTAGGTTTACGAGTATTAATAACATTTATAACATCATGACAGTATCATTGACTTTTGATTACGATTGCCTCGTTGCTCTAGTGGTCCCAAGCGCGACTGCTACGCTAGAGGTCCTGGGTTCGATTCCCAAATCAAGCAAAGTGTAGTACAAATTCTCAGTAGCACCTCGGAGTTTAGAGTCATGCCCGATTAACGGCAATAACCTCGCCCCTATTATATGGAACCTAAATATCGGCGCATTTCGGTTAATTGTGTATACACCTCAGCCTAACCCTTCGGGAATTACGGGCGTGATGTTTAGTTTTATAATTCCGAAAGAGGTCATTGCTCTCAACATTAGGTATACTATGATTCAACGGTTCGGCCCTGAAATCGCTAAAAGAAAAGGCAGCAAAGTTTGAATGGTACAAATATTAATCGTGGGAATTAACCGAAACTGAATGTTACTTTTATATATTTTTGTTTTTAAGAAAATATTAACGTTATAACATTAACATTTATAAAAATAAAATGCAATGTGTTTGACACAGAATGTTTTGCAATAATAACGACGATAGTATAATTTTAAGCCAGCTCTCGCAGGTCGTCTCCATTCTTTGGAGGCCAAAATGTTGTAACAAAATCATTATACACAATATTATATCTAGATATTTTTGTTTGCGGTTTTATGCAATTTCGTTGACGTTCAGAGACTAGGTCAATGACCGAATAGAATAATTCATAATATTATTTCGAAATAATTCGTAACGGAATCCTTTTTCTCGATTAGTCATTGAACTTATATCATAATACCATTTACTTTCCGAAATATCTATAGAAAGAAATGTAAGTGGGAAAAGAAATCTATCCCCATTCGTTTATATTCGTGACTTTGATAGTTTTAGTTCTTTTTTCGAAATCAAATCCAAGATTATAACGACTGCATAACTGCGCGTGAGCAATGGCGGAGATTGAAATTTGAAATTAATTAATTGTAATCAATTAGAAATACTTTTACTGGTCTTTTGCAAGATCATTTATTTTAATTATTAATGTTAGTAGCCTTTAGTATTTACCGCCTTTACCGGACACAAACCAAAACTCCGACCTGCTTCTGGGAATTGCGGGAATTGCCTATTGGACGAAGCAGGATAAAAGCCAACTAAAAATAATATTCCATATCATACACAGAATACATGTGGAGACGATAAGAAGTAGGTACGGTCGTGGTCATAAGTCCATTACCATTTTTACACATCTATCGCAAGAAACAAGTATCACTTACGACCGTTTTCTATGACAAACTTTTTGCATACACAGATGATGTCGTATATCGTACTCTTTCATGATTATCTAGTCGGTAAGAGAGCGATGTAATGATCATTCAGTGCTGTGATGTCGCGACAGCGTATTAAGATAGTGGTATTAAATTTCAAATAACTAAGTATATGTTTATGTATACGCGCAGTACCATGCAGGCAAATACGATCCTTGACATGATAATGGACATACGGCCTCTTACTGTACCTATTTTCCTATTAACAAAAATGGTCCTAAATATAACCTCATTATGCTTACTAAGATCGCTGACCAAATTATTGACCAAAATGCTGCCCACACAAGTCTGTCAGTCAACCTTTCGGAATGCATTCAGAATCCCAACAAATACATGACCTATATAAAAAATCTTCACCCAATAATCATTCGTACCTTTATTAGAATAAAGCTGTTATCAGCTTGTATGGATCTGGCCAAACGGTTAGAAAGCGGTCGTCCTTGTAAGTAAAAGTTATCCAGTGAAAGTGGGTGGTTACCAATGTATAACTTTTATAATACAACAAGTTACTTGCATTATGAGAAATGTTTGATGAATCCTCGTGGGGTTGGCAGGGGTGTACCATGTATCTTTTTAGGTTCCATTTTATACACCGGCAAAATCTATGGTCACAAAACCGAACTCCAAAAGGTACTACTCAAATTCTTACTAATATTATAAATGCGAAAGTAGCTCTGTCTGTCCGTCGCGCTTTAACGCGAAAACTACTGAACTGATTAAAATGAAATTTGGTACAGAGTTAGTCTAGAGCCTGAGAAACGACATAGGCTACTTTTTATTGCGAAAAATAGGCTGTAAGGGGTTTAAATAGGGGATGAAAGTTATAGACTACGCAGGCGATGCCGCTGGCGGAAAGCTAGTTTCATAATAAAACCCTTGGCCCTTTGAGGCTGTTTTGTAATATATTACGTGTTTACTAAATTCTGACCAACATTTTTTATTCTTGCCTATATTCTTGTGCAGAGAAACCAGGCATTATAATCTATCATAATTATGTTTAAGTGCTTCTATGATTTATTGAAATTAAAAACTAATAATTGGATTTACTCATCAATCGCCGAGTCTGTGATTCTAAGGCCGATTTTAACCAGCACTCATTAACTAATACTATGTTAACCTTAGATAATAGTTTTTTATTTCAGTTATCTTTGAACAATAATTTACAAGCAAAAACAACAAAAATCACAACAATGTTTACCATGTTTGAGGAAGCATGGAACATCCGGCGCAAGCGTAATCAAAACGTTCCGTGTTTTTTGTCCGTTCCATGTTTAAAAAACATAAGTTAATTAAACAAACGCCTTTAAATGTAAGCCCTTTGTTTTATAAGCATTAGGAAACTGTTTTTTTTTAAGATCTTCGGAATTATTTTCCGCATACTCTGATGGAGATATGAAGACTATGCGGTACTTAATCTCCAAATATTTGTTTTATTAGTTATTATACATATACGTACATGTATGTTTCTCAAGTGCCCAGCAGATTAATTTACGAATGCACTGAATGAATAATGTTATTATTTAATTAAAAATTTGACGACGTCTGTGGTCTAGTGGGTAGAGTACCGGACTGTTGATCACGAGGTCGTGGGTTCCATTCCCACAGGACACAAATATTTATGTGATGAATTTAATTGTGTTTGTCTGGGTGTTTCTTGTTTTATTAAAAAAAATATGTAAATAAGTATTATATCGATTGTTTAGTACCCATAGTACAAACTCTGATTAGTTTGGGACTAGATAATGCTGTGTAAAAATGTCCCACGATATTTTTTATTGTTACTAATTAATGCACTGCAAATCTGACTTAATCTGAAAATGAAACTCAACTAAATGTATCTAATAATTACCACAGAGAGATTACATTATAGTTTCAATGATATGGGATTTAAAAAAATAATATTTATAATAATAATAAAATTCTTGCAAACTGACACAGAAATTACCACACCACATACACTAACATCAGTCACTACACCATCACAGTACAATCAAACACACTCATCACAAGTTCACAACACATTATCATCTCATCATCAGGTATCCACTAATACACTACCCTAGGGTAGCACTTGGCCTCGGCCCGTGCTATCCTACAAAACCGGCACTAAACAGCCGAGATACAGAAATGTATAAAAATAAATAATAATAATAATAATAATAAATTTTATTTGTGTAAATGTGGTTTACATTTGTCATCTTAAGTCATACATACAAATATAAAGCGGGTACACAATACAAAATTAAATTAAATTTACTAATAATAGTTAGGTGTTATTACACTTTGCATTTTAAGTATTCCTCTACAGAGTAAAAACAATTTACACATAGCCATCTACGCAATTGGTTTTTAAACTTATTTATGGGTAACTGCCGGACACCTTGAGGTAAATGATTGAAAATACGCACAGACATAGCATAACTATTTCGGCTGCACAACTCAGTCTTTATAAGTGTAAGTGCAAGTCGATCTGGGTACCGTGTATTAAATTTACAAGTATCCTTTATGGGTGTAAACAAGTCCGGATTAGTTTTCACAAACATGCATATTTCTAATATGTATAAGCAAGGCACAGTTAGTAACACCAGTTTTTTGAAAAGGGGTCTACAGTCTACACCCAGGGAGCCACATTACAAATGGCTCTTACGCACTGTTTTTGGGCTATAAATGCTCTGTTAATCTTCACTGAATTGCCCCAAAGTAAATTGCCGTATCTAAGGCTAGACGCTACAAATCCTTGGTAAGCTTTCAATGCGGTTTGTTTATTGGAAAAAAATAATGTACCATATGGCTGGAAGGTGGTAAACACATAAATATTAATTCCAAACATCCTCATACACAAAAATCCTTGCAGATACTGTCATGACACATGACTTCCTGAAAGAATATACCCGAAAATAGGCACTACGATAAATAATGTATGAGTCCCATTCGTGAATGATTTACATAAATAAAGTGATGACCTCACATGTGTTAAGTATGAGGAAAGATGTGCGTATGTTTGTATTGTCGGCTCTTTATAAGAAACTGCTGGACCGAATTGAGTAATGTGCTTACTTTTGCATAGGAAATGAACGATGGAAAATTATGAACAATGATACCGTGTCCTTCGTTATTATAACATTAATTAATCTCGTAGTAGATGCTTTATTTTATCTCATATGTAGTTGGCGACATAAAAAATATAAAAACATTTAGATTAAATGGAAATAGGTATATCCTTAAAGACCTTAATGGCACATTATTATAGTTTTAAAATCCGGTCTACAAATGGGCGAATATTATAAAAGGTATTATTTATGTAAAACAACGGATATTGCTTCATTAGTTTGAACCGATTATGTTTCAATTACATCCTTTGGTTGACTAATACTTGAATCGTTGTGTTCCCACGAAACTATTAGATTGCACTGCAAAGGATGTAAAAGCGGTATTGAAAGTTAAACCGGGTTTGTTGACATTTCGATTTGTTCGACATTCTCCATTCAGTGCAACATTCTATAAAACTTTCCTAACAGTAGCTACTTCAACCGAAAATGTATTACAGCTATCGACCAGAGGACTAATAGGTATAAGTTTTCTATTAAAATAGTCAAAATATTAAATTCCTAGTAATGAAATAATGATTTGGACACAACAGAGATTTTAGGCCCAGAACACCACCAAAATATCTTGCCAAAAAATATTATAACACGGGCATTACTTGATTAACAGAAGGCATAAAACACAAATTTTTCGACTAGGTATGTCACTGGAGAACAATTTTTTTTTAGAGGTCATGTCAAGAACCCCCATTCGGCCAGCATGGTGGACTATAAGCCTAACCCCCTTTCATACACGTGCCCAGCAGTGGGACAGTATATGGGTTGATGATGATGTCAAAAAGGTCATGTTAATAGTGTTATCGTGTTCTAAGGCTATTTAGCCATCAGTTATTTAACAAAATTTCCATGTTAATCAATCAACCTACTTTCTCATGCCCATCAATTAATAAACCCATAAAATTCTAGCAAGCATTTCTACTGGGCTAGTGAGGAAGCCAATTTAAATGTTTTACGCAGTCGGTAACTTTTACTTCCGATACCATGTGACGTAACTTGTGTATATTAAGTTTTTAATTATTCTCGATTCAATAATTACGACACCCTTATGTCCATATTATGTAATTTGTCATAGATCTATTTAATGATAGTATTTAAATAAACAACCATGATGAAGTAGATTGTTATTACTGAGAAAATCAATGTAAGTTTCGTTTTATATTAGGATACAATCTATCTCTGCCAGATTTTATTGAAATCTCTTGTTCTCGCTTAAAGGGCTAACAGACAAACAGATTTACTTTATGTATTATTCCCGCCAGCGGCTTCGCCCGCGTGGTCTTGTTAAGTTTTTTCCCCCGTCTTTGTAACATTTTTCATTGCTACTCCGCTCCTATTAGTCGTAGTGTAATGGTATATAGCCTTTCCCGATAAATGGGCTATCTAACACTGAAATAATTTTTCAAATCGGTCCAGTAGTTTCGGAGCCTATTCGATACAAACAAACAAAAAATCAAATCTTTCCTCTTTATAATATCAGTATAGATATAGATAATGTCTCGTGGAACCTTTGAATACTTCTCGTACACATCGTCATCAACTACTTCAGCTGATGATCAAATAATATTTTTTCTAAAACAATGCCAATCCTTTTGCATAGTTTTAGAATCATTGTGATGAACTTAGATGTTTGTGTTTGTCTGGGTGTTTCATATATATCATAAGTATGTATTTACAAAAAAAAAAAAAAAGAGTTTTATCCATTGTCTAGTACCCATAGTACAATCTCTGCTTAGTTTGGGACTAGATGGTGCTGTGTAAAAATGTTCCTAGATATTTATTTATTATTTTGACTTTTATCGCTGTCAGGGGTCAAAGAGCCAAGAGTTACGTGTTGAATCTGATATATTGATCAAAAAAGCTTTCAACCCTTCCGGCGACTTACTTCACAACTCTTCCAGAGACAGGTGTTCTCGTAACACCATATCCATTAGACTCTTATACATTGCACAAGTCTTATCGATCTCATCATTATAAGAGCCCGTACAGTTACATAACCTACATAGCCGCTCCTGCAAGATATTATCTAGATTGATCCCTCTCCTGACCTCCGTGCCTCCGCATTCTACATGAAAAATTATAGCGGTAAAGTTTCTTCATACTTTCACTGCTTGAAGAGGTATTAGGAAAGAGTTCACCCATCCAAGAATCCTAAAGTTTCTGGTATTTTAAAAATAATTATTATTTTCATCGAACTACGAATTTGAGTATACTTTTGTTGAGTTTTGACCAATCAAAACAATCATGATTAATTGATTAAATAGCGTATATTCTGTCCTTTTTGATCATCAGCTTAATAATATAAAAAAATGATTCCATTAATTATTTATTAAACCTTCTGTTTTGGGTTTCAGTTCTCCGAATCAAGTTTTCCTCTAGTCTTGTTTTGTTCCTACACAAGGTTCCGAAGATCTGATACTTATGATTTATTAAAACAAATGTCAAACAATTTATTATTCCGACAGAATAATAACACACGCAAAAACAAAGTACCAATGGCGAGGACACGACTGTTGTGTCTTAATCATCATTAATCAGTAAGGTGACAATCCTAATAACAAAATGGCGTAGCATCCGCCTTGGGACATATGTACATCTACATACCAAAAATTGTGGGTAGTGTTTTTTTTATTCAGAAAATGGTATGGTAAGCTTAAGCTATGTGTGTGGCCATCACACATAGCTATAATATAATATTATACCAAAATAATATGTAGGTATACCTTGAATACAATGTATTTATTGAATAATTTAGTATTATATTTATATCATAAGGTAGTTGTGTGACAGCCTTTAATGTTTAGTACTTCTGTCATCAGGTCACCACTCCGCCGTCAGGACTCCGCCTACTATTCCTATTCACCTTGGACTCTTGTTTTTACACGTAAACATCCCACAGTTTCATCATTATAAAGGATCGTCATAGGTCAATACAGTGTACGATTGTATCGATACGACCTAATCGATTATCCACAGTACGTGCATCGATTCGCCGCACCCGCCCTACGTCACTCTTGTTGGGTTATTATTGTACATGTTTTTTATTATTACGATATTCAAATGTACTATGCGTTATTGATTTGTGAGCGATACAGGACAAAATGTTATTTAATACTATAAAAATAGTGCAGCTAAGATAATTTTAAGTTGTTAGATTTCAATATGTACTACAATTTAGAACTGCAATCTTCTAGGATTAAGAAGACAATGATCACAAAGGAAATTCAGTCCAAAATTCCAAATACACCTTTTTAAATATATTCAATTATTTACTTTATTTATATAAAGACCAAAACCGAAGTTTGATGATAAAAGTTCCTCAAAAATAACAACCATACGCATTTTATTTTTCATTTGTAAGCGCACGCTTTCTTAATGTTTTCTGTTTATGAAACGTTCGACTTAAAATTAAAGGTCAAAGACTGATACGTAATTCTACTCTTACTATCACGACTTATCGTAACATAATTAATTCTATTATAACAATTCTTTCAGGTCAATTTAATATGAAACTTGTTCAATTAATCTCAAGTAATTGACCAATTTGTCTCATTAATCTTGTCAAGAGAACAAAGGATAATATTGTAATCAATTTATGCATTATCTATTATATATTATAACGTATTGACTGACCATCAGCTCAGCAAGACTTCATGCATATCAAATGGCATTTGTTTACAATATATGAAGTGGTTTTACTTAATATAAACAGCAATAATTAATAAGGTTATTTTTGAAACGAAGTTCATGATCACAAATTTGTTTTCAAAAGTCCGATACTCAAAAAAATATTATCACTCTTTAGCCACTCACTGGTAAATTTAATCGCATTTTAGTTGTCATGTCGTCATTAAGGTTGACAAGTTTTAGTAACAACTGGGTTAAAATATAATTACTCACAATAAAATTTCTAAATAAGTCTCTAAATATCTGAATAACTTCTCTAAATAAACATAATTTAAAAAGCCTTTTTTTTAAATCCTCTTCCAAACACAACAGTAGATTTTCTTTCCAATTTTTAAACCTTTATCCAAACTGTTTTTTTAGGAAGAATTTTTGTTTCTCGAAAAACGTACAGTTGAAATTGTTATAATATGAACTCGTAGATAACAATTTACTATAAACCCTAGTCCAAAGTAACGAGTCCTTTTGCTTCGATGCCTTCTTAATCAGCAACAAAACGATCCTTTCTACACCACAACTTCTGATCACGTACAATTTCATAGCTAAAGATCAACGATAAAGATGAATTAGGTATTATATCATGGGCCGTCATTACGAAGCTTACCATCCATCATCATTATTTCTATGGGAACCGACTTTCCCGTGGAACTGCTGTTATTAAACGTAAATCTGATAACGTTTGTTTTTTGAGCTTCTTATTTTCTCTTACTTTTTAGTTGCATCATTTTCTGGACAACTATATTCCATTTACGTGCTATTTCTTTTAAATTGATCTTCAAAATAGATATTCGGAACTTCTAGGGGTAGGTAAGACAAACTCTACTTAGAAAATACTTTTTTAATACTGCATACTCTTCTAATAACATACTTTTACTCCCTTATATCCTGAAAGGTTGGCCGAGGTATTGTTATTACGACTAACACTAAAAATTGAGTCCCTAATAAAAATTGAGTATGAGAAAGTAATTTTGAAATAGGAAACTATAACAACTAACATCAATTTAATCTTAGTCTAGTCATCATTCAAACAGCAAAAATCTATAGACTGACCGTAGCGTTACCTCACGGAATGACCTGTATTGTAAGTTGCTATTAAGCCTAGACTGAATTCATTTCCTACTCCCTGTGCAATTTTACTCAATGAATTTAATGAGTTCATCAAATGCCGCATACATTCGCTGGCCCTAAGCTTGCAACACAAGGAAGAAACCCATACCCAAAGTGTGGAAACCCAATTATTACTAAGATAAGGTCAGTTACTCTGTACTCAGTAACTGCTACCAGTAACCCGAATATATTTTGAAACTGGCAACACCAAGCTATCATCAAGATACAGTTAAACTCAATAATACCATAACTGTTGCCACAAAATAGACAAACCGCAGAAGTAGAGAAGGTTCCATACAAAGAGATTTAAAATGTTTTTGAGTCCATACAATATACCCTACAGGCAATACAGATTTTCATGTGAAAATCGATCACTGAATACATTTTAATCAACTATCAGCAGTCAGTTTCCTCAGCCTAATGAATTCGCCAATATTTCCCTTGAAACGATAAAGATCAAACTTACCTATAGGTAATAAATTACTGTGGTTTCGAATAAATTACTAGGATTTCGAATAAAATCTTGACTCATCTCAATCCACGCATCTGTCATCTCTCTCGCGAGTAGAAAAAATTCTAGACGAATGACGTATTTTTTTTTTTTTAAATATTGTCATAACTTATTGTTATATTATCTCACGTGACATGCCATGACATAAACGATTTTACCTACTCATTTTACAGAGCCTGTTTACGATTGTCGCGAGAAATAAAAACAGTGGAGCTACTGTATATTGATTATCGCGTGACATAACTGTGTTCTACCGAAATGCTATTACGTGATCGAGTTGGCAATTTGATACGATCGCGTGTTACCGCCATAATAGTTATACGTAAACTTTCATCATATTTGTTTCCATACCGGTATTAGGACGAGCCGAAAACCGTGCATCTAAATTATAGTTATTAACTCTTATTGTTGTTCTTCTTAATGCTTCTCAATTCGGAATACAGACTAGTAAACTTATATTGACGACGTCTGTGGTCTAGTGGTTCGCGTACCGGACTGCTGATCACGAGGTCGATGGTTCGATTCCCGCAAGACACAAACATTTATGTGATTAACATAGGTGTTTGTGTTTGTCTGAGTGTTTCTTATGTATTATAAGTATGTATTTACAAAAAAAAAGTATATAAGTATTATATCCATTGTCTAGTACCCATAATACAAGCTCTGCTTGTTTGGGACTAGATGGTGCTGTGTAAAAATGTCCCAAGATATTTATTTATTTATTTATATCGGATTGTGTATAGGTACTCCTTGTAGATATCGGCCATTATTTATAATTTTTAGACTTAAAACTCCAAACTGCCTCTTTAACCTAGTGGTGCTAACGTGACGTGTCAAGGTTCTGGGTTCGATTCCCCACTTCCACAGTCGCGCAGTGTTATTCGGTTTTTCTGTGACAGTAACAGCTCGGAGTTTGGATTTGTGCCCGGTTATTGGCAAGAGGCATCCCCTAGACGGGACCTAAACATACCGGTGGTCGACCATGATTTAGTGCTCTTTGTGGTATGTTTAAAACTAAGTTATTGTGTACCTAAACAAATTACGAGGGTTTAAAATTTCGCCAAATTGAATGGTACGCCAAACCTTTTTTTTTCTTTTTGTGGAGACCCGTAGACCATACAAATATTCAAACTAACCCGAAAGCCTAGAACCCAGTCAAGCCGTAGCTAACTCAAATCTTCTCAGTATAAAGAGTAAAGGCGTGACAAATATCATGAGCAACAAAAAGGTCGGTGGAATGATTTATTTGACGACTACATAGCGTGCAGCACTCAACGGGAACACTTTCTTCTTTAGCTGTCGGAATGTGCTCACTGTCGTGTTATACAACTTTATTGACTACATAATTTTCTACTAGAGATAGGCCTTTTGTAGGAAGTACCATAAGTACCTACTTAATACTGGATTGGTTTCCTTACGTACAATAAATAGTCTATATAATAAAAATGAATGTTGATAAGCGCATAACTCAAGAATGGCTGGACCAATTCGGCAAATTTATTTTATTCTATGTTCCTTGAGGTCCACGTTAGGTTTTAAACTATAAGAAAAACGCACGGGGAAAAAGACCACGACCACGCGGACGAAGCCGCTGGCGGAAAGCAAGTAATAGTATTTTTTTTACACAGCACCATCTAGTCCCAAACTAAGCAGAGCTTGTACTATGGGTACTAGACAATGTATATAATACTTATATACTTTTTTTTGTAAATACATACATAAGAAACACCCAGACAAACACAAATACTTATAGTAATAGTAGTAAGCTAATATTGGAAGAGTTCGAAACCTAGGGTCGTATTATTTTAGATAGAGTGGGATGGAAGGAAATATCGTTATGGTGCGGACGTAAGTTTAACATTAGCATTATATTGTCTGTATGAAATATTTATTCATTATTTCAAAAAAGAATAAATAACAAAAGTAGATTACGAATTTGTGGATTGAAATTAGATTCATAGCTGCTTCTTCTTCTTCTGAGCTTCTTACGGAGGTGTGACTCTTCGGACAATACAGGCGTGATGGTATATCATAATATTATGTACCTATGTTATGAATTTCATAATTTTTCATCAGGGCGATGAACTTAAAATTGAGAGGAAATAATAATTGTTACGCAAACTGTCACTAGTGTTATACATACTCGTTGTAAGTCCGGTGCGTTTGATCATGATGTAATTGTAGCAACTTGCGTATTTTCCTGTATATTTAACTTAAACACGGAACTGATGTTGTTAAAAGTGTGGTGTAGATATAAATCTGGTCTTATCTGCAAGTCTGGGATAATCAATTCTTTGAAAATAAAAAAACCGGTCAAGTGCAATTCGAATTTGTCGCTATAACGACAAATACTAATAGGCACTAGAAATAAAAACTGTAAAAATTTAAACTCTTACGGTGAAGAAGCTGACATGTGCTAACTCTTCATAAAAAATCAATACGTAAGACAATCAAATAAAAATGTTTGTAACGATTTCCTCTCGTCAAATTGTAACTTCGATTTTTCCTTCTCTCTGAAAGTATCTGAAATATACAGATAACTTTTTCTTGGAAACTTACCATCTAAGTTCACGTTATGGCATACAATATTCACATGTATATTGGGGATACGACCAAATGACGTCAGCACTTGTCGACTTCAGAGATGGCAGCCTTGATAGCTTTTCTGTTTGGATTCACACAGTCCTTTTCCATGTAACTTGCGTAACACAATAAGCTCGCCTTTTGCGGGTTTCTATTAAATTCAATATTTCACAAAGTGCGCCCAGCGATCGTCACGTAGATCTGCCATTCCGACTGGGATGGACTTGTTGGGTAACTCGCAGGGTACTCGCCTGACATTATCTTAGAAGCCTTATTGGTGATGTTGATAGAGATGCCGAAATAGTGTCCATGGAGTTTGCTTGGCGGCTCTTCTCCATAGGAACTTTTTGGAAGCGTCTATTTGAAGTCATGAACGTTTTTTTCATCATCATCATCAACTATTGTCCCACTGCTGAGCACGGGTCTCTGCTCAGTAAAAGAGGCTCAGGTTACCTCACGAGGTTTTCCTTCACCGTTAAAGCAAGTGAGTTTTTTCCTCCGTTTTTGCATCATTTTTCATTGCTACTCCATATCGTGATGATATATAGCCTTGCCCGATAAATGGGCTACCTAACAGTGAAATATTTTTTCAAATCGGTCCAGTAGTTTCGGAGCAATACAAATTGCAATACAAACAATCAAATCTTTCCTCTTTATAATATTAGTAGAGATGTCCAGTCCTAGGTCGATGTCATCCATTTATGACATCGACCTAGGACTGGACCCGAAGAAATATAGAAGTTCACTTCAACTATCAACTGTCATCAGTCATCAGTATCTTACCACTTAAAGACACGCCATCTATTCAAGCCGAGATCCGATACCTTAACATTCTGAATTGCCTCAATTTGCAACTTTATCTCCACGTAATAAGAAACCCTTTATCTAATAAATAACAATAAAGAAAATGGCTATTGTTCTTCAACGCCATCGATCATAAGACGGTGTTCTAATGGAGGTCTAATGGACCCAACGTGATATATTTTGAAACGACAAACGGTGCGGGTACACTGCCTAGTAGTGACAGATCAAGGACTCATATTACTTTGTTTTATGGTGCTTACATGCCATGGGAATTTAACAGGCTGTGGCGACATTGTAATGACACAGCTCCTTCAGAGCTCGCTCGCCCTCCCGCTCATACAATGCACTTCAGTCGTTATCCTGTTATTTCAAATGGACTCCTTATTTGGCTATTTTCCACCTTCCCTAGGTTATAGATGTCCCTCGCCGTTCATTAATGTTCTATTTACTTACCTCTTAAGGGTCATAACGGGCTATTAAATAGCCTATATCCTTCCTCAAAAATTGCAAAAATATTTTTCATATCCGACAGCAGCAAAAATCAATGAGAAAAGGTAAGTGCGATTTTTAGTCCACCTTCTCTGACGGCGAACAAAACAAGAGAAGTTTAACACTTAAAAAAAAGGAGGCAGGTTTGACCACGATGCTTACCACACTGTATCCCCAGAAGAATGTGTGTACATTTGAGTATCAATTCTTCTGGCCACTTTACAACCATTGCTGTATTCGACAGTTTATCACTATTAATATGATGATAATATTCTCGGTATGTAATAGCACGTACTAAGAGATGTTATTGTTGTTATTCTATTATAATAATGATGCACATTATCACATCATTGACCTACATGATTGATAAATATGTTTTGTTGCGAAACTCAAAGCTTTTTGTGAGTGATGTGGCCAATTTTTTTAATAGGTTTTTAGGAAGGTTTTGTAAGTGATAAGTGGGCATAATTGGTACTAGATAACGTAATAACAAATTAGTTCTAAATACATCACTATTGTTATGATGTTAAATTAAAATGATTAAGTATGAAAAAAAATCGAGAATAAATACTCGTATATTAAAAACAACAATACTTAAATTTATTAAAAATGCCTTGAGGATTATCGATGCAATGATTCCATTAAAATGACTTATTAATCTCTTACACTCAAAATAAAGTGTTATAAGGTGTAAAAACATTCCAACAAGGCTTCTGGCGGATTACTGTCAGGCAATCGAAGGGCCTAAATGCCAGGATCGTGCGCGGGCGCAACGGCACTTTCGAACCGCTATTTGCTAGTATATATATCTTTGTAAACACAAATGTGGGTTGTTGAGGCATTTATGAATTATGATTGATGGTATGCAAACTTGGATTGTTGGTAATAGAAGTTTTTTATGTAGATGTTATTGTTGTAAAAGTAAGAGTTGTGTCTATGTACTTTTTCTTTTTTTATTCTAAACGAGAGAATATTGTGATCAGCCTTGCAGCAGAGCGCAGTAGTTAAAAAAAGGAACAAAAAATTACAAAATATATCATCATAACTAATTCCATATGAAAGCGGGTCTACCATATCAAAAAAGGTAGACGTTACTTTACTTCTTTACACATTGACAACATTCATGTCTAAGAATAAGACAGTGACCTCTTAAGAGCAGTTCTTAGTTAAGTCTTCTAGTTTCAAAAAATATTTTTAACATTCATAGACGTAAAATATCATTTATCATTTGCCTTTTTATATTTCTGATGGGATAAAATCTAAAATATTCGCAATGTGTCTTCCGGAACTTTATTACGGTCAGAAAAAATCAAGTTCAACCTCTTTGTATTTAACTTTTAAAACTGGTTTGCTATAATGCTGCTGCCATTTACGAATTTTCGCATCTGGCCAAATGTCACTGTCAATCTCAAAGGATAGGTAACCTGAGGGCTTATCAAAATGAACACATTTCGGCGAAGGTCTTTGTTTCATACCATCTTTGTGAAGGCACAATGTTACGCAGTAGTGTTCGTGCTTGTTCCTGGCGTATTCTTCTTCCAAATGAGTGTCGTGTATCCTAATCTTGTCAAGGCGCTAGATGTTGGTATCGCGAAACAGATAATGCACCTTTGTTTAGCAACGTTCTGCTTCATAAATGTTGCTGGGAATATGATTTTAAGTATTTTGATGGACTCTAGCTTGAAAAGGCCTGTCTACGGTGAAGGTACGTACTGCGAGTACTGTCGGATGTCCAGACCAGCCAAGAGTTGGCACTGCAGGAGATGCAACGTGTGTATTTTAAAGAGAGACCACCACTGCACTTTCCTCTCCCGCTGCATCGGATTGTACAACCAGCGCTACTACATCTTATTCCTCGGACACGTGACGGTGTCCATGATATATGCGACCTACTACAACTATTATTTCGTGACTTTGAAGTTTGAACATAACGGGTGGATGCTGTCGGCATTTCGTATAATCAATCCGTTCCTTCGGTTCCTGATACCAGAGCCAATGGGGATGAAAGACATGTACGTTTTATATCTGTTTATGAACTTTGCTCTTATATTCTGGTCGGGATGTTTGTTCTTCTATCATTTAAGGAATATTGTGATGGGTGTGACTTCCTATGAGTCTAAGTACCCCGAACTAATGAACTCTACGAACTGGAGGCAGAATTTGTTGAATGTATTTGGAAAAAGGTGGTACTTTGCAATATTGTGGCCAATGTGTGATAGCCCTTTACCAGACGAAGAAAAATATCCATAGTTCATTAATAGAAACTATACTTTTAAGGAATTTATTGTAAATAACTGTCATATTTATTAAAATTATGTTACTGTATATCTTTATTTTTATTTAATACCAATAATCAAAATAATCAAAGCCAATAAAAAAATGCCAAATCAATTACGACATCAGACTTCGACAAACTGTTCACACGTAACGACAACGTCCAACACAGAGGCCATCACCTTAAGTTCTGCCACAGACTGTCAAATAATAACCCACACAAACACTTCATAAGCAACCGCATAGTTAAAGCGTGGAACCAATTATCAAAGGACGTAATTGCAGCCCAAAATATGAACCAATTTAATAATAGACTGGACAAACACCTCAGCTCCAAAACCTAATTCGCCGTGAATAACAGCATACAGGCTACTATCAGTTGTCTCAACTGCCTGTCTGTTAACAATAATAATAATAATAAATGATACCAGAGCTCAACTGGATACCAGAAAACCAGAAACAATCATCATACAGTTACTCGCTCAATAACTGTCCCACAGTCTTCCCCGTTATGCAGTATCAAGCGATAAAGATCGCGCAAGGATGCAATTTGATCCATTAAGATAGGTTCCATTGCCGCGTGTGGAGGGTACGGGGGAGACGCAACCGTTACATAAGCGGCGATAAAACGGTAAACACCGCTGAATACTAATGTTCAGGAAGTGGGCACCACTGCGGCTGTACTATCATGAATACTGGTGGGAGTGGTGGGGAGTGCACACGATTGGTAAGGTTGCGTGCTTAAAATAAAAATTTTGATGGTTGCTATTTGATTACTAAATCGAGATGACCTATTTCCAATATCACGTGAATATTTTTAAACATGTTTATAAATGTGAGACTCGCTACCTATTAAGTTGTGTTTTTTTTTTTATATCACAGCTTATAATAGTATTGCTTACCTTTATGTGCAGGATGTTTATGACCTAGAGAAATTTTGATTTTAGATAATTCATAAGATGGTGTTTGAAAAATCAGCATCAACATCTAGACCGTCACCTAAATTCAACTGACTTACATCTGTTATTAAAATCATAATCAGCTACATTCGTACATGGAATCGCACTACAATTCTGCGCATGCGCGCTGCCGGCGATGCGCACGCGACGCCGACATGGTCACCGTTACGCGGAACCCGTTACCGCATGCGATGCAAACACTTGACGTAATATCCACTGTAGACATAGGTGAAACATGATAGAAACAAACACAAAATTTGCATGAATATTGATAATAATAAAAATTGGAGGTCCGTTTAATGACGCGAGCAACAACAGCTAATTGTATAATCTGTGAAAATAATTAATCAATAATAAGCAATAATCTTTTAATACAACTTTTTGAAATTTTACGTTCAAGGAATATAATTGAGATATTTGAGTCTCTCTCTCTCTCTCTCTCTCTCTCTAAAGTAATATTTTTCTGATTTGACACAACTATCGTGAAAGTATTTTTATTTCTGAATCAAATACTGTGTATCCAACTTCTAATTTTTAAGTTACATTTACCGTAAACGGTTTTATACCCTGAAAATTTTATAAATTCCCTAACTAAAATATGAATTGTATCTTGTTTTATCTATTTCAAACTCTTTTCTATTTAGCTCTGTTATCTTTTAATATCTTTCACTAAAAATGGTACATAATTATCAATGACCCAATATCTCACACTATGTCATCACTGCTCTGAACTTCACCTAATTTCTAATTCACGATATCTCACAACAGTTTATTATAACCCTCCCATCTTAAGTGTTGGGTTGCAACACAAATACTTGCGTTTGATGTCAATACATCATCTTTATCGCGGGATCACGAGCTGAACTGGAGCGAGGCGACCGCGGTGATGCTGATGAAGTGGTGATTGTCGGCCGGTGATTTGTTTGTTTATTTGTGAATGTGACCTTTGCTTGGAGAGAACTGAAAGAGCTAATTTTTACCCGACTGCCGAAGGAGGAGGGTTATGTGTTTGACGTGTATGTATGTATGTATGTCCGTTCCTGTGTCCAGTGCAGTCGGGTTTTTTGTTTCTTTTAATAATTGATTTTATTTTTATTTAATGTACCCAGTGACAGTCGTGCCATCAAGACGAATCTAATGAGGTGTCATTTATCTAAATCGGTTGAGCCGTTGAGTAGTTACGACCGGACATAGGAATGGACATACATACATACATTCATACATACATACATACATACATACATACATACGCGTCAAACATATAACCCTCCTCCTTCGGCAGTCGGGTAAAAAAATGGCGGATTTAATGCGGTTTATTCATTTCAACAGTCAACATCAGCCTATAGTCCCCGAAGTGGTTAGGCAGAGATGAACTAATGTTAATGTTTAGTCTATTTGTCATTAACCGGGCACAAATCCAAGCTCCGTACTGCTACTAAGAATTTCATAGAAAAACTCGATAACAGTGCTCGACGTGGGAATCGAACCCAGGAGATCAAGTATAACAGTTGTAGCAGTTGCGCGTATGAGCAATAGGCTAATGCGGTACTACAACAGTGGGCCTAGGCATTCGTATCGACAAACGAATAGAAACAAAATGTAAAATGTATGGAAATTACACAAGCTTTCGACAAATCGGGCTGTCAATAATGTAATTTCCATACATTTTGTTTCTATTCGAGTGTCAAATTGCAACTTGTCTCTAGGCCCCCAGTACATTACTACTGAAGTAATTTTATTCTAAGACATTTAAGATTACTTTTAGCTCCAAGAACAGTATTAGAATTAGGGTTATTCTTTTAAAATTGTAGTTCAGCTAATTATGAGAAAGCCTTGGAAGTATTAAGTTCAATAACGTATACAATACTTGATATTTTTCGTGTTAATATGCTAAGCTGCCTACTGCTGCTTCCTGAAGGCATTGGTAAGGTGTTTGCGTACCATTTAGAGGTAATATATACCAAATATAACCTTATAATAAATCCCAAACTACTACTATAAGTGCATCATATATATATACTTAAGAGAACTGATCAATAATTAATCCTAAACCACCTCATTACATGCAGGATAGAAATCGCACGGAAACATTCAATAAAACCGTTCTCGAATCGACCGCATTACCAACCTAACACTGCATCTCATAAATACGTCATCCCCATACAAATGTACGTAATCAACGCCTTGATTAACTGCAAATGTAAGTTGGTATGGTTATGATACTGCCTGCTTTCGCTTTGAATCATATATAATTTATGCACACGCATGCCTGTAATATTGTGTGTAGTTATGTTAAGTAACACAACGGATCAATGGATAGATTTTCTAATTTTATTACATGTATTCTAGGTAATGACTGCCTCATTGGTCAAGTAGTCCCAAGCGCGACTGCTACGCTGGAGGTCCTGGGTTCGATCCCCGGGTCGAGTACAGTGATGTTAGGTTTTTCTGTGAAATTCCCAGTAGCTGCTCGGAGTCTGGATTTGTGCCCGGTTGATGGTAATAGGCTCGCCCTCTATTACATAGGATGTAAAAATACCGGACTATGGGTATACACCTCTGCCTAGCCCTTTGGGGAATACAGGCGTGATGGTATGTATTCTAGGTAATAATCGTGGCACCTAGATAAGTGCCTAATAACTAACCACCCGCTCATTTAACTGCCGCTAACAGAACTGTGTGTTGCCCATTACGGCTAATAGTACCGAAAGAAAGGTTTTCATTTTAAGCTGTGTACAAGTTGAGTTGCAGTTGCTAGACTTTTGACAAGTAATATTAACAGGGAAAAATAGAGAATGACTAAATAGTAGGGTTGATAAGAGCATCCAACGGTAGCAGCAATAAATATTTTACAAAATAGATGAGAAGAAACTGCTAGCCTTGAAAAGCCCGGCTGCTGAGGTCGTCGGTTCGATTCTCAGGACAATTAAAATATTGCTTGCCGAAAATTCTCAAGCAGCTTGGAGAGAGCACACCGAACTGTTTTTGTGCTTAAACTCTTGGATTGTACAGACCGGGCCGCGCGCTGATATATGTTTGACAAATAAGAACAACAATAGTTTTACTTTGCTACGAGAAAAACATAGTTCAACTAGTTTTATTCAAACTCACGACCTTCGCAGTTGCCTAAGCCTAAGCTAATCTATTCAGCTTCGAAGTTAATTGTACATATTTGAATGAAAACGAGTAACCCTGTCATTACTAGGCGGAGTGTTGCCAGCCTATAACTTATGCACTATCACGACTTATACTAATACTGTGTTAAGTTTTATCCACGCCTAGGTATTTCTATTTATTAATACTTGAGTTTAGCTTAGCTATCTGTCCCTCAACCATGAGTTCTATCGAATGACTTTCGATAGGTTTACGAAAGAAAACGCTGTAATCTCATAGCAGATTTTAGTTCCTTACGTAACCGCTAGAGGCGCTACGAGGGTTTACGGGGTCGCTAAGGAGTCTAGTAAGAAAAACTCATGGTCGAGGCACTGAAGCCGCCATGCTAAATAACGTATAACATTACAGGTATTCAAAATGGTATCACGAGGTACTTAGTGATGACATTGATAACTTATTTTCCTATTTTACCGTAATAAGAAGATGAGTTGCGAGTAATTCCGATGTTAATACTTATGTTATATCATGCTGTGCAAATTAGGATTGCAATTAATTATGCGTAAGAGCGATTTCACACTACAAGCGATCCGAATCCGATCAGAATCTGTGAAAATACGGTCCGCTAGCCGTCTCCGTCATTCGATTTCTCTAGAAGATTACTCCGGACCGAATTTTCACGAACTCTGATCGGATTTGGAGGATCGGACGTAGTGCGAATCCGTTCTCAATTCTAAGGGTTTCAAACTTATTTAATGAGGTTCAATAATTATTATATTATTGTGTGTACATTCTTGTTTTTATTGCTAAGTAAATAAATATCTAACATTGATTCAGTGCCTGTCATTGTAAACTACTAAAGCTAATCTCAACAAGTCCAATTACACTTAATTTGCCATGTGCTCTTGACACTACAGACCCATCACTAAAATTCACCGCGCACCTAATCTACCACGTTTTGCCGCACGATTTTCAACAAAGTTCAAAGGGCTTCTAGTGAAGGGATCGTTCAAGGAAAAACGTTCACATTGTTACAGTACGTATGATAATAAAACGGAACTCGCCACTACTGTTAGTATGTTGACGTGAATTACGTGTTTGTTATACTTTTACGACATGTTTAGTGCGGTAAAAGATCTCCGCCCCCATCCATTCTGTGTTCTTACACGTGTCCATCGAAAATGGATGATGACGGCACGGAGTAGCAACATCCCTACCCTTATATAGTGCTGTCAGTCCATATAGATCGACCTAGAAGACCCGAGAAGACGACAGGTTATTTCGAACTCTTACAGATATCTTCTTTTGGTATCAATGATAAAGCAACTTATATATTTAGTTTTAGCCAAGTAGGTGTCCACATTAATTGCCAGCCAGTTGCGTTGATTAAGTCAAAGGTACAGGTGTACAAACACTTTGGGCACTCCAGTAAGTGGAGCCTATGCAACAAATGATATGCTCCATAAAATGAAGCTGGCTTTGAACAATGCAGAGCCTGTGGTGAATTCAAAGAAACGGTGCAGCACATCTTGTGTGATTGCGACGCGACGCTCTGACTACGAAAGGGATGAGTCTGCTCGGCAACGGGTACCCGAAGACTTTAGGTTCCTTCCTCTTAATAACCACGTCTTTAAAGAGTAAGGAATATATACGGTAATGGGGACAACACAAAAGATACCACTAGGTCGAAGTGTTGCTGACTATGCCAGCCCCCATATCAAGATAAAATAAGTGGAGCATATCTGGTGACTGAGAGATCTATAATTCCCATTTTGCCATTGTGGTTGCAGCCCCTATCTGGGTGCGCAGTCGATTCAGTGCTTTCCATAAAGGCCACAGTTCGACAGTCTTACAGACTAAAATCCATACTTACTCGAGAGAGTATACCACCATCCAACAAACCATTGCACCTTTTCCTCAGAAATAAATCAATGATAGTGTAGATCTGTGACATCACAATACTACCATCTTCCGATTGTAACGTTTGTTACAAACCGGCCGATTTCGACAGTCATTATGAAACAATCATCGATTTCCGATCGACAATAGATGCAGTGATTATGTCAGCGAGATGAGTTTTTGATTCGATATAAATTGTCCGTCAAAATACGATTGTAAAGTTAGATAACCTCTCTTTTTCCGTCAATGATTTATAGCGTCATTGCAAAAAATAGCCTTATTGTGATATTAAATTCATATTTCTTTCAATACTTATGCCCAGAAAAGTTGAAAAAAAAACCGCGGGAATCCGAGGCGGCCATCTTGCATCAATAATTCTTTTTTTCCTATTTTCACAATCGAATTGAATAATTGTCTAACATCGTGACCTATCATTATCGCAACTCTATTTCGGAATTTTAATAATTAGCGGTTTAAAATTGCTTATTTTTATTAAATGGTGAAATTTTTTATTAGTCATAGAGTAAATTATGCTTACCGTTAGCTATTGCTTTAAATTAGTGTGATGGAGTTGACGCATACCTGGAAACAAAAATAAAGATTTAGTTTCTATGTTGTAAGACCAAATCACCCATCTTGGATGTAGGTACCAATATTTACATTTCTTTAGAAATGTATTTATACAAGTTGGAAGGGACATCGACGCACATCTGAACTATGAGTTCAGTGCGTCGACTATGAGTTTTTCTCACTAGACTCGCTAGCGACGCCGTAAAATATTTGTATGGAAAATCCTCGCAGCGCCCCTAGGGGTTACGCAAGGAACTAAAATCTGCTATGAGATTACAGCGTTTCGATGCGTAAAAACCTATCGAAAGCCTTTCGATAGAACTCATGGTTGATGTACAGTACATAATTCTGCGTTGATATTTTCCGTAACTATTTTCATCAATTTTTCAATTTATTCTGCAGTTTTTTTTACTAAAACGTGTAAAAAAACATTATTTCTATCTACCCAAATTAGATTTATAATTAAAAAACCGTTATTTCATTTATTTCATATCGCGCGCGCGAAAACCTTGTCACGACATTTGTGCGTCAATGTCCCTTCCACCTTGTATTTTTTCAGTTGGTAGGTATCCAACATACAGTGCTGCCTCCCCAGGTGGCATCCATTAGGATTTTCCAGATTAAAAAAAAACAATAATGAGTTTACGACTACAGAATGCCGAAATTCAGTTAGCCGATTTATGTTTCATCGAAACATTATAGACCGAAGGTATTTTAAAACTAAAAAAACTATAGACGCTCGGGAATAAGCTCTCAAATTCTCAATACAGCAAAGTGGAGAACTGCATCGACAAGAGAAGAAACTGAATCATCAGATTTCGCGAGCACCGTTGGATTTATTTATTACAATATTTAGCTATAGTCGTAGAGGGGCGGGGGCGCTTATTTTTGTTCAAAGTAACCCGCCTCCTCACCCCCGTCCCTACCTAAGGCGCGGCCAACTAGTTTTCCGCGGGGACTGTACTATAACTTCGCACTATGTACGTTTTGTAAACTTAACTGTATATCGAATATGAATATCTGATCATCAAAAACTAGACAGCTAGGCTATTCTAATATCTAGAATAGAATAGAATAGAATAGAATAGAATAAGATTTATTTATATAAAAATGTGTATGCATACAAAAATATTACTAAATGCATGCAGGATGTTACATAATTTTCATAGCTCAAACATGTTTGCCACATTATATGGCGTACAAATATTTTTAGGAATTTACAAAATGTCAAAACTAATATAAAAAGATACACAGTCAAAAAAGAAAAAAATAAATAAACTTAATTATAGCGCCGCCGAGGCCGGCCTAGAAAACGGTGGCGGGACGATCTAGACGCATATCGCGAGGATTGGTTTGAGGCGGCCCGAGATAAGAGTGTATGGAAAGACCTGGGGGAGGCCTTTGCCCAGCAGTGGGACAGTAATGGCTAATAAAAAAAATATATATAGTTAAAACAATAAATAGTCATCTAGGTATTTTTGAAGATAAAGTTTATAGTTTTATAATTTTGATGTAGAACAATCAGATAATAAAATTACAATATAGTATCCATTAAGAATTCGTTTACATTATAGTAGGCCTTTAAGACAAGATATGACTTAAACTTTTTTTTGAAAGCTACATTATTTAATTCTTTCCATTGCTTTGGTAGTTTACCTACTATAGCTACTTTATTTATAATGTGATAACTTCAATGACAGAATATAACGAAGGCTTACCAAGGTCAAAATTATATAAGGTATTAGTAAATCTAATTTAAAAAAATAATTAAGTAAATACTTTTTCTGTAACGGTTATTGGCTACAATACAACATTTGAATTGATTTTTCAATTGATTTTCAACTTATAAAAGCAAAAGGTCGCATCAAATAATCTTATCTTAATAGAATCAGCTCTATAAACCTTGCAGAATTACACTGATTTCAGAATTTAAAAAAGTTTCATAATACCGTCAACCGAACAAAATACCCACAACGAAAACCATAAAATTATATCCAAATACAATTTTATAAATAAAACGTAACCAGATTGTAACAATAAGTTAACTAGCATATAAAATTAAACGGCTTACGTAAACATTGTCATTGCAAAAAGTAATTTCACACCATTAATAAAGACAATGCTTTCTCTATAGCGACATCTGCTGGCACAATGAGGAAACCGTGTGCAGACAGCGTGTAGCCAACCTTAATAGTTCATTGAAGCGAATCAATTTCATTGATTTATCATCTGTGACAACGTTGGAGTCGGCTGCTAATAGATATTTTTTAACTTAATTATACAAAAAAAACGCATTTATTATTTAGTAATTTTTTTTAAAGTATTGTATTGTTGTTCGTGAATGTTCAATTTGTAGTGATTCGAAAATAAATATTCTAAGTTATATTTCTATTTCAATATTATGTTACACCAAATAATCAATAAGTATTACTTATTATACCTCTACTGCTTATTATTATTAATTTTCAATCATTGCATAAAATTATACAATTTTACGAATAAAATTAATTTGTCGTAAATTCCTTGCTATCCGCGTCCCATGCTTGGCATAAATGTGTGACACCGAGTTCAAACCAAACGTCGAGATCCGTAGATGCACACGTCTTTGACATTGGAAAAGTTGGAAAATGAGTTATTTGGCTCAAATGGAGTTGGGCGAGACACCTAGCTAGGCGTGGTGATGGCAGGTGGAGTAAGAAGTGAGGGTGAACAGAGTGACGGCCAAGGGATGGAAGAAGGAATGTCGGTAGTCCGGTAGAGAGAGCCGGACGACATTGTTACCATCGCAGGGCAAGCGTGGATGTGACTAGTACAAGAGTTTGGAGATTGGAACCACAAAAGAGAGGCCTATAGCCTATATATATATATATATATATGTCGGCATCGGACATGATCACGGACGTTCAATTGACTCTTTTTAGACTACAGCGCCACCCGGTGACACTATTGAGATGACAGCGCCCCTGGTGACGTCGAATGGAACCAACGACTTCACATAAAAGGCGCAGCGGCGCAGTAGCGGACGCAGTTGTCATCGTGCTTCACGCGGTTGCGGTCGTGGTCGTGCTTTACGCAGTTGTCATCGTGCTTCACGCGGTTGCGGTCGTGGTCGTGCTTTACGCAGTTGTTATCGTGCTTCGCGCAGTTACGGTTGTGCCTCACGCAGTTGCACATCCTCACTTTGTATTCAGTGGTAGACTCGTGCGGACGTCTGGTTTGATTGACTGACTGACTCACTTTTCTTTATAGTCTACCTACATTGTTATTGCTTTTGCTGAATCGTAATTCAAATGTAGCTTGGTAATCGTAAATTCGTAAACAGACAAATGTGCTTGAGGAGTTTCTTCCGCGGCTTCTTCTCCTCATAAGATAGCACTAGCGAAGCTGGGAAGGGCGGGCGTTTTGGGGGATGTCTGTATTGTAATATTGCGTACTCAGTCTAAACCAAATATAATGACTTTTGAGTACGAGTTCTGTGTTTTATTGTTTGAACCAGCATTACCCATCTGTTGCCCACCTATGCCATCTGACACCAATACAGGCTCGTGCCTGCTGCCCTGCCTTACCTGCCGTGCCCCGTATGGCGCCGTCATATATATATATATAGCCTATATAATATATATATATATATATAGCCTATATAATATATATATATATATATATATATATATATATATATATATAGCAATGGGTAAATTCGGGCTGATGATGATGAAAACCGCTATCTCAATATTACACTGCCATAGTTCAAATTAATTAACATGGAATTAAAATGCAACCATGAGATTCAACTTTAATTAACATTTACACTAATTACATCATATTATTAAACTAATCAGTTTCTACAATTAACATAATTACAGATTAACACAATTACATTGTACTATAATACTCTTTATTCTTTATTGTACACACATAGAAAGTATGAACTTATCATAATAATTAAAATAAACAATGTACATAGGCGAGCTTAACTCAACAATGAGTTTTCTACCAGCAAACCTTTGAGTGATCGTTTGCTAGTGATATCAGGGGTAGGAGGCAAGTGTACAATAAATACAAATAATAATGATAATAATAATAATAAAATAAAGAGAAAGTAACAAAGTAAAAGAAAACAATATTTTTCTTGAATATACATAAAATAATACAAATAGGTATATACATAAATAATTTTTATAACCATACATATAAATAAATATATATTTATGTACTTTTTAAGATGGTAACGTAGAGAGAAAATGCTCCTTTAACCTCCTCTTGAAGACATATTGAGAAGGGCTGTCACGTAGCGAGTGTGGAAGAGAGTTCCAAAGACGTACTGCGTGCACAGTAAAAGATCCGTCATATCGACTCGAGGTGTGGCGAGGAGTACGCAAGAGAAGGGATGAAGTTAAGCGACATGCTTTCCCCCTAGGGACAAGATACTCAAAGCGTTCTCGAAGATAAGTAGGGGAGTAGGGATTATGCAAGATGGAAAAGAGAAAAGAAAGGATGTGAGTATCTCGACGCTGTCGAATAGGCAACCACTTCAACTTTGTCCGGAACTCCGACACATGGTCGTATTTCCGAAGACCAAAAATGAAGCGAATGCATAGATTTTGCAGACGTTCAAGTTTGTTTAGGAGTTCTTCCGTAGCATCGAGCAAACAGACATCGGCATAGTCTAAAATAGGCAGAAGGAGAGATTGAGCTAGATTAACTTTAGTTTGAAAGGGCAGGAACTTCTGGAGTCGTTTGAGAGAGTGAAATGAGCAATACACTCTCCTACTTACCTCCGCAATGTGGACATTCCAAGAAAGATGAGAGTCCATTAGGACACCTAAGTTTTTAACACTTTTGGAACAGGCTATAGGGACAGAATCGTACATAATCGGTGGTAGCAATCCATAATCGACAAGATTGAGTAAGTATCTGCCACCAATAATAATCGCTTGTGATTTAGTAGGGTTAACTAAGAGTCCAAAAGTTTTAGCCCATTGACTAATGTTTTGGAGATCATTATTGATGGCAACAATGGCATTAGGCAGATCCTCGACCTTAAAGTGGCGATAAAGCTGCAAATCGTCTGCGTAGAGGTGGTATTGTGAAGATAGGACCTTAGTGATAGCATTTATGAAAACAGAAAAAAGTAGAGGAGAGAGCACGCCACCCTGAGGAACGCCCGCAGCAAGTTCACGCCATTCGGAGAACATATCATCAAAACGGACACACTGCGAACGACCCCGAAGATATGAGTTAAACCATTTCATTACAGAAGGAGATATATTTAGAGAGGATAGGATTCCCAAGAGGATGTCAAAATCAACTGAATTAAAGGCACTGCTGAAGTCTAGTAGTACCAAGACTGTAAGCAATTTGTTTTCCATAGCCATTCGGATATCATCAGTAATTTTTACTAGAGCTGTTACAGTGCTATGGCCAGGACGGAAACCAGACTGGTAAGGACTCAGCAGGCTATTAGAGGAGAGGTAGATAGACAGTTGATTATGAACAACATTCTCAAGAACTTTGGACAGAATAGGAAGTATCGATATTGGACGAAATTGGGACATCGAAGATGGATTTGTAATTTTAGGGAGAGGTAGGACGTGAGCCTTTTTCCAGGCTGAGGGAAAGGAGCAGGTTTCAAGTGAAAAATTAACAATACTACAAATTACAGGGAGAAGTTTATTTAGGATGGGAAGGAACATTTGGATTTGTAGTCCATCATCACCCACTGCTTTAGTGGAGATAGATAAAATAGACTGTCTTATTTCTCGTTCTGTAACTTGGTGAAAAGAGAATGAAGTACATAGAGGCAATGAAAGATTAGAGAGATTGTTAAGAGTGGAAGATTTCGACTTAGCATCCAGTGTCACTGGCGATTTAGAAAAATGATCATTTAAAGCATTGAGGTCCATATCAGGGATGCCATCGTTGAGGGCTTTCCCAATACCAAGGGACTTGAGAAATTGCCATACTTGTGGTGTATTTAGATTATTAATTGAGTTGTGAATGTGGCGCCTTTTAGCATCCCTACACATACGACTGCAGCGATTTCGCAATGTTTTGTATAAATCCCAGTTCTCATCAGTCGGAAACTTTTTAAACTGCTTTTTAGCCTTGTCTCTTTTCGACATCGCTTTCCTAATGGTGTCAGACAACCACGGTGCAGGTAGATGTTTCACCCTCACCTTTTTTAAGGGAGCATGCATATCGTAGACATCTAATATCAACTTGTTAAAAAGGGATACTTTCATGTCCAAATCATTGCAGCTGTAAATGGGAGACCAGTCAATATTGCCCACATCCTCCATCAAACGATCCATATTAATGTTCTTGAAACTGCGAAGGAATAGAAATTTGGGTTTGCGTTTGGGGGCTCGAATTTTATACGAGAGATAGAGAAGATCATGATATGAAAAGGATGCAGGGAGTTGGCCATAAGTGGCTACTTTGTTTGGATCAGAGACTAGAATTAGGTCTAGAAGTGAAGGAGCACAGTGAGGGGCCTGATGAGTAGCGTTTAGCTGAAGAATATGCATGTTGACAGAAGAGATAAGAGATAGGAGTTTTCGACTACGCACATCATCTTTGAGCAAACATGTGTTGAAGTCTCCAAGAATAATAATATGTTCATATAAAGAGGAGAGGTTTTCTAGTTTTGATTCGAAGGAAGAAAAATAATCAATTTGACAAGATGGGCTGTAGTAAACCCCTAAAAGTACTTTGGAATGTTTAAAATCAATTTCAATAAATAGGTGCTCAGCAAATTTTGTATAATCGCTTGGAGACTGATCAAAGACATTGTAGGCTATATCTCCGCGAAGATATATTACGACCCCTCCATATCCCTTACCTGTTCTGTCATTACGCACAAGTTTGTAGCCCGGCAACGAGTAATGTGTAGAGGGAAGCGTTGGCTTTAGAAAAGTTTCAGAGACAAGAACAGCATGAATAAGGTTAGAATCAAAAGAGGTTATCAAGTCAGAATGATGTGAAGGGATACTTTGAGCATTTATGTGGACTGCGTTGAAAAACTTACCACAGGAAGAAAACTTAGAAAAGAGTTGGTCACTTAGTACACAGTCGTCACTAAACGCAGTGGCATAGCTTTCATCAGAAGCACAAGATGAAGAACAAGAAGCAAAACTATCATCAGCGTTATCCATAATAAATAAATAAATAAATAAAATATAAATATGTTAAAACAGCAAAAAGCTAGTAACTAAAAAAAAAAAAAAAATATACTACATTATTCACGTCTTCGATGCACTCGCCAGTTTAATAAAACTAAATAGTAATGTTTCCGAACGAACAATTGAAATGACTGTCATTGTCAATAAGTGTCAGTCTAATCTAAATGTCATTTGTCAAAACAAACAATATTGTACATGACATGATTGGAATTGTGTGTGCGACCGACCCAACAGTAACAAATAAAAAATTAAAAAAATCGAGAGAGATTGTGGGTACCGTTACTTCGCTGGTTTACGTGTCCTCTTATCGAGAGCCGGCTTGCCAATCTGTTGCGATGTTCCAGCTTTTACTGACTTGGCAACAGTACTATCCGTCGCGCACGCAGCTACCGGGAATTGTAGTAAAAGTTGTCGTAGTTCAGCTGTCGACTCAATCTTGCGACGCGACTTATCCGGGAGCAATATGACAATTTTACCGTCAGAGGTCCAGCACTGCTTCACACCAAAGTGCTTGCGAGCGGCTAGGAAGGCATCATGTCTAGGTCTCGTTAAAAATTCGGACAAGATCAGACCAGTGCCTCTCAATACAGTCTTGCTGCGCCACACTTCATTACGCAGATTAGGGCTTTGAAACCTTATAAGCAGAGCTCGAGGTTTGCTAGAGTTGGTTCCCAAACGATGGCAGACCTTAATATCAGATGCAGATACATTGGGCATCTTCATTTTTTCAGTTAGTGTTAAAACAGCCTGCAAAGTGTGATCTTCATCTGCCTGTTCAGGAAGACCATGGAGCAACAAGACCTGCCTCCGGGAAGACATTTCATGGCGATCCAGGCCCACAATTAACAGCTCTATCTGAGACTTAAGAGTGGTCATTGTTTTCCAAATGAGGCACTTGAAGTCCATAAACTCCCGAGAAAGACTCGCTAATGACTTGTGAGGCGCTTCATTACCACTGGCATTCTTTAGATCCTCTTCATATTGGTCCATCCGTGTGGTGAATGTGGCAGTGAGATCTTCCATACAGCTTGACAGTTGTGCATAAAGGTCCATGTTGTGTTGTGATAAAATTCCAGGTAAAGTAAGAGTCAGAGGAGAAATTATTAGTGAAGTGAGTGCACCAGAAGACGAATAAATATTTTAATACATAAGGAATGTATATAATACTTATTTAATATTTTTAATCTTTAAATTAATATTACAGTAAAAATCTGTTGTTTCACTTAACTACCCTCAACAAGGGAAAAAAAATATAATAATAATAATAAAATATAATAATATAATAATAATTATAATAATAATGCTATATTGCGATAGATATAATAATATATGATAATTATGAACATAATAAGTGCCTGAGTAGAAAAGCCAGGGGACTAAAAATGCTGATAACCAATTTCGCTCTAATATTGTACAATGTAGCCAGTATTGTTCAGAAATTGGGTGGAGAGAGACCAATGGTAGTAGAAAAATATATAAATTGGAAAAGTTACTAAACCAAGTTGTATTATTTCTTTGTAAACGCAACAATACAGAGTTTTCTTCTGTCTAAGCAGCGTTTTTTTTAAATCTCCACTACCTTGGTATACCTGGCTACAAACTTATCAAATATTTATAAACATATATCTTTTATTTTACGTTAATTTTTTACATGTTTTTTTTAATATAGTATTTAACGTTTACGTATTTAAAGTCTATTATTGCTCGTTCAATAAACAAGCGAGGGTCAAAGCCGTTAGCCGTGAATTCTCTTTTGTATTTTGGTATAAACTTTGACAATGAGTTTGAACATCCAATGAATGATATAAAAACGTTTTAACGTTAAATGTTATTTTTTATAAAATATTCTAGTATTTTTTGTGGTTTTGTCGCTGTCAATAAGCAAACACACAAAAAAGCGTAGCGAAGTGTAACCATCCATAATTTATATCATGGTAGGTTTTTCTTACATCAGTCTAAAATAATATTTTATAGTTAAATAGTTCTAGTGTAGTTTCTAGTATAGTTTCTATCAGCACCTAAGCACAAGCCCGTTGTCTGAATCTCTGAACACTATCGTAGTCTATACATCCGAAAGTTCACGTATCACAATTGGTAATTCAAACAGCTAAGGCTACAGTTTCTTGAAAATTCCGAACTGAGATTCAGGATTGTTTTTCAATTAAACCATAATAAATCATCTAACCTATCCTACTGATATGCTAAACCCTCAATCAGTCGTATACTTAAATGTGTAACCGAAACCTATTTTACGAAAATTAACAACTCTAAGAAAATCGATATGATTGAGACTAAAGTTTTAGTAGTTACACTTAAGTAATAACATCCGGCAACTGTACTGAAAATCTTAATCTGAGAAAGTCTTATAAAGGCTATATCCTTGTATGTTAATATCGGTCTAACAGCTTTATTTATTAACCTTTTTAGTACTCATACTCTTTGTTCATAATAAAATTAATTAGTATGACGCAACCCTGGCTTACTCGCTTAACTTTCGCCGAGCGTAGATTATGTTAATACATTATGTTAAGTAATGTAAACGGGTCATCTTACTCGCAATGTTAATTGCATTATATATGTTTTATTTTCTGGTTACAAGGCCTTGTATTTATGGCCAGAATTTGATGTATTTTATAGGTATGTAAAAGGTTACCTAACAGGCGATGGAACTCCTAATGGAAACTGGTTACCTTGGTTACCTATAGGAATTAGTATAGTAGATAGAAGTAGATATAAGTGGCGAAGTATTGGGCACACCAATTTTATTAAAAAAAAATCGTACCATCGACACGAAGAAGAGTAGATAGAGACTAAAAACAGAAAAAAACTTTCAAAAGATTCGAATACAATGTCAAGATTAAGCAAAAAATACAAACTAATCATTCGCCTGAAATAATCAAAATTGTACTAATATGAACTCCACAAAAACAGGTCGTGTCCGATACTGAATCACATCCAAACACACAACACAATGGCTTACGTAAGAGCTGATACCGTAACTAGGCCTGCTTTACCGCGCCAATGATCGGTAACGAACCGCGACTGAACGGTAACCGAATGATGGTGCAGCTTTGGAACCGACCGGTAAAAAGTACGGAGCGTAAAGTAGCGAGCAAGGTTGACGAAGCAATAGCAGACGTGACTTTAAAATACTATTTCGTTACGTCACTGCATAGGACAGATAAAATATTTTCACGTATATTCTGATATACGTGAAAATTAAAAGCTATTGGACAGCCAAGTCAAAGATAGAATCCAAGACTCCTATTTGATTTTTCGAAATCGTTAGGAAACCTGCATACCTGAGAGATTCTCTAGACGGCGTGTGAAGGCTGCCAACCCGCAGTAGACTATAGTCGTGGCGCTAGATCCACTGCTAAAGTAACCGATATTGGCTGCTTAGGCTCAGCATAGTTTAGGCTAAGTATAAGCAGTGTTCCGAAAATCTCTGAATACAAATCTGAACGTAGGCACTCGATTTTGACGTACGGAATACATGCTTAGCCTCGTCTCGTCAAAATGTTTATAATAAATTTATAAAGAAGTAGATATTGCCTTTGGGCACATCAGGTTTTTCACATTAGGTTATCAAAACCTTTTACCCAAAATAGGTAGCCTTTATTTCTTTGATGTCCTTTTTTACTTTAAGGATTTATTATTTTGGAATTTTGAATTAATTAGGTTCAAACGCAAGGCAGGGCCAAACCTTGATGAACCACTACCTTCTTTGGCCGTTCTTAAACTAAGGAAACGAATGGTGTTACATTGGATTACGCACAGGAGTACAGCTGGCGTGCATCCATGCACGTACTTACAAGTTGTACCTAATGCAACACACTGCACTTCCTGCAGCCTTCCATTGAAATAAACATGGTTAGAATTTGTTTAGTGAGTTACCTCGTACAGTTTTCCGTTTAGTCTTTGATCTATACTTAGTGTCATTTATTTCCCTAAATTTCCGTATGAGTACTCAAGCAGGGTCGGACTGGCCATACAGTCAAGGTGGCGATTGTCAGCCGGGTCCTAGCCTGCACTGGCCCCCCACGGGCCTGGCTTGCAGGCTATTCCTGAACGGCGCAATAACTTGAATTGAATCAACCGATATTGACGTTCTTACACGAGATTTGACATCGTTTAAGAGATTAAAAAAACATTATTTTCCAATAGCATTCCATCTACCAGTATCCTGTCCCGGGCCCCGGGCTTTTGGGGAGTGGGAGCCACCCGGGCCCTTCCAGCTCAGTCCGACCCTGTACTCAAGTCGCTGTGATTCTTTCTTTTATATACTATGCAAGACATTGTCATACTACATATTTAGCTGCTATTGACCTGCAGACTGCATTTTTATTATTCCTATATAGTCTAAATTCCCGTACGTAAAAAATAAGGACCTTGATTTGATTGACTTTAACTGAGTCCTATTATGAATTTTAAACAAAACGTTTTAATTGGAGTACTGACTTATTAAAAAACATAATATAAAGGCCGATGTGCACTAGTCCTAATCCCTAAATATAAATGTTAGAACTTTACTGATATAGGTAATAATAAAGGTTTGTATCAACAGTCACTATTAATTGATTGTGACAATTTGTGACAAAACATTAACGCTCCAAATATTGGGCGTCAATGAATCAATCACTTACTCATAGCCGTTAAAAGCAGAATTTCGCTAATTATACATTCAGTTAACAAATGGTTATACAACGCGGAAGTATTCGGTCGTGACGAGTATTCGTGACTCCAATCCGACAAGTATCATAGCTGATATGGAACGCCCAGACGATCCGACATGGTCGTCTGTCCCCTCAAGCGGAGCGTATGGCTAATTTGAATTAACCTTTTTATAAGTTACTTTGTTATTGGTTATACAATAGTTATTTACCATTAAGGTGCCATGGACTAATGGATTAGGCGTCAGACTGGTGAGCGAGAGGTCGTGAGTTCAAATCTAACATACCTATTTGAAGGAGACTACGACTCACATAAAAATACATCTTGACAGGCAATTCAAATAGCAATTTTATTATATTCTAATAAATTTAGCCACTGGTTCAACCCTATTAAATAATTATGGATGAAGTCAGGTTGTGGATAATGATAGACAACCCTAACGTTAGTTAAAATAGAAACGTGACTTCGGGAAAAATCTTGAGTAAATCAATTTAATGCAATTAATTCTAAACGCATAATGTCATCCTCTCAGCGGTCAAGGATGGCAATACATTATTGTTGATCTCCGTCACGCTATTCGATATTCACAGAGCGACGTATATCACTGTGATTTTTCTTGGTTTTCATTGCAATTTCTTTAGGTCATAAATATAATAGGCACCTACTAGGTAGGTTGTCGCCCAAACTTAATCATTCAAATTATTTGTACAAAATGTCTTCATGTCAAGACGGCAAAAGCAAACTATTCATTAAATCAATATCCATCACCAAAGAACTATATGATATTATTTAAACACAATCTTAATACTCAGTGGGTGTATTAATTGTTCTTTTGTAATAAAAATAATGATTTCCATTATTCATTTTTTGCCATGAGACAATTAAGTAATGGAACATGTAACTAGCATGTGGGTTTCAATGCCATGGTCAGAAAAAACCTATGGAAGCCGTCGCTCCGCCAAAGATTCTACAAGATAATAATATTAATTTTGTTTTTTAATCTAGGAAGTATTGAACAGATGGGCTATTGTGTGACTTGAAGAGGCGTTTACTAGTCAGTAATGAGGTCAGAGTTCAAGTTAAGAATTAAGTAGCAGCAATTAGTTTGCTTGAAACTTGGTTTAGCGTGTTTATGCTAAGCATAGAACGCTAAATTGCTCTTTGTAAAAATTGTGGTGGATGGACAGTTGGACAATGCACGGTGAGGGTTCTGGAACTATACGTCGTCTATCTAAATGAAGTGTATATTGAACAAACATCCCTTGGTCAGGTGAAACAAGAAGCAGCCGATAAAGACGCGAGATATTTGTTCAAGTCAAAAAGATTCATTTCAAATCAGCTTTTAAGCTCAAATGTTTCTGAAACAAAATTCAATTTATAAATTCCTAAAAATTTGTACCTAAGCTGTATGTACCCATACTGTTATAGCATAAAATTAAGACGTTTATCATTTATTACTAACTCAACAATAGGGACAATAGTGCAATATATCTTTCTAACTTCAGACATAAATGTCACGAAACAAATAGATCTATTCATAACGTTTTGATGGCCATTGAACACCAATTGCCGTAAATTACAATCGCTACAATTATCTATTCATCTGAACCAAACGTGTGATTATTCCTTACTTGATAGGTAACCCGTAATTGCACATGCGGCTGTGATCTCTATCACACGTTACTGGACACGTGCTGTCTGTAAGCAGTAAGCACACAACACGCAGAACACACACAGTATTGACAAAGTAGGTGCTATTAAATAAAGACCAATATTTATTTAATATGGCAAAGGAAATCAGTTATGATCATTGTACGTTTGCATACTTCTATAGAATTTTACTGCTATAACAAATTCACATAAGGTTTTTACGGGTTACCTTTTCATGGTTACATTATGAAGGTTGATACGTTGCTAGGATTAGACTTAACGTGCTTAATATTTTGTAAGTATTACAAAGCACGTGTCAAAAAACATGTGTCAGTAAAAAGTATGAAGATGTTCTACACAAGTGGGTAATAAGGATTATTGTATAAATTAATGTAACAAAAACCATTTAAGTATTACTTCTTGATTGCTTACAATCACGATGTGGAATAAAAACATGTGTACCACACACCTTGGTACAGCAAGTACATAACTACATACTTATTACTTTATTTTACTTTAACCAAAACAAAACTACATCTTTTTTTATTAAATTTATTACCAAACTAGTCCGTAGTTTACTTTAGTCTACAGACGAGGAATGAGGAATTTATGTGTAATTAAAGAAACTTTACGACCGTACTCACTCCACACCTAATCTTGGTCTACCAAATCGATATAATTATTTAATTGTAGGTATCCTGAATAGACGCTAGTAGTCCTGAATAAGATTTGAGGTTATTTAGTTAACCTCAAATCTAATTCAGGACTTCTAGCGTATTTGTTAATATGATTTGTAAACATTTTTCTTATAACAGTGAACTGTAATAATGTTCTTTTGAGAATCAGTATTCTTTAAACCTATTGTTATCAAAGTTTTCAATATAATTTTCAGAAGCAGTTCGGAAATCGGATTTGTGACCTAAACGTATAGACGAGCTGTGGCAACACATTAGTACACCTCTACCTAACGCATCCGGGAATATAGCGTCATGGTAGGTATCCATGATATAATCATATTTAATAAGCTACCTGTCTGACTATTCAGAAAAAAGATTTTGACATTTTAAAATTAAATCCTCCACAAAAACAACATGAATTCATTTCTCGGAACGATTCTCCGGTAAGTGACGCTGATGCAAGCACCTAAATATAACTATGTGTGCACGTCGACGATGGGACGCATACCTACGTACCTGAAGCTTTTGGAATGTTAAACCTATATTAAGACAGAACTGTCATCATCTAACCCGTGCATTCGGTGAATTTTAATTTAATGGCTTATGTCGGGAAACGAGCAAAAATTCTACCTGATAACAAGTAGTCGAAGCCGCCCATGGTCATCTGCAATACGACAAGCTTTGCTAATACTTTAGCGACCCCAAAAGCCCCTAAGGTCTACAAAGCCGAGAGAGGGAACTGGGGGGTAGACAAGTTGCAATTTGACATTCGAATTGACAAACGAATAGAAAGAAAATGTATGATTAAGACATTAGTGACAGTCTAATTTGCCGGAAGCTTGTGTCACTTGTATAAACTTTCTTCAATTGCAATTTGAGTCCAGAAACGAATAGGAAGACTTGTCTACAGGCCCAGGACCCTGACTCTGACGTATAAGGATCGGAACACATACAAAGTCGCTTTACGGTGGTCAGTTAATTAAACCCCAACAGGTCCTATCACCGAGTAAGTCAGATCTTTTCTGGCCTCTTCAGCGATGTCGATCTCAATGGCAGGGAAGGATGTACCTAATTCTAACTCATTTACTCTATTCGCTCTCTATTCTACGTCCCCGAGTACTTATAAAACATCTACTGATCTAGTGCCATCTCTTTCTACAGTACTGATAGAAATAATTTGAGTTGAATAAATGTTTCTTTCTTTCTTTACTGTTCTTTGTGCTATGTGAAGGAGACGAGCATACGTGCAGCAGTTGTTGGATTATTTCATTTCTATTTATGTTCGAGACCGCCGGCAGGCACCAGGCGGGCAATCAGTCCTCTTGTTCGGATTATTTCACCCAGTTCCCCATTTTGGTGGATCCCTTCATGGGTTACTAGCGTTCGGCGTCACGAATCTTCCGGTTGCTTTGCAGAATCCCACTAGTTGTCTGATGGAGATTTATGCAAACTGCTCTTAATTTACTTCAACTAATGTTGTTGGGTTAATTAGATCTCTGTCTGTCAAGGGTGATAGATTTTGGGGATTTCCGAATATCTATTCCCGGAGCAACTGTATAGTCATTTACGACCGGTTTCAATAACAACTATCTATCGACTTTCCCCTACCACAGAATAATTAATAGTAGGAATTACGTACACCTACTCAATTATAATGACTATTCAGGTTTTGAAAAAATTCTCTTTCTTGTAGGAAACATTCAATTGTTAAAACCAGCCAGTGTTAACGAGCTAAGATTAAGTTATAACTTAACACCTAGTCTATAACATACAGTCACGCATATTACGCAAAGGGATAGCCAGAAGTGTACAGTTACTAATGTAAGTACACACAATTCGATGGTATGTCTAGCGTAATATGGCACTTTACATTTTGTAGATTACAAATTCGTTCCTTAATCTTTACTTCGAATACGGATCTGTAATAATAGGTACCAAACAGCTTACAATTTGGCACATCGCACCATTTAAACCAGCATAATGTTCACATACTGATATTTAAATGACAGTAAAAACATTTCTTTTGTTACGTTTGCAGAAGCGTTGCTTGATTGATGATATTATCAGGATACGGTCATTAAAGCTGTCAATGTACGCAGCTAGTTGAAAAAGATTGATAAATGACGCTAGTTAATGTGGTCTCACCTCTATTATGTCTATTAGTCGTTGTTTTTATCCACATAAATTCGTAATTTTTTGTCCAAATTTAATTCTGATGTTACCTCGACATTCAAAGAACATATCATCACGCCTGTACCCCCAAGGGTTAGGCAGAGATGTAAGTGCTATTGTATACTTTGTATACCCACATCCACAGTTCACCAGGTTGTTTTGGTCGCCTGTAATAGAGAAAAGACTATTGCCATTAGCCTTACAAAGAAAGAAATCATCAGAAGAAAAGTAATTGGTATAAATATGTTTTATAACATCATAAACTTTTTTTGTTTTTCCGGACTACGAACTCTAAACAACTCAGACTAAAACATTAGAACTTTTTGCAGTATGTTAGAAGCTATAATTATGTAATGTTCATGCTGCTTGAAGTTTTGCTTCGACTCGGCGAAAAAGCGCAGACTAATATATGTAATTTGAACATCCGCCATCATTGTGAGAAGACACGACCTAACATTAAACAACAATGCAATGCAAAAACAAAACAAAAAACTACATTCTCTTTAATAATAATATTTCATGAACAGACAACGCAACCTCTATTTAAACAGACACCAATGGAAAGTCTAGCATCAACAATCGATTCGGACATCTATATTCAATTCGAATGATCCGTAGAGAATCGATAACGGATAAATTACTCTCGAACAAATGCATTAACAAATCAAGTCGGCATAATGAATTTAAACACAGTGTCACTTCTGGTGTTATTGTTAGACATCTTGAAATTTAAAAGCGAAAGTATGCAACGCTGCTGAGGCCGCCATGCGGGTATAATATGCATAATATTAGCATATTAAACGAACGAAGACCTCCCGGCTCCGGAGTCAAGTCATAATAATATTGTGAAGTGCGTTCATCTGTGACGAAATATAAGTAAAACAACGAAAAACTGTTAGCATTTTTATAAATATACATAATTTAAAAATCTAATTCGCATTAGATGTCTATGAATTATCGAAAAGAGTGAGAATGTGTTCCAAATTATTTAGATACTTAAAACATCAGTTGGGCGGGGCACGTATGTCGCATGCCAGACGAACGGTGGGCAAAAGTTGCCACAAATTGGATCCCACACGGAATGAAGCGACAGCGTGGTCGGCCAGACGGAGATGGCGTGACGAACTTGACTCCCACGAGAGAGAGAGAGAAATTGGATTCTCAAGTCAACAGACAGAGCGGCTTGAAAGGAGGGAAGGGAGGCCTTTGCCTAGCAGTGGGAAGAAGAGGGCTAGAAAAAAAACAATACTAAGAGCCTATTTCAACTCCTTTGGACAGTCGTTAACAGCTGGATATATTTTAAATGAACAAAATTTAAATTATCTGGCAAGTAATTTAACAGGAACTTACTAAGAGGATATGAAACAGGCCCTTAGAGTAATTTCTTGCAATTACTACCTACTGAGAAAATAGGGTAAGATTTTTTTGTGGAAAGTCAAATTTTACCATAGGTATCGGCGTAGCTGTATAACGACTCATGTTCGGTTTAACTAAGCAGCCTTAATCACCGCCTACGATAGCAAATTCTTCCTCCCACATCAAATTCGTGTGATCCGACCAGAGATATTATAATTTAATTCATATCATTTGACGATATTAATACGTAAAACTTAAAATGAAATACTATAAAAAGAGCCGGGTAAATTCACCAGTCAGAATGCCTACACGCTTAACAATAAGGCACGGCCGAAGACCTCAAGTAAAGAAAACAAAAAGACAAAAGTCACAAAAAAGGCAAGGTTATCTTATGGAGTTTCGGGTTTGACTTTTTAGCAGGGATTAAAACGCATTAAACCTTTTTATTACTTATTTACCATTTGAAAAATGATCTAATGCAAATGAATCAGGATAAATAAAGGCATTAATTTGATGATTAAAAACATATTAATCACTAATGTATTACGGTGTTATCGCAAATTATAAGAAACTGCGTCATCTCCCTGCGTCTGCTTCGATATGACTCAAACAACAGCCAAATCCTCACTAATATTATAAATGTGAAAGTAGCTCTGTCTGTCTGTCGCGCATTCACACAAAACTACAGAACTGATTTAAATAAAATTTGGTACACAGTCTAGAGCCTGAGAAAGGCTTTTTAATGCGGAAAAAAGGGCTGTATGGGGTTGAAATAGGGAATGAAATTTATAATAAATACTAAGACCACGCGGGCGAAGCTGCTGGTGGAAAGCTAGTAGCATTATAAATAAGCAAAATTGCACTTGTGCTATGAAAACTTGACCAAAACTAACATAGCATACTAGAACACCTGCATTCTTCGAAGGGTTAGGCTAAGGTGTAGGTACTAATGTTTACGCACATTAGCACCGTTATATTCAGGGTTCAAAGAATCAATAAACAAAAAACAAACCGCCTCCAAAAAACACCTAGGAACTAAAAAGCAAAGAATAACAGGTACATTTTACAAAATGATTTCTTACTAATTTGGAGTCGGTGCCAAACAGACAATCAACGAAACCAACCACCTCGGGGTATACTCTTTCAAACAATTGACTGAGAAATAGCATAATATGTTACGCGATACAAAAAAAACATACAGTCGAATTGAGAACCTACTCCTTTTTGAAGTCGGTTAAAATGTATCGCTTACAAAAAGTAGATAAGTTACATTAGTATTTTACACCTCCACCTCTGGATAACTGCTAACTGCGGCATAAATTTTAAAATGGAAATTAACTGCCAAGTAATTTAATGGAAACTTATCAGGAGGTTGTCGAACAAGCCCTTAGTGTACTTAATTATAACTTATACATATGTCCCATGTAATAGGAGGCCAGTCTTAAGTTAAGAGTGTTATTTATAGTTATGTAGGCCAAAGAAACGGAGGTAAACACACTAAATGAAGCGTAAACGACAAGACTGAAGGCGATGAATGAGCTTCCTCTGAGACAATCAGGTACTGACTCTTAACAAATGGCGACCTCCTTACTACAGCTAATACTTAAGGTCAAGACAGAACTAGTTCCTAATCTTATTGTTTGGTTTAACATTTAAACGTGCAGTTTTATATTTGGAAAAAAAAATGTACAAAAATAAAAGGTGTCATATTAGTTACAATATTGTTTATCTATATTACCAGGATAACTAAAATTGCTGCTTTTAATAAATCATAATATGAGTCACATTATCGGATAACAGTTGTAATTATGAATTGATTTCAGAGGAATTTTTAAATATGGCCTTTTAAGGCCCGATCGTTTCATAATGATGAGATAACATGTATTGGAAATACCTGAACAAAATCAACGCAAACTAGCGATGTAGACCTGCAGAGGGCATTTAACGCCGTAAAGGATGATGATTGTAATGCGCATATCATATTTTATCCAATCACAGAGGGGCTCGTGGCCAAGCTGTAACTACGCTGATCAACCGATCTGCAAGGTTAAGCTACACTTGCCGCGGTCAGTCTGTGGATGGGTGACCATTCTTAACATATCGAGACCCCTCCGTGCCTCGGTAAAGCCGTTGGTCCCGGTAATCATACGAACACCTATGACAATCGTTAATGGTAGTCCGAAACCTAAAAAGCCTGAAAACCAGTCTTTCCTTAGAATATCGGTACTGCCTAGAAATTGGGTTGCGGAGGTGTGATGACAGTCGCTCCGTGTAAAATACTGATATTCAGCCGCATCCTGGTTAGACTGGAAGCAGACCCCAACATGGTTGGGAGAAGGCTAGGAGGAAGATATTTTATCCAACCACAAAGCTACCGCAAAAATATTACAACGTCAAGCTTTAATCCATTATATACGGTGATCTAAATTTTCGTAACTACAAATGTTTCAAGATTTCCAATATTCAGAACCTCTTATCTATTTTACAGCGGGCACAATTTAGTAACGGAACGACGATTTTCTATTCCAAATATCCGTTAAGTCGTTAAAGTAACAGAGATTTTGCCATCAATTTTACAGACGTATAATTCGTTCCATCTACCGCCCGAGTCGCCCGACAGTTGTTTGCAAAATTGTCGCAAAAACTAAATTTACGTATTGTATGTTGATTTCTTGTTATTTGATTCAGATTTCTTTTTACGAAATTTGTAATTTTGTAAAAACTACACTAAATGAGAGTTTGATTCGCTGATTTAGAGTTACAAACCACATTTCTGTAAAAAGCACCATAGTCGCTGACGTACCTGTAAAAAATAAAAGAAACAATGTTATATACATCGTGTATAAACAAAAATCAATACATATTTTAATAAAGTAAATAAAAAATATTTGATTCATCAATTGACTGCCTCGTTGGTCTAGTGGTCCCAAAAGCGACTGCTACGCTAGAGGTCCTGGATTCGATCCCCGGGTCGAGCAAAGTGTTGTTGGGTTTTCTGAGAAATTCCCAATAGCAGCTCGGAGACTGGATTTGTGCCCGGTTTATGGCAATAGGCTCGCCCCCTATTACATGGGACCTAAACATACTGGCGAAATGTGGGTGTACATTAGTACGCCTCTGCCTACCCCTTCGGGGAATATGGGCGTGATGGTATGTTGATTCATCAATCTTATTGGCCTTTTGCATGACTAGGATATGTTATTTCCTCATAAAAATACTTTAACTTTAAATTCAGAATGTATTATTCAATTAACAAATTGGATTGTCTTAGAAAATCGTGGGAATCTTCGTTTATAGTATCCATTTGTTTTATATTATCTTAAAACATCACCATAAAGTAGTCGTAAGGTCAAATAAAACTAAGTATCCACGTAATTCTTTGCAAGACAATTGTGAATTAAAATAGTTGTATAGTCCATTTGATTGGGTATATAAATTAAGTAATTCATTATTTACGTAATTTACATAACATCTGATTGTTTCGTTCATAAAACAAAAGATTATCGACTTGTTTCAAGTGCCTTAATTCTTTAGCGGTCAAAAGTCCTGCGGGTCTAGCCAAGTTGCAATCTAAAGTTAGGATCGACAAACGAATAAAAACAAAATGTATGGACATGACATAAGCTTTCGACTAATCGAGCTCTCTGTCGGCTGTCACTAATGTCATTTCCATACATTTTCTTTCTATTCATTTGTCGATCCGAACTATAGCCATATATTGGAGGGCTGGGTTGGGATGGGTGGTCTCGTCTACCACTATTAATATTTAAAATGTCTTCGAGTTTTGGTTAGATTTAAATTTGTTAAACTATTGTTCTTGTATAGACTTTATTTATGTGCGATACCTATGTAAATTCACATAAAGGTTAATACGTGGATTTATATTCTATGAACGAAATGTAAAGTGAGTGAGTGAAAATAAGCAAACAAGCTCAGATATTCATTCAACAGAAATGTCATATTCATTCTACGAAAAAAAAAGTTTATGTAAAGGAGATTTGGCGCTTTAAAGTTAGTTCTACTTTTCAAGATTTTTCTAACATAGTTAGGCGAAATATTTCAAATACCGCGAATGCAATATCTTTTTTTTTTTTTTTTTTTTTTTTTTTTTTATTTATTATTCATAACAATTTTTACATTGTGTCGAATATTGAGACAATTCTGCACTTAATATATAAATTACAATTAAAATAAAATATATAAATTACAATGCACAAAATACATAAATTTAAAATACATGCCATTTAATCCCTATGAGAGTCAGAATCATATTAATAAATAAATGCATTAGTATAGGTGGCGAAAGTAATAAAATTTACAAATGATTTAAAGTCATTATTACCTACATACATTTATGTCCCGAATGTATTAAACAATATAAGCTTCTAGACTAATAGTAACATTGATCATGATTTTATTTCTAATATAATATGTATATTTACAATTTAAATATCATTAATAGAATAATAGCAGCCTTCCAGTAAGTAACGCTTCAATTTAGTTTTGAAGTCGCTTTTATAAAGTGATAATTTTATATCATCGGGAAGTTTATTAAAAATTTCCACTGACCTGTGGTAGGTACCGTGTTTGACTATATTAAGTTTAGGTATAATTATGGTTTTGAAATCTTTTCTTCTCGTACTCTCTCTCAGCTTCCTTTCCTCTTCAGTCTCATATTGATGTACATACTTAGAAAAATGAGTTAGGAGCACCAATACGTATAGAGAAGGTACAGTAAGAATATTCAATTTTACAAAGTGTGTCTTACAAGATTCCTGCTGACGAATGCAGACCATGGTGCGAATTGCTCGTTTTTGCAAAACAAATGCCTTCTGTATATTGTAATCGTAGCTGCCTCCCCAGCACAATATGCTGTATCGCAACCTTGACTCGATTAACGCGTAATAGACTTTTTTTAAGTGCGTAATGTCAATATCATTTCGTAGGCTTCTCAGTACATAACATGCTGAGCTGATGGAGCCCTCCAAGCTTTCAAGTTCTGGTTTCCAATTCAAATAACAATCAACATGTACTCCCAAAAACTTTACTACCTCTACCATACTGACATGGACTCCCTTCAAAGCACAATTTAGGTGACTTTTATTTTTAGAAGTGGTACGAAACAGCATTAAGTTTGTTTTACTAGCGTTTACTTTGAGTTCGTTAATGGTAAACCAGTTGTTAAATAACTCCAAAGCTTCATTTACGCGCAAATTAAGAGATTTAGGGTTATCTGCTGAAATTATAGCATTAGTATCGTCCGCAAATACCACTAGCTTTGAGTGTTCCCCTAAACTATTTTCCACATAATCTATCACATCGTTAATAAATATGATAAAAAGAATAGGACCCAATATAGATCCTTGAGGAACTCCTACTCTACTGTTTTTTAATTTAGACCTAAATGCCTGCTGACATAATGCGTTATTTGATCCATTCCCTTCACTTTTATTTCTAACGGTTATCAATTGTTTTACTTCCACGAACATTTTTCTATTTTTTAAGTAAGATTGGAGAAGCTGTATTGCTTTGCCTCTCACTCCATAATGCTCAAGCTTAATTAACAGCAGATTATGGTTTATTAAGTCAAAAGCAGAACTTAAATCCAAAAAGAGACCGGCTACCAATTTCTTTAAATTCAGCTTACTTCTGACCTCCATAACTAAAGTATCTATAGCATCTTGCGTTCCCACGCCAGATTGATAACCAAACTGTTTAGGATTCAAGATGCTGTTTACATTCAAATGTTTTATAAGTCTAGATTTTATTAAATTTTCGAAAATCTTGGATAAAGTTGGCAAAACAGATATAGGTCTATACATTTTAGGATCTTGTGTAGATCCTTTTTTGTGGACTGGGATCACCTTGGCAATCTTAAGTTGATCTGGAAAAGTACCATCACTTAGGCAATTATTATAGAAGTTTTTTAGAGGCACTGCTAAAATATCTATATTGTCTTTAAATATCATTATAGGTAATTCATCAAAACCGCACGATGTCTTACATTCCATTTTATTTATCAATTTAAGTATCTCACTAGTCGTAACGGGTTCCCAAGTAATGTCTTTGTCTACTCTATTTGTACTTTGCTGTAATAGTTCTATTACATAATTGCTTCCTATACCTTTAGTGACATTTACATCTGTGCCTTCCGCAAATTGTTTTGCAAAAATATTCGCAACTTCAATTGGTTCTGTCACGAGTTTATCGCCTATTCTTAACATTATGCTTTTGTGTTCTTTTTTTGTTTTGTTCCTATGTCTGTTAATGATTTTCCATACACCCCTAGAAATATTTTTTAAACGTGATATTTGAGACTGCACTGCTACTTTTTTAGATTTTTTAATTATTTGCCTGTATAAACTTATATATTTATTTCTGAAATAATGAAAGGTCTATCTTAATGAAAGGTGGATATAAAAACACTAATCAACAATAAATAAAGTAAGAAACATTTGTTTTAGTAAAGGATTCATGCACTCAAAGAAATAATTTGATCGGCCCAGATCTAGTGCCATAAGGTATGTCACGGATATGTACCTAAGCCCCCCAGGTTCATGCGTTGCCTTGACAATACGTGTATCGATTAATATTCATATTACACTCCGCTTCTTATTCTCGTAGCGTGTTCGAATATCTGAACACATATTATAAGTATATATCAGACAGTGTCCTTGCCGACGCGTGCTTTTTGCTACCAGCGTCTTCGAAAATTAGTTTTTACTTCCACTAGCACTAATTACGTTGGTCGTGATGGCGTCATTATTTAACTAACACGCTTCCATTTTTGTTTGTTATGACGTGAAAGATGTCAGTCAAAGTCAAAGCGCCAAAGGTGTTGCTTCCTATTCGAGCACTGATAACTATTTTAGCTTGTGTGCTAAAATTTTTCATTAGAGATCAAATGCCTCATTGATCAAGCGCGGCTGCTGAACATGATGTCCTGGATTCGATTCCCATATCAAGAAAGTTTTATTGTTTTTTTTTATAAAATTCTCAGTACTAGCACGGAATTTTGACAACGTGTTAATGGCAATACACTACCTTGTTACGTGGGACTGTGAACAATTCATAAAAAGGCAAATGTACTTAGGTACTGGTGACACCTCTGTCTAATCCAGTGAGCATACTGGCGTAATAATATGTTATGTTAGACCTCTAATGATCTTTTAAAACAAAGTCCACGACATGTCTAATTTAGGTACTATTATTTCCATTACTGGTAAAGTTATATTAAATTACTAGATAATATTAGGCTGTACAATAATAACTTTCAATGTATTCGTGATGTAGATAATCTCTTTCGCAACAATAAGTATTTGATTTGTCTTACAAACCAGGTGCGTCTACTAATAGTCTAAAACACCTGTGAACTTCACATGTCTGATTATACTACTACTATAACACGTTCGTGCTTTATACTTACGAAAGAACGCCTGTTTTATCAATTAAAACATTACAAATATTTGAATCAATTTGTCAATTATATTTTTCAGCATTATTGCTGTTCGTATATGTTACGAAATCTATTAGGTTAGATTTGAAAAGGGATGTCTGTGGCTGATATGATAAAGATATTTTGAAGGCGAGGAACAAAAGACATCTTCACTGCATGTTGGTAAGAAAATAAAAGAAGCAACAAATAAAGTAAAGTAAAAAGTCAAGTTATTTAAAAGTCAATAAAACTCAGCAAGCTTGGTATAACAAAACAACATCAGCAAGAGCCATGAATTAATTCAAAAATCAAGGCATGAATGGAGCCAGAGTCCGAAAGAGTATTATTACTTGAATTGCGTGCTCCATCTTACTTTCTGCTTACGGTCTATTAGGCTGAGGCAAGATTAAGTACATTCAAGTAACAATTTAAAAAATGAAACTCAAAACATCTTAAAAACAAAGATCGTGATCATTATAAATTCATTTCGAGATTAATTTAACTAAATAAAAAACAAGACAAAAATTCCATAAAAAACAATCCATTAAAAACGATTTAGCAATATAATTAGAGATCCGTATCCAACGGTGTTTTTATAAGCGTCAAACTATTCTTGAAAGAAGAGGCAGTGTGGTAACACTGCAAGTCTGTGACTAAACGGACCGAGCAGAACTTAACAAACTGACGGATGAAATCCGGAACATGATGACGGAATCCTCAGTGACTGATGATGGCGCAAATCTAGACCGAGACAAAGAAACAACGACGCTGATCTTTTATTTGTAATTAGAACCTACCAAGAGTTTTGTTATATAAGAATTAACCGTTTTTAATCGTAACTGTAAGGATTGCCTGAAGTTGTATGGAATGTTTGGGTTGTGATACTACTTGAGTTATTTAGTAATAAGCAATTTTTGAGTCTATTAGCGTTTTATTTTTGCTCCTTGACTATAAACCTTAATTTTTTTTAGAAAGTTTTAAGAATATAATGAATCAATTATTTACATGTCACCATTACATCCAAAACCAAGCTGCTTTTTTAATATTAGAATATACTCGTATATTCAATGTTATGGTAATACATAAATTCCATCGAAAACAATCCATTAAAAACGATTTAGCAATATAATTAGAGATCCGTATCCACGTACTGCATTACTTGCGATAGAGTTTTTAAAACAAAGTTCGGTCTAGCGAGTCATATTAGGGCTCATGATAGAAAATAACAAAAACATAATATATATAATTATAATGTTATTAGATTAAGTAGTTTAAAAATGTATTTATAAAATAATAATTTAACTAGTCAGGGTCGCCGTCATCGAAAACTATGAGGAGGAGTATAATACATATCATATGGCCAGATCGCCAATTCTCCTTGCAATCAAAGCGACTAATCATCAAAATTTACGACCTGTAATGTAATAAAAATGTATAAGTCGGCAAAGCAGTGGGAAAACTGTTGGTAAAAGTTAATTACGCACACAAGGCGATAAGGCATAATGCAACTATTTATGGTGAAACTATAAACATAACAGTCGATAACACGTACCTATGTGCAACCACATATACAGTACTTATTCTATAGCTAGTAAAGTATATACATAACTACATATACATACATATAGGCACATATCTCTAGACTTTCTCAAATCTGTCTAAACTTCTGATGTAATTCTTAACAGCACACGAGCCTTAAAGCCCCGGACTGTATAGAAAACTACCATATTATGCTACTGCATTGTGTGCAACGTTCCATTAGCTACTTAGTACTGAGCCACATTTCGGACGAACGCAATCAAACGCAATGGCAATTCGAAAAGGTTATTAAACAGCGGTTGCTAGGTTTACCAAAAACTAAACCTAACTTATGGCTAGTATTGTGCTATTACAACCTTCATGGAAGATTAACGAAGCAATCGCAACTGGCGATTTCGCGATCGAACACTGAAAGTCGCCAAAACGCAGCATTGATGTAAAGTGCCAAAAATTTTAAATATATTTTTTATATATTTTCATACCGACGTCCTGTACTCATACAAAATAAATAAGCACCATCTTGCGGCCTTTAACCCCTTTTTTGTGTGGGGAAAATCTTCATGGATCTCCGCCGCCTAGGGAGCCCCGGTATGTGGGACCCATACCGCACTTGTCTTATCTTGCCTTTTGCGTCATGCATGGCCATGACGGGGCGGCCTTTAACCCCTCAGACATAGCTAATAGAGTTATTCAATTCTCTACGCTATACTTAAGAAAAAATATTTTGCACAATAAAGTCAACTTTTAGAACAACTGAATAACCAATTTCAAAAATAAAATTGTTTTATAATAACTTTACCTAATATAAAAAATCGGTAGGTGAGGTATTGCGATATTAAAGTACCTAACACATTGTATAATAAACACTTTTACATAGTTTACGCAACCTAGTTTCAGAGTAGAGTGCGTCACTTAAAAGCGTTAAATCGCTGCAATATGGCGACCAAATCGATCCCATTAAATTTAAATTGGATATTTTGCTGAACAAATCTACAACAACGGTGAGGAAACAGATTAGCTGCGCCCAAGACCTGCGAACACATTAAAAACTATTTTGAGGTTCTGACGTCCAAACGTCAGAAAGGGTCACAAAATTACTGGCAATGTCATCCGCGAATGTATCCTGGAGTTTCTACACGATCCCCACACTAGTAACTAGCTCATTTATCCTGGATATGTATTTAGACAACATAGGTAAATAGCAACAATACAATCATTCCAACTCCTCCAACTTAATATAGGTACTAAAAATTGCTGATACAAGATGATTAAATCAATCAATCGGAAAGTTTTACTGACTGCGATTTTACGAAGGATTCTGAGTGTAGATATAAACCTGGCTTACAACAGATGTAGTTGCAGGGACAGTGCAGGCTGCAGGCTGTCCTTTTAAACAGTAATCAGACCAAAACCATTTGCAAATAATGTCATACCCATCGTCTTATCGTGGAAATCGGACTATCCATAGACTAGTGAATCGTATCCATCACTGTATCGACGTAGGGTATAAGCAAAAAGTAAGGAAGAATTAAATAAGCCCCCCAAATCCATGTAGTCGAAGTAGGAAGCTAGTAATAAAATTAAAATCATGTTGTCACGATTAAAAAAAACCTAGTAGCCATTCTTCAAAAACGACTCTTCATTTTTTGTATCGAAACGGAAATCTAAAATAAATGTTTAAACCACGAATAAGCGTTAAACGATATATATAAAAAGCCGTTAATAGCTCAGTTATAAAGATAATAAAAATCTACAAAAACTAAATATTGAATTAATCTCTAACGTCATGCGTGTCGACAAATATTTTGTTCGTGACCGGACTTAATTAGCAATATATATTTGAATCGATATTTAATTATTTTCTGAGTACTAAATACTGATAAGAAGTATTACGACAAACCACTACAGAGCATAATAAAAAGAGTGAGGGTAATGCACTCGAAAGACTTAAGTAGGTCAGGGGAATTTAGCCAGAATCTTAATTTACCTAATTTTTTTAACTTTTAAAGATTTCTTCAAAAGACGAAACGATTTCTTCACAAAATTTATATGTATGTGACTTTATCTTTTTGTATTTTTTCAAGCATTTTCCATGCTAAGATTACAAGTTATTTTCTAAGAAACAATATTTTGGATGTGATTTTAACGAAAATAAATGAAAATTCATAGACAAATTCTTGATCTGACCTTTTTAGGAACAACTTCTAAACCTAAGTCAGTGTAGACAAATGAAATAATTTCTGTCATGGTTTTAAAAAAAGTCATATTATTTTTAATGAAGGAAAAAATCGGCTGGCGGGCTGGATTCGAACCTGCGTTTTCTAGCTCGGTACACCAGACGCTTTGACCGCTAAGCTACCGCGAGCCCCGCTCGCCAGTCGAAGATTTTTTTTTTTCTAAAAAGGTCGGGTCATCCACAATTTGTCTATGAATTTTCATTTATTCTCGTTAAAATCACATCCAAAATATTGTTTCTTAGAAAATAGCTGTCGAAAAACGCATTAAAAGTGGAACGAACTCAGAAGCCACACTTACGGCCGCTGCATGAATGTTTACATTAGCAAAATAACGTCCAAATGCTTTGTAAATTCGTCTTTCAAAATAGAGCACACAGCGACATTGACTCGCATGTCTCGTGAGCATGGTGATCCGCGGCTAAATGCTCATATTTCCTGACACGCTGACCTGACGCTCGTGTTAGCACGCTTGACAATTGCATGCGCACGATTATGTACGAGTATAATGGTAAGATTTCGACCTCCTTGGTTGAATTTAGCGATATTTTGTAATGAAGTACAAATCTCATCATTCTTACATGCATAAACACTTAAAATAAAAAATATTTGTTTGGTGCAGGAATTTACTCAAATCACTCTGGTCTGAGGTGCTACTGAGACTTTAATAGATAACCCCAAAATCAAACAAACCTTGGTCGACTTGGAAATCGAACCCTAAGCATAGCAGCCGCGCTCACGACTAATACGCCTAATCAGGCGAGTTACGTATTTCTGTATTCCTATGATATGTACGTCACAAAAAATGTAACTGCTATAAAAGCCATTATTTTAAAGAATTATAAACTTACCTAACTCCAAAAGGTAAAGGGTTCCCCAACAAATATACCTACGTAGTTAAGCTTATAATTGCAGACTACGGTTTGCAAAATTATAGGCAAAACAAAACACAAATTATTCACGCTAATTACAATAAATTTGTATCAACATCATGATCTGGTAACTACACAATTTTCCTCTGAACAATTTGATGTATTCGTGCATAATATGACCACAGTATGAAATCGTGATGCAGTCTGTCCATGCAACATAAGTAGTTAAGTAAGTAGGCGGCGTGTCCTTACCCCCTTTAAATTGTAAGCTTTATAACGTGAGATAAATATTTCCGACGCACGAAACGGAGATGTTGCAGTGTTTTTGGAAATAATAATGTTTTTATTTCAGTATTTTGGTAAAGATGTTGACATCTTTGGCAGTATTCTTGATATTAAATTGTCTGCAAAGTTTGTGGGATTCACATCTACGGCTATTGGCATTTATATTGTGAATCCCGCCTTTGGAAGAAACGATTGTTGCGAATTTCGAAATATTTTCTGTAGGTGCATAATAAAAAAATGATTTCTGTGGTCCAACATAAGAGACTAACTGACTTACGTGTGAACCATACTTTTTTATAGGTATCTTCTTCAACTACCGACTAATTAAACATCAGGAAGCGATTTTCAAACAATAAACACATCACGAACTTACAAGCAGGATTGAAACACGTTAAATTATAATTGCTTCGCTTTGACCCGTACTGGTATCGAACCTTGACCTGTGAGGTACCTACTGCGAATAATTAACTTGTCTATAGTATGGGCCTAATGACCAATGAGTCGTCGAAGTAGCGGCTATAAAACCATGATATAAAAGGATTATGATATGCCAAACATTAGAAGCATTGTTCTGTTTTCATGGTTTCAAAAACTAGATATTTGTCATGCTGTGATGAAAATATTAACCAATCAGGTTGATGACACGGACTAATGCATAGAAACAAAATATGTGAAAATTACATTAGTGACCCTTAACATGATTTAAACTCTATAAACTTATAACATAATTTTTGTCGATGTTACGTCAGCAGGTAGATGTAGATATTATTGTTATTCGAATAAAGAAAAAAAACTTGAAATTCGTGGATATACCTAAATTAATTTCCAGTTAACCATATTGCGCAGAGATCAATAAAAAAGGCAATTCTAAGAAGAAGACTACAAAGAAACATGAAACGTCAGACTTAGCAAATATTAATTATGCAGTTAATATTATCTTGAAATCCCATAAAACAAAATTATAGCTTGGTATGTCAAATGCAATCATATACGAGGAATGACAAATGGTGGCACACATTTGCCTCCTCGAAGCCTTGTGTGGATCATAGTTACTGATGCCCTCTACGTGTTTCTGCCATGCAAACATTTGTATGACCTCTGTCATTCAGAGAAACTCATACGTAACATTATGTAGACATCGTGTTTATGACTTACATGGAAAAACAAAAGTTCTTGCGAGTTTGAGAAAATTTAACTGGATACCTCCGGTTATTACAGTATGTAAGAACTTATTTGAAAGAGTATCCATGGAGTTCATTGCCGGATTGGTGTCTATAGGACCAACTTTTTGGACCCGTGCAATTAGAATAATTTAAATTAACATTCAGAGACGATTCTCAGCGTAAAGTAAGGCTTCCGTATGTCAAATTTGTATTACAATTTGACATACGGAAGCGTAAGTTCATGCTGAGTCTCTTCTCTGAATCTCAGCCTTAACGTTTTTGAATATGCTCTCTAGAATAAGCCTTAACAAACTATCTCCTGGTACTACCCTACTGTTCTAAAAGGTTGTTGTTATTGGAGGTCGTCTCACGGCCATAATTTCTACGAGCTATGTGCTCCGTCCAGAAAAAAATTGGTCCCATAAGAATAGATCAGAATACTTTCGGAGTATATAGGCTACTCCTAAATATCATCTACGATGTTTTTTTTTCCGAAAACTCAATTATGTCTGCTACGGTATATTTTGCATGTGCACAACTGACAATATTGATTTATCCATCGGAACAAGTTGACTCGCTCGACTTCTAAGAACAAATAAATCTATATTTCGCAGTAAGGATGTACTATTGTGTGCCTTCATAGAAATCCGCCGTGTACTGTTTTATATGCAAAGCATTTGTTCAAATATCTTTAACACTTTAACTTTGAATTTATTTATGAGTATTTTTAGATTGAGCGATGTGATGGTATGTGTCTCCTATTCGGCTTATTGCAGATTTGACTTTGGGATTAGTACAATTATAGTTTTCAGAAAGGTGCTTTTAAAAAAATAAACGTGAGTACTTAATAAGGTAAAACTTCCTAATCCAAACTTACAGAATTATATTATATACTAACTGATCCGGCAAACGTTATTTTGCCATATAGGGGTGGCCCTGGGTCACTCTTATCATTTAGGGGTATGAAAAATAGATGTTGGCCCATTCTCAGACCTACCCGATATGCACACAAAATTTCATACAAATCGGTCGTCGTTTCGGAGGAGTTTGATCAAACACCGTGACGTGAGAATTTTCTAATTTAGATAACCTACCTATAGTAGGTATTATGTACCTAATACTATAACCTAACCCTTAACCCGTGCCCAGCAGTGGAACAGTAAATGGCTTGTTGATGATTATGATGATGATGAAGAAACCATAATCCGAATAATTGCGCCATAGCCCGTAGTCTAAAAACTTCAAAATTGTTTTGACCATTTATCATTACAGTATCAAATACATTATGACGAAAATTAGAGTAAATTCCAACGGTACGCAACGTTTCTAAAACCTGCGCAGGCGCATTCAACTAAAAAGGTAAAGCAAAAAGGCCCACTTCAAATGCGCAAAAAGCACATTCTTGTATTACTTACTTATTTCCATTACGTCGTATGTCGCCTTCAAATTGTTGCTAGCAGTAGTAATGTCAATGAATAAAGTTTTGCATTTATGAAAATTCGAAATATGTTTTTACGTAAGTACTGTCATGACCAAAATTTTTATATTTATTCGTTTCAGTGTCGATTATTATTTTAAATTGGCCTCTAGTTGGCATAGACCTATCCCATTCATCCTAGTTTTCACTGCGACGGGCGACCCCAAGATATTGAAGTCCCTCCCCGAAGCTTTGCTATGTCTCTAGTCAAATTAATTGGTGGTAATATGAAAGTATTGTCAGAATACTTGGAGCAGAGAATGTTTTTCTGATCAATAGATTAACTTACATTAAGTGAAAATTTTGTCATCTGATATCGCCTGTCCTATCAAGTGGAACTTCTCGTCTTATAGCTTTGTGCGAACAGAGAACACGGCGGCCTCCACCGACCAGCCAAACCACTTTCATCTTTATACGACACTTGATAATTAATTACCGTCATACTAAGCCTCGGAATCAATTGAAGGATATGTGTGAAATTAACCGGTTTAGTGACCATTAGGCATAATTTTGATGGTAATTACGATAATTATGTACAAATATTGTCGTATAGAGATCGTAAAAGTGCCGCAATTAAGTCGTAAATGCTTCGTTAATGACTGCTCCATTTAACTCTCTATCGGTGTATCTAAACCTTTCTACTAAATTCAGATTCTAGGTACTGGGTTTCATTCTTATGTTGGACAGGTTTCTTTTGTAGCGGAAAATTTTCACTAGTTCCCGGCTTTTGGATTTGGAATAAAGCGCTATCTGTTCTATTCAAATCCAAATTCCGGGCTAATATCGAATGTTTTTAAATGGAAAATAGACTACGAGCTACTTTCAACTAAAGTATAAAACATAAACATTACGTTTCATAGAACAGGATAACTTCCCGAAAATGTATAAGTTATAAGTTTGTTTACAAAATGCCTTTATAACTATTTTTAATTCGATTTGTTTTTATAGATAATTTATGCGATTTTCGCACTTGTTTATAAACTTAGCTGACGATAGGAGGTATGCGCCAAATCTGGCGTTTAGCTCAAATTGAAAAATTATAAGCCTTGACATTTGTTGATAACGTAGTGAACAATTGTGACGTTTTTGCTTGATATTTTAATTAAGTCGGCATTATGATTATTTTATGAGAAATATTTATAATGCTAAAACACACTGATGGCATTGAAATGAACTGTAAAAGACGTAATAGCCATTATTCATGTGCTGTCAGGGTTTCGGAGAAATACGCGTACGGCCATTCCTCCAAATACACCAAGAAGTCTTCTAAATTCTAAGCTATATGTACAACGTCAAAGGAAAAGACGCTTAGTACGAAAGAAAACATTCTCTTACTTAATAAAATATTACATAACAGAGTTCATAAACATTTGAACTGTGTTTATCACCAGTATTTCCAAAACATTTACGATGGAACGGATAAAAAGGCTCACAGAACAAGCAACTCTATGCACGAAGATCTAATGGCTGGAATAGCTTCTAATGCTAAAGAAATATTGCATAACGTGTGTTGATTTCCAACGTTTATATTGATAAATTGACAACACAGGAACGATTTAACATGTCACATTGTCAAGTTTTCCAAATGATTTAATGTTAAATAAAGTTTCAAATCGATTAAACAATTTGTAAAGAATTAGATATCAGGATTCGATTAACGATTAAGCTAACGAAGTTCAATTAAGCAGGTAATAGATGATGTCTAGTATCAGTTTTCTAGAAATTAATTTGTTTATCACCACAAAGTTAGATTAGTAACAATAATCGTGGTGTAAGGATTAGTACCCACACTGGATAGCAAAACTTAGGCAGCTATAAATAACAGAGTATCTTTAAAACTGTGTCTTTCAAAACTCGTACAGTGCCTCGACCATGAGTTTGTCTCACTAGACTCGCTAGCGATGCCGTAAAATATTTGTATGGAAAACCCTCGCAGCGCCTCTAGCGGTTACGTAAGGAACTAAAATCTGCTATGAGATTATATCGAAAGCCAATCGATAGAACTCATGGTAGAGGGACAGATTATTATCCTATATGAAGCCAGCAGTATAGCCAAAATCAACATTATGTAGCGTTAATTGTACTGGTATTTAAAAATTACGTTCAATCATTTGCTATATGGAGCCACGGATTGTATCCTCTCACTACAACATGAACTCATTTCCAAAACAGTTATTAAAATAAAGATAACAAAATAACGCATGTTTACGTGTATATTCGCGGCCGCCGGCGCCAGCGGCTCGGCCCACCACTTTCTCTAGAGAAAGTAAAAGTGGACTGTCCACTCGAATATCGCACTGTTTCATACTGTTTGGATTTAACTTCAGTATTGGATAACGTATAACTGTTATCTAAGTGTGTTGTATGTTGTTACTTTACGTAATATCCACGACAGTACTCAAATGTCTGTTGTGTTCATATAACATATTGTATTACTTTTAGAAAGAAATATTGAATATGTCTGAAGTTCATTAGCAAACCATTTTGTTTTTGTATTTGTAAAATGATTGTCCTCCTGCTTGTTTGCTATTTTACGACAATATACATACATCTTATTTTCCATGTCTCTATCATCTTTGATACAGTCCATCTATCTCTTCTTTGATGTCCCTCTTTCCTTATATCCATCATACATATCAAGTTACTATAACAACAATACTATTTATTTACTCGTCCACTACTAATTGAAGATTTAATGAATCCGGTCGACACGTGGGTTTGCGAGTTGAATTATTATGTTTTCTTTCTTCGGTGGTCCGATTAAATTATTATCTATCTGCAATGCATACGCATTCGAAATTCAGAGGTGCTTGCCCTAGATTTCATCTCTAATCGCTAAACATATGCTCAAACGTAACATTATTTAGAATGTAGAATCCTTAGACGTTGAAATTTTTTTTTTCTGGATGTTATCGACTTCGATATTGATATAGTAAGTAGATATTGAGACTGAGAGTCACCCATGTCCATGGACGCTGTAAAGATCCGAAACGTATGATTAAAATAATAATGCTATAAAATCCATATTATGTTTTTATATCAATGATTTATTAGATCGGTGAGGCATTGTTCATCTACTAACTGTTTACATTCTTATAGTTGTATATAATGTGTTTAGTTGTAAATAAATTCATTAGTCGTAGCGCTATAAACATGATAGTACCTAATACATCTGAACAATTAGCAAAAACAATAAACAACAAACAAGACAATAGCTGTGAGGACATTGCCGGAATGCTGTCAATGCGAACCGGTCTTGTCGAAACCCGGCAGTGAACGAGGAATAAAACTTGTATATTTTACATGTATCACATATTTTATGCCTATTTAAAGACCAGTTATTTAATAAAATGTACTACGAAACAATACTATTTTTAAAAATTTCGGCATTTCAATTTTTTTATTTAGGTTGAGGCACTAAGTTATGAACACAACCTTGGTAGTAACGAATTAAGTCTTGCACAAAACAATATTCCCAATCCAAGATAATTTGTAAGTGACCCACTCTACAAAAGCATGCGTTTCAGGTGGCATCAATGTTGATGTTGAAACTAATGATACCAAAGGTGGTAGCGTCCATAATTTTGTTTTGGTAAACGCTTACTGGCAGGCAGGCCATAAGCCTTATTTACTACATATGACCTTAGCAGTACTAATTAAAAATTAAAAACAGAGAGGATTCAATCTCAATTTCATGATAAGTTATGAAGTTTTTTTTGTGCTTTAACAGTTTGACTTAGGTTAGGTTAGTATATGGAGCCTCCTTTTAAGCAATGAATGCTTGTGTTAGGACTCCGCAAATTCAGGATTCAATCACCTTTTTGGCACTTAGTCATATCAAGATTGCCCTTTTAACATTGTAAAACTAAGCATTTAATTGATATTAAAATTGTAAAATTAAGCAGACACCACAACTATGGGTGAGTCACTTCCCTCAGTATATTTTTATGACTTCCGCTGGAAGATGTGAATTGTTTATGTACAAAAACAGACGGAAACGGTAATCTGTACATTATATACACGAATTATACCTAGACTAGACGCTAAGTGTTGCCTACACAAATAACTATTGGATTTTTTTTAAGTGTTCGTGAGCAATTGCTAACTCCTGCTAATATTTAAGTACGTAAAGTATATTTTTGTATTTTATTAGCTTTTTTCATGCTTAAATAATACCAGTTTCCGCGAGTCCTATCCGCCAAGTCGAGAATGTGAAGGAAAAATTTCGACTTGACGGGTAGGACTCGCGGTGGTTTAGAGGTAGATTTTTTCCTTCATTGATATAACTACGTAAAGTAAGATTCCGTAAATATTCTTCAGTCTTCTTGTGATTGTCTATCTGTATTTAATAACAGCCACAAACCGATTACTGTTTATATTTAGTCGTAGGTTTTCTTATTTCGTACTCTGTATTTTAGCTGTTACCTGGTTTACCATTCTAGATGAACCTCAAATCCTCAATTAACTTAGAGTAAGGAGAGTAAGATAATTTTACATATAACTAAAGTTTCCTTCCCTCGTGTTTTTAGTCTTCCGCTAAAACCTGTTAAGTCCAATCAGGTACATCACTATTACATTTACATACCTAATGGTAAAAAGTACAATCGCGCACAGCCCCATTAATTAATCAAATATTTAAATGTTACATATGAGCGTGATCGTAAAATCTGATAATTTTTATAAGCATGTAGTCACGACTGCGGTACATTGTTGGTGTTAATTGTTAAAGGATTATTAGCAAAATAATATTAACAGAAAAAAATAGGATTATTCCGTGAATTTCATTAAATAGGTATAGATACAATTGATCGATTTCTTAGTAAGAAAACAGGAAAACATTAAGTATCAATATCAATAAACATTATTTCTTCAGCAGGAATGACACAATCGAATCGCGATAAAAACGTGAAACGCGGATATCTGTCAATGTGTCATAATAGAAATATGAATGCTACAACACCTAACCATCACCGCATTACTATGGTTACAAAAACGCCATAATTATTATGTAATTAAGGTGCAATTTTAATTAACACGCTCCGGGAAAGCAATGTTCATGTCGTTCAAATACGGCATTCAATTAGGCGTGCGCCGGCGCTTTTCCCGAGCTGACTTCGGCTTTCTAGCGGGCCGTGCGTGACGACAAACGAAACGTCAAATGTATAGCTATCCCTTTTCTTCCCATAGCGCCTCCTCCCTTTTAAGTTGTAGAAGTTGGCACGTACGTATAGTTTTCATAAGACTATAACTGTTTAAGCTATTAAAGGCTCCATTGACGTGTTTTGGACTTATCAATGTGGTTGAATCGACTTGCGTGTCACGTACTTAGATCAAAATACTTGGGACATGTTTAGAAAACTTGTTGCATGAGAACTGTTTCGAGAGGCAAAACACAGATATGAGATAAGGTGGTTTGGAACTAAATATCAGGTACCAAGGCTTTTAAACCCAAATACCTAATCGACTTCTCGGAATCGGATAAGAATTGTTACGCCTTGTTATTAAAGAATGTGTTCCTTAAAGGCAAGCGAAGGTACTGAATCCTTTTTCAATAAGAAACCATGAAAAATAAAACGTCTCCAAGGTCTGCTTTTTACTTCCCTACTCCCTAGAAAGTAAAACCATTTCTGGGCTGAATGAAGAATAAAAAAAAAGACAGAAACGAGCAATTTTGCACCTATTTTCTGCCTCCTTCGATAACTTTTTGTAAGGTCAAAAGAGTTTTATCGTCTATTTGAATTACTAACAACCTTTTTAAATAAACATTTTTATAGCTGCCTCGTTAGCCTAGTGATCGTAAGCTACTACGTTCGAGGTCCTGAATTCGATTTCCGGGTCAACAGCGTTCTTGTATTTCTCTATGGAATTCTCAGTAATAGTTCGAAGTTTGGATTTGTTACCAATTATTATGGCAATATGCTCGCCTTCTATTACATGGAACCTAGACATGTAAACTGTGATTGTACAATAATACGCTTCTGCCTAACTCTTCGGGGAATACAGGCGTGATGGTTTCTTTTATTTTATGTTATTTTTAACAGAATTCCCTTACACTTCCTATACCACTGTACCAAGTGTACGGACGAAGCGTGTCAAGTGGCGTTCTGTAGCTTCTAACCGTATGGGGGAAATGGCGTATGTATATACAAATGTTTTTTGTTGTTTGTCCTTAATTAAATAAAATATTATTAAAATAAAAACAGAACTAGTCTGCAACCATCGGTTACAAAGTCTTTCTTTAACAAAAAGTGGCGTCTCCTAGTGAATTGGGGTAAGGGCAGGAGACAACCGACCAGAGACAAGACAAACAGCACAACAACCGTCAAAATGATATAATGGCACAAAATACTACCCACATTGATACAATCAGGCGGTAAATCAGAAGACAATGGCGGACGACATTGCGGACACCTTGACCTGGAACAACCTCCGCCGCCCCTAATCACAAGCGATAACAAACAATTCTATTATATAACTATTGTAGTAAAAAAAGCAGTGATAGCCTAGAGGAATGAACACTGGACTGCGAATTCAAAGGTCTCGAGTTCGAATCCAAGGCACGCAACATTATCACTCGCTTTGACGGAGAAGGAAAACGTGATGAAACCTGCATGTCTGAGAGATCTCGACGGCACGTGAAGTCTGCCAAGCCGCATTAGGCTAGCGTGGTGGACTGTCGCCTAAACCCTTCTCATACCGAGAAATGACCCATGCCCAGCAGTGCGGCGATCAAAGGGTTGATGATGATGAAAACATATTTCTCACAGTGAAGTAACCACTATTTTTAAAATAAACTTCATTTGCTTGCAACAACCACTAACTAGCCTCTTCGCTTTTCCGCCGTACAACCTCGGTGATAAAATCTTCTAAATGCTCGTCTTTACATAAAGTTAATATAATAACTCTTGTTGCGTAAAACATAAAGACCATTGTTGATTATTTAATTCTAGTGCAAAAGTTTGCAAGTACGCGCCGTGGGTTGGTCTTCGTTGTGTACATAAATGTTGTATATTTGAACGGAAAACTTCAAACTTAGTTTAGTATTATTTGCATTAGATGTTAAGATTTTCAATATTCTACTTTAGTATAACGGCATAAGATGGATTGTCGTTTAAATGGATATACCATTTTCAAATAATACATCCATACATCCCATAAGACACTTTAGCATTACGTTGATTTGTTGTGAAATTTTACGTCTAACGTAAAATTTATTATCTAAACAAACCGATGAAATAACTATATTTAAATATATAATATTTGCTATTTAAAACATGAATAAATTATAATTTACCAACCAAAACTGAATCGCGTGTAGGTAGGTGTACTATACAATAGAACACAATAATATATTATATTAATTTCAGTTCTTCGAGATACTAGTGGTAATAGAGGTACGACAAATTTACGTTCTGAGTACTCATTAAAACTTACAACAAACAGCGAAACACATTTTATCTTAGTGCGTATTAGATATATTTTTAATAAACTGCAAAACAACCTATCGACCTTATGCGTGGAACTATTTAACATCTCAATGGAATCAATGTTATTACTAATTCGCTACATATTAATTTAATCGTAGTTGTAAGGTTAAACATAGGTAATTAAAACTATTTAACAATCAATTCTTATAAGTTACAGCCAATGATTACAACATGGAGATGCGTAGCAACGATTTATATTTACAATCATTTAATTTTTAAAAATATGTATCAGCGTATTAATGTTTGGTCATAAATGTGCCACCCAGTGCCACCCACCCCGATACGATCAACCTCTGCGGTGGCATTCGATAGCCAAAGACAAACCAATGTAATGCAATCCTGATCCGATTTCGCAACTGAAACTAGAGCGATGCATATATTTGCGTTTTACAAATTCTTGGGTCGTAGTGCTAAGATCCGTGTTTGTGCAATTGTTTCTGATCACGCTAATTTACAATCAGCACAAAAAGCATCTGCCTTCTGCTATTTTTTTGTGGCAAAGCAATTATTTTTAGACTTAGTACATTAAGAAAACACGACATTGTACATTAATTTTAGCTGTTTTTTATACTACAGTAATTAATTTGCATTTTGTTTTATTTAAAGTTCACTGTTTTTATAGCATTAACCCATTTTAAACAATTATGTGCAATTCATTGAGAAGTAAATAAGGTGAGTGGTGTGATGAATTCAAGTAATGAGATCCGTCAACATACTATTTTAAAACCTTTGACGCTTAATATTTGTCCAATTAACTTATCAAACATTATCCGCTATCTTTTATGAACTGCTGGAACTCTTACTACAAAATTTTGTTTTACCAAATAACATTTTTTTTTAAATTTTATTGGCCCAAAACCCACGCTGAAATAATTAACTTCCTGGAAAAGAAAAAAGTCTTCCTACTGTTCAGCTTGTAACTGATGTGTATTAACTTATGCACGTTTAAATACTAAGGTTATCAGTATTGCCCACAAATTGGATTGCAGTGGGCTGATGAGAGTATCTTCTTGTAAAATGCTGATAATCGGCCGCATCTGGTTAGAATGGACACCGATCTACACAGTTTGGAAAAGGCTAATAGTTTGATAGGCGGATGACAGTATATGAAAGAAAACTGGTACAACAATAATTATACCTACACCGTTTACAAAGAACAAACAAGGAAGTAAAAAGTTTTGCAAGCCCGTTACGGGCCAAGCGATATCTTATAAAATTCACCCACAAGTTTACGCAGTGGAAACCTACACGCATTGCAGTTTTCATTTACACACACTACCCCTTATGTAAGTTTAGTTGCATAAGTATTAGATAATTAAATAAAACTTTAAAACCCAATTAGTTGATAGACCTAAACGGTTTTTACATAAGAATCTGGTACGGTAATTGTTATTGTGGTACTAGGAAGTGATGGGTTTGTTGCGATGATGAAACATTAACTTACTGGGCTCGTAAACGGTTCGTACGAGTTATTAAACTTTTATCTCAAATCGACTAGATGACAAACGTCTGACATAGAACAAAAAAGCTCTAAATAGCCACTAACCGCTAGATAAATTCAGAAGCGGTACAAAATGAAGTTGTCTGCCAATAAATTGGATGGGAACTTACCAGGAAAAACTGGCCCTAAACCATGTGATGATACAACATCAACCTATTTATTGTTCCACTGGTAAGCACAGATCTCCTGAACTTCTCTCAGAATGAGAAGGGTCAGGCAATATCACGCTCGTGTGTGGGGCTGTGATTGTGGCCAACTTCACGAGCCGTTGTGAAAATCTCTCTGGCACCCATCCGTGCCGGTTCCGTCACAATGTTTTCCTTCACCATTTAAGCGAGTGATCATTAATTAAAAATCCGCTGATTTCCAAAATTCTGAGGTGCCTTGGATTCAAACTTAAGAACTACAACTTGGTAGTCTAATGATCATAATTATTATGCTGATGATGTTACAAGAAATTGTAAATGAATGTGAATTAACACAAAATTATTTTTACATTGAACTTTCCAAATAGTCAAAGACACATCTGACTTTCGCAAATACAGAATCACAATTTTATTATAGTCCAGTCATTATAGTAAGTTCACCTCGGAATTCGAGATACCCAGCTGTAAGTCTGTAAATACTTGTATATTGACACCCTATTTGGAACCCCAGGTATGGGGTTGGGCAATGCGAAACGATTTTCTGGAGCCTATCATGACAATTTTACCACCTGCTCCAGAAGATTTGCTAAATACAATTTTCCGCAACTGCAAGAGTGGTTGTGGTTTGCGATGCGGATGCAGGAAAGCGGGCTTGCAATGCTCTTTTTTTTTTAGGACGGATGTAGATTCTAGCTCAGGAGCTTTAGAATCTTAACCGGGCTTGGTGGCGAGGCACCTTTTGTGCCTCCAGCCATGGACACTTATAAACTAAGCAACCGCAGCTAAGGGCGTCCCCTAACGGGACTCGGACCTCGGCTTAGGGCGTTGCTGGGGGGACAGCTAGGGACAGCTGGATCTGGGTTGAAATTATTTAGGGACGAATTTAAAACTACTGGCTCGGCGCGGGCCGGCTCGAGCAAGGGACGGGGAGGGGTACCGTTTCGGGGTCTTCGCGACGGGCCTCGCCGGCGAGGACGGTAAATCGGATGGCGTCGAGCCTGTTTGAGTGCTTCTTGTGCTACGGTAATCGGGTCGTCAGGGTAAGTGAGTGCGTGCCTTGGGCGGCGCACTCTACTTATCAGGGAGGGTTTGTAGTCTACGCTACTGACTACTAGGCGGTTTGGGTGGAGGGGGGCCTGATCGAAATAACGCTTGGAGGCGCGTTTCATGTACTGCTTGATGGTAGGCAGTTTTAGGTCGAGGTGGAGGTCCCTATTGCGCACGAACCACGGGGCGCCCGTGGCTTTGCGCATAAAACGGTTTTGGAGGGGCGAATACACATCAAGTAAATTCTCACCTTGTAATTAAGGGAGAGTTTACTGCGCGCATTGAGTATGCCGTGCAGGCGGCCGAGAGCGAAAGCGGCGCGCGAGTGCACCGTCTTTATGTGCTCTCGGAACGAGAGTCGGTGATCGAGAATCACGCCCAGGTATTTGGCTTTCGGTTCCCAAGGGATCCGTTGGCCGAATAGGGAGATGGGTTGGACTTGAGTGGAAAGATTGGAACTCTTGTGGAAGAGAACCGCTGCACTCTTGGAGGGATTCACCTCAATTCTCCATTTCCTGAACCACTTTCCGAGGGCAGTGACCGAGGCTTGGAGGACTTGGAGGAGCGGAGAGAGCACGGAGCCCTGAGGGACCCCGGCTCGGATAGGATGAGGGGACGATAGCGTACCACCCTCAATGCGATAGCGAAAGGTGCGGTTTGACAAGAAGTCTCGAATGATGAGCACGAGACGATCCGGCACATTGAAGGAATACAGCTTGTATATCAAGCCATTGTGCCAGACTTTGTCAAAGGCTTTCGCCACGTCGAAGAAAAGCATGCCAGTCGTCATACCGCGTTGGAAACCAGCGCTGATATGTTCGACTATGCGATGCACTTGGTGGATGCAAGAGTGTTTGGTTCGAAAGCCAAACTGCTCGTCGGGAATGAGATTGTGGGATTCGGCAAAGTCCTTTAGTCGGGCATAGATTAGACGCTCATAAATCTTCCCTAGGACATTAAGATGACTTATGGGGCGATAACTGGACGGCTCAGTCCTGGGTTTGCCGGGTTTGGGGATACCGATGACGGTGGCTTCTTTCCACGATTGTGGGAAGATGTTATTTTTTAGAGCCGCATTGAAGATGGCGGTCATTAGAATAATGAGGTGGGCGGGGAAGAGCTTTACCACCTTGTTGGTGATGCCGTCTGATCCGGGGGCTTTCCTGGGTCGTAAATTCTTAATGATTTTCTGGACTTCGTCCACAGTGACAGGGGGGACGGAGTCGTCTGGGTCGGGTGCAATGCTCTTTAGCTTGTGGCTAATATAATGGGCAAGCTTGTCTCAATGCTCTACCACATCAGAGCGACATTAACGAAGATGGAACCTTTGACCCCAAAATCATGGAATAACTTGAGACAAATGTCGTTGAAGACGATAATGAAGACCAGTTTGAAATTTACCAGCAGCCAGAAGACGACGATGAAGAGGAAGAAGATGATTAAAATTATAAATTTATATGACCTTGAAATTTAATAGTTGCTTACACCCTACCATATGTAGGTTTTGAGACAACTTTTAGGGTGTCAACATACAAGTATTTACAGACTTACAGCTGGGTATCTCGAATTCCGAGATTCTTACCTAATTTAAGCTTAAATGACAGAACTATTACTTAAAATGTGTGTCTTGTTCTGTGTTAAATAGATTTCTTCATTCTTTCTTTCTTTCATCAGTAGTTGTTTTGACAGTAAGCTCGAAAATAAACGCATTCAGTTCTCATGTCCAAAACTCTAATATTACAGAGTTTCGCTATTTCTTGCTTACAATACAAAATAAAATAAATTGTAAAACTGTGGTAATGGGCACCAAGGCACATGATCGGGAAAATATCCAAGTTCTTGTTAATAAATACTTATTGTATACATTTTTCAATATAATATGAAATTCTTAGTCTCCTTGGAATGTCCAGTATGTCAATGGTACAGAATAATCCATAAAATTACCTTTATTTCCTATAAAATAATAGAGTAATTAATAGGACAATAACACTCGCTGTATTAATTATGAAATCATTAGCTGTTGTCTAACATTTTTCTCTCAGAACAATTTTTACACAAAATACCTTGAAGTTGCGGTAAATTTAATAGAATAAAAAATATATCTTGCAAATATCTTTCTTAAAGACAAGATCTTAAATGAGTTGATCCTTTTAAGCCACCAAAGGGTGGGTAAAAAATGTATAAAATAATGAATCGGTAATAAGTAATGTTACATTTTTAATATTAGATATCTAGACTAAAAAACTCGTTAATTCGATTTAAAAATATATTAATTTATTCTTACAAACCAATATATCTGTTGACAATAACAAGGTTGTAAAACTAAGCAAGTTTTGCATACAACAAAACTTAATACCTAATACCTACTAATAAAAACGTAAACAAGGAATTTACATACTTATTTCGTCACTGCGTAGTAGGTCAGAGTAACACAATTCAAAATATTTATTTTCAAGATGTTATTTTGTTTTTATATCAAAACTAAATTGACGCGTGGGAAGAACAAAAGTTACTGATTCAATGATACCGCGTATGTTGTAAAATTTATTCTAACACCCAATAAGGTTAGAAATGCTTATAATACGTGGATACCCACACGGCCACACCAATTTCTTCTTCTTCATAACGTGACCATTGGCCTATAGAATAATGGCCTTATAGAAAGAAAATGTATGGAAATGACACAATCTTTCGACAAATCGAGATGTTACTAATGTTATTTCTATACATATTCTTTGTATTCGTTTGTCAGATCGTTTGTTGATCATCCTTCGTGCAATGACCGGGCACAATGCAAGTTATGACATTTAAATTGTTCTGGATTGCCGCAGTGACAGTGAGTAAGATTAGGACAGAAATAGTTTCGAAACTAAGTACCAGACTAATTAAGATTCCTATTCCTTCAAAATATTTGATATTGGCTACGTAAATGTCTATTTGAATCGTAAGCTCCCTAATATACCACATTCTACGTGGTATATTCAAACTAAACGTTGAGACTATTTAAAGCTGCAGAGGTTGTTTTCAAAGAAATTATAAGAGAAAAGATCTTGTCCATACTAAAAGAGTCTGTAAGAATCATCATCATGATCATCATCACTTACAGAAATAAATAAATACTCTTTTATGAACTTAAATCTATTAGAAATCTCGAACCACCAAGGAATGTGTTTATTGCTAGATTTGTATTACGCAGTCGAATTTTTGCTCATTATAGATGACAAATCATTATAAATTATGTATGTTCATTAACACTAAACGAACTAGAACTGGTTGCATAGTCCCAATGATGAAAGTTTATATTAGAGGACTTTCTTGACTCGTTAGAGCTATTGAAATAAAACTACATTTTATATTATTGCGATAATTATTATTATGAAATTCTAACGTTTCGGTTTCTTACAAAATCTGTGTATTTCGATATTTCTAATATTTGCGTATGTGTCAGAAATTAATAAAGCCATATAATTATCAACTACGCCTACGCCGTTCGAAAATCTAATCATATACCAATGTGAATGCTTTGTGTCAACTAAACTACCTACTCAAAACAAAATAGGGCCCACCACTATTTATTCACAAGAAGTGTTGGCATGTTACTTCAAACTTATTTATGGGCAAGTTCAAGTGTTTTACCGTAACACTTAGAAGTTTATGAGTTCTAATCATTCTTTTAAACATACATTTTTCTAACAAAAAATACATTTTTCTATCAGTTTTAATTTTCGATGATAAAAGCCAGGTGGGCCCTATTTTGTTTTGAGTAGCATATATCAAATTAACCGATTAATACCGATGTTATAATTATTTATAACTAGCTGACCCAACCCAACCTCCATACACCGATAAAAAAAAAGAAAAGCCTATACGGTCCATTAGTTTAATTTTTATGAAAGTTTTAACATCGAATTGAAGAAAACAACTTCATGTTTTTTAAATACCTAAGGTTTACTTGTTTAATTTAAACAAACAATACTATCACTATTCTAATGCTGCTTCGCTGCCGTTTGACCATGAATGTTAAAATTATGTTCAACTATTAATTTCGAAGAACACACCTACGTAAAACATTGTTTGTTAATATTATTTCGAAATTATTGCACAAGTTTTAACTAACTTGATGGTTTAATTTTTTTATAATTATGATAGTTTTTGTTTATGGTTTTAGCCAAATGTGCAAACGAGCAAGTATTCAACGCCGCCCATTGACAATTTACCGGCCCTTCGGAGCACCTACCGACTGCAAGACAACTGGAGGAACTGGCTCTCACGCACTAGTTTGATTGCAAAAGGTTTTATTGCATAACCGCGATTCGTAGATTACCAATAAGAAACATTGCTGGGCAAGTGTTTGAACAAGTGCCATGGAGGTTGGATGTTGGTACCATGTTTAAATATTTTTTTTGTTTCTTGCCAGGAAACCCACATTTTGTGGAAAGGAGTGTCTATGGAGTTTCTTGCCGGCTCTTCTCCATAAGATCAACTTTTTGGAACCGTGCAACTAGTTTGACTTTTCGAAAGTACCTATTGATATGGTCTAATTGAAATAAAACATTTGACTTTGACTTTGACTTTGTGTAAAAGTAAGATAAATATACTTGCGTGCAAAAAAAATCGGCCCTTCCCTTTATATTACTTTACACTTACTTTATTTGAGAGCCGATAGACATAATTATAGTCTCAAACAGAAAATACGGGTTGGCCCGATTTTTTCGCGTATAAGTGTAGTTTAAGTAAAAGATTGGCAAAAGAACTCAAGAAGGAGAGCAACATTAGCATTCTTATTAGTTGTTATATATTAGATTAGCTTTCACACGATAGTAATGAAACTGGTAATTTAATTTCTCTCACAAACTCATACATTTTATATTCGTTTACATGTAGTTATTTCTAGGATTGTCAACTTTGATGGGGTCCGGTGTTTGTACACAGACTGTCGACATGGCCGAATGTCGTGAATCAATAGGGCTGTGCCTATACGACAAACGAAGGCAAACCTTAGTCGAACATACCCAAGTGGACAAGTTGCACTCCATAAAAAATCTTATGCTACAGAAGTAAGAAACCAGTACGGAATAGAAGGTTGAAGTTAGTTGATATTTGGACATAATGAGAGATACACTGTTAGAAGTATCACGCTAACAAACTCTACAAATAAACTTTCTCTAATCGCCATGTACGAGTATATTAATAATTGCAACAAAATGGGAGCACTTTGATAAGTCATGTAGCCCGGTGGCTGGGACTATTACAATTCTGTGATTTAGACCATAGATCCTACCTATTCAGTATTCCATGAGCAGTGTTCGCAAGACTCCGAAATTCTATCGCAAGAAGTATAAACTGAATTTTAATAAGTAACTACCGCATGAGATTATGACTTACCCAAAACACTGTTTCGTTACAAAGGAATTAAATCTGGGGCATGTTTTCACCTTAAAGAATTGGTTGGTTTGATAGTTACATTTGCCTAAGACTAATTATTTTCGTTCGAAGATCACAAAAAGCTTGTTCTGCAGACCAAACGTCCCGTGACATTTTATCGACGAATTTTCTCGTATTGAATCGTCTCAACAACATAGTGAATATTTGTCTTGCTCTGTCGATTACAGCATTCTTCATAGGATTTACGAAGTGTTACAGTTGTCACCCAAGGGACTGATACGTGTCATCGCATTGCACCCAGAGACAAAGTCTAAAAGTCTCGTGTGTCAGCATCCATTGAAAGCATTCCTTAGTCACACGATTGTGTACACCTACAGGCGAGAGTGAAGTCATCGGAGCGTTGCCGGCGCATGTTTTAATAACATTCTTCGTACGATTTATATTGTTCATGAGTTTCTTCTTTGTGTTTTGGAGTCGGACTGAAATGTAGTTGTAGATATTGGTGCAACCGTACAAGATGCACTACAAAACGTGATTTTGTTACTTGAATATTATAGTTCTAAGATGTGACGCTAGTTTCCTTAAATGGCAAGAAGTTTTTTTCATAAGTATCGAAACAACATTACTTAATTTCTTTAAAATTCAATTACATATATCAAATCATTCCAATAATATAAGACAACTTCTGAAATGGCCTCTGAAATGAATAGATTTCTTCAAACTTTCCTATTTTATCTTTTATTCTATTTTCTGCTGTGTTCTTCGGAATGCTTAGCCGACTTCCTGATCTGTTGTACAAAAAACTAAATTCAAGTAGGTACTTGCAAAAGCGGTACTATGTTATTGTTATCTTAGATTTCCTCTAAGAATGCAACATTAATGAAACCTCTAGATTCCTCAAACAATTCTAATGTGTAGGTACTAAGTGCGCGTTAAGTTTACACGACTCCCACGCACGAGGCCTCGGCTTATTTGATTTTATATTATTAAGTAGGCGATGAACTTGAAACATTTGAACGCCAAACTCTTCACATTACTGGCTTTATTTACTTAAGTAATTATACGAACATCCATGTGGAGACGAATGCTGTAATTTTGACGTAATTTTAAGTTATGAGAGCACGGAAGTACTAAAACATCCGTAAATACTGAACAAGGAATTATGTAAACATCCTCTAAGTACATACGTACGTACAAGTGCCGGATAGAAAATGTACGGAAACTCAAGTCGAATTGAAGTTCAGAATAAAGGATGTTATTTTAATTTAAGCATGAAGTAATCATTAAAACACAAAATCTAGTTGTTCTTTTGTGAGTCCCTCCCCGTTGCCGTTATAGTCTATCATAGAAAGAGAGGCAGAAACTAAACGACTCCAGCTAGCCATGCTGGCGACTGGATGGTATGTCTATGTACCTGTAACGCAAGCTTAAAACTACTCTGTGCACGCAGCAGTGGATTTCAATAAGTTAATCGACTGACTCAGTAACAATAATTAAAGGCATAAAAGAGAAAACGTAACAGGGCTATTAAACGTACAGTTCAAACACGAAAAAATGTTTCTCACGCGAATTTCAACCAATAACTGAATTGAAACAGGAGGCTCGCCGTCATGACAGGACGAGGATATTACAAAATAACAATTGAACGCGTTTGTAATCGAAACCGCACGGCATTAGCGCTAATTGCAACAATACGCTCATGTAACATACCCGTAACTTCACTAGCCCAAATATGCACCAAGAAAAACAAGGAATTATCAACTTTAACGCACAGCGATAAAGATAAAATTAGATTATGCAGTTATTCAATATGTATTTAGTAAGTTTTGCGCAACATACATGTTTAAAATCAACCAGCGTGCGCATAGCGGAACGCATTCTATTTTAGGGCTCGCCACTATTTTTCATCGACTTATTGTAACAGCATAAGGTTGTAAATCGTTTGTATTTTTACTAGTTTCTAATACGTCACATTGACAATTAGGTGTACCGTAAAGTTACGATGAAAACTGTGGAATTATTATGTAATTAAATGAGTACTCGACGGCGCGATAGTGAACTCTTATTGAATTGTTCTCTTTGTTAAGTAATCGAACAGTGACAAGTCAATTTGCTTTGTACCGATACGTATCAGATTCCAGTAGCTTTTGATACAGTAGCTCGATAATGTTCAGTCATTAGTAACACAATGTTAATTATAAGCCATCGTAGAGTTTAATATTTCATAATTCTTGTATTATGCTTAGGAATGTTTATTATTCTTTTATACAACTGATAGACGTAGAAACCGACCACGTTTTTGTTAATTCAATGATATATTTCGATACTAGAATAGCCTAGATCAAGTCCAACTGCTGTCTTAATTTCAGGAGAACCTCAGGATCTGGAAGATCTAGGAGATTTTGTATGAATAGTGAGATTTGTCTGAGAGGTCCGAGACATAATAAGTACGTAAGGAGTCTAAGGCCCTACAAAACTTTTGCTACTTCATGAAAGTCAAAGAGATTGCAGTGACCAAAGAGTATAGAAGGACCCATATTCTTCAATCTATGTTCGCAAGGAGTCTTCTCAGTAAGCAATCCTTTCGGTAGCTCTTTCGACACCCACGCTAACCTTCGTCCACTTTCAAAGGTTTCTTCATGCAACGATAACATTAACACACGGCAGTCTTGAACGGATGCCAAACGCTAACATATTCCGAGCCATTGAAATAATACAACTTTTGCGAAATACGTTACACTTTTAATATTTTCATTATTGTGTAGGTATGTACTAGCTATTACTCGCGGTTTCATTCGAATCCCAAAAGTTTTTTGAGACCTAATGTAGCCTATGTCCTTTTTCAGAATGCATTCTATCTCCTAGCCAAATTTTATCCAAATCTCTTCAGCGGTGAATGCGTGAAAAGGTATTTTAAAATCACTTGGGGGTCGGCGTAGCACGTCCTTCTTTCGTGCGATACCAAATTATCGTCTACAATAAGAATTAATTCTTGAGAATCCATGCTGTAAAGTACAGGACAAATAATCTATCTGTTAAAGTTTTACATAAAAATTATCTAATATAGGGTCATTTGAAACTATATGTAAGTACAATTATTATATAAAAAAACCTATCTTTTAAAAAATTTAATATGAGTCTAAGATTACTAGGCGTTTGACTTGTTAAGATGCAGGTCTCCCAATTATGTTACAGGCACCTACTTATATTTTTTGCACGAAGCGATCCTCTAATTATATGCAATAATTGCATTTATCTCAAACATCACAACTCAAACACGCGTGACCGACTTAAAAGAATTACGATTACGATTTACGCATCCATAAACATTGAAGATTTCATTTGCATATTAGCAAACGCTAAGGTATCTGGATCTACTCTATGAAGTATTTTAATTGCATTAATAAGGCGTTTAATCAAGAAACTAGGTACCAAGAAGATATTACAACATATCAAGAAGATATTTTGTGTTTCGAAAGTTCATAAGTAAATAGCTAAAGTTACGAAACTGGAAGATAGCCTCATCTTATGTTAAGCAGTAACCTGCAGATGATTAGGTTATTATATGGAAAAAAAATATAAGTTTACTTAGATTACAAAACAGTAAAAAAATACCTAATTTAGCAGTGTCGTGCATAAAAAAATAAGCATTATAAACGTCAAGTCTCTGACTCAATTGATATTCTCATCCCTTTCCCAAGATTGTGGCCAAGGAATAAAGTACACCCTCGCTTTATATGACCGTGTTTCGTAGAAAATTACGGCCAAGTACAGAAACGAACTACCTATGCTTTCACAAAGTACTCTGTAATGCTTGCTAACCAAATCTACAATCCACAGCTATCAAGCTAACCAACAAAAAGTACAAATCATAGACTAGCCGCCATACAATGATTGTTTGTATTGCCGACAAAGGCCAGTGAAAACGCTCCCATACACACATACATACAGTAGTCACTGTACATTATTGTTCCACAAAGGAAATTCCGTTTTCCATTGTTTAGTCTGTTTAACAGGAAGGGGCCGAATGCTCACCGTTTTGTATGATTGGTTTGAATGTTTTATATTATGTTGAATACGGTGGATAAAATACTTTGGAAAACTGCACATTAATAGTCACTCATCGAACTGTTCACTGGTTATAATACTGTGTCCTACCAGTTTTCCAATCTATATGAACAATACTCAATAAGAGAAATAAATATTTGACGCGATAAATCAAATGAAATTGACAATAAAACTGACGTAAACATAAAAGTCTGAACTTGAATACAAAGTGGAAGCTGGGCTACTAACAAAGTATTTGACTGCATCATGATTCGTAAATTTATGTTAGATTCTCGAAATGAGGCAAATGCCAATCAATAGTTAACCTATAGTTTGACATTAGACTCAATGAGAAACATAAAAATATATACTATGACGGTGTGCTAGCTCAGATAACAGATCGATGACACATTATTGTACCACAAAAGATAAGAATCTTTATTTTGTTTAACAAGGTCGTTATTATAAGGATGAGAGCTCAGAATAATAATACATTTCGCAAGAACTAAAAGTCAATCAATATAGGCAATCTTTTTAATTGAAACATGTCGCAAGTAAATGGAAACGATGATTCGGAAACGATTTCTATGCACAGAGGCCATTTTTCTAACAATACTCCTTAATTGATTCAACAAAAATTACAACATTATTTATTGTTTAATACTAGGTACTCAAAGAAAACCAATGACATTTACAAGGATCTTATGGTATTTATTGTTAAATATGCATTGAATTGATGGGTACCAAAATGGGTACATATAGCTAACAACAGCATATCGAATTGTAAAAATTCATGTACAATTTGAACTTGAAATAATACGGGTCAAATAAGAATCGTGCATTTTGCATTCAAAAAGTTCTTTCAAATCAACATTTTATTACAATCAATAGTAGTATTAGTTTACGAAATAGCGTATTTCTTACTAAAAGTGTTGGGTCGCAGTTCACTGGTGTTACTTAATTTCATTGTACCTTTAAGATTTTTACGACCGAATCACGCGCAGGTAAGTATGCAATAAAAATAAAATGGCATTTGAAACTGCGTATTTTAAATTTTGTAACTATGCCCTCAAAATTAGCCCTCAGAAATGGTAATTTCTGAGGGCATAGTTACAATGAATGTTTTGAATGAATGAATTGATTGAAACAACATTACTTGTACGCAAGTACTGTTGTTTCAATCAATTCAACCCAGAAAAACAGAAACCTGGATGCCTGAAAAAATTGCAACAAAGCAAGATGACTCGAATACAAGATTTGTGATGTGCACTTAGGAAACTACTTCAATCCGTAAGCGACTGATACTGTCCTACCCATTAATACGCCAGTGAAATTTTACATTTATGCTCTTATTATGCTTAACATGCGAAGAAATCACTGTATAGTACAGACATAGTTAGACAGACTGACGTAGACAGTCTGATTCTTATAAGAATAAGACCAAGTATGTCTATTAAGGACCTGCAATACCTGCTATTTAATTTTATTTAACTCGTTCTATACAAAACAAAATAAGTACCTAGCTACTAACGTAACCTAAAGTTTTACGTGAATTACAATCAGTTTTATTCAAATGTGGCCATGTGCCGAGGCTATCTGTCGTAGTTATTACTTGTATCTACTACCTGTATGTGCAATGTCGTCGGTAAAACGTAAATTGTTTATTTGAGGGCAGATAAAGTATTTAAATTTTGGCAGTGATCGGCACAATGACATCGATTGAGTTCTTGAAGCGATGCGGGATCGATTTGATCTGTAGTTGTTGTCAATTTGTTTTTCTCGCGTTCGGTTTGATCATTTGCAAACGCAGCTATTGTTATATCATTATTTGAAACATCTGCAGTTGAATGTTTCTTCATCTAGTTACCTACAGTATCCATATTAATATATTGATTTTTGGAAATTCCGTCCCAATTTATAATTTTCTCCAGAGTTGATATTGAATCCGTTTTTCCTAGATTTTCAAAAGCATTTTTATTTAAGCGAACTGAGAACGGCTGACAAGAGTATATTGAAACTCTTCAACGAACCATCGATCGCTCAGGAAAAAAGGAAAAATAAATAAAATATATCCTGGGACATTTTTACACAGTACCATCTAGTCCCAAACTAAGCAGAGCTTGTACTATATGGGTACTAGACAATGATATAATACTTATATACTTTTTTTTGTAAATACATACTTATAATACATAGGAAACACCCAGACAAACACAAACACTTAAGTTCATCATAATAAATGTTTGTGTCCTGTGGGAATCGAACCCACGACCTCGTGATCAGCAGTCCGGTACTCGAACTACTAGACCACAGACGTCGTCGAAAAAGAAGCATCTTATTGAATTAAACAAAACAATCCGTTCTAAAATTGAATCCCTCCATTAAATTTTATAACCGTAGATTTAATCAGTAGCCAGAAATTTTTCGTCATATGTCTTGGCATTTAGGTGCCCTAGAGCGCTAAAACAACGTAAGCCTCGCTGTAACATCAAATGCAAAGGGTCATTATAAATCAAAAGGTAAGCCACTCATCTCTGCGATTATGTTCCCATAGATGGAGAACATTTAAAATCCATTGCATCCAGTAAAATAGTAGGTAGGTACCTACTTAAAATTCATAAACAAACTGAGACTAGTTATAATATAACAAGCATATTTTTGTGATAAGCAGAAAATGTCACGTAGTTTAAGCAACAGGCGTACGTACTGTAAGTCCGACTAGCTGTTTAAATTCTTGTATCTTTTTTGTCTTAAACTAAACAAATTATGTTTCCAGAATACTGCATGGTGTCTTAAGAAGGAGTCGTGCTGGTGCAATGACCAGAGGAACTTAATAAAAATCTAAACAATATATGTGTTTATAACCAGACATCGATTTAAAAGATGTAACCTTAGAAATTGGTTCAAACATTTTGACGAAATCGCTTGTGCTAAGCCCAAATATTCCCAATCCAATATTGAAACTTTCACAGCTAGCTAACAGCTTATTTGAATGAAACACACACGTTACATAATCCAAAGCCTGCAACCATAGTCTTGGTGAAGTAGTAACGGAGTACCTAACAGCGTTACGCTTTGTAATGCAAATGAATGGTTCGCACGAGTTGCGCAAGAGTTGTCAGCCGCGGAAGGTCGATGCCTCTGTTCGTCATTCACTCGCTAGGATTCTCCTGTTTATTTACTGTGTATTTATTGTGTTGGTGTCATCCGGTTTAGATAACTCTTAGGAAGACTAATAGCTAATAGTGAAGAATTTTTAGATTAACTCTCTGGGTCGCGCTAAACTTATTGTCCGGGTCGAAGTTGATACGAGCTAACTTTAACCCGGCCGTAAAAATAGGAGAAAGAAAAACATTAGATTGTAATAAATAAAAACGAAAGCTCAAGTCGTAGGCTGTCGTTATAAATCATTTATATCCACTACTTTTCTTTCTCCGATTTTTACGACTGGGTTAAAGTTAGCTCGTGCCAACTTCAACCCGGACAATAAGTTTGGCGAGAACTGTAAACTCCTAATCCTAAAAAAAATGCAGAGATTTATGATATATAATAAAAAAAATAATCAGGCCATACAAATCCACTGTTAAACATAACTTGTTTGAATACCGCTGCAAGCTAGCAACCGTACACATAATAATAATTATAATCATCGTAATATTAAGAATCAGGATTTTCAGATTTATTTATTAAGACATATTAACCGAATAAGAAGCCGTTCAACGAAGGGAAACTAGTCGTACTTAGTAGTTGCGTATGAGTCTACATAATTGTTTTAATTTCCAACATATTAGGATAGGTTACTAGAACTGATTACTTACCTAATTACAAATTTATTAATTCGACTAGTAGAAACGTTACATCGATTAAGCTTCTATTGTAAGCAAAGGCCATTCCACAGGCCTATATTGCAGTTTCTATTAGTAGAAATAAAGATTGTTTTTATTAGTAGGTAGATAATACGTTTTCCTATAAGTATAAATACTAGCTGGCTTTAGAATATACTACTTTTGTACAGCTGATTTTTTTTAAAGAATAGGTACTCGGAAGGATTCTCAAATCAGCGCACCCTGGAGTCAGCCTCGACATCAACTAGTTGGCTGGCGACTATTCGAAAAATCGTTAAGAAAAATCGGACCGACCGATCAGAAGAGCGGAAATCCTTTTCCTAATTTTGGGTAAATAGTGTTGTCACGGAAACAAGACTATATTCATTACCTAGTTTGTTCAGCTGTTGCTTCACACGGCGCTCTTAGGATTTACAAGACGATTACGAAGGATTCTGTTCAGGATCATCAAAAATGAGGACAATATGCATTTACCAAAGCGAAGATCAATGGGAGCCCCCATTGATCTTCGCTTACAACTGAATGTAATCTTTTTCAATTTGTCATTGTTAAAGAGTGACCAGCGATTGAGTGATTTCTGACACTTACGCGAATACATTGAAATAAAACTACTTTAAAAAAATATAACGCGATAAAATCCGTAAAAAAAATTATTTCATTGGTGATATCTTGTCAATGAAATAAGTTTTCAACTCCAACCTTGGTACCGGATAAACGAATATATCTATTTCTTTATTTAGACAAATAAAGGTCATACCTATAACTAGAAGAATTATTGTGAGACTATATAACTATAACAACACTACTGCATGACGCGAGATCATGTGTTATTTAAACCGTAAAACCAGTTTCTAAGATTTGGATTGTCTAGTGATTTGTCTATATTTGTGATACTTCATAACACTGGGAAGGTACGTTGATCGTTTCACTATAGAGATAGTTTAAAAACTTTGTACGATGCTATCATTTGGCATATCCTGCTGCCTTTCCAGGTGAGGGGGATCCATGGCGATTTTCCACAACAAAAGGAAGATACCGTTGTGTTTCCAAAAATTTTTACGTAAAAGAGAAGCTAATATAACGGGCCTACAATATAAAAATAAAAAGCCATACCATCACGTCTATGTTCCCCGAAAGGGTAGGCAGAGGCGTGCTCATGAACATCCGTATTCGCCGGTATGTTTAGGTCCCATGTAATAGTGTGCCCGCGAGCCTATTGCCATGACACAATCAGCACAAACCCAGACTCCGAGCTGCTACCGGGAATTTCACAGAAAACCCAACAATACTGCTCGACCCGGGGATCGAATCCAGGACCGTAGCGTAGCGTAGCAGTCGCGCTTGGGGCCAACGAGACAGTCCGAAAGACTCTATCGTAGTCTATAATATAAATCTATTTTTTAATTACACAAAACTAAAAAAAAATTAAGCTTCTACTTTAGACTAGTGAGTAATTCTGATAGTGAAATGGCCAGTGTCGTTAAAAACTTTCTAATTTATGTTTCGTTTTTCAACTTAAGAATTTATGAAGCCCGACTGCAATGATTTAGGCACACATTTATAATTATATTTACCAGCATTTGCCCGCGACTTCGGTACCGTTGAAGTTGAATTTTTTCCCCCGGTTTTGCAACATTTTTAATTGATACTCCGCTCCTAATGGTCGTAGCGTGATAATATATAGCCGATAGCCTTCCTCGATAAACAGGCAATCTAACACTGAAAGAATTTACATCTGAACAGTAGTTCCTGATTAGCGGGTTTAACCAAACAAACTAACTCTTCAGCTTTATAATATTAATATAGATTCCGTACCCTAGAAACTAGAAACAGCAAGGCTTATTACTCCGAATACAAAATACTTAACCTTAATTTAAATATATGTGACATAAATTAAAAATACGAACAAAAATGTACCTACAACAATCAACCGAAGTGTGATTTGTACGAATTGCGTACCAAATTGAGAATTTATTTAGTCATACACTTGGCAATGCGTGGGAAGACTACAATCGCCTGCGCAGGTAAAAAAAAATATACCGTAATATATCTATAATATGTCTATCAATACACGTTAGTCGGTTCGGTAGGTACCAAACATCAATATTTAATTGAAAAAGGGGGAAGAGTACCTACCCACTCTCTTAGTTGATCAGTAAGCAGTATCGATTGTGGTAAGCAATCATATTACTTGTATAAAGTCTATTTACTTAAGACCTTATTCCAAAAAAGCCTTCACAATATGCATTAAAAGTGCATATAATAAGTCTGTATTTATCATATTCATAACAACCAAGAGAGACGACAATAAAAATATAAGTTATTATAATAAACAGTTCACTAAAATGACGTTTTAGAACAAGGCGGTACATAAATGCTTACTCCATGGTCGCATCTTCGGAATACCGACATTTACAACTACCCACATAGCTAGAAGAGAAATCTTCGACCCTTCACTTGTAGACTGCAGTCATAGATTGTATATAATATTATAAACACAGCTGTAGCCATACCTCTACTCTGACATTCTTTACATAAATTAAAAGCCGTTACCTACTATGTATGTTATTGATTTTATAATGTCAACATAGTTCACGGAGGTTTGCTATGATTAATATGTATGACTTACCTGGTAGGGGACCTTTGGAGTCCTTCCTCTGCTCATTCTGGTCCTCACTCCTCAGACCACCACCTTCCTCCACTTCGGACACTTCATCCTCACACCTTGTCTCACGCACTGCCAAAAGGAAAGCGCACACAAACACAAACGTAATCCTCAGAAACTCTCTCATCTTCATAGTTATAACGTGAAAAGAACGTCAATAAAGCCCATTTTCGATCATCGATCGATTAAAACTTGACATTAAAACAAACAGTCACATTTTCGTTTGTTGCAACTGGCTAAACGAATCCAATGACATACGTGCAACACGAGTTTAATTTATAAAACATTACACGAACACTAAACATCACATCATACGAACTGAACAACACAATAATTATAAACAATAAAAAAATATTATAAAATACAACAAGAAACGTAATATTTCGGATCGATTAATTTCAAATTTGGAACGTAAACTACGCGCGTCACTCAATGTTGGCAGCGATGGTACTGGCGCGCCGGTTGGTGGGAGATCGTTGTTGCCCCCACCTGCGCGCGAGCACGATCAATGGACGCAGTATCGAGAACCAGCAATAACTGTAGCTGAGGTTTCTTTCAGATATCTTATCAGAGAAAACTGTCCGCGTAATTAATGTCGCCTTTTGCGGTTAGGTACCGTTGTAGATAAGAAATTCTGGTCGGTGCACTCCATGCAAGCGACTGGTACTTACTGTCTAGCGTTGTAGATTTTCGCAACTAACAACTACGTAAGTAACAGATGGTCAAAGTACCCCCATAGGTTAAAAAAAAGTTCAATAATCGTTTATTCATATACTTTTAACTTTTTAAGCAAGTAACTTGCTTGTGTTATGATATACCGCTGTTCCAGAAATCATTTTCAAAGTTAACCCTTTCGGACCGGCGCTTAAACTACACAGAAATTTGTAATTTAGGACTTGAATCTTAGGTAATTTGGGGCCACAGATTACGAATCTGATATAATTTTCCAGATTTTCCGCCGCCATCTTGGAAAATTCATATACCAACAATTGTATCAAACTGGGCCCTTTATTTCCTATGTACAATTGTGAGGGTCACAATTGAAATTTTATACACCCAAAAATGGCATGTAGGTTTTCCGAAAAACTTATTTATATCAAGTAAAGAACAAACAGGTTTCATTTGTATACTAGTATTGGTCATATAATATTGCTTTGTGGTTAAAGCCATCTATTCCATGAGCTCGACAATAAAATAGGGCTCGAAATATTCAGTTTTAATATCTCCTGGATCACGAACAGCATCTTCTGGGAGAGGTTTGCCATTGAAAGGCTTCTTCTGCCATCCTGCTAGCATACTCGGAGGTATGTTATATTCATCACTTTCTTCGCCTTCGTCAGAAGAAGTGAAACTTGAACATTCGGGGTTTTCTTCGATAAAGTTGTCCAAATTGATTTTGTAGTTGTCATCGTCCTCGTTCCCAGAGTTATTGAGCATCTCTGTGATGGCAGCGTCGTTTATAACCGGAATCATGGTGCGGAAAGTGGGAAAAAATAATAATCATTAGTTACTTAAAATACGCATAAGGAAATGTAGGGCCCACGTCGATACAATTGTGTCAATAAAGTTTGTTAAGCAGTTACACCAAAGCGTTTGCTTGAAAATAGCCACTGTTATCACAAAAACATCGCATATTTAACTATTTTTCTAATCAATTAATCGTAAATTACTATACTTACAAAATAAAACAATAGTAGGTACTTACTTTCGCCAAGTCGGGAAGTGCTATCAGTCACGAACTGTACAGGTTGAAACATTCTTATCGACTGCGCGGCGGACAAAACTTGCGCGGGAGATGAAAGTTCGATTCCCGCACAATCGTACGATGCTAGGCCCGTCCACTCCCAATGTAAAACTAATGAGTTATACTCGACTTTATGACCCGCACAATTGTATTGGAGCGTTCCGAAAGGGTTAAACTAAGTATATAATAGTGAAATAAAATTAAAATTAATTGAATATTTTATATTGTTGGCTTATTACATAAAAATTCTAAATTTAAATTTTCTAACTTGTTTGGTGTATTATTACGCGTATACCTACGCAGCGTAGGTATACGGTTTGGTATTTTTGTAGGTAGGTACCTAAGTATTTCTAATTGCACGAAGTAAATCGTTGATTACAAAGGGAATCGATTTTATTGATTGCATTATTAGGTATCGTAACAAAGCACTAAATAGATCCAGGGTTTGATCCCCCTTAGCTTGAAGCTTGTATTCGCCCGAGGGATAGACAGAGGTAATGTAACTACAACAACATTTCGCACATTTTCCAACAATGTAGGTTATGTTTCCAACCTTTCATAGAAGAACCCAATCAAAATTTGCTCAACCTAGGAATCGAACCTAATACCCTTAGCGTAAAAGTTCTTGGGCCTAATTTATTTTATACTAGCTGTGTTGCAAGCAAAGATAACCTAAATATAAGTGATATGAATGCCTATTTAAAGGTCCAATGGTCCAAAGGACTATGAATGCAAGGCACGCACCTGACTTCTCAAAACTCCTTTAAAAGCTTTAGACGCAAAAACATCGTGTGGAAACTTTTTCATGTCTAGTGGAATTTTCTCTAAGGTGCGGTTGGACTATAGCCACTGACTTATACCTATATTACTCCGTAAGGACCGACCGGAACGCATGTCATAATGACACCCCCGAACTTGGTCCCATCCCAAAATGGTCTACTCTAAACCAAAGTGAACTATGAATCAGTGCAATAAAATTGCCCGCAACTGTTTTATCCTGAATTCGGTCATTAGTTTAGTTCTCATATCTGCGATAAACGTATAAAAGTCCTACATAATTTAGTTTCTAGAAGTATCTGTCAGTCAGTGGATTCTATTTACATTATAAGAAATATACATTAGCAGAATAATTCCATCAAATCAAAAATAGAAAAGCACTTTTCGTAAGAAATTATCTTGATAAATAAGATCCTTATTTTTGCCGCATTTCAACAGGCCTTCGATAGCTCAGTTGGTAGAGCGGTGGACTGTAGTTGTTGAATAAGATTGTTATCCATAGGTCGCTGGTTCAAATCCGGCTCGAAGGAATCTTTTGTTTTTGTCAATTCAAATATTTCTAATTCGACGATATACGGTGAGAATAATGGTATGCAAATGTTCAACAATTCAAACTGTACACCCGTGTCAAGAACCCGTTTCGGATATAAGGCGACTTATGTGCGACAAGGGCAGCCTTGGTTAACTGTTAAAAAAATGTGAACAATTAAATTTCCGGACACGTTTATTCATAATCCTAAATAAATATTATTTTAAAAAGTACATAATTATAGTCATCATTTATTTATTTATTTAATTACAACGGTGATAAAACCAATTACAGTCAATAACAAACACCTTAAAATATATTATGTAAAATAAAATCATCATCTGGCCTCTTTGGCCATGGACTTTGGCCTATAGAATGGCCAAAAGAGGTCTACTATTGAACAAATGCCTTCCCTAAAACTTCCACAAGGACCGGTCACATGCCGCCTACATCCAACGACTCCCAACATCCCTAGGTTGTCGGTCCCTCTTGTTTTCCACCCAAGAACTCCAGAACTTCTCCACTCAAGAACCTTACGTAGTCTTGGGGCCACACTCAGAGACATCACTTAACCGAATGAATAATTAGCTAATAGAAACCCAGTATATCTTAGTACACCGACAACAAACTCAATATGGAAACAATCAACAAATATGGAAAAATAGGCCAAGATATAGTAGCCACTGTTTGTTAACGATTCATTAACTTTAAGTGACATCTCTGAGTTGGGGCCTTAATCAATTAAAGATTATCGATCCTCTATTTTAAGTACATTTAAATCCGACGAAGAATTTAGGTATATCTTACTTACTTCATATACCCCACCAAATTCAAATTTTAATTGGTTTTTGGCATGCTTAAAAATTACCATGATTTGTAGTAAGTAGACAAGTAGGTATAGCTATGACTAGATTTCAAACAATATTAAGCCCCTGACGTACCTAGCTATATAATAAATAAGTTAATAAAAATTATAGCCAGGCATATAACGATATATTTTCTATACGAGTGACCACACACAGCTATAATATGCCACCAAAATATTCAGTAATTTTTAACATTTATAGCACAGTATATCAATAATTAATTATTATAGCTATGTCTGTGATGGGCTTTAGTAAAAAAGAAATTGCTAATAAAGTACGAATAGCAATAATTAGTAAAATACTCTTTTATTGAAAAAACTTATTTCTATCACTGAGCAAGACAATATAATGACATTCCTAGTACAGTCTTCACATTTAATTAATATTCTAATGATGAATGAAGTAGTAATCTCAGTCAAGGTTAAAAATTTTCAAATTATAAATTCAAAGTACATTTTCATGCATACCAAAATACGAAAGAACTTTAGTAACATTTCATAATGCTTTATCATAAGGCAACACCGAGTAAAAGAATAATTTGATCTCTTTAGCTAACCATGCCTCTTTGCTTTTTATTTTTGATCAAATGTTTGATCAAACACTTCATTCTCTCCAATTTCTTGTGCAGTCTCCTTTTGCCTTGCCACATGAGATTCAACCTTCTCTTTCTGTTTTCTGCTATGATTTCAAGTCTGTGCACCCTGTATTTAAGCTTGATGACTTCTTCTGAATCTGACAATTGAATGTCTATGGGCTGGACCCGTGAGATTGTTAGTTCAGGTTCTTGACATGGCTAGAATAAAAATATAGGAAATATAAGACATAGTAAACAATATCTTAATTAATTATATTACTTAATTAATTACATTTAACACTAATCTTTATATTTTTTATATTAGTAACTCCATCACTGTCTAGGAAATTAATTATGAGTTCTTGCACTAATTTCCAAATGTTACTTGGTTATATTCAAGGCTTTTGAAAGCCTAAAATAAATTATTAATCCATTTAATTGATATCAAACACATTATTAATAAAATTATTAAAGTAAGTAAAAAGAAACTTAACTTACCCACTTTAGTTATTTATACATATATTTCTGAATGGCTGGAATTACTAGAAGCCAGTAATAAATAGCTATTTTTAGTCATGAATAAATAAAAGCTTTTGTTATCAATTTAACTCTAAATTCAAATCATACTCAGTCCTTATTTTAACATATTTTTTTGAATGTATAGAAAACACTCATCTATACTTACAGATATATTGATAGCTGGCACAGCATCCACACAGAGTCTTCTCAATCCACACTCAGTCAAGTAAAAGTCCTTGGCTTCAAAGTGTTCAGAGCATACTGTACTAGAGGCTGTGGAAGACCATTCCTCCTCTCTATTCACTGCTACCTCCCATTGTTTCCTTCTCTCTTTATCACGTGGAAACCTGGAAATACAATTATATTGTTGGTCTGTTACCTCTTTGAGATTAATGAAGTATTTGTTTGTCAAGTATTTCACACCCTTGGTTGTGATTAATGTTTCAGATCCCATGGCCATGACACATATACTTAGGGGAAGGGTACGCAAGTGCAGTTTTTGGCCGATACAAGTTCAACTGACCCTGCTTCCCCAACAGATCTGTGATGGTTATTTGTACACCAAAAAAAGAAAAATGTATTATTTACAAATAATTGAATTTAAAAAAATGAATCAAGTTTAGAATGCTCACCTGTGAAAAGTAATTCCATCTTTATTCTTAGTCATCTTTGCAGATGTGTTTTTGCAATTAGCTACAGCACAGCTAACCATTTTACTCCAATTAAATTAATACACAAACACTTTGAAAGTCTTCAATAAATCAAAAAGGCGGATAGCGAAAGGAAACCCAATTCGAAAATAAACAATTCATTACCTGACGATTCAATCATATTATTGGCTATTTTTATCTTTGTGGTGTTAATCCTACTAATATTAAAAATGTGAAAGTTTGTATGTATGGATGGATGGATGTTTGTTACTCTTTCACACAAAAACTACTGAACGGATCTGGATGAAATTTGGCATAGAGATAGAACATAGTCTGGAATAGCACATAGGCTACTTTTTATCCCAGTAAAATGTATGGTTCCCATGGGATAGTGGGCAAAGAAGCTGGCAGAAAGCTAGTAATAAATAACAAAGTCAGAAATAAATAACAAAAACAAATAAATTAGTTTGTCAATCGAATGTCTGTCAGTGTCATTGTCATTCTTCTTTTCACTTTTGACACATGCTATAGAAATTGCCCTAAAAAAATGTTTAACAATGTATGTTAAATGTTACCAGTACAAAACTTAAGCTTAAATAATTATGGCATCAATAGATCTAATAGAATATTATGTAGCTCCCTCAGAGATATCATAGGTGGCATTCTAAAATCGAGTTAAAATGTTTCTAGTAATTATTCAAAAATTAAATTTGGTGGTTTCAAAATGAAATGAGTTATCGATAGAACAACGTGCGCTGTATGCTATTATAATGAATTACACCAATTACTAAATAGTTAAAAAAATTAATAGATTGCTATTTGATTTAATAAGTTTTATTAAAACTTTCGCTCTACAATACTATTAATATTTTTTCTAGCGTCTACGAAAATAACAACATAATTACAAACACAACACTCACATAAAAAGCATATTATTCAGTTAAAGAATATTTGGATGATAAAATGTATAGACTATTGTAATACTGCAATTCTTTGTGTTTTAAAAATGTACTTATATTTGTATGCCTTTAATGGTAAAACATAGTGATACTTTTGTAAGAACTTTTAATATTCCACCGAGTTCGTAACTTTTTACCTATGTTTAGCAAATAAAATATTCGTATTTGTATAAATATAGAATGTTATTATGTCTGGACTTTAAAAGAGACCGTGATTCTTTGAGTTTGTTACGGCGTTTCTTCCCAGGCTAACTGATGCAGCATGCTGGCGCCATCTAGTTTAAACTAACTAAAACTAATTCAAAACATGATTTGTTGTTAAAGTGTACTTGAAAAGTCCTATTTGCAGAAATAAATATCGTTTCATTTCATTTCAATAATAATTCACTAAGGGCCTGGACCTAAAGTCTGCTATTTGACTAACAGTTCAATAGTGTCTCAATAGTGTGTCGATAGTACTCGAGAGAATAGTTTTACACATTTGGTAGTCTGACTAGTGGCGTTCCAGTGACTTTCCATTGACCTACCATTCAACTGTCATAGACGTCCAGACACAGCTTTTGTTAGCCCGGTTGTCAATAATGTAGGTCTGTAATTAATTATTTTAAATCAAAATAATAAATTAAACAAGAATAAAGAAGCCATTTTAGCGACACTACACCGAACACTATTGGTAGGATATTGAATATTTTGCAAAATGCCCAATCTGTCAAAATCTCAATAGAATCTCAGTAGTGTGTCAGTGGAATGGTAATCATATCTAAAATAGCATAATAACAGGGCCCCCTGTTTCACCACTGGATAGCCGCTACCCGTCGGATGTATAAAAATGGAACATTTGTAGTTGGAAATTATCTGCCAAGTAAGTTAATGGGAACCTATGAGTAAGCTATTAAACAGACCATCAGTCTTAATAACATACATTATATATAGAATAGGTTCTTAATAAAGTGATAGGACCACAGTTTTATTTTAATTTGGCGGGTCCTTCTAATAGCGCATTTTAACCTTGACGTCAGACCCAGCAATACATCTTGCTATTGCTGAGTGATAGGAGCTGCTCTTATAGGTAGGTACTGTAGGTAGGTATAAATATTACAATAATTATTATGTATTTAAAATGCTACTCTATAAAATACCTACCTAATTACTTAAAACATAAAAAAAGAAATTAACTAATAATACTTACATACAATTTTAAGTCGACGGTTAAATTGTCCACGTTTTTAAATGATTGGCGTATGATATTTTTTCGATATCTTATTCAGAAGGTAATTGTAGGGGTGTAATATTGACGTGTGACGGCTTCATTATTTTTTCAAAACGGGGTGCGTCCGTGGTGTGGCTGTCACGCCCACATTTGGCGGGTATAATAGAGACATTTAAATTACTGGTTTCAAAGGTAGTGTAATAAGACTGTGCGGCTGTTATTACTGAGCTAGTGCTGGATGACAGAAAAACTGTTATCGATACTTTTTATTTCATTAAATATACTTATTTTAAAAAGTTTAGGCTTCTCTTCTCTTCTATAAGAATTTAGAATAAAGAATATAATACATTAACTAAGACGATCTTCTCAAACAATTTAACTTATACCGTCTGCCGTACCTCCAGAAATATTTCTGCTTCTATTTTCTTCAAATGATAAAACATGCTTTATTCATTGCATTATATGATTCTCTTTAAAACCCCAACAAATGCCTTTCAATACAAACATCTATTAATGACATAAAAATTTACTTAGTTTGATTCTAATTTTATAAGTAACATAGGAAGTTCAATAGAATTTAAAGCCGAAATCATTCAAACAATATTATTATTTTATTATTAAATCACTGCTAGATATTGTACATCGGACTCTTACTATAAAAACAAATATAACAATTTATCATTATTAGTTATTTATTACTGATACTTAAGCCATTAAGGGGAAAATACTTTACCAAGCTACAATTTCGACGTATCAAAATTAGTGTAATACTAAACCGTTAAAAATGTATAGCATTAAGGATACAAAAAAAACTTAACGCGTGGAAAAAGTAGGCAGTGATTTTCCCTAGCATGGGGCGTTAGGGGTCGATGGTTAACATACAGTTCTGAATCCGTATAAATACCAGACACAAATCAAATCATCACCACTTCGATAAAATCTTTCACTCAGTAATAATGAATTTGCTACCTAACTTAGAGGATCCATCCCGACCGTTTCTAGGTCCAAATTACTGGATCATAAAGAAAGTAGGATTATTGTTACCGGAAAATAAACTAGCTAGAATAATCTACATAATTATACATGAGATAGTAACGCTTTTTGTAGTTTCGCAATATATGGAGCTATATGTAATAAGATCGGATTTGGATCTCGTACTAACGAACTTGAAGATATCCATGTTGAGCGTCGTTTGTGTGGTAAAAGTGAACACCTTCATTGTATGGCAAAGAAACTGGCGAGACGTCTTGGATTACGTGACAGCAGCTGATAAGTTTGAGAGAAATGAGAAAGATATGATTAAGAGCAAAATCGTCGAAGCTTATACGAGATACTGCCGTCGGCTTACTTACTTCTACTGGGCTCTTGTATTTACAACATTCTGGACAACTACCTTAACACCTCTCATGAGATACCTCTCGTCATCGAATTTTAGAGAAAACATGCGAAATGGGTCTGAGAACTTTCCACACATATTCAGTTCTTGGATGCCTTTTGACAAGTACCATTCACCTGGTTGTTGGATCACTGTCATATGGCACACATTACTTTGTGCCTACGGTGCTGCAATAATGGCTGCTTATGATACATGTATCGTTGTAATCATGGTGTTCTTCGGAGGAAAGCTTGACCTTTTACGAGAAAGATGTAAGCAAATGTTTGGAGAATATGACGCTCTAAGTAGTGACAAGCAATGCGAGGAAACGGTTCGTCAGCTACATGGAATACACGTTATGTTGTTAAAGTAAGTACAGTGTGTAATACTTAGCTATTTTAATGTATCAGTTAAAGCAACCTTAATAATATAGTAATTTATATTTCATTGTTTCGTCGATTTTTGGTATTCAATTAAAATAAGTACTAAAGCCAAACTAGTACAGTGTACAAGTAGCATTTATCAGTGGTTTTGCTTAAATCCTTAGTGAATATTCTAGTAGGTATAGAAAAACAGGATGTCTGGGACGTGATTGCACACAAATTTATACTACACAGTTAGGAAAAGGCTATTTCTAATAAGCTAACCAAGACTAACGTAAAAATCAAACATGAATTGATACTACGATGTACGATACCTTAATTTTTCTAATCAAACAGGCTCATGTTAGGAAGGTTAGGAACCTTCCTCAGCGTGCACACAAACACTATACGTTACATCACAATCGGTCGAGCCATTGTGTTTTTTATACCACTAAGGTGGCACACAAACATACGGCCCGCTTGATTGTAAGCAGTTACAGTAGCCTATGGGAGCTTGCAACACCAGGGATATCACTCGCGCGTTGTTGACCTAGTAAAAATATTTTCACACCCTTTTTGAAGAGCCCTATGCTGTAGTCTGGAAAACCTCGTTATGTGGAAGCTAATTCCACAAACTAAACATGCGTGGGATGAAATTCCTCTGGAATCGCACAGCATGGGACAAGAGTGGTTCTAAGATACGTGGATATACTCCACACCGATGGCGAAAGTTGCGGGAATAGAAAAGAGCCGTATAGCGGTAGGTATTTGGTCGTAACGACTTTCGAGACGTTGGAAAATGTAAAGTCTGTGTTACCAATAAGTGTCTCTGTACCTAGCTATCTTATCTTTTGTTTTCTTATCGTCAAAGTTTTATAAAATCTTTTAGATCAACAAAATGTAGGTAAGTTGCCTTGGCAGCTAGCAACATCGTTTTAGATATTTTAAAGCTTTAGCTGTCATTGTTTGTTTTCTCCCTTTATTTTATATAGAAAGTAGATCTTCCTATTAGGAAATAGGACTTCTATGTAGATAAAAAGAAATTATTAGAGGATTTGTTTCTTCTACGCTATAAAAAAATCATCATTATCTTGATAAGTAACTTCTAAACAGTATTCGTTAAATTAATTGTTGGCTAACTGCCAATTCTCCAAATTGGTTCATTGCAAAGGCTAGGCTCCTAGCCTTTTTACTAACTATATGAGTTGACTTTCATGTGACTGAATTTTAGTTGTCTTTTTATGGTACTAAGATGACAAACATAATTACGAGCCGCCTGATGGTATGCAGCTACCAACAACACCAGTAGTAGGTATCACCAGCGCTTCGTCATAGACCTCAGTGCAGGTTTGCTGGCAACCGACTAATAGTATCATTATGTACCGCGTTGCCATCTTGAGATCTCAGCTAAATCTCATTTACCTAGTAATTTCACTGGCTATATTGCTATAGGTAGGTACCTACTCTTTTAATACGCAGGAATTCCTTTTATCAACCCAAGCACTGAAGCACACGTTTGTGCAAACAATAAAAAAAACACATTTTAGAAACATATTCTAGTAATATACTATAACTGTTTCTACAACAACATCCGTCAAAAATCTACGCAATTAAATACACAAATACTTATGTTCCAAACTCATTTTATCGATAAAATATTTGACATGAGCAACCACTATGAAGCAAAGAACATCATGATAGAGCCAAGTTTTCGAAAACACAAAACAATAATTAGAGTCACCCACAGTTCACTAATTCCTGTAATCAATATTGATCTTGTGTTTTAGGTATTCGAGATTATTTAATTCACTTTTGTCGCCAGTCATGTTCATTTATATGGTCATGTGCTCGTTGATGCTTTGTGCAAGCGCCTATCAACTTACTGTAAGTATTTCATTTAAAAAATGAGATGAATATTTAATTAAATAGCCCTTACGGAACTCAAGCAATTTTGTCTGCAAAGTGCATAAACCTGGATTCGATACCGGGTAAAATGAAAATGAAAAGCAACGGGAACGGGCTCATTCCGACAAAACATATATTTTATTTTCTTTTATTTTACATGCTAAGTATAATTTTATTATTAATTTTAAAATTCCCAATTATTGTTAAATGTATTTTTTTATTGTTTTTCTTCATGAATAATATAGGTACCTATATTCTATGTTACAAATTTAATACGAGAGATCGTATTGTGATTACTTACGATCTCAATTAGATTTTAGAATTAACGTTTATTTTGTTGCATAATATTTTAATAATTATGTCCAATGTAATAGTGACATAACTTTAAAACTCAACTCAGAGTCCCAAAATACAGCCTAGCCTAGTTTGGAAAAGTAGATTGTAAGCCACTGATTTTTTGGAATAATTTTTTTTATTATTATTATCTTTATTTTTTCTGGGCGGATGTTATTAAATTAATCTGTTTCGTATCTTTTTACAGTCCGCACAAGATGCCGCTCAAAAATTATTGATGGCTGAATATTTAATTTTCGGGATAGCACAACTGTTCTTGTTCTGTTGGCACAGCAACGACGTCCTGATAAAAGTACTTAAGGCATCAAATCGTATTATCAATTATAATTAAGTAACTACTCGACTAAATTATCCAAAAAATACTTTTTCAGAATGAAAACATGACCTTAGGCCCTTACGAAAGTAACTGGTGGATCGCGAGCTATCAACTAAGAAAAGACGTGCTAATACTCTCGGGCCAACTTCGTATTAAAAACATATTCACTGCAGGGCCCTTCGCCAACCTTACCTTGCCGACCTTCATTACTGTAAGTTCTATATTAGGGTACTAACACATTGGGGACACTGTATGAACAAGTCGCGAACCAAACTATCCTTACTATTGTTGCAATGCGTAAGTGCTGCCATCCCACCCAACGTTATTTACAACGTACCTATAAATACCATAGTTAAACTATGATAAATACTGATACTAGTAATACCGTGTTTCACAGCTTACTGATAAGTTTCCGTTAAATTTTTGTTATTTTTTTTAATTTATCCAGCGGGTAGCGGCTATCCAGAGATGGTGAAACAGGCCCTTATTTAATAATAAGGGCCTAATTATTTAGTTATTCGAAAATAAAATTAATATTATATTTATCATTCCTACAAAAAACAAGCAATTCCGTTGTGCTGTATCGCCCTTATAATAATAAATAAATATCCTGAGACATTTTACACAGCACCATCTAGTCCCAAACTATCCATTGTCTAGTACCCATAGTACAAGCTCTGCTTGCTTGTACTATGGGTACTAGACAATGGATATAATACTTATATACTTTTTTTTGTAAATACATACCTATAATATATAAGAAACACCCAGACAAACACAAACACCTAAGTTCATCACATAAATGTTTCTATCCTGTGGGAATCGAACCCGTGATCAGCAGTCCGGTACTCGAACCACTAGACCACAGAGGTCGTCATTATATTTTTATTGATTATTGGTTGATATTGATTGATTTTGTTGATTATTGGTTGGTATTGATTGATTATATTGATAATAAGTACCTACCTACACGTGGGCGTGACAAATGCCATAAGCACAATTTCTTATAAAAATTGCATAAACCTCGATATATACCATATGAGAGAAATATATTGGGTAAGCAATTTATTTTTTCTCTTTGGTTTGATTCCAGAAATTTTATTCAATACCTTATTGGGTTCACTACATAAAATTAATGTTATTTTTTTTTATTCTTTCTTTTTTATAATGGTAGAATGTTTTTATACAGTTATCTTGGTCCTGTAAAATGTACTTGAAATTAATTGAGTTTTTTTATCCCAGCTTAATTTAAAAAGGTTTGTTTTTGCAGATACTAAAAGGAGCTTACAGCTATTACACATTGCTAAGGAAGTAAGGAATCATTTTTTGTCACAAAATATAACGCATTTTATTGTTTTGTAACCTTGAAGTAGAATTATAAATGTCTAGAAATAAAAATAATGATAATTCTATAATATTTTTTAATTTACCTGCATATTCCATACGTTCCAATTCAGCCTATGTGCACAACAGATTACTGCTTAGGTCTAGTCTAGACCATGTCTAGACTATGGTCTAGACTGGTCTCTTGTCACGATGACAAGGGCTTAATTAATGGCGCCACTTTTCTAAATAGTAATTCAACATAGTGGTAGCTCATAAATTTCCCATGGCCGCAAGAAAAAAGTGAGCTTCATATAGGTATATTATTATGATCACAGATTAATTTAATATACATAGAAACCCCCTCTTGCACAACCAATTATGGGAAAACTTTAAAATACCTAGAAGAATAGAGCGCCATCTAGTGTTACACATGAAAACTTGAAATTTAACCGTAAGTCAAGAAACAGCGATAAATTGAAATTATTGTACATTACTTGTTTATTTGCTGTATTTATCAACAAAAAATAGCCAATGAAACGCTTGAAATTATTCATTGTATTAGTTCTATCTGTTACGGTTATCTGGAGATGGTTTTGTTGGCGTAGGAAAAGATGTTGGTTGGTAGGGTTGGATTTCGTACTATAATTATAATATTTGTACTATAATTTCATGCTTCTTCTATTTTTTGTACTATCTTTAGATATGGATAGTATATAGTACATATACTATCCATATCTAAAGATAGTACAAAAAATACTATAATTTCACTACTTTGCATTAATAACTAATATAAAAACCATTTACTACCAATCCAATAATTAAAAAACCACAAAATTAAAAATAAACCACATAACTTCCCGTCTCCTCTCCTCAAGTGCCCTTCGAAACGAAAAGTCTTGTCTTTGTAGAGAATATTCAGTAAATAAACCTTACTAAGATAAGACATGAACTAGCAACACAATTCAAAGGCGGTAGCGCAGAAGTGGTACAGTTCGCGCCAAACTTATTGTCCGGGTTGAAGTTGGCACGAGCTAACTTTAACCCGGCCGTAAAAATCGGAGAAAGAAAAACTTAGATTATAATAAATAAAAACGAAATTTTATATTCACTACTTTTCTTTCTCCGATTCTCCGGTTAAAGTTAGCTCGTGCCAACTTCATCCCGGACAATAAGTTTGGCTAGCTGTATAATTGTACTGATTTTATACCTAATAGGGATAAAAAAAATATTGAATAACTGATAAACTTGGAAATTACAACTTATGAACAAATAAGTACAATACATTTATATCTACTTAAATAACATAAATAAAACATTTACATAAAAGAAAAATAATAAACACCTACAGAGGAAAAAAACAACCGTTACACTAAGCGTCGAAGAATTCCTCCGCATCACTGTCGTCTGGCAACGTGCCCAGAAGACTGGCAGCATTGCCACGTTGAATGGCAATGCTTATACGTTCCCCTAGAAACAAGCCAGCCCTCTGGTCACGTGAACGACCAGTCTCCTTGAAATTTCTTTAAAAAGGAGACGAGCACTCGGATCCCACGAACCGAGCGTTTCGACTCCAAACGGCTCAAATACATAACTACCAGATAAGTTAGTATACTTGCGCCGTTTGAGAGTCTCCGCAGCAGCAGCAGCAGCGCCAGCGCAGCCAGCTGAGCTTGAAAGATGGGATGGAGCAAGGGTGTCAACACAAGTTGCATCCCACACCAAAGGCCTACCCATTTTCCATGGCAAAAGCGTCATACCATCTGGTCTCTTACCATCGTCACGTACCAAGCCATTAGGTTCTAAAACAGCTGGTACGCCGGCGGTGGCAAGAGCGCGACGACGACGATGAACTTGGAAGAGATAAATTTTTGCATAAATTGGTATTGAGTTTAATGACTTTTGATCCAAATTATAAAGTGTACTATAATTTTTGTACAAATACTACTCTTTTCTATTTTTTGTACTATCTTTTTGAACATGCCCAAATACAGCACTGATTACAATTCCTCCCGCTCGGAAAATTAAAAAAAAAGTTGTCTTTCTCTTTCACTGATCACGGAAGCTCTTTCTTTTGATTTCTTTCTTTACACTTACGAGCTTTGAGTTTACATATTTATGTAGGAGCTTAATTAAAATAACTTTATATACAAATAAACCTGGTATTGAGTGATCAAGTACAGTTTGGGAGTAAATACATCGCGATTGGACGCGGCTAGAGTTCAATAAACTTGTATGTCGGGCAGGCCTTACAGAAATGTCATTATTGGTTATTGGATTTTATTGTGAATGTTTTGCGAGACAACCGTAAATATCTAGTGCCGGTGTTCTAAGAATTGTTGCTATGGAAAATCAAAGCCCTCCTGAAAGAGTAGTGCCGGTGCAATATGGTAGAGGTTCCAGAGCTTTTCGCCAGTTCAAAAATCCACCACAACCGCACATGTGTATTCAGGATACAATAAAGGACACTGCGGAGAAATTGTATATAAATGTGCTAGGATGGCAGAAAATAGCGAACCCGAAACAGTATTCAGATCCAATTCCTTTGTATGGAGGAATGCAGGTTAGTGCTGATTTTAATTTATTGTAAAATTATCACTGTCGACAGTTTTATTTTTGATATTATCACAAAAATATTTGATAAGTGGGACTTAAACATACACATTTATAACAGGTTTATGTTATACTTTTTCCAACATTCTGAGTCAAAAAGTGGGTCAGAGAGATGTCTGGTGTTTAAATAGATATTATGGGTACTAGGTAGGTCCATAATCAATATTATAGTCTTCAACATATTGTGTCAGTCAGGGTCAGACAACTCAGACAACTAGTGAGGATGAATATTAATTCCAATATTAGTTTAGTAACAGATTCTAAATCTTAACCCATCAAGCGCACAGTTGATGACTGACACATGTTTTTAATATAATAAAACAGGATAAAGCAAAGTAATTGTGATACTAAAAGTGAAACTTTTCCAGTCAATTTTATATTTAGTATAACTTCAACTGTATTGCAACATTACACTGTCAGCTTTAAAATAAATTTTAACTTAACTATTTAAGTATGACCATGAGGCTATCAAGCCTTATCTGTCATAAGAAGGTTCCCTATTGTTGCAACCTTTATAAGAAAAACAAACAATATATAAGTTATTTTTAATGAAGGAAAAAATCGGCGGGCGGGCAGGGTTCGAACCTGCGCCTTCTGGTTCGGTACACCAGACGCTCTGACCACTAAGCCACCGCTCGCCCTACTCGCCAGTCGAAATCTTCCTCCACATTCTAATTTACGTCTTACGGTGACGTGGCGCCATCTATTGTGAAGATGCTTCACAACCGACACGACTAACTTTACAGCTAGTTCAATGTCGTATGATACCGCCTTACCTATCAACTATCTTTTTGTATTTTTTTAAGCATTTTCCATGCTAAGATTACAAGTTATTTTTAATGAAGGAAAAAATCGGCGGGCGGGCAGGGTTCGAACCTGCGCCTTCTGGTTCGGTACACCAGACGCTCTGACCACTAAGCCACTCGACTGGCGAGTAGGGCGAGCGGTGGCTTAGTGGTCAGAGCGTCTGGTGTACCGAACCAGAAGGCGCAGGTTCGAACCCTGCCCGCCCGCCGATTTTTTCCTTCATTAAAAATAACTTGTAATCTTAGCATGGAAAATGCTTAAAAAAATACAAAAAGATAACAAACAATATATATTTATTATTTTTGTAATTCCAGGTACCACAAAACTATGGCCCTAACAGTGGCAGGCCACCAATGCTTGTGTTTGCTGTTATGGTAAATCCAGATATCCTCAAAGCTAATGGAAAAAATGCTACCAGTCCAACAGTAATATACTCTTTACTTTTTGTTTAGTTTTAACATTATTGGTACATTGATACTGAATATATTTGCCGACTTCTTACTAACTAGTAAAGTTTAGAAAGTATCCTGGTGGATACTTGATACAAAGATACAATTTTTTTAACAGATGTATTAGTACCTATAGTGTAACAGGGAATCAAGTGCTCATATAAATACTTAATTTAGTGATATTGCCTTAAAACCTGGAAAACAACTATTGTTAATAAATGTCAAGTACTATTCTATCTACAAAAATTGATCTAAATCATACTATTTATTATCAAGTGCAAAGATTTGTTTTAGTGATAAGACATATTTTGTAGAATTGCTATTATAGTAGCTGTTTTATTGCATCATATTCCATATTCTGAAAACTTATCAGTTTGCCAATGTGTCTGTTTATAATGATTTCCGTAGAGTTGTTATCAATTTTGAAACTTATTTACTTAAATTTTTGTTACTTCTATTATTAATGTATTCTATAACAATAATAAGCATAGATATCCTTATGTGCAAAAATGATTCAATTAACCATCCGGTTAGTTGTATTGTTTTTGCACATTTAATCACAAATCATGGTGGTAATAAATTAATCTATTATAAGGTCATTTTGATTGATTTATATCACACTTCAGTCTTTGTCCTATAAAATTTACATCTTGTTTGGCCAATCTCTACTGTCTGCATCAGTTCAATATTTTCCAGTTTCTGAACATCCATTTCTATAAAATTCCAGGACCGTGAAGCCTTAGTAAGTCTTCTCTGTGACTTTGTGGAGGCTATGAACCCAGGGTTAGTGTTGGGAAGGAATCCTGTTATAATGAAAGACAGAGATCTGGCTGGAGAGCTAAAGGATGTGTGGCTGGCTGTCCAAAACAAGAGAGAAAGGGAGAAGGGAATGACACAGGATGTTATGTATAAGGTAAGTGATTTGGCAATCCTTACTAATATTATAAATGTGAAAGAAACTAACTCTTGTCTGTCTGTCGGGCTTTCACACCAAAACTACTGAACCAATTTCAATTAAATTCGGTACACAGATATCTAGAGCCTGAGAAAGGACATAGGCTAATTTAATTACAAAAGGGCTATAAGGGGTTAAAAAGGGGATGAACGCTATAAGAAATACCCATGTGGGTGATGCCGCTGGTGAAAAGCTAGTATGTTATATTTCATAGATCAAATGCACGCCACCTACCAGGTCCAATTGTCCATAAACCTTTAAATAAATGCTGAAGATACATACATATATACATAGCTTCACGCCTATTTCCGATAGGGGTAGGCAGAGACTATAAATTTCCACTTGCTACAATCCAGGCACAGCACTTTCGCTTTGTCTATGTTCATTAATGCTGAAGATAATAAAATTTATAAAATAATTGTTTCTTTCAAATAACTACCCTGTAATTTTAGGTTTACGACATTGATGGTATTGGTGATGAGAGTATCAACGAAGATGACAACAGTTCTATGAAGCATACTGGTTCTCCAAACAGAGGGTCAAACTGTGACAAAAAACCTGTCAAATCCTCCAAGCAAATCCTTCTAAATGCTGGTCAAAAGTCAGAGTTTGACTCGGGTATGAACAACTGTCAAATTAACCAGAACCATTCAAACAGAGATAACAAAACAGGTAACAGCTCACCAGACACTACTTATTGCACCCCTGTATATGGCCAAATAGTATCCACTCGAGAAAACCATAATCAAATCAATGACATTCAACAAAAGTTTGCCTCAAATGAAATGAAACCTTCAAGCTCCTTTAGAAAAGATTGGAATCCCATGCATGGTAAAACTACAGAGGGCTGGGACGAATTCTCAAAACGCAACATATCAACAATAAAAAACGATGACAAAAAACGTTGTAACAAAAATAAATCTAAGATTAGCAATGGTAAATCTCACTACGATTTCTTCCCGTATTTTGACAATAAATCGGCGAACGAAACGGAGATATCCGAGGAAGACATGACGAACAAAGAACAAATTTCGAACGAAGAAAATTCTAAAATAATTATAGACCCAATGCAGAAACTAGTTCTGCATTCGACTGATAAGAATATATGTGATAATAACACAAGTGCTCTCAGCTCAATAAGCTCATAAAATAAGCTTTTACACACATTTTTTATGGCAGTTGTTGTTGAAGTAATGTAATCACTTGTATGTATGTCTATGACCCCCTAATTTCGTTATACGGAATCGCTTTTATATTGACAGATCTTAGGAAAAAAAATATTGTCTTTTGAAAAGTCAAATGTGTGCGGTTCCGAGAGTGAGAAGGCATGGGGCGAATTGTGTTAAAGTAACAATAGCAATTTAGGTGGAGCAATATTATATTATTTTACGATATTTTTAACAAATATAATGTTTTTGAGTATGAGATATGTATGCATGGCTTGCGTTTGATGAGTTTGTTGCAGTATAGTTAGTTTTATAGGTCACATAAATCAATAAATCCAGCCAAAATTGTATGTCGCACATTTAAAAGGTTTTGTAAAAAATGTCTTGAAAAGGCAATTAGTAAAAAAAACTAAAAGGGCAGCAAGTGTGACTGTAAAGTGTAAATGTTTTTATCACTCATCTTGAGGATTATAATTTTGTATCATTTTGTCTTTACCATGTCCTATCATATCCTAGTCATAACAAATGTACATAAAAGTGAAAAATTCCAGAACCAAGAATTTAAAGAGTTATGATGTCCCTAAAATTCAGCCAATACCTAATAAAAAGACTAGGATGTTGATCTATGAACTGTGGTGGAGGCAAACCCTAGCTTCAAAATTTTGCTCACATTTGGAGCGAAACACACGACAATACGATTCTAAGTATACAACTTGCTTTCGTGTGTGTGCGTTTTATATGGTTGTGTGTTTATCTAATGTTAAATGAGTGGCAACAGCACTCGCGTGTTCGTTCAAATTAGGTTCATTGATCAAAGACTGAATTGAGCTTCAGTTTTCATATTGGAACAAATTGGTATGAAAAGTTTTATTATGTATCTTGTAATGGTGACTTCTGAGGTTATTTTGTAAATTTCGTTTGATTTGCCTCGAGCAATCTTGTTTCTAACATTCAATATGGGATTCTTGAGTGCTAAATTAGAGTTTGTGGACGATATGGGAGCTATGTGGTGGCATGCAATCAATGTAAAGGGGTTTGAAGATTTTTCTATGGAGCTTGGCAATCGCAACCAGACGCCATTTTGGATAAAAATAATGTTGGTTACCGGCCCAGAAAATCTTCATATTATATCGTTAGCAGGCATCAATACCAATAGAAATGTAGAAATCAAAATCTTGTCACATTTCCAAGATATCAGGAATACTGTACTAAAAGTAGTAACGAATCACGCCAAAACGATTGTGGTTACTATGTGTAGGAACACTTCCTTGTCTTTCTATTCCTTCTATATTTGAAGTTAATTCATAGATTTATTCAATCGGTTCTTAACGTTATCAAGCAACTTTGATTGAATTTATCTTGGAAATATGAAATGTTTTATGTTACATTTTTGTTTATATTAATGTCAGCTATCGAAATGTATGGGTTTACAAAGTGGCCGACAGCAAAATTGCAGACGCTACCAAATGCTGCCAACATTTTCAAATCCCTTTCTTATATATTTAGTGTCTATGTTATGTGTGTTAGTGTCTCATATATATTATTTATACAGATTAAGCCTAATTTGAACAAACAACTATAATATTAATAATTTTATATAATGCTATAATATATTTAATTGTTGCCAATTTATTATATTTAAATCCTGAGCTTGTTACACGTACTTTACAATCACTGCACAGTAATGCAAAGTGAGGGAAATTCAGTCATAGCATTATCGGCATCAACATCTTTCTTCTGTCGAATATTGTTGCTATTAATATAAAGTGCCAAGTGAATCAATTCTTGCACATTCATGTCATTTAAATGCCATTTTGTAGAGTACATGGAGTGTTTTAAATTTTAGAATGCAGTGTTAAAATGTTTTTACTATCTAAATTTAATATTCCAATGAGTGTTTGAATTTTCCTCTTTGTATATACATTTATTTAATGTCTGAAAGTGACCAATTTAAGACTAAAATTATATTTGTTGGGCACGTTTTATTCCTATTTTTACGATGATCTCGGATTGTATTATATTTATAAAATTTTTTGTTCATTTGAATGCCCTTGGGTGTTACCAAACACTGCCAAATGATGCTTCTTTGACACAAAATGGTACTATACATTGAATAATGGTCTATTTTTTAGACAATTAGTGTAGAGAAACCGTGAACTAAATAATATGTAAGGCGAGATGTTCCCCATAATTGATTACTACTAGATTGATTGTAATCGATATATGCACTCCTTTACTCACCATGTCTGTGACATGGTCATTAATCAAATTCGGTTAGTCTAAGATCCCAGCCTACATCGACCTTCACCGAGCTAATAATAGAATGAAACATATTTTATCATTAATTTAGTACCTATATTAGAAAATATATTAAATATGGGTTCGCTAAAAAAATCCTGGACAGACTATTTAATTATTTTTTTCCGAGGAACTGTTTTTTGTCAGACAACCCTAGATATCAACGTGTTCGCATCAAACAACTGCCGGGCTTCTAAAAAGCAATCAGAAGAATCGCGACCTCGTGTGCCAGTATCGCATGAAGGGATCCACCAAAATGGGGAACTGGACGAAATAATCCCAACAAGAGGACTGAACGCCCGCCCGGTGCCTGCAGGCGTCCCCGAAGATAATAGAACGTGTTCGCAATATAACGGCGCTTATGATTATATTTTTTTTTTCTATTATCCAATCAACTGAAAGTAACTGACATCGATATACTGACAACCCAGGTAAATGGTATACAACCCAACAGCCGCACATTCTATATGTTTTATACTTTAAGTCAGGACAAAATTTTCTTATTATCTTGAAGTTGCAACATTTAATTAAAAATAGTCTGTCCAGGATTTTTTAGTGAACCCATTTTTTATATATTTTCTAATATACTAAATTCATGATAAAATATGTTTCATTCTATTATCAGCTCAGTGAAGGTCAATGTAGGCTCGGATCTTCTACTAGGTGCATGTCTTATAAGTTTTTCATACCACTAGAAACATTCTCTTAATTAAAAAATATATTATATTTAGTGACAACAATTGCGAATAATGTAGATTTTATATGGTTGGTTAGTCAGTAACATAACTCAGTCTATATCTACGTAATAAGTCATTCACCTTTGTGCAATTCTTTGGTTCTTTTATATTATTTAAAGTTTTATTTTTACTAGATTTATATATTTTTTATTAGCTGATCAGAGGTATTGATCTCCGACCTATGCAGTTATAGATCTTATTATGTAATTTTCATGTCTCAATTTTATAAAACTTACATATTTAAAATGTGACTTCTCCACAAAAATATTTTATACTAGACTGCTGTTTGATCAACGCATCGATGAAATTGTTGATATTGTATTATAATCTATTCTTTAAATAAAATATTGTTTCAGCAGGCTATCTCAAATTTATTATAACTACTTTTGATAAATGTTGAGACTTATGTTCCTTACTTAAAAAAATGGAATTTGAACTAGTGGCGCGTAACTAATACTGTTTCTCTCTGAGAATCTGCGCAGTATGCGCGTGAGAAGAAAGTAATGGGATTATCGGATTCACCACTTCTAATTTCATACTTTAAGTAAATGGATCTAGGTAGAATAAATTGATGTTGTTAAATTATCTAAACCCAGTTTTATGACGTATTAACTTGTCCCGATTATATAAATTCGACATTATTGTTTAAAGTTATTCACAAATCAGATGAATGTAATTGCATTTATTAATAAAAGATTTTCTCTTGTATATTTTTTGATGTGCTACATTTACATTTAGTTTGGTATGTTATAAAGTATTCCTTATTGGTAGTTTTAGATAGGTACAATAACTATAGTAGGTAGTCTTTTTTGTATGTGCCCTAGGTACGTAGTTATGCTACACCCAATGTTCCTTTGATATAAATTATATTAATTTGTATTAAAATGTATGATCAGACATGTATATCTTATTTGTAGTTGTATCATTAGTTCGTTATGTTAATTTTATTTGTGTAATTTAAAGTGAGTTTCATTTATTATTAGTAATAATGTTTTACCCTGATAATATTGAGATACTGTATCTTGCGTTGCTGCTAATCCAATATTTCCAATACGTAAAAAACTAAGCTTTTTTATATAATGAATATAGGTATGTAATGTTATTTACGAAATACCATTTCAGGAAGTTTTCATTCATAAATCGCTTTTCAAAAAATAACTTGCAAGCCATTGAATCAAAAATTCACCTGCATTTCTGAATAAATATTTCGCTTATGACAACTAAACTAAGGATAAAAATGTAAACAAGGTTCACAAAATGTGAAATTCACTTTATTTTACAGTTCTGCTTGGGTTGTAATATTCTCAAAAATATTTTAGAAATAAAACTGTTAAAAATACTTGTTCAATGAAAAATTCAAACCACGTGAATTTACGAAAAAGATGTACTTTTTTTATTTTATAAAAATATGAAATTCACTTTATTTTACAGTTCTGCTTGGGTTGTAATATTCTCAAAAATATTTTAGACATAAAACTGTTAAAAATACTTGTTCAATGAAAAATTCAAACCATGTGAATTTACGAAATAGATGTATTTTTTTATTTTATAAAAATATGAATCTATGTTAGTTTATAAAAATTGTACCTACCTAATATATTATGGAATTAAATAACAGATCTCTTGTTTACAGTATTTAAAATTACATGTCATTTACAAGACTGGTTGAAGTAGTTTTTTATTTCTTATTTACTTTGGGTTTCTGGTAATTACATTCCTGGGATCTGTTTCGTGTCAAGGATTCAAACTCACGACCTCTCGTTTGTTGGTCCAAACAAACACTATTAATAGTAGCTGTCCTTTAGGTATGAAGGTGTGGCTGACCCAGGCTTGGCCACCATCAGAGACTTTCAATAGTAAGATATTTTTCGTAAACTTCGATCAACCTCTTGGACTATATCCCTTAAAAATTAAACTTATTATACCTTCTAAACTAAGACCCGACTAAATCTGATATTTGGCGACTAATTTCGACTAAATCTTTAAGAAAACAAATCTTCGCTAGGTGCCTTACGTTTTTGATATATAAATGTGTGGCCAATCTGGGGAGACAGATCGGCCACCTATGAACCCTTGTAAATTTTGAACGGGTGTCCGACTAAATCTGATATTTGGCGACAATTTTTTAAACCATCATTTAAAATCCCTGATGGTGGCAAAGCCAGGGTCAGCCTCTAGGTACCTAGAATTAATGATTCGTTTCTTTGCTAGCTTCATTGGCCCTCAATCCTGTTTTGAACTATATAATATAATGTCATTGCCCTCAATGGTCGCGCATACGAACTAGTGTCCTGGGATCGATAATATTCTTTTGGACAGAGGAGCAATTTGATTTGGAGGTAACACCTACCATAGAGATAAATTATATTTGCAGAATTAGTTCATAATTATTATTTATATTACCATAATCATTACATAATATTTTGGTACTTACATAATTTAATATTATTTATTTTTATTATTATGTATTATTAAATTAAAAATAATTAACAATTTATTTCCTCAGTATGTAGGTTGTAGGTGTATGACAACCTAACTATAATCCTAAAATATCAATCTATTATTCACAATTATTATGGCAAATGAATTTATATTGATCCATATTTTTTGCCACATGCCTAATTACTGTTCTATAAATTAAAAAATATAAAAGATAATATATCTATAAATCATGCTAAAATAGGTACCTAATTTGACAATGGTCTTACCATTAACCATTTCAATTTAATATGATTATCATTTATAATATACATGCACACAACTAGGCAGCTCCAATAATCACTAGTTTTTATTTCTTGTTGGTACTATTTGCCATTATTGAGACATTTATAGCATAATTTGTATTCTTCAAGCAGTGATTTTTTATTAATATTCTTGTGAAGAACCATTAGTGTTATGCTGACTCTTCATATTTGTCTTCTTGGGTAAAAGCTGCTGTTCGATATGAGGTATAACTCCTCCCTGTGATATTGTGACACCATCCAGCATCTTGTTCAGTTCTTCATCATTGCGGACAGCTAGCAAAATGTGACGAGGTGATATTCTGGAAACAGTAGCAGTAGATCATAATATACATGTTTTTTGTAGATGTTCATATCATATTTTTGTTGGAATATGAAGATGATTTAGAAATAATATAATAATAATTAAATGTGTAATATTCTTAGTCATATTCATTACTTTGATTACTGTGCCCTAAGGATAAATCCTTAGGGCACAGTAATCAAAATATATTGAAATCAAAGTAATGACTCTCCTATATAAATATAGGGAGTATTTTTCCTTCCAATATAAGTATAGATTATCCTTGGGTAAACTAAGGGTCAGAGAGTCGCCTTAGGAGAGACTAGATTAGTTTAACTTTATGAAAACTCACCTGGTTCTTTGATTATCATCAGCCGCCTTAGCAGACAACTCCAATATCTCAGCAGCTAAGTACTCAAGCACTGCTGCCATATACACAGCGGCGCCTCCACCAATACGACGTGCGTAGTTACCATTTTTGAGAATCCTATGAATCCTACCCACCGGCAGTTTTAAACCAGCACGGTTACTGCGAGACTTGGCTTTCGCTCTGATTTTAGCGGGGCTGTGGTCTGTAAAAGTAGTTAATTACTAAGTTGTTCTACTAATAACATTAGTAAAGCTGTCAATAAGTATCAGAATCTTCTAAAATAAGAACAGAAATTAGTAATCACTTACCACCTCTATGGGCTGGCATGGTAGATAGATGATAATGCACTTCAGCGTTTTCGTAGCAATTTGCAAACTCTGCAAAAGTTCAAAAAAAACTTTGAGGGTTGAGGGCCAATTTTCATGCAAGTTTCTGACTTGACTGACAGTGACAGATCACTCAACAACTGATTCTGGCGGGAAAATAATACACGTTATTACCACAGACTGCCACAGAGTACTTTTACATAAGGTTAATTACGTTCGGTTCGGATACTTGTGTAGAAATAGGTGTAGGTTTTAGCTAGACAGTGCAGTGAAGGTGTTGTGTAAATAGCAATCTATTTTGAAGCTTACAATTACTTGTACTTACGAGTGAAAACACAAATCCGAAAGTATTCTTTCACTATCACTTTTACATCTCAGTACCTACACTACACCGAACCATTTTTTCACAGAAAGTCTGTAATGAATCTTCTACTAATAATGTAGGGGGTAATTCAATGTGTATTTTCGGGCTTACAGTCGCTTTTGATCATTTTTTTAGGGTTATGGCTCCATCGACGAACATTCGATGATTTTGCCAATGTCAAGGTAAGGTACTCAATAACAGACAGAAACTGTAATGACTTTTTGATTAGGAATGAGCGTTGAATCAACGAACTAGTTGAATCAACCGTTGATCTCATGTCAACTGTATATGAATCAACTAGTTGAATTCGTCAACGACGTTTATGAATTTAACTCATTCTTCTCGTTCTATAATCGAGAACGCAAATGAAACGAACTGAGCAAATTTAAAAAACTTACGTTAATAATAACGTAAGTCGCGAGGGACGGTCATTTCATACAATTTGAACTCTACGTAGCGTACATAAAAGTAGCGTTGAATAAAAACCGTTCATATCAATAAACAGTTTACGTTGCAAGTTGACATTAGAAGTACGTTAACTCGTTGACGAATTTAACTAGTTGACGAACGAAAATCAACGTTGACGTTTCGTTAAGGGAAATACTGTCAACGACCCATCTCTATTTTTGATCATAATTTACTAAAGGGAGAGAGCGAACTGTCAATTTTTGTTGGGCACAGTTATGTCAACTATGTCAAGCGTAGCCAGTAAGCCAAGTACGTTCTCACCAAACATACTGTCCGGAATTCAATTGTGAAATACAACAATCGTTCATAATCATTAATAGCTAGTGCGATCTTTTACTGGTCACAAGGTATATGTCACAAACTCGATATAATGAATGTGTTGCTTTAAGCCCACGTTTTATTATTGATAGTTGTTAAGTTTGTAAAATAAAAATGCAATGCAATTAAATAAATTCAATGCAAACAAACAAACAATTCACAATATAGTAAACGCCTTATCTCAAGCGCTCACACTTACAGCTTACAGCAGACTTTCAATGCGTCTATTGCGTCTGGCAAGATGTAAAAACCATTCAAACTGTCCGGCTATTGAGATATTAATTTTTATAGGTCCCCAAGTAACTTATGGAAACCACAGCTTTTATACTATTACGAATATTTATGATAATGTATTAAGTTTAGGGCTGTCTGGCAGGGGGCTGCAACCATGCTAACGTCCGGCATTGGATGACGTGATTTCTAACGTATTTCCGAAGAAAATATAAAAAATAAGCTTTATACTACCTATAACGAATTTGAGGTTCTATTATAATAATGACGACGTCTGTGGTCTAGTGGTTCGAGTACCGGACTGCTGATCACGAGGTCGTGGGTTCGATTCCCACAAGACACAAACATTTATGTGATGAACTTAGGTGTTTGTGTTTGTCTGGGTATTTCTTATATATTATAAGTATGTATTTACAAAAAAAAGTATATAAGTATTATATCCATTGTCTAGTAGTAGTACCCATAGTACAAGGTCTGCTTAGTTTGGGACTAGATGGTGCTGAGTAAAAATGTCCCAAATTATATTTATATATATTTTTTATAATTACCTTTATTACCTGTTATCTGCCTAAGTAACCACAATCCCAACCAATCCCAACTTCGTTCTTATCTGTGTTAGGAAGGGATAATACTGATACATTTTCAGCTTTTATAAAATAATGAATGTCTGGCCATCGTGGGCTCCTGGGATAAAAGTGACAAAGGAGTAACTTTTTATGAATATTCTGGCCGAAAAGTTCCAAAAAATTTGTAAGCGGTTACAAATTTTTATAAGCGCTGACCTACCAATTTTTTTTATTAGTTTATCGGCCAAGCCAAAACACTCCTACTGTTTGGCGTTTGTCATTTTTATGACGTTCAGACTGACGTTTCGTTATCTGTCTTTCGTAAACGTTTGTGACTTTGTGTATTTTATGGATGAGTTGAATTCTATTCGCGTGTCGGTATAATTAAATTTTACTATTTTGATAAATACGTAATTCTATATTTTATTGTTTAAGTAATTCAATTTCAAAGAGAACAACAAAAAGTTAATAACATAGTATATTCGTTAATATAAGTGATAGACAAATAAAATTATTCTTCGATCTGGTACCTATAGGTTAAGTATTGATTGTAAGTCAAAATGAATAGAAACAGGCCATGGAATCATAATAAACGCAATATGCGAGGAGGTTTTCGAGGTGGCCGTGGGGGAAATAGAGGCTGGGTGGGAAACTTTAACAGAGGATTCAAAGGCCATTGGGATAATTCGGAGGGTTTTAGTGGTGGAAACAAGTTCCAAAACAGCTATAGTGGAAACAAGTCTCAGTGGAAAAAGCGTGATACACCTGGAAAGCGATTATCTGAAGAAGACATTGGTGTCACTGAGTATATAAGTAAGCACACAGGATTCAATGGTATCATCAAATCAAGGTATGTTCTTTTTCCCTCCACATATCATGATTTAATAATGTGTGTGTGACTAAATCGGAAGGATTAGCAAGCTGAAGTGGCAGTGGGCGGGGCAAATAGTGCATAGAACTGATGGCTGCTGGGGCAGAAAGGTTATCCATTGGAGACAACACACTGGAAAGTACAGCATGGGATGACCACGAATGAGATGGACCAACAACCTGGTAAAGGGTGTTGGGAGTTGTTGGATGCAGGCAGCATACAACTGGTCCCTTTGGAAATTGATGGAGGAGGCCTTTGTTCAGCAGAGACCCTCTTTTGGCTGATATGATGATGATGATATGATGACTTAAATCTTACTGGTGTGCAACAGTCCATCAACTGATAGCTTTCTGTTCTATGTATTAACTATTATTTACCAGACGTATTCATGATATTGTAAGGAAGGATTGTGAGCTTGTAGAATCCTTCACAAACATGAAGGTCAAAGACCTTTATGAAATCCCTCTACATAGAGGGATTAGTCTGTGTAAACTGTGCAAACACTAGTTCAGAGTAGCTCTAGACTCTCAACCCCAACATATAGGCCTATGCCTAACAGTATAGGAAAAAATACACCATTCTTTTTCTTTGTTTACAGTACCTACTTAATAAATTTATTCTTTATCTTCAGGTATTCTGATTTCCAAGTATCAGAAATAAATGAAAATGGTGAGATAGCCAAGCTAACAAGCAAACAGCCTCCCGCTGCCCCTGAAGAAGACTTAGTCAGTGAAGATGAGGATCTCCTCCTTTCTAAGTACAACCTCGAGATTCTGCCCATGGAGACTTGGGATAAAATCAATACTTTGGCAATGGGCAAGGATCCAGATCCAGAGTGTGTGGAGGTAAACAATTTATACATTGATATTATTCACTTTACAGGGGCCGTATTATGAAGTGCTAAAGTCATCATTGTTATTTTGGAAAAAAGAGATGGTGCTCCCCAGATTGTATAGCAGTATCTGTCTCTCGCACTGGAATGATTATGGCTCTAAGGCTTCATAATACAGCCCCAGAATACAGTAAAAACCTTACATATTTTAATCTACTTATAGTCTTACTAGCTTTCGGTGGTCAGACTATTTCTTATAACTTTCATCCCCTATTTCAACCCCTTACAGCCCTTTTTCGCATTAAAAAGTAGCCTATGTCATTTCTCAGGGTCTAGACTATCTGTGTACCAAATTTCATTTAAATCAGTCCAGTAGTTTTGGCGTCAAAGCGCGACAGACAGACAGAGTGTTAATTTCGCATTTATAGGGATAAGGATTAGTAAGGTTTAAAAAAAATATATATTATTGTTATTTAGTCAGTTAAATAAATGTTATGAATTTTCTCAACTTTCAGTAGTTGATGAAAAATTACATAAATAGTGATATTATGAAGAGGTTATAATGATGATATTTACATTTATGCTTAGTGTGGTCAACCAACTTTTGTTTTTTTTTTATTTATGTTTGGTAAATATTGTTGGCAGTTAATAACAATAATTATATTTATGCTATTAATGGTAATCATGGTCAGCTAGCAATTTTATTGTGACGAGAAGCCAAGAAATATAATTGATATCAATTTTCCATAATTATTTCCAGATTGATATGGAGGGTGTGACAAAAGAACAAAGGACGAAAATCCATGATGCAGTCAAGAAGGCGTTTGGAGACAGTATAGTCGGCAGCACTGTCAATATTGATGATAAGAAACTGATGCGCTTCCAGAAGTATAAGAAAGGAGGTATGCTATGTATTTTTGATAATTTGATATTATTAACCACTAGAGGCCCGTGCGCAGCTTCGCCTGCGTTTTCCAATGGATTTAAAAATGAATCTTACATTATAAACTTTGTCCTGACAATAGTATATGCAAGTTGCTCGGTAATCTTCACTTGCGTGATTCAGGATTTGTTACTTCGTACAAGTTCTTATGTAGCCTAATAGATGTCGCTACATACACAACAAAAAATATTTTTTTCAATTTGGCGCAGTTGTCCGGAAGTTATGCCAATACATATCGGCAATTAATTTTTTGTTAATATAAGATTATGGAGTAAGAAGAAAAGTTGGATTAACATTGTTTTTGGCAAAATTTCCTAGCTGTTTATAAAATATAAATATTCAGGTCATGTATAATTTTAACTATAACCTACCCTACAGGAATAATGTGAAATATTGCTATGCTAATATAGTAATAGATAACGAAACTCATTTTTGAATACTTATTTGAGATATAACTACACTAGTGTATATTTTTACTTTGTTTTTAAAGTGCGAATAGACAACAGGGTGAAATGGACATGGCCAGGTGAATATGTACATTTCATAGTTCATAAGGAGAATTGTGACACAATGGATGCGGCTGTACGCATTGCTGAACGAGTTGGGGTGCAGTGAGTTTCTTCTCCTTATTATTCAGCCCCTGAATACATCTTTGTCTATTTACAATTAGTACCTATGCATTTCTGAACGGCTTTCCGTTATTACGGTTATTAGTATCATCTAATTTTATAGCATCCATTTTTCATCTCTTTTTTAGTATCTAAATTGGGAATCAGCCATGCAAATATGCTCAGGATGATATTTGAAGAATTTGTCTACGTTTATTTCAGTGTAAAACCGTCAATGTTAGGTTACGCGGGTACCAAGGACCGGCGCGCCAAAACCTCGCAGTGGTTCAGCGCCCGACGTATAGACCCGCGCAAGTTCGTGGCGGCTACTCGCTACCTGAAAGATATACATGTTGGAAACTTCAGTTTTAAGGACACCAACCTTAAGTTGGGCATGCTTCAAGGAAACAGGTAGGTTGTATCAGGAAGTTGTGAACTTGAAGTGTAAAGAAGCGATTGGTCTGTGTGGCTTAAACATTATCAATACAGGTGGTTCTATTTAAAAATATGGATAAAGCTGGCCAAATATGAAGAGAAAATCTCTGAAATACCTCTATCATTACATTCAGTTCTAAATAAAACGAAATTGTTTTAAATGTGATGAGTTTGTGTGAATAGTAAGTAATCATCATGCGTTGGTTGGCACACCGGTCAGAATCCTGTCTTTCTATTCCATACATGTTTAGACTGCACAAAGTCTAAAGGAGGTCATCAATAACCCATACAACCAGTGCTGCCAAAAGTTATACTAGCTTCCCACCAGATTCAACCTCTAAAACCACCAGAAAACTACTTAACAAAAAAACGATGTAATCTAAAAATCACTAAAATTTCCACAAAAAAAATTATATAATGAAAAAAGAGTAATTAGGTTTCTTTATTTTATTGCGTAAATAATAAAATAATAAAAATCAACATATTTTAAATCTTAATAACAATTTTATTATAAATCAACATAAGTACCAATCAACAAAATTAAGGACGATGCGACGCTGTGCTATCTCGTGAAATTCAAATCTTGCTTGCGTTTTTTACTATTTGCAGGTTTCGAAAATCAGCCAAATCCGCACGAAAGGAGGATACCAAAATCCGCCCAAATTATGTACCGAATGTATACTTATTGGGAAAAATACCCTGTAAGTCGCTGGTTAAAACTGTAGTCGTACTTTTTTGTATGCTTACTAGGGAATGAGAAAAAAATACTTTTAATTTGAAAAACACACGCCAATTTGAAACATATTATCAATTTCATAGTGTTTTTATAGTAAAAACTGTCAACTTGACAGCTATCTGATGTCAGTGTCAGTTTTGGGATGTCAAACGCATGCAAATATGACATATTATAACAGTTTCATTGTGATTTTATAGTAAAAACTGTCAACTGTCAACTTGACAGCTGTCATGTACCTCGGGTACAAAGGAGGTCATCGAAATCGGCCCAAATGAGGTACCGAACCTACAGTTATTGGAAACAACACCTTGTATTACGCTGATTAAAACTCGTCGTACTTTTTCAATGTTGACTGGGGGATGAGAAAAAACCTTAAAATGTGAGAAAAATCACAACTTTTTGGTATACTTACTATTTATATCGTAAAGATTTCATAGTAAAAACTGTAAGTGTCAGTCTTGGAATGTCAAACGCATTATTATCAGTTTTATAGGGATTTCATGGAAAAAACTATCAACTTGACAGCTGTCATGTACCTCCGGTACAAATTTGGGCTGAGTTGTATAGGCTTTTGACGACCTCTTTTGGGCTGAGTTGTATGGGCTTTGATGACGTCCTTTAACTTAGAAAGATGATTTATATGTTTAAAACTATATAAAGATGTATTTTTTTTTTATCGCATGTCATATTTTGATCATGGTACAACCTGACACTGACCTGCAAATTGAAAAAAACGCTAGAAATTTGAATTTCGCGGGAAAAGAAAATATTTGAATATAAGAATATTTGAATAGCTTGAAGCCAGTCTTTTAAATGTATGTCTTGAAGCCAAGAAACCCGTAGTGTATATTGGTACACAAAACTCGTGTATATTGTGGTTTGGACATAATTATTAGTAATTATTACGCTTGTAAAAATTCGCGAGAATAATACGACACACTGAGCAGTCCGCGACCGAATTCACTCAGTTTTGTAAACTAACTACTACTTTAAAATATTCTATGGGGTATCCCTGCGTATAGTGCAATGAGCGGGATGCGGCGATTCAGTTTTGCCTAAACAATAAAAGTAAATAGTACTCCTGAAAATTAAAAGAAGTAGAAATAATATATCTCGTAACGTGTTAGTGGTTGAGTGATATCATTTTCAGTAATTAAAACTGAATTCTACTAAACCACTAGAAAAATCCACCAGCCACTAAACGCAATATTTCGCCACTAAATGGGGGGTCAAAACCACCAGTTTTAGTGGATAATCCACTAAGTTGGCAACACTGCATACAACTCAGCCCAAATGACACTGACAGCAGATAGCTGTCATGTTGACAGTTTTTAATATAAAACACTATGAAACTGAAGTGATAATAGAGTGTCAAAAAGCGTGCGATTTTTCAAATTATTTTTTCTCATCCCCTAGTAGGTAAGCATAAAAAAGGTACCACGAGTTTTAACCCAACGTAATATAGCGTACTTTTCCCAATAACCTGTGTACCTTCGGTAAATCATTTGGGAAGATTTTGATGACCTTCAAGAAAAGGTAGTCAGGAATATAATTATATTTAAAATTCAAAAAACGAGTAATTGTCTCAATTCACCAAGAATTAAAATATTTTTTTTTTATAAAAAAAATGAATATGCAAGTTCTCGGTCAGGTTCCGCATTGCACTGCGTAACGTGACCGCGCCGGACGAGGTGGTGGACGAAGCTTGCAATCACTTGAAGGAGCACGGTTTCATCAACTACTATGGACTGCAGCGGTTCGGCTCCCGGTTTGACACCCCTACGTATGATATTGGGTTAAAAATGTTGCAAGGGAATTTTCAACAGGTATATGTATACATATTGTGTTGCGACTTATAGTACGTCCGATATAACTTGGCGAGTCCGAAGTTCGCGCAGAAAGCTGCGCAATAATCTTTTTTAGGAACCAAATGGTGACATGAGGCGGCATGCGCGGGGTGGTGGTCTAGCTAGAGACGTACCTTAAATAAATCATAATTTATTGCACTCATGTTTGTTTACGTACGTAAACCATAGACATAAACACAATCAATCCTTGAAGCGAATAAATATGGTATCGATTAGTTTCGCTTATAATCGATTCATTTTAGTGTATATAATATATTTAAAGAAATATTATAGAAGACTAATATGGTGAACTTTATCGTTAATAATTTAGCTTGTGTCTATATTAACAATATGATTAATAAAATAATGTTTTTGCGGTTCAATAACATGATTTACTTAAATTACAGTGATCTATTAACGACTACTTAAATAACGGCCGTTTGAGAAAATTTTACCCTTGTTTTCCAATGGAACAGAAACATATTTTTACTGCTTATTTTCAATCGATTTAAATCATAATCGATTAAACAACACCTGCCAGAATGCACATTGCACTTGCACATCCCTTTTTATTAACTTCGTAAGCTTTGTGCTTTTTCGGTAATACTCGGGTACGAGGTATTATATCTCAGTCACACTTTTGGTGTTCGTGTCGCCATCCCTGTCTCCACCACAGTCGGTAACAAAAGTTTCCGTCGTTTTATTTCGTTGTGTTTTTTGTTTGTTGTTTCTCTTCTCTTTGTTCGTTCTTAAGTGTAATTGTTGTCTTATTTATAGTTGTGTGTGTTTTTGTTAAGTGTTTTTGAGTTTATGTTGTTATTTGCGTCAGTCCTTCTTAGGTATTAGATATTTTCTCTTCGAATGTTTGTTTATCTGGTAATAACCGTGTTCTTCACGAGTGTACTTGCGCGGAAGTTCGGAGAGCCTGTGTTCAGACTCGCCAAATTATAACGGACGTACTGTAATTTTGTTGATTTCTCTATGATATTTAAAAAAAAGTATTTTATTAAACATATAACGAAGCGTATTTGGACAAATAGTCAATTCTTATTTTTTTAGTTTCAAAGTATTTATTTTTTATTTCAATTAAATGGTTAAAATTTTGAGTTAAAAACTAGTTTGCGGTAAGAAACTCTATCAAATAAAGTCCATTCATTATCAAAAATGGTCTCGTCTCCGTCGGCACGTGAAAAATCCCGTTACGTAGGCAGCGATCTTTATTTGTAAGTCGTATTGTAGGCGATAGACACGATTCTGGAGTACCGCGAGGGTCCGCTCGAGCAGGCGCTGCAGGCCTACAAGGAGAGCGGCGCGGCGGCGGCGGCGCGCGTGCTGCCGCGGCGCGCGCCGGCGCACAGCGAGGCGCGGCTGCTGCGCGCGCTCGCCGCGCAGCCCAACGACCTCGTCGGCGCGCTCGCCAAGGTTACACCCTTATTTCTTTTTATTTAGTTTTTTCAGCAAACGAACAGATGTGCCGCCTGATAGTAAGTACTCAAAGCTGCCCATGGACATCATCAACGCCTATAGTGTTGTAGATTTATTACCAGTTAACTGCATCTTGTCGGAACCGCGACTACCGAGAGGGAGAACCTGCTCTCACGCCTAAAACACAAAACACACAAAAATGCTTTACGGCTTTGCTTTAATTTCAACGTAAGGTTACTTATAACATGGTGGTTAATTGAAAAACTGACATAATTATTATTAATTCATTTTCAACGCCTCGTCATTCACTCTGTGTACTTATATTGTGTTACTATACTGAATCTCGTTTACACAATCTATTTAATATATTATCTATCTGTCCTCGATCCTCCTGTTCCAAATATTCCAGCTATTTTTATATCCTTAATATTAGGTACTATCCTCCTCGAACTATAGTAATTTACACACTAGATCCGATTTCCGTCATCCGATTTCTCTATAAATATGGTTCTACTACTACTCCGGACTGTATTTTCATAAATATTGATCGGATACGGACCCGACGTAGTGCGAAACCGCTAGAACAGTATCCTCTGGTATGGTAATAAAACAGAGTTATGAAAGTGTGTGTGCCGCAGCTGGCGCGCAACACGCGGCTGCTGTACCTGCACTCGTACCAGTCGCTGGTGTGGAACCGCGCCGTGTCGGAGCGCCTGCGCCGCGCGGGGCTGGCGCCGGCCGCCGGCGACCTCGTGCCGCTCACACGCGTCGACAAAGAAGGTAAAAAATAACCCCTCATGCCACTCGACAGCGCTCACCCTAAAACAACAACTTTAAGGGCCTGTTTCTTTTGGATCTTTGGATCTAACCGCTGAATAAATTCGGAAATGAAATAAGATTAGTATAAAATATCTACCATTTAACGGGAACATAATATAATCTAAAAATAAGATTCTTTAATTTAAACTGACGTCTCATTATACGAAAAGCCTATACAACCCGAGGCCAGTTTATACTGGAACTCTGTAACTTGATATAACTATTTTTACGTGAACGTGACGTTGACCATTATAATGTAATGGTCAACTAATCAAACCATTATAGCTTCCAATAAAAAATCTTGCTATTATTGCTATTTTAGCCCCCTACAAGAAATTAGTAGTAGCAATAATTACTGTGGCTACAGGCTTATTTCCTCCAACCTTAAAATTTCCATCGTATTTTTGACAGACGAATTCGAAGACGAAGAATCAGATGCAGAAGATAACCAAAACGAGGACAATGAATCTGGAGATGACAAAACAAACAAAAACGGGGCAAAACAAGATGAAGCCGAAAAAACGAAACCAGAAACTGACACAAAAGTCAAAGACAAACAACAAAATGAGGAGAAACCTAAAATACCCGTGAAGGTGCTCACACAGGAAGATGTGGACAGTGGCAAATACACGATATTGGATATCGTCATGCCTCTACCCGGGTATTCTATAGAGTACCCGCCAAATATGAAGGAGTTTTATGAGGAACAACTGAAGAAAGATGGCCTTACTTTAGAAATGAGGCATAAAATCAAGTAAGATTCACAACTTTTATTCTTTTAGTAACCTTAATTGATTATTATCTATTATTTTTATATTTTATATTGCAACTTTGGATATGTAATATGTATACAACGAAGAACTTTATGACTCAAATTCCATACAAAGTAATTGTTTTAAACCACACACATTCAGATTTTTTTAGATTACGAAAATCTCAGATCGATCATTACTTTGTATGTAATAACTGGGCTCTCTTAATAAAAAATCTGAATTCAGATTATGAAAATTCCGGATGTGTGAGGCCGGCCTTATAAAGGAACAAATCAACGCTTCGAATAGAAGGGATGGAAGGGAAAATAATAAATTCATTTCCTAATAGTCTATCGATAGAGGACTATCGAGTGGCAATACTAGCGCATTGTTGATGTTGATGTTGATGTGCAGGAGCTACAGCATGTCGGGCGCGTACCGGCACGTGGTGGTGCGGCCGGCGGACGTGGCGTGGCGCTGCGCGCGCTACTCCGACCCGTTCGCGGACCTGCTGCCCTCCGACCTCGACGAGCTGCGCAGCCACGCGCCCAGCGGCATCCGCGACGGTACGTACACCTACACACTAGTTATATGTCCCGCATCACGTCATCCGCCGTACTTGCCGGCTAGTGGTGCTAACGCGTTCTGAGAGCGGTTAGGTCACTTTTACGTCACCAAAATGGCCGCCAGACACATTATCAATTTACGAGGCTTACATACCTCTTTACTTACTACGATTTTACGATAATAGCGCATACTATTTACTATGTCTCTCTGTTGTTTTATATTATATTTTTCTCTCCTATTTTTACGGCCGGGTTACCGGGTACTTAAAATATTCCGTAATTGTAACATACAAGGTGGAAGGGACACGATTATGGACTCCTGTATTGAAACTTTCCGTAACTTGTTTCATCAATTTTTCAATTTTTTCTGCAGTTTTTTAACTTTAACGTGTCAAAAAACATTATTTCTATCTACACAAATTCGATTTGTAATAAAAAAATGTCAATAATAATAATAACCGATAGCCCTTACACCTTATATATTATGCTGTGGTATTCATTGTTAACACTGTCATTTTCAGACGGAAAATACAAAGCACTTCTTCTGAACATGACTCTTCCGGCTAGTTGTTACGCGACTATGGCGCTTAGAGAGCTACTGAAAGTAGACACGTCAAGCGATAACCAAGCGTCGCAGAACAACTACCATAAAACTCCACAGCAGAACAGTTCCACACCCGCAGCAGAAGAGAGCGACGGTGGGGAGAAACGGAAGATAGAGAGTGAGACGGCCGATGATGCTAAGAAGCAGAAAGTAGATGAATAAAAATACTTATAAACAGTACATGGTTTTATTTGTGTTCTCATGTTGAATTAGCTGTGTAGAGTTGATCTGAAAAAGGAAAATAGTATTGTTAAATATCCATAATTTTATTATTGTAACTAGACAATGCCGTGAATATATTTCTACATATTTTTTAAATCAAAATAATTTTAGATGCGTATATGTAAGTTTACAGTATTAATATTTTTTAAAGTTTTAATGACTGAAAAGAAAGAAAATACTTTTATTTAACAAATAAGAATGAAATTAAGCTTGAATTGAATTCAACATTTAAACCTTCAATAAAGGTCGATTTATTTCCATAAAGCGAATAAAATGTTGAGATTCGTGTTGAATTAAAAAAAAATTGAGCGGAAACGGGAATCCACCGTAACGAACGAACGAACGAACACCGTTTTATGAATCCGTTTTATCCGATAGAACAATTTTATCAACATTGTTATTAATTTATCAATTTAGATGATGTTCGGAGCAAAATTAACAAAGCCCTAAATAAAAGATATAGGATGAAGATATATTATGGTCTGGTCTGTCAAAAGTACCGTTACCGTTTGCGTGTACGTACAAGACTTGCCTACTGCCATGGAAAAACTAGCGGGTCTGTAAGATGGTATCCTGTGTAGGTACGTACATTTTGTTCTGTATAAATGTTATTTATGTACAAACCCAGCAAGTTTCTAATGGGCTGAAACCTTGTCTAATTAACCTCGAAATACCGTCATCCACCGTACTTGCCGACTGGTGGTGATAACGCGTACTGAGAGCGGTTACGTCATTTTTACGTCACAAAGATGGCCCCCAGGTCCATTATCAATTTGTGGGGCTTATACCAATTGTTTTCTTAGTTGTTTATTTGTGTATGTTACCCGTATGTGTTTGTGTAGTGGCGCGCTCGCTTGTCGTAGGGCGCGGCGTGCGCGGCCACGTGCGCGCGCAGCTCGCCGGGCGTCGGGAACGAGCGCGGGCACCACGAACACTTGTGCGGCTTGTTCTGAACAACAACAACAATAATTGACAACCATAATCAGTAATATAGGTATAGTCAGTAGGTAGTAGGTATTCTGGATTATTCTGGATTAAGTTAAGGGTAACCTTTAACCTTTAGAAATGGCATAATAAAGAGAATACCAAGTCTTGTCTGATGAAATCCACTGTTTAAAGCCCTGTTTCACTGCTTACTGACAAGTTATCGTTAAATTATTTGGCAGATAACTTCATAATTATAAATTATGTTCCATTTTCGATTAGCGGCTATCCATAGGTAGTGAAACGGGCCCAAAATCTTATTGTAACTTGACAAAATAGTGTGATACCAAAGCTTATCAATAATAGAGAAATTTACCTTTGTATGTGTCATCCGGTGATAGTATAGGTTGGAGCTTGCCGTAAAACATTTGCCGCACTCAGGACATTTGTGCGGCTTTTCTCCTGCAATAGTAAATAATATACAGTTCGCCAATCTTGTTGTCCTATATTTTTCTTGTTTCGATTTTTACGGCTGGGTTGCCGGACAATACGTTTGGCGAGAACTGTAAATCTATAAATGCATTTGCATGCGTTAGGTTTGTAACAGTGAACGGGTTATCTTTAAGTAATTTTCTGTTTCAGGACTGACAAGCATACGCGTGCTGAGCTTAAAGTTATGCTGCTGCGATGTTTATCCTGCGATAAACGGATTAATATAACTGCCGTTTACCATGAAGGCATAGACAGGACTTAACCATCAGAATGTCACGGAGTAATGGATCATATTAAATGAAAAAGCTCAAGTATTTCACATTCCATGTAAGAAAATATTATGTTGGTATTTCATAGAATAAAACCACTACTGCGATATTGATAGATTCTCAAATGTAGATGTAAATCTATCCATGCCTGTATTGTCGCTGGCAGTTGAGATCGTGGCTAAGCGTTGCCGTCAGTCTATGGTTGGTAACACATCGAGACCCTCGGAAGTTGGGGAGCAAGTAAAGCTATAATTCGCGGTTGTCATACGACATTCCAGCTCGCTGGACCGATGACCTGAAAAGGGTAGCCCGTAGCAGCTGGATGCGGAAGTCAGAGGACCGGGAGAAATGGCGCGCCATGAAGGAGGCTTATGTCCAGCAGTGGACATCAGTAGGCTGAAGTGATGATGATGATGATACGACATTCGTTAATGGTAGTTATTGGAAGCCTAACGAGCTTGACAAACCGATTTATCCAAAAATAGTTTTGCCCATAAATTGGGTTGTGGTTTGATGGTCGATTCTTATAATATACTGATATTCAGCAGCATCTAGTTAGACTGTAAGATGACCCCAAGAAGAAGAATAAAGGAAGCAGAGCAATGCTACTTATATTAGTCTCCAAAAGAACTGTTTGACATAATCAATAATAATAATCTTTTCATCCCACCATCTCGGAAAGAGTATTTTTACTCTTCGATATCTGAGTGCAAATGTCGTTTTTATCCTCTAGAGAGACAAAGTAAATTGAATTTAGAACATCGTGCTTTTACCCCCCTGGCGCCGAATTAATCATACAACTTTTTTTTAATTTGTTAAAAACTCAGACTTGGTACCTTCACTAGGTTCCGAGTCTAAACGCAACAAAGTATATATAATATGTCGATATCTATCTTTTTCGAATCGATATTTTTTAAAAATATCAGTATCGATACTGATATTTTTATTTAAAAATATCGATATAAGGGCGATATATCTTAAAAACCAAATTATAAAACAACAAATCAAGTCGACCAAAAACAAAAAATACATTAAATATAATTTGTTAAAAAGATGTTAGTATAAAAAAAGTATTCCTTTTTGGGATTTTATAATCTTAAAACTTATAAATGTTTATTGGTCTGTAAAAAATATAGAATTATACCTTTTCGATACTTTGAATTTTATATCTATGCATCGATATATAGAAATATTAAATATCGCTAAAAAATATCGATACATTAAAAAAATAAAATCGATGTATCGATATTTTTTCAACAAGCCTATAAGCCTAACTTTCTTGGTGTACTTTTTTAAGTAACTAACACCAACATTAAAATAAAATAAAATAAAATTACAATACCTAACAAAAATATTACACTCAAGTAATTGTAGCAACGTTACTTTCAATTTCTCTTAATTATACCTAGTTTTATTTGTTATAATTTAAAGAATAGGTATTCTGTAAAACTTTCCTATCATATAGTATTTAATACCTAAACTGAAATAAAAGTATCTTGTGGTTGTAAATGTTTTTTAGTCATTTCCTCGCTGAGGTGGGATGAAAAGTTACGTGTTGCACTCGAGTGCAAAAATTTTTCACCTTGTGCTCTTTTAATTCCCTCGCTGACGCTCAGGATTCTAGTTTTTGAATCACTCGCTCCGCTCGTGATTCAATTTTAGAATCCTTCGCTTGCTCGGTCATCAAAATTGAGCACGCGGTTAAAAAGCAACTTTGCACTCTTGTATAACAAATAACTATTATTTGCTTGCATAGAGCTTATAACTACTGCTAGAATGCGATAGAAGTAAGGCCTACCTGTGTGTATTCTACGATGTGTGTTCAGGGAACTGGATGTACTGAAACCTTTGTTGCACACGTTGCATATGTGAGGCTTTTCGCCTGAAACAATGAAATTCATATATTGTCATTTATTTTCCAGAAAATGAAAGTCTTGCTAACAGTATGAAATATCTCCATTTGACTCAAGCCTTCGCCGTGTAATCAGTATGATTCTGAAACTAGTTAAATCCGCCAATCAAATCAATTCTACAAATAAAATTGTGTATTATAGGCACCTACTTAGATATACATTTATACGTATATTTAAGTTATTTTTGTCATGTTGAACACCTGAATCTCTGTCTATATCTATAATAGACACCAGCTCCGCACATACAAATTGTGAAAAAAATGAAATTTGTTTTTACATAATTATGTTAGTCATTTCTTTCGTATAAAGTCTTGTATTTGTAGAGAAATAAAGATATTATTATTATATTTAAAAGGTAAAACTCCGTAGTATTCAAATGATAGGATCAGTATTCCCAAATTACCCGTGTGCGTCCTCATATGCCTCTTCAACAATGAGGGCCGGTCAAATGTCTTCAAGCAAACTTGGCACGGCAAGATATTCTTTATGCTAGCCGCCTTCTGGGGCAAGCAGAATGTTTCCTTGCTGCACACCAGACTCGTCCTCTCGTATAACTTAACCAAATGATTGTTTAGGCCTTCTAAGAATTTAAAGTCGATAATGTTTAGCATTTTGTTCTGTTTTTTTCCTTTCATTGATAGATCTAGAGGTTCCGTTTGCATTTCCATCCTTGTTGTCAAACGAGAAAATTTAAAGACTGATAAAGGAGAAGATTGTCTATATCCTATATGCTGTTTCGATTATGAACCTACGCGTACGTTTATTGTTCACATAAATAGTTTAGATTAGGCTGGTTTTAAATCTAGCTCAATCAATCAAGCTGCTTGAAGTCCTTATTCACTTAATATCATTGTGACGGATAGGTATATACGTCCTTTACTTTTAAAAATTGTCAAAAAAATCACACCACGAATTAAAATGATTTCCACTCGAATTTTCACGGGTAACTGTCATAATTTCCCTTTGGTCGTCCTATAAATACGTGGAGGGCTGACGTATACAAATGACAGGGTGATATTAGTGTATTAGATTGTATAACAGTTGTGTCGATGATCGTTTCGGAGTATTGTGGTGTCGCCAACAATGAGTTTTGTAGAGCACGGGACACTAATCGACGTGATTTGACGGTTTTTTTGTGTTTTTGCAGGAGCAAGGTAAGGTTGGATGTGGCGTCTCGGGAACACTGATATACGGTGTTCCCGATATATCAATAAAGTATATATAAATAAATAAATAAATACGCTGTTACGCCTATAGCAGTATTTCAAGTCGGATCTTAATCGATTGAATAGCCATTACAGACATCGTGCCGTTAATCAGTCGCAGAACGTGTCGAACATGTTTAGGTACATAGTTTTCCTTTTCTTTTCTGTAAGTAGGTATTTATGGAAGGTTTAATCCCGCTCCAAGATGAAAGTATCGGAAAAGGCTTCGGCAATCTTCCCGACGGCGACTGGTTGAACACCTTCCCTACTGCAACATCAAGCTAACCTTGGGCGGATCGAATCTCCGTTCGAGACATCAACAGAATTGCGCTCAGAATTTTTGAATATTTTTTTAAAATCCTTCCTGCACACAAAGCCAGCAACGACTTGGAAATCCTCAGGCAGGCAGTCAGATTGAATCATAGACTAACTGGCTTTCCTGCTCCATGGTTTAAGGTATCTAAAGGTAATCTCACTTTTTGGAACATCACAACAAATTATTCACTTTTCAGAAGTAAGTAGGTAAGTAGTACTATCATACCGTGTTCACCTGAAGGGTCAGGCAGCGGTGTCCTACTAATTTTCGGAGAGGTAACCTTAAAAGATTTAAAACATTTCTTTTCAACTATTTCCTACTTCAGTTCAGTTGCAGTTTCCTACTAAGTACAACCGTTTTTATATTATTCGCTTGCTCTTCCTAGAATTCTACTTGCTAACTTACCACCTCAAAATCTTCTAACTTCAGTGAAAAGTATTGAAGAAAACGTAATCGCCTATAAAGGTGACGGTGCGAAACTTTAGATTTCCACGCTTTGTCCGCCTGAACGCAAGGAAAGCGTGCCCATACAAATATTTACGATTCGTCGCATTGTGTCGTATGCTGTCAATCAGACCTTTGATACACAACAACAATGTGCTGAGATATTTGGAGTACTTTTAGGTAATTTGTACCGAAATCGCGGACCATACAAATAGAAGGTAATCGATACATTAGATTATTAATAATAAAGATAAAGTTTACACTGCTGTGCTTGGGGTGTATCTAAATAGTTGAAATAGTCAAAAGAATGACTCTTTTAATAGAATGAACGTCACTTGTTACGATCTATGCTTAGGCAACCATACATCTACTTAAATCAGTTTGTTGCTCCTCTTACCTTCTTCGATCAAACATCTTGCCATTACCGACCAACATACCTACGTGCGTGCTGGTGGCATGACCTTTTTCTAGGACTAAATTAAGTATTCCGCAGAAACCGCCACTTTGGAGAACTAGGTAGGTACCTACATTATTTTGGAAATAGGTACCTAGCTAGTTCCACCCTAGTTTCCTACGTATCACAAAACATCCACACATTTAAGTAAGAGACTATGATCAAGGATTCAGGGCTTTACTTACTTATTTACCTATCTACTTACTGAATTACTGCTAGAGACATGACCCTCTGATATTTACCTGTTTTTGCTAACGCAGACATGATATTTTATTGCCTCCGCATGGTATAATTAGGCTAAACGCTTTCATTATGGTAAAACCAACAGGTATTGAACTGGCGTCGGAAGTGACGTAGTGTATTTGGTTCTTTTGTGCGCCACCCCATAAGCTAGTCGATTATTTTAATAAGCTCCGCAACTGGGTTAGAGGTCATCAGCATTACAGGAATAGGAATATTTAAAACGAGGATTTGTAATGCGTATGCTCGCCCAACATTAGGTCAACTCAAAATTCAAAAAATGCTATTTTATGTTAGCATTAGTACTGCAGGCAAAGGCCTCCCCCAGGTCTTTTCATGTAGACACTCTTCTCTTGTGCCACCTCGAACCAGTCTGCGGTATTCATCTAGATCGTTCCGCCACCTCTTTCTGGGCAGGCCTCGGCGACGCTTACTATCTGCGAACACCCATTGTGTGGAGATTACTTGGCAATGTCCAGAAATGTAAGAATGATGCGGTTATGAGTTTCATAGTTAAGTACCTCACTTACCGCACGGAAAAAATATTTGTATCTACTAAAGTATGGTGTCTACAGGCAGTTCCAAGTATGTGAATTTATATCTAAGTACTTAGTGATTTAATTGTAGGCTGCGCATGAAATGATGAAATTAAATGATATTTATTTCTGTAAGTAAGTAGATCCTTTAAAGACACTTCCAAGTCATTAATTTTTTTTTAAATACTAGTTGGCCCCGGCATTTCCTAACTGAAATGTATGACGTGAACATCCTAATGTGGACCATAATATAACAATAAATCTATTTTCATGCGCTTAAAATAACATTTCTAGATTTACCCCCAAGATAAGCATTTTAGATCGTCGTATACGATTCGGAGCTACACAGAACAATCGAACATTTTTATTTTTCTACCTATTGTTATTTTAGCAACAAAACTCTCGAAAGCTATTCAAATTCTGCTTTGCCTCTTATTCAAATACCCTCACAAATCGGATTTACTCGCAACTTGTTAAGACTGCCTTGTTTCACTTCTACCTTTCTTTTATTTATTTTTCATCTATTGTGGAGTAAAAGGAAACTTTTATTTGTCTATACAGACCTAACTTTTTGGTAGGTACCTACACAAGTTGGTTTTTAGATATTATTACGTTAAAAGATCGACAATTTTGGCGGGAAAATTCCTAATGTATTTTTCTGCTTTAAGTTGGTGTAGGTACCTATTTGTGAACAAGCTACGTGATCTTTGGAACATTATTTTGTTGACTGTCTGGATCGTCGCTAACCGTAAAGTCCGGATAAATTAAAAAAAAGAACAAAATTAGTAAGAAATTTTCTGCAAGGTAATTAAAGGGGAACTTCCTACTAGGACATAATTAAATATTTAAATAATGTTTCTTAATGCGTAAATTAAGAAAGATTATTAAATTTTACCTACCTATTTATACCTAAAGGTGAGTATAGTAATATAGTTAATTAGTTATGACTTATTACTGATACATACTTAATAAAATATTGAAGGTGCTGTAGCTGAAAGTGTACACCATGATTGCTGAGGCAGTCCGCAATCGTTAATTAATTTGAATTCATAGTACATCCACTTGGCATTTTTTTAATGTTAACAGGTAGTGTATGTACAGTTCGCGCCAAACTTATTGTCCGGGTTGAAGTTGGCGTTAGCTAACTTTAACCCGGCCGTAAAAATCGGAGAAAGAAAAATATTAGATTGTAATAAATAAAAACGAAAGCTCAATTCGTAATCTGTCGTTATAAATTATTCTAATGCAATATTTTTCTTTCTCCGATTTTTACGGCTGGGTTAAAGTTAGCTAGCGCCAACTTCAACCAGAACAATAAGTTTGGCGCGAACTGTAGGTACCTAATGATTTATTGCCAGTAACAGTTTAAACTTTTTATCATTGCCTCAAAAATTCCAATGGCCAAAAAAACTACGAATGAAAAAAGTATGTAGTACTTACATGCAGCTTCCAAACTAAAATAGTGAGGTAATAAACTGTCCGTTACTACCCTCTTCTAAATATAAAAGTAAGAAACAAAAGGTTCCCACAATATTTTCGTCAAATTACGCGCTGTATCGATCCTGCCGAGCGTCTGTTGCATAAATGCATTAGCCTGAAGATAGGCACCTCGCACTATTCACTTGTAAGGGATAGGCGGTAGCGAACGCTATAGCGGTGCGCGAACGTTAGCTCATATCGCATCGGCCCATTTGTCCTTTTACGTCTGATGTACTTTCTTACAAGCAGGGTAACCTTCAAAAGGCTTACGGCACCCGGTACTGGGGAGCACGCCGGGGTGTTTTAGATTTTTACATGACAAACCAACTCCTAGTGGTAGAGTAAGTACACTTGTATGTGTAAATAAGTACCCTGTCAGTCCTATGACGGACATGGTTTCGCTGAACGTAAACACCGGATAAATTAAAAAATGGAACAAAATTAGTAAGAAATTTTCTGCAAGGTAATTAATCCGTAAATTAAGAAAGATTATTAAATTTTACCTACCTATTTATACCTAAAGTTGAGTATGGTAACATTAATAGTATGGTAGCTACACTTGCCGAGGTCAGTCTGGATGGGTGACAATTCTTAACACATCGAGACCCCTCCGTGCCTCGGAGAGCATGTAAAGCCGTCGGTCCCGGTTGCCATACGAACTCCTATGACAATCGTTAGTGGTAGTCAGAAGCCTAAAAAGCCTGACAACCAGTCTATCCATCGAATATCGGTATTGCCCAGAAATTGGGTTGCGGAGGTCTGATGGCAGTCGCTTCGTGTAAAATACTGATATTCAGCCGCATCTGGTTAGACTGGAAGCCGACCCCTGGGAAAAAGGCTAGGAGGATGATGATGGAAGGTAATATAATATTATAAATAGCATAATAAGTAAGTACCTAAGTAATAAGTATCTACACTCGAGGTATACAAGTCGACACGTCGAGCTGTAACAGGGTTTTCAACCACTTACATAACATAGGTACATGAAAAAATATACACACAAAAGAAAATAACAGGGGCCTGTTTCACAGTTTACCGATAGATTCCCGAGTTTAGTCTGTAATCCCGAAATTAGCTGGGAGATAATTTCATACAAATTTTGTTCTATTTTTGAATTTATTGCGCAGTAAGCGGCTATAAGAGGTTGTGAATCAGACCCTTTGTATTTTATCTTGCACTGGTAAAATAAAAATAAAAACTAACTAGCATTCTAAATCGTACAATATTGAAAACTGAAAACTCGAAAGTGTGTGAAACGTGAAACTATGTTGAGCAAAACCTACCAATCCAATCTGCATTCATAATCTATGAGTAGCGTATTTTGCCGTAAAATATTAGATACCTGACAGATTGACAGTCAACAATCAGTTCTATAATCTGGCATAAAAAAATATTATTAAAAAATATTATCTCTTCGTAAATTACCAAGTAAATGTTAAACTAACTTAAAAATTATGCGTGGAACGGAACTTCAGTCCGTCAATCATCCGTCAATCTCAATAGAGATTGACAATTTGACATCACTGAATAAAAATCGATGAATCGGAGCGGCCATTTATTTCGAATATGGAAATTCGATAATTACGATTCTATTTTCTTTACCAACTGATTCGATACTTTAAAAGAATGATTACATTTCGGTTACATTATTTTATCATTTACGAACTGTCAGGTATAACATCTTACGGTGATATTAGAATAGATATTAGATAGTGATATTAGATAGAAGAATACTAGTATCAAAATAAATGACAGTATTAGAAGTCGGTACACTAATATAATTAATAATTATGAATCTTTAAACATAATTATTAACGAATTCTCTAAGCATTATTTTTTCATGGAACTAATATCGATAAACTTTTTTCTTACATACTTTCCATGTTCCATGATTAAATAATTAAATCAATAAATAAATGACTATCTTGTCAATTTTTGGGTATTATAATCTGTGGGACCATAAAGCCCATCGAGCGCATCATTGTCTATGACAAGTGACAACAAAGAGACGCCGCCGCGCCGCGGCGCGGGAATCGACTGTCAAAGAAAAATTGAAAATGGATCTTCTACTTTCTAGAAAGTAGATGTATATTTTTTTTACCATGATAGAACTTTAGTAATATTTTATATTGTTTTTATTGAACTTTTACTGTGTGTTCATGTAAAGAGTGTTAGTAGATATCTGCATTTATTTTCGTTGTCCTGTGTGTTTGTGTTGTGTGAACAAGTGTAACTAACTATACATGATTACCTACAATTTATGTACTAAAATTACGACAATTAGGTGTGGTCAATAATGGTGTTGATAGTAGGTACTAAACATGCAATGTGTCTGTGTAGTGTGTACCTATAGTGTGAAGTGAAGTGTATAGTGAACATTTGTGATCATCAGTGATCCAGTCCAGCATCAAAACTGGCAGATCACAGGGTGAGGTACGTAAAACATCCACCTCCCTTTGCTTATCTACAAATACCTAGGTCCTAATTTGCAATACGCAAATTACTAATGACGCGAATTACTGTTCTTATAGTAAGCTACTGAGGAGACGGCCGTTCCAGCAGCGGATGCTACGCCCCGGAGTTTTTACAAGGTAAGAAGTACCTATTTTCGTATTTTGTGACAATACCTACCTACTTACAAAATACAATTCCGCTGACATATTTTTCCATGTTCGATATTTAAATGATTGTGTTTTCGCTGTATTACCTAAACATCGAAACTGAGTATGTGGGATCGTCGTAGGTTTTTGATTATAAATAGCTCGTCAGTAGGTATCAAATGTACGTGGTAAAAAAAATATTAAGTACCTATCTCGTCATTTTTCACGAGCTCAAAATAGGCTAGGTACAGTTCTCGCCAAACATATTGTCCGGGTTGAAGTTGGCACGAGCTAACTTTAACCCGGCCAATAAGTTTGGCGAGAACGGAATCAGTACCTATCAATGAACGCGATCGCGATGTCTCGCTGTCGATCTACTGGCTACTGGCTACTGGCAAATCTCACGACGACATGAACAATTGTTTTGTAGGTTCAAATCTTGGGGAAGAGGTATAGGTATACCTACCTTTACCAACAAAAATACAGTCTCTATTACCGACAAATAAAATAGGTATGCAGCTGGCTGCGTAGCTGTAATCAATGTTACAATAAAAAAATTACGAACTCGGTGTAGATAGTCGGGTCGTACCTACATAAGTACTTACCCACCTACTACAATTTTTCGCGTTTCCTTGATTACTTTCATAATAACGATAAGTAGATCTCTGAACAATAAGACAACGTAGGTATAAGCGAGCAGGTACACACTTGCGTCGCCTCTCGGAAAGGGATGTTTCATAGCAGTACTGGGCTGCTCAATACGCAATATTTATGAAAATTAACTTGTAACAGCGTATCAATCAACATTTTTTTGTTTTTAAAATTGTTTGTGATGGCTGTCATTGAAAACGCTCAATTCTCCTCTCTTAGAGCACACGGGGTCCTCTTCGTCCTCCCTAAATTTATTCTTAATAAAGCGCGGAGCGGCCGTCCGATGTATTTTTTGATATCTCTCGCTTTGCGATGAAAGCTCGCAATCTACCGGTGTTTTTCTTTGGGGATTGAGTTTGTTCAACGTTTTGATCACGTAGGTACTTTGATGGCCGATCTCGCAACCGCCCAACGTATCGATGGTAAAGTATTTTTTTATTGCTTTTGGAGTAGGTAGATAGGTACCTTTTTATTTTATTTGACGTTCTTCATATTTTGTTTGTTTTAAATTTAGAATCATTAAAACTAAACCAATAATTACAGTATAGATACTGCTATGATTTGTAGGCTACGTGGTTTATTGTAGATCAGTTATTAAACTCTAGATTTCAGTATCTATTTTAAGGTGTTTTTTTCTTATCCAATGTAAGTAGGTAAGTCTAAGTACTTTCAAAGTTACTTTATGACTTTGTGATAAGCAAACCTTTTTCGATAGTCTCAAAAGACAAATTCTTTTAACACTCAATGAACGAGTACCTACTTTGTGCACAATCAATGCTTGTTCCTCCTATTATTGATAACGAGTCGGTAAACTGTACGACAGATGCGAAGTAGATATCATTGAAATATCTACTGTGACAGAGCCTTACATGTAAGATCATGGCCATAGATGGGAGATCTTAGCTAAAATCTTTGCAGACTTGGCAAAAGACATTCTTCCTACTTAGTAAGCTTTATGTCTATAAGCATGAATCTACAATTTACTTTAGTGAATGGGCTCTTTTTTAGACTTTTCATATACATTTACCTATATGAAAATAGTTACGAAATTGAGTCCGTATTCTATGCATCACGTGTCATCATATAGCTATCTACCTAAGTGAAAATCTTAAACTTATGTGTCATATATTTATAGCCGACATCTGCTGAAAATTGTACATTAGTCGTCGACGAAATTAATAGTATTAGCAATACTTGAACAACAAAGTCAAGAATATGAAAACATATTGGTACATAATACATATTATCTAGATACTTTTATATTTTTAAGTGATGTAAATAAGCAATTCAGTCGTTACAGTTACGTAATATACATACCTATATGTTAGAATCAACGAGTATACAATATCTACTTATAGGTATGATCAGTGTATCATCGAACGATCTACAATTACTTTGTTTTATTTCTAGACCAAAACTAATTTAAACCAGACTAGCTCGAAATCCTGCCAACACAAACTTCAACATTAACTACGTGGGCGAAGTAAACAAACAACTTTTATAAAATACACCTCTCAGAGAGGCGATGTTAGCGGAAAACTAATTCAGGAGTATTCAGGACAAAGATAACTTAACTTAAAATATACAGTCCAAGTTGTGCGGTAAAAAGTGGTGGCTTCAAGATGGCTGGGCGTGGCGCGCCGGTGGGCGGGCGGCTGGGCGGGGCCGCCCAACTGTGTCAAGTGTTTTCAGATGGATTATTTTTCTTTGATGGCTCTTACTGAGAAAGCTCTTCGTCGTAATGGAGTGGGCTATACTGTCGTGCGTAGGTATGGACAGCTTTAATAACGGTAGTGCCTTTTATTAAGGTATTTTGGAAGAGCACATGTTGAAGGTTTCAACTGGGTGCAGCTGTTATTCAGATGCATTTAAGAGACAATTACTTTAAGTAAACTATCAGTCTAAACACATGTAGTGGACCAGAGGAAATACCGTGGTTAATATGTATATTGCAACAGCATTTAGGTTGAGCATTTAGTACTTTTCGTTTATAATTCGGTTTAGAATTATTTTACAATTTAACACGAAGTTACTCCCACTAAAAGGACACATTACATTTATGTTAGCGATTTAGATAATTCTAATTTTATTTATTTATTTAGGTGTTTGGGAAAGCTCACAGTTTAATAACAGTTACAAGATAACAAGATACTTAGATAGAACTTTCGCTAATATCAACCTGTTTCATTTGAATTAAAGATTAATCAAAACTGGAAAATATGATCATTAGCTGAAACCAAGTCGGGATGTTAGACATTTAAAATCTATAATAACAAAACTACTATTACTAGTATATCGATAAGTATAGCAGCAATAATTGATAACAAGTCTAGAATTTCACTCCACTGTTAAACATAACTATACTTCAATAGCAAGACAAAAGACAATCTCCTGTAAGAAACAAAAAGAAAGTACCTATGTAAGAAAAACACATTTAATTTTTCCTACGTAAGACAATATATCACACAATTTCTCGTGAACAAACCGCTCCCCGACATAATTCTTTCAATTTCATCATGTATATTTAAATGAGTTTGTATTACAGAACGTCTGTAAGAGCTCCGCGCTTTAATATGTACGGGGACACTCTTATTATCTTGAGGGGTGCGCCTTTCCATTGCGACGACGACACGGGAAATTTGTTTGAATAAACTCATATGTAGCTTTAATCTCTCGAATACCTACACTAGAGGTGACCTTAGGGATGCTTAGCTCACTGAATGTAGCCTGTCACTGTAGGGTAGGTACAAGGTATAATTTAAATAGATAGTGGCTATGTTAGCTATTAGGTATAATTATTAAAGTCACATTATTAATCCTAGCTGTTAAGCAGGATCGTAGCAGGTGAAAAGCTATACGCTCTGCCTACCCCTATGGGAAACAGGCGTGAAGCTATGTAGGCAAGTTAGGTTTTCATCCTGGAATATTCCTGATAATATATATATACATATATAATATAATATATATCATCTTTGTGACATTTTCTTTTCAAAATGCTCATTAATTTAAGTACAGATAGTAACAATCAAAATAAGTGATGTACTTGTGTTTTTTTTATAAGCGGTTCTTGTCTTGTTTATGAACTACTGCGGTGGATAAAAAAAATCACGCATACATACCTTGTCCTGAGTTACAACAAAAACAGCCAAATCTGACTAGCCGTTCTCAAGTCTTACCTAATCTTTCAAACATGCAGCAGTTTTTATCATGATACATCACGGCCTCTCTTCCCAAATTCTTGTTTTCCACAATCACGTATCGTGTTACAACGGGGCCGCCCGCGCCACCCCGCCCGAGTCGCGCGGTAGATTTTTCCAATTTCGTCGCGTCGACGTGTCGGGAAAAAACCTCTTTTGATTTATATTTTAATTCACCGTCTCATTTCAATTTATAGGCAAGTCGCAAGCTTTGTAAAGGTATTTGTACCTGTCTAATGTCATATACATGCTAATGTGTTGCGATTCACTGATATATTTTTAAGTGGAACTCAAAGGAATAGTAAATTAGTTTTGTAGCAGTCAATTTTCCTATTTATATGTGACTCGATATTTTGAATGAAATTGTTTCGATTATTTTGTAATCATACGGCATCAATACTCGATACAATTTGATATGACATAATATAGATAAAAAAAGAATTCGTAGCAAGAGAATAAAAAGGCAGTATTAAGGACAATAATTTTATACATGCATATAGAGAAACTGAGATAAACTAGCAGTGTTTCTATTTTTTTATGTCTGTCATAAACGCTTAAAAATTGACCCTTCATTAAAAATCAAACGTTACTTGGAATGTTTTCGCAAACGTTTTATTGTGTAGTGGAACGATTGTCGTAAAGCGTAAACATTGTTGTTTGAGAGGCACTAATATCGTCGCTAAGTGGCGCGCTGCCCGGCTTTGATCCCGCGATATTGACTCCGACCTGCATATCATTTGCACGGAGCGCACGGGATGAATTTCCTATTTTTTGTGATTTTTCTTACTTGAAAAGAACGTACTATTTTAGTACTATTACTATTTTAATGCTATTTTAGAAAGTACTGTTTTACCTTATGAGCTTATTTAAACTGTAAAAGTAGCTACATATTTGTTTTTATCTCACGGCAAAACTGCAGAACAGATTTAGTTAAATTTTGTAGGCAAAAAGTGAGTTAAAATAATGATCTTTTGTCCTATTTAGGACTTGCTATAGGGGCTGGCATAGCCAGCATCACTACGACCCAGATTTTTTGTGTTGTCTCCATTACCGTATATTCCTCACTCTTTGAAGACGTGTTTCATGAAGGCGGCTAACCTACTAAGAGGAAGAAACATACAGTCTTCTGGCTTCGGGTACCCGTTGCCGAGCAGACTCACCCGCTTCGTCGCCAGGACGTCACAATAACAATCACACAAGATGTGCTGCATGTTTGGGTACTTAATAGAACAGCTTATTGCAAATATTGCAATTGACAAATACAACCCAAACTCTGAGCTAATGAGAATTTTATAGAAGACTTCATTATATAGAATACTTAGGTAGATGTTACTAATAGTACTTACATCATCTTCCTGCCCTTGTCCCAATTTATTTGTGGTCGGCGCAGCCTATCCTTTTTTCCATTCATCCCTGCTAGCCGTCACCTGCTCGTTCAATCCCTTTTCCATCATATCGACCTTAACAGAATCCATCCATCTTTTCTTTGGTTTTTCTAAGTGTACTAATAGTACACTCACATAAATAGAACAAGAAGACAAGTGTTAAAAATAAATCTTTTCACAAAATCGCTTGCTGTGCAGCAACCCGAGTACCCACTCGAAACACCCCCGATGTCCCTAGAAAATATTTAAATGAAGATCATCTGTTACTTGCGAAGCTTTTTGCCGCGCCATCTTGTCCCCCGGTTTATAAAGTTGTTCTAAAATAATGTGCTTCAGTTATTTTAGGCTATAAAGACTTTGTAATGGTGGCGTGTTGGGGTATGATGAAATCTTGTTTTATTTCGCACTTTGACCTTATACTGCTACTCTAAAGATAATTTATATTCTAAGGTACTAGCCACATCCTCCAGCTTCGCAAGGTTTTATAAATTATAGCCTATAACTTTCCTAGATTCCTAATCCCTCTTTTTGTTAGTGAAAATTATATAAAAACCCGTACAGTAGTTTCTGAGATTAGCCCGAACAAAGAAAACCTCGGTGGTTTGGTTTATAATTAGGATAGGATGGAATTACGGTTAGGTAAAGATTTTTTATTTCCTCGACGGAATTACAAATTCACTTTTACATGTTTTATTAAAAACAATGTGCCTTTGCAAATAAGGATACTATTTTATTATTAGGATAATATAGGATGAAAGAATCAGTCTATGGGAATATCAAAGTGATTACCAAATATTATCTTTATATATTAAAGTACCTACCTATCTATATTATGCTACGTAATGTAATTTAATCGAGACCGGACTTATAACCAGTCTACTGCTTTATTTTGAAAAACTAGTAATTAGGTAAGTAGTTACTTAAATACTAATTAAGTACCTAGGTACCTAATTTGAGCTTGTGGTAAAGTTAAGTGAAAACAATCGATCTGCAAGATTTGACATCACACATCCTTTGCAAGCAATGAACAAACACAATAAGAAATATAATGAAATATCTCTTGGTGTGAAATATTTCTTGGGTTAGACTTGTAGGATAGGATGGGATAGAGATGTATGATTACATTATCATCTAACAGACGCTAAAGGAATTTACAAAACTAGTTATTACTTTGGATCAGTTTATTTCGGCCTACAGTATAGAAGGATTTTTTTTACCTACCTACAAAAGGTTTTTTTGGGAATTTTAGGAACACAACAAATAAAATTCGCAAGAACATCACAACTTGTTTATTATATAACAGTGTGTCTTAATATTCCGTCAACAAACTTTTACAAGATGTCTCGCGGATACGGATTAAAGTAGAAAATTAAAAGGACTAAAACTATACAGTAAAAAACACTCTCTAGAAAAAAAAACAAATTGGTTTCACCCATGACTTAATGGACTTTGCTGACTTTGAAAGGAAATTGAAACTTATTTGTATATACACACGATTAATATTGTAAATCCCACGATGGAACTATATCTTAAATACTTTTGTAACGGAAAAGTGTTGAGTTCGTGACAATGCGTCTCACGGAACGGATACCACTGCACTATGCTTATACCACCACCGAGTTTACTTAAAATTAACTTAATTAGTTTACTTAAAAAAAAACTTAATTTAATGGAAAAGTACCTGAAACAAGACCAAGTTAAATTTAGTGCGGAATTTTTGTGTACCAAATTGGGAACACTGAACTTGTTATAGACAGGACACGTGTTGAAATCTTTAAAGAAGCTTAGTTAAAAGATGTTCTGATTTTACTTTATACTCGATTACCTTTAAAATTCCAGACAAAATATACTGTAGTAATTAAATGCAAGTGCAATCACAAAATCACATTCATTTCTCAAAATAATCAAATTCAAGTTACGTTACTATAAGAAAAACATTTCTGATTAGGCGAGCTAAACTAGGGCGGGTAATGTGACTACATAATTTACAATAGATTTGACTTTGATTTGAAATCGAATTGAGAAGCTACTCCTATTTGAAGTCGGTTAAAACGCGAAAGCACATACACTTCTTATGGTATCAATAGCAAATGAAAAGAAAAGAGCCATAATAAAAGGAGAAACCCAGCATGCTGACAGCATTTGAAAGTTTGCCAACCTGCAATAGGCTAGCGTAGTAGATTTTCAGAAAAAGACTCGTGCCCAGCAGTAGGACTGTAAACCTTGATTGATGATGATACAAAGTACTCACGTTATACTATATTAAAGAAAATGCGCGTTCCACTGCACGGGGCTCATGCAGAGCCGCGTGAGCCGCGCTGGCCAGCGGCGCGGGCGGGCGGCGTCGCGTGACGCCGGCGACCGCGGCATCGGACGCGCCGCGCCCTGCCGCCGTTGTCAGGACCGGTGGATGCGGCTCCTGGCTGCAATACAAATAAAGCCGTCAGTCCCGGTTTGTCATACGAACACCTATGACAATCGTTAGTGGTAGTTAGGAGCCCAAATAGCTTGACAACCAGTCTATCCTTCGAAATTGGTATTGCCCAGAAATTGGGTTGCAGAGGTCTGATAGCAGTCGCTTCGTGTAAAATACTGATATTCAGCCGCATCTGGTTAGACTGGAACATGACACAAGGATATGGTTGGGAAAAAAAAGCTAGGAGGATGATAAAGAGATAATTCGAGTCAGTTGACAGTTATGATGGATAAACTGCTGGACAGAATTTCTAAAGTGTTGGATTGCTGTTTGATGCCAACAATCTGGCCAAAGCTCTAAGGAAGTCCTTATAGCTTCTCAGCAGTATATTTAGGCCTTCCCTGCGTGAACGGAACTGTTGGATGGTGTGGTAACCCACCACGTGGGAATGTAATGCTAAAGTAATTGAGAGATTCGACGCTATAATGTCGTTTGTTGTACTTACCATACCGCAGTAGGTCGCGGATTGGCGGGCACCCTGGCTCACTGTGAACAACAACGTGTTTGTTAAAAAGTTTTCATCATGTAAAAGTGCACTTGAAATAATCCTTCCCTTAGGATAACACCAGATCAAGCTGTGTCTACCCATGCTGGCCAAATACTGGCTGGCTTAATTTTTAATGGTCCTAGCTATTACTACTAGCTTGCTACTAAAATTTGGGAAGAAGAAACCATGAAAAATTCACAAAAACCGATTTCTCATTCCTAAATGCAGCATTGTAATCATATAATTATTCTTATCGTTAGATAAAGGTAAGAATGAAGAAAACACGTGGTTACAAATTTCACGAAATGGCGTCTCATTAGATACGATTTGAATCACTTGATTCCCATAAATACTGCTAGCAGAAATATAAGAATACACCATGACTACTGAAATACAATGCAGTTAAAGTAAAAACCAGAACGAAAAAAGAAGAAAGAAAAATTATGTAAATGATATTAAAATTAATTACTTACGTCCCGCTGCAACACCCGAATGCGCGGAGCTCATGCGCTTGCGACCTTATATAGTCTAATTTTCGACTACGCATTGTAATAACATCGTAACTAAACTTTACAAAAACTATTGCATATTCTGCTTCTATGGAATAAGTACTCTCATAACAGTCTAAAAAAGACTGGATTCGAGTATGGTTCGACCTAAATCAACTGTCAATTATTAAAAAAATAAATACTGTTTTTGATGAATGTATAATGCATTTATTAGAAAATTGTGAAAGACTAACTTTTTATGTCAAAATAAATAAGAATTATTAACATTGCTAATGATTGTGGCCATTTTAACCAGTACCCAACAGGTCCTGTGGCAAAACATGGTGTAGGTTTAACAAACAACTATACATTTGGTAAAAGTTATTTTCATTTGGTTTAACTGACACAAAAGAATAAGAGGGGTTTTAGAAATAACTATTAATTCAGTGAACCAAATTTCATTTTTATAAGGTTTATTTTTATTTAATCTATCTTTCTTTATTTTTATAAATTCTTTATTTAATATATCTTTTAGTAAATGTCTGAACTGAATTTTAATGCTCATATGCCAAAAGAAAGAATAACAGCAATATTTCAGGTTTAAGCAGCTGTTTCCGTTATGGACAGCTGATGGAAACGTTTTTCTCTATCATACAACTGGGGGAATTCGTGATGGGGGATCGTCATATGATAAATAAATAGGGAAAAGTCACGCAAATGTTGTTTCTGGTACAGGAAAGTTTAGGCTTAACGGCTTATTCCATAATTATAATTGTAATTATAATTAAATAAAGCAGTTTTTTTTGTTGTAAAAATCGACTTCACTACTTACTATCGATTACGTGAAATAATCTCAGGGGAAATTTTACTCACGACAAATTAATTTAGGTATAGGTACTATGAGAAAATTCTTAATACCAAAGTGTTATCATAGTTTTAGACTGTGGTGTTATTAAGGAATTCCAATATGATTTTTTTACGACATTTTAGATACTTAGGTATTATAATTGCGTAACTTACAACAATAATGGATCTTGAAATCTTATTATGGAGTTAGATAGATAAAATCAAGTTTGAAATTATAACTCGAAACATCGAGATATCATCTATTAATTATTAATCAAAGTTTATCCATTGTAAAATGCAGTTATGCGGTTATGATCATTGGGCGTGTAAACGCCTGTGATGAGTTGTTTTTAATATACCCTCACAATATCTTGTATAAATACTTCTAGAACATTCGATATTCCGATTTGATACGACGTGATAATTTCACATGCTTAGCGAGTTGATTTGGCTATGATGAATGTCCAAGTATAGGTATATAAAAGAAAATCTTCACTGACTGAGTGATCTATCACCACATAGCTCAAATCACTGAATGAAAATTTGGCACATACCATATATTCATAAGGCTTCCCTTAAGAAACGATTTCGGGAAATTGTCACAGGATGGGGGAAAATTTGATTAGCGACCATTTAGTTTTCCCCAATCTCTTGGGAATTTCCATGAGTATGATGATAATTAATTAATTAACAGGCATAGTTTTAAATACAAAAAGAAGATACTGAAATATTCGCACTAATTCAATTATATTTCATTAGACGGATAAAATTTAACATGACATTGACCACCTAATATCAGTAGGTAATTTATAGCAATTTCTATGTTATTTTAAAGTACTTGAAGGTGTTAAATGTAATGCATGTCGCAACATACTGAAACCGAATTTAATAGGTAGGTATAGTGTAGAAATAGATACTGATGAGAGAACTTTTTACTAGTCCGTAAAACATTGTGCTTTTGATTTTAAATAATTAAGTATGTGAAATGCACCTATATTTATGGTTAAATAGTCTTGTACCAAAACAATAATTTAAAATTCTACCTATGTTATCTTACAATAAAATGTCTTTTTGTAAACGACCGAGTGTGAAAATAATAGAAAAGTTTTATCTTCTTAAGCAATCCATGTTTATTACGTAGGATAATAGAAGTAATACCAACTTTGTTACACTGAAATTTTTCTAAAACTACCCTCCCTTAAATAAAACAGAGTAACAGTCCCATTCTTTACAGATAAAATATATCTCACGAACTTCTAGCTAAAACACTAAATCAAAGTACATAGCCCGCTATATATAAAGTACATAAATCGTCGGCCATTTTGGCTCGGTAAATTTAATAATCCTGGGAGCTCGTCCTTAGTAAAGACAAATGTCCACCCACCACCCTGCTGGGAAAATATTACATAAGTTTCCTGGAAAAACGACTAGAGGGCGGGACTTGGGCGTGGTGTCGCCACGCCCTGCCGAGTGGGCGGGGCTTCGTAAGGCAATGTGGACTCTTGGTAAGGTCCAAGATTTGGTCGTTTTATTAAATGGACGCAAATAATTTGGTCTGAGTGCTAGTATAGAAGTTATATTAGATGAAATAGATTGTATGGAGTAATGGCTTTGTTTGTCTTCTTTTCTTGTATGTGCCGTAGCCATTATTTCGAGATACAAGTATCTATATACCTAATGGGTTTTTGTTATGCTAGCCCTTAACTACCTATCTATAAGTACAGTTGAATTTCGGTTAAGGCTAAGGAAGAATGTGTAAAGTTCATTGTAAGTTACTGCTTCCACAACTGGAGGGTATTTTTAGTTATATCTAATATCTATCTATCTCCTTATTATTCCTCCTCCTTCACTATTTCACTACACACAAATCACAGTAAAGTATTGAAATACATCTATTTCAGTACTAATTTTACTTTAAATTACCTATACCCACTAAAAGTAATTCACACTCACACTTCCAAGTATATCAGATTACCAGGTAAGTTATCGTTTAGTTAAGGCTAAAATAGGCTAAAATATCTGATGTACCTTTTTACTTTTTTATGCTGTCGGGCTATTATCGAATAAAACCTTACTACCGACTAAAACAGTTTTAACAATATTGTGTTCTTTCAAGAATCTATGATTTATACCAATCCTATTTAATGTTATGTTAAAAATGATGATGTTGTGTTAATAGTGATCGTATTATTGGTACAAATAACTGTGGCTAAAAACTGTGATTACGTATATTTAAATTTGGAACTGGAACCCTTTTGTAACTGAGAACAAAACGACTTCATCGTATTAGTTACATTAACATAACTGCGCTATTTCCATTAGCACACTAAATAAAAAGTGTTCTAAACAAAAAGGTCACTTTAGCCAAATTGCCTAAAATAGGGAGACAAATAAAATAAAAAAACAAAACAACAAATTAATGAGCACCGCTAACTTCCCCGAGACTGGGACGGAGGGACCACACAAATGCTAATTTTTCAACAACTAAACATTTTTCGGTACGATTTCCAAAAAGAATTTGTATTTGGTGCAAATGGGGTGCAAAAAAGTGTACAGCAGAAACATTTTGAGAAGATAATAGACAAAATTGTTATGTCTGAAAATTATTTGGTGATACAAGTAGGTAGTACTTATAATAATATATTGTAAGACAATACTAATATACATGTTAGGTTAATGCAGAATATTCACATCACATTAACTCTGTTATGAAGCTGACAGAAAAATAGATATAAATATTATTACAGTAGATTGTTTTTTTTTATGATTCGTAATACAAAACAAACAAAATAGCCTTTTGCATATGCAGTACCAAAAGGCGACACACGATAGAACATCCTGGACTGAGTTTTTCCTTTATTAAAAATATCCTGGACTGAGTTACAGAAGGCCTTTTCCTTGTACTGAAGTACTTGTGTTGAAGACTTTTCGTTAATGCCATAATAAGAAGAATATTTTTTTCTTTACCTATTATATTTTGTGGATTGGATGACGATCAAGCTAGTCATACTTCTCATTTATATTCGCATGTAAGTGACTTAATATTTCTTTATAAGAATAAAAAATCTTTAACCAGTTTACCAGTACTGGGGCACAAAAACTACTAATGTAAAATTGTAAAAAATCCCAGTTACAATTTTCTAATGGGTCATTTATCTGGCCGCCAGCGTATTCCATCCGGCCCCCGCATCTGGCGCTCAATTTAAAACAAAAAGGTAACACACAGAGGCCACAGGAACTTCGGGAAAAAGGACCATCTCCACCCACTTCCTGTTGTTTGTCTCTGGTACACACATATTTTTTAACTAAGTGCCTATTTTGAATAAAAATGCGTCTCCCTTAACCGTTAAAATGTACGGAGCGAGTCCTGAAGATTTATGTCGCTACGTTCTCTTTATTTTAGAGATAACGCTATTGTTCGTAATTTTGGTCGGACATGTATTTGTAAGGGTATTGTGTGAGGGAAATTCGGGAGTAATTGAAAAGACTGAGGAAGTCTCCCGTGATTTACTGGTAATGTTACGTGTGAAAATAAATATTTAACGGGTAGATATGTAGATTTTCATGAACATAAAAAAAGTTATAGTTCGAATCACCTTATCATTTCAAACTGTCAGAAACTACATAGGCCATAGAAATAAATATATTTTCTCATCATCAAACAGTCACACATTACCTACTTAGCAATTTAAATAGGTATGGACTGGTTTCTGTGATAGGTAAAACCTGTATTACAGATCACCAGGATCCCCTTAGAAGAGCCTAAGTGCCTGTATCACCATCTCTGGATAGCCGCTAACCGTTGGATATTTTTTTTTTATAAAATTTGTTGAAAATGTCTCCCACAAGTAATTTAACGGGATCTTACTAGGAGGTGGTGATTGTCGAGAAACACCAGGCCCTAATTGTTTGTAATAGCTAAATTCCTTACTAGATACCTAATTCCCTACAGAGATCGGCTAGGAAAGGAGGATTTTGGGAGTTTCCCTATTCCTAGGATTGGGCAATACTAGATCAACTCTTGTAACGTTAGAAGGCACAGCTAGCCTTTGTTTATTGATGTTTCACAAGTCAATACTTTTGTGTTTCCTATATGGAATTAACTTTGATTGCCTACAAACTCATAAAAGGGGACTGAAGGGACCACTTCACTTCAGTTGATAGCTGTGACCGGCAGACCGAAATCAAATGAATATACTTATAAAAAGTCAAAAGGCTGCAATAAACGGTCCACTTTATGCAAGGCAGCAGTGGGCGACGGATTGCCACGAGAACTCTGTCAAGAGTGTATCGACATAGAAGAAAATAAATCATGTTATGTGATAAAAATAGGCAAGTGTCTACCGGAGGAAATTTGTCACGTCTGTATTCCCTGAAAGGCTAAGCTGAGGCGTAGGTCGGTAATGCTGTTTCTACATCGATACTTCGCTGGTATATTTAGATCCCATGGCCTATCCCAGTGGAGAAATATATTTGTAAATATTGACAATGACATCACTGTTGGATGCCCTATTTATACGGATGCATTTCCGGCATGACATACAGCTATAGCGTTGAATGGAGTGTGTTACAAACACGTTTGGATCTATATAAAAAAATGACATTAATGGCCTTTTTCACACCTCTGGATAGCCGCTAACTGCCGAATATATACAAAAATAGAAAAAAAATTGTATGAAATTAACTGCCACCTAATTAAACGAGAACTTATCAGTAAGCTGTGAAAATGTATAAATACCAACATCTATAAAACAATACTGTATAGATTTTTCTAAAACGGTAGTTCCACATCACTGCAATTAAGTCGTTACGTGGTTATACTGGTTATGGTTGCCGATCATCGGCGCCCGCGCATCGTGTCGTGATCACTGATCTTTACCGATCTATTTGCATCGCGCGCACTGTGCAAACAGTCGCTTTCATGTTCACGAATTTTCGCCATCGACCTTTATACAGGTTGTTGATAAAGTTTTTTGAAGTATGCGTTTACGTTTTTCTAATTAATCTGGTTAAAAACAGAACAGTTTCAGCACTGCTAGTAGGTACAGTTCTCGCCAATCTTATTGTCCGGGTTGAAGTTGGCACGAGCTCACTTTAACCCGGCCGTAAAAATCGGAGAAAGAAAAATATTAGATTGTAATAAATAAAACGAAAGCTCAAGTCGTAGGCTGTTATAAGCCGTTATAAATCATTTATATCCACTACTTTTCTTCGCTTGCCGGCTACGGTACGGCTACGACTACGGCGGCTGCCGGCCGGGTTAAAGTTTGCTCGTGCCAACTTCAACCCGGACAATAAGTTTGGCGAGGACTGTACCTACTGGTTACCACAAAACATGAAGCAATACAGTCATCCAGACGGACTCGTCATATTTTTATTATCACCTGTGGCCTTCTTTTTCCGCCAGCGGCTTCGCCCGCGTGGTCAGGATATTTCTTATAACTTTCATCCCCTTTTTCAACCCCTTACAGCCCCTTTTTCGCATTAAAAAGTAGCCTATGAGCCTATGTCCTTTCTCAGGCTCTACACTATCTGTGTACCAAATTTCGTTTAAACTTTATTTTAGAGAAAACGCTATTGTTCGTAATTTTGGTCGGACATGTATTTGTAAGGGTATTGTGTGAGGGAAATTCGGGAGTAATTGAAAAGACTGAGGAAGTCTCCCGTGATTTACTGGTAATGTTACGTGTGAAAATAAATATTTAACGGGTAGATATGTAGATTTTCATGAACATAAAAAAAGTTATAGTTCGCATCACCTTATCATTTCAAACTGTCAGAAACTACATAGGCCACAAAAATAAATATATATTCTCATCATCAAACAGTCACACATTACCTACTTAGCAATTATGCAAATAGGTATGGACTGGTTTCTGTGATAGGTAAAACCTGTATTACAGATCACCAGGATCCTCTTAGAAGAGCCTAAGTGCCTGTTTCACCATCTCTGGATAGCCGCTAACCGTTGGATATATATTTTTTTTAATTTGTTGAAAATGTCTGCCACAAGTAATTTAACGGGATCTAACTAGGAGGTGGTGATTGTCGAGAAACACCAGGCCCTAATTGTTTGTAATAGCTAAATTCCTTACTAGATACGTAATTCCCTACAGATATCGGCTAGGAAAGGAGGATTTTGGGAGTTTCCCTATTCCTAGGATTGGGCAATACTAGATCAACTCTTGTAACATTAGAAGGCACAGCTAGCCTTTGTTTATTGATCGTTCATAAGTCAATACTTTTGTGTTTCCTATATGGAATTAACTTTGATTGCCTACAAACTCATAAAAGGGGACTGATAGGACTACTTCACTCAGTTGATAGCTGTGACCGGCAGACCGAAATCAAATGAATATACTTATAAAAAGTCAAAAGGCTGCAATAAACGGTCCACTTTATGCAAGGCAGCAGTGGGCGACGGATTGCCACGAGCACTCTGTCAAGAGTGTATCGACATAGAAGAAAAGAAATCATGTTATGTGATAAAAATAGGCAAGTGTCTACCGGAGGAAATTTGTCACGTCTGTATTCCCTGAAAGGCTAAGCTGAGGCGTAGGTCGGTAATGCTGTTTCTACATCGATACTTCGCTGGTATATTTAGATCCCATGGCCTATCCCAGTGGAGAAATATATTTGTAAATATTGACAATGACATCACTGTTGGATGCCCTATTTATACGGATGCATTTCCGGCATGACATACAGCTATAGCGTTGAATGGAGTGTGTTACAAACACGTTTGGATCTATATAAAAAAATGACATTAATGGCCTTTTTCACACCTCTGGATAGCCGCTAACTGCCGAATATATACAAAAATAGAAAAAAAATTGTATGAAATTAACTGCCACCTAATTAAACGAGAACTTATCAGTAAGCTGTGAAAATGTATAAATACCAACATCTATAAAACAATACTGTATAGATTTTTCTAAAACGGTAGTTCCACATCACTGCAATTAAGTCGTTACGTGGTTATACTGGTTATGGTTGCCGATCATCGGCGCCCGCGCATCGTGTCGTGATCACTGATCTTTACCGATCTATTTGCATCGCGCGCACTGTGCAAACAGTCGCTTTCATGTTCACGAATTTTCGCCATCGACCTTTATACAGGTTGTTGATAAAGTTTTTTGAAGTATGCGTTTACGTTTTTCTAATTAATCTGGTTAAAAACAGAACAGTTTCAGCACTGCTAGTAGGTACAGTTCTCGCCAATCTTATTGTCCGGGTTGAAGTTGGCACGAGCTCACTTTAACCCGGCCGTAAAAATCGGAGAAAGAAAAATATTAGATTGTAATAAATAAAACGAAAGCTCAAGTCGTAGGCTGTTATAAGCCGTTATAAATCATTTATATCCACTACTTTTCTTCGCTTGCCGGCTACGGTACGGCTACGACTACGGCGGCTGCCGGCCGGGTTAAAGTTTGCTCGTGCCAACTTCAACCCGGACAATAAGTTTGGCGAGGACTGTACCTACTGGTTACCACAAAACATGAAGCAATACAGTCATCCAGACGGACTCGTCATATTTTTATTATCACCTGTGGCCTTCTTTTTCCGCCAGCGGCTTCGCCCGCGTGGTCAGGATATTTCTTATAACTTTCATCCCCTTTTTCAACCCCTTACAGCCCCTTTTTCGCATTAAAAAGTAGCCTATGAGCCTATGTCCTTTCTCAGGCTCTACACTATTTGTGTACCAAATTTCGTTTAAACCGGTTCAGTAGTTTTAGCGTGAAAGTGCGACAGACAGACAGACAGAGTTACTTTCGCATTTATAATATTAGTAACGATTTCGTATTTTCAGGGCGAGGTAATGAGAGGATTCGTTAACAAATTGATTTATATATATACCGTTTTGTTTTCGGTATTCTACCTATGTCCCCCCCACCCCTTAAATGTGTAAAACATCGACCTGTAAGTAAATGACCGTGGGATCGCGGCGGGTGCGCGTGCGCTTGCAGACGCCTCGGGCGCTGGTGGCCACAACCTTCTATTACCATTCCATCTCTCACTGAATGCTTAGATACTGCATTAGGGTTGTTTCTGAATAAAACATATGGCAGAAGTGTGTTTATACACTCCTCAAATTATTATATCATAACATATCCTCATACACATAAAAATGGGCTCAGATCCAAAGTTTGGATTCCAAACTCCGAGCTGCTAATTTCATGGAAAAACCACGTAGCAGTCGCGCTCAGGGCCAAAGCCTTGTGGAGAATAATTAATTATCTAGTAAATAGTATGAAACCTATTAAAAGAAAGGTTACTAAACGCCTAACTAGGAGTATGTAGTTATTACCTTCTTATCTTGTCATTTAAAATTGTAAAATTATAAGTAATATCCCATTGACACTGTTTTATTACAATCAATTGTGATATACGTGGAATATTTAGTTAATTAATAATCTACTATATAAAAAGAAGTCGGGTTTTCCTTCCTGACGCTATAACTCCAGAACGCACGAACCGATTTCCACGGTTTTGCATTCGTTGGAAAGGTCGTCTCGGGCTCCGTGAGGTTTATAGCAAAGAAAATTCAGGAAAATTTTCAACAGAAAAGCGGGTTAAAAAGGTTATCAAGACCACGCGGGCGAAGCCGCTGGCGGAAAGCTAGTCAGGTATAAAATAATCCTGACGTATAAATTCCTTTCATAACGGTTGAATCAAAACATTGCCAGCTATGTCATAATAGGCGTCAGCTAGTTTAAAAAAAATAATTAAAACATTGACTTGTAAAAGTGTCCTTGAAGATATATTTACTAAAATAATTTATCATCATTTCAATTCATGCTTTTCTACTAGCTTTTCATAGCCGAAATCTGGGCAGAATGGTCTTGCCAACCCTAGCAGAGCAAATACTGAGGGTAGCTATGCGAATTGTTTGAATTGGTGTGCTTACACGGGTCAGGGGTCAGGTCATGATGTGGAAGTAGCAGCTCTTGAGTGAAGTGAAGCAAGTATACGTGAGGAACTGATCTTAATCGATGATTAGGTACCGCGGAGAGAAACGTTCAAAGGTGTGTTTGCAGGTCAATAGAAACTAGCACAAAGACGATAGATACATTGTAAAGTAAATGAAATGGTTGAAAAATATTTACTCTGCCAACATTTAGAAAGAAACTTACATCTTATGTACAGCTTTATGTAGATAAATATTTTAAGCCTAGGTAAAAGAGAGCGAGCCACAAATCCCTACGAGTCCTCATTAACCTCCTAGCTTTTTCCTGAGTATGTTGGGGTCGGCTAATCACCTTCCAGATACGGTTGACTATCATTTATACAAAACGACTGGCATCAGACCTCCGTAACACAATTTCTGGAGAATACCTACAGATATTCGAAGGAGTATTTCGAATATTGGTATTCTCTAGAAATGTCTGCTTTTCGTATGATAACTGAGACCGACGGCTTTGGGCGTTCAAAGGGGTCAGCGCCGTTTATCCATGCTAGTACTAATCGTTTGATGAGCGAGTTATAAGACACGGGCTTATATGTGTCCTGAGGGCCTGGCCAAGTTGCAATCAAAGGTTCGGATCGGCGTACAAATGACATAAGCTTTCGACAAATCTGACGTTTACGAATGTTTGTGTGTTGTGACATCACTGAAAATATTAAGCGATTTATGTATGTATCGGGATTGCGATTTAGGGTTCTTTTTTTGTACATTATGTATATGTTTTAATAGTTATTGAGTTGAAATGTTTTAATAGTATAGGTAATTAGTTCTTTTTTTTTTCTATCAATTATTTTAATTAATTCTTACTGTTCTTCACTCTGATTACTTAGGTATACCTGCTAGGTACCTTGCCTAATGGGCAGTGTATCAAACAATCCATTTGTTTTTATCGTCCACTAGCATTACACACTCAGGCTTCGTGACTGACGCCGTTACAACGAGGAATTGTAATTTGACGTGAATTATGACGTCACTTATTACCAACGTCGTTAACTGTTGCTAAATAAAAAATCATATCTAGAAACCCGTAGCAAAAAGTAAACTAAAAATGTACTATTTTTTTATTTTTTTTCGTACCGCATTTCTTGATGCTCTTTTTTAGCACAAAGGTTAACTGGGAGAGAATATCTTATGGCATTAAGTCCGCCTTATGTACCATCAATGTGCATTAAAGATTAAATAAATTATATCACTTAACATTTAAATATTTTCCTGTGTATCCTCTTATGGCTTTCCGTTTAGGAAAGCCATAATATGTTTTAAAAATTTAAGAATACGTACTTATTTTTGTATACCAAAAAGTGCAAACCAAAGCGATACTAAATAATTATTTACAACACCCTACATTACTACTATTTATGTATGTATCTGCTGAAGTCAATGTATATTCTGTAAACTACATATTGCAATAAATAAATAAGTAAATATACAAGGTGGAAGGGACATCGACGCACATCTGAATACCATGAGTTCAGTACATGATTCTGGACCCCCCTGCGTTGAAATTTTCCGAACTTTTTTTTATCAATTTTTCATTTTTGTCTGCAGTTTTTTTTACTTGAACGTGTAATCAATTATTTAATGGAAAGCTCTGTGATGTTGGAAAATGTATTGCAGGCGGGACAAGCAAAGAAACAATTTTGTTGGTGAACGAACAGCTTGTCCCGCCTGCAATACATTTTCCAACATCGCAGAGCTTGTTTTTAGGTTTTAAGTTAGTTCTTTTTACGCAGTCGGGTTTTTTGTTTCATTTAATAATTGATTTTATTTCCTACTTTTTAGTTTATGAATCATCATAGAATCACTAGATAGATCCTAAATGATAATTTAAAATGAAAATTGACCAGACATAGGAACGGACATACATACATACGCGTCAAACACATATGAAACCTTGTCACGAAGTTTGTGCGTCGGTGTCCCTTCCACCTTGTATGTTGAAGTCAATGTACCTATATTCTGTAAACTACATATTGCAATAAATAAATAAGTAACTATAGGTAATGCTTCGTTTTTATCTTCCATATTGTCACATTACTGGAAAAAAGCCTCCCCTAACTAAGTCCTTCCAGGTACTTTTTTCTTATAAATTTAAAAAATAAATAAAAAATGTTCGTTAAAGCTCTATTTCTAATTAGAAACATTGTTTATGAGTGCCATTCGTGTACGTCACACATAAAATATTGCAAGAGCCATTTAACACGATATTCGTGTGAACACTTACTTACTAGTGTTTGTTACTTTCTTGTCAAAAGTTTGAAATGAAGGGAATGTCAGTTTAGTAAGATTTGTTTGTTGCGAATGTAATGTGTCAGTAGATAGTACTTTCAACACGAAAGTAGAAGGAATTTAAAAAGGTTGATTAAAATGTTTGTGGTTTTTAAGAATGGTTTAATTTCATTATAATTTCGCAGAGTAAATTCCGCATGTTGATATCATAGACTATAACCCAATATCTATCATTGTAAGAGATGCCCAGCAGTGGGACAGTATGGTTGATGGTGATGAAACAATTCGTTAACACGAGCTTGTCAATACATAGTTTTGCTTCATTCAATTCAGTTTTTAATTATGGCAACCTCAACCTGTTTTTAAGCCTAGGCTCTTGTCAGTGTCGATTTATGAAAATCACAACTGGTTTTATACATATAAAAGTACATCGTAAAGTTGTTTATTTTGCTATATTCTTGACTACTATTATTTCAAGGTTCTTCTTCCATCTATTTTGTTACTACAGTATTCTATTAGTTTATTTGTCAGTACTTCGTAGAGAATATTTCTATCAATGTAGAAAGAAAAGAAAGTTATTCACATTCCAATAGGTATATTTTTATAAAGCAGCATAACTATTTATCGAACTTTCAATACAAAACCAACATGCGTGCATCACACAGATTGGACACCGCGTCATGACCTGACATCAAGCCTGACAAACATACGACATTTACAAAACAATAAAACATTGTAAAGTACACCTTATCTCTTCTAAATAAAGTTGTAAGATGAATAAAATGATGGTAAAACTGGGTTGGTTCAGCATAACCCTATATTTGCGCGTGACATATCCAAATGTTGATGCACTAGCGCGGAAAATGACGTGTCAGCGTGTTCACGCCGAGTGACGTCATATTAACACCTCGATGCTGACGCGAGAGGTATTAGCTTTTAGGATTTTCACTTTTTGGTCTGTCTGTGTTTTTTATTTGTATTTGGAATGAAATATTTGAAAGAATAACAGTTATTTGCCTTATAAAACCGGTATGCAGTTGAACCATCGGTTTCTGCTCCATTGATCGTTTGATTCCCGCACGGAACAAATATTTGAATGGTAATTTTTTTATAGTACGGAAAATTGTAATGTATCACCTGGGTTCCTACTTATGTGGGACTCGTACCGACTAAAACCGCACGCCTTTCATAGCCGTTTCTTTATCTTATCTTTAAGACATATTATAGGCTTAAATCTTGCGAAACAACGAACCTATCGAACGAAAACTAAGAGGGATCGTACAATTCCTAACTTCAGGATTTGACAAGTCACCACCACAGGTTTGGAGACACCTTCGTTGACCACCCAAAAAGCTAAGAAAAGTTAAGTTTATTATGAGGAACGTAACGTAACGAACCTATAAAACGCTCCCAAACAATCGGGAAACATAACAAATTTTGCAGATTCCATGCAAAAATATTCAAAGCAGTGAGCTAAGGCGGCCATATTATTTTGATGCACAATGCGACACGCACGCCGCCTAGCGGTGGCTCGGTACTCACACGTTTGACAGCATTCCCAAGATGGCGGCCGGAAAAAGCGCGGGAAGACACCGGTGCACACCACAATGCATACCACAATGCATTAACACTGCAGTCAACCACAGAAACGATAAAACATTCACATTTTATACACTACTTAGACCACCGAGGTCAACTGACACGAGTAATCACTTTGGGTTACGCATGATCAAGGTCACAACGCATGTCCAATCAGCTGATATATCACTAATTACGATGACGGAGCTATGCCTTCCCCGGCAGCGGATCGTCGAATGAAAACCTCCACCATGTTGTTACTGAATTTTATACTCCATCCCAGTCAGCAGAGCCTCCAAGTTTGCCTCCTTCAAATTCGTTATGCATACAGCACCAAGGGCTGTTGAATACCGTTCGCGTTTATTTATGAACAGGCAAACTTCTGGTGGCTGGTGGGACGTACGAAATACGTTATAGGCTCGCCTCCCCCGAGCGCCGAGCGCCGGCCACCGTCGCCGCACACACCACCAACAATGCATGCGATCGCTGAAAAAGGGCTTTTTATGTATTCAACTTCACAACTCTGTAGCTCATCTGCAAGTCGTATTATGGATCTAATTAACAAGTTAATATGGGCGATCCGGGGCCGCCGCGTCTGCGCACACCGGCTGAATTCCATTCTGGATTTACAAATTTGAATGTCGAAGTCGAATTGAGCTTCATTCAAATAGCGCGAAGCCTTTGTGATTTCGGAATACACGAAAAATTTAAATTCACCTGCGCAGAAAATGTTTAAAAGTTGTCTGGAGCATCCGCGTGCGTTTTGAATCTCCCGCGATTGCGACTTTGCAATGGTAAGGAGCGTTCAGAAATTCCGCCCCGCCCGACACCCCCATCACAAAGTATAATGATATCGTCGCCAGCGTTATTATGGCAGTCGTCATAAATATTTCATAGATGTAGCGAGGGCAGTAATGACCGAGTGACCGGCGATCGCCGAGACTCGTCGCCATCTTAGATTGCACATTATACCCCGGTCTACCGCCAGATCCCCCCTGGTATAGCGAGTCATTATACCGAGATGTTATGATATCAAGCAGTCATTGAACGTCTTAGCTTTACTTAGTAGTGGAACCGTATTGTGCTAGAAAACAATTGTACATTTTATTGTTATTGCAGTTGGACTTAGTGTTTTAAGTAAAGCTTATTATGTTCCTAAAATCATAGAGGAAGATAGGAAACTTGGTAGTTTGGAAGTTTAGTGCAGTTTTATAAGCACACGGGTAACTTTTGCTAAGACGTTCAATAAAATAGCTGGCTGACTTTACAGGATACTAAACTCGTCTGGCAACTCGTCTAGACAACTCGCAAACAGATTTAAAATTACTTTTCAGTACACTGCCTAAAGTCAGTATCTACAAAATTAAAGTTTCTAAAATTATCATAGCCATCTTACATATTAAAGATGAATAATCCTGAGTCATATTATCTGCTGGATGCTAGTATCCCTCCAAAGGTATAACGAAGTAAATAGAATACTTTTCATTCAAAGGTACCTATACCTTTGCTAAAAGAACGTTTGAGAGTTCATATTTGCCATCTTTGTAGAAAATCCTAAATCATAATTTTCAGCATCCAATATCTTGCTTGTCCCCTTCCACACTTTGTTATTCGCTGTACCAGTACCGTGGCACGTGCCGGCCCCCAGACGGCACGGCGTGAAGGTGGCTAATTACCTCGTCCTCGACCGGACACCGACGTCCTTTGATCACCAGCCTTTGATCGGCCGACGACACTACGTAAAGGTACTCTGCAAGAGAGCTGAGCGGACATTTCATTTAATTGCAATTATGAAGCATTTGTTCCTGAAAAAGAAGCTCAGGCGTGCAGTAAGATTGTGTTTGTAATTTTGATTTTCCTTAATTTATTCTTGTTTGATTTAAAAAGCTCTTGTAGTTTGGCTGCAACCTAATTGTCATCAAATTAACTAAGACATGCATATGCCTTTGTACTGTATTTTGTCATAATAGAAGCATAAGTTTACCTTTTAGTTTAGTATCTGAATATAATATTAACCTAGTTTTAGATTCAGACGGTAGTCTGAGCATAAGACAGATAGACAGAAATCTTTAAGATGGGTTTACGTGCTCATGGTAGTACGGCTTCGGTTTAGCAGTCAAAATGTCCTTTAAACCCGCCAGCCTCTGGCCCGCAGAGTTCTACCGATTTCCTTTGACTGAAAACTTGTTAGAGGTCCGTATTAAAATTCAAAAACGACGCACGGAACTCAGTCCCGATTCCTGAAAACATTATTCAGGGGATTTGAATAATGATTTTGTTTTAGTCCGTACTCACACCTCATGGTTTAATGTATGCGCGAAGATTCAGGCCCCGAAAGTTCCTAACACGATTTTTGGTTGGACTTAAATGGTTTTCAAACTTAATTTTGTGGGCTCTCGGCTTTTTAGTCGCAAAATGTGTTTATGCAAGAATCCCTTTATGAACAAAGTTGTTGTAATTTATTGCTTTTAAACTTGCAAAGTGTAGAAGGATTGGCCGCGAGACCTGTGATGAAGTGCACTTCATAATTTGGAGTGTTGGAGGTTTTTAAAGCTTTATGATTCTATATAATGGAATTAAATAATAATTAAATTTCACTTGATAAAGTTTACTTTAAAATAATAATAATTTCTCGTACTAAAAACAAACTGCTGTTAGTTTTTTTATAACGTCATTACTTTGTGAATGAGATGAAGAATTATTAAATCAATTGATGCTTCTTTCAGTTCTTGAAACTGAAACAATAAGAGTTCGTAAATTATTCGTTTCAACGGTGTAAATATTAAATGGAAATGCATGTTAATGAAACACTCCTGTATTTTTGTTCAGAGACTGTCTGGTCTTCAAATGAAGCCATAAGTGCTCTCCACCAAACATCGTGCCTTCAGACAGTAACAGTCAAAGTAATCTAACAGAAAAAAGAACTTGCCATATTTTATTCAAATTCGGCGTCGCGAACAGTTGAAGCGAAAAAAATATGAATATGATTTCCTTACGCACTTTACAAAAGTTGCCTCGCGCCAAATGAAGCATATTTCGAGCCATAACACTCGCATTATTCAGAAAAACTCGTTTGAGACTGCTGTTCAATGCGCGACTAGCCGCATGAAAATGTAAAATCTGAATTTAAGTTGCGCGTATACAGACAAAATGTTTATAATAAATGGTAATAATGGTCTAAGCACTAATTGTATCATTATAAAGCAATAAGACTAAGAAACCACCTAGCGAAAACTTGAAAAATCAAGGTAAATATACTTACTTAATTAACAAGTGCCTATCCTTCTTGCAAAACTTGGCAGTCAGCTTTGTATGAGTGCTGTAAGTATGAAAATGTCCCAATCTTTTCAATAAGTTGTACTTTTGCAACCTAAAAACAAACACACCAAAGTCGTGCAGCGAACAGGATGCTTTATTCAAAGCAAGTCTTTAGAACAGTTGAAGAGGGAAGCGCCTTAACTTTTTATGTACATTTTCGACTAAATGAACTGAAACTGTATTTCGCAGATGCTAAGTAAACTTTTTTTTGGGTTAAGTACCGCTAGAGAATGAGGCGTTTATTTTGGCTACATTTTGCGACGAAAATACACAGTTGAGCTGAAATATGCGAGCCGCCTCTCTATGTGAAATAATTTGAGATTTGCCTGTATTATATTTAGACACGAATAGTATATGCGACGTTGTTTGTGATGTATATTTGTTTTGTCGTAAAATTTGTTACACTGCCATTATAAGTAGAAACTAAACCAATAATAATGTAGAACTATATATCAATACCTAACCTAATTCAACAAAAAACTATTGGTAATGTTAGTTTTTAGCCACCAGAGCTTTTTCATATTAGCTTTGCATGAATTTTCTACAAGAATGGTTTCTCTGACGTTTAACAATACATTGTTGCGATAAACGCATGTCTCATTTTGATAAAACATTCTATACAAACGACTACAGAACCAATTTTTCAAATTAAATCGACAAACGCGTTGTTTTTCCGTCGCCCTCGCAAACTCGTGTATGTAAATTATATTCGGAGAGAGTACTCTGCCCACCCCGCGATAGCTTAATGATGCCTCGAGATAACGTCAATGTTTTGTTATTATTTATTTAAGTATTATTGTCAATGGAGATTCCTTGTTTTATTTTTTTTATTCGATTCATATGAAGTGAAGAAGTTTCTCCATAACTATTAGAATTTATCTCTACCGCTGGACCCAAACCTGTATCTCTGAGAGATTTTCTCGGTGTGTCAAGTCTGGTAACCCGCAGTAGGCTAGGGCGGTGAACTGCACCAGCAGTGGGACTGTAAACGGGTTGATGATGATGATGTATCGTTGGTGCTTTGACCGATAAGCATGATATACGTAGGCCCAATAGGTAAATTCTGTTTCGTGCGGGAATGAAACTCGGACCACTTGTTTGACTATTTTTATTAACTAAATAAAAACAAACAAAAGCCTATTAAACCATTAAAAATTTACGCCACTACGTCAATAGAGCAGTCTCCTCATTGAGATTTTTAGCTAAAACCATTGTCCTATTGTTTGTGTGAATAAGCTATCACTAAGTAAACTTCATTTAGCCACAGATTTGTGCTAACAAAAATTATGTAATTAAAAAAACCCAGTGAAGCAAATCAAATTATTCCAAAACAAACCTGTCCTCATTTCAAATACAAAGGACCCCAATTTTTGTCTATCTTTGACTTTTGCGAAGCGTCTTTACTCAAATCTGCAAGACAAACAACAGCCTTAGTCAAACAATCGGCAGTATTCTTTGAACTCAAGATATTGGATAGAAATAGGTATATCAACCCGTCTTAAATGCTCAATAGTAGGTTTATACTATTACATAACCCTATTAGGAATCAATTAGCAGACTCAATAGAAAACAATTGCTTCGACACTGGAGGGTATTAATCACCGAAATTCGTGTGTCATACACCTTATATAGACACGAATGTTCGCACTTTGCACATTGTTGAAATCGTCCTATTTCATGAAAAAACCAAGAAATCTTTAAGTTTTGTGATATGTTAGTTCATTACTGAACGAACTTTTAAGACACCTTCCAACATGTCTTGCACAAGTTTGCACACACCGTCGCCGATATCTGGGCTCAATCAGTGAGACTTCGCCGCTGAATTTTTACACGTTACTTATTCATGGGCATTACTTATGCATGCAGCAAGCGAAAATATTACAGCATTTTAATGAAAGAAATATTAATTTTGAAGCAAAGTTTTCTTTGCGGTCGCGACGGCGGAATTAAGTTTGGTCTGAGCGAGTTTGCGACCCCTCCAGATTCTAAATATGCTCCGCTGAATTTTAGTTGAGGTTTTCAACCGTTCGTTAAGACCTAATTTTATTATTTGGGTAGGTAAAAATCAATAAATCTTCAGACGATACGTGTACATCAAATTCTATTTTTATTAACTAAATAAAAATAAGTCAGAATATAGGTTAAAGAAATATTATTTATACTGTTTAATTAATTAAGTCAGCCATCAGAATCAAATTTATTCATTACTTCACTTCACATACAACTTCGTCACAAAATACCTAAGTGTATTTACTATCCTCAGTCCTATTTTAAAGAAAAATAATCATTAAATTATTGTAATAAGGATGTGATTGCAGGAGTTCAGGGCATAATTATGATGGTTGGCGCAGTTAAAGTAAGTGATTTCTCTCAGTTTAGTCATAAAAATGTTAATGTTGCAAAAACAAATAGCGCTTAATGTATGCTGAGGGGAACAGAATTAATAGGGTTTGCTTTATTTTCGTACATTTCTGCTTTAACGGCAGTAAAGGAGGTTTTATTCATAGATAAAATGAGATACAACCTAGATGTGATCGAGAACATAAGAAAATCATGTCAGCCAAAAGAGGTCCACTGCTGAACAAAGGCCTCCCCCATTGACTTCCACAGGGACCGGACGCATGCTACCTGCATCCAGCGACTTCCAGCGACCTTTACCAGGTCATCGGTCCATCTCGTTGGAGGCCGTCCCACGCTGCGCTTTCCGGTGCGTGGTCTCCACTCGAGAACCTTTCTGCCCCAGCGGCAATCGGTTCTACGAGCTATGTGCCCCGCCCACTGCCACTTTAGCTTGCTAATCTTTTCAGCTATGTCGGTCACTTTGGTTCTTCTACGGATCTCCTCATTTCTGATTTGATGGCGTAGAGAAACACCAAGCATAGCTCGTTCCATAGCTCGCTGAGTGACCTTGAGCTTTCTTATGAGGCCCATAGTGAGTGACCACGTCTCTGTGCTATATGTCATCACTGGTAACACACACTGGTTGAAGACTTTTGTCTTGAGGCACTGTGGTATAGATGACGAAAAGACGTTGCGAAGTTTCCCGAACGCTGCCCAGCCGAGTCGGATTCGACGAGTGACCTCTTTCTCGAAGTTGGACCTACCTAGCTGGACGGTTTGTCCTAGATAGACATACTCGTCGACAACTTCGAGAGCAGAGCTCCCAACGGATATTTGGATAGGCACGACATGGGCGTTTGACATGACTTTCGTCTTGTCCATGTTCATTTTAAGACCCACCTGCTGGGAAACTCTGTTGAGGTCATTGAGCATTGTGCTGAGCTCTTGCAGCGATTCTGCCATGACTACGATATCGTCGGCAAATCGGAGATGAGTGATATACTCGCCATTGATGTTGATGCCGAATCCTTTCCACTTCAGTAATTTGAAGGCATCTTCCATTGCGGTGGTGAACAGTTTCGGGGAAATGACATCCCCCTGTCTAATACCTCTTTGCAATGGAATTGCTCCCGTACACTGTTCCTGTACTCGGACCGACATATTGGCGTTTTTGTATAAGCACTTTAACGCTTCGATATACCGATAGTCAATGTGGCACCGCTGCAGAGATTGCAGCACCGCCCAAGTTTCAATCGAATCGAAGGCTTTCTCATAGTCCACAAACGCTAAGCAAAGTGGCAGGTTATACTCCTCGGTTTTCTGTATAATCTGCCGTAGCGTATGGATGTGGTCTATGGTACTAAAACCTTTTCGGAAACCGGCTTGTTCGGTAGGCTGGAAGTCATCAAACCTGCGCTCATAAGAAAATACCTGTCACATAAAAAAAAATAAGTACCGCCTGCAATAGAAACTCGCAAAAGTCTGGATATTTGTCTGAAAAAGAAAGTTTTGGGTTGGTAGCTAGTATTGGTTGTTATTCGGTAGCTGAACCAATAGTTTTGTAAGCAAAAATAAAAAACCTAAAATATAAAAATACAAAGAATTAACCATTTTTAAACTACCTTTATAATGACATTTGAATTCTTTAATATATATAATTAGCTCAGCTGCGACTATTACTGTAGGGGTACCTATTTGGCATAAGAGCAGTCGTATATTGAAAAAGTGATAAATATGTATCATTTCTCTTTTTGCTCATAATAGGTACCTTGCAAGTCTTGCAACATATATTTATGGTTCCACTATAAAAGAAAACAAGCGTCTATCCGAGGTGAGATATACCTACTCATAAATAGGTGGCTCGTTGAAATTGATTATCGTTGGTCGATAACAGGCCCACCGGATCCCCCAAACCGTTATTTTCGCGGGAAAATGATGGATGTTCCAGGAAAATATTGTGGCTAAATCTACTGGAAATAAATACACTACCCATAAGAGAATTTCTGTTGTGAAGTATACCTAGATATAAGTAATTATATAATAATTAGGTACTTTAGTATTTCTTTTATTATTATTAAGGAGAACGGCTTTAATAGTAGGCAAATCAGTTGCCTATACTCTTAAAATTTTTAATCTACTAGTACTCTGAACTAAAATAAAGTATAAACGACGAAATTATTGGCCTATGTCAACCATTTCATTAGACGCCTATTATTTGTAATTACTTACATATGTATAGAGTTAAGATTTATTCATTGTTAATGCCTTTCTTTACATAATCGGTACTTTATTTAAATATTGTGACCTAAAATAAAATACTCTTAAGTGTGGCGACTTTACAGGGTATCGTTTTGATAAAAAGTATGAACGCAATAAAGATTTGGGTTAGAATTTTATGCCTTGACTTATTTTACGTGCGATTAGTCACGGCAGGAGGTAAACATTTAATTACCAAAGTAATCGTAACCTACAATCTTAAAAAAATATAATTCTCATTCCGCTTTCTCGGCTAACGAGCGCCATCTGCGATGTAAACGGTGCGCCAAAATGATGGATTTCCTTCAGAAAATACTGGTGGAAATTATTCAAATGAATTCGGCCACTACCCACCTCCGCTGTTTTGTTTCCTGCGTTTTCTTGTTTCAAAACTGTATAATTTGTGTTTGGGGTTATCGGGAATTTGGGTAGTGTTCTATTTTTGAATCGCGCGCCAAGTGTATTAATAGAAAATTGTGTATTATGTTTAAACAAAACAACAATGAATAGAACAAAATATATTTTTTTACCAAAGAATTCTTCTTTATGTCCAAATTTAACTTTATATTTTCAAATATTTTCCACTTCAATGAAATACATGAAAATCAAAGCCTTCATATAAACAGATAAAACTTGTTTTGTCCGAAATAACCAGTCAGTTAATAAAACAGAACCACTCTGGATCTATTATACTGTATGAAGGGTTGTTTATTCAGGAAAAATATTCTATTATAAAAGGGTGGTTTTCATTAACTTCCACCTGAGACCGGGTCTAGTTTTTTTAAGATGTCGACTGGACCTTAATGGAATAAAGAAAAAGCGGAATTCTAGTATCTCTAGCTTGTGATTTTTTTCCGGAGTGGCAGAAGAAACAGGGAGTTTGTTTAAGCGAATAAGAGATCCGACTTGTAGATTGATGGATAGTTTTAAACAATTTCCAGTAAATAACAGAGTTGCCTAGTATTGCCTACAAAGCCGACACTTTAGAGTTTGTTCGTGACATGGTTTCCTTTCTTTATCGTCACACGCCACAGACCAATGTAGCGAGTTGGATAAGACAATTTGAATGAGGAGTTTTCTATATAAAGCTTTTACCAGTTATACCCAGGGGCTTATTTTTTATTCTTATTGTAAGTATTAGTTGATTCCTTAATCAATGCCCTATAGTCAAGCTCACGGATAGAAAGAATTAGCACGCGATCCGGTAATTAAAGATTGAGATTTTTTTTAGTAATGGCTTTGTCTACATTTTCATCTGACATACGGAATAAATTATTAATATATTTGTTTTGTTACGCATGGAAAGACGAAGTGAAAAAACTACAATATATTTTATGTAGTTCTCTAATAAAAAAATAGGGCTATCATACTGGTTTTTGACACTTCAGCGAATTTTAGACATTGAAATAAAACTACTTTTTACTGATTTTTATCGCGTTATATTATAAATTAGATCCCGACGTTTCGGACCCTTTACAGGGTACATGGTCATGGGTCATTTTATTTCAATACTAGGGCTGTGTTTTAAAATGCTGGCATTCCGTGATTCGTGTTGGTAGAACTTGCTGCAGCTGTTGGTTACAACATCGCTGAGAAGATTTCATAAGCAAGAAGTAAAACAAAAGTGGTTCATGTTTTCCCTGTTCTAGGTATCAGTGTCGCCACATTATCCCTCACCCCGCGTGTGACGGAGTGCCCTCGTGACGTAAGCTATGTGCATAAATTTGGTGGAGAGTTGTGACATGGCAACCCCGCCACCTTTGTGACGTCAAGGGCTTTCGTCTGACGTTCTCAAGAGTGTTGCTAGATGCAATTTATTACTTTTTTATTTAGTTTGAGATGTTGTCTGGATTTCTGAAGATTAATCATGGGTGTGCGCCAGTTTTCGGTCATAGAAACCTTGGAAATGTGACTAGTATCAATAATCAATTACTTAACTTGTAACATGTTCCACATTTTCAATTTATTTATTTCATATTTTTATCATTATAATTTGCGATAGTGCTACAAAAAGGAAGAGCTGCATTATCATTTGGTTAAGTATGTTTAATTTAAGTATGACTCTAAATTTGTAATATTGTAATAATATTATTGTGTTTTTTTTTCTAATTATAAAGAAAGCTTTACATTTAATACTTCAAAGAATAAACTAAAACTATATATTACAATGTAAGTAGTATGACTCTTATGTCATTATGTTAAAACATACATTATTATAATATTATTCATGACAATATAATTATAAAGGTAGGTACCCTAAGAATACTGCGACATCGGTATCAATATAAGATCGAAGTTTATTACTTTTTAGTACGTCTACATAATCGAATTAAGCGGTCCCCGCGCCGCCATCCCCTATGTTTGCATTAAAAAGATTAAAGTAAACTCACAAAAATACACTCAAGGAAGTCGCTTTAACCCCAATATTAAACTAAAAGCCGTCTATGAATACCAAATTTGCAGACAGACAGAACAACTCCTGAAATATAGCCCGTTGAACGACTGAAATTTACATGAAACATTTTAATATCGGCCCTCCACATTCACCTGCCCTTTTCTCACGCCATAAAGGTAAGAAAAAAGTTTTTATGCCACCCTTAAACCCGTTCCCTTCGCTTTAATAAGGAAAAATAACGCTATATAAAACCTCTTTGATTTACGAGGCGCACTGGCCGAAATGTGACAAACTTTTTCTTTTTACTCGCGTTCCAAACTCGAACAAACGTCAATCAAGTTTGAAAAGAATGTCCTTGTGAGTTTAGTTGCGTTCAGACTTAGATGGAAGAAAAAAATATTAACAGTGGTTCAGATGACCACTAAATATAAATTTATGTACATATGTCTGACTATTTATTAGCTACCTATCGGTTTTGTATCAAAATTCAAGGACTTCGGTAAGAATCAGAAAAGTTCATGATTTGCAAGTAATATTGATGCTGATCTGAGAAATAACTAAAAGATTGCTTATGTAAATCTTATTCTAACAAGATTGGACAAACATCTCACACGAAGTAAAGGAGTGTTTTGTGTATTTATTCAATTCAATAGAAATGAGATTAAGTTATAGGTACAAGTTATACAGTGTAGATTTACTAATCCGAAAGAGGATGCTACTTATGTGTTATAATAGTTAAGAAAATAGACAATATGTATTTAAAATTTCTAATGAGTGCGTAATTATTTTTTACCAGACTGCCGAAGGAGGGTTATGTGTTTGACGTGTATGTATGTATGTATCATTATCATTTTTCATTTCTAATGACCATTTTTTATTATAAGCAAAAAGAAAATGTGGCAAGGGAAAAACTGGCACTCATTCAATCATTCTTGTGGCTTATAAGAGTAAAAGATAAATAAAATTGGGAGGAGTATGAAAATGAGTTAACAGTTGAGATTAATAGGTGAGGTTTTTATTAAAACCAAGCGGTTTATGAAAGACTGAAGGGTCGGACTGCGGATGAAACAGGCACAGGAACGGATTATAAATAAAATTATAATAATTTAAAATTTTATCAATTTCATAACTCTCGCAATAAAAAAATAACTAAAATATGTGTGATATAGGTAGTGAAGCTATGATTTTGGCCTTAGGGCAGAACTCTGAGACAAAATACAAAATGAAATGTTGCCAGCATGTTTTATCGAGACTTGTAACCTTTGAAGAGATATTTATATCCATAAGAAAGATGAAGGGTAATGTCATTCAAATAATTATACTAAATATGCTTCTAACAACATGATTCCCCAAATCCATCTCTGCAAATTAAGCCGTTGAGCGGCCCTCAGTTTGTTTTGATTGTATTAATTAAAAGTGGATCCCTCAGAGTTTCAAGATTAACACCTCTTTTCTTTAGTTCGTCCATATTCATGTACGGCGCCCGCTTCGTTAAGAACTAAGGGTTTTTCCAACCTATTTACATACCTTTACGATTTGCTTTTGAGACGGGGGGATTCTTTTCAAAGATGAGTAGATTGGTACAGATATGCGTAGCAAAGGCTTCGTACAGCTCAATTCCACTAGCTCGATACGAGCTTCTATTTTTAACAAATAAATACCGAGTAAGCTATGTTTGCTCCGGCTTACCAAAACTGACTGCTACAGCACGGCACCTACGGAAGACGACATACCTAAAATCTCTTGATACAGCAAGACCTCGTGGGCAGGTCCACCTAGGGTGTCTTTCGCGTGTCATGTTAGGAAGACACTCGGACAGTTTAACAGTAGTTTACGTTGCGAACGTATTTAAAACATGATTGTGATAAGTATTTATATGCATAAATACTTTTTACTGCCCAACGGAATTCGTATCTCATCGTAGAGCTCCGATTGGTGGAAAACAAAACCAAGAAACGTAAAGCCCACACATTTTCTCAATCTCCGTACTAAAATATCAATTGCCCCATCCTCAGCGTTTATGCATTCCATCCATTCGCACACCATCATATCTCCGTATTCAACACATAAAGACATAAACTTGGACTGGCTGTAAAACCTTATTACACCTCTTTTGTATACAATTAAATTGAGTAGGTAGCTTCTTATAGGTAGGTTCTTCGTTTCTTTAAAAATCTATATCAGTTTAAATGAAAAACGACTGCATACATTATATTATTTGCAAGCTAACCATAAAGGCTAAGGCTAAACCTAACCTAAGCTATAGGAGCTTCACTATTCGTGCCTATATGGCACGTGCGGTCTTTTATGGTAATCCTGCCGGTTTCCATAATCGCTGTTGCTTACCATGGTCTTAAGTGGGAAGTTGCAATTTATTTGTTCGTAGGTGTGTTGCTGAGTGACTGATGTCGAGAAGAAACAATATATAAGCATAGTTTGTGTGGACTTAATTTAAAATGAGTCATAACAGAAACGGAACACAGAATCACAACCTTTTTATTTTGCTGTTGTCGATATCTTATAATTATGCGTGGCCGTGTACCTTGCCCAGTTGATAAAATGATTTCCATGTAATACAATTATATTAAAAATGTATTAAGGTGCTGTTTCACAGCTTACTGATAAGTTCCCTTTAAATTACTAAGCAGATGTTTTCATACAAATTTTGTTCTATATTTTTATTTACCGTGGTTAGCGGCTATCTATACAGAGGTAGTAAAAAAGGCCCTAAATTTGCCATTACCTGCCTCTAACATTAGTGATTTTAAGCGTTCATTGTTTATTCAATCTTCAGTTGTTTTGCTAGAATACATTATCGATTATCGTTGATCTCTGATTAACACAGAATGATGGTACCTTCGCAGGATCGTACTTAAGTTTTCTTTTGCACATCCCTCCATATAATTCACAATTGCCGTCCACGGCTTACTAACAAATGTTATCTCAACAATCGAAAAACATCTGTTCGTATATTTTTAGCCGACATACCTAAAACGAAGGTTTCGAATAAAAACGGACCACTTAAGGCCGAAAGAATATCACTCAATGCTCGCTATATTTCTCAAAGTCTCTCTTCACATTCTGTTTTTATCCTACTTGACTCTTAATGTGGTGAATTCATACATGAACAATCGCTATCTCGAGTGTTCTTGGGTTGCTGGGGGTAGGGGGGCGAGGGGCGTTTTTCCTTCTTTTACAACATTTGGGGGTGGTGGATAGATGGGGAGGTGTCGGCTACAGTCGACCCGCCCGGATGTCTTTAAGGCGCGGTCATCCCGGGATTGTGTTGCGTCAGCATTTTATTTCTATGTGGTGGTTGACCGATTTAATTTTTGTGGGAACGACTGGGCTTATTGTTTTTTTTGGACTTGTTACTAAGTCTCAAAGGGCGGTGCTCACTATATTTCTAAAAACGATTAAGATAATGGTAACTTTTCGGTAGGTTTGTCAACCATGAATATCAACCTAAAGAAAATGTTACCTACATCCAAATAGAATTTTAGCAGCCCGGATTATATCTAATGGTAGGTAGTTAGGTACCTACTAAATATATTAAAATAATATTATCTGCACTAGATAGGAGTTGGTCTCTGTTAATTTACTCTGAGGTAAGTAGCTAAATAAATTACTCTTAAATTATTGTCTTTTTCTTTTACTTCTAGAGGGCGAGTATATATCTCTATACCTAACTCATTTTAACGATAGCGACAGTTACCTAGGTACATACATATATATTTATATGCTAGGTTTGTCCCCACAACATTACTAAAATTAAACTTCCACTTTTACCCGCAATACCCAAAACTAATATTTCAGCGCCATTAACCACAAGTACACAAGTTGTGACCATAAAATTAATTAACTAGAGTCCACTTGTTATCCGAAGTAACCGGCCAATTACATTAACGGCCGATATAAAAGTGGAATGATAATGTGGGTGGAGTCTGTGATTTTCGAGAGGTCACCGCATCTCAATGAGATGGGGTGACTGCGGACGGAACTTGGTATGTGACAACGACATTACAACATATTACTTTAATTAATAACTAAGTAAAGTGTGCAGAAGTCAGATTTCAACTGATTTTTACTTATATTCAAGTACTAACTGTGTGAAATGTGTCACAATCGATGCCCATTTCAAATATCATGCGCATGTACCTACTGTGCCCGTCTTAAAAAAAAACTAGATTAAAATCAATTTTGTTGTCATACACTAAGTTTAACTCACGAAAGCCCGTCTGGTCACCTTGGTCCATAAAACAATAGATTTTGCATTACAACAAAGCAATACTGCTGGGAGCCATACACATAATACATGCACTGTGGCGGTTCTCTGGCCAAACTGAATACGATGTATTTTCTTGAAAGTGTCCTTTACCGGGTTTTCCCACAAGTGCAGTGTTTTCAGCGACTAGAGCGCTGGTAGGTAAGCCGGCGGCGGCGGCTAAGTGTCATGAATAGTCATGGAAAAACCGCGGCGTTTCATTACACCGAGACCCGGAGCCAACGTTTATTTTAACTTTACGGGCTTCGCCAGAAATAGCTGCCAACCTCTGTTTGGTATTTGATTTTTGTTGGAACTAATTTTTTTTTTTTTATCATGCTAACTTATTTTTCGACACTTACAAGTAAACAATGAGATTTAACAACTGTGCTTTTAAGATGCTGTTTGAAATAGCAGAATTTTCTGAATGAAATAGGAACGTACAGCACTCGACGTAGGTACTCGGCATACGGTTTTATAAAACTAAATGTTAAGGAAGGTAAAGAAGTTGGATTACAGAGCTTGTTTTTGTTTACTCGGTGAAAATACCTACATATTTTCGACATTTTCTTAGTATTTTCTCCAAAGTAAACAGCCAAGTTCGCACAACACATCAATCCTTCTAAAATCACAAACTATTCCGCGTGGTCGACATTCGCAGCTGAACACGCTATTCAAATGGGGATGAAAATACAGGGGATGAAAGTAGCAAAAACCCGAAGCCCTCTGCTCATTACCATAGTCTGTGGCAACTTCGCAGGGGATGTTCGAAGCAAGACTTTGAAGAAAATTGCAAAATATAGTAATTTGAAATATAAAGTCTTCTTAAATCTTTATGCTTGGATTGCCTTTAGAGGTAAATATAAAATATTCTTACGTATATTTTGTTCCCTATTCTTTGAATTAATTCTTCCTCCAGGAGTTTTCTTTTAACATTCATTTTGATTCTCGAGGTTATTAAATTAAATTAAATCTTTGTCAACATCGTTAATTTAACCATAACTCAGCAATAATAATAATAATAATAATAATAATAACATTTAATTCAGGCAAAGTAAACCCATATACACAAATTATTAACTGATACATAAAAAAGAAAGAAAATTATACAGAAAAATTTTAAAATAAGGTCTGAAGAACATAAACAGCTAAATTATATTTTTTTTTTTTATTACTACTACTTTGGCGTCAAAAATTAAAACTTTCGCTGCGACAGTTGCACCATTGTATGTTTGTCGCAGCAATGCCTTATGATGTAGCAGTCAAGCCTGCTCGCAATCATCTTTAGGATGGTGTTCGCGCTCGCCCGCACTCTGCGTACCAGTGACATGGCACGCTTTCGCATGGTCGCGTAAAAGCAGTCCGTGCGCGCGTCTGCGAACATGCCAGAGGCACTACAAAAACGCGGGAGCCTCAACACCACCGTAAACGCATTATTGTATTGGACACGGAGGGCATGGTAACTTCTTTTACTGTAATCAGCCCACAGGCTGCAAGAGTAAAGCGATGTACAGTAGGCTTTAAAGAGCGTAATCTTTACCTCTCTAGAGCACCTCGCGAACCTACAAGCGATCATATTCGCTCTGACAGACAACGCCCTCCGCTCCCGTTCCATATCTGCGTGATCCTTGAGGTCACCAGTAAGTATATGCCCCAGGTATTTGAATTGCTCAACCCTTACTAGGGGAACATCATACAACTTTACCGGGGGAATATTTGTAGGACATTTCGCACCAGCTCCCTCAAAGACCATGCATTGGCTCTTCTTGACATTGTACAATAAACCGTGGCCACACGTGTATTCCTCGCACGTCCGTATCAGCTTCCTCAGGCCGCACACAGATGCACTGAGTAGCACCATATCGTCCGCATAACTCAGATTATTAACACAGATGCCGTCAATGTGGCAGCCAACATGTTGACTACTGAGCTCTAGGATCAGCCCGTTTATATATAGATTAAACAGGGTTGGAGATGTTAAGCCACCTTGCCTAACTCCACACTCAAGCAATGTTAGGGTCGAGTTATGACTAAACAGATGCCGATAATATTAGTTAGTAATTATTACTTTGCTGAGGCGATTACTGTCAGATATCTGCAAAGAATTTCTTGTCGAAATCGATATCCTAAGAATAAATAGATGGTAAGGCTTTTCGGGTTTCTACAAACGATTGTGATAGAATATGTCGTCTACGGGGGATCGACGACTTAACATGGTCTTCAACTTCAAGGCATGGCAAAAAAATATAGTAATAACCAATGTCACCTCCAAAACTCCCTCTATTTACCTCCAGCCTCTGAAGCAGATACTCGGTAAAAAGCATCTTCTCGCGTCTGTAAGAGACGGGCCACTTGTCATAAACTAACTCCATGATAAATCGACGGCAGCGCCATCTAGCGCCTGTTACTTATTGTTCCCTTACATACTCGTACCATCCTTACAATGCCGATGGGAAAATTGACGACAAGCCATATTGAATTTTATTACACAACGCGTAAGGTTAGGTATTAAGTTTGTTGTAAGTGAGGGTAGTTGGCGAAATGTGTTACTTTAAGGGTGATCCCGTGGTGAATCCGCAGTAACGGCCGTGGTTATGTCGTCGTTATGATAAATATAGTATTTAATTATGTCTGTTAGTAAGATTGTTTATTCTTAATTGGTAATTCTTAGCTGTGAGTTGGATAAGATTAATAAATAGCTAGGTAAATGTTCTGTGCTCAAACAAACAAACATCTTCGTTCCTGCTCCTTCAAAGTCAAATGTCAAATGTTTTATTTCAATTAGACCATATCAATAGGTACTTTTGGAAACTAGTTGCACTGTTCCAAAAAGTGTGTCCCATGGAGAAAAGCCGGGAGTAAATTCCTCGTCTAAAAACATGGAGACTGCTTTATTTGCATTTTTTTATTTACAATTAATTTCCTTTCTTACGAATAAAAATAAACCGCTTTTTGATGTAGGAAACGCCAGATGCAATTCCAAACACAATAATATCGACATAAAATAATACAAATGCGCAAGTCATCATTTTATGATCATTAAATTAAAGGTGACAAAAGATCAATCACTGGTTGCTGACTATCATTCTTTATTAAAATTACTTGTTTTGTATTGTAATATCTAGAGGATATTAAAAACTTTGGTCTACTTATAGTAGGGCCTAATAGAAAATACAAACAACACATTTTTTAACTGACTGTAATTTCGCCGATTGAGAACCGATATTTTTGTCTGATACATGATTGATATGCGTTGTCCCGTATAGGTACCTACTTAAATTTAGTTAGGTAATGTCTAACTATCCTTTCTGAAGATACATAGCATTTTTCGTGTTTTTTTTTAATGTTAAATACCAGGACTGTGAGAATAAAAGTCACACACTTATTTATAATGAAAACACCTAATAAATCTACTATAAAATTTACCGTTAACTATTTTATTTATTTTTAAATGGGTAAACACATTCTTACCCGTTCTAAAGTTACATAGATCGATCCTGATTCTGATAATTCTGACCAGTTTAATATTAATATTAAAATAACCTTACAGAACAAAAACAGAATCGCAGCTCCGACCATTCGTCACAGGCTCAAAGCAATCCATCTCGTTACATTTACCCAAACATTATTTAGTTCCGCCGTTCGCCGCTAGATGGCTCTTTACCTAATTTATTATGCATACTGATGACCCGGCGTAATGAGGCCCAGGCTTTATTCTGGAGGTTTTTCTGCAGAAAATTTTGGCAACACAAGTTTGTTAGATTAACCGAATGAATGGCTTGATAAGAACGGATGGTTTTCAGGGGAAACGGATTTTGTTGGCCATTAAGGTTTATGTTTTAATTTGGTTTCTGCGGTTGTGGGTACTTGTGATAATTTATTTAATTGTGGTGTGGGTGTTTTAATTTAGCTTCCGATAAAAAAAATAGGTTTTACTCAGTTCTTCTATCTTGGCCTGTCCCAATTTCAATCTGATAATTACTAGATACCTATGCCATGATAAAATTATTTCTTAGCTTACAAAGACCCTAAGTAGGTAATAAAAAATCTTTACTTCTTCGTTCTTTGCGCAAAATCACAAAATATTCTGTGTTATATCGGAAATACGGATACTTATATATACCTACCTACACATCATAAGAAAATAAATACTAGTCGTATCCCATAAAAATGTAAATAATAAAACATCATTACCGTTCATGCGTTAACGTTGAGTCTCTTTGACAAACGGCGGGGGATGTTGCCAGAGCAAACACTTGGCCGGACACGGGGTGGCCATAAATAAAAAACAAAAATATTTACACGTCAATAGATACTGTCGACGTTCGAAGTATTGCACCGGTATCAATTTATACGGACCTTTTTACTTTTAAATGCTAATGTCTTACGGATGAGTGGAATGATGTTAAAAAAACATAGGGTTCTAAAAAGTACTTTAGAATAGCTCCGAGAGTTTGTGTATTTACACAAAAAAGGTCTATAGTTTATAACAAGCATGTAAACTGCTTAGCCTAGTGGTCCTATGCTGTTAATGTTAATGTGCAAGGCCGTATATCCCTGTTTTAAACCTCTTAAGATACTTAACATTAGATTAAATGCTGACATAAGTTAACACAAAGCATAATATATTTACCCTAACTTCCCCTACACACAAATAACCAGAATAAACAAAACCGCAACAATACGAGTCAATACTTGATAAATTACACGAATGCCCAGAGCCAATCCATCTTGTTTCCAAATTAGAGAAACACTCAGTCCCCTGTTACGTATGCACCCTGCGCTGGCCACCGGCCAGGGTAAAGAAATAAAGGAAAATTTATACCAACCGTTATATTTTATTGCTATTACCTTATTCTTTTTATTTTATCAATTTTTCCTTCGACCATTTATTGATAAAACTCACCAGGGGCATGATGCGTCTATTTTGGGAATATAAAAGGGTTGCGATGTGTTTCATTTGCATGGATTATTTGAAGTGGATGTATTGTTTCCGAGGCAATCAAATAAGTATTGGTTTTAGATAAAGTACTTACTCATATTAAGGTAAGCATTTTCTTTTGTCGACGGCTTTGTAAACATAAATTTAATCATCAATACATGATTTTAGTATTTCTTTCGATATTTTTTTTTTAACAGCAATAAATACTTTTTTATGTGTCAAAAAGATCCTGTAATAAAACATCATAAACATGGAAATCTAAAGTCTGTGCCTATCCCAAGGGAAACAGACGTAAAGCTATGTATATATGTACTTTATTATTAAAACTAACAAACCCACTGTTTTCATATAGGTAGTATTTATTTCAAACGATAATGGGTGCAACCTTTGCGAAAATGTGCAGTATGTGGGTGCATATGGTATATGACTATTATTGCCATCCTTGTCGTTTCCCTACATTTTTTGCAAATTAGAGAAGGAAAAATATTACATACCATCACGCCCATATTCCCCGAAGGGGTAGGCAGAGGCGTACTAATGTACACCCACATTTCGCCCCATAGGTCCCATGTAATAGGGGGCGAGCCTATTGCCATAAACCGGGCACAAATCCAGACTCCGAGCTGCTATTGGGAATTTCACAGAAAACCCAACAACACTTTGCTCGACCCGGGGATCGAACCCAGGACCTCTAGCGTAGCAGTCGCGTTTGGGACCACTAGACCAACGAGGCAGTCAGAGGCAGAAGGAAAAATATGGTTTTACGAATTTCCATGGTTAAAAAAAACCGGCAAATTTATTGTACACTTGACAAACGACGTTTATCGGGTTAAGTACCAGTAAGATAGGCTGATTCCAGTCCACTAATTACATCTCGATGCTATATAAAACATCCACAGCCACTATTGGCAGCCAGTTAATTACCACCAATTAACAGTCAACACCCCCTGTGTCATTCCCCTGGTGAGCCGCGAAGAAGCTTAATCCTATTTCTTATCTTTTACACGCTAATGTCTTAGCATTTGCATTCGGCTGCTTGTAAAATGCTGGAGAAATTAAACGTTGGTGGACAGTGTTGCTAAGCGATTGCTTTTACCCTGTAACAAGGGTAATTTACTGAGTTGAAGCATACTATTATTTTCTATGTAGTAAGCCAGCAGGTAAATTATGGTATAACCTTTTAGGTAAATGGATTATTATTGTCGCCCTATATTACTTATGTCATTTTAATTTAGAGCTAAAGTATTCTCATATTGTGTTATAATCTACTATATAAAAATAAGTCGGGTTTTCCTTCCTGACGCTATAACTCCAGAACGCACGAACCGATTTCCACGGTTTTGCATTCGTTGGAAAGGTCTCGGGCTCCGTGAGGTTTATAGCAAAGAAAATTCAGGAAAGCTAGTATTATATATAAAATATTATTGTATCTGCTGCGTACTACACGTACATACTTTAACGCGTATCTATGTATTTTTACCTCAAAAGAAAACTAAAAGGAAAATGTTATCCTCGTATGGTAACCCGGAAACAAATTACGAGGATTTAACAAAAAAGGTTACATTTGGCAAAACCAAAGCGATGCTAATTGCAGTGGGGTACGACGCTTGATATGGTAATTCCCAGCGCCCTCTGTTAGCAAGTAGATATACTAACAAGTAACGCACTTTGATTAGTTTTCCTGTCAGTTTAAAAAGGATTGTGAAGTAATTAATGTTATACCTATACACTTATCAAGATTTAGAATATTTTATTTGAATATATTTTGTCAACGAAGGCACGAATTTTATACGATTCGCGGTCTTTGATCATATTGTGGCAGCTAGCATCAACGTACGTGCGACGAGCGTGTGAGCATACGACTGGCACGCGCGTTTTTTTATTTTTTTATTTTTTTTAGGACGGATGTAGATTCTAGCTCAGGAGCTTTAGAATCTTAACCGGGCTTGGTGGCGAGGCACCTTTTGTGCCTCCAGCCATGGACACTTATAAACTAAGTAACCGCAGCTAAGGGCGTCCCCTAACGGGACTCGGACCTCGGCTTAGGGCGTTGCTGGGGGGACAGCTAGAGACAGCTGGATCTGGGACTGGCACGCGCGCCGCTGCGCAGAGCATTTATACTGCCACGGTGTTAGAAATTTTAGCAATTACCTTACACGTTTTAATATTCTACACGCTTGTTCCTGATTGGCCCTGTCCAATATTGTGTGCATTAAATCTACCCCCAGAGGAAACTATTAAAATATATATAATCATGTGTAGTTACTTAAATAAAATATTCTTCCGCCAGCACATTGCGTTTCATTACGTCTCCTGAGTAATTGCCAAATTACTCAGGAGACGTAATGAAAATAAAACGGCGTAAGTATGTGGAAATCACCCCACTTTTACTAACAAACAAAACCTACAGAAAACATTTACATTAGCTATCACATTTTTACTTTTAATTATTTTGTCCATTATTCAAATGAGAAAATCCGTATCAATTCGCACAGAGCAGTAACTTTTCAATTTTCGGACCGTTACGGAATATATTACGAAGGCGTCAAGATGGAAATTAATAAATGGGGAAATTAAAAACGGACAAACCTAAAGGAACGCACAAACAGAAACTTTTAAAAAATTACTTTAATATATACGTAAAATTTAAAAAATGGCAGTGAGAGCTGTCGGCGGCCATCCACGATGAAGTTTGAATAATGTTTATTATAATTATGTAGGTATAATTACAATGAGATGATATTGGGTATTAGATAGGTATAGGTAAATAAACGTTAAAATAACTAGAATAGAAATGGTTTGTTTCCTTTTGAATATTTTTCTTGCTCCAATAAGGAAGAAGTCGAACGGCGAGCACGCAGTCGGGCTTATTTTAAATAGTTAAGAAAGTACCTTCATCTATTGAATGGGTATCTATTAAGTACCTCTCTCTATGGGACAATAGATAGAGATCTAGAATCCACTAAAATCAGCTGTTAAAAATTATGATATTTAACAGACGTAAGACATAAATCCAGCAGAGCATGTCAGTAATAACGGACCGTCGAAACCGAACCGTCTGTTTTATATTCACGCCGAGTGCGACCACTAAACTGGATGGCCATAACCGTAGATTAAGAATACTTAACCGTTTACTGTGCAAGCGGGCGCTGTTGTTTGGAATTCCTTAGCTTGTGTCCAGAATTACTGTGATTAGTACGCTTTGAATGTTACAATTGGTGCGTTAGTAACATATGTAGGAATTTGTTTTTAAACAAAAATAGGCGGTTGTTTGTCTGGTTAAGATAATTTGTTCATCAGATAGTTTTAATCAGGTTCGTCTTGGTATCCACCGAATTGTAATTATTCAATTATAATCTGGATTCTGGAGTGACCTACCCTTGTGTCTACCATAATCCCACGAGACGTATCGTTTTCCATTTAAGCGTTAAGTACGAGGTATAATCACTTAGAAAGATATGAAAAATTAATCACATCAACAGCCTTATGAAGCATGCCACCACATTATTAAGTTGACCCCACTTAATTTTACCCATTTTTTTCATAAATATCATAACATTCAATTGTCAATCGGAGCCGGGTCGCACACGGCTCGCACCGGCTCTCGCAGGCCGTTCGCGCGGCGCATACATTTGCATATGATTTCATATCCAGTGAACAGGGGAATAAAATTAGACGCACATGGCGAGCTTTTTTAAAACCCTTGTTTTTACTTTTTTTCGTATCTGTTTCGCTTCCAACGGTCGGTTGTGCTTCAGTTTTTGTTTAAGGCCTATTTAGGATGTAATCTCGACAGCTTAACCTAGCTTAACGCTTGGATGTTGATTATCTTCCATATAATCTGAAGTCGATGCTGAATTCTAGAATTGCTTTTACGGCGATAGCTGCTCAGGTGTACGAATTTGCTTGAAATGGTCTGTTAGTGCTAAAAGGCAAACCTTCTTTCCTATCATTAAACAATACATTCTTCAATAATTTTATCTGCAATAGATCCTATCCTATCCTTCTAATCCTGCATTGTTGTGCCCGACAGGGTCCATGATGAACAAAATAATTGTACTAAAGAGTTGTACTAGAGTTTAAGAACCACCTAACTACTAACATTGTAGAATGCAATAAATATTGAGTATTAATATTATAAATGTGAGAGTTGGATGGATCGACGTTTGTTACTCTTACGAAAAATCTATTGTACGGAATTTGATGCAACTTTGCAGTATTATATCGTATACCTACTGCAGAATAGCACATAAGATATACAAAAGGATATAAAACAGCTAGTAAAAAATTTACTAGACTTTTTATCGAGGCATCTTTTCTCCGACGCCGACGGCTGAAAATTTACTCTGTCTGAAGCTCTAAAAATTAATTGAAGAACGATAGATTCCTAATCAATAACAACTAGAATACTTATAATCTATCGTTGTAACTTGAGGAATATTTTTAAGTAATTAAAATGAACTATTTTAATTAATTAATGCTAAGTACTTACGCTATCCGACAATAGATGGCGCTAATTTTAATAGTTAACATAAATTATTTTTAGTTTTGTAACTATTGACTTATAAATAGTAGCTTAGTCTTTGTCGCAATTGGAAATTGATAAAAGATTTTATCTATTTCTCGATTTGATGTCAAAGATGAAATGATGGATGAAAAGTATTGAATTGTTAGTCTTAGTCTTATATTTATTATTTTATATCTCTGCCGTTAGGAAGTCAGAATTTTAAGAATATTTTTGATTTAATACTTATATAAAATATCAAACACATCCTGCTCACCTAACTGTTATGAATGCCTGGAAACATTGAAACTCTTCCGCATTTTCCTACGAGTTTAATTCTTTTTATCTCGCATTCCAAAGCAAAACTTCCCATCTCTCAAATGGCACGTCACCAATTACGTCACAATAGAAACAATCGCGTGTGTTTAAACAAATAGCGAACAAACACAATGTTTAACACTGCGAGCTAATGGAAGCAAATTTATTCGTCATCGTACGCCACGGAATGAATAATTAATGCTGAGACATTCTTATACGCGGCGATTGTTGAGCTTACAGCTTGTGGTTCAGGGTTCTGATTGTACGAGTGTCTGGAAGAAATAGGTAACTTAGAGAGAACGATGATTATGATCGGTTTTTACTTGGGTAAGGACGAAAAAACAAGAGAATCGACATGAAAGATTTCAATAACAGTAAATTGCGTGAAAGTATAACATGAATAAATAATTTGTATAACAGGGCTTCTGTTAAAAGTGAAAATATCTGCAATCAATCAACTGTTATATTCAATTCTTTAAGTAATAATACGAACGACTATTCGTCCAATACTCTAGCTAAGTGAATTTCAAATTTTCGTCTATTTGGTCGAAATTGCAACAGTCTATAGCTCGACTTAGCAAATGAGACCAGTCATCGTGACCGCCAAAAACCACCATCGGTTCCCATCGCCAAGTTTCCGATACTCCCACAGCATATGGGCATTTCGTTCCCTCATGCATATTTATACTCAGTGGCGACCCCTCGGCGCAATAACTAAGTAACGAACACACAAATGAACTAACGTTAGCTTTTGTTGATACGTTATCGATATCTATCCAAGTACTGCTGTGATTGCGATCTTTCGGAGCGGTGCCCGCAAAATCCGTGGTGATTTCGTGTTATTTTGGTTCCAAGGTGAAGGTATCTTATTTGTTACATAAGTACATAAGGCGGTGAGGCCTTAGACCCTTTTTCAGAATGAAAAAAAGACAGAATTTGAAAACCGAATGTGAGAACTGAGAGAGAATACAAAAAAGTATTGGCATTCTACAAACTCCTCACTAATAACGCCTCACTGATGTAATCATCAACAGTTCAGCAAAGACTAGATCACCGTCTACCAGTCAGTCACAATGTTGTGACGACAAACATATTATTGTCAACCTTTAAACTTGTATCTGTTAGAATGAACTTTGCTTTACAAAATTGGAGAACCTTGAAGAAACTGGAACGCTCCGCTGAAACTTCTGGTATCTGTAACTCTATGTCATCGTCATTCGTCATACCCGTCATCTCTGGGCTTTCTGTTAAACCAGACGCGGCTGAATATAAAAGCTTTTACACTGAGCGATTGCCATTAGACCTGTTTGACCTAATCACTACTTAATACCAATATACTGGTAGTACTTCTGACGGTAGTTAATCAAGTAGGAACCATGCTCCTTATTATTAAATACAGGTACCTACTAACATAGCAGTAATACTTACTCAGATGTACCATATAACATATAACTAATAAATAAGTAAATATTTTTGGACATTTTTACACAGCACAATCTAGTTCCAAACTAAGCAGAGCTTGTACTATGGATACTAGACAATGTATATAATGCTTATATATTTTTTTTTGTTAATACATAAGAAACACCCAGACAAACACGAATATTTATAATCATCACATCAATATTTGAGTTCGATTCCCACAGGACACTTCGTGATTAGCAGCAGTACTGAAACCACTAAGCCAACAGATCGTCAACTATATTCTGAGAAGCTCTACTACTAAATACTAAACGTAATAACCGTAATATGTGGTGACCCATAAAGCACGGTATGGCGGCAAACACCGGTTATTATACACCATTACGGTATAATAGAGTAACGCTCCGATATTCATGGTACACCGTCACGCTGTTTAATTACGTGGCCGAAAGAGGTTTTATGAAATTGTAATTTTATAAAATTGCCGCTAGGAAAAACAACTTCCTAAATATACCATATCATCCAATATCACAAATTACCTACGTCGAAATTTCTTAAAATGATAGGCAGAAATGCACTTGGGTAATCTTAAGTCTATTGTTATTGGTCTGAACTCTTAAGTTGCTACTGACAATTTTTGGACAAAAACTAAAGCACCTAGACTTTACATTCTTTAATTAATTGAAGCAGGAATTTATTTGTTGTGATGACTACTGAAGCTGTTGGTGTCTAAGTGTATATGAAAAGTAGGAAGGAGAAGTTGGAAGAAGGGCACACGTCTAGGTAACACGTATGTCATTCGGTTAGCATTCGACGATCATTCTTATACAATTCGAATAACAGACTTAGGCCCTGGGTGAGCCGTCGGCATTTTACATCTAAAATTGAAAAACAAAACCCAATCAAAATACCTACCTGCAAAAAAAACCTCCACCCTATCAATCAGATCACGCTAACTTATTTGAGAAAGTGTTTTTACGCAGTTAATACGCGTAGTACCGCACTAACAAATTTGGGTAATGTTTCATAGTAAAATACTTTCAGCGTGCCCCCATTATTTAAACCGGCCACTATTTAACTTAATATCGAATGACATTTTTCCGTGACGGCGTGGAATAATGTTGTAGTTCTCATTAATAAGATTTACTTATTACGGTTAGTTACTTTGTGTACGGTAATAGCTTTTGGTGTAAGCGCTGTTTATATTTTGTTAAGTTTTTCTTTCTACAAGTTAAACGATCGGATATTGGTGGTCCTGCTTCTCAGATAACTCTTCAAAACGTTATTTATTATTCTCCAGCACACTTTAGGCAGTCAGTTCAATATTTACTTGCTGATTTACTTATCTTTATAGCCCAAGATACAAAAAATAACAAGCTGTTCTAACGCAACCGACTTAAGAAGTTAGCCAGGGTTAACTACTTAATAAATCGGTAATAGACAGAGTGAAGTCGAGTGGAGAGGATGTTGTAGAGGGGCACTACAGGATTTTAACAATACCTAACAATTATATTTCAATAGATTATTGAGAAAAATGCAAGTTTATAAAGATTTTAAAATGTATGTAATATTGAAAAAAAAAATTTTTTTCTCTTCAAACCCTCGAAAGTATCAGTTAAGTATTTGGCAGCAAAACTATTTCGTAAGAAGTATAAACAGTTAATAATGTCATTACAGCCATAATCTGCTTAAACATCAACAATTCATATCGAAGTAAATATTCATATAACACGAATAGCACTGCATTTGAATAGGCACTCCTAGTGCGCGCTACTTGGGAACTGGTCGAAAACCCACTGGTTTTCGCCGGCAAGGCCACTTGTCACCTGTCCGGAGTTAGCCTATAAATACTAGCCTGATAATTATTAGTAAAGCCACAAATGGTTTATTTATATGCTAATGTTTGAAAATAGATGGTTGGACAAGTGAAGCAGTTTTTCTTTCTGAAGTTACTTGATTGATTATGATTTAGAAAACTAATTTACTGATCGTCGAGCTTTCATTGAGTAAATGCCCTTGAAAGTGAATTACTTCCTAGACAAAGACTTTGTAGGTAGATATAGGCTCTCAGAAGACAAAAATGATTAAATTCTATGTATTAAAAATATTTTGATGCCGACTTTTCGGATAAACCCAGGTCTACGTAGTTATCTTACCTATATTGGATACTACTAATGTTTATTGAACGTAAGATGAGGGAGGTTGAATAGACGAAATGAAAAAAAAAACAGCATCAATTCATTAAATTCATCGACGTCTGTAGCCTAGTGGTAAAAAAGCTTAAAGGAAGTTTTATATAGTCTAGTACTCATAGTACGAGCGCTGCTTATTTTGGGACCAGATGGTGCTGTGTAAAATGTGGCAGGATATTTATTTATTTATTTAATAAAGTAAATAATAAAATTATATACTAAACTCCACTTGAGCAGATTGCTAGTTTTATATACATACATATACTTCGATTTCCATATACATTGGTGATCGGAGTTCCTATAAAACCATATATATTTACTGCATCCTCTAAGAATGCCATGTAAATAATCCGTTTAAGATATCCGTTATCAGAGCCACAGATAGTTTTATGGGGAATTTGTTCTTAATTAGTTCCATGTATATTAAGTAGGAACGTGATACGCATCTGAAGGGGACGGATATACCACTGTTCATAATATTGTCTCTTACAATACCTACTTGAGCCTATAAGAAATAAATGGGAACAAACTAATATTATGACATAATGACTTTTCAATATCAGAATTATCGATATATACCAAATCACCAAGTAACCCGTAAAAACCGAAAACCACTCTGTGGCGTTTACTAAAAGAGGCCACGTCCAATAGTGGACGAATACGGGCTGAAGATGATGATGAAAAATCTCAAAGGAAAACTTCGTTTATCTAATCCTTCTAATCTTTTTCTAATAGTTGACAACGAACGACATACAGTTCAACCCGTTTACAAGTCATTGAGATGACAAAGATATCTTTTTTGTGGATGACAACGAGTTTTAAATGTTATCTTCAGATGCTAATATCCTAATCTGTGGCCTATTTTTAGCAGCGTTACTAAAACTGTCGTTTAACCAAAGTTAAGTGCAGCGTAACTGTCTGTTTATCGTTGCGACAGGCGTCACATACGCGGCGCGTACGCATAATTACGTCGGAAGGAAGTGCGTCCCCCGCGATCGACCGATACATGTATTAGCATAGCATTTACATAACTACCAGCTAAGCGCTCACTACTTTTGATATTTTTAACCGCCTCTCTTTTCAAACCGTTACGTTACGGCCGTGAACTAATTCTGAACAAAATGTTGTAGGCGACACCACACAAGATAGAACTAACGTCATAAGAAGCAATGACGCAAATGTCTTGGAGCTGGAATATATGAAATATGCATAGGTACATTTCTATGGCTTCAAGCAGTGAATAAAAATCTTAAATCTTTCTAAATATTAGTTTTTATCAAGTTAAAATCTTCTCTTGCAAGATAAAAAAAACTATAGAACTTTTAACCTTAAATACAATAGTGGTTCATACATCTAAATTTGATGAAAAGTATGCTTGTAAAATCGAATGATGTAGGTATTAAAATTCAGCTAAAGCACATGAAAAAATTTGTGAAAATTGTCTTTATAATACTTAGCATTCGTGTCCATGTTGCGCGGGCGCATAATGTCCAACATGGCGGCGGCGCTAGCTCATTCTCAGGACACAACACATGCTTTGAATTTATTATCGCTCATGTGGGTTCCATTCCACCTATGGTTTTTACCGTTTGACGTGACTCCTCAAATTGTGTAGGTATGTTACTTGGGAGTTTAAAAGCCTGGGAGCCTTTTATTTCAAGATGGTGGCTTGAATTCTCTTCCGGAGCCCGGTCTCTATGAAACTCAATTTAATTAACTTTAATTATTTCGTCACGTCAAAAAGTTCGTAAATTAAATGTATCCAACTATGTTTTCTATAATTTCATGAATATGAAATGTATAACTAAATCTATATCCATTTATTATTTCTTGATGTGTGTTATTATAATATATCGTTAGATAAGTGGCTTTAAGGGTGAAACACCAATAGTCAAGACGCTATATGGCGAATGATATTCAATATTTTTGAGGTACGGTGAGGTAAGAACACACCGTATTTAGGAAGCAAAGTATGTTGGTAGCCCGAAGCCTTTCCCGGTAAAGGAAACAACTTGCGTACTCATTACCAAACCTAGAGGAAGAAATTATTTAGTGTTTTCACGCGTAGTGCCGCGTCAATTACCTGTCTCATTACGGTTCAATACGAACAGTATTGATGTCGTAAAACGCACTTATTTGCACCCACTCAATAATCCTTATTGCTTGAGCCATACCTACGTTTGATTGATTTCTTTCGATCGGTGTTCGTTTGCGCTTCATCCGTCTTTGAACAGCTAATGTTTATGAGGTGTTGAGTTTGCATTGTTAAGCGACACTTGTTTCCACTTTACTGTGTGTGTGTTAATTTTTTTGTTGTATCTATGGTCGAAGTAGATGTGAATATCGTGGGGATGTAGGGACTTACGTTTAATTATTAGCGTAGCTATAAGACAGTAGGTATTGAGAAATTACAAGATTTTTTTCAGTTTTATCTGCGTCTTTTTACATCACATATTATATATTATTTTACATATACATGAGACCTAAACATACATGTATCATTAGAACACCTATGTATGTATGGTACCTGCGGCACACAGCTAGTATTGTAATAAAGCTGAAACTGAACTTACTGCATCATTGAATAAAAGTCCAGTTACATATTGTTGCGTTTTATTTATGCAAGCGCAACCAGTAACGAGAAAATCGGTTTAAAAAACATTGCAGTCAAGTCTAATGTGTCATGCGTTATGATTTTGAAAACTTGTTGCAGAATACTTGAAGGTGTAATATGTTTTTTCAGTATGTATGTAATATATGTTTATGTATAATGATTACTGGTTCTTTAATTTGTGCCAGACGAACGCCTTCACAATTTATTGGAACAGGAACATAACATGAATTAGGTACAAAGCAACCGCAGAAATATTATTGTCAGTTTTACGTAGTCTAGTTTTTCTCTTTCCTAATATTATAAAGAGGAAAGATTTGTTTGTTTGCATGGAATATGCTCCGAAACTACTGGACCGATTTGATACATTCTTTCACTATTAGAAAGCTACATCTTTACCGAGTAACATAGGTTATATTTTTTATAAAATACCCACAATACGCGGGCGAAGTCGCTGACGGAAAGCTGGTCTATTTATACTCTGATTAATAATCTGGTTGTCCTTTAAAGATATAAAGATTTATTTTCTTTTTATGGCTGGCCTTGCCTGATAGAAAACTCAATCACTAAAATGAGATAATACCAATTTTCTCCGTGTTGCTTGCCATAGTTCCCAATCCTTTAACTCCCCCAAAACATAGTAAAACTTTTGTTGACTTTTGCCACATGCATTTCTTCTTAGCAAGCGGGAAAGAAGTAAGTATTGTAGATTTTGTGTAAAACAAGAAATTCACACAGTAAAAATATAACTAACATAATAACCATAAAATTACCGTGTCCACAAAATATCGAACCTATTACAATGTCATATCCCCACATTGTATATGACAGGAAGTTGCGTCACCGGCGTGGCGGCCAATCAGCGACCGCCTAGACCGGAAGTGGCATACCAGGGTGGTGTCACGATCTGATTGTGACCCCCAGGGGTGGAACGATATGGTTGGCTAGTAAGTGATTTTGGCAATTAGGACAAAAGTATTTTTTATTAACTAAATGGAACGGCTAAAAACTTTGGGGCCCATGGTGACGATTAGGTAAATAGTTGTATCACCCCTGTGACAATATGTGGCAAAAATTAGTTCAGTTGAGTGCGTATTTTATTGCATTACAGAAAATTGTGAGAAACGATAGCAAAGCCTACTTTTATTATATATTAACACGCATACTCGTATGATAAAATATAAACATGGCTGAGTATGATGTCATTTCTTTTATTTGTTTGTTACTTGTAGTTGTTTTTGTAAGTTGTTTGTTATAGTATTAGGGTGCACTGAGCATGAATCTATTTTGCTCAAATATCCGTAATAAGTGATAAGTTTTATAATTCAACCATTATGTCTAGCTCCTGTACCTACTACAGAAATACTAGCCATAGGAGTCAGGATCATTTTACTGTCGTGATTCGTATTGTCCCAATACTGAGCTCACATATTATGAAAGCTTTCCGCAGTAACCCACTAAGAACTTTGAGGAGTCTGATGCTTTTTTCGTCATACAGATGAAGCCTGAAAAGTCTGCCAGAATCGTATTCAGTGGTATGGTAATAAATGTACCTATGACAGAATTATAAATCCCATAAAAATCGCAATCTGCACGCATAAGCGTAATACAAACGTGTTTTATGTTTTGTCACTTTGTGCGTAGGTCTTATTATATCAGATGAGAATCTACAAGAGTACCTGTACCATACAAAACAATATATATAATAATAGTTAGGTAGCAAAAACAATAGTAGTCGGCGGGTCGCGCTATCAGCCGCGTGTTATTTCACGGCGCGGTGTGCAAATAGTCGAGCAACCACAATTATACGTACCCATACGCGAGACTAGTGCGCCCCACAGACACGACACTACAAGGTTGAATATTTTAGATAATCTTCCAAAGGATTAGTGCATAAGTTTAGTATTAATCGAAAGTTAAAGTTTTTGAAAATATTTTCAGGTTCATCTCATATATCCTTTGTACAACAACTGTAATTAATAGTAATGACTGATATGAACTATGTTTCGAAAAATTCAAGAAGGGACAAGACCTGCTAAATAAAATGGCCTTGTAGCTCATGAGCTGCCACTATAATTATAATAGAAGTGTTTCACTGGTCGCCACACTTTCCCACGATCCCAAAGAATTGACGTCAATGCTTCACAGACTAAGGCACTTGTTGCTAATTAACGATTGGCTTTTCGTGTCGTCAATAAACCTCAGATATTAAAATTATATAGGTATAAGTTATTTTTTCTTAGCATGGGAAATGACTAAAACTATACAAAAAGATATATAGGTTAGATATATAGTTCGTGTTTGTTCCAGAAAAACTTTATTTCAATTAAAGTTGATTGATTTTTAAATGAGCATACCTGTACCGTGTTTCAAGCAAATAAAGATTATTATTATAATTATCGAGTGGGCCAGCAGATAGTAACTAATGGTAGGTACCTCTCAAGAATTTAATGCAATTAAATGACACGAGTCAGGTTTGAAGTCAGTTGAGTTTTTGATTTTTTATGAAAAAAAAAACGAAAAACCTTTCATTAATAGTTTGGAAAACAAAATTGGATTTGTTTCTCACAGCTATTATATAGCTAATGGTAATTGATTGAGCACAGTAATTGATGTAAATGATTGGTAAGTCACGTCACCTCTGCATAACACAATTTGAATATTCTTTGCGTATAGTTGGCAGGTCGGTTCGGTATGATTCGGGAGGCTTCATGCGATTACGACGACACCTGCCGACGTTCCCACAGAATTTATAATTTCGCCGGCGATGCAGCACGGATTGCCCAGGATCGTTTTAATTGTATTCCCCGAAACACCCGGATTTATTACTGACATACTTATATTACGTATAGCTTTAAAATGATTGTGTGCCGATTTTAAAGTAGATTGATTTGCATTGTTTTGGTTGATTTTTCGTAGTGCGGTTGTTACTTGTTGGGGTTATAGTTGGAAAACTGAAAATGTTTAGTTATGTCACACCTAAAGCATATTGGTATAAGCGCTAGTGCCAGTGAGAACTGATTATTACCCGACTGCCGAAGGAACCCTTACTGACTAGCAAAACGTTTTGCCACCGGGTTCAATAATCTTGCTGTAATTACCTGTTAATACTGTATTATAATTATCGTAGTCACGTCTGATCGCATCTGTATTGTTATTTGTTGTTATTATATTAAGACGTCTTAAATTCCTATTAATAAAGCCAGTTACACACACAAGGCAGGACAGTGCGCCGTCGGCCGCGACTGCCGCCATCTTTTCATTTCACGCATCGACTTACCAACAAACGACACTGCACTTTGGATCTGTGCATCTACTTACGTTATGAGGTCAGTAGTTTGATGTGCATTTCATTCGTAAATGGTTTGCGCATGCTTACGTCCTACGTGGCGGATGAAGCGATAAGAAATCAAAAATATAGGCATTTTTTATTATAGATTTTTATTAATAGGTACATATACATAATTCATTGTTCCATTTTTTATCAGATGAATGATCAAGGACTTATGTAATAAAAAGAAGGACGTCTACACTAGACGAACGCCAGATAACGGCCTAAATACCTAACGGTTAAATACCTACATAGGTATTTAATCATTTTAAAAAGCTACATTAGTCGAGTGGCCGTAAGCGCTACTACTTCTCTCGAGTCGAACAATGTTATTTGGTTTTTATATGAAATTCTAAGTAACAGCTCTGAGTTTAGATTTGTGTCGGGTTAATTGCAATAGGCTCGTCCCCTATTACATGGGACCTAAAAAGCCAGCGAACTGCTAGTGTACAATACTTGTTAAGTATGCTGCTGCCTAACCCTTGAGGGACTACAGTCGTAGCGTGGTATGTTATGTTTTCGTTTGTAGTATTTGTTTAACAGTGTCGACTATTATTTGCAACCATTTTCAAGTAGTATGTATGTAATCTGATGTCTAATCTCTTGAAAAATTACAATTAGTGAACACACAATGCTACACATTGCTATTACTGACGCGAAAAACCCTGCATTCATGTCACAGTCACACCTCTATTATGTGTACCTACATAAGTACACGGTAGGTATATAAATACACAGGGTGCACGATAGTGTGCGTATGGGTGGTTATTTTCGTTCATTTCACGCATGGCGACGCACGCAAATCGATGTGAACAATGCCCGACTGTGTATATGTGTACAGTCATTAAATATGTAGCTATTTTAAATAGTAATCTAACAGTTACAGCTCATTCTGTAACGGCGGTCATGTCAATATTTGGTCATTGGTTAGCTTAGAAACTAACTCTATTACTTTTTTTTTACTTATCTTTAGAAGTATGAAGGAAATTTTATTTTAGAAATAATTACATAATGAAGTATTAAAAAGAATTAAATCTAATAATGTATTCCTGAATATACGCAAAGTAAAATAATAATAAAATAACTATTTAAAGGGGAACAAAATAACTTACAATAAGGCATCAAAAAACTCCTCCGCAGCCAGCCTTCTGGGTACCCTCCAGCTGATAGCAGCTGGAGGGTACCCAGAAGGCTGGCTGCATTACCACGTTGTATGGCAATGTTGATCCTCTGACTAAAATAACGGCCAGCCTTATTTTGTAGAAATAAATAACATAAAAACGTGAGTTTCTAAGAATGTTAGTTATATTAGAAATAATTTAGTTACTTATATCGTCTGCAAAGTTAACAAGTTTTTTTTTCATAAATACGTCGATATCGGTCATCATCTCATCACTAACTTGCCATCTTACATAAAGGTTTCTACTGACACTTACTATCATAATGGTATAATATCAGACATGTACAGGTATAATAATGGCGAATATCAGACATGGGAAAACTACTTTTTACGGATTTTATCGCGATAAATTTAGATCGTAAACTTATTACTATAATTTAGATTCCGACGTTTTGCTAATATAACGCGATAAAATCCGTAAAAACTAGTTTTATTTCAATCTTACATAGAGCTCTGATATAAATAAATCTACCTATCTAAATTACCTACATAATAATTACATTTATTTTATAAACTACCATTTGTTATACTTTAAAACATTTACTTGTCAGTTATTCATAAGAAATTGGAAACGATGAACAAATTTTTTTTGTAATTCTAAATTTAACTCTCCCTCTCTGTCGGAAAAATCTGTATAAGTACTTTAGGATTCAGGAAGTTTGTTTTCAGAAAAGTAAAGATTTATTTCTTTATCAAAGATCATACAATGTAAAAAGATAAAACATTTATATCAAACTTCTGACTGGTAAAGTATACTTATATATCTTAGCGAAGAAACAGGTGAAGTTTCACCGCTCAAGTAAAATAAGTAAGTTAAGTTGTGCTTAAGTAAGCACACGGCACCAAGTCGGATCACTCGCTCTAAGTAGAGTTTACGGCGGTACTTACGTGTGAGTAACTTTAAGTTATGCCGGAGTAAAGATGTTTTTCTTATTTCCTCAAATGTTAAGGTATGTTTAATTGTTAAGTGCGAATTAAACAAACGATATAATATACAAATTTACTATTGGTCTGTATATACGTAACACCTATACAGATTTTTATATTTTATGCTCATGTTCTTTGCATTATAAAAATCGAAATGAATTGAATGGCGTCAGTTGAATGCACCGTGAAAATCAAATGTAATTTATGTATGAGCAACACAGTATCAGTGATTGATTACATTCCAACGTCATAATAACGTGATAATAACTACGAAAACATTCCAATAATTCAATTCAACGCAAATAAAGTATGAATAAATAAATACTTAAACAAAAACCACTGGCTTCTGGTAATTTGTAAATATATCAGTCTATCATTATGATAAATGATACTAATCGACCATTTAGAATAATTACCGTATATGAATGAAAGGCTAAACATGCAACTGTGGGAACATCAGCACCACCGCCAATGAAAAAGCTGTTAAAACTTCAAACAATGATAATGTGCCTCATGTTTTATTTATGGCACTCCGCATTAATGAACCAAGGTCATTTGAATTCATTTCCTACGGTAATACAGACGTACGCTTTCACACTTACGTTGTTACGTAATTGTAGTAACGTATTCATTTAATGAAATTATTTATTTTACGATTTTAGCGTTGTTGCAGCCACTCGACTTTTATGGGAACCACAACAGTTCTGCTACTCGATAACAGATGGCGGTAGTAGTGTCAAAGTTTGGATGAGGAAGTTCGGTGCTCGTTTTTACGCCGAACACGTAAAGCTACTCGTAGACGTTTTAATAAAAGTTTGTTTCGTGTTTATTTTAGGCTGGCGCTTGTCTGGCGGGCAGACTTACAACAGTTTTAAATTTAAATAATTATAATGCATTCTATATTGTGAATGAATCGGCACGGGAGTGTTCGCGAGACGGGTTTATGTTTATTTGGGTGTCGTCGCATATTACGATCGATTATTTTGTCGTAAACTTGTAATGTTCTGTAAAATGCTTTTGAGTTCTCTCTTTACGTTTTATTCACACTCCATAAAAGTGGGCAGTTCGTAATATTTCAATAAATGTCGTAGTCTTACAAAAACGTTTTTACAAGAAGTTCGCACTTAAATCCATGGATGAGCTATAAGGAGGTTTTGAATATAAAATTCAATTATTCTGGTAAAATGTATTTTTTATTTTGTAGGTAAGTATTTTATTGCGTAGGTTAGGGACGAAATTTAACAAGTTGTTATTTTACTTGGAAACGTTTTTATTTATATAAATAAACTTATTAGGTCCTTTGTCCTGACTGACTGACCTACTGATTTATCAACATACACCTATATATAACTTCTAAGTCTAGACAGCTAAAATAATAAACTAAAATTTTCCACAGGATTGGCAAAAATGTTACAAAGCGTGTTACACCGTTGAGCACAGATATTTATATCATAAACAATATAGGTGCTTCAGTTTACTTAATTTTCTTTTATATATTGTTGTGTCTGGCTTACATAATCTACCTACCTCTCTGTCTTATGTAGGTATAAAATGATTTTAATTAATGTAGCAGCGATCCGTGAAATCACTGCAGCCTTCAAGCCTCCCCATCAATTAGAACTGACAAAACAATCCCTGAAACTCAAACTTCAAATAAGGGCAAATTATCCAGCTGCGTGCAGATGACTTAATTAATAATTATTAGACAACTTATTCTATTATATTCGTGTTATTTAAAACTTTGGATATTACACAGGTTCTTTTTTAACGATATCCTGTCTATATTTTGAAATTAAAATTCTTACCTCTATCCTTGACTTACAGATTTAAAAAGAAATCTCACTTTTTCAATAAAACTTCATTTATGATTTATACCATTTCTTTACTACAGTAATGAAAAAGGTTTAATCAAAAATAAAGTTAACTTTTGCAGATTTCTCTGTATTTGATACAGGGAAATTATCGAGCTCATGAATCTATCAATAACAAACCAAACTTCCCAAATTTTTCATTTACAATAAAACAAAATCAAGGCAAGTACGAGGTACATAAAGACAGTTTTTCTCACAATCTTAAATCAAAACTATGTCGTTAAAAATAAAGTCTTGTATTAACAACCCTTAGAAAGACAGTGGATTCATATCTTGCATGACAAACGCTATCAACCGGGTACCTACATTCATGCTACGAGTATTTCCCGTAACACACACACACTCACATCCGCTCATACACACACACATACAACGTCATGCACACTCTGTGAAAACTCCAACGTATGTGTGCAATTTCCCATCTGTACACAGTTCAATTTTCCACAGTGTGCGTGATCACCTTTCTCTGTTTGTCGTATCATGCCGACTCTTTCTTCAGCTATAGTTATGTTGTCCCGTGTTCGCCGGTCCATTATTGTATGTTTAGTCTCTGCTTTTTGTAAATATTTATTACTCGTATCTGATTTACGTAGTTCTAAATGATTGGTTGGTGTTACAGTTTTATTGATTCGGATTGTTTGTACTGAGTTTTGTTCTGAATTTGTTAATGTAAATGATGTAATAAATAAATAAAATGAATGAATGAATGAATTATGCTGAATCATCACTTAACTGTTAACTAAGCGTATAAAAACGAAGCCTATATACATGTGGTTGGTAATAAGTAGGTAAGTATTATTTTATTTGAGTTATTAAGTGCGTTTGTCTTTTTTAAATCATAATAAATCTAGCTGGGAGCCGACCTCAACATGTTTGGGAATGGCTAGGAAGATTCAATCCGAATGTAGTGTATAGTATTTATACATGAAACTTGTATTGGTTATACATTTGTTATAAACTAATTTATTTTCTAAATTATCATTAAAACTGGTCAGTTACTAATTCAATGATAAGCGGCAATTATGACAATTTCCACTTATCAATAGTTTATAGTATACATAAATATCTATTGCTCAATTATGACCATTAAACATAGCCGTAGTATCAGATAATTGCATATTTATCGATATAACCACTCAGACTATTGACGTAAACACGCATAAATGTATTCAATATGTTGATATATTTGGATTTATTATAAAATATGTAGCACTATGTGTGTATGTTTTCCATTATTTTTTGTTTCTATATATTTTGGAATGGTGTAGTATCTACTTACCAAGTTTTTTCCTGATTAATCACTGGTGACTATGCTGTATTATACATTTACTCTTGCAGGTAAATACTTTAGTTTTCTTGTAATTTTTTTTATGTTCATTGTCATCATCATCTGCCTGCACTCGTATATTGGCCTCTTCCAGTGATTCATGTTGTGTGTTCTAATAATTATGTAGCTACCTCAAGAAAATTTAATTCGTCTTTTAAAGTTTCTATAATAAAAATTACTGGGCCAATATTGTGTTAAAATGTCTATGATTATATCAATGTGTTTAATTAGACACACACCATTGCATATGATTCTATACGAATTAGTGTCAACAACACTTATAAAATTAATGTCATTAGTCCATTCAAGAACCAGGTTTGTTAACAAAAGTCATCCAGCACTACCAGTGTAGAATGAGACATAAAATCGTAAGGGAAACCCATACTTAGCGACACCTATTAAAGAAAAAAGCAGAAACCGTGTTCGACTCGAAACGACTTATCTTCAATGACCAATCATACAGAATAGATTCACTTCCATACACTTAGTAGTGCTAAGTCTGGTCTAGGGAGGGGGGAGGGGGGCCAGTGGGCGGCGCCGCGCATGCGTCTCGTTGCCAAGACGACGGCACGTAGCCATTTGTGTGTGTGCGTGCGTACTGTACGGACGAACCCGTAGCGACAGATCGTATTTAATAATAGCTAAACAAGTAAAATTTCTATATTTGATTTTGTCAGAAGTTCAGTTTTGAAGATTAGCTTTTTTGGGCTTGGGGAGGGTTTGAAAATTAGTTTTGTAGCTTTTATTTCGTATCTCTGAAGGTTCTTGTTCCAGACTTTATTTTATCTAGGTTGCCTTTCCAGATTCATTTATAAAATATAAAAATACCTCAGAATCACATACATTACTTTACTATTGAAAGTGTCTGCACTACCTATTTCGATTATTGTTGTTTTATACCAAACAAACTTGCGTTATACGTTTCATACTTACATCAGATTAATAATTTTAAACAAATTTCGTAAACATCCTGTGACGTCACCAGCTTTTCATTTTATCGCGAACGCATCATACCGACCGTACTCCCGTGTACCGCATTCCACGCACACACCTCCGCTTTAGTGTGCGTCTGTCACGTCGCACGCACACTATCGCAAACGCCATCTACGCCCCACACTACCTACTATATCTACAACTATGTTTGTACTTCCAACACTCTTCACTTCTACTCGAAAACTCCTTCGAGACCTGAAAAGGAATTTTACAAGGGCGCCTTTTTCTTTTGAACGCGTACCTTTGGCTGTAAAACGGGGGCTCTTAACCGTTATAAAGGGATGTATTGATAGTTAGTGGTTCCTTTGTAGTTGGCATCTCACGGGACGCTCCCGTAATCGTAAAGAAAAAAACTGTACATATAGGTGGTATACAGCCTAAGTGCGTACTTTATTTTAAGTGCCTGCTTTCGGTGCGATGTTTTTTCTTGAATATTTTATGTGTGATCGTCATTAGGCTGAATGTTAGGTATAACGGCAGCCTTGACCCAGTCTACGTCTTTATTATCCGGAAAATCTGGTTCCATTATTCAAAATGGAACTACTTTTCAATATTAGGTGCTATGAATAGTTGTTTACTTAAGATACAAACGGTGTCTCGGATTATCTAGGTATGCAGATTTTAGAGTGCGAAGGCTATCGGGTCCATAATCTTTATGTCACGGAAATTGCCAGAAATAGAAGGCCTGATAGAATTTCAAATGTCAAAAGTATGACATGTAGTCATAATACAGACGTTTACAATTGTGATTGTTATCGTATCATCTATCCCACGGATTGAATCATGGAAATTATTTTCATTCCTCGATAAGGATACAATTTTCCCACCAAACGACTTCGGGGCGGTTTCTCGTTTTGTTTTTGCTTATGCTTGTCTCCATAAGGCGAACTGTCATTTAAGTTACATCAGTAGCACTGCATAAGTAAATGAAATTCTTAGCGATATAGAAATAAATATAACCAAGCTTTGTTAATTAATTTTCCTACGAAACTTTACAAAAATTGAAATTTGAAAGCAAATTAACAAGTTTGGAGATCACAGTGATCAACTGAGAGTAACTAAAAGGTCCTACCCTGAAAACTTCAAGCATTGTTCAAGTATCAAATTAAGTATATTCCATAAACAGTGGCCATCAACCATATAATTTTGGGTAATTGAATTGTACCTTACTACTAGTATTATCATTGTATCTTAAAATTGGTCTTCTTCAGGTCTCCCTATGAGTGTGTCGTTATGATTTAATCTCAAATAACTTAGAACATTTCGATATTGGATTACATAAGGGTCATGAAGGTCACGGCCATGCCCTGTAGCATAACAATGAGATTAGACATTACCACAACCCGACAGGCGCACTCCTAGCAGCTCCGTCAAATAATCGATAAAGTTGCCAAAGATTCCTGTAAAAAATCGATTCAGGAACCAAATAAGAGGCACTGAAGGTCACGGCCCCATCGATCCGGCGTAGAAAGTGAGACTGGCTGCCACTACTAACACCGTCCCGTTGGCTATGCAGCCTGAATTAATCGCGCATATATTTGAATACATTTGGAGCGGCGCAGTTCGGGCCGCGGTGTCGTCGGCCCCTTAAGTTTTAGCGATTTTGTTTCGGGACTGTATTGGTGTGGGTGCTTCGCGGAAACAGCCACGGTTGAGACTGTCAGACTGTCATCAAACCATCCATTCAGGATTGGCGTGATCCCTACGGATGAATGACGGAACTGATTTATTTGACGTGTAAGTCATATAAGATGGTCGTGGCTGATGCATACCTTGGTGGATTCTGAATAAAAATTATGAGTACACGAGTTGATGACATCATCATAATTAATGTCAACCTGCCATTAAAACCATTTTTTTAATATTTTATCCGAATGTCAATCCGAAGATTTTCAACGCCATACCGCATTATGTATTTATTTATGTAAGTATTGTAATTAAATAAGAGGTTAGGGATTTTTATAACACTGTTTGACCTGGCTGTCGGAACCTGTCATTTAGCTTAGTAGTACCACTATGCAGTTTGTGCTTTTTTTAAAATTTTACGAATGAAGATACTTAGGCAGTAATTTCAAATATGTATACTCTAATACTCTTCTCACAGAAAAATATTTTTTACTTATACAATAACTTTCGACGGCTTGAAAAACAGAAGTGTCCCCGTCTCAAGGTCTAATATTTTAGTCACGTTAAACCTTCACAATTAGTTTGGTAACACTAACTATATTAGTTTTAGTGTTGACAGCCGTCCAATGTTATAGTTTTGAATTATTTCAGGCTTTACAGTGAGTAAGGCAAGATTTATTTATATTTTTTTAGTAGCGGATGATTAATACGAATTAATAGGAGTCATCATCAACCCACATATTGACCCACTGCTGAGCACGGGTCTCCTAACAAAATGAAAGGGGTTCAGGCTAAATGAACTACCGTTTTTATTAGCTGGTAAGGTTGGTAGTACCAATGACAACCATGTATTTACTTAAACTTGATCCCACTTGAAACAATCACCTGTCTTGGAACGTTACAGAAACGAGCATTCATTAAAGGGTGAGTTGAACCGAACATTACAGTGCGCAGCCTATAATGATACATTTCGAGCATTAAATCAGTAAGAGATGAGAACCAAGCATTAACGTGCGGAATGTGTAATATTTGGACACAACTTGTAACATTATGATTATAATCAAATCTGAAGTTACATTACGAGCGAATGCTACAGCTCCCGGTGCGGGAACACCTTTAAGCAAGTGCACCAGAAGTGAGGAACTGAGGAGCACCTTAATAATAATATCTATCGAAAATATATATCATATTTCCTTATATTACCTTATAATTATGTAGATGCCTATACTGCCTTGTTGTCATCATTGTAATGACGGTACCTTCAATGTTTGTTTAATTGAATTGTAACAATATTTGACGTAAAAAATCGTATGTTAATTAGAATATTTTTACAATTGCAATCATCTAGTTGTATTCTTGTTTAGCTTGCGTTTGATATACATCATTGTTATATAAAATGGTGATTAATTTTATTTCTTCAATTTAAAGACACTTATTTATAAATAATATCTTGCGTTACTATCACCCTCATTCATAACACCTCGCCTCCATCCAACCGCCATAGCACCGTAACCTGGAAATCAAAAAAAGATAGCTTTAATAAAAACAGTGGGAGGCAATAGCCGTGTCCGGTGCGAAGCGGGTTATTGTTAGGTCCTAAGGCATCCGTCGAATACGTAATGTGGATGGAAAGTCGAGCGATTGTCACAAGAGGCCTATTACTATTCCAGCGATGTCACACAAGCAGATGTCCTGCACACACCCGTCCAAACATTAGTGCGCGTACGGTGTGAGCTACGGAAACGAAAAAAACATGTAAAACTGTTCCTAGTGTTGTTTTAATAAACCTGGCATATTTCTTGCCTTTTGTAGTTCCTACACTTATATTGCAACAATACTCTCATTACAAAAGAGGTCCTATCGTTTTGGTGTTTTGGAATCTTCCTTATTATATTACCTATTGATATCTTTGAGTCATCCATAGGTATTTCATAATTTTTTGTGCTAATTCTTTGTACGTGTCTGGATTGGAAATCAAAACTGGTCGGGTGTAAGTAGCACAGTGCCACCTATCTTATACTTTATATTAATAATTGTTTTCCAAAATAGAGTCACTAAGGGAGAGATTCCATGAATCTGAGAAGCATTAGCTAAACAACAGTTTTCACTATACCAACGAAGGGACTGATTGCTCATTTTCTTCGAAGAAATTTAAGTAGGTAGGGTTTACGAGGCAACAAAACTTTTGAATGGAATCCACACCAGGTTTCTTAATAGTGTTTGGTTGTCGCAATAATGTAATGGTTGAAAGGCAGCAAGAGCGACCTGACAAAGGTTGTAAGACTAAGAAAGTCGTAATGAGTCATTTCCCTCAGTTTGTTATTTCATTTTGTAATGGAAATTTCTTTATTATTTGTATGTTTTTGTTTCATTTACATTTTGAAAAACACGTACTAAAATTTATGTTATATGATTTCGAATTTTCTGTGTACTGCCTCTACATCTCAAGATATTTTCCAGGTAAAAGCATTCCACTAAGACTTAAAGAATAACTATTTCTACCTGTTCCATTTGTTAGCCTTGATATCAATTCGTTTTATAGTGTCAAATGTTATTTGATATTCTTATAAATATTAATAATCTAGAATTGATTGAAACTTAACACTATAATTTGGGTGTGACATTAATAAAATTTTTGTGAAATAAAATATTAGATAGCCTACAACAGAAAATGTATTTTTAAGAATATATTTTTGAGAAACTTGAGGCTAATGTTTATGTTTATTAGCCTCAAGTTCCAGAAATATTAATTTATTGATCTTCAAACATGAGAATTTGCAGTCGTAGTGTGCACGCGCACATTACGGGCGGCCATTTTCACAGCCTACTTACGTGCCGAACTGCCGAACTGTTCCGGCGGCTATCGATGTTATCTCCTGATATTGCCTTTTTAGCCGCCGCCCGTTAGCCTCGCGCCGTAACCGACGATTAAAACGGCTGGTGAATGCAAGTTTTGGGAATTTTTTAGAGAATTCTTAAAATTGGAAACAGAAGTAAATTTTAGATGAAACTGGTTTCGTTTTAGCTAATTTGATTTTTAACGAAGATACGGGCAACGATATTCCTGAAAAGAATAAAAAGATAAGTATAATACAGTGTATTTTAACGATGATTTACGTAGATCGTAGTGTAAAGCTCAATAAGATTGACAGCTTCAATAAGTTTAAGTTACTTATGGTTGTTGTAACTTAATATTTTTTCTAAGATAATCTTGTACTGAAAGATACCACTAGCTACATAATTATTTTCACGCGACCCGACCTCCGACCTCCAGCCAAAACAATTTCCACCATCTGAACTTTAATTCTTATATTTTCAGGAGCAGTGTTGTGTCTGAGGTGAGAACAATACGGGGGGGGGGGGGTACTGTCACCCCCCCTCGCCCCGTTCACCGTCCCCCCAGCCGGGACGTCGACCTTGCTATTGCAATGCGCAACACGCGCTATACTTTTGTCGTTGCCTGAATAAGGTCACGGTATTCTGTCTCCAGGATATATGGGTTAGGTGGAACATATGATTGGTGTTCATGGATTTGTGTGAGGTTATTTAAATCATTAAGCCGGAATTGGGGCAGCACGATCAGATACCTAATTTATTTTCCAATATTTATACTTTAATAAATAACCTGCCTACAAGTTTAGTGTCAGGTTGGTCCAGCATTTTGTAAACAATTGGCTATCGACAAGATCTCAAGAGATATCCTTGTAGATTAATAGATATTCGAGTGTCGTATCGCGGTGATAAATCTTTCACACTTAATTGCAGTATTTAGCGTGTAGGTGGCAATAGGTTTAAGCAATAGCAAATAGGTTTACAATTTAAGTTTGTATTTGTTTGTGTATCCAATTATTACTACAATATAATTAATTACTAATTTGGCTATAGATATCAAAAGTGCGTAGAAATTTAGACTTGAAAGTATATTCTTATTTAAAAATTATGTCAACCAACAATGTTAGTTATCTTTAAATAGGTAACATTTTATCAGCCTCCTGAAGATAATGTCAAAGGTGTAGAAGTTTCAATCTATGTAGGTACAGTAATTGTCACAAATATTTTCGTTACTTTCAGCTAAGTTTCACGGCCACGCAAAAAGCCGCTTTCACCGAACATCTGTGCGTAGTGAGACAAACGCGAGACGCGACCCGAGCCTGTATGAAAGCGTATCTTATGCATTTTACATGAGCTGTGCCAGCCATCAGGCCCCTTACCTTAGCCTTCACACACCCACGACTGTATACACACACAGTTGCACACCCACACGCCCGCGCGGCCATTGTCAGCGAAACAAAAACACGCACACTACACAGGACTCGTTCTAATTAGTTGTTTGTAAACACATGTCACACGTTTTGTGCTAGTGTGCGTGTAGATGCGTGCAAGGTATCGTCCATGAATTATGTAATGCAAGCGTGTTGTCAAGTGGAAAGGAGAGACTAGGAAGTATAGACAGTTTTAGATAAAAAAAAATATATGGTCACGATATCTGTTCATTCTATTGATGGTCATGTGCAAAGTCAAGAGTTGAGTCGCAAACTAAGCAGGCGTCTGAAACAATGTCTCATAGAAACTTGGAACTCATAATCATAACTCTATCTAGTAGACTTGAAAATTCATAACAACGGGTAGGGTAGACAACTTTTTGGCTGTAAAAATAAAAACATTTTTCAGCGCATTCGAAGTTGTGTCTGTCTGGTACCTATTATCTGCGTACTTAACAGAGTACACATTTATGTAGTAGCATTGTCCGAGCGTCACTTAGTAGAGACAAACGATCTGGAGTAGTGCCAGCGACGGGAAATTAAGATTGGTGACTACGAACGAAGATATTTCAATGTATTACGTTCGGACGGTGAATGTATCAGAGTGGAAAATGAAATTAAGGTAGACAAACACGGTATATTACCAGATTTAACTTTAACACCATGATCAAATTTAAAAAGTACCTGGGCCTAGCCAAGTTGCAATGTTACGTTCGGATCGACAAACGAATAGAAACGATATGTTTGGGAATGACATTTGTAAACGTCAGATTTATCGAAAGCTTATGTCATTCCTATACATTTTGTTCCTATTCATCGATCCCAACGTTACATTGCAACTTGGCTAGGCCCCTCCGAAGACCTTACCTATAGCCATCTTCCACAAAAGCTTTTTTGTAATGCTCTAGTATGTAGGTGTTGAAAGTAGAACTGCTATAACAATATTTTAAGAGTGTTTGAGAAGTTTATTTCCTGATTATACACCTCCATAGGAAGAAATGTTTGTAAAATCTGTTTGAAATGATGGTGTCTTAATTTTCTTGACTTTCACCCTGGAGCTTAAAGTCTTGGGTAAGATCAAGTAAGGTCACCGAGGCGAAAACAAAAAGAAGAACTTGACCATGATGTTCATAAACAATGATCCCGTTTTTATGTGTCCTAGTATCTATGGCAAATAAGAGAAATTATAGATTCAAACTGCTCACAATGTACCCATTAGCTCTCAAGTGGAATTTGCAGAGCAGACAGAGCAGAAAGCAGAGAAGCAATTTACATCTTTGTCAATCTGTTTATCATCAGTGTACCTGATTCATCATCATCATCATCAACCCATTAACTGTCCCACTGCTGGGCATGGGTCTCCTCTCAGTATGATAGGGATAGGCCACCACGGGGGACTAATGCAGGTCTAACCGTTTAAGGAGAGGGCAAAACAACCCAAAAAGCTACAGAAGCTGGACGTTTGGTTGTTTTGACCTTTCCCCCTCCCACCTTTCATCCCCTAAAACGAGACAACACGTTTACGAACCGCATACATTACTGCCCCCTAACGTGTTTGGTTCTAACTCCATAATGAAGTCTTGAAGTAGGCGACGAGTCAAGGGCTGTTTGCATATTTTAAATATTTTTGTTTGGGTACTCGACTTGCGAATATTTTGACGCCGGAGAATACACGAGCACTGAATGAAGGAGTTTTAATTGTTTCAGGGGTAAAAAGGGTCGTTGGTATCGGGGAGAGAGAGGTATTTTTTTATCTATAGATTAATTCAATGTTTTTCAATGGAGCTCTAATTTGATATTAGGTACTTTGAATAGCAGATACTTACTCAAATTGGGTTATAGGAATACATACATAAACATCCAAACCAGGTAAAACTACCTAAAAGCCATGCAAATGTTTATCCCGTGAAGGAATTCAATCCACGACCCGTAGCACAGAAGCAAATATTGCAGCCATTGCGGCATATTTTGTGCTATTACCATATTATCTTTGGATATTATCAGTTTTGAAACAGCTTTCTGCGCGCACTAGTAACGGTATTTTTTTAAATTTACTGGTTCATAAATAAAAAACTTTACGCTAAGCATATAGATATGTTCGCGCAGCATCTATCCAGCAGCATAGGTGCATGCCAGCATTATTTCTATTTCGTTTCTATTTATACATAGACCAACTGCAGTCTGACCGCCACAACACAAAACATGGACAACCCTTATTTATTTCATACATGAATCTCCCATTTAATAATCTAGTCATACTAGTTCCTCGGGGTAGCTGGATGTGCTGGGGGGTGAGTGTGCGGCCGTAGGGGGAGGAGGGGTGGTGCGGTTAATGAACCCGCAGGGATGCAAGTCGGCGGACATTTCGCAATAATATTAGTTCAGCGCTGAAATTAAAGCCTCGCGGTGCTTGTACGGTGGAAAAGATTGTCAGTTTGCTGTTGTAGTTGTATTTCAGCTTGGATAAGGAGCATACTCTAGCATGGACAGAAAGTGGGCTTGTGGTCCATAGCCAACAGAAATGTCCCTTACCAACGTAAACTTGCAATTGGATCTGCATAAGTGAGATCTGTTTCATCTTCTTTAATTTTCATCAACATTATATTAATTACATAATTATAACACATGGCTTATGAATAGTTTCATGCCTAGTCAAAAAGCCTGTTTTTAATTTAAGTATTGTGTAATACCAAGCCTTCACAAGATTTTGTAAAACTCAATCGTTCGTGCTTAGCACCTATACACTAACAAGGAAGTCCAAAACCTGTTCAATGTAGCATTATCATTCTGAGTGTGTTTGTAGTTAGCCTTTGAGTTCATTATTAGTTCTTATAAGCAAAGTATGTCATCACAGCATACTTACTAAAGCGGAATGCGTACAAGAATTACACTTTATCCAATTACGAATTGAATTATTTTTCTTAATCCAATTAACATAAAACGAAGTCAATAAAATCTCTCCTAAATTCCAATATGGCCTATAAATGTGTCTAAGTCGAATAGGAAAAATTGCAGCACAACAATTACGCGGTACACAAATTGTAGATTGTTGTTGGAGGAAAATGTTGAAGTTCCACTTAGTGATTGATTTATTTGCTGATATTTCTGTCAAATACTATTAAAAGCTCACAGAAAATGTATGAGGTTGATGGTTAGCAGAACCATTGGTAAATAAATTAATATCTGTAACCTAAGTAAGCCCATCGTTGTCAAATTTGTTCGTTGCCATTTCTAACCTATGCGTAAATTAACATTTACAGAAGCCATTTATCCCAAAACAAAAATTTTTTTGGCAAATTCATGTAGATACTAAAGGTGCACGATTAGTGAGCACAGTCACCGGGCCGGCGCGCGGCGCCAGAGCGTGCGCGGTCTGAATCTTAATGTCCATTAATCAGACATTGTGTGGAAGAATCTCCGTCAGTCCAAATGTGCGCTTATCAACGCATTGGGTTTGGTTCCTGGACGATCAAGGATCTTCTCTTTATACAACATCTAGCTATAACTGCCTTCATTGGCCAATATTAGTGATTGGTTAATCTTAAGTTATCAGGAGCCAAAAATACGAATATTCTGGCTCCTCATCCTCATGTGATCTATTTGTTCATACTCTACGCGACTCTGAGTTGGTTGTTTTAGATCTCATGACATAATACGGAAAGTGTATTAACTGAATATCCATTTATCTATTTAAAACACAGAAACAGAAACAGATGACATAGGTAAGTATGATGTGTCAAGTGAGGAAAATCTTCATAAATCATCTTTGAGTGTTCAGACCTGACAGCAGCAGGATACCTCGAAGAGTCCCTTTGTAGGCAATAGCTGGGCTACAAGTATTCCAATTGTAATTTAAACCTTAAGTTGATATTTTCTAAAAGTTTCATAAATTCAGCAGTGAGAACTGTATTAATAAACAGTGTCTGCAAAGTTGACTGACCACTTCGACCTACAAATGATTTGTTTTGCTGTGGACGTCTGAGTTCGATTCCCACAGGACACAAATATTTATGTGATGGTGTCTGGGTGTTTCTTATGTAATAAATATGTATTTACAAAAAAACCCATAGTACAAGCTCTGCTTAGTTTGGGACTAGATGGTGCTGTGTAAAAAATGTCCCAAGATATTTATTTTATTTATAATGAATAAACTGAATTTAAACGTGATAAGTTCCAGTAAAAATCACTGAAAATAAAAACAGTTTTAAAACCGAATCTTGTCTTTTTAAAGTGACAGGCAAGCAAACCGAGCCACAGATTAACAAACGAGGCTAGTTGTCTCCTCTTAAAAACGCTTAAAAATTCCAATAACACCGATTATTCTATTCTCCCAACTATCGTCCAAGATGAGCATACAATGCTTGCGAGGTGACGTTTCAATGGGCGGCCATACTGGAAATTTGTTCAATACTCGACGCTGGCGCATCGACGCGCGCGCAGTTTTGTCAATACTGTCCGCGATTGTACCGTTTAATCAGTTCTGCATTCAACTGTACCGCCTTTGACGAGTAATTGCTTCCACCGATTGAAATGTTATTCCTGAGTATTGCTGCGATTTTTGTGTTTTAATGTTCAGGTTGGTATGCAAATGCCCTAAAGAGAAGAAACTTTACATTTTAAAAGCGATCAGAAGCTTTAGTTTTAATTATTTCTTTAATTAATGTAACGTATACACGTAGCCGCGTTGTACGTGACGTCATGCAAATTTTTGGTAACCTACGCGCGATTTTTATGGTAACTAATACTAGTGGACCCGTATCGTAAAAATTATATTTTATGACGCACAAATAAACCCGGTAGGCAAACGTATTTTTCTGTAAAACTTGGTCAATTTTAAAAAAGGACTGACGCCTCGCGACCATAACCTATAAGTAAAAAAAACAAAATCGGTCCACCCAATCGGTTTAGAAGCAGAAGAATTACGAACACACGCCTACCGGAATTTTGTAGGTAAAGATAGTAAAAATTAAAATGTATAATGAGAACATACCATTGAAAACAAACGCTTAAATATACAAGTTGAATAAAAACACTGGAAACACTTCAATCAACAAGGCCCCGCAAAAACAGAAGAGAACCAGCCAGCAATTAAAATCGAAAATAATATCGAGAACTCGACGGACAATAACGAAGCTAGCCATTAAAATAAGAGGCGGAATAATAAATGAAGCTGTGCTGAAATTAAAAAAAGAATGAAAAATAAAAGAAAATTCTCGTCGCGACGAATGCATAGAATATGGCGTAGGTACGGACCAATCAAAATTCTTCGTCAATTAAGTGGAGATCGTAGCAAAAGGAAAATTGAAGGAAAATCTGAGGGTGGCTTTGGTAGAGTTGGGCGCTGCTCGATTAATTTTCTCGATCAATCCTTCAAAATCCTCTAAAAATAATGGTAAGATCTTTTAGGTGCCGCACGTCGCGAAATGGAACGTAAAGACAAAACAGGAAATCGGCATTCATCAGCAATCCGTATACATATCAAAAATATACCATACAACTTGGACTGTACTGTAATATTTACAAACAACTTAATCTAAAGTTCTAAATCAACTTTCAAAGATCTAAAGATAAGGACACTTTTATAAAGAAATTACTTCACTTTAAGGCTTTTGAAAAACCATCATCCATGTTCAATGTAATACTTAAAAAAATGTTAACAAAATAATACGTCATCACGTCGACGTTTCCCATCACTACCTCCCTAGATATGAAAGCAATGGAAATAAAGTTTGTTCGCTCCGCATTGTACCGGGTTCGTCGTAAATGGATTTTATCACTATATAAATATCCCCCTATCTTTACGTTACGACGCTAAGCTATGTCCCGTCACCGTGGATTTTCCTATGAGTATGTTGATACTACGTGATTTTTACTATAACTTTGTTTTTATGTCGAATTTGTTTGGGTAATGTGCGCGGTGAAGGTGCCATGTATGAGTTTTTAATGGAAGTAGGTCGGTATACTTCTGATGATAGAGTTTTTCTTGTGTTTACCTATACTGAGAGCCTCATAAATTTTCATACTAACATTCACAATTAACATTAAACAGATAATGTACCATATTTTTTAATGATGCTTTTAAAATAATTTAAAACACTATTAATTAATTCTTAGTAAACATGTTTATCAAGATTAAAGGTTCAAAACACCGAAATATTACTGCTACAATATGAACAGAAAAAGTTTACAAGTTTATTCAACCCTATTATTTTCAATGCCAGGTTGAAACATTATATTTCATTTACTGCGGCCGGTCAATAGAAAACCTACACCGGAACCAAAAAGCCGAAACCGTTGATATTGCAAGGTCCGGCCGGTCACCGGTTTACGAGGAGCTCCGAGCCTGAATTATGCGCGAATGGCCCACGGCTCATTTGGTTTAAACGCTGCATCTTTGATGTAAGGGACCCTGCCAAATTGTGTTAATAATACCCTCCCAGGATGTTGCTATATTTTTACTCAGGAATTTCGGGATTCGACTTGAAAGACCAAATTGAGACAAGAAGCATTTATTGTTAGTTTGGTCTTTCAGGAAGCCGACAATCTGGTCCTTGGAGCAGCAATTTTGCAATAAATATCTTTCGTGATTCATAATCTAATCATTAATAATCACTTTTATTTACCGGCTACACTTCAAATTATAATCCGGTTCCACTGTACTTAATGCAACCATTGTAAAGGATTATGGGAAGTTATTCCGCCGTTGTTCTTGTGTTTAAAAAACACAACCCAAATGAAATTCAACCTGTCACGTAAATGATAAATGAGAAGAACAATTCCTACGTGCAAAGAAGTCACAACACTGTGTGCTGTAAATATCATTATTTCAACTACCTACATACAAATGCTTTTGGAGACAAACATGAACCTAGAAAATCTCAGCTTCAGAAACTATATGAAAGACCAAGCTTTAAATATTCATTCAAGTCAAGATGCTCCATCAAACCAGAGCCTTCGATTTGAGCACTCAAGTCATTAAAGCTACGATGCGTCCTATGGTCCGTAAATGATAAAAGCCATCCGTGTTTATGATATATTTGAAGGCTTCAGGAGAGCTGCGTTACGGCTGCCACCCCTTTCATGGCCGCAATCCTCTTAGCGAGTCCCGCATAAAAATAAAGCGGACTCCACCTGCTTGCCCTCCGTGACCTAACTGCCTTACGTATTTAGGCTGCAGCGGTGCAGCTCTAACAACCTCGTACTAAAACAGAATATCGATTACTTTCGCTACTATAATGTAATCCCCCGCCCACTTTTCGTTTTTTTAGCTCAGGATAATAATATAGTGGTCTCTGTCTAGCGCGCGGGTATCCAGGGCGTCGCGGCGGTCCCCAGGGCCGGGGCGGCGTCCGTCCCCCGCGCGCCACCCCACCCCCGCCGTATGTAAATGAACGTCTCATCGGTTATGTGTGCGAAAGCCTATAACAACACGCCACCAGCAACACACTGATAACTCGATGTTTGAGGTTTACTGCCCTGACAGCTTTTGTCCTATTTTAAATACGAATTTCGGATTGGATGCGTCCGTCGTCCTTCATAGATCCGTTGGTCTTTTCTTTGTATTACGCGTAGCGATGTTGATATTGTAAACAGTGGTAGTGCAGATTTCCAGCCGTGGAGTACGGCTGCACGGCAGACATGCAAATGTTCAGTTACTGATGACAAAGATAACATAGCGGGGGCAGTTTGAGCATTTGAGCATGAACAATTTTCAAATACGTTTAGTCTGTCGGCCCGTTTGTTATTTGCGGGAGTTTATGTTTTACATGAATGTGTTTAGAGTTTGTTTTGGGTGGGTGTGTATTTGGTACGCGCGGCGCTACGTCGTGCCGGTGACGTCACGTGTACGTCGAAAATGACACTTTTACGAGCAATAATTTACATTATTTTGGTGTTAAGCTTCGCGTGCCCGCCGATTGATTTTATGTCGGTCGCATCTCACATTTGCGTTCAGTTAAATCGAATCACTGACTACACGACCGAGTTATTTTGTAATGGTGGTATCGCGTGAGCTTTTTTGACGTTTTGTTTGTTATTTTTATTTTGTTGATTTTTTCAGCGGTTCGAAGATCGACGAACGATTCAGAAGTTGTATCTTATTTCTTAGGGTAATCTTCACCGTGTAGGGGGCGTCGACATGTAAATTAACAAAATTTCTTTTGACGAAATACATCTTTTTATTCATGTATGATTAAAAGGACCGCATTTTCTAAAACCTTCGTCATGTTAGACGGCTTTTATTCAAAAGACCATTTTTATACTGACGCATTACTTTACGCATTACAATAGTAAAACATTGTGAACAAATATATGACAAGCTATTTCTAAAATCATATTATAAAATACTAAAGTGTGGACCGTGGCGATAAGCCTGGGACACACGCGCGCCACCCAATTAAGATCTTCATTAGGCGCCTTCCTCGAAAGCTGCGCTTGCGCCCGCGCCGGTGTAGCACGCGGTTTTGTTGTCACACAATAAAATAAATAGATTAATGAAACTGAGCGGTTGTTCTCCAATTTGATTTCTTATGACTGATGCACATAAAGTAATGTAACAGAATAAGTTTGTGTTCAGTATGTTCATCAACTCAACGATTTGATTTTGAATTATTTTTTGCTACTTGCTACTAAGCAAAGAGAATTTGATTTTATTACTCATCATAAAATGCACATACAAACTTTTACAGTTAGGAGTCTGAAAGATAGCGCTAAAACCTGAAAAAAATCTTGCTATCTTTGATTTAGACAAAATTGTAGGTAGATCTTTAATCTTGATCCTTAAGCCTATATCAAGTATATAATGCTCTTGTGCATCGTTGTCTTGCATCGTAGTCACTTGCTTCAACTTCGACATACTGAAACTGCACTGTATTTCAGCTGAAGATATTGAAACGGGAGCATCCTGTACGTAGCTCTAGTACATCCAGTGCCTACAGGGCGTGTGTTAAACTTACTGGATTCCTACAGATATGAGCTCTGTACCCGCCGCCTGTGTAAATCTCCACCTGGCACAGTCGCTGACACAAGTGTTTTCGTTGATATTGTTTTGTTTAAGGAAATTCTCTTTAGTATCTCGGAGTTTGGGTTTGTGCTCGGTTAAGGACAATATTTCTTCTTCTTTCTTCTTCTTACTTCTGTATCAGTTCATGTTTGACGAATCGTTCAGGATACTAACGTAAGGCTTATGATGTTTGATGATGCTCAACTAAAACACTTAGGCCATCAAAAGAGGACTGGGGCCGTAGTATGAAGCTTTAGAGCCATAGTTGTTCCAGTGTGAAAGAGACATGGAGCTATTAATCCCAGATAGCTCCATCTCTCTCTCGCACTGGAACAACTCTTAACCCGGCCCCTGAAAAAAAGAAATTTCGATCCTATTGCACTCGTTTTAGATCTTTTGCTACCGTATCTGATATCTGTCTTATTGCAGAAGCTTGTTTTCGCAGGACACTTTTGTGCACACCAGTACGCACATCGACTGATTTATCATATTCCAGCGCAGGTTGGAGCGACAATTGTAATGTAAAACCGGGGCCGGATTCTGAACTAACTTGGTGTCGCTAGCGACGCAGTGACGTCACGTAGCTCACGTGACGCTCACGTTTACGTTACGTCGCGTTTACCGGGTATGATGTATGCGTTACAGATAAGGCGGGGATTTCAGGTTCCTAAAATAATATAATTTTTGGGTGTTATATATATACCCTTAAGTAATAAGGAATAAGCTAAAAGTTTCTGCACTGTGAAGTATCAAATAATTAAGAGTTCTTTATTCTATTTCGCTTTGCACATCCACTCATATTCAAATTCATTATTGAAAGAAATAATTCTTTAAAATATTTCAATAACTGTTGCCAATTGCCGTTTTGCGTTTCAGCACATCCAAAGAAGTATTGAACTTTTCTAGATGAGCTGAAGACGGTTAAAGAGCTGTAATAAGTAGGTAAGATAAATCTCACAATAAGGCCTCCAGAAGGCTGCAGATATTTTTAAGATTTTTAAGAATATAAGTTTTTTTAAGAACTATGCTTTTTATTTGTTTTATTTTAAGCAACAAAAGCAGACTTCAGACCAAGTTCAAAAAACGCCAATGTCGGCAATATGCCTGTGTATCTACGTAGATATACGCACGATATTTTGACGCAAATAAAGATAAAAACTAAAGTCGTCAGTGTGCTAAAACAAACATTGACTAAAACTATCCTAATTAATCTCCAGCTCGATCAATCAACCAAAATAACAAACCAATTTTTGTGCCTAGCCACAATCACGACCGTTCTCTTCACAGAAAACCGTATGCTATCACAATTAACTTAAGGACTATATTAGCGTGGTGGTAAAGTGTCGTGTTGTAACAACGCAGTCGCAGACAGGTATCGCGGCCAACAATGATGTACCTCAACCAGTCCGATTGCGAGGGGTTTTTTTAACCAGTATCCTCTGAGGGTTACCTAGATGTAAGAGCTAAGGCGGATCTGGCTAATATATACCTCATCGAAATTTATATTGTCGAGATTTCTATAATTATTCCATATCGTTATCATAATTGAGTATATAAATAGTTACGGTATAGTGTACCGTAACTATTTTGCTTTTATATTCAATGATTTTGGTATAAATATCACATAAAGATTGAATACATTTTAAGTTACAAACATAATCATTAAAATTTATGACTTCGTTCTCGCAAAGCCTCCTTCTAAGATCCTTGCTCAAAATCAACTTCTACAGTGCTACCTTTTTATTACCAAACAGAATGGCTCTGCTTCTCAGTATAAATTATAAACTAGATACTGTAAGCATCTTCCATTTTTCATTCAGTTTTTAACCTACTTTTCAGGAACATTAACCACACCTAATCTAATATTGAAATACCTAAACTATGATTTATTACTGCGAAATTTAGCGGGTCACTAATTGATATTGACAACCTACTGTGCGTAAATTCATTTATGTTAAATATGAACTAACATAATCATAAATATTTAAGTAAATTTAAATTCGTATATAAGGACCATAAATTAGTGACTAATGGGAGCTCTTTAAAGTATACAACAACCTCGGCAGTTTTAGCGACCTCATTGAGATTCAGAAGCTTTTTCCGTACCATCTTATCTGGTTCTTGCACTCCTTGCCATTATTGAGACAATACGGAAACAAAGGTCTTTTTCATGGTCACATAATCACATGGCAGCCAAATTGAGATTTCCTCGATCTTTAAAATTCGATTAGAAACTGAACTGAATAATGTACGTATGTTCGCTAATGGAAATCTATGACAGAAATTATTTACAGATCTAAGAAAACCGTAGTTGAGAAGATGTAGAACGGAATAAACGTTCCAACATAAAAAGTTTGTGATAATGAGAACTCATATTATTAAAAATATGTATAGAGAAAAAACGTTAGTATGATGAAGGTATCAGTAGAAAGTCAGTGTTGTTTTAGCAAGAGTACCACATCCAGTAGTTGTGCAGTCCCTCGTTGTGTTTGGAAGACAATGAGCGCGGGCCCACACCGCGTCACTCCGTAAACCTCTTCGCCTTATTTCACTAGCCTTCCTTTTGTTTCGAGGGCATTTCTTTATTTTGTTGTGCGATCTTATTATTTCGCTACCGTTGGCCGCATTGCAACGTTCTTATAGTTTTTGTTCGCATGCTCCAAGCCTTACAGAAGCTTCGAACGGAATGGAGTAATACTACCCGAGACTCCTCGGTATTGTGTATTTGTGTCTCTTTTTTTATTTTTCCTCAATGCCACGTCAAGTTTTTGCTGTGTAGCAGGTTTTATTCTATGTGTGTTATGTAACGTGAGCCATGTGATATGATCTTGAATGTGTATGTAATTATTTCTGCGTTCCAATTTGAGTTGGTATGATCGAAACGGCGGATGTGAGATAATTTGTCATTTTCGTTTGTGTTCTTGTTCAGCATTGGGAACGGTTTCGTGGTGATTTGGTTGATAGCATTATGAGCTGCGAGATGAAGCCGTCAGATGTTTCGTTTCCTGCGTTTGTGATCAGTTTTTGAGCAAGACTGTCATTTCTGTAGTTATCTATGTTGTTTTCTTGTCTTTATGCATAGATTAGGAGTTACTTAATTCCGAAAAAGAAATGATACGTATGAAAGCTTTATGTTAGGCCGTTTACTTTTAGTCTATTTCTTTTCGCCATAAATAAAGTGTAGCACCAAATAAAGTTTAATTACACATTTGGCGCGCGTGTAAACAATACTGCGCGGTGTGAGCTACATAAAATACCAACATGGTACCAACAAAACGAACGGTCGGAACACTGTCGTCTACTTAAGGCTAACTGAGATCTCCTTTTTAGGGAGGGGGGGTGTGAACACCGCATGTCTGTGGGCTAATTAACTGAAACATGCGCGCGCGCCGGCGCGTTAATCACAGCGCAGTGGCGCCCTCTCCCCGCGCTCCGCCGTCGCCCGCGCAGCTACACCGAGTTGCTTTTAGTGTGAGATGTTGGCGTAATCTAAGGAATTTCAATTAATTATATTATTTCGTTAATGAGTTTTGGAAATGTTAGCCGAAGATTTAGTATTGTACAGATGCGGATGGCTTTATTTTATAAAAGCTTTTCCGTTAGAAATGTTTTATTAACGAAAAAGGCTTTCATTGTTTATTGAAATTTTACTGACTATTAAAAAGTCATGCGTTCTCTTTATTTCTAAAACAGTTTTTAACTATTTAAAGCTCCCAGAGATAATGGACCAATCGATGACTCAATTAAGTAGATTTCTCATTATTAAACTACCCAAAACATTATCTATTTAACTAAAGTTTCTAAAAGAAATATCTGCAGTTAGAATTGCCGATAGCTAAACAAAAGTAAATCCAAGATTTATTAGTCGGACAGCGACCATAAATCAACATTACCCATGATTCCACAACGAACGTATCACCGGATCTGATACCGAAAAACGCCAATATGAATCCGAGAAATTGCTATTAGTTGCAATTTATATTCAGCTTGGCTTGTCACGAAAAACTTCCATCTAATTTAGTATGAGAAGAAAAAAATTGGTTGGTGCCACGAGACTGGTGCTATTCGTTGGCTCTTTTTTCAGTGTATCGAACAATCGGTTGCGAGTTAGGAATTTATTGAGTCCTGTGCAAATAAATAAAAGGGAGTGGATCGTGGTATATGTAGGAGTGCGGACGGTGGACCCGTCTCGCCGGGAGCCGAGGATTGATCTTAGACATCAGCTGTCTGTCGCTGCGTCTCGGACTGCATACAGGATGCGTGCGTTTTAGCTGGATTAAATAGAATAGAATGTATAAATTCTTGAATGATTTAATTATTTGAAATTACCTACTCATAAAAGAGAAAAATATAAGAGATATCAATTCTCAAGTATTTACCAATAAAGTATGTAAGACTTACGGTAGACTAGTATTTATTGATTAATCGTAATAAAATAAAAATATACAGGCACATAAAGCTAACCATGATTTCTCATACTTTTAATTTTTTTTTGGGACAGAAATCCAAACTACGAGCTGCTACTAAATATGTACAAATTCTGCATAACTAGGAATTTAACCGATAACCTCACGCTTGGAAACCGCACATATCACCGATGAGGCAGATCAGTAGTGTTTCGTAACATAGATCTCTATTTAAGTTTTGGGAATTCTAAATCAGGTACTCTTGGTACTTACTTAACTATGAACTCGAAAACTATTAAACTGTAGACTTGCTGCAGTAATTTCTGCACCATCCTGTATGTTAGCGCGGGATCACGCGAGCCAGTCAGTTTAATGGTATCAGAGGAACATAACTAACACATCCTGTCGTTGGACAGCGTCTGATGTGACTGCACTGAGAGTTTCATACCAGTACACCAAGTATGTAGTACGAAATATACCTTTTTGATACTTCATGAAATCTTTATACCTATACCGGTAGGAAGACTTATGAGCATCTACTACTGCAGATGCTCGAGAACTATGAATTCCATAGAAAAAGACCCCTAGGAAGATTTATGAGCATCTGCTGAGAATTTCATAGCAGAAGACTGTCTGACCTGGGGCCGAACCCAAGACCACTCAGCAACCGAACACCAATGAAGTAGTAATAATAGTTTACCAAATATCCAGAGATCTTCGGTGCCAAAAGTTCTAAGGTCACATACGTCTGTAAACAGTAATGAGGAGTTTTTATTGCATTTACTTAACTTTATGCAACAAAGGCTTAATAAAGACCCAATCATTTTCTTCAATTCTACACTATGGTCGGTCTAAAGATAAGTAAATATATTTTTCTTAAATCTTTGGATCAGTCCCAAATCTATTAAACATATCCTAGATGCTGTGCAATCAATGTGTGAATCAATTAAATGTCAATCCAGAATTCAAAAGCACAACTCGTTTTATTGCAGCCCTCACTAAGCTACTGCGTCATTCGTATCGTCATAACTTTCTAGTTCTTATTACAAACTAATTTATACCGCCAAGAACATCTCTTCGGAGTATTTATACCATCATAATGTATCGGTATGTCTATTTGGGGACCTCCCTAGCGGCCTGTAGGGCACCGTTTACTAAGGTCAGCGTGCATCGAAGGGACCTCCCGGAGCAATCAACTCGTGTGATTGGAAACAGGTATTTATGTGGCAACGTGGAACTTTTTGGAGTGGGTGTTGTCTTACTTAAAGACTTTAAATATAAGGTGTTTAGATTGCAATGTTGCATGAACTAAAATTAAGATTTGATATAGCTGCTAACACTAACTCATGAAATACTATAAACAGTTCCCTTTGATTGATCCATTGATTTTACACTGAATTTGGTTCTTAAAGCACTTCAACAGTTGAAAACGAACTTAAATCATGCATAACGTAAAAAAAAGTTATTCTGGTTTGAATGTAAATCAATTGCCGAAGACATTTTAGAACTACTACTAGAATTCGATACAGTTAGTCGAACCCAGTTGTAATGATCGCAGCCGCGGTTGCTGCTAGATTCATAAGATTACAAGGACAAGGTAACCTATATCGAGATATAAACAGAACCAAATATACATAACGCCGTTCAATTAACAGACTGAACCACACAAATTGTCCTAAATATTGGTCCCAGCGTCTTTGCCACCCTATTTCTACGAAACGGTCCAAAGCAAATTGGCACTCATCCAAGTGTTAAGGGCTTGCGACACGCCTTTGCTAGGCAGGACGAAAGGTCATCGGGTAATTAAGAGTCCCTCAAGCAATCAGAATGTGAACGGCCCGTGATTGGTTGCAATATCGTCCGCCTCGACGGATCAAAGGCGACGCTGGTGTCACTTGTCAAATGGAATATTTTAGGCATCGACGTTTGATGTTCACTCGTCGATCTCGGATGTATTTTTAATTCCGTAACGATTTTTTGCGTCATACATTATGTATGTGGTATGTTCAAAGGTTGGGCATGGAGCGCTAATGTGTTCTGTTTTTAAATAAATCCAAGATCGAAAATATTTTGGAGGGTGAGATATGTGATACATGAGTTGAGTTATTTTTTAATCTAACTCTAATCTGATTTGATCCTACTGCTGGGCAAAGCTCTCCCCGTCTTCTAGGCTTTTACTAATCTCTATTAAGCCAATTGAGGCCAGTCTGTCCAGAAAGCATCTAAATCTACATTTTTAGATCGTTCTTCGATGTTAAGCTATGTTGATTTAACCATAGAATAAATAATATTTTATAAGTATGGCACAAATTAAGAAATATTCACTCTTTATATTATACTATAGACCGACATATTAGCCAAGGGCATGCTGAATAGATTCCTCTAGAAACCTGATAAAACTAACATGATAAACCAATCCATGACTCGTGGGCAGTAACTACGAGTATAGGTCATATTATTATTTGTTTCGTGCGTGCAGCGTACCCGCGACCCGAATAGCCACATCTGATTGCTTGACCAAGCTTTCATTCCATCTATATCCTATAGTAACATAAAGAACGCCTTAATGTTATCACGTAGTTTTAAATAGAGAACATATTAACTACGAATCATTGTCTATTCACTTCGCCCCACTGATAGTACTTTTTGAAACTAACTTAAACTTTATTCAAATGATGTTCTCTGTTCAAGAAATACCCTGAAATCTTGAAGTAACTATGATTCAAAACTTAAATAGTAATACAACCTTAGTTCGTACTTCAGACGTACCTACATAAGTATATAAGGCTCAGTGATATCTCAGGGTGTAAACAACCCTTTTAAATAGTTTACTGTCAGGAGGGCGGGGGGTGAGGACGGAGGCGAAGGGGCGAGGGCCGGCTAAATATCTTTTAGTATCTGCAAAACGTCTAATTTAGTAGCGAGGCTTTGATGTTGTCTCTTGGACTTCGGGAGGAGTGGAGAGATTTTATAACTAGAAACATTTAGAGAATTTATTAATACGTTTCACTGTTATAACCATTTCAGGCCCAGGGTCAAGCTATTTATTTGCGACATCTTTTAACTTTTTTCTGAACTTTTGTGCTGTGCAATATTAAGAAATGGACACAATTTGGAAAACATCTTTCCAAATAGGTACGATTCATTTTGACTGAGAAGAATTTCATAGTATGTAATATTAGTACTGAAAATGTGAGGCGAAGAGGCTGATGACTTTATACAAAAACTACTTGACACCTAGAGCAATCATTACAACCTGCCCCAGAAAGTTAAGATAATGATAACATCTCCACAGATTTTCTTATTCTCCCGGTTGTGTAGAGACGGTCCCAGGAGAGCGTGCTCTGATCCTCTCGCTTACTTATCCATCTCTATCTGATCAACGTCTTCGGCGGGAGATTTCAATGTGCCTTCCATATAACATGTACAGGTAATCAATGTTCACACTATGTCAGTTAATGGCGACTTAGGGTTGGGCGTCCCCGACTTTAAGACTATGTAGTTAAGACGGCTGTTATGTTCTGTTTATTACGTGTGGTAAAGAGCAGATAGGCTTATATAGGGTTAAATTATATGAAGACAGAAATTATTGTTGCTGTGATTTTAAACGCGATGAATATATATCGATCTGCTAAACTTTCTCTTCTGTTGGACTTAGTGACAACATACAGAACAAAAGTTTTTTGTCAAACTGCCACACTCACAGACGTCAATTAACGTTCACGAATCGTTAGCAAACAATGGCTTCTATATCTTGGCCTATTTTACGATATTTGAGTTTGTTGCCAGTGTACTAAGATAATGTTGGGTCTCTGTTAGCTAATTATTCATTACGTTAAGTGACGGCTCTGAGTTCGACAGAAAGGTTATAATTATGTAGTTCCTGTTATAACTTCTGGATGTCATTGATTATTTCATTTCATTTATTTAGCCTTATTTTGTTCTGCTTCAAAAAACGTCCCAAAATCTTTATAATGTAACCACAGATGAGTAATTAAGTCGCTGCGTTGGGGTAGTACCTATCGTGGAGAGTTGTGTATGTTCCGTGCATTGCGGTGTGCTCAGTGGTTTGTTTCAGTGTTGTAGCGAACTGTACGGTTCTCAAATTTTAGAGATGGTGAAGTAATGGCACAAAAGGGATTATCCTTGTGTTTGGGAACATCTTACATAACAGTGCAATCATCAAAATATAAAGATCTTTTCTTTGACGTATCAGTGATGATTTATAACATTTTCAGAGTTTACACAAAGCACCTGATGTGTTAAAAATATGATATCATAGACTACATTTTACTGTGGATTTACTGAATGCTCCTGGTTGCGATTGCCTGGTTGCCTGCCCTGCCTGGCACCACCTCTGGATAGCCGCTAACCACCGGATAAATTCAGAAATAGAACTAAATTTTACGGGAACTTATCAGTAAGCTGTGTAACAACAGTTTTCAATTATATTTATACTAGCTTTCCGCCAGCGGCTCTGCCCGCTATCCCACGGAAACCATACATTTTACCGGGATAAAAAGTAGCCTATGTGCTATTCCAGTCTATGTTCTATCTCTGTGCCAAATTTCATCCAGATCCGTTCAGTACTTTTTGCGTGAAAGAGTAACAAACATCCATCCATCCATCCTCACAAACTTTCACATTTATAATATTATATAGTAGGATTCATTACTTCATTTCCCTATTCTGCCTTGATCAAAAAATAAAGTCTAATATTCACACTACCCTCTTAAATGATTGTACTTATATACGCTGAAATAGTGATGTTTCTTCAGAAAACATCATCTGTTTTGCCATCGTTAACTGCGTTTAGAATGTTTGTGTGTACCGTTTTGTTTTCATACATATCCAAATACGTCGAAGTTAGGTTTGTAACTCGCATCTTACATTCCGTTCAAAAATCATTTACGAAATAGTTTGTCTTTATTTCTTGCATTAAATTAATTAATTAAAGAACGTACGATCCATTGTAGTCAATAGTTTTTCTATCTGTGTCTGCTAATTGTTTCTTGATAGGTTAAAATAGGGTTGAAATTAGGTGTACAGAAGCTTACTAAAGTATCAAGGCAGGTTCATTGAACGACTATGCCAACCAAAAGTTTACTAGTATGCTAAAGTTTACTCGTAGAATATAGCTTAAATAATATATATTTCGCATTTGCAAGGAGGTAAACAATAAGCAGCCTTTTACGCGGCATTCAAAACAAGTGCAAACAAACAGGTAATCCATCGTCGCTAAACATAAGCGGTTTGAGCAAACACTCACGCTCACTCTGATGTGTACCCAGCAGAGAGGTGCCTCTCAAAAGGGCGCCCATTTATTTGCTCTCACCCTTAGATTTGGATCGCTCAGCTCAGGAATTTTGCTGACTGAAGGGTTTGGTATAATTCACAGTGTGGTGCCGATGTACCATGTCGCTTTAGAGTTATGCTAGTAATGCTACTACAATTCTTACTGACAGGGAATGTTTGCCAATACTCATAAAATTGGGTGCGAGCATTTTAGATGTGTTTGTTGTTAAAACACGACTTTAAATAATGTAATTATAATGAAAATCGGCAGGCGATGAGAAAATAAAGCTCAGAAAATATAAAGCAAATAAATATTTATACCAATAAGTGAGTTATGTTTTAAAACTTCGTGGTTTACTATGATAAACATGAAAACTTTTACGTTTGTCTCATAATAACAAACAATAATAATGGATAGGTCCATCGACTCGGTTGTTTCAGAAGCAACTCATGTAACAGTTCCTCACTTAATATTATTTATGCCCGCGATTCCTAACTTCTTTCAACTCGTAGACTATGAAAATTATCGTTGTTCTAAAACAATGTCTCGGTTCCGCCGCGACCCAAACTTCCCTCTACACTGAGATTAAGAATTATTACCTCTTATCTCTGTCCTGAGTCGACAACTCGTCGGCTATTCGCTCGCACTGTGTCACACCCGATATCTGAGTGAAATTATTTCGACAAACTTTACCTAACAGTTGAACACCCCTAGCGAGTCTCCATCACTTATATACCAAATTCATCTTTACATGTACTATAATAGAGCATAATTTACATCGGGACATCACAGGGCTTTAGAGACACGTGATTAACGAAAAGCGGGAAACTGGGAAATCATTTGTAAATTTCCGAAAGGGACAGGTGACGTGATATTATGCAAATTTCTAGTGAGTGCGAGCGAGACAGAAAGACTGCTGAAGTTCAGTCGAACAGACGCGTCTCCGGATAAAATTTATACGCGGATGAAACGATTTATTACAAAAGCGTTGAGTAGGTACTCGAAATTAATTACACTAAGTTTTGCTTTCATTTTGTACCATTGTGCGAGGTCCGGGGGATTTTCCTTGTCTTGTCGAGATATCGGCGGTTTTTATTACATCCTCGACAAAGGGGATTTTGGAGGTGGATATTTATGACAAGTTTGCAGCGGTTTATTTTTCTTTATTTTTTGTTTTTTCTGTCTGTGAAATATATGTCGGATGCTCAAAGCCTACGCTTGTTGACTGAGACATTAAGCTATCTTATAGTTGAGACGTGATCGAGTTTGCTCGATATGTTTCAATCTATTGCTGTTGTGTCGGCACTATACATAGGGGAATGGTTTATTTATTTTTGGGAACGTTTTTAGGTAATTGTTGTGAACAACATGCTACAGATAACAAATCTTTTTCCACTGATGTGTGTAACAACTGGAAAAAGAAGGTAAAAAGAAGTAAATAAAGTTTGAAATAAATCATACTGTTGTATGCTAAAATCTACTGTTTTTCAAGCTCTGTTTGATCAAATGTCTTACGTATTTGAACAAATACTTTCCTATTTATAATATTAGTGTAGATATAGTTTGATAAGGTGGACATAAAAATGGGCACAATGTTACCAATCTCTCGCGTCAGTCTTTCCACGTCAGAATTGTGCGTCAGCTTTTGCTAGTTGACGTTCGTGAGTCAACCCTACTATTACCAGAGCATCAGCGCTTGTCAGTGTAGTGTCAAAAAGTTGAATACAAGTATACATATATAAATTAAGGTGTCTGCTATTGTCTTGTTAGTAAGTAAGACTACAAAGTTAATTGTTGCAAAATTTGCAAAATGAGTTCACTCAACCATAATGACTTCAACCATAATATAATAGTTCAATAATATCATCGGTCATTACCCTGGCAAGGCGATATCGTGCGTTGCGGCGACGTCCGGTTCCGGCGTGCGGCGCCACGGTCCACTTCCGGTGTCGTCGGCCGCCGTGACGTCAGAGCCGGTGCGCGTGTTACGCACTTCCGCCGCAAGTAGCTGTAAATAATAAAAGAGGTTTCAGGATTTTTATTTAGGTAGCCTGAATTCCAATAAGGTCAATGTTACGTCTCGTAATGAGGGTTACCTGCATGATTACAGATTGCTGATGCATTTTGTCGAAGTATAAAACCTTCAAGTGTTCGTCATTTTATCAATACTGGGGTATTGTCCAATCCAAACTAGTCCATGTCTTTCACAATCAACCACAATATGCTTCTTCACCATCATCATCATCATCTCAACCAAAAGAGGTCCACTGCTCAACAAAGGCCTCCCCATAGACTTCCACCGGTACCGGTCGTATGCCGCCTGCATCCAACGATTCCCAGCGACCTCTACCAAGTCGGTCGTCGTTGGAGGTCGTCCCACACTGCGGTTTCCGGTGCGTGGTTTCCACTTAAGAACCTTTCTGCCCCAGCGGCCATCAGGTCTACGAGCTATCTGGCCCTCCCACTGCCACTTCAACTTGGTAATCCTTTAGGCTATATCGGTCATTTAAGTTTTTCTACGTATTGCTTAGCGACAGTAATTTTGATTGTGGTAGTAGATACTTCGCCATCACCCCATCTTCCATCCATCATCAGATTTAATCCTAAAAACAACTACAGAAGAAAACATGGCTAAAACAGCATCACATAACAACCCAAACACTCAATTTTGTAAACTACAGAACAGAACTGAACTATACGAACGCGAACATTTATTACTCTGACGGAGTTCGGAACTAACCCAATACCGGATACCTGCCATAAAAACTGTGCCGGAATTGGAAAAGCTGGTCCTCTTTGAGATTGATCTGAATGTTTTGTACTATGGTAGATATGGGGTTTGAAGGTGGCAGGACTTCGCTTCTGGAGTCTATCTGTGGTACCTCCGCATTGTCAAATAATTTGCTGATAAGCAATAATGTGCTAACTTTATGGCACATATATTTTGACACAGCACTTATTAGCATAATTTGATTGACTGATTTGACTTAAATTTTTGTACACTGTCTGTATACTGTATTTGATCTATCTACCTATTCGAAATTCAGAGCCTTCAGAAAAAAACATTTTTTATCACAAGTGATGAATCGAATAATTTGTTTGTTTTCCTGTACTGATTTAAATATTCATAATAAAAATATTATAGAATAGCATATGCATGATATTACTCCCCTTGAAGGTATGTCCCCCTGGGGATAGATAAGAAACGAACAAGAAACGCGATGATGGGATATAATTCCATGACGTTTGAAGAAATTATTTATTAAAATAACATGACACGATATGCAACCTTACACGCCCATAAACATTGGTACCTATATCAATATCCAATAACTTTAGGTTACGCTATCAATATTTCCTTCACCACAAGTACGCTCGAAGAAAATGTAAAATATTAATACATAAATCAAACGGTTATGAAGCGACCGCTAGTTGCTGAGGTTTCAGTACACAGATCGCACAAATATCGCTACTACGTAAACGACTGTGCACGGAGAAAGTGTAACGGAGGGAGGGTGCATCCGATGAATATGTATGAGGGAGGAGGCAGAGGGTCGCTGGGAGGGCTTCGGGAGAGGGGGTCGTCCGCGTGTAAATGGAAATTTCAAATAAAAATACCTCAAATATTAACATGAGCCCGATTCGTGTTGTTCCGCGTGTTTTTGCGCGGCCGGCCCGGACGGGACACGTATGATAACACGCCCGCAATAAAAGCAACGTTTTTGGCGGAGATTCATTTTTTTTGAATTATTGTACGCCTGATTCGTTGGGGCGGGCTTTTGTAATGAGTTGACGTCAGTGTCGCGGCGTACGCTAAGTATGATCGCGACAATGGATTCATCGGAAGGTTAATACATCATACTGATATTATTGTTATTTACTCTAAAGTACAACGACTTTCAACTTTGATATACTTTACATCCATCAGATTTTAGGGTATTCCTAAATTGAAATACTCTGTCAGTATAAAACTTACGTCGTACGTAATATATGAAATTTGAAGCTGAAAACTGAAATCATTGAGATAACTGTTATCTTGCTCTTCTTCGATTCATAGGTCAGAAGTACGAAGTAAGGGCTGTTTACACGCGAGCGTGTATGAATAACGCATTAGATTCGAACTACGTGATGTTACAGCAGACCATGATCTGTTGCGAAACTGATCCATTAACCTTGTAAACTGATAATAAATTAATAATGGATGAATTTTCCGATTAACTGTAAATCGGAAAACGTAGAAACTAAACTGAACACTGATTTGACTTTTTTTTATACCACTAAGGTGGCAAACTAGCATACAGCCCGCCAGATGGTAAGCAGTTACCATAGCCTATAGACGCTTGCAACACCAGGGGTATAACTCTCGCGTTGCCGACCGGAAAAACCTCTTAGATGTTTATGGAGGATTCACTGCGCCGACAGTTTGAGGGAATATTCCTCTTACTGCCAGCGCAGCGCATCCTTAGAAGGAGCTCTGGCGACCTTACTCACTGCAAGAACACAACACACAATAAAGTGTGTTATTTGGCTGCAGTTTTCTGTAAGGTGGAGGTCTTCCCCAGATGGGCTGCTCCAGATTTGAGCCATAAATGGCTGTGCCCTACCAAAACTAATACTAAGAATAGCAATAAATGAATAGTGTGTATGTTTACTTTATTAACAATATTAATATGAAACGTAATAAGTTGGACTATTGAGGGACTCTTGTACTTTTTATTAAGTGCTACGCTCTTGTCGGTGCAGTCTTCCACCGCTCTCTGTTGAGAGCTAACTCCTGGCCCTCCTCATACGTCGTGACTATCAGTTTCTCCTTAATTTATGTTATGTCCAGCCCAGTCTTAGCCTACGCCTTCCTGTTCTTCCTTTTGTCTTTCCTTCTATGATGTCTTTTGAGGGATAATGGGAGTTTTATATCCTTAGACTTCCAAAAATCCCCGTCCTCTTGATGTTACAAAATAGGAAGACATTAGTGGTGATAGGCGGTCTAATGGAACTTGTACTTAGTCAGAAGTATTTCAAACTCGTAAAAAGGTCTACTTGTACCACATTTTCATTCCCAATCCCTGTTTGCAGTAGGTCAGGAGCACAAAGTAAGGAGTGTTGATACGCGAGCGCGTATGAATAACGCATTAGATCTGAGCCGCGCCGCGACGGTGCACGGGGGACGAATTGCCAAGCCATCGCTTACGTGTATCATAATGTTATGGGATTTTTTACGATTGCGACCTTTTATATAAATGCTGTTTGTTTGATTTAAAATTTAAGTGGTTTCTCTGAAATCTACATAATGTACTTGGAAACGAGACGATCCTTACGCATCCATATCTACATTATGTCAAACTTCGACCAAGGGAAGAGTGTATGCTTAAATTCGTCCTCTCGATTTTTCAGTGTCATGATGCTTCGCAAGAGTATAACTACATATATCGAGGCGAGTGTATTGCGTAGGTCATGATTCTGATATTCCTGCCGCATCTGGTTTGAATGGAAGCCGACTCCAATATACTTAGTTAGGAATAGTCTAGGAGAAAGATGAATGAATGAATTTTCGTCTGCATTGATCAATCCTTCGTTTGATGTAATTTTGAATGGAAATCTTGTAGTGGTTAGTTTTTTTTTGTATTTAGCATTAATGCTAAATATCATTGAAAAGATACAAACCTTTTAGTTGAAGAACGGTTCAGTAGGTAGTATAGGTAACACCTAAGCTTTAGCCAACTAAGCTTGGTTGTAAGTGGTCTGGGTAGACCACTTCTTGTGATTTCGGATTTTGGTTCCATCTTCTTACGTTTTAGGGTGATCAGCAACATCTATTGATATGACATGACTTACTTTAAAATGGAAGCAAAATTCGACATCAAGCAGTGGTGGTTCAAATGTCCTGTGTACTAAACCTGAGAGACGCAGGTGCAAACCCTGCCTGAGATCGTATGAGATGTTATAATATTAACCTATTGTATATACAAAAGAAGAAACCGATTGGCATTAGGTGTTTTCCCGATTGTGTGTAATTTGATATAAGTATACTTAATCAAATTAAGTTGCCCCACTATGAATAAATATATCTAGTCATTATGTTAATTTCCAAATCTCTTAAATGCCACAAGATAACATCATTTTAGTTTTCGGTGACTCAATATCAAAGTACTCGTAAATGCACAGCTAATTTAGAATGGTGTAACATTTTTCATTCAGCATATTTTCTAAATTGGATTGTTTCATAAATAAAACATCCGAATAATTGCCGTTAACAAAACCACACAGATGGTATTTTACAACTAAACGTTAATTGTGTACGATATAATCAAACAAATATTTAACACATTAGTTAGTTTACGTAGTTATTAGCTTACACACCAATTATTTTGTAATATATAACATCACCGAATTATTTATGGTATGAATTACTAGCGATTTTGTTTACTAATTAGTCTCAAATTGTTTTAGTAACACGCTAATAGTTTTACTTGGTGCTAAATAAGTATTCAACCTTCTTAGAGAGCTGTACGTTTTTTGATACTGCATTCATTTTGCATGCATGTTTGGCGTAGACGTCGCCACTAACGTTGCGTCGAGTGTCGTGAGTCCGATTTCCACCAGAAGCAAATATTTGTGTCAACCACAAATATTTGTTTTGAGTCTGAGTGAACTTTATGTCTGCTATTTTAAACACACACAACGCCCGATAATCAGGCTATAAACTATGCTTGCTATAAAAAATCCTATTTTGTACTTGTAGTTCAGATCAAAAGTTCATTAACAAATAATATTTTTTCTATCTGAACGTGACCTTAATTTATACGTTTGACTAATTTCTTTACAGTCTCGTCTAGATGAGATACCTATTTATGTAATATTACATGATCAAAGCCAAATTTGTATCGTCTGATACATACCCTATACCCTTCCTACTCCCATTATGAATATATAATGTACATTTCCTCTATCGTGGACAGACTCCACTTCAATTATCCACACAGACCACGCTCCACCGTGCTAGACGTGATACTTTTTTACATGGAAGCGTGTGTTTTATTACCGAAACGAATCTCAAGTGCGCCTGTAAGCAATCGACTCTTGTCTGAAGGGCTCTTCTAGGCGTTCTTTAGCCGTGGCGGTTTTTTGCCGAAGACTTGTGATGAACGATCAGCCGAGGATCAAGTTAAGTGAAGAAACGTGTGTTATTTGAGGATGTACTAGGATTATGATGTGATCTGGATAATGTAGGCGTATTTTATCGTTAGGTCTTTTTAAGGCGCCTAGTTGGTGCTTGTAATTTAACAAGCATTTTGTATATAAAAAGATCGTTTTCTTCCAAGTTTTTGAGAGTGATCAACAGGTGCCTTGTTGTAAATTACAAATTTACAAAATATTCCAAGATTATCTATAGGTACTTATATTCTATAGAGGAAAATTTTGATTGTTTGTTTGAATTGAATAGGCTCCAAAATTACTGGACCGATTTGAAAAATTCTTTCACCATTAGAAAGCTACATCCTTACCTATTAACAGGCTAACTATAATTTATAAATAATACCCTGATCACGCGAGCGAAGCCAAAGCTATAGTTTATTATAATAAGATCCTTCTTACATTTAACGTGTCTTGTTTTAAGAAACATGACAACAACAATATACGAGTACAATCCAATACATACCATCACGCCAGCAGAAATGTACTAATGTATTACCACAGTTCACCGGTATGCTTAGGTCCAATGCAATAGGGGGTGACCCTATTCAGATACAAATTCAAACCTCGAGATGCTACTGGGAAAACTCCATAACACTGCTAACTGCTTGATTTGGAAATCGAACTCAAAACCTCTAGCGTAGCAGTTGCGGTTAGGACTAGACTAATGAGGCATGCATACAATCGTCTCCAGGTAGGAAGCGCAATGACGCCTTGCCTTGTTGGGGGTCCGGTGGTTGCACCGAATCACATAGTCGAGGTGACTATTTATGATCCCATGGTCATGATATGGACTAAGGGATGGTATCTGTGTTTTTTATTTGGTAATCCGATAGACTCCGATAGACCCTGCTGTCTCCTTAGCTGGCAAGGTTCTCTGAGGATTTTCAGCACCCAAAATACAAGGTTTTAATTCTTTATTTTAACATTGCTTGTGGTGGTGCAATCGTGCGGTGGTACAATGTATTATTCAATAAAAAAAAATCGTGGAGTAGGTCGAACCTGTGTGGGTTTCGTAGATTATATTACGTAGGTACTTTTTGCTCACTCTCATGGGAAAATAGTATGATATTACGTATGTACGTTTAACAGGAGTACTCTAAGTTAGTCACCCCACATTTCACCATAGATATTGTCATGGGACTTTTAATTTCGCAATTTGTTGCTCTGACACCCCTGCGTCAGTCCGCCAGATGGATGCTGTGACGTATGTAGATTTTATTTTAAGATAACTCGGTATAGAGTTGTCTGTTGTGCAAGGGTGTGAAATTGAGGTGTCGCCGAGTCCGTTTGGGTGCACCACAAAGAATCGGATTATTTTATACTTAGAATATAGTTTAGGGTATAAATTGTGTACGTAGTCACACATATATTGCTATTTTCACCATAGCTGTTGGGCTAAGCGAAGCCAATTGTCTCGACGACATGTGTTTTTTTTAATGAAGGAAAAAATCGGCTGTCGCGCAGGATTCGAACCTGCGTCTTCTGGTTCGGTACACCAGACGCTTTGACCACTAAGCTACCGCGAGCCCCCGCGAGCCGCGAACCAGAAGACGCAGTTTCGAATACTGCCCGCCAGCCGATTTTTTCCTTCATTAAAAATTACTTGTAATCTTAGCATGGAAAATGCTTAAAAAATACAAAAAGATATAGACATGTTTTGTTAGAATATTTTTGTAACTAATCAGTGTTTGGTACGAAACGCTTAAAAACACGAGGTCCCATTGAAAATTATCATTTATGTTCAATTAGTCTAATTTAACAAGAACTAGCGGGTAGACAGCACTAGCCGACTTATAAAATAATTGACAGAAAATTACAGATTGAGTTCCAGGAGATTTTTAGCTTAAAATATAAAGATTTTATGAAGAGGTATAAAATGATTTTAGTTGTGTTAGGTATAAAGTTGTTGCTGATCAAGTTACCATACTTCAATAGAATAATAATATAAATTCTGCCGCAATTCTAAACTGAGAATGGCTCAAAACCCATTAAGTACACACGTAGGTAAACAAGCTTATGTAAATAGCCCCTGGGAGCAGCCATTGCACGTTGCACAAAACACAAAGTAATCCTCCACCAAGTTATCTTTTTATCTACAATTAGGATTTTGTCACCTCCCCTAGAGAGGCGAGAGGGACCATCAAAGGCCGGCCTCATTATGCGCCGTTATTGAGTTATCAAACGCCACGGAGGGAGATTAGTTCATACTTCCATACACAAATCCTATCATACAAGCTGACGCCTCTGAGCAAGCCTCATGACGGTCTACCGCAAAACGTTTGTACTACATCGACCTTCAAACTTTGTTAAGACAACCTAAATTCAACTTAAAAATGTTGCTAGTAAAGTTCACTATCATACATTCGCGTAACTTCTGTGACAATTTTACACTTATGCAAATCTTAGCTTTGTTCCTTATTAGATAAAGTTGATTATTGCGTTGGCGTTTTTTGTCTGAATGTGTCTGAAGTCCCTCACACATTGAAAGTTAACAAGGAAGTTGCCAGCCTGTTATTTGTCAATGCAAAGGGATGATTTCGTCCCTTAATTTAAAACGACCGATAATGAGATGCGTATTCGATTATTTTCTTGTTTTAGTTAGTTAAAGTTTATTTATTGACTTTGATTTCAAATTAGTTTCCTATATGGATTTTTGGTTAGGTTGTTCCCTACCTAGAATATTTTTTTGGTAGAACCAATGCTATTGGTGAAAAGAGTAATAAACATAAGAGCACATAAACAATTGCTTTAATGATATAATTTATTTTCTTTGTTTTCAAACGTTTAACACTAGACTTTTCCCTGTATTTTATGAATACAAAACACTTATTGTATACCTACCCTAATCCTGTAGGGGCTTTAATATTTGCTCCAGGTAATCGAGACCTTATCACCCGAAGCGCAAAAGCCCATAGTTCGATCACTGGGCCTTAGGCAAAAATTACAGACAGGATCAAGTTAATAAGAACCTAATAAAAGTTATTTAACATTTTATGTTCCGATACTTCAGTCAGTTCTAAACCTGCAATCTGCATGTTCATCTCTAAATCTACTTCATAATTTTGTCTAATCAACAACTCCACCAAAATTACATGAACATCTAAAACAAACCCCCTATTAATTACCCCCAAAAATCAATTAACAATCACAAAAGTACAAACGTAAATCATAAACCGTCAGAAACGCAATTAACACTAGCGCGGCGCACCCTACCCGTAGCCGCTGTATTGGACGCGGGGGTACCACAGATCCGTGCAAATTTCAAATTGAGAACCGTTCATATCCTACGGTATACCTAATACCTACGGCACAAAGTACCTACACAGAGGGCGAATGATTCGTTAGGAGTCAGTCAAGCGTTCATTCGTGAACAGGGTCGGGGTATATGCGTACCTGTTATGTGCTGTGATAGTAAATATTTGCATACATATCAATGTGAAGTGTTTAGGGTTTGACGGGTGTGAAGATGAATTGTATTGACGTTCAGTTTTTGATGATAGAATGGAATAGCTGATACTCGAGCTTTTTTTATAAGATAATGCAATGTTTTATCAGGTTTTTCTACTGAAAAAGGATTAAAGAAATATGATATGTCGTCGCAATAATCTTTACATAATTATTTTCTTGTATTTTCCCACAAGTTATAGATGAGATTTTTGTCTTTCTATTTTGACTGAGTACTTACAAGTAAAGCGTACTTACGTAGGGTTGCAGAATATAATATTTATTTGGTTGTATTTCGCGCGATAAGTAACACCCCAGCCGTCCCTACTGAAATCCGATCCGCGAATTCTCTTGGTAATTAACTACCAATTTCATTTCTTGATGCATTTTTAAAAGCGTCCGACGGCTTTTTAATGGTTATTTTATGGTGACGGATCGCTTATTAAGTTTTTATGGCGGCCGAGCAGTGACAGATGAGATGTAGTTTGATACCAGATTTGAGGGCTTTGCTGTCATACAGTAAAATGAAATAGAAAAAGTTGTTGCGAAATTAAGTTAAGGTATTAATGTAAACTACCTAACGTTTTTATTGTTTCCTCTTAAGATCAAGTTTGCAAGAGTTTGCTTCGCCAACTGACGTGTTTACGGCTTGTTACAATATTATCATATATTATGTTGTTTACGTATAAAAGTATACATTAAGTTGTAGAATATAAATGACTTTATTAAAAACCCACGTGTAGGTTTAGCTTCACATTATTCACTATTAAGAAAACAATCAGAATTCTAATATCTATATTGATATCACAAAAATAAACGGCGGATATTAATCCAGCTATTCACATATTACATTATCATTCTCCCCAAGGACAGTGAGAAAATTAAAACAGATGATCTAGCGGAGCAGTCGGCGCTGCGCCATAATTAAAAAGATAAGGAATATTTTCCTTTCAGAGCGGTGTTATGGAGGAAAAACCCCTTCTGCGGCGCGTCCGGGCGAGCGCCGCCGAGGGACCGGCTAACCGGTTAGAGCCCCCCGGAGACCACACACCGAATCGGTTGCGCACAACGCTGATTAAGTAAACTAAGATAACAACCAATATAGAGAAACGTCAAAGTCAACAAGGGCGCTGGATGTACCACCGCCGCGCCGCGACGTACCTACAGCCGTATTCTCAAGGGTTGTAAGAGTATTGTTATCTCAGACAGTTACTGTTTGAGATGATTGGATTGGCTCTCGAGATGAGTGCTTCATTGTTTGACTCATTGTTTGTGTAAGACGAGTTATCTGTTCGTTTAAACATAGTGTTTCAGATGCTCCGTCTTCTATTGATGGTTCTGTGTCAAGGCAACATACTCGTAGCTTGTATTTGGATTCCATCAAATTTTAAAACAACGAGTTGAATTTAACAGTTACAGTAAACCAATCTTAGAGAAAACTACTTCAACATCCGCGGAATGCAAATTTCTTGTTCTTTTAGACTTTGCAAACTTTTTAGTTTTGGAAACTATAAACCCACTTTCGGCGCAATATATTTATAATTTTCTTAAGGTTAACTTTTTACACTTAGCGTTGCACTACTTGATCCAAAAATTAGTGCGATATAACTGAATCCCAAATACAGCTCCTGAATATCGATGTGTAGGGAAGTGCACGTGGTGGCAGACGCAGTCAGCAGTACCTGCCCCGCTTAGTATTCAGCTCGGGTACCGCCGTGTATTGATTGCCGCCCTAGCCTGCCCGCCCGGCACCACTCGTAGGGCGGCCTTTTTCAAAACAATACGAACAAGTAATGATTTTTCCCGTACTCAGTTTTGTTTTTGATGTTCAAGACGTGCTGTAGACGGTATAGATAAGTGGGAAGGTTTTTTGTAGGGCTCTCGCAATCAGAAATTTGATTGTTCGACCCGATAAGAAATAATTTTGCATTTTAAGCAATACAAGCTTGCTAATATAACGAATCCTAAAAAATTTAGTAAGACAATGAATTTAGATTGGAAATCAAGTTAACATGAATGTGTTATGAAAGATGCGATCGGTCAGTGAGATGTTTAGTTTAAAAATAGCAATGTAAAAATCATAATAACCGAAAAATATGTACCTATAATATAACAAGAACATCTAAAATAACAATGATGCAAAAATTTACCTTTGTACATTTCGTTAATTTCGCCAATAACATGAATCTTTCAGTCAAAGCAATTCATATTCATACCTCGGCTGAATTCAGCTGCGGTCTGCTATAAGATATTATTAGATAATTCAATTATTGTTAGTTATCACCGCGACACAGCGGATTATCACAGAACTTGTAAATTATTATTTGGGTACTTTATGGAACTTGATGAAACTCGCTAATTGTCTTTTAGATAACGTATATGTAGCGAGAATACCTAAAGCTGATCAAAAATTAGCTTAGAGAAAGAAAATTGCAGTGACAGCTTCATGGTATGGCCATGGACTTACCATCGTTCAAGTTCAAATCAAATGAGACTTGGTAAAGTTGGTGCAAGAAAATATTAAGACGAAAGTCGGCAAACTAGGAAAGCGTGGCGGTCTATATCTGCTAATTAATCCCTGAGAGGAAATCCAATTTACTACTTTTGTAGTCATGTGTATAATTTATAAAAGACAGACTTTTGTAAGTAGTTACTTCAGCTTGTACTTAAAGTACTTATATTTTAAGTACAAGCTGAAGTATGTGGCGCGGGAATAGAATAAGTTATTCAAAGTTGCGCCATCTAAAGCGTCGTTGTAAATTTTCTCAAAGACATTCCTTGATCTGATATTGTGGAGTGAAGGGGTCGCTTTGACCCGAGGCGGAGTTTCAAGGGTTATACGGCAGTGCATAGTGTAGTGCTAATGTAGTACGTGACTGGGGACACTGCCAAAGTACCAACTACTTTGAGATTATATCCTGATATAAATTGGCCTAAATTGCTGATTCGAATTGAAATATTATTAAGTTGGCAACAAATTGTGTAGCAAAAAGTTTATTTTCCAAAGACTATTAAAATGGTTCAAGATTACAGCTGATATTCTATATTGTCACGTGAGTCTACCACGATTCACATTGTGTACCATTAATATAAACATAATATTTTGCAGCATAACATCCGATTACTTTCTTGAGAGCAATCGTTTTTTATCCGTGTTCAAAGTGTTATGTAAGCTGATCCGAATAATTGGTAAAGATCAAAACGACGAAGTATTGTAAAAAATGGACCATCTCCATACCAGTAACAACTAACAACTTAATATAAAATAAAAAAAGATTCGATCTTTGGTGTTCTGAGATTGTGTAGACGTTTATTATTCGCATACGCCACGTCGTATAGAGCCGTGAATTGACAATAACGTAATAATATTGTGTGGACGATTATCTTGGAGCAGTAAACGTGTCGTAAAATGGCAGAACATGCGCCCACGCCTGATTTGTAACCCAGAGCTGTAATGTTGGCTACGGATGAGGATTTTGCTATTTATTGCAGTATTCTCCTAATGCAAAAGGATCGACTAAAAACTTTAAGAAAGTAGTTGATGTACACATCAGTATCGTCTGACTTACTTGGCTGGATGTACTTCTCGGAGTACAATAAGCTATTACCTTAAAATGTATAGAAGGGATCGTTTGTCATGCTCGTATATACAGTATGGAAAGTAATGCAGCCAAAACAATACCACCATACTGCCGGCTACTGATATTTTCTGATATAGTTATACAAATCCATTTCCTACCTAGAAGGAATTTCAGGCTTTATCAAGAAGTTTAAAAGTTTCGAATTTACCCATAAAAGTGGTACGTACTAATTTGTAGTGCCCATAGTTTGAGAGTAGTAACTCGTTTACGTTTTTGCAAATCTTTTTGTAGGCTAGTATGAGTTTTCAGAAAATTGTTCTAAAGTAAATGAAGCGGATTCTGAGACGAAATCAAGCTTAAAGTATTTGTTCTTTTAGGTCACAAAGTTGTTACAAGCAAAAAATAAATCGATAGCACATTACCACAGTAGGGTGGAAGCCCAGATTAGTGGACCTTATCCCCAATTTTATCTAAATACTGGCTATAATCCCAACGCGTACAATGGTGACAAAAATAATAAATATGGCAAAAGTACCGCCCACCAGTATAATAGTACCGGTTCTGTGTTTCAATATTTTCGTATTGGGGCCATTAATGAAGGGGCCGAAAAAGCGGAATAAACTAACCCGCTATTGATACGACTAGTAGGGTGATTGTTACGATCGTCGTCCTTGTGTAGTGTTTTATGATTTCTGCCATTGTGTTCGTGATGAATTGGCTGTATTTCGTGGGTTATTCATGGTTCATAATTCCTGTCTCCTGCAAAGCTAGCGTTCCGAAACGTGTTATACTGCTATTCGTTATCTGGTATCAGTTTAGATTATCAACTGATTTTCAATGGTATATCTTATATTTGCACTGTTGATGTTAATATCGCTATAACTGAGTAGTACTTATCTATAGGTCAAACCTGAGCCTGTTATCAAAGTTTCAGTCAAGGTTAAAAATTCAATTTTAAATATTGCATCCAGACAATTGTAAGTGAAGGAGAAATTTGCTAAATTTACTTTCTTGTATTCATAAGGTTTTGCCGACGGATTATGTGTAAATTCCTCTGAGACTTCCTACTTATTTTTGACATCAGTGTGGGAGCAAATAATTATTCCAGTAGCCAACCACAGCACAGCGGACGTTTAATAAAACAGTTTAACAAAACGTATCGTCTGAACGAAAACAAAAAGCGACTCTCACACCTCCCCTCGCGCCTAATCTCCTAACAAAGCGTTGTTGGAACATTTTGGCGCGAAAATAATGAAGTGCACGTGCCAGAGCAGACCCTCGGCTCCCGGAGACCAGGCCGGCACAATGGACGCGTGTCGATCACTATCAATGGAACTGGCTGACGGTCCAAACAAAACGCACTTCGTAAAACATTACCGGATGAGTTATGGTGGCGCACGATTACGTTCTCATTGGAATATCGTGCGAGCTGCTGTTAATTGTTCTGGGCGTGGTGGGAGAATGCGTACAATAAAATCAAACAAAACTTTGTTAGCTTGTTGAATGATTTTTTCAGCCAAGCTAGATCGTTGACCATCCCAATTCCCAAGGTAGTCAGATAAGCAGCAATAGCTTGGTACAGAAAGTGACAACACACTTAAATCAGGTTGAAATTTTGCATTGCGCATTCAGAAACTATAATTTAGGTATATTTAAAATAGAAGGGCATGTCTCAATAAAAAGTATCCTTGAATTATCCATATAACCGCAAAATTATGATATTATGCTCCCAATTACAATTGCAAAGTTTGACGCGAAGACAATGCACTATTTAAACTTGAAAACTATCGCTCATCCCTTTACAATAAGGTGTAGAGTTAAACGTAGACATTAAACAGTCAGCACAAATCACAACTGACAATATAATACGTCCTACGCTTCTACAAAACAATGAGAGACCGATCAAAAGTAAAAACGAAAGCAAAAAGTAAGACACTGCACCCAAACATAAACGATCATGACTTGCATTCGAATCGCGAGCAATAAAATAATAATTATACACATGTGACTTATTAGCTGTACGTATTACAAATCATGTGAAAATAAAACATGGACGTCATGCAGATAATCACACTGAAATATTAACCTTAAGTTCTAAACATCTGAGTGCAGAATTCGGCGATAAAATTTGATTTTATGATGTTTTACGTTCACGCACCAGAAAGTACGAACAAAACAACAAAAGATTTAACAATAGAAGTACGTCGTATCATTTGTTAAACGTCCCTTTTGATGACGGACACTATTATTTTATGAATGATGCTGGGGTGAATGTGGGGAGGTAAATACTGTATTTTGTTTAGATGAATATAACTTTCATGTTTTAATGGCCGAAGAGCTGTAGCTGTAGGTTCTGTTATATTTGCTATATTTAGTCCGCCAATAGAACTATTTAAGTACCAGACACAATCACAGAATTATAGTTTAATACACAAGTTTATATTGATTACATTTCCAATAATAAGCTAGGCTATTATAAGTTGTAAGTTGTGAATACTTCGAAGTGGAAAACGATATGTTTAAATATCATGTCGTTTACATAAATCCCATGGTACATGTTAACATAATGCTGAAAGTAACGATATGAAAAATCATAAAACAATTGGCAGAATTGCCGAAATAATTTATTAAAGTAGGGCAACATCGTCACACGCCAACCCCATTCATAAAGATTTTTTTATCCTAACTACCGACACATACGGCTTATACAGTAACTTTAACGTTATAAAAATGTACTTTATTAGAAGTGGATACAGTTGATATTTTAATGGTAATTAAGTACGAATTAAGTTAGGGTGTTGAAAAGCAGTGTCATTTGACTAAGGACACCTTAATGCTGAGTATTTAGTCAGAAGCGGAATGGTTTTATTGTGCAAGAGTAATGTATCGAAAAGTTTTAATTTTGGTTTATGATTCGAGAGAAATGCACCCTCCATAGTGTAGCAACCCTTTGCGTTTGCGCTTACATTTTTAGTGGAAGCGTGGGTTAATTTGTCACTTTTAATAAAATCTTAAGAGCTCGTAAATAGGGAATATAAAAATTCATAAATAATTCTATAAATTATGAATATTGTACATTAACTTGCCTTGTACTCTTTCAAGATTAAATAAATTATATGCAATTTATATTTTGAGATGAAGAAAACAGTGCTTATTTTTCTCATCAGCTTTACCACCAACCTAAATTAAAATAGAAATAAATCCTTAGGTAATAAATGCAAGCCACACAACCGTGCCAATCAAACAGCACTTTTCTTTTAGTATTCAACAAGATTAGCAACATAGGAATGCCGTAAAAAGCAATAAAGTCGACACCCTAGCCTACGAGATTAACTGTTCTAATACCATAAAGAACGATACTAGGGCTGAGCGGCACCAGCACCGCGGGACGTCTTTGTACCATTTTATTGGCGTCCACAGACTCCCCGAGGTGTGCCATTGTTGCAAGTGCCGCGACGATCACTGGGACCTTCACCCCAGCCGGCCGCTCAGCAAATGATATGCCATATTTGTTAATTCTCGCTCAGGGGCACGTCATTTGTCCTAATAACTGTTTAACGCCTCGGTTAAGTATTTACCTACATATTTCGATATTACTACATATTGGTTCGTGAAATATAAATGTTTGATATTCTAGAACATTTATACTTAATGTGAGTTTAAGATTTTTCTGATTGAACGGAAAAATCATTGAGATACTTATTAGATAGGTAGTAAGTAAAAAAATAGTATTTAAGTAGTAGAAACTATGGTTGTATATTGGTTCATTCTGACTTAAAATTTATTTCGCCACTTAAGTACAAATTATACGGGTATATAATTCAATATCGCCGAAAATATAAGTATCCGTCGTCACAGTTTATGGGGCATTCAGATTCATTTCCCTGGAACTAAATAAAAGTGCCCTACGGCTACTGACACCACTCTGCCTACCCGCCCAGTTAAGTACACATCACTCCCGATTGAAATATTTTCCAAGTGGTTTTAAAACACTTGAATGTTTAATGTCAGTTGGGTATTAACTACTTCAAATCTTATATTATTTTCAGCAATTAAACATTTAGTTTATTTTTACAAATTAAATAATTGTATTGTACAGGTGCGTTATTAAGTTTTAGTATTCTTTTTAAGACAACTGGATCTATTTTACCTTCTACTAGTAATCAGTAATTTCAACATGGTTGGCACGAAGCAGAGTGGCGCAGTGGAAGCGTGCTGGGCCCATAACCCAGAGGTCCGTGGATCGAAACCACGCTCTGCTAGAAACACTTTTTGTATGTTTATAACTTTTCAATGTGTTTTTGTGTGTTTGCCCTATAGTTCACGGACTTGTTGTGTTGTTTTTTTACATCTAATATAGTCCTGTGAAGCGGTAACACAAAGTTTTGTTTGAAAACAAAGGGACAAACACAAACAGCGGCCGACTGCGAGCGCGTTTGTTTTATCATGGGATATTGATAATTTATAGCACGTGCTCTTCCTCCGCCCGTACCACCAATGTTTTTTTAATCGTCCGCCCGCGGCGCTGTCGTTCTGTTGCCCTTTTATATTTTTAAAAACAAGGTAAATACTATATATTTTCGGGTGGTTAGTGGACTGTATATAAAATTGTTTTTGTACAGAAACATAAATACAGTACTTGTGTACAGCGCCATCTGTTGGCGTGAATAAAAACTTCCTAATTTTCCTTAACCTTGCTGAAGCTGCTGAAGCTGGGAATTATTTTTAGATCTGTGAAAGTATTACTGTGTTAAAATATGATATTACATGGTAATAGGAATAATTCCTTCTGGATTAGATTACATTATCAGAATTAATGTGTACCTATACTACATTAATTCTGATAATGTGCCGTTTACTTACCAATAATGATGTGTATGAATTATTCTGACGTAAAAATAATTAATGACAACATGTTTTCAAGGTTTCTAGAATACAATTGAGTAATCTCCGAAAGAGAAAAAGAGAAAGTTAATTTTATCAGTTTCTGTTACAACTTAGAGCAGTAATCAAATTAATATTACGTAGCATACCGTAGCATCTCGTAGTCGTCGATGACTGAAAAAAGGAGTCTAGTTTTGCAGAAGATATTTGACGGTCTACTTACAGACAAAATCAATATGTAATACATAACTTGCACAATGCACATAACGTGTGTGTACGAGACGAGTTGAGAGCAGACGATGAGTGACGCGGCCCGCACCCTCACAACTTCATTACACTACCCTCCGCTCGCATTATTATGTAGATTCCAATTTAAAACCACTTGTTATCTAGTTAGAGACGAAAAATACCTAACTACAGCCCCAAATTAGCCGCCGGCAGCTTACTGCACCGTAAGTAATCAATAGCAATTGACAAACGAAGCGTTCTACTGTCAAATTCTAGTTTTGACAGTAACAAAAGACTTTGCAAACTTATTTATGCCGTTGCGAAAATGAACTTTATGAAGTTTTGATTCGTGATATTCGGGGTTCTAACAGCATAGTTATCGTGGTACGTGTATAGCCGTAGGTGCGTAATAGGGGTCTTGTTATGGTAATCGGGCCCCGAGGCTGAGGAGCAGTGAGGGTACTGCAGGATTCAATATTGGAGTGGTCATCGATTGAAGACCTAACGAACGTTGGATTGGAAAGCGTTCTTGCACATGGTTTTGCGTGTGAAGATGTAATAAGTTATACAATATGTTATAAAAACCCTGTCCGATCCGAAAGGGGTTTATCTGTATCCCAATCACAACACCAAATAAAAAAAAAACATAAATAAGTAAGGCTGTTAATGAAGTTTTAAATGCACGATTTTTGTACAAAAATTAACAAAATACTCAAAATCTAGTAATTTTCTTGTATGTGACAACACTATCACCTGCCGTGGTATATTTGGCACCTATGATGATTGCCCCTGCAGCTATGAACCTGAGTTTCCTTGTTTTATAAAAAAACTAACTTTCCGTCAGCGGGTTCGCCCGCGTAGTCTGGATAATTCTTATAACTTTCATCCCCTATTTCAACACCTACAGCCCTATGTTCTTTGTCAAGCTCTGTCAAGACTATCTCTGTACCAAATTTCATTTAAATCGGTTCATTAGTTTTGGCGTGAAAGCGCGACAGACAGACAGACAGAGTTACTTTCGCCTTTATAATATCAGTACCTAAGGATATAAACGTTTGCTCGGTTTTTTTTAAATTATAAACTGAAAAGGATTACATTAATGTTATCTACTATCGATACCTAATAATACCCTCACGGGTCGGGTAGGGTTTTTAACCCCCGACGCAAAAACGACAGGGTGTTATAAGTTTGACGTGTCTGTGTGTGTGTGTGTGTGTGTGTGTGTGTGTGTGTGTGTGTGTGTGTGTGTGTGTGTGTGTGTGTGTGTGTGTGTGTGTGTGTGTGTGTGTGTGTGTGTGTGTGTGTCTGTCTGTGGCATCGTAGCTCCCCAACGGATGAACCGATTTTGATTTTGTTTTTTTATTTGAAAGGTGAATTAGTCGGGAGTGTTCTTAGCTATGTTTGATGAAAATCGGTCCAAGATGGCCGCCGCCACAAAATAGCGGATTAGATATTTTTACACACCTCCCTCAATATGGGTATCAAATGAAAGGGCTTAACTAGGAGAATACTATACACTATGAAAAATTTCAAATCCAAGACGGCCGCCACCACAAAATGGAAAATTACATTTCGTGTCGGGGGTTTTGCAATGCAGACAATCATGATGATTTTGTCCACAAAGAGACCTACAAAAACCGTCTGGAGGACGTACTTCGACGAACAGTATGAAAACACTATTACATACATACATACATACATAGCTTCACGCCTGTTTCCCATAGGGGTAGGCAGAGACTATAGATTTCCACTTGCTACGATCCTGGCACACCACTTTTATTAAATATTACTAAAAGTCATACTTATTATTTTTTATCTAATACTAAACATGCGCGATCTTCTTATAAAATGAAATGATTTATAAAATTCAAAGATAAGTGCGTATCAGGATATAATAAAGATATCGGAGCGCAAACTGGGACGCCGTCGTATCACGTACTCGTGACGCATACCGAATGCCATTCCCGTGCCGTGATGAGGTCATTCTCTATGAGTTATCGTCTCTCGCTAAACACACATACCTCTACTTTATTAAAATACCTACCGCCCCAAATCTAAATATAACCTCTTTGTTGTAAATATCATCTCACTTAATAAGAGAAAGTTTGATTTAGTTCCATTGAAATAAATAAGTTTTTCTGGAAAACAATATATTTTGTATACCTATTATTTTGAAAATAGCTGTAGTCATTTTACTCAATCTACGTGCAATCGCGGGGCAAAGTTCAATTTAGAATCAAAGTCAATAACAACTATCTACTTACGATACGTAAACGTACACGCGTATGCACGCTATCTCTCCGTCCCGCTCCAACGTTATCGTCTATCTCTTTCACATTTTGACAGATCGAAATACCAAGTGCACGTCACTCGTTACCGCTTATCGGTTCCCGTCATAACAACCGAACAGAAGCGAACCAATCGCAGTCCTGCTTATACGCGCGCTTTTTGACAGATCAAAATGCCACAGATTATATCCAAAACCAATCACGTTTTGAATTATTTTTTGACAGTTCATGTCACAGACAATCATAATAACAATTACACGTGAAAATATGGAGGTTTTAGATAACGATTATGTATTTTTAAACCTTTTATTTGCGTGTTACGTTAGAGAAGCAGCGAGTTCGCTGAAAGACGTGGCCGCACTGGCTGAATGTCGGCTTACTCTCGCTCGTTCAACTAAATTTTCAATTCAAACAGGGTCTTTATAAGGGTAGTGACGCTGTACAAAATTTACATATCGACGTAATAAACCTAGCGGGTGTCTGATTTGAATTCGGAACGTGGTTTAAACGGGACTTTTTGTTCAGTTTGATAGGTATTTTAATTGCGATGTTGTAAACAAACAATATTATAATTCTTTACGCTCTTCAAAGCTACATAAATTCTAACATTACTTGATAATAAAGTGAGATTTCTTAAATTATTCTAGCATTTCATTCAACATAGTGAGTTGTTGAATTGATATACACACGATAAGATCTATATTGTTTACACAAGAGAAAGCATTTATTCAAAGTTGTAATAGGAGAGCTTTTTTCTGTTCGTTTACACAGTAAAAATCCATTACTTGTAATTATTTTACATTCATTTTTAAGTGGTATGTGAGAGATTGATTAACTCGGCGCGTTGAACGGTCACTCAATATTTATTTAAGCAAGCAAGTAGTCTCATTACACAAACATGTATGCCGCGGATTAGCATTTCGCTGCTTATTACGCGCCTTAAGAATTGGTCACACTGATTACTGGTAGCGGGGAATATTTTTTGACTGAAAATTACTTTATATATTATTTATTAATTTTTGGTACTTTGATTAAGTATTAGATTCTGTTAGTTTTTTAAGTACATTATGCTTGCAATTTTCTTTCAGAAGTTCTTCAATATATTATGTAATATATTAGGTATAACCTTTTTATTTATTTTAATAATAAATGTTATTGAATTTATAGAACATCATCACGCGTACATTCCCCGAAGGGGTAGGACCACTAGGTTAACAAAGCAGTTGACATAACTCCTTATTAATTACCGACTAGGTACTATGAGGAGGTTCTCGTCGTCCACGTACTCGGGATTGGTGCAAATTAATGAGTATTATTTATATTAGACTTCTTTCATTATTTGGGAGCACTAAATCATTTTACACGTCAATGTGCCCGTGACACATCTACTTCTAGAACAAACTACTATTTCTTTATGAATGCTTGTCTAAACTGCCAGCTTTATACCAAATATTGGTAGCGATCTTTTTGGTCTCTGTAGTACCTAGGTAGAGATAGAGAGATCTATGATTCGTCCTATTGGGCCGGCCTTAAAGGATGAAACAATGAATTTGTTATTATGACACGAAGACTCATTGACAGTGGCAATAACATAATCACAGATCATCGCAGAGCTTATTAGTTAGCATCAAAAGAAGAATATGGAAGCAGAAGTGATGCTTAACATTTAGTGGTATTTTAACTAGAATGGTGAATGATAACGAGATAAATTCATAGGTTTTTAATACAGCCTTATTCTATAAACAGTAATTTTTAATTATAATCGTATCACGCTTACACTACAGCCTCGGGTTTACCCACTTACAGTTGGCATGCGCGTGCGCTGCTCGATCTTAATCACCGTTTCACACGTGTGACTATGAAAAATGATCCGCCGTTTAGTGAAAACTATGCATATATTATAATTAATCGAACCGTAAAGTAATTCTATATTAATTTGCTACTATTGAATCATAAATTCAGAATTTTAAGTGCTTTATGCCAATGTATATTTTTATTATTATACCAATGTACTTTTAAGTGTCAAGAATTAAATGGTTAGTCTTAATTAGTCTGGCTATCCTGATAGATTAAGACACTTGATGGTTAAATAAATCAAACGTAAGCTTTCAAAAACCTCGTAAGTTTTCAATACTTAAGTACTGAAAAAGCGTTTTTTTTTCATATTTATCATGTTCAATTTTATAGAAATTGTTTTGTACTTGCAACATAATTATGAACGTTGAAAACCCTTTGGCCTTACCGATATTCTGTTAACGTTTGAGAATTCAGAAATACTCGTGAGCATTTAAATTGTGTTCAAAACTGGCTAAATTCCCTATATTCTATACTTCCAATCAGCAGCATCCAAGATTAATACTTCAATACACTCGAGCGCATGTTACACAATAGGAATTAGCATGTCTGATTGTTTAATGAAGTAATGAATGTTATGATTAATAATTTACGTATCACTATGCAAACAGCTGTCAGTAACTTGTGATTAGCGCTCATTACTGACAATACCTTATTATTATTTATTCAGTATTCATTGCGATCAATCGCTTTTTGTATTGAAAGTGATATTGTGTTTGTTTCTTTGTATTGTTCTGACGCGTTGACTTTCGATGCCAAATTTAAGGTGCTTGAGTTGATGTTTATTGGCGAATCTACATTAGGAATCGAAAATATTTTCAATGATAATAAAGGACAACAACTAACTATCTGAGTTAGTTGTTGTCCTTGCTATTCACCTTTCTCCAGTTTCTACCAAGAAGAAAATATTTATTTTATTTTGGCGTGTCTCATCGGTACTTATATTGGTAAACCTTGGCTACTATGCTCGACTGCTCGAGGTCTTGTTTGATTCCTGTGTGGAATTGACGTTTTTCTATTACGATCTTTACAGCTAGGAGTTTAGACTTGTGCCTGGTGAATGGTAATAGGCTGGCCCTCTTATACAAATATTAGACCTATTATTGTAAACTAGCGATTTTTGGGTTCTATATCTGTCTAACTTCTTTAATCTAATATGTTTTTGAGCCAAGGCCCGCAAAGGTCAGGTGATAGTCGCTGTGTGTAACATACTGTTGTATATTTAGACGCCAAGAATAACCCCAAAAGACTATGATAATGACAAAGGAAAAATAAAGCAGTGGGGACCGATGTAACGGAAAATAGAGTACCTACGTTATAAGTAGGTAGTTTGTTTTAGCAGTTGCATGTGTTCGCAGTTTCACTTATTTGCATATTAACCTACATCTACTTGCGCTGTACAATGGAATTCCTATGTCATTATGGTGTTTGAATATTGTTTACGACTAACATTAAACTATGGATACTTAAAACATTAGTCTCACGAACTTTTTCCTTTTATGGTGCAAGCCTGCATCTTCTAAGGTGTTAATGTTGCAACAGAGAATGGTACGAAACAGTAAGGTCAAGTAATGGTATATGTGTACAAGTTACTTTGAATATAAAGGTGATATTAGCCTAAGCATGCAGTTTTCGATGCATCCGACATACAACCTTTTTTGAAGACATTTGGCTGCGTAGTGACTACATCGTGTTCCAAAGTCAAAACATTTAAAAATTCCGAATTTAAAATTGAGACACGAATTACGGAAGACAAGCAGCGATGATCGGAGGCCTGCGTTCGTGGCCACTATCGATTTTTCCGTCCGCCCCCAACTTTGTTGACAAAGGCTGGTTCTTAAGCCAAATGAGATGCACCCCAAAGAATATTATGGGCAGACATCGCTCCACTATCGCTAGATATATTGTTGTGAGCGTAGATATCTCGGCGGGCTCATATCGTCTCTTTATTGATCTTTTAACCGTTCCGTGTACGGGTGTACCGTTGGTTTATTAAAATGTTGTGTTTGCTCATTGAACGGTAGCTAATATCGGTTGAACATTGTTCTAGCCACTGAAATGGAAAATGTTGTTTATCAAACAGTTGTTTAGTTACGGAAATATGGCCATGTTGAAGTAATAATGTGGCCTTTGCCATTACGACCACAGATAAACATAACGGCTATTTAGAAATACTTACCTAGCAATAATATTCTAAACAAAACGTATGTCTGTTTGCCTATTACTATACTATGACGCCTAATGTAACACCCACCAAGTTCACCAGTATGTTTGCTTCCCAGGTGAGCCTATATTGTCATTAACCGGGCATAAATCCAGACTGCGTCAATTTTCTCGACCTGAGAATTGAACCCAGGACCTCTGGCGTAGCTTATTCACATAGGACCACTAGAATAACGAGGCAGTAAGTACCTAAGCAGTAAATTTGTGATGGTGGCAATGTCTACGGCTTATCAATACGGAGCATCAAGTAAACGCCCGTTTTGTAGAATATTATAATAGAATTGCGCATTTGGATACAGTTTCGATTTCATAAACATTTCATCAAGTTTCACGTAACACTTTGGTACCTATTTCTCTATATTTTATTCCAAGGTCGTGCTTGCATGGTATTCATGCAATCCATTACACCAACAAAGAATAGTCTGAGAATATAACGCTGAGAGAAGAACTATTAACGTGAATGTCCAGATAGCGAACTATTCATATAGAAACTATTCGGTAAAGAACATAGCATACACCTGATTTCCCCAAAGGGTAGAGGCAGAGGTATATTAATGTATACCTACCTACATCAACATCATCTATAACTCCGAGATGCTACAGAGAAAACCGAATAAACTTTGCTAGACCTTACTCAATGGTCTACCGGTCATAGTCACGGCTCTCAGTGCTCAGTGTGAAGACCTGGGTTTGATCAGATGCAATGTTCTGATTCAGAAACAGAACTTTCAGTGTGATAAAGTGCGACAACGTTAGAAATTATTGAATAAAAATGCCCTTCGGCATTCGGCATCTCTGCTAAAGAGATCAGTACCCTAATTTGATTACTATAAAACTTGTTCGATTCCCACAACTAAATCTCACTGTTTATCATTATTTATTTACGTGTTGACGAATACATTGGTACAATCCGCGTCCCCGCTGTATGCAAAGCGCAGGCCATGCAGATTTCTCACCCTGCAATAACAAAGGGCACTAATACTCTTAATGCGGACGCCATTAATATTTCAAAATAAAATAGATAAAAAAGAAAGCCGTCGCACAATCACTTGCGATGTGAACTGGCGGCGGATTACGGCTGCTGTACAAATGTTGACGCTTTTAATGTACATTGAGTGATAAGTAGCCCGCTTGTTGCAAGTTTTGTATTCAAATGGAGCATTGGAAATACTTATATAAAATTTTGAATGTATAAGTGTATGAAACACATTAAAAAAGTTACAGGTATCTAAAGACTATTTAAACAATAGTGTACAACTGAAATGACTGTAGAAATGGATTGATTTGTTGTAGCCAAAACTTAGCTAGAAAGCTACGGCAAATTAAGTGACATTCATCGTCACTTAACATCTTTTAAACTTACAATATTTTCTCATGGTAAGATTTTTCTTATTCCTTAGGTAAGCCCTTTAACAATACACAAACAACAAAATGGCACATTGCCCAATGTGAACTTGTCTTTTGGAAAAGTTATTTTCAACAGTTATTAGCAAGCGCGGATCCACCGTTATGGGCATGATGGGCATGCCCATCACCTAAATCGAAGCCGAAAGAAAAAAAAAACAATGATTTCAAAAAAACTACGCGTCTGTACACTGAACTGATACTTTTCAAGAAGGAAACTTAGAAACTTGTTATCATTTAAAAATTATCAAGACCAAAATACTTTTATTTCAGAAGTCGTCAGTCAGTAAAACAACACCTTTTTTGGTCGGTGGTTAAAAAAGGGTGTTGTTATAATTGTCACTCGTGTCTGTCTGTCTGTATACCTTTCAGTGCCATCGGGTATGGAGCTATCCTAAGCGAATAGACTGATTTTGATGCGGGTTTTTATGATATTAACTTGTCCTACGTACATCAAACAATTTTTGGAGTAATTTTGTACTCTAAAAACTGTTTTACGGCTGGCGTACAAATTGCTTCTTAAATAATTATAATTTCATGAGCTTCAATCTTACTATCAGAACCATCCTACAATTGAAAACCAAACATACCAAATTTTAGGCGCTATGCTCGCTCTTACAAGAGAGGTAGGGCACGGCCATTTTCGGATCAAATCTGGAGCAGCCCATCTGGGGAAGTACCTCCACCTTACAGAAAACACCAGCCAAATAACACACTTTATTGTGTGTTGTGTTCCTGCAGTGAATAAAGTTGCCAGAGCTACTAAGGATGCGCTACACTGGCAGCAGGAGGAATATTCCCTAAAACTGTCGGCGCAGTGAATCCTCCATAAACCTCTAATAGGTTTTTTGGGTAGGCAACGCGAGAGTGATACCTCTGGTGTTGCAAGCGGTCACAGGCTACGGTAACCGCTTACCATCCAGCGGGCCGTATGCTTGTTTGCCACCTTAGTGGTATAAACAAGGCATAAATTAGTCTAGTTACAAACTAATTGTAATTACCCTTCTAACCTAACCTGTCCGAGGTCCACCTCTGACAATCCAATTTTCCAACAAAGGGCTCTGATTTTCGAGCTCGCTTCGCTCGCTCTTACATGACATAACTGGAAGTAGTAACAAACTAATTGTAATTACCCTTCTAACCTAACCTGCCCGAGGTAACCCACCTCTGACAATCCAATTTTCCAACAAAAGGCTCAAAATTTCGGGCTCGCTTCGCTCGCTCTTACATGACATAACTGGTGGTAAACAAACTTATTGTAGTTATACTCTTCTAACCCGACCTGACCGGGGTGGGTGGCCCGAGTTTTCGAGCTCGCTTTCCTCGCTCTTACTGTATGAGATAACTGGAGGTCTAGTAACAAACTAATTGTACTTATTCCTCAACCCAGCCTGTGCGGGGTGGGTGGCCCGAATTTTCGAGCTCGCTTCGCTCGCTTTTAGGTGAGATGCCTGGAGGTAGTAAACAAACTAATTGTAGTTATACTCTTCTAACCCAGCCTGTCCGGGGTAGGTGGCCTGATTTTTCGAGCTCGCTTCGCTCGCTCTTACATGAAGCACCTAGAGGCAGTAAGCAATCTTATTGTAGTTAATCTTCTAACCCAGCCTGTCCGAGGTGGGTGGCCAAATTTTCGAGAATGTAGCTACTCTTCTAACCCAGCCTGTCCGGGGTGGGGGCCCGAATTTTCGAGCTCGCTTCGCTCGCTATTAGGTGGGACACCTGGAGGTAGTAAACAAACTGATTGTAGTTATACTCTTCTAACCCAGCCTGACCGAGGTGCGTGGCCCAAATTTTCGAGCTCGCTACGCTCGCTCTTACTATGTGAGATAACTGGAGGTCTAGTTACAAACTAATTGTATTTACCCTTCTAACCTAACCTGTCCGAAGTAACCCACCTCGGCGTCCTCGGACAATCCAATTTTCCAACAAATGGCTCCCATTTTCGAGCTTGCTTCGCTCGCTCTTACAATGACTGGTAGTAAACAAACTAATTGTAATTATACTCTTCTAACCCAGCCTGACCGGGGTGGGTGGCCCGAATTATTAAACACCAACGCCTATAATATCGACGACTTTAATGTCGACGCTTATAATATGGAAGCCTATTTATGTTGTGCAAACAAACGCATAATATATCTACTTTACTATTATTACTCTCTCTCTGCTCTTACGAATATTAGACATTGAAATATTAATATTCATAAATATAACACAATTTAAAAAAAAGTAATTTTATCTAAACAAATACACTTTTTAAATTTCGTGAAGCAAATGGACTAACATTATACAGGTCTCCTTTCCCTCAAAATACCTACTTAAGTATATCGATTATGAGCGACTCGCACTTGACCGATTTTCTGGTGGCCGTGCCCATCACCTAAATTTGGGGCTGGATCCGCGCCTGGTTATTAGGTACTTACTTATACATATAATCAAGTAATTCTCGGAAGTTCTGTCCTCTTATTGGCTTTAAACACTATTCCGCTCCAAGATACATTGTTTTTATTCGGCCATCACTATAGATATAGCAAATACGAAATGGTTGCGGCAAAACGAAACCAAAAAATTAATGAAATCGCACACACAAGTCGTTGGCCAGCCGATTAAAATCTATTAGTGTGCGAGGGGACGCCACATTATTATTCACATCACGCACGAATCATATACGCAAATGTGTAATCTTTTTATCGACGTACCGAGCAGACGCGGGCGTGAGCGGACAATGGACTATCGATACTCGATAGTGAGTTACGCGCATCACTAGAGTTAACTTTAATTCGAAATGTTCTGTGCTTTAACAGAAAACGAAAGGAAATAATTAGATAGTATCATCATCCCATTATTTATGCCTATTCTTTTTGCAATTGTGATGGGGTAGTCTTTCAGACAAATCCGATTAACCAATCCAAATTGACATGTGGTCAGATGTCACTTGATCGGTAGTTAGTGGGCCTAAGCGCGAGTGCCGTGCTTAAGGTCTAGCAAAATATTAGTCAGTAGTTGTTATTTAGCCAAGATTCCATCTATGATTCTCACTTTCGACAAACTGAACTGAACTCAACAAAGTGACACAGTTAACTCTTAGATAGAATAGAATAGAATAGAATATACTTTATTGTACACCAAGAAACAACGCAAAGGAAATAAATACTAAAATATAACAATAGAAGGTACAATTGGCGGTCTTATCGCTAAAAGCAATTTCTTCCAGACAACCATTGAATGGATAAAGGTCAAAGAAGAAAACAGATAACGGGCGGTTGAAGGTGTACTCCATAACTACAATATATACATAGATAGACTATAATATTATTACATAATTATATAGGATATATAAAGAATATATAAATATAATATATACATAAACGATATTAATATAGGAAGAATACAGTAACAATTTATACAGAAGGAGCCAAGTAGTGGTCTTTCACCTGCTTTTTAAAAGAGGCCAATGTTTGTGCACGCCTCACGGACACTGGTAGTGCATTCCACAGACGAGTGGCCTGTACGGTGAATGAATGGTCATAAAATGTTGTGGTGTGCATAGGCATTTTAACTTTAAGTTCTCTGATGACCGTAAGTATCGCGAGTGAGTATCACAGACGAACTCAAAACGAGCTTTAAGATAAGGGGGCGTTGTAGGATTAAACAGAATACTGTAAAGTAATGACAGAATATGAGCATTCCGACGAAGGCGTATTGGAAGCCACTTGAGCTTAGCACGAAATTCGGACACATGATCATATTTGCGTAAACCAAATATGAATCTTATACAAAAGTTCTGGAGACGCTCAAGCTTATTAAATTGGTCCTCGGTGAGATCAAGATAGCTAGCATCGGCATAGTCAAGGACAGGCAGTAAAAGAGATTGTGCAAGCGCAATCTTGGTGGCAGTCGGAAGAAAGTTTCGCAGCCGTCTCAGGGACCCTGCTGACGCAAACATCCGACGGCTAGTTTCCTTTAGTTGTGCATCCCATGACAAGGTTTTATCTATGTGTATCCCCAGGTTTTTAACAGTCTCACTCACAGGTATTTGGATTCCTTCAAAGATAAATTGCGGAAGGTGAAACCAATCAATCTTCGACACCATTCGTGAGCTGCCAATAACAATGACCTGGGTCTTAGAGGGGTTAATTGTAAGGCCATGGGTTTTACTCCATACTGAAATATTTGTAAGGTCTTTATTAATATTTCTGATTGCTTCCGATAGCTGTTCCAAAGGGGCTTGCGAGTAAATTTGAAGATCATCTGCATATAGGTGGTAGGATGAAAGAAGATTATTGGAGATTGAATTAATAAATATCGCGAAGAGTAATGGGGATAGCACGCCACCCTGAGGCACGCCAGTATCAGTGTCACACCATGAGGAGAATGTATCCTCAATGCGGATACGCTGACGGCGGCCAGTCAGGTAACTACGAAACCAATCAATCACCGTTGGAGATATGTTAAGAGAGCTGAGTATGCCAAGCAAAATGTCAAAATCAACGGCATTAAAAGCATTGCTAAAGTCTAGTAATGCTAATACCGTTAACTTTCCATTTTCCATGCCTAGCCTGATGTCGTCCGTAATATTAACCAGGGCTGTGGCGGTACTATGACCAGGGCGGAAACCGGATTGGAAGGGATTGAGAAGTCTATTCTTGCAAAGGAAGGAGTTAAGTTGTTGGTGTATGAGACGCTCCAGGACTTTGGATAAGAATGGTAGTATGGAGATAGGACGATATTCAGAATAGGATGTTGGATTAGGTTTTTTAGGTATTGGGGTAATCTGGGCATCTTTCCACGCATTCGGGAAAACACCACTAGATATCGAGTAATTCAGGATGTGACAAATGATGGGAAGGATTTCATCTAGAATAGGAATGATCATATTTGTTAGTTAAGAACCGCCGCCGCCACCTTCTACATAATAAACTAAACAAATACTTCTAAAACCTACATTTAATGATTTAAAGACATGAATCAATATCATTCCATAAAAGTTAGGAATATGTAATGTTGGTCTATAACATTTCTGCTTGACCCTTTTCTGACTACCAGCGTGAAAGTTCATGTCCACCAGAGAGGTGACAATTAGACCTCGAAGTCCAACTTCCTCAATCACAGAATTAAATGCCACCGTGGGCACCGTGTAACGTAATTACTCGGTCTAATTTGTGCGCGCGGTGCGTGACAGGTGCGCACGCGCATCGAGTGCGTTAATAGGGACACTATTGTGTGTGAACTGTTTTGGGAAACGCGTTGATTGATTAATATTTAAATTCTGTTAAATAACTTTAAACTAATGTCATGAACATGAACATAACATTGCATAAGTACCATCACGCGGTTAGGCAGATATAAGGATATGGGCATAAATCCAAACACCGAGCTTGCTTTTGAGAATTTGTAGAGAATCCCAAAAACACTGCTCAACATGCGAATCGAACCCAGAACCTCTAGAGTTGTGAATTCCGTGAATAAATTACTAGGTGATTTTCTCTTCTTGTTTTTAAATTTCTTTTTAGATTATCAGCGGTTACTTGAGCACAAATTCATGCGTTTATAATTCTGTTTGCTTGGTTTTAAGAGCTATCTTTTAAAATGTCCAAATCTATGGAAAATCTCTTATTATACCTACCCTGAAATAAAAAAGAATATTGAAAAAAAAAAAAACAACAACAAACACTCGATAAAGCACACACCTTTTCCTTTTCATCGCATCAACGTCAAGTCGACTCAGCATCTAATTGACTGGATCCAAATAAAAGCAACTTCAAGTACCTGATCGGCTCATCCCCTGATACGCGACGGTTCATAAAACGTCTATTGCGTCGTGTGGGACTTCGAGAGGTCTTACGCGTAAGTTTTCTAGTGGACACTGGAATCCCTCACTGAGGAAATTGCCAAAGATCATAGTGCTCCTAGATGAGGTAACTGTCACTTACTTCGATATCAGTTACTCTTTCTAATGAGAAGAAGAAGATAGCTACTTGCTTTTTCAGAAGCGATTTTGAAGAAGTTTCCTGCCCACTGAATAGTCTTATTGTTGCTACTTATTCTGTTATTTTGTTCTTTCTTCTGAATTGATAGAAAAGAGAGCACAGTAACCACGCATAGGTAGTGAAAGTGTTAACATTGTAACGTGGAAAACATTTCAACGTTTGTGTAATTACGTAAATCTGCCCAGAACCGTTGAAAGACAATAATAAGAAGAAAGAAAGTTAAAAAGTTCTTGGATACTTTGTCAAACCCGTTTCTTTGAACCTTGCTTAAAAACTACATTGTCAACAGTCAGAGTTATGTAAGGATCAGGTTTTCACATACTTTTCCAGAACGTATCGAATCTTCGTTCCAAATGAAAGTCACCCGTTGGGAAAATCTAAGGGACGTAAGTGGCGGTACTTAAACGGCAGTAACCGACGGGCGTCGGGGCGATGTGTCGACGGATACGGCTTCCACTGCTAAATACACCAGTTTTGCTGATCCCCGCCCTACGCGTTAATGGGGGCACAGGATTTCGGGGAACTATTTTTATTTGTGTTGACCTGGGATTGCGATTCTATCTACTGTTTACTGTTTGTTGTTTCAGTTTGATCGGTTTGATGGGGACTCATTGTTTCATAATATACTGTTGTGACATAGGCAACTTTGACTTTTCGAAATCTTGTTATAACGAATGGAGCCCCTGCAGCGTCACGTATCAATTGTTTTCCTATTGTGCTGTAATTCCTTGACGAGTTAAACGGTAAAGAAAAACGCAATAAACCAGCATTAAGTCAGGCTGGTGTTACAGTGTAACCCTTCTCACCCAGAGAGAAGACTCGAGCCCAGCAGTGGGGCAGCTAATAGGTTGATGATGAGTAGATCGTAATTTACCATTTTGTTTAACAAAATAGGCCATAGTTTGCTACTTTTCATAAAAGTAATAATTCTCCATTGGTTAGTACAAAGGCTACGCTCGAAGTGGATGAGAAACCCGACATACCGTAGTGATCTTAATGCCACATAGCTCGTCAGCAATCTGGCTTGACGCTTTTCATTCTGCCCTCTCAAAAACCTTGACAAGATTACACGAGTTCAGTGTTACGCTGTGTGTTAATAGCCGCTGCATGCCTTATCAATGTAAAAGGTGTTTACTCTAAACTTGATCAGCACTATTTCGTGTTTATTTGAGGGGAGAATATCTTTATGGGACAACGCATTAAGATTGACGGACAAAGTTTGAAAGATGAGGATTGGATGAGGTTAAAGATGATTGATTGATTGTAGCTTACTGCATTTTAATGCATTATAACAAAATAATTATAAACTTGCTCCTCAAGAGTTTACCTCATCTGTTAAAGAAACTGAAACGACCCAAGGTTGCTGAAAAAATGTTATTATTGTTGTATAATCATGAATCTATAACCTGTGTATACTCACTTCTATCGAAGATTTTTATTACTAGAACAGAAATTAGAAAACGCTGTTGCTTCTAACAAATCTAACTTGTCGACCGGTTTGTCTTTTCTTATCATTTTAAATGTGTAAAGGATTTCAGTACACAACCCTTTAGGGCAGAGAAAAACGAGCTACAAACTGCAAATAAAAAGAGAGCTGACTTCAGAGGAGGAGATAACAGGAAGCTTGTAAGTCCGGGGCGGTGTTATCAATCTATATAGCCGTAACACTTGACCGACGACATACGCCCCCTTTCATAGGGGCCAACTACCGAGTTACAACTGTAGTGTACCGATGAACTTTGATAAGTGGCCGAATGTGTTCTTAGCTGAAAATAGAAAAAAAACATGAAGTCAAAGTTAATTATGTAAGTATTTTTTGTCAGCAGTGCAACTAGCGTAGAATTGTTTGAATAACTGTAACACATTTAAATTTAAAATAATAACGATCTAATAAAACATATTATAATTTTGTAGTTTCCATAATCTTTATGAGTTTTTAATTAGAATATTATTAAGCGTTAAAATAAAACCTAACTGTTTCTGTAAGTAAACGTATTTAATTTTACTTTCTAATTATAATGGGTTATAAAGAGTTTGTATGTTTTTTTGCTAGAATTATAATAAAGCAAAACAGACAAACGTTATATTAATTAAGAGTCTTTAAATTAAAGCAGGTAGTTACTTCTACAGTATTTCCTACTTAAAATAAAAACGTTACGAGTCTTACTGGTTGTTTTGTAGCGAATAATGAGTAAACTTGATATCATTAAGTTGTTTTAGAAATAAAAGTCATTATAATGATGACGTTTAAGTAACAAACCATGTTGATACTGATTATGCGGTATTTATAATTGGTCCACCACAGCATTAAACAGTAATTTATTAAAATGGAGGGAAACGCGGGAAAACTAAGTACGTATCACCGAAAACTAAACCTGTGAGAAGTCAACCTGCTAAATTACGTACACCACTGCCAATTACGCAGTACTGTTTCCTTTCAGTATAAAATAGTATAATTTTATTATTATTGCCATCACGGGAGACGAGACTGACATACTATCTTACCTGTATTCCCCGTAAGTTTAGACAAATGTGTACAGCTGTACACCGACAGTTCACCGGTATGTTTAGGTACCATTTAATAGGGGGGGCGAGTCTATTGTGATTAACTGGACGCCGAGCTGCTATTGGGAATTTCATAGTTCAAAATAACTTGACTACATAGTACATATTGATGAGAATGAGGATGATACGCTCTAAGATACTACCTGAATATGCCTGAATATGATAAATAAGCCTGAATATGATACCCTTGAACACTATTGCTGCACCAGCTACTAATATTCAATTAAGTTATTTACTGTAGCAACAACTCCTGAACAATGTAAGGTCTTTTTGTAATCTCAGGAAACCTTATCTTGATATTCGATAACGTTGCGATTCATTATAATTATAGTAATAAATAAAAATGTTTCGACGCACATAAAGATTCATGGAGCGAAACAGGTGGTCGAAGCAAAAACATCTTATTAAATATTATTAAAATTATCTTTATTGTAAGGTCAGTTGCAATGCAAAAAAGTAACGAAAAAAGAACACTACCTATATTATATTATATTTCCTCACTAATTAGGTGGGTTACAATCTAGTCCATAGTTTTATTTTCCGGTTACCTAATAAATACTTAGAATATTAAATATAGAATGTTTTTTGTGATCATATAAAATATAATCTTGGCAACTCTATAGTAATTGATCGTGAGAATAATATTTAATATTTTTCTTTTAATTCAAAAGGCCAATTGCCAGAAATGTTTATCATGAAGATGTATAGTTGAATTGCCATTACTTAACGAATAAGTTTTAAATCTGCATGAGAATATGAAAATTTGACGACGTCTGTGGTCTAGTGGTTCGAGTCGGGACTGCTGATCACGAGGTCGCGGGTTCCATTCCCACAGAATACAAACATTTATGTGGTGAACCTAAGTGTTTGTGTTTGTCTGGGTGTTTCTTATATAGTATGTTCTTACAAAAATATATATAATATACGTATTATATCCATTGTACAAGCTCTGCTTAATTTGAGACTAGATGGTGCTGTGTAAAATGTCCCAGAATATTTATTTATTATTTAACTATTATCACTCGCAAAGTACATAGTATTAGAAATACTGCTCTGTGTGCATTAGACTTTTGAAATTTATAATTTTCTTTAAAATAAGTAACAGTTTTCCTTGTCAGTCTTGTAACGGTGCAATGCATCATTACTAGGGATTATAATAGTATGCATTCGCTCGGGAATATTTGCTTTACAAACCTTCAAAAACCTTAATACAGAAATCAAAGCAGGACAATCGACTTGCTTCCCTTACATAGTACATAAATTAAAGACAACAAGCCAGGGAAGGAAGGGGCCGGGCAGCCGCCGGGTTCCGCCGGACGCACTCGGCGGCGGCCGCGCCCGGTCCGCCCCAACAAGTGACCACCCCCCATATGCTCTTCCGTTTGTACGGATCTTGATAATATGCCTTTTGATGTAAGGCTTTCGGTTTGTAAAAGAGTTGTCAACCCTCCAACAGTTATACAGACCTACCTATAATTACTAAGTTTAATTTTTCTAAAATTAGTTTTTTTTACATTTTGCATTAATAAATGCTAAATATCTTTAGATAGATCAGTGATAGCCTAGGGGTATGACCACAAGACTGCCAATTCGTAGGTCTCGATTTGTCGTAATCATGTGCGTATTAATAATTAATAATCCCTCGCTTATAACGGTGAAGGAAAACATAGCGAGGAAACCTGAGAGATTTTCTCAATGGCATGTGAAGTCTGCCAACCCGCACTAGGCCAGCGTGGAGGACTATTCCTAACCTCTCTCATTCTGTGACAAGACCCGTCCCCAGCAGTGGGACGATTAATGAGTTTATGATGATGAAATAAATATCTTTAAAATTTTTAGTGGAAGAAAAATATGACCTGAGGATAGTTTCGAACTTGCGTCCCTCAGGTTTGGTCAATGATACAGTAATGTATCGTTAATAGGTGTTGCTGGACGTCACTTGAAGGTGAAAGCAAGGCACTTTTCTCGGTAGCTTGGTTGGCTAAAGAGTCCGGTCAATTAAACGGAAGGATGCAGGTTCGAACCCTGCCAGAGATCGTATTCTTCTCCCACTGAAAAATGTACCTATATCTTTTCTGAAATTGCATGAGAATTTTTCTAAACTAAAAATAAAACTTATAATAGTCTACTAAGACAATACATCACACAGAGTTCACGTAATCAGGTAACTACATATTACCTATTTGTATATAGTAAGTACATAAAGATGCCCAATATGTAGCGCCGTACATAAACACGCGCCGAGATGCTGAAACTAATCGAGTTTTCAGTTCTAAATTATTCTGTTTGAAGCCCACGAACAAGTTGCAAGATATTTACTGCTTACGACACGACATCGATACTGGCGGTGTTGTATTACTAAAAAATATTTCAAGTTCATTAATACTATGTGCATGTCTTATCTATTATTTATTGGGATTCAAAAGTTTTATTTCAGATAAGAACCAAATTCAAATCTTATTTCCATCTAGCTTTTGTCCGCGGCCTCTCCCGCGTGTACGTATGAATTTTTCCCCGTTTTTGCTATTCCGCTCCTATTAGTCGTAGCGCGTTGGGTAGCCTATAGCCTCCCCCGATAAATGGGCTATCTAACACTGAAATAATTTTTCAAATCGGTTGGTTTCGGAGCCTATTCAATACAAACAAACAATCAAATCTTTCCTCTTTATAATATTAGTAAGTATAGATATAATAAGTAACTGCTGTCGCTTGTAAACAAACAGAACACAACATAAAAAGATATACTATTATGTTGATACAGTGACCTCATCACACATAAATCGTGAGTTATAAACACTCAGTCACCAACATTCACGGAATGTAAACGTCTTCAGCTAAATTCCCGTCTATATCATAACAGTGGGTATTAAAGGTAGGCGAGGTACAGGCAGATCCGGGCCAAGGATTTGTATCGCCGACCCGCCCCAATTTGATAATCTTAATTGCGACTGTGTTAGATGACAATATGGTGTCGCATCGCATTGAAATTTGACGGCAATGTACTAACTACTAACCATCAAGTTAGTGTTGGACCAAAATCTATTTAGTTGTTTTAGGGTAATCCGCAAAATCCAAATATTTATGTTTTGTAAAAACCACTAAATGATTGATGACTCAGCGTCAGTTTCATAAGAATATTAATGAAAATAAAAATCTGAATATATCGTGGAAAATACTTGATTTCTTCCGGGAAAGGGGTAGGATGATGATCCAAGTAGTAGTAGTAGTAGTAGGATACAGTTTTTGGCAGAACACAGTGTAGTGTTTAATTTAAATAAAATAGTGTTTTATTTGCAAGAAACATAACATGCAATACATTTAAGTACCTAATCATTAGGTGTATCCTGACTTCAATGTTTTGTAATATTTTCAAGAACTTTTCATTCAAAAGATGCAGCCCATTAATGAAGCACTTTGGGAAACTATTTTGAATTGCTTATGCGGTACTTATGGGTAGTTAACACGCGGTAAGTGATAACCCGATATATGCTAATTACATACAGTTACCTCATAACGATCCTTTGAAAGAGAAACTGTGGAAAGCCGAACGATGTAAGTCACTACTTACGGCGAAAGTGATTCTGTGATCACTCTGTCACATATTGTGTTCATATTGTAAATGAATGTTATCGAATGAATCCGTTTCGTGTTCGTATCAGATTCTTGTATTGATGAATGAATTTGGAATTTTGGATGTAGGCTAAACAACCGGTTGTTTTGAATTTCACGATTGGCAAACTCGTTTTGTTATTTTCTCTTGTAGAAGTCTAGACATCCCTTATGAATATTTTGTTATTGTAGCTTGGGTATGCATAATAACGTTTTTAATCGGTTCTAGGAACTGCACGACTCTAGGATGTCGTCCTTCATCGTAAAAACCAGTACTTAGTTATATCGGTGTATTCCCTTCGTAAAAATCCCTTGACGTTTTCTACGATACTTAATTTAGGCATTGCGCAGCACGTCCGTATTAAGATGCAATAAATCGCAATACGGCCACAGTTGTTGCGTATGCATCGATACTAGTCGCCGCTCGACTCGCTCACCGCGACCACATTAAACGCGCGAACAATCGCGTACCACTCACAGAGGTGCCGATAACTTATAAAACCATACACGAGAGACCAACTAAAAAGACCTACTTTTGTTTTCCCTTTACGCGGCACATTTTGTCATTATTCGTGGCACGTGGTCGCGAATATATAATGTTTTATTATTAGAGGTTACGACTTCACGCCTTTAGCGGCGCACTCCGACTGATAATACTTTCATTTGTTCCGAGAAGCAGTTATCTGCGCTGGCACCGTGTGTGCAGTTTCGTTTGTCCGCAACTTTACGGACGATAAACGTTGCATTGAAATAGTCGCGTAAACATGTCGCGGTGTCGCAAGCGCGTTTACTGCCTACATACGTGTCTACTAATTGCTCAGCGTGATATTACACATTCTGATTTTATTAGTGGCTGACTATACATTTTCCTAGGATTGTCTGGAATACAAATTCTACCCTATTTATAAAAAATATGTAAAAAATTCCTAATAATAATAATTGTGCTAGAGACTTGCCTGACTCAGATTTTTGCCTACATTGTGTTTACCACATAATATATCGGTGAACTGTAAATGTACATTAGTAGGTACACCTTTGTCTGCCTAGCCCTTCGGGCACTGGAATACAGGTGTGATGGTTACATGTCTTTAAATCCATATGGGCATCAGATATCCATTGATAATTTATAATAAAACATAATGACATGTGTTGTTTTGATAGTACAAAGAACATCGGTCTACCTTTAATTGGTTCAGTATGGTGGACTAAAAGCATGGCCGAAACTGTCTTTTACTACTAAAGGTCCATCCGTACCTGTGAGACAAGTGACGAGTGAGATGAGTTGAATTTCTTGATACTTAATTGTCTTAATTTAAAGTATTATTGCATCTTTTATACCTAATAATCCTTATTGTGGTAATTTGCGCAACTATAAGCAACATTAAATTTGTCTCTCTACTGAACAACAATAATGAACCCAAAACGACTGTAAATTACTTCCCACAATAGCCGTAACGACGCGACAAAAGTTTCACAAAAAATTAAAGTTTAAACGTTTAATTTGGGCATTACACGCGGTTTTCGATGGAGAAGATTAGCATCAATCATTCGGCGTCAATCATTTGTTGGGCGCAAGCGGAGCGAGGAGCAAATCATAGTGGTGGCGCGTCACACTGACACCCACATCCCGCTCGCGCCCTTACATTGCCAATGAGCAGAGGAGACGGTAGGCACAACACGCAGAAGGGCTCGTCCTCACAGATGCAAAGAACAGTTTTTTGAAGAAGGAAACCTTATCTGTGTAACATTACGTAAACCTTTTAATTACTATTATGCTTTATGTACTAGGATTACCAACGGCTTAATTTACCAACGGTTGCGGTAAGTTCCTAGAAAATATTTTAAATATCTGTATTTTGAATACTGCTATGCTTCTTATGGAGCTCAAGAGTTAGGAATGTCAAACTTATTATTGGGTCAAGTTTATGGAATAGGATTTCTTTTATCAGACATTTTAATGAAAATATTTTGTCATTTCTGCGCATATTAATCAATGTTTGCGCCGGCGCAAGGCAGCGTGTTGTGGGAGACGTCAACAATACACAGGAAGTGTCGACCAAACCGAATCACACGCGGACATGCCACTAATTTTATATTTATATGGTCCCTTACCTATTGTTCCAACGGCGATGATTTGATGACGACTTTTTATTTGTTGGTTGATGTAAAATCATATCTGTACGCTTAAGGTCTTCAAAAATGTCAATACGCTCTTGAGTTAAGCTAATAAAGGAAAATTAGAATTTCAAAAGCTAAGGCGTTTTCGATTTCACACTTTCCTAAAACACAACTTAAAGCCATAACCAAGTTTAACAGCCCATCGTTTGCAGCAGAGTCTGCCTGTAAATAACACGATGAAATTCAAATATTTACACCTCGCAATAACATTTATCTAGTCGTAAACAAATTCGATTATACAACGTCATCAAAACATTATTGCGTACGTCACAGTGCAATATGTCCTGCCCACGTTTGAAAACCAATTTCAGCACAAAACGAATTGCGCACAAAGGGGCCAGCGATAGAACTCTCCAGTATTCTCCGAAGACAGCAGGCGCGCCTTATCGCGGCTGTAAATCAATATATGATTACAAATTTAATGCTACTGTTGGACTATAAATCAGAGATTTTAAATTACGAGGTACAAGCGACGTATCACGACGCGTGAGGCCCCCTAGTGCTGCGCCGTTGTGTCGACACTCGATAAATCCGGATCGCGGACCTCGCGTGTTAGGGATGGACTTATAAATAGAATCGAGCCTGTTATAATTGTTTGATATTGATAAATCATTGGATGCAAACTGGAGTGCTAAATTGAAAATGATTAAGTTTATTTGATTATGAGCGTTTTATGGAATGATAAATTACCGTTTGCAATGTCTCAAAACAATTCATTCATACGTCTAAAAATAATTGAAGTGATAACGAAAAATAAATTCAGTAAAGTAAGTACTTGGCATGTTGATAGGTTCAGACAGTAACCGCTTTGAATTAGAGCACACTGCAGGTGTTACATTCAAAATAGTACTCGTTAACTTCTAAGGCAACCGTAACCAATTTCGACTTACGTAGGTACCGTATTTATTGATAAATCTAAATCTACTTATTGCCATTGAGTTAACCGTTGCGATAAAATGATAAATATTTTATTGTAAAACTATTCTATCGATAGCTGTTGGTCAATCGCTACTTACTATATCTGTCAGCAGTGTTTGCGCGTCACGATGATGTAGTGCACAATACGCTCCGTTCGCGACTGTACCGTTTATGTGTCTACCACGGTGTACACTCGATACCATATATTTCCGTTTTATTACAACCACGGATCTGTCTTGCGTGGTAACAAACACTCCTTCTGACTAGTTACACTCAAGATTAAATATCTACTATCACTTCAATGATACGAGTATAATTTTAAACTATTATATATACGTAGTATGTTATTAGATAAATTCAAGACCTTCGATTTTTTATTTTTCAAAACCTTTATAGGGGTTATTTCTATTTGTTTATTCTTACAAATTCATTGTTTACTGCTCCAACAACAGACTACATAGCTTATATCGCGTCAAATTTTAAGTACTTAGTATGAAATATCTTTGCACAAAATTATATGTATTTACACCTTAAATAACAATTATTCGTTAGTTGAAGGTTAATTGACATTAATAAAACGTACTGAATAATAACGATATTCAAAGACAAGATTGTCGTTAAAGCTTGTTTTTGTTAACATATTTATTGTTATTTCATAAATTCTTAGTTGTTATTATGCATTGGAAGTGCGGCAAATAAATCGCGACAGATATAAATATCTGTCAACAGTAGGCAGTGGGATGATGTAGTGCACAATATGCACCTCTGTGAACGTCTCGACTGTACTGTTTATATGCCGCGAGATTTGTGTTCTATTTCTATTACTGATCTGTTCTATAGCATAGCAGTTTAGCAGCGGAAAGCGCAGCGTCAAAGGGCCTCCAACGAGAAGGACGGATGACCTGATAAAGGTAGCTGGAAGTCGTAGGATGCAGGTGGCATATAACCGGGCCTTATGGAAGTCTATAGGGGGAATCCTTGTTCAGCAGTGGTACAGTACCTCTGTAGGCTGATATGATAGCAGATTTCATACATTTGGCATTGCGGAACCTCTCATCAATTATTTTCAACGACTGTTCAAAAGTTCAAGTTTAAGTTCAAATTTTATTTTTAAATTTAAATAAGCTTTTATGAAAAGTTGGGTCCAACTGCATCCTTTAGAGAGAAATCCGGCAAGTCCACGGACACTTTTTAATTGATTTTAGTTTTTTTACTGGTAACTCTTAGCGTGACGCACTGGGTCAAGTCAGCAAATAGTTATTGGGTGTATCTAAGATATATTTCAACAGCATGGTGGTTGAAGCCGCTTCGTATTACATGAGACCTAAAGAGATAGCAGCGAAGTGTTTAGGTACACAATTACATCTCTGACCTAACCTTTGTCTTGTTTTGTTTTAACCTTATGACTGTAAACCGTTTTTAGTTTAAAGTTTAAACATGCACGATAATTTAAAAAAAATGTAGATGCTTTCATCAACTATTATGCACACGCTAGAGCACTATAGAACGCTCTGACATATTAATAAAGCGTATTACTTGTATTAAACATAGAGCTAAGTGAGCCGTAAAAATATTGTTTTAACGTATTAACAAAGTGGGGTAGGCAGCAATTACCCGCAGTTCATCACGGTTGACAGGCGTGCGCCGTGGTTAAAAGGTAATACACTTAGCTCTGACCTCGGGCCTCACTGCATTTAATCATGTTTGTAACGAAATTAATTTTACATCCTGTACTTTTTTTTCTAGAAAACAATGGTTACAAAAAATGCACGAGTAAACAGAACCACATAATACCGACAATGTTGTTTAAAAAAAAGTTAAGTTAAAGACGGAAATTAAAGATGTTATTAGGCCAAAACATCCAATATTAGTCAATAGACAAGAATAAGACGATGATCTAGAAAACCTGGGACTCGACTTTAGTATTTTAATTAGGTATTGTATTAGAATGGTCATCCAATAACATTAAATTATACAATTTACAGATTAAGTAAAAAAACCTGTTAAAATTCAACATTTCCTAAGTCATTAGATAATAATTTTGACAATGTAGACAATAGCAGATTTGGCCCTGCAGTTTGAAACCAATACGATATCTAATTAGGTACGATAGATACCTTCTTTATTGAGGTCATCCAACAACGAAATATGGTGTACAAGACTGAAGTTTCTGTTCTGTGTTCCTCATTATCCGATTGAAAGATACAATCTGTGTTCGAACAGTGTAGGGCTAATTTCAACGTCTTCTTTTTTAAATTTCTCATACAGCCTTTCGGAAACTGTAATTTTAACTAAATATATTATCCGTGCTAAGTACTGTCACGAGCAAAAACATGTATACACCAAGAAAAGTGCTAAAGCAATTTTTTTTCATGAATATCACTATAGTATTGGCTCGTAAATAAGTACTGTGTTCGTAATATCACAAAAGATCTATTAGTACTTTAGGAGAAAAACTCTAGCACTTTTGTTAGTGTACATGTTTTTGTCGTGACTGTACATAACTAAATAAATATTAGGTTACATCAATCAAAGTACCTATCAAATTATCTTCCACACAGTATCGAAAATTGCAAAATGTCATCAAATTTTTACATGCGCTCACGCATCGTATCCCGATAACAACCGATAGTAGCCGAATACATCCGAAGATTGATACGAGATCTCAGAATTAATTGGGCGAAAGGGATTCCTTCCTGAATATTAATTTGCTGGTGTTATAAGAATATTTATTTTGATTGAACATTCTTATTTATGTGTAGGTTGTTACACCAACTTTTGATAAATGTGGCTCCTTAAGATCAATTAAAAATAAAGTACCTGTGGAATAAACATAAGTATATAATACTAGCTTCACGCCAGCGGCTTCGCCCGCGTGGTCTTATAATTTTTTCCCCGTTTTTGCTACATTTTTCATTGCTACTCCGCTCCTATTAGTCGTAGCGTGATGATATATAGCCTATGTTACTCGGGGATAATGTAGCTTTCCAAAGGTGAAAGAATTTTTGAAATCGGTCCAGTAGTTTCGGAGCCTATTCATTACAAACAAACAAACAAACAAACAAACAAACAAATCTTTCCTCTTTATAATATTAGTATAGATTGACTAATAGTCTACTTTGATAAAGGTAGATATCCTAAGAGGATGATTTCTGAAATTTTAATCTCTCTTTGATTATGAATGATGAAGAACTTATCACTTTAAAAAATCTATTGAAGTTTTTTTTTGTGAGGTATCCATAGCTGCAGGTACTTATATTACCTATGTAAACATTATATAAACGTTGTCGGTTCAAATCTGAACACACAACGTTTATACATAATGTTTTCTGGAAATACGTTTACCTACAGGTTTTTTTTTTTTTTTTTTTTTTTATTTATTCATTTGGAAGACCAACAGCAAATAACGGCTAACTTAGATTAAATTATAGGTGACATACAGCCAATAATAGGTCTCCACTTATAGAAACTATATGAAAAACTACCGTGCGGATACAAGATTAAAATCTACATGTATAAATAAAACTAAGCAACAACAATAGTTAATAATTTCTGAAAAATTCTAGACTTAGTAATCGTCTCACCGATTCCGGTTTTGTGTTAAAAATGTCGAACTCATACTGCTTGCACTTTTTATTGACAATGCTACTTGCTCGCCACAAAAATGCATTCTGGCGGTAGTTGGAGGATACCAAGGGTAGATGTATAGGGGTGTAGTACCTTGCAGTTCTAGTTGGAACATCAAATGCAATTCGTGAGAGAAGAGCGGGGCAATCAACAGCCCCTGATATGATACCTAACAAGTATGTTACATCAGCTATCTCGCTAGCTATATATATTTTTTCCGTCTTATGATAAAGGCGCTATGGCTTTTTTTGCAAAAAGCTATTAAGACACTGCCCTGAATTGTAATATTCACATATTGCTACTACAATGTCTGGACTTTAAAAGAGACAATGATTTTGATTCGAATTTGTTTCGGCATTTCTTCGGCAGTTCTCAGAAGGTTTTCAGTTTTTCAGAGGTTTTTAAAGACATTGACTTGAAAAGTGTCTTTAAAAGATCTTGTTATAAAAGTATCGGACTGCTTAAAAATAATCCTGGTATTGGCGAGTTACGCAAGCAATTTGATTCAACCGATCTTAAGTTCAATGTAGCAAAAACACTGAAGCAGGGGGTAAATCATCGCTGGCCTGGGGCAGCGATAATTTGTACGCGTCCTGCGTGGTACAGAAACGGCTATTTATCCACTGCCCACTTTCGACACGAATCAATCATGACTTTAACACAAAAATCATTGACATTTCCACATGATGTACGAGTACGGAGTAAAAACGATGAGTTCATCGCAACGAGAAAGCAACATGACTTATATCAGATAATCGGTCGAAATTTCGCAGGAGATTGAGAAAAGGTTAAGCTCAAATTAAAATTTGATTTATGAATGCCAATTTTCCCTTCAATACGGTTTCGATAACGGTTGCAAGTACTGTCGCTTGGAATCATCGGCCGCGTTTATTGATAACTGAACTTTTCGCTTACAATACCGGAGCTTGAACCGATCACTGTGGGTTTATGTAAAAAGTGATAAACTGCTATTTCGAAAGCTTATATTTATTGCAGAAAGTCTTGGAAATTTGTTGTATGTTGGTCCATATCTTACAAAGTGAAAATAAAAGAAGAAATGATTTAAATGCTTCGTGTAACATTCGAATGGTACCATTTGCTGACACACCACCCGAATGTTTATAACAAAACAAGGGCTGTCAAATAGGAACAATAAGATTTAAAAGCGAGAAACACGTCGCGGCCCGGGCGCGGGCGCGGGCGTACCACACAACTAATGACTTAGCGAAACCAACCAGCTCCTTCCAAAATTAAACAAGGTAAAAAAGCGAACAAACGATCGATCACCGTTCCTCTCAAACAAAACACAGAAAAAACCACGTGAAACGATGTATGGAACAAATTAAAAGCTCAGCATGAGGCGTCCTGCGCCACGATGCACGGCTCAGGGCAAATATTAAAGCTGTCAGTTTTGTGTAATTTGAAGGCTCGTTTTCGACTTATAAGTTATGTTATTGAATGTTTTCGGGGCATGTGCGCGCGCGCCGTGTGAACCGCCTCCACGCGTAATGAGCTCCGAGTAAATACGTGAAAGTCCCTTTTATTATTATTAGAAAATTGAAATGATATCAATACAATCAGTGTCTTTTACCGTGCTCTATGACCCCAATAAATACCTGTTAGTAGCTGTTCAAACGTGCATCGATATTCAATCCATGTTTATGTAAGTATTTGTTCAACGAACCTTATACGAACTGTGGTACGCCATAAAAATTCCATTAGAACGAGCTGTCATATTCTAAAATACCAGGCATTACGATAAAAACTCTTAAGGTTGCTAATAAAACGTTGGGAATTATTGGCCGTGCACCGACAACTCCATTACTAGATACGACACTAATAACAGACGCGCCGACGACGTCCGCTGCCCATATCGCCAAATTGGACTCAATTACTGAAGTGAATTTTGAGATAGATGCAGATGGAGTGATAATGCGGCGTCAGGTGGGTGTGTTCTGTTGCACTCACGGACACTTTTTCAATACAAAGGCAATAAAAAGCCGCTAGTCACGCACTAAATGCCTCCTCGACTCGACTCACGAGGCGTCGGCCAAAAGAAACAAACAGAATTGTTAGAAGCGCACAATCATGCACCCACAAAATTATTTTCGCTTCGTAACACGTGTCAAATTTCAATTTTACTAACGTCGAAATTAACAGTGGGCGTAAACAGATTATTGATATTGTAGACGATAAAAAAGTAATCGATGATCGCATAGAGCGCTCTCTTATTGTTATGAAAAAAGCTGCTATTGTTAGGTTTTTAGAGGAATGATTTTTTCTTGACTTCGATTAAATGGACGCTGGTTTTGACAATAAAAAAATTGACTTCATCAATCAGTGACGGTGTTATTGGATACAATGGTGTTCCGCGCAATCGCCACGTGTAATCTGCCGTTCCTAGAACATGGTACAATTTTTCACTTTTTAAATGAGATCAATTTAGTGACTTTCCGAAAAGTGCGATTATGTTTCGATGCGATTCTATCAGTTTAAAAATTGGTGCCTATTGAATTTTGGACATATTCCCGATGTTTTGTATTTTGATGTGATTATTCCCAGGATGTTTCAAATAAATTCTTTGTGATCTCAATACCAGATAAGCAGACATGTTGAATCTATAGTAAAACTATCTATCTGTTGATGATCTACAATCAAAAATGAAATAAATAAAAGAATCTCAATATTTAATAACAAATGTGAATGCAAGATGTATGTGCAACCTTTGCAGGGGAGACGTGCGTGCGGGCAGACGACAATGTTCCGCAAAACGTTATTAATTTTAATTAAAGCCTTCGTTTACTTTGATTAATTGTGGCGACGTTCGAGACAGTTCAAACTCGGAAACATGCGAGTAAACGTATACCAAAGCTTTCAATATATATTTTTGAATAAGTAGGTATGTTTTTATTACTTTGAGGGACAATTACCAAAGATTTGTAAAGGAATCTAGCAATTTGGGTTCACCTACCTACTTTTTAATTTTATTATTGAAAGTGCTGAATTAGCAAGTGAGTGATTGTGAGTGAATTGAATATCAGCTGTACCTAATAGTACCTCACTGTGTATACTAGTTTTAGACGCACCGGTCGGTAAGGTCTTTTTCGGTTTTATTTTAAGATGTATTTTTTATAATTGCAACTGTAATATCTCTTAGAGATAAGTCCACCTCTGCGACTACGAAATACTACAGTTAAAAATTAAAAGATTAATGTTCTCGGATCATCTTTTGTACCCACACCCATTAAACCGGCGCAAAGTAAAGCTGCATGACCACAAAAATAAGGTTAGGTTTTTATTTACCACTAAAGATTTTTTTTTTATATTAGCAAAAAGCAGAACCAACTCAAACACCTCGAAGTAACACTTAAAGTAAACAGTACATACCTACCTACTGCATTGATGTGCGTCTTTTCTGTGCAAACTAATTAACCGTTATCAACCTATTCCATTTGCATTTTATTATAAGTTTCTAATCATGAAGCTAGTTACATATTCGTAGGTTTCGATATAAGACCTGGTTGGTTGTCAATATACAATTGCGTAAATAGTGACCAGATGTGGTTGTCAATCTGTACCCTGCACTAATAACTGTTATTGCGCAATCTAACCGATTTGCATTTTTATCTAGTTAATAAACTTGAGTAGCTTGTAACAGTTTCAGTCTTTTTTTCTGAGAACTAGAATAATACCTACTTTTTAAATTATTAGGGTTCATTAAACTAGCCTTGTCCAGTTTGCACACTTTCAAAAACTTATTGAACTTCTTAAGTAAGCGTTATAATTATCATTTTAATCATATCTATAAGTTTATTCACTACTTAACTTAATATTTATTACTACAACATACCTTGTAATTGCAATTCCGTAGTTATTCCCTAATAAGAACACCCACAATATTTTCAAAATGTCGGTCAAATCATATTATATGTTCAACTACAATACTCCATTTAAACACGAAACTGCAACGTTTTTTCGCCACAATTGTTCCCCTCCCGTAATAATGCTCTAATCATAGGTTTGACACCCCGATACCCTTACTCATGCAGTAAATAACTATCAAGAGAATTCGCAACCATACCATTGCTACTATTGTCACTATTTCTTATTTTTCGTCTTTGCATTGCGTGCAATGTATTGCAAATATAGCAACAAATTCTCCTTTGCTTTATGGAATGCCTCAGGGCGTAGACCAGAAAGGCCAGTGTTGAAAGCCGAGGCTGCTAATACGAGGATTGTGGGGTAGGCAGGGGTAATTACAGCAAATGTGCGGCGTTTGTGTTGACAATACGACTCTGTTATCTCGAGCGTGCTTGCGTTTAGTCTCACGAAGAAAATAAGCTTGATTAGAAATTATTGGAATAAAACATTCGATTTTTGAAAAAATATAAAGATAATACTGCAATTAAAGGGTAAATCCTGCAAGATCAGATGTAAGAGATAGATCGACATTCTTAAATAAAGCAATATTTTCTTTAATTGTAGTGGCTAGCTCTGTCACCTGTGAACTCTTCCGTTATCTTTATCCATGCCTTAGAAAGAGGGGAGTTATTTTGCGTGAACTTATTATGTGTGGGTCTTTTGGATATGATAGAAGAAGTCTAATTATGTCAGACACTCCTTATTCTGTTCAATTATAATTCATACAAATTAATCTTTAACACATTGCACCATCATCCTACCTGTGTATGTCATAACAATTGACAATTTTTTCTCCGGCCCACTGACAGGATGCGCGCGCGCCTACACGAGACAAAGGCATTAGCATACCGCACGGGGCGCGGGGTGTGGCTGTATTAATCACGTCCCGCTCGTGCCTTGCGTCTGCGCATGATTAAGGATTTGTTTAACGTATTGGTTTTTAGCTGGTTGGATTGTACCTACAGGATGTGGGCATCTAGGATGATTTGCTCAGAACAGTGTAAAATCAAAACTAAGCGTATCTAAATGTATTCTTCAAAACTGCACTTCGACACGAAGGTTACACTCGTTACTAAGGTTTTCTTCAAGTTTTCAGATAAGCCGTCAGATGTGTGAACCTTTGATTAGACTTTAAATTATTTCAGTAGATAGAGACTGAATGCCTTAATGTTGGTTCTAGTAAATAGACAATTTGCGTTTAAAAAAATCTATTTAAGAATGCATTATTACTTTAGGGGCATATACACAAGTAGAATGAAATCTACTTCGAATTTTTCAAAACTAATACAAACTGTTACTATGTTTTGTTCTTTCAGTTCTTTCTTTTATTCTTTGACAAACAATGTTAACGTCGAGTCATTCAAAATGTTATAGGCTTAAATCAAATACACTCTACAGTCTGCACTACCCATTATTTCCTGTAGTTCCTAGAGGACTTTTAATGTCTATCGCTTAAATATTTTGTTACTTGATCGTTGAGTCTATGATTCAAATAAAAAGGAAAACACTGTTTGTCACAGAACTTTGTTAGAATGAAAAATAGAAACTGACGCTAATAGATAATATAAAAGGCTAACACACGGTTACGTCAGTTCATTATAGTAGGTACTTATAATTTTATGAATGAACGTCCATACAATGAATCTCTCATTCAAACATCAAATCAGTCTCAAAGACATGAATGGTGAGGTTCGTGAATGGAGCACATGAAAGACTATTGATGTACGCATTATAAGCTACATTGCACATAAACTTATTAGTTAGACATTAAATTATACATCTACATTCAAGATTCAACCTAAACAACCAATCAATAGAGAATTATTTGTATTTTTCCATTTGCATCGGATAAAATTGTTAACGATTGAACAACAGACGACAATACAGCAATGGTAGAGCAATATGGTTCTTATTTTTATAAGTACAGAGTTTATTTAGAGTGCAGAATCCCCATGATCTGAAGATGTCAAATATGTCAAGTCATCAAAATATGTACTGGGTGATGAAGATGATGTCTGATATGGACTTACAACGGTTACAATAGGCGTTGGAAATCGATTTGAGATCTTCTGATTAAAGAAAGTGTTATAGGATTGTATCGATTGAAATATTGGAATTATTACAAGCTCTTAAGCTGTTGAGGTGTAGGGAATTGATTGAATCTAAGTCTAGTAAGCGATAAAGAGATTTGATTCAAACAAACGTACACTTAGTCATCCACCACCATCAAACATTTTTAATGTTCCTTTAGAAGCCTTCGGTACTTTATATACTTATATTTTAATTTTGCTCCATGGGTACTGCGGTAAAATTTCAATTTAGGTTGTTCTTATAAGAATAACACAAGAGCTTTATAATAACAGTGTACAATTGCCGCGAAAATAACTGATCATTCCTTGAAGATACATCACATTAAAAACAATTCTTTCGAACCCTTTCATACCTTCACAGACCTCATTGTTTATCGATCTTGCAGGCGTTTATTAGTTAAATTTAAGGGCTATTATGTTATCGGCGCTTTCGTCGTCGACAGATCTTTGTTCCCGTAAGCACACAGGAACAATACGGTCGCGTCTTGTGCGGCCTGCACTTTTTGCCTTTGTCTCACGTTCGCGCCGTCCCGCGTCCGGCCAGCCACGATCAACGAATCCATGGATGTATGTGAGTCATAGGTCAATGTTTTAATTTCTGGTCGTTATAGCTTTGAATGAGACGAAAAAGTTCCTTTGTGTCAAACGAAACTCATGAAACGATTTCCTACTCGTTGGTCTTTCGAAGTTGCACTCATAAATGCTCTTTATTATTCTGCCATTCAATTTAATAACACTAGCAACAGCAAAATAATTTTATTTATGTCTATTTTTACAGATCCTTTATAGATTTACAAGCAGTACTCTTGTTTTAAATAATCGATTTTCTAATAACAGTAGTTTAATATGAAAATATATCATCCACAACAATCCTGCATTTCTTAGCTGAAAGTGTCTGCAACGTTTTGTGAGTTTGCAGGCGTGTCTACGTTGTCGCATCTCCGAACAAAGACGTTTAATTGTCGGTTATCCGCCGATAAATCCACGCAACCACTCATTACTTGACTATCGAAACGTTGTTAATTGAAACTTTTGCTTTTTTATGGCTCGGGTGGCGACGTGCGAGTGTCTTGCGTGTGCGCACAGGTATGAGTATTGTTACGTTTTTGGCGAACACAGAGATTGTTATGCGATAACTGATCGTTATACATCAAAATACAGTTGTAATTAATATCTTATTCAGAAATGGTTGCAATGAAACATTAAGGATCTCAGTAACTTTGAAGAGGAAGTAACTTCATATATCACACCATCATGTTGGTATTCGTAAAGTGACTTAGGACTTACTAGGTAAAGAAAGGTAAGGTAAAGAAGTAAAGTACTAATGTACAATCGTAATTCACCGCTGATAAAATGACAATTATAATTTCCTAGAAAATCTGAAAACACAGCCCAAAAATTCAAATTATTCAGCTAAAGAAGACATTTTTGATAAGATTTAACAGTTACTAACATAAACGCTCAACAACTCCAGAACGTGCAAAAGCTACAGAAATAACAGCATATATCATTCTCACCTCCTCGCCAATCGGACATTGATTTATATAGATGCTTTATTTGATTCGATTGTATCATCAGATTGTCATAAATCGGGCTCCCCGTAGTTCCCCTCCGTTACCGATATATTTCCCGATACGGCTCAAGTTTTCCTGATGTCATTATGTCTGTGTTGGTGATAACCAAGTCTGTATTAAGAAAGTATTGAGGTTTGTTGCTGTTTGATGACTGCTAACAATGTTTGGTTATCTGAGGATTTGGAGTATTAACTTTGGATTATGTAATGTGTTCAGAGTTGATTTTACATTAGGAATCTTGAAAATCTCGCGATATGCCGATAAGCATTACATATCTTCAATACTCATCCAGTACTCAAGCATATCCAGTATATTAAAATCAGTATGTGCTAAGTCCATATTATTCTATAACAGTCCTGCTGTTTTGCATTCATTTTAGGATGTCATCATAATTATAATGTGGCCAATATTCGATGTATTATAGTCAACTACATTAGTCAAGCTCACCATTTTAAACATTGTCGACGCGTCACATTCCGCGAAATTCGCAAGGCGAATATATTGTAAAAACATCATTTAACAAACGTAAACAACGATTTCTCTCAGTTAGTTCCACTGACGTCTTCCGCAATTCATCCCCATCTCGTCACGGCGTTCCCTGACCGCGGCCACATTTTTTCTTGTCCAAATAAATTAATACAGGCGTCTTGGGACCTCTCTACCCGGCGACTTGTCAAATTAATTTCTTCTCGCAAGACAATTTGTCTGCCGCTTGAGGGCAGTGGAAAAAACTTGGGTATCGATTGCTTGGCGATTAGTCAAGGGGCCAGACCCTAGGTGAATTGGTTCTGAAACAACTTGAACATTCGTTTCAACAAGATTTATATGACATTTGGTATCACTGTTATTGAAATGTTTGTCACTAGAAGATCTTTTTAAACAATCTGCCATTATATTGCGCACCTAGATACCTACATCAAATTGAAAACATTTTTAAGGAACTATAGATTAGATATTATGATTTTCTGGTATACATATATTTCTTTGAATTTCTTCTGAATGCCCTGCCTATCATTTACTCAGTTGCGTATAATTTGCATAAAACCAAGACTTCTATTTCGAAGGGTATGTTAAACTGAGTCCTATCCTAGGAAGATCAGCGAGAGAACGTTCAAAGAAAACTAAAGTCGCTAAAACTTTTTATAGCTAATAAAATAAATAGGCGGTCGACACGCACGGCCGCATCCGAGCCTCCATTGCCGCCCAAAATTAAAGTGCGCTTTTTTGAAAGCAGCAATCTCCTCGGTCACAGTCGATAAAACCGCTTCGTGCCGATTGCGGTCTTCCCGAGTTACGTGGAACTGATGCTTAGGGTCACAGCAGACTGAGTTTGCGTTTAGCTACAATTATGCCGTCAAACACTGTTTTCATTTCAAAGTATTTTTTGAAGGTATCTGATATATTGATAGGACCAACCGGGCTGATAATAATAATAATATTGATGATGATGTTGATATTGGTTAACTTACCTATTGGCAATTCAATGGCTTTATTAGATTCTCAAATGCAAATTTGAATTTATAAAGAAAACTTAAAAGTCCACCACAAAAATGACCCCATAGGAAAATTATTGTGTAATCCCAATTTACTATAGAAACGTTATATCCAGTTATCACTTGCTAGCGTTTCAACGCCGCGTTTCTTCTCCCAATTCGACCGCATCTTTACTCCAGTTGGTATTGGGGATCGGTAGCAGCAGCCGGGACTGCGGCGCTTCACAATTAGCCACGCTAATGGCTGAAAGAGTTATCTCCCAGGACTAAACCCGCACACAACGCGAATAAGAATTCACTTACTGCAGTTCTAATGTGTGCTGGAAATTGCTTCCAGAGATTAGAAAATAATTTGCAAGAAGAAAATAAGATACTTTTATTGGTCAGTTTTAATTTTTTGAGTAGATAAAGCTTTTACTGTAATCACATCCAAATGTTGGTAGATATATTTTTGTTATGTTTTCTATAGGTATCTTTACTTTATAAGTTTGCATCAGCAAATAGTGTAGATTTGTCTACAGAAATGAAGTGACTCGATTCAGTATTAGTTTCAATGCTTTTTTTCTATTGAATTTCATGCGATGCTTTATTAAATACCTAATAATTGTAAATTCTAACATCTTACTCTAAACATAGTCGATCACAAAAAATCGCAGAACGAAAATCATACATCCCACAAAATATAATAATTGAGAATAGTAAAAGAACGAGCGATGTGTATAAATCAAAAAGCGTGTCTGACGGAAAATGTGACGCGGCGCGACGTCAATATGAGCGGACGTCAGTTGGCGCTGACAGCCGATATGAACGAACCGCGATATTGTGGCGTGTAGGCTGAAATGAAACTGCAGTAGAGTAAGTAAGTGCTAGGATATTTTCTGTAAAAAAACGTTAATCGTGAGAAGTGCTCCAAAATAAATATTTTTATATGTTTCTTTTTGAATTACAGTCGTCATTCATTGTTTATCTTACTAATATAATATTATGAAGAGGAAAGATTTGATTGTTTGTTTGTATTGAATAGGCTTCGAAACTACTGGACCGATTTGAAAAATTCTTTCAATGTTAGAAAGCCCATTTATCGGGGAAGGCAGAGTAGTCATGAAAAATATTACAAAAACCAACGAAAAAATTATAAGACCACGCGGGCGAAGCCGATGTCGGGAAGCTTGTGTTAAATATATAGGTACATAACTAAAGATATATAATATATTTTTGTAGAACAGAAGTAGAATTTATTAATAAAAAATATAAGTACACTGGTAACACAAAGATTTAATAGGGCCATAGGCCAAAGTAACAATTTACATAGTCAGGATCTAATTAGCATTGACACACATAGCAAAATACACGACGGTCGGACAATGATCGTACGACGATCGGACAGAGATTCGATATCACTCACACAATTACCAGCGGCGAAGGTACGGACATAGCACGTCTGTACTATCAGAGATCTCGAGCAGAAGTGCACGAAGTGACGTTCCGGCAAGCCTTTTATACATTCGGACACAGTCATTATGAAAATAGGCGGGTAGTCTTGAACATTATTTTTATAAAATCCCTAACAATATATATATATATATATATATATATATATATATGTAGATAGCTGCAATTAATAGTTTCCTACCAACATCAAAGATAAATAAAATGTTGAAGGGAATAGTAAACATGTTCTTGAATTTGAGTGCTTTATAGTTTTTATGAACCTCCGCTGACCAGAGAAATATCTAAGTACACATTTCTAACCCTAACACGAGTATCATACAAACGCAACAGTCAAATACAAACAAAACAAACGTAAACCAAAGTTAGCAGCAGAAGTTGAACACACATGAAAAAACAGCAAACTCTCGTTACACACGTAACGCGACCCCAAAGCACGAGCTCGCAGCCGCCGCCGCCGCCGCGCTGGGGGAAACTTCGCCACCGCGAACACGACCATTTGAACCACACCATGACAATTAACTGTGCTTCACTGAATGATGCTACTGAAATGATTAAAAACAATAAAGATATCACCAGAAGTAGTATTGGATCTAACGATAGCGTTTCACAATTAAATCTCTGTGGTCATCATGTTGCTGACTTTATTTGTGTTGGGGTTTAATTTTAAGAAGTCGAATACGTTAGCTTTTATTAAGTTAACGTTATCTTGTATATTAGATATATCATTACTTATTGATATCATTCAAAACAAATGTATAATATGTAACTATGATAGGCTTGAGTTTGACCACTACCACTGACCACCTTATGTTACATCACTCATTACTCCATTATTTAATAAGATTTCAATAGGTGATTAAAATTACTGCGTGTAACCTAAACGCTGAGAATTAGAGTGACTATAATTTTTTAAATATTTATTTACGTTTGAGTTGAAAATAGGATGTACTGACAATCATCCCCTTAAGGTTAAAGCATATTCCAAAAAATCCAAAACAATCTGCGACAGTTTTTCTATAGAATACATTGCATTCCAAACAGTATTGCATTTCTGCACACCATACATTAGTTCCATAATTTCATCTCGCACATGATCCATTCCGTCGCGTATCCACGTAGTTTCTCCATCCATCACGTGGATCATCGCGGTGCACTCGGACCCATCCACCCTATTGTTCCCCTCCTTTATTTATAATTTGATTTCAACAAGCTGTCGCCGCATAGAGGTGCCTTTTGTGTGCTCTTTAATTTTAATCAAATTTGATTTCGGTTTTGGAATAAATGTTTTGAAGTGTAGGTGTATTCGAGTGTTTGCATCTGTAAACATTGGTAGGCACAAAACTATTTCTAGTGATTTAGAATTTAAATGCAAACCTAATTATGCATTGAAGCTAGTATGTATAAACTGTTTCTTTACCGTTGTTATAATATTTATATGTATAATAGAGTCGTAGTTTGATTGTACGTACTTTGTAATAACCTGACTATTTTGCATCATCTTTGTTTGAATAGGTCCAATCATTATTATTTATCTGTACCAACTCACGATTACAACGTCGTGATTACAACAAGGTAATATTGTATTAGCTTCTTGTCAGCGTCAGATTTATTGTTCTGGTATTCTTTTATATTCACCTCCTTTACCACAACTAAAACAAATTCACCAAGCATGCAATTCACCCGACGATTCGTCTCCTCAATCAGCTAGGGGTCCCACAACGAGTAAATTAATTAGCCACGGGCCCGAATCAAGGAAACAATAACCGCAAACAGAGGGCTGCGGTCGCAACATTTGTGTCAATACCTTCAACCCTTATATTGTCAACGGGATGAAATTAGACAGCCCTGTATTATGGATATTGCGTTAGATATTGTCACGGTTATGTTAGTTTGAAAACTAGATCCTTTTAAATAAAATCGTGTAGGCATGTCGATTTTCATTGTTAAAGCTGAAGCTTAAAATCAGTTTTTCTATAATTACGATTTTCCATATTAATTCTTCTTCACAATATTGTACAGGTTCCAGTAAAATACGATGATGATTAAGTAAATTAATAATATAGCACGACCACCCTCATTCTTGGAGTGAACGTGCTTAGCAGTGGGATGTAACATGGGTTGATTATGATAAAATCAATAATAAAGATATGTAATAGATTCAACGTCAAAATCAAACGAGGAAATCGAAATTCATAATGTAAATGATTGCTATCTAAACCTAGTGTAGGTACATAAACCCTTTTGTCCTATTTTCCTATTCTCCAATCGAATGCCCAATCTTGTTCCCAAATGTCCTCAATAAAGGTCCTCGACCGTACCCTACCCATATTTGAAATTTTTCAAACATGTTCACATTATGGCCAGGATTACGGTTAATTCGGCGTGTCGACTTTAACGCGGTCTTATATTGGGCCCATATGGCGTACTTTCTCCCCTGCACGACCATAGCCCGATATTATTGGCGGATTAATTATTAATCTCTCACTGTATCGAAAATAAATCAATGGTGATTGGTCACATCGGGTAGATTTTGGGAAATAATGTTTATGTCGGCTGCTGGAAAAGCCTTTTATCAGTATTTATTTTTATTTTCAAATCAAACTTCGAATGTGTGGGAAAGTTATTGCACTGTCGATGCGTTTTATCAATTGGATGAACCACTTTCTACGTAGGAAATTACTCTACAGGTGCTACAGGTCAAGGACCTGTGACGTCTAACCCTTAGATGGTTTTACCTTAAGATAAAAGGTTAGACCTTCATCTCAAGCTAAAACTATCAAAGGGTAGGCCTAAGAGATTTGACGACTCATGTTGGCGTTCAGAAGCAAGTATTATTAGTTTAGTTAAATAATATTACATTCATACCTTTACTGAGTTTACTCAAATCTAATGATTTTGATAAAAATATCAACAAACCTAAGAATTTTCACAAAATTTTCAAAAAATGTATGCGTCTTCCTAAATATCTTCAACAAAATAGGCCCTGTCTACACTATTTAGGAAGACGCTGAGTAACTTCCTTCCTCAGTGATCCATATCTTAAGAACTAACTTCTTCTTGATCTTTACAATAGCGGGCCTTCCCAAATACTCCACGTTTCAGTGAGAGTGCCACGACTTACTAATTCAAAAGCGCTAACTTTGCTCTTTTACCACAATATCGTTTTCACTCTTCTGACCCTTAAGCTTTTGTAATAAGATAGAATTTTAAACCTTTAGGACTGACTATAGCGTAATATTGTTCAAACTCAGCAGTTTTGGAATACGTCACTTGACTGATGTTTTGCTGACAAAGTTTTAGTAAACTAAAAAGGGTATGAGTATAAAATGCTCAGTTTTTAAAAGACTACAAACTGAAAATGAAGCTTAGTTTTCACGGGTGGTCTGAATGACGTTGATGAATAATTTGTAGGTTTGTAATTTTTAGGTTTCAACATACCAGTCCTCGTATCATAAGTCTCGATTCAAAGACCTACGAAAAATGTAAGATTCGTAGATACTTTTTAGATCTCATAATCGTTTTGCACTCCATTTTCCCATGTTTAATTGTTTATGCATTTTCACAAGATACCTATTTTTATTTACTAAATATTTTAGTAAAACTTTGAGCTGCACGTGAACTTTGGTTAGTTGCATCGGATGCTTTAGTAAAGGAAGCTAACGTCTCTTACGACTTCACACTAAAATCTCATATAGGTTTTAAAACCGTTTATCATAATTATTGCAGATATTAAATAAAGAAAATCAAAGTGGAAAACCAGTTCATATCTAAGTGATTAATATTCATATTATACGGACTAGAATAGTCCTGTAATAAATTACAAAATTATAACTTATTCAACGTTATGTTTCTACGCGTTTATCTATTACTACAATTACATTAATAAATAACATCTTATAAGGTAAACAGATAAAAGTGGAAACATTATTATTTATTATATAGATATCGCGTTACAATTTACAATGCTTTTAAAAGACTCGTTTTACTATAATAAGGAAATGTAAATCTTACGAATAAGTGGAAATACCAAGATTAAAAAATACTTGCCACATTAGATGAACATTAATATTGGGAACATTAATATTAGGAATTTGATGAACCAAACAAACATTGTTGGTTCAACATTCCAATGCTTAGTACTAGTTAGAGCCGTATCTTGCTCTTGCCTAATGTAGAATTTTATCTATACCTAGGGTAATTTCATTAGGTATCTACTCCTACTTAGTAGTAAAAATCTAAAAGAATTGCTTAAATAAATGAGATTAAGATTTTTGCTTAAAGTGCAAACAAGAACACTTAATTCTAAACATTAAAAAACCAAACACTACTTTAATATTCAAATGCCGTGTAAATATTGACGCATCTCACACAAAACCACTGACTTCGCAAAAGTTACAATGCTGCAATTTGTTTACACTACAAACTAGTTATCCGTCTCTATTGTTGGTTTTAAAAAATATATTTTACCCTTCGATGTAAAGGGTGAAATTAAACTGGCGTACACTTTTTTGAGCGCCACAGTATAAAAAAATAAGTAAGTTTTTCTATGCGTCTCTGCAGTATGTTAAGTATAAAGTTAAAGTTTTGCTAGTCTGTGTTGTCTATGGGGTTGTCCGGAGACAAGCGTGACAAAATTGTGCATGGGGTATGTGGTGATGCAACCCTTCAGTTTTGCACGCGGTCTGCGGCCGCGGAGGGATGTTGTATACTTTGCGTTATTAGTTTTGATACTTGATAGATGATGAACAAAAACATTGTAAGCTTTGAAAAGTGTTAGAAATAATACCATTCATCTAGTATTTACATAAATATGATTATAATAATGATGGTAGGTGACCCTGTTTCTTAAACACCGAATCCCAGCGTTGTGATCATCAATGGTCGTTCCATTATTATTTAAGAGTTTTTTGTCCTTAAATCTCCTTTTAGGTAGTATTAGAAATTAGTGGTACCAATATTACGATATTCCCTCTTTTTTTTCATTTGTTTCTAGAAATATTGTTAAACTTTATTTAGGTATATTTTCCGTGCATTGCCACTTGTTACAGGTAATCTGTGGAAACGCCGTTGATTGTACTTTTAACTGAATTACTATGAAGTGATACTATTTCTGTAAGACTTATTGTACAATTGTTTAAATAAATAAATTTTTAAAAAAAGTAGACTATGAGGTCTTTTCTTTTCCATATTAAGCAAGATCTTTTCCATAATTCAACACTTTGCATATCAATCAATGTTGGTCGCGCTATACATAACCCCACGTAGAAGCGTGAAATTCGTACAATAAATGCCTTTGTATTGGCGTTGCGGCACCCTGTTGACTTTTGGACACACCGTTACCGCTGTCAGAATCAATGTAGGTGTAAGAAGAAGTTTCATAATTATACTATCTAGTTTTTTAATTCCCCAATAATGTTCGTGGGTTAGTTTGATCATTTACCTTTAACCGCCGAGTTTCCCCTCAGGAGTTCATGAAACTCGATACGCTGAAAATAGACTGGAACTAGAAATTGAACTAACTTGGCTGATCACTCGACAATTATTGAGTAAATTTCAAGAAAGATCAAGTGTGTAGCAAGTTATTTTCAAGCACAGCAGGTGGGAAAGTAGAAAGAAATCCTCTACAAATGTTTACTTTGCCTATTCAGCCTGTACTGTCACACTCCTGGTCAAAGGTCTACCGCAGTTATATTCATTTTTACTTAAAAAAATGAAGTTTATTCCTAAAATTAAATTACATTTACATATTTTATACATGCATGTCATGAGCTGTTACTGGTTTGATGGCTACACCGCTTTCTGTTTTGCTCTAGCGTGTCCCTGCAGGTGTTTCGCACATAACTTATAAAATCAGCTTTTATTCCAAAATCCTAATATGTGCATTTCGAAACAAAGATAACATCAAGTTAGTGATGGTATCGCGTGGATGTTACCTCACGTTATTATACGCATTACGCTACGGTGCACGGTGTCGGACTCCGCGCCAGACCCTCGGGGCGTGAGCTGGTGACTGACGAAATTGTCCAAACGTGCCATTACTGTAATGACTGTGTAATGTTGTATGCCTTTGCGCATACGAGCACCAAGATATAATTAAATAAACACTATACTATCGCGCCTGTATCGCCCGAAAGTATTATTGCTGCTAAAGCAGTTGTAGGTAGGTATTGCTGTAAGTCGACAGTTTGTTGCTATATTCGTAGGTCACTTGTAGTGGAGTCGGCCCATTACCAACTAGCTTTCCGCCAGCGGCTTCTCCCGCGTGATCTGGGTATTACTTATAACTTTCATCCCCTATTTCAACCCTTTACAGCCCGTTTTCGTCTTTGTTCGTCAGCCTATGTACTTTCTCAAGCTTTAGACTATCTCTGTACCAAATTTCATTTAAATTGGTTTAGTAAAATTGGTTTTGTCGTGAAAGCGCGACAGACAGACAGACAGAGTTACTTTCGCATTCATATTAGTAAGGATTTTCTTACCGTAAAACCAAACATCAATTTGTCCGATCGGTTACCGAACCCAAAATCTCACAGTTCGCAGCTACCTTTGAAATCACTAGGCCAAAATAACAGTTAACAATGTAATATTCTGTTGGGGTTTGCAAGCATACATACAGTATGTTTTCTTTATTTTTATTGACGACGTCTGTGGTCTAGTGGTTCGAGTACCACTGCTGATTACGATGTCGTGGGTTCGACTCCCACAAGACACAAACATTTATTGTGATGAACTTAAGTGTTTGTGTTTGTCTGGGTGTTTCTTATGTATTATAAGTATGTATTATATCCATTGTCTAGTACCCATAGTACAAGCTCTGCTTAGTTTGGGACTAGATGGTGCTGTGTAAAAATGTCCCGGATATTTATTATTTTTATTTTATTTAGATGTCTTTCTTCGGTAAATTAGCGGTAGCTGTTTTGCCACTGTTCGCTTTGTTTATAATTCGTTCCTTAATGACAACAGACGTGGAAGTTAAGAATCAATGCTTACTAGGTACCAATATACATACATACATACGCCTTTTTCCCACAGGGGTAAGCAGAAACTAGGGACCGCCACTTGCTACGATTCTATACCGAGATAAATATAGAAAATTATAAGGTATATGTGAAAATCATTCCTTGTCAACAAACAAGTAAAAAAATAAGAAAATACATACGGAGCATAAATTATCGTAACGAGAAGTCAAAACAAACATAATAATTCTCAATACAGATCGCAATTACAAGCATCTAGTTAGGTATGAATAGGAATAACATTAGTGTAGACTTACTGCGCGTGATTGTCATTTATTTAGAACATAAATCTATGCGCAGCAACTAAGTTAGCATAGCTGTTCGTAATGAGCGGTCGTGCTAACTAGTTCTGTGTGTATAATGCTTATTGCACTTTATTTGTGTATATAAAGTTTACATGTGTAGATAAAGTTGTGTTACTTTAGACTTACTTATTGATTGATGTCTTTTGCATACTTTTAGGCAGTACCTATATACTTATCAACATACCTAAACAAAAAAAATATTTATAGGAATTAATTAATATTGTAAAATAATCATATGGCATGTGTAATAATAGTAAATATTTTTAATATTATTTATTAATTTAATAAAAAAAAATTTAATGTATAAATTCTGACACAATGTTATATTGTAAAGAATCAAAATAAAAATAAATACCACCAGATTACTGTTTCGTTGGTTTAGTGCGACAGCTACGCTAGAGGTCCTGGGTTCGATGCCCGGGTCGAGCAGTGTTGTTGGGTTTTCTGTGAAATTACCAGTAGCAACTCAGAGCCTGGATTTGTGCCCGGTTGATGGTAATAGGCTGGCCTCCTATTACATGGGACCTAAACAAACATACCGGCGAAATATGGGTGTACATTAGTACTAATCCGCCTACCCTTTCGGGGAATATAAGCGTGATGGTGTGTTACCACCAGATTTCCCGAGGTGTTAGGCAGAGGTAATAGGGGCGAGCCTATTGCCTTCAACCGGGCACAAATCCAAACTCCGAGTTAGAATAGTGAATTTCATAAAAATAACTACTTACCGTCAGTCTATGGGAGGGAGGCCTTTATTCAGCAATGGACCTCTGTAGGCTGATACGATATTTCGTGGTCAAGTTTTAACTACGCTAATCAACCGATCTGTAAGGTTAAGCTACACTTCCCGCGGTCAGTCTATGGATGGGTGACCGTTCTTAACATATCGAGACCCCTCCGTGCCTCGGAGAGCACGTAAAGCCGTCGGTCCCGGTTGTCATACTAACACCTATGACAATCGTAAGTGGTAGTCAGAAACCTAAAAAGCCTGACAACCAGTCTTTCCTTCGAATATCGGTGTTGCCCAGAAGTTGGGTTGCGGAGGTCTGATGGCAGTCGCTTCGTGAAAAATACTGATATTCAGCCGCATCCTGGTTAGACTGGAAGCCGACCCCAACATGGTTAGGAAAAGGTTACGAAAAAGAAGAAAGTTAACCGTCAAGTTACTATAAGTAATGTTTACAGTTTACGTGTATCTGTTGTCTAGTTCTGCACTCTAAACTCGAATAAGTCGCTCCAAAATTCTACTCTAAAAAATGGAGAATGTTCCAAACATCGAGTATCGATAATGACCGCGCTTACTTACCCACTTTATGTGACAACTCGATTGATTTTATCAAACGCGCCTTTATATAGAAACCTGCCGGCAGGTGCAGGGTTCGGTGCCCGGTTCAGTATTATCGTTAGGTAATTGAACGGCGGATCATACGCCTGTTATTACGGCGAGTTAATTAAATTTTTCGATTGCGAAATGTATTGCTCTCTATTTTTATATTTTGTTTATTGCTTTTATTTTGCGTTCTGCTTTTGGAAAGCTTAAGGTCAAATGATAATTAACCTTTTGCAGTATTTTGAACTTTCTGCGTGTAAATAAGTAATTTGTACTCAAGTATCATTTTATCTCTATCACTTCATAAGTAATGTAGGATTGATAAGTAATCATTTTTTTATGAAATATATATACTATGCAATCTGAAACTATGTTTATCAACACCATAAAAAAATTAACAAAAATCTCATAAAATTAACCGTTCATTTCTTAATTTGATCCGTTGAGCTTTCAGTGACAAACGGCTGGTGTTGCGTGCGAGCCTCAATAATTCGCGCAGCGCCGCTCTCAGAGTCGCGGAATTCAGTCGTGATTAATCAACGCTGGCAACACTTCATCGCGCGATTATAAGCTTTTAAATATAGGCGGGGGTGCGCCCGGCCCTATATAAATTAGCTTGCGATGAAAACGCGCTACGCTAGTGATGAGGCAGGTTGATACGCGCTGTGTCGACTTTAATCTGTACCAATATAATATATATATCATCAATCGAATGATCAAGAACGTAAATGTTTTTTTTTTTTATAAATTCACGTTCTTAGAATCGATTAAGCATTAACAACATGAACAAATAATTATGATACATCACGATTATTCACTAATTTCCTAACCTAACATAGGAGGCTATAGACGCTAACCTAGGTTTGCCTGCGAAATGGTTGGGTCAAGAAAAGTCTGGGACTGGTTTTACTCAAATCACAAAGTATCTTATTGGGTAATGAAATGCCTGCAATCGAAATTAAGCAGTGTTTCGGGGTCGAGGCGAATTAGGCGGGGACCTCAAAGTCGATCGGAGTTTTTAATTTGTTGACACGGAATCTGTAAGCTACATTCTACAAAATTATCGATAATACATGTCACATCACTATTCAACCCTTTCCCCAGTCAGCGGGCCTGCAGCGCCCGGGGCGCAACGAAACAGTTAACTAAATTAAAGTAAGTGTGAAGACCGCTGCAGGGTTAACTATTCCATTTCGTTTATTGCGCACAACTCTGTTAACCCTTCAACCGTTAATAAAGATATAGAGGCCTATTAACTGCGACTTAAGTTTACTTTTATAATCACTCTATAGTTCCTTAATAACCTTAATATTATAAGTAATGCTTTGGAATTCGGGACTTTTTCTTCGATTTTTTAACAATAACTAAACTAAACTTAAAAAATGCCTTTGCTTTTATAAAAAAAAAAATATAAATTGCTGCTGATGTCAACTTCTGCGGGTACTTAATACATTATTGTGTACGACTTCTGAATCCAAGCAATCGCAAAAATAGAACCCCGCGTACTAGTTAAAAGAAATGACTGTTCAGTAATCACGTAAGTAGCCTACTTATAAAAGTAGAAATAGTGGTACTACTAATAATAGTATTATAATAAAAATAATACTTATTAGTAAATATAGTAAGTACCACTTATCTCGAAAATGGAAAGGCAGCGGAATAATCATGAAAATCTGTCAAATAGAAATAGTATGGCATTCAACCCTTTCAAATTCGCATGTTTTATGTATTAGTGTGAAAATATCTAAAATGATACGCGTCAGTAATACTGGAAGCTTCATCGGAATTGTTAATGTCAACACGGTTCCTGGATTTGTGCGGATATTTTGTTTTTCGAAGCTCCGCACTACTAGTTCGTAGGCTGACGGTCGCTATGATAGCCGGAGCCGCGCGATCGTGAGTAAGTGACACGCAACGACATCCGATAATGGATTTTGTTTTGATCGGTCATTTATTTACATAAATACATAAAACATCGTCATTTGCGGAATGGAACGTGTCATATCGGCATGCCATTACCCGTCTAGCCGGCTAAAGTGGGTAATTTTAGGAATGGACAGAAATGTTTTAACCAATAGTCTGATGAAGCTGCATCAAGCATCCCAATAATTGAAAATATTCGTCGGCATTGTCCAGAAATACCAGCACGAAATGTCCAAATTGTGGGATAATTGAACTAAAACGCCTATTTTACAAACTAGAATGTGAAGGAAGAGTTCGGCTTGGCAAGTAGGACTCCCGGTGGCTTAGCGGTCATAGCGTCTGGTGTATTGAACCAGAAGACGCAGGGTCGAGTCCTGCCTGCCAAGTCGAACTCTAACGAAAATAACTGGTCTTAGCATGAAAAATGCTAATAATAACCCTCCTTGCGCAGTCCGGTAAAAATACAAACAAATAAAGTTTTACGTCTTAATTTTTTACAACACTTGTGTCGTTTGCTACTATTTATCTGCTAATAACCTTAATAAGTAGCTTATAAAATCTGGTCATAATATGTGGGCAGATATAAATGTGAAACGGTACTTATACAAGAAGCGCCGTTCACCTACATTACTACGCACTATAACCGCGATTTTCTAGCGGTCACACTCGTTGACCTCTACAGGGTTAAGTGGTTATCGCCACTAAATCTGTTTATTATTTGCTTTCTATTAACCCTGTGATAAGGCGACGTATAAAATTTTATTATAGTTCTTATGAAATGAGGTAATGTCGCGATATATGCCGCGCGGCTTTGCACTCACTCTGTTTTGGGTGTTTCGTGAAATGGACAGCAGTAAATTTTCATTGGTTTCTATTTAGTTCTATGATGATATAGTGTCGAGAGCAGTGATAGCCTAGGAGTATGGCCGATGGACTGCTAAGTCAAAGGTCTCTAGTTGGAATCCACGGTACGCAGCTCTGACTTTTCGAAATCATGTGCATAAATATCACTCGTTTTACGTTGAAGGAAAACATCGTCAGGAAACTGCACGCCTGAAAGATTTTCTCGACGGCATGTGAAGTCTGCCAACTCGCATTAGACTAGCGTGGTGGACTATAGCCTAATCCCTCTCATAATGAGAGGAGACCCGTGCTTAGCAGTGGGACAGTTAATGGGTTGATGATAGTGAATATTATATTATTATTATTATTATTATTATCAGCCCCTATCGTCCCACTGCAGGGCAAAGGCCTCCCTACCCGAATATTATAGAAGTGTTAAAATTATTTTGTTATTGATTTTATAATAAATCCACCTCTGAGAATTTAGACACTATGAAAAAGCTTAACCCTTCAAATAAGAGATTACAGACGTCATGCAAAATGCGAGAATTTCTCATACTGGTTTTATAATTAGTTCTTTAATATGTAATAAATGTACATTACCACTAGGCCTAGCATACCGTACGTACTGTCCTTTGATTGCGTTGTAGCGGTCGTCACGAGCCTGACGACCTCCAGCCGCGACTCCTGTTCCTTGTACTTACTTGTTCTGCCTAGATACCAAATACCAAAGGTATAATAGTAGATAAGTATACATTACTTAATGTTTGAGTTGTAGATTTATAGGAATATCTGCTTTCAAGATAGACGCGCAAATAAGCAAAACATCTATATTGAGATTCGTAAAACATACCACCTGCATTCCCCAAAGGGTTACAAAACAACTGAAGGTCTCTGTAGATCGTCACTCTGACCGTGACTATGAAACACAAACAATTCAAGTCTGTGTACAAAAACACTTCTCCCACTCTAAAGTAAGCTATACCCTTCAACCACCCACTAACAGGAAATACCTTGTAACGTTAACTGTTGTGGTACATCCACGGTGTATCGATTCAACCTAGTTTCAAGCGACACGGCCAGACACAGTGGCTGTCCCCTCCCTCAGACACGGCACGCCATCACAAAGACACGCCGCTGTCACAGTAGCAGACCTACTTGCTGGCTGTCACACGGAATCGTTTGTTGCATGTCGAAAAAATAGTAACAGTAAATAAGTTTTTTTGAACCTCGAAGAAATTACACTAATCTGATAGCACGCAGTGAAATCTTTTTTGCTCTGAAAATTCCGAGTTTATTAAAAAAAACTATTGCAACCCTAGCGTTTCTATGAATCCATTGACGACTATGTTTATGAAGGGCCTCGAAAATTTTTCTCTGGGTTATCGAAAACCATTATTTTGATGCGCCATATAGTAGGCATTCAAAAATAATTATAGATCTGACTAATGACTTGTAAGTTGTAAAAGTATTTTTAAAAGATTTATTTACAGAAATGAATATAATTTCATTCATTCATGCTGCATTTAAGATAAGTTACACTTATAATTGAGACTTATTTCTAGCAGTGACAATGAACTCCTAAAAGTCAACTGTTCCTAATAACCTGTATAACCGAATACTTTAACGCATCACCTTCCTGCGCCCACGCAAGGAGCACACGCGCACGCGCATGCACCTCAGTTTTTTCCCGGTAGTTAAAGGTTAATAGAAAGTTGGTAAAACAATGGCCCACAATGGCCATTGTGTTTCGTGTTGAGTCACGATAGCTGGCCCACGTAGTGTTGGTGTCTCTTACAAGTGACATGTTGGTGGTTTTCATTTTTTGGGTGTCAACCCTACCTACGTTCAGAAAACGTATGTGAGTTTCGATCGCCATTTTTAAATGAAATTATAAGTAAAGGGGTTTGTTTAGTTGTAGGCATTTAATAACTTAACATGTTAATGAATAAATTGGATGTTGAACTTAGCCAAAATATTTTGGCATATCCTAAATCAGATCCTACAGAAAAATATTACGTGGACTGATTCAAAAGACTGGTCAGTAATTATTCTCTTCCTTAATTTATAGTAGGTAGGTATATCAATAGATAAAAACACCGTACACAAAAAAAAAATTTAGTAATATTCATTACATTAGATTATTTCATAATTAATCTAATTGAATTAAATGTTTGTAATGTTTACACATTTATTATTAACTTATACTATTTATTATTATAAAAATTGCCTCAATCATTTCTTGAGCGAGTGTACATGTTTGACACCACCGTTTGACGATCACGTAAGGTGAATTACATTGTGTAACGAGTACTGCGGTAGCCGTCCGATCTATCACTTGTTTGCACTATAAAAACACTCAATTATTCATCAGTGATGAGCAGTTTTATCGATGATTGGATCGCTCTAAAAGGTGCTTTACACTTGCGTTATATACAGTGTCTATAAGCTTTTCATTTAATGTATATAGATTTGTATATAGAATTCTTCAAAATGATTATAAATGTGTTGTCTTACGTGTGGAGTCTTAGACTATGTTCAAAGCGGTTCCATAAATAGCTAAATAAACCTTTGTCCCATCATTATCAGCGATCATCAACCTATTTAATATCCTACTGCTGGCCATGAGTTCTTCTTTTCTCTCCTACCAGACACACTAAAAGCTGCTTCATCTTCCCTCCCAAGATCCTGTTATCACCATCGTGCTGCCCTTATACCAAAGTATCTTAAATAACCAGCAAGTGAAGACTGTCCCTAACAACTGACCGGTAGTTTGAACCGTGTTATTTAAGAGTAGCTGATAGATAGCTTATTGTTTTGTGCGCATCGGTGGCAATGAGTGATTAGTGGCACCTGAGCATGTTGCTCAATTGTAACCACCGTGTAATCATCCAGTAATCAGATAAAGTACAAATTTACGTTAAAAAAACATTAACTTGCTGAGTTATTCGTTACTATTTCAGAAAACTGCATCCGAACGCTAAAGTTGTTACAGTTTTAAACACTTATTTTCATTATTTCGACTTTGTACCATTCAAATTAAAAAACATAGTTCTCATCTATGCAATTATACATAGGTGCATACTAGGTCCATACAATAAATAAAATTAAAATGTCTGTTTGTAATTTTAAATTAACAGCTTTTCACTAAATGCATATAAATGAAAATATTTATACGGTACTAAACTTGTTGTCTGTCTGTCTGTTTGTTCACGCTACTCTAAAATGGCTGGACCTATTTTGACGGGACTTTCACTTGCAGATAGCTAATGTTATAAGGAGTAACTAAGGGTACTTTTATTTTAGATCTTTCATTTATTAAAAAACATGGATGGACGCGAGTAACACTGCGGGGAACCGCTAGTCTATATCTATACTAATATTATAAAGAGGAAAGATTTGATTGTTTGTTTGTGTATTTGTATCAAATAGGCTCCGAAACTACTGGACCGATACGAAAATTCTTTCAGTGTTAAATAAGCCTTTTATCGGGGAAGGCTCTAGGCATATATCATCACGCTACAACCAATAGGAGCGGAGTAGCAATTAAAAATATTGCAAAAACGGGGAAAATAATTAACTTCTACGGGAACGAAGTCGCGGGAAATTGCTAGTAAAATAATAAAACTATGGAGCTGCTTTGCTTCTCCTAGCTTTGTTCCGACCCGCACGTGTTTCCGTCAAGTCCAATGGCCTCAAGTGTAAATACTAACGTTAACAAGTTGTTTTCATTACAGGAATTTAATTGCTTTAATAACGTATTATTATTATCTGCCTACGTCTGCTCGTGCTATCTTTGGCGATGTTTATTGTTTAAGCTGTTAATTTTAACAATATACAGATACCTCTTACCTACATACCTTGAGAACTCTATTAATGTGCTTCTTTGTAAAGTGTCTGTGTTAATTTTAGCTGTGTTTAGTCGAGAACAATAAGTAGCAAATAAACTTAATATACTTAAACTCAATATACCTATATTATTGTGTAGTGATTCTGTCGATATACCTATATTATATCGACAGAATCACTCATACCTATTAGTGACTAGCTTTCCGTCTGCGGCTTCGCCCGCGTGGTCTGGGTATTTCTTATAACTTTCATCCCCTATTGCAACCCCTTACAGCCCTTGTTCCACATTAAAAAGTAGCCTATGTCCTTTCTCAGGCGATAGACTATCTGTGTACAAAATTTCATTTAAATCGGTTCAGTAGTTTTGGCGTGACAGCGCGACAGACAGACAGAGTTACTTTCGCATAATATTATATTAGTAAGGAAGGAAGGATTTATTACAATTCCTTTGTATTTTGTTCTCTTTGACAGATACAGTATATTATGCGTCAATGTCTTGAATTCAAAAGTGTGTTACACCTTTTTATAATTTACTACTCCTATACAGAAGATCTACTGCAATTACCTTTTAATGTACCTCTACCTACCGGTAGCTGTCAGTAGTCAATGGCCACTGTCGACAAAAACTATCTACAAATAGCTCGTGACCATCGATAATCGTAAAAAATATATTCAAACTGCAGACTTCTCAATACGCAGACATTTGATCTCTGTTCAATTGAATGGGTTAAATTGATTCGAACAAAAAAGCAACTGGTTTTCAATTGTTTCTTGTCTAATTAATATTATTTGTCAGCATGAGGTCTGGCTAGTTTTTTTTTACGTTTGTTTTTAATATTATGATTTTACATTTGATAAGAACCATGAGAGATTCACATTGGTTTGCATTGTATTGCCGATGAATTGCCTTCGCTGCTACGTTTAAATTGTTATTTATATGTAATTATATTTATTTGTCTTCGTTTCTCTTTCGTTAAGATTACTAAAATCCATGTACAGTAATATTTATTTGAGTTTGTAGATTTTTGTTATAATAAGAAAGATGAATAGATACGTGATTTTATTTAATTAAATATAATACTATTATAACTAATGCTATTATGTATAATAATGTATAAATTATTATTAAAATAATAGTATTAAAAAAACCTAGACGTCAGAGTCGTTCCCAGAAGTCTGTCATCACTGCCACGTTGAATAGTAGATTTCCCCCGTTTTTGCAACATTTTTCATTACTACTCCGCTACTATTAGACGTAGCGTGATGGTATATAGCATATAGCTTTACCCAATAAATGGACTATTTAACACTGCAAGAATTTTTCAAATCGGTCCAGCAGTTTCGGAACCTATTCAATACAAACAAACAATCAAATCTTTCCTCTTTATAATTTTAGTATAGTGTTTGTAACTGCCAACCTTTACCAACATCTTGGACAAATATTTCCTCATGGTCACTTTGTGTCAATAGCAGTTATCCAAGGGTGTGATACATGAGGAATCGCCGGGGAATGGTATCCACGGGTGTGGTAATTGTTTCCCTACGGCCGGGGCCGTCCGGCAGACAGGATAAATCACTGGCAAATCAGATAACACGGGAATAAAAGTGTGAGCCTGGGCGGCGCGCCGGTGGACTCGGCGGGCCATTAAACTAGAGATAAAGGTTATTAGTTGTGATATAGGTTTTTAGCCTAGTGCTCTTAAGCGTCACTGCTACGCTTGAAGTTCTGTTTTTGATTCCCAGGTTGAGCAATGTCGTCATGGTCGTGGTGAAAGTAACTGATTATGGCTATGACATATAGGGTGGGAGAAGGTATATGCCGTGTTTAGTCGGTCCGTCATACCCTGCCGCCATCCTTGGCGGCAGGTTCGCTCTCTATTAAATGGTAGGTATGCATGCACATACCGGTGAACTTAGGTTAAATTAGTGACCCTCTGCCGAATCCTAGAAAGAATACAGGTATCATGGTATGTTACGTTATGCACCTTTTTTAAATTCATCGAGAGATCTTGCCGTCTAATGCAAAATAGAATAACCGATATCACATTTTTTGTGGCAGTTGTTTAAAAAATACTCTATTTCAATGAGCGATTTTAAACATGCTATACTCGCTTGTTTCGTAGCCACTTAAGTTTCAGAATAAGAACGATGTTAAGGCGGGCGGACACTGGTTGCAAGACAAAAGGTAGGCGGACGCCGATTACTGACCACTGTCACCAATACGGGGATGTAAGTGAGATGGATCACTTACAGTGTCCATTGTAAACGATAAAGAAACGAAAACAGTAGAAACTTTTTAGATTAATTTCTTTTATTGGTTATTATTTTATCTGTGTTGCTGCAACGCAGAAGGCTTTTTCAAAGGCGTTTTATGCTTCATAAGGTGTTATAGTTTTTTAGACGTTATCAATAATATTGTATTAAGTTATTTAGGTACGCGCGACGACCTTCATGAAACTTACTGCATATCTTTTATCTTGTTTATTGCATGCTGTTGGTCTTCCTAAAGATTAAATAAATAAATAAATTTCGTAGACACAGCTAGTTATAATAGGAGATATTTAGCAATTAGAAGACCGCTAGATATATCCCTTCTATGTCAAATAAAAATATTTGTAGAGAAGAATATATCAATCTGAAATCAGCAATCAATTACTAACCAATAAGAAACACGACCCAAAGGTTTTCAGGTATTATTACCTTGTGTCCACCGTTAAATCTAGTCCAGATATAGTTGCCAAATTTAAATCATTTTAATCACGGAAATCTGATTCTTATGAACCTGAAAATACTGGTAATAATCACATGTTGACCGTTAAGGCCGGAGCGGACGGCTCAAATCTCGTGGGCGGTTGAATTCGTGGCTGATTGCCGCTTTTTGCGAACACACTTATTGAATACGAGTCCACTGAGATTATATGGGGATTTTATATCTACCATCGGTATTTACAGCAATTTTCGTAACGCGATAGATTTTGTTGTTTTAGAAGTAAGAATTTTTGCTCATTTACTTAACTGAAAGAGTTTATATCTCGAAACATTAGGTTATTATGTATCTCGTTGGTTTTGTGATATCGTTCAATACAATGAAAATCACGCGGCTTATTGCCAAAACTTTAGACCAAAGAAGCAAATCAGTAATAGTAATATTTAATACATTGTCAGACTAAAAACAACAAATTACCAGTTTCTTATGGGTAATGTCAAGCAACAATTTAGTTTAACACAACAGAATTCGAAATACTCTGACTTTTCTAAACGCCCGCGGCTTAAGAGTACGTTGCAAAAAACAAATGAATCAATTACCGGCCGGCTGGCTACAAAAACGCGGGGCATTTCACCCGGCCACTAATGTAACCTCTAATTCCGCTCATTTCATTTTTTACGTAGCTCAATACGCCTGCGGTTTGAGCGTGTGTCATTTGTAAGTGTAAGCGTTGTTTGTGGTTAGACCTTTTTGTGCCTATTGTGTAGTAACGATAAGTTTAATTATTTAAATGTGTTTTTTTAGTGTATAAAGTCGTGTTAAGTTTCATACTTACTTAATGATAGATGATTAATGGGGGTCTTTATAAATGTCAGAGATAATATTGTCGTGTAGGTAACAAAAGCTTACGTTTATTCATTTTAATTTAGTAACACAATAATTAAAGGGCATAAACGGCAATGATGAATCGTGTTAGATGATTTTCTCTCTTCAAAACAGTGTCCTGTCTTATTACAGTAATAGAACGACTCCTTATCTAGGACAGTTTCACTTATAACAGTAAGGAAACATAATCCGGAACAGTACACACCACCATAAACCAAACTCTACAAAACAAAGTTAATTCACAGTAACACAATAAATATGAAGCCAGGGTCCAACTTTAAACAGCGCCATAAATACAGGCGCTCGTAAAGAGGAACCAGACCTGAAAGTTTCCGCGGCCAGCGCATAAATCATACAGGCCAACCCTCCAAAACTGAGGATTCCGGGAGTGTATGAGACGCCCACTCCCCCATATGTCATTTCGGTCAAGCAGCCGCTATTTGTCTTGCAAAAATTCGGAGGAACATGTGAGGAATGTCGCGTCCCCTACGTCCGAGAGGAATGTGTAGGGTTAGACACCTTACATCCGATGTTGTTCCGAAGATTAAAGTTGTTATTGACGTCAGGAAATAGACAGTCGAACTGGCGAAGTGTTCGCAAGTTTTATTGTATCGGAATAAATCAATGATCGGGTAGATTTTACTTTTATGTTGATAGAATAGAACATAAACACATCAAAATGTATATCTTTCAAGATAAGCCCCAGTTCGAAGAGATTATTGATTTAATTCTAAACGGCTATAACTTGAGACAGCTTAAGACTACAATTTAAGAGAACTCTAGAGGTGTACTGTTGTATATCCACAGTTACCCTGTATCTTTTTAGGTAACATGGAATGAGACCAAGCTCAAATATCGCGACTCCGGGCTACGGCTGAAATGCTATAACAGAAAAGCCCCATAACATTTTTCCCAGTTTGGGCGAATCGAATCCAGGACTTCACGCTTAACCGGCCATAACAAGTGTGCTTGCGGCCACTACCTAGCACGTAGTTTACATATTTGACACGTAATTAAATAAATGTTCATTTTCAGTCAATAAATACAACAAACTTACAGTTTCAAGTCCACATTTACATTGAATACTAACACAATACAATGTGTCTACTGATTAAGCTTTTGCGTAAAAATAACTACTTACTAATATTATCTAAATATTTAATGGAATCTTCATGGAACCGTTTTTAACATAATTGTGAAAAACCTGAGATAACTCTTAGCCTTATTTCTTAACCAAAATCCTTCACGAAAAACGCAAAAATTTACATCCCCTAACATTATTTTTCATTTTATACAAAAGACAAATACTTCACAAATCAAAGTCCAAGACGCTGGGCTGAATAAATTGCCCCGTTGCCCAGCGCCCTGATTGCGGGCTACGTAAATATCAACAGAAAGTACGACAAACAGACAAACGGAACAGTTTTGTTTATACACTCCTAACGGGACGGTTTTCGGTGAAATCTTGCGAATTCTTTCAGCTACGTTCAAGAATATTTTGAATAATGTTGTAAGTTCAAAGTTGTGAGTGAAAACGCGGAGTATCATTTCTATACTGAAGGCTTTCTAGAGTGAAAAGAACGCATTATAAAGATATTTTACTCTTTACGCGAATAGCTACGTAAAAGAAAAATTATTCACTAATATTTTCATCGAAATCTTTATAAAAATAGCAGCATTGAACTTTTGTTGCTTTTTCCTTGTAAATCTTAACCAAATATACAAGAAACAACCCGAACATTAGTGAGAATTACATTGAGTTAGCGACCGCGGCGTGTGACCGCAAGGCGCGCGGCCCGCCAACAAATGGGCCGCAAACGAGCCGCGGTTAGCACCCGCGCGCAACTTCACCCACGGCTAAAGTTTGTTCTCACATCAGGTTGGAGTGCCAGATTAATAATGCACTTTGGTAATCCTGGTCAGGGCAGAGTTGGGTCACTGTTTGATTTCTGTAAGTAGGTTTTGTTAAAATGGAAGGTGTTTTTCGGAAATTGGTGGTCTAAACAGTGGAAACTTTGTCAGATTGGCTCTCATAATACAAAATTTAGGGCTTGTTTCACAGCTTACCGAAAAGTTCCAGTTATAATACTTGGCAGATAATTTCATACAAATTTTGTTCCATTTTTGAATTTATCCTGCGGTTAGCAGCTATCCAGAGGTGATGAAACGGGCCCTTAAAGATACTAACTACATGAGACTTTATAATTAAAATCTTGGAGACTTACGCTGGTTAACAATCACAACGATCAATTAATCTTCGAAGCATTAAGATATATTGTGTGTGTTTATGCTTAGTTTGTGAAAAGGATTAACTTTGGTTGAATAGGCTTACTATGTTCAGTCCATAAATAGGTCACTATCGGGATCTATGTGCAAGTTTCAGTTGTCATTAAAATACTTATAAGTCTGACATGCAGATAGAAGTGAAATGTTGGTACAAGTTGATTTCTATTGATACCAAACCCTTCTTTTCACTCGAATACCTGTTATTTAATCGGATCAAGAATTTTCGCAACTAATAGGGCCGTTTTTAAAATCGGCTCAGCGTGCAGGTGGCATGTCCGTTCCGGTCCGGTGTCCGGTACAATCCGATCGTATTTGCGTAAGCCGGCCGCCGTCCTAATCCGCTCCGGATTATTGACGAGACGTCCAACAACCACGCTTATTAGTTAAAAGTACTTGTGATAAGATACTAGCGGATTTGGCATAGTGTAAAATAAATTGCTTTAAGGATAAGTACTGGTATGTTCTATCAATTAACAGGCCTCCATGAGTGTCATGAGACTAAGCAATTACGGTCATTACGATTGTTCATCACGCCAGCTAGATTGATAGATTGAAGATCGAAATTTTATGTGCTTGTAGAAGAAAGTATACTCGGTATACTATGTATATAGCTACCCATCACTACTATAGGTATAGCTACCCAACAGAACACTACTACAAGAGGTGTTTGTACTAAACAATATTCCTATTCATTTCCCTGAACAAAAAGAAAGGCTGAAACTAAATTTTCTAGGTGTACTAGGTACTCCAACTTGAACTATTATATGAATAATTTCTTAGACTCTCTCTTGCCTATAACTTGGTCCACGCTTGTGTAAGACGGCGGCACGGCCAAGAACCAAGGGTCAGTGGAGGCATGCCAATTTGCTTTGTCCTTCCTCACCTCGGATAACGTCCTATTATACTGAGACCATGTTCTGTAGTTTAGTGGCATTTTCATTGGCCCACCCTAAATGCCTATAGCCGATAGTTATTCATCAAATTGGTGCTTTGTCGATTTCAGGGTGGAAAGGGATCAATTCACTTGATGTTAAACATATCTAAAATTATTTACACAAGCTGCAATATATCATTATATAATAGTAGTATGCAATATGCAAATGACAAGCAAACTGAGTATTTTAGTACCATCACTATTTCCATTTATTAAATAATCTGTTTCCATGAACAGTCCGCTATATGATCTCAAAATTGTAATGTATTTTAAAAGTAAGCAAATGCTTCCATTGAAGTATCGAAGAATATTGACGTGCATCAGATGGTAATGTGGGGGACGCGGACGCCTCTGAAGGGACCGTAATGATGGACCGGACAACTCTTTGGCTCCCGTATGACGACATGGATCGTTATAGAGCTGGGAATCAGATTCTAGATGTTATTAATATTTTTAAAGAAAATAAAGTCTGCATGAATGGACAAACAAAACAAAAGAAAATCAGAGAACAATTGACCAAGAGTTATGATTGTAATAGATAATATAATATCATTATTAGAATTTAGGAAATGTATAACTTTAAAAACAAAAAATTAATCGATGTGATAAAAAATACTGAATCATTTCAAGAGAATGTTCATTTTTAATTGATTGAAAATAATTACACGGGCTAGACAAGTTGCAATTTGACTTTCGAATCGACAAATGAATACAAAGAAAATCTATGGAAATTGCATTTGTGACAGCGCGATGATTTGTCGAAAGCTTGTGTCATGTTGTTTATATTCGTTTGTCGATTCGAATGTCAAATTGGAACTTGTCTACAGGCCCAGAAAAGAAAATATACTGATTGGCTACTACACAGTAATAGCTAGCTCGTGATGATTGTGTACTTTCACTGTTTGTTGTAGCCATTTATTATCGCAAGGTGTTCCATAAACTAGCTCCAAGGCTTAATTACAAACCAATACAAATTAACTGCTACGCACTTTTATTTGATGTCTACAAAACCTTTCCGGTAATAAAATGAATACAGACTGGTAAGACAAGTATCTTTTACCGTAAAATTTTAAGTTTCGACTTTTAAAGCGACTGTTGTGTTATTATTTCACTTGAATTTGGAATTAAAGTACTCAAGTACCTATATAAAAAAACTCAAGTAAGTACTCTAATAATAATATTTTAAAAGCGTAAGTCACTTTGTGTGTTTTGTTTTCACGCTTAACTCGCTTAACAGATTTCGATAAAAATTGCCAAGGTTACATCGTAGATAGGCTTTAGATTATAACGGACATATGCTAGCTTTTTCAAAAAAATTTTTTGGTATTCGAGTGAAGGCGAAGGCATAAACTCAGAAATCTAGTAATTCTGAAAAAATTAACGAATTAAAATAAATAACTTAAAAACGTAAACCATATAATGGTACCAACTTCTCTATACGAATTTAACGCGAAACTATCTTTTCGAAAAATGCGTCTTAGAGTAAGTGTGAAGCTGTGACATTTGACCCTCGGGCCCTTTACAATTGTGAACGGTTGGTAGCTGATGGCCGGCCGTAGCCGTAGCGCTGCACTTATATTGCTATTTAGCTACAATAATGCCGTGGTGGTGTTTATTGCCGTCTAACTGACTGACTAGACTTATATTAAATGGATTAAGTGAGGCAACAATTTCTTTGTTTTTAGTAGTATTAACTTCTGCTTGCTTTCCAAAAGCTCATCGTTTTTTTTATTAATTCATTAATGAAAGTCACTTGTCTTCTGTAATCCAGAGGGTCTTCATAAAATATTTTTTAAATTGCCTGCTAATAGTTTCTACGACGGCAAATTAAATAAGGTCAAGTGCAAAAATTAATATACTTTAATTATGTTAGTTGTTAAAGTCGTTGGTCAGTGCCTAATAAAATTGTTGGTGAAACGATTTTTCTTTTGTTGGAGAAGCCCTAAAAACTGTAAATGATTCCAAGTTTAATAAATTGGAAAATAACATTAGTCAGTTATACGTTTTCTATTACCTATTTCTGATAAAAAAGTACTGGAATACATAAAATAGTTTTGAGTGTTTGCAGACAGTGTCAAGTCACATTAGGTATACGACTAAGTCCACAAAAGAAAACACCTACGTAAAAGTGTTTGAAGTCTCTTAAACTTTGGACATTCCACCCTCGGGGTCTTTTATGGCGATCGGTTGGCATCTGATAGCCGCCCTGCGTACCTACATGAACTCAACCCTTGCTGATGCGTTATCGTTTTATTTAAGACTTACTAACAAACAATTCTCGTAGGGTTTAAATTTAAAAGGACAAAGTTGACGCAGAAATATTTTATGATGGTGAGGAGATTATTTGCCTTCACGGTCGTCGGATTCATGAGATTCGGCATAAGCATGACAGGTGCAAATCTGTCCTTCGATGAGTCTAATTATTCTGCCACGTAGCTAAACAAAACTTACTAACTATACGAAATTATTAAACCTTACAGATTTGCATGCAGAAATATACCTACTAAAAAGTTTTAGAAATCCAAAGGTAAATAATATACTTAAAGTAATCTTACCTTTGCCAAGAGTGGGTTGAAAACAGTAATGCAATGAAAATAAATCTAAACGCCACGATTAAATTGAAAGCCACTCGCTCGACTGTCGAGCGTCTTAATCGTTGAGCTACTGCGATGTCTTTTTGCAATTTGTTGCAAGTTGGATTTCTGTATTTTGTTCATATACCATTTTGTAAACAACGCCTAGTTACAGGTGTGTAATGCACGAAATGCGTTTGCGTATATGCGTAAACATGCAATTATCGACTGAGTAATAACACGCTCAATTTGATAAGAATTTATTGGAGTGCATTCGTAGAAATTGCGTTTAAATTATACTGAGTTTAAATGAGTCTAGATTATATTATATACGATATTAATTACCTACCTATCCACACAATGATACACAATACTCAGTGTCACGAACAAAAATACCAAGACTTAACAATTTGTTGTACTGTGTTCACAAAATTAGGGCAACGTCACTGCAACTAACTCATGAAAATTTGGGATAGATGCGGAGACTAATATATGAGTTAACGTATTCTGTTAGTTTGTATATCCGCGTGCACGCGAACCAACAGTACCTAATCATCTTGCGATTTGCCTGCCTCGCCTGCGATCTATGTGTGTTTTAAGTTCTACAATTCCAGACTACACTGCAATCTTAAAGCAAGCAAATACAAACGAGAAAGCAAGCAAGTGTAAGAAATGCTCTGATTTAAAGACCATTAAACAAACTAAGGTAAAACGAAATTGAAAGTTGTGGCATCCCACCTGCGACCTATCTACTGCAGGTGTGGGAAGAACTTCCATAAAAAAGCCTCCATCCAACTCAATTAATAGTTATTTCAAATTGACTACAGGTATTTATGAAAGTCAATATAAGTTGCAGGAGTCTAAAAGGAGGTCCCTTAGAAGCAAGCACGCTCAATGCCTATCATTTTCAATTTCCTTATATTTGGGTACTTATAGTGTGCACAAATGTGAAGAGCCGTAAAATCGGAAGAGTTGCATTGCATGTTGAATTGCATTGTAAATAAACATAAGTATTATTTTAGTGACTATACACGATGCCACTAAGTTATCAGCAGCACCGGGTTAAAATAGAATTGTCATTTTTTTAGATATATAATAAGCGCACACGCACATCATTTAATAAGCGATAGTGCTACTGCTAAGTAAGTCATAAACATCACGCATTATTTTTTGGTCACACCAAATTGAATAATTGACCCTGTTTGAACCCCGGAAGCAGCTCATCACGAAGGCTATCTGTCAATAAATCTACCACGATTGTCATGTGGAAAACTGTCACCGTTTCGTTCCACTAATCAGTTGTTACACGGCTGTGAGCCGGTATTATTACCGCCAGCGGCCGAGGAAGGTGCGCCAACGGTCGCCGTGCACCTTGCGACCGACCACCTTGCGTCTCGTATAACGTACTGTGTCCAGATACAGCAAGATATCAATTAGCACAACTAACAAAACAGCTTATGAAATTATTTTCCTTTAATCTAAGTTGCACCCTAAGGTTACAGTGTTATGGTTGGGGTTACAACGGTAGCAACGGCCAGGGGTGAAGGCGGAAAGATGTTACCACCCCACATTAAGATTAAGGTTATTTAGCTAAATATAAAGCGTGTTTTTTTACTGCTCTATATTAGTGGACACGGCTGTCTAGTGAAATTAGTTGTATTCTAATTTTGATGTCTAAAATCCGTTGAGATGTGCGATAACCGTGCGGCCGCCGTAGGGGTCAGTGAGACCGAGAGTTCTACTCAAATTGGTTTATTTACGTCACGCTGTTGGTTTTACTATTGTTCTATTGACGTGTGTTGGGGCAGATGTGTTGGCTGTTAATTAGCGCTATGCGCTTGTTTAATATCAATGGTTCGTTATGATTTAATCTTACAGAAGCCTCTTCTTTTGTTTTATTAATGGCGTTTATGATTGATTGCGACACTTATTTGGTTTTGATATACCTATACTTTTGCGCTAATTTAACAGCTCCAGCTATACGTTGTGTCTGCAGTGTAGTTTTTAACTGCTAGTACTGTTTAGTAAGTAGGTTTTTCTCTTTCTTCTCTCTTGTATTAATTACTTTTGCATTACAAGTGACCACGACCAAGATTGGTGGCCGTTTGCAAAATATCCAGCTAATCAACAGTTCATATACAGCTTGCAGGTGGTAATTGAACCTGCCAAACCTATCACGAGAACCAAACCTGCTAAATCTGCGGAACTATTCATTCGTGACGAAGTGACAGCATAATGTGCGTGTTTAGCAACGAACTCGCACGCACTGTCCACCGTGACGCAACTGATTTGAATTGTGCCATTGTAACCAACAGGTAGCGATGTAACAAGATGTTCACCTGCGTAACTACTTGTATTGATTATGGTAATTTTGGCACAAAAACTTGATAAGCTTATATTCTTATTGGGGTCGGCAGGAGAGGGTTAGTTAGGTTAGGGACTGTATAAATTGTACTAGTACACATGCTTAGTTTCCTTACATTTATGTATTGTTTTATTTTTGGTATTCGTTGTTCAATTACAAGAGATCAAGCAAAGGTGGGTAAGATTGTTTTTCATTTGACAAAGAGACTATACGAAGACATAAAGTCTTTTCCCAATTATCGGGTGCCTTCTTCGGAAGTTACACGCGTGACCATTTACATGCCTAGAAGAAATTCAAATACGAATCTATAAACATCGTTTAAGGTAAATATATAATTAAGTATGCAAGCATGTAGTTAATGACCCGTCGTCCAAGGCTATCATCGACACACATCAGCATAATTCAACCATAATCGTAATTAATATCGCCAGATATAAATCTATCGGTTTTGCTTGTTTTCTTACTTAAGACTTTGTTTTTACTCGCTTCATTTCATTCGTGCGTATCAACGTGACCTGTATGCTTGTTTGCTTATTCTGTTATAAAAAATCTGTTATTGCCAATATCCGGAATCTTCGAGGTAGTTATTTTCTTATAGAGCTATTCAAGCGTGATGCATTGGATTAGACTAACCAATGATCAATCCCATTTAAAAAATGTTATCAACTCGCAGTTTCAAAGTGTAAAGAAATCTTTTTTAATCCAACTCAAGGGAGTTTGATATCCTTTCTATTTGAAAAGATGTTAGATAGTTGTTTTTTTATTTTATTCCAATTTATTTTCTAATTGCTTCGTTGGTCTCGAGCAGCGTTATTGAGTTTTCTATGAAGTTGAGTCAATAGCAGCTTGGAGTTTGGATTTGCGAATGACAATAGGCTCACCTCCTATTGCGTCGATCTTATAAACATACAGGATAACTATAAATGACTATGTCTGTCTGACTGTGATATACTGTAGAATAAATTACATGTCGCAATTTATATTAGTGACCTTAAAATTTTAACGAACAGAGAAATAATAGGCAGATGTCTAATAACGTCACTAGTTTTAAGTCATCATTCTGTGTCGATACCGCCTAACAAAAAATCAAGAACTCAATAATTTTTACAACCAAATTAGGCATATACAGTCTTTTTATAGCGTCCATTAGCAGCAACGCTGGTTAACGCAAAAAGTGCAGTAATCGCACACATGAACGCATATGCATGAACGCTAATAAAGCGCTAATTACCATATTATACGCAACGATATCATCTGCGTATCGAATGCTCGTGAAATGTGTGTTTAAGGCGGCTAGATTTCCTGATAGTTTCTGTGAGAGGCGGTGATTGGGATGATAGGGATACGTTTCTTTGTATTGTTAGATGTAATTGTTATTTAGGTGTTATCTTTAAACGTTATTGCATATCGATTAATGCTTTAATACGGTTCACACTTACATATCGTTCTTAGAATTATAAAAAGTAACGTTTTTATTATATACATTACGGTGTCTGTCTAAGAAAGTTTAATGTGGATAATAACAGAATAAAGATACTTCTTAATGAAATTGTGATATGAAAACATCTGTGAAAGTATGGTATTTCCGACGCAAATTAAAAAAGCTAAATTCGTTATAGTTTGTCAAGCACAACCGTTAAATGAGGGCTCGTGTGCCATATTCAGTAGAATGGCATTAAAACTTGAACTACCGCAATTAGTAAGTACCTTCAGTCGCAGCCACTATTACGTCCTAACTCATAAAGCATCTAGAAAAAATGCCGTTATTTTTATAGCATTTCACCTTTTTTTGCAATCAAGTGTACTGTAGAGTGACGCAATTAGTTACACTTCAACCTTCGTACACTTGAGTCCAGTTAAATGTGCAACTTTTCTTCATTGTTCGTAGTACACTTGGGGCCAATTTAATGTTCACGCCGCAGGCTAAAGGTGCAGGAGCACATGTCCCGCCGGTAAATAGCCGCGCCATTTTGGTAAGATTACTTCCACGCACATCGAATTTTGTCATTAACGCGTATAAATATTCAATTAATGAACTTTGTCAACTGTCAACGATTTACAGTGTGTATAAATATGTAATGAGTTCCTGTTAGGTATTAAATAAAAAAGTACAACGGGTTTACTTGTTGGAATTGAATGTTTAGCTATTGGTTGTAAGGAAATAAAATACTGTATTAATGTGTTTTAACGACTTACGTTATAGTAGGTAATTAACAGATATTTTTATATTAAATACTTCGATAAACGAGGAAAAATAATGCACACCGGATATACGAAATTATTATTATAGTTCAACAATGCAATTTTAATGTAACAAAGAATCCGTGTGAAAAATAAATAAGTACATAAGTATAGGCATTATGACTGTCACTTACCATCGCTAATGCGGCAAAACAACGAGAATTACAGAAGCAATAGCATACCAATTACATAAAAATAAACCTATTTGCCACTTTATACACCCATATCACTATATAAAATCAACATAGCCCGTAAATTTTAATGCGAAAATGCTTACTATTTCACGATTTGAAAGTATTAAAACAGGGTGACCATAAACGTTGGAAGTGGGCCGTAGAGACACCGTTTACCAGGACGGTCCGCGCACATGGCGCTGTGAGGTCACCCCAAATGTCAACGGTCTCTTCATGACATTTATTAACGGTTGGAAGGGTTGGCTAAAGAGAAATTCCTAAAGGCCATTTTCTTTTTCCCATCGAGGGTATTTTTACTGGGATATGATCGAATCTATGCACATTGGGGCAGGGACCCCATTACTAAGAAAAAAGTAGGACTTCAAGTACTGTCAAATATTCGGTGCGTTAAGGTGCCTATTGAAATTCCTTTACCTAACAGATAATAGTACTAGTAAGCTTAATTAAAGGTAATTAGAAATGAATAAGACAGCTATAAGATAGTTGGAGTCAAGAGATTTGTTCAAGTTTAGCAATTTTAGGGTTTATGGGAAGGTATTTTAAGTATTCGCTATAGCCATATACATAGTACTTAGTATTGTAGATAATATAAAAGTGTAATTAATATAGGGGTAACCATGGAAATGAGAAATTTTATAAAGCTATTACTACGACTTTCAAAAACACACAAGCACCCAAATCTGCAAGTTTGTTAACCTCTCACGCGCTTAGAATGCAACCTATGCGAAAATGTGCAGTATGCAGGTGCATATATGACTATTTTTTTGCACACATGGTGTGCAAACTACATTTACTGGGTTAATTATTGCAATTTTAGGATGTAATCTTCTAAGAACTGCAGGACTAATTAAGGTATCTTTACACTCCTTTCTTCATTAAAAAGCAAAAGAAAGCTGTACAGAACATCACAAACTGTAGCCTAATGGTCCGCGCAGGCGCCGCTCGTCACTACAAGAAGTATGCCATGGTTTCGCTTGCTGCACCACAACACTATAACTATACTCGTTGCGCGCCGAGACGACTTAATTGTACACATTGATGCTATCTCACTGTTTCACACTGTTTATTGGTTTGTGAAATGGTTGTGATTATATTAAAAATTCAAATGAAATCATTGCATTTATTGTAATTTCAGCTCTGTTTTATACAGTACTAGCTTTCCGTCGGCGGCTTCACCCGCGTGGTTTGGGTATTTTTTTTTAATTTCATCCCTTATTTCAACCCCTTACAGTCCTTATTTCGCATTAAAAAATAGCCTATGTTCTTTCTTTAGGCTATCTATGTACCAAATTTCATTAAAATCGGCGTGAAAGCGAGAATGACAGGGTTACTTTCGCATTTATAATATTAGTTAGGATAAGGATTGCACTATTTTTTTCTTAAGGCCCCAGTCTAGCTGTGCATAACAAACGAATTCAGTATATTGACAGTTCGCGGGCACGAACCCCGCGAGGCACCCTCTGTATCATCCTGTGATACGTAAATTACAAAGTGTAGAGCAGTGCTACGAAATGAAAGTTGCTCTACTTTACAAAATAAAATATTTCTATTTATCGGCTGGCGGGCAGGATTCGAACCTGCGTCTTCTGGTGCGGTACATCAGACGCTTTGACCACTAAGCTACCGCGAGCCCCAACCAACCGTAGTGTACCGTGGTGTACCGAACCAGAAGACGCAGGTTCGAATCCTGCCCGCCAGCCGATTTTTTCCTTCATTAAAAACAACTTGTAATCTTAGTATGGAAAATGCTTAAAAAAATACAAAAAGATATTTCTATTTAATTATAATGAACAACACTACTGTGGTCTGTGGGATTATACCCTGAAAATCTTAAAAAAATATCTGTCGTTTGAAATAAATTAAGTACTTTATGATTTATGGAACAGTAGATATTTTAGTCGAGGTTTTAATTTCGTTTTAACAGACATGAAAAAGAAGGAGGTTGATTCACTATAAGGTCAAGTTCCAGGAGATGGTTTGCTTTGGAGTAGACCTTTGTGTTTTATTTCTTGATCTAAACTGGTTAGAGGATGAGCATAATTCAGAGCGAGAAGTAAGAATTTGAGATAGAATACACTTCTACGACTGCTATAGCCGTCTGGCTATCATCAGAGGTGTGTAAACTCAGCTTTCAATGAGCTAGATGAACCAGATCACACGGGTTTGAACCGTTGAGCTTATAGCTCATCAACATGACTAGCCCATGGCTCAATTCAGCTCTTATTGTATTTGTAAATCCCTCCACTTTTTTGTTAGCCATATTTCACGTAAATCTATTCAGCCGTTCAAAAGCTACAGCTCATGTCCTAGTTGGGATTAGAAATGTTTAACACCAAAAAATCGATCAAAAAACTTTTCTTCTGGGCACATGAAGTGGGGTAAATGAAAAACCGCGTGCAACGGTTATCTATAAATATACTCATCTATGTATCTATCTATTCAGCCGGTAAAACCCACTGCTGAGTCAGGGCCTCTTCTCTATTACACCACTGCCATATTAACCGACAATCGGGAGGTGATCTGCCCTGCAATCGTTTACATCCAGCCAGTATATCATATGTCCATCTAGCTCGTGTATGTACACCTATAGGCACCACCTCACCTTCACTTGGGGTCGGCGCAGTGTTTTTTTCTTACGTACATCGTCGTCATTCTCACACTGTCTATTCATCTTTTCTTTGGTCTTCCTCTTCTACTATATCCATCCGCATTTATGTTCAAAACCTGTTTTGTAATAATCATAAGTAATATGTCCATATATCGTAGATAAGCGGTCACTGCACAACTTTTCAGTACTTTTCACACTCACTTTCAAACTACGTCTTTCTCACTTTCTAACTATGGTCTAATGACCCGATAAAGGTAGCTAGGACAATGGTCCACTGCAGGACTAAGTACGGAAACCGAACACACATGACTTCATCATCATTGAGAACACAGGAGTGGGTTTTCAATGATGATGAAGGTCGCTGGGAGTCGTTGGAGGCAGGCGGCATATAACCAGTCCTTGTGGAAGTCTATGGGTGAGGCCTTTGTTCCACATGCACAGTGGACTTCTTTTGGCTGATAATTATAATTATATTAGGATAGTAATTATTCAATGTGATTCAAACCGGGGAGGGTCATAGATAAATTTTTAGGTGTCGGACAAACTTGTTACCTAGTGGTAATAAGTTAACGGACCATAGTAACGAACTTGTTTCCTAGTGATAAAAAGTTAACGGACCATAGTAACAAACTTGTTACCTAGTGGTAACAAGTTAATGAACCATAGTAACAGACTTGTTACTATCGCACTTTAGTGCTAACAAAACAGTCTATGTCTGTTATTAATGTAAAAAATGGCGTCGAGTTGTTTCTGTACCCAGGTGTTAACTAGGGACAGAAGAATCGGGACCATAAAGTTAGACGGACATCCAAGCGTTTAGGTGTCCAATAAATGCCTAAACACACCGCATTTTTTAAAACAATCGATCGATTAAACTGCTTGTGGAATAAAAACGCGCGTGATCGGGAAACGCGCGTCGGAAATAATTTCTGATAAATTGACATAAAAATAATGAAGTAGAGCAAGTTTCAATGCCCGATAGTACGCCAGTAAGGTTAGAGAGAGAGCAAAATTTAGAGCGAGAGGTACAAATTTGAATTTGACATAGAATCCACGTCCAACCGCTACGACCGACTGGCCGCCTCTGAAGAAATTGGCTTGAGATTTTCGTTTATAAACCGTGCCTGTTAAAAACACTATAAAAAATATTTGTGAAGCAGGTACACATTTTTTTTAAATTGGTTGTGTCATTTAATACACGTACTTTAAACTGATCAAATGATTTCATCAATATTTTTAGTTTTTATTATGAATAAAACCGTTTGTTTTGGGACCAAAAACAGGAAAATTTGACGATGTTATGACACTCGGATTAAGAAAACTAAAGGTATAATTAAAAATCTACTCAGTGCATTTTGAAGACGACTATCTTATGCTAATTTTGCGCTGAGTAGATTTTTGCATTTATTCTTGATTACCCCGATTAACGTGCACAAACATGACTCTAAATGGCGTTGGGCGCGAGAGCGCCATCTTTGACGCCTGATTTATATAACATAAACTAACCAGAGGAACATGAAAAAAATACGTAGATAAAGCTAATATAACATATATTCTATCGCGATAAAAATATATGACACTATATCCTTCCTTTCCTTAGAAAAACGTTGCGAAAATGAGCTAATAATTTGACAACTGCCAAATTTTGCTAGACTGGGGCCTTAAGAACAGATTTGTTTTTGTTATTTCATACTTATAATACCATTCATATCTCCTGGTTTGTCATTTTAAAAGGTGCATTATGAAACCATAAATTAGACTTATAATAATCAGTAAATAAAAAGCACCTTTCAAGTTTTCTCTCAAAAGTATGGAAGGCCTAAGGCCATAGACGACACTAAAACATGTAGACAGTTCACAGTTATCAAAATGCAACTCTTTGATGCTTATGAAACAGTTATTATCAAAATACGACGTGAAAACGATGTGAAGCTCGACTGTTCCTGACTGGCCCACTAACTTTTATATAGTGAACTTAAACCCCAGTTATCTGTTTACTGACCATAACGCTTCTTTACTGTCAAATATTTAAATAATCACCCTACAAAACTGATGGAACTGTAGTATGGTGCTTTTAGCTTATGCGAACCAAGTCCATAAGACCAAGCACCTGCGACTTTAAGTTTAAATTCATGCGTTTTTATTTTATCTATTACATGCATTTGAAACAAGAAGAATAAAATGTAGAGTTTCAAATTTGGTTATCCTGTGGACAATGTCAGGTCTTCAATATATACACCGTTATCCAAGTCTTTAAAAAAAACTGCCTCGTTGGCCTAGTTGTCCATAGTGCAACTGTAACGCCTAGGGTCCTGGGTAAAGTTTCCAAGTCGAGCAAAGTGGTATTAGGTTTTCTATGAAATTCTCAGTAGAACTGTGCGTGTACATTAGAGTACCTCTGCCTAATATTTCGGAGAATATGAGATGGATTATAAATCATTGTTATCTAATTATTTTGACGCGTGCCGCACTATTAATATAGACTTCAAACATTGTCCCGACCTAAACTTTCACTCATTCACTTACTCTTGCAAAAGGGATTCCGAAAAGAAGTATAATTTAAAACATTTCTAATTATTACACAAAATAATTCCACTGAGAAAGAAAATTTGATATTACGTAATGATCGCTTGAAAGTGAAAGTCGAAGACCACTGCAGTATAATTCGATGGAAAAGCTTCCGAAAACGTTACATTAGTACTAATAACGGAAGACTTTCCAAGGAAATATTCACAACAGAATATTATGCAAATAAGTACAATTCCGGAAAAGTAAACTTTCTTTATAGTTTCTCCCTTCAAAAACTATGCTAATATTGTGTTAACAAAACTTCCGCAATATTTGCCGAATAACTATTTTACAAGATGGCGGACTATCGCGACTTCTTATAATAGTTGTTTAAGAATTGTTTCATGACACTTTGATTTGTGCTCACCCCACTTTTAATGGTGACATCCATAAAATAATCTGCAAAAATATTTTTCTTGATCTATTTGTCATGAATTGTTGGATAAAATATTTAAATATTAATAGCTTTGTGACAATTGTAAAGGTCACACTGCGCACATTTTTTAAACATAAATAATAATTAATTAATAATCATTTGATAGTTTTGTATAAGCATTTGAATTCCTCTTTGATGATTTATATACGTACCTCGTAATGAGCACAGACCGTGATTAGGTATGTTGTTTCAGATTTGTATCCGTTGCGATAAATATTAATTTTACAATAAATCCATCGTAAGTTTAGAAACTTTATATCAAAAATGCATATCTGATTCAATTTATACGTTGCCTGTATCTGTGGACACGATAACTAATCGTAGTTTAATCGTAAGCTTTTGATAAACCGCTACCTTTGATGATCTGCGTAAAAAGTTACGCAGTTGTGGGCACGAGTCGATTTGACAGACGGTGTAATTGATCGTTTTGACGCCTTTACTTTATGACTTTAATGCATTCCTATTACCAATGCTCATTTACTCCACTTTTTACTAACCGTTACTTTAAGTTGTGTATCTTGCAGCAATTTGTTCAATCGTCTGTACAAAAAGTGCAACACAGTCTGCCTTCGCCAACCTAGCACAAACAGAATCCATAATTATCCGTCAATACAACACTCGCGTTAAGTTTTTTCGAAGGCAATTTTACGCGCAGTTTATCTCAAAGTAATGGTAGGCCGTCACGATAGGAAAATGCATTATTAAACCCCATAACCGCTTCCAATATCCTAGTGAGGTAACACCATAATACCCTTTCGCGTAACAACAAAGCGATGGTGTAAATTACTGGAGAGAGCGCGGGGCGCGCGGCCCCATTGTCCGGCGACACCGGCCACTTTGAGGGTGACTTAAATCCGAAATTGGGTATTTCGAAAAATGTGCATGTGTCATTTATCACGACCCTCGCTTGGCGGAAAAAAACCTAACCCTATTTAAAAAACTACCCCCCGTAATCCGGCGGCGGGACGGACGCGGCACACAAACAGTATTAAATTTTTCCACTATTAATACAAAGGCGTTAGCGTCGCGCCAGTAGTAGATGAATGCAGGACTCCCGACAGATAATCCTTATTAAGATCGGTTAGACAACCCTCCGCGAGACAACGGGTTAATCAACAAAGTGTGTGAAGTTAATGTACTGCTTTGCGTTTATTAGTTTTAAATTAAAATAAAATTGTCTCTGAGTATTTTGAGAAATAGTTTCAAACAATTTTTTGTTGACAGTCTGAAATTTATATTTAATGTTTCAGATAACTTCTGTTAGTCAGTTCAGTCTGAAATTTATATTTAATGTTTCAGATAACTTTTTTAGCATTACGTAAATTATTACATGTGATGTATTTGGATTCAATGGTTTCTTATTTATAATCGAACTGTATTGAACCACACACCACTTTAAAATATTATTTTTTATTAGGCTACCGTGCAATATTTCATCAGTTATTTTTGTAACCGTTCCCACTAGGTAATTCGATTACAATTTCTCTCTTTAATTGATGAAATTAAGACAGTCACGTGTCGCATTGAGCGCGGCTACCGCGGCTCGGGTACAATAGTGCGGTTAAACTTTTCAATATTTTGGTTGGCTCGCGAGCATCGCACGTGCCGCCGCGTGCCTCGCTTTACCCCGCTCTACCCCCGAACGCTTTATTTTTTATTATTTTCATAATTCATATTTCACAATAACAACTGAGAAGGCGTTTCGCACGGTTAGCTTATGAAACCACTTTTGCGATTTCGCGTAGGGCGGTTGAGACTTGGGCTTACCGCAAGGGCCACTTATGGGCCCGTTTTTATTTATATAACAGCGTTGCGCCGCGTCGCGTTTTGTGATCCACTTTATCAAACGCTTTACAGAGATCGCGCGGGGGTTCGAACGACTAGGATAATAATTTTGGTGGCATTCTTCTTGTGACGTCATGATATGGCTTATTGTGTTTTTTTGGCGTAGGATTAGCAAGCCGCGGGCGGTGAGCCATAAAAATCCTCTGTTTTCAACGGCAACCGACAAATCCTAATCCGTGCCATTTTTGGTCGGCCATTGAGTCTGCTGCAGAGGTTATTTGCTTTCGCAATTGACTATCAATTTTGAATGCTTTTAGATTTATTGTGTTCTTTATATAATGATTATGGTATTTTATTAAATTTAGGAACAGTTCCTTTTTTGTTCATTAAATTCAATTTATTGCAAAAAAACGTTTTTTTTTTTCAATTATCTCTATTATCTACCACACAAAGCAACCCACCTACAACAATCATAAAACAGAATACGGAACGGCGGTTAAAAATTGCATTTGCAAAAACTTCACCCCACAAGACTGACTCACGTAAAATGTAATGGGAAATTACTGTAAAATAAAAAACAAGTCTCCCTTAAAGCCGAACCCTTATTGTTCCGGCAATTTAGGTAAGACTCCCTCGCAGGGAACTAAGAATTCTTATAGCGAACTAGCAATATGCATGGCTTCCCTCAAGTGCAAGGTAATAAAACTTGAACGATTTTAATCGAAATGTTCCTTAAGAATTACTATTTCGTTTACAATGTCTGTTTGCACGTGATCAAATTACTGATAGCTTTAACAATAGTTGAATGCGTATGTGCGTAATCCATTCTGATTATTCGGATTCGATAAATATTTTTATCGATTTTGCTTAATCAATTAGGTGTAGGTATGCGGTGTCATTAACCTGAGTAAGTGTATTTGGAATTCAAAATAGATGCTCATTGCTTTTAGTTTTAAGTTTTAGCTTATTTTTTATCTACTTGTTACAATGGAGATGATTTCTGATCTATCTAGGTGGTAATAATTAGGTGGTTTCTGGCAATAATTGATTACTACTACTCGTAATAAAATAGTAATTAAGTCCTAAAATTTATAATATAATTTCAATCTTAATGCAATATTATCTTGGAGATGTCACACCGAACTGGAAATTGAAAACATTGTCGACATAAAAATCTTTGTTTTCAACTTAAAAAAAAACTCAATATCGTTAAGATTTATTGAAGAGAACACATTATTTATAAGTCATTTCAAGCTTTAATTTACCATTTTCTATTCTGACCTACAGGACAGAAGTCTTTTGTATATTCGTCTTACACATGTAAATCTTCTGAAATTCTAACACTATAATATATTATTTAAATAATATACCAAGGGCCTGTTTCACAACCTCTGGATAGTTGCTTACTGCCGAATAAATTAAAAAATGGAATAAAATTTGTACCTACCTATAAAATTACCTGCCTGCTAATTTAATGGGAACTTATCAGTAAGCTGTGAAACAGGCCCTTACTCTTTTAATAACAATTTATGGCCAACTTACACAAAATTTACAAACCTATAAATTACAATAATTTAAATTTTCTTAATTAATCAGCTTAGTTTGTTAAAATTTCTGTCAAGAAAAGTAGTCTATTATTTTATATGAGCATCAGGACGTAATTAATAATTCCGGTACATCCCAACGCCTTCTAAATATCTTATGATCTTCCATTATGATCTTCATCAAAAACACCATTAAACGTACTTCAAAACTTAATCCTTAAGCAATTATGTTTTTAATTGTAACGCTCGTAAAGCTGCGCACACGCCGGTAGCCGCGCCTGCTGCGAACAAAAAAATGTTGATTGAGATCGCTACACGCTTCTGTTGCAACTCAGATAGGTTTAATTGAATTTTAGTTATGATGGAGATGATGGACATCCCAGAGATGATAATGAGAGTGTGTGTGTAACATTTTTAATTATCTATAGAAATTAGGATGTCAGATAACTAATTTCTAGATACAAGTGAAGGTTCTGTAGAATGTCTTGTTTTATTTAGACCTGTAAAAAATTATAAAAATTTGCATTCCTGTAATTTTTTTATCCTCTGTTAGTAACAACGTGTTTTAATCACTAACAGTTTCACCCATAACGACTACACAGCGATAGAAGACTCTTATCGATAAAACCTAATAAATATCCTTTCCGATTGCGAAACTACAAAACATATCTCCGAGAGGAACCCTAGCTGCGCGTGACATCCCTTACGTACGTGCGACAAGGAAGTATTAAAGTCGTACAACTTAACCCCACGGATGCCGGGGGATCCACTCTTTAAATACATCCGATAAAAAACTAAACGACACCCCTCGCTATGCAAAAAAACATCCCCCAGAAAATGTCTATAAAGGAAAATTTATCCTCAAATTAATTTGCAGCGGTACGAAATAAAATTAAAGTGAGGCGCGCGACTTAGCTCATGCGATTGATGGCGAATGCTTTAGTTTAAGTAAATCTCCCTCAAGGGACACTGGCAATATCCAAAATCTTAAAGATTTCTTCTATATATGTTCCTTCTCTAAAAGCTTCAATTTAAATGACAAACAAAGTTCTTAGCAAACGTAAGCTAAAACATAAGTATCGTGTAGGTAATTAAAGGATAAACTCAATTATGTATCCGTAAATGTAATCCTGTTTTTAATGCCATAGCAGCTAAGTCGACGGGTTCGACGTGACTCGTCCTATCCTCGGCATTAAATATGTCAGTAACAAAGAAATCGTCTCGACTCTCAACGCAATGTGGTGAATGTGGAAATGTGCAAGGACCATTATAGTATAATACGACATAAAAGGCTACATTACATTGGCAATTTCAAATGCACTGCAATAAAATGAAGCATGAATATTCTTGTTCCTAGCTACAGCTATTTTATCACCAATTCCTACTTTCTTATTGTCTTACGAAACCTCGTCTTACGCAAATGATGAATGCTGTTCGGAAATCCCATCGGCATTCACAATTTGTCACATAATTATGACAGATGCATATTTATGTTCAACAAAATCTTCTGTGGGAATGCTATGTCGAAATAGAAGAATTTTCGCCATTAAATTCGGCCTCCACCGGTGTCTTATATCGTACACATTGAGTGATTTATTGCACACAAACGTACATTAGATTTTTATGTTCGTATCTTGTAGGTTGTAAATAACATTGGTGGTTGTTCCCCGACCCACTTGAAGATTATTACTGATTTATTTATTATTTAAACAGTGTGATGGATGGATGGAGTCAGATTGTTACTTAGTTTGGTGAACTTTGCCATCCAAACAAATGTTACGTTTATGCGTTGGCCTTTAGTGATAATTATATAAATGTAGGTTGTAACATTTTGACACCTCGTAATTGTTTTGTTTCTCAATGCCAGTTGTTTGTTTGTAATTAAACTAATTGTTTTAATTTCGTAATGATTTTAATTTTATGTAAAAATATCGATGATTTGATTGCGTTGGATAATTAGCGGCTTGAGCATTGGAATCATGAAATTTTTTATAAGCGAAATATTGTGGAGCTATACTTTCCAATTATACAATTCACTTCAATACAAACATCTGATAATTAATGCCCAATCTCAAGCTAAAAACAAGGCACACTTGAAGTACCCCCATAAGACTATTGAAACTCTAATCCAATTCTTTCATATAATTGCCTAATCTTTTCTCTCTAAATAGGAGGTGCTTAATCTCGGCCGTAGCCCCAGCAAGGTGAACTAACCGAGCCTGAAATGGTTATTTTTTTGCAACTTCTCCATTATAAGTTGGGTAGTGGAGCGGAATTAAACAAGGGAGGGCTAGATTGTGGGACAATTTTAAAGCGCGGCTATTGATTGTAAAGTTTATGCGTCGTTTGGCAGATCAGGACTGGGTATCTATCTCGGGACTTTACGAAATGAAATTAATTAAAATAGGGAAAAACAGATTTATTGAATCATATTTTTTATGTAAAGAACAAGGCTATAAATAGTTACTTTATCAGTTCTATATGGGCAAAACTTTCAGAAAGAATGAACAACAAGATACAGTCAGAAATAGTGAACCTAGGTACTTATATTGTATTGGCTAAATTATTTACGCTCAATAATTATTTTCGAAACAGATCAGGTTTTAAACCGGGAACCTGACGTAGACCTGACGTAACTATCTAGTAGCCAAATTAAGCCCAGGCAGGTGTTAATGACGACCAGCTCCAAGTAGATCACAGCTGAGCAAGTGTTCTCCCAATCAACATTCCAATATGTTTGAGTCGTTAACACCAGTAGTAAGAGTTATGGCGCGGTGATTTATAATTAATACTTTAATGATCATGCACCGGTATTTGTGTTAGATTGTGAATGATAATTAAGAAAATCTAGTAATTATTCAGCTATATATCAATAGATAGGTAGGCTATTAATTAGTAGGCTTGCGGTATCATCTACTTGTCTACAAATTATAAATTGTATAACGGGAGCCGATTTCCGAATGTCGAGAGAATCATACGACGAGCGTGAAGGTACTAATATCCCAAAATATTCTTTTAAAAAATGCTAGGAACACAATCATATTCACAAGTATATTTTGCAGTTTTGCTGCATCCTTGTAGAGAAGATAACACTGAATGGACTATCCAAACAAAACACTATCCAAAAGCAGGTGACATAAAAATATAAAAAAATACCAGATAAAACCAGATTGAAGACTACAGGCACGACCATTTTAGTCACTATCAGAGCCGCAGTCTGGTATCTTAAAACCATACGGTATCTGTGTCACATCACTATTGCCTTTCACCGCTTTATCTATAGATCTGGGCAATAAAAATAAATATCAGTGCTGTTATTTATAGTTTGGAGCATGTTGTTCTTCGCGCTATACCGTTGTTTGTCACTGTTAAAAACATGTTTATGGAAAAAATGATTTGTAGGATCGCTTCCCGGAATCTATGGAGAAATGCTTGGGTTGACTTGTAAGTGATTCCCAGATTTTGAATGTACTTCCAGAAAATCTTGTTTTGTTTGTTTAGATGATAAACGAACGAAGTAGGTGCTAAATATTGCTTATTGTGAAAAAGAAAACTAGGTATCAGTTGTAAGAGATATACAAGTACCTATTTAAGAATAGTTAAACATAATTATATTCTTAATTCTAACACTGAACAACTGCCTCATTGGTCATGTGGTCCCATGCGCGACTGCTACGTTAGAGGTCCTGGGTTAGATTTTCGGGTCAAGCAAAGTGTTGATGAGTTTTTCTGTAAAATTCTCACCAGCTCAGTTTGGATTTGTGCGCTTGATGGCAATAGGCTCGCCCCCTTCCTTCAGGCAATACAGTGTGCTGGTATGTATGTAACACCGGAGAAACACACAAACTAAACTTGTTCTAAATGTTCAACGGAAAATTCCATGTTCAAAACTGCACAGGAGCAACTTGTGTACTTATTGTCAGAAATAGACAGACTATAGCCGTGCCTGACACACATAAATACTACATTTTTACAGATAAATTTATGTTATTTCTAGATTTAAGAAAAAATTCAGTTTGAATTGATATTTTAGAAGATGCAGATGATAACAAAAATTATTATTACCACACATTTACCGACGATAATAATCTATAAGTTTAATTGCATAAATTTATATGTTCGTCTTGTACTGGCTAGAGCACCAACATTTTGTTGTATTAGACCTAAGGCGGCACGCGACCTCCTTTTCATTGATCTCCAATAAACGGCCTATTTTGAAACTATGCCAGCCATTTTTATTCACATTCTTCTAACCAACATTTAGGCAATGTTTATGTGCCAATATCACTAATAAAGACAGCATGCATTCTATTTAAGCTTTATTGTACAAAAAACGACCTTAACCGACTTTTGATAGACTATCGGCTATAATTTCGCGGATATTAACATAATTATTAACATATAAATTGTCTACAATTATCTTTATACGCATGTAAAGGAGCTAACTAAATACTTTTGTGGCCAATGTTTGCACCAACTATTACCTCGTCAATGATGTATGTGACTGGCATCAATAGGTACTCGTAATAGAGTGTGTTTTCGAGTTAGATGTGTGGTATTTGGTACCAATATGTTGGAGGTTGGTGCGGAGTCAGTCGTCGCATTCCACGGGTCTACATTCCTCCGTTGACACGTGGTGTAGGAAGTGGGCGCTCGCGGGGCCTGGCACCAACACACGCCCCACATTACGTGTACTATCTACTGCGTCTATGTATTGTTGATAAATCATTCAACTTTATTGTTGTTTATCCCTATATTTGGTTTGACTAGTTCTGTATTCAATGTAAAGTCAACATAGTTTTGTTAGCAGTAAACAGCGGTAAATTACCTATAGGCGCACCGAGCAGGATTCACAACTAAGAAAATAGTTGTTTACATTAATGATCACATTAATATCGGGAGGCAAACGGCTCTAATGGCTGTTGTACGAGTATGTATAATTGCTAGCAAGGTGGATTTAACACAAAGTAATTTTAATTAAATATCACCTCATTATTTATTTGTAGGTGAAATAATCTAACATACACATGCTCATGAGATAAATGTTATTATTAATGATACCAATCACCCATACGACATAAACACATTGATGTTGTTTGATATTAAAGATTGCGATATCGCATGATTAGTATCAGCTGTTTGAGAGCATTAACTGCAATTACAAGGTTCTAAATATTGCATTATTAAATATATTTAATAAAACAGGTTGTCTTCAAGTTCATCTTTCACTAATGCTGCAATTTACTTCGGAATGCTTTTCCCTTATAAATAACCCTATAATCATTTTTATTTCTAACAACCTAGCTTACAACACAGCTAGGCAATTGCAGTTTCTATCTTTATCATCTTCTCATTAGGCTTGGGTACCAATAATGAGCTTCAAACCAGCTCACACCTATTTACTCAGAACGTAAATACAATTGAAATACACATCCGTAATAAGTCAGCCGGGACCGATACCAGACGGGTACCAATTCGCGTTGGACGGGTTACAAATAATGTAATGCGATTTGTGTGGCGTCCTGTGGGTGTAGGTTATGACGCGTCTCGTTAAATAAGCTTTATTGTTTTTCTATATAAGTAAGGACGTATTTTTCCTGTATTTTAATGGTAGTTGACAGGCCGTGATTTTATTGGGTAGCTATTTCTGATTATTGATAGAAAATTTGCCTTAGAAGGAAGTCCAGTCAGTCCAATCAGCTTTGATTTTATTATGCTTAAATAAACAGTGGTTGTCCACTGTTATTTAAGCATAATAAATAATACAGTAATTGCTGAAAAACAATAACTTAAAAAAAAAATATAATACTAAATATGTTTCTTTTTTGGAAAGCATCCGCATCGCATTTAAAAATATCCGGACAGAAAATTCGCGACTAAGGAAGGTGCAGCTTAAAGGTGCAAGTTTAAAAAACTAACTAAACTGCATAACTGTTAGGCCGTAAACACTGGATTAGGACGATAGCACACCGGCGGCAATGCGTCAAACCGCGATGGGGCGCTGTGCTGGTGCGGCGCTCGTAGGAGTCCGTCAAACCGCCAGGTGTGGCTGCGGCCTAATTTATGGCGCGCCGTGGGCCCCTAGATTTATAACACCCAGTGTTAGTACGGGAGATAGGCAAACTGTCCACGATTTATTGAGGATATTGGAAGCTGGTTTCTTTTAATTTTGGAAATGTCTCTATTACCAGTTTATATTAAATTCAGACCCGTGTTTGGATTTTTTGTTCGGAACGTCCAATCCCGAAACACACATACAAGTGTCAATAAAGCTCAAATATATATATTGTTATCCCGAAAGGTGTAAGTAGAGTTGTCTTATTTGACTGTTCGTATTTGATGTTAAAGCGGATGTTTTAGAGTGTGTAAGCATAAGGCGTTTTGCGAGTTGCCACTAAGAACTTGGTCACAGATAACTCTTGTTCCTGTCTGTCCAGCCACATGCTATGCAAACGTGCAAATCAACAATATTATCAAATGTTTGCCATTCATAAGACGTAAGGATATACATATGTATGTAACATAATTACCTAATATTATTGATACTATCTATAAATTAAGCTGACACTATAATTGAAGTACCTACATAATTTCATTGATAATGTAATTTATATATCTACGTAACTTATTATCAGACAGTCTATAATTAACATCGCTGTTATTTATTAAAGCTCACTTAATATCACTATCTGTAACCAATTTTAAATAATTACCTAAACTCAGTTTTGCAATTTGTGTAGAGAAAAGACCTTAAACCTCAAAAAGAACATGTCCTGCAATTGGTTCCCAGTACTCCTCAGTGTTGCTAAGTGGTATGAATCAGTACTCGTATCGTTCTAGTAATTCCCGACATGAACTCTTTCAAAAAGTGAAGGAATGAAGCGAACGTTCCTCCAAATTGAACCCGATAGATTAGATAGCCCGTTTATCGAGGAAGGCTATAGGCTGTATATCATCACGCTACGACCAATAGGAGCAGAGTATCAATTAAAAATTTTGGGAACATTGAAATGGAAACTTTGGGATCCGAAGTCGCGGGCAAAGGCTAGGTCATTTATAATAATACTGGCTGTTGTCCGCGGTTGCTCTCTCATTCCAAAAGGAGGACAAAAAATAGGACTAAGGTAGCCTATTTCCTTCCTTGGGGTGCAACCTATACCTACCTACCTACTTTTCAAATTTTATCATAATCTTCAACAGAAAATTAACAATCTATAATGTTTGTAGAATTTTTTACTTGTGCGTTTCATATACTGCAATTACTTAAGTATGTGTCTCCGGGACTACATCTCTCATCCCATTATAAATTAGCTATTCGCGTATTTACAGCGTGGAGGAGGCACTGCGAGCTACAAGTTACTTGTGATCTTTGTTTATTGACCGTCACTTTGTTATTTGGTCCCTGCTAAGGTTTACTGGTTTACGTTGTATACGTAGGTACCTACATAGCTTAACACGTGTCTGCCATTGAGGTAGGCAGAGACATGTCCACATGTTACGACTCCGGTACACCATTTTCGCCTCATCATTCCCACTATGCTCGTTGGTTTAGTGTGTTTTTAACGTTACGTTATCTATAGGATACTTGTCTTGAACGAAAACTATCATACAGTTCAGCAAATTCTTTATAATTATTGAAGGTTTACTTTGGGTAAGAACAAAAAACCTGTAGAAATTAAGTTGTATAGAAACTTCGCTATCGCCACTTCTAAAGTGACATAATATTTAAGGACGTTTACATCAGACGACGTTATATTATATTGTGTGTGCTGTGGATTAATGATTAGATAAGGAGAGCCAATCAATGCCTTTACTGTTTTATTATTAATAGATAAGCGTATTATAATATGAGATTAAAGAAAAACACTATATAACATCGCGAGTGTCGTTTAACCAATCATATTCGTGCTACAGTAATCTTAGTAATCTATCAGTGTAGGTATCTTACAGATAACAATTTTAAACAATTCTTATCTTGAAATGTAATATGCTAAACTCTATTAAACCGAACGAGACGAAAGTAATAATGTACACTACTGTATCTATTCTATAAGTAGTGTTTCTATGCCCATTCTTATCTACCAACGAAAATAATAAATTTGATCTCTATTTATTTACCTCCTTTATTCGTGTGGGGGAATGCAGAGCTTTTATCATCAGTGCCTCGACCATGAGTTTTTCTCACTAGACTCGCTATCGACGCCGTAAAACATTTGTATGGAAAACCCTCGCAGCGCCTCTAGCGGTTACGTAAGGAACTAAAATCTGCTATGAGATACAGCGTTTCGATGCGTAAAAAACCTATCGAAAGCCATTCTATAGAACTCATGGTTGAGGTACTGATCTGTTTATCCTAAACTCAACATACCTCTACCCGAAGAAATATTCACAACAGCATTAAAGTGTTGTATTGTTGCCACCGCTTGTTTATCCGTTGCATCATTAAAAGTCTAAATAACGTCACATAAAGTCGCTTCATTACTTTTCTAACTAAGATAGGTAGGTAGCGCGCGAATCCTGTAAACCCTTCACCCTTCGCGCGGGTTCATTCGCCGCTCATTACAGAAGGGTTACGATTGAGCCCCGTTCTTATAGACCGATGCAGCTTGCAGTATTTTAAGTCGAATTAGACGAAATTAAGCTTTTTAAGGGGGAGTGTAAAGGAATGGTGATTTAACGCGTTCCTGTTAACAGTTAAAGCGAAGACGTTTTAATAAGCATTGTTTAATGAGCCTTCAGTTTTGGTTACTTATTTAGTCATGGATCATGAAGCATAGACTTTGATCCGTTAGTTGATTACCAACAAATAAAGATTTTCTTGAAAGATTCTTCTCTAATGTTTTTTATATGTTTGTTGCAGGTAATCCATTAAATTATTAATTGAAGGACGTTCTCAAAGCAGTAAGTACCTACTTCCGTCACATTCGCGCAGTCTGTCGGCGTATCTATTTAATTGTAAGTTTCTCTGATAGCTAATAATCCTGTAAAGTTGATTGCGGATTGCATCAACGTCGCCGGGAGCATACACGATGAGCCCAAGCAACACGTAAGTACGTGACGTTACACATCTATCACCTATTAACGTTATAGTCTTCCTTATTTGCTTATAGCGACTTATCTACAATGATAAACAGATCTTATCTCACAAGTCTTCTCTAACATCGACTAGATTGCAATTAAGATAAGTGTGTATAATACTTCCTCTTGGAATTACTTAACATCGTGTGCAAGTTTTCAATAATCTTTTGTTGATCTGTTCATTCTGTTCTTAATACTATTAAATAGTTAAATATGTAATAAGTCCCCCAGAAGACAGGCGCGGATCCAGCCCTAAATTTAGGTGATGGGCACGGCCACCAGAAAATCGGTCAAGTGCGAGTCGCTCACAATCGATATACATAAGTAGGTATTTTGAAGGAAGGGAGACCTGTATAATGTTAGTCCATTTGCTTCACGAAACTTAAAAAGTATATTAATTTGTTCAGATAAAATTACTTTTTACAAAAATCGCATTATATTTATGAATATTTCATATTTAAATGTCTAATATTCATATTAAAGGCGTAGATCGATACAAGTAGTAATGTTAATGTGATCTCCTTTTTTTAATACTACAACAGTAACTTATTAGAAGGGTAATTACAATTACTTTGTTACTATCTCCAGTTGTCTCATGTAAGAGCGAGCGAAGCGAGCTCGGAAATTTGGGCCAACCACCTTGGAAAGACTGGGTTTGAAGACTAGCTACAATTAGTTTGTTACTAGACCTCCAGTTATCTGATACAGTAAAAACGAGCGAAGCGAGCTCGAAAATTCGGGCCACCCACCCCGGCATGCTGGGTTAGAAGACTATAACTACAATTAGCTCCAGGTATCTCACCTAAGAGCAAGCGAAGCGAGCTCAAAAATTCGGCCGCCCACCCCGGACAGGCTGACTTAGAAGAGTAACTACAATTAGTTTGTTTAATACCTCCAGGTGCCTCATGTAAGAGCGAGCGAAGCGAGCTCAAAAATTTTTGGGCACGCAGCTCGGGACAGGTTAGGTTAGAATGGTAATTACAATTAGTTTGTTACTACCTCCAGATGTCTCATCTAAGAGCGAGCGAAGCGAGCTCGAAAATTCGGGCCACCCACCTGGGACAGGCTGGGTTAGAAGAGTAACTACAATTAGTTTGTTTACTACCTCCAGGTGCTTTCTTTTATACCACTAAGGTGGCAAACAAGCATACAGCCCGCCTGATGGTAAGCGGTTACCGTAGCCTATGGACGCTTGCAACATCAGAGGTATCACTTTCGCGTTGCCTACCCTAAAAACCTATTAGAGGTTTATGGAGGATTCACTGCGCCGACAGTTTCAGGGAATCCTGCTGCCAGCGTAGCGCATCCTTAGGAGCTCTGGCAACCTTACTCACTGCAGGAACACAACACACAATAAAGTGTGTTGTTTGGCTGCAGTTTTCTGGAAGGTGGAGGTACTTCCCCAGATGGGCTGCTCCAGATGAGCCAAAAATGGCCGTGCCCTACCTCTCTTGTAAAAACAAGCGTAGCGCCTAGCCTAGCCTCATGTACCTAAGCCTCTCGAAAATTTGGTAGGTTTGGTTTTCAATTGTAGGATGGTTCTGAAAGTCAGATTGAAACTCATGAAATTATAATTGTTTAAGAAGCAATTTCAGGTCGCATCAAAATCTCTCCAAAACCCGATAGCACTGTAAGGTATACAGACAGACACGAGTGACAGTTATAACAACATGCTTTTTGGATCTGGGGTTTAAAAATTCTACTAAGTACTTTTTTTACTGACTGACGACTTCTGAAATAAGAAGAATTTTGGTTACCATAATTTTTTAATGATAACAAGTTTGTAAACTTCCTTCCTGAAAAGTATCAGTTCAGTGTACAGTGTACAGACGCGTAGTTTTTTTTTAAATCATTGTTTTTTTCTTTCGGCTTCGATTTAGGTGATGGGCATGCCCATCATGCCCATAACGGTGGATCCGCGCTTGCCAGAAGATAGTAAGGACTGTTGCCTGATTACTAAAAGCCACGGTTTCATAATTTATTTATCTTATTATCACGATGAAGTCCAATGTAAATTATATTTTTATGCTATTTTATCTCGCTTATATTTATTAGAATCTTAACTTGCGTAAGGTTTGCAGTTTACCCAAACACAAAGAATCTACGAAATTAAAGATTGCAAAAGTTTAACTGTAGTTATACTTTGCTTTACTGCAGTTAAATAGAATTAATAAACAGTTTTATTCGCAATTCAATAATAAGTATTCTTCAATTTTTTAAAAATAGGTATTTAAATTAAATTAAAAGAATTAATAGGTATTTAAATTAAATTAAAAGATTAGTAATCATTCTATTTACTTTTAGATTCTAAAAGAGATGTTGCAAGCCAGAACAAAACATAAAATTCTTATAAATTACCAATAAAAGTTCTCTTACTAATGATTTCGTCAGACATATTAATACCTCCTAAATCTAAGAGGCTGTTGTAAGCACAAATTACAACGGGGAACCCGTTAATTGTTGGTCACATTCGGCCTCAGACACTAAAAATACTTGAGACCAGTAATAAAATCTTACTACCTTCCTGACGGGCCGTTATCTCGACATATTATAGAGTATTGATAGATTAGTTAAATTGCCGTTGAGTAGATATGACATTTGATTGACAGTCACGATTTTCAAAACGACCACAATAACAATATTATTAAATTATTGCACACAGTCATGTTAGTGTGTTTTCAAGAACGTTATTGCTACTGTGATTAGTAATAGGCAGGTAGTATTATACTGATATTTTAAATTTGTTTTTAGTTGTTCGCTGTGGTCCTTAGTTTGGAGTCTTTTTCGTATATTAGGTAATATCATAAGTATACATAAAGCACCTTTTTTACAGATTTTTAATTAAGTAAACATGTTGAATTCAAAGTACTGGAAAAGTTTTTATAGTTTTATTTCCGTTGCGTTACTTAATTTAGTACATAATATGAAAATATTTTTAATTTTCTTAGATTTTTTGTAAACTGTAAACGAAAACAACTGTCTCCATTCTAATATTACCTTTACCCTCTACTCTACGTGATCTATTCTATGACCGATCCCGCACGGATCGCCGCAGGCGCGTTGTCCGGGCGGTCCAAATAATTTAATTAGCGTCATAATTACTGCGCACGACCACGTGATATGTGCGCATGCGCCCATCTTCAGTTCGAAGTGTTCTGTATTTGTTTAGTTGTACTGAGATCAGCTGCAGCGACGCGTAGTATAAACATAATATATGACACGTGAGAAACTTAAATTAGTTATTTGTACTCTCTCAAGTTTCAACTACGAATGGAAGAGTCGGAAGGGGTCGACCTCGGCGAATGTACCACAACCAAATTGCGGACGTTCTCAAGAAAAGCTAGGTTAAGAGCACCGTAAACCGACGAGCATGCATGGGGAGGTTGATGAACATAGATGAAGTGGAAATAGTCTCTGCCTACCCCTATGGAAAACAGGCGTGAAGCTATGTATGTATGTCAACTTGTGAAGTTTACAACTAACAAAGAGATATAATTGTACCTATGTAATTTTGTCACAGGTTGAGAGGCAGGTTTTCATGTTCGAGAAATTGCTTTCAGCTATTATTTGGCATGAGATTTTGACAATATAACAGCACGTCATTAAATTCTGCCTACCTAATCACGGAAGATAAGAATGTACACACAAAACAATGTACATTGTACACATTATGATGTTCTTCAACCTACGCAAGTGTAGATTGAAAACTGGTTTGTGCGATGTAGGCGACGGGCTGGCGACACTGCCGCTGACATGAAAACTGCGTTGATGCTAACTATAAATAATGTATTAGTTTAAGTTGTTATAACCTGTAGACTTAAATATATGTAGGTACGTCACTTACAGCAGACATAGTGGCTGATATTACCATCCTCGCTTGCGAATGAACCCCGCCTTCGATTTCCCTATGGGGAAAACACCAAGCCGACGAATTGGTAGCATCTAGGTTTAGACATTGTAGACTGATCCTGCATGATATATGATTTGTGTTTGTAAATGAATTCACGATATACGAGAGAATAATTTAAATAACATATAAATAGAATCTGTTTACCTTTGGGAAAATATATACAATAATTATAAAAGGACAAGTGCAGTAATTACTTAGCACTACAAGTCTAGTACATAAAACTATCGCGCATTAAGGCCCAGATGGTATCATTTAATTACAACAAACGTAAGCTAAACGTTTGTACGTACACAAATAAGTGGTACTCGCAGGACGGCATTCTGTGCCACAATGTTAATTAGCGGCACAACGTTATCACCGAGATATACGCCGCATCAATCACCCGGTATAGTTAGTACCTTGTTTATTTCTACTCGCAACCTACTTACAACATTCTGTGGTGGACAGATTAACTGATTTAGTACCAGACGAACGAGTTCCTATCTTGAATGATTCGGACTGTTTTTGCGTGTCATGTGCTCTTAGAGGACTCGTTTAGAGTTATACGGCAAACATCGTCAGATTGAATTCTAAATCAAATATTTTATTTCAATTAAGTAAGATACTTATAAGGCACTCTGCATTGGTAGCAACAACAACAACGTTACATATTTTCTACTTTTGAATAGTGAAATACTAATCCCATCCCGTCCACTCTTAATAATGGCTTTAAACTGAACGTTAGTGAAATTCCTCATAAGTCTTACCAATTTTTAGTAGTACCTACATAATTATTTTCGTAAAGTACAATTTCCACGATGCACCTAAATGTGCGTAGTCAATAAATATATGGTGCAATAATAATAAAGCTCTGCGGATGTGACGAAAACAAATAAATTATTATTAACCAATGATGGACCGCTTTTGGGCATATCACAGAACGAAGAGTGATTAGAACTCGCATCAGAGATATAGTACAATCATTTCCTAAAAGGTTTGTAAGATAATTGTTTAATAATTTATGCAAATGATTTGAAAGATAAATTTTACATTTAATTCAATAAATCAATATTTTATCACTTAATAATTATTCCATATTAATATTTATTCAAATAGGTAAATTAATGTTTATCAGTTGTTGACTAAATATTTATATCAATACACAAATTATCACTTCAAGAACGTAAATTGTCATTACTATGCAAACACTTCAATTGGTACACTCTCCTGATATGGGCACTAACACCATTCCAATAGAAAATTTACAACCAAGTATAAAAATGTTTAGATGTGAATAACTGAATTTTTAGTTAGCGATTTATCTAGAGTTTGAAATAATTAATTACTTGCCATATCTAGTAGTTTATGGTGCTATGGTTTGTTGAGTTTAGGGACACGCGGAGGTGTTATAGCAAGCCTAACTGCCGGATCACGGTAGTAGTTGTGAAATTGATGTAATATGGCAATAGTTACATTACTGTTTATTTTCTAATGTTATTACGACGATAAGAAAACAAGACTGAAACTTGAAACTGAGTTTTACCCAATGAAATACTAGAATTAGAATGCAATACTTTTTTATATGCTTAATTTAATTTAAAAGAAGTAGGCACTTGTAAGGTTAGTTTTCTGAAATAAAATGTTTAGTAAAATCATGATGGTGAACTTTGATAAACTGTACCTATTAATTTAACAGATAAGTCCACACACATACTCATATCACCAGTTAGTTTGATTAACAATCCTTTCTCGACAAATTCTAGGCTAAAATTTTATGTTCACGACCCAATTCAGTAAAAGTATTCTGCGTCACACAATAACTGTAACGTACACATTACTATGCGCCGCGGCGTCCGCACATCAGAAATCACTAGGTTACCGACACCACTCGATACATCCAATAGATTTTTTCTTCTACAACTGCATGATATATATTATAGTCGTAAAAAGCGGCTAGAGTATCGGCGAGTCGTAAAAATAGATGTTGTACGTTACGCTTTCCGCATCAATAATTCAAGATTACGAGGGTGGGTCTAGCATTTACTTAGATCTGTGGTGCTGGTGACGCCGTATTACTGCGTTAATATTTATTTGTCAGGTTTTGTCCGTGGATTTGGGGTAACTACCAACTATTGCGTCGAAAAAGCAGGGCATTATTGTAATCCTTATTTTGGGCTTAAAATACACCAATCCAAACTCTATGTGTTTTTAAAACGTTATCACTTTTGTAGTTATGATTTGACCGATCTATGTGGTAAAAATATTTAAACTATTTATTGCACTCTCTAAAAGCAAATATTTCTTAATACTCCCGTTGCCAATCTACTAAAGTTCATAATACTAGAACTTGAAAGCTTACAGTGCAGACTAGTTACCTGAATTAAATTTTTCAAGCACTCCTTGATTTAAAATACCATTTTAACACACCTGTTTAGTTGACAGAACAGTGTACTTACTTTGTAAGGACTTCAAACCAGAATATAGCACTAGTAAAACATCCACCAATATACAAACACAAAGTTTACAAGTTGAAGCAACACCGGGCCACAGCTTCGACTCCACAGTTTCGGCGCGGCTCACCCCCGGGCTGCACGAGGCACGTACACCTAACATTACGGTATATCTTTTTAAACGCGACGCGTTATTTTTGTGACAGCCCTAGCCGGGTCCCCGCGCAGTTTTATCGCGTTTTATTGCTAAACATTCAGATATATAAATATAAATAGAGTTTGTTATAATAATGCTTCCCGAGTTGTGAGATATCAGGTCAGATTTTGTTTTATTCTAGAAAAGTTTGGGATATTAATATTAGCTAACTTTATCGGTTTATTTTTTAGTTGTCTGACTACGATAACTACTCAATGCTGCTATTTACAAATTATAACTACTTACTTACTGATAACTTTTGGTGGAGTGAGACATTGAGCGAGAGATGCTCCGAAGGCTTAACAAAATTGTTGAGTTTTTGGTGTTCATACGCCAATTTTAGTTGTCTTCTGTGCCACATTGAGCTGATCTACTTGTTAGGCGATTGACGACCTAAAGGAAACTGTCATAATTCAAATAACCAGAATTATAACTATATACTCATTTGGTTCCAAACATCTTTTTAGCAGGAAAAAACGCGTCACTGCCGAGATCCATTCAATTTCGCGTCTCTAGCAATAAAGCGTGATTGTCACGCACGTACACATTGCATAAAGCGGTATTACTGCCGGCGGGCGGCCGGCGCGGGGGCACGGGAGGGGTCCCACTACACCCCCGGGGTGGCGTTTAACGCACGAAGGGATTTTTTCAAAATAACATTTTTTTGAGCGGTAAAATTCTTGCTTTTGACTTTGACGGTTATGACCGATTTTTTGTTGGTGCATTTTCTCAGAGGAGCTTTTGGTTATTTTCATGTTCTAGTGTAGTCTATTTTTAGACATACGTATGTTCGAAGAAAATTCAATGATTGAAGCAATATAAGCAGGTATCAATAACATCAATAGTTAATAACAATACAGTAGGGAAGTAGGTAGTACACGTGAAGAGGTCTTCAACCTGTGTAGGGACAATATCAGGCGGATAAAGTAACAATACCAAACCAGTGTCGACGTGACGGTTGAAAGGATGTTTGGCACGATGCATATGATGGATTAATATCTCACCCAGCGTTCAATTAAAAAACTGCAATAAAAACACATAGCAAAAAAGTGGATATAATAATTTAGCGCATGCTGTATGAATCTAGATCGTGGCTCACGTTTAGCGTCGGTCGTTGGCGATGCGTGGCCAATCTGTTGTTATTGGAGCTTCCTCGTTCGAAGGAATCCTGCGATGTTCTGGTAGTTTTATACGTGTAGGTATAAGACCATAGACAATTATTTAAAGATTGATACTTTACGTCATATAAGTTTGCCAATCATACGGACGTAAGTAAATTCTTGTTTTACTTAGTTGTCCGGTGTAGATTTTTAGAAGATTTTGTATCTATTTAGACACCCGTAGAGCTATCCATACCAGCCAGTTGATTTTAAAGATCTTGTCAACAACGAAACACTTGGTCGTTCAATACCCGCAAACTGCGACGATGTACAGTGTAAGGAGCATCCGTTAAATAGCAAGCAACTTAATAATTGTTCACTGATGTGTCGTGTGCAGCCAGTCTTATGAAAAAAGTGAGTAAAATGACACGGCGCTTGCTATTAAATGTTATTTCTTCTTATGTTAAAAACTGTTCAAAACTTAAATTTTATGTACATCGTAGTCTTATTACATCAATATTACATATCGCGTGCCACAATGACGAACCGATTGGTTTAGTACATCAACATTAGTTTACAGCTCAATTAATGTTGGTATAACGTAATTAATTCTATGCCCAGGTGTACTAGGACATCTATATAAACTAATTGTAAATAATTGAGCATAATGACAGAAGATTGCTATACTGTTAATAACATTTGAAATCTGAAAGAGTAATTTGATTGGTGTATGTTGTGTAATTTTAATTTAGGTTGAAAAAAATATGTAAAAAGTTAACGCTTGGTAAAAAGTCAACACCCACGTCATATGCAATAGAATTGGAAGAATTCAAGACTAGAGGAGGGTCTGCTGGACTGGAGCTAGACTATTAAACAATTAGGAAGTTGAGTGCTGTTTTTAAAGTGTGCAAGACTTTACGCAATGGTCCTTAGGCAAATTGGCCCAGATAAACGACAGCAAACACGTGTGTATTAACTTTGAACTTAGAATTGCTGTTATGAAGGCTTTGTTACACAGGCGATAATACGACGCTCACTTCCCAATTATTAAAAATATTCCACCATTTAAATATCTGATCGGATGTTCCTGAGTTTCGCCTCCGTCCCGCGGGGGCATCGATTGACCGAATCCGGTGCTGTGGGATCGACGCGCGTAATTCCTTCGCGGGCTACGTGCTCCGCGTGCGTAAATACGCGCAATCGCTCACCCCATTACGCTACGATACGCTGCGGAGGATCTAAGAACGGGGAGGTAGCGATCTGAGTAAGATGGACAACAAGAATTGGAGGAATTGAATTCACATGGACATTATTCTGTTTGGCTTCATCATCATAATCATAAGTAACCCATATTCTGTCCCACTGCTGGGTACGGGTCTCCCCTCAGTATGAGAGGGATTAGGCTATAGTCCAACTGTTTGGCTAATGATACTAAATTGAGGCAAACCAACCATATGATACCAGGACCGTCTCACTGATAGTGTTCAAGGCGACATAGGCTATTCCTCTGTGTACTACACAATCAAACCACGTCCAAAGATGTTTCGCTTACATTTGGTGCTCAATAACAAGAAGCTTCTGACCCACCTCACTCACCGGCCGCTCTCACCTCTGTCTTGGACGCCCCACAACGCATTACTAGGATCGATGTCGGATCGAAGGCAGCAATCAGCCTCCTTACAGCTGGAACAGCTCACTATCCCCATTGTTTCATCCTCCCCTGGTAATATAACGCGCACATTTTTCAGCAACCTCCATATAACCTCCGCTAATTTATTAAGATGGAGAGGAGAGTTAAGGGTTGTATCTTCTGCAATTAAGGAGGCAATGTTTTTTGTATCATTGCTGTGGTTTAGTTGCATCGAATGGCAAGTAACAGCTAAAATTGAAGGAGATTGAGAAAGGGTCATTGATCGATTTTTATAGGACTAGAGAAGGAAAAAATGTATACCTACCGAATCTTGTTCAAAGTCAAACAGAGGCAAAGGAGAAGGCAGAGGATAAAAACAGTTGACAAAAACTCAGAACTCAGAAATAAGAGTATGCAATAACCTAAAAACAGCGTATTTGTACACCGATATAATCGACGTAATGAGTCGACGTGTCTTCACGGAGTTTTTTAACCTGTTTATTAGTAAAAACTATTTCTCAAAATCTTTAACATTTGATTTGCAACAAGGCAAGCAACGATTAGTTTTTATTTTTTAGCATTGTTTTGCGCAGCAGTCGTGGGCAGTGTCTTCGGCCTTGATGGCGCCGCCTGCGTCATCTTGGGTATTGCGTTGTGCCTAAGTGTATAACCTGGTATATTGACGTCATTAGAAAAGGAAGTCTTCTATGCATGTTCCAGTATTAGTACAAGGCACTAGACCCATATTGCGTATCAGTAAATGGGAACGTAAGTAAAAAACTCCTAGACATATACTAGACTAGAGAAATATGACTCCTGTTGTTTTACTGGAAAAGTACTGCAAGTTATTGTTACAGGTTATTATTGTTTCTAACTCATAATTACTAAATCGTATAAATATTATTAAGTATACCAGGAACTACCATTAGATATATGAGATGGGTGACGTAAAGTAGGTAGATATTCTTACAACAATTACAAATGTCTCAATAAATCTTAACTGTATGTTTCTGACTCAGTATGTACCCAAGCTGACTAGTTACATAAATATGTCAATAGGTATCTGTTAAAGACGTATAGGTAATTATATCAGCTGTATCCGCCTGTAATTTGTATATAATTTTAACTACATACATTTATTACCTACAGTTTCCGTTTATTAGTGGGCCTTATTATGTTCAAATTCGATGACTTTTTGATACAAACTTCCTTACAATTGTGTATACCTCCGGAAGTGTTTATTAATGATAAACATTGACTTATAAAAGTGTCTTTAAAAGATCTGTTTACAAAAATAAATATCATTTATCATTTAATGGCGTGTGATTGTCATAATAGAGAAGTCACGAAAGTATGACTTCTCCAGCTTATCAGCTCAGCCAGAATGATAAATGACGAAATAGAAAAAAATAGGACACAAGTTTGTGATTACCACAAGATTATAATCAAATGGCTGTATTCTATATATACTTCTGCACATTAAACTTAATTTTAACTAAAGTGAAATACTTTTAAACAATATATATTTATAAGTATTTATTAGATTTAACCACTCACTTTATACTAATATAATAGACTAACTAAACCAGCGCGAGCGATGACTAACTGACAGCCAAATAAACTTTTTGTTGAGACGCTTCTAATTACTAACTTAAATAAATGTTAGTAATCATCGCGTCAGCACTCCGTTCAAATGTATAATAATAATTGGCGTGTAACATAAATATATACATTTAAATAATTGATAAATAGACCATATAATTTTTAATACAAATTATGAATAATTTTACATAAATAATTTTTATTCGGAAGTACTTTTACGCAGTTATTTGTATTTTTATGTATAGTTGTGTATAAATTGGACAGATTACCATTTGGGCGTGCTCCTGAATGGTAAAAACGAATAATTTTACAGATGTTAACGCGCCGATAGATCGCGTGGCGAATTTGTTCAATAATTTTATTAATGTATTCATATTTTTCATTTGAGATATGATTATTATGGGTTACATATGTAAATCAAGATGGTGAAGAAACAAACAAACAAAAAACGTATCATGAACATGATACCTACTGTTTGCTTGAAGTAATTTGAAGCACTGTTAATTATTTAATAAATACCGTATTTAACAAAATAATTAATTCATTGAGACGACCATTTTGGACGTTGTAATTAACTGTAAAGATTATCACAATTAAGTATATTCTAGAGTTTAAAAAGAGGATCGAAGCTTGACCCAAATACAACGTCATAATTTCTTGAATAGTTCTTATTAGATTTGTAATCCTAAATTCAAAACCCCACCGTACTCACATCCTTTATAGATTTGTTTAGGTACCAAAATGGAAACTACAAAAATCTATAATAAACCTAAAGTTTTCTTTAAGCTTTGATTTTAAGCTTTTAAGTTTATGTAGAGTATAGAGAGACATGATAGATAATCACAAAATCGGCCTCTTCCTCCCCTTCTAGTTCAATTAGGTTCAGATCTAATCAAATGAGCCGAATTCCCGTGATGGTGGCAAGCTATGTCATACGTCGTGGCACGCGGAAGAGATTGCGATCGGCGTGTCATTAATCTCAGTGGATCACGTTCACCGTGACTGTGTGCGCGCAGCTACCGGTGCGCCCGCGCCGCCGGATCGGTGGATGACGGACGGTAGTCGTGTACCTGCCACTCCTTGCACTATGGCATTTTATGGCAGTTTTCAAATACCTATTATACTGGGTGACTGGATTGGATCTCCTTAAGGCAACCGCTTATAGTACGCGCGGAATATCTTGGCCGGGATGAATGATGAATGCGCAATGGATTGTTTAGGTTATAAATAGTGTACTGCGCAACTAAACACTGACAAAAAGCTAACTTTAGTCCGGCCAAGTTATGTCGCGTGTACTGTAATTGGGTGATGATAATGGGTTAAGAAAAAATTCAACCTCGTCTTGAGACTTCGGTATCTCGTTCAGTATAGGAATGTTACCGCCAACCAATAGGCTCGAATTAATTATGTGTCGAAGATACAGGTCTAAAGATACAGGGGGCCTAGACAAGTTCCATTTTGACATTCGAATCGACAAACGATTAGAAACAAAATGTATTGAAATGACACAAGCTTTCGAATAATCGGCAATCGGAAAGTCCAATGCGATTTGTCTATTGGCCCAAGTTGCCTATAGCCAGGAATGTTAAGAATTAGGTTCATACCTAACTTCTTCCAAGTTCGTCTATGTTTTGTTCATAATACCTGCACAGGTAACTCGATAGTGCGCGACTCGTCACGCCGCGAGCCAGCGCCTGCGCACCCGCTGGTCTTGAAGTGTCGCTGCGTTATTTATTCTGCCGCTCGGCTTAATTACCTTCATCGTCCATTTATACTGAGAATTGTTACATTCCTACCTTTAAGACTGTGCATTGAATGTGATGAAAGAAAAACTAGCAGCAAAGCAACAGAGGATATTAGTTATATTAATTACCTGAGATAACTTAAATAGGTAAGCTTGCGTAAGATTTTGACATATGTATTTATGAATTTGGTTCAATGCAATCGTTTTTATCTAGTGCTAGCTAAATGTAACAAACCAAGTAAATAAAGTGACAACAGTAAGTTGCGTAAGTGTACACTTCAATTGGTGTAGTAAGTGCAATTAACGATGACTAAAATCAAAGTTGATATGTAAACCTGTAACCTTGATGTGTAAATCTGATCTGATCTCTCCCTGATCTGCTCACATCCAAATAGAGATTTCTAGAAGAGCTATTCTACATAAGAAGAAGCGGCCATCGATAGGTTGAAGTAGTATGGAAATTATTCAAATTGAAGAACGAAGTTTTCAAAAAACACAGCACAGGTCCCCTCTGATCACCCTGTGCCAAACGAAACCCATTGAAATTCCGTGCATTCTCGCAAATCGCGTGAAAATCCCGTCCAAATAGTTATAAAGTACGGTAATGTTGTCCGGGGGCGGTCGCCTGTCCGGCTGTCTGGTGCTCACAGGTGCATGGTCTACACGCACGGAATCGGAGATATGCGGATGAGCTGCACATATCTTTAGGTGATGGCAACTTTGTCAGGTAACAACTACATAAACTTTGAACTTTTTCTTGGCTACACTGTTGCAGTACCTACATTTCTTTGTTTGCATTGATCAGTTCATTTCTATCAAATATACATCAAGGCTAACTTTGTTCTTTAATCCCTCGATTACATTAGTAGAAATTGTTATAATCATTGTAATAACGTCTGAGCAAGTCCTACAAAAACATTACGTCTCTAAATTGCTGATTTTAGTAGTTATGGCAACGCAAGTTAAAAAGCCATAGACATATCAGTTTATGATTTCAAATTGCACTCAAATTCTCACCATCATTTTTCAATCACTTTTGAAGTTTTTGATATCAAATTTTCCAGGTTCGCATTATCAGCGGTGTTACCTCAAGTCCATCCGTTGCTAAGCTGTGTGCACACGCGACTCATTCGAGTTAACTTTGTCCAATCGCATGTCGTTGTCGGTCGCCCCGGGACCTGTGTCTTACATGCGATTATATTTGTGTTATTTTTATTTAATGCCTTCAAATATTGCATAGCCTTTTGGGGTGGATGCTAATTTAATATAGCTTTTTGAACTTTTGAATATATTATTTGTAATTGTATTGTACTTTTAAATTGATATAACAAACCAAAACACCGTATTTTCGTAATGCAAGAAAAAAATGTTAATGCTCTCTTCTTCTAACGGACAGAAAACGTCAGCAAGCATGGTATATCTACAAAAACAAACCTCTATAATATGATTATCTTAGTTAAAATTGACATAAGTAATTGCTGCATCATTATTTTATTTTGATCTTCGGTTATAAAACGTTTTATTGCCAAAATTATGACTTTAGGCAATGTAGTTTAGCGTTTATATTACAAGATACATCCTGAGGATAGGAACGATAAGCGAGTTGATCTCTAAAAGAGTGTAAAATAAAGCTCTGTATATGTTGTTGCCCTGGGGCGTGGGGTTTACGAGCGGGCGACATGCGACCGCGGCGCACGCGCACCCTAGGGCGATGCAGTTTTCAGGCTCATTGGTAATTTCTTCTTAAATTTTATTTACCTGCTGCAAATGCAAATTTAATCTCAAAAACATACATAATTACCACATTTAATTAATCATCAATAAAATGGACTAATGAGCTGCTAGCTACCGACCTTCTCAATTTGATCTTCACCATGTTTTACAAACGGCAATCAATAATATCTAGAGCAATGCCATTCAAACAGTATTTAAGTTATGTGAGGCATGACACAGTCATCAATTAAGTATTGAGTTAATATATTCGTTGTTACATGCTGTATTAACCTTAAAGTAGATGCATCTACCATTAATAAGCGAATCAGAAATTGATGAGATAGCCTTTTGAATTTTATATGAGCTCATAATAAGTAATTTAAATGTTTGTCTTTGTATCTAAAATAGAACTCTAGTATGGAAAAAGGCTAGTAAAAAATATTGTGACCGTGTTAAGTAATGAACTACAACGAAAGTATTACAAAAATGACGACCAGTCTGTAACGAATAATTCAAACTCAAGTAATTAAAAATCGAAGCGCACTTTTAGTAACCAACGAGCATACCCATCACAACGGGTAAAGTCGCGGTCCAAAACTAATTCCCCAAACAGCGGTGCTTGCCCCAAGGCCGGGCAGCGTCAGTAAATCAAGAGGCGTCATGTGGACTCTGGTATTTACGCTCATACATCGCGATTAGACTTACCAAATCATATTTTATTGGCGCAGTGGACCCGAGCCGAAGGTCGGGCTCTCACTAATTGATTGTTCGATGCGTTTCACAATGATGGACATCGTGTATTTTTCCGTGAGAAACGAATTAATTAGTTTTTATTGCAGGTATGTGATAAGCTATTTAAATTTAAAAGTAAATTAACATATTATTATGCTCAATGGCACTGAGTATCTTACTATAGATGTATTAGAGATAGTATAGATGAATTATCGATATAACAAAGTGAAAGATATTTACACCTACTGTAAACATGTTCATCGTTTTTAGGAGACACCTTTCAAGATAGGAGTTCAGAATATCTCAGTTGAAGTTTTTGTTAAATATCCGGCCTATATACCTATTACAAACTGTTTAGTATATCTACAATTATAAAGTAGGTATTGCATATCAATCTTCATTTTTTATTATTAGATCATTGGTATCGCCTCAAGCTACACGAAAAACAACATTTCCATCGATATTCGTAATTGTCTTGCCATTACAATAATCAGTACATGTAGTTTTAGAACTAATGACCCATTTCGTGTATCGAGTAATCGATTTGTATGTGGAGCCATAAGCCGGAAGGCATTACTCGGCCTTCGAGGATCCTAGCAACTAATAGCGGTGTAATCCTCGTAGCGTGCCCATCGATTAGCCACGGAGCAATCGAGTGCGCCAAAAAACTGTGCCATCGTGAACGGAAATAGACGTTTGTCTATTATTTGTGCGAAACTGTAGGTAATTTTTTGCGAGGAAATCAATATACAATACTGTTTGTACGTCTGTTAGTTTACATAATTGTTTTGCTGGTATATCCTGTGAGGGGCTTTCGACAATTAAGTCTTGTTGTTAGTAGTTGTTATGCAGTCTTGTCTGATTTCTTATGTTACCTGATCACATTTAAGAATCATGATGATAATTTCAAAGATCACACCAAAGCTTTAGCATAGATTATTTGTAGCAGTTATTTAATGAAGGAAAAAATGGACGGGCGGGCAGGATTAACCTGCGTCTTCTGGTTAAATACATCAGACGACTATTAAGCCACCTCGAGTCCCACCCGCCAGATCAAAGTTTATTTAACCAGAAGACGCAGGTTTGAATCCTGCCCGCTATCCTGCATCTTAGCATGGCAATGGCAATTCCAAAAAAATACTAATAGATTATTAGTGGTTTTTTTTTCAACAAAAAACATAACATAGGTAACATAGAATCCAATTTTCGCACTTCTGTGTTGCCAGTAGGTATTCAGGATCAAAAAACTATGTTAATAGTTTCAATTCGTTTACAATAAAGCTAAGTTTGAACGATCAATGCTTTATCAAATCTATAGATTTGATAAAAAAAAATACGGCTAGATATATCTAGCCGTAAAAAATTTGAATATGGTGTTATTGATAACTATAACCGGTCGACTGAATGAGTGTTCTTCAATTTTAAACAACGAAAAAACTGAAATCTTTGGTGTTAGTGTTCATTGACCATCGATCGGTATATTTATAAGCTGTAAAACTGTGCTGTAAAATATACGGCACAATGTTATTGTTTTGGGATATAAAAGGTACAGAGATACAAAGATACTGTCAAGAGTGCCCGACTGAGAAGAAGATAAAAGATACGCACTGGAGTTGCTTCGTCTCAACTCCTATCATGAGGCAATAATGGTAAAATGTACCATGCCATACCATCACGCCTGTATTCCCCGAATGGGTAGGCAGAGAAGCATACTAATGTACACCCATATTTCGCCGGTATATTTAGGTCCCATGCAATAGAAGGAAAGCCTATTACTCCGAGCTGCTACTGGGTATTTCACAGAAAAACCCAACAACACTGCTCGACCCGGGATTCGAACCCAGGACCTCTAGCGTAGCAGTCGCACTTGGGACCACTAGACCAACGAGGCAGTCATATGTTACCATCTTAGAAAATTTCTAGGATGTGAACTAACTTAAGATTAACGTGACGTAATGTTTGACTTGTTCCTAACGTTTATCCACTAATGTTTTGGCATGATTTCGCAAGCGAGCCGTGTCAAAGCCAGTCGTACTGTTGGTATTGTTAGCTGTCGCAACAACACGTCTGCGTAACGTGTCCGACATGTTCATCAAATGTTTGCGGTTTTGTTTGACACATTATATGTGTATGACAGCAATGTGTATTGACTGCTTGATTCAATTATCAATGTCATGCATAAAAGTGGCGTAAGACCAGGGGCGGATCAAGAGAGTCAAGACCCTGAGACCTGAGCCGAGCGCAGGTCAACAAGTTTTTTATCTCTCACCACAGAGTACTACTCATTGAATGTGTTATCATGGTCGGACCTAAAATATAATCTCTCCTGACTCCTGGCTGGCAAATAAAATAGTGAGCCAAGATCCACAGCAACTCTAATGAAATGGCTCAGCTCCTACAATGTATGGTTACCTACCGTACTCCTCGAGTCAACAGATATAAATATAAACGTAAACTAAAACCATAGCTGTTAATAATATCTAAAACGCGTACTAAGGTGATACACAGTGTAAGCGATTTGAAGATATCACTACTTGCGCCGAGTTTAATGCCTGCCTATGTTCGAGGTAATGGCCAAACTTACTTACCGGGCGGGTCGCGATGATGCCTAAGCGCTTTGAGAAAACGTTCCACTTCAAACTTAGCGAAAATTTGCGTGTAGAGATAAAGTAACATTACCTATTTATGCTGTACACACGTCTACTAGGGCAGGGGTTCGTGGCTAAGTTATAACTAGGCTGATCAACCGATCAAATCAAAGTTTACTTTACTATCTGTATATACAAATTATGGACGCAATAAATATTTGATTAGATTTGATCTGCAAGGTTAAGCTACGCTTGCCACGGTCAATCTGTGGATGGGTGACCATTCTTAACACATCGACACCCCACTGTGCCTCGGAGAAAGCCATCGGTCCTGGTTGTCATACGAACCCTATGACAATCGTTAGTGATATTCAACAGCCCAAAAAGCCTGAAAACCAGTCTATCCTTCGACTTGGGTATTAGGTACCCAGAAATTGGGTTATGGAGGTCTGAGTGCAGTGCTTCGTGTAAAATACTGATATTTAGCTGCATCTGGATAGACTGGATGCCAATCCCAACATGGTTGGGAAAAAGACTAGTAGGATGATGATACACCAAGCAGGTATGACATAGGTAATCACTATTATACGTTCCAGCAGAAATAAAAATATCAATGATAAGTATTTAAGCAATCTTTTAAAAAAGGATATAAAGCGAGCGATGCTAATTGCATTGCAATTTTTTAAGCAAACAGTGAGAACTCTCCCTAACAGGCACGGTCAGCGAGAGTAGAGATGTGCGTTTGATGAAATAAATTCGGTATCTAAAGTAACGGGTACCGGTGCTAGATACCGGATACCGGCCGCTCGGCAAGTTTATGGGCCAATAAAACTTTGAGTCTGTGTCCCCGCGGTGAACATCGCGGTGCGGTACCGATAGCAAACACGATTAATTATACTTTTTATGTTTATACTTCAACTGCACCTACGCGCGGAACGTGTGAAAAATACGTCACAATTATGGGATAAGTGCTGTAAACAAAATAATTATATCGTGTATACTGTAAAACTTAGCGGGCTTGAGATGAGGTAATTGAACCAATAATGTAAGAGGTTAATTAACATAATTTTAATTTTAACTAATTATGAAGATGTGACATTTGATAAACCTTTATATTTTATCGACATTAAGTTACATTGATTTTTGTCATTTGTATCAGATGAGAAAGGTCCCTTGGACGTATGGATGGATAAATATTTTTTCGGTATTTTCTTTTTAATTTTTGTCGTAACTTCTCACTAAAAACAAATTTTATGAATAGACATAATATTGTTGAAATGTCGATTTCATCGCGCTATCCTTGTGTTATACCTATGTACGATAACCGTCTCAGTTCCAACCAATTATTCGGCATAGCTAACACTTGCTCTGCGTTCAGTACTCGGCTCGTTTCGTAAAGAGGACTATAAATTCAAGGTTATTTCGTTATTACAGTGAGATTGTACAACATTTGTGGGTGATAAAACGTTATCATGCCACTAACTCTTGCTACAATAACTTCATATTTCACACGTTTACATCCGCACGTCACGAGGAAATTACTCCAATCTAACGTTCCTACTGATAACGCTAATTGTTTTCTAAAAGTTACTTCAATTTAACAAGTTGGAGTTTTATTTTACGGTTAAATTAATGAACTGGATTGCTTCGTCAGTCTAGTAGTCTCAAGGGCAATTAATTGCTGTTTAGTTCGGTATCTAAAATATTTCGGTAGCAGCCCGAAGTTTGAATTTGTGCTCGGATGCAGATTTCATTTCAGATAGAATTAACTATTCTTCAGACTTGGCAGGAATATGGTGGTCGGTTGACAGTCATTGATAGGTCAGCCAGACATGGCACTCCTTATAACAACAATCTTAGTTTAAATACCATCACGCCTGCAAGTGTGTTGTTATAATGTGGACATTGATTAAAATAATATCAATTTTGTGCGAAAAATCCGTGAAAAGTAGATTTATTTTGTTTCTTAGATAAATGTGCTGATTAGGTTATTCTTTTATGTCATTATACAGGTGTCACAAATTCTCAAAAACACTGCTAAAAATGTTTTGAACGCTTTATAGTTATAAATTAAATCATAATTATATCTGTTCTGTTTTATATTCACTTTGGACCAATAAATTGATAATAATAGATATTCACAGAAAATATATGTTAGTCCAGCAATAAAGATGTCACTTGCGGCCATTAATAAATTGATTATTCATTATAACGTATTTACAAGAGTCAAAGATATACGTTTTTATGGTCTCTGGTATCCAGAGCTGCGATGGCCGCGACCCACCACTAATTAATGCTAGCGCAATGATTGTCATCGTAAAACTTTGTGGGTTTATTGTACACCATTAGAGGCCCGACATGTCGCTCGACATGTTTCTTAAATTTGACATGGAAATCGATAAGTAAGAGATCATTATCAAGATAAAAATAATTAACACAATTAATATCCTTAATGATATGGAACGAAAAGCTCTGTCATTTCGTAAATTTGATAGTATTAGATCAATATATCTTAAATGAAATGTAAACAATGCAATTAATTCTTCAGTGTTTGGTGACTTTTGTACAGGTTTATGCTCAGGGTGACCAATCCCATTAGTGTTTAGGTGTACATAGGTGCCGACCGTTAGCATCAGTTGACTTTACGACCAATTTAAAAAATATTATTATTAATCAAATAGTCAACATAAACAATGCTAGACTACAGGTACTTACATAGAAATAAGTACAACAGCATTCAGAAAGTTAGAAGTGATATGCAGCCCGTTAAACCGGCTGGCTATTTATAAATCCTAATCGTTGTCCACTTTAGTGTTACAACCAATAAAATGGATGCATGAGTTACAACTGAAATCGAAACTGCGGGAAAGTTGAGTGGTGACAGACTTCAAACGAGATAAGGAGATGTGTATGTGTGTGTGTCAGTGCCCCAGTGTTGGTTACCTTTATTGACGAGTGTAGGTACGTGCAAGGCTCAGTGTTGCATGCCTTCTACCACAAGAACATTTAACCAGCTGAGAGATATCTCCACGGAGAATTAGCCAGGGATATGTATGGAGTTATCCAAAGAGTACATTGAGGGAGTGTACCAGTTGCCTATTCCAGAAGCGTTTAAGAAAGGCTGCAGACCGCGTGTTTATTTTGAAATGGGAACTTTTAAATATAGAACCTTAAAGGTAGTATTATCGCGTCAAGTTATGATTTAAATTAAATAATAAATAGTTAACTATAATTAGCTAAATTGATGATCGATGTTTCTATTGAACTTCTTTTAAATGTAAAGACTATAATCCTATCTAAGTACATCCTTCCTTCATCCTCCCTATAACATAAGCTATTTCTGAGACCAGTCTTGAGTCTTTTAATTTTTAACAAATAAGTTGATCTCATAATGACTTTTTCATATTGCCTTACATTAAGACGTCTTCACGTTGTACAAAAAAATGATATATGGTTTGCGATAATTATATTCGCACGCAAAATCGCAAAATTAGTCACCAAAACAATTACTTAACTATTTATAATTGGCAAACATAGTACGTACGTAATTAACGCAACATGTCTGTAATTATAATTGAATCTATTTTTATTCCATCGTGGAGCTGGTAGCGGGCCCTTGCCACGCATATCGTCTGTGGCCAGCAATGTAATTTATGTATATGTATGCAGAAATGTACAAAGTGGGCGCTCGTTTACGATCACGACATCGTAATCACCGGGAGGTGTTAACAGGAATTTAACGTCCCTAATTATATTGATTTACAAGCCAAATAGTACTTACACGCGTCAGCATCACTCTTTATACTTCAATCTGGCTTATAACATGTTCTTTGCTATACATAGAGCGGCTCTATGCTGTGCTTCGTTACAGTAAGTACTTCCTGAGCAATATTAATAATGAGACTCCCCTTTAAAATTAATATCGGATCGCACAAGAAGCTGCTCCGCCAATCACCTTCTATATCAATCAACTCAGAGTTTAGCCGGTTGTAATGCGCAGATTATGTTATGACGCGAGATTACTTCGCGAGATATCGTGATGCAGGGCGCAGGTGGTGAGTTCATTACTCGCCCTATTATAAACTGTCACCTTACCAGCCTTGCCACTCAAACTGTCTTATCACAACCAGTTCTGTGGCCCTGGATCTTTGACTATCGATGGTGTGTCATCGGCCAACTTAATCATTGGAACGAAATGGTTTAATATCTAGTGTAACCAGTAGACCTGCATTTTGCTCTCAATATATAATCTGACAGTCAAAACAGGAACACAGACCTTTTTTCGCAAGAGCTCAGACTGTGCTGTATTTCTTACATTGTGACATTTGAGAATTAGAATGTTGACTAGGCTTTACGACTTTTAGTAAATATAGTTACGGGATATTTTATAATTCATTGACTAACGCGTGGTGCTAGCTGGTCGATATATGTGCTAGCAGTTCTGTTAAAGTATCAGTCAGCGATAAAATTTCTTATTAGTATTACTAATAAGAAATTTTATCGCCGACACATTTGGCAGTGTTTTTCTTAATTGAAACTCACTGGACAGTCGGGATGGCAAAGCGCAGGTTGTTTATTTCGCAAGTGAGTGGAGTAGCGGACAGTGCTGGCATCAAGCCGCTCTATTAGTCGCCATTCGGAGTGACCTGTCGCCAAGGAAGGTCGCCCGGTACTGATGTCTGACCAGTATGGCAACTTATTGAAACTAGCACGTTGGCAGCCGAGTGGATGGGACCGTTTGTTTGTAGACATAATGCGGACGTTTGTTGCTCCAAGGTTGGTTCTAATCCCTCTCTAGTGTTGTGAACAAGTAGTGTTGTTTTATATTTGACCACCTGCATGTGTTGGTCTAGTGGAAATTTTGAATCTCAATTACCTTGTTACTTACATAGTCACGTTATTACTGCTTTTCATCTTCCTTTACCTTATCCAGAATTTTCCATTCATCCATTATTTTCCGATGGTAACTCAAGAAATTCTTATTTTAAACAAACCAACAGAAAAACAGGCTGTCAAAAAACTATGTGCGTCAAATTATAGTAATACTTATCAACAATACTTTTTTTTAATTCTAGGGTATCTTCTTCTGTACAAATTGTCAGTATGTAATGCTACGGAGTCCTATTCCACTTCAACACCAGTAGCGTATCCATGCTAAGCAAATCTTGGCAGTATCTCACGTGCTCAACTATCTCTATCTAAAACGTAAACAATCTGGTTCGCGTCGATTTCAACAGCAACGTCGTCGGAATGTCCCCGCAAACAGGTAACATTACTGCTGGCTCGCCTAAAATATGTGTAGGCGATTGTGCGCTGTGCCGGCAAACGCGAGAGCGGGGGCGGGAGCGACTTCATATCAAGAGAGGTAGGGCCCAGCAATTTATCGTTCAAATCTGGAGCAGCCGGTCTGGGGAAGTACCTCCTACTGCAGCCAAAACAGCCAAATAACACACTTTATTGTGTGTTGTGTTCCCGCAGTGAGTAAGGTTGCCAGAGCAAGCAGCAAGAGGAACAGTCCGACGCAGTGAATCCTTTTGCAGGATCGGCAACGCCTGAGTGTCGCTTCGGTGTTCTAAACGTCCATAGGCTGCGGTAACCGTCTACCATCAAACGGTTTGCACGTTTGTTTGCCACCCTTGTGGCATAAAAAAATATACATATTCGTATATTACGTCATACGCATCATCCTAAACCCTAATTTACTCGCAATCAGACATCGAAAATCGCTATACATCTCCTGAACCGTCATGTTATGATTGACTTCCTTGCTACACCAACTTTAACTCTTTGGTCGTCATCCATCTCCCTTCACCCATTATTCAAATAGCCTCATACTGTGAACATAAACGTTACAATGTCAGTAAACAGGTTACCATTACTCGTGTCTCGCAGGAAACGTATTCGACTGCTTGTAGCGGACGCGGGAGCGGGCGAAACCGCCTATGTAGCATCTTCCACTCCCAATTTAATTTATCCAATATTGGTAGTTTTCAGGCCTTTATCCAAAATTTACCTGTCTGAGTACTGCTTACCTCCCTAAAACCTCTCTCCTCCTGTATTGCTCAGTCTTCTGCTTTTCACCGCCTACGAGGTAGAACAAACTCTAAATTCAATACTTATTATTTTTAATGAAGGAAAAAATCGGCGGGCGGGCAGGATTCGAACCTGCGCCTTCTGGTTCGGTACACCAGACGCTCTGACCACTAAGCCACCGCTCGCCCTGCTCGCCAGTCGAAATCTTCCTCCACATTCTAATTTACGTCTTAAGGTGACGTAGCGACATCTATTGTGAAGAATGCTTCACAACCGACACGACTAACTTTACAGCTAGTTCGATGTCGTATGATACCGCCTTACCTATTAACTATATTTTTTTATTTTTTTTAAGCATTTTCCATACTAAGATTACAAGTTAATCAATACTTATTGTTTCTTCTTCTGCATACAAGATCTGTACCCGCTATCGCTTCAGCTCGTTACTGCAGCAGCTTCCTAGACTAGTGATTTGGCGCGACCTCGGCCCGCCTTATCGTCAATAACGATTTGCCAGATACTTTATCCTTCTGCATCGTATCAGGTGTCGATTTAAAATAATTTTAGACTTATATCGCCATCTTGTTTTCTAGAGATGTGGAAAGCAACACTTCAGTTTTGTAACTACGGTTTCGATATGAAGTCAATTTATTTTAGAAATCGAAGATAGCTGTTGTGAATATGTGGAATTACCTAACTGAATTGCGGTTTTATGTTGGGTTTCTCCAGACAGATGTTCTAAGAAACAGTTTTGTAAAACTTAATTTATTGATATTTTTGGTTAACACAGATTGTGTTATTTGTGTTTTATCTTGGAAGTAATAATTCATAATTTATTTCATTGGTTTTAAACCAAATAAATAAATATTTTTTTGAAACTAACAAGCACTAAAATATACCTAACTGTTTTAAATAGCCAGTAGCCACCAAATTTTCTAATCTTCTAAGTTTCCTAAGCACAAGAAACTGAATTATCCTAAATTACTTAGATGGGTAGTTAACTGTATCTTTTTTAGAACTTGTGTATGTATAATAATTTAAAATATAAATAAGCCCTCACTTAAAACGTGATTATTCTGAGTAGCCTCCGATATGTTCCTTAATGGTCTAATATCAATCATTATAGGGCATTTATAACGTGCGCCATCGCACGATCTAAATGTTCGCGTTTCTTTAGCTGCGCGGGCGCAACACGTAATTAGATTATACAGTTTATGTATTGTGAATATCGTTTGTACGTTGTACTCTTGCTTACTGTTTGTCGTTATTTCGCTTCTTTATACATATTGTATATGTTGATACTTTTCTGTACTGGGTGACTAGAATTCCAAGCGGTATCAATGATAGGTTACTTTATCATTAACTTAGGTATATTTAAATCGAGGCCAAAATCCTATCAGTAGTAATTACAGCAACGATTACATAGATTGAGTAACTCCTTAGGAAGGTTGATTTTGGCGATTATGAATTATTACGTCGAGGAACTGGTCAAGTGCCAGTAAAAGTAAGTCAAGTTTTATACGACCAAGGTCTCGAGCAGAGCCGCGGGCAAGACCTAGTCTTGTGTATCTTTCTTTATATGGAGATGGACCGCTTGACCGATTACACCGATTATAGCTATTAACTACTTAAACGAATTGCTAAGTTTTTTTCTAACGTGTAATTGCTGGCGATTGAACGCATTCCGCTATTAGCACATAAACTGCGAGCGTTTAAAACAAACAACATACACAAAATTGTGTTTTCACCGCAATATCGAGTACGTACTAACAACCAAACAGCACAAATACTGTCGTCACCCGAGTTGAATTTGCCATTGAGTTGAGTTTGCCAGTCCGATTCATGATGAGGTGGCTTTAACTTGACCACCAATAGAATAAAGATGATGAAGCTGAACTAACTACAAAACAAACAATCAGAATCATTTATAAATTTAATTACTTTTAACTTGTTATTCTTATTAAACCTAATTATCTTTACAAGCTATACATTTTAAAGAAAGAAGAAAACGCTACTACATCTTAGCTACAGAGTGAAATGGTGCAAGAGTGTCGGTGACTTAGTTGGCTACAACATCCGGTCAGTGAACTTACGAACGCAGGTTCGAACCCTGCTGCGTGTCGGATCTTTCTTATGGTAAAATTAATTAGAATTTTTGAAAGCTTCTTAGCTCAAAGCTCTCCTAGTGCTCTGGTTGTACGAGTAACATAAATTAATTATATGTATTAATAAAAAAAAAAATTTAATAACCATTATAGTTATATGTTATATAATTATCTTGTTTATATGACTCTTATTTTATGAAAGCACAGGTGCACATTTGGAAAACGCTCATCTGTTGCGTTCGTTGAAATCTTTTGTTATGTTACACTTCGCTCGGCGTACTTCAGCAAAAACGTTGCGTTTCGTTACACGCGATCTTACAATCAATACGTTGAACATTATGTATGATTGATTGTCTTTTTTGTGCAATGGAACGTTTGTGAAAGACTTTTTTTAAAGAGATTTTTTGTAGATAAATGTTTTTTTCTGGAATTTTCTTTTTTATTAATCAGTGTTTCATGTTGTTTTATCTATAATATGTATTTCAGTTCAGTTGCACCTTTTTCTAATGTCGAATCTCAGTCAGATACAAACAATAAAATTGAACAGACAAACAAAAAGAAACTAGTTCAATCCAGGATTAAATCTAAGACCATTCGAAAGCGTTTACATTATAAAATTGTAAATCATTCATTCATCATACTTTAATCGAAAATAAGATCAAAATAAGATCCTGCATGAGCTTCGATTATTGAATGAAACAGAGCAAGATGAAAGACATTCCCTTCAGGAGGGAGTGCGATGGCGATAAGATTACTGCGTCGTTCGATTTCAAGATCGATGCACAATAAATCTTGAATCCTTTTTTTGTTGTGTGTGTCAGGATAAGCGGTGTTGCGAGTGTGTGAGAGACAGTTCTCGGCTACCGGGTAGCGGGTTCGATTCTCGTGTTATTTTATTTAATGCACACACGATTTATCGTCAACATTTACGGCGTCAATTGCTTTGAATGTATCGTATTAATATCAATGGTGCTATTTTAGTTTTATTTCGTAATGGAGACTTGTCCGTGGAGGTTGCTGTGCCGGCTTACTTTGCGTGGAAATAACGCGTGTAAGCAATTAAATTTCAGTTTTCTTGACATTTCTATAGGTTTGGCGTGAGATATTTTATTAGGTAGTTACACCGCTGAACTTGACGACGTGCCCTACGCTTCCTTTCACTGCCAACCTTCAGCCCAGGATACCCCAATGCTACACACGTTACTACCTTCACGAGTAAACGGTTTCACAAGAAACTACGCCTATTAATTAATTCTTCATCCAGTTATTAAAATATAACCCCCAAATAATCCAACCCAGATGACATGAACTCTCGCCTCGGAGCTGGCCACTTAATGATGGATGGCATCAAGCAATAGATACGTTGCACTCACTCTGTCAGCATTACTGTAAGCCGGTGACAAACGAGCACACGGTATTTGATAATTAAATCACCCATCAATCACAATAATGACGAAATCATGTGTAAGTTTTGTAATATAATTTTGATTCTAGGTACTTTAATACAGTTCTCAGATTTTTACAACCGGGTTAGCTCGTGCCAACTTCAAGCCGGACAATAAGTTTGGCGAGAACTATATGACATTACATGGCTAAGTCATCATGACTAAAACTCTTAAGTCATCATAAGACTGCTAATAGTTAGTGCACTATTAGATATAAGTAAGCCTCTCCAATAGCACGTCGTCCAAATTCTTTTTAAGCCAAGGTGGCTTAAGGGATCTTAAGATCTGTCTTTTAAATATTTAGTACTCTGTTCGGATTGATATTTTAATGAACTTGTCTTCGTGACTGACTTCGGCATACAGTTATTAGTCATTGATTAGGTCATATTTGCAACTAGTGTAATGTTGTGATTCATTATTTTTGTTATCAATAATGTAGATTACCGAGAATGACCTCGCCATACTTTAATTTCTCCATCAATTACATAGAAAATTAAAGAAATTTACCTAAATATAACTTGTTACCTTCAATCAAAACAATAACAAACATTATTCGATGCGAACGATCGCTATTTTTGTTACCCGAGTCCACATGATTAGCAAATATAATTACCAATTAATCAAAATTACAGACGGTAATAGGCACAAATCATAACATTAACATATCTATGGCATTATTAATATAAGCTGATGTATTCATCGCCGACCGCGCCCTCTGAATTATTAAAAATGAATTAGACCACACATATAGAATTATTTAACATAATCTGTGGGCAAAAAAGTGTTGAAGTGTATCAATATGGTATTGATATTTTGCGCGAGATATGATGAATGATTCAATGCATTTTTATGTAATTTGATTTCATTTTAAAGTCTTATTGTAAATGCTTTAAAGCGTTGATGGCTTAATGTAATGCCTAATGTGCATAACAGGCCGTGTAAGGTTCTTGTATTAAGTCATGCCTAACCGTTTTCAACGAGTCTTGGTGATATAGACGTGAGCATGATAGGGCTTTGATATTGATATAAAAAACTTTTTTTTTTTAAGATGCCATTAAGTTACACTTCTCGTCTTTCCATGTGTCAAGAATCTGTGACTCCCATGAAATTATTTAGTGTAGAAACTAAATATAAATATAAAACATTTCATTAAAATACCGACTTTTCTGATAGACTTCGACACTCAATGAAGAAGTAAGGACTTATTTTTTATGACGTAACATCCTAATAGTTAACCATGGGAAAGTTAAAAGGTGGCACCATAAGTGAGCACGTGGGAAGAGAAGAAACTCACTTTCACTAGATTTTAACTGTAATCTTATATGTCATTAAAAATATCAGTGTGTCGTAAAAATCGGATTAGTTTTAGAAAAGCAGCAGTTTTGTGTCAGAAGTTGATTTATACTAATCGATTTTCAAATTAAACAAACTGTCATTATACTATGGTAACGGTTAATCTCGATAATAACAAAATATAATAATTGTCAGAAATAAATTTAACATGCATGTTATTATTTATGTTGCTTCCGCCCGTGATGATTAAGTAGCAGTATTTTGTCTACAATATTCTTTTGCAAAATTCTACATTTCTAAAAATGCATTTAAAAAGTAAGATTTAAAATTTTCTTCATTTTGGGTTATAAATGTCACGACGCAGCTTTCATACAGCGGTCGCCATAAAACAGTAACTGCAACAATAATAACATTAATATTTAAATTAACTGTAGATTTTTGAAACGAAGACATTCTTATCGAAGCTTTGTCATCCATATTGTCATACTTACATAGGGAAAACCCTAACAACACGGTCATTATTGTTAATGAAGATTACGCATTTCCTCCATAAACACAGCGACGCACATCGGTGATTAAAGGTTACGCGTAATTGCGAATTAAGATAATAACCGTCACGGGTCGGCCGCGGTCGGAGCGACCCCGTATCGGCGTTTATCGTGTTAATCAATCAATCAAGATGCGCTTTCTTTACGTATTTATAATATGAGAGTGATGCGTACAGGGTCATTTGTCCGTAATGATAAGAGTTGTAGGAACTGTAACGTAGGTCTACAAAGGTTTCAGTTGCTATTCATATTGCATTTTAAATATTATCAGCTATTTTATACGCGTTAAAGACCGTGGTGATTTTGCAAAAAACTTAAAAGTATGGCAAATTGCAGCTTTCTAGATGAATTTTGGCTTTGCTTTGATAGATCAGTCATTCACGGTTTTCTTTTATATCTACAGTAACAGACAGAGTTAGTCAGTAGGTGACCATCGGATCGGAAGCATTTTCCGATTAATTCTGGCCATTTCTGGCTTTTACCAGCATTTAAAGATGCAAATATAATCTTACATAGGTACTGGAGTATGACCAAGAAAAAACAAAAAGTTGTGGTATAGACAATCTGCATTAATTCTGCATTTATACTATAAGCTTAAAGAATATCCGTCACGCTAAGCTATAGAGCTAGATGCAGGCGAATCATCTAAAACTGTTAGGGGTACATTCCATTGCTACAAGTAAAATTTTGATGCAGATGGCCAAAGATAAAAGCTTTACCAAACAACATGGAAGGTCCAATATCAGGACTCCTTATAAGGGTAACGTTAGTTACCAACATGTCAAATAGTACAACGAGGCTTCGTAAGTATAATACACCTTCCAATAGGCACTACAGCATCGACTAAGGAAAACTATTAAGTACCATAATACAAGTTGTAGATGGCAGTAAGTTACTGGTTGCTAATTGCTGCCTACACTACGATTTATGACGATAAAGTATTGCTAATTAACGCGCTGGGCATAAACTACTGTAATCAATGTACGTCGGATACCTGCTGTAATGTGTGCTAATTATCCGGATTAATTGTTAAGTGTCGACTATTTATCCTTGCTTAGCTATATATAAAAAGGAATAACACAGAAACATTTGATATCTTCTATAAGGCCTGTTTTTGTTTTCTAGAATACGAAGCCATTGATAACAATATAGCGATCGATACGCCGCGCTGGATTAATTTAACTCTCGCCGGCTTATTGAACACATTAATCGTCCAGCAAACCACAGTGTTCCTACAGTAATAATAAACAGTAATAAATGCTCCTCAGTTTCGCCTCACAAGTCTCACAACGTTTATTATTAGCACTAGTCGCTTTCGGCCAGAGGCGGTACCCGGCGACCAGAACACGACAGAGCTACTGTATAATGCTACGCGAAATTACTCCCAGCTACTGGGTTTCAGAAAATTACCAGTCAGAGCAGAGTAAAAAGCCCGCACCTACGAGAGCTCGTAAATAAACTTAATAAAAAATATACAATACGTCCATTTACGTCATATTCCAAATACCGAACACAAAGAAATGTGAATGAAACTACTTTGTCCACCATTGTATTGAACAGTTGTAGAAGAAAATTGGACTTTAATTTCACAGGTGCAAAGTACGAAATTGATTGTGAGATGTAATTGACAGATGGACTAGGTAACATGCCATCTCAATAGCAACACAAACATAGCGAGGTGCATAAAAACAACACTCGAGGCTGGGTGCGCGGCTACCAGGCGCGCAGTGCGGCGCGGAGGTGGCCGGTAGCCGACCGGTCCGGTAATGATACCAATACCTTTTAGGGCGCGTGTTATGACGGCCCAGCGGCAAAGTGTGGATACGACAGACATAACTGTAAACGGACCCTGTTCAAGTAACGGTAGCACATTATAATGCCTTTTTCGGGACAAAAGCAGATGTAGTTGGTATCTAAATTATGCACTCGGATGTTAAAATATCTTGGTCTATATGTATATCTAGTAAATGTTAAATTTCACCTATAGCCTAAGGCTCTGTTGTCGGAGAACTGAAATATAGTTTGAAACAACCATGTTTGGTTTAGAATACCTACCAAATCTAAAACAAAGCGAACAACAAGCGATTTTTTAAAACCAACAACGAAAAGCGTATATTTTTCAGAAATTCTTTTTTAGATTCCAACTGGAAAAATCGATAAACTTATTGGGAGAATTTTTGCGAATACCAAAAAATCCGATCTCTTGGCCATAATTATTGCAGAATTGGTACTCCCAAAAACGCACGTACCAATTACTCGATAAAATGCAACCTGTAAACTTATTTTTTTTTATCGACTTGTCTTTTTTGAATGAATCGCAACATTTAGGTTAGCAGGTAGTTAGAGAAGTCACTCCTAACCCTATGCTAAATGAAATCTGAGCTCTCTGTTTGTAACGGTTTAGCATAATTTGAAATTAACAGCTTAGCTCTGACAGTTTGTAAGGTGCGTCAATCAAATTCATAATAAAAGGCTTATCCACTCAAATCGAACGTTAAAGCCCTTCGCCATCCAGTTTGTCGACTCTCATTAAGACTGCAGTTAGTACATCTGAGTTTTTCCATCAGTTGACAGCGCAAAGAGAGCTCTTCGCGTCTTCTGTAGTCCTGGTACACAAGCTCTATCTAGCCGATAGCTATGATCATAGATAACCCTATCTGCATAAGTATTTTTTTTAAACTTGTAACGGACGATAATTTTTTTTTAGTTTCTATACAATATCCACAATATCAACAGTATCATTGAAATATATGATTGTGAGGGTTTGCAGAACGGGCGTGTAGAACAAGGCACCTGTTGACTCTCGGATTTAAAGATTGCATGCAGTGAATAATTTAACTTTGTTGCATAGAATATTGAAGCAGTAGATAGATATATTCAGATAGGACGTTGTTTAATTTGAATCTGAACTAGCTTTTATCTGACATAGCGGTGGTTTTGGAAAATCAAGTTAGTTTGTCATAATTCCTATTTAAACTTGTTTTAGAAGGTAGTAAATATATTATTTTCGCTGCACCTGTTGGAGTTGAACGCATTCAACAGACAACAGTAAAGCCTTCGTAATCCACTGTTTTTTTTTTTAAATTATATTATAATACAAATGGACCATCTGCTAAATGAGCACATTAAGCAAACATACACTTAATTAATTTAAGATTAGAAATGGATGAGATGCATTATTTAGTACCTTTTATTTAACCAACTTTTATTTAATTGAAGCCTTTAACTCTTTTTTTAATGTAGTGAACAAAAGCACAGTTTTTGTTGCACGAGTGATGTTGTCACAACGACTCCTTATAAGTAAGATGGCAAGCATTTTAATGGTGATATTGGTATCCGACCAACGGCGCTTGTTAGCACTATAATTTAATAGTCTTTTATTTTGTTATAACTATGTGAAATAAGTTATCTTTTAAGAAGTTTTAATTTCATGTGGAAACTATTGTAAACTTGTAATGTAGTTCGGATTCATATTGACACGATTTTTTAAATTAGGATAATGTTTTTTTTTTCATAGACAGCTTTCAACTAAGACGTAACAATAACATAACTGATTATTGACATCGTTGCGTATCTTATTGCAAAAACCAAAAAGCTACTTACATCTTATTGCAAACACAGGTCTATGAGAAGGATTATTAGCTTCTTGGATCTGGATTAGCGCAATCTAAACAATTATAACACAGCCAAACAGATTATTTCCTTCCGAGGATGTTTCCAGGCCGGACAAATGTTTCTCTGGCGGAACTTTACATTAGGGTATTTATTAATATACTTTTTATTATTCTGGTACGTAACCTGACGGTTGATCTAATGTGTGTCTATGACTGTAATTTGATCTATTTATCCAACTCTGAATACTTTATGACCGACTCTAGATCTACATTTGTAACCACTAGACCAATAAGAAGATACCTATCTTAAATTACTGTTCATTAATGATTTTTCTGTAACAGAAATTCTAGTAGTAAGCAACAATATCGTGGCCAGCTCAAGTGCATCATGGTACTACCCACACACCTGCTTATCTCCGCATCGCACAGATAACACACCGTTCCCGATCAAATGCATTTCTCTTGTACTCTAATAAGCCGACCTTGAGGCATCGGGAATTCCTATTGAATTTATCGTAGAAATGGCGCCCGTTTAAAATAGAAGCTGTGTTCGGCTCTGGGAAACTGTTGCGTAAGCTTGAGTTCGATGTTTAAATGCTATGTAAGTTTTATTATGTGACTGTTTGTATTTTATGTTATCCTGGTAGCTTGTCGGATTATTTACAGTTATTCGAAGGAATAAGGGGAAGTTAAATATTACAATTAGTTAATTACCTTTTAACTATAGTAACATTACTTCACTCTTGGAGATCCAAGCCTCTTTCGTACTCTTCACTTGGGCATGGTCACTAATGGGTATTAACGACAGAGCAGCGCTTCTGGTAAGAAGTTATCTCATCCTTCAAAGAACCCATTTATTGAGTCCAACATCCCAATAAGTCCCAAATACAACTTGGTAAAAATCGTGCATCTAAAATCTAAGGGCTTCTGTATCGGTCGGTGATCGCCGGGTCACGAGCGAAGTTAGCCGAACGTCTCTATACATTGGCAAGTTCGCGGGTAATTAGCAAGTGACTTGCGCAGGCGCCGCGGGGATGCTTCTGGTGATAACACAGCTATTTGCTGGACATTATGGGAGTTGGATTTTGTTTTTATTAATAAGGCGGTTCATGGAAACTAAAATGTAAGGGCTTTACGCGTAGTGTTTATTTAACTAAAGTGCTAATGCTATGTAATGTAAGCAATCTTGAATTGAATTTCTGACGACGTCTGTGGTCTAGTGGTTAAAGTACCGGACTGCTGATCACGAGTACAACGTCGTGGATAAATATAAGTATTTGTGTTTGTCTGGATATTTCTAATATATTATGATAAGTATGTTTTTACAAGAAAAAATTATATAAGTTTTATATGTATCCATTGTGTTTTACCCATATTACAAGCCCTGCTTAGTTTGGGTCTAGATGGCGCTGTGTAAAATGTCCAAAAATATTTATTTTAGTCTTGCTATTCTTCAATTCAGTACAATAAAATTATATGAGTGTTATTGGGGACATCAGTTCGGGCCACCGTGTTCCTTCCTCTGAGGTGACGCATGGTTTCTTTCCGTTCATTAATTGTACCCGATGTAAGGATTTCGTAATACAAAATAATGTGTGTGTGTAGTATTGTGTCGATATCTCAAAGTAATTAAACTACAATGTCTCAGCTGCTTATCGTAGCATGTTGTCAACCGATACGGGCGGCCAATTAAACATGCCTAGCGATGCCTGCCCTGCAAACTGTCTGCTCGTAGTCTAAACGACATCTTTGTAATGTGTCGTCATGAGGCGCAGGCGCCTCCACTTCTTCTTATCGTATTTGGTATCAATGGTAAAACTGATTAATAAAAAAGTTGGACCCAGTAGGTGATAGGTGACCGTGACCACTTTAATTGCGGCATCAGTTACATTCATTAAGGCCTCAGGATAACTCTGAGCCTTCACTGACATGGTCGTTACTGGCATTTGAAATACTGTGTTGTGCTGTGATAATTATTATTTTGTAAACTCCAATGTTCGCTTCAGCATAGACCACTTGGTATGTTTTGTTTTTTTTTGGCAATGATAACGTACATGCACGTAAAGTGTACGTACAGGATACTAGCTAGCAGGATCTAACTCCTTTTGAATCTCCCAAATATTGATAGAAACGTCGCAGTAGTAAACGTCATTATTTCCAACACAACACTGATCCTTAATCCCATGTTACACGCACATTTCTCAGAACGAATTTTACTCTCGGTACCAAACATCTCGATCTACAATCAAGAAACATCAAAGGAAACAACATCTAAATAAATATAAAATATCGGAGTATCAGAGTCACGACCTATGGCCTCGCCTGGGAACCGACCGTTAATTCCTATCGGAATCCACGCAGTCCAATACAGAGGGAATCTAACACGTTCATAATTAATTCTCACACGTATTATGACGAGGTGACGTGATGGACGGCGTCGTAAACGTCGCCAGTTGGCCGGGGCAGGCCACTGGCCACTCTGTGATCATTAATAGTGCAGTAAAAACCTGGCCTGGAAGCCTGCTGTTCAGTTTGTGGGAATTGTTAAAGAACCTTTGCATCAAAATTATTAAGGGCAAAAGTGGATATCCAACGAAATAATTAAGAGCTGAGAGTTTCATTGAATAATTTTCAAGATTTACGAGAATATTTGAAGCTGACCGTTAAAAATTTCTCACAATAATAAAATGAACGTTATCCGAGATAAAGGAAATACGTAAAATTTCATAATCGTAAATGACGATGACGGATTATCAAATTTTACAGTAATACGTACACCATAATTACTTAAAAAATAATTTCATGTAGAGGTTTTACTTCCATACACAATCTGTTGGTGCAGGCTATTTTATTAGCGGTACGTTCGGTGGCGCAGGCGCGTGTAATTGCCCACATAAATCTCGCCCGGCGATTGATCCAAAGAAGGCGATTAAAAATTTTGTAGTTCAACACTTATAGTGTGGGCCGGGTTCTGTAGTAATGAGATTTTGGCTTTTTAATTAGAAAGTCGTCATTCTTGTTAGAAATAACATATGTTTTTATGACACTTTGCAGTACTTATTAAAAAACCAATAATAACAACATTAATCTTTGAGGTACTAAGCGTAAATAACAAAATTCGGTTTTTATACGAGTATCTAATACTACGAGTATTTTTTCAGGAAGCTAAATTATAAATATGGAACTATATTCCAAAGCTATAGTACTATAAAGTTATAGTTAAGTAAAATACTTCATGCTATACTGTCTCCGTCAGATTTAATTATTTCATTCTAATCATCCAGAGTGGTTACATAACTGGACCCCAAATCAAAATCCTCATATCTTATAACACAGCTTTCTTCCATTAAAATTCGTCACTCGAGGTCCTCCGCGCCTCAGATAAGTGTATTCATACGTTTTTTATTGGTGCCGCTCCATCCTCAGGTTACAGCGACACGGAATAAATTAAGCTACCGGACTTTGATATTCTCATTCGGTAGTTGTGTCATTATATTTATTGGTCTCTTTTGTTTGCGGTGAATCAATTGGGATCAATACTTTGTAGAAGCCATTAACGTTTTTTGTTTTTTATTATTACATAATTCTTATTTGATTATGTTATTTAGAAGTATTTTGGTTTCACCAAATCATCATTAACCCATTAATTTTTCCAACTGCTGGGCACGGGTCTCCTCTCAGAATGAGAGGGGTTAGGCACTTGTTTAGTGCGGGTTGGCAGACTTCACATGCTGTCGAGAAGATCTCTCAGATTGTCTTCTCTTATTTTCCTTCACCAAATTGATTTACCAAAGGTTACATTACACTAAAAAATAAAACCAGGACTGATCTTAGACGTGGTGGCACGTCAGGATGAATTCACTGACCAAAATCATACAGCTTGGTAAAATACAATATTTTACAAGGTTCTATTGCTATCGACAATTACTCGAACATCAAAGTTTAGTCCTGTAGGTTTTTTGAGGAAATTCCCTGCTATCTTTGGAGCAAAGGTTCAGCTGATCTAACTTGAATCAGCTCACCTGTTCCAATAAGAGCATCGCGTGATCATTCATAAGTGAGACCAACAAATCGTCTGCGCAACATAAAATTCACGCTTCCTAATCACTAGATCATAAAATACTCTATAAATCTCGTGGCTAGTATAGCACTTAGTTTCAGTGTTACCGCCGGTGCTAATGAACAGGTTAATTAGGGCCTGCGAACATAAGTCGTCGGTCGTGGGCCGCTTATCGGCAGATAGCGATATCACGCACCGCCCGATGTATGGGAACGTATTATAACCGCGCTATTGAACAATCCCAATGTATGGCAGCTTTTAAGGGAGGAACTCTATTGAACGCTTACAATTGTTCCAATATAATATGTAGAGGTGTTAACGCATTTGCTCACGCAATTTTTTTTACAAACTTAGTAATTTTCATGTAAATGTAGATCAAATGTAGTGCGAAAGTCAGGTTTGTATAATTTAAGTTTAAAATATGATCTATAAAGTGTTATTCTAGAAATGTTGCTACCACGTCGTCCATTTATGGCGACTGTCGCTCTTTTGTTTGGATACACAATTATTAATCAACTAATTCTGCAATTTGCTTATCTTCTATCTATAGATTATAGCGATACTATAAGAACAAAGGATGATTCTCGAAACACTACTTTCTACATATACGCCTAACGCCTCCAAATTCTCACTACAAGAATTTTAATAGTCCTACTTTAAAACAAGTGGAGAGCAAAACAGAGCGTAACGTAAAGTTCTAATTAGATAACTATCTGGACAATATATCGCTTCCCCGAGGTGATTGGTGGGCGATGAAAATTTCACGGTGAGCTCTAGCCCATCGAAATTATTTTATTGACGGAAGCCGGTACTCATTAAGGGGCTACCGGGCGAGCCGGTGCCACTCACATAAACACCGCCTATCGGGCCCAAACCCAATACCACTCCACATGCACAGGGTGCTTACATTGCTCACCTTTTTATTACAAACTTATTTGACACATCATTTTCACACTAACATTGTTAATTGTGTAAAATAGTTGGTAGATAGGCATCATAGGATTTACTACCATGGTTTACTTAACGGGAAAAGAACTTTGCGGGAAAATAAGTTTATCTTAAAGATTTCAACATTCTTTGCTACGATTTGGCAGATTCAGTATCATTATACCTAGTAATGCATATTGTATCCTCCCTTTATGGTAATTAATTATAGCATTCCATGCTCTAAGCTTGTATGGAAATTCCTCTTATGGGAACAGAATTATGTAACTTTCTAAATCAATATGCACTTGAAACATTGGGAACTCATCACCCTGTGCATGCGGACGAGCGTGCGGGAGTGCGGGACTGGAGGCGCGGGGGCAGTGTGGCAGCGGTGCGCGTACGCCGCGGATTGAGTTAAATGCCTTCTTATCTCGCCCCTAATGGCCCCGGGAACATGTCAATTCATCACACGCATGTCTCACACGCTCTTTTCTAACTCAACCTTTTCCCGACGTCGCATACTTTTTGTAGGTCCGCAGTCACGATGTTGATACCTCGTTGACGTCGCTGACAACAAACGTCCGATTTTTATGTCTCCAGATAATAATATGTAAATTATCGTGTGTTTAGCGAAACAAACGACGCTGTAAAAAGGTGTCGGCGTCGGTTTATTCGGTCATAAAAAGATCCGCAAACTTATGCTAAATAAACACAACTGTAAAAATCTTTTAGTTTCACTTGGAACCGCAGTTAAGTCTTTTTTATTAAAAGTTCCTATTTGATATTTGTTCTCATTTGCGTAGCTAAGTCAATGTTTATCTTTAGTAGCTGCAACTTTAAAAAAAATGTAGCAAAACATTATAGTTGTGATTGTTTTTCCTCGAAGCATATTTCCACTTTAGAGCCTGCCTATAAAACTTCTGAGGCGTTTGTTTGTGACAGTGGTTTGTTTTATTGTTAAGTTTTAATATAAAAGGAATAAAAAGTGTCGGTGGCAGCGGAAGCCGCTACTAAGTCGGTCGATAAGTGTGAGAGCCGACAAAGGCACTAATACGTTTAGGAGGCATTATAAATCAGTGAGTCGAGTTATCACCGGCCGACAATTAAGATGTCGACCATCTGAGGGAACGGCCGGGCGGCACGCACTCCCCTCAGATGGACTAACGTGGCTTTTGGGAATAACAGTGTCCATTGCTACGTTTGTTGAATGTATATCGACTCTGTGGGAGGAAAATAAGCGATGAAATGTAAAATGCTGAACCTTTTCTGTTATGTTTGGATTCTACTCTCAGTAGCAATGAAATGATGTGTGTTAAAGTTACTGTACTTATCAATGACGTATGTGCGTATACATACATACATTGAAAATACCGAACACTCGACGTTTTAAAACTTTATTTATCAAAGAAGAGTAACAAGCACTCAAATGTCATTTGCTTCTGAGTTATGAGAGTAAAAATGTTTTCTTTACCAATTAGAATCTTAAAACATTACAATATCTTATATTTACGAGCAAATTATTTTAATAAATGCATATATAGATGTACCTACTATTAACAAGTTACTATAAATAGAGTTCAGTAGCATGACATAAAGTTAGTAATCCGATTAAAAAGTTAACATTCTCTATCAGATTGTGAATACTTAGCGGAGTTCGAAGTATAACTTTGTAACCGTGAAACCGAAAACTTTCCAACTTGTTCAAGGCGACTATTTCGCAACAAGAAAAACGAAACAAATAACGCGAGTTTCGATAACAACACTTGGGAATCGATTTCGAGAGTAACCATTTAATTATTTTATCGATAATCTCGCATCGAGTGACCAGCAACAAAATAAGAAGACCGGAGAGTAATCGTCGCTTAGGCCGACGCCCAGTAGCCGGCGGCGGTTGCCGGTCGATTTTATCGTCTCATAACAGTCTCGATTTATAAGTATCGATTATATGTATCGATCCCTTGATACGATGCGTTCACGGTCATTTGGCGCGTTTTTTTCGCTCCGCTCCGGACGATACATGTTCTCTAAATAACAATTTTGTTCGATAAGTAATTAATAATGGTTCCTTTTAGAGGTTGAGTTTATTTTTAAGAATAAATAAATTGGCTTGTAATTGTAATTTGTAAGTACCTACCTACTCGGGATTCCAATAAGAAATTGTTGAACTCAATAACATACAGTGTCAATGACAGCGTGTGTCACAATATAATTTTATTCCATTGTTGTCTATAAAAGGTGAGTACCGATCTTCTTCGATTTAATTATCGATCTCAGTGCTCAGTGAATCATCAATACCAATCGTATCTAGGAAATAAGTCGAATATTTCATTTACTTAAGGTTATTTCAAATTGGCCTGAAGCGCTTCGTATAACTTTGCCGTACCTTTTTAAAGTCAGACAGGATAAAAATAGGCTGCCCTTTTCTGTTACAAAAGTCCCTGGAACGAAAGTCACTGATAGCCATTGTTTCTTGAAGACCAGAGGGTAATTTATTTTTAACCAACCACCGAAAACCCGGAGGAAATTTTTAAATAAGTAATCAAGTTATGTTTACTGACTAATATTACTTGGCAAATCTTCCACTTGGGTTACAGATTACCTTCTTAGAAATGTCATGAAAATAACAAGCAACAAAAAAAACAGCAATTGTACTTGAAGCTCAGACCTCACGCAGAACAGCCGTGTTTGCGGCGACTATACTTATCAAAGCAAGCTTACCCAAACCATGGTGTAATATATTTTACACTATGCTTATGCCCAAACTGCCTAGTTAGGTGTAAAGGGCACTTTGTCCCTAGGTTTTAATCTCCAAAGCCAGTTTTACAAAAATATAAGATACGCAGCTAATGCTCTTACAATTTAATTAAAGGGCACGATGCAATTTGCGGATGTTATAGGTGCGGATAGTTCAAGTGGTCGGCCGGACAGCCGGACGGTCGGACATTCGGACGACCATGCCGCTGTTGTCGGCCCGACAAATGTCACGCGGCAATAATCGTTAACTCGTTAGCGCGAGTTGCGCGGGTTACTCCGTACACAACGCGTTAAGGCCATGCAACATTTATATGACGTAAGGAATTATTGTGTTCAGGTTTAAATCAAACTGTGAAAAATTCCTTCTCAAAGAAATACTGATGTCCATCAACATGCATGTTGTTTATATAATTTGTGGGAATGGGTGTTTTTTAAATTACTTGACAAGTGATAGACGAAGGCGTATATTATATTCGGTTTCTTCCTATCGACGTTTACCCACCCCATAATAATTTTTAATGCCCCCACTTTTTCATTTTGTAACTTTTCCTTTTGAGATTACTGGTCGTGTGATCTGTACACGTAAGAAATTTGACCTATTATAATGTGCCAATAAATTTATCGTTATAGCTTCTGTGTCGTGAATACGTTTCAATGTCCATCATTTAATCAATGGACATTTAAATTTGTCCATCACACCACAGATTATCTTAAAATTTAAGTAAACCATTAAGCTTAATCGATTCTCACGATAGCTTCACTTATTACCCGTCGATATTCTAAAAAAGATCAATATGGGAGTAAAAATTAAACTCTGAAATATCTCGATGCCTTAACTGAGATAACTTGGCATCGCGTTAAGAACATATTTAATGCGGGATTCAATTAAAATTTGACATGTATACGGTATAAAGTAGGCAGGTTATGTCTCGGCTGGATTATCACGTCGTGCAGCGCGGACAAGGGGTGGGAGGGGGGGACACGTGACGACTCCGGTACAGAATATAGTTCTTGTTACGAGTTCATAGATGTCTGTAGTGAAATTATTAAGGCGATTAGTATAATGTCTGGCTGGACTCGTTATTAAATGCATGGCTATGAACTTGTAGTATAGGTAGGTTTCATCGATTAATTACCTGATACTGTATTTTTTTGTTGTTGTACTATTAGGTTAAAGGTTATAATTATATGTATAAGATTTACTACTACTTATACTTATATACTTAACTCATACTTACTACTATACTTATATATTTGTAGGTAGGAGTAGTAGGAGTAGTAGTAGTAGGAGAAAATGTAGGTATAACTAATACTTTTTTTAAATTGCTCGGAGTTTTCAATGTTAATAATAGCTGAACCAAAAATAATTTCCTGGAACCATTTGTTTGAATTAACAACAAAACTTTTGACAAATAAAAAAGCTTATTTTGGAAAGTACGGAGTTATAATAGGTAGGCTTGGGCAATCGGCTCCGGGCCAATTTGTAGGGCAATTTGCATAACTTAACCCTTCAATGGTAGCTGTGACGAAAGTGTTCGTTTATTGGAGCAAAAACAAAACACGCGGGACACGTTACTGTTTGCTGACGGTTTCTTTACAAGCCCAGTGAAAGGCGGCAACGGGGAAAAAAATTACAAATTAATGATACTAAACAGTATGATCTCTTTTTGAAAATACACATACATAGTTTTATAAGGAAACATAACTTAGAATTATTTCAATAAATTATTTTAAAACATAAATCGCAATAATTATCTTCTCCGTTAATTTTTAATGTTACTTAAACAGTTAATTAATGTGAGCGAACTAACTTGACACCTCAGTGCTCACTGTTGCAGACAACAAGATGCACTGTTAATTTCTTCTCGTAAATCACACAGTGTAAACATACATTATCTGTGTCCTTAATTACTGTATAAAATATTCCCCATGCTTACATTATTGAGTTATGCCACTACCATACAAATGTTAATGTGCATATTATGTTAAACTAACCAACCCAATTAGGTATAATGAGCTCATTAAATACATATAATTTTGACAGTTGTGGTGACGTGCTGCTGGGCTAGTCTCGTCTGGGCTGAATTTGTTATCTTAACCATGATATTATCTAATTAATAGTTAGCTTTGTCTATTTGTGCCAAAATATTTTTTCAAATCATCATCATTGCGTATGGCATTCACCCTGCGTGGATCAAACCTCTATGTCTAAGTTTTTTAGCCAGTTATTTTTTTTCTAATTACTATTGGTACCTTATAATAATTACAATGTTTGTTGATAAATAATTACTATATTCAAATGAGTATTTATTAATAAGTAGAAACGAATGTCATATTATTTTTGAAGTGTATTTTGTATTTTATCATATACATAGGTATAAAACCATATGATATAAAACCATAATATTTATAGAAATATTATGGTTTTACAATACATATATCTAATTATAGTTGTATTAGACGCACAGAATTACCTCGTGTAACTAGTAACATCCTGTACAGACCGCAACATTTTAAAGTAATTAAACTTTACGACACGACTTTTTGCCAACTCTTCCCCTTTGTCCGTCCGTCCGTCCGTGTATTGCGTCAGAGTCCGTCGAATGCCCGCCGACAATATCGACATCCATTACACTATTTGTTTCAAACAAAAACTGGAGCAAAATGCTTTTCCGAAAAAACATGCCGCGGTCGTTGCGACCACCATTCACAAAAAAGGGTTACATTTTTGACATGTTTGCATAGGTGAAACAATGTAACTGTATATTTTTTATCAATTTACTTTTGAGAGAAATATTTTATTACACTTTTGTAAGATTTCTTCGTTTTGTTAAATTTCATATTAAATTATAAGTACTCACAATTTTATTGACAGTAAACATTAAAATTATCATAAACAATTTATTTTCAACGATCTGTACTAAAACATTTTACTTGGATAAAAAAAACATACTTAATTTGAATGTTATTTCTTTATTATTCACTCGTAATTCTCGGTTATAGAACAATAAAGTCATACGCGTAGTACAAATAAAACAGCTATCTGCGTTCATAAAAAACATTTAAAAAAACTCATAAAGACACCAACGGTGACTTTGGACAAAACGTGGACAGTAGTCAAGAAAAAATTGTAACGGTCTTATTTTTAACGATCACTTTTAAGAACCCTTTATTGAGAAATTCCGTTATGAGCAAACAAAGCGAGCTAACGTCACGGCCACCGATAGATTATGCAAAAACCCTACAGGGTCTTCCTATTCAATGTATCAATTCCCAGGCACTATAAAAGGATCTCAACGGCAATCGATATTCAAGGAGATGACATCTTGTTTGAATATTCACATATTTCCCATGAACCCGATTGAATCGAACCAAAGGGTTGCCTAGGGTGGATGCGTCTATAGGCAAATTCGATTATCTCCTAGCATTCTCACGCACATCCCGCGGCTACACAATAAATCTTTGCATACAGAGCATAATAAAAAAAACGCTATTAAAAAACGAACTATCTATGCGACGCTCCCTACCGAATATGCATAAGAAAAGAACCGTACACACCCAAATTATACGCCAAGGTGACAAGTGCTGGGATCCATCAAGTATCACAATGGTCTAGAACCCTTTGTGCAACAATAAATGCGGAACTATCTGCGCGCGCGGTGCGCTTGCAATTTTTTTTCTATGCGTTTGCGTACCTGTAGCCCTTACGTAGATGTGGGGACAGTTTATTTGCATTTTTTTTGTATTATTCCTTTGCAAACAGTATCTTAACCCTATTCAGTAATGTCAGGGGTTAGGTTGCACTTAATATTCAAAAAGGGCAGGTACATTTCTCTTAATATTCTCGCATAAATTATAGTCAGGTACATTTGGGTCTATTGTGCATCGCGAAAGGGGGCCGCGAGCTAAAAGGTGTAACGCGAATATTGAAGATTTGCTATTTTGCTTTTTATATGTTTGCTGTAAAGTTGATTTTTATTACTCTGTATGATTGTAGTTTGATATTTAAACCAAGATGTTAGTGGATCCGCGACATTTCACTTCCTGAATGGTTTAACCCGTTTCCTTTGTAAGAATTTATGCAAAAAAGTTTCTACCCATCCTATTTTTTTATTGAATAAAATTTAGGGGCTATGCACATTATGCAAATGCGCGCATAAATTTAAATGTTACACACGTTTTTTGATATTGAAAAGGGTTTCTTATACAGTCGACATTAGATATAGATTTGAATGTATTCATCTCGTTGTTTTTTAAGATTATAAGTAAGTATGCAATTTTTTTCGTATACTCGTCGGTTTAGTAATACGGTTCTTACTATATTTTTTTCTCAGGACTGGTGAAGAAAGAGTCTACCGTTAGGAGGTCGAATGTGTGTTACCTTTTTTATTGTGTTAGGAGTGACATATGAAGCGGGACCCTGGATTTGGATTAGAATATGTAATTACTTCCTTTACGGTTTTCGGAAACGGTTGTTAGGGCTGTTATTTAGTGTTGCCACCTTTACCTCCGGCGTGAGGGTCGCGGGTAGTGCATCGATTGTATGTAATCAAGGAGACGTTTATTGTATGCTAATCATTGAGTAAGAAATAGATAGGTTTATGGCAGCATGTGATTTATTATGGAAATCTATTTCTGATTTAGCGTTGGATCGATAATATCTTGTTAAATTAATTTCATTTTAAATATGTAATGCTGCTATCGGATTTTGTATATAAACACTTTCAGTAACTAAAGCCGACATTTACTTAATCAATTAAGTAGGATCTAATAAGGTTCAAAATGCAACTATCAGCAATATTATTTATCGACTTGTTAACTACTAGTAGAGGTATTGATTTACTTTATTTTACGAGCAGCTCCACTTTTGACTATAAAAACCTATTACCAATAATATCAGCCGACAAAATAAACAAACCTGGGGCCCGTTATTAAAAAAAACCTCCCGCTGAAGGGCGGTGCACTGATTGTTGTCGAAGGAACGCTTTTGCAAAAAACCACACGTTTTTTTGGAAAAAAATAAGTTGGTCCCTTTTTGCGCCCGGGTCCATTGTCTCCGCTCTATTGTCTTGGCGATTTAAAATATTTTATGCTTTCCGGATGACGATAATGTTTTGGACTTATTTTTCGATAACTATTATTTAGCGAATTTATTGTTTGTGTGTCGCAGGTCGCGCTCCCATTGTTTTTGTAACGAACGGTAGGCGAGTATCAACATCGATTTTTATCGTTTTAAGTAGCAATTTGTACACGGATGCCGCCGTCCGACGGCTTTAATAAAATTGCCTAATTTCACGTTACGTTGACAGTTTTGTTATTTTCCAATTTGATGGCTGTCAGATAATTCCGTGTTGAACTATTTGTGTTTACAAAGTTTCTAACTGTACTGTTTTTTTGTCAAATGAAAATTAGGAATGTTGATTGCAGATAACGAACTAGCTATTATACAGTGTGTGGCAAAAAGTAACGGCATGTTAAACGATTGTTAATGTTTACAGCGATGTTCTATTTGATTAATAAAAACACTAGGTTCTTTTTTATTTTAATGAATTTTATTACTTATTGAAATGTAAATCAGGTAATAAATCAAGCAAACATATACAATTCGATTCGTATTTGCCAATAGATAACCAAATAAAACACATTCCAACCATTACCTGCCCTAACGCTGTAAAAATACTGTCAGCGCAGAACTATGGAAATCTATTCATATTATCAGCCCAAATGTTTGATAGTAAAATTAGCATGATTGCGCCGGCGATGATTTATTTTGAAATTATTCAAATTGCCGCTCATTGATACCAATCAATGTGTTTTTGTCCAAACTCGACGGATTAGCATGAGAATGGCAAAGGTGTTGCACAATATATAATATATATTACATTTTAGTGATATATCGTTTATTGGTTATCGTTTAGCGACAGCTGCCAACTGATTACCTACTTTTATATCCATGTGGGTTACTGTGTACCCGATGTCCAAAGTTGTGTTCTGTATATCCAAAGAACCTATATATCGAAAATATTAAATAACCACATCAACTTTTGCTCTAAGTATAAGTTTGGGACAATCACTTAATAATATTTATTAATACGCACAACAAATTTGAATAATATCAAATAAAAAATATTTAAATTTATCTCCCAAACTCTTAGAAAAAAGGTAGTGAGTTTTATTAATGGAAATTATTCGCTACAATACTTACCATTAATTAACTTTGTTTATTAAATCAAAACAAGAAGTATTATTGTAAGAAAACAAGTCATTGCGTAAATCATTTAATCTAAGAAAACTGTTTTGATTTTATCGGTATAATTAACAATATGTTTGCAAATTTTTATTTACAATTATGTCTTTTATGCGAAGATAATTGCTGTAATTGCAGAGGCGAGTTGATTAACAGCCTCGCCTGGAAAACCCGACATGAAGCGGCCGTACGCAAGTACTTTGTAAGTACTGCGTAGGTAGGTATGTGTTAGTACATGACAGCGATACATAAATCGCGAATTTTAATTAATCGTTAGAAAAACGCATCGTCACACCTTTACCAGGTGCACATTTACCAGACAATTTAACTGTAACCCGTAACCCGTGGAATGCAAATACGTTACCCATAAATAAAGTCGCATTTAATGCCATCAATGGTTGAGAAACGCTTGTTATTTATATGTTAATACCGCGTAACCCCGACGTAGGGGTTACCAACTATCGACTACTTATTTGTGACATTGAAGAAATTCGAAGTGATTTGCATTGCAAAACAGGCATCGTTTCCGTTCGCCCTGCTATTGACAATCGATGATTAAGTGAATACTGTGGTTTTTGTTATTTTTGCCTTGTAACGTAACAGGCAGATGGTCGTGCCTTGTAACTTATGCCGCTGCCACGCCGATAGATGGCGCTACTTGTACGATTTTCCATAGCGATCGATATATTTTGTGACACAGTTGGAAGGGCTGCAAAGTTGAATTTTATGAAGTTTCTTTATATATTTCTATTGTCTGATCTGATTATATAGTCTCTTGACTTCTATAGGGAATTTAGATAATTTCTTTAAGCATTTTATAATTTTCGGTAAAAAATATAAATAAATACCAAATATGAACTGGTTTTGAATAATACCATAAATATTAAAATTTAATGTTTTTATACATTACATCTATTTATTTTTATGTGCACATTTCCATAATACGACAAAAATTTGAAAACTAAAATTTTTATTTTCCTTATTATCAATAAAAAAAAAATGATTTTTTATAAGTATTCATTTGATATCATAAAGTTTTTTACTAGATAATAGTTATTTATAAGGAAACGTTTACGTCAATTACCTTGGATAGCATTTACGTGGACAACCATCAGTGCCTCGACCATGAGTTTTTCTAACTAGACTCGCTAGCGACTCCGTAAAATATTTTTATGGAAAATCCTCGCAGCGCCTCTAGCGGTTACGTAAGGAACTAAAATCTAATATGAGATTACAGCGTTTCGATGCGTAAAAAACCTATCGAAGGCCATTCGATAGAACTCATGGTTGGCGTACAGGGTACTAATCAGCATTTAGTTGGAACATAACGGCACTAACAGCTAACAATATAAAATAAATTAAACTAAAAAAATAGTGAATTATTTTTAAATACTAATTTAAAACGTCCCTGTTAGATAGTATCCAAGTTTTTATAACCTTTTGAAAAGACTAGTACCTAATGTTACTAAGTTCTGCGCTCATTAGTGTTTCTGGTTCCATTAAATAGGAGGCGAGCGTATTACAATAACACTACTCGGCGTGAAAATCGAACCTGCAATCAACTCAGTGGTTGTGCCTGCGATCATTAGGGCAATGGGAGAAAAACTTGTTGTAAATGATAACTTTAGGAAGGGCAGTTCTCCAAATATCTATCTTTACCGAGTATCTACCTGTCCTTACCTATGAGATAGACAGCTACAAACTACCCACGCAGTGTATAGTACATCACAGTAGTGCGTGATTAGTCATACACACGCAGCATTGTCAGTTGCTCGTCTAGTATTGTCGCCGGCTGCGTCTACGCAGCATATACGCTGAGACACGCACTAGGTGCATTAGACGTCGCGGTTAAATTATATCGAATAGAATTCGAATGAGGATCGTCAAAAGTATTATAGAATACCCTAAAATTACAACACTATCTGAAACTGATAACCTGACAACCTGAAATTAAAATAATTCCATCTTCAGGTGAAGTCGAAATATACTTTTTTGGCTTCACTTATTTCAGTCAATATTCTATTTAGTGGAAGCCCCTTATAACTAATGATTAATTCTAATGAGTTTTAATTTATGATCAGTATAGAACCTGTATACTTAGAATCAGTAATGTAATTCATTTAACAATGACACCTGTGCTTACATACCTGTAGAAACACAAAAACTAATGAATGTCAACATTTGAATTTGTGAGCACAAAAAACTTTAATGTCCTTCATCACTGTATTAATTATATTCGCTAACACCTTGTGATACAAATCTAATACTGTATTAATTATAATAATTCTTGTGTTCCTTTACCCAGTGTGAAACCGCAGCGTGTTTCTCGTCACGTGGGTAGGCACGCTGCACGCACGAGACATGTTATTTTTGTCACATTGTCATTACACCAGTGTTCCGGCCAAATTGCAACGCCGCGATGCCACCATGCATATTCATCGCTGTTATTGTCTCATACCATATTGTGCCCACCTTAGACATGGACCAGCATAATCAGACCCCTAAAGCTACACACAAAACCGTCCCTTACACCCGATTTGTGTATGTAAAAAGCGGTAAGGAAGGTCCAGAAACAATGGTCGTGGTACACAAAGCGTTCATAAAATGTCAAGAGACCAGGGTCTGAAAGAGTGAGGCAAATGAGAATGCAGCAGTTGTTAAGTTAATCGCAGTTGTTTTGAAAGTGAGGAACCCGGGGTCAATAGCTCTGCAGCTTACTGGTCCATCTTTTGTCACAGAAACGCGATTCGAGAGATTTTTGTAATGAACAGAAAATAAACTAATTTCATATTAAAAACATAAAAAGGAGAATTACTATTCATATTAATATCATTTATTTGCATTCTACTTATAAGTGATACTGATAATATGCAATTTGAAATCATTTTCACAAATGTCTAGCCTCTCCCTAAAAGAAATTCTTTAAAAGAGGCCTACGTAAGCGTTTTCTAACGTTTCATTATCTTTATTACATTTTAAATTAGTAAAATCAGTTTTTCGAAATCAGTCTTGATATCTCCTGCTAATCAACGCACATAAATTGGTTATAATAGACATGTATCAGCGATAACCGAGTCACCGATGTTGATAGCGGTGACGCTGAGACCCGCTCTCTCCAGCTTTCGCAAAAAACCTTATTAATAATTATAACCGACCGGCCTGACCCGCGACCTCTAGTTTTGGAGACCGTTTAGAGCTTACGATACGACTAGTCGGATACACATCAGCTTATTAACGAAACTTTTTGAATAAGTAGTATGTACGTTATCCTACTACTATTTAAAATTGATATTTTTCCTTTTATAGACACTAGGATTGATTTGACTGGACACTAACAATTCATGATATAATTAAATTTTTAACACTAACAACTCTATAAATTGGTCATATAGTATAGATATTATTACTATTAAAAATCGATGATGTCCTTCTGGTAAAAAGACAACGACCACGACGCGATCGTTCGTTTAGACACGCAAAACTTCAATCGTATCGTGTAAACATCTCCATCATTAGACTCCGCATAATTTTTAATAAATTGAATTAAATGATATGTATACTCGCTAACTGTATTATATCTAATGGCGTGTCACGACTCACCTGTACCATCATTTGTACCGAAGACATTTCGGCGCGATGATGTTGCTTACAGAACATCTCCACACCACGCCACTATAGGCCTTAGTAAGAAACAAAAAAAGGGTCTCAGAGAATATAATCGTATAGCATTATATAGAAAGTTGGATAAAGAGATCAAAGTTACAAATGATTTGGTTTTGTAAATAATTTTGTAATATTATTGGTTTGTTGTGTAATGTCTGAGTTTGATAAATGAATATTAAGGCGATTGATATCGATATTGGGGTTTCTACATATCGATTTATGGGTTTCTGTCGAGATTGCATTTTTCTCGAGTAAAAGCAGGCTAGTAGAGCAGAGGGACTAGAAACAACACTTCTGCACTCTGCGGGCTTTTCTTTTTCATATAGTTCTGTCATCCTACGGAACATTTTTGCAAAAGTATTTCATAATAAGAAAAAGCCCACTCCAACCTAACAAGGGTAGCTACTGAAGACGAATGTGGCGACACTAATAACTAGCATACTCGTATATCTATAAAAGTACTTACCCACAATAGTATTGCGTGTTTTGTCCAATGAACCAGTGAAACCCATTCTGGATAGCCATAACTGGATAGTCCGACGCAAAAAAATGCTGTTGCGTGGTTATATCCATGTATTCACAAACCCCCTTCTTAGCTTCTTCGCCTTCCTGGGTGTTAACGCATGATTTAATATCGATTGTATTTCTTTGAAATTAGTTTCCAATGTAGTAATTTATTTTTACGATCTGGGAATTGTGAAAAACCTTTGTCGATACATCAACTGTGAATTACAACACTGTGCACGAAACGTGATCGATAAGACACAATGAGTAATTATCTAATATTAATAGGCAGTCATTATCACTTCATTCGTCGTGGTTGTCATTTAGAAGCTCTACCTAGGCCGTGTGATTCGCAGTTGAGACACGAACAATCTTTCTTCTACAATGAGGTCACCAACAATAAACATTTATTGACCGAAACATAAATAATACAAACACTGAAACTTCCTGAAGAGCCTCTGCCTAACCCTTTGGGAATAGGTAGGTACAGATATGTGATACGCGATGGTACATTATGATATTCAATCCTAATTTTATAATTGTTGTAAAGAGTCGTTGACTAACAAACCAACGCTTTTAGATTACTATGCAGTTAAAGTTTTAAAACCAATCTTCCTCCGACCATTCTATGTCAACGCACTGCATGTTAGTTTCCTCTAACACACATTATATGTTATAACTATAACTATATCCGTATTTTCATACTCGGCTGATGATTTCATCAGTGGCAACAAATAGTGCTGTGCACCACAATATGTCTAAATACTCGTAGCGGTGTATATAATAAGCAGGTACACTCAGAAGCGCTGAAGTATACCCTGGCTAATTGTAGCGCGTAGTGTGCATGTGTGTGTGTGAGTAATTATCTTAATTAAGAGGCGCGCGCGCAGCGTTAGTGTCACATTTGAGCTGTTATTAACGCTACATTTTAATAGGCTCTGTTGCTCCGGTCGATGTATTTATTGCACTTGGAACTTTAGAGGTGGGGGGATATTCTTAACTTAAAGGATTAATTGTTTTTATCATCATCATAAACGACGGATATAAAAATGAGCTTTAAATGGCTGGGATGCTTAACGGACTTGGCACAAAAGTCAGAATGTTTTTCTTTGCCCTACATTTTAGTCCGTATTTCTAAGCCAGTCAGCTTTCTTGATATAAATGCATAATGGTTTATCTGTTGTAAGTATATCACTCACCATTAATTTAGATATAGCAGTAGCTTTTGCAAGTTAGTTTCAACAGGTAACTTAGTCCATACATAAATAAGTTAAAAAAGAAGAGGTGTAAATAAATTCATTTGAAGGAAATTCGTTAATATTAACTGATTATTTCTACGTAGGCAATTACTACGTTGACTGCAAATCGGTTCGCGGCAATTAGTCAATAATTATTATCTACACTAGTTTACATAAACCCTTACGGCCTCTAGAAAAAAAACGAATTAATTCAAACCCGCTTTTTTCCACGACTAGTTATTTCCCAATAATGTTTAGGTACTTCAGCAATCGCAAACATTTTTTCAGGCGTGTGAAACTGACCGGCGAGTCGCCTGGTCACGACGCGGTGCCGTGCGCGGGCGCATTTCGCGAAGCCAGCAAAAACTCCGTCACGCCACACCGAACTGCGCCATACTTTTTTTACTGGTAACACTTTCGTTGCTATTGTCTAGGACCTGATGTGAACTGTGGGTGAATTTAACATTCATTATAGGGGTTAAATTACACATCCATCTACTATTGGTGTTACTGGAAATAGCAATGTGGAATGTCAGCTTCTTGTAGGTGCTTTATTTTGTAAAATAGATCAGCATGGAAAGTAGATATCATCAAAATTTTGCCGAAAATCTATAGGGCATAGATTTATAAAAAAAAGCAAAGATTATAAGCGTGGTGGTACAACAATCAATGTCAGGTACGAATAATATAAGTTGATAATTTAAATCTATACACGTCATTTTAAACTGAACTCTTTTAAAGTTTTACTGTCGGTTACTGAGCCTCGACATTATTCAGGCTTATCGGGATTTTAAAAAGGAGGTAGGTATTACTCCTGGCGTCGTTACTTGATTTTGGCATATCTTAGTGGAAATTTTCCAACAGGAAACAATGTAACCCAAGTGACTCGTACGCTATGGAAATATAACGCAAACATTACGCAAGGCGTCAATAAATTTCAAAACAATTGAAAGCGACAGCCACAACAACCGAATGTCCTTATCCGACGTTGCCAAATGGGTACAGCACTACGTGACACGCTATGGCACGTATGGCCAATCAATCACTTGCCAATGGTGAATGACCTCACTATCCTGGCAACAATGCCAGGGCCGGTGACGTCACGGCGGCCAAACCGAGCGGATTCAATACCGCGCTAATATGGTGATGGTGGGACAAAGGAGGAACGTATGAATTTTAAAGGAGCGCCTAAATTATCTGGTGGTACAAATATTTTGTTGACTGTGAGGCTTAATATAGACTGCAGTTATGTCGCGGTAATTACGAACAACCATCACCAACAAATGGTATGGCAATTTCAGATTTTCTTGGAGTCTCCAATTCAACTAGTAGTGTAAGGCAGCATATCCAATAGCACTTTGTCTCTGAAAAGTTGAACCATGTTTTAAGCTGCTGCTAATAATATGAATTATAGGAGACATAAGTACCTTATTCCCAGATACTTAAAATTTGGGTGTCTTCAAGACGAGAGTGAATCGGTTTCTTCTAGGCAAGCGCGCTCCATCGTAGCCCACATCGTTGCTTAACATCAGGCGAGTTGTGGTCAAGCACAAGCCTACTTATCTAAGATAAAAAAAAAATACCATGAGCCATAATAGTTTCTAAGATTTGTTATATCTTATAAACTATAATATACAACTCACTTGGCTCATGGTATTTTCCTGATAGATTTAAAGAATCCACTAAGAAGTAACATACCATCACGCCTATATTCCTCGAAGGGGTAGGCAGAGGCGTATTAATGTACGACCACATTTCGCCGGTATGTTTAGGTATCATGTAGTAGGGGGGGGGGGCTAAGAAGTAATTTAGGGTAATTCCCAGCTAGTATTGTATAAATGTACTACTAGGTAACTCTCGTTAGTTTACTAATTAGATGACGTCAACTTCCTAGTTGACCAACCCTTATAAAGTACACTCTCGAGCTGACAAAACCAGCTGCGCACGGCAGTGTCCTCGCCCGACAATTATGTGCACTCCTGTCGACTGATTGACGTACTAATGGCATCAATTATCACGACGCGATAATTGTTATCGACACTCGCTGTCACATCACGATACTTTCTAAGAGCTGGCATCGATCGCCTCGCAATGGATCTACCTAGTCTATGTTTTTCTAGAACTTTCTGTGTACAGTAGCTCAAGCACGAGTCACTGTAGTAATGGAGTAGTTAACGTAATCGTATCGAGTTCGAATTATTTTGTATGGAACACTGATAAGCGCTGCGGCGGATATTAGGAGAACTAAAAAACTGCTAGCATAAGTTTTCGAAGTTAAGTATTCGAATAGTTATAGTTAAAGTATTCAAGTAGTTAGGTGGGACTTGTATTGATAAACGATAGCATGAGTTCGTTTCTGGCGGATAGTAAAGTTAAAGTATCGTGGAACTAGAAGGCTGGTTATCGTTAACGAATAGTAAGATTTTTCGTTAACTAAGTACTCTAATACTACAGTGACTCATGCTTGACCTACAGATGTATTGAATGTTTTTCATTTATTTAGAAAAATCTTCAGTTTCTAGTTTAACTCCTTCCACTTTGGTCTAACATAGGAACTTAAATTTAACTCTGCAATAAGATAAGTGTTAATACAATATTAGTATAAAGGTGCTGCCTCACCGGGTGCAATCGTTTGTTATATAACGTTACAGAATCGAGCATTGAGTGAGGCGAACCGAACATTACAGTGCGCAATGTAATATTTTAATACAAATTGTAACATCATTCTCAAAATCGAATCTGAATTGTTACATTACAGGCGAATGCCCCCGGCGAGGGGGCACCTTTAAGATAAATGTAATGATGAAATGAAGTAAAACTTAAGTGTTAATTAAACTTATGAGACCACAAATTATCAAGGTGGTAGGCTTACAACCCATAAACGTAACCGGCTTTGTCTATATTGCTTACACTATTAAAGTAATTAAATTCCTTAATTACGTTATCTCAGTTTATTTTATTAATACATTTAAAGGCCATTTTAATCTTGTTACCTTTTTTGCTAACTGTACTAGGCATCGTAATGTGCGGCAAAAGATAACGACTTTACGTTGAACGAAGACATTTAGAAACTTAAACACATAATACAATTTAATTTAAATACAAATAAGTATATAATGAAATATATGAGGAGGTATATTTGGAAGTGTAGTCGATGGTCATAGATTAACGTGAACCGACCCCAATGCGCACGCGCAGAACACTCGCGTCACACCGAACGCGCAGAAAATCAAGTGCCATTGTTGAGTTAAATTTAAAAATAGAAAAGTTTTGTGTTAAGTACCTTCCACTTTCTCGTTGTTAATTTTGATATCAATCTCAAGTAACGAACCTTAAAAATAGCAACTTAATTATAATTTCCAGCTTAGTTACAGACGGATTAATTCGCTCAAATATTTTAATGAAACATCGAAGTTGTACTACTTGTGCGCGCGTCCATTGTAACAAACATTCACAACTTTTTATACGCCTCTTGCGTCTGCGCTGGCCATTTTAATTACTTAAAAGCGTTCTCTTTTTCGGTTGGTAACGGCGAACCATAGTTTTACAGTTTTAATTGTAGTTTAATGGTAACTTACAGATAGCGCATCACAAAAAAGTAGCGAAACAGTGATGAGACGGTGCAAGAAAAATAATTAAAAAAAAATATTCCTCTATGGACTGGAAAGCGGATCATACAACATTGTTCATGTGGCTAAGTTCCACGCCGATAGGTACCACTCTGTTATTACACACACTTGACGTGAAATCCGGAGCCGACACACAGTTTTTTAACAGAAATACTCACTTATTTACTCTAATAACGTTCACTGGACACCCATGAATCCACGGCTGTGTGTACTGATTTCTTCTATGAAGGATATAATGATATGTCATTGTTTAAAGCATATAAACACAAACAAACGATTTGATTAGTTTTAATTCATGCAAAAACATAACCGAGCAGCACTCAACACGTTTACGTAATGTTTAATACGATAATTACAACTTGCCGTACATAATGAATATAAATGAGAACAACTGCTTTTCATTTGCTGCAGTCGTCTAAGATTGCTGCATTAATGTGCGTTTTAGTGATAGTTGAGTGTACACAGGAGGCGATGTATGTCGTGCATTAGCGATAGATCAGATATTATCTAAATGTTTATTCAGCACGCTAGTCTGTATGCGTTCGATTCCTTTAATTGCGTTATGTAATTGGTGGTAAGAATGTATTTATCTGCCGTGATCATTTTCGTCCTGATTGGTGGACTGAAACAATGAATGGACATATGGACAGTTCTGCTGATGACCATGGCAAATACTGTAAAACTGTTATAAAATACTTATTTATCACGATAGTGATCTTAAAGCTAGTGTCCAATAAAGAAGTAAGTATTTATAAAGTAATTTGAGACCTAATTGGCCACGAATTCAATTGTTATTTAAGAACCTAGACCATTGTTGTGGTGCTTGACTTCGTGATCAAAACCAATGATATTTGGCCCATAAATAAGTGTACGTCAAGAACTAACCTTTAGCGGGCGATATTATATCCAGTTTGATACGCTTTGGACGTTATAAATCAGATACAGTTAGTTGGTGTGTCCATTGTCCGGAACGGCTGACGGATCCTGATCACAATGCGGGCAGGTTGAAAGTTTTGAGAGACACGGACTATAAATCTTGAGATGGATGTGTGTACAAAGACGCAGACTAGCTAATTTTTTTAAATACACAATATTATTGTTTATTTTCGAAATAAAGAACGTGACCTAAACTCAAAAGTTCATGTTAAACCTGGTTTTTAATAGATTACCAACACGTCTACATTGCAACATGTCCTTTAGACTTCTCTTTACCTTTCTCGTAAATGGTTCCCTTGTAGCAATGAGATAGGTCATGAACTGCTAGTGCATTGCCGATGTGCTGGACATAACTTCACCGTAATTTGTAAGTATGTAGATAAATTAAACCATTTATTATTGTATTTGTGGAGCGCGTTCCACCATTTGGCTGAGTGCAAACAGGAATATTTACCTTTAAAAGGTCTACTTCGTCGGTTTTTCACAACAGCCAATACGATGTGGCCAACCGATGTCATAGATCATATTTGCTGATACAACAATAATAATATTAATTATCCACATAGTAAAGTAAAATAAATCATATGTATATGCGTCTACAGAACAAAATAAATAGAGCAGGAACGCAAATAATACCGACACATAAATAAATAAACGATTGCACCGCTGACAGTATTCAATTAAATGCAATTCCTCCCTCTAATAGTTTCGTATGGCTAGCGGAGGTGCCCGCGGTACCTAGAGGCTGCGGCCGCGCGATATTTCACCGGTTGAAGTCTCAATGCTAACTGGCGATACCGAGCCGCTACCGCACCGCGCACGCGCGACAAACATAAACACTATGTTTACCTATTAACTATTTAATATTAATTTCAAGTCAATATTATTTTGCCTATTAAATGATATGGCAAGGTTAAACGTTTTGTTAATTTTCGCATTAAACTTAATCATTTTATAATCGCAAGCGGGAAATATATTTGACAGAAATTAGCAATTTAACTTAAGGTAAAACTTGTGGTGGTCCTGATAACTTTTCCCCCCCGTTTTTGCAACAATTTTCATTGCTACTCCGCTCCTATTTGTCCTAGCGTGATGGTATATAGCCTATAGCCTTCCAAGATAAATGGGCTATCTAACACTGAAATAATTTTTCAAATCGGTCCAGTAGTTTCGGAGCCTATTCAATACTCAAACACTGAAATCTTTCCTCTTTATGATATTAGTATAGACGACTGATTAGCTAAACTCGTGATCATTAGACATCAACGCAGTGTGTAAACAGCTCGGTACATCCGCGCACACATAGCGTGCACATGATAACAATAACTCGCAAGCAAATACGTTAAATGCCTTATTATTTTGTAAATAATTCTAGTTAATATAATCAAGTTGATTTCTTGTTTAATTGGAATAGATTTTCTATTCAATTGATAGAGTAGGCAGTCAAATAATTATATTTATGCTAATTTTATTTACAATTTAATACACGGTTTGTAGGGCATGCCCATAAGAACCGTAAAATTTACTTGTATTTAAGTAATATTGAACACAGCTTTACGAGCGGCTACTATATAATTCAATTACATTTACACAGTTAAATTAAATCTTTCTTAACTTACGGCGTCGCCCAATAACAATAAAATTTGTAACTATAATTTGAATGCATCTGTGTGTACGTGACGTTTTATTAGATTAATAAAATGTTTGAATCAATGACCGGTCGTTACTAAGGTCGACAGTGTACAGTTAAAATCAAAGGGGTCAAGTACTGGGAATAAGTGACATTTTGAAATACATAAACATACAATATTACCTTGATAAACTAACGACCAGATCGCTTCGCTTCGCTTGCGACTATTCCTAAGGATTTTCAAAAAATCTTCCACCCACCACATCCAAAAACCATTCAGATTCATCTCCGATCACAAATCTTTATTTAACCTAAGATGCTACTAAGGTAATTACTATTTAAAGTAGCATAACCTCACCCCTAAACGAGTAAATTCTTGTATTGAATACGAGTGTTACCAACCCAAGGAAGGTAGACATATTTTTGTTTTGAGTTGCCAACAATTTTATTCTAAAATCCATTACTCAGGCGAAATTTTTAGTACTTAATATAGGTGTTTTTGTACATTTGCATGTAGTGAGGTAACAGCGACATTCTCAACCTATGTAAGGGCGCAGTGTGCGTACGCAACGTCAAGGCGATCCGCAATAACATAAAGCAAACGGTCGGGACTGGTTCCGCGCGATTGAGCTCTAAATAACAACGCTCCTAACACCGGTGATTAGCGCTGGTGATTATAAACTATGAAATACTGACATACAGTCGCAGCTGGTTACACTGGATGCCAACGAAAAGGTTAGAGAAAACTAACTGGTAACTACACAATTACACATGACGTCATGTAATAGGTATATGTATAAATCCTGACTCGTTTAAAAGTTTTTTCTTTAAATGCCAGTAAAACCAATAAGCTTTTAAATATTTTATCTTGATCATTGCGTTCTAGGTTTAGTGTACAGTAGCCAATAAAGTTACTAACGAATAAGACTTTACAATTGTTCTACGGGCACTGGAAACATTTGAATGATTTTTTACGAGTCCTGGGGGGGCTAGACAAGTTGCATTTTGACATTCGAATCGACAAACAAAATGTATGTAAATGACATTAGTGACAGCCCGATTTGCCGAAAGCTTGTGTCATTTCCATACATGTTGTTTGTCGATTCGAATGTCAAAATGCAATTTATCTAGCCCCCCAGGACTCGTAAAAAATCATTTAAATGTTTCCAGTGCCCGTAGAACAATTCGTTCAGCAAGTTCGTAGAACAAGTCTTATTCGTTAGTACTTCATTGGCTACTGTACACTAAACCTAGAACGCAATGATCAAGATAAAATATTAAAAAGCTTATTGGTATTACTGGCATTTTAACAGAACATAACATAAGCAATCCTAAAATTATCTTTGAAATAGTACTTAAAACCGTTTCAATTATAAAACATATTCTTACATGTCATCGAACTATGTAGTTATTAAATACAGCATTTTCCACTTCCTCTTTTGAAATCTCTCTTAGTCTCAACTAGACTTAGATAAATGCGGGCTCAAGCGACTTTTCCCTTTCATTTCCGATCAGATAGCTATCTACCCAGGTAGGCTCAGCTAAGTACTAATCCTCTACTAAAACAGGTACATAAACATCCTGACTATGAGTTACATTAAGCAATTATAGGATTATAAACTAAACACCGAGACGTTTCATAAGGGCTGGGATACACGAAGGTGATAAGCGAACGATACCGCTTCGATATTGCGGTAAAGAACGTAGTTAATTTATTGTCCTGGGGGGCTAGACAAGTTGCATTTTGACATTCGAATCGACAAACAAAATGTATGGAAATGACATTAGTGACAGCCCGATTTGTCGAAAACATGTGTAATTTCCATACATTTTGTTTGCGATTCGAATATCAAAATGCAACTTGTCTAGCCCCCCTGGATAGATCGCGTAATACCTACTCGTAGTGATGCATAGTAAATGTAGTAATTGAATGTCGTAGTCATCGTAGGCAGATGGCGTAGTCATCATCGTAGGCGTATGTCGTAGTCATCGTAGGTGTATGGCGTAGCCATCGTAGTCGTATGGCGTAGCCATCGTAGTCAGGTGGCGTAGCCATCGTAGTCAGGTGGCGTAGCCATCGTAGTCGTATGGCGTAGCCAACGTAGTCAGTAGGCGTAGCCATCGTAGTCGTATGTCGTAGCCATCGTAGTCAGGTGGCGTAGCCATCGTAGTCGTACTCATCGTAGGTGTATGGCGTAGCCATCGTAGTCAGGTGGCGTAGCTATCGTAGTCGTATGGTCCATTTGACCCATTCTACTATTGGTAGCATAAACGTGGCTCAAGGAGGTTGCTTATTTCGACTACGCGACACTGCGTTGCTGTTGGGTATCGCTTGCAAGATCATGTGCCCGCCATCTAAGTTAAACATGCGTGCGTAGGAGCAATAAATAATAACTGTATTTATTTGCCAACGGCTCTCGTGAGTCGCGACATGCCGTGTGACGTCATCACTATGTGTTATTTATCATAATAGTATACTGGTGCGGATTTTGGATTTAGGCTAGTCTATGTTTTATAAAACATCTGTCCTAGGCTTCACCTAGTTGTAAAATATTTTTTGTTTATCGTCGAACATATTATCGTTGTTATGAGATGTTTCCAAATACTTATTACTAATGCCAATATACTCTCAATAGACTCCCAGGCTATAGTCAATTAAATTACTATACCTAGCCTAAAAGCTGATCATCACTGCCCAATTATTCAGTTCTTTTTGTATAGTTATTCATAACATAATATCATAACCATCACGGCTGTATTTCCTAAACGGCTCGGCAAAAGTGTACTTTCGGTTTCGGTATTTAGGTCTTTTCAGGAGGGTTTACCCATTGCCATTAATTGGGCACTAATTGAATGTTTAGTGCTATAGAAATTTCACAAAAAACCTAGTAGATTAGCAAATTTTCTTTGTGTGGAATTTATGACAGTTTTGACCATTGAGTATGTATAATGTGACTTTTGATTGTTACCTACATTGCATTACGTGTAGCTACTTTAAGTTCATGTGTAACTAATGTCGTTTAACCACGTCGTATAAGGTTTTATAGGCGACGCCTTTGAGCCTGTAAATAACTGATGATGCAATAGGCAATAATAATAGATACCTACCGAAATATATAATTCTGCATGCCTTTGTTTGACGACCTTGGAGACTATATCGTACCTACGTATTATGTATTAGTGTTTCCCTACAATAGGTAAAGATTCTAGATAAACCGATACAGCTTAATATTGCATAATCGTTGTTCCCTACTTTAAGGTGGATTTTTAAAGATACATTGCAATATCATTGCAATGTATCTTTAAAAATCTCACCTCATCGCAAGGGGAAAATGGTTATTAAAAATCTGTCAAACTTCTCATTTGTAAAAAAATATCATTAAAAATGGTATTTAATTTCTCGCCCATTTAACAAGATACATATTACAAGCTATCATAGTGCGACATATTTATTTATGAAACGATGACGGTCTCAACTTGAACAAAGGTAAGTTCCACATAATAAATTCCCTCAGTCATCAAAGTTTTGTTGATGGCTTATTTTTATAACTGACTCGTTAGTCTTTGATTCGATCCCCGGGTAGTGATAACTGGGTATTGGGTTTTTCCATTAACAATTAGCAGCAGCTTGGAGGTTGGATTTATACATGATCTCATAAAAACAAGTCTAGGACATCTTATCAGTTTAAAGAGGTAGGCACTACATAACATAACACAAATTACCAACCTGACGCAAGATTCAAACCGCAAATGTTTCAGAACCAGTTCCATCGCTCCACTTTCTGAGTTCGGCCAAGTGTTCTGATAACAAGTGCGTTATGACGCGTCGTGCTGGTGTCGTGCCGTGTCCGTGTCGCCACGTCACCGGCACGTATAAACGTAGACGGTTGATTTAGCCTCTGAGATATTCAAATGATTGAGCCTGAGATTTGGCGACAGTTGGCAATTTAGATTTAGTGTGTTGCAGATTGCTTTGGATTGTGAAAATTAACTAGATGCGTGTTTTTTGTGTCAATGTTTTTTTTTCTTCAGTTGGTAGATTGATACACATATGACATGGGATACTATCTACTGATCTATCTAGACAGATACGTAATGGACTCACAAGCAACTGAATAGCTATGTATTTATTTTAAAAATCTATTCTGTATGTTATTGTTGTTCCAAGAGATACCGATTCTTCTTTCTTTGCGTTTAAGAGGGGAGTCTCATTATAAGCTCGACTTTTGGAGTTTCTCTGGTTGGCTGTATGTAGTCAGGAAATATCTCAGGTGAGTGATAGGTACCTACGTAGATATCAACAAGATTAACTGTAATGACATTTCAATACACATTTTTTTGTCAAATCAAGTCGTTATTACCTAAATATATAATATGTAGCCACACAATTAGAAGAATCTTTGGCGATTCTTCATTTACTCCTATGTTCACTAACGGCCCGTTCTTATATCTAACTCTGTCGATAGATTTACTAGAGATATAATTTTGACATTAAGTCCATACAAATAATGTCTGTCTTCCATAATCTGTCACTAGTAAGCCAATTTATCGACAAATTGGATATAGGAACCTGCCGTAAAAAGTTAACATGCAATAGAATAAATGTTAACGGATTGCGATTGTAAAACTTTTTGGCGTTTACGTGTTGCAATCATAATTAAGCATTTGACACAAATCCTTTATCAATTTATGTCACAGTTAACACGAAATTGTTACGGCACAACTGCAAAATCCTACACTAGTATGTCCGTCGCGCGTAGGTCCGAGGCACACCGAGGCGCCTTTCTAAAGCGCGACCTTGCGCAGTCATCGCGCGCCGGATTAATGTCCAAGCGACAGATCAACGCGATAACGCGGCCCACTTCCATCAGCGTTGCCAACTGCGACTAGAAGAATGCGAGATAAACTATGCTTTGACAACTTGTAATAAATGGCAAATGTCTATAACGAATGGTTACCTGTGCTTCAACTATTAATAAAAAAAATAACAAAATGACCGATCTTCCCACGGATATCTTAGTTCACGTGTCGTGTATGTTTTTATGTTGCCTTCGATTTACAACCTGGCCGAGCGCATCTTTCAGTGGCAGAACATGTCAGTGACACGATTTTTTACCTTCATAACAATTTTATTCCTATCGTAGGTCATTCACAATCATGTTAAACACCGAGGATCAAAAATCCGCATGCCTATAAGGCATGCGGATTGATCCTCGGTGTTAAACGAAATTATAATTATATGAGTTTGAAATGCAGAATGACTTTATTGAGCATGTGACCATTCGTTGTCATCGTATCATCGCCATACTATCAAAAGTTTTGGTACTTCTTACTGTGACGTTTAGCCTACTTACCATCATGTCACACTGTTGAATGCCAACGGTTTGGCCTGCACGTAATAGAAGTATGCGCGGAATTCCGGCGATATTTGAATTAGTTGCGACGTATTAGTTAGGTGTGGTTGTTGATTTGTGGTCCGCGTATATGGAATGGGTAAGGCTCCAGTCTAGTGCTTGTTTAACATTAATTTGTAGAGTTTCATGTTTATTGATCTTGTTTTTTATACTTACGTTAAAGTGTCATTCAGCGTGGCAATGCTGCCATTGTTGTCGGCGCGCTACCGGATTAGGTTCACCAAGTCGGAGTATTTTGATGCCTAAATGTGCCCTAAACCTAGGTAGCTTAGTAGATATTTCATAGTAGGTATGTATTTATTTATAATTTTATGTACACAAGCACATAACTCGGACTTAATGCCAATGGCATTCTATACCAGTCAACCTTTGGGTTAAATATAACAAGTAAAAATAGGTACAAAAACAAACACTAAACATTAAAAATAAACATTGTATCGTCGTGAAAAACAAACGTGTGCGTCGTCCTGAAAAAATGTACCTTGATAATATCTTTGTAATCAGAAAGTTAAAGTTCACTCTTAAAATACACTTACTGTATCATAACGGTGTCCAATCACTCATACTTTATCTGGCTCTCCGCCACCCTCTGCCCACGGTCACGGTAACCAATCGGCCGCGTCATCAATCTTGCCAAAGCCGCTGCGACAGCTAAACGTCAGTGCGTACAATAGGACCAACTCTGCCCACCCCCGGATCACAATGGGGATGCAGTTATTAGACTTTAATTATACCTATATCATCTTGTGGTCTATAAAGCTTGATAAAATAAGGATACAGTGTATGATACTGTCGTAATAAATTGATAATTTTTGCAATCGAGCAACGGCCATTGTGCAGTGGTCAAGATGATACGAGTTGGAATATTGTGCATTCGAACTGTCGATCTCGCAAGCCCAATCGTGTTAATTAATCAGATATAGGTGTTCATTAATAAAAAAAAATATGTGAGAAGATGTTACAGAATATTATATACTTACTAGATATTAATATGATGTGATGCAAGTAAAATTAAAATGATATAAGATATCGAAAATAAACCGTCAAATGATATTGCTAAAAATGGCACTAATAATAAATGCTTAAACACAGATACTACATTACTGCACGGCTAAACCCTGTAGATCATCTATTTTTCTTTTCAGTTTCTTTACATTTTGCACTTACCGATTAAGTGACGGTTGTTAACCCTGGCTACAAATTAAGTCATATTCCACGCAGTTTGCATCCCCATATTGTTATTAAACTGCAGTTTATTAAATCCCCACATCACGGTTGGGGGTGGGCAGCGATTCATCAGCGCTGATCGATCATGTTACGACAGCGGCGTTTGCGCCTCTGCGCTCTTTGTTGCACTGCAAGGGTTCACAAATGCAATCCTATTTCGGATGATAGAATATAAAAAATATGTGTGATCTTTTTAGAGAAAAATAATTTATTTATTAAAAAGAAATGACTGTACTGAAAAATATTTTTGTTATATTGTGTAAGATAGGCATAATTTTAAACAAGACTGACAAACCATATACATAACTACTTGTCTTTTGGCCCTAATTTCCAAGGCAATGCCTCTTAAGACCAATCACATTCATAAACTTTCATTAATTTGGTTTTCATTAATTCTCTCGATATCTTTGAATGACTCCTAATAGAAAATTAGTTATCTCCGTTTATGTATTTGATTATGTAAGCCATTAAATGCGATATAAATTTAATTACAATCATTAAAATCGTACTATGCAAATAGTGTGGCAGTAAAACAAATAATAAGCGGTAGTTATGTAAAGTGCTATAAAACATTACGACGTCTCGCGGACCAGAGGCCGGCACGTCATCGCCTCGGTAGCATTGGTACTGTGATTCGGAACTTACGATAATTTGACTTATCTGCTATTAAAACTATTCTCTGTTCCATCAGAAAGCCAAATATTTATTTTCCAGAAAGTAAAAACTGTCATTAACTAGCAGATAAGTGACGCGTTGTTAGTTTACTTAACATGCTTAGGCTCATTAATGACAATAATAATGCTCATCCCTCATAAAACCATTAAACTTTCGGAGACCTAAGCAAAATTACTTATTTAATGCTGCTTGGTAAATAATAATATCATGTAAATCCTCTTTTGAACCACTGTTGAGTAAAATACATTTGAAGTTGCATGCCTTTTAGTTACGGATCATCTATCCTGCGGGCCTAGCCAAGTTGCAATCTAACGTTCGTCCGTTCGAAGTGACGAATGATAAGAAACAAAATGTATGCGAATGACGTATGCTTTCGACAAATCTGACGTTTACAAATGTCATACAATCATTTTGTTTCTATTCGTTGTAAATCCGAACGTTAGATTGCAATTGCCCTATCTGTTTCCGTAACGCATATCACAAGATAACCTGAAGGTGTTAGTAAGTACCATAAAGTGTTCTTATACTAAGCTATGTGAATACAAAATAATAACTCTGTAACAGAGCAACTATTTACGTTTCGCGTCAAGCAGTCAAAGGTCATTCCCTCTGCACAGAATAGGACTCATAAGTTAATTAACGCAAAATTTAAATTAAATTAAATTTTTTATTCACGTAAAGAAGTACCACTTGGTACATAGTCGGTGACGGACATACACCAAATATTCGACAAGAAATAAATCAGTGTTATTTGTCTGTAGAGAGTGGACTTGGCAGTTGGCCTTTAGTGGCAAATATCTGCTTGGATAACATACCGTCACGCCTGTATTCCCCGAAGATTTAGGCAGAGGTAACAGTTCAACCATATGTTTTGCTCGCATTTAATTGGCGGAGACCACCTTATTGGCAGAAACAGGACTCATATTCAAATTGAGCTGTTACTGAGAATTTCTTACAAAACTGAATCGTCACTTACAACTCTAGACATATGATCATTAAGAGTATAAATAACTACGTTATAATATGAAATTGAAACACAGAAAATAGATTAAAACAACACTGTGCAAGCCAAGTATCACAGGACCAGACCTTCGCAACAGTTTCCGCAATTAGTACTTTATAATAGAATAGACAGTCACTTTATTATAGATGCGATCTCTTGAGAGCTGAGCTTCTATGTATATGTATTTTCTTATTTTGTGCACTCACTTGAATCATCAGTCTGTTATGCCAACTAAGGAGTAGAAACACTTGTAATTAACTCTATGATGCTTAATAGACTGTTTGGCTGTTCATCTGTATAATTCCTAACTGATTGGTCCGTAGCTCGTGATTGTATAAAAAGTTGTATGTAAACATTTCTAAGAGGTGAGGTAACGGTTTAGTAATTTTATTTATTTTTCCTCGTGCAGTCCGCTTGATAGATTTATTGCTATCCCACGTATGATAAATCTATTATTACGTTAGTCTCGTGATTTCGAAGAATCTCAGAGACTTCATGACAGAACAAATAAATTCTTTGAAAAGTAATACAAGGATCTTTGACACGCAACAATTTATTCTTATGGAATCTTCCTACAACAATTCACTCAAGAAAAGAAAGTTACGGAGCTGTATGTACATCTTGACACTAGTCTAGACATCAACCAGTCATATCAGGCAGTATAAGACTACGTCTGCAGTGCATCCAGCCAACTACATAACCTTGGATGTTGTATTGGTGATATTTTTATGATAAGATAAAAATGCACTTATCCTACACATTACCTACTAATAATATACCTTATCATAGATGTCAAAACTCTAAAAGGATAATTACTTTGGAACTGAATATTAATTTCAAATGACTGGCCCATCTTGGAACAAACCGAAAACTACTTAAAATTAATTAGTTGTCTTACGCATATTCAAATAAAATTGAATTGCGACTTCCCATTGGTTTCTTTGCAATACCACATCCACGTGTTTCTATGCTTATAGTTCTTCGTTGTAGTGCTGTAGGGCAAAGCTTCCAAAAGAGGGGTTTTGCTATTGTGGGGTATATCCGCGGACGATTGATGACCGGATCACTGACAACACCTTATTTAAAACCGATAGCTACGCTATAACCCTAGCTCTGACGACCTGGTATGTACTCTTTCAAAGGGATTTTATTTTTATACTATAGCTCTCCGATATTCAATGTTTTGTAACAAATGTGAAATAATGTGAATAGAAATGTAAAAAGAACAATAAAAGGTAACGTAACAAAAACAATAGATTGCTCAATTTCTGTGCCTAATAGTTAATTACATTATACCACTAGATAAGACTGATGAGTAACTCAAGGATTTTTTTGTGACACGTTTCGCGCTCCGCGCAGTAATTAAACATCCGATGTACACAAAAAAACGTTCAAACGTACACCGGAAACATAAAAAATCCAGTTATAAAAATAATGGAACAAGTTATAATTGCACATAAACGCGGTGAGGTACTTATAAAAACGTAAAAATGTTTGGAATGGCATTCGATTTTGGCTAATAGTGGAGTGACCCGAGGTCGCAGGTCGGCGCGTTTGATTGGGACGTAATGGTGTCTTCATTACAGTTTCGTTTTAGAAAGTTTATTTGATGTTTGTTTTGAAACATTTAATTTGTTGTAACATGTGTGTGTGGCTCTTGATTTACCTTATAAATGAATTCTTACTAAAGACTTCTTTTAAATTTTAAGCTTAAAATCAGTTTTAATATAAGACATAGACTAGAAAAGTAGTAACTATTGGATTTCAAGGTTTTGAAAAATGGATGGACCTCTGATCTAGTAGCCACTGGACAGTTGTTTTCCCCTTTCAAGTATGCTAAATTTTATTTTGAGTCAGCGCTTCCAGCTAAAACATGTGCTGAAGCGGTTCGTTAAGTCTCCCTTGGTTGACTGCTACGGTTTTTAGGCCAAGGCAGCAATTACTCGAGCTCTTATCAGTCTGTTTTATTTATTGGCGTCAAGTTCATTACCAGTACGCCCAAGGCTTTAAGCGGCAATTACATAATCAAACAAATGCACATTGTATTTAATGTTCCCAGATAAATGTCATACAACAATAAATAATAAATTGTTGTAACCTTCGTCGTTATGACAATATTAAATTTTCTCTGAGAAGTTTATTCAAATACACAATTTCTTACTATCAACGTTCACACGGCGAGGCGTCCTCCGGCGCCGTGACGTCACGAGCCAAGGTGTTTCCTCGGTGCGCACACGCAGCAACAAAGGATACGCCACGATATGCGCCTGATACGACGTCGCTTCCGTGTTTTATATTTATTTGTTTGGTATTTTTCCTATTTGAGTGAAGGAAAACTTTAAATAAATTCTAACTTGGTATTTTTATTTTGTGTGGATGCAGAGGTCTTTGTTTGTTACTATGTATGTATAATTATGTATTTTCTGCTCGGCTTTATACGTTTCTCCACTTATGTAGGTTAAATTTATTTCAATCTCAATCGTAAATTGTTAGTAAAGTAAATGTTACCCACTATGAAACATAAAATTAAATAAACTCGTTTTCTCTTTATTCTTATGCCAAAATCGGCTCAACAATTTCACTAATAATAAGTATAGTTTATGAAATTAACTTATCAATCAAGATCTGGCGCGGTATCAGCTGATCTGAGGTCATTACTACGCGCCACGGAACCGAGAGCACGTGGGAAATTATACATTCAAAACAATGGACACTACGATATTATGTGTAGATAGCCGACAGCGATACTGGGGGACCAACTCACACTTGCTACAACTCTGAGGCACCACAAAATTGTGGTTACCAGAAAAACTAACATAAACACGATGTATTTTATAGACAGATACGCAATTATTTTTAAACCACAAGAACCTGACCACATTGTTGTGGTATTGGTTAGACATAAGATCTTTTTAGTGCTTCACAATGCACAATATTTAAATATGGCTGTGTGAGTTTGCTACTTAGACGATATTGTTAAAATTGTTTCACCATGTAATTTTTACTCTGATGCCTGTAAACATAGCCCTCAGAACAGGGCCTTTACAGTATTTTTTAACTAGTGCTGATGATTATATTTAAGACTTTCTTTTTATATAACGAGTATGTAACCTACTAAGTCTAACTCATTTAATGAAGACCGATATGGCCATAAAAATGTGTATTTTATTTCAAATCGTAAACCTCAGACAAAGAACACCTTACGGAATCCCACTCACTATAAACACTTTTCCACCGCACCTGTTTCATTTCCGTGTATGGAAAGCAGTTAACGCGATATCAACCGATCAGAATGTCGCATCGAAACCGTTCGGCCATCTCCGCCGGTGTTCGGTGCGCCCGCGCATAAAACTTTTAATTGCCACAATTATGTAAGAGAATTTATTTGGTGGCGTTACAAAGAGCATTGTGCCCCACTCCCACGGTTTGGGACACGTTCCCTCGCATCTCGTCTGATCCTTATCTCTCGTCAGCTCTTGACCTTGCGTCGGGCGTGACCTTTTCGGCTTTTCTCACAATATATTCAAGATATCTGACTTCCGAATCGCTGGTATTATTGATACTTCCGCGGATACTTAGATGTTTCTGATCCATGTACGGTGTATAGCAAAAACAATGGACAGTGAATGTAATGTAACTGTCAGCCCTTGCATAAAGACAGCTTTGCTTCACGGTACAACTATGAAACGGAATATACATTGCACGCTCAAAATTGAGTTAGATTCTAGACCACTCCTTAACCTAGTTCCTTGATTGAAATCTTTAAGTTATCTGCAGTATACTCAGATATTGACCAGATTCTCTATGCAAATGTAACTTACCTATAAATTTGTATTGTAAACCATAAAGGCAAGATCAATTTACGAGATATATTTATATAGGTTCATGCCTGCTTGTTGGCAAAACATGAAATTATATCTAATACCAACATTGTCAATTTAGCCAGTTGTTTATTCCACTGACCAAATCATTGTAGGTAAAGACCTAGTCGCCACTAAATTCTGTCAAATGTACCAGTTTCCATATCTCGTCGATCATTCCGAGAATATCTGGTATCCGTCTATAATCATCTCACCTCTGTATCTGTCGCGTTTAGATGGCGGCGCGCAATAAACTAATGCATTTAAGGTACATTGTCGCATGCCCGATACAACGAGCATTGACGACGAATCGAGAATTATCCTATCTCGCCTAATCGGGTCTTAGTACCTACACGATTCCGAACTACCATATAACAAGATATTTTTAACCTTATGTCTTTGGAATACGGTTGTGTGTGGGTACCTTGTTATGTTAGGGTTGTCGTGTGTGACAAAAGGATTTGTCTGCAGCGTTTAGAAATAAACGATACGTTGATTGCGTTATGTAAGTTGACGGTTTTAGTTTTGTGTGGTGTCATGTTGTGGGATTACGGGGCTAAGCTTTTTTATTTACTTTTAAGATGCGAAGGACACAATTGTATGTATATATAATTTATTGTTTTTATATCTTTTAGTCTTTTGCAATACCAATCAATAATCAAACATCAAGTATTGCAAAAAAATCTTAGGTGTAGTAACAGCCTCGGTAAATAGATGAATATCTTAGACTTTTTGTTTTTAGCTGTAAAGTCATCTAAAAACAAAAAGTTATTCTGTTAATTATTACCTATTTCCGCATTACTCACATCTACACTACTTTCAATGTGTTCGCTATATCAGCAGTAGTTCTTCGTCAACACATTTTTCATCTTTTAGTTCGACAACAATAAAGCAAGTGACTTGCGCAGTAAATACATAAAGATGTTTATCAAGTGCGATATTTTAAGGTTGCTATCTTAAGCACGAGCTCGTTGTACGACAATTTGTTTACTACAGATTGTTCTCATCAAGATTTAATGTCGTATTAAATCGTTTCGTTAATTTTATTAATCGTTCATGATATGGCGCATATAAGAAAATGTAAATATTTGCATGTAAAGGTAGCCTAAGGGCTAGGAAGATGGTGACCATAAGGTACTTGCGTGGAACATCAACAGCGGCTCAAATAATTATTAACGTTATGTTCTTTGTTGCCAAGATATTGCGACAGCATGACTGTTCTTGTAGCTAAGAGACAAGATACCTACACGTGTGACTGTTATTTCACCGGTAACCACACTCTTTATTAACTTACTTTGATTCCGCGCCATCCTGTATGTAAAAGACTGCATTTACTTAATATTTACACAATAATCTCTTTCTTATATGATGTCTATTTTGACAAATAAAGATTCGAAGTGAACTTAAGCCAATAACTCCTCAGCGACATTTCTCCACATCTCAGTAGGTAGCCAAGATGTGGAGTATGTGTACCACACAAACAATACTAATAAACAAACGTTAGTTTTTATACAAAGTCTGTACACGTCGGCCGGCGTCACTCCTAATACGGCGACACAAAAACCTTTGGATAATATCATCGAACGCTTTGTGAGGCACGTTCGCTGTATCCTTCCTTTTGTCGTTACTGGGATCAGCACGCAGTGTACACGGGAATATTAATATGTTTAACGTGTGGAGAAATAGTTGAGGGTGACCCTTTATAGCTGTACTTTAACCCTCTCCTACGCTACGGTATCGCTAATAGTGCTTCCACATGAGACACAAAAATCATTTATAGATGTCTACTATGGTCTATTCTAAATAAAAAACATCGATCAAGTCGGGTTTAGTCTTATTTTTTCTACTTCCCTATAAGTACTGTATAGGTAATGTACGATTCCTCTTTTTAAACCAGTCAATGTTACAATTAGAATAATATCTTAGTACAGAGATGTTTTAAGATTTCAGTAGCAGTGAAGTGTCTTCGTCAAAAAATCAAAACAAGAAGAAATACTTATTCTAAGTACTTATATTATTTCTTATTTAGTTTTATCACACTTACCTGTATGTTAGTAAACAACTAAACACATAATCTGCTACACAAGGTTGTTCCTACATTTTATGGAACTCGTCGCGTTTAAAAACGCATGAATCATAAACATGTGTAATTTGAGCGTATACTGCGTTCATCGAGATACACATCGCATGACCGTCAATGAATGCTGCGTTTTTATGAATGTGCGCCCGCTCCGCCGCCGCCCCACGTCTGCCTTGCGCCCGCGCCCTCGCGCTCCGCTCTCCCGGATGATACGCCACAGACACCATTCACACATCCACATACACGTATAAGAAACTATCAGCAAGGCAGCGCGTCGCTAACAAGATTAAATATCAGTCTGAACTAAAAAATATCGAAATAAAATAATTGTGTTATTATACATTACAAAAAATGCTATGACGTTTCTGATAAGCTAATTGGTAACAACAAACATCAACAGATCGAGATGTGATCAGTAGTCGGCGCTAACGAGCGCTATCAGCGATCTATTCAAACCGCCGGCGATTCTATAAATATTAATAATATGAAGCGTTGAGCAGCATAACGTATTCACGAATTTGTTTAATGGAAACAACGATTGTTGTCTTGTTTTTATTGTGAGGAGAATGTGCGCGTGTGATCTTGCCTCGGGTCATGAGAATCGTCGTCACAGGGTGCTCTATTTTGTGCAGTGCTTCGATGTGTATGACTACGTAACTATAACCACTGTGACTGATCCGAATGAGCTAAACAGTTATAGAAAAATTAAAAGTGTCCAAGAATTAAATTAATTAAATTAATCCGTGCTTAAGAATATTACTTGGCTCGTTATCGAGTGTCACCTAAGACTTGATAGTCGATAAATCGATACTAATCGCAGCCGTGACAATTCGAATAAATATTTAATAGAAAATTCGGACTGTCAACGCGAGGTCAACACTAATGCGACCTGAGTTACGAATAAATTCTAGTTGTAACATTTGAAATGTCATTGCCGCCCGCTTACGACCGATAGCGGCCCCAAGGAAACGCCTGTGCAACCGATAGAGATGTTAGTGGTTACGTAATGGCGTTTCGATAGGCAGATAGCAAGTATTGTTCTGTATCCCAGATAGACTCACTACTGACGTAAGCTAGGCGCAGGGTTACCGCGAACAACTTGCCAAAATTGAATATATTTTCTTACCTATTTACAAAACATTATTTTGAGTGTTTTATTTTCATACGAGTAACTAAATGCTAAACAAAACATTCCGCTTAATATACCGGTCTATCCACTATAGCTAGATTTTTATGATTTATAATACTTCTTCTAGAGCTTCTGCATGGACGCAATAGAATGTTGTCTGGTCTCTAGACGTGTTGAAACCTACAAAAGTAAACTTATTAGCAACCTAATTTCTTTATTAATATTCTATGAAAATTACTGAATTAATAAAGTGTTGCTATATAGAACATTACGTCATTAAAGTGAAGCTTGTTTTGCGTATCTCGCAAGTTTGGCAACCCTACGCGTTTGGGACGTGCGTGGGCACAAGCAGCCCGCGACTCAGCCAACACAACCCCGCTCACCTTGAACGTTTAACGCTAAACCTACCGGAGCTCGGCGTAAAAATATCACCTCCGCACCTAACCATATAATACTATCTACTAATGAATAAATTACCTGTATTCAATGAGGAATTACTCGACATTCGTCCGCGGCCGGGCCCCTCCCGGCAGGCGATGCCGAGTGCACCAGCGTGTGCCCTGCACAGTGCACCACCCCCGAAGTGGCCACAAACAGAAACAGCCTGTATTACTACGCCTTACGAGTATTTGTTTTAGTAATGAACATACCGAGTTTTAAATAATAAAATTTATTCATAAGCCGGCACTTACCATATTTGAGTGTGCGAACCGCCGTCCATATGTATGAGTGGTTAAGATATTCTTATTTATGGGTCTATGTCAAGGTCGTTTGCGGCGTTTAACTGTGGTATCATCACTTAGCATAATATCAAATTATTTATTCGCACCGCGCTAAAACTGTCTGGTGTATGTTCAATTTGTAATTCAAATAAATTCTTAGCATTATTCCCGAGGCGAGCGGCTGTCATAATTGTAACGTGCGAGATTTTTTTCCTCTCGCTTATTTGAATAACTCGCGATCAATTAGCATGCGCACGCGCTGCTTTATTGTCGTTATTAATTATTTGATGCGGTATGGACGCATGGGATGGAGGACCGAATGTTTGAGCGTTTCCATTGCTTTGCATATTCGTTCAATCATTCATGGCGTGTCGTAGGTTAGTTTTCGTTTATGTTAATACGGGTTACCAGATGTTTAACGAGAACGTAGGTGCCCAAAAAGTGCAAAGAAAGTGAACATTGTTGACTTTTGTGTTGTCATGTTCAAAATGTACCATGGAACTCTCCTAATTAACTATCTCCTAAGCAACTATCACAGATGACTAGACTAAACAAATGTAATAATTATAAGATTAAATCATTACCTTTCTCCCCATCACATTCGTAGTACCTAAGTAAGACGTTCTGGAGCGCTGGTCGCGTGCGCGCCGCGTCGCCGCCGCGTCGCCGTCGCGACGTGCCCCGCGTGCCTCCGGCTAATTTAGCCTAATGAATACGTCAAATGGACATAATTCGCTCATTTAATATACGCTACTGCTTCGTGCAGTTCATAAATATTTGTGTCCCCAGTAAATAATTACAATTAGTTTACTTATGTCACAATTAAAGTAAATCGCCTGCTCGATTTTATTGTTCTAGGTAAGTACTTAGATAATTATAGCTGCACCTAAGTAATAAATAATGTATTTTGACTAAATTAAGTTAAATATCCTCGACTACGACTTTGTTTATGGTGCGATTCTTGGATTTTAAATTACTTTATTTGCTACTCTTCAATGTTAGGAATAAATTGAAGAATAGTGTAACATCCTTGTGTTCTCCAACCCTTCTTTCCACTTCTCGGTAACGGCATGTTGAAGTAAGAATCTTCTAAATAAATTGACAATTTAAAGCGAAACATTCTTGATGTAGGCTCATAGACTAGTAACACAAGTAGCAAATTCGAACATTGAACAGTACATTTTCGCTCACAGATACAGGCAGGTCGGCTGCGCTGGAGTCGTTGAAGCGTGCTTCCTTGAGCCAATTAAAACAAGTCCGACATGACTCCCCCCCTCTCTCTCTTCTCCCTGCGCCCGCGCACTCGCCGCCGCGACGCGCAAAAACATTGATAACACAGTTGATAGGTACTGTGTAAAGTGGTACAATAATTAGTGGATCTGCTAGAATTCTTTTGTGCGACTAAAGAAATAAACAACGGTAGCAATTTTTTTCATTAAATCTTGTCTTACTTATTTCAAATTAAACTCTTTAGATTGCATCAGGTAGGTATTTATTTAACAGTAAGTTTTAAATAAAATTTTATAAGCTTAATGTCTTTGATGAAGCTGCCCCCGACACTAAGTACCAATAAATGTAACAAAATTACACTGAACACCCTTTTATGACCTTTTCTACATTATGAACTTGTTATAGCAGGCCTCCACTTTTGTGCCGAGGAGCCTCACTCAACACCTAGACTTTAGACGTGGGAAAATATTACTTAGGAGGAGTGATGACAAAACGCATAACCCCATTATCGACGAGCGTTACATAAATTAGCGGCCTACGTGTATTGTCATACCGCTTACACATTATACGGGTTTGTTCTCGACCATTCACATCACACAGATCAATGGAAGCCTCACTGTAATACACGCCGCACACTCGCCGCGGTTTTCCGCTTAAACTTACAAAGCCTTTCACAAATTATTAACAGTTAGATCAGTAAAAATGCTCTTGGCTATGACAATGATGGCCGGCGCGTGTGGTGCGGCTCCAACGTGCCCACACATTCGGCGGGAACACTGCCTCGTGTTTTGTTCTCCCATCATAAACTGCTATTCCCAGGGTATTGTTTATTGGTGGTCTCATTTTCATAAATATAGCCAACGTTTTGTGTGGCCCTCCGGTAGTGCAAGTAATTTTTCCTGTCCACATTGGATCTCTGCTCAAAATTATGAGCCGAAACTATGTCATTAATTTGTAGTATACGATTCTTTTGGTAAAAAATATGTGAAATGCCATTGAAGCGGTGTCATTAAGAACACGGAGCAATCAGCCAGGGCCGGCTAGTTCTTTTTTAAAATGTATTTTTATCTCGTAGGCAATAGTCATGGCGGCGTACAGCCATCAACATTTTAGGTTTATCTGCGTAACGGGTACATAAAGATGTGGTTTTCATTGGTGTCGCGATACAGCGCGGTAATTATGTCCGGGGCAGGCGCACGCGGGCGTTTTCTCTTCATAAATTTGACATGTTTATGAGACGACGTGGCGGCGGTTTTCGCCACCACGAATGTTGTTCTATGCAAGCAGACCAGCGGTTTTAGAACACAATATCTATTAGATGGCTTGATGATGTCGTCGTCAATGCTGAAACGTCCGTTAAATGTTTTGCTTAAGGTAAGTATAGATAAAAAGTTATAAAGAAAAACACTAAAAATACATTGTAATCGTTTTAGAAGTTAACTATGTAATGAGAACTGTATTTTCCTGTGATTATACCTCCTCGTGGTTCGCGCGTTTGTCTGGTCGGTCTACAACTCTACAGATACCAATGTGCTCATTCCCTACGAGCACGTTTGAATCGATTCATATCTTGTGTCGTGAATATGTTATAATACTGCATCATATTTATTATTTGGCGTTAATGGTCCTACGAATACGTGCAAACCACCGCGTGTCGACCAAACCACATAATCTACGTGTCGTGCTATCTGCACCTAGCACTGAGGATCTGCGATACCGCGCCATGTGTATTGACTCGTACACAAGTCGGCGTGCGCACCGCGCGTGCCAACCGCTCGTCTGCGCGCACCGACCGATAGGTACCGTTCGATGTGTATCTAGTGCGTAGGATCAGTTGCGATACCGTCGTGTTTATTGCTAGCGTCCGATGGCTACCTACGGTTAGAAAAATTGTGAAACTAGCCCATCTGCCCATAGTGCCGTGCCTGGCCATTGAGCGAAGACAATTTATGAACCCGTGGGCCGATGTTAGTGGACCCAAAGTAACTTTTATTGAATTTAATGCACTTCTTTGAACGCATTTCGATGTCATTGTTGTGTAGTAAGTAATAGGTGAAGGTTTTATTAGTGTAACATGATAAAATTGTGGTTAAAATGTCATTATTTTTGGATTAAACGTTTTATGTCTGCTGTGTCATCAACTATTGGTACGTGTATGTCGTAATTCACTGTCATACGAATAACGACCTAGGTTTAAGTAGCTTTGCAGGCTGTCGTTAGTCTACGCAGCGTAGGCCCTCGTAGGCGCCGCGTAGTCCCTGCGTAGACACGCTGCTTCTACACCACTACGTGTAGATATGCTGCGTAAAAGTTACCCAATATCATTAACAACATTAACATAATTAATATATTTTCGTACGATATCCATTAAAGTGAGAGCGTGATTTATACATATGAAGTTAATTAAATTTAATAAAACACATTTCACCCACTTATAACTGTCAAATAAGCTATGAAAACTACCGTAAGAGAGAGTTAACGTTGAAATCGTCATCATGAAAGTTGAAAATAATTACAAAAAAAATGAAATCTAACCTGGTTATATTTAGATGTAATATAGACGATACTAAAGTGCATAAAATGTAAATTTAATTGATCTAAAAACTATTTAACTAGCGAAATCAGACGTGGTCGATGTCTACATAGTTTAACTTAATTTTCTTGGTAGCATCAAATAAATGAGCGAACTGACGCTAAGTTACCCTTGATTTCAAAAAGTATAAGCAGATTCATGCGTGACAGCTGACAAGGACGAGCATTAGTACCGCAGAAATCAATCTTTAACAAACCGATTTTCCTTATTTGTTGTAAGTAACTTACTTCAAGGTACTGGGTTCGATGCTCGGCAGTGGTTTTCCTATGAAATTCTCAGTAGCAGCTCGGAGTTTGAAGTTATGCCCGATTAATTGCAACAGCCTAGCCCACTATTACCTACATGGGACCTAAGCATACCGGCGAACGGTTGGTGTACATTAGTACAACTCTGCCTTACTCTTCTGGAAATACAGGTGTGATGGTACAACGAGGTTTTACTTGCGGTTCACGAAGTTTAATATTTTAGCCAATCACTCCGTGACGTCCCTACTAGTGGCTAAGTCACTAACATATTATCATCCTGTCATCATCATTTATGAGCAATAACCCTTTCCAAGTAGATATAAAGTAATGCATTTCTCCAGGTAGGTGTTATCGATATTATTCCAGGTCCCATATTAGCTAATTATCCTGGACATTAGCGAGTGAGTTTGAGTCTTAAAGACAGGCTTGCACTAGCGACAGACAGCATACTCATTAGTACTAATGAGAATGCTGCCTATTTACACTTGAGTGAGAAATAATAATGTTTAATTTAACATTTGTCTGTATTAGAGTCTCTTTACAACTAGGTATAGGTAATACTGACACATTAAAACTTTAAAATAGTCTATGAATACTTAAAACAAAAACTTCGTATAAGTAACTCCAATTAAAATCTATATCCGTACACAACACATTATGGGCAGACACTATTCAAATACGAACAGAAACAAACGGCGAAATTACGCCTCATCATTACCGTGCCTTAAATATTCATAGCTCAGCTCGCGTGTTAGATAATTTATATCAATACGTCATAGCTTGCGCTTTTTGTTGGACGTGCAACGGATAAATGTAACGAAATCGGGTAATGCCTGCGTCGATATGCATAATGATTTGGTGCGAGGACAAGAGGGTAGCGGGTGGCATGGGGACGTCCAGATTCTTATTTAAAAAAAAATTAATAGAAACTTCATTCTTTGCTAATACCCTGGTTCTCATTCAAATTTTACAAAATATTTGCTAGTATTCTGGTTCTAGTGTATAATGCAAATATTCTTTTAGAGTATTTGAATCTCATATCTATAATAGGATTAGAAAGGAAACACATACGTTTATCCTAGCACTCAAATTATCGTCTGTATAGAAAATATATTGTATTTTATTTTGTAATGAAAATATCGTATGTTTAAGTCCTATACATCTAATTAGGGGGTTGTGCACCATGCCTGAGAGATTTTCTCAATAGCGTGTGAAGTCTGCCAACCTGTAAGATAGCGTAGTTGACTAAGAATATAACCTAATCCCTCTCATTCTAAGAGAAGACTCGTCCATAATAGTGGGACAGACTATGGGTTGATGACGATGAACAGTGGCCGAGACTTTTGCCACTAAACGGGTACTAATTGAAACTCCAAACTGCTACTGAGAATTTCATAGAAAATCCCAAAACTTTCCTCGACCTAGGAATTGAACCAAGGACCTCTACCATAGCAGTCGCTTACGACCAATAGACTAATGAGACAGTTTACAGAACAGCGAGTTATTTTTTTAAATAAATTAAATTGTAAGTAGTTCTTATCATTCCAGTGAAAAACAGGCTAATTACTTATGCGTCGATGCTTCAAATATTCACCAGTAACGGGGTACTGTTGTGAATTCTTGGAGCGTCGCAGGTTGCACACTATTTCCACGTCATGATTATTTCTAAAGTAATCGCTACTAGCTTATGTCTGGTTCGTATCATGTGCACAGTCGACATTGTTTTTGCGCTCGCAATTATACTGAACCGATCGATATTCATTTATCGAGTGTGTGGAGAATCTCGCGCCGCTTGCAGCGTCTAGCGTGTCAGCTGATCGTCGGTATACAGGATGATACACATGTTTTGTCCGAAATATAGACGAATAGAGTTGTATTGGTAAAGTTAATTAAGTAAGAAGATAAACGAAAACATTAAAAAAGTTTGAAAGCTCCTAATTTGATTATTTCACTTCTGCTAGTTTTAGATATACTGTAAAAGCTTATGAGTAACAACAAAACAGGTCTTCCGGCTTGAAGTTGGCACGAGCTAACTTCAACCCGGCCGTCAAAATAGGCTAGGCTGTCGTTTGAAAATCATTTTATTCCAATATTTCTAGTCTACGCTTTTACGGCCGGGTTGAAGGTAGCTCGTGCCAACTTCAAGCCGGTCAATAAGTTTGGCGAGAACGTATCTAAATGATAAACTCTATTAGGCATTTGCGCTTCTTAAGGCTAGCTGTGATGGCGGCCGCGGCGGTGCCGGGTCCTTGACCGGCGGCGGCGGCGGTCCCAGCGCCGGCCTCCATATACGGCTTGTCGAGGGTGGTGTATAATTATATAAGGCGCTCAATATTTTCGCAGCATTTCCCAGCCCGCTGTAGCGCGCCCATCGGTCCGGAACACGCTGCAAAAACACACACCGCATCACGGTCAAATGAAGATGTGTAATTACTTGTTTTTTATTAAACCTATCGGTATTTTTTACGGCCATATATGGCGGTGGCCGCAAGCCAACGCCCGTTTACGTTGGCTGGTCTTCAAAATAATAAGTTGGCGTGAACTCACGGCTGCGAGAGAGCCCGGCCCCGCACACATAAATACTAGTTTTTATTTTCAACATTTCTATTATCTGGTCCCGAGTCGCGGACTCCGCCGCCGCCACCGCCGCTCACTAACGAGCCACCATTAAATATGCGTATATTATAACTCGCCAACGATAAGACCTCTTATAATTACTTTTAATTCTCAACCGTCCTCCTATCGAAAGAGTCCACTGCGATTAATTTTACGCATAAGTAGTCGGCGCACTCGTAAACAAGGCGCATATACGTCTATAAATGGTATCAAGGGTACCGAAGTAAAAATTCGCGACGAAGCGAATTAAACGCCGCATCGCGACGGCGCATTATATTTTACAACAAAATACCAATTTTCCTTCAAATCGGCAATAAATTATTTAGCCCGAAGGTGCGCCCGCGCCGCCGACCGAAACGCGCCGCGTGTTAATGGCAGACGAGACGAAAAAAACGTTGTTAAATGAAAACGGCGAACAATTATTATATAAGCCGGTCGGACGTTTAGGGACCCCCGCGGCGGCGCGGGCGCAAGCAAAATAAAACGGATGTCAGCGACGACCCGCGCACCGCGCACATACGCCTGTTATTAAGTGCTGTAATTGCGACTTAGATAACTGAATCTTTACTGGATTTTACATTACACCTTTTTTGCGACCACGGCGCGTAATACCAAGGTCCCTCGCACCGCCCGCGCCACGTCTAGAAGACTATCCGCTATCACTATGCGCCATTCTGTGCCTCGACCATGAGTTTTTCTCACTAGACTCGCTAGCGACGCCGTAAAATATATGTATGGAAAACCCTCGCAGCGCCTCTAGCGGTTACGTAAGGAACTAAAATTTTCTATGAGATTACAGCGTTTCGATGCGTAAATAACCTATCGAAAGCCATTCGATAGAACTCATGGTTGACGTACTGGTTCACCTTACTGCAATGCCAACTTTAATTCAAGCTATTAACTGATTTATTATAATTGCTTAACCAAGTTCATAATATAATATCATTTTAATCAACATCTGTTCTAACTGAGGCACGACCGTACTACCAACGTGTCTACCAACAGGACACCGGCGGTAATTAAACTGAAATGGTCGTGTAAACTTAAAAGTTTGCACCAAAAACGCATTTAGGCTGCTTATATTGAATCATAGTTTTAAGTCAAGTGAGTCGGTGCTAGGCACTAATCCTACAGTTTGCGCAGAACTAGATAGACATAAAGTTGACAGTTCCATAAGAACGATATTCTTATCCAAAATTATCTCAATAAATAATGTTTACTTTTCATAATATCCGAAGTGATGTTAAGCTTGATTATCTTTTATGTAAAGCTCTTGAGATGCATCTCATACCTTGTTTTAACTGACGTCCCCCATTAACAGACAAAAAAGCCAAGCGCATGTCCGATCAACTGTAATCCGTAACAAACTGTCTTGTGAGCAATCAGAAGCCTTAGCTTTACAACTGCGATATAAATAAAATGTGGGGCCACGTGGAAATTGCTACAAGTGGTGCCATTACCGCACGTAACGCGGGAGCCTGCCGCGCGTATTAGCATAGGCCCGCAGCGAACTAGAGCCACTACCACGAGTGCCATACTATGACAATGTGGAACTATCGAAATTAACTGCTGGAGATAAAGAAAACAGGTTTATGTGTGATCATATTAAAATTCGGTTTGGTTATGTAGAAGTGTAATAGACACGTACACCCTTAGTCCAACGGCTCTTGGGCCAAGGTCACCTGGATAGTTTTCAAAAGTCTTTTCAAATAATAAATAATTACAATACTTAAAGATAAGGAAAGAGGACAATATTGTAGACATTTTTGCGACCAATAGTAGTGGTCGTATTTCGATTAAGTCTAGATAATAAATATTTGTGTCGATCACTGGTTCGTGCTGACACCTCGCGACCCGCGCTTTGAATAATCAAATCAAGCTCCAACATTCGCGACCAAACCGGACCCGCGCCATATCTATTATGATCTTAGACATAGTCGTGTCTATAAAATTCCTCTGATACAAAAAATATTCACGCAATGCCGTAAAAGTAATATCAATAAATTTAACAAGTCGTTTTCGGTCGAGTATCCCCATGAGCCAGTTTAAAACACATTATTAATATTATAAATAGTAAAATTGTGAGCTTACTGTTCAGTTCCACTATTAAGGGGAATGGCACCATATGTTTCTACATTTTATGTTCGAAGAATGGCTGACGGCCATACCACCTACCTGTCGGTATGTGGACTAACATTTCGTAGTCATCGGCGGCCTTCATCGTCGAGATTTCCTAAAGATACTGCCAGTTGTAACTATTTCTATTTATTTCACAATTTACCATATTAAGAAAACTATTTAATTCTTTGGACACACTCATTATTTATGTCTACATTAATCTGATTTACAAAAGACAAAAGTTTTGTACCTATTACAAAATTATAGCATCGTCATAGTAAATAAATTACTACAATGTCACAGAACCTGACACTGCGGATCGCAAACAGTGCGCGTGCGCAACTGCGCACACGGCAGTCTGTCGTCACAGTCCACACCACAAACGGCCAAAAGTTGCGAACCAGGAGCGCAAACAAATATTACACTAAATGTAAACATTCACACACTCGTAAAACGTTAAGCACAAAAGCAATGAGTTGCTGGGCGTGGGCGTGGGCCGGCAACATTCAATTATACACCTTTAACACTTATAAACCGACAAATTAACATGTCATGAATATTATTTAACTTTTTCTCAATTATGTTAATATGACTGCAATTCGTAAAGTTATGTTGCCCTAGTATTAAGTGGAGAGCAAAAACCTCGAGCGGATCTTTAGCAAAAATTTGCATACATTACAATACTTAATTCATACTTGTCGACACGAGTGCACTGAGAAAAAACCATACAGACAGACGCACACCCGGAAAGCAGAAGACGGCGCGTGCGCAGCAGTCGAGGTGGTGCCCAATGACACTAAATATTCAAATAGCCGTCCTATTACCATTTCAAAACAGTGAATCATTTTATGATGTCAAAAAAACAAGGTGTTTTATTATCTTATTTGTTATGAATAACGGAAGATTTATTCTAAAAGGATTTTAATATCTATGTGTTTTTGTTACAACGAGTTATTATCTTTTTGTTGTGGTAAATACTATTACGTGGTAGGTACGTCAGACAGACCAGTGGTAGGGGTCGGGGAGCCATGTAGATACACCAAACACTCATACGTTTTAGTGGATTGATTACGAATGATGATTGACGGTCTTTATATTCAAATGATGAAATCATTGTCCAACACGAATTATCATATTAAAACAATGAATCAACGCTAAGTAATACATTAAATAGTTTTATGATCGTTCTTATTTGTTGTTCGAATCAAATTGAGATTTATGAGTGAATTTAAATATCAAGTTCTATTATTTTACACAAACCGTGTAACCAGAATATTCCTAAGTTTCAAGTAACACAAATATTTGCTTCTTTCGAATAAAATAGTAAAACACAAAAACTATTAATTTAAAAAATCTCATTAGGTACAATAAATCTTCATTTCAGGAACTAAGTTTCGAATATTTTTTATGGTCACGTCTAAACCGACATTTTAAAAGGTTCAGGTCTCATAAATCAGTAGTATTTTAAGTTTTACGTAACTATGCGTGACATCTTACGCAACTTTAAGTATATAATTTATTTTGCGTCAAAAATTGTCGTCCAAATCACCAAATTATGTAAAGTATGTCTGTCTGTGATGAGCGAACTACTAAAATTGGTAATTCGTTCCTATATTTTTTTCTTTGTAAAAGCCGCAAAAATGAACAGGGCTCTTCCATCTCTTCATCTCGGGAGTGCATAAATAAATACAAGTACAACATTTATTTTATTTCAATGTCAAATGTAATGTCAAAGGTTACGGTTATCCACTGTGGTTGGAGGATAGATACGTAATAGAACTGAACTCGGGTTTATAACACCTGTTAATTACCTTTCAGCTGGTCACTAGTCTTCCAGACCAGCTCGTATTCTTCAGCGGACATCTCCAGGTTGTCACGCATGTATGCTGTTTATAGCTGATCAGGTGACCATACAAAATGGCGGCTCGATCACTTAACGGTTTGATATATGGCGTGTGTTTGCGCCAACAGGCTCATAATGTGTCGCCAATCATTAGCGCGCACGTGACCGTTGCCACTGGCACTGGCTCACTTCCTAGTGGGAGTGGCAGAGGATCTCCTTGAACGCGCGCCAACCGCGACACAACATCACTACAACTACAATAATAAGCCAAAAGACTCACTCTGTACAATGATGCATAGGAAACACCGAACAAAAGTATTTGAATAGTATTTTGTGCCTGAATAAGCTATTTATTTGAATAATTACGGTCTACTAGTAAATACAGAGCTAGACAAAATATCTTTGAATAGATTGTACTCTCAAAACAACTAGCGCAAGTTTATTTGTGCCCATAGATTTTCCTGCACTTATGACGTTAAAAAAAAGGTGCAAACTTAACCAAAGTGCTAATAATATGATTCTAGAGTTTTTAAATGTGAATCTTCTGTATTTTGTTATCGTGTGACAGTGATGTCTAATCAATAAAAGTATTTGTATTTATGTGTGTGTTTGTTTCTTTGCATCCGATTCTATATCAGAAATGTATCTACTGTATTATTAGCAGGTTTTATGTAGGTACTTTTTTATAAACAATCCGAATTGATAAGAAATGTCCTTGGCATTTCGTGGAGCCACTAAAAAATAAAATAAATTCTGTCTTTAATTCGTAGCGCGTATAAACATACCTAAAAACGTTCGTTTTCTTAACTAGGTTATTAATCAGTTATAGAATTGTAGAACTAGAATGTCTAGTCTAGCACGCTCACCTAGCACGAGTGGCCGAGCGTCATAATTATATTTTGAAGAACCCCATACTGTACACAGTTTCTACGGACAAAGATTTGTTGTGTTTCTGTTCGCCACTGGTGCACAATGAGAACATTTTTATTCAATTGTTTCGTTGTCCTCCAGACGTGACCAATGGTAATGTATTAAAAGAGTGGTGTCACTGTCCACCAGTGGGGGGGTCCAAGGGGAACAATTTAAAAGCTTGTGTTACTTACTGTCCACCTGTGGGGGACAGTGAGAAATATTAAAAAAAATTGTGTCACTGTCCACCAGTGCCAAGTGGGTGTTGGACAGCGGGAATAATTGAAAGTTAGTGATAAGTAATCCAACACATTAGAATTCTAAGTGATACCGGGGTAAGTTAACTCTAGGATTAGAAGTCAGGCCTCCGGCTCGGTCCATACAGGTATTTCTAACAGCCCGGCTGATGAAACCACACGTGCTTGATACCTGCGTAAGCGACTTTTGCAACGCGCGTCCGAGCGACCTAGACTCCACTGATGTAATATAATGGAACGGGTACTGGTTTCAGATCCAGATTAAGTCCGGCGGCCATTTGATTTCCCCCAGTTTAGTCGCGGTGACAGTTGCTAGATAATTTGTACGTTTCTAGCCTTATAGGCAAGGTCTTTTTTGATGCTGAATACATCAATATACTGGTTTATAAAAGTAGTAAAAAACTGAACTGAATATATTTTCGGCCGCTCTCAGTAATAAATCTGTCAGCAGATTTGATAACTAGAGATAGGATTTTGACATAGTACCCATACAAGTAATGTCAACATCTTAACTAGAAAGCGAATCTACTGACTGATTTGGCGGTAAGTAAATAAACGTAAATCTTAGTTGCCTTTGCATAATTTAATATCTATTGGCAGAAGGTCTATTAATACACTTACATGCATAACAAAATGTTGTAATAACATGCTGAACATTAAAACAAACATTGAAAAAGGTAGCATTCTAGCAGTTACTACTACTAGGTACTTTGGTACCTACGGTAACTTGTGTCTACTAACTTGAGGATCTACTACGAAATTTCGAATGGATTGCACCTAGATATTTCTTATTTGTAATGGCTTCGCTGATTTATGTTCAAATCATCAATGACCAGAAAGCTTTCCTGACATCCTCCGTCAAACCAAGTCTACTCAAAGTGCGTGATAAGACGCTAGTGGTCGTGAGTGAGCGATCCACTCGCTAATGTGCTGCGATAACGTCTATATTACCTATGTATGAAATCTAAACATATGTTAGAAATTGAATTATGACGTATCAGGTAAGCAGATTCAACAAAGACAATCTAGGTTTAATTAATTGGAGGAGTTAATTTAATGTGACATACGAAACTTTAGATTTCCGGAATTTATGTTTAGCAATGCGTAGCTTGATGTTGTATAAATGTCGAGGTGATCATCACCGCAGACTATAATTTAACGTAGCATAACAGAATAAAATAACATAAAATTAACAGTAGTAATCTAGATGTTCGACGACGTATTGAAAAAATGATAAATATTGGGGGCTTTCTGCTTTAGATTTTTGAATAAACAGGATATCTTCTACCATTTATTAAAGCGCTATGAAACTGATGGAAGATTCCATACGGTAGTATGAAGGTACCTACGAGGAGCGTAGAGCCGCCAGGCTTCTAACATTTACTGCGCACCGGTTCAAGTGTACATTATTTTGCTTGAAACTCGGGTAATTAAAAACATAGCCGTTACGCCAATTAATTTCTCAAAGTCAAAAGTTACTCGGGTGTATTCCAACTTCACTTCTTAGCAACACTGTGTGATACAAGTTCTTAGTCGCGGTGTAAACTTGTTACACAGATGGACACTGTGCGTCGAGTGGTTTTAGATAGGAAGTGAGTTTTGGAGACTCGATACGGTTTGGAGAGTTTATTGCCAGTGCTGGGAAGCGACGGTCAATTAATTCTGACCGAGTAACAAGCTTGGATTTACTGTATGACGTACTGAATGGCGTTTTCTCTCGGACTCGACGATTGACGCTATTATTGTCTAATTGGCACGCTAATGTGCTGGTATGGTAAAGCCGCCCGGCCGCACCGCGCCGCACCGCGCCGCGCCGCGAGCTAGGTGCTCCGCTAGTTCTTTTTAAGTCGAGCGTTTGTAAGATAATGGCAAGTATAATTGCTGTAAAAAGATGTTCTTAATTAAGACTTTGAGCGGAAAGTTTACGACGGCGTCTGCTCGTTCATAATATAACACCAATTAAAAACTATTTTTTAATTATGAATCAAAATAACAGAAAACCATCTTATCTAAATCCTAGATTTTTACAGTTTTAGAGTGACATAAATACCCATATATCTTAAGTTCAGATTAAGCTCATTGCATAACTATCGGCTCTCGCTGAAAACGAGTAGTGCAGTAGCGCTAAAATCCATTGCGGGCCGGCCATCAATCGTAGCGATCAGCATAACTTGAGCGTGGCGCTGTATGACGTATGTTATGAGATGCCGCGCGTGCGTGATACTTCTAATTAATTTGGCCCGAGGCTCGCCGCGATATCGCATCGATACCGCGACGTTGCTTATAAATTGCTTGTCTACACGTGAAGGGCTACTGTATAAGTAAGAACGCTTCGCTAAGATTTGTGCTAACTCACATCGGCTGCGGTGCAGTTACACTGAAACCATATATTTCGTTATGGTTATTTCAAAGGATTTATGAGATTTGCTACATTTTAACATAAAATATGTATTTGAACCACTCTTAGTCTGTAACTTATAGATTTTCGCACTACCTTTATTAAAGTAGAAGTACTCACCACCGCAACCTATTTAGGAGGTAAGCTATAAATATACATACCTAGATAATAGAAAAAATATTAATTATTATAAATTAAAAATTTAGAAAACCCCCGACACGAAATGTAATTTGCCATTTTGTGGTGGCGGCCATCTTGGATTTGAAATGTATCATAAGGTATAGCATTCTCCTAGTTAAGCCCTTTCATTTGATACCCATATTGAGGGAGTTGTGAAAAAATATGTAATTTGCTATTTTGTGGCGGCGGCCATCTTGGACCGATTTTTATCAAACATAGCTAAGAACACTCCCGACTAATTTACCTTTCAAATAAAAAAATCAAAATTAAAATCGGTTCATCCGTTCGGGAGCTACGATGCCACAGACAGACACACACACACACACACACACACACACACACACACACACACACACACACACACACACACACACACACACACACACACACACACACACACACAACACACACACACACACGTCAAACTTATAACACCCCGTCGTTTTTGCGTCGGGGGTTAAAAAAACCGTGACCGTTGTTGCATCAAACTATAGCTTAAAAGAAGGAGACAGCACTAGGTTCATCTTCGAGTTCATTCAATAGTATATAACATTACTGTTATTCCGTGTTTTCCAAGCAGCGTGTGATCATATCTGTCCAAGTTGTGTTGGCAACTTAGAAGTAGCGTGGGCGAAACAAACACACGCTGTTCGATACTTGTCATAAAAGCGTGTCACACAATCTTGTCTCTATCTTTAGACTCGAATCTATTTCTTATATTATCACCCATATGCGTATGCTCATACATAAATTACCTGCGTTTAAGGATATCGACTCACTTTATTAGACGATATTACGAATTAAATCCAACCATTCTAGTTCTGTAATTTTGGCAACGATTAGTTATCTAAATGAGTGTGGTGGAATGCGGTAGCGGCTGTACTACAAAATGACCAGAAACGGCCGTGTGAGCCCGCCTTACACTACATTACGAGAGGAAATAATTTAATGCGTAATATTATACATTTGTAATGATTAAAATATCTACAAAACAATTAAGTTCCATGCAAATAGGCGACTAAAAATGTTGAAGCAATTTTAACAACTTGTTTGTGAAGCACCTGCTTCCTTCATAATAATTTATAGTCTATGAGCTCGTTCGTATATTTGTCTACTACAAATATTGTCCAACACTTAATTAGTGTTTTTCAACTACTTCCTATACATAGTAATTACAGATGTGTCGATTTTTTATAACTGTGCCTAACTTGTCACCTATTGATTGTTCCTAGAAGAGCATCCCGCACGTACCTACTTACTTAATTATTAGCGTTTAGCTGACTAACTGTTTCTGTTTATAAGATTGCATAAAAGATATAAATAAGGAATCCAAAAGAAAGTTTAGTGGAACCATGCCTAGAGGCTCGACGATTTTATTTTTAATAATAAAGTTAATCTGAACATTAAGCAAGTCAGAAGGCGTGACAAGCGAAATCGTAATTAACGGCTCATATCTGTCTAAACACGCGCGTACGTTTGGGTGCGCGGGCGCAGGCCGCCGACCCCGGGCGGCACGGCTGCTGCGCGGGCGCAGCGTGTCGCCTCAGATTTCACTCCACTTGGCCGGATTTTGGATGGCACTTGAAAGGGCACACTTTAGTGAAGATGTTCCAACGATTATGTGCAATACGCAGCACTGGAAACTTATTTTAATGGTCTTTGTGTATTGTCATATCCATTATAATCAAAAGTGTCTTCTCTATTAATGAACGATTTTATTAACAAGAAATAAAATTAAGTTTATTAGTCACTGTTTATAGCTATGCAATTTACGAACTTGTTTAAAAGCTTTGCAGAATAACTTTTACAAGCTCTTCCTGCCTGATGCGGATGATTAAAAAATGTTTAACTTATCACGTCTAAACTACTGAATATACTTCAATTAAACTTGGCAAAAAAGAGAGATTACACCCTGAGGAGTTAACTAAAAGTAAACAGAGAAGAAGTAGATCCGAAAAGGATGTTGGGCACGGGCAGATTGGGAAGTCCCAAACTATCAAATGTTGCAAGATATTGGCGATTAAAAAGATAGCCGTTATTCCGTATCATTCAAAATGTAATTGTGTTTGCCATGTTACCATCTGAACTCAAAGGGTGTACGCACCTGTAGTCGGCCGAAGTCACAGCGTGACGGACCGCCATAAAATCTCCCGTTCACCAACATTATAACGAATGCTAAACTGTGTGTAAAGGCGTTCGTCACTGGTGGCATAAATCAGTCGGATTGCGCCCATTACGCGCTGGATGTGCCGCATTAAACCGTCGCGATGATTAAACAATATGGCGTTGTTAACTACCAAGCAAGAACGCTAACTAACATCATCAGAAATTTTATAGAAAATTCCCGACGTGTTCAGTGCAGGGGAAAAGAATTTGTTTGTTTATCACAACAACTAATAATCCACGAGTTTATGTCGACTCACGGTTGATATTTTATTTTATTTTATTTATTAGGGACAACAAATAGCAGTATATTAAATATTACACATGATAGGAGTACTAAACTAATAGAATTAACAAATACACTACTCACGATGTTATCCACAGATTTCCATATAAAATAATTAGCATAGGTGCTGTTAATAATAGATATGCTACGTCTGTTGTGAAAAGGCTATAGTTAAAACTAGATTTAATAGATTGCATTATGTGTAGGACAGTCTTTAGTCTAGTTTTTCATATACAAAGGAACGCATTATAACGTTTTGGTAGTTAAACTTGGTCGCTTTTTTATTTAAGTAACTGTTCACCTGATACTCGCAGTCGTAATAATTATTACTTTTTGTTTTCGGTAACACATCTGTACTTGTAGGTACCTACTGCATCCTTCACATCTGCTTAGTATTTTGACGTCAACACTTTTGCTTGGACACTGAAAGGCAACACTTCATTTAATTAATAGCATCAGCCTATCAAACACTACCTGTAGCAAGACATGGACGCTGCGCCGACATGCGCGGCCGCATCTCAACAATACACCTAGAGACACTTCTAATGCAGATCGCCGATAACTTAGGACAGGGCTGCCACGGCGCGGCAGCCTCAAGGCTGGCTATCGAGCGATCGCTATCGATAATATCTCCCACGATAAAGCCCTGCTCGGCTGGCTGTCAGCCCTTGTCACCGCCAACTCACCGGCGCTAACGACTCTTAATTTTTTTACATGTCCCTCTTGTTAATTGCAATCTTAATATCAATGATGTTTAATTTTATGAAGAATTTCTTAATTATGTTTTTAAAGATCTTATGAGATGATGCAGGACTGACACTGAACACGCAAAGGTACCGCTAGCCACTGAGTGTGTGCAGAAATACAGGAACATTAATTTAATTTAGCACTTTATCTGCATTTGTCCTAAGTATTGTAGCTTTGCAATAGCATACGTTGTCTACTGCTTACGTTGTTTTTATTATTGGAAAATTCCTATGAGTGATAAACCTATAATGGTAAAAATATTAAGCTCTTTGAGTGACCATGATACTTAATAATTTGGAGTTAATAATATACGTGAACACAGTCTGATAAACTTTAAAGTATTATGGCATAACTTTTCTTGTAATCCGTTGTCTTCACTTCTAGATGATCAGTGTTCAATCTTTAATCAAGTGTTACTCCTTCATAAAAAAAAGTGTTACTCATTTTAAGTGTAACTAAACTCGTTAAGTAATAACTAGATCAGGTACTTACCTTTGTTAAAGTTTTAACATTCATTACTAACATTAAAATTTCTTTTAGCTATCAATGGCTTATCACCTAAAGTTTTTGTTTACTTTCCTCGGTTTCCAATCGCCAATGGTTATGACCCAAATCGAAAGTATCAATTACACACGAGTTTCTATATTGTACCTAAACGGCAACAAATTACACATAGCCGGTGCACGGGCTTCATTTTAGCCGTGACGCAAACAACACCGTATAAAACTACTATAGGTAGATAAAAAGGAAAAAAACACAAACCTGTAGCAGTGGGCCTGTGTGTTTCGTCATAGTGGTGTTAGTGTCAACTGGCCGCAGACCGCATTGCTCAGTAATGAACCAGCATCGGGAATAAATAATACAACACGTGAGCACCGCCATGTAACTTATGTTAATACATTAACAGTTGACGTAAAACGTACGAGCGAGCACGTGGCGCACGTTGTACTGCACGGTGCACCGACCTACCTCCAAAACCTTGCAAACAACTTGCATATCTGCAATCCCACGCGTATCTAACAAAATCATTCAAAAATACCTGTAAATAACATTTATTATTAGGTACCCAAATAATAATAAAATACTGATTTAAAGATTGAAAATTACTCAGGTGCACATAAAAGCAAACAGTGGGAGCTTGAATGGGCTATCACTTTATCTTTTACGATATGAAATAATCAGAAAAACACGCCTATAATACAAAAACAGTAGAAACAATAAAACCAAAGTCAATGAATGAGTTCTATAAAAGTATCGTAAAACTATGTCATTGTTTTACGATCAAAAATAGAGACATCAAATTGTTATAGATAATTTTGATGTCAATGTTAGTGGTTGCATGAGGCGGTCCTCGGCGCTCGCGCAGCACTCCGGCCGCATCAACAGTTGACGTTGTCGCTGACTACATGACGGTCACCGGATAAGTGGACAACTGTTGTATGATAACCTACAAATAAATTCATGAAGTTAGTTTCAGCATTTTATTTGGAAGTTCTTCAAGTGGCATTAAATTCATCCAAAAATGTCACCAATACTGAAAAATGCACTGTCGTTTGCTTGGCTAAATTACGTGACCTACTTGGATAAGTATAGTTTGAGTGACAAATCTTTAAGATTATCGACGAAAACGATGAACGAGAATTTAATCTAAAACAAAGATAAACTGAAGATAAAACATCAAGAATTAATGAAACAACTTTTAGAAACGCACTAAAAATCTTGATTTATCTCGACCAGTTTAAATAGCAGTGCCCACACTCGAGAGGCGAACTTAATGTATAGCCTGGAGTTGTTTGCCTACATTTGCCTGATAGTGACCACACACTCAACAGAACAGATATAAAAGCCACTAAGTTCCTAACTGTTCAATGAAATGCTAATAATACAGCTAGTTTCAAATATTGAAATTGCAAATATTGGATCCAACGATATTTGGCGATGATAATCATCTTAATTAAAAGATACTGATGTTATTTAATTTATTCTTAATAGAAAATTAAAACCGTATAGAACCATATAGAACCGTGAAGTCAGGAATAGCGTTAAACATGTTAACATGTTAACATTCAGACTCATTAAACTTTAATGAGTCTGAATTCATCTATGAAATCTGTTTGATACCTAGATCTAGTTCGATGCTGTATGTTATTTGTTTGTTATTGTCGTTTATTGGTCTTTCTATTAATGAAAACCGTATCAAAATCCGGCGCGTGGTTTAGAAGAAGTTAATGGAAAAGCAGACGGGCAGACAGTTATTTTTTATAGTTTAGTGGTTAACGAAAAGTAACGAAAACTGCAAGTTCTGCATAAGTAACAGATAAAGTATAAAACTATCAATTTTAAGAGAAGGTTATTGGAATTTTTAAATTGACTTAATTATAACTTCAAGGCAAATTCATAAATAAATACGACATATTTTTGCTCCGAAAATAATCAGTAATCAGGTTCCTGTCACACTCCTAGTGAAAGCGACTGGTGTCCTTGCCTTACCTTCCTCATCAACTGGATCGAGTGCATGTGAGGTAGCCGTCGTCGGTCGTCCAATATTTTCATAATCTCCGGGTGTCGAGTGGCACCGGCTAGTCGGCTACCAGCTGCTGCGAGCCGCGCATCGTGTGGACAGTGGACACGGCGCAAACATCGCCCGACTTGTATTGTATTGTCCAACCATGTTTGCTCAATCTCCGTCTTGTTTTTTTTCCACCGGCCCGCTGTACCCTTGGAACGATTGGACATTGTACCGAGCGACCTCGGACACTCGCCCTATAATTTTAGCAGAATATAATAGTCCAAACAGCTAATTAATTATACGTTATCGATTGTCTAACGCTCATTAATTTGCCAAAATACCAGAGACAAAATCGTTAAATTTTATGTCCCCGGCTCATGGACGAGGTTATAACAATTTTTAACTATCGAATGATTTATTTTATGACCGCTCTAATGGAATCGTTGGACGTTAATAGTAAATATTTAATTGGTTAATGTTACCGGTTTTTGGCGATGTCTCTGTAACCCTAAGCCTCCTAATAAAACCTTTGCGTAATATCTGATTACATCACGAGAAGCGACAAGATGCTATCTCGCAGGTGTGTGTCCGATTCTTCGACTACTTGTGGAGCGCAGCGATTGCTAAATGTAATTAAGTTGATATAAAATATATCATGAAACTATTTAATCTGAAATCAGTCGAAATTATTTAAATATAAAGAATTTGTTACAGCTTTAAACTTTTTTGGGTTAATCGCTTTCCATCAGCATCTAAGTAGGTACTTGAACATATTTGCTAAATACTAGATGAAAGCATTTAGCTTGGTTTAAGGACGTGCAGTTAAAGTTTTATCTTCGCACGCGCACTTATGTAATTCTTCAAAGCAGAACTTGCATGATTTTAATAAATTTGAGTGAAAATAACGCAACAATCAGCTCATCACATTCTAGATTTTCTATTAACCCGCAAAGCCTGCATATACTATACTACAGTATATGCTTTGCACTGTCTGTAACAATATTCCGCGTAGGGGACTAAATTCAAACCTCTGAGTAAGACGGGAATCAAACCTAACACTACGCTCAATGGTTGCGCATATAGCTGAGAACGGAGGCAGCGCCTCACTTAAAGTTATGTATAAAATTTTATCTAATTAATGTATTGTCGTGTAGAATCTTGAATACTAAATTAAATGTATGCAAATTAGTGTGGATTTTAGCAAAATAACCGTAATACAATAATGTACCATAAAGATTGGCGCTTTGAACGTCTATGATGATTAATATGAAAAATCAATATGCGTTAATTATGCGATGTTATAAATAATATTATTCACGTAATTATATAATTTTTACATAGTTAAAATATTAAAATATTATTATAATTTGGATAAACTTGAACTATAAAATCAGACAAAACATTGAGACGCCAGACAGACGTAGATCATTACATATATTATAGGAAGGACAATTATACTAGAAATGACAAAGACGACGTCTGTCAGTGGTCTAGTGGTTCGAGTACCGGACTGCTAATCATGGGTTTGATTCCCACAAGACACAAATATTTTTGTGGTGAACTTGGTGTTTCTTATGTAGGTAATATATGTATGCTTTTTATTAAAGTATATTTATTAAATCCATTGTCTAGTAGGTACAAGCTCTGCTTAGTTGGGGACTAGATGGTGCTGAGTAGTAAAATGTACCAAAATATTGAAAAAAAGTGAAACTATTTGTACAGGAGTGTCATTTTAACAGTTTTACAGTGTCATACATAAATATACGACTATTAGTAAACCGTTTTATTACTATATAAAAACGCATCGGTAATGATGTAACATAAATCACATGTGATAAATATTTAACACTTATAAAAAACTTGCGCTTTACACAACAACGTTATATTTTTTTATTTTCTTGCTGGCTATATAATTGGTTCAGTGATGGCTTCAATTCCCAGGTCGAGCACAATGATATAGTATTTTTCTATGAGATTCTCGGTAGCCTGGTTAATTGCAATAAGGTCAACCTAAAAATATACCGGTGAACTGTGAGTGATATCCTTTTGAGCATATAAGCATGATAGTATGCTATGTGTTGTTTGTTTAACATAAAATAAATAAAATACCGTTTTATTTAAATAGTGGTGCAATACTGAATTTTCACGATACGATTTTTTAACTACCTATTTAAATGTAAATGATATCCATAAATTGAATAAAGATAAATATTTTTAACAGAAACATATTATCAATGTTTTAAATCTATTCAAATTCGTATCATGTCGACGTGTTAGAGACAAATAGGTATACTAAAATAATGTTGTAGTCGATTTCTTACATTTTATAAACAGAGCATATTATAATTATTAATTATTTTTTTACTGGTGAATGCGTTCGACCCAAGTCTCACTTGATGGGCAGTGTCTAAAATAGAGAATGGTTTTCGGAAATGCAATGCAGATCCGGAGCCCGAAAAGTTAATACGTTTTCCTAGTGTAGCCACAACCTTTCAATCAATTTGGATTTTTTAGGCTAGGAAGGCATAACATTTAAAATCGGGCATTTTTATAATGCCATTGATGATAGACCACTGATATTAAGATGCTAAACTCAAAGCTTACGGTCGCCCCCGCCTGGGACAGTCATCGCCTGTGATAGTCATAATTTCAAGAGATTGTTGCTCAGGAAGTTTTATAAACAGTAACGGACCAGTGTTAAGTGCTCTTAACAAGACATACGATTGACCATTCACATCACACTATTATCTCATACATTGAGTGGCAAACTGAACTCACCAGTGGCAGTCATAATTATAAAGACATACAAAATACCAGCTCAAGCTCGCCAAGCGTCCATGTCATTACAGTGACAGTTTCGCTAATGACACCACCAAACAGTTTAGTAGGGTCTGGGCTGACGGCGCGGCGCAGGCGCAGTGACTGGCAGCTTCCACGCTATTTTTCTTTCACACCAGCTCTTGAATGAGCTCGCACATGGTGTTATTATCTGGTAATATGGCGGATGTTAGTTCATTGCACCTTCTTGTGTTTGTGAGCGTAATGGCGCGCGCCACACGGATGTGCGTACGCAAATATTAGTAGTGGCTTCACAAGGTCGGGGCAAATAGATAACGAGGAATGCTCTTTGCTGTGTACCCACTCAGAGAGCATTCCATTTGGCAGATATCATACTTATTTTTGTTGTTTACTTAGGTTTGTACAAAAGGCTCTCGGAGAAGACATAGACTTTTGAGTTGCCATTACTCTTCGTCCAAAATATTGAACATAATACGAGTATGAAATGCTTTAATAATACCATTAAGCTTAAGAATTCTCATAGGCTGGTTAGTCATCCTAAAACTATTTTCAGGACAAGCTGACTATTATTTTTACCAAATTTAATTTTTTCTACAATCTTACCTTTCTTTCGGCGAGTCTGATGTAGTTCTTGGAGATAGTATCATCTTACCGTTGAATAAATAAAACGCTTTATTTCGCGTAATTCGGTGCGATGCATCCTCACTGCGACGCAATACTGCGTGTGCGCAGACGCGGCAAGCCGCATCAACACGCGTATAAATATCGCGCTATCGCGAAGACGTCGCGACCACTTATTACTTGCCCTTTATCCGATTTCATGAGTTAATCTCTACAAGATGTTAACAAGGAGGAAAGTATGGACATGGCAAGCCTCACAATTCTAAATAAAGTATTTTTGGACCTTGTCCACACCTAGTGATGTGTGTCACCTTCATCAATTTGTGATTCACTGGTTAGTTAAGTGACCTACTCTGGGTACTTTAACATACACCCCCTCATAAGCAGGTCCACACAAATCGTACCGTAATATGATTGAAAGTAAGAAGCGATCAGATTAAGTCGCAACGTCCCAAACAAAACAACAGAGGTCCGCACGTCACCGCGCGCCGTCGTGACCCTGCCAGACCCTAGCGTGTAAACAACATAACTGTGAACATAGCTCATATCGAATAACCGAATGAAGCTCAGCAACAACTGCGAGGGGCAATATTACGATAAACAAAATATAAACCCACGTAGTTGCTTCAATAAGTAAAAGAAATTGTGAGTTAATATCAAACATGATTATTGTGAACTCAACTCAAGGATCGATTAAAACTGTTTCAACCTTCGAGGGTTATGGTTTCTTAATGATTTTTTCTAATAAATTACAGTTTACGATGAAATTAAGAAACAACACGATACCAAGTTCTTAAATTGAGAGCTAGCCTAGTGCTAGTATCAGATTTCACACAACTTTTAAATCTACAACAAGCTTTTGAAAATGTGTGCTGTATGCTTACGCTAAGGAGTGCGCAAACTGATAGAAATCGACCACCGTTTGACAAACGTTTAACTCTATTCAACTCAACACCTGTCACGTAGATAATGATTTTATTATGATGTCACAAGAGTGATGAACGACGTGAGACAATATCCTAATCCAGTTCCTCAACCTACTACAAGGAAATACTTAGGGGCTGTTTCACCACCTCCTGATAAGTTCCCGTTAAAGTAGCTAGCAGATAATTTCATACAAATTTTGTTCCATTTTTTAATTTATCCGGCGGTTAACAGCTTTCCAGAGGTGGTGAAACAGGCCCTTAAGTAATAAGGTTATTGTAATCTTTTATCATACCATAAGTATGGTTCGTTGCTGTAGCACTGTCAGAGCGATATAGCTGACCGCATTACTACTGCTGGGAGACACGACATGCTACGAGCTACGAGAACATGAGATAACCCTTTCGCCACCTATGTATTAATACTTGTGTGCATTGTACTGCGAGAAATTCCAACCGTTGTTCGAAAGCTCTAAGAAGTTCAACGTTTCTAACAGTCAAAGCTTAAGCTTAGCTTTTTAAGAACAAGGATCATATTAGAATGAACAAAGACTAATTGTTACATCAAAAAACATGTAGGATTTTGAACATACGACGACATTCTGACTCTATCAGTGAATGTATTAGACAAATACATAATTACTCAGTCAATGACTTCAAGTAATTAGACTCCCGGCTCTTCAACGCTTTGGCTACTCGCATACCTCCAACGTGTCAGTCAAGTCATTCAATAATTCTTTCATAATGTTGGTCATTCATCAGTTTGCCGCGTTGATTAGCGTCCCTCCACTGTTTGTTCACAAGTGAACCGATATTACGTCAGGTAACACTGTACTGTCATACCGCCTGGTTCCAGATGACACGCAATAATCACCCCTATGTCTGTATGAACAAGGATATTAAATGTTTGAATATATTGTTGTGTTAGCAAACATTCGGCCGCTGCGCCCGCGCCGCCGCGGTTCGCACCAAACAGTGTTTTGTCTTTGAGCTGCCGTGGTTCCTGTCATAGATTATGAATTTAGATCACTTATGTTTTATTCCTAGCTTCATTATTATAGAACAGGTGGGACGAGTATTGAATTAAATTAATTAAATTTGAAATATTCGACATTTTATAATATCTACTTTTTCTTTTCATTACATTACACCCCACCAGGCCTAGATTTAAAAAATCTTAATGTCCTAACTCCTAATCGTTAGTCTGTACTTGATTATTGATTTACAAAAACCGATATATTCATATATACTGGCCCCTGGTATTCATCCAACTAACACGCGGTAACATTACCGGAGACGGCGCACGCGCAGTCGGGCATCCACATTATTACGAGGCGTGCTTCATCTGCATGTATCTACTCTATCAGTTGACAGTTCACATAAGACAAAGCGTGTTTAATTAGCCGCTGTTGACTCTCGCCTACTGGCTGTATTGGTTCTGAGAACACTTGGACGGGAGGTTTGCTCGCGCGCCGCTATTAGTTTCGACAGTTACTGTTAAGTAAAGTGATTGTGGGAAACGAAAGTTTGGAAGTATTGTTTTTAAACTGTTTACAGAAGTACCTTTGAGTTGATACTAGAACTGAATTTCAGGAACTAATTGCCAACAAGTATTATTAGTATTTTTCAATGATTACGATATACTTAATCTATTTAATTGTTTATGTATGTTGAATATATCCATAGTTAATGTGAGAACATTGACACTGGTCAGTGGCTGTCAAAGCGATATACACCATGGAAACCTGATACTCTCATGTTTCTTTTTACTATGGGATCTGCATTTTAGTAGGTAGGTGCTCTTGTATCATTGAGATATATGGAGGAAATAGCTAGCTATGTGTTATTTACGACAAAATCCAATGGTGGTCAAAGCGCGACGGATAAATTTTCCGAGTGCTAGCGGCCCCGTCTCACATGTATTTATTACTTCCTGACCGACGACAAACGTCCGTAATTGACCGATCACGACGAGACCATAACTCCTATCAAACTATCGAATTACACACGCAACCCTATCGCTGACCGCTCACCGGACCTCTTATTCTTTGGCGCCTTCTTTTAAGATCGAAAAATTCTATCCTTTTTTGGCTTACTGTAACGCCGCAAGCAAGAAAGGGATAGGGGAGCGAGTGACCATAATCGGTACGCAGGTGGAAATAGTGACCACCGGTCACTAGGGTTATCAAATTACGGATGATGCGATGTGAAATTTATCGATGCAGCGTACGCGTGTAGCGGGTAACACAGTGAATTCAAAAAAAGAATTATATCGGACGAAAGCAACCGTTGTTCGCCAAATCAGGTACATTGTCGAGCGTGTGAATAATATTAATTTAAAATTGTAATCGATCGGTTTGTGAATTAAATAGGGGACGCTGAGGTCAGTGCGAAGGGCAAAACGTACGACGACGTCCAAGTATTGTTTTTGCTGCGTCTTCCTGGATCGTATAATCGTAATGAGGTTATAAACAAGTTCATGTGTTCACCTAGCGCTTGAGGGGTAGGAAAATTTATTCATACATAATTAATTAAGGGTTAGTCTGTTTTTGTACCCAAAGCATATGGGAAAACATTATAGTATATCTACCTACAGTTTGAAATTATGTACATACGTGGCGGAAAATAGTTCTAAGAAACGAAACAGTTGCAACAAAGACAAATATAATCTCAAAACGGCTTATAAACGATAATTGCTGAGTAAGCCGCCAGACAGGAGGCAACCATCTTTTTAACATAATCTCCTAAACACTTAGGTATTACGATTCATTAAACTCTAAAAAGACTGAATTCTTTCTCAAAACAAGACCAAAGTCAAAATAAGTTTTCAAAGTCCTATCCAAAACAATGTATGTTGTAAACAAAGGCAATGCGACAAGATCCTATCAAAAATCCCGATACACAACAAACTCAAATAAACCCGAATTGGAATGACATAACAGTTGAATTATCGAGTATAGTTAATTGAAGGCATACGTACGTGTGTCGCAACCGAGTGCTGCGACCGATGATGACCAAGGAGGAAGAACCAATGGAGTGCTCATGTGCAGGTGACCGATGTCAACCGAAGGAGACAAACGACGGAGAAACAGCGCCTATCAGCGATGCCTGTGTTTCACGCTTTGTAAATAGGAGAACTCTTTAGACATATTTCAAGCCTAGCTATATTTTATTTTATATCTTTTAGAATATAACCTGTAATATATGTCGCAAAAATGTCTAGATTGTTTTCTCATATTTATGTAAGTATCCATACATTTTTGTATTACCTAGATAACATTGTTAAAAACTAAAAAATTAAAAGAGCATGGAGTTTCTTGCCGATTCTTCTCCATATGAAACGATTAATTTAGAACCGTGCACCTAGATTCGACATTTCATCATTTCAAGTGCCGTCTAAAAATAAAACTACATATTTTGATTTTGTACTGGCCCTAGCCTATAATTTAACCCTCTAGTTTGTCTATTAGAGAACTTAGTTGAGTAGAGTAACTTAGAGTTGGGCAGCAGTATTTATTTTGTTATAATCTAGGCGAATTGGAGTACATTAATTTACAGAGTATATTTTATAGAGACAGAACTCAATATTAACTATTTATCTTTATTAACTCGCGTTTTTGTCGCTGGCATCAGTTATTTGATTTCAGCGACAAAAACGCGTATGTCTGAATTCTCCATTCTTACTGCATCATGGGTGCTGCGACGGCGACGCAGCTAATTCGGCGTGGCCGATCTCCGTCATAAATTGTGCTAGAGCCGGCGCGGGCGCAGCGTGATGCCGGCTCGTCTTACAACCGCTCACAGTTAATTGACCCAACTTAGATATTTATATTAGGGTTTAACATAACTTATTTTAATGTATGGATTTGTGCGATTGTGGGAAATTTCATTTGATTTTAAATGATCCTTGATAAAGTTTTTTTTTTCGATGAAGGGAGCAGAATTGTCATTTGCTAATGGGTCGATGACCCCGCGTCGATAGACGTGGGTTTTTCCGGAGACTTATATTTGTAGAAAATAAATTCAGACCACAAATTAAGCTTCCTGTTGAGATTAGAAAATGCACATACAAGAGACTTCATCTACCTTCTGTACATAATTTTCGCTTCTTTCCATATCAATAGTTAATTTTGTATTAAACCATTGCGATGAGGTGCTAAAGAATCGCCCAGAAGCAATGTTAACCTGTTGTTGTTAATACAAGTAGTATCAAATTATAGAGCCGCCTGTAACTATACACTACTTTGAAATGCACCCTGTAATCGAACGCCATGATAAGCGAGTAAGCGACTAGTAATGACTGATTGCTCTCTGACAAGAAAATGTGAGAAGTTATTTGTGATTATAATCGCAGTTGATCCAATATCAATAGCAAGTTTTACTAAAATTCACACATTAATTATTAGAAAAGCGACCAGGCCGATTGGTTATTGTACTATTAATGTCATTCCTGTAAAAATATTAAATGGGGATATTGTAGGTCCCTTAATTATTAGAAGCCAAGTGCGTTGTTCCTTTTTAATTACTAATCATCTCTGCATCATCAAGGCAACGACAATATATGTAATTTATAGGCCCACCAATAGTAGTCTACCGTTTGCACCACAGAGTTCAAAGAATTTAAGTTTTTATGCCACTCCCCTAGCAAAAACTATCATAAAGGTTTTCTTGAGTTGCCTGATAGAGATATATAAATCACAGTTCAACAAGAACCTGAGAATTCAAAGCAGTATTTAAGTGAAGGGAACATTTGTAATGTATCGTAAATTATCGATTAAAATCGGTTTGAGTCCGCGTGAGACAAAGTTATGTACGCAGCCAACACTACATCAATCCTGCGTGTAGGCAGCTCACCGGAATATAATAACCGACATGTTTACGCAAATTCTATTCAAACAGTTTCTATCGCTTAATATCGACGACGGCGATGACTTAGGACACGTTGGAGTCATCGCAGCGGACGAGGCGCGTACCCGTCCATATCTAACGATCAATAAGTTAGAATCAACAGTAACAGTAGCCAAATAACTGGCTCTAATCCGAGTCGAATCACTCGTATCGGATATTTTTCAATAACGCAACAGAATCGATGATCGGAATAGTTAGTGAGAAGTCCGGGACTCGATTGCTCGCTCGATTCGTTATTTTTTTTTGTGTGGGAACATTTCGTTTTTCAATCACAAGCTAACCTTTTTACGGTGCTGGTGTACATCGACGGCGATAAATATTCGAGCTTATGGCCGCGGCCGGCTTTGAGCCGAGCGTTTTATCCAGATTGCTACAGAATTTTTGGGTGTTCATATATTTGGGACGGCAGCGTGTCCGGCGCGTGGGCAACTACCACCTAACCTAACCAACCAGACATTTGTTTACACGACAACAACTTGCTAAAAATCTGAAACATAATCATTACTGTATTCACCTCAATGCCTTTACATTATAATGTAAGTAAATTGCTATCAGGCATACTATTGTATTTGTATGACATTGTTTTGAAATTCGCCTTCGATAGACATCATAATTTATGTTAAAATATACCTGTTTTCATCTTCACCAGTGTAGTAATTTTTTATCTTCTTGTTTTTAAATAAAAAAACTAGAAATTATCTATTCCGGGTCTAAAGGCCTTGCGCAAATACTGAATATACCGGACAGCCTAGCATAATACTAACAGCATTTGTCGAATGACGACCGCACAGCACTCAGAGGTCGACAATACTTACGTATACTACCCATAATATATTCGTGCCGAAACAGCCATATAGCATTTCAATGTTGATAGATCAAAGTGAGGTGACATGATAACAAGGTATGTACAAACATATAAATACCGTGCATATCAATAAACGAGTACTCATAAAAAAGCCATTATCGATATTTTAATGATTCGGAAATGGTCTATTTGTCAGGAAGTGTTTGAGAGCGTAGTTGTACTATTTCATCTAAATATTTTGGTACCTGCTGATTTCTGTGTTCTTTTTTTATTTAGGTAAGTGACGACTCGTTTTCATAGCGTACTTACTTATTGCCAACTTGACAGAACTAATTTACATAAGATAAGTACCATCACTCCTGTATTCCCGGAAGGGTTAGGCAGAGGTATACTAATGTTGAACCGGTATGTTTACGTCCCATGTAAGGGGTGATCATATTGACGAATGCAAATCGAAGCTCCATGCTGCTACTACTAGAATGTCATAGAAAAACCCAGAACCCAACACCTCAAGCGTAGTAGCCGCCCTTACAACCACAAGACAGATTTAACTTTACGTTTCATAATTAGGCATCTATTCTAACGTCCAAAATCGCTTTAACTACCTATTGTATAAATATTAGTTTTAACAGCAGTAGGTCCTGCACACTCTAGCTATTTCTTCGCTAATGATAATAATGTTAATTCCAGTTCTGTTCCAGATGGGAACATTTCGCATCAGGAACTAGTGCGGGCGCATGTTACGACACTGCCTATGACTGGTTCTACGTTAATTAGGCTGCTCCCAACCATGAAGACCGGACAAACGTGCTGCTTTGCCTTCATCTGAATAATTTTATCAAAAACTTAGTAAGTAGAAGCTGTAATATCAACGTTTAGGGTGCCAACCTGATACTATACTTAGCTCTGTTATGATTTTTGACATTTGGAGGAGTTTACGGCAAAGTGAAGGTAATTTTTTTTTATAAATGACGTTAATTTAGTAATGAATAAAAGTAATCATATTCAATGATTCATTATTTTGTATGAGTTAAATATAGGACACCTTCAAATTCTAATCTAATATTATACGTATATATGCGTTTTATTCTATTTCCCAGCTTTGGGCAACGCGTGCGGAGCGTGGGTGTGCGTTGCGCAGGCGCGGCCACGCGCCCGGTTTCACCGCAACAAAAGACACACTGGTGACTTTTGACTTTAGCCGTGCGGTTAAGCTTCATAATATAATTGAGCTCGAACAAAATCCGACCGGGTATTACCATACAATGGGCCAGTCAGTTCCGTCGAGCCCGCCAGGTCGCCGAGGGCAAAAAAACACTACCACTTGCCATCCGACGCTGACGGCAACGTAGTAACGTGATCGTGGCCGCAATCAAATTGATACTCAATTGCCTTCAATATAGATTTTAATGTTATGTGTTGGTAACATTTGTTAGGGCGTTGATGTTTTCAGGGGGAGGTTGGCAGGCGTCCATCGCAGGCAGCCCATCATGAGCCCGACGACTGTTTGACGAGTGACAAGAGTCTAAAAAACGCACAGTGTAAGTTACCTACTGGCCGAGCGGGTCGGGATGTTCGCAGTTTTGAGTTATTGCCTGGGAGCAGTGGTTTTTGCGCGCTCGTCGCCGTGTCCCGCGTCCTCTGTTGCACTGAATGCTTCTGATTGATGCGTTTTGTTTACTTTTCTGTCTCGGACGACGAGCGTTGAGCTTTTTGACGTTTCCAGTTAGTTTGTTTTATTCGTTTTTGGAACGTCGTCTTGCGCATCTTTAGCGGGGTTTACATACAGTATTGTGGAGTAATTGATCGTTGAAATAGGTTGACGAGACGCCGCTGTGTGGGTCGCCGCGCCCGGCCAGGTGGTCTGCACGTAGGTGACAACACACTCGTGATGTTCTTGAACGCATTCACAGCTATCACTGGAGTATCAGTAGTTGTAAAAGTGTCAGTTTTATTTTACCTTTCGATAGATGCTACGTTTTGGATTGTTCTTGGTTTGTTTACGCTTCCAAGTTGCATCTATGTTGAAAGTGCTGGCTGTGGAGCGTTTCAATTAACGTGTATTAGCTGCGTTAGGACTATGATTAAAGGTTAATTGATATGTTGAGACAATATATCGGACTACCTGCGTGTGTTACCGTAACGCACAGAAAGGTATGATATACCTAAATGTAGTATTAACCAATTAGGTTGGTATGTATATGTTCTAGCATCCTTCACGGCAAATCGTCTCCAAATGGTAATATACGTTGGTAATGCATGTGTGTGTCACTTTCTACGCGCGACACCGCACACATACGTGAGTGGTCGCATCCGGGTAACGCATTGTTTGTGCGTTTGTTTGTTTCACTTACATACGTGACGAAACACACACCAAGTTTTTGGTTATAGAAAATATACAGCGGAGTCCTGCTCCAGATACATCAACGATTATTATATGGAAAAGTAAAAGTGGAAACATAAACTGTATTGTTTTACATAACTCTAGCAACCAGCGTTGTGTTTGGTAGAATATGCATTGCTGTATTGGAGAAAATCATATTCCGCAGACGCTCTTCTGAATAAATAGTGAATAAACATACTTATGTTAAGTCCATTTTTATCACTAATAGACATCGACATTAGAAAATCACTAACTGTTCTTTGCTTGGTAACGGTAATAGTATTCAATTTTACAAAACTTTCGCAACAATATACATAGTCGGTCAACTATCCATTTCATGAATAGTTATAATATTGATTAATAAAATGTACATTTGATTATTTGATAAAGCTTGATTTCTTTTTGGAAAATCTCGACGGCTCCAGTTATGTCGAAACTCCTTCTTCCACATAGTAGTCCATTCAAAAACGTTTTCGAATACAGCTAGTGACTACTGATACAATATAGGTATATAATATATCGACGGTCACATGTTATTAATTTTATCCGGCGCCCGATCACGACTATGCTAATTAGAATACTTATATGTTGTACTTGTTAATGCAAGATATGGCACCGAGTAATTTTTTGTTATTAAGATTGCAATTCGGTAATTTGAAGCATGTGGTTTAGCATAATAATAATACAATACACTTCTTTAAACCTTAGACAAGAATAAATACCATAAATTAGGCACATATTGAAGCAAAAAAATAGAATACCTACTTGTGATAAGCGTTAATCCTCTGAAATCAATAATCATCCATAAATTGAGTTGGAGAGGTCTGATGGTATAGACGCTTCCAGTAAAATACCACTAGATTATATAAGTTACCTAAGTACTGTGAGTCAGATATTGCGTAAACAGTTATTCCTAACAAAGAATTTAATCAACTATTTCCTACCCTTTGATATTGTTAATCGGTCGTAGATATTAAGTCAGAAGGATAAGCAGGCCTTCTGTCACTGAAAGAGGTAAGATATATTATAAGTATATAATAAGTACTTACACCTTCTAAGAAGAGACAACTTCAGATGGTTTCTATGCGTAGGTACCTATAATATTGTATTTACGTATCTACTGGAATATCCTCTTGCCTTATTTCCCTAGATACATTTCCAAGATAGATACGGCGGCGATGACTTCCAGTAGTGAGTTGTCCACGTAGTGATGGTAGTTCTTTAACCTTTTCCATCCATGACCTTGTCGGCGTTCTGTTGTTTACACAGGATCCGCGATATTATTGTAAATAATTTAAGTAAATCCCCATGCCATCATATTCCGTCACCCTCACGAGCAGTATTTAGGCGTGTGTGTGTAAATACGTGGTGTGTGTGCGTAAAGTCCGGTAGCTAGATATAGTTGTGATTACTTACGCGGCGCGACGTGACCGCGGTACTAACGACGCGCCGCCATACTACCATCGATCGGTTTACTTATATTATACCTAATTATAAGGAAATATCCTGGATCTAGTGTCCTTCGACGATACACCAATGTATATCCGGGCAAAACATCCTCCTGTAAGTTTTTGTATATTTTACCTTATTTGAGACGTGTAATCTGTTTGACCACTGCTACAGACGTTATACTCCTTATCGAAACAACTGTCTGGCAAAACTTGAGTAGTAATAAATTAGAAACGAATAATATAATAGATAATAATATTTGGACGTGTAGCGCAGCCTACACGACAAACAAAGAACGCCAAGGATGACCAATATGAAATCAAACCGATGCTCAAGAAATTTTGTATCGACATATCGTGATGTACCAACTATTTTAGAGAAACTTTATCAATAAATAAAGCACGTAATGATATGCAGACAGTTTCGCGTAAGTGCCGCTGTCCACTGAAGCGTAGCGTCATAGATTCGTGGGCGCGCGCCACAAAAACGACGCATCGAAGCATGCGTTGACAAACGCTCGTCGCTCTGCGTCAATACTGCACGCGCGAATATCTATGACGACACGCATCAGTGGACCGTATGCCTAATGCGCCATTTCGAAAGAGGCTGTAATTTTTTCGCGATTTGAAATACGATTGTGTCAGGAGTAAATACACCAGTAAAGTCGAGTATACAGTTCACATCCTAAGTACCTAACTTAGTTAATTGTCAGTGTAAACTTATTGCTAACTTGATTCCTTTTGGTCTTACTGCAACTACATAACATATTATTTACTTGCATGTTGTTGTACATAGGTGTAAAATGGTAAAGTGCTGAGGAACTTCACTGTTCTGGCGCTTGGCTATGTTTTGTAAATTTATATTCATTGCCAATTAAAAACATATAACAAAGTACCTAACTAATATCATAAAAAAACTTAACATAATTATTTAATCTATTGTAACCGGAAGGTAAACTGAATAAAATATTAATGCTTATGAATATTTTATTTAAGAATATTGGAATTCCTAATGTTTCCTGGCACGCGAATATTACATATTATATTTACATAAAATTTTGCTATGAATTAAAAACAAACGTTTAACAAACTTTGCCTATACCTACTAAAAATACGGCCGAATTGCGTTTGATCTAGATTGTGCCGCTCTATTGATATCAAAATGACACGGACAGTGAGTATTTTAGAAAAGTCATTAGAATAATAGAGATTTTGTATGGTTTGGAATCGGCAGAAGTATTAAGTATTATATAAGTATTCACAGAAGACAGTAAGCGTGAAGTAATGCTTCCGTATGTCAAATCTGTTTTACAATTAGTTTACATGTCGTCTAATATTAAACTTAATTTAGTTCACTGAATAGAAAGAAAAACAAAATTATGCTAAGTATCATCATATTAAAAATACCGCTGACCCCCGGATCACGTTTTGTCAGCTAAAACATGACTAAACACTGAAACTGTAACTGTAGGTAACTGTTTCTCGTATCTCGTGTCCCGTTATATATCACTTATAGGCGCCTATAAAATTTGTGATAAGTATATAACACATTTATATCGATGACACAGTGATAAATCAGTGTAGAAAGCGTTCGCTATGGGTGGTGTCGCCGGGACCTGTATGAACACGTATGGACGTGTCAAAGATTTAAATTAATATCAATTGGGAGCTTAACTTAAATTTATAAGCCTCTCAATTAAATAATTCATATTATTTTTAAATTGATTGAATGCTCCAAAACCAGCAACTGAGAAAGTCTGAAGCCTAGGGATGTCTTCCGAGTTATGTAAAATAATGTCGAATAGTGTTGCTAGGCGGACACAACTAAGTGATTCGTTATTATAACATTGTGACGTAATTATATATACGGCCGATGTACTGACGCCTTCACACTTTCACTGTTAACTTATCTTACTCATTTAGCATTAGCATACTGATTTCATTATTTCCACTTTGTTAAAACTATAGCAATTAAGAAAGACGTAGGAAAATGTAAGTCATTGCGCCTTTTAAACTTCTGTAAGTTCAATATTTTCCCGTAAGTGTGACTATAATTACGTAGTTTACCTACCACTGTTCGCATTATGTCACAAAATTGAATTCAAATGGGACGCACTCTCAAAATACTTGGTACAACAGTCCAAAACATAGTAGAGTTGTGTGAGGATTTCTTTGGTATCGATTGAAGCGTTAGCCGGGCTCGTCGCGATTAGTATGCGATGCGCGAGCGCGCGCGCTCCGCAAGTGGCTCTATTTGGGGACGCCCTATAAGTCCAGCCGGACGTCTGGCGACGATAGCCGATACACTAGTCTACGTGATGCATCCCGCTTCAGCCGTCACACGCCATGCCCATACATGCCGCACAATGATTTACTTCCAACTCCCAAAAATATAGGACAATAGAGTACCTACCCTTATTCGAAGATGGCCGTTCATAAGGATCGCGAGCGCGAGCTGACAACACTAAGCTGACTTCTGCGGCGATTGTAATAACTAATATGTTTAACTTGACGTGTTATATGAATCTTAAAGAAATCTCTGAATTATGTATAAATATATAGTATCTGTATTATAGTAGTGAAACATTTAATTATTGTTAGTTCGATATGTTATTTATGATTGTGATGACCTGCTGCTTGTCAAACATCGTGCAATATTATACTTACTTGCTTCATCAACAAGCATCTCTTAGAATTAAATTAATAATTTGCGTAATAGGTTAAACTAGTTTTCATAACAGGTTGTAGAAAAAATACCAAGAGATACGCAACATTGACAAGACTGACATTTATCAGTGATATAGACATCAATTTGAAAACCTGAATCAGTGGTTCAGTGTCGTGGTTAAGTACTGGTAATCAGACAAATATCTAGTTTAATTCAAATATGTGGACGGTGAAACACTTATTTTCATTATGTAAGTAGTCACTTAACGAAGCCAAGTGACTTTCCACTTTCATTAACGACTTTCATTACTAAGTGAATTTTATATAAATAAAATAATTTTGCTAACTTTCCAAATTATTTTATTTAAGTAAAATACACTAAAGTACAAAAATTTCATACTAGAAATCATACTATTTGTTCCGACAAATCGGGTTCATATTAAAGTAAATATATTTTCGTATTAAATATGATTTAGGTGTAGAGCACGGTTCGCGTCGTAGGCGTCACAAACAGGAGGAAAGCTTTTCTCTGACACGGTTTCCCGCAAGGTTGACGGCCGCGCCACGGTCGCCCTCGCCCAGCGGGCCCAGCCTCGAGCGCCCAGCGACAACCAACACCAAACCGACATCTACCTATCACTCACATTGCTAGTACATAATCTTATAAAGAAAAGTGTTTGAAAACGATAACAATAAAGTACTGAAAACATTTAGACTGAACACAAACAATTGACGTTAGTTTCATATTTAGTATTTGGTTTTTTAAATAATCACATGTTGTGGGGTGCACTAACAACACAAGATACACGAGCGAGATACATACATCTTACATTATGGTGTTTCAAACAGCAACGCACCTTATTAAATCATTGCAGCTACAGCATGAAATTAAATTCTTTGTTGTTTTGTGCCCGATAAATGACAATAGGCTTGTCCCTATTAAAGAGGTGTAATCGCACCGGTGAACTATGGGTGTACATTGGTACATCTTGCCGAACTCTTAGGGGAAAACGGGCGTGATGGTATGTATGCCTATGAAATATTTAGTAGCAGTAGGTACGGTCGCCCGCATAATCATCTGAGCTAAACACGAATCAACCTGTTTATATCAGTAAACTTGTACTTCTACACTAGGTACATCCAAAGCGATCACAAAGCAGTCCTCTCAAGTAGCGTAACCGAACCGTATTGTGGTGGTACGCACGTCCGTACGCCGCGTGACGTACGACGCATTATAAGTAACTACGCTTTACGTCGACGTACTCACTCCTCATATATAATGTATAGGACACATAAGTAGGTACATGTCAGTCTGTGAGTACGTAGCACATGGTTGCTCCTAACTAGGCGCAGGCCCTCAGTGACCTGGCTCCTGTTTAATAAAACTGACAGGTGACAAAGCCACTGATCAACAAGTAAGTAAGTATCTGTTAATTAAAAAATTGCCAATGACTTGTCAATGTTTTAATAACAGTAATGAAGTGGAAAATCTACAAGTTGGGAGTCTAGCTACAGTTTTTGTTTGTCACTATAGAATATACGTTAACCATATTTGGCAAAGTAATGTTTTCCTGACAAATACCTACCACAAATACTTCGAATCGGCGCAATTATTACATTGATCACACAACGACTTTTTTTGTGGCTTCGTGCTCACATTTAATCGTATTCCCCTTATTAACACCATCATTAATAAAGTGAATGTCAATAGGCTCACCACCTCATTCTTAATGCACCATGCACTGGTTCCACCTCTGTTGACAAAAGGCTTAGGCAGATGGCCTGTTACTGTTAGACTCTACTTTCCGGGGATACACTATTCTATCATCCTGTCCAAACCAAACCACAACATCAACACATCTACTTGTAACAAATCGTTGCGTCAGTGACAGTCAAACCTCCGTCATTAAACTTCAAGTGTTATGGCTCCGGCGGGTGACGTCCGAGGTCCGAGGCCCGGCGTCCAGGTGCCGTGTGACAGTGTGTCCCGCACTTTATAGTTACGGCCCGTATTGAGATAGCAAAAGAAGCTGAGTGCAGATAAGCGAATCAGTTCCAATAAACATAAAGTGTGTAGGTTACGCCGACAGTGAGCGCCGGCGTGTACTGCACCAACTATGGGATCTTAGATAAATGGTTCGTCTAACTTTGATATTTTATTGAGAAACTTTATTGTATATAGTGGGTAAAATTAGTAAATCACGGAGAAGGCACACATTAGTGTTATAAAATGCGAAAAAATTACTAAGGCTAACATTCAGACACGATGCTCAGCGTAAAGTAAGGCTTCCGTATGTCAAATTTGTATTACAATTTGACATACGGAAGCGTAAGTTCATGTTAAGTCTCGTTTCTGAATATCAGCCTCAGATACTGCTTCCGTTACGCTGCTTGTAGATGACAAGGACTAACACAACATTACCTAATCATCTTCCAATTAGAATCAACAATCAGTCGATTAGCTAGTTTCCAAGTCATTACACAATTGCACATAAAAGTTATTAATATAAAAAACAAAGGTAGCGAGGATCTGCCTCTCAATTAACATGTGACATGGTATCAACACCGGATAGGGCAAGGTTCATCCTACACTCATGCTATCCTCGATACGCATCGTAACACTTGCAGCATCAGGTCCACCTTGCAACTTGCGCGCATCTAAAAATGTCAACGAGTTTTATAATATTATGTATTTTGTAAGGTAATCGATACTGAGGCATGACTAGTTAAGCAAGCGATCCGACGGGCGACGGGTGACGGGCAGAGGAAAATTACGAGAAACCTGCTCGCGGCTGAATTATACAGAGGTCGGGAGGACCTTCGCATGAAGCTGACGAATGTGTTGGGGTTGGCGGAATGTTGCACTTGAAGAATTGCCTATCTTTCCATATTTTCTTGACATATAAAACATCATTCAATATTAAGAGCTTTTATGCTGCTGCCGGTAGATAAGAAACGGACAACGTGCCGGCAACTATTGATAACGCTGAAAAATGTTGAGTATCCATAATTATATGACACCCCTATTTTTGTGGTACGGAAAGTCCTCATGGATCGTGCCACATGAGCGTCTGGCAGGGAAGTGCACTTGCCTTCCATTGCCCTATAGTGAGGACCATAGGACAAAACATTTACCACGACGATGTGGGAGACTAATAGACACTCATTGTTATCCGTAGAAAACGGTGAGGCGAACTTTCTCGAACTATTGAAAACCTTATGAACTTTTTTATTCAATCAACGCAATGTACACTACTATAGCGTACTCTAAACAACTTATCAAACGTGCAACTATACCCTACAAAGTATGTTTATGATGGTACAGCACGACATCTGGCACGACATTCAACTGTTATCCTTGTTTGACTAACAATCTGTACAGGATCACCGTCAATTGTATCGACTATTATACTCGTAGTTTTGTACCAAACAACCCACACAACACACATACAGATGAATGACTTGTAAATAACAAACTAGCTGTTACTTCATTGGCAAATTGCTTCTATTAATTTACCTATATAATTAGTTGTTAAAACTATAATTCAAAGGAAAATCATGTTAAAAACAGAAAGTATTTAGCAACATTCCTTTATGGAGAAGGTAACTTTTATTGAGTATTGCTATCTTTTCTGCGGTTAAATCATTTAACCAAAACACTAACCCTAATGCTTATTGAATCTACTTGACACAGTGTATCTATGTCATTAAGTGTGCATCGTACAAACGTTACGATACAGGATTCTAATCAATTACAACTTACGTACAACTTTAACAGTTCGGGCTGCCAGGGGCAAAACAATGCCCCACTCCTGTTCGACCTTTTCAATATTACCAACTAATAATGCGTTTTCGCGATATTGTTGCCATCTTTGGTGCTAACTTGGCACATTTTTAAGCTGTAACATGAGCGCTGGAATTCTCATTAAAAAATATAGTCAGTAAGTGAGTACGGAGTATCGGTAGACAATCATAATGTATTCCCAGGTGCAGCCGGGAGGCAGGCAGGGTGACAAACGTTGAAAACCGTGGCCTGCGCATGCGCATGCGGGCGGTAATTGCGCGCAGACGACGTAATTACTGCGTCCTGAGTACATAAATACTGGCCGACGTAAATATATGGGGAAAAATAATACCCGTTTAGGTACTGTCTTAAAAACATAATTTACCTGCTTTTCATGATGGTAGACCGACCAGTAGTCGTAATATTGTTAATATTGTTATTGTATTGGACATTATTTGCCAAAATCCTATGTGCTTTGATGACTTGTCTAATATCTTTATAACAGTACAAACTAAACTGAAATTGTAGACAGTTACTATCCAAACAATAGTAGGTACGTGCTAATTTAGTCTAGGTATTTCAACAGATAAGTTATCCGATCACCTATTAACTATTCACGGCTCATAATTTATTTATCAATAAATAAATAATAAGGTCAATATTCAAATGCGTAGAAGTCGTAAAGTTTTCATGTCATCTCATTAAGTGAAGAGCTGCATTAAGGCCGTGATTAAATATGCGAAATCTTCAAGTTTAGAATGCCAAAGATCATGATTGTGAGTTATATTTTTTTCTACGTAAATAGTGGAGGTCGCGTCGCCTGGCAAGCGGTAGTGCCACTAAATCTTCTCGAGCAGCCACGCTACATTTAAATATTGATAGTGGTATATGTTCGCTATATTCAGCTAACGAGCGCGCGCACTAAAAAACTAATATCAGTATATCACAGTCATCCGCGTTTCGGACACAACCACATTCTGTGACGACTAAGATGATCACAGCGACTGCCTTGGAGTCGACAATGTCATGCTTTTTTACCAAACAAAATTACAATAGTAAATTGTCTTATTTATTTAACTGTGTTTTTAATATAGGTACCCTGGTCTAACATAAAAGGCAAGAAATCCTACCTTGCACTACATAATTAGGTATTGTTTTTTATGAATTAAACATTGCAACAACAACAAACACAAACAATTAAACTAATTATTCAGAACACTAACTTGTTTGTGCTAGTGTTTACTCAGACTAGTTTACCATCATATTATGACTACTAGATATATCCGTCTTTTACAAGCAAAAACTCTACAGTTTTCAAATGGTCATTGAGCACATTAGCGTGTACGTTAATTCTGTCAAATGTTTATATTGCTCTGAAATTGCAAACTGTCTGGTGAGTGCATTGGAAATAGTATTCTGTTCACATGTTATAGGGCTAGTTTTTGTGAAACACGATTGTTTACGGGAATGTAAGCATGTTCTCCTTATATGGTAATATGAGCTTGTGCATGAAAAGTTGTACTTTTTCTTGTGCGTGGTGCGGTGGTAACATCTATAACTGCGAACACAATCAACCGGATCGTTCCGAGCCACTGGACGCGGCCATTATTTTGTCTTGCGATTTTTGCGACGACCGACGATGTTTTGCTAATATAAGTACGCGTTAGACTAAGAATACTATATGCAGTAATTTATAGAAGCAACCCTTATAACATGTATACGATTTACATTGTCTATTTTTATTATTGTTAAATGCAAATATAATGAAAAAAAAAATGAAACAAAATTACAAAAATGATATTAACAACCATCAAATCTCACATTCTCTATCTTAATTTCCCATCGGAAAAGATTACCCGTTCAGTCCATAATAATGTAAGTAATCGTTTTTTAAATTAATACCATTCCACGCTACTCCATCGCCGGCTCTAGTTCCCAAAAACGTGTTCTACTCATTATGAAACAAGAAACTATGATATCTGAAGTGGGTTCAATCTGCACGTATTGGTCCACACCTGGGTCGAAAAGCCCCGTGCTCGGAACCGCACTACAACGGACCTTAGCGACCAGACGACACAAATATAAACAGTACTGTTATCTACATAGCAAGGCTTCAGTTCGGAGCAACCGGTATCGAAGCGAAACCATTCTAATAATAAAAATGAACCAAAACCAGTCCAAATTGACATCAACGCCTTGGAAAATGGTATTTTATAGGGCGTCGACGTCGGGCGTAGGATGAGCCGCGATCTACTTGCTGCGATATCTGTCTGTTTACTAATAACTTATCAAACTTAATTGCCTCCATTACTTCTTATTTTAAACAAACCAGAAACATTATTGAAAATAATGTGTGATTTGAATATATTCCTACCAATAAATAAAATTGAAGTCTGTCTGTGATTTTATATAAATATATTGTATGAAAACAGCTATTATACGACGTATTAAAACATCTTTTTTAACTATTGGATACTTCGAAAATTTCGATATCATACCGGGTTTAGAAGACATGAATTTAAATACCTATTTGAAGTATTGGGAATAAATAGCTGCACAGCGCAGGACTTATCTAGTATGAAATAAAAATGTCGTGAGCACTGGGCAAATATTGAAAAAAAAATATATATTAATGTTTTTATTGTAGATCGCATACGAAATGATTTCTGCAAATCAGGAAAGTTTCTATGTACAGTACACAGTTTACAGTAACATTATTTGATACGTTCACATCCTGTTCGTATGGTCAGTGCGAACAATGGTCAAAGCATAAGATATTTGATGATTACGCGCAGTGACCGCTGACAGCCGCAATCTGTTCCGATATATCACACAATCACACCTACCGGTTAACCGTTTCTTTGTGAAATGATTGATTCGTTATGATCAGTCCGATCATTACGACCATTGTGTGGCTACCAAACGGCCACAATTACCCATTATCATAACAATTTAATACATTTTTTACGACTCTCAAACATCGAAGCTGGGTGTTTAGTAGTAACCGTGAACAAATATAATCATCTCATAAATATTATATTTCACTGAAATTTCTTAAATAGAAATAAATAGCGGATAGCTAGGTTTATTGATTTTTGACGAAAGCTATGGAAATTGTCCGTAATAGTTCTATGAAACTTGACTACTGATGAGATATTTATTCCGACATCACATCGTTTTGGATCATTTGATAGCTTATTTGTGTAAATACATGACGATAAATAAATTAATACTGTGAGGGCACGTAAATTTTCTACTATTCGATAATATAATTCAATACAGTGGCAATTTAGTAGTAATGAGAAGAAAATATCTAAAATTACCTTTATTATACTTTTGAATTCTTTCCCATACATAGGTACTCATCTGTTTAGAAGATAAGGCATCTTCATTCATGTTATACATTAAATGCGACTTAAATTATATTTTTTTACTGTATACGACCCCACCATCTACACCACCAATCATTATCACCTAAAACGAGCGATAAAATGTCACATAGTTACCACCCAAATTGTCGAAACATACAAGAGCAAAGTGATACTTATCAACTGTTCACACAACACCAACACTATCATAACTCGTGATGATCACGACGCGTATCAGATAGATCAAAAAGCCGGGGCCCATAAAAAGCGAGCACATAAATAGTGCGATGTTAGAGATGGCTGTCTCTATGATACCACTACCTAATTAGTGACCGGCTAACTGTACCTACATAGTTTTACAAGACGTGAGTAATGGGTCATAATTGACCGATGGGTGCTATAATAACACCTCCCATAATTATATTATAAGGTAGATAGAGGTAGGCATAACACTAGTAGGTACCGATAGTTCAGATTAACACTGTTGTTGAGCAATTGGATTCGCGGAACTAACACTAGGAGTAAACTAGAGCTAAGTCAAATTATTCTAAGCAAATAAAATGTTTACATCGTTTAGGAGTAGATACCTAAGTAGGCGTTTTAAATTGTTGTTAGTAACTACATATACATAGATACCATATAGAAGAAATCATATTAAGGAATTTCCTGTGGTAGGTAGGTATCTTAATTTCCAAGCTGACTATACCTACATAAAAGTGAACATCCATTAATGTAACAGTTACAAATTGGCTGATTTCTTAAAAAAAATGTTTGGTGCCTACTTATTCTGCATCGATTTAAACAGTACATTAATGGAGATCGATTTCTAAAAGTCAAAGCGCTGTGTAACGCTCGTTAATTAACGGGTTAAATATCTCCCGAAAATTAACAGCTGTAAATATTTAACAGGCATGTATTTATAAATGTTGGTTAATTAATATTAAGTATAATTAATTTATCTCCAATGTCCAGTCAGGTCGAAACGTGTCTGTATACCTACCGTTTATGTTTGAACAGCCTACGAGCCAGCAGATAGGCTGGCTTACTGACGGTCACTGGTCGTACACAAGAGCTACGGGTAACACGAGTCTCCCAACACAACTCACTTAGGTTAGAACGTTCAAATTCATAATAATATATGTGTAGTGTATGTAGGTATACTATTTAGTAACTTATACGTAGGTATAATATTATACACTTCTTAGAAACTTATTAAAACTTAGAAATGTTTTATAATAGCATACGATTTTATATGCAAGTACTCACCTATCATCATCATCCTCCTGCCCTTCAATTCACCTGGTGTCTCCGTAGTGTCTTGTTCCTCCATACATCTCTTACAGTCGTCATCTGTGCCTTCAATTCTTAAGTGACCATTTATCCATTCTCACACAGTCCGTCCATCTTTTCTTCAGGCTTCCTCATTCCTTCATCCCTCCATAGGTAGTTAAAATATTTATTAATAGTTATTACAACTTATTACTGCATACATCAAAAATAATAAGCAGGTACATTTAAATCTTCCCAGAATATCTATTTAATGAGATATTATTCTATTTATCAACGTTATTTATCGGACAAAATATCTTTTATATGGGAATTTGTTACATGGTAAAAACTAAATGGCAATTTTATACTTGTCTCATTTTAATGAAATAACAAGTAATTAATTTAAGTATTATTACGTGTGTAATTAAATATAAAATCATTTAAATAAAATTGTAACGTGTTCTTTAAACTTCAAAGATATTTCAAAACCACCCAAGTTGTCAATAAGCGCAAATAATTCATTTGAATCTTGAAAAAATTTGTGAAGTCTATTTTTTTGTGAATTTCGACTTCCTGAAGATACAGTACGGTGGGCCAGTAGTTCAGCCTGAATAGGTATATAAAATAGAACCTTCATGGGCAGATGTAAACTGATACCGAGGATATGGCCTTTACACAAAACCTTTTCATTTATGCTTTAATAAAACTGGTACCTACTTACATAGACATACACATAACTTATCAATCGTGCTATAGTTTCTACTAGCGCGTGTATTGATAGTGCGGCACGTTGAACGTATACTACATGTTTCACTGACAGTATTTCCTACTCAAACTTAGTATCTATCTACGGGTTTTACCTAAGCTTAGTAGGTATTTCCTGTCATTTAATATAATTATATAGATGTTCGTTTTACCAACATCACACGTGCGATAAAATTAACTCAATCTAAAATAGACAAAAGTTTTCTTGAAATTAAATGACAAATGACGTAAGTCCTTCACTGAAACTGAAGCGTTTTGTAGTAGATACTCATTTGAAATAAGTACTTAAGTAACTAAATGTCCCTGACTGACTCAGATCAGATCAGACTCAGAGTAAATTCAGATTGCCTGCATGCCCTGGATCCTAACTATGGTATAAACTAGGCTCCTTTGAAGCATCTTATCATCACAGTGTTCCAAATCATTCTGTCATCTCGTTTCTTATAATGTTTGCTCTATTCAATCATTATTTCTTCTACGTTTTGATCAATTAATCTGTTCAATTAAAAGCATCACTCAATATTCCACAAAATACGTTCATTATGGGGTAATCGGCGAGGCTGCGCAGGCGGGGCGCGGCGGCGGTGCCGCTCACAATTAGACAACAGTTGCGTGGAGCACGCCGCGAGCTCTCCCTCGCATGATCCTCATCATTATCACATAGCACACGCGTGCTTGTACTCATCTATGTTCACGCTCGTTGGCCCTTACAGGAGTGACCAGATCTAAATCGCTACGGAACTTCATTGCTTGACGTATATTTCTGATACAAAATACAACCAAGTAAACAAAACCTCAAATAATGAAATCTAAATAATTGTCTACTTATTTTTTTATAATAACTGCTATGGTGTTTTCCGCTATGATGTATACGAACTAATTAACTTCATTATATATGCTAGTATAAAAAGCGATAGCAGTTCGCCTGTAAATGTGTTGAAAAGTATCTAAGTGTTATTTTTTGCCATAGATAACGTTTACAGTACCTACCCTTCGTGGCACAACATTTTAAATAGTAAATTAAAAAAGTGCAATTTTATTTAAACAAGTTTTAAAAACATTAGATAGCAATGAGATAAAGTATGTCGTACACTGCGAGTTTTCCGACCGATAGATACTTACGCTATTTGACTTCTGTCATCGAACATATGCAATCATTCCCTCACATATCTAAATACAAAAAGTTTACCATTGACTTTATAATCAGAACTATGCAGACCTGCGCCTTTTAAGGCTACATCCGAGGGAAGAGTTCAAATCGTATCCAATTATTCGCCATATTGATCTGGCTGTCACATAAAAACCATAAATAACCGTATTAGGTTAAAGATAAAAATATTTGCAGTGCAGCTTGCTGGCTACATTGATCCCGTCCCTTCAACCCGTCACGAGCGCGCCGCAAACGACAAACTATCATCTCCCACAATCGTAAATACAGATTATGGCTCATATCCACTCGAGCATCGATTTGCAGCGCCATCAAATATTGACGCGTCCCGCCGCCACCGGCGCCGCCGCACGCCGGTGCTGCGCGCTACTGCTCGCCGGGGATGCATAATTCCACAAATATGGTTTATGACTACCCCTGCACCCCCTGTGTACCCTGCACGGTGTACTGTATCCCCCTGTATTGCCCTACATCTTCATAAACTATGAATCCTCGCATCCGAGTCAGGTGCGATCGGTTACTGCCGCGATTTATTATCGCTCCGATATGTACCGCTACGCATCGCTCCCCGTTTTATTTGCAGATATTATTAAATTATTGAGATGTGGTGCGTTACTGTTAGTGTAAGATTCATAGTTCACGGCCGGCACATATACTTTTGTGTAATTTTTAGGTTAAACCGTAAGCTTTTTTTAAGTTTAACATATTGCTACATCGCATCTGTTCTGAAACTCGTTAAAATGTCAGCCACGGTCCAGTGGAATATTTTATTCAAACATTTCTCAATGTGGACTCATCTTTTCATTAATTTAAAGCTAGTTTTTAGAAACTATTATAATGAAAACGTTATTTGTTTACATACTTTATAAAAAATATCAAAGTTATGAACAACATAAAATCAATCGCGTGGTGTATGGACTGTGGTTGGTGGGGACCAACTCGTTCATCTACATGTGGACAACATTTCGTGAGACGTCAACCAGTCTGGTAACATCTTCACATAGTTGTCCAACATATAACCGTCATATAACCAAATAACCATCCAATAGTATGCTTGTCAGCGTAAATAAAACAATAATGTTAAATTAATGTCACATTTTCTAATGGTGTTCGACGATATCCATGCAGCATTTTATTGCAAAATTTCTAGATCATTAAAATTATTTTAAAATAACAGTCGCGATATCTTGTTTAGAAATCCGCGCATTTTAATGTTTTTTTAAAACATTCTGACTAGCTGCTAACGGCGTAAACGACGAACGCTATACAGATTATACAGAAGTTCAAGTTTAAATTTGACGATGTCTGTGGTCTAATGGTTTGAGCACCGGTCTGCTGACCACGAGGTCGTGAGTTTGATTCCCACAGGACACAAATATATAATAAGTGAATATGAATATTTGTGTTTGTCTGAGTGTTTTTTGAGTATTTTAAGAATGTATTTACAAGAAGCTTAGCTGCTTACTTTGGGATTCGGTGCTGAAATACTGTTTTCTATAAAAAATATGAAACAGGTCCCTGTTTCATATTTGTTTCTGATTGAATATTGCTTTTAAAAAACCAAAATTAATAAAAAATCGTTATCGTAATCATAATTGTGATTTCCAGAAGTAAAGGGCCTCTGGAGCTCACATTTTTTTTTTGTAGTGTGATTTTTTTAGTTATCGCGGTATTCTCATATTTGCGCACTACAATACCTACTACTGTTTCGGACTCGGAGTTGTCATTGGTAACAAAGTCGCTGCGCACTGGAGCTTCTGTGTTACAGTCGTGTCGCGTGGTGTAGCCGTTGCGTCGCGCGGGATGACCATATAAACTATTGACACAGCGCGTATATTTGAGGTATCTATATATCTGTGATATACTATAATAGTGCTGCTAGCTTTCATTTTCCAAAAGACTAGAACTCCTTTCTACTTGACAGTTTCATGTCTAGCAAATGTCTATGACATACTTTAAACCTGGCGGTGAAAGAAACTGTTAAAGTTAAAGAAACTTATTAGTAGATATTATATCTAGCAAATTACTAGGTAAAATCCAGCAGTATTAGGTACATTTTTATTATATTTGTTTAAAAAAATGTTATGCCTTTTTATTAAAGACTACATTATGGTGTGTTCAAAACCTTGCCTTTATTGTATAGGCACCTGTGTTACTTATAGAACATTACCTACAGTGATAATATATACACAATTACTGACATAAGCTGTGGTAAGCTAAAACACTGGCTTTTTAATACCCAGTACCCACCCCTGTCTAATTGTCTATGACCAAACATTACGGGAAGTGGTATTATGAAGAATCTAAGACCACACGCAATTAACAATAAATCATTAATTATTATCACAGCAACATATTTACTAATGAATAATGTCAAAATTAGAATAAAACATAAATTTGAGTTAGACATGCGCCAAATTAATAAAGAACGGCATTTGTCGCACCGTTAGCTAAGCGATTAGAAATATATTTTGTTGTGCACCATGTCAATAAAAACAGTAATTAAATAAATAGAATTCCCCCGTCGTACATTAACATCACTGCGCGGAGGAGAGCACACGGTGATAGCGGCTTTATTTTTCAAAGAGACAATTTTATTGTGTTGTAATAGTTTGTGACAACAACATTCCAGGGAAAAATATTAAAACTGTACCATATTAGTTACCAAGAAGCTTTTCGATGTAGCCTTTATCTTAAATGGAACATAAATAAATTCTAAACAAATCTATAGCAAAATCTGTTTGTTATATATATTTATTTGTTTTTATATCGGTGCCATAAATCGGTATTTATTATACTATAAGAATTTATTTTTATTATTAAAATATACAATTCAGCGACATTTCAATTGTTAATTTTATTAATTTCGTCAATTTGCAATATTTTGCAACACTAAATAGTCTATAACATTAACATGGCACCTGCCTGCAACGTTGCTCGTGACTTGGTACCTACTCCTTTCACTTTCAATTTACTTATGTTTTTATAGAAAACACAGATAATTACTAATTCTAAAACTAATTTCCTTTTTTTAAAGTAGTTTTTTAAAGAATTTGCATCCCAAAGTAGGTTCACAAAAGTAGTAGTAGGACAAAAGTGTGAATATTAACATTTATACTATAACGTCGCATATAACATTATTCAGATACTTCACTTTGCGTATTATGTTATGACAGGTGAATCGGCGGGTGATTCATATCGCTGTTTATTTTATTTTATTGTTCGGTAGGAGCCTCCGCGGATTATAACTGTGACAAATGTATAAAATGTTGCCAACTTGAAGTTTTTCGCGTAATTTTAGTGAAGGATGTTTGATAAGGAAGCTAAAAGTGAAGGAAAGGATGTGCAATATAAGCATTGAGAAAGAAGGTTATTGTTAAATGTCAAGAAACAGATTGCACAAAATTAATAGTGTCGAAAATTTTTACATTTCTGGTTCCGAAATTTTAGATTTTTGGCGTCAGGTTCTTATCTCAGTCGCGTCAAATCTTCGTTTATTATACCTAGGCAAGACATATCCACCGCCCTCGTTATTTGAAAGCTTGATGGTGTGACCGAAGGCGAAGGGCGCAGTTATTAATAAAGGCGTTCTGCAGCTTCTAATAAGCGCCATCGTAAATCGTTCTCAACAACAGATCCCGAATTACGACCAAACTGTTGTTACTTTTTATATTTCACTTTCCACTTTTTACACGTACGCCGCACTGGAAGCGCATAGAGCTACGTAAAGGATAGACTGCGCAGATCAGCAAAAGCAAAACATTAATAACAATAGGGAATATGCGTCCGACTTAAAAAAAGGTCAAATATTTTTTTTTATGAACTTTATCGTTTTAGAATTATGTCTATGTAGATATTTTTTTATATTATTTCTTTTTCGATGAGAAAATAATTATTAAAAAGTCCAAAAAAAATGTGGGAAATTCAAATCACTTGAAACGCAACACTATTGGTCAAATCGAATATGACGTCAAAGTCTACTAAAACAGTGTCTGTTGTACGTGGTTATTTGGTTGAGAGAACATTTTATTGTGATTTTAAACATATTCAGAGTTTTTTTTCCTTTTTAACGTGAGAAAGAACAGGGACTGTGTTAATAAAAATGACTGATATTGGAAATGTGAAGGCGCAATCAGATAATTTGCCCAAAATTCACGTCTTTAAGATGACTACTTATTTTGCATCAAATCCTGATTTTACGTCTGCTGAAATCAAAGAAGTGAAAGCTACAAGGTATTTATTAACATTAGATATTTTGTTTATTCAGTCTTTCACATCTTTATTGGTATATTTGTATTATACAACATTACATAACCTAAAATATAAACAGGCGAACAAAGCTAAAGAAAACATATCAGAAGATTGTTTTCTGCCATGCAATCAAGCTAAACTATTAGCAATCAAAAGTGAAAGAACATGGAGAACATTTTAATGAGATTGTAGGCACTGTGAGTTTATTTATGGTTTTTGGTTATAAAACATTTGTTGTACTTTTCATAGATCTGAATGAGAATCTTATGGTGATGCAGCAGTTGGATGTGTCCAGGTTATACGGGAGGGTGATATTTGTACTGTAAAGGGTCGAATAACACCTGAACATAATGTCCGTCAGAAGTCCTACTCTGTAATACTGACTTGCAATGAAGCAGAAGAAACTGTCTTGTCTGTGCAGTGTGAAGATTGTGCAGCACATAAAGGTATGTTATAGCATAGCATATAAAATACCTTAAAGCATTTTTACTTTGTATTCTAGATTGAGGAAGTAACCATGTAAACTCTGTATAAAAAAACTAAGTAAATAAACACTGTGAATCAGAAAAGTTGATGTCTACATTATTATTAAATGTAATTTATATTAGGCTGTGGTGAGTTATTTCTAATTTTTTATTTTTCAGGAGGTTGTAAGCATGCCATTGCCTTTTTTTTATGGCTGCATAGGCGCAGTGAAGACCCACTATCCACCAGTGTTGATTGTTACTGGAAAAAATCGAAGTTATCCTCAGTGGGTACAAGTCTGAAGTTTATCAAGCCGAAAGATATGTGTGATGCAACGAAAACACAGCCTAAACCTGTGTCAACACAGTCTTCACAAGTTTTTTTTTAATATTGTAAAAAATTATAGCTAGGATGTTTATTACAACTCTGACAAATTATCTGTACATCATTTGGTAGACATGATGTCGAACAAACCCAAAAGTGCACAAGAGTTTATGAAGTTTTGTGAGAAAATGATGCACCCTAAAGCATGTAAAGAAGCAGCACTTGCAACATTATTTTGTGTAGCTCATAGTGATTTTGAACAATCAAAAGAAGTGCATATAGGTAATTGAAGTAAATTATAAAATCTAATAGAAAAATGTACCTTATTTTTGTGTAATACCATTATTCCTGTATTATTTAAGGTGTAACAAATAAAAACCAAAATTGGAACAAAATTTACTTTTTTATTAAAATGTTCTGCATACTAATCAAACCACAAGCACATAGTAGTAACTATAACTTCATCTATAATAGGTATTAAATTTTGGTCAATACATGCATGAGATGGTAACATATGAAATTCCCTTTATTAATAACATGCTCAACATTAATTCTTAGTGCTGCTATTATTTTCTCGGAATAATCTTCTTTTCTTGCCAGAAATCTGAGCTGGTTTCAACGGTGATGTTGATGTTGTTCTAGTTGAAATACATAATGGACATACTGCCGTGTTTTTGTCTTTGTACACAAATTTACAATGACACTTTACTTCTATATTGCATTTTAGTATAAACTTGAACAGCCTTGTCAACTTGCATCATCTTTTCATTGTACACATTAGAGAAAGAAATCCTGCCATCAGGTTCACAAATCTGCATTTCAATATCTTCGGTGTGTATGTGTGATGAAGATGAACTTATACTTGCTTCTAAATAGTTTTCTGAAGATTGAGTTGTTAGAGCACTATTATTTTGTTAGCAGGAGGAATAGATAGAACATCTTCAATTATTTCTAGACGTCTTCTCTTTTTCACACTATTTCTTTCTGGTGGTGGCAGTGATACAATACTCTTTTGACGCTTAAATTTGGGAGGAGGGATACCTTTCTTCAATCGTAATATGGTTATTTGCTTTGCCATGGTCATGATTTTGTACTCCATATTATATTTATATCCTGTTTTACCTGAAAACATAAACATTTTATGTAACTCAGACTATAGTAATGAGAATATAAGCTTGAGAGTACACTATTGTGTTTATTAATGATTCTCGACTAGAACTGCGCATGATATTTTGGTAGGTAAGTCTGGATTACTGGGTAGCAGTCAGATATGTCTAATAATTTGTCGTGATATAAGCAAAATTAAAGGGAAAATTATAGCCTCTCACAAAACTTAGGTTATAATGTTGAGCAAAGTACAGTACAAAAACAACTACATAATAGTGTCAATTGTATCGAAAATAATATAGATACTTACGCCAAAAGGATCTTCACACCAATATAAACAAGTTGCTGGAGATACCATGACTCTTTTCATGATTTTACACCACTTTATCCTTACGTCCGCGCCTCTCGGAACAAGAAAAAACACTTTATCGGACGCATTACTTATTGTGTTTTTACAACATGGTACAATCCGTACAATACAGTACTTATTATGTCGGTTTTTTGTTATTCCATTGTATAATCCATTAATTTCAGAGCACAATACTCTAACACCAGTTGACTATTCGATTGTTGACGTAGACTTTGACGTCACGGCAAGCGCGCCAAAATCGCGGGTGTTTAAAATGCCATTATCTGTCTCATAATTTTATAAATTTTTTTTGTTACTTAATTTTAGTTTTAAGACGCTGGAATTTTTTTTACGGCTACATAACGACATAAAGTATCGTTTAAAAATATAAAAAAAAAATGTGCATGTTCCCTATTGCTTTCATCATCATCACCATTAATAGTCCCACTGCTGGACACGGGTCTCCTCTTAGTATGACAGGGATTAGGCCGCAGTCCAACATGCTAGCTTCACCATTAAAGCGAGTGATAATTATTACTCACTTACAAAAGTCAGAGGTTCCTAGGATTCGAACTCGAGACCTTTGACTTGGCAGTCCAGTGGTCATGCCCCTTGGCTATCTCTGCTACAATTGCTTTACTCGAAGCTTTTTTTTGGGCAGATGACCCTTATTGCTCAATGTTGCAGTGTGAAAAGTCCCTCACTGTCCCCTCTAACAGTAACGTAGTCTACAAACTAAACCCTTTCGCGCGGTCTGCGCCAATAATGAAATCTGGGGTGTGAAATAAAAAGAAAAACTCTCTTAATTAAATTTTCTTTTAGCAAAATTTAATAAACGCAGGGGTGAGTGTGCGCACCGCCGCCGCCGCCCGCCGCCGACCAGCTGAGCCGGCCGTTGTATATATAAGTGTATTTTTACAAAACCTTTTTTTTTGAATTTTTGGAAAATATTTTCAGACAGAAATGGTATTGTTTGCAATAAAAATTAAAACAGAGATTTCGTAATAAATGAAGTCGTTCAAAAATATTACACTTAAAATCTTAAATATATTTTAAACCCCCGACGCAAAAACGACGGGGTGTTATAAGTTAAGCGAATTACATATTATTTCACAACTCCCTCAATATGGGTATCAAATAAAAGGGCTTAACTAGGAGAATACTATACACTGATAAATTTCAAATCCAAGATGGCCGCCACCACAAAATGGCAAATTACATTCGTGTCGGGGGTTTTCTAAATTTTAAATTTAGGTTATTAATACATAATTAGTCGAGCAATAAGGTTAAAATATAAAACAAAATTGATTTTCATAGATAATTCTGTAGCAACTAAGCTTTACAACTGCATATTAGTAACAAATCTATCAGATAGGCGACCAGTGCAAGATGCGCAGATAGCGACGCGACGCGGCGGCCAGCGATATTTAAATAAACACTTAGCAACAATAAGCGATAAGTGCCGCTCCGGCTCAAACCTCCGCGGCTAGATACAACCGACATACGCCCAGTACTGACTACACAACAAGTACAGGACACCGAGGTCCACCGAGTAACTATTTATAATATTATTATACTTATCCTTAATTTTCTAAAAAATACTTTTCATTGAAAATCTTATGAAAACAATCAAATTAGCTGAATATTTTACTAAAATCTGTAATGAGTGACAAAGCAAGTCAGCTCTATTTAATTATGAAGTTAGTTGCGATTTTGCGAGTACAGCCCAACCATTTTCTTATTTACGGAGTGACACAAAAAGCCACACCATCGCGTATCGCGTGTAACTAATACTTCACATTATTAATTACAAATACCTATATAATTGCAATGGCCGCTGCTCGCCGGCACTCGGCACTGTTTCTTCATAAATAATTGCGTTTGTATGGATTCCTCTCAAATTATTTTGCAGTATATAATGCTCATTTAGTTGATATGAGCTCGTAAGTTCATTCCCGTCAAGATGCCGTTGCCGTTTGGAATGAGTGAGATCTATGGTGAAAACATTGAGCTCTGCATTGTTGCTGTGCCAGATAGTGTGCCAGTTTCTTATTTGTTAATTATCAAAGAAATTGTACATAAATCAAATTTAAGTTAATTTACTGTAGCTTGTATTGCTAGTTATATTTATATTTGCAATGCGGGACTTGGACGCTGCGAAATAAATAATAAAAAAACACCGCAATAATTGTATCAATAAAAATCGAATCCAAAAATCAGTGTAGGTCGTTTTTGCTGGCGGTACTCTGTGAACCTTACTCCACGTATCATAGTCTCATGAATTATGCATGCCGCTCCAAATAATATACGATTACACTGTAGTCTGTTGGAAAATGCACTTTCTTTGTCTTATGTGTTTGTCCGGCCGCGGCAGCCGAATTCGGGTAATGACCGCGGCCAACGCAACGGTAGGTACTAAGAAACTTTAGCCAATACGGTTACGTTTTATGTACGAATTAAAGTTTGTTTTATTGTAATTTGCTCAGTAGCTACACCAATGAAATAGTAGAAGCGACTCTAATTCTATTACATACTTTAACAAATACAATACTGTAGGCATTGTTTTTGAAAAAGTTTCGCCCATTTTCAAAATGATTTCGCGTGTAAAACATAAACAACAGCACAGTAGCGCACGAGTAACAATTGCGATGTGACGTCACCAGCACTACGTAATAAATATAATCGTAATCTTACGAATTGAACACTGCTCTTTAAACAACCACATATTTTTTTATATGTAGTACCTTTGTTGTAGGTACTTTTATACTGTCACGGCTGGTTTATTGTTATATCATCTCGCCGAAGACGGATTCATATGAATTTTATTGTTTTTAAACAATTTTAAATGTTTACGTCGCTTTGGTGAACTTTATAATTTGTCTATAAGTTTTAATTTATAGCTGGATGCCCACTGTGTGATTTATTTATCTCAGTATTCTAATTATTAATATATTTTAGATCTAAAACCTGAATTAAATCTATAAAATATGAATTTTAGTTACCTTGAGTTATAATATTACATTGATAAAATCAAAGATAAGCGATTATTTTTTATGTTTAATTCTGCACAATCGTTTAATTGCCATCAAGTAATGATGGCCATAATTATGGAAGTGATTGTGTGATAAACGGTGACGCCCATCACTGTCGATAGTTTTTAAGAACGCCCGTGCCAGATATCTGTTATTAACGTATCTGTTAATTGCGCAATTTGCAGGCGCTAGGTACTCTGCAACGCCACGATACGTTACTGTGAAACAAACGCAGTAGTAAATACTTACGCTTTCTTGGAGTCTGAGGCTAACATTCAGAGACGATGCTCAGCGTAAAGTAAGGTTTCCGTATGTCAAATTTGTATTACAATTTGACATACGGAAGCGTAAGTTCATGCTGAGTCTCTTCTCTGAATCTCAGCCTTAGGACACTATGTTTTGCTATAACTACAATAAGGCCTAAACTCAACACGAGGTACCTAATATTTTTTTTTAATACAATTATAATTCTTATTTCAAGGTGTCAGGTTCGCCTTAATAATGCTGTGTCGTTAGTATTAGACACAGAGTTGACCCACTGCTATTACCCCGCCAGTGTGATTATGTTAAACCGCTGTGAATTATTTATTTGCGTGATCAATCCAAGGACCGAACGTGGGACAGTGATCGCTTCCCAGAATCGATGGCACTGCATCTATTCCACGCCACGCCAAACTGTGGGAACACGTATCTTTATCTAAAGATAACCTAGTACTCTGTAGGTACATAACTAATGAAAATCAGTAGGACGATTCCGTACCTACATCAAACTGTTAACACCAAGAATATGCACCTGTTCACGGTACTACCAAATATCTTTATACGAAGATGAATTAACTTAAGAAAAATAATTACGTAAAAAATACTTGGTTTCATTTTTTTACAAAAAAAGCTTTTTTTAACTGCCCTATAAAATCTATTAAAAAAGTTTAATATTATTAAACTATTATTTGTTGTATTATTATTATTAACTAAAGCAAATATTATTTGAAGTCTATTAAAAGAACCTCCAGGAGTACAATGCAGATGAAAAATGCTCATTCGCTGTACCCTGGGTATATCCACCTTCGCTATTAACCCGCTGAACTCCTCACCTCTGTACCATAGTAAAAAGAAACGATGAGTACTTTATGTGACAGCACTGCACTGCACTTGATATTATTTACCCATGTTTTATGAAGGTAACAGGTGACACCTACTTAGTTACAACACTAGTGCTTACTAGAGGTGTTACTTTGTAATGACGTCCAATGTGTAGAATAGGCAGTATAAAAAGTATTGAATACCTCCGTGTGATACCGGGAAATATTAACGAGTGTAAGCTACACTGGAGAAGTGAAAATATCTTAGAAGCCGAGTAAAAACTCGGCAAGACCAACAGCCATTTTTGTTTTACGTACTCGTACAAAAAATTTAGATATGAGCGCCGCGCCGGCGCGCCGCCGTCGCCGTGAGTTCATGTCGGCGCGCCGCCGCCGAGTGTAGCACGCGGCGCGCCGCCGCAACTTGCTTTCTCGCGCGCACGACCGGCCCGACCGCGTCCATTCGCCACGCCTAGAGTTGCTAGGCGTCCGGATAAGGCCGGACATAGTTAGGCTTTTTGATTGCCTGTCCGGCCAAAATAAACTGGCTCTGATAGGCTTTTTACATATCGCAAACGAGCGAGTACCGAGCGTAGCCGAGCGAAGGCGAGTCGACTTTCGGATGCTCCCGCAGTCCCGCCCGCCCAGGGATGTCCGGCTTTTTTACCCAAATGTCCAGCCTAACAGGTTGGTCTATCCGGCTATTATAATTGTCTGGTTTGGCGACCTGGCAAACCTAGTCGCGCCATTGACTCACACATGGTAGTACTGCAGGTCACGGAAACTGTGAATCGTATCACAGTCGAGCGCTTACCTGTAGTAGTACCATATGTGAGCGGAGTCACTAACAATTAAAACAAGCCGCTGAAGGGGATCAGTCAGTTTTTACCACCTGTGAAGTGTCACTACCTCTACATGATGCAGGAGTATACAAGCATGATTGTGACTGTGGTCTCTCTTACATAGGCCAAACATAACGAAGCGTAGGGACCCGCGTAAAAGAACACAGCTAATGTCAAACTCCGCCGTTCCGGAAAGTCTGCAATTTATGAACCCTTGACAAGGCCCAGCATTACATCAGATTTAATAAACCACAAGTCCTAGCAAAAGTTAACCGATTCCTACCCAGGATGATTCGTGAGGCTATTGAAATTAAAAAACACCCAAATTTCAATAGAGGAGATGGCTGGGTCGTACCACCTGCTTGGAACCCAATTATAGATTCATCATCAGCCCGTATTCGTTCACTGCTGGACGTAGGCCTCCTTTAGTGAACGCCACAGAGCTCGATCTTTAGCTCTTTTCATCCAGTTGCTGCCAGCTACCTTCTGCAGGTCGTCACTCCACCTGGCTGGCGCGCGTCCTACACTACGCCTGCCTAGACGTGGTCTCCGCCTAAGAACTCGTTTACTCCAACGATTGTCGGTTCTCCGAGAGACGTGACGGGCCCATTGCCACTTCAGCGTGCTAATCCTTTTAGCTATGTTGGTTATTTTGGTTCTCTAACGTATAACCTGGTTACGAATTGTATCCCTCAGAGAGACTCCGAGCATAGCTCTCTCCATAGCTCGCTGTGCGACTTTTAACTTATGGACCGGTCTCGCCGTGATGCCATGCCGAGTGTCCACGTTTCAGCTGCGTAGGTCATGACTTTTGGGACGCGCGCATCGAAGACTTTCGTCTTAAGGCAATGTGGAATGGATAGCGAAAAGACTTGTCGAAGTTTACCAAATGCAGCCAGTCCATCCCAGCTGAATCGTCCACGCGTCGTCCACGTATAACGCGATAAAATCCGTAGTTTTAATTCAGTTATGTATTTTGCAGACTCCATAAACTAATAAACGGCATTTTTTTGTATGTCTTCTTATGCATAACTAAATATTTTATTATAGGTAGGTATAATATTTTCTGATCCCAACTTATTATGTAGAATACTGCAAAATTGTAATTAAAAAATAATTATGTTGCTATAAAAAGCTTTTGTTGGTGACAACAGTATGATTTTCGTTATGCTATTTTTAAGAAATCTCTCCCTTATTAAAAAACACTATGGCCCACGGCCGGCCACGCCGCGCCGCCGCGACGCCGCCGCCGCCGTGGAAATTTTTTGGCCACGCCGCCGCCGTGAAATTGGCCATCGGCGCTCATGTCTAACAAAAATAGCCCGTGTGTCTTTCCTGTCACAATAATTTTATTTATTTTATTTATTAAACACTTTATTGTACACTTAAAATACAAAATAAATATAAAAAGAAACAAAATACAATCAGTTACTAATGTACAATGGGCGGCCTTATCGCTTAAAGCGATTTCTTCCAGGCAACCAAAGGCAATAATGCACTTTAAACAAGGTGTTTTATAAAACCATTCTTAAAAATACAAACTCGAGAAGTCACTTTTTATAGTATAAGAAGCAATCATATAATTATAATCAGTCAATCACAGCATACTGCTTGTTGATGCAAAGAGAGCGAGAGTCGCCTAGGCTTTTATGGAGAGAAGAAATTATTGTATATACACTTATAACATATAAACAAGAGTTATTCCGTGTAGGTATCGTGTGTTCACTATAAGTAGAAGAATAATTTTATTATATACGACAGCTTAAAATAACGATTCAGAAACTTAATGTCATACAAGAACTATAGTTAGGCTGTCGAAACTTACAGCTTTTACGATTGAAACTTAAACGTGTGTCTTGAACAATAAGAGTGGCTACAATACAAACAGTAGAGTGTAATCACCTCTGAATAGATAAGCAGCCCACAGTAAGTCCACTCCGTATAGAGCTGGGGCATCGCTGTATACACTATATTACTTAGGTACATATAGCTAATCAAATTAAAACCAGAACCTGCTACACTAGAGATCCTGGATTCGTTTCCTAAGTTGAGCAAAATGGTTTTGTTTTTGAAATTCTCAGCAACAGCTCGGAAATGTATGGCAGTAAGCCTACTCTCTATTACATGGGACTTACAAAGTAAGGTTGTGCTAAGGTTTGCATAATCCCCGGGGAATACAGGTGCCATGGTATGTTATATGGAACGATGAAGGAAAGAAAGGCAGCTCAAATTCGGAATATGACCTGAAAACTATGATCACAGTCATAATCATCTGATACAGATTGAAAGCAGAAGAAGATAGAATAAGTACTGGGTTTTCTAAATACTGTCACTACCTACATCTTCGAATTTTGGCCCTTCGAATTTTGAATCTAAACAGAGATAGATGTCCAAGTTGTTTGTTACGTGTTGTTTCCAATGAGTCTTCTGTTCCTTGCTATTGTAGTCTACATGTGACGTATGCTCGTCACGCGCGCGTCTCGGCGCGACGCGACGTCGCCGCGCGTAGTAGCGCGTGTGTGGGGGGCCTAACGCTGGATTCTCATGACACTAGTGATATTTTTAGACATTGCCACTTGGTTACAAGTATGTTATGGGTATGGTACTATGCACATATTCAAATACAGGCTGAGCTGAGTGGCACAAATACTGACCCGAGATTTTGTTTTTGCATATGGTGATGGTGACGGGAAATACCTATTATTAGTATTATGTAAGTATAAAATTTATTATAGACAATAAACTATTACAAATTAGTTTTGCCTAAGAGTACATCATTAATAATTATAATCAAATAAGCATAAAATCTTGACAATTTCCGATGGCGCCCTTTGAAAGTTGTAGCTGGTCGTGGTTGCATCACGCGCCTATTTCCCGAGCCGCCTCCCGTCTGATTAGCCGCTGGGTACCTACGTATGTATGTAGGAAGTGATAGTTTACCGCAACAACACCTGCTATTGCGTCGCCCAACCATTAATAACACATGCACTGCACTAATGATTCACTATTATTATGCACGACACTATCGGCATAATTTTGCTGTTCATTGCGTTGTTTGTCTAAAGTTGTTACTAAGGTAAGGTGAGGGAAGCGGCAATGAATGGAAAATAGTTAAGCGTCTGCTAGGGACAATAATTCACGGTTGTCGGCATCAATCAACAACTTCAACGAAACTACACTTTTACGAGTAATTGCTGATTAATATTGACAAGTGTAAATTATATTTAAATTTCTCGAAGCCCAGTTGGATTTTGCATATTATGATTAATGCTGTACGAGTACATGCGTAATAACATACACACAATGTATACGTATATCAACAACTCGTGTATGTCCTCGATGGCTATCTGACGTCTATTTGTAGAGACAATAATTTAACAACATTGCACAGACTCGAGCATTAAGTGTATTATTTATTTAATGAGAGGGAAAGCAACAATTTACTTGAATGTCAGTAATAGAAACCTGATCAGCTCATCTCGCAGCATATTGCAGAAGTCGACTGAGGTCAAATGTTTATCTAACGTTGGATGGGTTATCTATAGTGATGGAATATGAGATGAAACAATAAAACTTGTATCACTTTTTGAAGGAGAATTAAGCTCAGCTGGCTATGGTGGTGACTCCCGGCACTTTTTCATCAGTTAAATTCAGCAGAAGATTTAATGGTTTTAAATTGCATTCAAGATCTTTCAAGGGCTGAAAGAACCTTAGATACAGAACCTCAGAAGCAACCGGTCGATCCCGATTTGCCGGAATCCCTCGCGTAACCCGAAGAAGCAAGTCTTCGCAGATTCAGTCTCAGTCTCCAAACGTCCACAGGCTCTGGTGACCTATCTTGCACTGTCGTAACATATTCTAAGAATTTTAACATAATCATTGCAATGACTCACGTGTGATCAGTACCAGTATGTGGTTTGGCACCACACAATGTAAGTATCTTCACCAGAAATGTGTTCCGCAGTGCACGAGCGGCATGTGAACGGCCGCTAAGTCGAAGCTCTTGCCCTTGAAATAAAAGGTCCGAAGCGAAAACTATATTAATATTCCGTGTATCTTGGAGAGAAGTTAAATAGCCGTGTATTTGTATTCATTATCCTCCGACTCTAACAGCTTACGTGTGAGCCGAATAGTTGAGCGACGGCCGCGGCCGCCCGTCCACTGTCGCACGATACGGTAAAAGTAGGTAATGGTATCTTACCAACGTGTTGACTGGATGTAATGTTTTTACCAAGGCGATTATTAATTATTTGTAATTGAAAGATAAAGAGGGACTGGAAAAATGGTATTTTTGGACAAATAGGTACCATATTTTACATATTATATTATTGGACCACAAAGGAGTTGAATAAAGAGATGACGGCAAATGGAGATGTATGGAAGAAAAAAACATACTGCGCCGACCACAAGGGGTCGGGGTAAGGGTAGGAGGATGACGATGATGATGATGATTATTATTCTCCAATGCACAGTACTTACACTTCCTACAATACTTGACATTGCTGTACTCCAGCTAAATGATAACTCAGTAACAAAGTTACAAAACTAGCTGCATGTCTCCGTGACGCTTGTCACGATATTGGAACAACGCGTCCGTGTACTAATTCTTACAGTTTTGTCTGTGTGTTTATTGTGGCGGCTGGAGGCGGTGCCGCGGCGGCGGTGCGGTGCGGTACGGCGGTGGTGCGGGTAGCATTAGTCCACATTAGACACGCCGCTGCCGCTACGTGTCGCCATTGTGCGCCGTCCAGCTCGGCTGTGGCACGCGGTAGGTGCCGAACCTCGCACAATGCCCGCCGCCGCCGACACACTACCACACACTGTTGGGCAATTGATGCTACACGCCTCAAGGAGCCTTTGTCTCTAACGGAGCTCTGATGACTCGTCCTTATATGCTACTTTACTTTTGAGCTTAAAAGAAAATATCAAGTGGTATGCTCGCGGGGTAAAGGCAACCATCTCGTAGAGATAACTACTACGCTACACACAGGACCAAGTTGTTATTAACTTAACTCACGACAGCAAATGCCTATAGCAGAGTTCCACTACTATATAGGACGACTATCAAGAATGTACATTGCTAAGACTGGAAAACCTTGGACACCGTGAACTCGGTAATAAACAATAAGATTTTACTCGAACAACTAATAAATTTCAATAGTACATAAACTTGTGAGTACAAGGCACTGACTGCGACACGACAGCTTGTGTCTTTATAGTCACTAAGTACCAAAACTTGACTGTGCAATATATAATGCTAGTGTAGCTATCTAACAAAGAATCATATTTTAATATTCCCCGATAGAAAAACTCCATAATCCTCGTCTCACTAAATAGGTATACTTAATCAATGAGAATCTAAGCATTAAGTCCCCCACGCCGCCGATACGTATCGAATCGGAATGACGTCTCATTCGTCCGATTTATAACGCGTGCACACAACAACCACTTGCCGTAGTCGACCACCCATACACTAAAAGTATTTTGAACCTAGCAAGTATCAAAATACCAGTGCTAAAATTTCCTGCACTGGATGTTTTTAGCATGTGGCGCTACAGAGTCTCGTAGCAGGCGTAGTCTGAACGTAGCGTGACGCAACATTTTGCATGGCGTTCGATTCCCGGTGAGCTATAAATCATGTCGTCCGACAAGCGAACAAAGCCGGGTAACGCGCCGTGTCTTTGTGGATTTTGAGCGATTTTGGTTTATAATCATTTTTCATTCGGTTACGCCGCCGCCGGCCGGAATTTTACGCTGATCACCGGAATATACGAGCTTTGTTACCACTTTATTCCACTTCACTTTATACATGGTATTTGGAAGATCACATTTTGATAATTTGGGTAAGAAAATGCATCTTTCAGGCTACAAATGAATTATTTACCTACTTATTAGTTGAAAAAGTTTGTAATGGAGGAGTTGAATGTAATATAGCCTCGGGAAAATGTAAGTCTGAAAAACTGATAATTAAGTAGATAGGTATTTAAAAATCATAATTTAAGTAATAATCTTCGTCCCAGAAACATATTTTTCGCCATCGCACCGACTATTGAGAATCAGACGCTCAGTTTTAAGGGGTAATACAGACTCAACCTCACGCCTCTCATTAATCATAATAGTGTTTTTATATACATCACTGTAATGATGCAATTAATTTTTGTCAATTGTTTTAACTTGGTGCACAGTGGTGGCGTGCGGCGCAGGCGGAGCGCCTTGACCGGCCGCGGGATCGCGTGTCACTAATTAGTCAAAACCCAAGGTCCATATGAGAGATTCGACACAAATATGGGCGTGTTAGATAATGCATTGTTTGTTTGTACAGATTATACTCGAAGCCGGATGCTGGCACTGCTACTTATACGCTAGCAGAACAGTTACGTCCCCATTGCGTAGCAGAAGTTTTGTAAAATCCTTATTATCACCCTGGTAACATTTAATTGGTCTACACGAGGTCGACAATGGTTTTTGAATACTGTACCTCAACCATGAGTTCTATCGAATTGCTTCGATAAGTTTTTTACGCATCGAAACGCTGTAATCTCATATACGATATTAGTTCCTCACGTAAACCTTTGTGTGTGTCAGTACAAATATTATTTGTATTACCAGCACGCAATACAGTGTAGGGTCGTAGCACACTTTCCAAATATCAAATTCTAGTTTACTCTTTTTAATTTAGCGATTACATGTCTTCTCAATATCAAAATATTTTATTCTTTAAACGTTAGGCCTTCTCCACTCGTGCTCCGGTTCCCGCTGCGTCTTTGTAGTTAATCGTATGTCGCGGCAATGTGCAGTTTAGTCGCGGCGTGTAAAACAAATGCGGCCCGACGTTTACGTTCGCGCGCGACTGATTAATTGTTAGGAGCGATCCTTTACGACAATTTGATTTTTATTGTTGTGTAGACAGATTTATATTTGATACATATTTTGTAACAACTAAGGCAAACTTTACTTACTGATAGGATATAGAAATATTTGAGCTACATTTTACCTATATTTTTCCTTCCTATAACTATGTAAAATATATGTGTTGTTATAATGTAACTCAAGTTTACAATGATACAAACATTATCAGCTCAATGGGTGAAAAATCGCACGAACTCTTGCAACCTAGAACAAGTTTGTCTTCACATAATCAAGATATAGTCAAAGGACTAGTTTTAAAACTTTTTAAAGAAACAAGATTGAACAAAAATTTTATTTCGTCAGTTTTTATGATGGAGATCTACAACGCTGATAGAATTTTATCACTTGATCTAATTGAGACTATCAGTATCTCCAATATTGCAGCAAAAAAGAGAACAAACCTCTTGTCAAAAATATGCAATACAAACATCGCATTAGCGAATAGTGAAGGTGCTTAACGACACTACGCCGCGACAAGGCGACGACGACGACGACGACGACGGGTCGTTTAACGCGACAAAACACAGTTTAGTCGCACACGCGTATGCAGAACTAATGCGCGCTGACGTGGGCCTGCGCTTGATTAATGTGTGGTGTGAGGGATACCTAATGATACGAGGAAGGTAATTATTTACACGTGTAGACCATAAGTTGGTGCCAGTTACAATTAAGCCTTATATTATCTAGTAATTAGGCGTTTCCTTAAATTATTGCCCAGGGTGTAACAACTTTTTTGTGTGGTGTAGTGTAGGTGCCCCCCATCCAAACAGATTCGAATGTTACATACGTAGGTAGGTTCATGCAGGCTCGTTGGTCAAGGGTGTCTTTTAAGATGATTGCTGTAAGTACGTGCACGAGGGTCGACTTCTTTTAGTTCTTAGTGGTTTTTTATTACTGTCCCACTTTTCATCACTGTGTATGCATTTAGATAAGTTCTATTATTTTTAAATAACTATTATTATTACCGGTTCTTCCTTTTTGATAAAAAGTGGACAATGGGTTACTGATCCCCTACGTTTACCGACAACCCTACCGTTGAATGGTACAGTCGACACCAAAAATTACTAGGTGGTTGACCAATAGAATATGTTATCCTACTTCATATTAAATATATTTTTATGTTTCTTTTGTATGGGAAATCATATTTTTTTATTCAGCAAAGTGAAAGTGTAAATCAATATTTTATTATTGGTATCGTGACGACGACGCTTAATATTTTAACGGCAACAGTGAGTCATTAATAAATTTTTAGTTAAATAATATGTAAATTAGAAACACATTCACATAAACCTAGGGGAAGACATGTTAACGGATTTTTACTGAGCCGCGAGATGAATGCAGAATTGACTAGAATTATTCAAATATCCACTTGCGCTATGCGTCGTGTGGGAATTTATTTAAATTAGTGTACTTGTACAAAACCTGTTCTAGATGTTAGGGGTGGTTTGATTTGTCCCCTCGGCCCTGCCACATGCGCATGCGCCAGCCTCCCGGAGCCGAGCCGGTGCATGCAACGCACACCCGGCCACCGGCCACCGGCACTACGTGAGTAATTACATAAAATGCGTTTATGCAGAAACATGATTTGAATATATTATAAAAATATATTATCTAATAGGTATTATTAATAAAAGTAATTAAGTAATTGATTAATTTAATTTTCAATATCTATAATACATTATATTATTTTATCCTACTGTAGTATAATCAACAAAACCAAATTAGATCCTACTAAAATCGTTAGAAATCGTAAAATTATGTAAGCACTAAAGTTTGAAAAGTTACCTGCTGTACGTAGGTATCAGGTAAGTACCTACCCAATAACACAAAACTGCGGGTTGCCTACTTATAAACTAAACAATTTAATTAATTTGAGATTTATTTACACACGGAACTAATATTTCCATATAAAAAACCAGCTATATTACAAAGAACACTTCATTTTGTGTTGACAAGTTGTTTCAAAACTCGTATGAACGCCAGCGATAACAATTTATGTGCCGTTACAATCGTATGCAAAAATCGTCCTTGGACCGTTCGCCATTAGCGATGCGTAATTAATTTAAATATATTCAAGGTGGGTTCACTTTCGGACTATTCATATGATTTTTACAAAACCATACAAGCGGAAATGGAACGGGGCTGGTTACTACAGAACGCGCGCCCGCGCATGCGGCGATTGCATAGCCCCAGTGTGCACCGCCTCTTATTTTATTAAACTGACGAATTTTGTTGCCAGCTTATCGTATTGATTGTTTTCCCAAATAAACTGCTCTTGCCGCTGTCACTTTGTAGATGGGTGACCATTCTTAACTCATTTAGAACCGGTATCGGAGCGTATGATGTCTATTGGTCCGGGATATCATATGTACGGCTATAAACAATCGTTACTGAAAAAACCGGGCCTCAATCTCCAAAAGCCAATTGGCTTTTGGAGATTAAAAAAGAAATTATTGATCAAAAAGGAGAATACTTTTGGTAAGTATAAGTACACGCGAGTTGAACTGTTTTTGTTATTTTATATTCGCTGATGATATTTAAATAATAAAGGTTTGACGTCATCACATGAAGTACGTTTACTACATCGATCGGATTATTTTTACGTTACCATAGTTGTTGTTATTTCGATCTTTCTTCCACGAAAATAGTGACATTGTAACTATTTAGGGTACAATTCGGCTGCTACTGAAATCTGTATAGAAGAAGAATACAAAACAAAAGAGAAAGATAGCAGAGGAACCTTAAGCGCCCTCCTCCCCAACCAAGTGAGTCTTGTGATGTGAATGTGACGTAGCGTGCGCGAGCGTATTGGCATGGTAATCCCGCATGACGACACTGCAGTTAACACATGCAAATCGTTTATTGATAAACAAATAATGGTATTATAATTTTTATGGTGCATTGTCGGCGGTGTGAGTGGTGTCGCTGACCGCGTACTCATAGGATTTGAATGTATAATGATTTTTATGGTTTTGCGTGTGTTGTATAATATTTGTGTTACTATTATAGCGGCATGGATATGTATCACTTACGCTTACCGCGGCACTATCACCATCACTACATGTTTTAAATGTTGTATATAATGATCGTAAGGTACTCGTATTTGCAAGAAAAAATGTACTTAAAACAACCGTAAATGACACATGTCATCGATACCTGCGTGTCACACGACTCAACGTGGCAACAGGTTTTAAATTAAAGAAACCAATCTTAGGTACGTACCTAATTATTGAGACGTGTCAATTAAACGCCTCGCGGTGACAACTGACTGACATTTACACAACTGTGCATCATTTTATTAAAATTGTATTGTACACCGCCATGCTAGCTTTTATTAATATTTTATTATTATGTATTATAAAATGTTATTATTATACTCTTGTTTGAACTAGCCATTGTACTTATTGTAAATTATATATTTTGACAAGTGGGATGGGATTGTTTAGGTGGTCGATGCTTCCGAGTGTTGTTAAAACATGGCTGACATTGTAGAAACTAAAACGCACGTTTTTGTTTTATAACGAGTACTCAAGGTTTTACATACCTTCCATGCGAACAAGAAGGTTTTATATGGGGCCAGTACTCTCAGTGTAAACCGCTTAGATCCGTTTCATCATTTCATCATTTCGACAATCACACCTACATATAATTCAATAAGCTGGTTTACTCCAGCAAGGATCACAAAAGCCTCTTACTTAGAATATTGAATTGTCTAAATTCAAGGTGCTAATAATGTTCTGGCTAATCTTCCGTAAGATCTGGGCATATAACACTTAAGTACAAAGCGTATCTAATGGGCTGTCCTCCCACACGATCTTACCGATTCCACCGAACAAACAGGTTGCTGGTTACTGGTGATGTTACGCAATCCAACAACCCGCCATCGCCGATCACTGCCGTGTTACCGCAATATCTGTTATTAATAACTATTACAGTTATAGACAAATATCACTCTAGGTATATAAAGTTGATATTACATACCATCACGCCTGTATTCCTCGACGGGTTACGTAGAGATGTACTATGTACACCCACAGATCGCCGGTATGTTTGGGTCCCATGAAATAGGGGACTACGAGCTCAGACTTTCATAAAAACATAATAACACTGCTCCACCTGGGAATCGAACCTAGGGCCATAGTACATATACATAGTAGTAGTAACTTACGAATCCGTCAAACTCGTAAGCGAGAACTTTTGCTGAACTTCCAAACCGTTCAATCCAACGTGAACATGATCATCATCAAAACTTGGGTTGTGATGTACTGGGATGGAAGCCCAACCATACATACAAATTTAAAATACCTGTTCCTGATAACAAAGTCACAAGTGGCCTGTTGTTTTGTGGTGTGACTTAAAGAATAGCTCGTCAGCGGCGGTTGTGGAGGGTTGCGCTGCCGCTGCGCGGGGCAGTAATGACATTACCACTAACTGGATTTGCGACAACGACGCCTGGCGCGGCCGCAGACACTTGTAGCCATTGATTTGTTAGTGCACTTGTTTAAAATAAGACAGATGCAAATATATATGATTACATTTACGTATAAATTAAATGTTTCAGAGAAATATTACATTGAAATTGATGTGATGACTGCTCGGCAATTGGTACCTATTTATCTACAGACACTCCCGCATGTTTCATTACGTGTGATAATTTGCATTCCCCAATGAACCCGGATGAATATCTTCATACAGGATACCCGCCTTGTTACAAAGTATATAATTATTAAAACTGTCTTTATTCATACACCTCGTCACAACATCTGTCCTTTTGACATACTCGTATATCCATCATCTCTAACAAATGGATAGAAAGAAGAAACGTAATACATTCATAGAAGGAAAAGCATCGTGATGAAAACTGTACAGCTAAAGGACACCAGAAACTGCGTCACGTCTATTGCTGTCATATTAAAAAGGAGTCCATACCCACAAGTGGATTTTGTGCTTAAAATGGAGAATTTTAATCGGGATCGATATATGATAACACTGATAACCACGAGTGGTTGTTCACGAACTTTCCGGATGACTAGTGTGTTGTATTAAATCACAGCATGTTGGTAAAGGGTACTTTATATTAATTACGCGTTCTTCACGGCGGCGGCGCATCGCTGGGGTGGGCAGAGTCTAATTGATTCGATTACTCCGTGCCCATGCGCCGCGGTTTTGTCGCTAAATACTCATAATTGAATTACTTACGCTTCAGACAATCTTGTGGTGGTGGCTATTGCACAAATATAAACGATGGATACAAATGCATCATTTGAAGATGAAGAAATATCAATTACATTACGTTGCTGTAGGCGAGGAGTTGTTCACAATATCATCATCAACCCATTAACAGACTGTCAACTGCTGTTGGGGCACGGGTCTCCTCTCAGTACGAAAGGGATTAGGCCATAGTCCACCACGCTGGCCTAATGCTGGTTGGCAATATGCGGTACTATTGTAACATAATTGTTTTACTATCTTTCTCCATTTAGCTTCGTTAAATCAAAAAGTTTTTAATCGCAGAGTCTTTAAATTGTGGTTTTTCCTATTTAATTGTTCTGCAGAAATACCCAAATGAGATTATAATTATGTAGTTAAAGGTGTAGGCAGTAGAATTGTAACAGCATTTTTTTTAAATTTAGAACTTATCAAGTTCAAAATCAACCTTTTCCAAAATTATTTCGTAAAATAATTTTATAATACAGCACTAGGTGGTTCCTCTAGCCAATAAAAACGGTTTGAATATTTAAACATTTTAAATTCATAAATTGACCAGTTGCAACTACGTACATGAGATACGACGCTAACAACATTATCGCCTAACCAATAAACCACACAACCACAATCCGCGAAATGCGACTTATGAGTTGTCACCTATTCCACGTCACTGCGCGCACGCATACTTGCAGTGCTTGCCATAAATATACAGTGCTAAATCATTTCCTGCTCGTGCCGGGGGTCGCCGGCCATTGTGCGCACTGGCCGGGCAATGCGCGCGGTCATCAATCAGCTGGCAACTGTGCGCTTTGGGACAAATGATGCGTTTTGTTCAACGCATCGGTGTTTGCGGTTTGGGGTGATAATGGCTTGTAATTCTCACATTGTCTCTTATTCATTTTATTTAGTTAAAGTAGGTACTGTGATGAGGTTTAAAACATATGTGTTTAGACATGGTGATTGGTGATTGGGGTGATTTTCTATTACCTACCTAATTATCTGATATATTGCTTTTGACAATACATTTGTGCTAAGCTTTCTAAAGCAGTGATAGCCTAGGGGTATGAAAACTCGACTGCCAAGTCAAAGGTCTTGAGTTCGAATCCAAGGCACGCACCTCCGACTTATCGAAATCATGTGCGTAATTATCACTCATTTTAACGGTTAAGGAAAACATCGTGAGGAAACCTGCATGGCTAAGAGTTTTTCTCGACGGCATGTGAAGTCTGCCAACTATACTGCGGTGGACTACAGCCTAGTCTCTCGCATACTGAGAGGAGACCCGTGCCTAGCAGTGGGACAGTATGTTTAGATGCCTCAAGCTCAAACAACAGAATAGTTTAATTAAGGTTCAATCATCGCTGGCCGCTGCCGAGGTGGCGCGCTCGCAGGCGCAGTATCATCAATATCGTTATAATACGAACAGGAGTCAATACATTAACCACTCATACAAATCAAGTCGAGAGTTCATTCATATCGATAAAACAAAATTAATCGAACAAATGTTAACTAGTTCCGCGGCGCGGCTGCGCTCGTCCATCAGCGTGATACCATCGCCTGTCAATACCATCCTCGCGTTTAATATCACTTTTATTAAACTACAACAATTTCGGTTTTATAAAACTACCCACACAGCCGCGGACTTCGGGTCGCTAGACATACGGCAACCAAACAATCCGGAACGAAATAACCACAACACCCTCATTCGCCAATTCATACTCTCATATTCGCAAATTAGGTTCACTTCAGTTTGGCAACCGCTTTGTGTTTATATGTGGTCGCATTAGATTTTTTTTTATATTTTGGAGTATGGTAACATCTGCCTTTATTTACGTTTTGGCTGGAAACAGCAGCACAATAGGTGCGGCGAATCGGACAGCTCCACAATAGAGGCGAACCGCGGCCGCGAGGGGGCGCCACTGGGCCACTACACAGTTTTTATGCCCAAATACTAAATGACCTTCCCGTTGGAAGACTTACCATTTTATGTAGGTACTGCCGCAATCCGCGACAGCTGATTTACCTACAAATACGTAGTCTATGAAATATCAATGCAACTTCATTAGTTCCTACTTGTACGTCTGTACAGGGCGACAAAGAAATAAATTACTCGCAAATTGCTTCAAAAATGATATAAATTATGCCTGAATTGCATAAGCGGTTCTGCTTTATTGATTACACCTCGTATTCCAACATAATTACCAAATTGATTAGGCGTACCTTTCTATTGTTTCACTAGGGTTAATGACCAGCACTTGAACTTGATAGCTCATATACCTTTACCGTAATAGGACAGCTATTACTTGGGAGGAGGAAACCATATCAATACAAAGTAGAAGTAATGTAACGCATCATGTCGCCACCCCAAACAAGACATAATAGAACAATTAAAATGCACGTGCTCACCGCAGTTACGAATTAAGCACTCGGCGAGTCAAAACCGCGAGTGCGACATATGGCGCGCGACGCCCTCCACACGCGACAAATTTGTGTTTAAGAGATTGCCATCAATGCGAGAAGTACAAACTGGCCGATCCATTAGGAACAAATGGCGTTATTTAGCGCAGCCGTGTGCGGTCGCCGACACCGCCGACACCGCGGACAGCAGCAGCGCCGCCGCCGCCGCCGCCGCACCGGCACGCGCTGACTTACGGCCGCCGCGCTAATCGAAGATCATTATCATCTGCGATTCAATCAGAAACATTATTAAAAACGATTTAGTGCATCATATCTCATCCGATACGTTCAGTTTTGCGACGTAACTCCATCGTTATATTATGGACAAGCCTTTTAATATCAACGTGTCAAAATTTTTAAGTAGAACTTAGAACCGACAGCGGACTTGAAATTGTCTGACAATTTCTGACTCGCACAAAAAATATGAACATGTTTAATAACCATAGCAGTACCACAAAACTACTTCATTATAAGTAGATTTTCGTTGATAAATAACAACATTTTTTGGAATCTCCGTGATGTCCCGCCGTACTAATGAAAAGGAACGTGTCTAGTCTTTCAAAGGAAACATAAATCATCTGATTCAAGCCCTTTACAAAACGCGATGTCAAATAGATAATGAATGGCATCTATATGGCATATATAACTATGAAAACGATTGTTACAAAGAGATTGGCCGATTTGTAGTAGATTATTGAAAACACAAATGGATCCAAATGAATATACCTCAAGAGAGGACTCGAGTTTTTTAGTCTCTTGACTCTTTGTAAAAAACACAATCCACGCTTTGTGTACCCAAACACGATAAGGGCCAACAATCGCGACAAACCCTTCCTGCCCGCCCCCTTGTATCGACAATATGAATTAACATAATATGATATCGGCGCGGCGGCGGCGGCGCACATGCGACACCGGCGCGGCGCGGCGCGTCTGCCACAAGACTTTTACTTTTCTCGTCTCGTTCAACTTTCACCTCGAGAATAATGTGATTTACATGTTTTTCGTGTAGGTAGGTACGTCTGAGACGCACACGTGTCTACTAGATGCGATGCGATCGCGTCGCGGCGGATCGATCTTCCTGCGCGATTGTGTTGCGCGACAATGCGACACAAAGCGCGTGGGCGCAGTGCATTGTGGCGTCGCTAAATGCGCTCACGCACGCTCTCGACGACTCCTTTGTCCATTGTCTGCCCGCTTGAGGGTGGCACTGTGACACATTTATTTTAGGCCAGTTTTTTACAGCACCCATTGTATTGGAAATTAGACATCGGCGCAGAGTTCACGAAACACGATATTATCGCAACGCAGCCCTCTGTGCGCGCATCCTCCGACGATTTCACCCGCGCCCATTGTATCTCCAGTTACAACGGATATTTCTAAACGCTCATAACCTGCGCATCTTAAATCGAAAAAACTCACGTGTAATTGAAATACAAATAAAACTGGTTAACTTTCCATTTCTATGAGACTGAATCGAAAATTCGTTAGACGAAGCGGTTAGGGAGGCAGGACTAGTCGATCGGATAATTGATCCAAGATGGACCGTTAGTGTAGTTGAACGGGTGCGCGGCTATCAGCTGATTATACGGATTCCTTTCATCTCGTCGTGATGAATGACAAGCGAGCGTCGTTATGAAAGGGCGGTCAGCGCTAGAGATCACATAAAGAAGTGTCGGGGCTGGTTTTATAGTGTTTGTGACCGTTTTATCGATGGCCGGGAGACGCAGCATCCGGTTTTGTGCATTAATCTGGACAATGTGGCTCTATGTGTTGGCCCGTTTGGTCACAAACTAGTTTGGGCAACGTTTCCCTAGCCGCGGTCTAACGCGCCCTCCGCGCGGTGCATAGTAATCGAATTCTTTTCATTACAAACATCTTCGCTATTGAAACGTCAAGTTTTACATGTAACGGCGGCGTCCGCAGCATCAACTATTTATTTGTGTTTTTTTCCCACGAATTATTATCTAGGTCCAGAATACCAAATGTAGCACTTCGCTCGCCTACATACTTACGTAGCTAGCAAATCAACTCCCTAATGTATCTATTTAACTACGGCGCGGCGGTATCATCGCTCTATCGTTGAACGTTATTGGTAAGATTCATTATTAGGTTGCTAATACTTTTTTATGATGCACAATAAATTATACTTTCTATAATTTGGTTCCAATATTTCATTTCGCGTATGTACGAGATCGATTTCTACGCGGACATTAGATATATTTTTAAGTTAAAGCATTTGAATGTAAACTAGGAGGCATGCCATAAACCAAATAATTTACATAAAGCCACTAACGGATCTCACGAGAACCGGTCGCGAGCATATTAATGTTTGTGATATATTAGAAAATCGGCAACACGACACGCACCGGACAGACTCGTGTGGCTTTTGTAGCATCTTTTTTTTATTCTAATTTCTTTTCCCATTAAATGGTCCATTCTTCCAAGAACATGCCCCAGAACCAGCACTATGAGTATTAGCATATGATAGCAGCGGACGTTACTACAACTGGTTAGTCCTCACTCGCGTAAATTATTCGTCACCAACATCCAGGACTAGTACCTATCATTGTAACAAATAAACAATCGTTTACTGCTCATAAATCATAATACAATTATAATCACCATTCTTTTTCATTGGTATGACCTATGAACCTATTTTATTAAGCTGTATGGTAGTATGGGAAAGTTCATTGAAGTTTATAAAATCAACAGCAACAGGTGAAATTACTGTAGCTACCTTACTACCTAATTGGTTATTGAGTATTCGCACAAATATTTTCATTATTTATTAAAACGGGGTAATAAAATTTGGTACAGAGTTCAAAACAAGCGCAGTATATCGCATTACTATTGTGTACTACAATACTAGTGTGTTGCGGGAGCATTCCCAAGATTCCGTTAGCGGTTCACATGGCGACGCATCCCTTTCGCGCGAGTCAAGTGATGAGCCCCACAATGGACCAGCTGCCGACCCCTGGCGTCCAGGTGACACCACACACCGACCTGCCAAACGAAAAACAATCTTACATTCGTAAGTTATAGTCTATAATCCAAAGTCCTAAAATCTAAAATGTAGATACTCTAGTTGGTTCTGAAGAGATTAACTTTAAACTTAAAGCTACTGTATTACAGTTGATTTTTGCTTAAAAGTCTATCTTTGTTGGGATGAGTGCAATAGATAACAAAGCATTCAGTGATCTGTAACTAGTTCAACAAATAAAAATAATTAAGTAGGATCTTATAAACTTGTACGATTCTTGGAGCTAAGAACCACACGAATTATCAATCAATAATTCGATATTATAAACGTCAGCTATGCCGTCTCTATTAAAACAACGGATGCGGTTGACTCCTTAGTCCATAATGGTGTGACAAAAGAAATCCTTTCGCCAGGGGACGATTGCGAAAATCTTAATTTATGCAAAGGGGAAGTAGTAGCAAAAAATACAAATAAAGCTTATGCACCTGAGCGTCGCATGCGCCGGCGCCGGCTCGCAATAGAAGTGCAGGTATCTCGTCACTCTTACACATTAATTATACAAACATTGCGAGGCCGGCACACGCGCACAAGGGATGCTTTAGCACGTTCTTTTACATCTTCTACCATGATTTACATTTAACATTAGTCCATAACAGCTGCTAGTCAGAAGTAGCTGCCAAGGAAGGAAACCCAATTACACAACGTGACTGGATTTTTCTCGAGGGTGACAAATTGTCGCCGCAAAAACTTTTCTGCCCGATAATTACTGTTCATCGACACGTAAACACAGGCTTCCCTATTTGCAAGTGAATGGGGAGCTCGATCGAGGATTTTACTCAAAAAATAATACACCTGAACAAAAGCTAATTATACTTTGATAAAAGCTGGGCCCACAATGGGTGGCGTCGGAACAATCGCGGCCTGCAGGGCGGCACCTAGCGACGTGTTAATTAGCGGATTTTCTCACCTTTCGACAATGATTATTTTTTGTAGTGCACAGCAACGTGAGTGATGATTTTTTGTAGTTTTTTGCAGTGACGCTTTACTTGGTGTTTTTGTAACGAGATTTTTAAACGGTACTTGTTTATAATAAGCACAGACCCATTGCTCAATATACCAAAATGGTGTTATATTTTTATTATTACAGAAACACTGTTCTTGAATTCATTTTGACAATAGACCAGTTTGCAAAGTGTTTTTAAGTGACATAAGTTGAGGCCAAAATAAAAATGCTTTATACATAGTATAGGTAATTAGTTCAATGATTCGCACATTCCTCGTTGGTCAGTATTCAGGCGAGGCTATAGAATCGCGGACGTCGACGGCGGCAGGTGTCGCAAGCGCGGCGGGCGGCGGCGGCGTGACCCCCACCTCTGCGCCCCATTGTTACGCGTTACCTACTGAAAACACTGAAACTACACACACACACACTACACTGCGCTACACTACAGTAACCACACATCTGAACATTCGACACTGATATACGTACCTATAAATCCTTAACTCTATGATATTATCTCTTCAATTAGGTATTACTTTTGCATGTAACCCTCGCATGTTGTATATTGTAATACTATTAGTCATATAATTATTCAGGACAAATAGACTCACAAATGTTTGGATTGTCACATGACAAGATCCTGAATGTTATGCGATCAGGTATTTTATATGAAGAGATTGCTATTTTAAAATCATCACTTTATGTGATGTGGTGATTTACACCACTCTCACGTTAAATAGTACCTAATTAATTACATACAAGTACTCACTGATATCTACATATTCATTAGGAACCAGTCACTTCGACATTGGATTAGTGGTAAAGTCATGACATGGAACGGTTGAAAGTAACGCAAATATTTGAACCACGCTAAATTGGTAGAGACAAATTGAAAAGATAGTATCGACCAACAAGTAACGTTTTCATTTCTTTATATTATTTGAAGACGCCTTGTCGTTAAATAGTGTCATGTGTTGTCTTTTAATAGGTGCATCAAACAACTACACTAACAAGACATTCATACATTCTTCTCACATTACTTCTTACATTCCGACAGAATCGTCTTCGAGACATCCCCAAACAAAGCACAGTCTCGGTTTGAATCCAGTCCATTCGTGCTTCACGCTGGCCTTTCCCATATCTTGCCTTTCGTTGTAATCGTGATTATTTTTCAGTATTGCACGCGTATTTTTGAAACTATATCGCACACAATAGTGTTGTGCGAGTGTGCGTGTAATGTTGGCAGTGTCGTTGGGCACGGGTGACACCGTCACCTCTGGCCCTCGACCCGCTTGGTGACGCGACGGTACTGCGAGGGAAGAAATGCGCGAACAAACATTAAATTTGTTATTTTACGTCTTTACGCTATCATGTTATATTAAAACATTATTGGTTCCTCCAGTTTAGATCCGGTCAGTTTTCAGCATAACTTGTTTCCTTATAAAAAGCATTACTAAAAGTGACAATGCCAATTATAGTCAAAAATTATTGCACGTCACTTTTTTATTTTTATGTGTATTATTAAACAACATTTCGTGAAATGGTCGAATGCATGTTCAATTCACATGCAGTATAAAATTCCTTCACTTTTGTACATTTTGTATTACATCGTTGGTACAGAGGAACTTAGGTCCATACATCATCTAGACACTGAGAGCATAATACAAAGAGAGGCAGATGCCTATAACCACATGAATCAAAGAGATGATCAAATAGGCGACCAAGGTTTGACAATACTTTGTTAAATAATTCCATCTCAGCTTTGTTTGCGAATGTTTAGCCTAAAGCTCTATCTGTCGATCTTCGGTCGCGTAATATTATTAAGTGGGACAATAATATATGGTTAAGTATTTGAAGATAAGCATCATTGGATTGGCGTTATTATGTCCCCAAACTAGTGACATGTCGACAATAGGTCGGTGGAGGTACAACCAAACAAACTACACAAAATTAAAACCGGATTTCCAAAATCCCGTTCCATCGCATCGGCAAGAAGCTCTGTTTTCGATTTCTATTTCGATTGTTTGTTTTTTGGAGCCATTGTTGAGTCTGTCGGGGCTGCGACACGCGTACCCATTTTTGCAAAATCTATCCATTGTGTTAGCGAGAGGAATGACGTTTGACGGACACGCGGCTAGTGACGCGCCCCGAGAGCGCCCGAGCCCCTCTGCTCCGGCTCCCGTGAGGTCAGATATGTTGACAGTCAGTCGTTAGGCCTGTGACAAAAACGACGATATTATCTCCACTTCTCCAAAGCTCTCCTTTGCAACATTAGGATGAACACCGCAGGCTACGCAACGGGATTCCTGTTATCATATTGGGTCCCGTCATCGTGGTCTAAATTACTTTTTGTGTGGTGTAAAAGGAACGAGACGATCGTCGGTCAACCATCGCTCGGAGCAACACTCGACCGAGTTTTGTTTTAAGGGTCTCGCGTACCCCTTTTCTTACCTGCTGCACCTCAGAATGTCTTTCGTATTCATTTTTAGTTGCTGTTATTGTTTCTTTATATAGATTGCGTCATTCTGCTTGGGCTTTAAAACGGCTACTTGTAGTAGCAGCATATTCAAAATATAAAAGGATAAATTAGCATCGCATTACAAAATTTCTTTGTATTCATGGAGTTCATTCCTCGAGCTCGTAGGAGGGAAACATCAAACTTTTCCATTTTCTTAGGAACGTTGCTTTTTATGTTGCTCAATTATCAATACACCCACACAACGCGCGCGACATGTTCCTCCTATGGTGACAAACTGTCCAATATGTCCACATTGGGTAATGGAATAGATTATCTGCCGCCACGACTACAACTTTTGTCCAACGTTTATTGGACTTCAGTAGACGTCCTAAGTACTATAGGTTGTCTCGTCAATAATGACGAGTTAGTTCCGTTACTTTGGGGACGGTTATCAAACGGCGACTCGATCATTTTCGCAAAAAGCGCTCGCTCCTGCGCGTCCGGCGCGCCAATTATGCCTCGCGCACGCGCCTCCAAAAAAACTACCCGCCGACCATCCCAACCATTTTTTAAAAGCCCCAACTTAAATAATAATGCAGTAACACGCGAGAGTATTCGCAAAATGCGATCCGCGAATTTCGTTTCCAAATTCCACCGGCTCCGGGGTTGGACGTCGTTTTTTGCCGATACTATTGTCTGTTTATCTTTAGATGTGTGTTCTGCTGTTGTCGACGCTTTGTCGGTGGTTTGGCTCCAGCGTTTTCAGATTTCTGTTCATTCGCGTTTCTCTTATTCCTGTTAGGATTTAAATTCTGTAAAACTGTTTAGTTAATTGGTTTCTGTCTTATATCGTCCTCGGCGCTGTCAAAGTTTCCCAGCTCGCTCCAGTCACGGTAAAGGAATGCAAAATCAACTGTCTGCAGCGCTGGGCCTGCCGCGTCCGGAGCGGCCTTTAATAATGCACACGTATACCTATAATGAAGTGCCCAAAGTTTTTTGTGACGGCCCACGATTAGTCCCTCCCGGCGATCAGAGGTCGCGTTCACCGGCCCTATCATTACTAAAAACGATCCTAATAATATAATAGTCCTGTCACATCCCTCGAAGGGATCTACTTTATAAAGGGACAATTTTCATAATAAGCGACGGAATTTAGCAGTCGTTTAATTTTATAGTTTGTGCCATCGTCAATGCACAGGTAATTTGTAATCACTTTAATGGGTCAAAATATAACATACGTTTCCGTTTGCGTTAAATATAATATACGATGTCTATAAGTCGAAACTGTAAAGTTTTACAAACTCAAATAATTATGACGTGTATGATTCCAAGGAGTAGACCGGTTCTGACGTACTCACCACCTGGGATTCAACAAATCGTCAACGGTTTTATTATCCACAATCCTGAGATGGATAAGACAGATTGCTTGCACTTAAACGTTTATTTATTGCACTGGAGTTAAATTATGAGTTTATAGATTCAGTAGCGAATACAAGGTTGTAAATCATGGCTGGGTTGGTATCTAGTATTAGCTATTGGTATTGAGGTGTAGGTATACCTGTGCGTGGAGGAGTGTTACGGAGGGTGTCGGGCTCGGCGGGGCTCGGCGGGGCTCGGCGACCAGGCAAATGGCACATTTATATTGTTCATTACGGGGCCCCGGAGGTGAGAGATGTTGGCGCTGTCGCCGCGCCGGGGGGCCGCGCCAGGGCTGCACCTGCGCCGACCTGACCCACCAACAGCCGACCATGGACATATCTGGGAACGCATTCAATAACCTTTGTATTATTTCCAAAATCAAACTATCCGTACTAGCTGTATTGAGTGACTGTTGTACCTACGGACCATGAGGTCGATTAGTATCAGTAGGAAGGTATAATTCCAGAATCCAAAAAATTGCCTGTCAAACGTGTTTATTCAGTGACGAATTAAAATCACGAGACTAGGATTTCTTCAGAATACTTATAGACTTTTTTCAGTGCAGTAGTTACTGTAGGCAGTTGGTCAGCCCTGGTGGTGCGCCTGCCACCGGGGGTCCAAAGCGCGCACGTCCGATCGCGTTGATTTGTGCGCGGACTCCCGCCGACAGTATTTGTACAGGGCACGCGTGGGACGCAGCCGCGCCGCGCCGCGCCGCGCACACCCGCGACATGCGACTTCCAGCGACATAACGCGACTACGACATACGGTTATCATGTTCACTTTAACATTTCCTACTAATCTGTTACGCTGTAATTTACATATATTACAATCTTAAACACCAAAACTAGGTCCAACAAAATGTAACCCACCTAGTTTCGTAAATCGTCCGACGGATGATGATGAACCCTCGACATACCAGGGAGCGATATGTACCTATTCTTATATATCTGATATACCTACTTACTTTGTGTTTGCGTAAATCAAATTTCAGTCAAGAGGTATAAAGGATGCGGCATTAGCAAACAATATCCTATATCGCTATACAACCTATTTCGACATTTCATAAGTGCCTGCATAAGGTCTATGTAAAAATAAAACTATTTTCATTTTGATTTTGATCTCTAGGATTCTAACTAAGAGTTAAATTAGACATGTTTACGCAAAAGTTGGAAGTCACCTACAATGCCAATGTGTTTAATTAATGACTTAACAGCGGCGACAGACAATGATCGGTAGGAATCTGAATGCGGGCGACGACGCGGACGCGGCGACGAGCGCGCGATACGTGAGTGAAAACATGAGGTCCGATGTCACTGGCTGAGTTTCATTTCGTATCTTTGTCGACGTATTTTCCAATCTAAACGAGCCGAAATTAGAAGGCTAAGACAACTTTGAAACCGGTCAACATAAAATTGGAAACCAACTGTAGTCTCCGAGTTGCGCAAGAGTCGATCGACCAGTTTGGCGCGGGCTCGCCGGCGCGTGGGATCTATGGGTCTGCGGCCGCGCCACGAAACGTCGCGCACGCTCAACACGCACCTGCACTTACGACGTTTCACCCAAACGACCAAATTATTTAGTCTGTCACTTTATTGCCACGGATTAAGAATCTTGTTGACATAAATTAATATACTTATACAGCACTTAAAATATAGCGTAAATAGTAACTGAACATTACCCGAAGCACGAAGAGTTACGATGAGCCTAGGTCGTCCGCGTCGCCGTCGCCTTGGTGACCATGAGTGCACTCAACATTATCCTGTGCAAGTATAGATAGAAGAAACCGCCGACGGTACCTACTGTGTCTATTCTGTGACGGATTCGATTTCCAGGTCAAGTAAAACTTGTTTCGGATTGTGCAAACAAATCTACCGTCCTTGATCAGAGATATTAATGTCAGCAAAGCTGCGATTACACCAGCTGCTTCTTAAATTTTCGACAAATTGAAATAGATAGGCTCTTGAACGACAAGATACTAAGCTGCTACGTTAGGCGTATCAGAGATAGAAAGTATGCCACAGACACAAAACGAGTAAGTATGTTCCAACCAGTGTGAGGTACCTCGCGTCTTCACTGCCTTCACTGGTGCCGGCATCAGCATCACGATATCGGCGGATAACTTAATCTGAGCTGGCTAAGTGTCCGACTCCTGACGCGTGAGTTTTGTCATGGATCGCTAAAATATCTTATTTCTAAGCCAATTAGGGAGCCATACGAAACAAGTTTTAGTAAATTTTAATTTTGTAACAACATTCACCGATCAGCGGTTCTGCGCCGACGTCGACGCCGACATATCGTACATTATACATTTTATCAAAAACCTTATGAGTATTTAAAACTTAATTCCGAATTAAATTCGTGTCGACGCCATTAACTGTCAACTATATCAGGATTATTGACTATTTGGAATTTTTCACGACAACCTTTCGCTTAACGAATAGGCAGCAACCATTTCAGATGAGCTATTAAAATAAGTCGTAAATCGTATTTATAGTTATTAGTTTATTTATCTGCAATAAGATAGTGTTTTATGCAAATTTCCAAATGGACTGAGGCCGAAATTTCACGGTTGAAAATTACCGTTCAGTAATCTTTGAGGAGAATCTCCGGCGTTCCATCGGGGATATAAAAAGTAGTTTAGTTGTGTATCTAGTTAGATGGTCGATGGGTGCCCTGCTCATACCAACCGGCGGCGGCTAATAAGTGTTCCGGATAAAACGTCGTGACCACAATTACGGTTTTATATTCCGACCATGGAAGGGTGTCCGAGGCTCCGCTGTATTGATGGCGTATATTTATCATAGACAATTTAGGAACACCTGCTGTTAGTTCGGATGAGCGGTATATGTCAAATTAATACGGCTCCTCGGCGAGGGTTTATAGTTTGTTGGCTTTTGACGCGGCTAATGTTTTATTTGTTCTGCCCGGGACCGATTGATGGCTCTCAAATAGATTCCTGAGTGACTCTGTTTTGTTTTCTTACGTATTTTTATCTTTTTATGGTTGGGAGAAGGTAATCGATTCCATTGTTTGCTAATTGCTGCTTTGAAAGAAATCTTTTGTACGTTTTATCTACATGTTTTTTTGTGAAATCTTTTACCCTTTCTTTCTTATAAATATTAGGACACTAAAGTTATAATTTTGTTGTAATATTCGGGTCGTTTCCGGTTGCTAGACCATTAGGTACCATCCTTGTTGTTGTTGCTCGGGTTAGGTTTTACACTAAGTAATAAGATATACCTACCTAAGGTAACTATATTTTTTTTATATAACACGACATCCCTAACCTCCGCAACCCGAACTAAGCAGGTGCGTGTGTGTATACCTAATTATATTAAAATATCATTTCTAGATATCGTGAAATGTTAGTTTTCCACATTTAGCTAGGTATCATAGAGCGTTGTCATCAACATCAATGCGATTTTCTTACGGCGCACTGGCATCGTCATTGGCGGATAAAAATAGTGTAGTAGCAAGCGGCCTTGCCCCGCCCGCACTGCGCATGCGCCACCCTCGTTCCCGCCCGCACGCCGCCGCCACCGCGCCGCCTGCTCATGCGCATGTCGCACGGCTGCTGCGTGCCACTCACTCACTAACATAGTATCATAGTGCTTTGCCTATGTTTATTGCTTATCAACTTAAAAGCTGTACATGCATTAGCTTGTTCAGAAAACTTTTGGGTTGGCTGGTAGTAACTATCCTGAACTTTAAGTTGTAGCAGAATAGCTCCTCTACTTCCTCCTTCAAGGGATTTTGTTTAGAGGTATCGTAAAGGTAATGCTATAGACGTTACGTGCCTTACCTGATTCGTCATGCTTCTAAGAATGGCATACACTGCCTCCATTATATTATATGCCTTATGAAATGATCTTAAGAGCTTTTACATTGTAGCATGTATGTATTAGTGCAGAGTTAGATACTACAACTACCTACATAATACAAAAGATTTTAGTTTCACTGCAACTTTATTACAATTAACTCTGTTACCTACATAATTATCTAAGTACATCATCAAGTGTGATTGTCTAATCCCCGGATGTTACCTCAATATCTTTAGCGATCAATTAACAGTAAGTAATTGCCTTCAGTCACAGATATTTTGATTTACGTGCAACCTTTGTTTGTAACCGGAGTCGTGTAACTGGCAGATGCGTGCGCGCAGGTGACCGCGCACCTTATCGTAGCACAAAAACGCCGTATCGGTTTCAACGCCTACGATGTACGGAGTAAGCTCGCCTAATTATATGCGATCTGATTAATTATTTTTGAAAAATTGCAAGAAATGTAATATAACAATGGTTAAAGACTAGAAGACTAATTGTATTTTCTTCGATGGTCTTACACACGCCACGACCAATTCATAAAAATCATCATAGAAGAAAAGATAGAGGAAAAGAAAGAAAGGGGTAGGCCAAGAATGAGCTACATAACACAAATGAAAGAGATACTGAAAATAGCGACGTATAAGGAGGTCCAAGAGTTGGCTCTCAACAGAGAACAGTGGAAGATGATGCACCGACACGAGTATACTACAGAAGTAGAATGAGATTTGTTTTTTCTAAAAAGGTACCTAATACCTAATACCGGTGTTTCGGCAAATTCAGTACGTTCAATATTCATACTTTTAATTTGCACGATATCCCTAAACTTAAAACTCAAAATTACTGTGCTCGGTGGCAGAGCACGCGAGCTGCGCTGACGCAGACGCCGTCGCCGATATCGCCACCCGCGTATGCGCGCGCCGCCACTGTTTAGTGTTTACGAAAATTCACGCTTATTTAAACGCTGTCAGTCGCTGCGCTCACCCGTGTTTGTCTTGTGCTCCTGTAAGTGTTTACCGAGCATTTTGCAATCATTGCTGTTTTTAAGTTTAAATGATTACATACTTCCCGATACTGCTTCTCTGGTATCTGAAATTTGTAACTTTTTATTGCGTTAAGTGGATTTTAGATTTTAACTTACATGAAACATTGTATTTAATTAATTTTGTGTGCTTATGGTTTTCACTGCATTTCCTTAAAAATTGCAAAGTTAATCAGATTCTGAACTGCTCAGTGCTCATACACATAAAGAAACATTAAAATTAAAATTAAATTAAACCCCTCATTTGTGCTATTAGCCCGCGGTGCTCGGTGCGCCATGTGTGCGCGGGCGCACTATCAATTTTGGTTATTGATCGCCGCCGGCGCGAGATTTATCGCCTTTATTTATATGAAGCCGGTGCAATCCGCTGCGCCACTAATTTGCGAACATTTGTCCGAGCCCAGCTCATACAGTGAGTCACGGCGTTAGGCGCTATACTGACCATTCAATAAGTTAATTCTGTTGTAGGTGCTATGAAATGTGCAGGTCCATCCTCTACCAAGAGCAACACTCTTTAATAGTTATAATACTTAGGTACCTACTACGACGTACCTAACCATTACTCTAACTATAGTTGTAAAATTACGAAATAATTAATGAATACTTATTTAAATGATAGATGTTAATGATAAGATGCAAAATGTCTAAACACTTGGTCGACTCATGTGTTCGTTCCTTAATATTGTAACACCCATAAAACTTGGCATACTCTGTTGTAAACAATGAGAATTGTATTTTAATAGTTTTATAAATTTACTTAAAAAATAAGCCAAGCATCTAGCTCACTTAAACAGACAAAGGACAAAACGATATTCAGAAAAGCTAAGAACTACGGACGAACAGTAATATATTATAATAAGTAAGGTTTACCTCCGACAACCTAGCTATTACGTCTGCTGTGGTAACTGGTATAACATCGATGTGTGCGGCCTTTCTGCCTTTGGAGAAGATATTATACTCCGGTCCATCCTGATGAGCCACTTGCTTTTGATACACCATTCATCTCGTAATAGAGTTAATGTCATCATTATCCACCGATACAGGTACAGTCCCACAGCTGGGCACAGGTCTCCTCTCAGTAGGAGAGGCTATAGTCCACCACGCTGGCCTAATGCGGGTCGGCAGACTTCACATGCCGTCGAGAAAATCTCTCAGGCATGCAGGTTTCCTCAAAATGTTTTCCTTCACCATTAAAGGGACTCATGATTACGAACATGATTTCGAAAAAAAAAAGAATTAATGTAGTTGTGTTATAAATTATAATTATTGTCTAAGCATAACATTATTCATCCAACCTCTCGTTCCGAAAATGCGCGTCTCATTGGCTGATAGCCGTGCACTTTCAAGAATGGAGCTTCTGTGCTATCTGTTCTGTGTCACGGGCGCATGCGCAGGTGCTGGACGAGATTCCAGTGGCTACCTACACGCGCCGCCCTCACGAGGCACAATTACTTTATATCTTGGAAGTAGGTGTCATTGCATTGTATGTCACTTAGATTCAAGTCATTAAATAAATACATGTAATAATCTAAAAACTAGTAATTAATTAATTAACTAGAACATTAATTTGTTGATTTGACATAAACATAGTACAGCATGCGTGGCCCAAAACAAAAATTCTTTTCGGCTAAGTTATGCCGCACGTAAGAACTATAAGAGAAACACATTAAAAAACTATGTTGGAAGTGAGCATTAGGTAGATACGCATAGCTTTTAATATCGAAACTAGTTGGTAAGACCTCAACAGCCGTGCGTTAAAGCGGACCGGAACAATAATTTTGATGTCAACAGCAACAAATTACCGTCGCGTAGGCCGGCCGCACCCGCTCGACCGGCGCGGCGGCGGGCGGCGCGCGCAACTGTCTCGCGTCGCGTCTGTCGGCCGCGCGTCGCCCGCCTGTCGCTCGCCAACCTCGCCGTACAGGAAGCTGCAGTGACACTGTAGTTCCGCCTCGGTTATTTATTATTGGTGACTTGTTCCGAAGGCTTTGTGCCCACTATGATAAGCGCTTCCTTCACGATGCGATGCAACGCTACACACGACTATACACAGACGGTGCGTATTCACGCAGCTCGCGGACCTAAGAAGTAGACTCTCGGAAAAGACACAAACAAAACATACCATCACGCCTGTGCTAGGAGAAGTGTTAAGGTAGAGGTATAGGTACAAAATGTACACCCACAATTCCAATTACGGAATGTTAAGGTCCAATGTAATAAGGGGGCGAGCCTATTGGCATTATCTGAACACAAAGCCAAACTCTGAGCTGAAAACCTATTAAGACTACTGGACCTGGGAATCGGACTCAGGACCTCAAGCGTATCAGTTGCTCTTACGGCCACTAGGCTAATGAGGTAGATAAGCGAAATGTATAGCAGCAATATCTGTGCCCCGAACTTACTACCTATGGGATATATCGAACTGAACCGCTTACCCCTGTAACATGCTGTGTAGTACGTAGCTACGTAGTTTGCAACTTATTTTATTAATTTTTATGCCAACTTATTGATGGAAAATTAAAAAAAATAAACTAATTTCAATTAATTACCAACAGATACCTATTACCTACCATCTTATCGCGGCAAGTGTACTGTAACGTTCCACGCAGGACAGGCTTAGTTTAGCCTTATCAGTCCAAACTGTTTACTTAGAACATAAAAACCGCTGTGAAACAAAAGTGTGACGCGCGAAGGACATGTCGCATGTCGTCAAAATTAAGGGCCGTGACAGAGCGGCGCGTTATCGCGATCGCACGCGCAGGCGCAGGCGGCCTACACACCTGCCGACTTGTCGCGGACAATGATGTAATGCCTTTATTCAATTTTATGCCTTTTTGTTATTGATATTGTTGTCCCCTTTGTGTTTACTGAGAACTCGTTACGTACATTCTTAGTGCACATATTTGATAAAATAATACAGCGCACGTCCTAATTGGGTAAGTAGGTACCTAACAACATAAACGATATACTTAGTGTTCATTAAATGCCTAACATCGCACCTACAATAAAACTAATTAAGCAAATGAAAATTGTTTTATTATTACATAACACATTCTACAAAGAATGCTTATTTTAAAACTAAAGGACAAACCAACAAAAGGCTTTCTAACGGAAAAAGTCATTATAGAAGTATTTTCCGTAAAAACACAAAAGATGTTAATACTCACGAAGTTCTGTGAAACAACACATACTGGAGGTGACATTACGTGTAATGTGGCACGAACGTGGAACAAAGGAAGTGGTGAAGTGACCTCCAAACCTCCCCGCACATACACAGTACACACAGTACAGAAGGTACCTACGACTACGAGGCGACCGGCCATGGGCCAGGGGCGTGCACAGACATTTCATACCGGGTATGCACAACTAAAATAAAAAAACTTATAAGTGTGTAACTACTTAGTTTCAGCCTGTTTCGGTCGTAGACCACCATACCTACTCTTACGCGCGGTGCCATTGGCTTCGCATGATGTTTGAATAGTTAAATAAGAGATTTATAGGTACTAAAAACGCATAAATGATACATCCAAAGTGGCATTTGAAAGAGCCATGAGATATTTTTGTAACAAAAATGCAAGGGAAACTGTAAGATGTGTTTGTGTACACAATCTAATAACCAGATATAAATTAGGTATCATAAAAAATTATAAAAAATAAAGAGTAGTAGGTACCTTTTGTTAGTTTAATTCAACCCGGGTACACACCTTCCTTTTGCAATCAATTTAACTTTTCCCCCAAAAGATAACGTCGAAAAAGCGGCATGTACATAAATAAACACACTCTTCACTAACACAGGGTCTCACAGGTTAACTTTCAATTTTTTACAATAAACTCACGAAATAATTATTTACACAATCACTTGCGCACAGAAAAATAATCAAAAGTTCATTCAAAACAATAACAAACAATATGGCGTTAAAAAACTTTGCAATTTTTACGAAATAATACAATATTATACCTACAATTTATGTCAACCCTTTGCAATGAACAATTACGCGGTGCCTTTACGGCTTTTCAATTTGGTCGGGTTGCCAAATAAGCTATGCTTCCAAAACTCGCACACAGCTAAAAGTTTTGTTGTGTAGTACAGAGAAAAAGTGTGACTGTGTGCGTGAATTCGCAACATTTATTGTACTGCAAATAAGCAGAAATTTGCCTGCTTCTGCCACGGGTTCTAGGGGAGCCACTTGTGCGATGATTATTCGCGGCGGCGAGCTCGATCCAAATAGTTCCCAGAAAAATTTATAGATGGCGCGGAAACCAAATAAGATTATTGATTTTGATTATTCTTGATTAATTTTTAAGAATGTTTGCTATTTATTATTTAGAAGTTTAGTTCTCCAGGGTATGCAGTGCTTATTTGCATGTATGGACCGCACGCCACTGCCATGGGCCATACATCACGCGTATCTGCCACCGACTACTTTCGTGTCCGCTAATGTTCTGCACTCGGTAAACATTTTATTATAACATAGGATTAATAGTTTTGTTTCCTTGTAATAAATCAATAGGTAAGCTTGAAAATTCCGTTCTTTATGTAGTTTGCAGAATGTTACGTCTCATTTTATTTCCGTCACTTGCGAGATGCATAATTATCCTTTTTTTATCTGCAACTCCACTAATTTGCGTATATTACCTACTTACTAGCTTTCCGCCAGCGGAGTTTCGGAGCCTATTCAATACAAACAAGCAAACAATCAAATCTTTCTTCTTTATAATATTAGTATGGAAGTATAGATTTGCGGGTGGGTAGGTATCACGGCCTATTCGACCTATCCTCACTACTTGAGAGTCTAACTCTCGGAGTATACCTTTTGATTACCGCAGCCCTCTAACCTCCCCCTCTAACCCTCTACTAACCTTGGATGTGTTGTCGTCTATACACTGCTTAGCACGTTAGCATCTGTCACCACCCATGCATCACAGAGGTCTGTCCGTAACTCCTATAACAAAGAAATGTTTGTTAAATGCACCAATACTAGATGGCTTGGTATCTGTCTTTAGCTGTAATGCGGTCGTAAATATTCTAGCAGGAAATTCTTGGCCTGCTCGCACTCATCATCGTTCGTCCAGTTGTACGAGTATTAGTCCTCAGTATTCACATGGACTGTATCACAATCACAGATTGAGTTTTGAAAGATAAATAAAACATTTTTTTTCTCAAAATTACGAGTGTGTGTCTACACTTGCACTTATCAGTTTATAGCAATAGGTACAGCAGTGGCCTGCACTGCTCATTCTGTCACCTAATGCCAGCACGACCTAATTGGAGATCACCTACAACTCCTTCAAGGCTGCCCATCCATTGTAGATGCATGATGTATTTCAGCAAATGTTACCGCTTCACGTGATCACGCTATGCTTGTCAGTTTCGTCACATACTCTAACAATCTAAGCATTTTACTTGGCCAATGCATTTTACTGGGAGTGAGTACTTGCATACAACAATTGCGAGCGTAACTGAAGGTTGTCCTGCGGAAACGGAAACACTGTCGCCTCAATACAACTGGGGCTGTGTTTGTGTGCGTAACTAAACGTGTTTGCATGTGCATCGTCTACGTGTGGGTGTATTGCCTGCTGCCGTACTCTTATGTACGTACTTGATTTTCTACTTACTGAAATAAGTGAGTCTTGCCAAACAAGGCGTAGACGTGAATCCAGGGAAATGACTAAAGGCCAGTTTCACTGCCTCCAAGGAAGTTCCCGTTAAATTACTTGGCATATAGTTCCATACAAATGTTGTTCTTTTTTTAATTTATCCGGCGGTTAGCTTATCCAGAGGTGGAGAAACAGGCCCTAAATAATTATATTTTTTACACTACAGATCTACTACTTTAGTGAAACAGGCTATACTTACAATCATACTTACGATTGAATTTCAATACTTACTTCACTAAATGTTCCCAGTGATCGTGTCGTCCGCTGTAAGCCGCCTCCTCCGGACTCAAAAACTCCAGCCAGCAATTAATGTTCGCCATTCGTCACCGCAACGCTAACGTTATGGCGCCAACTAATTTACGTTCATGTGCGACACACATTTCTCTAAGTAATGTATATAATGTGTAGGTACAAGTCGTACAAGTATGACCCATTTATTGGTGGTGTGCAAATGTCGGACCAACCGCGTGCGGCCGCAGGACTCCGCCTTACTGGCGACGACCGACTACTGTAAAATGGTATTTACATTCTAAATATATAATATATAATAAATAATCTCACAAATTCCCAATACTATTCAAATAAAATAGTATTATCCTCAGTTTGGTAGCGACTAAGGCCACACGCGCTTACGTGATAATTCTAATGTGTGTAAGTTATTTGTTACCTGCTGTGAACCTTCTGACTTTTATCTGTGGAAAATTTCTTCATGTAAACTTTTCTTGGTTTTGTACATTTGATCAAATACGCCAATATTGAGCTAGTGTTATCGCTAACGTTGGTTGCCGGCAATTTGCCACAACGTGTGCTTCGAGTCGATATGTTACGTTTTTGTAATGACCGCGTTATTATACCTGCCGCGGTAATTAAGCCGTTTTCATTAATTTATGGAGATTGAATTGGAGTTATTATTTTAAACATTATTGTTGGTGTTGTAGTTATTATATAGTGTGGAGGAAATTGCTGAAAAGCTGTTGTTGAAGGAAGTGCGATACGTTCGAGTACGGAGAGGAAGCTCGACCAGCCATGATTGAAAGCTCGGAACTGACAGTATTTCACGTGGACAAGAGAGGAAATTGAATGTCCAATCTAGTTGTAAATTCTATACTTATATACTTCTTTTCTAAAATGTCAGGCAATGTGTAATTTTCTTATAATTTACGTATAGATAAGATGAAGAAAATAATAAATTAATATATAGAGAAATTAATAAAACAGTCATCGCTGTGCCAAATAAGCATCTTATTGTTGTTTTGTATATAAATATTTGTCAAATATCTAATATTTATTTTTGAGTTTGCAAAGTTTTAGTGCCTACGTCATTGCAACCCTCAGTGTTCGTACAGTGGCAGCACAAAATAACTTGACGGCTGTAGCTAAGAGTAAGCTGCATTACTTACTTTACAAGTCAGCCGACGCCACGAGGGCATCTCTAGCAGTAATAATTAGTTTTCTAGGTAGATCTACTCAAGGTGTAGTCGGTGTGGTGTTCCGGAAGTCAATCGCTTCCTAAACATCAGGGTCCCAGGTTCTACGCCTAAAATTTATCAACATAACTGATCCAATGTCATGAGCAGACTAAGTCGATAAAGTTTTAATATTTGTGATATTATAAGAAAACTAGCTGACCCGGCAAACGTTGTTTTGCATATATAGGGGATGGGTCACCCTTATCATAAAAGGGTATGAAAAATAGATGTTAGCCGATTCTCAGACCTACCCGATATGCATACAAAATTTCATACAAATCAGTCCAGCCGTTTCGGAGGAGTTTGGTAACAAACACCACGACACGAGAATTTTATAAATTAGAGATATATTTTGATAGTGATCAATTAGGTTTAATTATACAAAAAGCTCTATAATTAATCAAATATATTTTTTCAGATTGCAGTCCAACATTAATACCAGTCATTAATTATTATTAAATTCCATTTAACTTAAATTGTTATTGTAATTATATTGTTACTGAATTAATACATGTCACAGACACCTCAAGTAAGACAGGCGAGTCTGTTGAACTAATGTAAGTGTTGGAGGGGTACACAGTACGGTCCTCCCTTACTTAACATCGGAGCCAGTGTCGTGTGTTTCGGCATTGAGCGTGGAGCGTAGGAGTTAATTAAGAGAACCGGTCGCTACTCCTTCCGCGTCCGTAATTAACTAGCCTGCGAGCTGATATGTGCAACTGAACACACACACACCGACACGCGGCTTGTTATGCATACACACACACACACACACACACACACACATGTTTCAGTAGTAGATAACTAATGACAACACTTCAGTGTCAGTCACTTGGTGTAAAACACTGATAGATTACATAGATATTATTCAATTTCATCTGTATACATTGGAAGCCAACTCCAAAATAGTTGGGAAAAGGCAAAGAAAAAGGCAGAATTCATCAGTATTATTAATTTACAACAAATGATAGGCAGTGTGACACAGTATGATTGTCAATTGCAGTTAAATATAATTTTTAGCTGACATGTATTACAAGTTATTATTTAAACCTCCATGTGTCATAACAATAGTTTTTCTATTGTTTCGACCTATAAAAGGATATTTTACAGCTGTACAATAGTTCTGTAAATGCATTTTATTGTGTAGTTAATAATATTACAAGATAACTTTATAATTATTGCATTAACATAAGTATAAATAAAACTTTATTGTATGAAAATAAATGATGAATACAGTTATTAATTATAACGTTATAGCTACCTACAAGAAAATGTACCTAAAATAAGAACAAATCTTTTAACTGAATAGGTACCTTTCAAAAAATATTAATAAAATATGTAGTATTAGTCTATTCTAATTACTGGGAGATGTCAAATAAATTTTTATTTTACCAACATGCACTTTTTATATAATTGGGGTATACATAGGTATGTAAAGTGTGTGTGATTAAAACTCATGAGAAAAAAATCATGGTCATTATTATATTCCCTGCTAATCCAACGTAATTATAATATTTTCAACTAATGACTACCTATTTCCGTCACTTGAACGACACCTTCATGCTCACACATGCTTACATTATGTCTTTTTTATATGTAGATTTGACAAAACGGCATGTGCACACATTGGCAGTGCGCGGTGACGACGGCCGCGCATATCGATCACATAATTAATCGATTACTGACGCGCTCTACAATATATCAAAATTGTTGAACTTATTTAATTAATTTTGTTAATACTTCCGTAGTGACGCTCAGTCAAAACACCAGTGCGCTGAATATCTAATAATATCAGCTTTAGTTGCTAATGATTGCGTCATTTTCTGTAATATTGACGTACCTATGTATATAAATCCAGATTAAATATCTATGGCGAATGGATATATAGCTTTTATAATAATTTATTACTATTTTTTTTAACTAATATCTAAACGAAGAGGTAATTTCGAATCCAATTGAATTTAGACAAGTAAAAACTGAATATTTAGAAAAACATACGTAGACATAACAAGTAGGTATGGCAGTACAATCACAAGCAAAACATGTATACACTAACAAAAGTGCTAAAGTAATTTTTCCTAAAGTACTGATAGAACTTTTGTGATATTACGAACACAGTATTTACGAACCAATACTGATGATATTGGTATTATTTCAAAGCTGCAATCGTTCATCATGAAAAAATAGCACTTTTGTTAGTGTATACATGTTTTTGCTCGTGACTGTACATGCTACCAACTAAAACAATGAAGCATGATTGATATGAATTGAATTTACAACTTCCTACGTCATTACAGTTTGATGCATCGCAATCGATTCGCGACTGAACTGATCCAATTACCGTGGCGAGTCCGGTAGCTCACATTGAGGCTGACATTCAGAGATATTCATGTAAGACGGGCTTAGATCAGTCTAAGACAAGAATCGGCTTACCGCATCTTAAAAAGTGGTATTCAGAAACATAGTACGTCTCAAACTTCGTCCGTCTTAACTTAGCCTACGCTCTGTTATAAATAAAGGATAGCAATATATGTAATGTCATAAGAGTGAGCGAAACAACAATATCTGAGATAGAAATTGTTTTTGTTGCAACATTGTCACAGTAAAAAGCGCTAACTTCTATTATTTTTGTCAAGAAATATCTTTTTTATAATAATGATAATATTTTAAAGTAGATGTGGTTTCACAATAAAAGCACCACATACACATTTAATGTACAGTTATATGGTAAGATAAAAAAAAATATTGACAAAAAATATTTACTTACATCATATTATCTATTTTATAAAAAACAAAATAAAATGATATGAAACAGTTATTTAATAAATCTAAGTAAATAAAAATATATCAAACTACCAAAAATAACTACAGCTTTGTCCGCCGGGTGGCGCTAGATCCACTGCTTAGACAGCTAAAGTAACCGATATTGACTACTTAGGCTTAGCATAGTTTACGCGAAGTTTAAGCAGTGTTCCGAACATCTCTGAATACAAATTTGAACGTAAGCACTCGATTTTGACATACGGAAGCATAAGTTCATGCTGAGTCTCGTTTCTGAATATCAGCCTGAGACTCCCCCGCCTGCGCCCGATCGACGCGATCTCGCGAGGCACTCCGCACTCGTAATACACAACTAGTTTATTTGCATCAACTAACAATGTCATTATGTTAATCATACCACGAGCTACTCGATCGAGACCGAGAGTGAATCGAGATCGACGTATGATCGGTTAATTACTAACCGATTTTGTATCGATATCGGGTCGGGAGTAATCGATGGGTAGCATTAAAGTAATGGTTTATATTAATTGGCGCGGCGGCGGCGACGGCGGCGGCGGCGGCCGGTAGCTGTATGGTAATGCTGGATGACCATTATGGTGTAATTGTAGGCTGCCTTGTATTTGTTTAGAACGCTAATGGTATCTGTTGTACTATTATGATAATAATAACATGTAGGTATTTCTGGGCGCGGCTTGAGATGTACCGATCAAGTACATATGTTAGTGTTGAAATGTATTTATTTTGTGTGTTATTAATTTACTTAGGTATAATTAACAATTAAGGCTTCACCTGTCATTACATTCGTTTTCCTATTCGCCCTTTACTATAGTAAATATTAAGAATTTGCATGCACTTGGCATGCAGAACCGCCTTAATCAAAATAAGACCTAAAACCACAAAGTAAAACTTTAGATGAGTACATCAGAGGATGTTTCTGATGTGCACAACAGTTAAGTGGTCCGGTCAGAGGACTAGGCACACTTGGGGTGCCGCTAGGAGCCCCAGCTCGCGGCGCGTCGTCTAGACGCTCAATTGCAGGACATGTCCGGCGACTATCAATCACAATCACACCAACAGACGACGATTACTTCGCCGACAACACTGCGTCTGCGGGAGATCCGCCGTAAGACATACATTGGTAGAAGAAGTCGTAGCAGTTAATACAATCATAAAATAACCTACCTCAAAAATGTATCTACTTTATCAAACACCAAAGAACACACAAAACTACAGTAACTAAATTACACCGGATAAGTGGAGAGGTGCTCGTTTTAACCTATGTTGGGTCGTAATTGCAGATGCAAATTACCTAGCTACTTATGTCAGTAGTAAGCAAGCACATTTGATTTAACTATCAGAAATCTGTTGATTTGAAAAAGATTTAAAAATTAAGCTAATTTTAATTGGCTCTACCTTTTTCTAATATTCTATATAAAATATTAGAAAAAGGTAGAGCCCATTAAAATTAGCTTAATTTTTAAATCTTTTTCATGAACCTACTTATCTAATAAATCATCTTTGAATCATTATTGTAAATGCACAATGACTGACTTCATGGTGTGCCGAGTGATCACAAGACTCACAAGCACGGCTGCTGAGCGTGCGGTCATAGATCTGATTTCTAGGTCGGAGATAAGAAAATTCTAAGTAGTAGTTCGAAGTTAGGATAGTGCATAGTGTCCCGTTAATAGTAAAAGGCTACATGGGACTAATGTACCGGCGACCAGTGACCCCACCATTACACCTCATCCTAACCTTTCAAGCAATAAGGCCTAATGGTATGTTAAGTAGAGATATATGCAAGCTGAAACATTCTCAAATAGTGAAAAACACATATTAGCTCGAAACAAAGCGTTTCAGGTCCAAGCACAACAAATTACAATAATTTCGTAGCTAGTAAAACTTGTTCAATTATATTATTTACATTTATTTAAATATATCATAATTACCTACTCTTGGGTCTTAATTTAATGAAATATTTGGGTAATTAAATATTTTGCTTATCATGGACTAAACATCTTCAAAATGCATCCTATCATTTACACAATAATTTTGAATACTAAAATATTGTATGTACGGAAATCTTCATTTCAATATGTAAGTACATACAATGGTCTGTGTTTACATTGAGGTACTAAAGTCGTAGGTAAGTAGGTACAATGCTGAGAGTTGTTGATCTATAAATTGTGTGGTAAACTGAAGCACTTAATGAGTCGCAGACTTTTTGCTTTTCGCATACATTTCTACAGAAAAAGATAAATTATTAATAATAAACTGTTGATTACCGAGTACCTGAAATCTTAGTGCTGTGTACGGTCGCAGTGCAGTCATTATGTGTAGCGCGCCACACGCCACACACCACAGCGCGTCACAACTAATTAAGTAACATCAGAGCTCCCACAGCTTATCACAACGAGTATCAGCGCTAGGTAAAAAAGGTTTTACCTATCTTTTGGTCCTGACTGTCAGTCATGTCAAGGAAAATTACTTTTTATAAAGTTTTCAGTTCAGATAGACACTATAATAGCATACTCATTTAAAACGACATAATTGTTTTAAGTTTTTTATGGCACATCTTTTAAGTAATTAAAAACAGTATCAGTCTATCAGTAAAAAACTAGGTACCTAGTACACTAATGGGCATTATATAACACTTGCTAATTTAACTAGTTTTAGTCAATATTTGGTTTTATAGCTGTATTACATTATACTAGAACATTTATGTGTTTTTTAACTTAATAGTAATATAATTATAATAAAGCTGGTGGCCACAACTACTTACCTACGGCTGTGAGCTATCTAAGTAGATCGTGATAATGAATTAGCACGCGCTCATTAACTAAAAACTGTTAATAGAGTGACTATAAACTCCGCACTCGACCAGAGCACACTCGTGTAGTCTGAAACCTGTTTAATGGAGTTCTCATTTTGAACACATCTATTTAGTTACAAAAAATAGAACTTAGATTGTAGAGCGGAATAATACAAGCCTTTGTGAGAACCACAAACAGACAAAAAGAAGTTAAATACCAAATCAAATACCAGTCAATCAGTATACCAATTATATTTTAACTTTGGTTTATGAAATTATCAAATGAAGATGTTGTAAATAAAGATTTTTTTATTCAATATTAAGTCGCTCAGATGTTTTATAAAACCTTATTGTAACGGTGCCCACTCCGATCAGTAACAATTATCTATCTATGTCAATATCTGTATTAGCCATTTAAAAGTTATGTATTCGTTATTCACGATTCTTTTGCATTCTTAACATTTTTCTCATCTAATAGCTTCATCGAAGTTCACGTATTTATGTAAAGTAATCACATCGACACTACAAACTGTAAACTATACAAACGCTGAACCTGAAATTTCGCATGTCAACCATTCATAACGGTGGCTTATAAAAATATTGTTACTATGTAGTCGTAGGTACGTCACGAACAGCTCGCATCACTGTTGTTTAGTTCAAGACGTCATACATTACGGACATAGTACCATAAACTTAAATGGGGCTAGTAAAAAGTGCACTATGTTTAATGCTGAGATCGAAGGAGTCGCGAGTCGCTGCTACATTTTAGTGTGTAATATGACGTGTAGTTATGTAGGTGGTGATGTTGTGTGAGATATGTATTTCAGCGGTGATTGGTCGGCAGTGGGGGGCGGCGGGGGTGGCGGCTCCATCTAGCGACGCCCGCGGGAACCAGAGCCGTCTGTTGTAATGGCTCCCGCGCTATGATACGTCGCGACGCATTTGTTCCGACTTGTTTCGTATGTACGTCGCAGTCAAGTACTTACACGGTAACTAATAAGATTTGCTGAGCTGTCACACTAGATCGTGTCGTTCTAGAATGCATTATCTTTCCGGTAGATGTATAAAAATAACTATTTCTTATCTACACATCGCATCGCTGGACTTTATCGGTTATGTACCAAGTTGTACTTAAATTGTGTAACTTCAGCTACTATATAGATACTAACAATTATGGGAACTATATAGATACTAACAAAACAGATATGGGAGCCTACATATCTCTCTAAGGAGGCGACACACGTGTTGACCCTGTACGAACAATCAATATTCTAGACAGATACACGTACACATGACATGACACATTTTTTTATGAAAATTGTTTACTTAGTACGAATTTACATCAAGCGGACATTCACATGCACGGTCATACCAATATAACTTATCAAGACCTGTATCACTCGAAGACAGTACATAAATATTATATAAATCCTCTGACCCTGCCAACCAGGGGAGAGAGTATACCAATATTTAACACAGAGCAACTACATAGTGTATTCAGCAGTTCTTGTACTAAGCGCGTTATAATCGAACGTTACCGATAATATTTTGGGGACATACCCCTCCCTCTAAGAACCAGCAATTTCAAGTTACCTAATCAATGTATCCCTAGATTTTAACGCCTTTTTTGTGAGTTACTTGTAGTGCAAGTGATGTGAAATATAATGAGGCGGGAAAGCTATACCTCATGGGTCTGGTGGTCATAAAAGCGCTACTGCTACGCTACGCTAGAGGTCTTGAGTTCGATTCCTTGGTGGAGTCCCGTTGAGTATCGTCTAAATTTGTGGCCCGGTTAATTGCAATAAGGCTCGCCCCTTTTACATTACCGTAGTCAGCAGAACACCTCTGCTCTAACCCTTTATGGAATATAGGCGTGTTAGTACGTTATGTAACTAATGAAAATTGTGCCATCAGTACCTACTTATAGTAAATCATAACATAATATTTGCAATTTACAAGTGCGACCGATTGAATGTAATACTTAACGCTTCATATTAAACAAGCGCTTTATAAATATCAATTAGTATAGCTCGCCTCACCAGAATACGTTAGAACAAATAGGTGCCAGTTAATTAGCTGCACGCTCATTAATTAGATAATCATGTTAAACACGGTGCGTGTAGCATGAGTGTTCTTATATTGTCAGTCAACAACACATGATCGAAACTTTGTTTCTGTAGGTAGGCCTACTCGAGGCGCCCGCCACTATTGGTCAGTACTGATACATAACTGATATCATCATCATCTAACAAAGCAGTACTGCGGTATGTGTTCTATTTTATTTTGTTACAATGCGGACTGCCAATGTATAAAATTGATGAGATCCGTCCCGAACTATTAGATCACGGATTTATTAGCTATAATATAATGCTACCCAAAATTGGATAATTATAAATAATAATAATAATCTTTATTTGCTTGAAAAACATAAATAAAATGTTTTCTTTGTTTTTTTTCAGGTAATACAATCTGTTGCTCGTACTAGGAGTCGAACCCAGGCAACCACAGGGCTACCTCAGTGGCAAATCGATCACAAGTAAGTCTTAGTTTCTATCTAATAGGCAATTTGAAACCAAGAAATGGAATACCTAGTAGTTATAGCAAGCTTATCATCTGTCAGGCTTTCCGCCAAGGTCTGGCTGTAGGCAAGTGATGCGTGATGCGTGGTGTAGTGACACGCGCACGCTAAGCGTTATTGATAGGAGCGAGTGTCGCGCGGTCAAGGCTGGTGATTAGCGCGGGGCGATGCTCACCAGCGCTGTCCGCGACGCCGACGCGGTGCGGTATTCGTCAAGTGCGTGCCATATTAACAGCTGGGTGTGTAATGACACCTCTGCGTTGAAACCATGAAATCTGTTATGTACTGTTTATAAAAGTTCAATGTATTTGAAACGTATTGTCTCGTTGTGAACGGAAATCATTGTTTTTCTAGAGACAGTCCGTATCAGCATCGTAATCGTATTTTATTGACTTCTAGGTGATATTAAAAAGTCTGTTTAACCGCCGGCATACCATAAATTAAGAAGTATCGAGTTCTAACATCTCTTTCTAAGCCACAAAAACAGGTGTTAATATAGTTTATAGCTGCTATGTATCATCATACTATGTTACAGCGGTTTATTTGTTGCACCTGTGAATGAATGGACTCATTCATACTGACCATGCAAACGCAAAAAATATCCGCTGCTACTGTTTACAACACCATGTATATGAATAGTAAACGCGTTGCGTTTTGTTAACGGTCTGTATTAGATGACCTATTTATTGATTTATTTAATTACTACGGTGTAGGTACCTATGAGTTGAGTACCCGCATCCATATGTGTTAAAGCGGTCAAATTTCCGTAGGTACAGGTACGTACACCAATTCAGACGATTTGTGTTGAGAGACTCACGATAGAGCTTTCATGAACCTGTTACACAATATAGCAATGTATATAGCAATATATTCAATTAATTTAAAAGTTTTCAAAAGAACTTAAATCATGAATGATTATGAAGTTGCTCACTGCATACTTTGTAAAGAAAATACCAGAGGTGGGATACTAAATAATATCAAATATGTCAAAATAAGTTATTTTTAATGAAGGAAAATGCTTAAAAGATAGTATGTCAAAATAATTTTGAAGGTAAGATAAAACCAGATATTTTTAATAAACGTTGAGAACGGTAAATTCTTATCAAGGGAGATTTTCTCACAGTCACTCTGAGCCATGTATCCTGAAGATATTTTTTATATCTACGATTGTCTAGATAATTATCTACTAGAAACAGTCGCGGCAAGTGGACATGATAATGATCGCGTGCGGGCGTCACCGTCACCGACGCGTCCGCGGCTGTGTGACGCAGTGACGCTTGGTCTCCGGTGCGACCGCTACCAGCGCCCAGCCTCGTGTCGTGGGTAACGCCGAGGGTGGGCCACACCCACAGGTTAACAATCACGGTATCCCTTACCAGATATACTACTAAGAATCACGCGCAAGAATACTCGCAACACTGTTTAGGGGTGTATGTTTACTTCAAGAATTTGTTATGTAATAATAATATCTTGTTTCCAGCTTTCCAGGGTATAAATAACGAAGAAAGTTCTTTCAATGCAGTTACAAGAACTTTCTTCGAGCGGTTAAAAAAATATCATCAACAATATTCACCTCAATAGACAAAATAACAAATAAAAAACTTCGTAGCAACTGGCTACGCCGTAGCAACAAGTTCAACAAACATAAATTTTTAGGGAGAAATGTACACAAACAGATTGTCTTAAGTGTAATATTGGTATTATTAGTAGGGATACGCCTGCCACGCTTGGCCACCACTGTTTTTCTTAGGATAACTTTTTTCCCTGGCTACCCCAGCGCCAGCGAGCGTGAAGAACGTACACAATCATGACATTCAACAGTAGTTGCGTTTTAATGTCAAGAAATAACTGCCCAGTTGTTTTTCTTATAAGTGGTATTAATGGCAGCCTAACTTAGAGGGGTTAAGTAGAGTCGAAGGTAGTGGTGTCAGACGTCAAAGGATATAAATTGTCCTCTACATTTGAAACTTATCATCATCATGTACCTACGGGTTGTACATGATAAAGTCTGAGGTTTCTTTATTTAAATCTCACTACTGGGTGTAGACCTCTCAAAATTTTACTTTGTATCACTAACAGGAAACTAACATACGTAGGTACATGAAGTGTGGGAACCAAACCTATGAGAAACAAATACTTGTGCGCGTCATCTACGCTGTTACTCTCGATTAATTCCCAGAAGTGGCTAAACAATGCCAAATTAAAGTTGAACTTGACACGACTCGTGAAATAAATTTTACATAAGGAGGCAATGTAGAGTCGATAAAGTTGAGTAAGTAGTTCAATGACCCATCACTCGTCCACCGGTACAGACAGCGCCCAAATTGAAAGCAATGTAATAACATTTAATGTAAACTGGACAAACTGACGATTTCTATTTATTTGATCACTTGTTTAACTAGTTTTAATTATTTGTGTGTTTTAGATTTTATGATGTTTGTAATGAAAGCTGCCGCTGGAATGTCGAAGGTGCCACAATTTTGACAATCATTTAAGATTTATTTGATTTTAAAGTAAGTTGTGTATATGTTATACATTTTGACACTTCGACATAACTTGCAAGACGTGTTACTATATATTAATTAATGTATTTAAACTTATTATAATGAGTGTTCATATGTGGATATGAAATATAGACTAGAGAAGTGACCGAAGGCTTACGAACACCAATACCAATGCACAAATTAAACCTTTAGACATCACATAAGATTTTGTTGCGTGAACTACAGAGAACAGTGGATAAGAGACATCGCCCGAAAAAAATTGTCTTTATTCCTGGGAACAAAGAGGTCTCTATAGCTCTCCGAGAACTATGAAAGTGTGCCTATGCCACCAATAATATTATTTGAATTTTCAAATTTTCTAGATGCATTGCCACAGTAATGTCTTCTACCTCTAGCTATCGGCCAATCAGACTAAGCGTAGCGTGTGTGTACCTAAGCTCTGATATGAAGTCTACATCGACTGTATCCTGGACTGGGACAGCACATGGTGAATACAGTATATTACCAGATAATACAGAATTAAATTAACATATGCCCCGCATTCTCAGTCGATCAGTGCAGGAGTGTTTCGGGTCGGCAGGGTCGCGGGGCCGCGCTGCCCGGCACACAGCCGACGCGACTAATTACTGCTCAATTGACCGACACACTTGACCGACACAATCACTGATAGATCACTTGGTATCCAGTGCTCTTAATTTTGTGTTGATGAAGCCGCTTTGATTTTGATAAGTTATATGAATGGTTCCTCTAGTTTTAAGAATTGAAGTAGGTATGTAAACTTTAAAAAATCTAAATTTTATAGAAAAAATGACATTATTAACTGTCCCACTGCTGGACCCTGGACTGCTTAATTATTGAATTAGCATTGAGCCTAATATTTCTTGTGAAAAATGTTCATATAGGAGGTGAACCTTGATAGAAACGATCCCAACTTCCCTTGGTTCGCTGGTATTTAAATGGCCGAATGGAAGGGTGTCAACAGTTCTTCGACGTACCCTCCTTGAAGTATTTGTGGGAATCTTAGGCATAATGTAACAGACATTGTTTTGTTGCACAATACAGGAATAGCTGAAGGTTTATGATACGTAAACGTTACAGGCTGTCACCGGCGCTGGTGCCGGAGGCGCGGCGGCACGGCGGCGCGGCGGCGCGGCGCTGACGGCGCATGCGGGCGCGCATGCCTCCCGTGCTCATGCCTTCAGTTATGTCACAAGCGGAAACTATTCTAATACCTAGGTACCTACTGCTATCTACAGTATTATTCTAGTCATTTATTATTAAAAAATATTTTCCTAGTATTACTGTGGAAAGGAAAGGAAACGTCACTCATTTATTTATTTAAGTTAATTATATATGACAGTGGGAATTGTCCGCTGCTTGGCCATCTCACCAAATTATTAAGACCAGTGGTATAAGACGTTACTAACAAAGTGGATGATGTTATCTGAATTGAAATAAATTAATTAATAACGGCCGCAGGTTAGCTATTACTGAAATGCTACCTATGCTTAAATGTACCTTTGTAAACCTTCATAGTAGATTGTAGAAGTATATCAAAACTCTCGATACAATAAAAGACACTTGAATACTTATTTTGAATAAGTGTATTTTATTGTATGGTTATTACCTTAAGCAAGTACAAAAGTGAATTTAAATAGATGTTAAGCAACTACATAAGGCAGTACACTCTACAGTTTCTTGGTTTTAAATTGGTGTGGCAGAAGAGGTGCTTAATATATTGACACATGTAGGATTGTAGGCATGTATTTTATATATATTGTTGATTTTACTGTACATGGACTCGCCCTTTTTCTACAGCAGCACTTAGGAAGAAACTTAAGACCGCTACTTGTTACAATTCTTGCGGGATTGTTTTGCATTTCATACAATTTGTAATAGGTAATAAAGTACAAATTAAAGTGACTTGAGACACTGCACTGTTTATTTGTATGATATTTGTTTGTTTAAAGTCAATATACCTAATTTTTTGTTAATTTGTATCAACAAGCAAGCGCGCACTGCAAACTGCTAACAAAAGGCCTGCATTATACATAGCAACATGCAGCATACAGCATATTTCATAGCGCAGTAATACAGACTGCTACACTACACATAATATTAACATAATAACAACTTTATAAGTGTATGTTTACACTAATAAATCAAACAATACGAAATCAATCAAACGACATAAATAAATTAGTAAATTATTGCTCACAAAAACATTTGGGTGATTGACTCGCGAAATTATATCAAAAACACAATTGCTCAGCGGTCATCAGTGAGTGCGGCGCGTGCATCAAGCACTGGTGTCTGTACTGCTTATATTTGTGTTATGATGTTAATGCTAACATGTCATTAACATTAATTATTGTAATTACATCCAGAACAAAAGCGCAAGTGTTTGTAATCGTTGGTTTTTACGAATTATTATTTGATTAAAATCAGATCAGATCAGAAATTGAAAATCAGTACAAGAGACTGATGAGATAGTTATAATCAACTTGTTTATTATACAGTGTAGAAGATAGGTAATGAGGTACAACAGCTGACCTAAACAGTGGCTTCAACTATTATTTTCATCAAGTTTAAATTTTATTGAGACTTCCGTTTTGTTTGTCAATAGTTTCGTCTTTTAACAGTTCTGTACTTGAATGTATACTTGCTACTATTTTTTATAAAAATTATTGTTTACAGCAACTATGTTTAAAAAGCTGTTTTATACTTTAGTCAACTTCAAAATTATTAATAACTGACCTAATTAATCAGTTACATTATGTGACTTTATCAACACAGTGTAATACCGAGCCGGTACTTACAATAAACTGTTAATAAATATCTACCTAAAACATATTTTTAGATTCATAAAATCATAACTCATGGCGTCTGTAGTCGCCTTTGGTACGGTCATACACCGCGAAGGACCCTAAACTTAAAGTAGTTATGTAAAGTTTAGTTTATGTTTATGTACTGGGATGTACTTAGTAGGTACCGATTGCGAATAAAGGTGTTTGGTTTCAAGCAGGACACAGGTTAAATTTTACTTGAATTGGTGACAATTATCATACTTATAACACTTATGTTTGTCGCAAATCATCAGGAAGCACTAAAAAAACCAACAGACTCGCCACCAATTACATGGGACCTAACAATACCGGCGTACTGTGGGTGTACGTTAGTACACCTCTGCCTAACCCTTCGGAGAATACATACATTCATCACCAAGATAATATTGTCCCACTGCTGGGTAGTACGGGTACGAGTCTCCCCTCAGAACCTACTTCTGTATTGAAGAGATGATATTGTCAAATGTCAATTACGTCATCTTTACTAAAGAAAGTCGAAATTTCGTTTAATTAAATCGTTAACTGTTTCCGTAAAGTTTCTAAATGAAAACGGAATTTTAAAGTATTATCTTTTGTAGAAATTTTCCCCGTGTTCTGTGTGTCACCTCGGTTGCGCAACCAGTGGCGTTAGAAAACAGTCACTTACACTACACTACCTATTAGCAACGCCCGCGCCCGCGCCGCCGCCGCCCGAGCATGCGCGAGACGCGACCAAGGACTCTGTGGATACACCTATGAATGTGTTGTCTTCAGCCAGGCGCAGGCGCACGTGTAACTAGCTGCCTACACCATTCCGTACACATTGACGTGACACATGATAACAACCAAGAAACCACGCTTAGTTTATATTTAAATACTGAAATACGAAATAAGTAGTTTTCCTTATCTTATTACGTTTATTCTGGAGTTTGGAACGAAAGGATACCAAAATTGGCCAAATATAGCTTAGTAGAGATTAGAGTACTTAGTAGTGAAGTTCAACAACATCTGAAACTGACTTTGACTGACTTTTTTGTAAATCAAGTAGATTGTTTAATTTAGAAAAGTATTAATAATAACTACCTACATATAATAATTAATACATAAGTATTTACGACTAGCCTGCAAAATTACGGACTTTCTCGATATTCATAGATGTAATAAAATGCAAATTGACAACGGTTCATTTGTTTTCTTTTTTCTAATTTGTGGCTACTTAATAAAAACATTGAGGCGTCTATTTTTGCATGCCTTGTTCATAAGTTATAGGTAGTTCCTGTGACCATTTACAGTGCACAGAACACAGAACACTCTGTTGGCACATCTTACGTATTTTATAAATTGTGTGATAATATGGGCATCTCGTGCCGGTGTGCAATAATTAGAGCATTGGGTGCGATGTGTTGCGTTGTGTGATGTGTCCCGGTGCGGTGCGCGCTCGCCGTCGGTCGCGTTGCGCCTACGCGAGAAAAATAATACGAAGGGCGAGATAGTGAGCGCGGGACCGCTCGCGGCGCTACCAAAACCGAAGAGACTATAAATTGAGTAGAACATGGCCGCTGATAAAGGTGGCCTCGCCGCCGCGCCGCACCTGCCACAGACCCGCCGTTTTTTAAATACATATTTTACGACAAAACGCAGAAAAACTGACAGGTAAGTTGGTACGAGCGCTCGTTTGCGCGACAATGTCGCCGCGGACCATTTTTGTCGCGAGACATTCTGACACAATTGAAATACAGATGTGAACTCACATATTAATAGCCATGTTAAATAACTTCTTTACTTAAACGTTACTTTGTTTTAGATTCACGGAAATAGAAACACATGATCACTTTTCAAAGGATCTCGTTTTGGTCAGCATCACAGAGTTAATTAAGCGTATCTTCCCCTCTGTGATGACAACATTGTGTTCCACATATTTTTACACTCTCCCATTCGACATGTGTCAACACCTTCAACTCTTACATCAGTAACACATATTTTTTATGCGCAATAGCAAAAAAGTCCATGATAGAATGTGTTTTGTTTATAATATCTAGTTGACGTCTTAGTTGGAAACTGTAGAAATCATTTATTTAAATTTCGAAAGTTAAGTTAGGTGGGTATCACCTGAAGAAACGGTGACTTCACTACAAAGAAGATTGCGCTTACGCAAGATGATTTTGAAATTTCAGATAAAAATATAAAGACAATAAGTGTATTAGTTACATAGTGGCACATTCTGGTGTTAATGTACCGTTTCCAGCAGCAGACAAGTGAACAGATCGAAGTGGGTTAATGTAGGTCGTAGATGTGTTTGTGTTTCAGCTAGCTACGTGCATTAGTGCCGCTCGTGTACGATTATGAACGAAGGCCGAACCACGCTGGCTACGTATTTATGTCTCCGCACTGAGCCGAACGCAGCGCGCCCGCGCCCGCGCCGCCGAGCCTTGAGCGAGGCAACACCCAGAACGTATTGCCCACATAATATCCTGCATTCAACTTATTGTTCTAAAACAACAAAACTTTTTGTCAAAGAACTGCAAAATTAATACTGAAAAAGTTACGTTATTCGTCATATAATTAGTAAAATATTACTTGTTTAAATTAATTTTATGTTGAATGCCAATTAGCAGCTCTCTAGGCAGAGATCGCTATCGTTATTATAGTTTTAAAACGTAAAAACTTTTTATCGCGCATTACAAAAAATGACATATCAAAGTCAATTACTTATATAATTATTTATAAAAACTAGTAACGAAACTACAAGTTTGACCTACGTAGTAATAAGATAGCAGAGCATACCGACATACATAGCTATTTAAAAATTAAAGGAAGTATGTTTATGTATAAATATTAAAATATTATATTATAATGTAGAGTCCTTTAAGCAGGAATGTCGCGAGATGCCGCCCGCTGGTCGCGCGGCTATTCCGACTATTATTTGACAACAATGGTTAGATAGACGTGCGCTTTTTTGCGCAACATTCTTGTTCGTTGCCGGTGCAAAAAGTTTGGGGTTAACAGGCGGAAACAAACGAGCGATTGTCGTTTTAACTCTAAAATAGTCGCTAACAGAGACAAAAACATTATAGCGAGCGAGCGATCGAAAAAACTATCACCCTGCGTCGCACCGTCGCATGTGTGTGTGTACCTAACAATAATACCTAATTAACTTTGTTCACTAATAAAATATGCTGCCTAATTATTTGTAACGCAAATATGTTAATGCGCGGGAGAATTGTTTCCTTGAAAATAATGTTTCTAGATAAAAAATAACTTTACCTAGGGAGGTATTTATTTGTTATTATATATTTGTATTTAGTGCTAATCGTAATAAACATATTTTTGGATACCTAGTTGGAGCTATCTAAATAATTAGATTTAAATTTCTATCCTGTTATCCACAGGTGTGTAAGTAATGACTGTATATTTCAAGCTAGGTACATTTTTATTCTGAGATTTACTCCAGAAGCTCTAACAAGTTCACAGTTACTTTAGACATCGATAAAATGTATGTAGGTAGCATTGCACACCGGTGAGGTTTCCTGAAACAAAAACGCGTGTTGGTGCCTTGGTGGCGGTGAGTGCGCTCGGGAGGTTTCACTGCGACCGCGCTTCATTACACACACGGAATGCCATTGGGTGTACTGTCGATGGTCGGTGCGGGTGCGGTGCGACCACGGGAACGCCTAGCGTACGCGGCCGCGACCAGCCGCCGCGTCGCGCCGCGCCGCCGCTAGTCGCGGTGCGACTAATGACAACATCCACTCTTTTAACATTTTTTGTGAAGCGTCACTATTGACAGGAGAAAGTTATCGAACGCACTCGTTAAAGCGAAAAAAAAATTTATTCGCCTTTGGTCAGAGAAACAATTTTAGTTTAATTGCCCCGCGAGGTTTATTCGGCGAGCCGCAAATATACTTGTTTAAGTGAAAACCTGTCTAGCGCTGTAATTAATTATTAGAGTGTAATTAAATTAAGTTTAGATTGTAGCAGTAAAATGTTTTAAACGTTACTAAAGTTATATTTTGATATACCTACGAAACTTCACACATCCTAACTGTGGTGCAACATTCACGAGTGCCGTTACCTATCGCGTAAGCAAAGCGTGTCGATCAATAACAAAAAACTTGGTTTTGTTATGAGACAGTTTAATTCAAGACATTTAACAAAACTACATAAACTCCATGCAATCGATTTAGAAAATATTTTAGATAGTAAACTTTATAGACTACATTGTTTAAAAGAATACTTAATTTTCTTAAAAAGCGCACTTAAAACAACAATAAAAAATAAATAAAATGCTTACTTAAATTACCTTAGCAAGACAAGATGCAACTAATTCAATCAATTATGCAGATGTAATAGAAATACCTAGCAGGTAAGTGTGTGTTGTTACACCACTGAAAATAATAAAGAAATTTTAATGATCTTGTATAATGTATTGTGGAGTGTTGTAGGTACGTTTGGAGGAGCTTGTGTTAGAACAATTGTTATTGTCCATAAATTATAGCAAATAGGATTGTCATTATTCAAAACGATTAAATTCAGTTGAATACCATAAAACAAATAAAATGGCCAAATGTAACAGTATATGTCACTCAGTTTAATTCATTTAACAAATACCTAAATAGTCAGAAACGTCAAGCGATAACACTAACTGCAATCAATTTGTAAATAGCAGAGTGAGGCGCAGTGGCCACTTGCCACTCGCACACGGGCAATAGAATGTAAAATATAAAAATAATGTGCGATGTATTTAATATCTACATGATTTCGATCTGCGTGTACTTTGTGAATGTTTGATATTTTAGTGTGGTTGCGGGTCGCGGGGCGGCGCAGGCGCGGGTCTTCGGCGACACCGCTCTACCTGCGCCGCTCCTTGTACCCTCATAAATAAAACAAACAACACTAAGCTGACTCACAAATTTTTTTTCACATTATAATTATGACCTACTGACCGGGATTTACCAATAATACTCTTTAGTAAAATATTTACTCTGTTTTATTAAATACTTAGACGATAATATAAAATATCATATCACTAAGTAATATTTACTCACTATGTAGACTTGCATACCTAACTCCATCGTGATGCGATTATTTATTTACATTATTCATCTAATTCAACTTTAGCAAAACATTTCACAAGTGTCACTGAGCTTTTTGTCGATAATAGTAAAAACTATGCAAACAGTCCTCCCTAAAACTAAACATTCGTTGGTGTCGACACACTGGCGCGACACGCGACACGCGCTACACTAGTGTCGGGCAGTGTGCCGCTATCATAACAATTATAATATCATGTAAACAAACAAATGTCTGTCGAGGCAGAGAGACTATCAGGACATGGTCAATAAAAGTCATTTCCATATTTCAATTTCTATAAAGAACTTTTTTAATATATATCATCATATACGTCGTAGGTACATTATTTTATATAGAAAAAATACCTATTTTTACAAGTTTTAAGTACCAAGGTTGGCCACAAATACATACAAACGAAAAAACAACAAAACAAGTAAAAAACAGGAATAAAACCATTTTGGCATCGTGTCTGCATCCTTTTAATAATAATTTTTAATAAATTATGTAGTGGGAGCTAGGTGTGCGTCGAGTGCGTGTCGGCGCGGTGTACGGCCGGCGGCGGCGGCGCCGGGCGCTCGCAACACCAACAGAGCGCCGGACGCGCCGCCGCCGCCGGCCGGCACATTGTATACATGGTTGCTCTTACACTCGGATCGTTTCATTAAACACTTAAAATAAAAATTGCACCTATTGACTCACTCGTATTCCCTTACAAAACGAAGCTTCGACCCGATTCATATTTTTTACTCTCGTCCTCGTCACTAATCATAAATTTACAGTAATAGCAACAATTTAAATTTATTCCACACCACAATGACTCCCTACTGACAGGTAGGCATTTATGAACATCGTTAATTTGTAATATCTATAAATAAATTCGATGAAATCGTCCTTTACAAAACTGAATGGTGCCACGCACTCCTCGCCGCGGCCGAGCGGTCGCGCGCGACTCGCAGGTCGCGTCTACGTGTGCGCCAAGTACGCGTTTGCTATGCGCTCGGTACGCGCTCGGTAAGTCGGTACTGTGCTACTCATGAGTGTGTAATGTCGCCGTACTTACCGCACGACGTCTGATGCGGCCGCGGCCGCACGGCGAGGGTGCGAGCGACGCCGGGATCCACCTCCGATTTAAGCTCTTATTTATCAATTAGACTATCTAGCTAAACGTATCGGCGATCACTCCGAACCTCGGCGCTTCGATAAAGTATAAACGATTACTGGCTTCGATCTTAACATTACTCACATAATTAATCAATGACTTCACTGAAATTATAAAGAACAACTTAAACGTAGCGTTCGGTCCGTGGACGGGGCTCGCGCGGAGGTATGTACAGAGGCGCGGGCCCGTCGCTCACTGTGCGCCGCGGGCACGTCCGGGCGCGCGGCGCGTATGTACACGGTCAGGTATCCCGCGGGCGCGGCGTCTAGTCGGTGCTAGTGAGGCTCCGAATAGTAGGGCCGCGGCGGCGCCCACGGGGCGAACTGTTAGTGCGCGGCCAACGTGTGCGCGCCCGCCGGCAGCCCGTGCTGCGGCGACAGCCCTGGAGGAGAGTGCGAGTGCTGCAGCGGCGATCCATGCACCTCGCCGTGGCCGTAGTGGCCATGGCCCATTCCCTCCATCATCTCGTTGCCGAGCGTGTTGGGCGGTGTCATGCGCTTCTCCTTCTGCCGCCGGTTGCAGAACCACACGCGCACCACTTCTTTCTCTAGCTGCAGGCTGTCGGCCAGCGACGTGATCTCTTGCGCCGACGGCTTTGGCTGCTTATGGAAATGCTGCTCGAGCGCACCTTTCACTGACACTTCTATCGACGTGCGCTTCTTTCTTTTCCTTCCTTGTGCAGCTATTTTGTCAATACTTGTAGGGCTTCCTGTGGTGGAGTCGGCCTCCTCGAGCCACTTCTGAAGCAGCGGTTTCAACTTGCACATGTTTTTAAAACTGAGCTGTAGCGCTTCAAACCTGCAGATGGTTGTTTGCGAAAACACATTTCCGTAGAGAGTGCCAAGCGCGAGGCCTACGTCTGCCTGCGTGAAACCGAGCTTGATGCGGCGCTGCTTGAACTGCTTGGCGAAGGCCTCGAGGTCGTCACTAGTGGGCGTGTCCTCCTCGGGCGGATCGCGCTCCATGGCGTGGTGGTGCAGCGGATGCGGGGAAGGCTGGATGTCACGCAACATATGATGCTGGTGCATAGGCATGGGGTAGCCTCCGTGCAGCGCTACGGGTGAGCCGGCGCCATAGTGTGGCGACACGACGGGTGCGTGCCAGCCGCCGTGCTGTAGGTGGCGGTGCTCGTGCGGCGCGGGCGGCGGCTTCACGTCCGGCTGGTGCGCGTGTGCGTGATGCTGGTGCATGGCCCACGGGTCCGCCGGCGGCAGCGACGTCCACGGGTTTAACACGGGCGCGCCCGGGGACGGCGAGCCGCCCGCGTGCAGGCCATGCTGATACTTCATGTCGGCGGGCTCGGCACTGCGCGGCGACGCAGCATGGTACCCGCCGATGTTGCCCAGGTCCATGTCGGCGGGCATGTATGTGGTCGCCGCCATGGCGCCGTACCTCAAATCCACGGTGGACGGCGTCTTGCCGGCTCGAAGGCTCTCGAGCCTTCAACTGGCTTACTCGGTCGCGAAAAAAGCGCGTTAGTCGCGCGGCGCTGCGGCAGCGGCGGGGGCCACCTCACATCACCGGGTACAACAGCGAGCGACATGCGCGTGCGTGCGCGACGGCAGCACGGAGCGGACTGGAGCGCTCGGCGGCGCTGCGCGCGCCCGCAGAGGTAGAGGGGCGGCCCCGCCCAGGCCGCCGCCCGCTAATGACGATGTAATTACTGCGCCCCGCCCCCCGCGCGCCCCCCGCCCGCTACCCGCGCGCCCGAATGCCCCGCGTTCAGGAAAATTGTGCGTCGCGTCGCTACACTCTCCGCAACCGCTCTACCGACGCCGACGGACAGCGGTCACATACAGATCACGCTTAACACTTATGATGATGACTGTTACTTTACTATTGATTGGGACAGTCAATTATAACAAAACGATAATAAGTCTAATCAATTATACCTATTTAATATTCATTTTCGAAACTTTTTAATAAATTAATATTAATGTTCCGTACTTTTTACAGTTTATTAAATCACTTTTTTATTAGTTATTGGAAAATAATTAAGAGCACATAGATACTATTAACTGTATCTACTGTTTAATTGTTAATTGTTAGGTTTTCCCAATTTTTTTTTAAAATAAATGTGAAGTTCCTATATGGTTCTTTGAATAATTGTCGGTAGATAGTGATATTCTAGGGAAATGGAATAGACTCTATTTTCTAATAGGTAGGTATTGTTTTCATTTTACTTTTTTAATCTAAATAAAACAAAAGCAAATATAGATTTTTATTTCAGATTTATTTAAATAGGTAAATGGTAGAGAAATGGCCCTGACTGAGTGAGTAAAATAATATTGGTTTGTATTTGTTGATAAATTATTATTATTTATTTTGACCACCAAGTGTAAATCTCTTAGTTTTAATAGTGGATTTCTCAAAATTACAAAATAAAAACTTTATTAAACTAGTAACACAGGCAAAATTTGAAAACATCACGGCATCGAGATATTTGATTCGATTCTAATTTGGGTTAGGCATAAAATTGTTTTATACCTAAGTATGCCGGAAAATACAAACTTCTCGGGTCAGAAATTTTTGGTTAATAAAGATGCAAAAACGTTTTGAAGATTGCATCGTGTTTAGGGACTTTTGTGATCGACTGTATTAGATACAATAGGAAATAGACTCTCTACTACTCTTGTACATACATAATTACGTATTAAAATAAAAGTTTTAAAAATAAAACTAATATTTGGAAATTATTAATTTAACTTTTAAGTAACTGAGTAAATTTTTTGAGTTTTTGAATTTATACAAATCAAGTATTTTTCAATAAAATAATATTAAACTTTGGAATGATGACGAAGTTATATTATTACTACAAAGGTAAACACGCTAATAAGCGAGAGACTTAAAATGCAATAGTAAATAATTATCACCACTCCTTTTTATTATCTCATAGTTTATCTGTTCTACAAATAATAAAATGAAAATGTAGAATGTTTTGTCTCTATCAATGACTTAAGTAGGTATCAGGCGAATGGATTGAAATGTTGTAAGCGCTACCTTGAACGATGTAGAGACACCTGCTTATAAAAAAGTTTAAATATACAAATTAGGTAGAAACCTACTTAGCACGTTTTTATAAGTTTTAGTTTCCAAATATCTTGAAGTATAAAATATATTATCAAATTCTGTAAAAAAAATTGTTGTGATTTAATGTGTTGTGGTAAATAAATTTTTGATATTTTTAATGTACCTAAGTAAGGTCTTGGTGTTATAGTGCAAACAACACTAAACACTAAAATAAATTTATCTAATAGTATCATGTAAGTACCCTAAAACTTAATTAAGTATTAAACAAATAAATATACCTACTACTTGACTACGTATAGGTAATATGGAATACTAATAAGACTTATTGGATGTTACTAACATCCCCAAAAAACTATTTTTCTAATCCTTAGCTGTCGCGTCGGCAGTAATGTTGAACGAACAGCGATACGACCTCACGATACTACTAGCGACATCTGTTGTCGAATAGTGACACTAAATATAAAACAGTATTTTTCAGAAACTCTTTTTTATTATTGATATCTTTTTCATTTAAATATAATTTCAAAATATAGGTATAAGTGTTCTATTATTATGTTTTCTTTTAAGTTGCCAACGTTTAGATTTTAGGAAACACTAATAAAACTAAGTATCAAAGTTAGTGTAAAAGATAATTATTGATAAAATTTTATTAGTTATTATCTTCAGTGGTATTGTTCAAAAATATATTATTCGCGAAAATAACATTACCTATTTAATTATCCTTTGCTGAAAAATTGTATGAAGTAGGTACCTACGAAAAAAGCATGCAATCAGAGCTATCTATCGGTGGGTAGTGGAACTGTGTGCTACCCTCTCGCGGAGGGTGGTTAGTGCTACCAGTGAGGGGAAGCTTTTCTGCTGAGACACAGTAGCGCCACCTCTAAGTGAAGTACTAACAATTTTATAATTATAGTTTATTTATTTAATGAACATAACTTGTGATCAGTACTATCACGCCTGTGTTCTCCAAAGGGTACACGCACAGCTCGCCTGTATATTTAAGTTCCAAAGGCGAGCCTATTACCATTAACCGGGCGTAAATTTAAAATACAATCTACTAGGGACTGACAATTCCTACTTATTACTGAAATAGGTAGATCGCATTAGATAATTATAATTTTAGTTAGGTACATTTAAATTATGTATTTAAGAATGTTGCAATTCATACTCATGTTTAATAGAGATAGGTACCTACATAATATGATAAGTACTTAACACTAAATATATAAAATTTAAAGCATCTTCAAGAAGTGTTATTATCAGAGTCAATCAAGAGGTCAATATGTGCCAACCTGAAAAATAACGACGTGTGTAGCTTTCATTTGAAAGAGCTTTGTTACGTGAAAATTCATTCGTGGTTGGACCTAATGTTATCGTTAAACTGTTGTGTTGATTTGAAATGTTATCACTATTTTGACAATCACTTTCACAACAATTAGTCAACGAAAGCATTTTTACCTATTTTTGTATATAGGCAATACCACCTCTGTCATTATTAATTTGGCGGAGGGATTCATGTATAATTATAAAATACTTATAGTTAAATATGTAAACATATCTTATTGGAAATACTGGAGCTTTACGACTTAGTTCAAGTTCAAAATGTTTTTATTTTAAATAAGCTTTTACAAGCATTTATGAATCGTTACATGATTCTAGTCGCACGGTTCCAAAATGTTGATATTCTTACTATTCGGTGTCGCCACGGATAATAAAATCCTATAGCTTTGAGTTTGAGCTTCTTACTTTTGGCTACCAGCTGCGAATAACAATTTGTGAAAAGAAGCAGTGATATCCGTTAGCCCGTTACTAATATCACCATATTCACCATGGAATGTCACAGATTACATAATAAACTGAGCTACTTGTTGCTAGCAAACATATCGAATTCTTATTGGGCTGCAAGGGCTGCTGATAGTCCTACAAGAGCACGGGGAGACGTCGCGAACGTGGAACGTCGGGCAAACATACAGTGGCTCGTAGGGGAGCTCCGGGAGCGGGGGTCGCGCAACATTGTTGACTCAACACTTGAACGACAGTTATTGTGACCCGGTATGGATGTTGCGTCACTTATTAACGTCATTGAAATCGACACTTTGTCAACTAGAATAAAGAGACATTGTAATTACAATAGAATTTTTCTTCCACTAAAATGTTTATATCTGTTCAAAGATAATATTGAGTGAGCATTTAGCACATAATGCAAAATAAAATAAAAGTAAAAATACCTAATTCTGTAATAAACTTGTATTCTATGCATCGCATTCGCAGATTAACTGCAAGCGGAGTTTCATATAGAGATAAGAGTGTATGGAAAGACCTGGGGGAGGCCTTTGCCCAGCAGTGGGACAGTAATGGCTAATAAAAAATTAAAAAAAAACCAAACACCGGTTAACTACTACTGAGTTTTTATTACATTTGCTAAACGTAGGTACATTATATAATTATCCTGCAAGGCCTTCGGCTAAAGGATGCAGTTTCTAAGAAAACAAAGTAAAGTGATTATGAAGAGCGGTATCCGGCAGCGGTCACCGGGTACAGGGAGGCGACCGCTATAATATAATTATATGACAACATCATAGCAAACGAATCATAGAAAATAATGAAGGCATCCAAATCAATTGTTAGCTCAGTTTAAAAGTCAATCATAAAACTACCAGTTGCACTGTTGTAAATTGTTGCATCAGTAGGTAATATTGATGGCTATGGTAACGTTTGTGTCAATTGTCAATAATGCATCTTTTTTTTCTTTCTAATAAAGCAATAGTATTGCCAACTTGCGCTTATATTCTTATAAGATATCTCATAGAAGTAACAACTATGTAGATAGACCACATGGTAACATATTACCATCACTATATTGAGTGAGGGTTAGGTAGGTACTAGGTACACCGTACATGCCCTAATATTAGGATCTATAAAGTAAAAGAGTGATTTAACTTAACGTGGACTCATATGTACCAACTGAACACTAAATATCCTATGTAACTTGTAGTAAGTATCGGCAAACGGTATCTATTGTATCAGAGTCAAGTCAAGAGGTCAAGAGGTTACCTATTCAAACTTCCTCGTTACCTAAATAGATATATAGATAGTAGTTGATAGTTATTAATTTGTCTGTCCTATGTCCCGCTGTAGGTAATGCGAGATGTTTGTATTTATTTATAATTATGTGTGTTGGTTCCAATGCATACTCAATAAACATTTTAAAGACATTATAAAAGCAGGAAATGTATTTAATAGTTGTATATGTGCCGGTATTTTTTTTTTATTATTATTACAAAACAAGGCTTAATCTCAAATTAAACATTGCCTCACAAAACTGTGTAGTCATTTTGACTGTGGGATCTCGAGTCTCCATACAATGTTAGACATAATAATATATTAGACTAATTATATGACCTTATTTAAGTAATATTTTCTTAGCTTAAGTTTATAAATATGTTTGTCACCTTCATGTCTTATGACCTCCGGCAGGGTATTTAATAAATAAGGCAAGCGTTTTTTTTTGTGTTCTGTCACCATAACAGTTATTTATTCTAGGTAAGTACTGTGTATCTGCCGGTGGCCATTGAGCGGGCGTTATATTTATTATTTACACACATCTAGTTAATCTCCCGATTGCCGTGGTTATTTACCGCCATTAGGTATTTATGTTACACACTGACTTTTACATATTTTAAATAATTTTGCGTAGTCCCTTTTACATTGTTCCTTAACCGTTTGTTAACAAGAAGTTTTAGGAATTTAACTTGAATTGATTCTAGTTTATCTATATATGTTTTAAATGTAAGGCCATACCATCAAGGCCATAACTGAGTATAGAATCCACAAGTGCCATGTATAAACATCTCAGTGTAGGTACCTAAAGGAACTTTATAACTTAAATGATAGAATTTTCCCAGTAATAATCTAAGTTTATCATAGATGTGTCGATATGATGGGACCAGGAAAACTGTTCATCTATTTTCCTAATAAGGTAGGTTACACAGTTAACTCATTCTATGGGTTTACACTTACAGTTTAATGGCTTATTATGATAACATGAAAAGTCGTGGGTATAAAGAATTGGCTGCGCAACATTGTTTCACGTTTAGTTTTCATGGTGAACTGAACAAACTTCTTATAAGAACGTGTAAAACGTAATAGACTTGATTTGACAATTTAATAGTGCTAAGCTTTTTTAACTACCTAATTCTTTATTTCTTTAAATACTTATCTACCTGCTTAATAATTGAATATGTAATAAGTAGATATTATTATTTTTTTACATTCGCCCTTGGACTAATACTGTGCTAATACTGCCAAGTAGAACATTATAATGGTCATTATTTTTAATTGTAACTATTGAAAATATGCTCTATTATCTAAAATTGTTTTTTCGTCTGCATATTTTTCTATATTCTGCACTAAAAAGCCTGCAGGCGTAATACCAACAGAAAAAAATTGACGAATGTGGAATATTTAGTGGGTGGTGGTCGTGTAAGATATTTTCAATTTACGCGGCGCGGGCGGCGGTGTGCGGGCGCGGCCGTGGCGGATCGATCCGTTCCGTCGCCGCCGCGCGCGCAGCTCTGATACCATCTTTGAACATGCACAGATGTTTATGAAACCAAACTTTTTAGTAAATGCATTTATTGGTTATGAAATTACAGTAATCTGAGATGAATTTTCTTAATAACATGTAAGTAGGTACACTTTTTCTCTATAGAGAATATTTAAAATTACAGTAAAAATTACTGATATAATGCGATCAAAGTGGATAATCTTAATCTCATTCGTATAAGTGCCCGAATAGGAAATTATTTTTGTGATTTTAAAATATTTTATAATCAACTTTTACAAATTCAAATTCATTTAAAATTCAAAATGTTTAAATTTCAAATAAGCTTTTACAAGCATTTATGAAACGTTAAATGACTGAATGACAATGATTCTACAGTCTATGGAAATGATTCTAATAAGAAGATACGGGTAAGTACAAATTACCTACTTACATTTTCATCTTCAGTCACAAACAGCCGTATAAAACATTGGAGTGCAAGAATAGGAGCTTTTTATTTTCAGTGTCAGTTATACAATCAAAAATCGTTTGATGTCAAAATGCAACGGCGGAAGGAGGCAGTCTTGATGGTCTTGACTACCTACTACATTATTGGAAAGACCTCAAAAGTATTGTTTAGAAGGCATTTACCAACTTCACATGTGACAAGAAATATTATCCACAATCATCATAGTAATATTGCACTATAAAGTGGGTTTGATGTCTAGTACACAGAGATGTGTCTTATCTTTCGTTTAATGGTCCGCGCTTGTTCCGCAAGAGGTTTGTCACTAGTCACGCAGCCGCGAGCTAATAGGTAAGATACGAATACCAGTGGGTATCTAGACCTCTACCTTACCTATATACCGATGGAAAATATGCTGATGAGAATAAAACGTCACACCACTGACAAATTATGTTCTTCACAACCTAATAAAAAGAACATATTAAAAAGAAACAATACCAAAAGCCAAGCCCACGATTACGAAACCTGCTATTTATTTCTGTATTCTTATAGAAAATAGTGATGTAGTCCGAGTAGTAGTAGAATAAAAGTACAATATCGGATAGTATAACGGAATAGTTCAGAATTTTCACCGTCGCCGTGGCAGTGAGTTTGCGTCATGGAATGATAAAACAAACTGAAAATATTCGATACTTAGTTTACTATATATTTGGAGCGTTCAGAATGCTTGAAATCTTTAAAGGTACTTATGTACATATATAAACTGATTGACTGATCTATCAGCACAGCTCAGACCACTAAACAGGGTGGCACACCAATAATTATTACGACGAAGGTTAGGATTTTTGAAATTATAGCCATTAAAGTGTAATGGGAGGTAAAATTTGCCGCAAGCGGAGCTGCACGCAAAAGCCGTATTGACATAAAAAGGAGTAGGTAACGTGCCGGTGTTACACCGAAGAGAGTACAGCTGACTAGGTATACAACACCCAGGGCAGGTCTTCTTCATCCTAGCCTTTTTCCACCTTTGGTAGGGTGGGCTCCCAGCCTAACCAGATGCCGCTGAATATAAGTATTTTACACAAAGCGACTGTCATAGGACCTCCGCAGCCCAAATAAACGATATATTCATTTTCAAAGATCAAAATCCAAAAGGTCATTGCTATTAGTTACGTGCCCTGTAGTATCAATGATGTCATCGCGTTGTAATGTTGTTGTAAGCTCAGTGTTTCAAGCTGCCCGGATGGTCACCGTCGGCCGTGCCGCCGCGCGCCGCCGCGCCGCCGCGAGCGCAGTGCGAATCGATTCGATACTAGTTATGAACCGAACCCAACACTAATTTGGACACACGAAAAATACCATTCCCCGTACGAAGGTAATATATGTTTATTTTGGCAAATGTACGTTTAATAACGTTTTAACTAATTTTAACTTTCATTTTGCCACCGAATAACATGTAACTGCTCTGGAGCTGAACATTAAGCACTGCACACTGCACACAAAGGTGCCAGACACACTACAACATGTTTGTGTTACCCTGAACCTGCACCGGATTGTGCATCGTATACCTAGTTTTATAAAATACATTATTTTTAAATAAAAAACAAACCGCCTTCAAAAACACCCAGGAATTCAAAACCAAAAAAGTAATTGGTATTAGTCGGTGCCAAACAAATTTAATTTAAACGATCTTCCTTGATTGTTTGTTTGACACGGACACCTCCTCCAAAAGTAGTAGTATGTATTTTGTGGTTTTCTCATGGATGCCAATGTCAGAACTGGACCAAAATGAGATACAGTAACAAACATAAAAAATACACTCAAATTAAGAACCTCCTCCTTTTTTGAAGTCGGTTGAAAATAGAACATATTAGCTGCATGTGTTATGATGTTTAAACGGTGTTCATGTCAGGTCGCCGAGGTCGAGGGTAGGGGTCGCGCGACGGTTGCTGGTCACGGGCTTCAGTCCCGCGAGGCACCGCGCTCGCGCCGGGCCCCACACGACGCTGTAACGTTGAGTTGCACTGTTTCCTTATATTCCTGTAACCTGTACACCTACGTGAAAAGTCTACTCAGAAAATATTTGCAGTATATGCTGCTACCTGCTCTCACTACCTATAACACCTCAATATAATATAACATTTGACAAACTTATGAAGTCTGGCACTGAACCGTGCGCTGGGTTACTAACAAAATCATTATTTTATCAGCCAAAAGAGGTCCACTGCAGAACACTGAGAACATAGGCCGCCATCATAGACTTCCACGAGGACCGGTCGTATGCCACCTGCATCCAACGACTCCCAACGACCTTTACCGGTCGTTGGTCCATCTCGTCGTCCCACACTGCGTTTTCCGAAAATCATGCATGAATGAAAGCAAGCATGAAATCGCAAGCTAAGAGGATTTGAAATTAAATTATCGTGCCGGATATTATAGTAATCGTCAGGCTATTACTGCTTCGTTTCATACTTTACCTAGCGAAAATGTTCTATAGCTAGGCACTGGTCGTCGTAGGCTGCATCGGTCGCGGGTCGAGGTCTGGGGTCGCGAATCAATTGGGCAGGCCCAGGCAGTGCGCGCGCGCCGCCGCTCGTGGCGATGTGTTCCCACGCGGACACACCGTGTTATTATCTAAGGTATCGCTAAAGGCTGCGTGACATCATCTGCACTATGTCGATAGTGTAGTTAATCAAATTATCTATGGGAAGTCATTCCAGACAAGTGCTGTACACTTGGAAAAACTAAAAGGATTTGCAGCTTTTGGTCACAGAATGACTATCAAATCAAAATATAAAAGTTGAGATCTTAAAGCATACCACCACACCACACGCACACCAGTATTCCTCGAACGGTTACGCACAGGTGTACCTAGGTATCTACAAATGAACTTCCGCAGCTCGCCATACGTTTAGGCCCCATATAATAGGACGAGCTCGCAGTATCCAAACTGCGAGCTGCTACAGAGAATTTCGTAGAAAAACCCAATAACACTGCCCGACCTGGAAATCGAACCCAGGACCGAACGCAGCATAACAATCGCGCTGAAGACCACTGGGCTACCACCAACGACGCAGCTGGTAGAGTATATATTTTATATATATAGAGTATATATATATTTATTAGAGAGAGTATATAAATATTATATTATCTATATAACTTTCATCTCCTATTTCAACCCCTTACAGCCCTTTTTTCGCATTAATATGTAGTTCACAGACATAGTAGCCTATGTCCTGTATGTATTTCTCAGGCTCTAGACTATCTCTGTACCAAATTTCATTTAAATCGGTTCAGAAGTTTTGGCGTGAAAGCGAGATGCTTAAACGCCACATTGGTTCGTGTACAAAGGCTGCAAATGTGAACACAAGAGCCGATAACAATTTAATTACGAGATGAACTGCGGCGAATGTTTCATACACATTGGTCCGCCTCTACCTAGTCACACGTGATACAGTTTTTGGTGAACTATAAACCTATAGTGCTTCGGTATTACTTCGTCGTTAATTACAGCTAAGTGCATGATGCAGCCTGTACGGCCAGTACAGTACGGCATGGCACAGTGCGCGTGGTGCGCGGCGGCGCGCGCGCAGGGGCGGGGCCGGCGCCGCCCACACGACATCCATCTTGCGATTGTGTCGCGCACCAGCACTACATACACGGCGCTATTGCATCTGTACTATGAGGTTATAATATAGAACACTACCAGTTACATAGCGCCGAGAGCGTTAGTGGAACTCGCACCTATCGTGCCAGTAGAGACCTTCCCAAAATCATAATTATACCTTTTACCTACTGGGTGTAGTTGTGAGGTGTTTGCAACCTATCACAACGTAGATCATATTTTAAGATTACCTGATGCATCTAGCAAATATTGTCACTTGTGATGTGGGTGAACGTGATAAATATACGAAATTACAGTTGATTTAGAAGAAATTAAACCACGGGTACCTACTTAACGTACCTACATGAAAATTCGCCCGCTGCTGGACAAATAAGCTCTTTAGTTATATTATTATATAGCATCACCAACTCAAAACTTTTTCAGTGATTGTAGTCGATAATAACAAAAACAGTTAAGAGCAATCGGTTACATAAATTGTAGAGCAGCACTAGAGACACATTATTTTCCGATAATACAACCCAAAGTATCGATTATTATATCTATTATTATTAAAGTTTTATAACTTTGCAGTAGGACTTTTTACAGTTTATAAGATGATATGTAGGTTATACTGGTATCTTATTTTATTATTATACCTAAATTAGGTATATAGGTAAACCAATGCCTACTAACACAATTAAAGTGAACTGTCATGGCTTATTGTTGTCTCTTTATACGGACCTACCTATATGAAAGTACTAACTGTGAGTGTAGAGTAAGTGATTGAAATATATATAAATAAATAAAGTCATAATAAAATTATGCTGCATGTATCGACGTTAGACGTGTTATCTAAGTATAGCTCCGCTCAAGTGTCCAGCTATACTTAGATGCGCAGGCGCCGCGCCGTGCTCCAACGGAGCGGCCGCATCGGCGTAGAATAATATGTTTCTCCTGCGCCCGCGCCCGGCGTCACTCGCGATGCGACGGCCAGGACATAAAAACGTTCATGTGCGCTGTTTGCAGTGCCATATGTCATCATTTCACCACTCTAGCTTCTAGTTGAAAGAGGTAATCATTATCATGGCTACCTAACATTAAAAATGTACACCTAGTGGTAGCGTCCACGAGTTACGTGGACGTCGGAGACGTATATAAAGACATCATAGCTTATCGGAATCATTGTACTATGTAGGTAGGTGTGTTTAGAGATTGGTCGTTTAAGAGAAACTGTGCCCCCTTCACGTACTGATGGTGGCCACTGGGGTAGTTTTAATGGGTAAGAATCTCACGCTCCCCGGTCTAATTCCCAAAGACCGGCAGCATTTTGAAGATTTCCTCCCGGTGTAGAGTCAGACAGAGATACGCGCACTGATGCTATACTTAGTTTATACCCACTATGAAACTTCATCATAATTGTGAACTAACTTATTTCCACACGACTTTTTATCTGAAACTAGTCATAAATCGTGCAGGTGTACCTACGCGACTCATTAAAATGCACTCGCGTACCTTGCAGTTCCAATCCGTACCTATCGTTTATCGTCTATATCTCGCGAACCATGGGAGTGATGATTTGAAAAAGTTATGTGGTTGTCCATAGGAATGTCGTTTCTACTGCACGTAATATTAGTATCATAATGAGGCGGCCATACTGATCTTATCGTAGGAAAATTTCCTTCAACGTAATTGCGAAAAGGCTCGTGGTCGCAAGGCCGCTGATTGTAATTAAACGAACGCTGTTTGTGCGTCTCTCGTGCCATTGAGGGTCTCTAATCAGCCGCCGCCTGCTGTATGTAACGTGTGCGCCCGCGCCGCTGTTAGTACTTATATCACAAGTACCAATGATTTATGTTCGACAGCGACTTCGTTAGCGTCTGATCCAGAGACACGTGAGATGGCTATATCCCAGACATGTGTCTCTTTTATAATTGTACCGAGGAGCACTTATTCCTTCACGCCACGTACTGCCAAACAAAGTAATTTGCTGCATAAAAACGAAGCCTAAAATAGCACACAACGAGAGTAAATTGCCCGGCTGTCTGCAAACGGTAAAGCCAGAATGCAAAGCATGTCGTTCGCATCCGACAAGTTTATTTTGAAAAAAATATCGATTGACAGGGTCGTGACGCAATCGTTTTCCGCGGAGACATTTTCAACGATTTGTAACCGCTACAGCAGTCGTGTGCAGCACTGGAATTATAAGCGAATGTGAAATGATCCGCCCGTCTGCGCCCGCGTGTGGAGATGTCATATGTATTATAGATTATGCGATGACTTACTCAATCCTTAACAATTGTCCCGAAGGTTTGTTCGGTAATAGAATATCAATATAAACTGCGGTGAGAGAGTCACTCGTTTGACACTGCCTCTACTCACTGCGGTGAATGAGTGACCATGTTTAATGTTACGACGACACATGCTCATTGGAATAAGAAATTAATTTGAATTCTTTCCTTGACTATAACAGGAGTTATTGATACAGGAATGTTGCAACTACAGACAAAATATATGATGTTTTTACGGGTGTTTGGCAAAGCCTATAAGTAATATTCCAAGCATGGCATTACAAGTGATGCCTATTCAGTGACATAAATTATACATAGTGGTATTTAATGTTGCACTGTTAACATGAATATATTTATCGAAACAGTATTTTCTGCTGTGTACGTTCGGGTCAGTAATTGACCTCGTTAACAGCTGTTGACTGGACGCGGGGACGCCAGTTGCTACCTGTAAGTCCTGCAAGGTGAATTATTTCTTACTACTTGCAACATTTTTAACAAAATTGGTGACACACAAGTTATATTTTTTACAGTGTGTCTTGTTTTGTCTATCTTTACACTTTACTCTTGCACGTTTTAGTAGGTATTTTTATTTTGCAAAAAGAAATCTTGCACGGTATTTGTTAAACGTTTATTGTATTTAGTAATTGGGTGGTGCTCTGATGGAGCTCTGATTGCAGTTGCGTCACGTAAAATATTGACAGACAGCCTCATACTTAATGTAAGACCGGGATATATGCCACACTTTTTGGAATCACTTTACATCTCTCAGTGCAAGAAGAAAAATATTCTATTTGTAGAACTGGCATGAACATTGGTTTTTATTTAACGATTTTTGCGGACCTCTACATGTTGAGATTTCTATCCCCTATACGGGATTGCTGCCTAATTCATATAAATTACGTTTCGGATAGATGAGCCGCCCAGAAACAGGGCATTTATCCCGCATAAAGTTTGATAACACCTTGCCTTCAATCGCACAATAGCATTCGATTCATCCGCAAAACTAAAGTCATTACAATCGGTTGTACCCCACTGAAAATCAAGTCACACTGGAAGACAAGTTGAAGTTAAATTTATGGACAGTCTGTAATTTATGGATAGGTATCCTTTATGATACCTATCCTGATCCTTTATGAGAGCTTATTTATTTAGAAATCCAACTGAATATCCAAATACACTACATTAACCCAGTAAATGTAGTTTGCACACCATATGTGCAAAAAAATTGGCGATTTTTTTTATCATGTAAATTCGTAAAACTATATTTTTCCTGCTCTAATTTGCAAAAATTGTAGGGAAACGAAAAGGATGGCAATAATAGTCATATATGCACCCGCATACTGCACATTTTTGCATAGGTAGCATTCTAATCGCGGGAGAGGAAGTAATGTGTATAGATTTCACGAAGGTAATCTACTGAATACCTGTGTATTTAATCCACTGATTAAAAACATATACTTACTGTTTCAATCGAATGTTATTATTACTAATTAGTAATTAATATGTGCGTCAGATACGATGGCATTGTAACAAGAAGCGCGGTGGTTACAAAATCATTGTGTGAAAAGCAAAAGTTTTGACCACGAGGCACGAGGCAAGGCGCTCCGTGAGTTTGACCTCATCTCTGCCGACCACGTCCGCCATTATCCGCGGAATATCATTATTGGTAATGGGAAATTATCATAGATTAACATTTAGGAAGCAAGCAATTAGCAAGGCGTTGCGTTACACAGGTTGTTGGTATTGTATCACGTAGCGCACTACAAGCACTAGTCAAATACTTGGGTATTTTAAACTAGCTTTCCGCCAGCGGCTTCGCCCGCGTCGTCTGGGTATGTCTTATAACTTTCATCACCTATTTCAACCTGTTACAGCCTTTTCTTCGCATTAAAAAGTAGCCTATGTCCTTTCTCTTCTAGACTATGTGTACCAAATTTCATTTAAATCGGTTCAGTAGTTTTGCCGTGAAAGCGCGACAGACAGACAGACAGAGTTACTTTCGCATTTATAATATTAATAACGATTAATCTTGAAGTGTAGAAACATGGATGACAACGGTGAAACTTCTTCACGAGTCACTTTAGCCAACCAGATTTCATAATGACATCGAACAGGAAGCATTTCCTGTTTCCGTGTGTTGTGTTGTGTTGTGTTGGCACTATCGAGCACCACCACCTGTGCCTCGACCATGAGTTTTTCTCACTAGACTCGCTAGCGACGCCGTAAAATATTTGTATGGAAAACATCGCAGCGCCTCTAGCGGTTACGTAAGGAACTAAAATCTACTATGAGATTACAGCGTTTCGATGCGTAAAAAACCTATCGAAAGTCATTCGATAGAACTCATAGTTGAGGGGCTGATTAGAGGAATGAGTTGTAGGTACTGAAACAATAGAGAGTATACAGCTTTTAAAATATGAACCCGAATCCGATCCGATCCGATCCGACCCGATCTATAAGTTAGCACCACACAAGTCTTTTTAAATTATCCTTTCATCAACAGCCATGTTCACATTTAATTAGACAGATGCGCGTCCTCTTTCGGGTCGGTCCCTTTTACTGAGACCTCACAACGGCTTGTTAAGAAATAACTTGTTCTCCGTATAAAAGCATCGCCTTGAGCCAGCAGAACACAATAAATTGTGCTTCCAACACTATTACTGCACGAGTCCGTCTTCATGTCTGTCGTCCAAAGAGGGGCGGAGTCTTCAATATGACTGAGCGGACTCTTGCTGTATTCCTACTGAAGGACACAGTGGTAAGACTTAAGCAGATTATGTTCCCACTCTCGACACTGTGTTACTGTGTACTGTGGGGTTGTTAGGAAGTCTGGTATCAGATGGAGCGGCTAATGCAATACATATTGGGCATTAATATCGCGCATCGACGCGTCACGATTAATGTCTGCCATTTTGCAGTGTCGAGTCGTATAGTGTGCGAGCCACGGCCCACGCTACTGATGCATGTTGTACAGTCGTGAATATACGCCTCCGTGTAAAGTAATATTTAGCGAGTCAGCAAGCATCCATCAGTAAGCTTAGTATATTGACGCCGCGCGCCGTCCGTGGTTGTCGCACAGTAAGTCAGTTTTAGTTAGATAAATTCTCAGATGGACCTGATAGACGCAAACTGGTACCATATAGGTGTTAGGTTTTATCAAGTTCCTTCGATGAGCAAGTTGAACCTATCTTTATTCGTTATGCAATATTTTATAAAAGCGAATTGATTATAGAGATTACGAGTTGCACACAGTAGACCTGTATTAGGGGCGATCATGTTCGAGTGGAACACATCTGTGGAATCCTGCGCACTCGTTATGCAGCTACTGTATCATCTCACGGCGGCGACGCTCAAATCTTTCTACACTACCCACATAATCTGAAAACACTACACTATTATTTCGTCGTCAAAGTTGAAATTAGCTTGATAACGGTTTGAAGTTTTGTCGTTTGTTTTTAAAGCGTGTTCGAGTTAAATGCAGAGTTTATTTCATAAGAATATAATTAGTGGGTGGAGTTCAATCAAATAGTGGTTGTAGCGGCTGCCGACCGCGAAATAAATCGAGTGCCGCCACCGACCGACGGACTCCGGCGCATGTGCGCTGTGCACACACCACAGAATACACACACTCACCTTATTCGTGTTATAAAAGAGTTTAATAGTGTTAATATGTTGGTCATATAGACCGTAAATAAACTAATTTATATTGATTTCTGACACTTACGCGAATACTAGACATTGAAATAAAACTACTTTTTACGGATTTTATCGCGTTATATTGATATTATTGGTGACTAAGGTGACACGGGTGACTAAGGTGGTAGGCGTCTTGAAGTTTTGATTACTAACAGCTACCCTACATTTCCGTGACCATGGACGCTGTAAAGGGTCCGAAACGTCGGGATTAAAATAATATCAATATAACGCGATAAAATCCGTAAAAAGTAGTTTTATTTCAATAAACTAATTTAATTATTTTTTTATGAATTTTGGGATTTGTGTAAAATTGGTCTTGTTTTGCAGCTACTCCGAGGTCAGAGCTACGAATTACCGCCATCTACTCGTAGTAAGTAGAAATAAAAATAATTTTATTTATCATTGATCTAAATATATCTAGTATATTTATAGAGCAGTAACTATCTGCAGGAGTACCCGAAAGTGACGTAAGGAGAAGCAGTTTGTACCGACTTATACAGCTTTTAGGTAGGCACTGGCTCGACTTGTGAAATGTTTTAGTGATATTAACGTTCCGTCGCCTGTGTTGTATTGTAATTCTCATCCGTAGCTTGATTAACTAGGTTTGTAATAAATCACCCACAATAGGTATCAATTATCGTAATATGTAGTTAAGATAACTCAGTAATTGAATGCCGTGTTTACCTACCTAGAGTAGGCATGCACCTTAGCATTGAAGCTGTGAGACAAAATATAGGAATATCACCACTGATAGCGTCCATCTGATCCATCGATAATATAATAAATTAAAATCGCTCCATTTATCCCCAGAAGGCCGTACATCGTCGGTGAGGACCGGGCGGGGGCGGGGGGTGAGCGCGGAGGGGACCGGGGAGATACGACAGGAGGTAACTGGTAATCGCCGGTTCATTATGGGCGCCGGTCGCGAGCATGTCGCGCTAAATTGGTCCGCTACCCGTCTTACCCGCACTATGATTTAGGAATATTAAGGCTCATCCCACGCACTGCGTAATTGCGGCGCGACACGACGACGACACGACGCCGACAACTACGTCGCGTCGCGTTTAGACGTTACATACGGTTTTTGTTGCAAATCATTATCTATCATTTGTAATGGAACTGCATGAACAATGGAATGAATAGCTCATTAGTGTGCGCTGCATCCGGCCGCCATGCGCCATGCGCCATGCGCCAGGTTTTTGTTAATGGCATCGCAGTCATAAAACACCCGACACTCGAGTGTGTTACAAGTACAACGGAAGGTCGCGGTGACGATGAAATTATCGTGTTTGCGTTATTCACTGCGCACATCGCAGGTATTAGTAGCCTGGCTCGACCAGCTTAGCCACTCAAGAATAAAACACACACATGGTAATACATAATGTATAGATGCTATCATAATCCTCAAAGAGCAGTCTTGTGTACGATCAACTTTGACATAATAATTGTTGTTTATTGATTAAATCACTTAAATACAAGTAGTCGTTACTAATATTATAAATACGAAAGTAACTCTGTCTGTCTTTTCACGCCAAAACTACTGAACCGATTTAAATGAAATTTGGTACACGGATACGGATAGTCTAGTAGTCTAGTACTTTTTAATGCGAAAAAGGGTTGTAAGGGGTTTAAATAGGGGATAAAAGTTATTTATTTATTTAGGAATACCCAGACCTAGCGGGCGAAGCCGCTGCCGGAAAGCTTCTAAGTAAATTATAAAGCGTTCAACCGTGAGCGGTGGAAGTGCGGAGGCCTGCCTTGCAGTGGGACCAACCGGGTGATGTGACGTCATGATATTCCCACATGTCCTGTCTGCTGACGCTGACACGATATGCGCCCCTGTAGCGAAGCGACGCAGGCCTCTGTAGATACCTACAACATATACACATGTACTATAGCATGGAGGTACCTGTTATCTATTAGCGTCGCAAAAACTACCACAGAGCTATGTCCCGCATGTACTCGCGCCATGTATCGTAGTCGCAGCTGGAATTCGGCGCAGGCGCGCACCGCCACATGTCGCAACCGCTAGCTGTAGGGATGGCGGACTGGCGTTATCGATATATTAGTTAAATCATATGTTTTACCTATCACTACACATTCAATTATTCCTATCCCTCTACCATTTAACATAGTTTGTAGAACTGATAGCCGCTGGGGCACAAAGGTTCTCGAGTGGAGACCACAGCCTCAAACGAGATGGACCGACAACCCGGTAAAGGTCGCTGTGAGTCGTTGGATGCAGGAGTCTATGGGGGAGGCCAATGTTCAGCAGTCCCTCTATCGTTAAGAATCCTATTGTATAACTTGATGCCTGTCATTATTTCAGGTAATGTCAAGCAGAAGCAACTTTTACCAAACTGGTTACAAAACCCGATTCTACTTCATACAACATTTTTCCTAACATACATACACCATGTACACCATGTTGGGGTCGGCTTCCAGATCAGATGCAACGGAATATCAGTATTTTACACGAAGCGACTGCCATCAGACCTCCGCAACCCATTTCTGGGCAATACCGATATTCGAAGGATAGACTGGTTTTCAGGCTTTTTGGGCTACTGACCACCACTAATGATTGTCATAAGACATATGATAACCGGGACCGACGGCTTTACATGCTCTCCGAGGTACGAAGGGGTCTCGATGTGTTAAGTATGGTCACCCATCCACAGACTGACCTCGGCAAGCGTAGTTTAACCTTGCAGATCATTTGATCAGCGTAGCTATAGCCACAAATTAAATATCGTGTTGATATATCGACGTTATCACCATTCCTAGCCGTTTGTGCCGCGAATGGCGCACACATCGCGGCGGCGAGCTAGACGCGCCTGCGCCGCGTGTTGCCACATATGACCGCCGGCTGATGTATTGCTTTATCTGTGTTCACTATTACATACTTAACCGTACTTTACGTGCTGGAACCATACTAGTACACTACACACATACACACACATACCAGTACAGTACACCTATGCAGATAAACTGCGGTCACCATAACACGCCCCAACAGAACACCCTTATCCAGTGAGGTTTTAGTTTTACTAAAACCACTGATTATATATGAATTACTCTAACACTTAACCACAATTCATTCTAACACGCTTTATGTAACATGTTTGATAAAACCAGTTGATCAATGTTTTGTCAATTCCTCGTTTTTTAGACTGTCCTTACGTCTGAATTTTAAGCTGAAACTCACTTAGAATCTAAACAGATGGTATAATAAAATCAATACTTGATTACCCAAAAAATCGACCACCGTCCTGCAACAAACAGAAATTAGCCAATAATGACATGATTACGTATCGAGGCACGTCGAGGCGGGCGCGGTGTCCGCTCCGCTCCGGTCGCTCCTGTTACACAGCTCGCTCCCAAAATTGATAGAAATTATAAAACGGCGGAATGCGGCCGTGATTAGCGATGCCTCGCAAAATTAGAATGAATTAAGTAAACTCAAGAAGAACCCATGTTCAAACTTAAAGATTTTTAGGAATAGATAAACTGCTGGCATGTTTTAAGATGTCTGCTGCTATAGCACGGTTTACAATGCAATACGGCATTTCATATGAGATGTCTGCTCGGTGGTAGGATCCTTGGAGTGCGACAGTGTGCCTGGCCGCGGCTGGCGACCACCGCCCTTACCTTTGCACTACAATTCGACCTCTCGGTCGTAGGGGCCTTTTTGCTCGACTGCCGAAGGAGGGTTACGTCGTATTTGAAACTATTTAAAACTCATTTATTATGCGTTTTTCTTTCACTCTTTAAAGAAGGAGCCATAACATACACGAATAAGTATGTTTTCCTTTTACATAACTGCTAGTTTTTGATTGAAAAAAGAGCCTGAGTCAATAATGTCTTACTAACGAGATATCATTGTGGTTCTCATAAACTTATATCACAGCTTTTGATGCGCGTGCGCTGGCAAGTACCTACCTAACGTAGCCACGAACGACACAATAAGCAGCCGTCACGTAGGTACGTACCACATACATACATCACTCGTGAATGTCAAATTAAATGGTATCTGGCTCCCGACGCGACGCGGGCGCACCGTGTGTACATGACGCCACTACAACTACTATAATGCCCTCATTAGGGTTAGGCTTGAAGGTTATTTCTAAATTCTACCGGACCAATGTGATGGACGCGGTAAATCGGAAATTATAACCCTCTCTCCATCTTAAAAAAGCTCAGAAGTAGTATATTCTAGTCGGCATCTTGTAATATCAATGTACTGAGTATAATCTAATTAAATGGCTTTTGAGTACGATGTTTGTGTTGGAATGTTTGAACCAGCACAATGCCCACCACCATGCATACCATCATGTCTTCTGACATGAAGACAGTCCCATTTACCCGTTTTATAAACGCTGGTATAAGTACTCTAGGGACTTGTGGCTCAGTTATAACTACCCTGATCAATCAATCTGCAATGTTAAGTAGCTTACTATTAAGCTACGCTTGCCGCGGCTAGTCGGTAACCATTCTTAACACATCGAGAACCCTCCGTCCATATAAAGCCATCGGTTCCGGTTGTCATATATCTTATGACAATCGTTAGTGGTGGTCAGAAGCCCAAAAAACCTGACAACCAGTCTTCCTTCAAATATCGTTTTTGCCCTGAAATTGGGTCGCTTCGTGTAAAATACTTGATATTCAGTTGTATCTGACTACACTGGAAGCCGACCTGAACATGGTTGGTTAAAAGGCTAAGTGGATATTTAGAAATGGTTAGAAATCCATAAAAGGTTGACTTTAAATTCTAATTACATTATTTCAGAACCTACATTGTTGAATCGGTATGCAATTTTCAGCTTTTAATATATTACGATAAAGTTAAAAGTGATCTAGGCTGTGAATGGGACGATTATTTGATATTTATTTTAGCTTTTGCAGATTAAGGGCCTGTTTCACCACATCTGGATAGCCGCTAACCGCCAGATAAATTCAAAAATGGAACAAAATTTGTATTTAGTTATCTGCCTAATACTTTAACGGGAACTTATCAGGAGGTGGTGAAATAGGTCATAATAGACTTATAAAACCACCTGAAAATTGAAAGACATCAACGCGTGGAAAGACACCTCCGTCAATATTTGATGTTGAACTTTATTTGGACTTTTTTGTATTTTATTTGGATTACTTTCATTAGCAACCCATTTCCTATCCCACAGATAGAAACAGGTGTGTACTGAATGAGGGGGGGGGGGGGGGCGTTTAGTTGTGTGTTGTAGGTATTCAATAAAACTTTGATTGAAACATATCTAACCAGTAAGTTATCTGGTCGCAGGTGATCGTTGTAATACGTAGGAACGGGTTAACTCAAGCCACTCGCCGCCGCCGGTGCGGTGTTCGCCGCCGGCTCTATTTGATTGCCCCGCGGTTCCTCCGCTCGCAACGGTTATTACAGTTTTAAAAAAATCATATTTTTCTACTTGTTGTTTTGCAGCGGCCGGCCCGCCACCGCCATCGCCCTGCCACTGCACTTTTTTTATTATTTATGAACTTAATTAACGGTTGGCTATACCGACATGACATGCAGCTTATTTATCGTCGCGATTAAACTTTGCAAGAATGCGACCGCGTTCAATTTAGTCTGCACCCGACACCGCTCTCGCTACCGTTGGTGTTATTGAAACAAGTTTATACTTAACATAATAATAATAATAAGAAATCATATTGAACAACATCGACCTAAATGTTCAAAAGCCAAATTACTAAGAACAATCAAATTAGCGAGCTTGTAATCTCATCAGATGCAATTGGGGCAGCAGTTGTGCGGCATTAAGTGGCGAACATTCGCGAGCGAAACGAGCCGAGCGCTATTATACCGACACGATACATATCGAGCGAATGCTACCGCGGCGGCGCCGAGCCACGCACACAAAACGTCGCCAGCGCCGACTGCGCGCACTACACTTACGATCTTCTGCCGTCGAGCTATAGAACTTATTTAATTCGAGCACAATCCGTTAATCTGGCGGATCACGGAGAAATGCGCCGGCGCACGCGAAATTATTGTTTATGAAATTGTTTTTGCATGTTCCAGATTAACTCAGAGCAAAGCTACGGAAACTAACTCCGAGACGATTGTTGTGCACCGCATGTCGTAAGCAGAGAGCTAAGAGAATTTTGCGAGTATTGTAGATGGCTGTGACGATCTACCTACCTGCGTTATCAAACTGCCTAAACAGCAACATGCATCGTAAGTGTCTCAGTGTCGCAGAAAATATACAAGCACAGATCATAATTATCATATTACATAACCTCAGTGCCTTCTATCAATAAATATTTCTATGCGATGTAAAATGCGGGCATCATGAATTTAAGTGTATGGTATTTCGCAAATCATAACAATACTCGTTTGTACGGTGAATAAACTACAATGATTAATTGTTAACGTCTCGGAGATATGTACGATAGTGCGCGTATGTGAACAGAACGCAAAACAAACGAGAGCGCGTGACGTGGCCGGGGCCGGGGGCTGGTGAGTACCCACTTGAGGCAAGCGACATGCAAAAGCAAAACAGTGTAAACAAGCGCCGCGCGGTCAGCACAAAGCCGGCGACGCGGATGTACTATCACGTACGACTCAATTACGTGAAGCGCTATAAAAATACTAGCTATTTGCATGAAGTATAGCGGCGCGGCGCCGGCGGACGCCTAGATGTGCAGCGATAACCCGCGCACACGACGTGACTCGCTCGCAACACATCACGCGCACCACTGTACAGGCTGTACCATGGAACGACTAGGACACCACAGTTACAACTGAACAAACTCAAACTGCGTGCTTGTTTCCAGCTACAAATAACCGCCTAATTCTAACAAACAAGACAAAGGAAAACCCAGCCGCACTTGATGCGCACGCCCAGGCTGTCCGTCAATCATGACGGCCGATGGGAATCGACCACGTGACACAACACTGGGGTCCATTTTAATTCCAGCGACGCCGGCGCACATGAGCCGCCCTCGCCCTGCGCCCGCGTAGCATTCCTAGTTCATCTACTGTCTATGTGTTGTGCTCTGACGTTACACATGCACACACACACAGAGTGACGCGCAATGTGTATACCCTGTTGTCGGTACTTCTTATAACGACATATTAACTAGGTTATGCGATCGACATTTCGTATTATAATGCCTTCAACAAAACAAAGTCGCTTTCTCTGTCCCTATATCCCTATTTATGCTTAAATCTTTAAAACTACGCAACGGATTTTGATGCGGTTTTTTTAATAGATAGAGTGATCGAAGAGGAAGGTTTATATGTATAATAAATACATATTATAGTACAGAAAATACAAGAAATTCAAATCCATGCGAAGCCGGGGCGGGTCGCTAGTATTATTATATTTCTGAAGCGAGTATATTACTATGTCAGATGCTGGCTTCTAGCAGACATACGCTAAGAAGATTATATCTGAATATTGTCTGTTCACAAACAGCAGTTTTGTTGCTGGACTATAACTACAAGTTTGTAATTTTTCTTCTCTATAATTTTTAGACGCATCATCTCAACTGTTTGATGCGAATAGTCTGAATAAATTATATCAATAATTCTTATTTATCCCGCCGCGCGCTGTTTTTTGGAGAATACGGGAAGCTCTCAGTTACGGTTAAAAGACCGACCAACCGGGCTAATGTTATAAACGTATACGAGTAGGTATTATGAAGTTAGGAGCATCTAGAATGAAATCTAGTGCCAACATATTATAGTCGGAAAATTATAACCATGTTGAGATACTGAGACATATATTTATGTCCTTTTGATTTGTGTAAGTTTGAACGGAGTGAAACAATACGGAAAACTTGCGCTGTGTGTGTGTGTGCGTGTAAGTGGTTACCTTGGCGCAGCCAGCAACCGCGGCCACAAAATATGAGCGGCCATCAAGTGTATCAGCTAAATATATAGTTAGGATGCTTCCCACTTTGCACACAAATAAACATTGATGGCTCAGGAATGTACATAATGTGTGTTCCACCACGAACACTAGCTTCCCTGCCGTTTACTAGTGACTAGCTTTCGGCCAGCGTGCAGCGGCTTCGCCCACGTGGTCTGGGTATTTGTTATAACTTTCATCTCGATTTCTGACACTTACACGAATACTAGAAATTGAAGTAAATCTACTTTTTACGGATTTTAAAGTGTTATATTGATATTATTTTAAACCCGACGATTCGGACGTTTTATAGCGTCCATGGTCACGGGTGACTGAACTTTCATCTATTTCAACCCCTTACAGCCCTTTTTTCGCAATAAAAACCTATGTCCTTTCTCAGGCTCTAGATTATCTCTGTGCCAAATTTCATTTAAATCAATTCAGTAGTTTTGTCGTGAAAGCGAGACAGACAGAGTAACTTTCGCATTTATAATATTAGTAAGGATTGACTAGCTTTAACCGCGACTTCGTCCGCATACACTGAGTGACATGCTTTTTGTCGTATTGGTTTCACACCCGTAACCGACAAAGTACTTTAACTAAATATATAACCTATCACAAAATTAAATATGTATTCCATTTTGAATAATATTAAAACGTTTTCCAAAAACAACATTGTGAAAATTCCCTTTCGTTTCGTTTTTGTTTACTTTCTCTAAGTATATTGAAATGCTAGTCAAAGACTATATTTGTTCATAACTCCTCCCTTCATAAATGGTATGTAATGGACCACCTGGTCCATAATTCACGCATTTTCCGGGATTTTACATGCTCTCTTATAAGTGGATGCTGGTGGGAGCTGATGCTGTGATGACTGAGTGTATATACCAAATTTCGTTTAGCTTAATCAATTACCAGGAAAAACAAAAACCCGCATTTTCCTAAGTAAAAAAACATGATAATATAGATATGTACTTATATCTATTATTCCCAGTCACATTTGAACACACAAAGTTACATCGAATTTGGTTCAGCCATTTCGGCGTGTTCGACCACAAACAAGCATACAAATAATAAATAAAAACGTAAATTTTGATTTGTTGCTAGCAACAGCGGTGTGGTATCGGTGGTCGGTGCTGGCCGGCGAGTAGGTACATACCTACTTACGTACAGTACATACGCGCACGTATGTACTGTACGGGAGCGAGGCACGTACAAACGGAGTTTTCTAACATTGTGAAGCCTCACGAAGGCACTAAAGCGTCCAGCTGCTATGTATGCGGTGCGCGCGCGCATGCCCGCGGAATCACAATCGACGCTCGCGGTAATAACTCGTCGAACGGAGCCGCGCCGGAATCAACAAGCAGCCGCTGGCTGACGCGGACGCTGCCCACGCCAGCTAGCGCTTTGTTCTGCAGACCTTGCGCGCGAAGGTCGCAGATGCTGGATGTTACCCACTAAGTGCTCACCTGTGGCGGTGCGCAGTATGATTGTGACCGTGTCGTGATGTCACTCGACAAATGACAAATTATACATGCAACCAACCAATCTGTCAGTCGCCGTCTATTTTATCAAAATTCATAAATAGGTACTGGAACCATTAAACTAAAAACACGGGACTCTTCAATGTTACATAAAATAAAACCAACAACAACCAATAAAAATGTTTTATCAGAACCAACCAAATGCAAAACAGGGTGACGTCAACTGATTATGTTGACCATGCAAATCATTTTCTGTAACGCTACTTCAGAAATAAAAGCAATAAATTTTTCGTTACATTGACACAAAACTAATGACAATTATAATGGCGTTTCTTGCAAATGGTGTCTAAAAAGTTTAACAAAAAACAAGAGGGACAAACATCGTTTGATATTCATGCGATTCATGGAACTGTTCGGCAGGCGACGCGCATTATTCAGATGCGATCGAACGCGTCAATCATTCCTCACCTCGGAGCAGAGATCCATCACGTGGCAGCGGCCACGCACGCTAATACCGACCTTAATTACTAAGCGTAAGATACATATTTATAATGTAAACATAATTCGGATGTAAAGACGAAAGGTAATATTTAATAGGTCCATAGTGATGAGGCAGCCGGTGACGAAGGAAACTCCGCATGTATTTATTTAAATTTATGAGAATTGGTATAAGAGTGGCGTGTGTTCACACTGGCGCTGGCGGGCGGCGCACTGACGGACTGTCACTGTACCTAGACTAACATCATTCACTCGATGACATTATTATAACATTTTAGGTGGGATTTTATTCTGGTTTTTACCGACCAACGAGCAGAGTAGAGAGAGCAGCCAACTGAATGTAAGTAGTGTTCGCCGCCCAAGCACAAGTGCAACGTGACATGCTTACGTTCGTATGACGACCGGGACCGATCCCTTTAACTAGTTCTGCGCTGTGTTTTAGTGCAGTAAAATATTTATTAATATAAAAAAAAATGGTACACAACACAAGGCGAACTTAAATACGATTGCGAATATTTATCTAAATTTTAACAAAAACTTCCACAGTGTGTACGCAGGTTCATCAACTCTCGCGCAGCACCCAAGTGACCGTGCGCGCGCACGTACCTACGCTACATAATTCATTAATTTACGTCGTTATCACTCAGATATGTATGCTTCTGTTATACGGTTTCGGAGGCTGCTCCTCCTCGATCTGTGCATTACAATAAGTATTATGCTAATGTGTCCAGGTGTTGACGCAAACTTCTGTGTGCACCTAACTTGGAATAAAAAAATAAGTTAGTAAACGTTTGAAATATAAGGCTCACATGTTAATTGTCTTTTGGACACACATCACAATGATTGTTAAATACTAATGTCTAGTGTAGCAAAAAAGTAAGCATTATGGTTTCATAATAGTAACAGCAGAAGTGTTTCGTCGTGTTTGTCGACGGCTCCGTACATTATCCCATTTATATGCACCACAGAATCTGTATTTCCGACTGCGCCGCTGCCGCTGCTCCGTGGGACCAACGTTTGTTACAAAAACTCCTGTTTATGTTTCCCTTTGATACATTGGGTGGAGACGGTAATAACACCATGTATGACTGCTGTGACCATGTGTCGTCGACTCTCTGGATTGTCTACATAAAGTAATCGCGTTATACTCGGGAATAATGAATCTGGGTAACTTAGGTAACATTATTGAACATACCACCGCCACCGCACCCGTATTACCCGTAGGGTTAGGCAGAGATGTACGTACACAGTTCGCCGACATGTTCAGGTCCCATGCAATAGGGGGCGAGCCTAATGCCATCAACCGGGAACAAATCCTGACTTCGAGCTGCTAAAGGGAATTTCACAATAAAACTCAACAACACTTTGTTTGACCCGGGATTTGAACCCAGGACCTCTGGGACCTCAGGACTCAGTCTCAGTCTCGGAACAGGATTTATTATTATATTTATTCACGTTTTCTGTGTCTGTGTGTGCTACGGTGCTAGGTGAAAACCAGCGCTCAATGATTGATTCAATGTCTTTGATACCGGGTCATATTGAACTATTTTAATCTCGGATGTTTCAGACCCTATTGACCTGGGTCTAATCAAGTCGGCTACAAGACAAGAAAAGTCTACTGCGTACTGATGTGATCCCTGTGCGATCTACTAATTAGCAGCAGTTGTTGATTACATTGAGCAGTGTTCTACGTATTTATATTTTTTGACTAACACAGCCTCGATCGACCGGTACGCACCCCTGCTACACAGCGACCATTGTCACAGGGGCCTTCAGACGCATCCATCGTCACTGGTGAATAAGTGCACCAATCCGAAATAGGATTTTTGAAGTTCTTTTTCTTTGTCATTGTGTCCTACAGAAAGCTTTCCATTTTGTATGTATCCTAGTGTTGTAGCCTATGCCTGTTGCGCAAGCGCAGTGCCACGGTGTGTGCGCAGGAAGCCACGTCGCAGCCGCGTACGTGCCGCGTCCTCGCGAGAGCGACACCACGCCACACACTGCCGGGACGGGACGGGGCCAGCCGACAGCCGGCAGGAAGGAAACAACAGCCGTGGAACCCTAAACCACAGCACGAGACCTACACACAATTTGTGATTAACATTGGTAATTCAAGTAGAACAAGGAAAAATACGGTAATTTGCCTCCACATGAATCATTAAGTAGTCTGTAGCGCCGGCTACCAAACAACTACACAGTGTGTGGCCCAAGGCGTGAAGTGATCTACCCCGATGAGCCCATCACCGTATCACCTTGATAAGCTGAGATGTCAAAGGTGAACCAAAAACAATCGGTAATCTCCTGTTCATTCTGGGATAACCATCTAAATGGATAGGGAAATCCACTGTTTTGTACAGAGATGCCGCTTAAGAAACTATCCCATTATATTCCAACACGTGAATACAACTTGTGTGAGCACTGTGAGCAGGCGCACGTCTCCCGTCGACGCCGTTAAAAATGTGATTTCCGGTGGCGCGGGCGTGACGCGGCGACAAGGGTTGCGCCCGCGCACGCACCGCGTCACACACACCACCAGACTGGGTAATGAGATGCTCAACACTTCACACACCATGCTAGGTAACCTGGGCAGCTGCGCCATCTGCATCGCGACAGGGGCTTCCTGTGACATGGACCCAAGACAACCGGTAGTACGCACATAATGTGATCTGCGATTAGGATTCCTAGTGATCAATTCAGATTTGAAAAACTTACATGTAACTTTTATATTAAGTCGTGGTTTTTTCTACATACCAACATACCATCACGTTTGTAGTCCGCAAAGGGCAGAGGTGCACTAATGTACTCTTGTTGTGTCTATGTATTTAGTATTTAGCTTAGTGTAAGTAAGTCAGTACCTATATTAAAGACGATCACACCATCAATACGTCTCGTATAATTTGACACCTACAAGTGCTACAGCGCCCCACATTGCATGGCGACCCTGCCAGGACACTATCTGACGGCATGTTTAGGTCCCATGTAATAGGAAGCGAACCGTAATTTTCCTCGTGCAGCTTACATTTCTCTCTACTCCGAGCTGCTACTGAGAATTTCATAGAAAAACCCAACAACAGTATGCCCGACCTGGGCATGGACCCCAGGAAATAAAGCGTAGCAGTGGCACACCACTACACTAAAAATGCAGTTGTAACAAGCAAAATTAACAATTTGTTCACTAAATTAACAGATAAAATAGTTACAGTTAGGTTGTCTCGGGATTATAGCACCGATCTGACTGATTTGTGATACTGAGTGGGTAACCAAAACCACTCAATTGTGAACCGCCATTATATTCTACACTTCACCTGTTCAGTGAGCGACAACAATAAACAAATCAATCAAGTACCTACGTACGCACATTATTATTATTATATCTGTGTCACGCAGTCAGCATGTGGTGGTTTATATTCAGTAGATATTCAGTTTGTGTTTCAGCCTAAAAATAGCATCTGTGGTATACATATAGGACACAAAAAATGTATTTCGCTTCTAGTAAATGGCATAAAGTAGTGTTCTATGTAAATAAGTAGTAAGAAACGAACTCGACATACTTATCGACTAATATCGTGACGCGCCCAGCGGTGAGCGGAGGGACGCGCATTAGCATCACATTCTTATTGAAACACCACCCCGCCCACCCCGACCAACACTTTAATTAGACAATTTGCGTATCCATTTCCAGACGCTTGACATATAACACGTCCTAAGCGGCAAGTGTAATGCCGGTGCAAACACGCATCAACCGCGATCATCTTAGAGCAGAGAGTCGCAACGGTTTGGATGTTCTTGACAGTGGCATCCAAGACAGCGGAGGAATGACTGATTCCTATTGTAATGTATGCTAAACGGGTGTGACCGCGACAATTAGGCTAGGATGTGCGGGCCGCGGCCGCGGTCGTGTCTCCGCGCCGTCACGCTGAATTGCGATCAGCAATTACCGGCTCATCGCTGCATCAGCGACGTGTTTATTTAATCACGAGCGCATACGTAATGAACGCCGCAGACGACGCGACGCACCGCCGCGAATACCAAGCGCAGCAGCTCGGGATGGAACGTGGGACTGTGCCTGTGACACTGCTGCCCGCTACTTGCAGCCTCTGCCACTAGCGCGGGGGCGACGGATGTCAGAAGTCCGCCGCTCATAACGCGATATTTACTGAATCTCCAATTCAAACCACGTTATTAATAAGGAGAGGTCGGGGCTCGTGATCGGCTGCTCCTACGCCGCACAGTGCGCAGCCGCCGCGCGCCGCGACACGACCAAAATAGTCGAAAAAGGTAAGCGCGCGGTCGTGACGGGAATCTCGCTGATGTTATGTATTTCAGGTCGCACTCATTGTATTTTAAACCGCTATTGTTTCGTATTTCGCGCCTGCGCACAGAATGCTGCGCTTGCGCCGCGACTCGCGTTGTTTTTCACAGCGCGACGTCATCGTCACTAACTCGCACTTTATAAATAACAGTTCTTCAAAAGCAGCGCTCACTGGTTTAATGCTCCTATACTTAGAGCAGCTGCTGGGCGTGGAACAGAACCTATGATTGGTTTTGTTCTCAAGTGCTGCAGCGTTATTAGGTTTTTCTACGCTATAGCAGCTCAGAGCGATGGTATACCTACCAATCCATCAGTCGGTCGGTAGGCTCGGAAGTTTTAGTCGTCAACATCATCGTCGTTATCATCATCAACTCACAGGTGCCGCACTTTAGGGCACGGGTCTCATAGTGTCACGATTCGAGTCATGATTTCGAAAAGTCAGAGATAGTGCCTTGGATTGGAACTTTGACTTGGCAGTCTACTACAGGAAAGATTCAGCTAAAAGGTTTAATTGTGTTATATTATTATTAAGTTATGAAGTCACTGTGACTGTCACTTGTCTGTCAGTCAGACAGGCGTGGTGACACTTGGCATGCGCACACGCGCGCAGCTGGCGCACGTGGCGCGCTGCTCCCACGGTCGGCGATTGATTAACGGTGCGGTTCGCGCTAACCGCCGCCGCCGACGTGAGAATGCTTGCGCTAATGTGCGCACGCAACATTCGGGCCGTGTCGCCGCCGCGTGACAGAATTGCAAGCGAAGCCACCACTCGAGCACGCCATCACCACCGCGAATACAGCTACTGTCCTGTTGATAGCGAGGCGCGAGGCGAGGCCCGAGGCGAGGCGCGAGGCGAGGCAGCCTCACCGCGCATTCACATCGTACCATCCTACTTGGCAGTTGACAATCACGCCTATTACATTGTTTACTCAACTTGACCGTCCGAGTGAGAGGTACGAGTAGTTCTGTATTAGAAACAAGGGCGGGTTCTAGGTTGAGGATATTTGAAAACCTCCTCGAGTTCAAACATAAATGAATGTTGTTGTTGAACCAGAGTGGATACTAGAGGTAGTATCCACTCTGAGCTATATATGAGCTATGAAGTTATTCCTCATTAACTTTTGCTGGGTAGCTCAGATACGATAGAAGAAGGAGATTAACCTCTATCTCTGAGTAACTTCATCAACCCTACCCGTACCCGTATATAGAATAAATAAGAGTTATTTACTATCGTGATCGATGGTCGCACAACTACCGTCACGCCGGTGGCGTCGCGTCGCGTCGGTGCGGCAGCGGCACAGCGCGGCGCCGCGCGGCCGCGATGCGATTGCGATAGCGCACGCGCGCCTGGGAACCGATAGCACTCCACCACTCCAGTACACCGGCATACTTCCCGACCGCACCACGAAATCGTCTACATACAGTTGTCTTTAAGTTGACCAGTCATTATGTAGCTCAACCATGATTTAGGGAGTTCTTTGCACGACGATACCAGATCAGCAAGACATTTGAGTAGGTAGGACATGATAGTCCTTAGTCTTATTAAGTCCGCCTTAGGTACCATTTTTGTGCATAGAAGTTTAAATAAATATACACTCGCGAGCAACCAAATCAACTCAACCTGTAAGCACGCATACATATACGAATATCTTTTTTCATACGATACTTGTACATAAAATTCATATATGACTAAAAAGCTTAAGGCCTCAGCTTTAAATTGGTACCAGTATTGTCAATATTCATTCAATACTTTATAAAATAATGGTACCTGGATAGAGACATAGCGAAAATAAGAATTTAGAAATATGATTTGTGGTTAGGTATTTTTAAAATTAAATAAAATCTGTTAGAAATTCTTATAAAATGTTATTGTAACAATACTTGGTATTAACTTCTCCAGCTGTTATCAAGGGTCGCAGTCGGTTCTTTATTGACCTTATGATTTCTTTGACGGTTTCCTGAAAAACACTATCCCGCTCCTCTAATAACGCCGCCTGTAATTCGCCTAAGGTCTTACGAACTTGATTCTAAGCTCGAACCCTTCTCTCAAGCTCGGCCCATAGGTGCTCAATGGGATTCATGCCTGGGTTGAATGCAAGCCAGTCCATTGGACGTATATTCATCTCGTTTAAGAATTTCTGAGTGAAACGCGACGTGTGACAAAGGATTTTACAGTGTATTAACAAAAACTAATCACCAATAAACCATGCACGGGAACCATGTGGTCTTGAAGAATGTCGGCAATGTACCGATCAGCTTTCAAACCTCCTACTCGGCATCCTACGAGCACGTAAACGAGCGCTACTTTTCAGTTTAAACAGATACCAAATTACATCATGCGTGAACCGCCGATGTATGCAATATTTTATCAAACCAACACTGCACAAATCAGTCATCAGGACGCCCTTAGACCCTATCTATCCTGTCATTCCCATGTAGGCACATTTTACACTTATCAATGAACAAAATCGGCTACTATGGGTCAACGTTTCAATGAAGACGCTCTCGTACAAATTGCCATTGATTTGCCGATGACTTATGGTCAATTTCAGGCCCGAGGCAGGCCGTTTTATAGAGAGATTAGCTTCTCTTAAGCGTCTTCTAATTGTTGACTACCTGACAGCCACCCTTCGAGCCCGTCTCAGCTCTTGCTGCAAATCAACACCCGTCAGTTGTCGATTTCGCAGCTACATTGAGACGGTACACCGGTATTTCTCTAAAGTGCAATGTTGGCAGCTGGTTCTCGGTGTCCGATTAAAGGCACCAGTCTCCTGAAACCTTCTGTATACCAATTGATACAGCAGACTGGTTCAAGTGAAGCTGGGCATCTAATGTTCATTAACGAAATCCCTTTTGCAACAGGGTCCCATTTTAGCAACTTTTTCTGGCTTAGTATTCATAAATTCGTCTAAACAATGCATAGAATTTCTTTTTGACAGTTCTATCTTACAACTGGAGCTTAATTTCAGTAGATAAACTGATTGTGGAGGTTTTTATAGGGGTAATTCATAGCACAACTCGTAGGTACGGTAAAGTAAATTTTCCTCTGCGCGCATTAAAGCCCGGCAATTAAAAGTTACTGAATATTTACTAAATGATATTGGTATTAATGTAAAGCTAATTAATCAAGCTTTCAATAAACATATGGTTCTTGTGAATAATATTTTTTTTTTTAATAAATCACAAATTTTTACGCGGTTGTAGGTTGAGTCGATTTAGTTGCTCGCGAGTGTATAAATAGTAGTCTTACATTAATAAATAAATACATGGCAATAATGCTGTAAATAAATATCTACGAGTATCATATAAGTTCACTGATGTAAGGGTCACTGTGTGCCGGATAAGGTAACAATTATAACGCCGCCTGTTGATATGGTGGTTACTTAAACCACTGGTGTTACGGTAGCGGTCGCGGTGGTAGTGGTTGCGCCGGCGCATGCGACGTGTTCACGTACAAATGAATCATAACGCGCGTAATTGTCAGATGCGGCCGCACCGATAGCGACTGCGGCAGCGCAGCGGCCCGCCACGCATCGCGACAGGGCTAGCATGACAAGCTTTGTGTAAACAGCCTGTACACACGCCCTAGTCGCTCAGTCAGTCAGCTATGATTATTGTAGCATCCAGGAATTGAGAAATATTAAATAATTGGTCTGAAAGTCAGAAACAATGTCTCTGCCACGTCCTGGATTCGATTTACAGCTCAGACTAAGTTATTATTGGGATTTAACGATTGAATTCTGTTTCAACAACAGTTTCAACTCGGTGTTTGGATTTGTGCCTTCTTATCGACCCCTAAACATTGAAGTCTGCTGTTGGTGGACGCTCCAGTGTAACAAGGATGTTCAAGTACAAGTGTGATGGTGTATTGTTTTCTTGAAGCTTCGGGGAATGTTGTGCGCCAGTGAAACTCGGACCCTGCTAAAAAAATATTCTGTTAAACCTAATAAGTACCAAAACGTCTGTCACTTCTACACTGTGGCTACTTGTTTAGATAGTGTGCGAATTGTGATAGTAATTTGAGAGTAGTGCGCACAGCTGAATGACAATGCGTGAACTACTTCTGATTCCATTCACACTCAGTGCGCTCGTGGCGATAAACTGGAACTAATTAATATTAGTTTTGAGCGACATGACAACGCTTCTCGACGGTCTGTCTGACTACAAGTGCTCTGCTGGATGCACATGAGCAGAGCAAACGAATGTATTATTTTGTGCGCGTTTCGAGATAATGCGTGAGATTATTTTGTTTCATCAACCGAGTCATCGTGCATTGGCTTCTCGGTGGCGCGTGGCGATGGCGAAGAAAGTTCTGTGAAGATAACCTTCGTACAGCTCTACGGTCGTCTGTGGAACATATCCAAAGGATTCGTGCGGATTTAGCAATCTTTAGAAGTTGGAATCCGTTTTTTAACATGACATACTATATCACCTGTATTTTCCGAATAGTTAGGCATATGTGTAGACCAATGCGCACCTACAGTTCACTAGTATGTTTAAGTCACTAGTATATTTAAGTGGTTCCATGTAAAATCGGGTGAGCTCATTACCATTAGCTTGGCTTGGCTAAAATTGGCTGAGAATTTCCTAGAAAAACGCAACAGCACTGCTCGACCTGGGAATCGAACACGTACTTCTATCGTGGCAGTCCCGCTTACAACCACAGGCTAACGAGGCAGTTAGTTTTTTAGCATTGATTACTTGGTTTGGCTGCACACACGTCATTGTTGTCTTTCACTGGTGTGCCGAATCCGGGAGGCGTCTGCTTGAGAACTCATAAGCTCCTCGGCTCAGTGTGTCCGGTGCAGTGTGCGTGACGCGCCGACCCGCGGTGATTAGGGAAAGCCTGCGTCTAGTCGCTACTGAATAATGATGAACCAGCTTTCAAATTACTTTCCTCGCTAGTAGCACATACTCGAAGAGAAATGCTACAGGAGCTACAATACCGCATGTACCACTAGAAAGTCAAAGAAGAACTCATTCTGCTGTTTGTTGTTATCTTACGTCACAGATATGCAGCGGTTCTAACAGAGCAGAGAATTGCATTCATTAGTAAGACCTACAGGTGCATCATTTCATGGCGTGGAGCTTACCTTGGTATTCAGACGTACCTACTTACATAAATATAATACAATCAGTAGACCCGCATCATTATAATTAATTTATCAATATGAACAGAACCTAATGGATAAATAACTACCACATGGTTTACTACAGGACACAGGTTGTAGATGGATTACTTATGCTCACTCGCGCTAATGCGGGACTATTTTTTTATGGTAACAAAGTAATAATACACCTAAAATTCTATTAAATCGGTATTTGTATAGGAAGCTAATAGAAGCTTAGCATACCTAACCGACTAGTATCTTCAGACAATGTTTTGTATTTTTTTAAGCATTTTCCATGCTACATGCTAGAAGACGCTGGTTCGAATCCCGCCCGCCAGCCAATTTTTTCCTTCATTATAATAAAATCTTCAGACAAGATAAAATCATAACACTTAACAACCGGCATCAGCAGACAACAGAGACAAGTGGTTACGTATGCAGAGTAGCATCATCTAATAGAGTGGCGCCAAAATTACAGACGGCGACCATAAAAGTAACGGTAAGGCGACCTCTAGCGTCACGAGCGAACCTCAGGACATGCTCGGAACCTCTACAGCACATCAGAAGGTTCACTGCCTACAATATTGTATACACACGTGAAACAAACAAACTAACACGCAACAGTTTGCTCTGTTTAGTATCTATGCTACGAAACTATAAGTGTACGTGAATATGAATGAATATTTTATAATATACTTTCAATATTATGTTGTGTACATCTATTTATTTATTAATAGAAAAAGAACAGTTGTTTGAAGAATAACAAATATGAATAGGAATAATAGGTGTAGGACGAATATTAGCGGATACATTTTTTTACGAATAACAGAGTTTACTCGTTTACTGGACCAATTGGGAGGCTAGACAAGGTGCATTTTGACATTCGAATCGACAAAAAAAAATGTATGTAAATGACATTATTGACAGCCCGATTTGTCGAAAGCTTGTGTCATTTCCATACCTTTTGATTGTCGATTCGAATGTCAAAATGCAACTTGTCTAGCCCCCCAGGTCCGTTAACCTAATGAAAATGATGAGACCGCTGTAAAACTGGAACGTGACTGGAACGTCCGCGTCACGAACCTTAAGACCTTAAACTGTTTACATGCACTAAATGAATCAAAAAGGAGGATAATTAAACACGACATTGTCAGAAGAAAAATAGTCATTTATTTTCCTCATCTGCGACGAAATGGGCAGATTGGACCAAACCGACCTCTGAAAATGTACCTTCTGTTGTGTAGTGTTATTGTGTGAGCACCATTAGCTATTAAATAATCATAACATCATCATTGTCTAGCTCTGGGAACAAGAAAAAACGTTCTGACTGAGTGGCTCCGAGTAGAGCAGCAGAGAGTAGCTCTACTCTCTAGAGTAAGGGAAGGTTAGTACTGCCACGCGTACACGTACTGTTTTACTTGATACGAACCCAACGTGAGCTGCCCGACGCCGACGCCTGGCAATAGGACAACTGGACACTTGGCCGTCCATGAAGATAATGATTGCGTCAATAAAAACATAGGGGCTACAACAATAAGTCAAATACATATACAGATGGGAGCAAATCTTTATTTCGGGCAGGAAACATAATTACGATACGATGCGATTTAGTGACACTTCCACTCCGGGAAACAAACAATGTCGTGTACTTAACCACGGCGTTGCCTCGTTGTTAACATGTAGCGCTACGCGGGCGCACGCCGTGTTGACTTGCGGCTGCTTTGACCACGACAAACAGCGGCCAAACAAAGACCCTCGTATTAGGACAAGAAGCGAACAAACACGCGGTTCCTGGTACCAGCACCCGACGCCGCCACCGCCTGGTAGCACAATACACCTCCGACGTGTTTACTTACGCTACGGTTCATAAACTATAACATTTGAAATGATGAAACTAGAGAGCGCACGACAAAACCAATCGAGAATATCGTCATCTCGACAGAAACTATTTAGAAAACAAACATGGAGATATGTTTATAATAAATGAAATATCTATATGAGGACGATGTTGTCTCGTATAGACGTATTTAATGTAGGTAATATAGCGGACGCAGATTGTTAAAAAATGTCCGCGACAGCGGGAACGACGAAACCCTTCAAAAACCAAAGTCGTCCGACTCATCATTTAAGGACAGGACAGACGAATCGTATCAATAAGCTGATGGAACTTTTAGGGACGTATAAAATACGAAGTCATTGTCTTTTTTGCGCGTTCGGTTTGCGCGCGCGATGCGGCCGCGGAATACCAACAAGGTGCGCCGGCGCAATGGAATGCGCTGCCGCCATTCGCGGGACGCCTGTCACACGTCGCTCGCATCGCGACGCCAAACGCACACGGCTACAACCCTCGCGAGGACTGTCGCTGACGTGAGCACACACTTAGTTTTCCTAAACTAACGCGAACCTCAAGAAAAAACTGCCATTCAAAACGACATCCAGCTCCAACTACTTCAACTTTAGACTTTAACGTAATAGTCATATAATCCAATTCAAATGGACGGTGATGCCGTCAATTGAGAATGCTGACGATCTTTGTACGAGTTTCGGACATGGATTTGCTTAGATAACAATCGCGCTCCGAGCGAATCTGAAATGTTGATTTCTTTATCATTTTCTTTTGTTCAAAATGTTTTCGAGATCTCAACGTCTAACGTATTGCCCCAGAGATTGTATCACGACTAATTAATTAGGTTCATTAATGTTAACGACGATATATTTTATACTGTTCCTATATAAAAATGTTTTTATTTGAATCTAACAGTTCTTTGTATCAGTTCTGATCACAATCAAAGTAGTGCTGAATGCTGACAGTAATTTATGATGTTAAAGCACTTCAAGTACTTAACTGTTATATTTTTTTATACCTATCATACCTTTCTAACTTAAATATAGGAACGAATTACGATTGTGCAACATCCAGTTCCACTTTTACCCTAAAGTGTTTACTCAACGGGCGCAGCAACAAATAAATTACCCTTTTGAGACAACGGTTGAAGGTCGAACAGCGATGTACTGAGCTGATTACCTACCAGTAGCGTTGCCAGGCGTCCGGATAATGCCGGACACAGTCAAGCTTTTTAGTTGCGTGTCCGGCTAAAATAGACGGTGTCGGCCTGTCCGGCTTTCGTAAGGCTTTTTTTGGAAAAAAATGATAATTTGTCATGAATGTATCTGTTTACGTTTTGCTCGCCTCATCTATCGACAAGGCATACCTTCGGTGTATCATATTCAATTCATAATCTGGATCTTGATGTGTTTTTACACGAAACAAATCATTACTACTATTATCTTCATACAAGTATATTCACACTTGTCCAGTTTTCACGATAAGTAACTATGAAGTTATTTGAACTTGATGCGAAAATGGGGACTGCAGGAAAAGAAAATCCTATGATATTAAATAAAAACCTAGTTTTAACGAAGGTTTACCATGCCTTTTCAAATTTCATTAAGAAATTGTCAGATTATTGAATGGACTGCTTTTTTTTCTTATTACTTATGTTTTAGAAAAACTAGGGAGTTGGCTTCTCCTGACCCGGCGCACACCTCTTGCTTCACCGGACTGTCAGTGGCGCATGCGCGTACGCGTCACATTGCAATAAACTTAATACATTTAACGACGCAAAGACGTAAAGTTGACTGGAAAGTTTGAGGCGCGCTCGGCGACACAAGAAAACGCACGCCCTCATTACTCATTCTGAACTCGTCTATACAATATTTATGTCACACACCAGTGTTTTTTAGAGCTGTGTCGTTGCTCACAAACACACGCGCAGTGCGGCGCGCGGCCGCTGTTCACTCGGGTTGAGTCCTCGGTTGTGCCTGCAGATCGGATCTTCTTAATGTAATTTGTATATTGTTACCGCTACAAACAAGTTTTTATTTGTTGTGTTTTTGCAATGCATAATGTTTGTAAGTCTATAGTAAAAATAGTAGTGTTCATACAGAAATATAGAAAAGAGCAGATTAACATGCATATAGAAAAGGCAGATCAACAGTCAGCAATGCATACGGTCGTGCAACAAAATAGAATCTGCTATTATAAACAAATTATTAACACTTGCTGTCTTCATAGACATAGAGGGAGCTTTCGACAAAACCTTGCACAAGACACAACAGCATCAACTATGCCTTAAAAAAAAATTAAGTGGAACCAGTCATAAGAAACTGGATCGTCAAGCTTGTCAGCAAAAGGGCGGTTCAGATAGTGGTGAATACTAGAGCAAAGGTAGTTAGAGGATGCACTCAAAGAGTCGTCTTATCACCACTCCTAAGGAACATAGTAGTGGACAGGCTATTGAGGAGGCTGAACTAGAGATACACTACTACTGATTATGCAGATGACCTAACAATACTGATAAATGGGAGCGCTTCAGATTCTAGAAGAATGGTGTGACGAACACAAACTGTCAGTAAACCCAAAAAAGACGGAACTTATCCTTTTCAGCAACAAGAGGAAGTTACCAACTCCAACTACCCAAATTGTATAACACCAAACTCTCCCTGTCGACTCTGGTGAAATATCTGGGCGTCATCCTGAATAGGGCGAGTCATATCGAGACTAAAACAAAGAGAGCCTGTATAGCTTTTTGGCAGTGAAGAAGACTTGTTGGTATAAGACCCCATCTTTTACTAACACTATCCAAAAATCAAAAACATACGTACATCTTACAAGTAGGTACGGTATAAATAATAATAATAGGTATAAATAAATCTATCATATAGTATTGTGTCTAGTTATTAGTGTGTTTTTATTGTTTATTTTTAATTTAGTTATAGTACCTATGTACACTACGGACTACCGCACATTTTTTCATGATTATCCTGTACATCCAAAGGTTATCTGGAAGATATCGCCTTTAATGATAAAACCGCCACTGTACCCTTAGTTTAAATTGTATCTTGTCGCAAGTTGCTTCTTTGTTTGATGCACAGTAAAGATTATTCTATTCTATTCTACGGTACACTGCTACATATGAATGTTTACGTCAATGATAATTATTATTGTAATATCATACGATAGAAAACATACTGATTTCCTAACAAAAACTATAATAATTTGTCCCTATCCCGAAGATATAAGTATTCTCTAATTTTAATATCGACGCACAGTTTCAGATCGTGTTGTTTGTCAGCTGCCTGGAATTTGGTGGCATCTACCAACATTGATGGATGGAGTGAGGTTGTGCGGTACCTAGCGGGAAACTATCCTCCTTACGCGAAGGTGCTCGTGCAAAATCTTGTGAACACTTCCTGAACCAATCAGCAGAGTGTGCTGAATCTCTTCGTACGTAATTCGTCTGTTTTCTTGAATCAATTTTTTTACTGCCAACACACTTTCTTCGGTGACAGCCGTCGTAGGACGACCACTCCTTTGTTCATCCGCCAAAGTAAGACGACCGCGTTTGGACTCGCTATACCAGCGGTAGTTGGTTGCTTTTGAAGGTCCTTCATCCATAAAAGCAATTCGAAGTTGATCAAATGACTCATCAGGTTTTAAGCCACATTTGAAATCATAAAAAATCATTGCACAAAAATGTTGTCGATCAAAATTTAAGTTTAAAAAACTACAACCCGCCGACTACGGAAGAAATCAACTGAAAATCATGTAACAAGAACATAATTCCTATGTCACCTTCCAGATAAACAATTTACTGAATTGAAATCAACAACAAAAGAAACTGCTGTGTCCAAAATATAGCCGTGATCGCATGCCACCCATATTATAGGTACTTAAGTTTGCAAGCCCAGGGCATAGTGGCATGCGACCACGGCCACAAACTGGACACAACAATTCCTTTTGTTGTTGTCTGGTGTATTACTAGAAGACGAGGTTCTAGTCCTGCCCGCGAGTCGTTTTTTTCCTTCAAAGTCAAAAGAAGTTCGAGTATACTATTTCAGAAGGTATGTATGGTATTGTCACTCTGTTTTTGCAACATCTGGCTAAAATGTATCCGTCATAATTTTGTTTTTCAACGCAGTTTTCGATCTCTGGCCAAAAACCATGTCATATCATTGGTATACCTTATGCTATCTTTTAAATCAATAGGTACCTATATTTAGTAGATGAATATTGTGTAAAATGACAATAAATATAAGTCATGATGATGATATCACTCAAATAATCACCCGGCACACCCGGGCGCTTTTGAGCTTTTTAATTTCAGCTACGTTTTCCTATTACACCCGGGCTACTGCATTTCACGTTCGAGCCATGTTGCATTTTTTGCCTTTTATCGGGAATTCCATTCATTTTTTCCAGTAACTAAATTGTCGACACCAGTCTTTCAGCTCTTTCTCAACACTTCCACAAAGTTGAACAGAACACTGTTACTTGTCTTAAGGATATTAAACAAATGACTACGATCTTCAAGATCGTTCTGATGACATAGAAAAATGTAAAGATCTAGATTGGTAACATAAAGACATAGTGACAACACTCAATTATTTTGTACTTCATTACAACTGATTTCTTACACTTCTTACAACTACTGGTTTTGGCTCGAACGTGGCCTGAGTGTATTAAAGAAAACATAGCCGAAATTGAAGAACTCATGAAGTGGTCCAATCACATTAAAATCTGATTTATCCACTTCCACTAATACATCGCCTCAATTTTGTTTTCTTTAAATTGATCTATTATTTTCATGCTAAGAGACTTCAGCTTAAAAGAAGGTCTGACAAAGTACCCGAGTTTAACTATATTTTGTTAAAAGAAACAAAAACAGAGTGTATCCCAGGAAAGAAGATTATTGTATAATTACTATTTCTAATGACACGGCAAAAATAAAATTGCATGCTAGCAGTATTTAGCTAATATACAACAACAACAAATTAATACTTATTCAATTTCAAAAATATTAAACTCAACTCAAAAAGTGCACAAAACTCCACTTTGGAGAAAATGTGGCAAATGATGGCGAGTACTACCATAACATTTCCAGAACGAAAATGAGCCAAAATCACGAGATATGCATATGTTTATGTAGCGGCCTCGTTGGTCTAGTGGTCTCAAGCGCGACTGCTACGCTAGAGATCCTGGGTACTATTCCCAGGTCGAGCAAAGAGTGCCCTATTACCGACATGGGACCTAAACATACCGGCGAATTGACATTAGTACACCTCTGCCTAACCCTTCGGGGAATACAGGCGTGATGGTATGTTGTGTTGCTTCCCATATATGAAAAACAGTTTTATTCGAGTTGCTGAACTATCAGTCCGATCTAAAAAGACATTCTGATCATATTTGTTACTTTGGATTTAAGCAATATAAGTACCATTGTATTTGTACATTACCACATTTGAGAAATTACGACTTTGAATTTTTCAATACCCTATGTCCCACCTCTTCTATAGAGACAAACCACTGGGCGACGCTGGGAGGCACTGGTACTTACTGGTAGAGCTACCCTGAGTAGTATAGTTACTTAATTACCAGGATACATTTATATTTACATTAATTGTTTGCACGTCATAATTACCATGACAGAGTGCTATTTTATAAATGAATGCCTACAGTACCGCTACCGCGACATTATGAGACATGGTTTAATGCTATAAGCTGTCATAGCTAAACTATCTAGTAATTCTTGCAATTAGTACCGAAGTCGTTAGACAAGGCAGGCGTCCGGCTTGTGACAGGCCACGTTGGGCCCGCCACCTATTGTGATCATGACAAAACATCACGCACACAGCCGCACGCGCATCAATCCGTCCGCCCCACACTAGTGTGTCACTCTGTGACATCACTTAACTTTCAATGTATACGTACAATGAATAAGATCGACTGCCAGACGACCATAACGTCAAGACCTCTCACTCCCCGCGGATGCCGAGAGAAGAGGACCAACGCAGGGGTAACACGTACCTGCGCTGGGGTCACGTTACAGTGGGCGGCGTACAATGAGCGAGCTCGAGTGCTGCCCGTGCAAGTGAGTGCCATTGTTTTTCATGTGGCGCGTTTTTTCCTCGCGTTTCGGCGGCAAACGTCGCCCAATAGCCAGCACGCGGCGCGCTCATTGGCAGAGCGCGCGTGGGCGGGACGCGCTCGCAAAATCTTCGCGGCTTTTCGCGATTACCACGTTTCACTGTTTGTTTTTAGGATGTGTCTCGTTTTCAAAAATGTCGCTGTGTACCATTACACTCGCTATATCCAAGATATTATGAGCATCATGCTCAAAACACTGTTCAAGTCAACTAAAATAATAGTAAATCAAAAAGTGCAAGAGATGCACTTCAGTAAAGATACAATATTTAGGGAAAAGTAAGAGTATTTAAGAGTATTTCTTTCAAATACTTAGGTATGTATTTGACTTTTATCATAATAGGTAGGTATACTTACGACAACAGGATAAGATGTGTTGTTCTACGTCGTGTTGATGATTTAAAGATTTGAACAATATGTTATGTGGTTGTTATTTTATGATTATCACACTGGCGTGATGGTATGTTGTGTTATATAAACGAAGTACATACAAAACTATACAAAATCATTCAAGTTACATTAAATCGAATTATTCATGAGAGGCATCTTCACCAAATATCATGGTCAAATTCTATATCACCTAAGTAATTAAACATTCATAATTTGGTAAATGACTACCTGGGTACTTAGTTTTCACAGTCGGTTTACGGGGATTTTCCAAGAAACCAATCTAGGTATACAGTTTTCGTGTTCATCAAAACCGGACTCGAAGCTCCCTTGGGTATCTTTCGCTAAAAGTTTCGCTAAAAGCTCAAGGCTCGATCTCTGTTAAGTCAGCTCGGAAGAGAGAAATCAAATGTAATCGAGATCAACGGCCCTAATGTCCACTACTGTGTGTTATACATTTGTATAAAATCACTATGAGTGAAATTAAATCTCTGTCAGCACAACACGCCAGCATATTTGCCTTGTGGCAACTCCTGCCCAATGCCACGCACACGGCCGCGCCACTTCACGTCCACATCGTATCATTCATTAGGGTACAGCATATTATTTAGTATACAGTAAGTATTTCTTAGTTGCTTATTCGGTGACATTCATTTCCTATAGCAACTTTGATAAACAGTTCTTAGTAGCTCGACGCCCCAGCCTCCGACCGTGACGTGGAGACCACACGCACGTCCGCACGGTCGGACAGGAAGCATACTCGCGAGATGCGATCCTACATAAAGATAGGTGCTCCCAGCGGAACTAGTGAAGATCGTGGTGATGTGAGCCGCGCCGGCGCACGACTCGCCGGTATTTATTGCCGTTAACAAATCCAAAACCGAGCTCCTACTGAGATTCTCATAGAAAAACCAAACTAAACTTTTACTCGACCTGAGAATCAAACTTAGGACATCAAGCGTAGCAGTCTCGCTTAGGACATACACCGAAAATAATTCTTTGTATTGAGGTCCTTTGTTTTTGATTTTCAAAAGCAGAAATAAATGTCATAGATGAGAGGTATCAGCGGACATGCAGTAACCGGCGGCGTTTATAGTGTTCAGCGGGCTGCAGGCGCCGCACCTCACACCCGGCAGGGCTGGCACAGCCGCGACATAGCCAAGTCTGACCAGTCTGACAGGTAGCTCGAGTTAGGGTTTTGTTTTTTTCCCATTCCCTGCTATTTTTCGTGTCGACGAACAAATGGTTATAAGTAACACTATGTTGAGACATAAGTTGTTATATGCATGTTCGTGCCCAGTAATTGTACTGCCTATAATGTTACTCCCCAAACAAACTGGAATTAATGTTGGCTCATTACTGTTTACCGGCACAATATTTTTGTCAACGCGGTGGTATCCACCCAAAGGAACTCGGCAGTAGATTTGATTTTGTTAAAATTTTCGGGTCCTATTGCTTTGTCGTAGCCGTAAATTGACAAGTTCAGCTAACACCTATGTAGTCTTATAAGTAATTGTTTGACAAGACTTGTGACAATAAGGCCTAACCGTTTAGTTTATCCCACAGATGTACTCAAAGGAGTTTCATTTTTATATTGGTGTCACTTGGATGACTGCAAAGCGTAACTCCCAGTCCTAGCGTACACAGAATTAAGTGCATGACGCTCTTTCGCATTTAAATCAGCGTCGCCCTTCGCGACACAAAACAAACTTAATATCGGGCGAGTGTCCTCAGCGCGCTTCAAAGTGTTCTGGAGGACAGGGAGGGCCGCTGTGGAGGGGCCAGGGCGACAGGCTCGCTCATTATCCGCACAGAGTCTGTTGAATTGAGGCGGATGCGAGCCACTCGACACCTGTACCGTGTAATTGTCTCGTTTGCGCCGCTCCAACACCGCGACCGCCCCGCTCCCGGCCGGCTCGGTCTGACACCCGCGCTCCACCCCGACACTTGGGACACATTCACAAATTAATGACGTACCTAAATACCTAATATTTTTTATATGGTTACTGTATTTTTAAATATCTTATACATATATTTTAGAAGAAAAGAAATAGATAAATGTAACAGATTCGGTTTACACCAGACAGCATACTTACGAGAAACGATTCGCTCGCAGTGACTGCATCGGTTTTTTTTATACCACAAGGGTGGCAAACAAGCGTGTGGCCCACTTGATGGTAGACGGTTACCACAGCCTATGGACGTTTACAACACCGAAGCATCACTCACGAGTTCCCGACCCTGGTTTTTACCGGTTTCATAAGTAATTATTTTCATTAACTATGTTTTATTAATATTTATATAATTATTCAACTTTTAAAATCTGAAGTATGAATTTAGACGATTCATCGCAAACATGTTAATTATTAAGCAATAAACATAATAATAATAACGATGAAAGTAATGCGTTCAGTGAGTGCATAAACATGTCAATTGTTAATTGATGATAATAAAACAATCACGTGTCGTGTTTGTTATGCAAATCTCGCCTGGTTGAGATCTCGCGCCCTCGCCGCGCAGTGCCGCCGCCGTGTCGTGTCGTGCCGTGCCGCCTAGCCATAGGTACTCGAATAACAACACTCTTGTAGCGTCGCGACGATCACTTCAACACCACATTTTTACATTGTAATGAACGCATCATTTGGGAGACAAAATAAGTACCTAATTCTTTTATCAGTTCATAGGCTTTATTCCAGATATCATCAACCCATTTACTGTCACACTGTGGAGCACGTCTCCACTCAGGGATGAGACGACGATGATGGATAAGTGTGTAATCGACTGTAGAGAAATTGAAATTCTCTCAGGCATGCAGGTTGCTTTACGATGTTTACATAAGAACTGTTGAACGGTTTGGCAGTCCAAAGTCATAATATCACTAGGCTCTATTTAGGTTAGCGGCTATCCAGAAGTGGTTAAGAGGTGGTGAAACAGGTGCTTAGACTTATATTTTTGTTATTAACTTTGTTGTTTGGTAAATAAGAATTGCGAACCCAGTAGAGTAAACATAAAACAGAGTGATCTGTGTTTTATGTTTACCTTCATTTCAGTCGATATTGATATATCGACTTACACCGCGTAAAGCATTACCAACAAACAATAACATCGGTGGGGTTCGAGTGACTACGTACTGTACAGTGAGACCGTGAGACGTGTCAATCAATCGAACGTTGCGCAGCGGCCGTCGCGTGCCGCTCTAATGAATTGTTTGTCAATACTATTGAACACCGTAAACAAACCCTGTACTGTGCTAACAACGAGCCAGCAGAAGGCCCACTACTAACGACACGCGAATATACATAATGTGGTGAATGTACATAAACACACGAGGAGTATTTCAAGAGACGTAGGGCACAGCCATTTATAGCTCAAATCTGAAGCAGCCCATCTGGAGAAGTACCTCCACCTTACAGAAAACTGCAGCCAAATAAAACACTTTATTGTGTGTTTTGTTCCTGCAGTGACTAAGGTCGCCAGAGCTCCTTCTAAGGATGCGCTGTGCTGACAGCAAAAGGAATATTCCCAAAAACTGTCGGCGCATTTAATCCTCCATAAACCTCTGAGAGGTTTTTAGGGTCGGCAACGCGCGAGTGGTACCCCTGGTGTTACATTCGTCCATGGGCTATGGTAACCGCTTACCATCAGGCGGGCCGTATGCTTGTTTGCCACCTTAGTGGTATAAAAAGACTACTTATGTATTGTACTCGTAGAACTCAAAATGAACTCAAAATGATAATATTTAGTGGTCAGGTCGACGCGAGCTAATGAAGCTATCTGTACGTATAAACCGACGACTCACACAGAGTGCGTGGTGCGCGCCCGCAGCTCGTGCGCCTACTGCATTGCTTGCTGGCCAGTGCCAGTGTCAGCATATTGTGTCGTGGGAGCGGCACACAAAGTCACCGCGGGAGGCGCCGCGCCGCAGCTCAAAGAAAGGGACTACGCCATAATGATCCGTAAAACGTCACCGCTCATAAAAGACCGCAATCATTGGCAGTTATCGCATTGATATGCCGATTTTGCAAACAATAATTCTGAATTGTTTGTGAAAACATTTTCTTTTTAAAGCTTGACATACTTACCTACTTCCTGTGAGATTTTCATTTTAACTGTACCTGTGAAGTTTAACACTGAAATTCGATTCAATTCAATTCAAAATGTTTTTATTTCAAATAAGCTTTTACAAGCATTTACTAATTCTAGTCGGTTCCAAAATGTTAGTCGTATGGAGAAGAAAATGGCAAGAAACACCATGGATACTCTTTTAAAATAAAGTTCTTGCATTTTTTCAAGCCCAAGCGCGAATGCTACGCTAGAGGTCCTGGGTTCGATTCCCGGGTCAAGCAGTGTTGTTGGGTTTTTCTGTGAAATTTCCAGTAGCAGCTCAGACTCTGGATTGTTCCCCGGTTGATGACAATAGACCCGCCCCCTAAAACATAGAACCTAAACATATCGGCGAAATGTGGGTATACATTAGTACGCCTCTGCCTACCCCTCCGGGGAATACAGGCGTGATAGTATGAATTCACACACAGTTCCCTCGAAATGATATATTTGTTTTAGTTAGTCTAAATTAGGTTTTATTACCCGAGTGCCAAGGAACGATTATGTTTTTCTCGTGTCAGAGAAATTCACAAACATATTTATGTGCATACAGCACATAAATATGTTTGTGAATTTAAAAACCTTATTATCTTTCAAACGACTGGATGGTTTCTTTTTATACCGCTCAGGTGGCAAATAAGCATACGGCCCGCCTGATGGTAAGTGGTAACCATGGGCGTACACAGGGGGGGGGCAGCTGCCCCCCCCCCCCCCCCCTGGAACTTGGATGCCTTTGAACTGAACTGAACTTTCGTGTAGTGTGTAGGACGAAACAAACTTGCCCCCACAAGTTACAATAACACTGGCAGTAATAAATTGTCAAAATAGAAAAATATTCACTTGGTTACTTTTTGTCAACAATTAGTTGCTACAAAAACAATTTTGTTGCACAAACCAATCAAAAAAGATAATAATAGATTATTCTAAAAAGTGTTTGATGGCTTGAAATTGGTTGTCTTATCATTTTTCATTTCAAATGATCATTTAGGATTTTGTTTGTAGGATTATTAGGATAAAGAAAAAAAATTGTTTCTTTGCTTGTGCAGCGTGGGACGGTATCCAACGAGATGCACCAATGACCTGGTAAAAGTCGTTGAATGTAGGTGACTCCTGGCATACGATACGACCGGTCCCAGTGGAAGTCTATGGGACACCCCTTTATTCAGCAATGGACCTCTTTTGGCTGTTAGGATGATGATGATGATGACAAATCAACTGATTGCAAAATGTAAACTGCACCATAAGTTGGTGAACAGTGTACCAGCGTTGTTGCGGGCGGTCGTCTTAATTTTTAATTTGTCCGGTCCGACCCCCCCGGTGGAGGACGGCGGCGGCGGGTAATCCGGCCCGGCAATAAGCCCGGATCAACGTCTCTAATGAAAATTGTCGCCCGGCAAACAAGGCCGATAGATGTCGTCGCTAAATTAAACTATTTCGCGAATATATTAACAGAGCCCGCAGTTTGGACATGCGCCTCCTTCCCTGATAGACGTTAATTACTGCCAGCCCGACTGACATGTCTCCCCTTTCATTTTTATTAGCTTCGACTCGTTTGCCTGACTATATATTTATTATAGGCAATATAGGTTTATAGTTTTTACCGGAACTGTTGGATAAGCAGACCATCAGCAGGTACCACTCTATCTAACCCTTTAGGGATACGTACAAATTCAGCCTGCCTATGTTAGTGCTCACGAAAAGTCGAAAAGTAATCGGTATTATTGACAACATTCCAACACGCGAGTATTTTTATTTAAATATAATCTATAGGTAGGTACTTATATAGTAACGATAAATTTATGGACCTATTGATGTAGCAAGTATCTAGTAACAAAATGAGCTCTGTGACTGCAAGTGATTTCTAATTTGGTAAGGTATTTAATGTTAAGTATCAGAAAAAGCACCGGGAGCTAGCAAAAATGTTGTGCGTGTGTATATATATACAGAGACGTGATTACAGATAATTGAGAGACAACCCTTGACACGCGGCGAGCGCGCTGCGTCCCGCCCGCGCCGCGCCCGCGCCGCGCCGCGCACTGTAATTAAAACGCAGCCATGCGCGAAAGCTGCGACCCTCGACGTCACACACACACACGCGCGCGCACGACGCACTTACCACCCGTTATGACCGCCTCGACGCCTCCACGCCTCGCATTCAACAAACTCTTTTGTCAATTGCTAATAACATGTACCTAGGCTAGGTGTGTATACTACTCCTTAACGGATAGCATATTTTATAAACGTCCAACCTAAAAAAATAATGTTTTATCTTAATTGAAATATATTAAAATATTTAAAGAATAACTGGTTTAAAATTAAGTGCAGCCTAAGGAACCGTCATCATTATGATCATCACCATTAAATTCATCATCAACCCATTATTAACCCACTGCTGGGCACGGATCCCCTGCCACGCTGGCCTAGTGCGGGTTGGCAGACTTCACACGCCGCCAGTCACCGGCAAGAAAATCTCTCAGGGATGCAGGTTTCCCAACGATATCATTTATTACCTACACGATATTATTATTCATATTCAAGGTCACGATATTATCCTTCACCGTTGTATTTGAAATCGAGACCTACCACTTGGCATTCCAGTGGTCCTTGGCACACCTAGTGCCTGGGCTATCACGGCTAATTAATTAATAATTGTCATTTAATCATCATTTCAACCGGTCGTCGTCAAAAAAATTTTTTGTCGACGTCTGTGGTATATTGGTTCGAGTACCGGACTGCTGATCACGAAGTCGTGGGTTCGATTCCCAGGGGACACAAACATATATGTGATGAACTTAAGTGGTTGTGTTTGTCTGGGTGTTTCTTATTATAAGTAGATATGTATTTACATAAAAAGTAGTATATAAGTATTATATCCATTGTCTAGTACCCATAGTACAAGCTCTGCTTAGTTTGGGACTAGATGGTGCTGTGTAAAATGTCCCAGGATATTTATTATATTTATTTATGGGGAATTTTTAACTGCACCCCTATTTAGAAACTTAAGCAAACAAAATTTCTCTACTAATAATCTACTGAATATCAAATAAATGACTGTACTACAAATTAACTACTTGATTACCTAAACATGTTGTACTAAAAAAAATTTAAAATTCATCATCTAGCTGAAACCACAGATATACGCATTTTGAAACAATATTACTCACCGTAAAACAAAAATACTGATTTGCACACAAATTATTCAATATTACAGCGGAATTTCCAAAATTATTTTCTAAAACTGCATAACAAATAATGTATGTTTACTGTATTTATTATTAAATTATAGAGTGCTAAATGAATATGGAGTAATGAACATTACCATCTAAAAAAAAAATACATTCGCAGTCGCATTGAGAACCTCCTCCTTTTTTTGAAGTCGGTTGAAAAGGGTATTTACAGTTAAGGTATTAAATACCACCCTTTATATATTATTTATCGTAGTCCCGTACATGTCACGGAATTCATAACTCGAGTTCTCAAGGCATTGAGATTGTTTTCCCATCTCGTCTAGGTAAAGACAAATTTCTCTAATAGGTACGCGCCTGGAGAGTTCTCGATCAGAAACCCTAGGACACCGTGGTGAATTCTATAGTTGTAATAAAAAATAACAGCTATTTACCTCAGTCACAGAGATTGTTATCCTCATTTCTAGTAAATCAAGGGATCGTCCGTATTGCGTGAGAGTGCGATGACGCACGTATGCAATAAATCTGCGCAGAGGCACCCACACACGCACACACCGGCACCGAACATGCAGCGAGTGTAAGCCGGACTCACACCGAAACGCGCGTCACACGTGTTAACGGATACCTATTGAACAACACCCGGAGATATTATCAGTTCTATAGAAATGGAATGGAACGGTCGCGGTTCATAGAGACGTGCACCTGTGTCTTTGTGTGTCATCCTAAATCATATCCACCAGAGGAACCCTTTGCTCCATTCTCCACGGCCGCCAGCGCGTCGGCTCTGATGATATATGTGGGACATCACTGATATAGTCTTAGAAACATGCTGGAAATAAGTTCACGGTGTTAATTAATTTCCAACTACTTGGGTAAATCGAATCTGGCCATGGAATGGCCTCGATTAACTAAGACTGAATTTGCATAGAAGTCATCCCGGAACAACAGAATCATCTTAGTTATTTTTAGTGGCGCGCAAACATACATTTAAAAAAAAAAGTAACGTAATAGTTTTATTTGAATAATAGTTACTGACTATAAACTAGATACAGACTATAGAAACTATACGTCAAAGTAATTCTCAAAAGGTCCCATTCATGTAGGGAGCAAAGTACTAAAGTATCCACTATTTTTTCGAAGCAGATCTATTGACATAATTTATTGTTTATTTTATTACAAGTTTATATACATATACTATACGCGAAAAAACTTTTCTCTCAAACTAATATACTAAAAAGGCTACTCCCTGCACGTGAAAGAACTCGCGGGCAAACGCTACTATTCATTATTTTGTCTAGACAGAACATTTGTGGAACTTAGAGAACATTCGAGCCGCACTTTATTGTCAACTGATCGCGAGGGAATAAAAAATAATGTATAATCAACCTACTGTCAAGAAGATCGTCACTCAGGAGTTACGCATGTTGCAGGTTTTTCACGATGTTTTCCTTCATAGGAAGCGAGTGATAAATTAATTGCACTAATTAGTTTTTACAGCAGAAGAAAAGCTATAACATTTTCCTATTTCTTTATTCTTCTATTTCTCCTCCTACTTCTTTATTAATAATAATACAAAACATAGAATCGCTCACAAGAGGGGCCCATGGCTAAGTTATAACTACGCTGATCAACCGATCTGCGAGGTTAAGCTGCGTTTGCCGAGGTCAGACAGTGGATGGGTGACCATTCTTAACACATCGAGACCCCTCCGTGCCTCGGAGAGCACGTAAAGCTGTCGGTCCCGGTTGTCATACGAACACATATGACAATCGTTAGTGGTTGGTAGTCAGAAGCCCAAAAAGCCTGACAACCAGTCTATCCTTCGAATATCGGTATTGCCCAGAAATGGGTTGCGGAGGTCTGATGGCAGTCGCTTCGTGTAAAATACTGATATTCAGCCGCATCTGGTTAGACTGGAAGCCGACCCCAACATGGTTGGGAAAAGGCTACGAGGATGATGAGGATGATACAAAACGTAGAATATTATAAGAATATATAAATTATTCCACATTTCTTAAATTAAAATAATAATAATGTGTTATTTTATTTCGCAATTATATTTATGTAATCTCTTTATTTTGTTTTTGAGGTTTTTGAACTTGAGAATGTACTTATAGAAATATACTGGTATAAAAGTGCGATAACAGGACTCGACCCTGAACTCAGAACTATATAATTATGATGACAGGTACTACTTATTTGACAGGAATGCAAAAACACGTCTGATAACTTGTAAAGATTAGTTCTAAGTAATGATATGTTTACAACGTTGAGAAATTGCTGTTATTACAGAAACTAATGGTTATGTCATCGACGCGTCGAACCTGCGCGGATTCGGAGAAACGGCGACCTTCAGGTGAGTGAGAAAAAACGCAACCCATGTCACACTAGCTCTGCGGCCCGGCTACCTACAGTCTACACTGCTACAGCCACCCCGCCACCGGCTACCTGACACCAGCGCGATACCTGGCCATCTGATTAATCGCCGCCCAAACTACACGTGTTATCATCAGATAACACGAGATCAGAAGGCACGCCTCGTAAGTATATGTTATTTATACAATTATTAACATAGTTGGACAGTTTTTGCTAAAGTAGAGTAACGGTACTTTATTCTGTTTAGTAGTGGTTGTGCGCCTACTCTACACATAATTTGAATAATCGTCAATCCATCCGTGACTTAATTAGATTTTTCAGATTAAAACAATATAAAATATGTTAACAAAATGAGTGGATAATGTACCTACGTATAATGTTCAGCAGCCAGCACGCATCGGCGCGGCGTGGCGCGGCGCACAAAGCACCTTGCACAATAGGTGACTCGACCTCGTCTCACGCTACCTCCAAAAATCAACCAATGAATTAAATTGGTGGAAAAAACATTTAGAAATATGTGACAGGAGCAATATTTTCAAATTGTCTATATGAAAGGATCTCAGCGTGATATATTACGGCGGCAGCGTCCGCCGCGGTCTGATTTATACAGCGCGCACTACTATCGCACCGCACCGCACCGCACCGCACCGCACCGGCGCAGTCCATAACAGAGCTTGATAAAGTGACGGCTCAATAGCGGACACTCCGAGCCCCGCGGGTCTCCACTTCTTCACGACACAAAGCATGTCACGGGGTTGTTAGTACGGATCGCAAGCGGGTCTTCAATCGCCTCTTTTATCGTAAATGAGCCTGAACCTCGCATCGGCCGCTGTAAGCTGTGTCCTTTGTAGAGATCAATAGAGATCGACGTCTGTGGTCTAGTGGTTCGAGTACCGGACTGCTAATCACGAGGTCGTGGGTTCGATTCCCACAAGACACAAATATTTATGTAATGATGAATATAAGTATTTGTGTTTGTCTGGGTGTTTCCTATGTATAATAAGTATTTATTTACAAAAAAAAGTATATAAGTATTATATCTATTGTCTAGTACCCATAGTACAAGCTCTGCTTAGTTTGGGACTAGATGGTGCTGTGTTAAAATGTCCCAAAATATTTATTTATTATCAATGTCGAACCCGAAGCCTGAGGTAGCAAAAAGTATTAGATAATAATAATAATCAGGACGTTCAACACGTACTATGGTCCACTGCTGGACTAAGTGCGGAAAGCTCCACACAGGAGTGGGTTCTCCATGATGATGATGATCACGACGTTTAGCAGCTTTGGCTGCCCGGCTGAGGCAATCTAATGTGATTAATGATCATAATTATGCAGCAATAACTCGCAGAACATTGATCAGACATAATCACTGGCATGTTGGTACATAGGTACGTAAGCGCTTAATATATAGTTGTGCTATGATTAAGCGGTATCCAGTAAATCAATGTTGTGTTACATATTGCTCATCTCGATCCGTGATTACATTAGTCGCGCACAGTTACAGAGCGGGTGACACCGCTACGGATTAGTATTGGCAGTAGCGTGATGATATATAGCCAATAGCCTTCTTCGTTAAATAGGCTATCTAATACTGTTTTTTTTAAACAAATATACAAACAAACTCTTTAGCTTTATAATGTCAGTAAGTATAGATAACATAAAATGCCTACAAATTATAAATTATGTGTAACATGTTATATGCTCTCACACACACTACGTAATAAATACGTTGAAGCAGTGCAGGTCATTAAATTGCCATCCTGTATACTAAGTAAAATACTTACGCTGATAATATATTACTCAGATACCCATACTTAGACACGATACAGTACAGAAATCATAAGTACCAATCAGATAAGTCAGAGTGTGCGTATTTTGAGGTAAGAGGTAGAGTCTAAGACATAAACCACACCACACCACACCTCCGAGAGAACAAATCAACAACACATCTAAAATTATGACATATTATCACAGGTTGTATCGTCTCGTGCAAGTTCCGCAGCGTCGCGTAGTCGGCGTCGTCGTCTCGCACGGTAGTTGCCGCACGCGGCACGGTGCGGTATGTGGGGGGAGGTAGTTACTGCCTACCACTAACTATAAATTATGGGGCCACCAATTAAGATAACGCCACGCATGCTCTGCGGACTGCAACCACACAACGATACGAAACTTGTAAAATGTCCCCAGAAATGTCATCTCACTTGCATACAGCTTCATGAGTTAGAAATTTAGCTAACTTTAAAGAAAGAGTACTTACCACAAATGGGACGTCGATAGCCCAGCCGCCCCAGCGAGGAAGGTGAAATAACCCCTCGTAAGGTATGAGTGAACAATCGACAATACCTTGATTTTTACCTTTGGATTTAAAACAAAAACATGAGTTATATGAACAAAACGGTCGGCGTTCATTGTGCGGGTGGTTTGGGAGCCATAAGTTACATGCGTATGAGCGGCCGCGCGCCGTCGTTATAGGAAATAAAAGAGAAGCGGCGGAACAATAGCGCGGTCAATACGGTAGCGCAGATTTGCATATCGCGCATCGACTGCTGCGCCCGCGCCGGCCGCCGCACACCCGCGCACCGCACTCCGCCGCCCGGCCACAGGGCTGGCTGCTCACATCGCAAGCTACTGTGTCTGTTTGGGAGGAGTACAACTGTACAGGTAACTAAAACTTTTCTTAACCACTACACTAACTTAAACATAGCTCCGTATCTTATATGTCTGTCATCATCATCTGACATCCATTTTTTTATGAATAATTTCTCAGTATGAATAAGACATCGGTAGCCTGTAGTTGTTGACTGAAGTAGTAAGCGGCAGCCCTGCGGGCGCGGCGCGGCGGCGGCAGCGGCGCGCACAAATACAACAATTGTTGTTTATCGTAGCGCACACGATATTTTCACTAGCTTTTGTTTTGCTAACTTAAATTTATAGTGCTTTTTATTAAGCCCAATGACTTCAACTAAATATTAAAGAGTATATTTTATCGATTCTCACACGAAGACCCCGAAGGAATTCTGTAACAATATCTAAGACACCACCTTAGATACCACCATATCTGGCTAGGTGTAAACGATGTAACGATGTAAAGTATTTACCAACTTTTCAATATGATCAGAGCTTGCGACATTCATTAATATGGCAAGCATGCAGCTCACCCCGCTCACCTGATGCTAAGTGATCACTGCCACCCGCAGACATCTGGTCTGTTTGCATTGACAAACCGACAATGCTGGAGTGAATGAGTGTTCTTGACCATGGAATGACGACTTGCGGAACGTGACTGGCAGCGATATCTGCGGACCAGCTATTATGACTATGTTACAATACAAGACAGGTACTTGGCGGATCTCTGCCATGGTCGTAGGTACCAACCAACAACGGGTGTCAATAAAAAGTGACGCGTGTTTCTGTCACGTGCGACAACGTGACACATTACCATCCATTTGAATTGAGTGACAGCGGCCGGAGATTTTCCAGAATAATCCATTAGGTATGTTCCATACACATGAGCTGAGTCCTTCAAATACCCGCTGCGTGCCCTATTTGTAGGGTGGCCACCTCCGCCGCGTGACACGGTGATACACAACACGTGACGTCCGTAGCCACAGCGTGTACAAATTATACATTGAATATGTTAAATAATGGAACTAGCTAAATGTATTGCCAGGATTGGACACAGTAGAGTGGAAGGAGCCCTAAAGTACAGTGGGAGTACTGTAGGCAATGCATATCAGACACAACGCACTTCAGCATCAGCAACGCCTCTGATGTTGCAGATGTCCACGGGCGGTGATGACTACTTAGCATCAGGTAGACCGTCTGGTCGCTTACCGACTCATAGGTACCTACCATAAGAAAACCTTAAGGTAAGTTGAAGTTTTTATATGGTAGGGTAATTTGCTGTTGCAGGGTAATTTTGAATTCAATGACACTCTGTTAGCCTAAATTACTAATATTGGTTTTTGTAGTAACTCGGGATAAAAATAGCAGGTATCCTATGATCGAGCAATAAATTGTGTATTGCGCCTGTAACTTTATTGCGTGACGACTTTAATTAAATTGTTGCCGTTGTATAGTATTGCGTAGCATTACCACTAATTCAGTTGATTTCGGCAGCTAAAATCGGTGAATCTTGGGAAGAGAAGCTTCGCACGGTAGGTTTTTGTCGCGCCATATCCCAGAGTAATTCCCAAAATGGCCCCACTCTAATGTTTAATTCAATCGATTTCATTAGGCAGTGTTTTTCAGCGTCGCCGGGTCACTATAACAATACATACATATGTATGCGCCGCTAATAAATTGGTCGGAGCCGAGTTTTTAGCGTCTTGTCCGCACGCCGCACCGCCCCGCACCCCTACGACGTGTGCCAGCCAGCTAAAGACCAGTGACACAATCCCGACAATTAGCATCGTGCCTCACTGTCAACAACCACCTATATTTTAAAGTGTTACCATACAGTAGCTCAAGCACGAGTCACTGTAGTAATGGAGTAGTTAACGTAATCGTATCGAGTCCCAATTATTTTGTATGGAACACTGATAAGCGCTGCGGCGGATGTCAAGGGAACTAAAAAATAGCTACGGATTTGTATGAAAAACGATAGCATGAGTTCGTTTCTGACGGATAGTAAAGTTAAAATCGTGGAACTAGAAGGCTGGTTATCATTAACGAATAGTAAGATTTTTCGTTAACTACTTTATTACTACAGTGACTCGTGCTTGAGCTACAGTTGTGAGGTCATTATCATTGGCCACAACATCTTAACAGATGATTGATACAGTGCTCGATTTGGGTATAACAATGCGGCTAGCTTGTAGAGCATTGCCTGAAGCATTTCTTTTTGTTACTTGTCAAGCCACAAAAACGCTGCACTGGCAGCAAGAGGAATATTCCATCTAACTCTCGGCGCAGTGAGTCCCCTATAAACCTCTAAAAGGTTTTTTGCAGGATCGGCAACGCGTTAGTGACACTTCGGTGTTAGTAAACCGTCGCCGCCGTTCGTCGTCTACCATCAAACGGGCCGCATTGTTGTTTGGCACCCTTGTGGTATAAAAAAAGTTTCTAAATATATTGTAAATAATAAGATAAAGGTATTGTATTTTAAATCCTATTCTTTAATCGATATTATTGAGATGTTTACCAAAGCTATATATGTTGTGTTGGCCTGTAATTGTTGCACTTGGGAAGATTAATTACTGTTATTATGTCTGTAAATTTTCTGGTGTGAACAACTATCGGCTAACCAAATTAATAAATATATTAATAAAACCTACACGGTTAGCTACACTTTACGCTAGACTAGACTAGACTCTGCTGTAGACTCGACATTTCATAGTGCCTGTAATGCCTCGCGGGCAAAAGCTGTTGACTAATATAAAATCAGAAACAACGTGGCGGAACAAACTAGACTCCTATTTAGAAGATTGGGCTCATAAAGCCTTAAGCCGTGAGCAGTGGAAGGAGAGCAGGGTGGACTTTACCTTGCAGTGGGTGCAACCGGCATGATCAGCCCGGCCTGCTCCTGAAAGCAGCTATACTAAACACTTGCAGGCTGTAGGAAAGTTTCTGCAGTGCGAACCCGATAACGCCAACACATGACATATTCACATGCCACATTTATACATTCCCAATGTATGAGCAGTTTGCCCGTACACTGAGATGTGTTAGTTGTTGGGATGTTGATGTTGATGTTGATGTTGATGTAAGTTGTTATGTGTTTGTTGTCACCGAAGACGGGATGTTCACAGAAATAAAAGTCCTGGGTTTGTATCCGTAATCAGTGAGAGTATTTAATATACTAAAATTAAAAACAACAAATAAAATGAAACAATAAGTTGTAAGTAGGTCGCGCCGTAAAGGCGTGATTGCTTATTCAGCAGAATGACAAAACAGTAGACTAAGTTAAAAAGCAAAACAATTAAAATCATGTGACGATGCTCGTACATCCTGCCAACTACAAAAAAGAAAGAAATTAAATATTAAGTAAAGTTATATAAGATAATAAGTAAACGTAGGTTGTATACGTCAAAATGTTCTTGGTTTGCGCTGAATGAAATAGGAGATGTCTCGTTGTCCACCCTGTTGGAGTATGCTTGCTGTCGGTGTTCAGTGGTTTGGTCTCCCGCTGATCCGCTTCCTTCCGTATGTTCCGATGGTGACACCTTGTTTGTTACTGGTATATAGATGTCTTCATCATTTCCAATTTTCAGATTGCTTTGCAGATTGTAGTGTGAGTGAATGAGATGGTTTTCACCGCGCATCATGCATCCTGCCGCTGTGGAGATCGTTCCTGTATTACGTAGTGTCTGTGACGTAATACCAGCTGGACAGAAAATGCGCATGGTGCATTCCTCGCCACATGTAAACAGCTAAGCGCCCTTGATGTGTAGGTTGATCCATTTATTTATGCAACTTGATACGTCCGTGCGGCAACTTGATGCTCCACGATTGTTTATAATATCGGCTTCACATAATTATGTTTGTTGTAGTTTTTATTTCATATAAAGGCAAATCGAAATGACGTAAAACTTGATGTGTATTTATATCTATACATGATTGTCTTTGCTGTTCGTCCAAGGGTATCATCAGGTCCTTTTTTGAGTTTCAACAGGAAGTCGGGATAGCTTTGTTATAGGCCTTTTCATAACGTTGGATTTAGTTTTCACTGTAACAACTCTGACTAAGTTGTCAGCTCCGGGATGTGTTTCTATAACTCGTCCCAAAGACCATCTGGCAGGTGGCACATGCTCTTCCTTGATGAGAACCACATCACCCTCTACAATGTTCTGTGTAGGAATTTGCCATTTTCCTCTTAGCTGTAACGTTTGAAGGTAATCGTTTGACCATTTCTTCCAGAAGCCTTTGTACATGTTTTCTGTGAGACGCCATCGTACAGTAAGGCTGGTGTTGTCAATCTCTGACGTTACAGGAGGAGCGAGAACAGGACCACCGACTAAAAAGTGTCCCGGTGTCAAATAATCGATGTCATCGGGATCATTTGTTAAGGCAACAAGTGGTCTTGAGTTGAGGCAGGCTTCTATTTGTACTAGCAAAGTTGTAAACTCTTCGTACGTTAACTTTTGTTCACCAAGAACGCGTTTCAGATGGTGCTTCATGCTCTTCACTGCAGCTTCCCACAGACCCCCAGCTGTAGGCCACGATGGGGCATTCAAATGCCATTCAATGCCGTACTCGGAAATGTTGTTAAAGAGGTCGTCCGTCACTATAAGCTGCAGTGCCTCTTGACGTTCTTTTGCTAGTGCCTTTGCTGCGCCGATAAAGTTGGTTCCATTGTCGCTGTAAACATGTTTCGGAGTTCCACGCCGGGCACAGAGTCGTTTTAAAGCTGCTAGAAATGTAACGGTGCTGAGATCTGACACTAACTCAAGATGAATAGCCTTGGTGCATAAACAAATAAAGATAGCTATGTATGCCTTTACTGTTTTAATGCCTCGCCCCTTATTAGCCTTAATTTCCACATGACCGGTGAAATCTACACCTACCTACCTAGCTACATTGACACTTCTTCCCCTGCAGAGTAAACCGCCAGTGGTTTATTTTGCAGTGCACTTGGCCTAGGCCCGTGGCAGTCAGTTATACAGGATAACCGGAGAATAAAAAAATATATAAGGCCCAGAAAGTATCATACCTACCTAAATAAAAAATTACATAATGCGAGCATTAAAAGCTCCCCGAACGGAAAACAGCAATCCGAGACACGCGACCGACGACGGATGATCCGGCGACTTTTTTACGACAACAAAACACTGCGGAAGTTATGTTTCAAGGGCATTACGCACAGATCATTAAACTCCATTCTCCTCTCCTAAGTCAAACGCGACTATTTATTACTGTACGCTTTGACAACCTTGTCCGGCAGCGGTACGCATTGGCGGGACGCCCCCGTGGCTGGCGGCACCAGTAATACTAACCCTAATTACGCCGCTCTAAAGTTGCTTCTACGTTGTCATTCTCAGCGTTGCTGGAGACGCATTCGTGGAGGGTTGTCAGCAAAGAGAATTATCTCGTGAAAAGTTATACTGTCATTATTTTATGACGACTTCATCGAGGGTAACATTGGTCACGGTGCGCGTGCCAACGGTCTCGAAACTTGTGAATTCATACTAGAGTAGTTTCAAAGAGGGCAGAACACCGTTATTGTTTGTTTGTCAAGTAGTTACCAAAACATAAATTAATGTTCATGAGTGAACAAATTTCCCGTTCTAATGTTGGAAATGTTAAGGTTATATATCCACGTTTAATATTATGAATGCGAAAGTAACTCGGTCTGACTGTCTGTTTGTTACCTTTTTACGCCTCAACGACTGTCTATTGATTCGTTTCCGTAATGACGCTGAAATAGATACTGTACACGATCCAACAAAAATCAAACCCTTTTTTACGTAGATGTCTAATAGTTGTGAACATACTATGGTATGCGCCGTGTTGCACAAACAAACCCGTATCAATTCTTCAGTTGCAAAACACCCTTACACAATGCCTGTGAAAGGGTGCGTGACTTATTCTAACAATAGGTACCTAGCTTAGGGCATTTCGGCTTCAAATACTCTAATATTTTAAAGATATTTTTTTACTTGTCATTTTAAAACTCATTGCTCATTGCTCACGTGCTACCTAGGCTTCTTGATGTATAGTTAATAACAAAAATTTTGGGTTCTAACTGTATTACTAACAACTACTACCCTGTAAGTAACTGTTAGTAATTATTTAACATCAAGGCGCCTAGTGCCTACCATCCTAGTCAACCCGTAAGACGCCATAAAATCCGCGAAAATAATAACGCGATAAATCGTAAAATGTTAGTAGTTTTTTTTCAATGTCTAAGAAATATTCGCGTATATGCTGACTGAACCATGAAGTAATTTTATTCAAATTTTAATTCCAAAATTTTGATCCTATGAAGAAAAAGGCAAGAAGCTCATTGGACACTTTTAAAATAAGAGTATCTACTAAGTGAATTTTTCACTGGTACAATATTGTGGTGAGTAACAGGATGTGTGGACATTGTAGCTAGTTTAACATCGAATTTATATAACACTAGCTTCCCGCCAGCGGCTTCGCCCGCGTGGTCTTTTAATTTTTTCCCCCGTTTTTGCAAAATTTTTCATTACTACTCCGCTCCTACTAGTCGTAGCGTGATGATATATAGCCTATAGCCTTCCCCGATAAATGGGCTATCTAACATGGAAAGAATTTTTCAAATCGGTCCAGTACTTTTTGAGTTTATTCGTTACATACAAAAATACAAATCTTTCCTCTTTATAATATTACTAGCTTTTTGCCCGCGACTTCGTCCGCGTGGAATAGTTACTTTGTTCCATATGAACTTTCATCCCCTATTTTATCCCCTTAGGGGTGGACTTTATCAAAATCCTTTCTTAAGGGATGCCTACGTCATAGTAGCTATATGCATGCAAAGTCTCAGCCCGATCGGTTTAAAATTGACAGTTTCATACAAACTTTCATCCCCTAATTTATACCCAGGGGGTAGAATTTATCAAAATCCTTTCTTAGGGGATGCCTACGTCATAGTAGCTATATGCATGCAAAGTCTCAGCCCGATCGATTTAAAATTGACAAAGTTTCATACAAATTTTCATCCCCTATTTTATCCCCTTGGGGGTAGAATTTATCAAAAACCTTCCTTAGGAGATACCTACGTCATAGTAGCTATATGCATGCAAAGTCTCAGCCTGATCGGTTTAAATTGACAAAGTTTCATCTTCTATTTTATCCCCTTGGGGGTAGAATTTATCAAAATCCTTTCTTAGGAGATACCTACGTCATAGTAGCTATATGCATGCAGTCTCAGCCCGATCGGTTTAAAATTGACAAAGTTTTCATACAAACTTTCATCCACTATTTTATCCCCTTGGGGGTGGACTTTTTCAAAATCCTTTCTTAAGGGATGTCTACGTCATAGTAGCTATATGCATGAAAAGTCTCAGCCCGATCGGTTTAAAATTGACAAAGTTTCATACAAACTTTCATCCCCCATTTTATCCCCTTGGGGGTAGAATGTATCAAAATCCTTTCTTAGCGGATGCCTACGTCATAACATCTACCTACATGCCAAATTTCAGCCCGATCCCTCCAGTGGTTTGGGCTGTGCGTTGATAGATCACTATGTCAGTCAGTCAGTCAGTCAGTCAGTCAGTCAGTCAGTCAGTCAGTCAGTCAGTCAGTCAGTCACCTTTGAGTTTTATATATTTAGATATAGTGTAGAAAATTAAAGATTCTCAGCATCCGAAAACTTAACCATCCTAAGAAAAAACAGAACTAAGAACGTCTATAATAAGACTCATCAAAATAAATACCTATGACCTTATAGCTAAAATATACTCACATTTGCAGTTTCAGTTTATGGTTAACAACACTAACTAGGTACATGTAATATCAAGACTTTCAAGATACGAATTAAACAAATTAATAAATGATATCGAATGCCCAGCAGAAAATGCGTGTACCTTTAGGGACAGAGAAGCCTCAGGCGATTGTGAAAAAAGCCGGTCGCCTTTCAGCTTCATTTATTTACATTATGTACAATTAAACTGACAATAAAGATTACAATGAAACTGCATAAATTACGGAAACTCATTACATATTTATATATTATGCCATCTGTCGCCACAGTACCAGACTACGCAACGTAGCTACGTACAACTCGAATGCATGCACGCGCTCGCAGCGGACCATCCTACCGACCGCCCCCATATACTCGTTCTAACTGAAATAAATAGAGGGCGCTAGTGATCTAAATCTGAATTGAGAGCTTGGCAAAACATCTTTTTCGTTGAAATGTTTTGGTAGTTTACATTTTAACACGAAGTATTATGCTAATTCCATGGTTAATAATCATACAAGCTGACCTCTTTTATCGGGTATTGAATGAAAATGTTGACCAAAAACAATAGAAGAGGTTCACCCTTATTACTTTTTTTAAACAATCAACGAAGATATGGAATTTGTTTGGTTTTTGTAGCAAATGTGTAAATACATAGTTATTTAGTGTTAAGATAGATAAGGTTCCTTTTTGCTTGTGGGATTAATTTAACTAAAACAACGTCTTCTTTTTACGATTATTATATTTGCACTAAAATAAGCTCAGTGGTGTGGACTGTATATAGATATAGGTAGGTATCTACACGTTAATAGATTCGCATAGGCACAGCTGTGTTGCGTTTACTTTAATCTAACTGGACATTCCGCCCACCAAAGAACATAGTTCTTTATTTACTCCTCTTCATCTTATACCTAGCTCCTAACACAATTATTATAAGGTACTTAACTAGGTAGTCTCATTATCCAAAAAAAAATCTGTTCTCATATAAGCAGTTATAACACAACTAACATAAACCATGACAAATACAAAAAGAAAAAACTTCACTATCATAGTAGGTATACAACCAAAAAAAATACACAGTAGGTATGGTAAGTTGAGCCGCCCACCGTGGCTACTAATCCATAAAATTAAAAAAAAAAAAAACTGTAAATAGTTGTGACTACTTGATACATAAAATAGTATGTAAATATACTTAGTTACATAGATAACCTACCACAACAACTAAAAACTCTAAAGTAACAACTAAAATTAAAACCAAATTAACATGAAATTTTATTTTGTAATGACACATACCTTACTAAGTGGACGTTTAAATTCTCCAGTTTTACATTTGACTGATACTACACGGGTTATGTTGTCAGGACCTGTATGTTTCTGTACAATTTTACCAAGCATCCACTTAGCAGGGGGGATATTATCCTCTTTTAATATAACAATATCTCCTATTTCAGGTTCAGAACCTTTTGAATTCCACTTATATCTTTGGTTTAGATTAACAAGATATTCTTTATGCCACCTATTCCAAAAATCGTTAACAATTTTTTGCGTCAGCCGCCATCGATCTAAACCTACTACATTATATTTAGTGTAATCATCATCAGCTACATTTAATAACGGCTCCCCAATTAAAAAATGGCCAGGTGTCAGGGGGAGTGGGTCGGTTGGATCGTCACTAAGTAAAGTTAGAGGTCGTGAATTCAAACAGGCTTCCACTTGCGTTAGAACCGTCGCCATCTCCTCATAGGTAAGTGTAACATTTCCGACTACCTTTCGCAAATGAGTTTTAGTACTACGGACGCCAGCTTCCCACAATCCTCCGAAATTCGGTGCGTGTGGAGGTATAAAATGCCAGGTTGTTCTCTCTAATGTCAGCAATTCCGCTATTTCCTTAGGAAGTGTTGATTTAGCACTGTTGAACATTTCTCTCAACTGTTTATCAGCGCCAACAAAATTTGTACCATTATCGCTATATAAGTCTTGACAGTGGCCTCTTCTGGCGGTAAAACGCTTGAACGCAGCGATAAAGCCTTTTGCTGTTAAGTCCGTTACTGCCTCTAAGTGAATTGCTCGGGTTACCATACACACAAAAAGACATATGTAGCCCTTGTATGACTTCGCTCCCCTGCCAGGTGAAAATCTGATACTAACAGGCCGACAGTAATCAACTCCAGTAGACTTAAATGGTTTACTGGGTTTCAGTCTTGCCTCTGGAAGAAGTCCCATTAATGGTGTAGCCTTCTTCGATGAATATCTTAAACAAACAACGCATTCTCTAAAAACCTTTTTAACTCGTTCTTTCGCTCGTAGAATCCAATATTTCGTTCTCAAGAAATTTAACATAACCTGTGGGCCTCCGTGTAACGTTTTATGATGAGCATCGATAATTATAAGCATGGTAAAATGATGTTTAGCAGGCATAATTATAGGATGTCTCGTATCATAGCTCATGTCTGCTTGTGTTATGCGACCACTCACTCTTAATATCCCCTTTTGATCTAAAAACGGACAAAGAGTTCTTAAAGGGCTCTTTTTTGGTACGCTTTCTCTAGTCTTTAACTGTTTTATTTCAACTGAAAATTCACGTTCTTGAATTAGCTTAATACATGATAGCAAAGTTTTATTTAATTCATTGGTAGTAACAAATTTAGGTAATATCGGTCTTTTATTTCTAGGTAACATTAGATTCAATATTCTTTTACAGTATGATATAATTTTTAATAATCTCATTAAAGATGTGAATTTTGTCCAATCAAATTCCTCATCTCTATTACATAAAATAGTTAAAGACTTGATGTTCTCTTCTTCATGTGTCTCTATGTCATCTGTACATTCTTTTTGTATATTTTGCTCTGCTAGCCATTGAGGTCCATTCCACCATAATGGGTGCTTTAATAAATCTTGTGGTTGCAAGCCTCGCGAAGCGCAGTCAGCAGGGTTCTGATTAGTGGAAACATGTCCCCACTGCTCATAATCTAAAATGTTTAAAATTGTTGACACTCTGTTACTAACAAAGGTAGTCCATCGGCTTGAACCTCCTTTGAGCCATGCTAAAACTACAGTGGAGTCTGTCCAACCATATAAATGCTTCTTAGGGATCTCCATTATCTGTGAAACCTCAAAAACCAATTTAGCTGCCAACGTTGACCCACATAGCTCCAGTCTCGGTATTGAAACTTCCTTTTCTATTGGCGCAACCTTGGTCTTCGCAGTAAGTAAATGTACGTGAACATTATTCCACTCGTCAATGACTCTTATATAAACAGCAGCTGCAAAGGCTGCTTTAGAGGCATCTGAAAACACATGTAACTCAGTTTTAGACTTTTGTGTTATATTTAACCACCTCGGAATAATAACAGTATTTAAGTGAATTAAATCAGATCTATAGAGTAACCACTGTCTAAGTAGATCTTCTGGTAAGCCCTCGTCCCACTGAAGACCGGATTTCCATAGTTTTTGTATAAAAACCTTGGCTACAACTACCACAGGGGCAATCCAGCCTAAGGGGTCATACAATCTGGCTAAAATAGATAATACTTGTCGTTTAGTGATTGGGTCTTTAGAATCAGGTAAATTAAGCACATACTCAAAATTATCAGATCTTCTGCTCCAACTAACTCCTAGAACTTTAATTGTATCATTTACCTTAATAGGTGTCTTCTGGTCACCAGATTGTTCTCCGCTCTTACCAATGAGATTTAGAAATGTTTCACTGTTACTAGACCACTTTTGAAGTTCGAATCCTCCCGATTTCATTAATTCGTTCATTTCATTTTGTATTTGTAATGCTTCTTCTACTGTCTCAGCTCCCGACATCAAATCGTCCATGTAGAAGTCTCGTTTAGTTATTTTTGCCGCCAAAGGGTACCTAGCTTCTTCTAACTCAGCAAGTCTTTGCAAAGCTTTAACCGCCAAGTATGGTGCACAGGCAGTACCAAATGTTAGCCTCGTTAGTTTAAAATGTTGTATTGAATCAGAAGGTTCAAATCTCCATACGATTCTCTGATAATCAGCGTCTTCGTCTGCTACCCTGACCATTCTATAAAATTTAGTAATATCCGCTACCAAACATATTTTATGATTTCTCCATCTCATTAATATGTGTCTTAGATCTTGCTGTAATTTCGGCCCAACAAGAAGATCATCGTTTAGAGACACGTTGTTGTCTCCCTTGCTTGACGCATTGAAGACAACTCTCACCTTTGTAGTGTCCTTGTCTTCTCTCACCACGGCATGGTGGGGAAGATAGACCGCTCGACTATTCTCTGTTTCTTTCTCATTCACTGCAACCATATGATTTAAGCTTAAATACTCTTGTAAGACCTTGTTATACTCTACTCTTAGTTTTGGATCTCGTGATAGTCTTCTCTCTAAACTCTCTAACATCTTGATAGCTCTCTTCTTTGAATGACCATACTGACATTTGGGGTCGTCAGAGGCAAAAGGTAATCTCACTATAAATCTCCCGCTTTCATCTCTTACTGTAGTTAATTTAAATAAAATGTAAAATGTCTTTTCACTATTTGTCATTTCCTTTTGTATAATGTCAGGCTCATTTTCCATTTCCCAGAATTTTCTTAGTATATCATTCTCCTCTAAATGTACATGCATGCTAGTGAGATTACTTTGTGCCGACGAATCGAAACCCTTTGATATTTTACCTGAAATAATCCAACCGAAAATGGTATTTTGTGCTATTAAACCCCCTTGCGCTTGCTTAATAATTCCATCAAGCAATATACCACCGTACACTTCTGCACCTAACAGTATGTCAATCTTACCTGGTGTTGCATATGTAGGGTCAGCTAAAGGTAAATTACAAATTTCAACCCACTCATGAGAGCTAAGATTTACTGTGGGAAGTAAAGATGTTAATGAATGCAAAACATACGCATTAACTTGGACTGAATTTACTGGATTATGACGTGATTCTACTTGCAATGAAACCATGTGTTTGATCCTCATACGACCATCTCCTAAACCGGACACCCAACCACTTACAGGTTTGCGTGTGAGTCCTAGCAACTGAACAGTAGCCTCCGTAACAAAAGAGGCTTGTGACCCTTGGTCCAATAATGCTCTAATAATTTGTTTACAACCATTTGAATTAAATACCTACCTGCACTCTAGCTGTTGCAAGCAGCACTCTGGTAGGTTGTAGCTCTCTCCTAGTAAATGTAGTAGTGATATGTGTGTCACCTCGTGATGTGCTCGGTGTCTCGTTGGGTTCACGCGGTGACACGACGGCCTCACTTGCCTGTTTGGTTTGCTCGTTACTATCCCTCTCAAAATGTAGCATAGTGTGGTGCCTCCTACCACATTTCCTGCAGCTCAATGATTGACGACACTTATATACGGAATGACTGGGTGATAGACAATTAAAACAAAGTCCATTGTTTTGCACAAAATCTTGTCTTGCCTTTGGCGTCATAAGTTCAAAACGTTTGCAATGGTACACATAATGGCTTTCATGACACATTGCACACTCAATTTTTTTTATTCCAGACTTGTTCTCAACTGACGTATGAAATGACTTCGGCTTTTGTGTGGGCTTCCCTGGTTGTGTTACTCGTTGAGCGTTAGAATCAATCATCTCTAAAGACCTAAACCTGTATTCTAAATAATCTCTTAACTGCGACCAGGTAGGTATTTCATCGCTCATCGTATTAATCTGCTGCTCCCACTGTTTAATTGATTCTGCGTCTAACTTGGAGACAGTTAAATAAACAATAATCACATCCCAGGAGTCTGTACATATGCCTATACTCTGTAATGACTTTAGACAAGTTGACGTGGTATCTAGTAAAAGCTTTATTGCATAAGCCGACTCATTTTGTATTTTCTTAAGTGTAAATAAGTTTTTCAAAATAGCATTGCAATTATATCGCTTGTTATCATACCGTTTTATCAATTGTTTCCAGGCCTCCTCATAATTTGCTTCAGTAGTTGAAAAATTGCGTAAAAGATTTAAAGCTTCACCCGCTAAATTACTTTTTAAGTAATGTAATTTCTGCACTGACGTTATGGTCTTATTGTTGTGAATTAATGATAAAAACATATCGTAAAATGTTTGCCACTCCTCATATTTTCCTGTAAAAGTAGGCAGGGTAATTCGCGGTAGCTTAACATCACCATAATTGTTCTCATTACTACGAGGCATCATCGTGGGCGTTGACGATTGAATTTGAGGCGTTAGAAACGGTAACAAGGCTTCTTTTAAGCTAGTTTTGTACTGCACATAAAGTTCTTCAAAGTTCTCGAAATAACCTTGCATGAAGTACTCTTCCTTCTTTTCTTTCGAAGCTTTAGAGATAATAGCCTTATGTCCCTCTTTAAATTCACTATATTGTTGCTCGAGTACTTCCAGTCTGGTTTCTAAATAAGGTCTTTTCATCCTGTCCTTAGGTGTTTTTCTAAAGTTTCGCTCGGCTTTTTTTAAATTGTTTATAATCTCTTCTTGTAATGTGATGAGTAACTCCATTGCGTAGTTGTAAAAAGGTTTAGAAGCGTAACTAAAGTCTAATTAATCACCACACTCACTTTTGGTAACAAATCGTTCAAGTCGGGTATATTTAACTCACTCGTACGTATTGTCTCGTAATTAAAATTGCACTTGTAATAGACTACAACACTGTTCTCAAATGTTTATCTATTCACACACTAAAATCTATAACAATCTGTTACCGTAACTCATAATTACTTCTAATAAATTGTGCACTTTGCCGATCGCCTATGAATCCTTATCTAAGGAATGCGTTCTTTTGTTCTCGTGCGCTCGGTCGTCGGTGCCACAATCCGGTTCGTAATGGACCATATGTTAAGATAGATAAGGTTCCTTTTTGCTTGTGGGATTAATTTAACTAAAACAACGTCTTCTTTTTACGATTATTATATTTGCACTAAAATAAGCTCAGTGGTGTGGACTGTATATAGATATAGGTAGGTATCTACACGTTAATAGATTCGCATAGGCACAGCTGTGTTGCGTTTACTTTAATCTAACTGGACATTTAGTTACCTTACTTTAACTTTAAAAAAAGAGGTAGGGCACAGTCATTTATGGCTCAAATCTGGAGCAGCCTATCTGGGGAAGTAAGTACCTTACAGAATACTGCAGCCAAACAACACAGTGTATTGTGTTCCTGCAGTGAGTGAGGTGGCCTGAAGTCCTTCTAAGGATGCGCTGCGCTGGCAGAAAGACGAATATTCCTTCAAACTGTCGGCGCAGTGAATCCTCCACAAACTCTAGAGGTTTTTAGGGTCGGCGGCGCGCGAGTGATGCCCCTGGTGTTGCAAGCACAGGTTGCAAGTGTCCATAGGCTACGGTAACCGCTTACCGGGCCGTATGCTTGCATGTCACCTTAGTGGTATAAAAAAAACTAAGTCAGTTACACACACGAGATAACTGCTGTAAACTTTTGAGGGTTTCCTTCGTTTGTCTTTCGTCTCCATCATCAGTTCAACTCTAGGTGTCCATTATGTCTTCGGGTCATCAGAACTACATAAGTACATGTGTGCCCAGTTTCATTACAATCGTTTCACATTCAGTATATAAAAATTAATTATCATATTTTTCTTCCTTAGTTAATTACGCCCATCTATGTAATAACTGTTACCTACTTAGAGATGCATAGGTAATTTACCTACTTATAATTACAGACGAAAATCAAGTTAAAAAGCAGCAGGTAAGTAAATGTAAGATAATATTGTAGTCTGCGGGTACGTGTGTACCCATCAAACTGACACGCATCACCTATCGCTGGGAACACGCGATCGAGTTGGCCGATGAAACAACGTATTGTAACTTTTTTGTAAACATCACAAACGAGAATTTATATAAAATTTATTTAGGGTTGCGTCACAAACGAGGTACCACCATTACCCATGCTCTTATCACTTGTCAAGGTCAGCTCCCATAGCAACGGAGGCTACAGGACAACGACTTGTCAACATTCAATGTCCGGAAACGTATGTTTATTGTGTTGCTATAGCAACCACTACTTGTTTTAGAATTGCAGGAAAAATAAAAACAGTTGTGATGGAACACGGCAGTGGCATGGTCTGTTCTGCGGCCCGTGTCTGTGTCGTGGGCGACTAGAGACGCCTCCGTGCAGGTCAAAGTGCTGCAGCGCTGGGCTGGCGCGGCCCGCGGGTGTGTCGTGTGACAGTTCCTTATTCAAATGTGTGCGTGTTCAGTGTCGGTCGGAGTGGAGGGTGGTGCACGCGCGCATGTGTTGCATGCTGCTGGCCGCCTTCGAGGAGTGCTACTTCCTCGTGGTGAGCGCCCTGACGCGCCACAGAGCGCAACATGAGCGTGTCGGTGCGATCGGTTTTGGTGGAAGGGCCACAGGTTGCAAAAACCAAGGGCCCGTTTACATATGCTAATACGCCAAGAGCACTCTACAACAATGCGAAACTTAAGACGAACCCCTCCTGGTAAGTGTTACCTACCTGCTCCTTCGTTATTTATCAAATAAAAGTCGTATTATTTAAATGCTGCTCGTTTTGACGTTTACATTAATGACAGAACAAACTGACAATAAAATAGATGGAGTATTTTTACCATCAGAATTGCCATCAGGTATCTGCTTTAGAGCGTAGGTATCTTATTTTACGCATGATGAATCGGATTGTCTTTTGGCTGCATACTGAAGTCACTGCCTCCATAGGGAACCACGAACAAAATCGTAATCCACTACTAATTTTTTCCACAAATTAGTCTGAAAAGTCAATAATCGGAATAGAAAATGTTCCCAATTTTGACCACATGCCAGCCTCCCGGCTGAGCTAGCACCAGGTTTACCGTATTAGAAAACTTTGACACGGCTCGGTGGAGTGAAGACAATTTTGTTTAACAGTGAAGCGCAACGTTCTGATAGTTGAGTCTGTTTACATCATTCAACGGAATTCCAACGGAAGCCGTGCAGATAGCCAATGTTACTTAGAAAGTTAGAACTAACATCTGAGCGTGCAGTTGATTGAATGACCATTATTATGTTCATAATTATATCTATCTCGGCAATCGAAACACTTTTCATTTATTTTTGCCATATCTATGCCGCGTAGCCATGTGTGAGCTGTTTTATTTGCCTTGAATTATCCCACACTCATGAGAAAAGGAACTCTGTGCGGGAAAACTACTAACGAGCCCCAGTTGGGTAAAACCCTTTTAATGTTGACCGTTTAGTACAGCCGTATTTTCAAATGCAATTACAAAAAAAAATTTGACAAAATTGAGATCAATCGATTATGTAGCATACGAAAATGAATGTTTCGGTTTTTTGTCGAAAAAAACGTAAACCTACACGCTATTTATAATTAGCAAAGCCAGATGTTGAGGAGAACTCTATTTATGTACCTAAGTATGTCGCACAGATTTATGTGATCTAGTAGACATTCAATAAAGTGAATAAAGATAACGTAATAGCTTAAAATCCAATCCACTTAAAAAAAATCCACTATTAAATTACAATAACGTCAATTAGTAAGACATCTTCATTAGTGGGCCGACTAATGACTATTGTAATAAATTTATTTATAAACTAGCTCATCCCCGCGGCGTTACTCGCGTTCATAAATTTTTCAAAATCCCGTGGCAGTTTCTCAAAATTCTTTCTTAGCGGATGCCTATGTTAGTTAGTACTTATACTCGTGCTATAGTTAGCTAATAACTACCTGTCTGTGTGCCAAATGTCAACTCAATCCATTCCCTGGTAGATCAGTCAGTCACCTTTTCGTTTTATATGTTATATTATGAATTAATTATTTATTAAAAAATATTCGGCGTGGAGCTAGGACGATTAAGTGTGGAGTCAGAGAGACACAAAACTTTCTGAAATTAGTTAGAATTGTTGTATTTGCATATTTTATATTTAGAAAATCAAACTTTAAAGTAGGTAATAACAATTATCGTAAAAAGCGTGGGGTGCTTTTTAAGATACTTTCACAATGACTACTTCTACCAATATCTGTCAATAAACTATACTTATTTTATATCAAGTGACATCAAGCACCTCACGCTTTTTTACAATAGTTGAAATGCTTGGGAGAATTATGTCGCATGCACAATCACTGAAATGCGATCGATAACCTTGAACTCCGCGACTATATTCAACGCTATGAGGCTTCTTCAGTAAGGAAATGCCACCGGCGCCATATTGGTTTAAAAAATATAAAACACTGACTTATAAAAGTGTTTTTGAATGATCTATTTCCAGAAATCAATAAATATAATTATTAACATTAATCACTGTAGTGCCTCTGACACACCGTATGCAACATGTTTGTTTTGCGTCATTTGCGTGTGTCATCATGTCGTCCGTCGTCGATCATTTCTTTCTGTTTCTAAATTGTATGATAAATCTGCGGTTGGTTTTCCGTCACTATTAACGATTTATTAATTAAATAACCCAAACTAAATGAGTGATTGTTCCCATGTGGTGTAATCGATGATACTATTAACGGCTTATATAATGTAAGCCGACGGCTCTCCGACAATCACTGACTGCTTCATCTGAACCATGGCTGCACAAGTAAGTAACAGTTTTATATTATATATTATTCTATTTGTTTATTTTTGCGGTTATTACAGTAGTTTCTTAGCTACCTTACTTTAGTTAAGTGCTTAGACGGGTCTTCGTCGGGATTATCGTCAAAACATAAATAAAAACACCTAGGAATTAAAAAGCAAAAAATTGCAGGGTACATATTTACATTATGATTTCTAATTAATTTGGAGTCGGTGCCAAACAGACAATCAACGAAAATCATATTTAAATTAAATTAGTCGTTTGGCACCGCGTTTGGCAACGAGTCTGACTCGCACACTGAGGTTTCCGTAAAAACTTGTAAGTATAATATAGTTCGTCTATCAAGGCAATCGAGTCTGGAAGATCCTTTATTAAAGTAGGTATTCAACTCATGTCAAGATATTTTTCATTTTGAATGACAGCTATAAGTACTAGGTAATTGTTTATGTACGACGTCGTATTCAATCGTATTCGCGTCTAGAGAACACTCCAAGATTCCCTAAGTCCTGATCTAAAAGTTAGTTTTTACCCCGGGCTAAGACCCGCCAAGTGAGTCCTGCGTTTGCCTGGTGTTGTCATATTTATGTAGAATTAAAGTAACCGTAGGTACTAATAGGTAGCAATATTGATTTCATTTTCATACTTTATCGTATTTACTAAGTATATTTTTCATTTTAATAAGTGCTTGGTTTTGTTATATTTTTACCGCCAGGCAATCTACTACCTGGGTGTAAAAATATAACAAAACCAACCAAACAAATTACTGGACTAGAGTACAGAATTAAGTAAATACATACATCGTTGCGTTTCAAATAAAAAAAAATATAGTTCAAATATAACTTTTTGTAAAGTGAACAAATTTTAATAAAATACAGCGTTAATATTAGCTCAAAGTCAAGAGACGGGCTATCCAGTTCCTCCAAATCATTTCAGTAGTTATAATTTGTTTCGTGTAGAAACATACAGACAGTTGTTTTGTACTTTTTTTATTATGTTATCTTAGAAGCCTTCTTAGAATACCTTCGTATTTTATATAATATACTTCAACTTGACCACCACGGAATCCTGAGTAAAAGAGAGCTGACGGACAGATAGACAACGAAGTGATACAAAAAGAGTTCCTTTTTCCTTTTGAGGAACCCTAAAAATACATACAAAAATATATAACTATACGCTTACTGATCACAATATGCCTGTGTTGCCCTGACACGTTAGGTTAAACGGTCGCGCTGCACTCAAAGGATCACACTTTTATGTTTAAAACCACTCATTCATTAGATGAATTGTAATAATACAATTATTTGATAGTAATATAATTTTATAGCTGATCAGAATTCACCTGATGAAAGAGCGGTCTCGCTTAGATTCATTATTGTAGTACACTAGCTGTTGACTCTTGTAATATAACTTTGGTGGTCTATACGTTTGCAGGGAGTATTAGTTTTACTGTTAGTGGTGGCGATGTTGTGGAGCTCGGCGCTGGCGCTGCCCTACCTCGGCCTCGGCTTCGGGGTCGGCCTCGGTGGCCGCTACGGCGGCTACGGCGGCTACGGGGGCTACGGCGGCTACGGCGGCTACGGCGGTAGCGGCTACGGTGGCTATTACCCCAGATACGGAGTCTACTATTAATGTTTAAATAACAAACAGCAAGTAATATTCACCGAATTAACGTAAATATATCTTTCATAGTGGACATGATAATAATAAAGTTTAGATATTAATTCATAGTTGGAGTTTTTAATTCTTATTCAAAGAAAAAATGTACATTTTATTGGTGCTGGCTATCAGATTCAGACTGTGAGCCCTGCTCACAGTGGTGTGTGATAGCAACTGATAAGCATCGCGGGGTGCAGGGCAGTGCCGCCGCGCGCCGCGCGCCACGCGAACTGTGTACTGTATCGCAACCGCATCACTTGTACACGATTCGTCCTTAATATATATAGAATTTCTTAAATTTTGCACGATTCATAATTAAAACATACTTTCCTCTTGATGTACTAATCAACGCAACCTGTCGTCAAAGTACAACTGATGTTAAATCAACAACTCAATTGTCTTTCATCGGTAACTAATTTCTTGGCTAATTAATAATTATATATACAAGCAAGACATGAAGGGGCGAAAACCATCGCGGCCACTTTGCGGGTTCAAACTCAGGGAGCAACGAACCTAACCTTGAGTGCGCGACTGCGAGGCTACAGACACACGCGACATACGCGACACGCCACCAACAGAAAGTTAACATCACTCGCGCATAACAGCCACAAGACACACAAACACAAGTCCAGTCTACTACGACATCGACAGGTCAATTGACATCACCATACTCAACGCAATCCACTCACACGAAGTTTGATCGTCTTTTGAATATTACTTAACTAATCAAAAGCAATGAAAATATATAGACATGACCGTAAATTGGTAACACTTACACCTACTGACTTGTATTCGTTACAAACAAATAGCATATGAATCAACTACATACGATACATTTGTAGTACTCGATGATCCGTTTCGTTAAAAACAAGGTTTCAAACTCGAGCTTAAGGAATGAAAATAAAAAGACGTGTCGGTATGCGGTAAGTAAATAATAATTCTTGCCGCGGTAAAAAGATTAAGCAGTACAAACAGCGGTTCTTTGGTACCTTCAAAAAGGGCTGGGTAACCTAATAGCACAATTAAATACCTATAGGTATTTCTTGACCTACCCTTTGGGCGTTCTCCGTACTTGTTGTCTACCACGACGTAAGCTCGGCTCGAGCAGCGGGCCTTCTGTCTGTCACTGGCGCGCTGCCGATGCCGCCGCCACCGCCAACGCTGTCGCCCGGCAACCGCCGCCGTATGCGAAACTCTCTATGAGATTTTCTCCTATGGTATTTACATTATAGTTACACAGTACACTACAGGCAAGTTTTTGGAAGGCGATACACGCATACGAAACTCTCCTAGTGTAACGGGCGCTTAAGTCGTTTAATATTTGTAATCTAAACATTACTGTGGGTCCTCAAAATCACAGCCCATTACAGGCACCCGGCACCCGGCACCCGACCCGCAACGTCTCGTGCGGTTACTATTCTTTATATGGACTTGTATGGATGTGCGCTGACTACATCAACTCCGCATCGCCTCGGACGTATCTACGCGCGGACAGCGAGTGGACCACTCGGTGACAACTCACTGCTCGCATGCTCGCCTTGCGCTACCCGCGAGTGGACCGTGCGAGATATTCTGGTTGACCACGCGACGTTGTCTGGTGATAACGCGACGCCCACCCTCACCGCCCACGTGGAGCACCTGCTGACAACGAGTGGACGCTGAGCGGTAAGGCGGTGCGGGTCGGGTGCCGGATGGCTGTAATGAGCTGTGACCTTAAATAACAATAAAGTGTCATCTTTATAATACTTGTAACAACAAAACGTTCGCAGCTCCGGTTTACCGGTATAGTTAGTTAAATTTACATTTAGATGTTCATTGTTTGTTCTGACAAAGTAAGCCAGTAAAGTAACTAGAGCAATCACACACCTTGACCTGTTATTGACTCGGCACTTAGATCTGGATATCTATTATGATAAACCATATCAAAAACGTAAAGGTATTACATATAATTATATTTCTTAGTTATAAGTAATGTTTTATTAAAGTAAAGTACCTAGATAGGTACTATTCACGATCAATGAACGCCGTCCCGGGTTCACTTTACTTAATCATAGCCGCAGTCAGCGGATTTTTGGATATAGATAAAATCAGGGTCGTGTGCGGCACGACAAGGTCATTGGTATACGAGAGCCCCCAGGCCCCAGGCCCCAGGCCCCGGGCCTCCACTCCGCACGCCCACTCACTCGCACTTCGCGTTACTTTACGTACCCCGGCCCCGTCACGAAACCCACGCATTACTCAGCGTGTACCTACCGCTACCACTACCAGTGTATAACTTTTAGGGGCCCGTTTCACCATGTCATGTCCGGATAGCCGATATCTGCCGGATAAATTATGATAAATGGCCTATGTATTGACACAACATTTTTTTTACAAATATATTACATAATTGCAACTAAGTAATTCGGACCAATAATAGTGTCGGCTGAAGATCGGTCATACAAACAGAAAAACAATCAATTTTTTTGCGAATAACAACCGTGACTGTTTAATCGTTTTAGATACGGAAGGATAGCATTGTACTTATAGTACGAGAGCCCACGACCAAAACCATGTCTCATAGCAATACGGCAAAAACCCTATAAAATCGTTAGATTGTATTCATGATTCTGAACCCGACTAGGTGTGTAGTAACGGTCGAAAGTGTAGCAACTGCGTGGGAGGCCATTTCTGCTGTGTCAAAAAAAAAAGACAGTCGGTATTATAGCAATACGTCTGATAGTGACAATGTACATAGATTTTATAATTGTATTACGAAAAAGTTTGTTTTCAGACATTTTGCGCGTAGCATATAGCCTGAGCGCATTTTTGAAAATGTCAACAAATTTAGCCGACCTGTATCATAGCAATACGGATAATTTTTTTTTCAACTTTTCGTATTGCTGCCATGATTACCAAAAACCTGTTTTCAGACACTTTAAGTGTAGCATATACTCCCAAAAACGAAAATAACGTTTCGGAGTCGCCTGGCCGACGCCTCTGTTAAATGTTTTTTTAAATTTAAAACCTTCATAGATATTCAAGAATCTCCCTTGTCTATTATATGTACTTTGACAGATGACAGATGTCATTACTTATTTCTTTTGTAAAAGTTACTCAAGTGTGCTTTAAATAAAACCAAAACTATCAAATCAATCAGTATTTAATTTCAACAGCCTCAGCGCTTGTTACGCTCCTGCCCCTTTCTTACTATTATACAGCTCACTCGCCAGCTGCTCCAAACGTTGGAATGACGCTCACTTAGTTGTCATACGTTGTGCGGTTATGTTAATGTTACGGTTTCGGGTAAATTCTTTGTTAATTATCATCTAATAAATTCAGGGTCGCAACGTATTCATTGGTTTGTAACAGAAAATTCAAGATGCCTCAATAGGATTTTTAAATGATATCTGAGTATCGAAAAGTTGTCTGATAGAGAAGGTGCTACACTTAATTTGTCTGATATAAATTTTTTGCACATTTGGACAACTTATTTTATCATGTCCAACAATTTTCAGACATATTGCTATGATACCGATCGGTAAAATTTGTTAACATTTTCAAAACGGTCTGAAAATTTAATGCGTTCACATTTCCGTCTGAAAATTGTTTTGTTCGCATCAAATAACCAAAATTTACTAATAAAAAAGATTTTCAGACGTATTGCTATGAGACATTTTTTTTGTCTCATTTTTAATTTTTTTAAGTGATTTTACGCGTTTGCGCCACACCACTAACGTCTGAAAAATATGTTTCCGGTATCTCAGAACTATCATTCAACTACAGTCTGCAAATCAGACATATTGCTATGATGCAGTTCGGTAAAATTCTTTGACAATTTTGAAAATTCGGTCAGATCAAACGCTACGCGGAAAATGTCTGATATTGGTATTTTCGAGTTCAGGATAATCGTATCTATCGATTTGATGCGGTTTTGGCCGTATTGCTATGAGACAAAAATTTTGGTCGTGGGCTCTCGTACTATTACTGTTCCATACATTTTATCGAGTTCAGGACATAACTACATACCGGTATGGGTACCAGTGTTGAACTATTTGTACTTACATAATTACAAATCAAATCAATCATACATTTGATTCTACAGTGTATTTTTATTGGTAATAAAATTATAATATACTAGCCTTTGCGCGCGACTTGGTTCCCGTAGAAGTTGAATTTTACCCCCGTTTTTGCAACATTTTTCATTATTACTCTTATTGGTCGTAGCGTGATGCTATAGCCTTCCTCGATAAACGGGCTATCTAACACAAAGAATTTTCAAATCGGACCAGTAGTTCCTGAGGTAAGCGCGTTCAATCAAACAAACAAACTTCAGCTTTATAATATTAGTATAGATTATTATTACATAAATGTATGGTTGTAGGTACCATACATTTATGTTTATTATTGTTTCGTGATTCTTGCGTTGGCTCCAAAGTAAAAGTTGTTCATATTAAAATATTTATTAGTATTTGTACACTGAATGATGATTGAATCTATACTTTAGATAAAATCTATGGAACTAAAGTATTCACAAGACTACTAAGCAAGGGTGTGGTCCACGATGGGGCCAATATCGACCACGCCGTTGCTTACATCAGGTGACTGCCAGGTGGTATCCATCACCGGACGACCAGACGAACGGAACTACGCCTCCGTTGTTATAATAATGACGGATATTCCGCCTATAAGTGCGCACGAAGCGTTGTGCTGCCTCCATCTTCTAGCGTCTCAGGAAGTGCATCTGATTCACAGTTCGTACAGCTTGGAGTGTACTCTAGGTAAAGGTCAAACAACAGCATTATTATATCGCCTCCTACCCGCGAGTCGATGTTTGCCTCATTATTCTTTTTTTTCTTGTCAATCATTCCATCTGTAGGACTGGTATCTATTTTTACCCGACGACACGGCTAAAAGCCGAAGGACGGGTTTTATATCAGACAGTCTATGTATCTTCCTATTTACGTATGTTCCACTACAGCGCCTAAAGTACGCATCTGATTTTGATGAAAGAGGTGTCAAACGATTCGTTATTTTGGTCCCGGTAACAATGGCTACATTTCACTTTTTTTGCTAACCTATCGAGTGGCATATCAAACGAAAGAGGAGAAAATTCTGAGTTTAGCAATACCTATACTAATATAATGAAATTGAAAAAAAAAATTGAGTTTGTTAGTTTGTAATTTTTCGAAGTTTCGAGTTGATAAATAGGGGGTAATCTCCAAAATTAATGATGCGATTCTGAAAATAACTGCATTAGAAGATACTTAAATTATCCCCGAGTACTATAGGCTATAAATTATTTACTTATCGTATTTTAAAGCCGAGCTATCACGGATTATTTCTAGCTATTTGGAATAAAATGCTGTTTAGAACAGCATTATTTGCGTCCGCTGCTTAAACTGTTGTTCATAAGTATAAAATATGTACCGCAAAAATTTTGGCCTTCATTAGATCTACAAAAAAGTCCGCGATACCATATATTTACCTGTTGTATTTTTGTAGATATAGATGCTTTCATATTTTGAGAACGCATTTTTACTATAAGTCAAATATAAACGATCATATGAGCTGCATAATATTAATCCTTATAAAAGTAAATTATTTTACCATCACAAGTACTTAATAGAGATAAGATTTGCCCTTTGTAGCATGTCATTTGGTTGTACAGTTTATGAAATAATGTAGAATTACTAATGGACGAAATAACGCTGAAACCCGTTTTGTGAATTTTATATTAGCACATGGGTCACAATATGAAAAATTTGCTGTGGTAGTGGCTTCTTATCTTGTTGTCATCTTCAAACCCCCACTGACCTAGCCAGTAATAACCAACCAATTTGCGAACAAACATGAGAGCCCATCCCACCGAAAAAATGAATCGGTTTTCCACAATTACAGTAAAATAAAATAAAATATAGTACTCAGAATCTAAGCATCCTGATAGTGAATGAAGTAAGCATGAGCCAACAAAGTGTCAAATAAAATTTACTACTACTTACTATTTACAAAAGATACTGCTGTGTCCAAATTATAGCCGTGATCGCATGCTACCCATATTATATAAGTCCCCATCTCCAGGGCCTGGCAGCATGCGACCACGACCACAAACTGGACACAACAATTCCTTTTTTTGTTGATTTAAATTCAGTGAATTGTTTATCAGAAAGCTGACATAGTAATTATGTTCTTGTTACATGATTTTCAGTTTATATCTTTCGTAGTCACCGGGTTGTAGTTTTTTAAACTTAAATTTATGTGATACTATGTTCTTACATACATACACTTACGCTTTTCGCCCAAAAGTATAGGCAGTAATGTGGTTTTCTCTGACCCGCTCGCTAAATACAAACGAATTTTATTCAAAACCACTTCATCTTTCACTTCATCTTTCTAGAATTAAATATTTAAACAATTTGCATAGATACAATTTTATTATTGACTTGTTTTATATTTTAGTAGCTCCAACCTTGTATAAATTTGTAATATTGTAATAATTTTATTGTGTGCTTCAGTGGTAAATGTTGTGTATACCTGTTATTAGCATATGTATCAGACCTTTTCTATTTACCTTTTCTATCGATTGTAAAAAAAATAACAAAATATATGCTGTTGGTGTACCTAATTAAATAAATAAATAAGTAACTAGAGACCGCCTCTTGCTACGATTACGATAATTGTATAAACTTAAAAAATACTAAAATCACTGAACGGCATTTACTAGATACCTGTAAATAAATACTACGAGTAGATTGTGTTCTCCGTAACACGCTCGCGGACAAGTTTTGCGTTATATTTATCGCACTAGGAGCGTCTGCGACTACAATAATAATTATTATGATGGTAGGGGTTTTATGACGCACGTCCTGACCACAAGGGCTGTTAACAATCTGCTAGCTCAAGGTCGACCCGCTGAAGTGGGCTCCACTATTCACGACATAAAATTATTTTTAAAGAAAGTATTACACTATAAATTACTCTACACACGCACATCTGAGGAAGTACACACAATAATGGACATCTGATTGCGGTTTGCGGGCAGTTAAATGGCCCGAACAACTCAGTAGGTAATGCTTATGTGCCTGTACCCCCGCACCCGCACGCGTGTCCGAGCGGTGCATTATCGCACACTTGACACTTTATTGCAACGCGGTTGTCATACCGACTCACAGCTACCTACCACGCCGCCGCCGCCCCGCCGCGCGCCGGCACACACGTCATGCTCGTGAACGGGTGGTGCTGCACTCAGCACGCGACTTCTTCAACATGAGCTGATGGACAGTGGCCGACGTTCACTGCACTCTACACTGGAACTAAATTCAAACTAATGTAATCCGTCAGGATGTTTTAGTTGTCAAATAAATAGCTTTGAACTAGAGTAGTTAGTACTCGAGACATGATGAGAAGTAACATTCAAATCTTGCCGTGTATGCAGGGCCGGAGTTAGGAAAGGGAAACCGGGGCTATAGCCCCAGGGCCTTCACAATTGACTTCGAAAAATATCTTTCAAATTCCAACTAGTAAACACTGATATACAACTTTTCCTTTGATGTTTTTTTTCGCTGTTTTACCTTTACCTTGACCTTTGTACAAACATGATTATATTATTCGTAAATATTACCTACCAGAAATCATTGATCTATATTTGTTCACAAATACATTTACTATATTTGTTCACAAACAATCAGGCAATCAGTAAAATATCAAAATCTCTAATGGCCTTGCAATTTACTACGTTCACTGTTCGTTAACCCTAAAAAAACCCTAATTTTAAATAAATCTTGTTTCCTATTACATTTATATAGATACCTATTTTGTTAAATAAGTACTAAAAGAATCTACTTGGTTTCACAATAAATATTTCGTCATCTTCCTAGCCTTTTTCCCTACCATGTTGGGATCGGCTTCCAGTGTAACCAGATGCGTCTGAATATTAGTGTTTTACACGAAGCGACTGCCATCAGACCTGCGCAACCCAATTTCTGGGCAATACCGATATTCGAAGGATAGACTGGTGGTCAGGCTTTTTTGGGCTTCTGACTACCACAATAAATTATTAATGAAAAAAAAAATGATTCTATTTAGAAAGGCCTCCACTCCTTGCCCGAGGCCTCCAGACCTCTAAATCCAAGCCTGCGTGTGTGAATCAACATACAAACTAATTATTTAAAATGATTCATAATATCACTAACAATGGGCTTATAAAATAAAGAGCACAGAGAAAGTTTGCCCCAACAAACAGAGAAAACAAGCGCGCGCTGCCACGAGCTCGCGTACCGGGACATTTGAACAGGTAGAAGGATAACTTTTATAGGAAAGTACAGTTCTCGCCAAACTTATTATCCGGGTTGAAGTTTGGAGAGAACTGTAAAAACCGGTTTAGTAATGAGGTTAAGTCATGAAAATGTATCCTGAAAGTATTATAGTGTGACCCAACTATCGATTGCTACGCGTGAGTAGTGACCCGCTATAACAGCGCGTCATGACTTGCCATTCAAATCGAACAACAGCTCTGTATTTAAAGCCGCACTCTGAAAACGTTTCCTCGAAGACAGACCACTGTTTACCCTCTTTGTCGAGCATGTGGCGCTTGCGCGATGACGTACCGCAGTAGTGGCGAGCGTGGACTAAGCGACGTAGGTGTGCGGACCGGCGCGGCGCTTACGACCTGTGGGCGCTGCACGCTGGGCCGCGCTGACCACCGGCCGCCGGCGACACGCGGCTCAGTAATCGTTAGCCGTCGACCAGACCGGCCGCGCCTCCGCGCTGCGACCGCTGACCACGCGACCTGCCGGCTGCCACACGCCTCCCGACCGACGTTAATAGAAGGCGCGACTCACAACACAACATGTAACGCACCGCAATGTCGCCCGCGCCCGCCGAAGACACGAGCGCCTTTACCGTTATCAACAATGGGGAGGGCACAGAGGACGAGCCGGAGCCTGCGGCCGGCGTGGCGCCGCCGCTGCCACGCAACGTGAACGTGGTGAAGCCGCTGCAGCACGCGCCCGACTCGCGCGCGCACCTCAGCAGCGCCGCGCCGCCCGCGCCGCCGCCGCCGCCCGCAATGGGCGCAGCGCCCGCCACACACACTATACTTGATCCCAAGTTCTCCCGGGCTCTGGATTTTAAGCTTCGGCGACTCAAAGAAAAGGAAATTTTGCAAGCTAATCTTCGTCGGCCGACGCGCTACCGTTCTAAGAACGATACCCTCGCTGCCTCCAACCCTAACGTTAGCACGAGGGAGCACGCACTGCCCAAGATCCTGAGTCAATCGCATCCGCACATCGATAACATTGAGTCGGAGAACGAGAAACATAATATATCACTCAAAATGGACAAGTCCCCGTCACCGGGGCGCAAGGTAAGATCCCGAAATGCGGCGTCCACGGAGGGAGACAAGCCGCGTTTTGTAACAACAGTGAAGAGCGGGCAATTCCTGCTGCCACCGCCCGAGCTGGCGCGGATTTTGGGGCTGGATACACTCTACCCAGCTAAGGAGAGAGACAATATTGTGTACTCGTATTCAAGCCAACCGAAAGCTGTGGCTCCTCGAACCAAGCGATCAGTTCCGGTGAAGAAGAACATATTGCCAAACGGCGATGTTGCACACGACAAGGGGCGCGTGCACGGCGGCGTGGGCGCGCTGTTCGGCGGCGTGCGCGCGCTCGTGGCCGGCGTGGCGGGCCTGCGCCCCGCCGCGCCTCCGCACACGTACGTCGTCCTATGCCGGCACCGGCTGTCGTCGCACTCGGCTACTACGTTGTTACGTGATGGCCTCGTCCTCCTTGCACTGTCACTGTAGTTTATTTGCCGGTAACGCACACCACCTGCATCGTCCGTCCGTCACCAGTCCATGCGGCCTCGCACACGTGTGTGTGACGCGCCGAACCGGACAATTATAGACACTATAGACAGCTGGAAATACGGAAATGGGTGGTGGTCTAGTGGCCCGGTTGGGGGGTGGCGCTCGGCATGGCCGCCGAGGTCAACAACACTCGCTCGGTTTCCGCTCCACTCCATTCTGTTATCTTATCTCGCCGTCGATTTGTTTTCATTACACCGAACTCATTAAAATAATACAGTGACGTAATACGTAGATATAACATAATTATAACTTTAATAAAAGTTATCTTTTTGTATTTTTTTAAGCATTTTCCATGCTAAGATTACAAGTTATTTTTTCCTTCATTAAAAATAACTTAATAAAAGTTGTTATTTTAATTTTTTGTGGCTAGTAAAATATAATAGTTATTTGTTATACAAGAGTGCAAAGTTGCTTTTTAACCGCGTGCTCAATTTTGACGACCGAGCAAGCAAATCAGATCACCTCTAGGTGTCCAATATTTTGTAGGGACATCAGCAGAACTACATAATTATGACCATATGTATGCCAAGTTTCATTGCAATCGCTTTACATTCAGTATAAAAAAATCAATCAATTTTTCTTTTAAATTTAAATCGGACCATTTCGGGTGTATACTCTATCAAACAATAAAAGAAATTTCCAAATCGATCTACAATTGATTTTCAATGATTATTAAAAACATATTGATTTTGTTACAAAACATAACCTCATTATAATGTTATAAATTGAAATATTGAAATATTGAAATGAAATGAAATGAAATGATATTTATTCTGCAAATAGATCTTTTTCAGACACTTTTACAAGTCAATGTTTTGTTTTGCGAGTTTGTGCTAGATGGCGTCGGCATTTCCTAGTAGTATGGTTCTTCGAATCTAATATTAAACTCTACTAATCAAATACATAATTATGTGTATCAAAACGCGTTGTTGATAAATATGCCATTCCGTTCGTTGACACCCACAGCAAGCAGCTGTCAAAATGACAGTTTTTACTATGAAATCACAAATGGCGTGTATTTTGCAAATTAAAAGTTATTTTTCTCATCCTCCAGTATGCATAAAAAAGTATGACGGTTTTAACCAGCGTAATACAGGGTATTTTTCTAATAAGTTTGCGTCGGGTACATCATTTGGGCAGATTCTGGTGAACTCTGTTCTAAACAGCATTTTATTCCAACTAGCTAGACATTAACCGTAACAGCTGGCCTCAAAACAGATAGAGATAGGTAGGTATATAATTTGCTTGTCCCGCCTGCAATACATTTTCCAACATCACTGAGCTTGTTATAGTAGCTAGACTTTTTAGTACCTTTAACGCAGTCAGGGTTTTGTTTCATTTAATTATCAGATGCAAAATAAAATAACCTTTTCAAAAACGCCAGCGCCATGCGCCATTACTTTTTAATCACATATTTTAGGATGGAGTCTTGGCTACAACATCATTTATATAAGTTGTTTGTTACAGCGGCAGCATGGGCACGACGCACTACGCCAACGTGATGCACGAGAAGCGCGTCGTGCGCGGGAGCACCTTCACGTCGCATCCGCATGCCGCGGTCAGTACAGAATAGGGAATATGCACATTTTTCTTTTTTAAACGATACTTTATATCGTTATGTAGCCGTAAAAAAATCCAGCGCCTTAAAACTAAAATTAAGTAATATTTTTTTTTATTAAATTATGAGACAGATATTGGCATTTTAAACACCCGCGATTTTGGCGCGTTTGCCGTGACGTCAAAGTCTACGTCAACAATCGAATAGTCAACTGGTGTTAGAGTATTGTGCTCGTACAACAGACACTGTTTTAGTAGACTTTGACGTCATATTCCATTTGACCAATAGTGTTGCGTTTCAAGTGATTTGAATTTCCCACATATTTTTGGACTATTTAATAATTATTTTCTCATCGAAAAAGAAATAATATAAAAAAATATAATGCTAAAACGATAAAGTTCATAAAAAAAAATATTTGACCTTTTTTTAAGTCGGACGCATATTCCCTATTACTTTCGAAAAGCTGCAAAAATAAAAAACTTAACTACTGCGCTGTTAGCATGCCCCATATCAGAAACGCCGCATCAACTTTAACTGCTACGCTGTTAGCATGCCCCATATCTGAAAGGTCGCATATCTGAAAGGTCGCATCAACTTTAATTACTGCGCTGTTAGCATGCCCCATATCAGAAACGCCGCATCAACTTTTCCTGCCGTCGATGCGTTGAAAAATCTTAACTGCATGTGAAGACAAGGTCGGTGGAGAACAACCGTTGAAAGTGGGCATTTTGATTTTAGGGCGACGGCATCGAGAGCGCGGCGGCACGGGCGGCGCGCACGCGGCGGCGCGCGCTGGCCCGCCGGGCGGCCGCCGCGCGCCTGCGCCCCGGCACGCCGCCGCCCGCGCCCGGCCGCCGCCACCACCCTATACAAACCGAGTACTACCTCGAGGAGGTATGTGCCATCCTTAATATTAAAAAAATAACACTAGTGTGTAGTGTGTATCCCAATGTTACTCACGATTAGCTCGTATTTCCCAAGTCATTGGAAATTTTCTAAAATCTTATTTCAGTGCATGTACTGCCTCTCCTAAAAGCTATCTAGTTGCTTGATTTCAAGTTACTCGACCCAGCGATTAGGGCTCATACTACAGTTCTTCTTTTTCTTTCTCCGATTTTACGGCCCGGTTGAAGTTGACTCGCGGTGACTTAAGGCCGGACAAAAAGATGAGACGAGAGTACTGTACTTACATTACCCACTTAACATAAACATACCGGCAAACTGAGGGTGTACAGTACATGAGTACATCGTCAGTACATCGTCATCATCATGCCCCCACGTCGCACCCTTGCGCGGGCTAACTCCCCTGTACCTCGCACTCTCGCTGCGCTGAACTCTCTCTTGGATTATAATCTAACCTGTGATCTGTTTGCTGATGAATGGCCGAAGATATTCCAGAATTTCTGTGAGAAAGATTAATGAAAGCCGTGTTTTTAATTACTGTGATTGGTCCTAGACCGTTGTATTTAAAGTTAAAATTAATAAAAAAAAACATATCAGCCAAAAGAAGTCCACTGCTGAACAAAGGCATCCTACGGTTGCATGATTCTGATCCAATCATGGCATATGCTGATCCTGTTGTAAATAACGACAGCTAAATGAAATATGAAAAAATAATAAAATCGAATTGAGATTTGATTGAGAATTGGAATTGGGAGAGATTGAGAATTGATTGAGAGTGGATAGGTTACCTTTTGTCTCAAAAAGTCCTTTGGGAAACAAATGTAGCAGTTTGAGCGAAAAAGATTAACATACATACAGACATACTTTCGGAATTAAAATGTAAGTATTGATTTATTTGTATTGAACATAATTGTACTGATTATGGAAAACATTTAGTCCTAACACTCTTTGAACATAACGTTGATCGTCTTAGGCTGTCACCAACGTTACCTGTTGTCAGTGCGTCGTATTCGCGAGCGCTTGTGTTGCAGCTGTTCGACAAGGGCGTGGAGATGGAGGTGGGCGTGCAGACGGACCTGTTCGTGGACCGGCCCGCCACGCCCGTGTATGTCCCCGCCAAGACCGGCGCCGATGCCTTCACACAGATATACCCCGGAGACGTGAGTCCACACCGCACCTTTTATGGCATATCTTAATATGTTAAGAGACATTACCTATGTTAATAAACTCAACCCTACTGTGTGTAGTTGTTCGACTTCGACCTGGAAGTGCAGCCGATCCTGGAGGTACTGGTGGGCAAGACGACGGAGCAAGCGCTCGCCGAGGTAGCGCAGGAGGAGGAGCTGGCCACGCTGCGCGAGCAGCAGCGCCGCTACTGCGAGCTGCGCGACGCCGAGCTGGCCGAGCGGCAGCGCCTCGCCGCGCACGACATGCGCCTGCACCAGGAGAAGGTACTGCGCGCGCCTGACTGGCGCCCCGCCCTGACGTCGCACACACCAAGTCTAACCCTCGTGTTTATACATATTTGGAATTATATACGTTAACCACGTTTAAGCCATTCATATATTAATTAAATAAATAAATATAGCTGTAAGTTTGTTGAAGATGATGTCGTTTTTCAGGAGCGGCGCGTGGCGGAGGCGCGTGTGGCGCAGGTGGCGGCCACGGAGGCGCGCGAGCGGGCGGCCGCCGCCGTGCTGGTGCAGGGCTACGTGGCCGAGCTGCTGCCCTCCGTGCTGGCCGGCCTGCGCGACCAGGGCTACCTCATGGAGAGGATCGAGCGCGGTACGCCCGCACCCCACAGTACACACCGCCGCCATGCGCCTCCGCACTCTACACACCACTCAACCTATCACTTAAAATGTTGCAAATGTATACACCTGCTTTTCGTAGCAGATCTTGAGCGGAACTCGTCGCATATCGTTTCACACATCAGTTATACAGTTACATCATAATCTAAAATGTGCAACAGTAACGGACTAACGGTTTACCTATGGAATTTACATTCAGGAACTTACCTAATCCTGTTTTTACAGTTTGATCATACAGGTTACCTTGCATATAATTCACATTGAAAAAGCGGTTGTTTTCGCAGGTATCGATGAGGAGTTTATGCCATGGCTTGTAGAGGAGGTGTCCAAAGAGATCGAGTCCATCATCACGAGCCGAGATGTCATTATAGGTGAGCGACGGTCGGTCACACTGGACGGCCAGTCGCACCGGTCGCACGGTGTACGTGACGCGAGCGCGTGTGGTTTCAGAGATCGTGCGTGACGTGGTGGAGGCGCGCGGCGAGCTGTACCGCGCGGCCGGCGAGCGCGAGGCCGAGCGCGGGCCCCGCGACGAGTCCGTCACGCCGCCCAGCCTGCCGCCCGGCGAGCACGAGGAGGAGCGTGAGTGACCTGACACACGCACGCACACCAACACACGCGCGGACACAAACGTGCACACACACCGCGCGGCCGGCGAGCGCGAGGCCGAGCGCGAGGCCGAGCGCGGGCCCCACGACGAGTCCGTCACGCCGCCCAGCCTGCCGCCCGGCGAGCATGAGGAGGAGCGTGAGTCACAGGCTGACACACGCACGCACACCAACACACGCGCAGACTCACCCGCATAAACATGCATACACGCAGGCAATTCATACAAAATACATAATGACGTCAACGTGTCGTTGCCGCTATACAATTAGCAAGGTTTGAGTGCCGTTATGACGATTAAATTTTTTGACCCTCATGACATGTGAGGCGACTGGGGACAATCGGAGAATAGTGTTCAGTAAATTCGTTCGACGAGCTATTTATTCGGTCTAAATAAAAAACAACTGAACTATAAAGTAAGTCTCTTTGAAAGATCTAGGTATTTGCAGAAATAAATAAGCTCAGCTTATAAATATACTGTCTTAACAGTAAAGTAAAATGTCCACGCATTCTGTTATCGCAATAATTATTACCTATATCAGTGAATCACTCTTATTTTAAAGGAGTTTGCTACCGGATTCTTCTCCATAGGATCGATTTTTCGGAACCGTGCACAACTGGAATCATTTAACTCTTCGCTCGTAAAAGCTTATTTGAAATAATAACATTTGAACTTGAACTTGAAAAAAGTACTTGACGTGTGAAAGATTTGTTGATTGCGTAGTTATTTATTTTCTGGAACCTAGTTATTTTTACACATCACGATCTAGTCCCAATACCTAAGCAGACCATGCATGTAAGGTAACTACAAAATTGGAAAAAATGAAAAATCAGACGGACGAACGAACCTTGTTTAGTACCACTAATATACAACGTGGAAGGAACATGACACACATCCGAATACCATGAGTTCAATACATGATCGCATGTTTCTGGACCCCCCTGCGTTGAAATTTTCCGTGACTTTTTTCATATTTTTTTCAATTTTTTCTTCAGTTTTTTTTTACTTGAACGTTTAAAAACATTATGTCTATTCACCCAAATTAGATTTTATTCGCGCTCGATAACATTCACCGCGGAGCGTTGTAATCGTGTTTTTAGGAATACACTGCTCGCTCAAAAATGACATTATCTGTAATTACCGATCATTTGCTACATGAATGACCTAGGTAATTTTATTTTTGACCTTGAGTGAAACCTTGTCACGACGTTTGTGCGTCGATGTCCCTTCCACCTTGTACGATATAAGTACATTCTGGTATTTTAATAAGTCCCGCCCTATATGTGGTACAACTCCGTACCTATAACCTGCCGCGACGCCGAGCGACGGTCTGGTCTAGCGCCGCATCGCACGTAGCGGCGGCGCGGCGCAGCGCGGCGCAACCTGTCGCGCGATTCGCTCCACCGCGCACGTGCGCGCCATCCGACGTGGTGTCTCCGCCGCCACCCTCATTATAATACAATGCTATTACTATTAACTCATTTGCCACGTAACTCCTAACCCTAGACTCAACCCTCAAAGCTTAAACTCGAATAACACGCACTTTTAATAGGTTCAAACAACTATCAACTTTATCGTTTAGATAATAAAGACTTACACATGAAGTTGCGACTCGATTCACTCCGGTGCAGCATTGTGGCGAATAGTGTTAGGGGATGTAAATAATGAGTCGCGGTCGGGAACAATTAAGATTGATACGGTGTGATGACATTATAATATAGTTTTGATGCGGGGCGCGTTTCTATGAGTTAGTTAAGAGCATTAGTTGTTTTGCTACAAGCAACACTAAGCGGGGACAAGTGCGTGCGGTGGTCGCACGTGGCGCGGCCACACGTGCGCTCGCGCAGCACCGCGCCGCGTCAAACTATTACAAATAACAATAATAAACTGTCACATTCGCACCACTTTAAATAAGTACTTATAATCTTACTTGACAAGAGCAAATTGTACAACAATAATCTGTTTAAATCCTTTACGTCTAACTGAAATCAGGTTATTATTTAAATTTTTAATTAAAATGTGGTGCTAGAGATCTCTTTCTTATTTAGAAACAGTTATTTTCTAAAGAGTTTATTAGTACATAGCCTAGGGGTATGACCACTGGACTGCCAAGTCAAAGGTCCCGATTTCGAATCCAAGGCACGCACCTCAGACTTTTCAAAATCATGTGCGTAATTATCACTCGCCTTATCGGTGAAGGAAAACATCGTGAGGAAACCTGCATGCCTAAGAGATTTTCTTGATGGCATGTGAAATCTGCCAACTCGCATTAGGCCAGCGTGGTGGACTATAGCCTAATCGCTCTCATACTGAGAGGAGACCCGTGCCCAGCAGTGGGACAGTATATGGGTTGATTATTATTTAGTATAAAAAACAAATATTAAACGTTTCAAAAGTTTTAAAAATAAGCGTGGCGTAACAAGTGGTCGCAGCTTTATCATAGTCCCAATCTTTTCCCAACTTATGTTGAGGACTGGTAATCAAAAGGTCACGGGTTCCATTCCTACAGAATACAGATATTTATGTAACCCAGAGCAACAGAAATATTTATTGTGTATTGCGGCGTTGTTCGCGTTCATAAAAACCCGTGGGAATTTCCCAAAATCCTTTCTTAGTGGGTGCCTACATCATAATAACTAGCTACCTGTTTGCCAAATTTCAGTGAACTGAGTTCAGTGCCTTGAACCGTTCACGTTTGTGAAACGTTTTATTTTGATTTTGGTTGCAAGCAACGAGGATGTACGCACAACGTATTTTTAAATTTTGTACAGTACAGTTATAATTTAAAAAAAAACAGTTGGGTGATTTTTTCTTTTTTGTAAATTTCATTTTCTGTAATTATTTTATTTTTTGTATTTCTGGGTGCATACACACATTACACACCAGTTGCACCTTTTTTTCGTCGTTCGTCGTTGATGGGTTTGCGCTTGACCACAATATCACCTGATGATAAGTGTAGATGTGGAAGATGGACCGCGCCTACCCAAAAGATGCCCATTCACTCTGTCCTTGAAAAGACCCATGTTGTAGGTGTCAGGGAACACCTTATTTTATTATTTTTGTGTTGTGGTTTCTTTCATTTCATTGCAATTTTATTTTTGTTTTATTGCAATTATTTTTAATTTATGCTTTCTGTTGCGTTTCTAAAGGAAAACAACCAAAACTTTATTTGCTCTTATTAGTTTATTTTTGTAACAGACGGAGTACTTAATTAGTTGTTTTGCGACGCATTCCATTGTTTTTTCATCGTTCAACACTTACTCTCTTATATTTTTTTTCTCTCTACACAAAATGGCTTCCTCATTTAAATTCATGTTCCTTCAAGGAGTAAGGCTGAAGTACATGTGGATAGGCACTTGGCATATAAAATACCTTAAACTTGTTGGTCTTAATAAACAAAAAAACAGTGATTTGAGGTGTGTTGATCGATCAGTCAATGAATCAATCAGACAGTCAGCTTGTGACTTCATATTTCATTAATAGATTAAACCCAATATGCGGCGCAACCGCACTTTGTTAGTAGTCGGTAGGTACGCACTGGTAGATTGCCAGAGGCGGGTCTCCCTATGGCTGTACGCCAAGTATGTGCGGGCCTAGACCGGCAAAATTAAAGAGGCGACAAAACTTGGTGTTTTTAGATTTTAATTTAATTCGTGAAGATCATAAGGGCGGCTATCTTTAATAGGCCTAGGGCCTTGGGCAGCCAAGGTACCAAATCGGTCACTTTCGATCGCAGGTGCAAGTGGTGCAACTGATAGACTAGGACCTTTAAAAAGCTAAAGTCAGAACATCAATGTACGTAGGTGTCCTTAAATATTGGACTGTAAAACGTTAAATAAAGCATTCGTGCGTTCCAGCGTTGCAGGACGTCCTGTACCTCCACCATGAGTTTATGAGTCGCTATCGAATTGCTTTCGATAGTTTTTAGCGTCAAAACGCTGTAATCTCATAACCGATATTGAACCAAGAAATATGTTTGATTTTTCGTCCATCCACATATTCCACATTTTCGTCCACCTAAACCACCGAGATGGTACTTAAGATACGTTAATTTTGTTTAGTGCATCATAGCAATCGGCGGAATATATCGATGTTGCTAAACGCACGTGTTCTGATCGAGTGCGCGATAATGCGCGACGAGCTCTGATCCGAGCGCCAGCGCTAGCTCCAGCTGATGCTAACACAATAACACGCGATAACGCGCCCCACTCGCGCTACTCGTACCGCGCCACTCCACTCCTGCTGATTACACGCACATTTGATTCGATGGTAAAAATAAAATACCTACCAATTAAATTCAAACTAGTTTACATTCCAACTCCCTGATAGTAAGTATATTTACCCTCAAAGTAATATAAAATACTTATAATTAATTACATAGATCGATCAGTCGGAAGAATCAATGTACTCGCGCAATATGTTTCAATCAATACAACTGATCATAGTAGCTGGCGTTACGGCAAACATCCTCGAGGGGACAGTCGCGCCTCGCGATCACATCGTCAATATTGTCGGAGTGTGTGCACATTAGCGTGGCTCTTAAAACAATTACGAGCGGTACATGACGCCCTCCACGCCGCGCCGCGCCGCGCCGCGCTGTGGCTGCGCAGAATCGTGTATCAAATGGAGCAGCGCGTGCTCGGTGCCGCATGCGCACCGCAGTCCGCGCCTCTTAACATTAAACTCTCCGTGTATCACCACAAGACTCGTTTTGCAACGAGCTCGTTGGTGTTTGTGCAGCTGCACTTATTTTAGCGTTGCCCTTTCTTTTCACTCGCCTCTGTACAATACAATAATAATTAAAGAGCTTAAAATGTTACAATTTAGACCACTCAAAGTACCATTCATTATACGAAGATTATTTTTATATTGAACCGACTTCAAAAAAGGAGGTGGTTCTCAATTCTAGTTTTTTTTTGTATGTATGTTATGCGATATCTCAATTCAATGGTGAACCGATGCTGAAATTTCTCTTTTTATTTGGAAGAGAATACCCCGAGGTGGTCACATATTATAAATTTTACCGAAATGGGTCGAGTGGTTTTTAACCCAGTAAATGTAGTTTGCACACCATATGTGCAAAAAAATTGACGATTTTTTTTATCATGGAAATTCGTAAAACTATATTTTTCCTGCTCTAATTTGCAAAAATAGTAGGGAAACGAAAAGGATGGCAATAATAGTCATATATGCACCCGCATACTGCACATTTTCGCATAGGTTGCATTCTAAGCGTGGGAGAGGTTAAAAAAACAATAAAAATCGAAAAATTTTGTAGTAGATGGATGGAGGACGACGACGTCGTCACGCGTTAAAAGTATTAACTAAAAGTCTATAAACAAGCTCTGTGATGTTGGAAAATGTATTGCATGCGTGCATGACATGCATGTTATAAGTAGTAGTAAAAATCCGCGGAAGCAACTTAGTTTTATACTAGGTATGTAAAAAAGATAATGTATAGCGCATGAACCGAAAAATTTTGCGTGAAAAAGTAACAAATAATAACAAAAGAATAACAAATCCATCCTCACAAACTTACACACATTTATAATATTAGTAGGATGGATAGGGCTGCCATCACCCGCCAGACAAACACTTACAAAACCCCGGCCATTTAGATGGAAATAACACTATTTTTACACACGGCACACAGCTTACATTCTATTTTTGTTTATCAATTTTATCATCCAATTATTGTGTGATGGATTGATGAACGCCATCGAGACTAGGATAAATCCGGGGAAACCCAAACGGTTGGCAATGATGGTGTTCCTTTTCCTAAATAGTAAGCCCCATACAGTATGGAACTTATCAGAAATAGGAACACAAACGCCACTAAACTTACTGCTACCAACAACGTTTGCTTCCAGCTGAGGAATAACCACGCGGTGTGGCGTCGTGCGGCCCTACAGTGGCCTCGGCACCGCCGCCGCTGCCGCCGCCGCCGCCGCCGCAGACGACGACGACGACGACCACGCACCTGTTCTCTTTGTGATAGTTTTGTCACTTGTTAACTATTTACCTACTATGAACTTGGAACGAATGGTTCTGAGAGGAAATTGTATGTGGATTATCTCCCGTATATTACCGAAGCTTCTGCACTATCACCAGACCACTTGGCGTCACTCGCCCTGTCTTTAGTCTTTTTCTACTTTAATAGGAATTTATCTAATAATAATATTGGTAATACCTACATTAATTAATATTAAATGCTGTTCGTTTAGCGCATAAATTGCGAAAGGTTGGACCGTTTTAGAATAATTATATTTTTATGTCCATAATAGTCCGAAAGTTTTTAGGGAAAGAAAACAAAAATATTGCCCGGAAAAGGGCAAAGAAAAACGGAAAGTGCTATTTTGTGAGATTTGTATATCATTTGATGACGGGTCAAGTCTGTCGGGTCAGGTCTGTCGGGTTAGCTTGTTACAGTAAAGTCCACAGTATATAAAAATACTTAGGTATTATTAATGAGATGTGATCCACGGTGTTACCCGTGTTTAAATCGTGTTTTTACTCCCAAAGTTTTTTATTGAAATCTGTTGAGGTGAAAGAAAATGATGTATCAATCATGTTTATACACATGCATATTATCTAGACGTTAGAGTGGCTAGAGCTAGAGTTGGAGTGCTAGTGCTGGGCGACGCGACGCGCGTGCGTGCGCGTGAGGTGGACACGCATGGTGCGAGTGGCGCTCTGGTGACAGGGTGACGGCGACTGCTCGCGGTCGCGGTTTTGTACATTGTTACGTATTTTTAGGCTACTTTGTTTTGTTTAGTCTCTGTATAAACATTTACTGTACGTATTTAGTTACTACTTATTTAGAAGTTTTAGAATAAAAATAGTTACTTACCATTATTGTATTTCTATACCTTCCTTATTACCTAGTTGTCAAATATGTCATGCAAGGTAATACCTGCTGCATTAAAAAAAAAAGTATGCACCAATGGCGAGCACACAATTCATCAAAATAATAATAATCGCATTTTGAGGTACCTACTATATTTTTTGACATTTTATCAGAAGGTGCCAGTATTACCAGGCTAATGGGTGAGCTAAAACGTGAGCATGCCACGTAAAAATAGCCATGAGAGAAACAGTCCTGCCCTAAATCTACACATGGGCGTACCCAGCTTTTGGCCCAGGGGGGGGGCAGTTGAGGGAATTCTTACCCCTTCTTCTTCTTTAGAACTGGAAATCGGATGAATTTTAACAGTTGCGCTTATAGCCGATCATGTTGGCCTAACGCTCGATTTTACCAAAATAAATAAATAATAAATTCTACTTAATTATTGGCTAGCATGACGGATATACGGATATCGGTCAGAAATTCACCCGATCTCCGATTCTACATTTTATTGATTACTCTGATGCATTATAAACCGGTCATGTTGGATCAACACGCGATTCTTCCGGTATTTATAAAAATTTATGCATAGAGAGTCAACAACAAAATATAGAATCGGAGCTTTGCTTAGAGTTTCTGACTATACGGTATCCTTTTATAAACCGGTCACGCTACTCTAATTTTTTCTGGAATCAAATAAAATAGTTTTCTTCCTCTACGCTGCAATGGTTATTGACGCCTGGAGAGTCAGCATAAAAAAATAGAACCGGACGTCGGATGATGACGGATGATGAAATTTATTATTGCTGCCCGGAAAGTCTGGGGAAGTACCTCCACCTTACGACAGCCAAATAACACACTTTATTATGTGTTGTGTTCCTGCAGTGAGTGAGGTCGCCAGAGCTCCTTCTAAGGATGCGCTGCGCTGGCAGTAAGAGGAATATTCCCTCAAACTATCGGCGCAGTGAATCCTCCATAACCTCTAAGACGTTTTTTGGGTCGGCAACGCGCGAGTGATACCCCTGGTGTAGCAAGCGTCCATAGGCTATGGTAACCGCTTACCATCAGGCGGGCCGTATGCTTGTTTGCCACCTTAGTGGTATAAAAAAAAGTCATCAACAAAACTCAGAACCGTAAATCAGATGAATTTCTAACCGGTATTCTTATAAGCCAGTCATGCTAACTCAACGCTTGATTTATCCGGGATTTATAAATAGAAAAAAATATTGCTTAACGTAGCAATGAAAAGATGACTAAGAATCAGTAAACGAGAAGTCGAAAACTTGGGCCACCTACCTTGGACAGGTTAGGTTAGAAGGATACTTACAATTAGTTTGTTACTAGACCCCCAGTTATCTTACACAGTAAGAGCGAGCGAAGCGAGCTCGATAATTTAACCACCTACCTCGGACAGGCTCGGTTAGAAGAATAACTACAATTAGTTTGTTTACTATTTCCAGGTGTCTCATGTAAAAGCGAGCGTATCGAGCTCGAAAATTGAGGCCACCCTCCTCGGACAGGCTGGGTTAAAGAGTAACTACAATTATTTTGTCTACTACCTCCAGGTGTCTCATGTAGGAGCGAGCGTAGCGAGCTCGAAAATTTTAGCAACCCACCTTGGACAGGTTAGGTTAGTTAGAGTGGTAATTACAATTACTTTGTTACTACCTCCAGTTATCTCATGTAAAAGTGAGCTCGTAAATTGAGGTAACCCACTTAGGACAGGCGACGTTAGTGCAGGGGGTAATTACAATTAGTTTCTTACTACCTCCGTGCGGCTAGCGAAGCCCCTTGGAGCCTGGCGCTCCGGGCTATGGCTCTTTTGGCCCTAGTGTAAATACGCAACTGTAAAGGTTGGATGAGTATCCGAACCGGTATCCTTATATACCGATCATGCTAGCTTAGCGCTCGATTTTTAGGGAATCAACAAAATCCAATATAATAATTGTGTTGCTCAACTTGGTTAATGACGCCTTGAAAATCGGCAGTAGGATATCTTCCCGGGATCGCACGAGTTTCTGACCGGTGTGTTTATAAGTTCGTCACTCTCGATTTTTCCAAAACAAATTAAAAAAGTAAAGCTAGCATTGTTGTCAATTTTGTAAGATCGGTTTGAGCAACGAAATCGTTTTTGTAGCAACTAATGGTTGACAAAAAGCAACAAATAGTGAATATTTTTCTATTTTTTGACAATTTGTCACTGCCAGTGTTATTGTAACTTGTGGGGGCAAGTTTGTTCCGTCCTACACACAACACGAAATAGGTTTTTTTTATCTTACTGTAACTTTTATCTACGGGGCATCCAAGTTCCAGGGGGGGGCATCTGCCCCCCCTGCCCCCCCCCCTGGGTACGCCCATGAATCTACACCTGCATATTGTGACTTGTTTCATGGCATGGTCATGGCAAAACATACTTTCAGTCAAAGGGGACCGGACAACTTTTCAAAGAGTTTAAAATTAATCCTCATTGATAGTTATTCCGATAAAAATATAATACGTTATATGTAGGTACCTACTTACCCAAAACGATGTTTCGATATTAAATGTTTAAAATCGTTGCGAACACAGTGCTTTATATCACTTCAGATCGCGTGACGTCATTAATCTAAGTTTTCTTGCAATTTGGTCGATACGGAAAGAAAAACATGGCGTTGGTGTGTCTTACCTCAATGTACGTATACATCTGTATAAGTAAGTATATGTGTAAGTACTCAAATTACTCAATTTATAATTTCATGCAAATATGTGCAAGGAAGTTTCATAAACACTTTTATCCCCTACTAGCTTCCCGCCAGCGGCTTCGGCCACGTGGTCTTATGAATTTTCCCCCCGTTTTTGCAACATTTTTCATTGCTATTCCGCTCCTGTTAGTCGTAGCGTGATGGTATATACGGCCACCTTCCCCGATAAATGGGCTATCTAACACTGAAAGAATTTTTTGAATCATCTGGCCAGTAGTTTCGGAGCTTATTCAATACAAACACAAATCTTTCCTCTTTATAATATTAGTATAGATTTCACCCTCTTGGGAGTAGAGTTTTGGAAAACGCTCATTATTTTTGCCGTACTCAATTCATACGCATGCAAATATGTGCAAGGAATAAAAAGTTTGAACCAAACATTTATCCCCCATTTCGCCATCTTTCGGGTTGAATTTTTAAAAATCATTCGTTAGTGGATGCCTACGTTATAAGAGGAATACGTGTGCGGGATTTGAAGGGTTTGGCGTGGTACGTTGATACATCAATCAATCACTTTTATTTATTTTTATTACTTTGGCGACATTTTTACACAGCAATCTAGTCCCAAACTAAGCAGCGCGTGTACTATGCTTTTCCTTTTATATAAAACTTTCCCTACTATCTTTACGCAAAACTAGCATTGTTGTCAATTTCCCGAGATGAGTTTCAGATGTTGTTTTTTTAATTCTACCGAAATTTTACTGCCACTTTTATGGAGTTGGGGGTTTCTGAATGTAACCACAGCTCGGTATAATAACAATAGTATGATCACCGAACGATTAAAGGAGGGCGTTTCAGATTTGCGGAGGTAGGGAGTGGACCAACCCTCCGCCCTCCGAGTCAGATCTCAGGGGTGCATGCATATATAACTGCCAGGAACTTAACGCGGGTGACAGTCGATTGCTAAATCTGCGCCTACGCACCTCGCGCTTGAAGTTGCAAGTGACATGTCGCGCGTGCTGTGCCGCCGCGGGGTGGAGCGCGGCGCCGAGTCGCGCGCCTTCTCCGCCGAGCTCCTGCTCGAAGCATTGCAACGAGACCAAACTGAACATGTGAGTAACAACTCCTACTTACCTAATGTATTTTATTCTTTGGTAACTGTTCTCGAGGTTATTGACAAGTACCTATTATAACTACCTAGAATGGGGATAGTTACGATCAAGATGCTCTCTTATAAGTAGTACTTATCATCTGATCAAAACATCGATAGTTCATCAAATCCCCACACGCATACCAAGAGCTGTATTTAATAGTAAGGCACATGGTGAGACAACATGACCATTTATAAGTACGATTCTGTGCGGTGGCATCATTTTTTAATTCGAAATACAAAAATTGAAATGCTTATGTCCGACCTCTCCTATACATTCGTACCACTGTGTCCACTGCGAATTTTAATAACACTGCTCGACCCAGGACCTCTAGAGAGTCGTAGCTGACCACTCTAGGCTATCGAGGCAGTTAATAGACCACGGTATCCCGCATAGGTATCCCGGTTCAGGGGCGTACCGATAGAAAATGGCGCCTAGGGCACGCATCACATTTGCGCCCCTTAGTAAATCAAATTAATTGGATCTCTTTTCTTACTATTACAATAGTCAGTTATAAGAGTTGCGTTATGACACAGCGAGCGAAGCGAGCTCGAAAATTTGGGCACCTCACCTGGGACAGGTTAGGTTTCAAGGTTAATTACAATTAGTTTGTTATTACCTCCAGTTGTCTCAGTAAGAGCGAGCGAAGCGAGCTCGAAAATTTGGGCACCTCACCTGGGACAGGTTAGGTTTCAAGGTTAATTAAAATAAGTTTGTTATTACCTCCAGTTACCTCAGTAAGAGCGAGCGAAGCGAGCTCGAAAATTTTGGCACCTCACCTCGGACAGGTTAGTTTAGAAGTGTATTTACAATTAGTTTGTGATTACCTTCAGTTGTGTCAGTAAGAGCGAGCGTAGCGAGCTCGAAAATTTGGGCACCTCAACTCGGACAGGTTAGATTATTCAAAATTCAAAATATTTTATTTCAATTAGACCATATAAATAGGCACTTTTGAATTGTCAAACTAGTTGCACGGTTCCAAAAAGTGGGACTTATGGAGAAGAGCCAGCAAGAAACTCCCTAGTTACTCTTTTAAAAAAAAATATAGGCGAGTAACAATAACATTTTGTGATGAATACTGTGAGTATAATGCAGTATGATGTGTATGACTTAAAAAAAAGGACAAAAAACAAACAAAAGAACATAGCCATTGCAGTAAGAGCTGACCAGTCCCGACAGACAGCACCCGTTCACGAGCATGACGTGTGTATCGGCGCCGTTTGACTCAACCATGTTGTAGGGAATAAAAAGACCCGACACATAACGCCACTATCAGCAGGACATTTAAGTGAGCATGACAAGCTCTACCTCGGGCTCTAATTAGAAGGGTAATTACAATTAGTTTGTTGCTACTCCCATTGTCTCATGTAAGAGCGAGCGAAGCGAGCTCGAAATTTTAGCCACCCACCTTGGACAAATTAGGTTAGAAAGGTGAATTCAATTAGTTGGCTAGTATCTCCAGTTGTCTCATGTAAGAGCGAGCGAAGCGAGCTCGAAAATTGAGGCCACCCACCTTGGACAGTTTAGATTAGAAGGGTAATTACACTTTCTTCTTGTACTTTATTTATTTATTTATTTATATATTTCTTTCCCTTAAAGCTATCTTTACAGGTTGTCACCCAATGCGACAGCAAGGTCTTCTATAAAACTATATCTAAGCATTAATAATATTTTACACACTAAACTACACTTATAATTTTTACAATATATTAAACTAAGAGGACATTATTATTTAAGTATTCTCCTTATTTATAACATAAATTATATAATAGTACTTTCGCGAATTCACTCTGATTGCTTGTAAAAATATCAATGCATTTGTGGATTTCATTGATATTACGTATGGCTTGAGTAACCGGTGTTTTAGCGAGAAGGTTGGTCCTGGCGGTTGGTACCGCCAATAGGGGCGGGCTACGCCGCCTTCCTACATAGCCGTCTGGTACACACAGACTCAACCTCCGTAGAACATCTGGGTTATATTCTATTCCACGAAGTAATTTCACCAAGTATGCCACAAGTGTAAACTCCCGACGCACCCTCAGCTGGTTGTACCCTACCATGCCCAGTACAAAAAGAGTGGGGTACATCAGCGGGTAAAATGGGTACACCCCATACAACTTCATGTACAGGTAGCGTGTGAACTTGTTCTGGACTCGTTCCAACATAAGCGAGTACTTTATCTCGTGCGGAGACCAAATGATAGCACTATGCTCCAACTGACTTCTAACCAGCGCGTCATAAAGGACCCTGACTGCTGAGATATTAGTGAAGCCTCGCGTTTGTCTCAATAGAAATCCTAGATTTCTATATGCTTTTTTACAAATGTTGACTATATGGTCACGGAATGATAGATCAGGTGTCAGAGAAACTCCTAAGTCTCGTACTTGTGTGACTCGCTGCAACGGTGTTTCGTCCACCGCGTACTCATAACGTAGGGGTGAACGCGCGCGAGTGAAACTTATCACTGAGCACTTAGATACATTGAAGTAGAGTTTGTTCTCATGACTCCATTCAACTATTCTATTGATGTCCTTTGATTTATTAAGCATTTTCCATGTTAAGTATGTATAGTGTATGAGATGCGAGCAAGGTGGTTATAATATGAAATTGCGAAGTAAATAATTATAACAGTATAAAATGGTTATGGCTTTGATTTTCAAAATCTAATGATTGGAGATTTTGCGCCCCCCTTCGAGTGGCGCCCAGGGCACGTGCCCTGCCTGCCCCACCCTAGTTACGCCACTGTCCCGGTTTGAAGCATGGAGTCTCGGTGTGCCCGGTTTGAAAACCACAGCTATGATCAAAGATATATAATTATGTAATGTACCTAGTATTAATTTTAATATGATTTTATTAGTTACCTATTTAAATAAATAAATACCTAGCTGCGGCAGCTTCGGTGTCAATTTCCGTAAGTTGTTAGTTTAGTTGATTTGTTTGACTGTGTAGGTGTATATGGAAGTGGACAGCGGCGGCAGGCTTACCGCACACGGCGGCCGCGGCCCGGCCGCGCTGGCCGCCGCCGCGCGCCTGGCGCCCAGCGCGCCCGCCGCCGCCGCGCTGCTGCAGCTGGCGCCCGCCTGCCCCACCCGCGCCGCCTGCCCCCCCCGCCCTGCCCGCCTCGCAATGCGCCTCGCTGCGCCGCTGCCGCCGCACGCCGAGCTGCTGCTGTGGTTCGCGGAAGACGCGCTGGCGGCGCTGGACATGCCGTTCCTGACGCTGCGCAACATTGGAGCGCGGAGCGATTACACGTGCCACCGTTGCGGCGCTGCCTTCGACGACCCCAACCCGCTCAAGGTGCACCTGTTTCTATCGTGCGCGCCCTACGAGCGCCGCGCGTTCTGGGCGCGGGCGGCGGCGCGCCTGCGCTCTGCCCCCCCGCCCGCCGCCCCCGTCACCCCGGTCGCTCCCGTTCCCCCCGCCCCGGCCGACCCGGCAGCACTGGAGGCGCTGGCTACGTCGTGGGGTCGCGCACAAGGCGGCCACGTGTGCGTGTTTTGCGGCAAACTGTACTCGCGGCGATACGGACTTAAGATCCACCTCCGTACGCACACTGGTTACCGGCCCCTGCGCTGTCGCTACTGCCTGCGCGCGTTTGGCGACCCAAGCAACCTTAACAAGCACGTGCGGCTACACGTGCGCGGCACGGACGCGGCGCGGGACGGGCGCGGCACGGACGCGGCGCGGCTCGCCTGCGGCGTGTGCGGGCGCGGCGCGGCGCGGCGCCGGGACTTGGAGCGGCACCTACGAACTCATACGCGGGAGCCGTCGGGGACCAACAATAAAACACACGCATAGATTTAAGTAGTTTATTAACTTATAGCGACTATTGTCCCGCGACCTTGGCGGCGATGCGCTTGTCGCGTTCCTCGGCGATGGTGAGGCGGACGCCCTTGCCGCGCGGCAGGGAGATGTACGCCTTCGTGCCCTTTCCGATGATGAACACGTTATTTAATCTGTAACCGAAAGAAGGTGATTGTTATGTAGTGCAACATTTCTCTAGATTTAATCATACCTGTGAACTGATATCTAATAATCTAATAATTCAACCGACTAGCAAATGTAGACAAAATTGTTTGTAGGCCACAACATGGTGAGGTATGTAAGGATGTATAGGTACATCCTTACATACCATGCATAGTAAGTAATGTAGTGAGTAATTTAACGAGCGATACCTAGTGGCGAAGGTATGTCCTGTGGAATCCTTGATGTGCACGATGTCGAATGAGCCGGGATGTCTCTCGCGCGACACGATAGTGCCGACTCGCCCCAAGTTTCTTCCGCCCGTGATCATGCACAGGTTACCTGTAAACAAAATACTAGGCTCACACCGCAGCTAGTTTCTATAACAATCTAAACTTAAAATATTGTTATCGTTGTAATATATTTTGTAAGAGAATTGGTTAAAAAACATAAAATTGAATTAAGAAAAAAAAATTGTTAATTGTTTTATTTCCGTGAAACGCTTTAATCACCACCTATGATGGTGGGTATATTATCGTACTGTCGCCGTACATCTAACTATGATGTGGTTAGTAGCAAGCATAGGTATATAGATAGATAAATTCATCTCACAAAATAATCCTTCCTAATATTATAAATGCGAAAGTAACTCTATTTGTCGCGCTTTCACGCCAAAACCACTGAACCGATTTGAATGAAATTTGGTACACAGATAGTCTAGAGCCTGAGAAAGGACATAGGCTTTTTAACGCGAAAAAGGGGCTGTAAGGGGTTGAAATAGGGGATGAAAGTTATAAGAAGTACCCTGACCACGCGGGCAAAGCCGCTGGCGGAAAGCTAGCTGGTTATATAATTTATAACATGTTTATTCTTTTTTGTAAATTAATACACACTACACTTATAATTATAAGGTTTCATAAGAAAGCTCAAGGTCACTCAGCAAACTATGCTTGGCGTTTCTCTACGCGACCAAATAAGAAATGACGAGATCCGTATAAGAAACAAAGTGCTGGATATAGCCGAAAGTATTAGCTAGTTGAAGTAGCAGTGGGCGGGGCACATAGCTCATAGAACTGATGGCCGCCGATTCTCGAGTGGAGACTATGCACCGGAAAACGCAGCGTGGGGAGGCCTTAGCTCAGCAGTGGACCTCTTTTGGCTGATATGATGATACAATCAAACACCCGGACCCACATGAACACTTGTTAATCATGTATTTTTGCAGATTTAGACACGAGTGAGAATGTAAACATACCCGACTCGAATTTGATGAAGTCCATGATCTTGGAGGTGGCGATGTCGAGCTGCACGGAGTCGTTGACCTTGATGAGCGGGTCGGGGTAGCGCAGCGTGCGGCCGTCGTGCGTCACCAGGAACGGCACGCACTTGGGGCCCGTCGACACGCGCTTCACCTTGCACAGCTTGTACTGCACCACACCACACATTACTCACCACTCTCTCTCTTCTTCACATATAAATACATAGTATATGGTAGGGGGTATAAGTGCTCCAAATATTTTTAGCTTGACATCCAGTGTGTATTGCCCAGAAATAAGGTTGCAGAGATCAGTTCAGTCTAGAGATGGGCAGTGTTTATGGCAAGCAAAAAAATCACCTGGCAAAAAAAACAACAACCTACAGGGCAGAAAAGAATGACTGCTAAATAAATTTTAATATATTGTATTGTTGGATAATCATTAATAAAGCTAAAAATCAGTCTTGCCAGGGTATGCCACAACTCGCGAGTACTGAAACCTTGTCTCTAGTTCAGTTGCTTGGTGTAAAATACTGATAAATTCAGGGCAGCCGCATCGGTTAGACGGGAAACTGATCACAACATGGTTGGGAAAAGAAGAAACTGCGACATGTGTTCCTACAGCCTTGATGCCGGCGCCATCTCGAAAAAAATGTAAAACTGACTTGTAAGTGTCTTTAAAAGATCTATTTAGGTTTTTGCCTACATTAAAATTATTACTATTCTTCCTACATTAAAATAAATCGTAATGTTAGCATGGAAAATGCTTTCAAAAAATTACACGACACAATAGTTGTAACTTACCTTGGCTTCTTCAGGAGTGATACGGTGAACTGTGAATCGTCCTTTTACATCATAGATAAGGCGGAAAAGCTCATTAGTCTTCTCAATAGAAACAACATCTGAAACATGTAATAATAATAATCGTATTTATTTCTTCTCACATAAACAGAACTTACTGTAATAAGAGATAAGCTATACAATATGTATATTCAGTCATCAGAATTGACTTAGGGGCCCTAACACCAGTATTAAATGTATTCCAGCACCAATACCTTAGAATAACACTTTTACTTCAGCCTCTCGATGCATACTTGTTTGTAATATACCTGTGGATAGTCAGGGTAAAATAGTTGACACTCCCAACTTAATCAAGCCTTTTGGAAGGTCAGGTCAGCACTGCTAATTCATTCATTCACACTACCCACATGTTGACCATCCATCCTCGTATATCAAACCATCTTAACATAATTTCACAGCCCTTGTTACAACATCTTTCACTGTTCAACACACCCCTATCATTCCTGTATGGAACGAGGTAGTTATAATAAATATTTATTACTGCATCTTTCAGACAAGCTAGAAAATTATTCAGTTTTTTTTTAATGGGCAAAGGCGCCAATGTGACTCAATTGCCACAAGGAAAAGGAAATAATTTATCAAATATGCATTGCATTACTCAACTCACCCATGAAGCCAGCTGGGTATGTAGGATCTGTCCTCACTTTGCCATCTACCTTAATGAGACGCTGCTTCACGATCTTGAGAACCTCGTTGCCAGTAAGCGCGTACTTCAGCCGGTTACGTAGAAAAATGACCAGGGGCAGGCATTCACGCAATTTGTGGGGACCAGTCGATGGCCTCGGCGCGTACACGCCGCCCAACTTATCCAACATCCATGCTTTCGGCGCATTTAAACGCTTCAGATGCTTTTTCGGTCCGCGAGCCTACACACCACATCAAAACAAGTTACGGTATCACATCGCGTTTACTTGATGGACGTCAATAATATTATAACCTGCAGATGACGGACTCGCTAAACTAGTTCGTAAGATATAAGAAATCTTACAGCATTGAAAGTTACATTATGTCTTTTACCAATGTATGTTCCTTAAAAAATTTCTCATGAATCAGTCAAAAATCGAAAAATATGAATATGCTAGTAATAGAAAATATTATTTTTAGTAATAAGTTTCAAGCCTATGCTACCAAGGCGCAACATTAAATTGAGTAAACTACTTAAAAAACACATGATTTAAACGGATTTTCATTATTTTACACTATTAACTCACCATGTTGGACACAAATTTTAACAAGAAAGAAACGTCAAAATTAGTCGCTGTGGCTGTCAAACTCAGTCTGTGAGTTCTGTCACTTGTCAGTGACTGTCAGTGTTGCCAACAGTTTTACTAGCTTTCCACCAGATTCAACTTCTAAAACCACCAGAAAAACACTAACAAAAATCGGATGTACTTTAAAAATCGCTAATATTTCCACTAAACAAACTTTTACAATAAAAAAGGAAAGTAATTAGGTTTCTCTATTATTAATTTTATAATAAAATATTAATAAATATCAACATATTTTAAATCATAATAACAATTATAAATCAACAAGTTAGGGATGTTAAAAAAATATCAATATTATTTTTTCAATGTATCGATATTTTTGAGCGATATTTAATATTTCGATATATCGATGTATCGATATAAAATTCCAAGTAACGAAAAGGTATCAAAATCGATATTTTATTCAGACCAATAAACATTTTTAAGTTAAAAGATTGCAAATTAACTTTTTTTTGGCTGTTTTAATATTTGGTTATTAAGTTGGCCGATATATCGATATTTTTTAAAAATATCAATATCGATATTGATATTTTTTTTTAAAAATATCTATATTGTTTTTTTTTTAAATATCGATACGATATATATCGATACTTTTTGAATTCCGGCACCCCTACAACAAGTTATAAATTATTTGGAGTCGGTGCCAAACAGACATCAACGAAAGTCATATTTAAATTAAATTAGTAGTATGGCAACGCCTCCAAATTAGTTCATAATGTAAATATGTACATGTTATTTTTTTCTTTTTAGTTCCTAGGTGTTTTTTGGAGGCGGTTTGTTTTTTGGTTTAAAAATAATTTATTTTGAGAATTTTAGTGGATTAAATGTATTTTGTTTTGTACCTATTATATTATATGGGCAGGCCAACTAAACGCACTGCCCGGCTCAAACAGCGAGGTTTCTGAGAAAACCAAAATATCATAATATGTATACTAATTGGTGACTGTGACAACTAGACTCGCTAGAGATGAGGCGTATCCGCGTATATATTGTCACAGGTTTCAAGACTAGGTTTTGACGAAGAAGTAAGTACAAGTATTGCGTCTGCGTACAAACGCATTTCGAGTATTTAAAAGTACAGTTCTCGCCAAACTTATTGATGTAGGCTGTCGTTTCAAATAATTTTAATCCGATATTTTTCTTTCTCCGATTTTTACGAACGGGTTAAACTTATCTCGTGCCAACTTCAACCTGGACAATAAGTTTGGCGAGAACTGTATTTCAAGTCCGAGTGCCAAGTCACCCAGCAACACAAAACATAAACGCGCGTTTCCGTACTCGTTAATACGCGATTACGCATAATACTTACAAGTAGAGGTGTGTAACTCAGCTCTGAGTCAGCTCAATGAGTCAGATCGCCAGGGTTTGAGCCGTTGAGCTACAGCTCAGCAACAAAATGACTAGCTCACGGCTCAATTCAGCTCCTATAGTACTTGTGAATACCTCTAATCCAATTCTCCTAGAACGACTCATTACTCTGTTCTAATGCATTAAAATAATAATTTATTGATATGTATTCAATAAATCAATTTGTAAATAAATAATATAAAATGTCTAGCTCGCAGCCTTAAACGAACTGTTGCAGCTCAGCAGCTCATTCAGCTCGATTCGGCGCGCGGCTCTGTCTAGGTTGCAAAGTTAAACGAACTGTTGCAGCTCGGCAGATCATTTGGCTCGATTCGGTGAGTGGCTCGCATTGGCTCGCGAGAGTCGTAAACTGAACCGGTTCAAATTGAGCTGATCTGCGAGCTGAGTTATCGAATCCGCTCACTCAGCTGAGTCATGAGCTGATCTGTAGCTCGCGTATTTTTGATGAGTTACCCACCTCTACTTACAAGACTCATACTTCGATAGGCCAAGTGGCGACTGCATACGCGTACGCCTTTACACTTATGTGTGTATGCGAGGTGCTTGAAAATGCCAAATGAAAATCAACTTTATCGTGCAAGACTTAACTGTTTTTAAATACATTGAACTCAAAATACTCTTATCGTTGCGAGATGCGTTCGACACTTGTGTGAGTGAAGTGAATCCCGCCCGGCCTGTGTTGGAATTAATACGTTTAGTTAAGCCTCTAATAAAAATATCTACAAACATTTTCGATTGTTTTTATTAATAATTATTAATTAATTTATATGAATTAAATATAAAAAACATTCACATTATAAATAAATCTAACAGATCAGATCACTAATCATAGAAACTTGCTTTTCTTAGCGTATTTTAGTGACACACAGACGCGTACTTCCAAATATTCGCGACTTGCTTACTTAAAAAGTCCGATACGGTGACACTCAGACGCTTCAAAATACTCGCGACCTGCTTACTAAAAAGTCCGTTTTGGTGACACTTGGGCGCGTACTCCTAAATACTCAAGGAGCTAGTCTTCGGTGCCAGTATTTGCACGTACTCGTTAGCCTGACTCTGAGATGAGTATGACTGTATGACTCATCTCTAGTGACAGCCGAGGGATCGTGCAGTGTTGCCAGACGATTTGAACGAGCGATCGTACGTTGGGTATAAAAATAGTCGTATTCCCTGAGACGGTCATAAAAAGTAAGTCGAACCTTTAAAAATAACTAGGACTTTATTTACCGGTAAAATTTTCATAACATTACCTTCGTTTTTCAGTTACCGTTACTATTAAAATAGCGGTAACAAAAGCGTTATTTTTACGGCAAATTATCGTTAAAGGTGGTCATCGAAATCGGCCCAAGTGTTGTATCGTAAGTACACTTATTGGAAAAAATACCCTGTATTACGGAGGTCAAAACCCCAGCCGTACCTTTTTTTCGTGTTGACTGGGGGATTAGAAAAAATATTTTTATTTTGAGAAAAATCACAGTATTTTACCTGTTTCATATTGATTTCATCAAGGACGAAGTATGAATATACTTAGATAATCTAAGAATTTCATAGTAAAAACATGGTAAAAACTGTCAACTTGATAGCTGTCTGCTGTCAGTGTCAACGAGTGAAATGACATTTATCAACAAACCTTGTCTTTTGCATAGATATCAAAAATAAAATGACCTAGGTCATTCATGTAGAAAATGACCGGTCACAGATATTGTAATTTTAAGCGTGCAGTGTATTGCTAACAACGCGATCACGCTCCGCGGTGAATGTTATCGCGCGCGATCCGCAACTACCTACCTATTTACACACACAAGTCACCGCCGCGAGTTGCCGTGAGTCCGCGACCGTTGTTTTCGTGATACCTACCTACAAAACATCACCTAAACGTTGATACCACAATCATAAAGTCAAGTTTATTAATTTAATAACCGATAACAGGTATTTTATACCAAAAAGGATACGAAAATGCGAGGAAATAAACTTATTTCCATAAAACAGATTCAGAGTAACTAATGTAGGTATTATTAATAAACTCACTGACCTTTTCCATGTGCTTCGCCATAGCACATGAGCATAATTCCCATAGTAAAGTATTGTACGGAATGCATTTTAAATATTTCGCAATCAAAACAATAACAAAGTTGGTCGGTTTATTGTTCTGAAAAAAATATCGATTTTGATACCTTTTCGATACTTGGAACTTTATATTGATACATCGATATATCAAAAATATCGATATATTATAAACTAATATCGATATATCGATATTTTTTCAACATCCCTAATACCTTTAGCGATCTGCGATCCACAGAAGTATCGGATCGGAATCGGATCGAATCGAACATCCCTCGGTCCCTTCCTGTCCCTGTCTGTCTAGTGTCTGTGTCTGTCTCAAAGAGCTAAAGTCTGTTTTTTAATCTCAGAGACTAAAGTGACATTACGTGGGATACCAGTTTTTTGCATTTCTTAAATAGTAATGTGCCTCTATCGAAAATTATCGCTAATAAATTGAAGTGTCGGTTTTTTACATTAAGTTATCCTGAAAAAAATAGTAGGTCTTATTTAAAACGTAATAATCATGAGTCGGATTAGGTAGAGTTTTGAAGGACTAAATAACGACAGCGAAATCAACATAGTTTTCTAAAACTTTCTTACAGCGATTGATAATTATAGTTTTCTAATACTTTTTTACCTCGTTGGAACATAAGATTAAATTTATTAAAGTCCTTTCTTAGTTTTTTTTTTGGTAGGTAATTTTACGTCATTTGGTACTTAAAACTCTACGATGACTTACCTTTCATAGATTTTACTGTGCATTCGGACAATTTTAATTAATTTGGGCTTTAATTATACGATTTGGAATAGAAAATTTTTAAGCTAATCGTCTAAAAGTTACGATTCAACAAACCGGTATCATAGGTACAACCCTATACAAAAAAGCTGGTATCATTATTTGTAATTTTGACAGTTGCATGTGTCAATCTCATGGAAGTAGTAAGTATACTTAGTATACAATAGGAATGTGCACTTATGAAGAAAAATGGTCTAAGCGAGATAGTTAGGGTGGAGCCATTCATCTCGCTCTATTAGAGTGACCATGATTTTTGTCGTCAAGAGAGCATGCAAGAAACCATGTCAGTTTTATGTTATAACACAGTTTATTTTTTATTTTTAGTTTATTTTTCTTTCTACTAAAGAAAAATATTTGCAGTAAACATAGGCACTGTTGTTGTAATTGCATCTTGCCGTCTGTCGCATAAAAATTGGTAAAAGCGTTGAACTGTTGATCATGAGATAAATATATTTATGTGCCCAAGTTTGGGAGTTTCTTATGTATGTACCAAAAAATATGCATTATACCATGTCTAATGCGCTAAAGAGGGCACCACCGAAGTGTAGTGCGCGATGGCGCCCAGACGTCCACTGTCGTCTCAAAAAGTCAACTGGTCGTTCGTAATCATCAATAAATAATTATAGTCGACATAACTAATATTTTATAATGGTCGTCAAAACATACATGTCCTTTTAAAGTCTGACATAATTTGAAAACATTGTCACCCGGAAGGCCCCTCAACCCACCATTTGTGACGTAAATTTAAATTATATTATTGGTAGACTCGGTCCCGCGTACCGGGATTTTCAGTCTTAGATTTTGCAATAGTTAACTTTAAACATAAATACTACCAACATTTTCAGCAAAATGAATAATCATGATTATTTAAAGTATAAGTAGGTTGATAGTTTGGTTATTAAAATATATTGATAATAAAACAAAGGCATCTTATTAATAACAAAGCTCGTTTATTAGTGTTTATACGATTTCACTTAAATAATAAAAAAACAAAATAATAAAAAACAACAGTTAAACAGTGAAATAGTTGGAATTTTTCGATACGTCCGGTCTCGTAGACATTTACGTTACCATTGGTGGGTTAAGTTTGTAACCTGTGAGTGGATTTGTTAGAGCCGGTATATGATTAATTTCCACATCCTTTATACGCAACACCTTTTCACTATTTTATACATTCTTCACAAATAAAATAACAACAAAAAATCACGGAACGAAAATGACGCGATGTCATTGCCATTGTTTTAAAGTTGTCATATCAAAATTTCAAAACTAACCATAAACCTAAAAAGTTCTATTATATTTCAAGAATTTACTCAAAAAAAATACTTTTGACTTTTCTTATCTTTATTTCATAAAAATATATTTTACGCAGTAGTTTATCTAGCAATGTATAACTCAATAATATTTTTTGGATCAGATACCCTAGCCTCGTGGCAAATCTACTAGACGATCAGAAAATTCTTGTATGGCAATTTATTAAAACGAGACACAATCCCCTACCCTAACCTCTCTATCTGACCGTAACGTATTTCGGTTTAAATATAAAGTTTAATGGATTGCAATGAGGTCGGTTTTACGTTGAGTTGTTGAGCCGAGTACGCATTCCGGATGTAAACGAAGTGTAACGAAGTTTGACATATTAGTTCCATGGTCAATCTAGTCTCTGAGATTAAAAAACGGACTATAGTACATAATATATATTTTTATATATGTCTATGGTCTACTAAAGACTAGGCAGCATGGTCTCAGACGTTAGCCTGTTCCGTCAGGAACTAAATTAAAAAAAATATGTCTATGGTCTGTCCTATAGTCCTACTAGCAGTACTAGCTTGCTACATTATAGTAATCTGTGGTCTTATTATAATATAATTATCACTTTTGAGGTTATGAATTATGATTCAACTCAACGCTTCGTATCGTGCTGTTAGTTTACTGACTAGTAATTCGTTACAATATCAATAAAAACGCATAGGAATCACTTGGGAATCTGGGATAGTTTTTGAAGAAGCATCTACACAATATGAATGGAATCTTCTTCTGATAATAGTTTTGCTTGGACGGATACTTCAAGTGATAGCACTTCGATGTAAGTACATAAATTAATATTGACTTGAATCTTGATTCATTTTTAAAGTACTTATGCAAAGTCGTCCACCAACATTGTATTTTTATTTTGGTTTCCATTTGCTATTAGATTTATTTAGGAGATCTGACAGGACGGGTGTAAAGGCACCAGTGGGGTGTAAATAATGTAATGAATGACAACCTGCTAATTAATATTATGTCATTAAATTTGAGCTGATCGGCTCAAAATTATGTAAATATTACTTATTGTTATTTATAAAAGAGGTACATTTTAGGACTTTTTATGCATTGCACATAGCATTGCCTGGTGTCCAGATAGTATAAAGCTGGACACAGTCAGGCTTTTTAGTTGCGTATCCGGTTAAATTAGATGGTGGGATGGTGTCCTGCTGGTCTGTCTTTTGTTAGCCTTTTTTTTTATATTGTCATGTTTGTTGTGTTTCTTGTTTTATAATCCGCTCGCCTCACCTTGTATTGAAATAGAGTATTCTTTACTGTACACCAAGTACAGAATGAGAATACAAAATATACAAATGTTACATGGCCTTACTTGCCCCACAAATACTCAATTCTCAAATGTAGTTAATTTAATTAGTAGTCTACCTAATTAAAATAATGGAATGGTTTACAGAGCATGAAGAACATTCAATTTTGCATTCCTATTGTTAGCTCCAGTTTTAAATAACTGACATAATGAAGTGAGTTGATGATGATGTCAGTTATTTAAAACTGGACCCGTAACTCATATTTGGCATAATTAATTGCCAAATATTCACAACATAATTTTAATTAGACATAACATTCAGCAATGAGATTTGACATTTCGGAGACCTCACACTACACAAGCACCTTTTGCTGTGGATTTATGTGTTAGCTTAGCCCCCGTTCTGTCATGTTAACCTAGAAGTGATCTTGTTAAAGATTTTAGCATAATTCTCATCAGATACCAAGATGTTTATTATTGCTAAGACTTTTTTGCTATAATAATTATATGTGGCCTACACGGCTACACCACTATCCAGGTCACAATCTTCATAACAAACAAGTTAATGGTCACCAGGCTTCCCTTCTGGAAGTCCTAGAACTGTTGGTAGTGAGTTTTATTCACTGAACACACAACAAGATTGTTAGCATTGTGCTAGATGTGATAGCTCTGTCTCTTAGGTAAGACTGATACCTTTTACCTCCCCCTTGGTGAGTCTGCTAGAATATTTCCACCAAAAGATAACAATGGTGAGGTGTTGTAAGAAAAAAAACATCAACATGACAACCAGAACTGCTTTGCCAAGAGCAAACATCCCTCCATCCATCCCAAGCATATAACTAGGTTTTAACTAGAAAATTACAATAAAATTAAATTAAAACAATCATTAATAATAATTTATAAACTAGGTGGGGATTGAAGAATAAGGACAACATTAATTAATATGATTGTGAATCCCACATCAAACCATCATGGTTAACAAATTCAATGTGTGCCTCAATGTGTGTAAGACTCAAGAAACTCAGTTGAACTCTAGTCCCAGTAATGGGATTTATCAAATCACTAAATTAATATGAACAATAAACTAATGTACCTATTGTATATGATGGGTTTTTGGGAATTAAAGAAGAGAATAGACGGATTTAATTAGATTTTAATAATGAGAGCACATAGTACATGTTATCGTATCCACGGGCAGGCAGAGAGAGAACAATACATACGTCAATGTCAACGTTGACACTGACTTGACATTGACAGGTGACTACTGACAAGTGACTATTGTATTCGTTTACATAAAACGCTCCAATACTAGGCCTTAAACTAATACAATATTTATTATCAAATATCAGACCTACGAAAAAAAACAATCTGCAAAAATGAAACAAACAGATTGTAAATTCACTAAGTTAACATTTTAGTATTTTAGATACAAATTTTAAATGTTTTTCAGCACTTAAAGGTTTTGTCAGAATATCAGCTAACATTTCATCAGTACTAAGATATTTTAATTCGACCTGTTTCTTTGATACCAAATCTTTTACAAAGTGATGTCTTATATCAATATGCTTTGACCTGGAATGAAATACAGAATTATTACAAAGTTTATGTGCTGACTGATTGTCATTTAACAACAAAATTTTACTGAGCATGCCAGTACATTCAGAAATAAATGTTTTCAAAAACACAGCTTCTTTACAAGAATCTGAGATAGCCATGTACTCAGCTTCCGTGCTAGAGAGTGCCACCGTACGCTGCTTACGACTTTCCCATGACACTATAGATTTTCCAATACAAAATATATAACCAGTGTAAGATCGACGATCTACCTGATTGCCTCCCCAGTCCGCATCAGTGAAACCCACAATATCCATTTCACCTTTCTGAAAGACAAGACAATAATCTATCGTTCCTTTCAAATACCTCAAAACCCTTTTTGCAGCTTTACAGTGACTTTCACCATAACAGCTGTTGAACTGGCTAAGGTAACTGACACTGTGCGATATATCAGGCCTGGAACATACAGATAAATACATTAAATAACCAATAAGGCTTCTATAATCAAAGTTACATTTTGAACCATCTTCCTTCTGTAACTTTATTCCAACTTCCATAGGAGTTTTCATTGGTTTGCAATCTGACATATTGAATTTATCTAATATTTTCTTTATGTAGCTGGACTGATTCAAGGTGAAGCTCCCATCAGCTGTTTTTTCTATGTTCATACCTAAAATATGATGGGCTGTGCCTAAATCTTTCATTTCAAATTCAGCCATCAGTCTCTTCTTTATAACATCCCTTTGCTGTGACGTTTTTAATGTAAATAACATTATGTCGTCAACATACAAGGCAATAATCACGATTTCACCACCATGATTATAAACATAGACACATGATTCTGAAGATAACCTGTGAAATCTCAATTTTTGGGTTAAAACATCATTAATTTTCTTATACCATTCTTTCGCCGACTGTTTCAAGCCATAAATTGCTTTATTAAGCTTATAAACTTTCTTCTCACACCCTTTAACCACATAACCTACAGGTTGTTCCATATAGACAGACTCTTCTAGGTCACCATTGAGGAATGCAGTCTTTACATCAAGGTGCTCAACCATCATCTCATACTGAGCAGCCAGGGCCAGTAGTATTCTAATGGTTGAATACCTAACCACTGGAGAAAATGTTTCATGGTAATCTACTCCATACCTCTGTGTATATCCTTTTGCCACCAGGCGAGCCTTATATTTCAATAGCTCTCCATTCAAACCTCTCTTTTTGCTAAACACCCACTTGCATTTTATTGGCTTGTGCCCCACAGGTAAGTCAACCATAGTCCAGCATTTATTTTTTATAAAAGAGTTATACTCATCAGCTACAGCTTCACTCCAGTGTTTAGCCTCAGTGCCACTCAATGCCTCCTCCAGTGAATTCGGCAACTCTTCCACCATTATCTCAGTCAGCCCAGCATGCTCTGCCTCAGGAGCATCTTGATACAATGACTGATCGCTGTCCTCCGAGTCAATACTCGACCTCCCTGGAACGTAAGTTATATCGGACGAAAAACTATCTGCACTCAGTGAATCTTCCTCGACATCCAAACTGAACATAGTCTGTCTGCGAGGATTCTTTGTGTCATCAGAAGGTAAGTCATCATCTATAGAGGTATTTACTTGTGGAGACTGTTCACCCTGGACCGTCTGAGTAGATTCACATACTACTTTTGGAGATAATTCTACTGTAATTGGTTGTCCAGTACTTTCTTCACTCAATAAACCAGATGTATTGAATACTGTAACTTCAGTATTTTTATTTTCATCATCTGACACATTTTTACTGTTTAAAAACATATTTTCTATGAAAGTGACATGCCTTGCCTTATGGATCTTTCTGGGATAAGATGGATCTATGAGTCTGTAACCTTTACTTTCTTCACAGTATCCTACAAAGATATATCTCTTACTCCTAGGATCCAGTTTTCTGGCATTTTCATCAACTGCATATGCTACACATCCAAAAATACGTAAGTGAGAAACATTTACCCTTTTAGATGTCCATTTTTCTTCAGGTGTTGTACTCATGACTGCCTTGGTGGGAGAACGGTTTTTTAGATAAACCGCTGTGTTCGCTGCTTCAGCCCAATACTGCTTGCCCAGTCCAGCATCTTGCAGCATACAACGGGTTTTATCCATAATTGTCCGGTTAGTCCTCTCCGCTACACCATTCTGTGGACTGCAGTGTGGGACCGTAGTTTCATGTCTAATCCCACAGGACCTTAAGTACTCCTGAAAATTCAAATTAATATATTCACCACCATTGTCACTTCTTAAAACTTTTATTTTGTTGTTAGTAAAATTTTCAACAAGTGCTTTAAATATTTTGAATTTTTCAAACACTTCATCCTTTTTCTTTATAAAATAAATATAAGTTTTTCTACTGAAGTCATCAGTGAATGTTACAAAATATCGTGCTCCACTGTATGATGGCACTTGCATAGGGCCACACACATCAGTGTGCACCAGCCCTAATATTTCCGTAGACCTACTGTGACTTTTCTTAGGAAATGGCATTCTAGTTTGCTTTCCTTCTATGCAAGCTACACAAGGACTAAACAAAGAATTATCAAAATTCATACCTGTAACTAATCCATTCTTCATAGCATTCATGCTCCTGGAGTTGAGATGACCTAACCTCTTATGCCAAACCTCCTGTGAAACAGAGCCCCCGGCAGACACTAAGGCAGTCATGTCTTCACCGTACACTGGCAACTCCTCAGATTGAACCTGCTCACAAGCTAAGTTCATGGCACACTCAGATCTCTCCTTACAATTTACATTATTTAGAGTATCTAGTTGATAAATACCACTATAGCATGTACCAGTAGCTATGACCTCATTACCATCTAAGATTTTACATCCTTGTTTACTAAAAATAACACTAAAACCTTTCCTATTCAACTCACTAACTGATAATAAATTTGCAGAAAGTTTAGGAATATAGTACACATTACTTATTGTCTTTAAACCTTGTTTCAACTTAACTTGCACACTACCAAGTCCTTCGGTTCTGACTTTTTCTCCATTTGCCACATTGACTTCAAGCGATTTAGTACACTGAAAGTCCTGCATGATGTCCTTGTTGTTCGTCATGTGGTTGGTCGCTCCACTATCCACATACCAGATATCACTCTGCAGTTTTACAGATAATGCAGTTAACAATGTCTTCTCTGACTTTGGAGTCCACTTTGGTTTGCTTTCAGCTCGCTTTGGGCAATCCTTCTTTAAATGACCATTTTTCTTGCAGTGAAAACATTTCGGAGGTTTCTTCACTGCCAATGCATTGAGCTCTGAATGATTATCCTGCTTACCATCACGTCGCTGCTGCTCTTGCAGAAGCTTAGACTTGACCATATCGCTAGTCAAGTTTGAGTTAGCATTCTCCAAAGCCATGATAAGGGGGTCAAAATCCTCAGTCAAGCCGCTCAACATGATTACAGCTAAAAACTCATCATCTAAAGCATTCCCAATATCAGTAAGCTGCTGCCCAAGCTCAGTTATTTTAGTTAGGTAGCTTTGCATGCTCTCCGCCTCACTCAGCCGCATACCAAATAGCGCTCTTAACAAACCTAATCTCCTGCACAAACCTTTGTCTTCATATGCGCGTTGCAGGTTATTCCAGGCTTCATAAGGCGTCTTCGCGTTTCGAATATGTTGCTCTGCAGACGGACCGACCGACAGGCATATTTTTGCTAACGCCTTATGATTTCTCTTAGGGTCTTCGTTCCCTTTTTCTGTTTCTATGCAATCATATAAGTCTTCATGCATTAGGACGTTCTTAAGCATAAACTTCCACCTGTTATAATCTTCAATACCTCGAAGCTTTTCAATGTGCAGTCCTATGGAAGCCATACTCATTGTACCGATCGGCGTGGTCATGACGACTCGAGAGAAGAATTTTGTTTTCTCGCGAAATAAGTCAAAATATTTACGTTACACGGTGCAGTTAATACTCTGGGCCCATAACCTGATGGGTTTTTGGGAATTAAAGAAGAGAATAGACGGATTTAATTAGATTTTAATAATGAGAGCACATAGTACATGTTATCGTATCCACGGGCAGGCAGAGAGAGAACAATACATACGTCAATGTCAACGTTGACACTGACTTGACATTGACAGGTGACTACTGACAAGTGACTATTGTATTCGTTTACATAAAACGCTCCAATAGTATATACCTATCTATTATTAAAAGCTTAATAAACAGCTCTTTTAACAAACCTATTTTTCAGGGCGGCAGATGATTCTAATGAGAAGTCAGATGAAAATGATAACTTTGATAATGACAAAAAAAAGAAAAATAAGATGTCTCTAACTGGAAAATTACCTAATGATGAATCAGTTCATAAAGGATATAAAATCAATATCAAGGGAGAACAATCAAATAATGTTAGTAAAACTAAAAGTAACATTAGTGTAAATAAAAGGATTATTAAGTCAGAACCAGAAAGTGACTATGATTTATCTAAAAAGAAAAAGAAAATTAAACACAAGGAATCTAATGGGAATCAAAATGATACACAAGATTCAATGTCTTATGATGAAACTTATCTCAATATGAAGGTAAAACAAGAAGAATTGGATTCATCATCTTCTAAGCATAAACAGAAAAAACAGAAACAGCAACTATGTACAGATTCAAAAATGCAGCTGACAAGCAAAGAAAACCATCAAAATGAGTCTATCAATGAAAATGTCCAAGAATCTGAATGTGACACAAAGTTAAGTAATTCTAAGAAAAAGAAAAAAAAATCTAAAAGGAGATATGATAGTGGAGATCATAATCTAGAAATCATTAGCAAAATGGACATAGATGAAACAGTTGTAAATAAACAGGATTATTTTGTACAAGAAAATAAAACATTTCATGAAGAAAGTGAAGAAAGTGGTTGTGATGAAATATCTGCAATAAAATATGATGATGAACACAATCTTCATACAATTTCTATAGTCAACACAAGTTTAGAAGATGTAAATAATACGAAAATATATAATAGTTCAAATGGAAGGAAAAGTTCATCACAACATGATTATAAGGAGAAAACAGAAGCAACACAGCATAGAATACAGAAAATATCAGATAGAATACGTTTTGAGGATGATGATGATATTATTAGTAGTAGAAGAGTGGGTGCAAACGAGAGTGAGTTCGAAAATAATAAAAAGTCAGCAAAATTAAAAAAATTTGTTAGAGGAAATTCTGATTTGAGACTGCTCTCACAAAAGCTTGACAATAATACAAGACTTACTTCAGATGATGAAATATGGATCCTAAAATGTCCAAAAGAAATTGATATAAAAGATTTCGAAAATACTAGTTTAAATATGCATAGCAAATGCAAAATTAAAGTTGCTGGTCAAACTTATGATGGCAGTGCTGAAGAAGAACATTCAGGCACAGTGCCATTGCTAACTATACAAGATAATAAATATAAAATCAGAAATTTACCATTGAGTGGGATTGTAAGTTTGCGGAAGCGAATCCCTAAAGCACATTTCCGTGATGATAATGTTATGATGAACAATCAGACTAATTTTATACCTCTACCAGACACTAAATGTCGCCACCCTCTTTTTGGATCTAATTATAAGAAAGCTCTAAAAATACCTACAGCTGTAGCAGAACGTTTAAATATGCAAGATGGACCTTTACTGAAGGCTGAAAGTAGGAAGAAGAAGAAAGATAAAAAACATAGGAACAAGACAAATACACTAGAACTTGTTAATCCAAAAGAACAACAAGACCTCATTATGAAGGCGGAATCAAATGCTTCAGTGGAAATTACTGAGAAGAAAAAAAAGAGACGTAAACTAATAGATGACGATGGTCCGCCAAAAAAAGTAAAGCGAATTAAACATGATCTAGAATCAGCCGAAGCATGGGAATCGGAGAAAGCAATAGAAGAAAATCTTTTTAACTTTTGATAAAGTTGTGAATACATTTCTTAACTTTTCATTTATCCCAATTCACTTGCACCCCTTTGTCAGTGCAAACATTCGTACATTGTACGAATGTTTGCAGTTTGCAGACAGAAGAAAGTTACCCAGGGACAGACAGAGACCCAGAGACAGAGGGGAGGACAGTTACAGAGGGGAGGGGCGAGGAGGGGGAGTATTTAAGTGTGCTGTGCCTCCCCCTGCACAGCAGTCATGACTGACTGTCATGTTGCTGTCATGAGTGCCTACACTACTTACCTACTTGTGCTCGTGTCAGATCGACCGGCGGCGGTGGCGTGGCGGTGCGGCGCACACCCCTAAATTACCTACCTCTTTTTTTGACGACATGCGACATTATGAATGACTAGCTTCCCGACAGCGGCTTCGCCGGCGTGGTCTTGATAACCTTTTTCTCCCGGTTTGAAACATTTTTCAATGCGACTCAGCTCCTATTAGTATTAGAGTGATGGTATATAGCCTATAGCCTTCCCCGATAAATGGGCTATCTAACACTGAAAGAATTTTTCAAATCGGTCCAGTAGTTTCGGAGCCTATTCAATACAAACAAACAATCAAATCTTTCCTCTTTATATTAGTATAGTTTCTACAGCATGTGGCATATCGTTAGAATGCTTATTAGGCAATGACATTTTTATATAATTAAAAGAGGGTATTAAGTAACTGAAGATTTTTTTTAAATAAAATTATGTTTCCAAAAGCTTTAGTTATTTTTAAATAATGAACTAGCTTTCTGCCAGCGGCTTCGCCCGCATGGTCTAGGTATTTCTTATAAATTATTCTATTTTGACCACGTAATTGTCTATATCTTATTGAAACAAATCTATCCCACGGGAACCATACATTTTACAGTGATAAAAAATCTATTATTAAATGAAATGGCAGGACAAGCAAAGAAACAACTTTGTTTATGAACGAACAGCTTGTCCCGCCTGCAATACATTTTTCAACATCACAGAGTTTGTTTTTACCAGACGACACGGCAAAAAGCCGAAGGAAGGGTTTTATATTAGGGAGTCTATGTATCTTCCTATTTACGTATGTTCCACTACAGCGCCTAAAGTACTCATCTGATTTTGATGAATGAGGTGTCAATCGATTCGTTATTTTGGTCCCAGTAACAATGGCTACATTTTACATAAACAAAATCAATACGACGAATGTTACATGCAAAAATAAGAGCGATTTTGTTAGGATTTTTTTGCTATCCTATCGAGTGGTATATCAAACGAAAGAGTGAAATGGTAGGTAAAATTTGTCAGTTTGTTAGTTTGTAATTTTTCGAGGTTTTGAGTGGATATATAAGGGGTAATCTTCAAAATTAATGATGCGATTCTGAAAATAATTGCATTAAACGATAGCTACATTATTCCCGAGTACTATAAGCTATAAATTATACACCTATTTTATTTTTAAGCCGAGCTATCACGGTTTATTTCTTCCTTGGTGGAATAATATGCTGTTCAGAACAGCATTCTTTGCCTATACGGCAGCGTACGCAAATACGTAAATTTTATTTGGTGTGCCCAAAACTTCGCTACTTCAACAGCATCGTCAGTTGCTGCGCAGAGGTCGCTTTGATTGCATATTGTGGGGCACAAAGGACAGGATAGGAGGTGCATCATTGTTTGTACAGTGTACGGGGGCAATTCCATTGCAAAAGGGTGCTAGCCAATCGATATCGCACAATTGCTTCAATAGCTCAGCACAATGCTCAATGACCTGTAAAGTTTCCTAACAGGTGGGTCTTAAAAGAACATGGGCAAAACGAAAGTTATGTCAAACGCTCATGTCGTGTCCATCCCAATATCCGTTGGGAGCTAAGCTTTCGAAGTCGTTGACGAGTATGTCTATCCTATAGGAAAAACTGTCCAGCTAGGTAGATCCAACCTCAAGAAAGAGGTCACTCGTCGAATCTGACTCGGCTAGGCAGCGTTTGGGAAACTGCAACGTCTTTTCATCTAATCATGGAACTAATATGTCAAACTTCGTTACTAAGTATACTTACTACTTCCATGCATCTAATAGACAATACACACAATGCTTTACGACGTGAAGTGAAGTGATGACATATGGCATAGAGACGTGGTCACTCACCATGGGCCAAAGCTCAAGGTCACTCACTCAGCGAGCTATGCTTGGTATTTCTCTACGCTACCAAATCATATATGAGGAGATCCGTAGAAGAACCAAATGACCGCCATAGCCGAAAGGATTAGCAAGTTGAAGTGGCAGTGGGCGGGGCACATAGCTCGTAGAACTGATGGCCGCTGGGGCAGAATGGTCCTCGAATGGAGACCACTTGCCGGCCGCCGCCGCCGGCAAAATTTTGCCATCACGCCGCCGCCGACGAAAATTAAATCGGCGCACACCTCTCGTAGGTATTAGGCCGGCGTCACACATTCGGAATTTGCATAATCTGTATTCAGATTATTAATTAAGAAAGTCCAGAATTCCATATAAAGTAGGTAATTGTTTACCACACACATTCTGTTTTTTTTTCAGATTATGAAAATCTCATTACTCTGTAGGTATTGATTTCAATGACTTTGAATTAAAAAAAATAATGTATAATACTATAATTTTTGTACAAATACTATCCTTTTATTTTTTTTTGTACTATCGATTTGAACGTGCCTAAAACCATCCCTGGCTAGTATTAACCAACCCATGGAAGTAGTAAGACTAACTTAGTACGAAGTGTAACGAAGTTTGACATATTAGTTCCATGAACCAACCATAGTATTATGCATAGATATAACATGGTATTAACCACATTAACCTATGGTATTAACAAGCCATAATTTTTACTTTATAGTTTTTTATTATTAAATAACAAAGGATTGTATACAAAATATAAATACATGTATAGTGTATATTATTATACGGATACTAGCCATACTCGGCACATACCCTATATGCACGCCCATGGAACTAATATGTGTCAAACTTCGTTACACTTCGTTTACATTGTACAAAAACTACAGTTCGCGCCAAACTTATTATCCGGGTTGAAGTTGGCGCTAGCTAACTTTAACCCAGCCGTAAAAATCAAAAAAACATTTAAAACGATAGCCTACGACTTGAGCTTTCTTATTTTTTTGTTACAACTCAATATTTTTCTTTCTCCGATTTTTAAAGCCGGGTTAAAGTTAGCTCGTACCAACTTCAACCCGGACAATAAGTTTGGCGAGAACTGTAGATATATAATATACTCCATAGATTGGACATAAGAGTAAAAGAGAGCTACTGAAGATCATAGATATATAAAGCCGGCACCACACTTCGTTGTTCGTGATGTGCTATTGTGAAGTGTCAATACTGTCAATGCTAGAACAAGTTTTTTTTGAACTTTGAAGGTCGTTTTGAGGACACTACTGTCAAATCCAGTCAAAACAACAATTCCGATAAGATTTGAAATCGAAATGAAATTTATAAATAACTAACCTTTAATTTACGATTAGTCAAAGTTATAATTTATAAGATATCGGTGTAGTCTGTTTGTGTCGTAGTAGTAGCGAATGCAATCAAATTGCTTTGAACTGTAACAAATATTTATTAGGTGAGATGTTTTTTTTAAGTTTTTATTCTTCGTAGAGTAATTTCTTAACAAGCACATAATTGCTGCATTGTTTCACATAGTAATTTTTAAAATACAAATGAATATTTAGTTTTGTCATTCATAATTTACTTTTTCATTATGTAAAATAATTTACTAAGTGTTTTAATACACAGAATACACTGATCTGATAAGACCTAAAATCCGATTATTCCTGCTGTCAACCACCCACTTGTCCCTCATAAGTGTTATAGTTATTTTCAGTACCCCACACCCCACAGGTGAAAGAAAGAAAATTTTATTTGACATAGTAAGAATTAGACAGTAAGAAAAGTTTTTAAATTTATCTCCTTGGGCACAACTGGTGGACAGTTACACCACTTTTTTAATATATTACCATGGGTCACCTCTGTGGAGGACAACAAAACAATTTAAAAAAATTGTTCTTATTGTCCACCAGTGGTGATCAGATGTTAATGGGAATAGTACTTATCAGAATAGTACTTATCGGTATTCACTTGTCAGTTATGTCACTGGCCACCAGTGAGGGACAACCTGGTCCAATATTTTTCGTTCTCCGATTTTTACAGTCGAGATAAAGTTAGTTAAAGTTAGCTGGACAATAAGTTTGGCGAGAACTGTATTTTTTATATTTTTAACTAAATGTTTTTATATTCTCTGTTTTTTATAAAAATATTTATTGATAAATAAAGGATTTAATAATAATATTCTCCTTCCTTTTTTTTTAATGAAATTAAATTTTCGTTGTTTTTTTAAAACCGCTCACTGGATTTTGATAAAATTTATATGGACCCACCTGGAAGCACTAGATTTCGAATAAAAAAAGAATCATCAAAATCGGTTCACCCAGTCGAAAGTTCTGATGTAACAAACATTTAAAAAAAAATACAGTCGAATTGAGAACCTCCTCCTTTTTTTGAAGTCGGTTGAAAATATAATAATATTTATTGGTGTCGGAAAAAAATACACCCTCTGTGAGCTTTCAACAAAATTGCCGCCCAAACCCTTTGGGATATAAAAATTATGTATGTAATTGTGTATCCTATACATATAGGTCCACAGAAAAGGCCGCGATGGCATATGTCTATCTACATAACACATATCCCCTCATATCTCATAAGGATAACTCCCCATAGTTGTCCAGAAATGACGAGATTTACAAATGTCTTGGCGTACCCACTATTCAGTCTAAAATTGACAAATTCATAAGGAATGTGGATACCCACGTTGATAAAAGTTATGGGAGCAAGTTACTTTGCGTTAAATAAAAAAAAACACCTAGGAACTAAAAAGCAAAAAAGCTTGTTAAAAATAACAGGTACATATTTACATTATGATTTCTAACTAGTTTGGAGTCTGTGCCAAACAGACATTTAAATTAGTAGTTTCGCGGCGCGGCGGCGCCTCCAAATTAGTTAGAAATCATAATGTAAATATGTAGGTACCTGTTATTTTTTGCTTTTTAGTTCCTAGGTGTTTTTGGAGGCAGTTTGTTTTTGTTTAAAAATAATTTATTTTAAAACTTTTAATGGAAAATAGATGTATTTTATTATCTTTTTGTATTTTTTAAGCATTTTCCACGCTAAGATTACAAGTTATTTTTAATGAAGGAAAAAATCGGCGGGCGGGCAGGATTCGAACCTGCGCCTTCTTCGAACCCATGACTTTCCATAAAACTGTATCGTAAATATTTTAGCCTGGGGTAGTTTCATCGAACATTTATCTATAGGTATCGTTCGTATCGTAGGTATATTTATAGGTACTAATATTATGAAGAGGAAATGTTTCATTGTTTGTTTGTATTGAATAGGCTCCGAAACTACTGGACCAATTTGAAAAAAATTAGATAGCCCGGGGATTTATCGGGGAAGGCTATATATTATATAGGCTATACCTATACCATCACGCTACGACTAATAGGAGCGGAGTATCAATGAAAAAGTCGCAAAAACGGGGGAAACATTTATATGCCGCTGACGAAAAGCTAATCAATAATAAACAGAATAGGACGCTTCTGTGTGGCACGCCAAAACATACAGTATACTACAGTTGTGCGCAGGCCTGCAGTGTTCTCCCAAAACCACTGTTTGCGTTCTATTGCAAAGATATATTATGAGCTAAACAAATCTAAAGCACTACCACGAGTACCTAAAAGGGACATTTTCTTTATAAGTACTTTTAGGATAAGTATTTTCCTAGAAATCTTTCCTCTTTCTTTATTATAATACTAGCGTGTGCCCTCGGCTTCGCCCGCGTGAAGTTAGGAACTTTGAACGCATTTCCCGTAGGAACTTTAAATTTTTCTGGATTCAAATGTAGCCTATCCATCAAATCAGCCAGCCCTTTCAACTTTCAGCCAAATTGGTTCATCCGTTTTGAAAGAGCTACAAACATCCAAACTTACAACCTTTCGCCTTTATAATATTAGTAAGATTAGATTAGAATTTAGACACCGAAATTTATTTATTTTATAACAAACTAGTGACCCGTGCGCAGCTTCGCCTGCGTTTCCTTGATTTAAGAACGTTCCTCAGACTTCATAAAACCCAACAAAAAAGAAATCAGCCATACCCGCTCAACCGTTCTCGAGTTTTCAGCGTAGCAACATAATATTTAGTCATTCATTTTTATTTATAACAAATACAGTTGTTTTGCCAAGACCCAATGCAATAATGTAGTCACTTATAATTAATTAAAAGAGAGGTATTTGGTAACACATTTAGTGTTACCTTCTCGAATTCCACCAAAAAACCTATGAATAGTTCTATTTGTTGCGCGACAATGTTAATTATATTGACGGCCCGAGTCACCGAAGCAAACTTTAATATATTTGTGCGAGCTACCGGCACCTCCAACAGCCTTCCTCTTGGCCCTTGCCGCTCCCTGTTGTTGGGAACGAGGATCCCCAATGATCCAAGAATATGTGGATTATTAAATTTCCCACGAAATATTAGAAAAATATATTTAACTAGTGCGTAATATATATATTAAACCGCACATTAAAAGTAACTAATTGAGCGACAAAATTACTGATCGAGTAGCAAAATTCTAAATACAGATATTTGTTAGGTTAGGTTAGAACTGCGACTACAGATCGTACCAAGTCGTGTTCATGTTTTGATAGAAAAGTAATTTGATGTGAAATATGTTGAAATAACTATTTTGCTGTGCGATTACTATTTTTGATTATGATTTTAGGATTCGGATTTTGTTGTATAGATAAGGATTTTTTTTGACTTGGAGTAAAATACTACCCTTTTAAACAAAGTCGTGTTAGTTACACAATTCAGGAAGCATTACTGAGCGAAGTATTATATCTGTCTGTGACACACATGAAAAAACTATGTTTGTCAAAAACCCTTCCTGTGGCTTTTTGCCGTAGTCGGGTAAAAAATATCGACAGTCCCAGGTGAAGGAGTTGCTACTTATTGCGACTGTCGCGGTCGGTGACAAGTAGTGCTGTGTTGGTACGCAGTCTTACCAGTTACCAGGGTGCGTAGTGCGTACTGTGCATAGCTGCTAGTGTCAGCTGTCGGCTCGCAACGCCACTGCTACGAAGACCGCAGCGGGCGATGGGTGTTAGGGTGATAAGGGGATACCGTACGGTCTCCTTTGAGGCGGCGAACCCCTTTTCCGGATCCGCGCCCTGGGATCTCGAAGCGGTGCCCTCTTGTTACTGATCGATGGCGCGGTGAGGCGCTATGATTAACTCGGTTTTGGTGTGGTTGAGGAATTGATATTCTTGGCAACACAATGGTTTAGTACCTATGTACATAATAATGCATGACGTTGCAACGGGTATTCCTGACTGTGGCTATTGTCACAGTAATGCGATTTTTATTACTCTCTATTTGATTACATTTCTTGTGGAGCGTTACCATTTTAATAGGAATTTAGATAAGAACATATTATTACCAGCTAATAGCTAGCTAGCTTTGGTCAGTTCTATTGTTATTCGAGTGTCGATGTTATTAACAGCATGTGAATTTGTAGTGAAAATGTTTTGTTGTTTGTCAAGACTTACTTTTCGACCGAGAGAGGTGACTATTTAAGTAATTTTAAGAGGCATCTCCGCTCGATTTTTTAACACGAAACGTAAAAAAGGTTCAATTCAAATTTGCGTTATCCCAGACTTCCAAAAGACCTCACTCAGAAACGTCAATTAACGTTAATGAATCGTTAACAAACAGTGCATGGCTACTATATGTAGGCCTATTTTTTCATAATTGAGTTTATTGTCAGTGTACTAAGTTATACTGGGTCTCTATTAGGTAAAGATTCATTACGTCAAGTGACGTCTCGAGTAAGTTGAGTGAGTTGATTTGTTAAGTATATACTGTGTTTTTATTATTATCTCTGCATCATCTTAAGGTTGTCTGGCAGAAAATGCCTAATGGCATTAAGAGCGCCTTTGTACCAACTGTGCATAAAGTTTAATAAATAAATAAATAATAAGTTGATAGTAATAGTAGCATAGTTCGACAGTAATATACATAATTTAATCTTTATGAGGTTAATAATTAAACAAACGGCATATATACCATTAGCAATACCACGATACAGCACAAAAGGGGCGGGAATGAGACCCGGTACAGGAGTGGGTCGTCAGCGTCACACTCGTCACGCATGTGCCAACTGCCGTACCAGCCAGAAAAGCTTCGTTGTGCCAATCCAGATTTCAGTTGGCGCAAAAGAGCCAATATGAATTAATGGACGAGGTCGGCTAAACCATAATGTAACAGATTTATACACTGTGGCTGTGGCATTTCTTGGTATTTTTGTGATTGCTCACAATGCGTACCTTACATACGTTACCTTCTGCCTGTACCTAATGAGTGAGTACGTACACTACGTACCTACATGTATGTATACTTGCTGAGGTAGATTAGGTTTTCTACGAAGGATTGTGTTATGAACACGCATCTCGAAATAGACAAAGGCATGAAATAGAATACCGCATGATACCCAGCAATGTGTAGCAGCCGCGGTTCCGTCCCGGCGTGAAGACCCGCCACGCGTGACGCGTCACGCTTCTCGCACTTCGTGTTTATATAAGCGAGCTCAAGACGGCGCGTGCGCTCAAACCTAATGTGCTGTTTCATGGGTACTCGTATACGGTGACTACTCGTTATGCCTAAAATGGTGACTCGCGAGAAAAGCGACTATGGGAGGAAGGTGCAAGAGAAGGCTGTCATCGAAAAGGTCATTTGTTTTCTACTATAGAGTGTAGCGTTTGGAATGACGTCGAATATCATCGAATTTTTGGTGTCGAAAATCGTCGGTTGCGCTTTTTCGATAGCGGCGGTACAATTATATTTTTTACGAAGTCTCGGGAAGTGGTGCACTTCTCCGGGTGTGGCCAGCCTAACTGGTTATGTATTGCAGAGGCAGATGGCGATCGAGCGCTGCGCTGTGGGGGTGGCGGGCGAGCGGGCGTGCAGCCCGACGGGGGGTGGCGTGGGGGGCGCGGGGGGTGGCGGGGGCGACGTGGCAGCGCCTGCACTCACGCACACGCGCGTGCTCACGCTCGAGCACGGCGAGCACAACGACTCCACGCTCTATCGGTCGGTAACGACATCGCGTTATAACCGCTCGTGAACTCGTCGCTTGTGTCATATTTTTTATCATACGTGTATTTTTTTCAGATTTGAAAAAGGCTACTATTTACAATTCTGCCCTGGCCCTTCTCTACTCGGCCGGAAAGTATTTCTCTACACCAATTATGTGATATCAGATAATCGTAAGTACCTACAGCACAGAATAAATAATAACAGAATGGCCACTCTCCGCCCGGGAGGGGCGGAGAGTGTCGTAAGGTGAGATACCTCAGGTCCCCCGCATTCTGCCGTTGTTCTTGCCGGACTGCCAACAAACCCTACGCATCGTCACGCACACATTTGCACCTGTACAAACGTAATTTTGACCAGTTTGACATTTGGTATTGTAGTGTGCAGCGGTATCGGCAAGTTTGTATGGAGTGTCACAGGTGTGCCTACAGTGATTAATGAACGGGTAAATAACTGATCAAGTATAATGACCATTTTTGTCTCTAATTAAGGCTGAGATTCAGATATGTAAGACGAGCTTAGATCAGTCCAAGACAAGAATCGGCTTAACGCATCTTAAAAATCGTATTCAGAAACATAGTACGTCTCAGGATGTTTGGGCTTCTGACTACCACTAACGGGTATAGAGTGGTACTTAACATGTTAGTGCTGAACTTATTATGTGCATCGAATTTATAAATAATTGTTAAGATGGTTTTTGCCGAATAAGATTCCCAGGATTTTTAGGTAAGCTCCGCATTTTTCCGGGATCGTAAAATGTTAATGCTGATCACAAACTATAAGTGCACAAAATTTCATGTAAATCTCAATTTCATGTTAAGTCATTTCACCCCACTCTGAATTCCGGTTTACCACACTGAATTCCGGGATCCATATAAGATTCTAGCATTTTCTTTCTTTCTTTTAAGCTGATCTATTAGGTAACACAGCTTAAGTAATTGCCAATTCATTAGTGAAAAAAAAAATCCCGGGATTTTTAGGAAAACCCCGTATTTTCCGGGACTATAAGTATTGTTTGTAATAATACTGGTCATAAACTATACGTGCACCAGATTTCATGCAAATCTAATGAGCCGTTACACCACACTCAGAATCCCGGCATTATTATAGGATTCTCGCATTTTCTCTTCTTTCTTTTAAGCTGATCTATTAGGTAACACAGCTTAAGTAATTGCCTATTAATTACTAAAAAGATTCCCGGGAATTTTAGGAAAACCCCGTATTTTCCCGGGACTGTAAGTATTGTATGTGATAATACCGGTCATAAACTATATATACACCAGATTTCGTGCAAATCTGATGAGCCGTTACACCGCACTCGGAATCCCGGGGTTGATAGAAGATTTCCGCATTTTCTTCGTGATGAAAATTACATAATTTAGGCGTTTAGCTGATTTATTATATAATAAAGTTTAGATAATTGCCAAATTAGATTCCCGGGACTTTCAAGAAGGCCCGCACTTTTCCGGGACCGTACGTACTCTATATGTTAATGCTGATTACAAAATATAAATACAGCAAATTTCGTGAAATTTGCACAGTTTTATTAGGGAGTTCCTATGGCCACCTTCCTGCTCCATCATCAGACCAGCTCAAAAATATCATATTATCAAAATGTACCGCGATCTATATATGTGTACCAAATTACAGATCAATTGGACTTCGGGAAGTGGGTCAGAATGGGCTCTCAAATTTTGATTTAAACATACTAACAAAGCAAGTTGAATAAAAGCTTGTAAAAATTACAGATCAATTGGACTTCGGGAAGTGGGTCAGAATGGGCTCTCAAATTTTGATTTAAACATACTAACAAAGCAAGTTGAATAAAAGCTTGTAAAAAAAGGGCTGTAAGGGGTTGAAATAGGGGATGAAAGTTATAAGAAATACTCAGACCACGCGGGCGAAGCCGCTGGCGGAAAGCTAGTTATTTTATATATTAATCTCGTAAACTGAAGCGAAGTATTGGTTCTGTATAGAAGAAGACAAGTTCAGCGAGCAGGCGGAGTTCATCCGCAACCAGTACTACGGGCTAGAGTGGCACCGCGCCGGCGACGACGAGCAGCCGGGCGCCGCGCTCGGCACCGGCCTGCTCGTCACCGAGCCCGACGTGTTCTGCCAGCTGCGCCTCGCGCGCGCCGGCTCCTTCCACTACTACTTCGTGTACGACAACGCGTGAGTATCCCTCCGCCCCGCCCCGCCCCCGGCGGCGCGCCCCGCCCCCCGGCGGCGCGGCGGAGCCTGACGCGCCGTGTGTTGCAGGGAGTCGGCCGTGGGGCCGCAGGGCTCCGGCTGGTTCCACGTGGCGCCCACGCTGCGCGCTGGGCCCGGCGGCCGCCACGAGCTGCCGCTGGACGCCGTCATGTGCCAGACCGTGCTGGCCAAGTGCCTGGGCCCGCTGCCGCGCTGGGAGCCCGTGCTGCGCGTGGCGTACGAGAGCGGCTACAACATGATCCACTTCACGCCCGTGCAGGAGCTCGGCGGCTCGCGCTCCAGCTACAGCATCGCCAACCAGCTGCGCCTCAACCCGCAGTTCAGCGCCGACGCCGGCCGCGAGGCTACTTTCGCCGACGTCGAGAACGTCGTCTCGAAGATGAGAACCGAGTGGAAGGTTCTCGCACCTATGCGCAAGTGCTTTCATTTAAATCGGTAGAATGAAACTGACTCGATTCGTAAACAGATGCTGTCCATCTGCGACATCGTGCTAAACCACACGGCGAACGAAACGCCGTGGCTGGCGGAGCACCCGGAGGCGACGTACAACTGCAGCAACTGCCCGCACCTGCGGCCCGCCGCGCTGCTGGACGCCTTGCTGGCGCGCCTCACCGCCGACGTGGCGCGCGGCGACTACGAGCCGCGGGGCGTGCCGCGCCGCGTCACCGCGCATGAACACCTCGAGGTGAGCCCCGCGCCCCGTCGCCCCCGCCCCAGGTGCCCCCGCGCCAGCCCGTGCTCATGGCCCTCTGTCCGCAGGCCATCAAGCACCTGCTGCTGACGCAGTTGCTGCCGGAGGCGCGCCTGCACGAGATGTACATGTGCAACGCTGCCGAACTGGTGCAGGAGTTCTACTTCATGGCGCGCAACAAGTGAGTAGACAGGCGGCGGCCGGGCCCGCGCGGGGCCGGCCGCCGCTGACGCTGCCGCCTCGCCTGCGCAGGGTGCCGGCGCCGGGCGCGGCGGGCGCGGGCGCGGCCGAGCTGCGCCTGCTGCCGGACGCGCAGCTCCGCCGCCTGCGCGCCACCGTCGACATGGACCGCGCGCTGCAGCTCTACAATGTTTACAGGTCACATTTAATGCATTAATGTCTATTTAATCGCGTTTCGTTTCTAATACATACGCCAATTTGCTGTAGTCTTTATTCGTTGCAGAGCGGAATGTTACGATGAGGAATCGCGTCTGAAGAAATGCTGCGAGGAGATGAAACGGAAGCTGGAACAACTCAACGAGGCCGCGGCCGACACCCTGCGCGAGCACCTCCGCGCCGCCGTGGACAACGTCATCGCCGGCATGAGGTACCGCCGCCACGTGTCCGATGCCCGGCTGATGGTGCCGTTGTGTTCGATGCACACGTCATGCTCATGAACGGGTTCTGTCGGTGGGGGCTGGTCAGCTCTTACTTGGTATTGCAATTATGTGCCTGTTTATTGAGGTACATAATACATATTGAATTAATGTTAAGCAAACTGCACTATTCTCAATGACTATTCAAAACAAAATTGTAACTAAAACATTGTAACAATTTTTTTTAAGGAGTGTCCATGGAGTTTTTGGCCGGCTCTTCTCCGTTTGTGGGAATATAAGGTTTAATTTTGACTGTTGGCTGAATTAAAACTGCGAAACGTCTTCCTAAATGACAATTTATTTTACACAAAAAATACAGTGACTATGGCATGGCTGCTTTATGTAGTTGGTACCTATTGATATGGTCTAATTGAAATAAAACATTTGACATTGAAGACTGACGCGAAAACAACTACTCACGCGCAACTGGCTACTAATTTCCAGATATTTCCGGCTTCAATCCGACGGGCCGAAGATCGAGGAAGTGAGTGCGAAGCATCCACTGGTGCCTAGGTAAGTCGCGCGCGCCTTGCGTGGAGGGGAGGACGGGGAGGGGGAGGCTCTGACGCGTGTGTGTCCGCAGGTACTTCACGTGGGCGTGCGCCGTGGAGAGCAGCTCGCTGGCCGAGGTGGAGGCCGTGCTGTACTCGGACGCGGGGCGGCTGTGCATGGCGCACAACGGCTGGGTCATGGACGCGGACCCGCTCGTGGACTTCGCGGCGCGCGCCGCCGCCGCGCGCGTCTACCTGCGCCGCGAGCTCATCGCCTGGGGCGACAGCGTCAAGCTGAGGTGAGGCCGCGCCGCCCCGCCCGCCCCGCCCCGCCCCGCGCCCCCGCACTCACGCCCGCTCTGCGCAGGTACGGCGACAAGCCGGAGGACAGCCCGTTCCTGTGGGCGCACATGCGCGAGTACGTGGAGCTGACGGCGGAGGTGTTCGACGGCGTGCGGCTGGACAACTGCCACTCGACGCCGCTGCACGTGGCGGAGTACATGCTGGACTGCGCGCGCAACGTCAAGCCCGACCTGTACGTGGTGGCCGAGCTGTTCACCAACTCGGATCACGTCGACAACATCTTCGTTAATCGTCTAGGCATCACGTCGCTCATTCGCGGTATGATCAATTACACTAGCTCTTTCGTGCAGTTCCTCCGTATGTGTTTGCATGTATATGGTACGCCATTTGTCCGTCAATTGGATATTTGACTGTTTTCGGAAAGTTATTTTAAAATTTGGGGACGTAGGTGCAGCCAAATAAGTCGGGGTGACCACTTTGGGGACGTAGGTGCAGCCAAATAATATAACTTGTTGTTGAGTAAAATGAAGAATTAATAATAATTTTATTCACAAATAGCGCCTGTTTATATACAATTTTACAAGAGATGATTAACCAATAAAAACTTAAAACTAAATATTCACATTGTTTCAACCAATCACATCACTGCACAGTTGTTGCTGCATTCCGCAAGGTGTCGCTAGCGCGTGCGGTCGATTTGGCGCGGTTCTTAGGTTATTAATACAAGCGACGCGGAGTGCGCAGCCCTTTTCCGCCGCCGGCCGTCGCCGAGTCAAGATGTCCCAGTGCTGCGTCCGAGATGGGTGGACTTGTGTTCGTGCTCGTCGATCAGCGGGGCTCCTGTCCTGTCTCCGACTTGGTGGATGGTCAAAAACGTAAAAGTTCTTATCAGAACTACTGCTGTGAACTGCTTTCCTGTTTCTGGCGTCAAAACGTAAAAGTTCTTATCAGAACTATTCGCTGTCTCATTGCTGTCAAAAACGTGCTGTGATGTGTGGTGGCTACAAAAATATACGTTGGGTTATTTTATACCTGTTACAATCATATTTTTCTCAAAAAAAGAGCTAAATATTAGATAAAATACTATATTTCCTCCAGTAATTTGAAAGTCGCACGAAAACAGCCGATCACGTGACATTTCTGGCGTAAATTTTACAGGTTTTTCACTGGAAATAACTTCTTCTGAGCTTATAATATCAATATTGTTAAGAATAAAATGCCATGCTACAAAAAGTGTGCTGTGCCTTTGTGTAAAAGTACTACAATTAGATATCCTGACAAATTGTTTATACACGTTCCTACATATTCCGAACGTCGAAAGCGGTGTTTACAATTAGCACGCAGAGTTCTGAATTTTACATAACTTTTACAATCTTTATCTCTATGATTAGTTAGTATTAAACAAAGTAACTCCCGCTGTTAGTACGCTTAGATCTGTTAAACTTCGCAACGGATTTTAAAATGCAGTTTCCTGCAATAGTAGTTATTCAAGAGGAAAATTTACACCTAAATAGTATATATGCATATTACTTATAACAGAGAATGCAGCGATGCGAAGCCGGGGCGGATCGCTAGTAAATTATATGAAATAACTTTGTTCACTTCGGTACTTACACGAAAGTGTTTACATTACGAAACTCGCCTGAACTAAAGTCAGAATTACATGCGAAAAAAAATTGCAACCATGATTGAATCCATGTGTGAGAGATTTGAACTATCAGCTTTTGTATAGCCTGGCTCCATTTCGTGAAAATTCTCAGAGTAAATTTCAGTACAAACCGAGCAAACTGCCTGCTAGTGCCAACGATTAAACACACGACGTTATAATTTATGTGATTTGACGTCACACGATGCTCAAACATGGCCGCCCGCGTTTCGGTTCTTGTAATCCACAGATAAAAAAACTGCAATATATTTATCAAAAATAAAATATTTACAATTAATTTTAAAGCAAAAAACATATTGCATGATTACCTGTAAACCTATAAGTTACCGTTTCTAATATATTAAATATTTTATCATTACAACTGTCAAAATAGCCAATTGTGAAAAAATGCCACATGACGATTAAACTATTCGTTATGTTTGAATGTTAGATTAACAGTGATTTATATTTGAAATTGGAATATTATATAAAATGCTGACATGTGCTGAATGCACAGCGCGTGATTGCTAATTAAATTAATGTGCGGATTCGTACAGCAGATTTTCTGTTAGGTGACTTAGTGAGGCCCAAACATAATACATATTCCTCAAGAGGCTGGCCAAGACCTCAGTCTTCGATATGTGAAACATTGGTTGTAGTTTGTTTTTGCGTGTCGCCGCATGTCGCTATGTGTTCGGTGCAGAGGCGGCGGGCGCGTGGGACTCGCACGAGCTGGGCCGGCTGGTGCACCGCTTCGGCGGGCGCGCCGTGGGCTCGTTCCTGCCGCCGCCGCGCCGCGCCGCCGCGCCGCAAGTGGCGCACGCGCTGCTCATGGACCTCACGCACGACAACCCGTCGCCGCTGCAGCGCCGCAGCGTGTTCGACGTGCTGCCGGCCGCCGCGCTCGTGGCCATGGCCAGCTGCGCCACCGGCAGCACGCGCGGCCTGGACGAGCTCGTGCCGCACCACGTGCACGTCGTGGACGAGGAGCGCCTCTACCCCGCGTGGGCGGACGCGCCCGCCCCCGCGACCGCCGCCCCCGAGCCCGAGCCGGCCGTCGGCCTCGCCAGCGGCATCGTGGCCGCCAAGCGCGCTCTCAACGACCTGCACTGTGAACTCGCTAGAGCCGGATACGATGAGGTTACCCTCCCACATTATTATTATTTATTATTTTAGCCCGAACTGTCCCAAAATTGAGCAAAGGCCTCCCCCTCTTTTTCCATGCCAGTTGATTGCACTGTGTATATATTTTTTAGAGTAGTGCAGCGTATTTTTATAATATGGTGTAAAGTGATATGTAAATAAATAACACGTTGCCACCATTCTTCTATGTTGGTTTGCAAAGTAATGTCGGTTGTATAACATTGCAGGTGTACGTCGACCAAATGGACGCCGACGTGGTAGCAGTGACGAGGCACGAACCGCGCTCTAGACAGGTGAGTCCCGGTGAGGTGAGGCGGCGGCGCCGAGCGGTGCCGAGCGATGCCGAGCGCTCGGGTGACGTGTGTGTTTGTGCCGCAGTCGGTGATCCTGGTGGCCTTCACGGCCTTCAGCGCGCCGGACCCGGCGTCCTCCGGCCGCTACGTGAAGCCGCTGCGCTTCGAGGGAGACCTCGACGAGATCTTGCTGGAAGCTTGCGTCCGCCACGTGGACTACCGGTAAATAACGATGTGACATATTTTAAACCAATCGATTTTGTTTTGAGACGTTATTTGGTGGAACTCGTAGTTCGGAGGGGCAGGCTCTGCGCGGACCGAGCCCGTTCACGGGTCACGCGCGTTACATCAGCGGGCTGACGGAGTACGAGTGCAGCGTGCGGCGCGGCGTGCCGCTGGCGCAGTCCGGCGCCGTGGCGAGCGTGCGCGGCGACGGCGCGCACTGCGTGCTGGAGCTGCGCCCGCTGCTGCCCGGCTCCGTGCTGGCCGTGCGCGTGCGCCCGCGCGCGCCGCACCGCGCCGCGCTGGCCGCGCTGCAGCGCTGCGTGGACGCGCTGCACGCCGCGCCCGCGCAAGACCCGCTGGCGCTGCAGCCCGCGCTGGCCGAGCTGGAGCTGGCCGACTTCAACGCGCTGCTGTACCGCTGCGACGCCGAGGAGCGCGAGGCGGGCGCGGGCGGCGTTTACGACGTGCCGGGCGCGGGCCCGCTGGCCTACGCCGGCCTGCAGGGCGTGGTGTCGCTGCTGGCGAACGTGGCGCCGGCCGACGCGCTGGGCCACCCGCTGTGCGACAACCTGCGCGCCGGCGACTGGCTGGTGCAGTACGCGTGGCGCCGCCTGGAGCGCGAGCCGCGGCTGGCGGGCGTGGCGGCGCGCTACCGCGACGTGCTGGCGCCCGTCACCGAGCTGCCGCGCTTCCTGGTGCCCGCGTACTTCGAGGCGCTCACGCTGGGGCTGTACGGCGCCGTGACGCGCGCGGCGCTGGCGCGGCTGAGCGAGGCGGCGCGCGCCGACGCGTTCTCGCGCGCGCTGGCGCTCACCAGCGTGCAGCTGCTGGGCGCGCTGGCGTCGGCGCCGCTGCCGCCCAGCTCGCCGGCGCTGGCGCCGCCGCGGCCGCTGCGCGCCGTCACGATGTCGGCGGGGCTGCCGCACTTCGCCGCGGGCTACATGCGCGTGTGGGGCCGCGACACGTTCGTGGCGCTGCGCGGCCTGCTGCTGCTGACGGGCCGCTACCAGGACGCGCGCTGCCACATCCTCGGCTTCGCGGCCTGCCTGCGCCACGGCCTCATCCCGAACCTGCTGGACGGCGGCCGCAACGCTCGCTACAACTGTCGCGACGCCGTCTGGTGGTGGCTTCAAAGCATCAAGCAGGTGGGGGCGCGTCCTCGTCGACGACAATGTACCTCGCTATGATTTCATTACGTATATGATTACATGACGTGTTGGCAGTATTGCACTGAAGCGCCGCAAGGCACGGCGTTGCTGACGGAGCCGGTGTCCCGGCTGTTCCCCAAGGACGACAGCGAGCCCGCGCCGCCCGGCGCCGCCGACCAGCCGCTGCACGACGTCATGCAGGAGGCGTTGGACGTACATTTTCAGGTGAGCAGCGTCCCCGCCCCCCTCCCTCCACCTGCCCCGGGCCCGCGCTTACCTGGCTGCTCGTCGTCCGCAGGGCCTGGTGTTCCGAGAGCGCAACGCCGGCCGCGCCATCGACGCGCACATGTCGGACAAGGGCTTCAACATCCAGATCGGAGTCGACCCCGAGACGGGCTTCCCCTTCGGCGGCAACGACGCCAACTGCGGCACGTGGATGGACAAGATGGGCTCGTCCGAGGCGGCTGGCAACCGCGGCAAGCCGGCCAGCCCTCGCGACGGCTCGGCCGTGGAGCTGGTGGGGCTGGCCTACAGCGTGCTGAGCTGGCTGGCCGGCCAGCAGCGCGCCGGCCGCTACCCCTACCCCGGCGTGGTGCGGCGCCACCGCGACGGCAGCCTGACGTCGTGGAGCTTCGCGCAGTGGGCCGAGCGCATCCGCCAGAACTTCGAGCGCTACTTCTGGGTGCCGGCCGCGCCCTCCGCCGCCGACCTGCGCCCCGACCTCGTGCACCGCCGCGCCATCTACAAGGACAGCCACGGTGCCTCGCAGCCCTGGGCCGACTACCAGCTGCGCTGTAACTTTCCCATCGCTATGGCCGTGGCGCCCGAGCTGTTCGACCCCAAGCACGCGTGGCTGGCGTTGGACGCCGTCGAGCGCCTGCTGCTGGGCCCGCTCGGCGTCAAGACGCTGGATCCCGCCGACTGGGCCTACCGCGGCGACTACGACAACTCCAACAACGGCGACGACCCCAGCGTGGCCCACGGCTTCAACTACCACCAGGGGCCCGAGTGGCTCTGGCCGCTCGGCTTCTACCTGCGGGCGCGCCTGGCCTTCGCGCAGGCCGCCGGCCGCCACGCGCGCACCGTGGCCGCCACCTACGCCGCGCTGGCGCCGCTGCTGGCCGAGCTGCGCACCTCGCCCTGGCGCGGCCTGCCCGAGCTCAGCAACGCCGGCGGCGCGTACTGCGCGGACTCGTGCCGCACGCAGGCCTGGAGCTCCGCCGTCGTGCTCGAGGTGCTGCACGAGCTGCGCCGGGAGCGGCGCGCGCGCCCGCTGGACTGACGCGCGCGCCCGCGCCGCCTGCGACACGCGCCCGCCGCCGCGACGCCGCGCCGCCTCTACTGCGAGCCCTACGCCGCGCCGCCGCCGCGCGCGCCCGGCCTGCGCGCGCTGCGCCGCCTGCTGCGCCGCGCGCGCCCCGCGCCGCGCCTGCAGCGCTCCATCTACAACCTGCTGCACAGCCGCGCCGGCGAGCTCGCCACCGTCGTCTACAGCGACCGCTACTTCCGCTACGGCCTGCCGCTGCTGGCGCGCCGCCTCGTGGCCGACGAGCTCGGCCGCGCCGCGCCCCTCGAGCGCCGCGCCGCCGCGCCGAGCCGCCTGCACGTCATGCCGCTGCGCCGCGCCGAAGCCGAACTGGCGCCGCGCGCCGGCCTGCTGCACGACGTGGGCGCACGCGTGCTGGCGCCGCCGCGATACGGGGCGGCGCGGCGACCGCGCGCGCTCACTCCGCGCCTGCTGCTCGTGACCAGCGAGGCGCGCTTCGAGGACGCGCCGCAGTGGGAGGCGGCCCCGCGGCGGCGCGCCCTGGACTACCGGCAGACGGGGCGCGGCCTGGCGCCGCACGAGGCGAGCGCGGCGGCGCGCGCGCGGCGCTGGGCGGCGGCGCGGCCGGTCAGCGCGCACGCGCAGGCGGAGGCGCCGCGGCCGCAGTTCGCGCTGACGGAGGAGGCGAGCCCGGTGCCGGCGGCGTCGGACGGCTCGGACTCGTGCTCGCTGTCGTACGGCGCGCTAACGAAGGCGCCGGCGCCGCTGAGCGCGGCCAACGTGTCGAGTGGCGTGGACAAGGCACTGGCGCCCAAAGTACTCAACACGGAGCGTTTCAACAACGGCGCGCAGGCGGTGCTGTATCGGCGTGGCTCGCGAGGGTCCCGGGGCTCGCGGGGGTCGCGGGGGCCGGACGGTGGGGGCCGGGGGGCTGGCAGCCCCCGGCTCGTGCGCGCTACGATCCGTGCCATGTTGGCGTTCAGCGGACTGTTCTACGCAATGTCGTTCCTAACCTTCTACTTCCTGAGTCTGCCGTAGACTAGTGAATCGACGATGCTATTCTCGATTTGAGTGCCATAATATTTTAAAATTAAGCTTCCATAAATTAAGTTAAAGAATAATTCAGCTTGTGCCGACCATGTTTTGACATATATTTTTTTCTTGCTCTTATGATGTTATGCAAAACTGGGTATGCATACAAGGTAGAAAGGACATCGACGCACATCCCAATACCATGAGTTCAGTACATGATTCTGGACCCCTCTGCGTTCTGAAACTTTTTTCAAAAAAAAATCTGCAGTTTTTTTTTACTTTAACGTGTAAAAAACAGATTTTTTTTATTATTTCGTTTATTTCGGATTGCGCGTGCGATAACATTTACCGCGGAAGGTTATAATCGCGTTTTTAGCAATACACTGCGCGCTCTTAAATGTCAATATCTGTAATAACCGATCATTTTGAACATGAATGACCCAGGTCATATTATTTTTGACCTCGAGTGAAACCTTGTCACAACGTTTGTGCGTCGATTTCCCTTCCACCTTTTAGTTTTTTTTTTATTAAATGTTAAATGTAGTAAGTACATACAGGAATACTTTTTATTCAGTGCGCAAACTTTGCCTAATGAAACTTAAACGAAATACGAAACTCGTGCGGCGGCCGCGCCGGGATCGCGCGGGAAACCAATTACACATGACGTCACAGCGTGCGACGAGCAGACTGTGACTGATAAGTGTCCAAATTTTGCTGATATGAAGCCGGATAAAAATAAAAGTTTTTAACTAATAATGGGAATGTGTTCTACTACTGATACTGAACTACCAAAATTTTTTGCGCACTGCTTAAAATGTATTCGTACTGTATATTACTTTGTTATCTATTTTATTATAAGTATTTAAAATAAAAATCTAAATAACTACCGAAGTTGTTAGGGTTGTTGTTAATAGTAAGGTAATATTATTACCTACCTCTAAACAGAAGTTAAAGTCCTAAAATATTGTTGTTTTGGGTTGACGTTTAAACGTGATATATGAGAAAATTTTCAGTTTGTATATACGGCGTAGGCAGAAAATCGTGGATCAAACGAAACGACGATTGTTGGGGTGATTTGCAGTAAAAAATATCTCTGATGTAAAGCTCTAACTTATTTGAGTGTTTTCTGAAGAAAGTACCAAAATAAGCTGCCCCAGTGATATTTTTAATTGCAAATAACCCCAACTATCGCCCTATTGCGTTTGATCCACGATTTTCTGCCCACGCTGTATAATATTTGACAACCCTAGTGTTATGTTGTGTTTCATTTCAATGCATATAATACTGTGCAGCTACTTATAATAATATAGTAAATAATAATATTATTTTAATATAATGCCTTTCATTTGCCTTTAAAATAAAAGAATTTTAATAAAGATCCCGCGACCCCGATAATATCTATACCGACGCTGATAATATCGATACCTACGTCGATAATATCGATACCGACGCTGATAATATCGATACCGACGCCGATAATATCAATACCGACGCTCATAAAAATATCGATACTGACGTCCATAATAACATCGATACCGACGTCCATAAAAACATCGATACCGACGTCCATAAAAACATCGATACTGATGCCAATAGTATCGATACCGCCGCCCATAACAATATCGATACCAATGTCCATAAAAACATCGATACCGACGCCGATAATATCAATACCGACGCCAATAATATCGAAACCGACGCCCATAAAAATATCGATACCTACGCCGAAAATATCGATACCGACGCCGAAAATATCGATACCGACGCCGAAAATATCGATACCGACGCCAATAATATCGAAACCGACGCCCATAAAAATATCGATACCGACGCTGATAATATTGATACCGATGCCGAAAATATCGATACCGACGCCAATAATATCAAAACCGACGACCATAAAAATATCGATACCGACGCCGATAATATCGATACCGACGCCCATAAAAATATTGATGCCGACGCTGATAATATCAATACCGATGCCGATAATATCGATACCGACGCCAATAATATCGATACCGCAGCCCATAAAAATACTGATACCGACGCCGAAAATATCGATACCGACGCCAATAATATCAATACCGATGCCGATAATATCGATACCGACGCCAATAATATCGATACCGCAGCCCATAAAAATACTGATACCGACGCCGAAAATATCGATACCGACGCCAATAATATCAAAACCGACGACCATAAAAATATCGATACCGACGCCGATAATATCGATACCGACGCCCATAAAAATATTGATACCGACGCCGATAATATCGATACCGACGCCAATAATATCGATACCGACGCCCATAAAAATATCGGTACCGACGCCGATAATATCGATACCGACGCCAATAATATCGATACCGACGCCGATAATATCGATACCGACGCCAATGATATCGATACCGACGTCCATAAAAAATATCGATACCGACGCCAATAATACTGGTACCGACGCCAATAATATCGATACCGACGCCCATAAAAATATCGGTACCGACGCTGATAATATCGATACCGACGCCAATAATATCGATACCGACGCCGGTAATATCGATACCGACGCCAATGATATCGATACCGACGCCCATAAAAAATATCGATACCGACCCCCAAAATATCGATACCGACGCCCATAAAAATATCGATACCGACACCGATAATATCGATACCGACACCAATATTATCGATACCGACGCCCATAAAAATATTGATACCGACGCCGAAAATATCGATACCGATGCCAATAATATCGATACTGACGCCCATAAAAATATCGTTACCGACGCCGATAATATCGATACTGACGCCAATAATATCGATACCGACGCCGAAAATATCGATACCGACGCCAATAATATCGAAACCGACGCCAATAATATCGATACCGCAGCCCATAAAAATACTGATACCGACGCCGAAAATATCGATACCGACGCCAATAATATCAAAACCGACGACCATAAAAATATCGATACCGACGCCGATAATATCGATACCGACGCCAATAAAAATATTGATACCGACGCCGATAATATCGATACCGACGCCAATAATATCGATACCGACGCCCACAAAAATATCGTTACCGACGCCGATAATATCGATACTGACGCCAATAATAACGATACCGACGCCGAAAATATCGATACCGACGCCAATAATATCGAAACCGACGCCAATAATATCGATACCGCAGCCCATTAAACACTGATACCGACGCCGAAAATATCGATACCGACGCCAATAATATCGATATCGACGCCGATAATATCGATACCGACGCCAATAATATCGATACCGACGCCCATAAAAATATCGGTACCGACGCTGATAATATCGATACCGACGCCAATAATATCGATACCGACGCCGGTAATATCGATACCGACGCCAATGATATCGATACCGACGCCCATAAAAAATATCGATACCGACCCCCAAAATATCGATACCGACGCCCATAAAAATATCGATACCGACACCGATAATATCGATACCGACGCCAATATTATCGATACCGACGCCCATAAAAATATTGATACCGACGCCGAAAATATCGATACCGATGCCAATAATATCGATACTGGCGCCTATAAAAATATCGTTACCGACGCCGATAATATCGATACTGACGCCAATAATATCGATATCGACGCCGAAAATATCGATACCGACGCCAATAATATCGAAACCGACGCCCATAAAAAATATCGATACCGACCCCCAAAATATCGATACCGACGCCCATAAAAATATCGATACCGACACCGATAATATCGATACCGACGCCAATATTATCGATACCGACGCCCATAAAAATTTTGATACCGACGCCGAAAATATCGATACCGATGCCAATAATATCGATACTGGCGCCCATAAAAATATCGTTACCGACGCCGATAATATCGATACTGACGCCAATAATATCGATACCGACGCCGAAAATATCGATACCGACGCCAATAATATCGAAACCGACGCCCATAAAAATATCGATACCGACGCTGATAATATTGATACCGATGCCGATAATATCAATACCGACGCCAATAATATCGATACCGCAGCCCATAAAAATACTGATACCGACGCCGAAAATATCGATACCGACGCCAATAATATCAAAACCGACGACCATAAAAATATCGATACCGACGCCGATAATATCGATACCGACGCCCATAAAAATATCGATACCGACGCTGATAATATCGATACCGATGCCGATAATATCGATACCGACGCCAATAATATCGATACCGCAGCCCAGAAAAATACTGATACCGACGCCGAAAATATCGATACCGACGCCAATAATATCAAAACCGACGACCATAAAAATATCGATACCGACGCCGATAATATCGATACCGACGCCCATAAAAATATTGATACCGACGCCGATAATATCGATACCGACGCCAATAATATCGATACCGACGCCCATAAAAATATCGGTACCGACGACGATAATATCGATACCGACGCCAATAATATCGATACCGACGCCGATAATATCGATACCGACGCCAATGATATCGATACCGACGCCCATAAAAAATATCGATACCGACGCCAATAATATAGATACCGCAGCCCATAAAAATACTGATACCGACGCCGATAATATCGATACCGACGCCAATAATATCGATACCGACGCCCATAAAAATATCGGTACCGACGACGATAATATCGATACCGACGCCAATAATATCGATACCGACGCCGATAATATCGATACCGACGCCAATGATATCGATACCGACGCCCATAAAAAATATCGATACCGACGCCAATGATATCGATACCGACGCCCATAAAAAATATCGATACCGACGCCAATAATATCGATATCGACGCCCATAAAAATATTGATACCGACGCCGATAATATCGATACCGACGCTGATAATATCGATACCGACGCCAATAATATCGAAACCGACGCCCATAAAAATATCGATACCGACGCTGATAATATTGATACCGATGCCGATAATATCGATACCGACGCCAATAATATCGATACCGCAGCCCATAAAAATACTGATACCGACGCCGAAAATATCGATACCGACGCCAATAATATCAAAACCGACGACCATAAAAATATCGATACCGACGCCGATAATATCGATACCGACGCCCATAAAAATATCGATACCGACGCTGATAATATCGATACCGATGCCGATAATATCGATACCGACGCCAATAATATCGATACCGCAGCCCAGAAAAATACTGATACCGACGCCGAAAATATCGATACCGACGCCAATAATATCAAAACCGACGACCATAAAAATATCGATACCGACGCCGATAATATCGATACCGACGCCCATAAAAATATCGATACCGACGCTGATAATATCGATACCGATGCCGATAATATCGATACCGACGCCAATAATATCGATACCGCAGCCCATAAAAATACTGATACCGACGCCGAAAATATCGATACCGACGCCAATAATATCAAAACCGACGACCATAAAAATATCGATACCGACGCCGATAATATCGATACCGACGCCCATAAAAATATTGATACCGACGCCGATAATATCGATACCGACGCCAATAATATCGATACCGACGCCGAAAATATCGATACCGACGCCAATAATATCGAAACCGACGCCAATAATATCGATACCGCAGCCCATTAAACACTGATACCGACGCCGAAAATATCGATACCGACGCCAATAATATCGATATCGACGCCGATAATATCGATACCGACGCCAATAATATCGATACCGACGCCCATAAAAATATCGGTACCGACGACGATAATATCGATACCGACGCCAATAATATCAAAACCGACGACCATAAAAATATCGATACCGACGCCCATAAAAATATCGATACCGACGCTGATAATATCGATACCGATGCCGATAATATCGATACCGACGCCAATAATATCGATACCGCAGCCCATAAAAATACTGATACCGACGCCGAAAATATCGATACCGACGCCGATAATATCGATACCGACGCCAATAATAACGATACCGACGCCAATAATAACGATACCGACGGCCATAAAAATATCAATACCGACGCCGATAATATCGATACCGACGCTTATAAAAATGTCGATACCGACGCCGATAATATCGATACCAACGCCCATAAAAATATCGATACCGACGCCGATTATATCGATACCGACGCCGATAATATCGATACCGACGCTTATAAAAATGTCGATACCGACGCCGATAATATCGATACCGACGCCCATAAAAATATCGATACCGACGCCGATTATATCGATACCGACGCCCATAAAAATATCGATACCGACGCCGATAAATCGATAATGACGCCCATAATAATATCGATACCGACGCCAATAATATCGATACCGACGCCCATAAAAATATCGATACCGACGCCCATAAAAATATCGATACCGACGCCGATAATATCGATACCGACGTCCATAAAAATATCGATACCGATGCCAATAATATCGATACCGACGCCCATAAAAATGTCGATACCGACGCCGATAATATCGATACCGACGCTAATAATATCAATACCGACGCACATAAAAATATCGATACCGACGCCAATAATATCGATAGCGACGCCCATAAAAATGTCGATACCGGCGCCGATAATATCGATACCGACGCTAATAATATCGATACCGACGCCAATAATATCGATACCGACGCCCATAAAAATATCGATACCGACGCCGATAATATCGATACCGACGCCAATAATATCGATACCGACGCCCATAAAAATATCGATACCGACGCCCATAATATCGATACCGACGCCCATAAAAATATCGATACCAACGCCGATAATATCGATACCGACGCCAATAATATCGATACCGACGCCCATAAAAATATCGATACCGACGCCAATAATATCGATACCGACGCTTATAAAAATGTCGATACCGACGCCGATAATATCGATACCGACGCCCATAAAAATATCGATATCGACGCAAATAATATCGATACCGACGCCAATAATATCGATACCGACGCCCATAAAAATATCGATACCGACGCCAATAATATCGATACCGACGCCCATAAAAATATCGATACCAACGCCGATAATATCGATACCGACGCCAATAATATCGATACCGACGCCCATAAAAATATCGATACCGACGCCAATAATATCGATACCGACGCCAATAATATCGATACCGACGCTTATAAAAATGTCGATACCGACGCCGATAATATCGATACCGACGCCCATAAAAATATCGATATCGACGCAAATAATATCGATACCGACGCCCATAAAAATATCGATACCGACGCCGATAATATCGATACCGACGCTTATAAAAATGTCGATACCGACGCCGATAATATCGATACCGACGCTTATAAAAATGTCGATACCAACGCCGATAATATCGATACCGACGCCCATAAAAATATCGATACCGACGCCGATTATATCGATACCGACGCCCATAAAAATATCGATACCGACGCCGATAATATCGATAATGACGCCCATAATAATATCGATACCGACGCCGATAATATCGATACCGACGCCCATAAAAATATCGATACCGAGGCAAATAATATCGATACCGACGCCGATAATATCGATATCGACGCCAATAATATCGATACCGACGCCCATAAAAATATCGATACCGACGCCGATAATATCGATACCGACGCTTATAAAAATGTCGATACCGACGCCGATAATATCGATACCGACGCCCATAAAAATATCGATACCGACGCTGATAATATCGATACCGATGCCGATAATATCGATACCGACGCCAATAATATCGATACCGCAGCCCAGAAAAATACTGATACCGACGCCGAAAATATCGATACCGACGCCAATAATATCAAAACCGACGACCATAAAAATATCGATACCGACGCCGATAATATCGATACCGACGCCCATAAAAATATTGATACCGACGCCGATAATATCGATACCGACGCCAATAATATCGATACCGACGCCCATAAAAATATCGGTACCGACGACGATAATATCGATACCGACGCCAATAATATCGATACCGACGCCGATAATATCGATACCGACGCCAATGATATCGATACCGACGCCCATAAAAAATATCGATACCGACGCCAATAATATAGATACCGCAGCCCATAAAAATACTGATACCGACGCCGATAATATCGATACCGACGCCAATAATATCGATACCGACGCCCATAAAAATATCGGTACCGACGACGATAATATCGATACCGACGCCAATAATATCGATACCGACGCCGATAATATCGATACCGACGCCAATGATATCGATACCGACGCCCATAAAAAATATCGATACCGACGCCAATGATATCGATACCGACGCCCATAAAAAATATCGATACCGACGCCAATAATATCGATATCGACGCCCATAAAAATATTGATACCGACGCCGATAATATCGATACCGACGCTGATAATATCGATACCGACGCCAATAATATCGAAACCGACGCCCATAAAAATATCGATACCGACGCTGATAATATTGATACCGATGCCGATAATATCGATACCGACGCCAATAATATCGATACCGCAGCCCATAAAAATACTGATACCGACGCCGAAAATATCGATACCGACGCCAATAATATCAAAACCGACGACCATAAAAATATCGATACCGACGCCGATAATATCGATACCGACGCCCATAAAAATATCGATACCGACGCTGATAATATCGATACCGATGCCGATAATATCGATACCGACGCCAATAATATCGATACCGCAGCCCAGAAAAATACTGATACCGACGCCGAAAATATCGATACCGACGCCAATAATATCAAAACCGACGACCATAAAAATATCGATACCGACGCCGATAATATCGATACCGACGCCCATAAAAATATCGATACCGACGCTGATAATATCGATACCGATGCCGATAATATCGATACCGACGCCAATAATATCGATACCGCAGCCCATAAAAATACTGATACCGACGCCGAAAATATCGATACCGACGCCAATAATATCAAAACCGACGACCATAAAAATATCGATACCGACGCCGATAATATCGATACCGACGCCCATAAAAATATTGATACCGACGCCGATAATATCGATACCGACGCCAATAATATCGATACCGACGCCCATAAAAATATCGGTACCGACGACGATAATATCGATACCGACGCCAATAATATCAAAACCGACGACCATAAAAATATCGATACCGACGCCCATAAAAATATCGATACCGACGCTGATAATATCGATACCGATGCCGATAATATCGATACCGACGCCAATAATATCGATACCGCAGCCCATAAAAATACTGATACCGACGCCGAAAATATCGATACCGACGCCGATAATATCGATACCGACGCCAATAATAACGATACCGACGCCAATAATAACGATACCGACGGCCATAAAAATATCAATACTGACGCCGATAATATCGATACCGACGCTTATAAAAATGTCGATACCGACGCCGATAATATCGATACCGACGCCCATAAAAATATCGATACCGACGCCGATTATATCGATACCGACGCCGATAATATCGATACCGACGCTTATAAAAATGTCGATACCGACGCCGATAATATCGATACCGACGCCCATAAAAATATCGATACCGACGCCGATTATATCGATACCGACGCCCATAAAAATATCGATACCGACGCCGATAAATCGATAATGACGCCCATAATAATATCGATACCAACGCCAATAATATCGATACCGACGCCCATAAAAATATCGATACCGACGCCCATAAAAATATCGATACCGACGCCGATAATATCGATACCGACGTCCATAAAAATATCGATACCGATGCCAATAATATCGATACCGACGCCCATAAAAATGTCGATACCGACGCCGATAATATCGATACCGACGCTAATAATATCAATACCGACGCACATAAAAATATCGATACCGACGCCAATAATATCGATACCGACGCCCATAAAAATGTCGATACCGGCGCCGATAATATCGATACCGACGCTAATAATATCGATACCGACGCCAATAATATCGATACCGACGCCCATAAAAATATCGATACCGACGCCGATAATATCGATACCGACGCCAATAATATCGATACCGACGCCCATAAAAATATCGATACCGACGCCCATAATATCGATACCGACGCCCATAAAAATATCGATACCAACGCCGATAATATCGATACCGACGCCAATAATATCGATACCGACGCCCATAAAAATATCGATACCGACGCCAATAATATCGATACCGACGCTTATAAAAATGTCGATACCGACGCCGATAATATCGATACCGACGCCCATAAAAATATCGATATCGACGCAAATAATATCGATACCGACGCCAATAATATCGATACCGACGCCCATAAAAATATCGATACCGACGCCAATAATATCGATACCGACGCCCATAAAAATATCGATACCAACGCCGATAATATCGATACCGACGCCAATAATATCGATACCGACGCCCATAAAAATATCGATACCGACGCCAATAATATCGATACCGACGCTTATAAAAATGTCGATACCGACGCCGATAATATCGATACCGACGCCCATAAAAATATCGATATCGACGCAAATAATATCGATACCGACGCCCATAAAAATATCGATACCGACGCCGATAATATCGATACCGACGCTTATAAAAATGTCGATACCGACGCCGATAATATCGATACCGACGCTTATAAAAATGTCGATACCAACGCCGATAATATCGATACCGACGCCCATAAAAATATCGATACCGACGCCGATTATATCGATACCGACGCCCATAAAAATATCGATACCGACGCCGATAATATCGATAATGACGCCCATAATAATATCGATACCGACGCCGATAATATCGATACCGACGCCCATAAAAATATCGATACCGAGGCAAATAATATCGATACCGACGCCGATAATATCGATATCGACGCCAATAATATCGATACCGACGCCCATAAAAATATCGATACCGACGCCGATAATATCGATACCGACGCTTATAAAAATGTCGATACCGACGCCGATAATATCGATACCGACGCCCATAAAAATATCGATACCGACGCCGATTATATCGATACCGACGCCCATAAAAATATCGATACCGACGCCGATAAATCGATAATGACATCCATAAAAATATCGATACCGACGCCAATAATATCGATACCGACGCCCATAAAAATGTCAATACCGACGCCGATAATATTGATACCGACGCCAATAATATCGATACCGACTCCAATAATATCGATACCGACGCCCATAAAAATTTCGATACCGACGCCGATAATATCGATACCGACGCCCATAATAATATCGATACCGACGCCAATAATATCGATACTGACGCCCATAAAAATGTCGATACCGACGCCGATAATATCGATACCGACGCCAATAATAACGATACCGACGCCAATAATAACGATACCGACGGCCATAAAAATATCGATACCGACGCCCATAAAAATATCGATACCATCGCCAATAATATCGATACCGACGCCGATAATATCGATACCGACGCCGATAATATCGATACCGATGCCAATAGTATCGATACCGACGCCCATAAAAATATCGATACCGACGCCGATAATATCGATATCGACGCCAATAATATCGATACCGACGCCCATAAAAATATCGATACCGACGCCAATAATATCGATACCGACGCCCATAAAAATATCGATACCGACGCCCATAAAAATATCGATACCGACGCCAATAATATCGATACCGACGCTTATAAAAATGTCGATACCGACGCCGATAATATCGATACCGACGCCCATAAAAATATCGATACCATCGCCAATAATATCGATACCGACGCCGATAATATCGATACCGACGCCGATAATATCGATACCGATGCCAATAGTATCGATACCGACGCCCATAAAAATATCGATACCGACGCCGATAATATCGATATCGACGCCAATAATATCGATACCGACGCCCATAAAAATATCGATACCGACGCCAATAATATCGATACCGACGCCCATAAAAATATCGATACCGACGCCCATAAAAATATCGATACCGACGCCAATAATATCGATACCGACGCCCATAAAAATATCGATACCAACGCCGATAATATCGATACCGACGCCAATAGTATCGATACCGACGCCCATAAAAATATCGATACCGACGCCCATAAAAATATCGATATCGACGCCAATAATATCGATACCGACGCCCATAAAAATATCGATACCGACGCCCATAAAAATATCGATACCGACGCCAATAATATCGATACCGACGCCCATAAAAATATCGATACCAACGCCGATAATATCGATACCGACGCCAATAATATCGATACCGACGCCCATAAAAATATCGATTTCGACGCCAATAATATCGATACCGACGCTTATAAAAATGTCGATACCGACGCCGATAATATCGATACCGACGCCCATAAAAATATCGATACCATCAACAATAATATCGATACCGACGCCGATAATATCGATACCGTTGCCAATAGTATCGATACCGACGCCCATAAAAATATCGATACCGACATCGATAATATCGATATCGACGCCTATAAAAATGTCGATACCGACGCAAATAATATCGATACCGACGCCAATAATAACGATACCGACGCTGATAATATCGATACCGACGCCAATAATATCGATACCGACGCCCATAAAAATATCGATACCGACAATAATATCGATAGCGACGCCAATAATATCAATACCGACGCCCATGAAAATATCGATACCGACGCCGATAATATCGATACCGACGCTAAAAATATCGATACCGACGCCCATAAAAATATCGATACCGACGCCAATAAATTCGATACCGACGCCCATAAAAATGTCGATACCGGCGCCGATAATATCGATACCGACGCTAATAATATCGATACCGACGCCAATAATATCGATACCGACGCCAATAATAACTATACCGACGCCGATAATATCGATACCGACGCCCATAAAAATGTCGATACCGGCGCCGATAATATCGATACCGACGCTAATAATATCGATACCGACGCCAATAATATCGATACCGACGCCCATAAAAATATCGATACCGTCGCCCATTAAAATATCGATACCAACGCCAATAATATCGATACCGACGCCGATAATATCGATACCGACGCCGATAATATCGATACCGACGCCGATAATATCGATACCGACGCTAATAATATCGATACCGTTGCCAATAATATCGATACCGACGCCCATAAAAATATCGATACCGACGCCGATAATATCGATACCGACGCTTATAAAAATATCGATACCGACGCAAATAATATCGATACCGACGCCCATAAAAATATCGATACCGACGCCCATAAAAATATCGATACCGACGCCCATAAAAATATCGATACCGACGCCCATAAAAATATCGATACCGACGCCGATAATATCGATACCGACGTCCATAAAAATATCGATACCGACGACAATAATATCCATACCGACGCCCATAAAAATGTCGATACCGACGCCGATAATATCGATACCGACGCCATTAATATCGATACCGACGCCCATAAAAATAACGATACCAACGCCGATAATATCGATACCGACGCCGATAATATCGATACCGACGCCAATAATAACTATACCGACGCCGATAATATCGATACCGACGCCCATAAAAATGTCGATACCGGCGCCGATAATATCGATACCGACGCTAATAATATCGATACCGACGCCAATAATATCGATACCGACGCCCATAAAAATATCGATACCAACGCCGATAATATCGATACCGACGCCCATAAAAATATCGATACCGACGCCAATAATATCGATACCGACGCCCATAAAAATATCGATACCAACGCCGATAATATCGATACCGACGCCAATAATATCGATACCGACGCCCATAAAAATATCGATACCGACGCCAATAATATCGATACCGACGCTTATAAATCGATATCGACGCCATTAATATCGATACCGACGCCATTAATATCGATACCGACGCATATAAAAATAACGATACCAACGCCGATAATATCGATACCGACGCCGATAATATCGATACCGACGCCAATAATAACTATACCGACGCCGATAATATCGATACCGACGCCCATAAAAATGTCGATACCGGCGCCGATAATATCGATACCGACGCTAATAATATCGATACCGACGCCAATAATATCGATACCGACGCCCATAAAAATATCGATACCAACGCCGATAATATCGATACCGACGCCCATAAAAATATCGATACCGACGCCAATAATATCGATACCGACGCCCATAAAAATATCGATACCAACGCCGATAATATCGATACCGACGCCCATAAAAATATCGATACCGACGCCAATAATATCGATACCGACGCTTATAAAAATGTCGATACCGACGCCAATAATATCGATACCGACGCCCATAAAAATATCGATATCGACGCAAATAATATCGATACCGACGCCCATAAAAATATCGATACCGACGCCGATTATATCGATACCGACGCCCATAAAAATATCGATACCAACGCCGATAAATCGATAATGACGCCCATAAAAATATCGATACCGACGCCCATAATAATATCGATACCGACGCCAATAATATCGATACCGACGCCCATAAAAATATCGATACCGACGCCCATTAAAATATCGATACCAACGCCAATAATATCGATACCGACGCCGATAATATCGATACCGACGCCGATAATATCGATACCGACGCCGATAATATCGATACCGACGCTAATAATATCGATACCGTTGCCAATAATATCGATACCGACGCCCATAAAAATATCGATACCGACGCCGATAATATCGATACCGACGCTTATAAAAATATCGATACCGACGCAAATAATATCGATACCGACGCCCATAAAAATATCGATACCGACGCCCATAAAAATATCGATACCGACGCCCATAAAAATATCGATACCGACGCCCATAAAAATATCGATACCGACGCCGATAATATCGATACCGACGTCCATAAAAATATCGATACCGACGACAATAATATCCATACCGACGCCCATAAAAATGTCGATACCGACGCCGATAATATCGATACCGACGCCATTAATATCGATACCGACGCCCATAAAAATAACGATACCAACGCCGATAATATCGATACCGACGCCGATAATATCGATACCGACGCCAATAATAACTATACCGACGCCGATAATATCGATACCGACGCTTATAAAAATATCGATACCGACGCCCATAAAAATATCGATACCGACGCCAATAATATCGATACCGACGCCCATAAAAATATCGATACCGACGCCGATAATATCGATACCGACGCCAATAATATCGATACTGACGCCCATAAAAATATCGATACCGATGCCGATAATATCGATACCGACGCCCATAAAAATATCGATACCGACGCCCATAAAAATATCCATACCGACGCCGATAATATCGATACCGACGCCAATAATATCGATACCGACGCCGATAATATCGATACCGACGCCCATAAAAATATCGATACCGACGCCCATAAAAATATCGATACCGACGCCGATAATATCGATACCGACGCCAATAATATCGATACCGACGCCGATAATATCGATACCGACGCCAATAATATCGATACCGACGCCCATAAAAATATCGGTACCGACGCTGATAATATCGATACCGGACGCCAATAATATCGATACTGACGCCGGTAATATCGATACCGACGCCAATGATATCGATACCGACGCCCATAAAAAATATCGATACCGACCCCCAAAATATCGATACCGACGCCCATAAAAATATCGATACCGACACCGATAATATCGATACCGACGCCAATATTATCGATACCGACGCCCATAAAAATATTGATACCGACGCCGAAAATATCGATACCGATGCCAATAATATCGATACTGGCGCCTATAAAAATATCGTTACCGACGCCGATAATATCGATACTGACGCCAATAATATCGATATCGACGCCGAAAATATCGATACCGACGCCAATAATATCGAAACCGACGCCCATAAAAAATATCGATACCGACACCGATAATATCGATACCGACGCCAATATTATCGATACCGACACCGATAATATCGATACCGACGCCAATATTATCGATACCGACGCCCATAAAAATATTGATACCGACGCCGAAAATATCGATACCGATGCCAATAATATCGATACTGGCGCCCATAAAAATATCGTTACCGACGCCGATAATATCGATACTGACGCCAATAATATCGATACCGACGCCGAAAATATCGATACCGACGCCAATAATATCGAAACCGACGCCCATAAAAATATCGATACCGACGCTGATAATATTGATACCGATGCCGATAATATCGATACCGACGCCAATAATATCGATACCGCAGCCCATAAAAATACTGATACCGACGCCGAAAATATCGATACCGACGCCAATAATATCAAAACCGACGACCATAAAAATATCGATACCGACGCCGATAATATCGATACCGACGCCCATAAAAATATCGATACCGACGCTGATAATATCGATACCGATGCCGATAATATCGATACCGACGCCAATAATATCGATACCGCAGCCCAGAAAAATACTGATACCGACGCCGAAAATATCGATACCGACGCCAATAATATCAAAACCGACGACCATAAAAATATCGATACCGACGCCGATAATATCGATACCGACGCCCATAAAAATATTGATACCGACGCCGATAATATCGATACCGACGCCAATAATATCGATACCGACGCCCATAAAAATATCGGTACCGACGACGATAATATCGATACCGACGCCAATAATATCAAAACCGACGACCATAAAAATATCGATACCGACGCCGATAATATCGATACCGACGCCCATAAAAATATCGATACCGACGCTGATAATATCGAAACCGATGCCGATAATATCGATACCGACGCCAATAATATCGATACCGCAGCCCATAAAAATACTGATACCGACGCCGAAAATATCGATACCGACGCCGATAATATCGATACCGACGCCAATAATAACGATACCGACGCCAATAATAACGATACCGACGGCCATAAAAATATCAATACCGACGCCCATAAAAATATCGATACCATCGCCAATAATATCGATACCGACGCCGATAATATCGATACCGACGCCGATAATATCGATACCGATGCCAATAGTATCGATACCGACGCCCATAAAAATATCGATACCGACGCCGATAATATCGATATCGACGCCTATAAAAATGTCGATACCGACGCAAATAATATCGATACCGACGCTTATAAAAATGTCGATACCGACGCCGATAATATCGATACCGACGCCCATAAAAATATCGATATCGACGCAAATAATATCGATACCGACGCCCATAAAAATATCGATACCGACGCCGATAATATCGATACCGACGATTATAAAAATGTCGATACCGACGCCGATAATATCAATACCGACGCTTATAAAAATGTCGATACCAACGCCGATAATATCGATACCGACGCCCATAAAAATATCGATACCGACGCCGATTATATCGATACCGACGCCCATAAAAATATCGATACCGACGCCGATAATATCGATAATGACGCCCATAATAATATCGATACCGACGCCGATAATATCGATACCGACGCCCATAAAAATATCGATACCGAGGCAAATAATATCGATACCGACGCCCATAAAAATATCGATACCGAGGCAAATAATATCGATACCGACGCCCATAAAAATATCGATACCGACGCCGATAATATCGATACCGACGCTTATAAAAATGTCGATACCGACGCCGATAATATCGATACCGACGCTCATAAAAATATCGATACCGACGCCGATTATATCGATACCGACGCCGATAATATCGATACCGACGCTTATAAAAATGTCGATACCGACGCCGATAATATCGATACCGACGCCCATAAAAATATCGATACCGACGCCGATAAATCGATAATGACGCCCATAATAATATTGATACCGACGCCAATAATATCGATACCGACGCCCATAAAAATATCGATACCGACGCCCATAAAAATATCGATACCGACGCCGATAATATCGATACCGACGTCCATAAAAATATCGATACCGATGCCAATAATATCGATACCGACGCCCATAAAAATGTCGATACCGACGCAAATAATATCGATACCGACGCTAATAATATCAATACCGACGCACATAAAAATATCGATACCGACGCCAATAATATCGATACCGACGCCCATAAAAATGTCGATACCGGCGCCGATAATATCGATACCGACGCTAATAATATCGATACCGACGCCAATAATATCGATACCGACGCCCATAAAAATATCGATACCGACGCCGATAATATCGATACCGACGCCAATAATATCGATACCGACGCCCATAAAAATATCGATACCGACGCCAATAATATCGATACCGACGCCCATAAAAATATCGATACCAACGCCGATAATATCGATACCGACGCCAATAATATCGATACCGACGCCCATAAAAATATCGATACCGACGCCAATAATATCGATACCGACGCTTATAAAAATGTCGATACCGACGCCGATAATATCGATACCGACGCCCATAAAAATATCGATATCGACGCAAATAATATCGATACCGACGCCCATAAAAATATCGATACCGACGCCGATAATATCGATACCGACGCTTATAAAAATGTCGATACCGACGCCGATAATATCGATACCGACGCTTATAAAAATGTCGATACCAACGCCGATAATATCGATACCGACGCCCATAAAAATATCGATACCGACGCCGATTATATCGATACCGACGCCCATAAAAATATCGATACCGACGCCGATAATATCGATAATGACGCCCATAATAATATCGATACCGACGCCGATAATATCGATACCGACGCCCATAAAAATATCGATACCGAGGCAAATAATATCGATACCGACGCCCATAAAAATATCGATACCGAGGCAAATAATATCGATACCGACGCCCATAAAAATATCGATACCGACGCTGATAATATCGATACCGACGCTTATAAAAATGTCGATACCGACGCCGATAATATCGATACCGACGCCCATAAAAATATCGATACCGACGCTGATAATATCGATACCGACGCCCATAATAATATCGATACCGACGCCAATAATATCGATACTGACGCCCATAAAAATGTCGATACCGACGCCGATAATATCGATACCGACGCCAATAATAACGATACCGACGGCCATAAAAATATCGATACCGACGCCCATAAAAATATCGATACCATCGCCAATAATATCGATACCGACGCCGATAATATCGATACCGACGCCGATAATATCGATACCGATGCCAATAGTATCGATACCGACGCCCATAAAAATATCGATACCATCGCCAATAATATCGATACCGACGCCGATAATATCGATACCGACGCCGATAATATCGATACCGATGCCAATAGTATCGATACCGACGCCCATAAAAATATCGATACCGACGCCGATAATATCGATACCGACGCCAATAATATCGATACCGACGCCGATAATATCGATACCGACGCCAATAATATCGATACCGACGCCCATAAAAATATCGGTACCGACGCTGATAATATCGATACCGGACGCCAATAATATCGATACTGACGCCGGTAATATCGATACCGACGCCAATGATATCGATACCGACGCCCATAAAAAATATCGATACCGACCCCCAAAATATCGATACCGACGCCCATAAAAATATCGATACCGACACCGATAATATCGATACCGACGCCAATATTATCGATACCGACGCCCATAAAAATATTGATACCGACGCCGAAAATATCGATACCGATGCCAATAATATCGATACTGGCGCCTATAAAAATATCGTTACCGACGCCGATAATATCGATACTGACGCCAATAATATCGATATCGACGCCGAAAATATCGATACCGACGCCAATAATATCGAAACCGACGCCCATAAAAAATATCGATACCGACACCGATAATATCGATACCGACGCCAATATTATCGATACCGACACCGATAATATCGATACCGACGCCAATATTATCGATACCGACGCCCATAAAAATATTGATACCGACGCCGAAAATATCGATACCGATGCCAATAATATCGATACTGGCGCCCATAAAAATATCGTTACCGACGCCGATAATATCGATACTGACGCCAATAATATCGATACCGACGCCGAAAATATCGATACCGACGCCAATAATATCGAAACCGACGCCCATAAAAATATCGATACCGACGCTGATAATATTGATACCGATGCCGATAATATCGATACCGACGCCAATAATATCGATACCGCAGCCCATAAAAATACTGATACCGACGCCGAAAATATCGATACCGACGCCAATAATATCAAAACCGACGACCATAAAAATATCGATACCGACGCCGATAATATCGATACCGACGCCCATAAAAATATCGATACCGACGCTGATAATATCGATACCGATGCCGATAATATCGATACCGACGCCAATAATATCGATACCGCAGCCCAGAAAAATACTGATACCGACGCCGAAAATATCGATACCGACGCCAATAATATCAAAACCGACGACCATAAAAATATCGATACCGACGCCGATAATATCGATACCGACGCCCATAAAAATATTGATACCGACGCCGATAATATCGATACCGACGCCAATAATATCGATACCGACGCCCATAAAAATATCGGTACCGACGACGATAATATCGATACCGACGCCAATAATATCAAAACCGACGACCATAAAAATATCGATACCGACGCCGATAATATCGATACCGACGCCCATAAAAATATCGATACCGACGCTGATAATATCGAAACCGATGCCGATAATATCGATACCGACGCCAATAATATCGATACCGCAGCCCATAAAAATACTGATACCGACGCCGAAAATATCGATACCGACGCCGATAATATCGATACCGACGCCAATAATAACGATACCGACGCCAATAATAACGATACCGACGGCCATAAAAATATCAATACCGACGCCCATAAAAATATCGATACCATCGCCAATAATATCGATACCGACGCCGATAATATCGATACCGACGCCGATAATATCGATACCGATGCCAATAGTATCGATACCGACGCCCATAAAAATATCGATACCGACGCCGATAATATCGATATCGACGCCTATAAAAATGTCGATACCGACGCAAATAATATCGATACCGACGCTTATAAAAATGTCGATACCGACGCCGATAATATCGATACCGACGCCCATAAAAATATCGATATCGACGCAAATAATATCGATACCGACGCCCATAAAAATATCGATACCGACGCCGATAATATCGATACCGACGATTATAAAAATGTCGATACCGACGCCGATAATATCAATACCGACGCTTATAAAAATGTCGATACCAACGCCGATAATATCGATACCGACGCCCATAAAAATATCGATACCGACGCCGATTATATCGATACCGACGCCCATAAAAATATCGATACCGACGCCGATAATATCGATAATGACGCCCATAATAATATCGATACCGACGCCGATAATATCGATACCGACGCCCATAAAAATATCGATACCGAGGCAAATAATATCGATACCGACGCCCATAAAAATATCGATACCGAGGCAAATAATATCGATACCGACGCCCATAAAAATATCGATACCGACGCCGATAATATCGATACCGACGCTTATAAAAATGTCGATACCGACGCCGATAATATCGATACCGACGCTCATAAAAATATCGATACCGACGCCGATTATATCGATACCGACGCCGATAATATCGATACCGACGCTTATAAAAATGTCGATACCGACGCCGATAATATCGATACCGACGCCCATAAAAATATCGATACCGACGCCGATAAATCGATAATGACGCCCATAATAATATTGATACCGACGCCAATAATATCGATACCGACGCCCATAAAAATATCGATACCGACGCCCATAAAAATATCGATACCGACGCCGATAATATCGATACCGACGTCCATAAAAATATCGATACCGATGCCAATAATATCGATACCGACGCCCATAAAAATGTCGATACCGACGCAAATAATATCGATACCGACGCTAATAATATCAATACCGACGCACATAAAAATATCGATACCGACGCCAATAATATCGATACCGACGCCCATAAAAATGTCGATACCGGCGCCGATAATATCGATACCGACGCTAATAATATCGATACCGACGCCAATAATATCGATACCGACGCCCATAAAAATATCGATACCGACGCCGATAATATCGATACCGACGCCAATAATATCGATACCGACGCCCATAAAAATATCGATACCGACGCCAATAATATCGATACCGACGCCCATAAAAATATCGATACCAACGCCGATAATATCGATACCGACGCCAATAATATCGATACCGACGCCCATAAAAATATCGATACCGACGCCAATAATATCGATACCGACGCTTATAAAAATGTCGATACCGACGCCGATAATATCGATACCGACGCCCATAAAAATATCGATATCGACGCAAATAATATCGATACCGACGCCCATAAAAATATCGATACCGACGCCGATAATATCGATACCGACGCTTATAAAAATGTCGATACCGACGCCGATAATATCGATACCGACGCTTATAAAAATGTCGATACCAACGCCGATAATATCGATACCGACGCCCATAAAAATATCGATACCGACGCCGATTATATCGATACCGACGCCCATAAAAATATCGATACCGACGCCGATAATATCGATAATGACGCCCATAATAATATCGATACCGACGCCGATAATATCGATACCGACGCCCATAAAAATATCGATACCGAGGCAAATAATATCGATACCGACGCCCATAAAAATATCGATACCGAGGCAAATAATATCGATACCGACGCCCATAAAAATATCGATACCGACGCTGATAATATCGATACCGACGCTTATAAAAATGTCGATACCGACGCCGATAATATCGATACCGACGCCCATAAAAATATCGATACCGACGCTGATAATATCGATACCGACGCCCATAATAATATCGATACCGACGCCAATAATATCGATACTGACGCCCATTAAAATGTCGATACCGACGCCGATAATATCGATACCGACGCCAATAATAACGATACCGACGGCCATAAAAATATCGATACCGACGCCCATAAAAATATCGATACCATCGCCAATAATATCGATACCGACGCCGATAATATCGATACCGACGCCGATAATATCGATACCGATGCCAATAGTATCGATACCGACGCCCATAAAAATATCGATACCGACGCCGATAATATCGATATCGACGCCAATAATATCGATACCGACGCCCATAAAAATATCGATACCGACGCCGATAATATCGATATCGACGCCAATAATATCGATACCGACGCCCATAAAAATATCGATACCGACGCCAATAATATCGATACCGACGCCCATAAAAATATCGATACCGACGCCCATAAAAATATCGATACCGACGCCAATAATATCGATACCGACGCCCATAAAAATATCGATACCAACGCCGATAATATCGATACCGACGCCAATAATATCGATACCGACGCCCATAAAAATATCGATATCGACGCCAATAATATCGATACCGACGCCCATAAAAATATCGATACCGACGCCGATAATATCGATATCGACGCCAATAATATCGATACCGACGCCCATAAAAATATCGATACCGACGCCAATAATATCGATACCGACGCCCATAAAAATATCGATACCGACGCCCATAAAAATATCGATACCGACGCCAATAATATCGATACCGACGCCCATAAAAATATCGATACCAACGCCGATAATATCGATACCGACGCCAATAATATCGATACCGACGCCCATAAAAATATCGATACCGACGCCGATAATATCGATACCGACGCCGATAATATCGATACCGATGCCAATAGTATCGATACCGACGCCCATAAAAATATCGATACCGACATCGATAATATCGATATCGACGCCTATAAAAATGTCGATACCGACGCAAATAATATCGATACCGACGCCAATAATAACGATACCGACGCTGATAATATCAATACCGACGCCAATAATATCGATACCGACGCCCATAAAAATATCGATACCGACAATAATATCGATAGCGACGCCAATAATATCGATACCGACGCCCATGAAAATATCGATACCGACGCCGATAATATCGATACCGACGCTTATAAAAATATCGATACCGACGCAAATAATATCGATACCGACGCTTATAAAAATATCGATACCGACGCCAATAATATCGATACCGACGCCGATAATATCGATACCGACGCCGATAATATCGATACCGACGCCGATAATATCGATACCGACGCCGATAATATCGATACCGACGCTAATAATATCGATACCGTGGCCAATAATATCGATACCGACGCCCATAAAAATATCGATACCGACGCCCATAAAAATATCGATACCGACGCCCATAAAAATATCGATACCGACGCCGATAATATCGATACCGACGTCCATAAAAATATCGATACCGACGACAATAATATCCATACCGACGCCCATAAAAATGTCGATACCGACGCAGATAATATCGATACCGACGCCATTAATATCGATACCGACGCCCATAAAAATATCGATACCGACGCCGATAATATCGATACCGACGCCCATAAAAATATCGATACCGACGCCAATAATATCGATACCGACGCCCATAAAAATGTCGATACCGACGCCGATAATATCGATACCGACGCTAAAAATATCGATACCGACGCCCATAAAAATATCGATACCGACGCCCATAAAAATATCGATACCGACGCCCATAAAAATATCGATACCGACGCCCATAAAAATATCGATACCGACGCCGATAATATCGATACCGACGTCCATAAAAAATATCGATACCGACGACAATAATATCCATACCGACGCCCATAAAAATGTCGATACCGACGCCGATAATATCGATACCGACGCCATTAATATCGATACCGACGCCCATAAAAATATCGATACCGACGCCGATAATATCGATACCGACGCCCATAAAAATATCGATACCGACGCCAATAATATCGATACCGACGCCCATAAAAATGTCGATACCGACGCCGATAATATCGATACCGACGCTAAAAATATCGATACCGACGCCCATAAAAATATCGATACCGACGCCAATAATATCGATACCGACGCCCATAAAAATGTCGATACCGGCGCCGATAATATCGATACCGACGCTAATAATATCGATACCGACGCCAATAATATCGATACCGACGCCCATAAAAATATCGATACCAACGCCGATAATATCGATACCGACGCCCATAAAAATATCGATACCGACGCCAATAATATCGATACCGACGCCCATAAAAATATCGATACCAACGCCGATAATATCGATACCGACGCCAATAATATCGATACCGACGCCCATAAAAATATCGATACCGACGCCCATAAAAATATCGATATCGACGCAAATAATATCGATACCGACGCCCATAAAAATATCGATACCGACGCCGATTATATCGATACCGACGCCCATAAAAATATCGATACCGACGCCGATAAATCGATAATGACGCCCATAAAAATATCGATACCGACGCCCATAATAATATCGATACCGACGCCAATAATATCGATACCGACGCCCATAAAAATATCGATACCGACGCCCATTAAAATATCGATACCAACGCCAATAATATCGATACCGACGCCGATAATATCGATACCGACGCCGATAATATCGATACCGACGCCGATAATATTGATACCGACGCTAATAATATCGATACCGTTGCCAATAATATCGATACCGACGCCCATAAAAATATCGATACCGACGCCGATAATATCGATACCGACGCTTATAAAAATATCGATACCGACGCAAATAATATCGATACCGACGCCCATAAAAATATCGATACCGACGCCCATAAAAATATCGATACCGACGCCCATAAAAATATCGATACCGACGCCCATAAAAATATCGATACCGACGCCGATAATATCGATACCGACGTCCATAAAAATATCGATACCGACGACAATAATATCCATACCGACGCCCATAAAAATGTCGATACCGACGCCGATAATATCGATACCGACGCCATTAATATCGATACCGACGCCCATAAAAATAACGATACCAACGCCGATAATATCGATACCGACGCCGATAATATCGATACCGACGCCAATAATAACTATACCGACGCCGATAATATCGATACCGACGCTTATAAAAATATCGATACCGACGCCCATAAAAATATCGATACCGACGCCAATAATATCGATACCGACGCCCATAAAAATATCGATACCGACGCCGATAATATCGATACCGACGCCCATAATAATATCGATACCGACGCCCATAAAAATATCGATACCGACGCCGATAATATCGATACCGACGCCCATAAAAATATCGATACCGACGCCCATAAAAATATCGATACCGACGCCGATAATATCGATACCGACGCCATTAATATCGATACCGACGCCCATAAAAATAACGATACCAACGCCGATAATATCGATACCGACGCTGATAATATCGATACCGACGCCAATAATAACTATACCGACGCCGATAATATCGATACCGACGCTTATAAAAATATCGATACCGACGCCCATAAAAATATCGATACCGACGCCAATAATATCGATACCGACGCCCATAAAAATATCGATACCGACGCCGATAATATCGATACCGACGCCCATAATAATATCGATACCGACGCCCATAAAAATATCTATACCGACGCCGATAATATCGATACCGACGCCCATAATATCGATACCGACGCCCATAAAAATATCGGTACCAACGCCGATAATATCAATACCGACGCTAATAATATCAATACCGACGCCCATAATAATATCGATACCGACGCCAATAATATCGATACTGACGCCCATAAAAATGTCGATACCGACGCCGATAATATCGATACCGACACCAATAATAACGATACCGACGCCAATAATAACGATACCGACGGCCATAAAAATATCGATACCGACGCCCATAAAAATATCGATACCATCGCCAATAATATCGATACCGACGCCGATAATATCGATACCGACGCCGATCGGTAACCTAACCTAACCTAACCTAACCTAACCTAACTTTATGAAACCTATAACACTAAGAAACCTAACTCTGAGCAACCTAACTATGAAAAACCTAACTCTGAGCAACCCTACTTTGAAAAACCTAACTCTGAACAACCTAACTCTAGGAAAACTAACTCTGAGCTAACGTAACTATAAGAAACCTAACTGTGAGCAACCTAAATCTGAGTAACCTAACTTTATGAAACCTATAACACTAAGAAACCTAACTCTGAGCAACCTAACTATGAAAAACCTAACTCTGAGCAACCCTACTTTGAAAAACCTAACTCTGAACAACCTAACTCTAGGAAATCTAACTCTGAGCAACCTAACTCTGAACAACCTAACTCTGAGCAACCTTACTCTGTAAACTTTGAGAAACCTAACTCTGAGAAACATAACTTTGAGAAAAATAACTCTCAGCAGACTAACTCTGAAAAACGTAACACTGAGCAACCAAAATCTGAGTAACCTAAGTTTGTGAAACCTAACTAAGAAACCTAACTCTGAGTAAGCTAACTTTATGAAACCTAACTCGGAGCAACCTATGAGAAACCTAACTCTGAAGAACCTAACTCTAAAAAACCTAACTCTGACCAACCTAACTTTGATAAACCTAACTCTGACCAACCTAACTCTGAACAACGTAACTCTGAGCAACCTAACTCTGAATAACTTAACTTTATGAAACCTAACTATGAGAAAACTAACTCTGAGTAACCTAAATTTAATAAAAAAAAAGAGGGAAAAAATAAAATAAAAAAAATTTACTCACTGCGTAGAAATTGTTAAAGATTATAAGAAAATTATAGTATGTAAGATAAAAAATTGTAAGGCAAAAAAAAACTGCGTAGAAATAGGTATAAATTATAAGTAAAACCATAGTATAAAATTAAAAGGGAGAGCGCACTAAAGCGTGCGCACACAATGTTAACATTATTGTGATATGACGAATTAAAAAACAATAAAAAAAAGGCACGGACAAAATGTCTGCGGTAGTAATTCATTTATATAAAAAAAAACCTAACTATGAGAAAACTAACTCAAAGCAACCTAACGCTGAGTAACCTAACTTTAAGGCTGATATTCAGAAACGAGACTCAGCATGAACTTATGCTTCCGTATGTCAAAATCGAGTGCTTACGTTCAAATTTGTATTCAGAGATGTTCGGAACACTGCTTAAACTTCGCGTAAACTATGCTAAGCCTAAGTAGTCAATATCGGTTACTTTAGCTGTCTAAGCAGTGGATCTAGCGCCACCCGGCGGACAAAGCTGTAGTTATTTTTGGTAGTTTGATATATTTTTTTATTTACTTAGATTTATTAAATAGCTGTTTCATATCATTTTTTTTTTTTTTTTTTATAGAATAGATATTAATTATGTCGATAAAAGTAAATATTGTTTGTCAATAAAAAAACAATATCTTACCATATAACTACATTAAATGTGTATGTGGTGCTTTTATTGTGAAACCACATCTACTTAAAAATATTATCATTATTATAAAAAAGATATTTCTTGGCGAAAATAATAGATGTTAGCGCTGTTTACTGTGACAATGTTGCAACAAAAACAATTTCTATCTCAGATATTGTTGTTTCGCTCACTCTTATGACATTACATATATTGCTATCCTTTATTTATAACAGAGCGTAAGCTAAGTTAAGACGGACGAAGTTAGAGACGTACTATGTTTCTGAATATCACTTTTTAAGATGCGGTAAGCCGATTCTTGTCTTAGACTGATCTAAGCCCGTCTTACATGAATATCTCTGAATGTCGGCCTAAGAAACCTAACTCTTAACAACCTAATTCTGAGCAACCTAAATCATTGCTAACCTAACTTTGACAAACTTAACTCTGAGCAACCTAAATCTATGATAACCTGATTCTAAGCAAACTCACTCTGCGCTAACATAATTCCGAGCTAAGCTAGCTAGCTAGGTTAAGTCAGAGTTAAGTTAGGTCAGAGTTAGGTTAGGTCAGAGTTAGGTTAGGTCAGAGTTAGGTTAGGTCAGAGTTAGGTTAGGTCAGAGTTAGGTTAGGTCAGAGTTAGGTTAGGTCAGAGTTAGGTTAGGTTAGGTTAGGTTTTTTTTTTTTTTTTTTTTTTTTTTTTTTTTTTTTTTTTTTTTTAATAAATATTCAGTGGTCCCTCTAGCGTGACTAGAGCCTTTGTTTAGGTTTATTTAATTGTTTACGTGTTCTTTAAAGGAACCTTGTTTATTTTGTTTTATATCCTGCTCATTATTATGGTAAGTTTAGAAAAATTTTGTTTTTCGTATGTAAGTTTCTTTATGATTTATTTCTCTCGTTTACACGCTATTTTAAATTCTTTAATTTACCACTGTTTTATATATTATTTTGTATTTGTGTGAATCAATTGCATTCGTATTTTAACTCTTGTTATGTTTGCTTATGATTTCGTTTGCTGTTCTCACTTAGTGATATTAACTATTTATTTACTTATGTTTTGTTTATATATTATTTATTTCACGTATGTTTGCTTATTGTTATTTTTCTTTTGGGTTGTTTATTATATCTTGTGTTTTTAATTATATTTCTATTTTGTTTAGTTTATTTACTGCTATTATTGTTTGTCATTTATTTTATATTTGTATAATTGTTTTATTTATTGTTCACTATATGAATTATTTCTTGTTTAATTTGGTTACGATTCCTATAATGATTTTGGTTTTTATGGGTAGTTTGCTGCATGTTTCTTGGGTCCTTAAGGGAATTTGGTGCTTGCTGTTTCTTTTCTATAGTTCTATTTGCGTCCGTTCAACCGTACATACAACACTATTTATCCATGTACTGTCCACTTCCATGCTTACAGGTTTATATTATAGTACAATATATCCGAAGCATGGCTCCTCTTTTTGCACTCTCCATGGACGGTTCAACGGACGCCAATACAGTCCACTCTGGTGAGTGGTGGGTCGTGCCATCATGCTTTTCTTCTTTTTCTCGGCCTCAATTGTAACCTGACGATGACAATCATCGTCAGGATTGCATCGGTTCTCCGGATAAAAGGTGTTTGATACTATCTGGTCGTCCCCATCCCTCATCATCAGCAACTGGTTTCTCTCCTTCAGGACCACAGTGGCACCTTTAGCAGTATTGGACGGTAGAGCGCGCTAGTGGGTCCCACCGTCTCCGGACAGGGCACTCCGGGCTGAAAGCGTCGTGGTCAGTCTGGTCGTTTTTAGCAGTCCTGCAATTACTGCAACTGGGCGGCCTCCCGGTCCGACGGGCGGGGCAGTCTGAACGCAGGTGATCAGGGTCACCGCAATGCGAGCACTTTTGCTCCGCGTCGGTGCACATTTTTCTGCCGTGACCGAAGCCGAGGCATCTAGTGCATTGGATCAGCGGACTCTGATCGAGTACGCGGACCCTCTGCATGTCGATGTAGGCTCGGCCGGCTCCGGTCAGTCGCTGCCACACCGACGGGGAGACTTGTACCACCACGTGGTTTTCCAGGGGGTTCCTGGCCCGCCTCCGGTATCTTACGGTGGCCCTGACCTGTTCCGCCTCTATCCCCTGCAGGAGGTGCGAGTTTTGACTAAGGATGGCCTTGGTGATGTCGTCGTCCGTGTTGTATGACAGCACGTCTAACAACACCACCAGGGGGTCCTTATTAATCGCATCCTCGACCGTAAGTCCTGCCGAGGAGCCGCTCAGCCTGCTCTTGACAGCCTCAAGTTCTTCCCTATTCAGGCACCCCACGACAACTTTTTGGTCTTTTGCCTTTCGTACCCTGTCTACGCGAATACACGTCTTCTTGGCGTCCACTGCGGTCCTGATCTTCTCTATAATGGTGGTGCTCGTGTCCATGATGTCACTCGATGTCACTATAACAGAGTGCATCGGTGACGGGACGACTGCTGCTGCTCTGGCATAGGTTTTTTGACCAGCGGGAGGGGTCACGGGTGATGGAGTAGTAGGGCGTATTCCCTCGAAGCTCTTGATCTGGTCGGAGAGTGTGCGTGTATAGAGCGCACACTCCACTAGCTTCTCCCTAGTGTCCCCCATCGCCGCCATTAGAGCATCTACGTTTGCTCCTTCTGTGCACTCTTTTCCTTTCCCTTCTTCCTCCTTCTCCTCTTCTTCCTTTCTAATCTTCGTTTTTTCTGCATCCCCCTCCTTTACTAACTGGTACAGACGGTCGAGTGCTGCCGTCACCTCTGCCTTAATATCGGACTTGAGGTTCCTAGAGCTGCTGAGGTACAGTTTTGCCTTATTCAGGCATGCTCTGGCCTCAGCAACTCTAGTCGGGTGGGCCGGCTTAGTCTGAGGGCTTCTCGGACCGTCTGTACTCCGCCTGCTCTCCTGAGCTGGTTTGTCCTCGTGAGTGGGAGTGAGAACCGTCTTTGGTTTCTGCTTTGGCAGAGCCACTACGGTTTCTGCCTTCGCGGACGGGTTGCTGGGTTTGTGCTCTGCTTTTCCAGCCTCCCACTCCCCTACACTACGTCTGACGTTGGAGGTTGGCACGGATCCAGCTTTTTCAGGAGAGCTGGGGTTGCCAGCCTTTTTCACCGGGGTGCGATGTGCCACAAACATGATTTTAATAGCCCAACAGGTTTTGGAGATGATAAATAAAACTAAATGGGTGTCCTAGCAGTAATAAAAGTTTAAGGGTACCTAACCTAGCCCTAATAGGCTGTGCCTTAACTGTTTTGTCAGTAAAGACAGACGACGAAAGTTTCACAATACAATAGAAAGCTTGGTCCCCAATAGGGGGGACTGTGTAAATAGACAAGGTAAGATGTACACTAAAACTTGTAAATGGATATTAAAATATAAAACTTAGCCCCAATAGGGGGGCTGTGTTAATAAATAAATGACAGTTGATAGACTTAAAAGCTTAGCCCCAATAGGGGGGCCGTGTAGTGTGATTCAGGTATATGTAAAAACTAAGCCCCTATAGGGGGCTGTGTTGTAAAACTGTCAACGAGGAGGTCAATAGATCGTAGAGATCGTAGATAAAATTATGTGCACGGTCAAACTATTTTTCAAACAAAGCCAAAAATTTGTCTGTCGTCAAAGAACTTTTTCTTTACTGACAAATTGCGAGTACCTAACCGTACCTTCTCGTCGGGACGCGTGGACGGGTACTTGACCGGTATATTAACGTTTTGTGACTGTATAAGGGTCACAGAAATCGTCTCCGGCCAAAACGAAAAAAGAATAAAAATAAAATAATAATTTTTTGGTTTTAGGTATTACCCCAAATCCACCTAGCCAATCACCACAGGGTGGGTGGGTGGGCGATTTTTTCGAATTTTTCGAGTGAAAACGCCCACTTGTGGGGTACCAATAGATGCGGGCCGCCGAGCACTACACGACTGTGTAGTTTTCGGGGGTAGGTTGAGAGGAAAAATCGAGAAAAATCGCGGAAAAACTGTGAATTTTGAAGAATTTTGAAGAATTTAAAGTGTTTTTGCTATGTTTTAATAATAATAATTTTGTTTTTCAGGTCGCGATCTCCGGGATGCACGGCTGAAGCGGATTTGCAGAATTACAAATGAAATTTTTGTCGAAATTAATAAGGAAAGTGAAAATTTTGGAAAACCTAAGTGAAAATTTAAAAGTGAAAATTTTCGCGTCCAATTGCGTGGAGGGGTGCCTGGTAGGTGTAAGTGACCGAATTGACAATTTTAAGGGTCGAAAACCGCGTCCAAATAGGTTATATAGTTTGAAAATTGTCAATGGGTTAGGTTAGGTTAGGTTAGGTTAGGTTAGGTTGGACCTTGGGCGCCCCCGCTGACCGAGACGATGGAGCCAGGTCTGCTTGAGAGCGTAGTGGCCGCCCTCTTTCCGAACAGAGGAGAGCACACACCGCCGTATTTGCGCCCACAGCATGACACCCAGGACGAGTCCGATGTGCCCGAAGTCTCGGAGGCCGAGCTGGGCGCAGCAGAACTGCGCATGCGCGCCAAAAATACGGCCCCAGGACCGGATGGTGTCCCTGGTCGCGCTTGGGCACTCGCCCTCAAAGTGCTGGCTCCAAGACTGAGGGAGCTTTTTACCGCTTGCCTCAGTCAAGGATGCTTCCCACAGCGGTGGAAGACGGGTAGACTCGTGCTCATTAAGAAACCCGGTCGCCCAGCGGACTCCCCCTCGGCGTACCGACCGATTGTCCTGCTCGACGAGGTAGGCAAACTTCTAGAGCGCATCATCGCCGCTCGCCTCGTCAAGCATCTGGCGTGGGTGGGCCCTGACCTTTCGGATAACCAGTTCGGTTTCCGGGTGGGTCGGTCGACCATTGACGCAATTCAGCGCGTCAAGGCCCACTCGGAGCAGGCGGTGGCAGAAGGGGGGGTGTTGTTAGCGGTATCGCTCGATATCTCCAACGCGTTCAACACCCTCCCATGGGGCTGCATCGTGGAGGCACTACGATATCATCAAGTGCCGCCCCATCTGTGTCGGATAGTCGGGGACTACCTACGCAATCGGTCGGTGATGTACACGACCCGGAACGGAGTCTGCACAAGGGCAATGTCGTGCGGTGTTCCACAGGGCTCTGTCCTTGGACCCCTCCTGTGGAACATCGGATACGACTGGGTCCTGCGAGGAGCCACACTCCCGGGCGTCAGCGTGACTTGCTACGCCGACGACACACTTGTCACAGCCCGGGAAAGATCATTTCGTGAGTCTGCCCGTCTTGCCACTGCAGGGGTGGCGCAGGTCGTCGCTCGGATACGCATGTTGGGGCTGGAGGTGGCGCTGAATAAGACAGAAGCGGTCTGTTTTCACGGGCCCCGGAAGGCGCCTCCAGTGGGATCCCACATTGTCATCGGTGGGGTCCGCATTGCAGTCAATCAATGCATGAGGTACCTGGGGCTCGTGCTTGACAGCCGCTGGAGGTTTGAAGCCCACTTCCAGCAACTGGTACCGCGGCTGATGAGTACGGCCGGTGCCCTTGGGCGGCTATTGCCAAACCTCGGTGGCCCAAACAACAGCTGCAGGAGGCTATATCTGGGGGTCATTCGTTCGATGGCCCTCTACGGTGCCCCTGTCTGGGCCACCGAGCTGACGAGTCGCGGCGCCGTTATGCTAAGGCGGCCGCAGCGTGCGATATCCATCCGGGTTATCCGTGGATATCGCACGATATCGGCAGAGGCGGCGTGTGCGCTGGCAGGTTCCCTACCTTGGGACCTGGATGCGCGAGTCCTTGCGTCACTCTATACATGGCGCAAGGACGCGCGTGAGCGCGAAGAGATGGTGGTCCCGAGGGAGGTGGACCAGTGCAGAGCACAGTTGCAACACGCAGCTGTTGAGGAGTGGGCGGAGCGACTTGCGCGACCAGGGGCGGGCCTTCGGACCATTGAGGCCCTTCGTCCCGTGCTGAAGGAGTGGGTGGACAGGCGCCACGGCCTAATGTCCTTCCGGATGACACAGGTACTGTCGGGGCACGGCTGCTTCGGCAAGTATCTGTGCCGAATTGCCGGCAGGGAGCCGGACGCCTGTTGCCACCATTGTGAAGGCCTTGAGGACACGGCGCAGCACACGCTCGCCGAGTGCACTGCCTGGGCAGAGCAACGCCGCGTCCTCAATGCAGAGATAGGAGGAGACCTCTCGCTGCCGACCGTCGTCTCTAGCATGGTCGGCAGCGAAAGCGCGTGGCAGGCGGTGGCCTCTTTTTGCGAGGAGGTCATCGCCGCCAAGGAAGCCGCGGAGAGAGAGCGAGAGAGTGTCTCCACGCTGCCAATCCGCGCCCGACGTACTGGGCGCCGGAACAGGGCAAACACTGCCCTGTTCCAACCACCCTAAAGTGGCCACGGGCGGCAGACTTGGGGAAGTCTGTCGCCCAGCACTATGGCCCGAGTAGGCGATGCGGTCGGAGTGTGCCGCGTCCCACTCAGTGGATTGGCAGGAGAGGGGGGTGCACACCACACGCACCCCCCCCAATAGAGCCGGGGGCCGCATAGGCGGCCCGTCACCGCCGGGGTCGCGGAAGAATGTCTATACGTACCCGTGACCCCGGCCGAAAGGTGATGAGGCGAACACCTGTCTGTTTTTAGTGGGTAGACGTCCTTTTCAGGGCGGAGTCCCACACACCGCGCCGTCCTCCCCGGGGCGGTGCATAAAGCATTTTCAGACACAAAAAAAAAAAAAAAAAAAAAAAAAAAAAAAAAAAAAAAAAGGTTAGGTTAGGTTAGGTTAGGTTAGGTTAGGTTAGGTTAGGTTAGGTTAGGTTAGGTTAGGTTAGGTTAGGTTAGGTTAGGTTGGGGGTAAGGTTGGGGTGACAGGTCGGACAACCTCCTCGTGTGCTCCGTGGCTATCAGTCCTTCTCGGATACGTCCGGTGGGAACGGTAGTCGTGGAGCCTGGTTCACCCTGGGCAACTCGGGCAACAACTCTTCCTGCCTTTTGGGGAGTCTTGTTGCTCGTGGCTAATGGTCCGACACCGGGGAAAGGCCCTTTTCAGGGCCATGGGGGGGAGAACCCCCTGCGAAGCCGCGAGGCCTAGCGGGGGAGAAAAGGCCCTTTTCAGGGCCAGGGGGGGGGGCTTCCCGCGAGGCCGCGAGGCTTAGCGGGTGGCTTAGGGGGTGCTCCACGTGCGCCTCTGTGTGCAGAGGACACAGTGGATGCGCGAGGGCGGGCCCGGTGTGTACTTACCCTACCCCGGGCAGGCAGTGGGAGTTTTCTTTCCTGCCACCGCCGGAAAAACCGGGGGATGTCTGACATCTCCGGTCGGTCTTGGCTTGATTGCCTGGGCCGGGAGGAAGACAACCTCCACAAAAATTACTCCGAAGCCCAAGTTTCGGCGCCCGGCGAGGGGATGCATGGCCGGGGGGATTGCCTCGGTCGTGAGGGCGCCAACCTCAGCGGACCGGCCGACCCGCTGTTGACTTAGGCTTACCCAGGTACAGGGGGCACTGCCTGGGTGGACCATCCTTTCCCCCATACTCGTGGGATTAGTTATGGAATATATAATTAAAACTAAAAAACCAAAAGACGTTGAGGGGGGTGCCGCATCCGATACCGGGTCGGCATCGAGTGATGTGATGGTGGTGGACTGCAGCACGTTAGAGCTCAGTCCGTCACAATTTTGGAGAGAGGGGCGCAAGAGACTGCGCTCGGGGAGTGGGACGAGTCGCTCGGCTTCTGAGTCGGGCGACGAGGCGTCACCGGCACGGCGGGGGAGAGGTCGACCTCCCACCACCGGCGAGTACGTGGGGCTGGCCAAGGCGAAAGCCGAACTTGTGGCCGCCCAGCGCGAGGAACTGCGCCTTCGCGTGGAGCAGGACGCGCAGGACTTGGTCGATGCGGCCAAGTCCAAACGCGCGAAGCCGGGTGTTGTCACCGGCTTAGAAGGAGAGGAACAGGGCCGCACCGCAACCGCTCTTTACGAGCAGGTGGCTGCGGGCCTAAAGGTGGTCCAGCATGTGGCCACCAAATCAGGAAATCTGAAGGGAACATTCACCCGAAGCCTCAAAGAAGCGATGGCGGTCATTGAGGGTGCAGCCGGTGAGCTCCGCCAGCTCTCGGCATCTGAAGAAAACAGTCGCCTGCAGGAAGAGTTGTCCAAGCTGCAGGCTGACAATCGCCGCCTCCAGGGCGAAAATAGGAAATTTAAAGAAGAGCAGGAAAAAATGCGGCAGGAGGTCGACAAGCTCAAAGCTGACGTCTCGCGGATACAAAATCCATCCGCCTCCGCCCCAGAGACACCGCGGCCGGCTGAGCCAGATCTGGTTCAGCTGGTCCGCACGGAACTGGCAAGTCTGGCTGCCAGATTCTCAGTGCTTGAGGGCAAGATCCTGCGCCCGCCTCTCGCTTGCGATCGCCTAGCGAATCAGGCGCAGGCGCCGCCCTCATATGCGGCAAAGGCTGCCGCACCACGCGGTGCTAGCCGCCCCTCGGCGATTACGACCAAAGGGGGCCAGAAAAAGGCCCCCCCGGCTAAGACACTGCCGGCGGCCAAGACGTCCGGCGCCCCAGCCCCGGACCCTGCCCCGGCTCCATCTGAGACTGAAGCCCCGATGGAAACATCGGAGCCCCTAGCCCCTCCTAGCGAGCCCCAGGCCGGCCCATCTCAGGTGTCGGCTGCCAAGCCCAAAGGCAAGGGGAAAGGGAAAAGAACAAAGGACAATGCGCCCGCACCAACACAAGGTGCCGCGACAGCTGCCGCTCGCAAGGAGGGCGAGTGGCAGACTGTCACGAACAGGAAGGGCAAGAAGAAGCGAGGAGGGACGAAAAAGAAGAAGGCGAATAAGCTCAAGGCACCGCGCTCAACTGCGGTTGTCTTATCGCTGCAGCCGGGCGCGGAGGAGAGGGGCATCTCATATGTCTCCGTCCTCCTCAAGGCCAAGCAGAGTGTGGACTTGGCTGGCCTCGGGATCACCTCCCTCAAGTTCAAGCGGGCCGTTACTGGCGCCCGCATCCTTGAAATTCCCGGGGCCACGAGCGGCGACAAGGCCGATGCCCTCGCCGCCAAACTAAGAGGATGCCTTGACGACGGGGATGTCCGGGTCTCCAGGCCCACGAAGTGCGCGGAGTTACGCGTTGTGGGTCTGGACGACTCCGTGACTGCGGCGGAGGTCGCCACCGCGGCTGCCCGCATTGGCGGATGCACCGCCGCAGAAATAAAGGTTGGGGAGATCCGAGTCGGCCCTTCTGGCGTCGGCTCCGCGTGGCTCCGCTGTCCTGTCGCGGCAGCCAAGAAGGTCGCAAACGCGGGCCACTTACTGGTAGGCTGGGTGTCGGCCAAGGTGACACTGCTGGAGCCTAGGCCCCTGCAGTGTTACCGATGCCTGTACGGCGGGCACGTACAGCACACGTGCTCGTCCGAGGTCGACCGCAGCGACCTATGTTACCGCTGCAGCCAGCCGGGCCACAAGGCTGGTCAGTGCACCGCTGCTCCGCACTGCAGCGTGTGTGCGGCAGAGCAGAAACCCGCGGGACACCGTATTGGCGCCAAGGCCTGCGTGTCCCGCCAAAAGAAGGGCAAGCCCGGCGGGGTCGAACATCGGACCCCCCCGGCGCGAAGCCAGCCAACGGCCGTCGTCGCCATGGACGTAGCGGAGCCCGCCCAGCCATCACAACAACAATGAGGCACTGGGCGTAAGAACACCACCAATTGGCCACGGGCGGCAGGCTTGGGGAAGCCTGTCGCCCAGCACTAGGCCCGAGTAGGGATGCGGTCGGAGTGTGCCGCGTCCCACTCAGTGGAGGAGAAGAGGGTGCACACCACAGGCACCCTCCCAACAGAGCCGGGGGCCGCGTAGGCGGCCCGTCACCGCCGGGGTCGCGGAAGAATGTCTACACGTACCCGTGACCCCGGCATTATGTGATGAGGCGAACACCCGTCTGGTTTTAGTGGGTAGACGTCCTTTTCAGGGCGGAGTCCCACACACCGCGCCGTCCTCCCCGGGGCGGCGTGAAGGTGCATAAAGCATTTCCAGACGATAAAAAAAAAAAAAAAAAAAAAAAAAAAAGGTTGGGGGTAAGGTTGGGGTGACAGGTCGGACAACCTCCTCGTGTGCTCCGTGGCTATCAGTCCTTCTCGGATACGTCCGGTGGGAACGGTAGTCGTGGAGCCTGGTTCACCCTGGGCAACTCGGGCAACAACTCTTCCTGCCTTTTGGGGAGTCTTGTTGCTCGTGGCTAATGGTCCGACACTGGGGAAAGGCCCTTTTCAGGGCCATGGGGGGGAGAACCCCCTGCGAAGCCGCGAGGCCTAGCGGGGGAGAAAAGGCCCTTTTCAGGGCCAGGGGGGGGCTTCCCGCGAGGCCGCGAGGCTTAGTGGGTGGCTAAGGGGGCGTTGTACCACGTGCGCCTCTGTTTTCAGAGGCCGTAGTGGAGGCGCGAGGGCGGGCCCGGTGTGTACTCACACTACCGCCGGGCAGGCAGTGGAAGTTTCTTTCCTGCCACCGCCGGAAAAACCGGGGGATGTCTGACATCTCCGGTCGGTCTTGGCTTGGTCGCCTGGGCCGGGAGGAAGAAAACCTCTACAAAAATTACTCCAAATCCTAAGTTTCGGCGCCCGGCGAGGGGACGCATGGCCGGGGGGATTGCCTCGGTCGTGAGGGCGCCAACCTCAGCGGACCGGCCGACCCGCTGTTGACTTAGGCTTACCCAGGTACAGGGGGCACTGCCTGGGTGGACCATCCTTTCCCCCATACTCGTGGGATTAGTCATGGAATCTATTACTAAAACACAAAAAACAAAAGACGTTGAGGGGGGTGCCGCATCCGATACCGGATCGGCATCGAGCGATGTAATGGTGGTGGACTGCAGCACGCTAGAGCTCAGTCCGTCACAATTTTGGAGGGAGGGGCGCAAACGCTTGCGCTCGTATGATGCGACGAGTCGCTCGGCCTCTGAGTCGGGGGACGAGGCGTCGCCAGCCCGGAGGGGGAGAGGACGACCTCCCACCACCGGGGAGTATGTGGGCCTGGCAAAGGCAAAGGCGGAGCTACTCGCCACAAAGCGCGAGGAGCTTCGTCTCCAAACCGAACAAGACGTGCATGACTTGGTCAAGGAGGCCAGGTCGAAACGAGCAACGCCAGTCACCAGCTCTGGCTCCGCTGAGGAAGGACGCACTGCAGCCGCTCTCTTCGAGCAGGTGGCTGCAGGCTTAAAAGTAGTCCAACACGTGGCTACAAAATCGGGCAACCTTAAGGGCACTTTTACAAGGAGCCTTAAGGAAGCCATGTCAATTATTGAGGGTGCCGCCGATGAGCTTCGCCAGCTCTCGGCGTCTGAAGAAAATACCCG